>CM063295.1:4295000-9095000 GCA_032173965.1 Sitta carolinensis | reverse complement strand
GCATTACCATGTGGGAGGTTCAGGTGGAATGTTATTAGTGGGCCGTGCTGCATGCACAGAGTACGCAGGGTTGAGCCGTCGATCTGGGGGAACACGTGCACAGTGTGAGCAGAGCCTGCCCAGAGCTGGCCCCGGCCCAGAGCCCCCTCCTGCGTGCTCCAGACTTACCTGAGGTGTAAGGTTTTTTAGAACAAGCCAATTTGTTATTCTCCCTGAGCTGCTCTCACCCCAGCTTGAACCTGAAGGAGGAAAAACAGGAGTTGGTGCCTGCCCCACTGGCACCGGGGAGTTGGGTGGAGCAGCTGACACCAACATTCACTGGCAATACCAAACTCAAGCAGCACTAACCTTCTCCAGACTTCAAACCCTTACAAGGTTACTGTGGGGAAACCTTCTACCACAGTGTGGTACAGCACAACTCAATTTATTTACTTTGGGCAGCATTTTGCTCATGTAAGCAGGGGCACAAGCAGCTGCATTGTTGTCAGATAATCAGGACTGAGGCAAAAATACCTCAAATATTTGCTCTGATTCCTGCTGCAAGCTCAGAAGAGTTCTGAAGCCTGTCTGACAACTCCCTGGGCTATCATGATCTAATTCACTACGGTATGAGCCTCTCTGTGAACAATGTTTAAGCACACAGCTGCACTGATGTCCAGCTCAGAAAGCACTGGGAGAGGCGGCTCCCTGTGTTACACAGCACAGCTGTGCTGCTCCCAGCCCTCCCCAGCCCTCAGCCCACTGCAGGCTGGCACAGCTGGACCAGCTGCAGGCAGCCTACACGACAGACTGTCCATCCAGCATGGGCCACTTGGTAACGAAGCACAAACCCCTCCAGGCACAGGGGCACATCCTTACCAGGGGTGTATCTGGCATCAGAATTTCCCCATCCTCCACCCAGACGAAGGGAATTGTCCCAGGTGGACAGGGGTGGTTTCTGGCCTGTCAGCCCTGGGGGTGGGCGGGACGGAGCAGTGATGCTTTTAGGTGGCAAAGGGACCTTCCACAGCTCATGAGCCAGAGAGGTGTTAGTGACTGATCCAGGAGACCACGTTGATTTGGAATCACTGTTTCTGGCTACTAAAAGACACAAAAGACAACCACAATCACTGTTGCTGCAGCCATCACCTTGCTGCAAAGAAAAGCTGCTAAATTAGGGTAAAATCAAAACAGCCGCTTTGAAACCAGTGAAGTCCACACTGATGAGACCTCAGCACTACTTTTATTAACAACCAGGATCCCCCTGGAGCATGTGAAGGGGAAGGAACCAGAACAATACAAGCAGACATCACCTGAAGTGCTTTGTGCTGTACTGCTGAGGGAAACATTGTAGTTGGAGGCACGAATGGATGACCAGGCACTAGTTGAAGGCAGCGTGGTGTTCAAAGATGAGGATGACCCTGCAACAGAGAGGAGAGTCAGACACAGCACGTCACAAATGCAGGAGGATTAACAGGCTTGGCCTGTGCTCCAGCCTGAGCAGGCCTGCACACTCAGGACGACACGTGGTGGCAGCAGGAGCCCTGGGGCAGACACAGCACTGCACCAGCAGCAGGGCTGGGCCAAGGATCAGCCTCCAGCCCTGGGCGCAACACGAGGGACAGGCCAGGAGGGGAGCAGGCAGCAAACACATCCCAAACCCACAGCACAGGGGAAGCCATGAGGGCAGCCAGGAGAAAACACGGGGAACGACCAGGAGAGCAGCAAGGAGGAAACACAAGGGATAAAGCAGGAGGGGAGCAAGCAGTCAACATCTCCATGAAAGCAGTGTCTGTGTGGCTGAGGGGAGGTGACACACAATTCCCCAGCCAGGCTGAGCATACCACTGTTCCTGTCCCTGAGGTGGTCAACTTCCCGCACAGTATTAATTGAGAGATTGTTAATGACACTGCCAGGAGTGACGTAAGGGTCAGTTTCGGGGTCGATGTTTGGATAACCTTTCCATGGCTCACCAGGGCGAAACTCTAGGAATACAGATGCAGGAAAGAAGCTTATTTTCACTGCATTTTAAAAAAGGAAACAGCTGTCTAAACAATACATCTCCTAACGACTGAAAATCCTAAAACCTTTTAAGCATTTAATTTACTCGATTTAGCCTTCACTTTATTCACTTTGTTTCTGGTTTCTCTGGCAGACACACTTCTCCCTGTACAATAAAACTCCCATTTTGCATTTCCAGCTGCTAGAACAGCCGTGGTGCCCTGCTGCAGGGCTGTACCTGGGGGCCAGTTAACACTGCTAGAGCCATTAGGCGATTTGGCACGGGGCCAGCCGTCCCCAATGGATCCGGGAGGACTGGCTGGAGAATTACTGCTGTTCATGAAGTCATAAGGAACAAATGGAGAATCTTCCAGCCTAAAACCACTTGAAATAGCACCTGAGGAAAAAAAAAAAAAAAAAAAAAAAAGCAGTCAAATATTTGTCACAGCCAGTTTTTATATCCCTATATAAATATATGTATAAAATGATAAATATATATATATATAAAAAATCATGCCCTTGTAAATCGTTCATGAAATATATAGCAGCACACTGTCCTCTTGTGATGCCAAGTTATATTGGAGATCATACAGGAATGTATAACTCAAAATGAAATGTGTCTGAGTGAGTAATTCAAGAGAAAACTGTAAGAATAATCTCCCATGAAATCCCTTCACTAAAACAGTACATATATTCAAAGTAATACATATTCAACTGAAGTAAAGTATTAATTCCAGAAGGTAAGAGCATTCTGTGGGACCCCACTTGACTAATGGGGTTCTGTGGTGGGAGAGCTCATGAAAAAAACAACTACAACATGTGAAGGATCTCTAGCTACTGCAAAGCTCTTAGATTTTATTCCTGGGAGGCAAAAAAAAAATATTTTAAAAATTCCTGGAGACAGTGCAAGGAATGGTTTAAAAGTTATCAGACAGCAAAGCCAGTTCTGCTACAGTTCTGAGGGGACCAGGGATTCCATGAGATATGGGAATTCCTAGCTCTGGTCAGAAAATATCACCTACAGGTAAAGCAACAGCACCACTGCCTGAGGCAACAGTGGCATGGATTCAGCAGGGCAGCTGCAGGGAATGGCCACTACAGGCTACAGCACCAGAGCAGCAAAGCAGATGATGCACTAAAAATATCCCGACAATCTGAGCCTGAACAGTAACAGGAGACTGGGGACATTTATAACTATCTTTAGACACAGATTCTTGGGCTATAGACTTGAATTTTAACTGGATGAGATTTCAAGCAACTGAAACAGTTGAAATGTCATATGAATCTGGATTACTGGAATGAAACATGAAGCAACCAAGTTCATCTCCTCTAAAACTAAGGACAGCAATGGTACCAAGTCTAGCCCTTCTAAGCTCTGCCCAATTTTAGAATGCAAACACAGACATTCATAACCAAAACCTGTCAGTAAAAATGTCAGCCATGCCCAGAATGTGGTAAATCCCCCAAATCACCTTAGGACACAAGGGTGGTAGGACAGAAAATTTGAAAACCAAGCTTTGGGCTTAAAAATATATGAAGCATTCCACTGGAGATTAAGGTAAAACTAGTAGCAACAGTCACTCTTACAGAAAAGTCTGGTTAAAAAATGAGTTCTGTAGAATGTTTCTACTAATCTCATCACAAGATCATTCTGTAAGCACAGTCAGCAAAGCTGAGGCTGCTGTGGCAGACAAGCAGCAAGTTGGCACAGACAACACAGTACAAACTGTGACACAGGAGTGAGTTATAACCACAGCCCAAACACTGCAAACCTGCACTGACCCCAGGAGCTCCCAGGCTGATGTGCCAGGAGTGCTGCCCCATGAACATACCATGTTTGCTGGAGTTTTGATCTAAGGATGTGTTCATAGAAATGCTGTCGACTGTAGTCCATTTCCTCAGCCGAGATTGTGGCTCTTTAATACTGCTCATATCCAGGTTTACATTCAAGTTTGAGTTCATTCCTGAAAGCACACACAGCTTATGAGACACAGACTAAAGCTCTCCTTCTGCTCAGCACTGCTGCAGTCCCAGAAAGCACTGAGGAGCACAGTACCATGGTTATGTCATGCTTCCAAGGCTCTGGTTCTGAGGAACATTCTAGTACTTAAACCAGGGAACTCTTTGCACACAGAAGCTAAGCTGAGCAATGCAAAGCACTCCCAAGTTCTCAGCTCATGTCCTCATGCAAAAATGTCAGTGGAAGGAGACATTAGGAAGTTAAGAGAAATTAAAATGTAAATACCTATAATATGGGCAAACAGAACTAGTCTTGACCTGCTGTAACTGTGTTCTGTACTTCCAGAAGTTTCTCTGCCAGAGAATCAAGGCAATGCCAACCCAAAACGACTCAAACATCTGGGAGAACCAGCCCCTCTGGGCTTGGACAACGTGCCCACAGTTCTGACCTTGCATGCCCGCTCCCTTTCCAAGTCTGGAAGAATCCTGAACTCACAACCCTACCGGGGTACTTTCCCAGCCCTTCAGACCTGTTTTGACTTCTTTTCTGAAAACAAACCACTACAACGGTTTAACATGAGGCCAGAGACAGACAGAACTCTTCAACAGTCCCCTAGAAACACTAGGGGACTGCAAACAAGGGCTTCCTCTTGCTCCTAAGTGGATACTCACAGCTATAAGGAAACTGTTGTTTTGTTTTGGTTTTTTGGTGTTTTTTTTTTTGAGGGGTTTTTGTTTGTTTTTCTTAAAAGCATGAGCAAGAGTTGGTGCCAGAAAAGCATCCCCTTGAAATGCCTCATGAAAAGTGCTTGGAACAGGACGGAGTTTTAAGAAATAAAACAACTATCAATAGCTCAAGCAGAAAAACAGGGAAAGCCCAACTGATCCTGTTTCTGACACCTCCCTCTGGCATTCTGCTGTTGTCAGAGCAGTAACTCTGCACCACAGTAACCTTCCTTTACCTTTGGAGAAGCTGCAGAGACCAGACCTCTGAGAGAAGGGTTAGAAAGAGCCCAAGCTGGCAGAGGGGCACATCTGTGGCCAGGCCAATGCCAGCCCCCAGCAGGCACAGCTCTGTATGGGAGATGTGTGGGCTGAGTGATGGATACCAGCCCCTGGACAAAATCCATAATTTAAACACTCTTCCCAGAAGCAATTTTTTATATCATACTGTGGAAGACTTTATATTAGTTATATCAGTTATACTATTAGTTATAGTATACTCAATATTTATTAGTTGTATCAGTTATATTCCCAATTTGCCAGATGAAGGCTGTCCTTATTAACAGAAATACTTAATTCTATAATGAATTGGGATGTGACTGCAGAACTGGTCCAGGGAGAGGAAAGGATGCTCTGGCCCCCAGTCTCTGCTTTGGGTGAGTATCTAGTGAATCCTGACAAATCCCTTCCCCAGAATGCAAGCAGGACCTCCCTGCTTTCCTTGCTGGGTCTCCTGGACACTGTTATGAGAACAGGGAGAAAACAACAAACCTAGAGCATCTTCCAGGAGACAGCTGGGCAAAGTGAGCTCCCTCTCACACAGCTACACCACCACACTGTGCACTGGGAGGTGACACAGCTTTCCTCTGCACTCAATTCTTCACTACAAGGAGAAGAAATTCCAGCAACATTCTTTTGCTACCCTCAAGCCTTTCTGTGAGGACCGAGTCTGGCTCTGTGTGCTTGCACCACTGCACAGAGGGACCCCAAACAGTTCCTGTGTATCCTGTGGAGCCTCCTGAAGGATCTCAAAGCATCCTTACACAAACTTCAGGCTCCTGAAACGTGGCCATGATTCATGTGAGAAAGCAGCTATGGAGCAGCATACAACAACTGCAGCTCAAGGAATGAAACACGAAGGAGCCTGATCTGGGCAGGATGCAATCCCCCAGCAGAGTTTGGTGAGAAAGTGAAACATGTCCTTCCTTAGAACTAACAGTGTCTTCAGCTAAAAAACCTCCTTTGCATGCCTTGCCCTCTGAATGAAAGCAGAACTGGACATTGATGGCAATCACCCCCAGCAGCTCTGAAGCAGCAGCCTGCACCTGAGGCTGGCCACAGCCACCCCCAGCGTGGCCAGGCCCAAGCCAGCACCACCTGCAAGCACAGGGACCTCAGCTGCACGTCCAGGAAACTCCTCTGCAGAGGCACTGAGAATGCAAAGGCAACCAGCCCCACAGAAACCCAATTAGAATAAGAGAGAAGAAAAGCAGAAATGAAGGGGAGGAAAGAAATGGGGGTAAGGAACAGGTAAACGGTAAACACTCATAGTAAGACAGCATTAAAAAGGGACCTAAAGTAAGAAGAAAATATACAAGCCTGGAATTTCTGAAGTAGAAATTGGACAGAAGCCTGCAAATGTAGGAAGAAAGAAACAGGAGATGTTCGTATTTATAAATGTCCAGATATTTTGCTTAATGAGACAACAATTCTTTTAAAAATGCAAAGCCTAAAGCTTTCTTTCCTGGATGAAACCACTAACAGGCAAGTGACAGTTTGTTGTTCCTTTGCAATTCCAGAGCCATTGAAAGCATTTTTGAAATCCCAAGGTATGTGTCTACCTCAATGGATTCTTTACATGGATTCTACCTCTTGAAGTCCTTTAGCTCCAGGAATGAGGACTTTTTATCACCCTGGGGATCCAGGGGACCAAAGGAGCACTAAAAGGAGCTTGTCATTCCTCAGGACTGTAAAGAATTCTGCACTGAGACAGGGACACTCACTGGGAATGACTGTACTTGGGGAAACATTATTTGGTGAGCAAGGGTAACCCCACACAGAATTACTGCTTGCACTAAAATGGGAAGTACTGACAGGGTTGCAGTCATTTTCCAGGAGGAGGCAAGGGGAAAGGTGTGACTGTGTGTCCCACAAACACTGTCTGACTACAGGGCACCCACCTATAGGGAAGCTGCTGAATGCATTGATTGGTGACGGCCCTTTCTGCAGCTCAGGAGTAGTGTGGGGTATGACATTCTCAAGGAAGGATTTCATGGAGGGCTGATGGAGTGACTGCTGTTGAGAGGGTGGAGTTTGCTGCTTCATTAACAGGTTTGGATCAAGCTGACGGGACTGTTGCATCATCTGTTGCTGCATACTAAGAGATCGACCCTTAAAAGAAAGAGAGCAGTTACAATATCAATGAGCAAAAAGCTTGTCCATGTTTTGAGAAGAAAGAGAAAAGCACCTTTGTACCCCAGGCACCCTGCATGGCCAAACCCCAGCACGCAGTCCCCCCTTCAAAGCCTGTCAAACTCCATCCATCCCGCACACTCCAGTAGGAGCCACAGCAAGGAATGCAGCTCAGGATGGAAAGCAGCTATCAGGAGAGTGTGAGAAGTGAAAAGGAAGAGGTGTCTTTACCTGCTGCTCCTGCTGCTGCCGACCCCCAGAAGGCATGCTCCTCTGAGGCTGCGCCTTCTGCTGCTGAGCCAGCAGCCGCTGCGGGACAGGGCGAGGTCAGGGACACGCAGGGACACCAGCCTCTGCCACACACCACAGCCTGCTGCCAGCCCGCCTGCTTACCTGTAACTGGGAGATCTGAGAAAGCTGGTTTAACTGGGACAGTTGATTCAACATGGCTACCTGTTGTGGGCCAAAAAGTGGGCTCAGGCCACCGCTGTTTGGTGCATACTTCAGTAATGATACTGGAACCTGCAACACACACCAGGGCCGAGGGTGACTAACAGGTTTACTTAGCCCAGAATATGTAGAATACTATAACCTCTGGTCAACAGATGCCTGGTTTCATCAAGCCAAATATATTCCCAAATGTTTACAAAATAAATATCAGCAACACCAACGAACAAGGAACAATTTTCTGAAGCAGCATTTAAATAGTTTATACACAGAGTGTTTTCTGTATCACTTACCTGAGGGGATAGTAATGGAGGAGGCACTTGAGCACGTGGATTAGGCTGAGATGAATTAAGAGGTTGTGCTGGAGGCTGCTGCATGCTCCTGGGCTGTGCTGCTATATTCCCAACACCAAACACACTGGGATTGCCATTCTGGGGAAAGGATGGGCAGTCAGTGACAAGAAACCTCTTCTGCTGCTTCTCCCATCCCACACATTTCAATTACAAGTTAGTCACGTATCAATCACACAAGCAGCTACAATGTTATATCAAAAGGCATTAAATGCTGTCAAGTAACATACCAAAGATATGTACACAGCCTTACCTGTCTAACAGAATTCAAGCTTTGCATACCCAGCCCTGCTAGGGAGCCCAGGGCTTGGTTAGGTAGTGCATTATTTGAAGGGGGAAGCTTCATGTTTTGATTGGACATAAACTGCATGTTTTGGGACTCGTCTGCTACAATGCCATCCTGATGGGACAGACAAACCCAGGCGCAACACCCAGCCAGCAAGCAAGCAGAAGGGAGAAACCATTGCAGGAGCAGAAGGGAAGAGTCACAGGACAGTCCAGCACCAGCAGGAAATAGGCAGAAAACAAAAGAGATCAGGTTAGTCATTGGCACCACCAAGGGCTACAGAAAGTGCTCAGTGCTGTGCATCAGTGAGTTAAAAAGCACAGATCTGTCCAAAGGATTCACCAGCCCTCAGCCCCCCAGCACTGCCTGCAGAGGGCTCAGGAGCACGCAGGCCCTGCTGGAGGGCAGTGCCCAGGGAGAGCCAGCTGACCTTATCGAAGTAAGGACCGCGATCCATGGAAGACTCTTTGGGAATTTGGGGACGAGAACCAGGGCCCTTTCCAACCACACGATTGTAATCTCCCACGCCCAGCCCGTGCTTGTCCATCTCCATCCGCTTGTCCTGCAGTAACCCTGGGGACACAGAGAGCTGGCTGAGCACCGGGGGCCACCTGCCCTTGCCAGGGCAGCACCGAGCTGGGGAGAGCCGGGCCGGCACTGCCCGGGCCGGCACTGCCCGGGCCGGCACTGCCCCGGGCCGGCACTGCCCCGGGATGGCACTGCCCCGGGATGGCACTGCCCCGGGCGGCACTGCCCCGGGATGGCACTGCCCCGGGATGGCACTGCCCCGGGATGGCACTGCCCCGGGCCGGCACTGCCCCGGGCCGGCACTGCCCCGGGATGGCACTGCCCCGGGATGGCACTGCCCCGGGCCGGCACTGCCCCGGGCCGGCACTGCCCCGGGATGGCACTGCCCCGGGATGGCACTGCCCCGGGATGGCACTGCCCGGGATGGCACTGCCCCGGGCCGGCACTGCCCCGGGATGGCACTGCCCCGGGATGGCACTGCCCCGGGCCGGCACTGCCCCGGGCCGGCACTGCCCCGGGCCGGCACTGCCCCAGGATGGCACTGCCCCGGGCCGGCACTGCCCCGGGATGGCACTGCCCCGGGATGGCACTGCCCCGGGCCGGCACTGCCCCGGGCCGGTACTGCCCCGGGATGGCACTGCCCCGGGCCGGCACTGCCCCGGGCCGGCACTGCCCCGGGATGGCACTGCCCCGGGATGGCACTGCCCCGGGCCGGCACTGCCCCGGGCCGGCACTGCCCCGGGATGGCACTGCCCCGGGATGGCACTGCCCCGGGCCGGCACTGCCCCGGGAATGGCACTGCCACCGGGCCGGCACTGCCCCGGGATGGCACTGCCCCGGGCCGGCACTGCCCGGCCGGGGCACTGCCCCGGGATGGCACTGCCCCGGGATGGCACTGCCCCGGGCCGGCACTGCCCCGGGCCGGCACTGCCCCGGGATGGCACTGCCCCGGGCCGGCACTGCCCCGGGCCGGCACTGCCCCAGGATGGCACTGCCCCGGGCCGGCACTGCCCCAGGATGGCACTGCCCCGGGCCGGCACTGCCCTGGGCCGGCACTGCCCCGGGATGGCACTGCCCCGGGATGGCACTGCCCCGGGATGGCACTGCCCCGGGCCGGCACTGCCCCGGGATGGCACTGCCCCGGGATGGCACTGCCCCGGGATGGCACTGCCCCGGGATGGCACTGCCCCGGGCCGGCACTGCCCCGGGCCGGCACTGCCCCGGGCCGGCACTGCCCCGGGATGGCACTGCCCCGGGATGGCACTGCCCCGGGATGGCACTGCCCCGGGCCGGCACTGCCCCGGGATGGCACTGCCCCGGGATGGCACTGCCCCGGGATGGCACTGCCCCGGGCCGGCACTGCCCCGGGCCGGCACTGCCCCGGGCCGGCACTGCCCCATCCAACACCACTCAGCCTGGGCTCCACTGGAAGGGAGAGCAAACCCCATGAACTGATGGCTGCAGAAACTGAGACGTGCAATCAGCACCAACACCTTTTGCCAAGGCTTCACACAAATATTACTCACAGCTTCCTCTTGAAACCAAGGATGTGTAATTGTTTAAACTTGCAATAATTTAAATATCAGGCTTGCCATTAATATTGAAATCTAAAACTCAAAGAATGATTCTTTTACTCAAAAGACTCTGAGACCCAAATATACCCAGTTTTGAAGTGGAATAAGGAAACTGCACTACAAACTAAAAACTACAATGCTGTAATTAGTTTTTGTTAAGCATTCTATCATCATAGTATACTGTATTAATGTATTAAGAATTATATGATCTTTTATTTGCTAAAGAAATCCTAACAGTGAATGGAGTCAAATAAACTATAACTGATCCCAAGTAGTTTTACACCCTGGTTTAAAGATTTCTAAAATAATCGTTCGGTATAAATTCTTAGAACTGAACATGTGTTTCCAAGAATGGACCCAATGAGCCAGTGTGGGATTTGGTACATTTCTGTTTATACGCAGTGGAGGTGCCCAGAGGGCAATCGAGATATTTATACTACAAGAAACAAACCCCCACGCCCTGAAAACATTCTCTCCTGTCAGTTTAACATATACAAATATGAATAAGCTTAGTTTGATACATGGCCAATATTTCTATAGCAACCAGGTGATTCTGTGTGCAGCATTACTCACACACACAAATACTTTTTTCTCTACAAGGACATTCCTTTTCTTTGGGGAAATATATATTTAGCTGTATATAGCTATATATATATATACTACATATAATTTTTAAAATGTAATTTACAGAACGATGTAAGGTAAAAGAGAGTATGAAAGAAAAAGCAATAAAGGCCAGCTCTGTTCTACCGTTCTTACCTCCAGACATGTCCATCTTATTGCTCTGTATGGTTTCTTCTGGTGATTCTCTCTGAAGTAATAAAATAAATCACAATTATTTTAAAATAATATTTTTAACATAAACCAAAGAGATTTCTGCACACTATTACAATTCAGAACTGCAAGATAGAAAAATCAAGGCAATCAGATGCTATTTTAAAGCATTTCCCCCCTTCAGTTGCTATCCAGTCAAGAACAGGTTCCCTCACCAGAACTCACTCCTATGTAAATGCAGTAAAGCATCAGGCTATAGGATGAATCCCTGGTAGTGGTTACAAAATCCCTTTTCATCAATAAAGAGGTGTTTTTGTAATGAGAATGCACAGAAAAGGGATGGGTGACAGGGGAGACAAACACAAGTAAAAAGAAAACCATGATGAAAATGAACACTTGGCAATTGAGCATTTCAATGTCTGTGCATTGTAACAAGCTCTGTGGAAAGGCAGCAAAGCCAGACAGAGACAAATACTTACTGAAAAACTGAGATTTGTGAATTGCTTAATGAATGGATTGATCCATGTTTCATCTTGCTTATTTCCACCTTTCATTATTCCCTTAAAAACAGAAAGGAATTCCTGTGATACTCAGATCCTAGTTAATTACATCACAAAGTGTTAAGAATGAAAATTAAAGTGTAATGTACAAACGCAGTAATCCCTTCTGAGTTAGCTTTCAGAAATGGCAGCAAGCCTTGCCCCGAGCTGCTCCTCACCTTTGTGGGCATTTTCTTTATGTAGGGTGGCCAGTTTAACGATGGGTTAGCTTCTTGTGAGGAACTGCTGTTCCACATTCCAATCTCGACATCCTCCTCTTCCTCCCAGCTGGTCTGTCGACTGCCAGTCAATGGCATATCATCTCCACACCAACTGTCTTGCATAGATTTAGGCCCTGGTGGTGACAAACACGGGGCAGTGAAGGTTTCAGCAGCACCTTCACACACCAGCTCACACCTACAGCGAGGTGCAAACCCCTGAAAGACACGAAGCCTGCCCAGAGGTGTCTCACCCTCCTCAGGCACCCTGGGAGCACTCACCAGGTTTACTTGGAGGCTGCTGCCCCAGAGATGCGTTTCCCCAGCCAGAGGTGCCTCCTGCCTCGCTGACAGGCTCTCCCCAGCTCGTACCAGTGTCCATGGGCTTCCCCCACGCCGAAGTCCCGTTATCTACAGTGGTGGCTGGAGCAGGAGGCTCTCCCCAACCTTTGCAAAGCAGGGCGAGTTATTGGCATCGTTCTGAACAGGATTTTAATGCTACCTAAAGAGACTCAAGCGTTTTGCCTTTTCTATATCCTTAACATACAGTAAAAAGCACGTGAGCATGTATTTCCATTTTGTGTGAGGGTCACTGTTACAACTGCAAGCTGTTCCATTAATAAAAGTAATCATAAAAATACAGATTTTGTATCTATAGAATTACATTCTGGTAATACAAATTTCTAAGGTATTAACCTAAGAGCTGCTTGTTACCTCTCAGTGACCCTATCTGGCACTTGAAAAAGAGACACAGCACAAAATACTTCCTATATCCCATTAAGTTCTTCTCCAAAACTGTTATTCACTGCTCATGAAGCTACAAGACCAGAAAGTCTGATACCAAATCCTTATAAACCCATCACCCCTCATTCTGTCCTGCAGAAGCTCAACATGTTTCTTTTTTTTTTTGAAGGCTCATTGGCAAAATTAAATTTTAGATGGTCTAGAATTACTTAGGAAAATATCTCAATCCTCAGACACTATTTTAAGTACTTTCTCTGTGTTCCCACTCCCCAGAATTCAAGCAGGGCTCTTTTGCCCTTATGACTGCAGTTACTTAAAACCAGAGCAGATCTTCCAATCTGTACAAAAACATCAATGTTCTGTGACAATGCTGTTCATTTCTTTAATAAATAGATACCGTACTTCATTGCCACTTTGCCCTTTCCAATTTGAAACTAAAATATTCTTCTAAGAAGCAAGACTAAAAAAGTGCTTTCTAATCAACAGAGCAGAGAGATTTGGGTAAAAGCCAGGCTTACCAGAACCCGAGCTGCTCTCCTTGCTAGACATGGCACTTGAAGACAGTAGCTGCGGATGTACCTGTGCTTGCTGGTCTGAACTGCTGCTACTGTTAGGGACATTTTTATTCCACATATTCACATTTTTGTAGTTGTATTTGCTTGGATCCCCCCAAGCAGAAGTTCCATCATCAATCTCCATCTTCCGGCGTATGGATTCGGGGGATGGCTCCTCCCAGCCCGTGGGCTCTTCCTCCTTTGCCGGGGCTGGCATTGGCCCCCCCAGCCAGCCGGACCCCGGGGGCTTGTTCGTGGCAGTGGGGGCTCCCCAAGAGCCAACATCTTGTTTGTTCCACTCGGGAGAGTTGATTGGCTTTGATGAGTCCCCCCAGACTTGAGGCTGATTGGACTTCGGAGGGTCTCCCCAGCCCTGGTTCTGATTAGACTTTGCAGGTTCATCCCATCCTGAAGAGTTGTTTGGGGTTGCACTATTGCCGCCCCAAGTAACAGAATTTGATTTACCTGGCTCATTCCAACCAGACACTGACCTGTCGCTGTTGCTGCCTCCGGAACTGGATTTCTTTGCCTCACCCCAGTGGTTACTTCTGGAGTTTTCACCCCAGCTATCACCAGCAGACACTGCCCAACCCTGGCCGGCCTTCTGTCCATCTCCCCATCCCTGCTTCATCTTCGGTGTGTCATTCCAGGATGACTTTTCCTCTTTGCCACTTCCCCATGATTGATTGCTCTTGACCATTACTGTAGCAGCAGAATCTTCTTCCCACCCCCCTTGGCTGTTTGACCCTTTGGAGTCTCCCCACCTTGTAGCAGACTTTGGATCTCCCCACCCCGATACAGATGAGGTATCGTTATTATTAGGGCTAGGTCTATCCACACACCCCCCTGAGCTGGAAGTCTGTGTCACAGAGCCCCCCCAGGCCTCTGTCCCATTGTCAGTTTTTCTTTCACCCCTCGGTGATGTTTCGGTATCCCAGGCAGTGTTCTGTTTGATTGGAGTCTGTCCCCAGCCAGAGTTGGAGAGGACACGTGGATCTAAGTCAGTTCTGTTCACAATGCTTTGGAGTAACGTGTGCTGGTCAACTTTCCTCCTCTCTCGGTTCTGGCCTTCTGCAGCTGCTCTGTCCTCGTGGCACCCGGCGCTCTCGGAGCTCCCCTCGCTGTCCCCCGTACCTGTTTTGGCCCATGTGCTGTTCTGCTCAGCCATCTGGGAGGCAGCAGAACTCTGGCTGTTGAGATCATCCTCCTCAGTAGACTTCCATCCATTTGTAAACTTCCTGCTGTTTCCATTCACGCCTTCATTGGAATGCTGATTGCTGGGCAGTTTGCTCCATTCCCCGTTGGGAATGTTGGTGCCAGTGTTCTGTGCAGGGCTGCCCCATCCTCTTCTGCTCCCGCCAGCACTGGCACCGTTCCCGTTTGCCCAGGGCATGTTCTGGGAGCTGACTGTCCCTGCCTCCCACACCCCTCCGCCTTTATTCCCGCTGATTTGAAAGTTAGTGCTGCCAGGCCCGCTCCCGCCCGGCTGCATTAGAGTTGCATTCACAGTGTCACCATTAGCTTGGCTGTTCGGGCCTGGACATTTGTCTCCAGAGTAACTAGAACCATAGGCACCCCATGTAGTACCATAAGAGCCACCAGTTTTGGCCTCACCGTTGCTCAGGTGAGAGATGGAAGTGCCAGTTTGCCACTGGAGAGGCCTGGATCTGAGAATGGTTCATTGTGCTCACGCGCCAGGCCCCGGGCCCTGCAGTGTTGGGCAGTTCGCTCATCTGCACCGAACCAGCAGAGTTTGGTAAACTAGAGGTCATAAAGTTAGTAGTGTTATTTGGTCCATTCATTTCAGTGTTAAGGTTTTGAGGTTGCCCACTGAATGAAACATTCCTTGTACCATTTACTTCAGAATCACAACTTTCCTGAAGGCTTCCCCAGGAACCGTGGGCTGAGCCACCCACTTTCGAGTTAATACTCTGGCTGTTGGCCATCTGACCTATGGTACTGCACTGAATGCTTGTGCCAGGACTCCCACTCCCCACGGACCCTTTCAGGGCATGTCCACTGTTCTCCAACACAGACCAGGCACCATGGTTGCCATTTGAATTCAAAGTGCTTGGATTTAACCCTCCATTTGATGAAGAGCTTATGGTGCCCCAAGCATTCATTCTATTGTTGCTACTTTCAGATTTGCTGTCAGGAGCATCCACAGAAACTTGACATGTGCTTATTATGGACCCGTGGGACAACCCCCACGGCCCATTAATACTTCCATTGCCCACATTATTGCTGTTGCTACCAACCACAAACTTATTCTGAGCCCCATGTCCGATGCCATTGCGAATGCCATCGCCCTCTCCGCTCCCTGAAGCCATGATGACGAGGTTCCGCTCCGACCCAGAGCTGGAGGCAGAGTCAGTGTCCATACATTCTGAAGTCAGCTCTGGGTCACTGCCCGTGATTGATGGCCATGCTTCTTTGTCAGAGCCGTCTACGATAACTTTATCCCAGTTTGTGCTGGAGTCACTATTTGAAGAGACTGGTCCCCAGTGAGAATTTTCATAATGGGATCCTAGACCACTGTGGTTCAGATCTAAAATGAAGAAGGAAAGTCCAAGAGCATTATTGTGAGTTTAGAATTACTGCTTCATTAAGCGGAAGAGGAAAAAAAAAGTATAAAGATCTTAAGCCAGGAATTATTTTGCTTATTATTTTGCTTCTGTTAAAACTAGTCATGGAAAGTGACAGAGAAAGCTCTAAGTCCAGCTGCCCAAAGGCTGTCACACACAACCCAGAACACCTCCCAACATGCAGAGCTGCTCTCACAAAACTTTAGACTCCTAAAGGTCCTTTTCTTCCAGAGAAGCATTTTTCTAAAGAATACTCTGTATCACCAATATGAAGTATTTTCTAAAACACATATACATATTAAGAACCACAATACTAAATAAACCCCTAAAACACACTGAAGGCAGTAATTCCAAGAGGACACAGCCCTGGCCCAGCAATGCCAACTGCAGCAGCAGCCAGAGAACACACACCTTCCTACCCCCAGTACAGACACTGTGTAAGAATCTTCAGTTCAAGTTATTCAAGGTATTTTCTTTTATACAACAACAGCTTGGCACAAAAAGCACAAGACCCATCTGAAGTCCTTTCAGAATGCACTGACGCACAGGTCTATTTTTAATTAATTTTTAATCAATATCAATATTACTCATCCTACAGTGAAAGGGAAGTGAGGCCAAGACCCTGGCTCCCAGAGTTGGAGCAGCACAGAGCAAGGATCGCACCTGGCACTCAGCTGAGCTTCACCTGGTAAATCAGAGTGAGAATCAGGGGTGGGGGCTCAGCAGTTTGGGACACGAGGAGTGGGAAAGACCCGTGGCAGGCAGGCAGAGTGCTGTGACAGTGTCTGGCAGCTCCACAGCCCTGAGAGCCACCAGCATCCCTGGGAGAACTGGGATTCAGCTGAGCATAACCCAGAACCTGCCCATTCATGTGGCAGCACAAGAACACTGTCATGTGTGAGCAACTGTCCAACAAGGGTTCAACCATCACCCTGGGGTTTTGAGAAAAGGACATTGCACCTGTACTAAGGGACTGATCAAAGAGCTGTGTGCACTCTTGGGAGCGAGAGAACCAACGGCACAGAACAAGATCCTGATCACACAAACATCATCCCAGTAACAGCTTCCCTTTTAAAAGCAACACAAAGGCACACAGATGGCAAACAGCCTGAATTCAGCAGAGACACAGGTTAGGACTACGAGTCAGAGGGAAATGGTAAAACAAACTCTAATTTGCACAGCAGCAGAATACATAAAGGAAGCTTGTATTTATTACAATTCTGGTACTCTAATTTAGCTGCAACACAGTTTGTGCAGAGCCAAGCCACCAACAGCACACAGTGATTAACTTCCACTCAGCTGGTTTTCTCCCATTACATACAAAACTAAGACCAAACAGTCTCTTTTCTGGACATAAATGTATTAGTGATGTCTGGTATGAGCCACTGCTCTGGAACATTCCCACCTGAACCTCCCCAGCTCATGAACTTCAGAGACTAATGGTACAAACACTGAACAAGCAGATATTAGCTCTGACTTTTTGTATCTGGCAGAGACCACAAAACACCCTCAAAACTGAAAAATGACATGTGACAACACACTGCATTTGGTGCACAGCACAAGGAGCCAGAACAGCCTACTCCTGCTTTTCTTCCCAGAACTATTTAAAGTTGCAACTGAACTTTTGCTGCTCAAATCCTTGACAAAAAAAACCAAACATTTACACAAACCCAAGTTTCTTAAAATTCTGTAATCTGCTAAGATTGCTTTCAGCAATTTTTAATGTAATGCTTTCCAGCTATGAGTTATCCTGCAGGAAACAATTGCAAAAAAAGTATGGATTTAAAAAAGCAGTGTGTCATCACATGGGCTAAAAGAAACAGGATTGAGAAGGGTAAATTAAGAAATACCTGAATCTTGCACCCTCTGCCTCCTCCTGTTCCAGCACACCTGGCACCCCAGACTGCCAATACCATACCTTGCCAATCACTGCACCTTTGGGCCTTATGAACAAATGCATTTTAGTAAACACAGTCCTGAGCTTTTAGCAAACAATCAAGACATGATTTCCTCCACAGTGTGACATGTCTCTGATAGGAAGCACAAGCTTGTACAGATTAATCAATACCATAAAGAGGCAAGTCAGCATGGAAGCATAAATGTAAAAAAACACCCAGTATTTTAATGCTAAGGTGACAAAAACTCTTAGTATGAACTCTGACTTAATTAGAAAATTAAAAATGTTAAACCAAATTAGTATGCAATGGCACAGAGAAAGTATACTGCAATCATTCACACACCCATGCCAATGAAAAGCATAAGCCAAAGAATAAAAATAAAAATAATAATTAAAAAATCAGACAAAAATGTGTGAAACATGTAACTACCACAAACACATAGTGCAAAAGCAGGTGAGATGGAAGTAGCTAACCTGACTGGTTAGGGGAGTGGCTCACCAAGTCCCGAATGGGAGGCATGCCTACAAAAAAAAAGCAAGAAAATCACAGAAGTGTTACTTCAGCAAATGAGAGAACAGTCCCCAGGGCACTCACTGCTGTAAACCCAGTGCTTAGACTCCTTTCTCAGGACAGGGTTCTCTCAGAGCCAGCTCAGTCTCACTGTCTGCTTTCCCCACACAGAGAGCAGGGACACGACAACAAACTCAGCCTGGGAAGTGAGAATTAACAACTCTGCTGCTTTTATGACACATTTCTATTACGACCTACTCATTACACATTTGGCGTTTAATGAACCAATTTAACATCCTTAAAAGCTTGATTTATACAAAAAAGAGGAAGACTTTATAGTCAGTAAAACCAAAACCAGCTCATTTTGCACTGTACTAAGAAGCTGGGTGGTCAGCCCTGAAACTTCAGCAAGTTCCTCTCCCCTCTCTCCCAGCACACTTGCTCCACCTCCAAGTCAGTACTCTGCTGCCTGACTGTGCAAACAGCAACATCTGAGTACGGCCCACTGCTGATCTAACCTAAGCACGTGCATAACAATCCATCATCTGCCCTCCTTCACATCCTCCTCCTCCTCCCCTGCACCACAGAGAATCAAACTTCATCTTCCAAACTCACAAACTTTACAGCTGCAGACCATAACTGTTACACTGAAGGCAATGTTCCCCAAACGAATCCAACCTTCATCACTGCTAACTGCAAATCCCAACTGCTCCCTTCTTCCCTGAGAAGCACCCCCAGGTCACAGGAGGGACCTTTTGTTCCCAAGGGCTCTGGCTGGGACACAACTTTGTGGCTGTGCTGTGAGGTGCACCAGGATAAAGGCAGAGGGGAGGAATCCAAACTGGAGCCCTGCCAGGAGCCCGTGGTGCTCTCCTGTTCTGCTCTGGCCACAGTTGAAAGCAACTACTGCTGGAAATACTGCAGTTCATGATATAAATCATTTCATGGTGGAACAACCACCTGGTTAGTCCAAGTGTCCCAGAGCAGAGGTGAGCAAACACCAGGGCAGCAATCAACCCTCCCTTTCATGTGAAGTCTGCACATGGGACACGTCAGTGAAATCAACAACTAAACTGGGTATCAAAGTGTCCTGATAAAGAGCTACTTAAGGAGATTTCTTAAAATAGCTGTCTTGGCACTGGCCTTGATCTGTTTCAGAGGCACTACAAGACATGAAATTCATTATGTGTCTTTACTAAAACAATATGCCAAATGTCCTAAAAACAGCAGGAAAAAATGCAGCCCACAGGCCTATTCCTTCTTCAGCTTTACTTCTAGACAAAGCATGTTGATTTTCCAAACAGGAGACAACTGTTCCCACAAAACACAAGTAAAGAGATGGAGTTCAGACCACTGATATAATTAAAAAATTCTCCAATACCAACAATTTAAAAATTTGTGTGCCCAGGGCAGTTAAAGACTTTAAATTCAGCAGTATCTGCCTGCGCTCCCTGGCTTTTACAAAGCGTCTACCAAACCATTCCAAGCACAGCTGGAACTGGGGAGAGATTCTTTCAGGAGTTACACACAAACCCACAGCCATCCCAATTCCAGCAATTCTGAGTTCAACACCTGAAGCCACAGTTTTTCTTTTAGCACTAAAATACAGATCAATCCCAGTAGCCATTGATTTATCCAGTGCCCATGGATATCTATGCAGCGACCTACAGCTCAAATTTCATGAGATTTTTGACTCCAGAGCTAACAAGGAGAGTACCTGGGGTTGCTGGTGGAGGCTGAAAGAGGAAGTAGGGAGAGTGAGTGAAACTGAGACAGGCAAATGACAACACCATTTCCTTTCAGAGACAAAGGTGTCAGAAGACATCAGGCCCTGCTGGATGGGGGCTCCTCCACCTCAGCAGCAACCCGCCAGACCAGAACTTGGAATCAGCACAGAAATCCAGCACGGAAAAATTATTTGCCTTTCCATTATCGTCTTGTCTATGTTTGGGAAAGAACATGACAACACTTCCAAACCAGCCTTTATTCCTGGTTATTCTAAATAACAGGAAAGGAAAGAGACCTTCCAGGCACACACAAGGCACCAGGAAAGGAGATCCGAGTGCCCAGGCTCAGATGGCCTGCAGGGCCCTGCAGGGGCAGAGCTGGGACAGGGGCTACAGGCACCACAGACATTTTCCTCAGGTGACAAACCTGGCCAACCCTCCTCTCCCTGAAGGACCCTGAGCATGGCTGTTCCAGCCTGAAGTGCAGACACACCACCCAGGTCATCAGGGTATTTATTACCCAGAGCACAGAGGTGCCTCAGGCACCAGCACAGCACTGGGACACGCTGGCAGTGCCCAGCCACACCAGCACAAAATCAAGGAAAACTGGGCAAACCTGGGAGAAATGCAGTACACAAATGGGAATCCAGCTAATTAAATACTGGGCTGGTGTTCATGGAAGAAGTACAATGGAGAAGAGTCCACACATCCTCTGGATACAACTGGGAGACTTACTAGGCTGTATAAGCAGCAATACTTCTTAAATTAGTTTGCCTCTGAATTTTTATTTAAACCACCACTCTTATATTAATCACCTTGCTACACGACATGACCAGTAGTGCATACATGCTGCTGGAAAACTTTCATTTTAATGAAAAGTAACTTTAGACATCACCATGGACAGGAACAACACCATGCAGGCAAAGCAAAGAAAATAAGCTACTTAAAAATTACCTATTGCAATGGTAAAGAGGTCTATCAGTATGTTACAGAAATAATACTGGAAAGTGATACGGGAAACATTCCTCAAGGACTCATGGATAAACTGCTCCCAGTGCTTTGTTTACTTTCATTTTAAATCCTGCTTCTTCAAGACACTGTAATCAGAACAGCTCACACTTCAACTCAAACTTAAAATATCAAGGCTATTTTCAGGGTTTTATTCTTTTTGGGTTTTTTTTTTTTTTTTTTTTTTTTTTTTTTTTTTGCTAAAGGGGCTCAGAGGCTCAGAGTCACATCCTTTGTAGTCTATAAAACAATAATTTTGAGAAACACTGGGAATGCAGTAAAGTCACAGAAGAGACTATTTGTGGGAAAAAGTTACATCATCACTGCTACGCACACATCTAAAAATATAAATACAAGTATAAAACCAAGAAAGTACTAAGCATTGGCATGCAATAATACCAAATCCCTTTGAAAAGCTAGATCCCTCACAGAAAGTTACTTTTTTTCCAGACAAAAATAAACTACACTAATGTCCTGTAAATTAACTGAACTGCAGTTAGGGCAGTCACTGAACAGCACATCCTACACATGTGACAGGCCAGCTCACCTGACTTAAAAGGCTATTTGAAGGAATGCATAAACAAGCCAAAATAATAAAAGATGACTGAACTTAAATAGCAGTAGAGGTAAAAGTGGATCCATTCTGTAATACAATCAAGCTTCAGGTGAAAAAACAGAGAAAAACTCTGACCTGACAATAAAAGATAATTCTGATATCCTGAACAAGCTGTACCCTGGATCTTCAGGTATGAAGTTAAAAACGAAAGCCAAGTCTCACAGTGCTGTTCAGAATCACATAAAGAAATGTGCTGGAATGGCTTTGAAGACCACTCAGTTCCACTGCCATGGCAGGGACACCTTCCACTGTCCCAGGTTGCTCCAGCCCCAATGCCCAACCTGGCCTGGGGCACTGCCAGGGATCCAGGGGCAGCCCCAGCTGCTCTGCCCACCCTCCCAGGGAACAATTCCTGTCCAATATCCCATCCAGCCCTACCCTCTTGCAGTGGGAAGCCATTCCCTGTGTCCTGTCACTCCATTCTTTGTAAACTGTCTCTCTCCATCCTTCCTGCAGGCTCCTTTCAGGTACTGGAAGGCCAAGATCAAGGTCACTCCTGGTCTCCTCTCCAGGTTGAACAGCCTTTCCTCCCAGCAGAGCTGCTTCATCCCTCTGCTCATCCTGGTGTCTCCTCTGGCCTGGCTCCAGCAGCTCCAGGTCCTCCCTGTGCTGGGCCAGCTCTGTAAGTGGGGTCTCACCTGAGTGGGGCAGACTTCCCCCCTCCCCTGCTGCCCAGGCTGTAGGATCAGCCCATCTCTGGGATGGGTGCTAAAGAGCCTTCCTTACAGGATGTGTCTATCAAAACTGGACACAACAAAGGTGCTCTGTACCACGACCATGCCTGGATCACTGCTGAGGACAAAGACTGGGAATCTGCAGCACAGCAGAGGAATCACCACCTGTTCCAACCCTGCCATGTCTACCACCCACTGCTGCCAACAGCCAGCAACTGAGACCAGGGCTGAAGCTTGGAACCTGCCCAGAGAGGCCAAAACCATTCTGCAACATTCACTAGCAAGCTCTGACAGAGGAAAGGATCTCCTCGTGCTACAGCTTACAGTGGAAATTTAAACAATGTTGGCTGAAATAGTCCCCTGATGACTGAATTTCAGCTCCTCAATTTGAGCTAAAGGAAAACAAGGTACCTGCCCTCACCTGGCTGTTTTTTGCTGCTGTTGGGCACTTCTCCGTTGGTCACGGGCTGGTTATTGGTGCCAGTGCTGCCTCCTGACTGGCCGTTTACCACTTTGGGAGTGGATCCCAGGTTTGCAGCTATCACTGGTAACTGCTGCCCCCGTTTCAGAAGCTGTTTCTGTTCCTGGTGTCGGAATCGTGGTGGTACTTCCCGAGGAGGGTATCGAGGCAAGGGCTGCTGCTGGCTGCTGGCTGGGGCCCGCTTGGCATTATTAGTAGTGCTGGTTCCTATGGAAGTGCCGGTGCAGGTGACAGGCTGGGGCTGGCTTACGCTTGTCTTGGTTTGTTCTGGCACTACCCCCACCCCCAGGAAAAAGAAAGTGGGACAAAGTTATTCATGTGAGCAGCAACTGAAAAAATTGAAGACTAAGTCAATATTATTAGAGGTGCTTATATATGATGCAATGGCAGCATTTCTTCTGATTCAAGCTGTAACTCATCCCTGAGGAAAAGCTCTGTTAATTCCTCAATCACACACTTCCATGGCACAGACCTGGAAGCAGGAATATGCCTTGCTATCACTCCTAACCAAGTTATCTCAGTTACAGCATGGAACTAACCAGCTTTCTACAGCCTTTTGCCAACAAGTCAGCACTATGCAGCTTATTTCAACATTGAACTTTTTTTAGAAAATGTTTAAGTGTTAAAAAATTAAGTTTCCCATTAAGTATTATATATAGAAAACTGCTCTGACCTGGCCCAAAAAGAACAAGGGGCAAACAGGACCTACAAGACATGTTGCTAAAGTTTCCCTGCTTTAATGAGCCCAACATCCAAAGGGAAAGCTAAAGCTATTCCTGCCTTGAGTGCCTGCTGCCAGCAGAATGCACTGCAGGGCACTGCTGGCACTGGGAAAATGCCAAATGTGCAGCTGCAACCCCAAATGATCTCAGTCCTGACAGCAGGGCATGAGGAAGGTCAAAGCCTGGGCAGAGGGAACACAGCAAAGCCACCACCCCCAGCCCCACAGCCCACCCAGCACCGTGCAGGTGTGGGGCAGGGGAGGCAGCCAGCTCACCAGAGACTCCCCGAGCTGCAGGTGAGCTCTGTGCCTCCCTCACAGTACTGACATGTTGATGTACTTTTCAAATTTCTTGGATGAGATAACCACAAAGTGTCTTAAAATTTATTGTGCGACTTCCCAAGAGACCTCAATACTCGACCATGACCTCCCTCAGCACCAGGAATAATGTTACTACATGACTGAGAATGTAGTTTTCAGGGCCTTTTAAGATCTTTTAAATATGTTTAAAGACCATTTTATCATTCACTTTCAGGAACTGAATCATGGGAATACACAAGAAATAAAAACAAACGTGAGCTTTTGTTTAAGGAATCAATTAGAATGTTGTCATTGCTACTTATGATATAGTTTCAGTTTATTTCTACTTTATGTATTCTGAAAAACATGAAATAGAAGCCTTTAGAAGAAAAAGTCACTGAAGAATAAGCATCTGAGCGCTGTTTTAATGGAATGTTGCATTTTGGCTGCTTAAGGGAAGCAGAAAAGAAAAACTCTGGAGAGTTTGTTTAACAAACAGGCAAACAGAAGTCTCAGGGCTCTGAGGACACCCAACCTCAGCTGCCCCTCCCAGGGCCCCCAGCTCCCTCCCGGGCACAGCAGGCTCTCCCAGGCACAGCTGACTGGAGAGGGACAGAATTAAGGAGACGAAAGGCCAGGACACAACTCAATTTACTGTACAGAGCACAGGGAATAGAAGGTATTGAAAGGCTATTAGAGAAACTGTGAGGTTGATAGAGATCACAAGCACCACTTCAGATTTCCTCAATTTAAGCTGTTCCCTACATTAAGGGAAAGCAACTGATTCCATGCAAAATACTTTGATGCACATAATAAGACAAATTGTGATTCTGACTTCTGGTTCAAAACTGAACTCCGCAAATAGGAAATAATATTGAACAAATCTATTTCATTTGGTGCTTTTACAATTTCTTGCATTTTAAATAAAGTAACTGAGAGTGACTAAGCCCTGAAGGGGGGGGGGGGGGGGGAGAGGTGCTATTTAAGCAAATTGCTGAGAATTTGTTGACAATTTAATGCAGAAGGACTTTGTGCTTTTCTGTGGCCCAGGTACTGCGACAAGCTCTGAAATTAGAGCACATTTGTTCACACTCCACAGCCTGTGTAAGCAGTGCCCAAACCATCACTTCTGGTGTTCTCCCTGTGCCTGCTGCCCCGGCTGGTCCCATGGGTGACCCTTCCCAGGCTGGAGAACAGAGCTGTGACAGGTTTGTGACACTCAGAAAGCCCTCCTGCAGCCAGACACACACTCCTGCAGCCTCTGGCACAGACCACCCCAGCTCTTTTTCCTTCCACCGTCGCCCTCAGCAGAAAATACAAACACACCACCCTCGAGGAGATTTTCATACGACGCCCAGCACCCGTAGCATGGTCACTGAGCCACTTCTCCTTCCCTGCCACTTCCACTTCCACACCACTGCTCCTCTGGGGCAAAGGGAAATAATTTCCACCTGACATTCCCCGGACACCCAGACAGAGCTGCCAGCAGCATGCCCAGGGCAGCCCCAACCCTTCACTTTCCTAATTAAAGCTCCTTCAAAGCCGGAGTGTGTTCGAGCAGACCCCACCGGACCTGCAGGAACTCCAATCGCTTTGGATTATCAAGGAGTGCAACAAATAAAACAGGGTACTCGCTGCCCAGCCAGCCCCAGGGCACAGCACCAACAGCACTTCTCTAACAGCTTAGGAATATTATATTTCACATATATTCTAAGCATTTGTTTCCTTAGCAAATATGGCAGTTCTATCTGCTATAATACCAGTAAATTGTAAAGTAAATTTGTCAGGTCCCAGGGCTAGGCTACAGAATATGCAGAGTCCACAATTATATGCTAATTTTCAACTGAAATTATCCAAAGTGCAATAGAACTCCCTTGCCTTTGCTTCCCTCAGAACCACAGAGTAAGTTTCAAGCTATAAAATTCACCATGTCCAACATTTTCTGCTCCACAACTTCTCAGAAGGCTAAATAAACATTAATATTCCAATATGGCTACTATAAATTCCCTAAATCGTTACCTTAGTATTTTAATTTGCTCTAAACAAGTCACTCGTTAATAAAAGTTTGTTCTGCGCACCGGTATTTTATTTTGAATTGTGTTAAGGCAGAAAGAGAATATTAACAGACTTACGGCTTATCACAGTTAATTAACTAGCAACAGCGAGTTTACAGAAACCAGCATTAAAACCGACAGATTTTTCATAAAGAACAAACCTGCTGGAAACCCTCAGAGCAGGGGATGGTGGAGTTACAGTTTACAGAGAGATTCCAAAGAAAGACGCTTCCAACTTGTGTTGCTTCCCCACTCTGCGGATTTCATTAGAAAATGGAGGAGAAGCATGGTGTCATTTTACTGCTCCTGGAGCTGCCTGCCAACTCCTCCTGGAGCAGGGGCCCAGGGACTCTCGCTCCCCCTCCAATAAAGAAATGGCAGCTGCTTGAGGAACTTTTAAGGCAGATGGAAAACAGTTTTTGTGTTTTGTGCGGCCTGTGCCGCGGGCAGCGCACACCCAACTGGCAGTGCTAGAATTTTCATGGTGGAAAAAAAAAAAAAAAAAAAAAAAAAAAAAAAAAAAAAATGGCCGCAGCTGCGAGCTCGGAGCTGCTCTGGAAAATATCTCCGTGTTTGCCGAGGCGTTAACCCCTGCGGAGCCGCACGGCGGGCAGCGCGGCCCCCGGCTCTGCCCGCCGCCCCCGGGTGGATGGGAGCTGCCGGAGGAGCCTTTCCAATGGGGAACGGCACAAAGCGGGAAGAGAAAACCCCGGCAAAAGCCAGCAGGGCTTGTGCAGCCGGGCCATTCCGCTTCGCGGAGAGGAACGAGCCTAAGAACTTTCCAAGGTGGGAAATATGAGTCAAAAGCTTTCAATTCCACACCCAGCTATTTTTAGAGCACTTTCCGTTTCAGTGGGCAATTCAGTTTACTGTGTTCTGCAATGAAAGCGGCGCTTTCTGGGCAGCGGCGGCAGCGGGCAGCATGCTGCCCGAGATCGGCAGCCCCAGCCCGGGCACTCGGGGAGCCGGGCACCCCCAGCTCGGGCACCCCCAGCCCGGTACCCCCAGCTCGGGCACTTGGGGAACCGGGTACCCCCAGCCCGGGTACCCCCAGCCCCGGCACTTGGGGAACCGGGCACCCCTATCTCGGGCACCCCCAGCCCCGGGCACCCGGGGAACCGGGCACCCCCAGCTCGGGCACCCCCAGCTCAGGTACCCCCGGCACCCCCAGTCCGGGCACCCCCAGCCCAGCCACTTGGGGAACCGGGTACTCCCATCCCGAGCACCCCCAGCACTAAGGGAACCGGGCATCCCCAGCCCGACACTTGGGGAGCCCGGTACCCCAGCCCGGCACCCCAGCCGCACCCCCAGCCAGCATCCCCAGCCCAGCACCCCCATCCCGGCACCCCTGCTCAGCATCCCATCCGCACCCATCCGCACCCCCTGTCACATCCCCAGCCCGGCACCCCCACCCGGCATCCCTGCTCAGCATCCATCCGCACCCCCATCCCGGCACCCCCTGCTCAGCATCCCCACCCGGCACCCCAGCCCCGCAGCCTGCTCAGCATCCCACCGTCACCCCGCCCGGCACCCCTGCTCAGCATCCAGCCGGACCCCACCCCGCACCCCTGCTCAGCATCCCAGCCGGGACCCCAGCCCGCACGCCTGCTCAGCACCCCAGCCAGCATCCATCCGGCATCCCCAGCCCTCACCAACTCGTTCCCCCGTGTGCGAAGCGCTCTGCAGCCCCCGCCGAGCCCCCAGCCCGCAGCAGCGCGCACAGCCTGGCTCAAACCTCCTCCTCCAGCACCTCCGGGCTGCCTGCAGAGCTCTGCTCTACAGGAAAGTCGGGATAAATGGACTGACTTGTCTGTCCCTAACGGCACTGACTTTAAACATATTTTGCCGTGCTACAAGAAACACCACAACTGACAATTCTACAGTATCTTCAACAAGTAGGAACTCAAATTATACTTATTTTTTTTCCTGGAATACCTGGTACAACAGCACTGGGAAGGGACATGATGTGCCAGCTGCTGCATAAACAGATAAACTTTCCACTTAGCAACTAACTAATAGACTCGGCTCTAACTCTCCCAACCTTCTCTTCCCTCCTTTAATAAAACCAGGTGGATCAAACCGGGCAGGTCAGAATCCCTGAAATCCGCAGGAATGCATTTTTAACTGCAGTACTGTGGTATAAAAATGCTGCTGGTACCAGAAACATTGTTGCTAGCATCTTTTTCATAACTTTCATTCCCAGTCCCCCATAGGAAAATCCCCAGCTCCATGAACTTCCTCGGAAGGTTCTTGTCATTTTCCATGAACACTGGGAGCTGCTTCAGCTGGTAAAACAGCAATTTCTTCCTTAACTGAAACAACACTTTGGAGCTGTCCAAACTATACTCAAAACCAAGAAATACCCTCCCTTTCCACCCCCAGCACTTAACCAGCTTATTTTCTGAAAGAGGCACATAATTCTGAATTATTTAGAGATCCTATACTCTTGTATTTTATCTTCAGCTCATGCACAGAATAAATTATTTAAGACATTAACGTGATGGAAACTTGGAAACTAATGAAACATTAATTTGCATCCTGAACACAAGGAGGCAAAACTAGTGAAACAAGGCAAGAGCCACGTGCAACACAGGCTTGGGATTTTGTTCCTATAGAAACTGCAGCAAAAAGTTGTGTATCTGCATTTCTTGATGTCTTTTCTTCCACAGCATTGCCAGTTTATGTTTCTGTGACAACTCTAAATTCCTGCTGAACTTTATGAAATACCCTTTAAATAATAACATAATTAAATTGGAACTTAACACTTCCATCAGTGAATGTTAAGCCTCAAAGCAGAAAAAAATAATAATAAAAAAAAATTAATTACTGTGTCCTTCAGAAAAAAAAATATTTTCATTCCAAGTGAAGATTCCCACCGGGTAGCCTCCCAAGCAGAATTCCTGCCCTCCTGGTTTATCCTATTTTTAGCCTTTTGCTTGTGCAGACTCAGCCCTGATGTGCTGCCACAGGTCAAATGGGCACTCCAAGTGCTCGTTACTATACAGCCAAGTATTCTATCACTTTCCCTCTTCACTGTCTTTTCAGACATGCTTTATCACTTCAGAATAAACCCAGACATTTTCGTAATTCTTTAAATCTGGTCTATTATCCTAGAAGCCTTATGGCAGGAGTGTAGAGAAGAAAACCAACCCTTAGCCTGTATTCAAACACAATTACATGCACTGCTCGAAAAAGGTGCTATGCTAAAATCCAAATGAAGAATATGTATTCATTATAATAGTCTTCCGGCTATTGTTAATTAAATAAATTAATTTCATTAATTATTCTGTCCTGTGCCCAAAGACAAACCTGGAACTCCCAATGGATTTCAGTGGCCACTGGGTGGGATGCAGCCCAGAGGATGGTGGGACACACAACAGCTTCCATTGCTGCCAGAGGCTCCAGGACTGCTGCAGACCCTCCTGCAGCTCACTCCAGGCTCTGGCAGCTCCCTCTGCCTCCAGCAATCCCTTTTCCCAAACCAACCCATCAGCCTGCCCAGGCAGCAGAACTTCCCACTCACAGCATCCTCACACACCAAAACCCATTGGTGCTCCTCTACCCGGGTACTCCCCCCGTTTGAGCACCCACCAGAGTGCAGGCTGCACTCAGAAGTGCCAGCCGAGCTGTGTCCCTGAGAGCTGGGGGCTGCAGAGCACCCAGGCAGTGCCTGTGTGTGCACACAGCCTGCTGCACAGCAGCACATGCCCTGGGCACTGCCCTGCCTCTGCCCAGCACACTGCTCCTCTGCCAGGCCCTGCCTTCAAACTCCTTGGGGCTTTTCCAGCAGGACCTACACCTCTGCTCCAGTAAGCTCCAAATTAAACCCTGCTCCCAGAAAACAGGGTTTCAGCAGTTACCGTGCTCTTCCCAACTAACAGGTGAGGAGCTACAACTCAACAGAAAGTGAAAAGAATATTTTCCCCCCTTTTTAGAAGCTGGTTGGGATGATGATCCATACAAACCCCATAAACACTCAGAAAATTGCAGTGCTCCCACCTGCTATGAATATTGAAATTACAGCTTTTGGGTATCCTGATCATATGAGCCCTCCATATACAGGAGTTAAAACTGGACATATTAATTACTCGTCCATCACATGTTCCCAATCCCAGCTGCACTCAGAATATTTGTCAATTAAGTTTCAAACAGATCCATCCATACATGGTTATTCTGATGTGTTGGTGCACTTTTCAAACAAAGCAAAAAAGGGGAAGGAAAAAAGCAAGCAAGGAAAGGAACTTCAGGTATTATGTCTGTGTCTGGTGCTCTGTAAGTAAGTAAGAATGGAAAACAGGAAGATCAGCAACTCCAATCCCTGGATAAACTCTTTGCTGTTGGTCTTCTAGACTTTTGTGGTCACTTTGAAAAAGTGCAGCTGGAGTCTCAAGGGTCCCATCTGTCACTTTTGGGAGGAGATTTCAGGTGACACATTTGATTCAACATATTTAAAACCTCAGAAATAATACACAGAGTAGAACTAACTGTAAAGTAACTTACCTTTGATTTTTTGTTCAATGGCCTAGAAGAAGAAAAAAGAAGTGTCAGTGATTTGTGCAGATAAGAGAGAAACCACATGTACACGTGCCACTTCATAAAGCAACATTAGCTTTTGACTTTCCTCTTTTTAAATGGTTTCAAGTTATTTAATTATCTACTTCAGAAGCCTCTCTCTAACCAACCCAGGCCTATTATTCCTTATGTTTAAAAAGCTGTTTAAATGTTATAGAAGACAAAATTAATTTGAAAGATAACTACATGAAACAGACCAAATTAAACTTGCAAATTAAGATGTTTTAAGTGAGTTAAAAACTGTGCCTGGAAGCAAAGAGCTGCCACCACTTTTATTGCAGAACAGGGCAGGGAAGGGGGAGTGACCTGGAAATGGAAAAGAATAAGAGAGCAAACACCAAAGCTTCAACTCTTTCATTTGCAAGATTCAATAGGTTACACCTGTGATATGGCCAAGATGAGAGATCTACTTGAATAAAAGTTTATCACAGGACAAAATGGGAGAGAAACATTCCTTGCATGGAAGTACACCTCGGTGGTGTGGTTTTACCACCACCCTGCACAGCACAGTGTGCCTGTGCTCAGAAGGGCCTCCCAAAAGCACCAGGGGCTGCTCTCCCTCCTCCCCAGCCCCAAAGCACTGCCCGTGGGGCCACTACACACCACGACTCCTCACCATTGCTTTTTGTTCAACAAATATGGCTAAAACACCCCTTTGAAGCCCTGGGTGGTTCTGCACCCATGGAACCCCAGGGTTCTGTGTTCCAGCACCCGGCTGAGCCAATGTTCACACAGAAAGGCCAGTGGGCACAGCCAGAAGGCTGCTCAGCACCAGGGAGGGGGCACAGCACAGCCCTGCCCCAGCCCAGGTGTCCCCTCTGGACTGCTGCTGTGCCCCAGCACTGCCCCCAGCCCCAGGGACTGAAGCACTCTGAATGAACCCCGAGCACTGGCTTGTCCTTCACAGCACGGGTGCCTCTCTGCAGAGTTTGTACTCTGCAGAGTTTGTACTCTGCCCCTGCCCAGCTGTGACCCAACTCAGCAGCCTGGCACTTGGCCCATGGACAGGAGAATGAGAACCCAGAACTCTTCAAAACATTTTTTTTTTGCTGTTTCTGCTGACCTACAGCGCCAGAAAGAGACCATGGAGAGTGAGGGTCACAGCCAGGGCTCCTGGCTGCTTTCTGTGCCCAGGAGGACACACAGAACATGTTTAGGCTGGGCTAAACTCCATCAGGGCCTGGGGCTCAGCTCAGGGCTTGGGAGGCTTTGCTGGCAAGCCTGTGGCTGTCAAACAAACCAGTGTGCTCCTGGGGCACACCCAGCACCAGGCAGAGGAATCAGAAACTGCTGAGCAGGGTCACTCTGCTCCTACCGAAACAGACATCCTTAAAAACTGCATTTATGAGCTCCTCTCAAGCTCAGGGTCAATATTTAGAATCAATGGCCATGATGAGGATCTTGTCAGTAAACAAGGATTCTGAAGCATCTACAAGCATTTCTGTGACGTTTCCATCCCTAAACATCTTTGCTGTCAATATTTTCTTTTTTAATGAATATTTTTATTCCCTATTACAAATTCTCTCATGGCATGTTTCTACACTGAAGAATATGTATTAAAATAAGGATGCAGCTGAAACCCACTGCCTTAAAAAGGTACTTTTCTTCTACTAGTAAATGCACTAACACTGAGGTGCCTCAAACCTGAGACTGCCTCAACTGACAGTCAGGAAAAAGAAGGGTCATCCCAGAGCAAAATTTAGTTTTGTAAGAAACTACACAGAGCAAATTACAATGTTCAGTATGTCAGTAACCTCTAAATAACAGACAGTATATTTAAATTTAAACCATTAAATTAATAAGAAAGCAGCTGTTTTTACTAGTGAAGAAACAAGTCACCCCCAAGCACAGGGTTTACTCTCAGTGCTCCACATACCTTTTTTTGAGCAGCTTCCTTCTTCTTCTTGTCTTCTTTTCTCTTTTTCCTTTCTTCCATCAACTGTTCTTCCTCTTCTTGCACTAAATCCCTGAACCACACAGTTTGTAATTAACTCTCCCAAAATACAATCTGTACACACTTAGATTCATTTTAGAACAATTATTTCACAGTGACACAAAAGGAACTGGGGAATTTTGCTTCTAATTGGATCCTGTTTCTCGCTGGACTGTCACTGTCAGTGCAAGCCACCAGTGACAGGACTTCAAGCACAGATGTGGTGTCAAGCTACATGTAAGGCATTCTTCCTTCCAAAGCTTACAACTGGACTTGAATTTGGTCCAAAAGCCAGCAAATTCTGACGTTATTCCATCTCTCCCTGGACTGGTGTGGCTGAGCCCTGGCACATCCCAGCCTGGAGTGCTCCTGCACGCAGCCTCAGCCACACACCCCCTGCACCTGCCCCAGCCCTGCCAGGGAGCCCAGGCTGTGGGCAGACCACAGCTGGCACCAGCAGGGCCAGTGCAGGGCTCCCTCTCCGAGAAACAAAACCAGAACTTGTGCAAAGTGAAACCGAAACTGGGAGCGTTAATTAACGGCAGCCGGCACTTCTGCTGAAACCAAGGCTGGGCAGGAGCAGCACTGGCCAGCTTATGCTGCTTAGAAACAGCCTCCAGAAGTCTTTCAGAGAAAAAGAACTCACAATGTCAATATGGGGCAGTGACTACACGCTTTGCATCTGCCTGGAAACACTGAGCTGGTTCCTTTTTCATCCCAGCCCACCCATACGCCTCCAGTCTTAAATAAGACAGTTTGATGTCTGTCAGAAGCAATGCAAATTGAATGTATTAAACCTCGAGATAGTCCACAGGTACTACAACTTTCATTACTTTTTTAGATATATAAACAATCAGTTAATTCTACTTCTAACTCAGTTCAAGTCCCTTTCAAAGCCAGTGCAGGCATCAGCTTCCACTGACCAAATTCTGGCTTTTAAGATTTTCTAATAACAGAAAACAAGCATTAGTTACTTATTTTAAGAAATAATGGCTTCTGGCCCGCTAAGGAATGCAAAATAATTACCCAAAAGTGTTATTTCTGAGACCCCCCTGTGCCTTGCCAGAGGAATCACAACCCATCAAACACAATGTGGTATTTTGCATTTTATCACAGCTTCATCAGCTGGCTGCAAGATCCATCAGAACCGTCTCGCTGCAAAATCAATCTTGCATTTACAATTAGGTCTCAAAAATGATTTCATGGACAACTAAGAGGTCAGACACCTAACTACAGAAACAATTCCAGCTGGCCAGTTTCATTTAGAGCCATCCCTGGCTCCTGTGCAAATCTCAGGCAGGGATTAACCTGCAGTGACATCTGGGCACTGCCAAGGTCACATTTCAGTCAGTGCTGCCCCTTGCTGTCACACCCTGAGCATTTGGAACCACAGGGACCCTCAGTTTGGGTTAATCTGGGACAGGCCAAATTTTAACATGCAGTTTGAACTGGAGAACAACACCAGGTCTGGAATCAGCACAGAGGAAACAGCTCCTACAGATCCCAGCTCCTTCAAGCTCCTTCCATTCAGAGCAGAACCACTGGTTTGCTCTTGGGAACTCAGCACTGACCTGGGCCTCACCTCTGCCTGCTGGGCTGCAGTTACAGCATCCATAATAACCTGTGCACAGTTCTAGGAGTTAAGACAGCCACCAGCACTTGTTTTGTATAACAAATTTTGGTCTGTCACATGCCAAAACTGCATTAACTGAAAAATCATTCTGCTTTTAGAAGAAAGCTGTAGCACATTCAAGAGCAAGCAGAATGCAAAGTGGTATTTTCACAGGAAAAAAAATCCTCATCAATCCTGCTACAGTTAAATCAACACAATTACATTTCATTTTGGGAATACAGATGCTAACAACTAACATACCAATATCTCTGGAATATTCTACCACAGCATCACAGGGTTTTGGTCACACAGGAGCAACAGAACTCCTAAATTCTGACACTGTGTTCATTCAATTTTTATCTTTTTAAGACAAACAGATTTTAGATTACAAAGCAAGCTTAGGAGACATAATCCCTCCCTATGATTAGGATCAGAACTCTAGGCATTCCCTAGATAAAAACCATCCAGCTATAGTTCATTATAAGTTTTTAAGAGTATTAATTACCACTGCAACATCAAATCTCAATGACTAGAGAGCAAAACTAACCCAACTGGCACAACCAAGCAGCATCAGCAAAGCCCTTCCTGTCCTTGCCCTTCCCTGGAAACTTAACCCTTCAAGTTAGACAGGCCTATTCACCATCCTCGTACACAAACTTAAACCTGAGTCAAAAATTCACATCTGCCTCCAAAGCCATCACGGAGAACACCTGGATTTCCATTTCTGACAGCTGGAAGCATGATTCTCCTTTACCCTCCCAACACACAAATCCACAGCCCTCTGACACCACACAGCTAACGATGGGATGGATGCCTCTGATTCCAAGCTCCTCTAGAACACCTAACAAACAGCTCCATTTCTGATGCTGCTGCTTGAGGAACAGAAGTGGCCCAAGGCATTTCCCATTTCCTGGGACCAGCAGCTCCCTGCTCCTGAGCACAGAGCAGCAGCAGCTCCAGGCTCCTACAGCACAGGAATGTGGGCTTGGGGCAACAACACAGAGCCAGGACAGCAACGAATTCCTCTGCTGGGCTTTCCCCTGCCCCAGGAGACTCAATCCATCGACCCTGTGTGGCCAAAGTGCTTGCAGCAGCACACTGCTCCTTCGGCTGGCTGGGGAAAAGCCAGGAGCATTCCCACTGATACCGTGGGTACAGGAACAGGTCCCTGGGATTCCCTCTGACACCCAGCTCCCTCCAGCAGCACAGGCATCCTCCTCCTCCTGCTCCTGTGCTCGGGATTAGCTCGCCCAAGGTTAAATGGCCTTTGCAGAAATGCAAACCAGAGTGTTCAATTTAGATCAAGTGAAAATAAAACACCCTGGCAATAGGAAATCCACATCGGAGACAGAACAAAGGCCCCTGGTTTCAACAGCTTAACTTGAAAGGTGCTTTATTTTCAAGTGAGGCAAAATGAAAATGGATCTTGATCTCAGGAGAGACTGCACATTTGATGGCTCTGAAGATGGGCAAGGAGAAGCTGCTGTTATCTGCATAAATTTAAGCAGACCAAGGGTCAGATAAATATTTACCGTTATTTATTTAACAGTAAATTTTTGCTCCAATTGTGTACCCCAGCACAATTCTGCTTTGTATACAGAGGGAAAAAACAACAAACTACTAAAATGCTTTCCTCAATTAAGCTATTAAAAAAACCAAAACAAACAAAACCAACTTTTTAGTCTTTTAAGACAGGTTATCAAGACAGTACAAGGCATTTCATTTTTGTATGGCCTGATTTGTTATTTGGCTTCTGAAGTGGAAAAAGCTGTCGTGCTCAAACCGCAAACATTTCAGGTAATATTTGTATCACAACATGCTTCAATTATTACTTCACTTCTTGGAAAAAAGAGCACTATTAATCTTTAATTCCTAAAGCTCCAGCTTAGCATTGTAAAAATACCTGGGCTGTAAAAGACATACTTAACCTTTATTCTTATGTTGCAGAAGAGCAAAATCAAGTTAATCCATATTTCCCCTGGCAGACAGTCTGAGGATGCAGTAATTAATGCTTGTGCAGCTTTGCTATCTTTGCTGTTACAATATATCAAAGGGAACATGTTTTGCCACAATAAAATCAAAATTCTATCACTACACTGAGGAAATGAGGGGTACAAGAATCATGAGCTCCTATCACTGGAGGGATGAACAGAGGTATGGAGCAAACACACAAATAAGAATCAGAAGTGATTATACACAGCAGCTTCTGAAACGAATGTAAAATTTCCAGTGATGGACATATTAATTTTTAAAAATAAATAAATAAATAAACAAACAAATCTTTTCTACCATTTGCTCTTCTTCTAGTTGTAAATTAACTTGAAGTGCTACAGGTGGAACACTGCCAGGTAGCTACAGGTAAGTATCAGGGATTGAAAGATCTTTAACAATTCTGCAAAGACAACACCAGGTGTTCAACCTACAGCTGATTTTCTACACAGACTTCCAAATGTTCCTGAGACTGATAAATCTTCAGTATTCTGACACGACTTCCCTCATCTTTCAACTTTTTGAAATGACACAATTATATAAAATTGCCAATGAAAATGATTTCTCAGGTTCTGTAAATACCAACAGCCAGCTTTCCTACCCACCAGCATTCTACAAAAATCAATTATAAAATGTATATTTTGATTAAAATGGGATGCTGCAATTCCTTTATCAATGCCATCCACAAACCAGCACACTACACCCAAGAAGCACTTGGAGTTTATGGAACAGACACACCAGTACTTTGAAGTTAACAAAATAATCCTAACAAACCCTGCCAGTGCCTCAGATGGAAACACTCTGGCACCTGAACCCACCCAGCGTGTTCCTCAGATGCACCGAGAGCCTCAGGCAGTGAGAACAAAACAAACCCACTCCTTTCCAGACGTGTGTGTGTTCCTTACAGCTATTAACAGAGAGGAGAGGTGCTGCCAATCTAAAAACTGGGAAAAACACTTCAACGAATAATTAATTAGTAAACATGTATCAGCTACTTTCTTTTTTGCTTTTAAGCATCTCAGTCTTTAAGTTGCCACGCTGAAAGTGAAGCGACAGAATTCTACCTACCATTCGCCACTAGCAATTACCTGGGATCCACTCAGCTTCCCCACTTCCCTAAGAGAGAAGCTGGCTCATGAGAATGATGCTCCCAAACACAAGGACTACAAAGGGACCACAATTCTGGAATATTTGTGTTAGTTTTGCCCTTGAGCTCCATCCAAGATGTTTGCAGACAAAAGACAGATCTCTTTCCCAAGAAGTTTATCATCCAACTGCACAGGACTCCAGCAGCAGCCATAAACAATCCCTATCTTCCAGTAACAAATGAGGAAGTGAGGCAGGCAGATTAAACTGCTCCTCCACAACCAAGTGCTGGAGGCCAGCAGGGAGCCAGCCTTGCCAGGCTCTGCAGAGTCCCTGCTGCAGGGGCAGCAGCACCCCAACACCACAGGGACCCCCTGGGCACTACTGGCAACCCTCACAGCCTCCAAAGGCCTCTCTGCAGCACACAGGGCTCTGTCATTTTACCCAGCTATCTGCAGAGCTCCTGAAAGCATCGACAGAATGTTTCCTCTGCAATAAACTCTTCCCGTCTCACAGCAGATTTCTCTCCATAAGAAGTGCATCAGGAAAAAGAGCCACCCGCAGAAACCCAACAGATAATCAAATGCTTGCACATCAACAGAAACAACTACATTTCTCCCTGGTTTTATATGTCCCTATCATTGGGCCAGCTCTATGTTTTCCCTGCAGCAGGTAAGAAAAATATCACAGAAATATGGTGGTTATTATTACATGAAAGCGTAAAAATCAATTGTACAGTAATAACTTTACAGAGTACATGGATGAAATCTAGAGGTGAGAAGTTTGCACTCCCAAAACATGGCCAGTCTGCAACCAAGGTGGGCAGAATCACAGGTGAATGGAAGCAATGGAGACTCTTCCCTATGGTTTGCATGCTTGTGAAGGAACAGCCAAACCCCTGGGTTGGGAAAATGATTGTCAACATATTTCAGATATTTACCTTCTCTCAGTTCCACATAAATGAGGCAGGAAAGCCCTGTTTACCAAACAGAATTGAAAAGTTATTGCTTAAAGCAGAAGAACTAAATGGTGATTTTTAGCAGTCCTGATTTTAACCAAATCTAACTCTTAGATTTCCCCACTTAAGAGCAGACAGCTCTTGCTGTGGCTGATCAGGTGACATTTCATTTGGAACATGATGCCACAGTAGTGTCCAATGGATTTATTTGAATCACTGGTGCAAGTCATGCACTAAGCTTATTTTTGAGACCAGGAATATTTGCACAGCACCAGGCATGTATGAATTTTAGAGAGAACACAGACCAAATGAGGAATCTTTTCCAAAAGGCCAGACAAGCCAAATGCTAATCCTGAGTGTAAAACAGGAATCACTCCAACTGGATAAGCAAGCTGCTCTGAAAGATGTAATACTTATCCTATCACAAACCCACAGTCTAGGCCAATATTCCCAGTAAGATTAAAAAGTATATTTGCTGCCCATTAATTTACAAGCATGAACTCCAGAAGTGACTTCAGAACACGCACAAAGCAAAGCCAACATCCCGTGGAGTTCACAGTCTACATCCACACTGTGAAATCTGAGATTAACATAAACTCCAGCACAGGTCTATGTACCTTCCCAGGAATGGATATTTGCTCTTTACAGTTCGACTAGGTCACTGCAAATTTAATAAGACTGTAAATAATGACAGTGGAGGAAGAACGAGGGCTATCTGCTGTGCTCTACCCCAGTAAAACAATTAATCAGGTCTATCCAGCACAGGCATGCCACAGTTTATCAGCTGTGTGCTCACACAATGAGAGCTCCCTGGCTAAACATAAACCAGCTGGGGCATTAATGTGAACTTCAAACCAGTTCTGAATCTTTTACATGAATAAAATATACCCCTCTGTGTCAGAGAGACGTGGGCACCCGTTCCATAGCAGAATTTGCTCTCCAAGCAGCGAATTTCGGAAGTGCTGTAGTTTTCTTTCACTTCCTTTCACTCTTGGCACTGCCTGCTGGCACGACATGATCTCTGCTAAGGTCATAAAAATGTGAAGCTCTCCTGACTTACTTTGACTGGCACCAAGTCCTGCTCTGAACTTAGCACTCTGAACACAGTTCTGAAATCACTTCTGGCATCCCGAACGCAGCGAGTCCCCGAACGCCGATGGGTTAACAGCAATGTGCCAGAGGTACCTGAGAGTGTACCCCAATTATTCCCTGGATTTCAACAACAACGTGGCAAAAATCACTCACACTTTAGTGTATTACCAAAAAAAATAAAAAAAAAAAAAAAGGAAGGCATGCACTGAGAGCAGGGGGAAGCAAAGCAGTTTCCACAGTACGATCGTAGCTCAGCCTAAAAGCTGGAGACTGCTCGGGCACAGGGAAGAAGGAAAAAAGCAGAGTACCAAACCTGAGATTCTACCAGCTATACTCAGGGTTTGGGCACATCTCAAATGGCCCCAGTGGAAATCCCTTTAACAGCTCACTAGCAAAAGGCCTTTAAAGATCTAACTGAAAAAGAACCCAAAAAGGAAGTAGGACAGAAGTTGAAAACAAAGAATGTAACCAGTAGAGCTGATACTTGTGAGAAAGTCACCTGACCAAAACCAAACGGTGCAGAAGAAACAGCTACTTAAATACAAAAGTGATACCCCTTATAGCACAGAATTCTTAGTGCAACACGACTCTGAACTCCCGAGTTAAGGAGTTAACTCCCGAGCCCATTCTGTTAAGTTCTCATTCTGAAACCTACCCGTAAACAGGAAATTCACCAGCTAGCTCTTCAGAGCAAAAGAGGCAGAGTCAGTAGTTATATGGCAACAGAGTTTACTCGAGTTCTTGCCACAACTGTCTTGTCTCCAAACAGTATTTGACTGAAGTGTATAAAAAATATAAAAGTGTATAAAAACCCCCAAACCCTTCATGTATTTTTCAGTTATTGTTAGGTACTACAACTTAGTGCAGAAAAGTTATTTTTCTCTTCAAAAACCCTTCCTGTTAAAAGAAACTGTATGAAATATCTGAAGTTGTTGCACAAAAAAAACACAAAACAAAAAAAGACAGCTAAAAAGATGTTTAGTCTACAGAATTAACTAAACTTGCAGACATTTCTGCATGCAACAGAGAACGTTTTCAAACTAAGAGGGGTTTTTTTATCCTAACAATTAACAAGAGATTAAAGCTCCCGATAAAGCCCACAACTATTCCTAGCCCTAGGCCACCTTTCCATCTAAACTGTGGGAGGGAATTTAAATGAGAATCTTACCTGCTTAGTTTTCTTTCGACTTCTTTGGTAGCTTTAGCTTCCAATTCTCTGGAACAGAAAGCGGTATTGGTTTCCATGTCAACAGCAATGCAGCACGAAAATAAAACTGGTGCGGGTCAGGATGCACAGGGAGCTCCAGGTGGGGTTGGTCAGGAGGGAAGGGGGACAGCAGGGACCTGGCGGTGGGTGTCCCCAGGGACGGCGAGGGGAGCGGGCAGGACCTGCATCTGCCACCGCCGTGTGCCCCAAAACCACCTCTGTGTGCCCCAGCAGCATCCCTGCACCCCACACTGCCACTGCCGTGTGTCCCAGCATCATCTCACCCAACTGCACTGCTGTGTCCACACACTCTGCACCCAACTGCCACTGCCGTGTGTCCCAGCATCAGCTCTGCACCCCGCACTGCCACTGCCGTGTGTCCCAGCACCATCCCTGCACCCGCATGCCACTGCCTGTGCCAGCACACCTCACCGACTGCCATGCTGTGTCCCAGCACAGCCTGCACCCCACTGCCACTGCCGTGCGTCCATGCACCATCCTGCCCCACACTGCCACTGCGTGTGTCCCAGCACCATCCCTGCACCCCACACTGCCACTGCCGTGTGTCCCAGCACCATCCCTGCACCCCACACTGCCACTGCCGTGTGTCCCAGCACCATCCCTGCACCCCACAGCTGCCACCCCAACATCAGCTCTGTGTGTGCCCCAGCAGCATCCCCGTACCCCACACTGCCACTGCCATGTGCCCCGGCATCAGCTCTGCACCCCACACTGCCACCCCAACATCAGCTCTGTGTGCGCCCAACTACCCTGCACCCACTGCCACCCTGCTGCCCAGTCCGGTGCCCAAACCCACTCTGTGCCCCATCCCCAGCTCCGTGCTGCCCCAGCTCCTGTGCCCCATCCCCAGCTCTGTGCCCCATCCCCAGCTCCGTGCGTGCCCGCTTGTGCCCATCCCCAGCTCTGTGCCCCATCCCCACTCGGCGTGCCCAGCTTTTGCCTCCCATCCGTGTGTGCCCCATCCCCAGCTCCGTGCCCCCCGCGCTGCCGCCCCATCCGCACCCCGGCCCCGGGCGCTGCCCGCGCCCCGCACCCATCCCCGCCTGCCCTGCCTGCACTTCGCCGTCTCAAGGACTTTAAGGAAAACAATTCTGCTGCATCACTTCAGCCCGCGGACGCGGCTGGGCGCAGCGCCGGGACGCTCCGGGACGCTCCGCACGGCGCCGCCGGCCCCGCAGGAGCGCGCTCCGAGCCGGGGAGGGCTCGGCCCGGTCCGGGCGGATCGGGACACACGGCTCCGGCCGGCCGCCGCCACCGCTCCGGGCCGCCCCGGGGCCGGTGCCGCTGCCGCGGGAGCCCGATCCCCTCGCCGCGGCTCCCCCGCCGCCCGGCCCTTCCCCGCCCGGCCGGCCCGGCCCGGCGCCGCCCGCCCCGGTACCTCATGTATGTAAAGTGCTCGGAGTCCGTCCCGGAGGCTGCGGCGCGGGCCCGGCGCGGCCGGCGGCTCTAGGCGGGCAGAGCCCGGCGCTGCGGAGCGGGAGGGCCCGGCAGCTGCAGCCGCAGCTCCGCCGCCATTTCCTGCCGCCGCCGCCCGCCCGCCCCGCGCGCAGGAAGCGAACCCGCCCCGGGCACGCTTCCGGGGCGCCGGCACGGGGGGAGCGGGGATGGGGGGAGCGGGGATGGGGAGAGGGGATGGGACCGGGGGGAGCGGCACGGGGAGCGGGGATGGGACCGTGGGGAGCAGGAATGGGGGGATGGGGAGCGGCACGGGGGAGCGGGAATGGGACCGGGGGGAGCAGGAATGGGGAGCGGGGAGCGGCACGGGGGGAGCGGGAATGGGACCGGGGGGAGCGGGACCGGGGATGGGACCGGGGGGAGCGGGGATGGGGAACGGGGATGGGAGAGCGGGAATGGGGGAGTGGGACCGCGGGGAGAGAGGCCAGGGAGCGGGAATGGGGGATCGGGACCGGGACTGGGGGAGCGGGGCTGGGACCGGGACCCCGGCACGGGGGGAGCGGGACATTCCCAGGGATGGGGACTCCACCCAGCCCCTTCCAAAGCCTGACCGCCTGAAAAGTGAAAAAAAATTTTCTGCTGTCTGATCTGAAGCTCCCGTGTCTCAGCCCAGGGCCGTGCCCTCCTGTGCAGCATGGCAGAGGAGATGAGCCCCACCTCGCCCTCCCTGCCGGGGGCTGTGTGCGGCGGGCAGGTCCCACTCCCCGGTGTGCTCTGCAGTTACCCCAGTCTCGCTCAGCTGCTGTCTCACCAAGCACCCTCGGCAGAGCACAGTCGCTCACCAAACGCTGCAGGACAAGGCACAGATGGACAGAACATCCATTTCCACGCGTGTTTCCCTGTGTGGGGCAGCTCGCAGGGTGCTGCTGCTGTGCCAGCTCTGTGCCAAGCGTGGGGCACCAGTAACTGGCTGATAAAAGGAGTTTAAGTCTAAATAACCAGATAGACATTTCTCTTAACCTTCCACTGTTGGTTTGAGGGAGGGAATAGAGAAGTCCCCAGCACTGGCAGACTTGGGGAGAGGTCGATATACGTGAACATGGAGCTTAACCCAAAGAACACAGAGATATTTCAAAAACAGCAAATGAAGAGTGAGGAGTACATGAGCCACACTCTGTTACTGGACTGGGCTTCAGTAACAATATCCCAGAAATTAGAAAAATCAAACCAGTCAAAGGACTGAACAGGATAATGGATTAGAATTGAGAGCAGTAATGTCAGAAATAAGCAAAACAGAGTGGACAGGAATCCCCAGTAAGTAGTTCTGCATCTGACAAGCACTCCCATCCAAGGTTTTGTTGGCATGGGGGAGTTCTCGCTCTCTCCCTGCCTCCAGCTGCACATTGGCACCAGCATTTTCCAGCCCAGTTTCTGGCCTTCAATGCTGATGAGAAAATGAGTGCATTTTTGTCCTTAGAGGCTCAGTAACACAGAGTGCATCGCTGTGAGCTGAACAGGCACAACTGTAAAGTGGCTGTTTGAAATCAGCTTCTTGGTATCTTGTAATAACTTGTAAGTTAATTTGGTCTTGTTTATTTTTCTTCATATGAAAAAGTTTGGACTGTCATGTAATTGTGTGTAACTGAAAGCCATTATTTCCTGAAGTGTGACTCAGCTCTCTCTCACTCTTCCATTCACAGCAGCCCTGTTTCATGTCTCTTTGGAGGCACTACACGTGGTGTAGGAGGGCTGCTGTTAAGTCTGTCCTCAGTTGGGAAGGCTGATGAATTCATTATGTACTCCTGTTATGTCAGTTTGTTAACTGTATTGTGCCACTGTCAATAAAATTCATAGTCAAGGTCTGCAGCTTTCTTTATTATTTTAGATTGTTCTCTAATGTTATTTATGCACGTGCTCCTAGCAACTAGACCACTGCAGCAGTGGCTTGCTTTCTGCATGTAAGTGCTGCAGCTGGCTGTACACCATCAGCAAAGCCTCTGCAGCAGCCAGCCCTCCATCCCCTACCCTGTCATCTCCTCCCTGCATCAGCCTCATGATCTTACCTCTCACAGGTAACACTTGCTCAGCTGAGCTCTGACACCCATGAAACTGGTGAGTTCCTGGGTGGGCTAGGGAAATTCAGTAATCCCTAAATAGGAAGAATGTTTTCTTCTAGAAGAACCAGTGGATTGAGTTTCACCCATGCCAAAGCCCATCAGCCAAAGCAGTGGTTCTGGGTGCTGCCAGCACTCAGATGGTAACCACTCCAGGTTTTAGCCTTAATATGTGCTGAGTGTAGAGCTATTTGGGAACTGAGGTTCTGGAGGACATTCTCTTCTGCTTAGTACAGCTCTTTGGTTTGTTCTTTGTCCCTTGGTGCTCTCTGAATCTTGGACCTCTGGACTTCTTTGCTAAAGCCCCAGATTCTGATTCTGCCAGCAAAGGGACACCAAAACACTCTCTGTGCTTAAAATGATGTTTGTAACCACCTGGCTTGGGAGCTGCTTTCAGCTTGAAGGGTAGATAAATCCTCAACCCCCACCTGTGAAACGTCAGAGCTTCTCTTCCTCAGGGATCCCTTCCCCAGGAGCCCCGGTGCCCCTAGATGGGAGGGAGCACCCTGGGCAGTGTGTGCTGGGAAGAACCAGCCCGTGCCTCCTGCGATGCTCCCTCCTCGCCCTGGCACTGCTGTCCTCCCCTGGCGTGGGGCTGAACGGCTCTGCAGCACCCTGGCATTAGACATCAGAAGGAATGGAAGCAACTCTTCAAGGACAAACAACCCGCCCGCATCCAGGCAGCTGCCAGGGGTGGACCCGTGCGGTTACACTTTCACCACTGGGCAAACATGCCCTCGTGGGCAGTGATCCCCAAATATCCTCTCCCAGCAACAGCAGCCACCACCTGCACCCTGCCAGCCTGGCACACACACACACACACACACACTTCCTCCCATCCTCACAGCCCCATCCACTTTTTAATTAGGATTTTTGTATCATCAGAGCAAGAGAATAAACTGCAGGAGGCAGAGAAATGCACTGCCTGAAAACAGTTAAAGAGGAGCTGGCGCCATTTCAGCGTTCCCATCCCCTCCGCCCTTCCCCTTCAGCTGCAGTTTGCTCTCAAGGCAAAGGAAGCCGACATGTTAGAAAATACTTTCTGCTTCGTGTCTGGGGAAGACAGAGCTGGGGCTGTCTTGGGAGAAGCTCGGGCCCGGGGACGTGGAGAATTTGCTGTCAATAGCTCGCTCCATTCAGCATCGTCACACGGAGCGGGGCTGCTGTCACCGGCGAAACAGATTGTTTTCAAAATTGCTCTCGACTTAAATAATCCAAATGAGCTGATCTGACAGACAAGGGAAAACAGTCTCCTTGTAAATGTGGTGGCTCTGTGTTCCTCTGCAAGAGGCTCCTTTCTTTTCCATTCTAGACGCTTTATTTAAGGATTTAAAAATAGCCCAGGCGACGGTAAGAGGCAGCAGTATAAAGGTACTGAACAGCAGCACTTACTGATAAAACAATCCCTGCCCCGGAGCCTGTCAGTGCAGTCAGCTGGGCTGCATGTTAGAGAGGGACGCTTGGGGCTCTGGGATCCTTAATTAGGAGAAAAACCCACAAACGGCGTAACTGGAAGTTGGTAGCGGAAAATGTTGGGCTTGCCTTCCAATCAGCCCTGAAAGCAGCTGGGAACAGACCTGGAAAGCAAGGAACACCAAGACCGTGCTGAGGCTGGGGCTTACACAGTCGGTTTCATTTCACAGGCTGCTGCAGCAGCCAGCCCTGGGATCTGTGCTGGGGAGAACATTCCCTGCCTTTCCTCCGGGCCCCAGCACCTTGGCAGCGCTCTCAGAGCAGGGCAGAGCAGGCACTTGGGGTTATTAAATGAGGATTTAATCCTACCCTTTAAATCAGCAAAAAAATTATCAAAGATAAAGGATTTCCCTGTGTTTTAAGGCCAGTCCAACTTGCATTCCCTGATCTGCGTTTGGGAAGGCTGCCAACTGCAAAATGGAATCGCTGAGCCTGGATTTCACTCTGCACCCAGCCAATTACAGCAGCCCCGCGTCCCTGAGCTTGGAAGTGGTGCAGTACAAGAGACTGACAAAATCCAATTTTTATTTATTTACCAGGGCTGCATTGCACTTCCAAAGGGAATCACAGCCGTGGGCTTACTGCAGCCCTGCCCAGGTCCCATGCCCCACACTGCTGAGGCTTCAGGGAACACAGCCCAGTGCAAATCCCTTGTGGGGGCTGCTGGGGGTGTCCCCCAGCTCTGGAGGGTCCCCTCGACATGCTGGGTCCAGCCACCCTGGGCATTGCCTGCCCTGTGGGCAGCTTGGCCAATCTGCCCACATGAAGTCTGCTGGGTCTGCACATGCTGGGCTCCCTTCCACAGCTGTGTTTCTTCCTAGCTTGTTTCTAGGTTTTTGCTAACCAAAAATACAATTCCAAAAAGTAGTGGGGCATTTTTAGGAGTGCCCACAGAGCTACAAACCACCAGCAAGGAGATACAGATGATGCATGCAGGGAAAAGTGCCTCCCCTCCTCTTTCTGCCCTCCAGCCTCAGTTATTTGTGATGGCCTCATGCAAACGCTGATGTTCACAGAGGAAACAGCTTCCCCTGCCTTCAGCCCAGCTACACCCACTGCAGAGCTCACCCGTCCTCCAGGATTAATCTCGACTGGTGAATTGGTGAGAGACGTGAGCCACCTCTCCAGAGAAAATGCCAGAGCCCCGGGAGAGGCAGGGGATGCAGCCACTCACCTGCCCCGGGCTGCACACCCTGCTCCTGTGCCCTGTCCTGCCCCGTGCCTACCAGCACCGAGCCCTTCCTAATCAATGCTCATCAATCACCTTGCCCACACCTGCCCTTTTTCAGCACAGCGCCAAGGTGATTTCACCTGTTTCCTTTGCACTTCTCAGGAAATGGCACCAAGGATCCCTGTCTGTCGCAGACCAGCTCTTTTTGTGCCAGCTGAAATGCTCCGGTTTAAGCTTCAGAGAGCAATTCGTCTGCTGAGTTTCCTAATTATGGAGAATAAAATGGGGCCAGGACACACTTTATTGAGCAGCACCACAGACCACAGCAAGGGCTCTGGCACTTTTTACCTCCTGGGACTGTCTCCAGGTGGGGAAGTGTCCTCATGCAAAGTCATGTCAGTGCTGCCAGGGTGGCTCTTGCAGCTGCTGTTGTGCCTGAGCCACAGCTGGCGTTTCTGTGGGACCCTGCACTCCTGTGCTCCCCATTCTCCCACCGGCCCCAGCACTCCCTGTGCTGCCGATGTGCTCTCCCGTTACCCTCTCATTTCCCTCCTGCCTCACTCCACGCTCCGAGGGTCGCAGGGACGCCCTGGGGAGCAGCAGGACCCCAGCAGTGACCCCTGACAGCCCCCTTTGTGTCCCCTCCTGGCTGCCTCCCTGCCCCGGGGAAGATCCACAGGGACGGAGTGCCTGGAGCCCAGAGTCCCCACAAACCCTCAGCAGTGCACCTGTGGATGCACGCACATACTTTGGCGTCTGCCTTTGCACACTTGAGCAGATGTGTAGCATCATCCCACCCCCCCCTTCAAAGCCTTGAAGCCCCCTGAGCAGGGAGAGATACTGCAATTCATGGCTTGCAACATCCATCAGCCTCTGGCAGAGCTGGCAGTCACAGGGGGAGCAGGCAGCGAGCTCGGGCAGCACCCCAGCTTTGTCCTTCGAGTTCATTCCAAGCACTTTTTCCCTCTGCCAGGGGCTGGAATCTTAACTACCATCTCAGCTCAGCAGATCTGGCTGCGCCTAAGCCTCGAGGACAGGGCTGTGCTGAAAATGGCACATCCGACCGTGCAAGGAAATGTCAGCTGTGCCTGGGGAGGGGAGAGGAGGAAAACGCTAGCCCCCCCCCCCCCGGCTCCTGCCCGCCCGGTGTGTGCCGGCACAGCCCCATCCGCTGCCCTCTGCCAGGCGCTGTGGTCACACCAGCTCCGCGCAGCCACGGCGAGGAGCAGAGCGAGGAAACACAGTGTTCTCACCCCGCCTGAATCCCACGGATTTCTGAGCAGCTACTGCACGGATAAAACAAAGGCTGCTTTGAAATGGATGCCTGGCCTGGCCGGCTGCCAGCGCCAGGCGGGAGACAAAGGCTGGGAGCACAAACGCAGCGCTGGAAGTGGCGAGCCGAGGATGCTGTGCGGCAGGCAGAGCGCGTCGCCATGGAGACACGGCCGAGCCGGGGGGCGGGGTGGGGGGGGGGGAAGGACCGCACTGGGATGGACTGGGAGCCACGGGAGCCACGGAGCTGAGACAGAGGCACTGCCGGGGCAAGTGCCCCGAACCCCACAGAGAGCCTGGACCAGGGGCTGGGTGTGTGTCACCCACCCCAGGGCTGGGACCTGGCCTGACAAGTGGCATGAAGGGCATCTGTCAAGCAGACAGTGAAAATGAGGGGGGAATCCATGGAGGAATTCACTTTCACCCTCATTTCATGGATGCAAAAGGTGTCTAGGGGGGGAAATATTGCTGTAATGAGTTCATCCAGGGGGTACAAAGCCCTGAGCCAGCCTGGGCAATGACACTGACAGAAAAACCATTGCACACGTCCCAGAGATCTCAGACCACCTGCAGAAGGAGGCAGCAGTCGCTGTGCAGAATCATGTCGTGGAAGGCTGGTGGTGAGGAACAGGATTTGTGTGTCTGATCGTGCTGCATTTATCACTTGGAGGGCAGGAACTGCCCCTGGGTGCTGTCCAAGGGGCTGGGGAGTTGGCGTGGCTGCTGCCGTGTCCTGCCAGGACACAGGCTGAGCCAGGGAACACCCGGGGGTCCCACTGGGGGCTGGAAGGCCAGCTTGCCCTCACCTTCTGCCTGCCCACACCCCACAGCAGGCAGGAGCCAGTGCCAGGGTACCTGATGTGATGTGGGGCACGCCAGGGCCCCCCTGAGCTCACAGCCAGCCCCAGGGCAGCAGCCACCAGCAGCAGTGACAGCAGCATCCCAGGGCAGCCCCACAGGTCACCTCACCCTGTGCAGAGCCCGGGCAGCACCTCCACCACTGGCACCTTGGAGGGAACAGGAAAATCTGTCCCATGTGCTTTCCATAAAGCCCAAAGCCCTTGTGGCTCTGCAGAGCACGAGAGGGAGGGGGAAGCAAACCATCATTTTTATGGGAGACACTGAGGTGCTGCCACAGTGAGGGTTGTGTAAACAGCCAGAAAGGCAGATCACACAGAGCAGAGCTTGCTGCCAGCACACGACAAATAATCAACAAAGGATAAGAACCCCCAGAGAGGCACTTCTCTAATAAATGACTTTGATCTATAGCTTTAACAACTCGTCCCAGGCCTTCCCATTCTGAATTAGGGAAAGGGAACCCATAACCAGCCTTGCCAGTTCTGAAGAGGGCCAGGAAGGCAGAAACACAGCCGTGAGGAAGGTGAGTGGGACATTTTCTGCACTTGCAGATTGACCACCAGAATTCCTTGCTGACTTTACCACTGATAAAAATCACCAGTGAGTTTCCTATTTTCAATCCCAAATTGCTAATGCTCCCACAACCAGCCCCACACTCTGTCTGGTCCCACCCCATGGGTTCTGCAGCACAGGGGGGAACAGGAGCAAAACTCAGCAAAGTGTCTGCACAAAATCCTCCTGGCAGGCTAACATCATCAGGTGGGTGCTTTTCCATGAAAGTTAAGCCCGTGCTTCCTCTGCAAAGTGCCGCAGGTCCCCACCCACTCCAGGGGTGGCTGTGACTGCTCTGGCTCTGACAGCCACGGAGCCCTGTCCCCACCAAACCAATCACAGACACCTGCTCCTGCCCTCTCAGCACCAGCCTGTGATTGGCCATCCCCGGGTCTCACTTGTTCTTGTGAGCAACTAAAACTTAATTTATCTTATTTTAATTAAAGCTGAAAAAACTCAGTAGCCTTTGATTTCTCTCTTTGCTTTGCAGGGGGGAAAAAAATCCAGAAGGATAAAGGGACAGGCAGGAGAGAAAAGGCTTTGAGACAAACACGCACCAGCTCTGTTAGCTTTTATTTTATGTGTAGCCCTTTCCTTAAAAGAAATAATTACGTTTCAAAACCTTTCCCTGCTCTGAGCACTGCCTCTTTCCACATTAATGCTATTTGCATGCGCCATCTCCTCCCACCCTTCAATAATTCAAACCTTCATTTTTTATTCACTCAGTTGTCAGATTCATTTACATATCATATATCTATATTTAACACTGACTTTGCTCCCCTGGTTTATTTTTTTAAACAGGAAATAGATTTCCCTTCTAATTTAACCCTGTCTGGGGCAGGGCTGGCTGGGGGGATCAGCTCTGGGGGTTGGAGGGGAGCTGAGGTCTCCTGTGGTGGGAGCAGCTGTGCTGGCAGGGGCTCTGCAGCCCACGGCCAAGCCCTCAGCTCCATCAGCTCCAGGGAGCTCCGAGCGTGGCCTCCTCCTCCTCCTGCTCTCCACATCCACGGAGAGATCCCAGCCTGGTTCCCTGCCAGGGGAGGTGGTGGCAGAGGCTGACTCCAGGCTTCCCTGCAGCCCTGGCTGTGCCCTGGCAGCTCTGCCTTCACCAGCAGTGCCAGGCAAGGGGCGAGGGTGCTGCTTGAGGAGCTGCAGAGCATCCTGTGCACAGGAGCCCTTCAGCCACCCCTGCCCTAAAGCAGCTCAGGAAACCACGGGGAATCATCAAGTGAAGGTTCAGCTGACCTTAGGGCCTCTCCACACATGAACATCTGGCAGCTCCCTGAGTCAGAGGCAGTGCCAGGGCTGGGATCAGCCCCTCCTGACCCTGGGCTCTGCCTGGCAGTCCCACCAGAGCCGGGGAGGCAGCAGGGGACATGAACCTGCTGCTGCAGTGGACATGAACCTGCTGCTGTAGGGGACACAGACCTGCTGCTGTAGGGGGCACAGACCGGGCTTTGCTAATGGGGGACACAGACCTGCTGCTGCAGGGGACACAGACCTGCTACTGCAGGGGACACAGACCTGCTACTGCAGGGGACACAGACCTGCTCTGCAGGGGACACAGACCTGCTGCTGTAGGGGACACAGACCTGCTACTGCAGGGGACACAGACCTGCTACTGCAGGGGACACAGACCTGCTACTGCAGGGGACACAGACCTGCTGCTGCAGGGGACACAGACCTGCTGCTGCAGGGGACACAGACCTGCTGCTGTAGGGGACCAGCAGCTGAGCAGACACGTGGCAGTGCTGTTCTGGGCACCACCCGGGCCTGGCCAGGGGCATTTGAAAAATCCCAGCAGTGCCAGGCGGGGCAAACATGTGCCAGTGTCTTCTCTGTCCCACAGTGCAGAGCCAGGGCAGGGAAGGGTTACATGCGTTCCACACGGGCAGGCTTGAGGCCCAGGGAACATAAATGGGATCAAAGGCAATTTGAAGGAGAGAATGTGAATGAGAAAGGGGTAAATCACAGAGCCAGTCACTGGGGAGGGCTCAGATCCCCCTCCCTCATTTTCCACATTACTAGAAAAAACAGTGAACTGATCTCAGACAAATGAGCCCTCTGGACCAAATTTTTCGAGTTAATAAGCTCCTCTTGCATCACTTTCCCTGCACGGAGACTCCAGCACCTTCTGCTGAGCAGAGCCAGCACCGTGAGCAGGGCTGCGACGCCCTCGGACCCCCCTGGGCAGGGAGGGCGGGCAGAGACCCCGGCCCTGCACCAGGGACCCGCGGCAGCCTCGGGCACAGCCGGGGCAACGGGCTGTCCCCGGCCCGCCAGGGCTTTGCCGGAGCGGCGGAGCTCAGCCGAGGATGCTGCGGGGCCCCGGATTTTAACCCGATGGTTTAAAAGCCCTGCGGGTTCGGTGGCAGCTGCTCGGGTGGCTCCTGTGGCCGGGCCGGCGCTTCCCCAGCAAGAACAGCACATTCTGCCCCTCCCGGTCTCCAGCATCCACCTCCGGCTGAGCTGGAGTTTGCCGCGTTCAAAATAAACTCTTGTTTCAGCAGGAAATCGCTTTCCTTGCTCCCAGAAACGTTTGCAGCCCCGGATGGAATATTTCCCAGGGATTTTAGTGTGTTATTAGAACTGCCCCTCACACTTGCCCTTCCCCGGGCGGGAGGGGCAGCGGGGCCGGCAGGAGCGACGATCCCCACTATTACACTTAAATTAACAGGGAAGTTTTGGTAAATTGAAGACTAATTTTCTCTTGGGAGCAGATCATTAAATTACAGAATACTAATGAAAATTTACAGCATCTGGAGAGAGGGAGGGGCAGAGCAAGCAGTTTGTTGGTATTTTTCCTTTTTTTTTCCTGGCTGCAGCCTGAAGCGAGAGCTGCCACGTCCCAGCCCTGGAGCGGAGACGGACACGGCGCCGGGGATCTGCAGGGTGGGAGCAAAGATCCGCTGGGGGAAGGCGCAGTGAGGGCCGAGAGAGGCAGGGCTGGAGCCCCCCACCCTGCTGTGCCAGCCCGGCTGCCCCGGGCTCTGCCGGGCCGGACCCCCGGACCCCCCGGACCCCTCCCCAGGGATGCTGTGCCCATCGCTTGGCAACGCGGAGCCGCCGGGATTAGGGCGGGAGCAGCAGCCGCGCTTGGCTGCCGTGTTTTTCCAGTCGAACTCAATTTCCTCAGAGCAATGAGGCTCAGCAGCTCTGGGAGTGCAGAGCTGCCTTTTGGGGAGGGGGCAACGGGGAGAGTTGTGTCTGGGGGGCTCAGAGTGAGGAAATGCAGATTTCTTCATTGTTTTGGCCATACATAATTTAAATATTCAAACTACTCTGGAATTCATTGAATTATACATGAATTTCACAGGCAGCGTTTTTGTAAATCTTGAAAGGCATTAATGTTTTTATCGCTCCTTTCAACACCTTGGCTAACCTAAAATTTATTTATTTTAAAATTTTTAAAAATCCAGATCAATCTCACCCCAAATCACCCTGATAACGTCCCCTGTGCTGCTGGGTGATTCCCTCGCGTTAGTGAGGGACACGTGCTGATGTCAGTCTGCTCTCGGCTGTGAGGAGGGTGTTTTATGGCAGTGTTTGGGTGGGCCTGGCAGGGTGAGAGCCCCCTGAGCTCCCTCCCATGGGCCTTTCCCTATAAAGCTCTCTGGGAGCAGGCAAGGGCTGGGAGAGAAGCAGGGCCCCGTACAGCCCTGCCAGCATCCTCACCCTAGTTAGCTCATTCCTCATTATCCTTCCCTACCCTTTTAATTTCTCTCTTAAACTCAACCAGCTATTGCTGTTCAAACTGAAATAATTAATTGGAACAAAATTGCCACTGTAGGAGAAAAGAATGATTAAACCCATCCAGCGGACAATGGGCAATCACAGCCTAAGCAGCTAATTACAGGGATGCGGGATAAGAACAGAGCCCTGGGCAAACTGTGGGGCTGGATGAGCCGCGAGGAGGGTCTGGGCTCGACTTAACTCCGGGTTTAGTGCCCGATTCCGGGAGCAAAGGCGCAAACCAGAGGGAAGGATCGTTAGGGAGGGAACGGCTGCGGGGCAGGGCAGGGGAGGGAAGGGGAGGGGAGCACAGGGAAGAGCAGGGAAGGGCAGGGGAGTGCAAGGGACCAAGATGCAGAGCAGTACTGGGCCAGGGGAACTGGAGGAAGTGCTGTACTGGGGCTGGCCCAGACTCACAGGTGAGGCACAGAGCCCTGACAGGAAGGCAGAGGAACACCTGCAGCATCACACGGGGATGGGGCACACAACCTGAGCCCTGGCTGCGGGGACACCCAGGCCCTGTGCCCTCCCCAAACCCCAGTGTTTTACAGCTCTGACTGGGCCCAGCTGTGGAGCAGGGTCACCTCCCCCCACACCTGCAGAAACTTGGGGCACAGCGAGGCCAGCACCCCACCTGACTGGCCAAAGTGAGTGCCCCAGCCCTCTCCAGATGGGCACTGCAGCAGGGAAACCAAGGGGCAATCCCTTCCTGGGAGGGGCTGTGCCTTGCCAGACTCCCAGGGGAGCCCAGGGACCACCGTGGCTCCCTCCCTGCACGCATTAAAGCAACACCTAGCTCCCAGTCAGGGGCATGGGACTCCCCTTAATAAAGACATTTTTCACCTCCCCGGGCTCTGAGCGAGTTCAAGGCAGTGTGAAATTGGCAGCAGTCACGGTGTGAGCAGCTCTCCCCAGGTAGGGCACGGGAGCTCCTCTGCCTGGGCACAAACCCCCAGCAGCTCCCAGCCTCGGCAGTAACAGCTCATTTCTGGGGGTTTTCACTGTGGCTGGAGCTGCTAACAGCCCAAAGGATGCACTCAGAGGGGTTCTGGTGCCAGGGGAAGCCAGGACTGCCCCTCAGCCCCCATTCTGCTCTTCCTGCCACAGGGATGGAACTTGGTGATGGGGAAATTGCAGCTCAGGGTCTGTGGGCACCAGAGGAGGGAGGACAGGGCAGTTCCCAGCACCAGCACAGTGGTTTCTGTGGCTGCCAGGCCTAAGTGGCGTGGAAGATGCAAACCATCCAAATTACACTCATGACAAGGAGGGGAAATGGCCAGAGTAAACCCAGTGTGCATGCAACCACAGAGCAACCACTTGGAAGAGTGAGCAGCTCCTTACTGTTCCCAGTCTTCTGGCACTGCAGGGTGGGAGACCTCGTCTTGGCACTTAAAGGGGGACGGCTCTGGCTCTTCTCTGACCTTTGTGGAGACAAAAGAGAGAGGGTTCAGCCCCTGTGGCACAGGGAGGACACAGCTCGGGGCTGCAGGGAGGCTGAACACCTGATGCTGTGTAAATGTGCCCAGCAAATTGAGGAGGTTACTGTCCAAAAAATGGTTTCTATCAATATTTTCACACTGTGGCTAAGCTGCAAACTCTGTGTTCTGCCTGCACCCTGCAGACTGGTAGCAGTTTTTGGGCTATCACCTGGGTGGGGTCCAGCCCTGCTGTGCCCCTGTGGGTGCTGTTCCCTGGGTGCAGCAGGACCACACTCAGCACAGCACAGACTCTGCACTGTGAGCTTGAAAAAGAAAATGAAATGAGTTACAGGAACAACTTTGTGGATCCACTTTTCAGAAGTTCAGTGAGAAAAGACGAGCCTCTGTAGTTGAAGTGTAGCCCACCCCTGCAGTGCTAAACAAGAGGCCAAGGGCTCCCTCTGGCATTGCCCTTTGCCCTGGCCCAGCTGCCCAGCCAGAGGCAGCTCCCTGCAGCCCTGTGGCTCCCTGGCATGCAAAATGCAATGTCAGGAATTGTATCTCCCCCTGAATGCTCTGGAAGAGAAGGACTGAGACCGACTGCAGATTTTGCTGCCTGCTCCCCATTCCAGCCACCTCCACCCGAGAACAAACAGCCACAGCACAGGCTAATTAATCACATTGCTCAGGAAAATATATTGGCATAATTAATAACACGAGGCATCTCTATTGGCCTCTGCGGCGCAGCAAATTATGAGGCAGAAACACTTGGATGTGTTGACCCGGATTTCAGATATAATCCATCAAAGCATCCCTGCCTGGTCGGGTCTAGGGAGACACGAACAATACAATAAAGAAAATTAAACAAAGGCAAGATGGACAGCACTGGTGCCCCATTAATCACTCCTAATGTTGTGGGGATGGGACCCCCAATTTTGCCCTTTTCTCTGCATAGGTTTTGGTATGTTATGGGCCTGGAAGGGAACCTTCTTCAGAGAGGTCCCCAAACACATCCCAGAGATCCCCAGAGAAATTCCATTGACTTTCTATTTCATTACTGCTGTCAGCTGGTGAGAGACTGATGTGTGTTCAGTGGGAACCCTTCGAGGGGCAGGATCAGGTGAGGGATGAGAATTCAGCTGGCTATTAACTGAAACTGGATTTAGCATCCCATTAGGGAGATAGTATTTGGCAGCAGCAAGGAAAAGGTTTGCTGAGAGAGACAAAAATATTTTTAATAGAGAAAAGGATTCCTCTGGTCAAAACAAAACGAACCCAATGAGTTTGTTTTACTCAGCTGTGAGGGCAAAGAGGCTGTGAGTGAGCTGAAGAGCTGGGCCCCAAGGCTGTGCCTGGGCTTCAGGGCTTCCATCGAAGCTTCTCCTACTAAATTAGTTTAATCATGTCTGTTATTAGTCATCTTTGTTGAGTCCTCATTTGGAGGCCATTTAAAGGGGATTAGAGGAAATCTCTGCTCTTTATTCCCCTACAATAGTGATTAACTCTCTGGACTCACACAGCATTTTCATATTGATGGAAAGAAGCAAAACGAACTCATAACCACAAAATCCAATGCCTCCACAATGGAGCAGGACTCAGAGCCAGTGCTATGGGAGGAATTGCTGGGATGGCATCTGGGGCGCTCATCTGCCCTCAGGGGAGCTGCCAGTGCAGGGCTGAGGATGAGAGGCTCAGGAGTGACAGGGCAGCTCAGCACGCCAGATGCTGCTGGGTGAGGTCTGGCACGCTGGGAGGGGAACCGCCAGGTTCCTGGAAAAAAAAATAATTCAGGATGGACCTGACTGCAGATACTCCAAAATCATCAAACTCCGTGAAATACACAGAGGAAAGCTTTTGGCTGGAGATGTAATTGATATTGTTCCAACAAGTGGGAAGTCCTGCAGAGGAATCCTCTCCCTGAGGAGCGACTCGGCTCCCCAGAGGCCCCCGCCGGCACGCAGGGCACTGAATAAACATTTCCTAATCCAAACCAATTCAAACCCACCTGTTGGGCTGTGCCAGCAGCTGGCAGCTCCCCACGGCGCTCTCTGCCTCTGCTCACCGCCAGCACCACCCATCCCTGCCTCGCAGCGCCAGCCCGGCTCTGCCTGAGCGGCCCCAGAGCACCGACACCCCCGACCGCAGCCTGCCTCCCCCGTACGCAGAGAGGCACGGCTGACACGAGCAGCCCGTTAACATTATTTACAGAGCCGCTCTCGCCGAGTGCCTTCGCCCTTGTGCCCTCCTGCCCCTCGCCACGGCGCCCTCAGCACTCTCCGGCCGAGCGGTGCCGGCATCTCCTCCCGGCCCCGAGGAGCGGGCGGCCCGGCGCACAGCGGGCACCCTCCCTCCGAAAGCTCATTAATCTTCCCCGGCGCGTTTGGGTTAATTGGAAAGGTTACTCACCCGTCAGCGCGCAGGGATCCCGGCGGGAGCGCTCCTCCCGCGCACGCCGCAGCCTCGGCGGGGAGGAGAGAGTGGAAGGAGCGCTCTGCGGAGCACGGCAGCGCACGGGGACAGCGCCGTGCCCCGCACAGAGCCCCCCGGGACAGCCCCCGGGCCTGCCCCTCGCCCCGGACAGCGGCCTGGCCCGGGCGGGCGGGGGGTGCTTGGGGGGCTCGCCGGGACCCCCGCGCTCCGCCGCCCCCCGAGCCGCCGGCAGCGGCTGCGCCGCGCTCCGCCCGCGCTCGCCCTCGCCATCGCCGTCCCGGCGCTGCGGCCGCTCGCTGAACGAATCCTAAATCAAAACGACGCCCGTGCAGCGCTGAAGCCGCTTCCTTGGCTTGGGCACGGCTCCGGATTTGGATTTAGCATCTACTGAGCCAAGCCCTCGGTGCATTCTGTGTTAAATAACTAAGGTTAATTTGATTTGATGCACCACTTCATTACCATAAACAGCTCACAGTGTGTCAGTCCTCTGTAATTATGGTTCCTTACAGCCGGCATCTTGTTCATTTTCCATCAGTGCTGGAGCTTCCCTGTGATCCCCTCCCAGCCAAGCCCTCCTGCCTGAACTCCCCCCAACAGTAATTAGGTGTCATTTATTCTGCAGTTGACAGTTACACTCATTTGCAAAAATCGGGGCAAGGATATAAAATTTACTTTTCACTGCAGCCACACTTGCCTCTGGTGGCTGGGACGGGGCTGTGTGTGCAGGGGGCCGGCGGGGACAAGGGATGCTCCGAGGGGAAGGATGGCCGAGGGGATGCCACGGCAGGGAGCCCCAGGGAGCCCATCCCACAGCAAAGTGGATGTGGATGACAAATTCCCCAGCCCTACATGTTCAGAACTCACCGGCCTGCTGCAACCCGGGGAAAATCTGGGAAATGTCCAACGAGCAGCAGAGAAATCTAAAAGCATCACACTGTGGCTGTGGGTAGAGCTGCAGATTCCACGACCAGCCTGACACACGGTGGCAAGGCTTAGGGACCCCAGGAATACAACAGCAGCCCTGCCCCGTGCCAGGTTACACTGCTCTGTGTGGAGAGTGGGACTCAGCGCAGCTGAGGGTGTTTGGACAGGAGAGGAACCCCCAGCACAGAAGAGGAGTACCTGGTAAATGACAGGAACAGCCCCAGGAGCACCCAAATTCTGAGCAGAATCCCCAGCACACAGAGGAACCCCAGGACAGCCCAGTGTCCAGCTGCAGGCCGGGCTCCCCCTGCTCCTGCTGCCCGCAGCTACTGGGGGCTGTGCACCCATCCCTGGGGGCTCCTGGTCACCCTCCCCGCTGCCCTGGGCTCTGCTGGGGCTCAGCCCTGCCCAGCCAGCCCAGCTCCAGCAGGGTGTTCCACAGGCAAACACAGAGCTCAGGCGTGACCCTCACACCCAGGCATCGTCTCTGGGGTTTGGAGCTGCCGTGTCCCCGCAGCTGGAGCGATGGTGTTTGCACAGACGGCGGCACCAGCGCCGCACTGGGCTCTGACAATATAAAATAGATATTGTTAAAAGGCACTTAAGCCTTTCCATGGGAGGATTGTGGACCCCTGGGGCAGAGTCCGGGGACAGCCCTTTATTGCCATTGTGACCAGGTCAGTTTCTCCAGAACCCAGCAAATTATTTATGAAGTGGTTGGCCTGTTAAAACATTAACACATCCATCACCTTGCTGCTGATCCCTCTCCTGCCTTCACAGCACTGTGCTGGGCTTGGGAATTCACTGGCAGTTGATTTGCTCCAGAGCTGCCTTTGGAAGAAAATCCCACGCCCAGCTCTCCTTGTGACAGTTACAGCAGGACCTGCCAGCTTCTCCAAAATCCCCGAGACGATTTTCCCTTCTGGTTCTGTTTTTGCTCCCGGTTGTATAGTCTAAACAAAGGCACAATCTGGGTCTTTAGTTTGCAGAGACACCTTAGAGCAGCAAAAAGCACATTTAGCCATTACCGTTGGAATCTGCCCTGCCCTTTAAGCGCAAGTGCTGGCGGTGGGAGTGGGGCTGAGCCAGCCCAGCCTCTGCTCCGCGAGTGACAAAGCCTCGGAGCTGAGGACAAATGGGCTGGTAGGGCTGAGGGCACCCCGTGGTGACAAGCCAGCAGGGAGAGGCAGACAGTGCTTCCCGAGAAGGGGGGCATTTACTTCTGTCTGTCAAGACACAGGAAAGATGGAGAACACACAAGGAATGGGAATTAGTGTTTTAATCTACTGCGTTTACTCTCGTCCCCTTTTTCAATGCCTTTGGCTACTCGCTTTCCTGCATCTGATATTTTATTATCACGTCTTTTATGACATTTCCAGACACTCATTAAATCAGAAGGGAGAGCTCTGCTTTGTGTGCTGAGGATCCCAGAGACCTGGTGGAGTGGCTGGGGAGGCCTGGAGAGGGGACCCAGCTGTCCCCTGGCTGGGGAGGGGGAGTGGGTGCCCCAGCCCTGCTCATTTGGGTGAGAGAAGCAGGAGGAGGAATAAACCCACAGTCCAAGGGGTGCTGGGCAGAACCTGACAGCTCCCCCCACTCCTCCTGCACAGCCCCTCTGGCTGGGCCCCACCCATCCGTGTCCCACACCGGGTCAAAGGCTGCAGGAACCGTCTCAGACCCAGCTGCTGTCCCCTCTGGTGGACAGAGAGCTGCTGCAAAGGGGGCAGGAAGAAGCTGCTCTCCATGCCCACGGTGGACAGGTCAGGAAGCAGCTGGGGTGGATCACTGTGGGGACACAGCTTTAGCAGGATGGGCTGTGCCAAGCCTGGAACTCCCTCCTGGTCCATCCTCCTGAGCAGGCGTCGGGGTGAGGCTGCCTCCCTGGGCTCCTTGCCTGCTGCCAGCAGCCCGAAGGTGCCTGCACATCAGCCAGAGAGGAATACAGCTGGCAGGGACAGCCTGCTGCTCACCCCAACCCCGTCCCCTCCGGCCTCCTTAGGCTGCAGGCAGAAAACTTGGGATTTCCTGGGGTCTTAATTACCAATCATTTGTTCAGAGCCTCTGATGAACTCCTTCTTGATTCTCTGAGCTGTCCATAGGGGCTCTCCTCTGCTTCCATGGCTCTGGGTTTAGCAAGGGCTGGGAAATGCAGGGTCCTGGACAGAGTCCTGGTGTCCTGCAGAGTTGAGCTCTCCTGTTTGAAGGCTTGGTGTGGGCAGCATGTGCAGCTCTGGAGCAAACTCAGAAGCAGAAATGGCTGTGGGAGCCAGGCAGCATAAGGTCCATGTGATGGAGCACCTGGGAGACCTGCAGTGGGACAGCCAGGAAGATCTCATGGGAAGATTTTGTGGAAGGATCTGGTTCCTGGAGCTGGAGGGAGGTTCTGGTGGAAGGACCCTGGTGGTGGCACCCAGCTGACTGCAGGAGGGTGGCTGCCCCCTCTCTTTGCATCAGGTATCTTCTGAGCTCTGTGGCTCCCAGGCCCTTGGGAGGGATCAGCAGGTGAACTGCACTGGAAACAGCAGCAGGGCCTGGGAGAGCAGCACCTGAGAGCAGCCCGTGACTGCTGAGAGAGGAGAGGAGAGGAGAGGAGAGGAGAGGAGAGAGAGGAGAGGAGAGGAGAGGAGAGGAGAGGAGAGGAGAGGAGGAGGGAGAGGAGAGGAGAGGAGAGAGGAGAGGAGAGGAGAGGAGAGGAGAGGAGAGGAGAGGAGAGGAGAGGAGAGGAGAGGAGAGGAGAGGAGAGGAAGAGGAGAGGGAGGAGAGGAGAGAAGGAGGAGAGGAGAGGAGAGGAGAGGAAGAGGAGAAGGAGAGGAGAGGAGAGAGGAGAGGAGAGGAGAGGAGAGGAGAGGAGAGGAGAGGAGAGGAGAGGAGAGGAGAGAGAGGGGGAGAGGGAGGAGGAGGAGGAAGAGGAGGTTTCCTTTCATGGGGTGGCTCTGGCTCGTTGACTTGAGGAGCTGCTGCAGTGGGATTTGGCTGTCCCTCAGCCAGCACAGCTGGAGTTTTGCACCCAGGAATAGCCCTGACCCCTGAGACACAACGTGGATATCCTGGCACCTGCCAGGAGCCGTGCCCGTGGCTGCAGATGAGACCCCAGGGGCTGGATGTGTGACACGGGGGCTGCACAGCATGCGGGGCATGCCAAGCTGGCACTGGGGTTTCCACCACATCCTCTCCCTCATCCTTATCTCACTTTTACCACAGGGAAACACCTCACGGGCGCGGGTTTTGATAGGAGTGGAATTCCTGCCCTGAAATTATTACAGAGCCAATTAAACCAAATAAAAATCCGGAATGTGAGCCAAGTGCTGCGGCAGAGCGGAGGAGCGAGCGGGGGCTGGGGACCGGTTGGTGTGCTCGGGGACAGCCGCCTGCCAGGCAGAGACAATCTGTGTGAGCAGCAGGGAGAAATCCCCCTCCAGCAGCGCCACCGCGGCCCCTCCGATGGAATTAAACGGGGCCGGACTCGGGAGCGGCAGCGAACGTGAGAGCAGGGCAGGGCGGACGCTGGTGCCAATTAAAACCTGCGGAGCTCATTCCCCCAGATGGCAAATCCCGACTCCAAACACGAGCCCATGTTTGCCCGAGCCGGGCATTCCGGGCCGGGCCGCCGGGTGATTGGCAGCAGCATTCAGCAGCACCCTGGAATCCCTTTCTCTGCTGTTCCAGCAAGATCCTCAGAGATGCCTCTGCAACATATGGCTCCCTTCAGAGTCACAAAGGACCCGCAGTGGCCCGGGAATGCCCCGAGTGTTAAATATGGGATCACGGCCGCCACAGCACCGCGCTGGAACGGCAGCTCCTATCGGTGTCAGTCCCAAGGAGCTTTTGTGAATAATGAGTTCAAGGACAGAAAATACGGAATTGCTCCTGGCGGTCCAGCCTGCGGCCGCTGCGGGCGCTGCGCGGGGCCGGCCACTGCCCGCCGTGCCCCGGGCGCTGTCCCCGCTCCCGGCCCTGCGCCACAATGGGCGGACAAAGGCGCAGGGCAGTAATTCATTCCCGGCCCGGTCCGCAGCTGCCCTCTCCCAGCACGGCTGCCAGCCGCCCAGACACGAATCCCCCGGCCGTGTTCCCATGGTCTCCAGGGAGATGGCGATGGACCTGCATCCCAATAACGGGCGGCGCCCACAGCCGCTCCCTCCGGCCCCTTCCCGGTCCCGGCGCTCCCGGCACCACGGATTCAGCGCCAGCTCCCGCACAGCGGCGATCGGGGGAGAGTGGATGGCCCCACTCCAGCGGGGGCATCACTGGGGACATCACCGGGGAGCGGCGAGGCATCGGGTGAGCGCTAAAATAAAACCTGCATTGTCTGAGAGCAGCCGCCTCAAGACTGGCAACCCGGCATCACCGCCGAGCACCGGCACCAACCGCCCTCGGGTGCGGAGGAAGAGGAGGCGGCCCCCAAACCCAGGTTTAAACCCCGGCACGCAGGCGGCACAGCCGGCGCCGCGGGACGCGCTGACCCCCTCCTCGAGGGGCACCGGGACACTGGGGGGACGGACACTCGGACACCGGCCGGGTGACGGACACGCGGACACCGGCCGGGTGATGGACACTCGGACACCGCCGGGTGACGGACACGCGGACACCGCGGGTGATGGACATCGACACGCCGGAGACGGACACTCGGACACTGGCCGGGTGATGGACACTCGGACACCGGCCGGAGGACGGACACTCGGACACTGGCCGGAGGATGGGCATTCGGACACCGGCCGGGTGACGGACACTCGGACACTGGCCGGGTGACCCTCCCGCCCGCCCCCGGCCCCAACGCGTGCCCCGCGCGGTGAAGAGGCAGCGCTTGCTAATTGCTGGAAGGATCTGCTCACTCACCGAATGGGAGCCGCGGTGCCGCGCGGAGGGCAGGGCTTGGCTCCGTCACGCCGGGCAGGTGAAGGCAAGAGACAAACCTGCTGATATTTTTGTATTTAATTTTTTTTTTTTTTTTTTTTTTTTTTTTTTTTTTTTTTTTTTTTTTTTTTTTTTTAGCATTTAGGGTCACACGCTGCCGCGAGCATCGGTGGCGCCATCACGTGCTGGGGTCAGGGCTCAGTGATGAGCAAACCTGAAGTGCCCCACGACCCACTTAGCGTCGACCCTAAAAAACTTAGTTGTAAAAACCTAATTTATAAAGGGGTTAAAAAAATCACTAATTTTCGAAGCAGGCTTCGAACCTTTAGGACCAAATAATTTCGAGGGGAAGGGGTGGGAGAGCAAGAGATGGGAGTGAAGTGCCAAGATTTTGATGAATATTTAATACACCCTCCACACTCCTCAGCAGCTCCCGCGCTTGGAGCGGCGCCAGCACCGACTGAATCCATCCTTTGTTAATATCCAAATCCACGCTGCTGTTGTGGGTTGGTGCTTGTGCCTCAATCAAGCTGGAATCTGTCACAGCGGAGCGGGAAGGACGCGGGGCTCGGTGAGCACCCGCCCATCCCCACGGCTGCCGCCCCTAGAGAACCCCAATACATCTACACGCACACACTGATGTTTAAAAATGCCTGTGCGTGTGTCCTGTTCTCCCAGCCAGGAACAGCAGAGGATGCTTACAAAGGTTCGGTCCTGCCGCACCAAGAGCAGAATTCTGCATTGTTTGAAATGTTCTTAATTTCAAGCAGAAAATAGCAAGGTACGTACATTTCTGCAATTCCACAAACAAATTCTCCCCCCCCCCCCCACCTGACCGACCTTCCCTCGGTGGGACCGCAGGGAACAGGATTGTCGCAACGCCCCGGGGGCAGGCGGGCAGGGCCCGAGGGTGTGAGACTCGGCACAAGGACAGGGTTACAAACCAGCCACGGCCCCGCTGAGCAGCAATAGGCTGCAATTCCACCCCAGTTCTGCCTTCACACTGATGTATAGATCAGGGAAATAAACAGGAAAATCTTCCCTCTGGGAACCCAAAAACCCCAGCTCTGTCGAGAGGGTCGAGGGCCGGCCCTGGAGCGTGTCAGTGGCGAGCTCCTGCCAGCCCTCCTCACTCACAATTAGCTTAACTAATTGGACGAGAGCTCCAGCAGCACCGCCTGTGTCCCTGCACCGCCGGCTGCTCTGCATTCCGCACGGATGCGCGCTGCGGAGCGGCCTCATCGGCATTCCCGGCACACGGAGCCGCGGGAGAGGCGCACCCCGCCGGCCGCCTGCCGGGGAACGGGGCAGGACAGGGACACCACCCCAGCTGCCGTCCCGTGCCCCGTCAGCTCGTGGAGAAGGGACCCTGCCCCGGGGCTGGGCAGAGCAGCTCCTCGGGCCGGAGGTGCCAGTGCTGGTTATGTCCTTGAGACACAGACTGCTGCCAGCCGGGCAAAATGACAGAGATCCCTGGAGACCAGGGAGATCCACACCGCACCCAGAGCCTGAGGGAGCACCCAGAGCCTCACAGAACACCCAGAGCCTCAGGGGGCACCGAGCACACTGTCAATAACCATTAACTGTTCTGTGCCCCGGGGCAGGCGGTGCCCGGGGGGCTGGCAGGGAGCTGGCACTCCCCACACTGGGGGTCCCTCTGCAGTGGCACGAGGGTCCAGCATGGGGTGCCCGTGGGAGTGATCCCAGCCACTGAGCTCCTGACAGACCTGGACCTGAAACTGAAATTGTTCCGTTTCTTGTGCCAGACACCCACCCTGGCTGCCTTCCTGCGGGACCAAGGCCACCTTTAAAATCAGGCTCCAAGCACCTCTTACCTCTTCCCCTCTGCTCCCAAGATCCTTGGTTATATTTTCCCGGGCATGATTTGCCAATTCTTCCATTAGCTACCTGGAAACATGGCACAGGTGCCCTTGGTGGGTCTGTGCTCTGCAGCCTGCAGGGCTGAAGGGGCTCCCAGGGGAGCAGGGCTCCAGCCCCAGCAGCTGCCCCCAGGCTCAGACACATGGAGCTCCTGCCCCTGGTTCCAAGGCCAGGTTGGATGAGGCTTGCAGCTCCTGTTCTAGTAGCAGGTGTCCCTGCCCATGGCCGAGGAGTGGAACTGGGTGGTCTGTAAGGCTTCTTCCAACCCCTACCAGTTTATGATTCTCTGATCCCCTGCCAGGCCCTACAAGAATTAGCAATGCTAATGGAAAGGATTTCACTGAATCTCCCTAAATTAGAAAGGTTTAGAAGCCAAGCAGTTCTGCACTTACCCTTGAGAGCAGCTCTGACGTGGAGGTTCCTTTTCCCTCACGTGGCACTTTACATGGCAATGTCACGTGCTGTGACAGAAGAAGTGACATGTTGGGATCCCGTGTCCCTGCAGAGACCCAGGGCACGTTGGCAGCAGCAGAGGGTGCCAGGCACAGGCCCCTCTCCTGCCCACCCAGCAAAGGCTGCACCCAGCATCCATCTGTCTGCCCAGAACCCCCACTGCCACCACCCCACATCTCCCCAGTGTCAGTCACTGGAGCTGGGCACATGGAGGATCCACTGAATCTAATTAAAACATTTATCCAGTTAATTACTGATAATCATGCATTTTCATCTCAGGCTCCAGCAAAGCTTGTGCTGAGGACAGCAAAGCAAAATACTTTGTTTCCAGTAGTTTTGGTTTTTTTTTAAATTAAGAAGCTCAGTTTGTCTTAACATGACACCAACAGGCAGCACAGCATTCCTGGGCTCCAGCCTGCTCTCCCCAGCCCTCCCTGCAGTCACAGACCAGGAGATTCAATTATCCTGCAGAACATGTCCCAGAGGCATCCAGATAATTGCAAACATAAGTACAAAATCTGACACTAATTATTAAAGAAACACCAAATAAGGAAATCAAGTGATGGAGAAGTTGCTGCTGGTGCAGAGGCCACCCCCACGTGCTGGAAGGGCAGCGTGTCCCAAGGGGGTCTGTCCTGGAGGGACCCTCCAACCCTGCTGGGCAGGGGAGAGCCCTGGGCCCCTCATGGGCCCCCTGCCTCCAAGGAAAGGCTGTTCCATCACCCAGCACAGTGCCACAGGCTGAACACCCCCAGCTCTCCCAAACTGCCTATGTGGGATTTAACTGTGATTTAAAAAATAAAAAAAGAAGAAAATAAATGAATGAGAACCAGCCCCACAGGTGGATTTGGACTGAGGCTTCACCACTGTTCATTGGTGATGTCAATATTCGCCATCTGCTTCCATCCCTGGAGCCCAGCTCTCTTTTCTCCCCTTTTCCTAGCTCAGCTGTTCATCCTGCTCAGATTCAGATGATCTTTGGATCCGTTCTCCCTCTGCCTCACAAACTTCTCAAGGGGCTGGGCTCTGCCCGGCTGCAGGATGGTCACAGCCCAGCCTGTCAGCCCTGCCAGGCCCCTCAAGTGATGCTGGAGGTGTGTGTGGGACAACCCCACAGCTCCCGTGTCCCTGGTGGGGAAGGAGGCAGCTCTGAGCCATGATGCTGCCAGGTGAGGGGGCCTGGAAGGCAGCCCACATCTGAGGGCTCCTAATGGGAAAGCAGCTTCTCCCTGACAGTATTTTGGCAAAAATAGTGTTATTTAAACACAACAGTTTATTCAGTCAAAGTAAATAATAATTAAATAAACCCAATTAAAATCAGGAATGCTCCAAAATATTCTCAGAATCGTCTGAGCACTTAGCTCCTTGTTTCAGGGCTGGAGGGCTTGGCAGGCTGGGAATGTGGCCAGTAACCACCAGGCAGGGGTGGGATGGGATAATGGGATGGGATGGGATAATGGGATGGGATAATGGGATGGGGGTGCCTCTGCATCCTCCCCCCTTGGGCTGCTGGCGTCAGCCCAGCTGATCTTCCCGGCAGTTTGCTCCTGGTCCTCAGGGCCCAGGACATGTAAGGGCAAACAAACACGGCCAGGGCTACAGCCCAGCCCCAGCTCCCAGCTTTTGGGCTGCCCCATGCCCACGGGGCAGAGCAGAGCAACCCTTGTCCCCCATCCCTGCCCCAGGTTAGAAACAGCTGGAATAGATGTGCAGGACTTGGCCAAACAACCAGGGAGGGATCCCCAAATCCTCTGATTCCAGCCCTGAGCTCATCCGCTCCCGCTGGGCTGTGGGGACAGGGGACACACGAGAGCATCCCAGCCCCGAGGCACAGCTCACCAGCAGGATGTGTGTCAAACGGGACTTAATTATATCTCCACGGTGACTTTTCCCCCACGTCCTCATTTCCCTGCATCCTTAAAGCACCATGGTATGTCTTTGTCTGCAGCAGAGTTTCACCAGCTCAGGCCTCCCGTGCTGGGCCAGGCTCTCTCCTTCCATCAGCACAATCACAGTAATGATGGAACCAAAGGAAACACGCTCTTTTTGAGAGCACCCTTAGGAAGCCCAGGATTCTGGAGAGCTGCCAGCTGTCCTCGGGGCAGGGCTGCGGGCAGGGAGTTCCCACCTCGATCTCTGCTTTGGTTCTCAGCTGGCAGAGCATTGCTGAAGGCCGCAGGCTGGGGAGGTACAAATGTCACCCCTGTTTGCACACATCTTTATCTGTTTTCCTGTGAAACATCACGATATGTCTGTGCTGCTGGCAACGCTCAAAGCAAAACACAGCAAAACAAAACAAAACAAAGCAAAACAAAACAAAACATCCCCTCTCTGGCGGCTCCCAACTCAAGGAGCTGGGGGCCGTGCCCAGGATGCCGAGGCAGGGCTGATCCGGGGGGTCCCTTGGGGAGCACCGGGGGCAGGGGCTGAGCCCCAGCAGCCCCCGGCAGGCCGGTGCCCTCCACGCCCTCGCTCGCCGTGCCGCCGTGCACGGCCAGATGAGTCAGCGTCGCTGGCCTCGTGTCCCCAACCCAGCGCCAGCCAGCCCGACAAATAACTGTTTGCAGCTGTCATTAGCTGAAAACAAGGCGAATCTACATATGCTTAGTCTTAATTAGGCAGCTTGGCAAGGAGCCCTCGCTCGCTGCTACCGAACAGCCATTTCGCTCTCAAAAGGGTGACAGCAGCCTCGGCGTGTGCACACTCACACTCACACTCACACACACACACACACACACACGGTGGATGGACAAACGCCGGCGGAGCCTCGTCCCGTCCCGGCCCCACGGAGCTGATGGGGCGGAGGGCGCCCGGCCCGCATCCCCAGCGACAGCGGAGCTGATGGAAATGAAACCCGAGGAATTTCGCCCCTCAATGCACCATTGCTAATTGCTCAACTCTCATTTACCTCTCGAAGGCACGGGTGTTGGCAGAGCTCGCGGGGGCATTTCCACGGCGGAGGCGGAGAGCCCGTTTGGGGACACGCCGGGGCGGATCTGGCAGCGGCGCTGGATTAGGGGCTGGGATCTGCGCTCCGTGGAAGGGAAAGCGGGTCACGGGCTCGGCAGCGACGCTGTTCCCTCGGGCCCGGCGCTGCCGCCAGCCGGCGAGCGGGGCAGCCCCGGCCGGCCCCGCACCCTCCTCTTCATCACCGGGGCTCTCCCGCCGCCGCCCCAGGAGCCCGGCACGGCCCAGCGGGCGCTGCTCCAGTGCAGCTGCTTCAGTGCAGCTGATCCAGTGCAGCCCTGCCGGGCCCGCCCGGGTGCCACCGCTCCCCAGGGACATCCGCACCGCCGGCAGGCCGGGCTCCGGGGCCCTGTAACCCCGGGGATGAGCTCCTGCAGTCACCAAAGCTTTAGCAAAATCAGCCCCCAAGGCAGATTTTGGACAAAGCCATCCCGTCATTCCTGCCCTGATGTCCTCCTGGACGTGGCAGTGCCAAGCGCCTGCGCTGCCTTTGTAGTGCTGGATTCTAAGTTTTATCAATTTACAGCATATTCTGCATAGAAGGGAATTAAAATAAGGCTGGGAATCATCAAAACATTTCACTTTTAATTGAATTTGACTCCGAGATTACACAACAGGGAGGCCAAATGAAAGACACTGACACCGAAGAAGATTCTACCTGAGGCAAACACCGGTGCAGGGCTCCAGGCTGCAGCACAGCCCCGCCACCTCTTCAACACCTCAACAGGTTGAACTGGGCATTAGAACAGACTTCAACCACAGCTTTCCAACACAAGGTTATATAAAAATACATAATATTACTGGGTTTATGGAGCTATTCCATCTAAAAGGTTCAGAATTTGATTTCAGTGCAGGCTTTCTCAACTTGAATCTCAATAATAAAGCACGTAACACATGCCAGCTCAAGTATTCCATTTTCCCAGTTCCTGAATTTTCAGTTTCATTAGGCCAAAGCACCCAGAGGTCCAAAATCAATCCTGTTTTCCAGCCCCATCCTCACAAGCACAGACTGTGCCAAGGGAGACCCTGAGGGTGCTTTTCCTGCGCTCCCACCCACACAGAGCAACCCCCTGACAAGCACCTGCAACGCCATCACCCACCTGTGCTTTTTCATGCTGGAAAGTGAAAATGGGAGCAGATGGACTAGAACCTGCTTGTTCTTGGGCAGAAAACACCTGGAATTCACCAGGAAGGCCTGACATTAACAGGCACAAAGTCCTGGGGTGAAATCCAGCAGCGATCCTGGTGTGCTCATTTTACCTTTCGGGATGCTCCGTCTCTGACCCAGGATGCCGAGGTGCTGGCTCACTCCCAGAACCAGGATCAATGTCCCTATTTTACCATTTCTGTGCTGCTCAGCCCTCAGGATGCCCCACTGTGTGGGGACACTTTCTGCCAACAAGAAATGCTGCTGCCCCACACAGCATTTCCACACCAAACTCTGGGCAAATGCCACAGTCAAGGGCTGCTGCTCAGTCCCACAGCCACGGGGACATTGTGCCCTTGGTGACACCCATTCCCCCATGCTGGCTTTGACAACTGAGCAACACCTCCACTGCCACCTCTGTTCAAATTACATCTTAAAACTGTCTAGTTAATAATTTCTATTTTTTATCTCCTGTCACTGCTCAGAGCAAGATCCTGCCTTTCCAGGCTTCCCCGTCCTGCCCCTTCTGAGCCCCACGTATCAGAGAGGGGTCAGGCTGTCAGGTGTCACCCCACACCGACCAAACAGTTCTGTTTAAAACACCAACACCAGCATTGGGAGAGAAAACACAAATTACAGGGAGTTTAGCCCTGCGTGCAAATGTGTGCTAGCAAATTGCAGACTGGTTTTGGCTGGAAGGGACCTTAATGACCACAGAGTTCCAACCCCACTGGACAATGGCTTTCCCAACAAACCAGAATGCAGCATCCTGTGGCAGCTCTGTGTGTAATGTCACCTGAAGCAGTCAGTGCCAGCACCAAGAGGGGCTGCAGCTTTGGGGCCATATCCCACAAACACATTTTGTTCTACCCTACAAACCCCTAGCTCCTTGGCACAGAGCAGCACACACTACCCCAGCACCTCCTCAACCTCCACCAGGGCAGGTCCTGCCAGTTTTCCCAAAACTAAAACCCTTTGTAAGTTATCTTCCCCACACAACAGTTCCCAGCAAGTTTTTTCCTCTGGCACTACAGTTAGAATCCTGAAATGGTTTGGGTTGAAGGACCATAAAGCCCACCCAGTCCCACCTCTCTGCCACAGGCAGGGAGAACCTTTCACTACACCAGGCTGCTCCAAGCCCTGAGCAACCCGGCCTTGGACACTTCCAGGAATGGGAAGGGTCGGGATGCTCCCTGCTCACGTGCAACTCCCACTGGAAATCTCACATTGGGTCATTTACTGAAAACTTTTTTTATTGTAATCAAAAAGTGACATAACAGGGCTGTAATGTATTCTGCATTTCATCTGCTGGTATTTGGTAACTGCTACCAGCTGCTTCTGCCAGGCAATTAAAAAAAACCCGGATGTGAAAATCTTCACAGTACAGTAAACTCCACCCAAAATAATTAATGGTGGTTAAAAAGAAGATGCCCCAGCAAAACCTTTCATGTTACATGGTCACAACTCACAATTCTGTACAAAATGTTCACTTTTATAAAGCTCTGATGTAAAAATCAAATAATCAAGCAGCAATATTTTAAGTGCAGCACAGGGTCTTTCATGTCATTATTTACAATGCTTGAAGTCGTTTACATTTTAACAAAGATCATACAGATGACTTAGTAATTAAGTCATTTTTCATTATCTGTCGGTTTATGTTGTGACAGATTTCACTTTTTGGTCATCTTTCTCTTTATCTTTGCTCTTCTTCGATTTTTTCTTCTTGTGTTTGTGTTTTTGGCTCTTTTCCAATTCTGTTTCATTTCCCACGTGTTTCTTATGCTTCTTGTGTTTCTTGTGCTTCTTGTGCTTCTTCTTCTCTTTCTTCTTTTTCTTTTTCTTGCTGTCCTGACTCTCCCCTGAGCTGGCACTGCTGCTGTGGCTCCGTGTTTGGCTCTCGGAGGGGCTGTGGCTGCGGCTGCGGCTGATGCTGGGGCTGCTCTGGCTCTGGCTCCTGCCCGCCTCCGGCTGCTCGGCAGGGGCCGGGGCCGCCGCCTCCTCTTTCGCCTTTTCCACAGCCTTTTCCTTCGCCTCTTTGGGCGTTTTCCCTGCAGCCTCCTCGTCCTTTGCAGACACGTTGCTCTCGCTGTCGCTCTCGTTGTAGTCGGGCACGAAGGCGGCCTCGTCGGTCTCACGGGTGAGGTCGGAGGCGAGGCGCGCCGCGCTGCTCACCGGCGCCTTTGGCTTCGCCGTGCCCTTGTCGCTCGGAGGTGCCGCCGTCTCCTTCTCCACCTTAACTTCTGGCGAGTCCTGTTTCACTGCTGGTTTGCTCCCGCCTGGCTCTTTCTCCTTATTGCTCTTGACTTCTGGTACGTGCTTCTCCTTCTCTTTCTCCTTCTCTTTCTCCTTCTCTTTCTCCTTGCCCGGGTTTTTATCCGGGGGTTTGTGTTCCTCGGCGGGGCGCTTGGGGTCGTGCACAGCTTTGTGCTCGGCGGCCTTGCGCTCCCGCGGGGGGCTGTAGCTGCCCCGCTTGGCCTCCGTAGGGCCCTTTTTGGGTGGCTCCACACGCTCCTCTCTTGGTTTGCTCTTCTGCACTGCTGTGGGGTCTCTGATCCGGGATGGGGAGTCTTTCCTCCGTGCTGATTCACTCTTCTCATCCCTGCGCTTGGAACTCGAATGCTCCCTGCTGCCATCATGGTCAGACTTCTTGTCTCGGTTGGGAGTGAAGTCCTTCGCAGCGGAGCCACGCCCACTATCATGCTTCTCTGAAGATCTGCCATCTTTGGAAGACTGAGACACAGTTTTTCCATTTCCTTGTTCAGCTGCACGTTCTGAGTGCTCTTTTTCTGGCTGAACACTGCTCTTCCTCTTCTCAGAACTGTCCTTGTCTGACGAAGCATGATCCCGGTCTTTGGTTTTACCTTTTTCACTCGACAACGGGAACTTTTTGAACTCTTGGCATCGTGTTGGGTGCTTTCGTAACTCACCTCTTTTGCAGCTTTCTGTGTTTTCTCCAGAGGCTCTGTCTCCTTTTCAGTGTGTTTGAGGGGGTTTGGTGCCTTTGCACTCACAGGTTTGATAACACTCGTGGGTTTTCCTACAGTTGGGGGCACCTGGGTGGTGGATTTGATGTCTTCCTCCTCAGACTCGAAGTCATCCTTATCCCACTTGGACTGAGGGACCTGGATCATGATAATGACATCCTCAGCAGGGCTGTTATGTCATTGTTATACTCCTCCAGGGTCTTAATGACAGTTCGTTTGGTGTCTGGCTTGTCCTCAGGCTTCCTGACAGGGCTTCCTCCGGTGGAACTCGTGCTGGGAGGAAAAACATGGACATGAGTAATGAGATGCACACTCAGCCAGCTTTGGGAACATTTTATAAACTGGATTGTGTTTCAGTTCCAAATTCTCAGCATTTTCCTCAAGGATGTTCAATTAAGGGAACAGACAAGAGAAAGCCTGAGTACACTGGCTAAGATTATGAGCAATCAATTAATTTAGTATCTTACTACTATACATTTAATTAACAAAGACACGAGATTATCAGATTGGGACTGTCTGATCTGGTAATTCCTTCATGTCCTATTTCTCCCAATGGCAGATAAATTAGATATCCATTCTTCTTTCAACATGAAAGTGAGCAATTATAGAGAGGTACAGACAGGCAAAGTTTCATCCTCGTGTCCCAGTTCTTCCTTAGAAAAACTGACATTTTAAAAGCTTTTTAGATTACCAAGACACTATCTTAAGCCTTGAACAAATGTCTTAAATGTTTTGAGTTTGCATCACCAACAAATTAACCCTACCAGCTTCCTGTGCAGTACAAACCACTCACTTTCCTTAACAACATCTGAGTTTGACCCAAGTACAGTTTCATAAGATCATGGATTAATCCCTCATTTAGCACAAATTTAGCTGTTCCTTCCTTTATGCACTATAAGGAATTGGAGGGGGTGAGGAGGAAAGAAAAACAAGAAGTGCTGAGGTACCTGGTGTAATCCACAAGAGTCGAGCTGGCGCCCTCAGCTGCCGTCACTTTCCTCCGTGCTTTTCCCTTCGCCTTTTCCGCTTTAACTTTGCCGCTGCTGGGCTCAGGTTTCTCCACAGCTTCTTTTCCAGGTGGCACGTTTTCTCCACTCACAATCTTTTTTCCAGTTTCTCGGTTAAGTTTAATCTTTTTGGACGGGTTGTTAAGAAAAGCAGCTTTATCCTTTTCTGGGGTCCGCTCTCCTTTGTCCCCCTCGGGCTCAGCCTTCCCCTTGGGCGATGTTTTCAATTCTGCAGTTTCGGGTTTATAGGCCTTTGCGGAAGTGGCTTCGTGTTCCTTATCAACCTTTTCCTCTGCTTTTCTTTTCCTTTTCTCAAGTTTGGCATCAGAAAGTTTGCTTTTCTCAGCAGGTTTTTTTGACTTCTCCTCCTTGCTGGAAGGCTTCTCTGCCTTAGCTTCTTTAGGATGTTCTTTCTTTGCCTTCTCCTCCTTGGCCGGTCTGGTTTCTGGGTGATCCTTTGTCACTTTGGGATGAGCCTTCCGTGGTGTACCAAGAGCCTTCTCATCCTTCTGAGAGGAAGAGGTTTTAACACTGTCTGTCTTTGGCAGCTCTTCCTTGACCTTTTTCACAGGAGGTTCTGTTCGGGGAGATTTTTCGCGATCGGGGTCCACCTTTTCCTGGGAGGTTTTAGCTGGTTTTGCTACGTTGTCTTTCTTCGGAGCAGCTGCCACTTCTACTTTCCGCTTTGTTTTCTCAATCTTTGCTTTTGGCTTATCCTTCTCTTTTTTCTCCTTTTCAGACACTGGTTTGAAAGCAATGGAATCTGCTTCCATGGGCTCATCCCTTACAGGGGTGGCATCATCCCTGCTCGGCAGCATGAACAGAGAGTCTGTTTTAGCATCTTCTGTTGGAACTGGCTCTCTTGGTTTTCTTGCCCCTTCTAACAGCTCAACATTGGGAAATCCTTCATTCTCATCCCCTTTTCTTCTCTTCCGGTGTTTTTTATGTTTATTGCCTTTGCCATCTCCCAGTGGATTTTCCACCTCCTTCTCTTTTGATTTTGTAGGATCTTTGATGCCATGGCTCTCTCTCCCAGGCTTTTCAGGGTAGTTTCCAGCTACACTACGATTCCTGTGGCTCTGCCCAGCGGGATACTCCTCCCTCCGTCCCCGAGCATACGGTGAATTCTCTCGCCTGGTCCCGGGCGGGCCAAACCTCTCTGGAGAGAAGTTCTCTCTGTTCACTGGAGGCCGTGGCTGAGCGCCCACGGCATAGCCCTTGTAAAACTTCTCGTACCACTCCCTGTAGTTCCTCTCCCACTCTCTGTACCTCTCCTTCTCGAAGGGGTCTCTGAAGTCCACCGAGCGGCCGTAGTAAGCCTTCATGTCGTACGGGGGAACCTCTCGGTAGCGGTTGAAGTACTCGCGCTCAGCCTCGCCCTGCGGGACCGGCCGCTTGCTGGGGGACTGGCCGCGGAACACCGGGGACCTGGAGCGTGAGTGGTAGCGGCGGTACGGGGGCGAGCGGGACCGCGAGCGGTGGTAGCCGTGGGAGCGCGAGCGCGAGCGGTAGTTCCTGCTCTTCCCTTTGCCTCGTCTCTGGTACGGCGGCGAGCGCGAGTAGGAGCGCGAGTGGGAGCGGCTAAAGGAGCGCGAGTAGGAGCGGGAGCGCGACGAACCTGAGCGCGACTTGGAGTAGGTGTACGAGCTCCTGGAGTAAGATGAAGCACTATAGGGAGACTTGGACCTTAAAAAAACACAACACAAAAAAAAGATAGATGAAGTTAATTCCAAACAGTCATTCTCCTCAAAGCTTTTCCTCCCACACTTATTTTTTCTTTCCTCTCCACATGCTTATGTCAAAGCTTCTTTCAGCTGCTGACATAAAGCTACTGCAAATTGAAGAACTTGATAACATGTAAAAGTTTCTGCTCACAAGACAGAACAGCTGCTGCTTTGTTAGTGTAAGAACACACAGAAGGGTCAGTCTACTTCCACTCACTCTATCACATGAGCTACCAGAGCTACGGACAGATTTCAGGTGGTTACACTGGCCTCTACTGGTATGGGAACACGCACATTTGTCACTACTCAGCAGCCACATACATGCAGTGCAAATCATTTCTGTTGCAGGAAGATGCAAAAAGAGCAAATCTGAGTGGCTACAGTGCAGAATCACACCAAGAAAACATCAAGTAGCCTGAAGACAGCAAAGACCGATGTTAAAACACCAGCTCGGCCTAGTTAACTTCACCCTTCTTTGGAATTTGGACAGGATGCACAAACCTAATACTGCAAAGGACCTACAGACAGGCCTGTGGAATCCACACTGCCAGGCAGGTGCCCCCAAAACGTTCTGCACATCCCTCCAGCTCTAACCAAGGCAAGTGACTGCATTGCAAGAAAAATCCCACCTAAAAGCTTCTAACCTCAATCTTTAGTCACATGCCCCAGTGCCATGACTCTGGGAAAGCTCCTGACAGCACAGCTAACAACTACTCCTGCCAAAGGGATTTCTGGGGTCAGAAAACAGCAGCTACCCTCAGGTTTTCCTTCTACTATTTTTTAAATGAATCATTTCACACAATTCATATATTCATTAGCATCATTCCTCCTCTCCAAGTCCCTCACCAATTTCAGATTTCCTTAGAAATAAGCCTGAGCTTTTAATTCCCAAGAAAAATTTAACAATGTCACCCGACAAGTGAAAGCCCCCGGTCTGCAGTCCAGGTTCAAACATCTCATGTATCCACACGAGATGGACAAGAGCAGAAATGGGGACGATTTCCCTCACCTATCTCCTCCAAACTGCTGGGACTGCTTGGCTACAATCAGAATAGTGAGATGCTGAAAATCCAGCCCTTACAGCTATTCTGCTCCTGGCCTCCTCAGGGCTGTCAGGCAGTGAAGGACACCACTGCAGAGACACCTCAGCAAGACAGACCCTCAGCGCTCCTTAGTGCCTGCTGCCCAGTGCTAATTCAGACACCTGCCATCTCTGCCACACTGGAGCCAATAACCTGCCTATGACACTCCTGTCACTGCTCATCCCTCAATCATCCAATCCATCTAATGATAGGGAGGTGGAGTGGAACTCCTCCTGATTCCTCTAGACAATCTGCTTCTCCATTACGGACATGTAAAGCAGTTACCTGGAAAACGAACGCCTACGCTCCTTTTGAATCTTTTTATATTCCATCAATTCCTTAGCAAAATCATTTGTAAACTCATCAAGTTTGGACTTTTTCTTTTCCCTGTTAAAATAAGTTTGACCTTTATTACAATTATAGTTTGACCTTTATTACAAAAGACATCAAGAAACAAAACATGGCCAATATGAGAAAATGTTTACTGCATGCAATGCAAAAGGTGAACATCCTATTTAAGCAAAAACAGTTCCTACAAGTTTTAGGAAAAGTTCTAGAATTACATTTGTCTTGGTTTAGCTTTGCATATTTACCATCTGCAATGAGAAAGAATATTGGAAGAAACACTATGTCACTTTGGCTAGGTCAGATGCACTTTAGTGTAACCGCAGTCCAATATGCTCCCCCGATACAGACATGAAAACAAGGCAATGTTAGCGAGCCAAATACTTACTCCTCTTTAAGCCTCCGTTGCTCTCTGTAAAACTCCTCCCTAGAGAGAGGAGGTGCTTGTGTCGTTGGGATGGTGTTTGAATGAGCCGCTGGCACTGCTGTTGGGACCCAAGCTGATGACATGTTTGCAGGAGCTGGGGGATATCCGGGAGGGGGAACAGTGTACCCAGCGGATGGAGGCTGCCCAGGTGGAAACTGAGGAGGAAACTGTGGTGGTGGTACCCCCGGAGGAAGAGGAAGAGCATGGGGTGGTGGAGGATACAAGGGAGGTGGAGGCACAGGCACAAAGACTGGTGCTGATGCTGGCAGTGATGGGGCCTGAGTCCTTTGGGCACGGTCACTGTGCGGGCGTCCTCGATTTGAACTTTAAAGAAACCCAAAAACACGTGTCACTGTTTGTCACAGCCTGCCCTGAGCGCACAGAGGAGAGCGAAGCGGCAGCACGGCGGAGCACACCTGGTTCTCACTGGTCTCCGGCTCTGGGCACTCCAGACTACACTCCCTCCTGGAGCCTCGGACTCGGCCCGCACATCCCGGCCCCAGCAGCTCCCTCAGCCTTCTCTCCTCACTCCCAGCCTTGGGACACTGGCGAGGCTGCCATGAGACCCCCATCTCCCATGAGCCAAGCTCCCACTGCTCCTCTGCCCCTCCTGGACACACCTTGAGCTCCCCACTCCTGAGCCTCCAAGTGCTGTGCAACAATTAACTCACCTCTCAGACCTCTCCTAAGCTCTCCCACATTTGTTTCCTGAGCTCCTGCCTCACGATGTATTTGGCCTGTTCTTGGCCCTGATTTGTTTTTCTCTGGATTTGAGATTTTAGATAATCTGGGGGATGGATGCTGGATTCTGTTTTGCTTTATCTTTCAGACTTTATAAAACCAATGACGCTTACAGCCTGGCCATACCGAATCTCTAACTAATGAAGGGCTAATTTGACACTGTGATAACAGATAAACAGGCTCCTCTCTCTAATGAGAAAAAGCAGCTTGGCACTTTGACATGACTAAACTGCAGAAATACAAAACTGTCATAAAAATAATAGCCTCTAATTTTTCAGCAATTTTCTCAATCAGTATCAACTAAGTTGTTAAAGAAAGAATGCTGGAAGATGATTTCTACAGGGAAATCAATTTCTTCAGCCATATTCAGTCAGCAATCGAAAGGGTGCTTTTCCATCTGATCTTTTAATTACATTTAATTTTTATATGCAATTTAGGTTTCCCAAAAAGTGTTCATTATTCAGAATCTTCTTTTCAATTATGTACTGGAGTTTTACTTTTCAATGATCTTACTGTAAGCACAGGTCCCCTTTGTTAGAGCTAATTTAAATTAAGCCACTTGAAAATTAATTACCACTTGAATTCTCCACAACTATTATTTCATTATAAATCAGCTGTTGTCTAAGTGATGTGTTACAGATTAATTTAACCAGTTACAACTAGTAATGCAATAAATTTCTGTTGAATACTTACAGTTCCCAGCCTGGCCTGCGAAGTGCACCAGCTCTCATTGGATGACCTTTGGCAGCAGGGACAGACAAAAAACCCCCAGTAAGTTTACCTGAAGACAAGTTTTTGGACAATATTCTAAAGTTATAGTTTCTTACCAGTTGTGGGTATTGATTGTCCTTGAGGGCCCAGAAGACTTGGTATCGCTGGTTGTCTCAGTACAGGAACCTGATAGCCCTTGGGAATAAATGCAAACAGTCAAAAAATAAGCTCTACTAGAACATAAGAATCATTGTATGTGCTGAAATAAAATTTACCTTCTCTTCCAATAAACTGCTGATTGACAAAGGGGAAGATTTGGAAAGCTCAGCAGCAGCCATCAGAGGAGGCAAAACAGCATCGGCATCACTGCAAAACCAACACATTTTTATTATTGAAATACTGCTTGAAGTGAAACGTAATATATATTTTGGAATATAAAGTGAGAAAAGGCTTATTTCCCTAAATGAAAAAAATATTTTAAAATAATCTTCATATTTACACCTGTGAAGCTGTCAGGCTCCAGAGGACGCAATGCTGAGGAGTCTATTTGTATATTGGCATTTAAAGAGGAAGCTCTCTGGAAAAATACTTGATTAAGCAGCACTTGAAAGGATGAGAATCCATATAACCCATTCACTGAACCTCAGCTTTGGAAGATGCAAGAACTGAAATTCCATTAGAAAATTGAATTTTCTTTGTTTCTGTGCTCCTCTGAATTGTGATCCTTGTACTGATGGCAAAGCTGAGCCTGGCAGCCCTCTGGACACACTGGTTCTGTGCATCCAAGGCAGCAGGGTTAAAGGATGCAACCCTAAACACTGGTACAGACTTCTGCATGAAAATATTATTTCCTCAGTGCTGAAGAAAAATTAATGAGACACTAAGGTCTGATGGAACTAAATGGCTACTTTAGGAATGGCTGGCCACTGCAAGCCAAAACCAGTCCCTCCTTCAGGCAAACCTGTGCTGCATGATGGGTAAGGGAACAAACCAGAAATATTGCCAAAAAAATTCTTACATGAGGTACGTTCTTACTGAAGCATCCTCATTGCAAGTAAAAACGGATCCACAATGACCTGCAGCTGTCACTAATGATGCATAAGGTGCTAGCTGCAAAGCTCAAGAAAAATCTAACCTAAGCACTTGGATTTCTTTTGTATTCCTGTTGCTCTCCAGATCTCCTTACCGAAAAGGTCCATCTGGCTTTTCCCCACGGAGAGAGAGGGACACTGCCGGAGGGAGATCAGAGACAACCACGGAAGAGGGATTGACTGGCAGCCCAGCTGCCATGGCCGGCCCGGGGCCCAGGGAGGAGAGGGCGGAGCGGGAAGCCAGGGAGGCCAGGGGGATCATGAGCGGGTCCTGCTGCCGGGCCAGCGCCGGCCGCATCAGCGGCTGCAGCGTGCGCGTTATCGTCTGCCGCATCAGCGGCGGGGGCGGCGGCGGCGGCGGAGGCAGCGGCTGCTGCTGCTGCTGCTGCTGCTGAATCTTACGGAGCCTTTTTGTGTAGCCCGTTTCATTTTTGAAGTTGTTGACAGCCTAGAGGTAGGGAAACATGTTTGAAAAGGTGATAATAAACTTTAGCAGAAATACGCACAAAAGCATGCCTACAGGAAAATCACTGTGTGTTCCTGTAAGTGCTGGTAATCCTAACCACTAGACAGCTATGAACACATCCCATGAAACTCTGGTATCAATGACTGGTACCTCAGAGGCTCTGGATTAAAGTACTTTGCTGTCAACAAATCTGAAAGTGAGGACATCCCACAAAACACAAGTGTCTCCTGAATTTCCCAGATTGTCTCTAATGAGCTGTAGGCTTCTGTAAAACCAGCCAATGTATTTGAAAAGTAAACTTAGCCTTGTTGAATTCAGTCTTGCTTAAAGAGATCTAAATTAATATTCTTGTCCCTTTCAGCTCTTTACAAATAGATTCTAACAGAGTTCAGGCTAAAGTCACTACATTACCTGGCGCAGAAACTTGTTGGCGATTAAAGCATCAGGAGAAACGTCTGTCTGATGGCAGGTAGGGCATGTGTGCTCCTCAGACTCCAGCAGTGCTGTTCTAATACCTGGGAATAATTAAAGTAGTTTATAGCCAAACTAAGTAAACTGTTTTGGTTCTCATTAATTAAAAAAACCAAGCATATAATTAATGGGGAAATATGGTCTTGAATGGAAAGCGTGAAGCTGTAAATGTTCTATAGTGCATAACACTGCCAGAGGGACAGAGAAGTTGTGGCATCCCTGGAATTGTTCAAGACCAGTTTGAATGGGGCTTGGAGCAAGCTGGGCTAGTGGAATAAGATGAGCTTTAAGGTTCCTTCCAACCCAAACCATTCTGAAATTCTACAACGATTTTGAGCATACAGCAGAGGGTCAATATTTCACAGTGGTAATATGTAAAGGTGCAGAGCAGACTGGCATGTGACATCTCAACTGTTTTTTTTTCCACTCTAGTGCAGCAGGAAGTTGTTGTACATGTTAATTAATAAAACACATTTCAAAAAACCATGAGGAGGTTTGAGTTCTGAAGGTTTTAACTAGCTCTAGGGAAGAATGTGGATGAAATGCCTCAATATCAGTTCTCTGTAGTCTGCAGTAAGTGCCCAAAGTTGGAGACAGAATTCTGTGTGAGGGAAAGGGCTGTGGACAAAATAAATGCACTCTATATCTAATACTGTAACCACCTGCACTAATATGCACTCCCCTCATCCTCTTCCTTTGGAAGGTAAAGAGGATTTAACTAGAAACTTAAGGGGGGAAAACATTTTCTGCCTTTTTTTCACCATCTACACAAGAAGAGTCTTTCCCTGTTCGGGACATGCTGAAGTATTCAACAGAACTAACACGGTAATTTCCTCATCTCCTATTTCTGCTCTCAGAAAATCAAATTTGATGTTCGGTATTAACAAATCTGGCAGTAACACTCACATTCATCACAGTAACTGTTTCCACAGCAGGGAATAACAACCGCATCTGTCATTATATCCTTACAAATGAGACACAGCAGCTCATCTGGAATAGGATCATCTTCTTCTGAGGAGGAGGATGGCTCCTCAGGTAGGAAGGGAGGCTTCTCCTTCTTTCCTATAGCATAAGCTTCCCTGCAAGTAGAGTGGGGAAAGCAAAGGAAAGAAGTTAAAGGGAAAACTCTTCCAAGTTTTGAATATTTTATATGTGGAATTCTTCTCCCTCCCCACTGGCCTTCCTAAACACAGCTGTTTAGTTTGAACTACTTTTCTATAGCCCTAACACAGGAAGAGGAAGGGAGGAATTCTCCTGCAGACTATCCTGTTGATTGGATCAACTAAGATATCAGTTCAGACTAAAAAAGTATTTGACAGCTCGTATCAGGTGAAATGACTCCCAGCTCTCCTTTGCCAGAGGCTAAATGTAAATTGGAGGCTCGGGATAAAGCTGGTCTCCAAGTAATTACATTTTCTAACAGAAGGAAGTCTGTTAAGCTTCCAAAAAAGGCCATCCAGGAGAGAAAATCAGAAGGGCTACCAAGTGTATTTTAGAACAGCCACTGTTCTCAGCACACACAAGTGTTTTTCTAGTTTATAGCAACAGGAAAACTTGAACCTGCTTCACATCTGAGGGAGGGAGTCACAGTCCAATAGCTGCCTTATTACATTTTACATGAAACCTTTGAAAGACAAACTAGAAGCAAAATGAGCTCCCAAGGAGAACAATCCCAATGACAAATGCTGCTGAAATGTTCTGCAGAACACCCCACGTTTAACCAGCTCCCAGGGGCGTGAGCAGCAGGACCCCATCTCAGTGTCAGGCAGCAGCAGGGATTCTAAAGCTGAGATCAGAGCCCATGCTCCCTCCCCACAGCTGCAGCAGCTGGCCGAGGGGGCTGCACCACCCCTCACACCTTTCTGCCCGGTTTCTCTCAGCCCCTCTTGGGATCAGCCCAGACTTACGCATCGATGGTTGGGATTGCGTATTTCCCAGTGTTGGTCAGCATGGCACCCTTTGTGTTGGGGTCCTTCACCTCCATCATAAAACTTCTTGGAATTCCTGTGCTTTTTTTAATTCTGGGAACAGACTCGAAATTTTTGTCCTGTTAAGAAATGCAGACATATCTCAAGGCCCACACTGAAAATGAGATTTCAGTGACTATTTTAAGCACCAAATCCTTTAACCTTCTCCTCTTACCTAGTGTAAGGATTGTTGGACTAAAATACTCTTTTCCCTGAACGAATGCAGACAGGGTGTTCCAGAGGCCGGAGCAATGTTTTGAACACACATTCACTGGCTTAACTACAGGTTCCTTAAAATGAAATCCCCCAAGCCCGCTCCTCCTCCACAAATCAGAGGGAGCTGGATTCAGGGCTTCGAGAATCTTATTTTGAGATACATCAAGCTATACTCGGGGGTTCACAGATAAAGATCTTTGGGAATATTTAGTGCCTCTGACCCAGCGAAAAGAAAATTTACAATTCCAGGTTTTTCTTGAATCCAAAGGGTTTTGCAACACTGCCATGTAACCTCTGCATTTCACATGAAAAGACACAATTCTTACTGTGACCATTCATGTTTGTTATTAACTCTCCAGATAAAAATTAGAAACTGAGCACCCCCCAAGGCCCCCAAGTCTTACCCCATTCGTTGGACAGTTCTTTATGTAGTGCCCAGGTTTGCCACAGCGAAAGCAGGTGTACGAGGGTGGAGGTGGCCCCACGGGTTTCTTCATGTAACTACAAGTTTTTGGGGAAAAAAAAGGAAAAGAGATTCATGTGTCTCTCTTGTTTAAAACAAACCACCTCTACAATTTTTACATCAACTTCAAAGAAGAAGTTTCACATTAGCAACACTTACTTGACTGGATCATATTCATGGCCAGACTGTGTCATCATAGCTTTTATTTTATCCTCCTCGGAAGCATTGGCTTCAGCCAGATTGGCAGTCTGTGCAACAGGTAATTATTTGACACACACATTAGAAACACATTTAAGCCCACGCAGCCCAAGACAACACCACTCATTCAATCCTGTAAAGAGCAGCACTACACTAGCTGAGCTTGCACGAGAGCAGCTGCTTATACCAAACAGATTTGTGCTGAAGATGGTCTGGGGAGTCCTTATGCCATGACATGATGTTTATGTGCCTGAGAACCTACTAGAAAAGAGCACTCTTGGGCACTCAAACCTTAGGCTCTGTTTGTACCTTACAGCAAGACTTGTGTAACCAATCCAATTTCCTTCAGAGGACTGAAGCTATGTGTAGATAAACAACAATATCCAGTATTTTTACGCTGATTTTTAAGCTCCAGACTATAGGCAGGAGAAGCTCTTCACTGGACAAGGAATTAAGATGGATACAAGCAGCATTATTTACATTTTGCAGTATTAAAAGGACACAGAGCTGCAGAGGTGGGGCAGTTAGGTTTGCTTGCTGAAACTCAGCTTCGTACACACAAGTATTAAAAGGACCAAAGGATTTTACAATCCCTCAGCAAATTTCTATTCAGCAGAAATTTGCCCAGCAGGAGCTGCAGGGAGTCCAAACTGCATGTTCCCCCCTCCTAACTTCTTCCTGTGAAGTGATTTAACTACAGTGAAGATAATCTGCAGGTTTTTTTTCCAGTGGACTATGTCCTTTTAACACACAAACTGTAATATAAACCTTCTGCAGAACTAGATCTTCAAATTACTGAAGCCAGTTGATTTTTTAAAGTCATATTTGCTCAAATGTTTTTATTACACACTAGTCCAGATACAAGCAGGGTCTAAGGGAGTGACTGTAAATGACTTGGGCCTTCAAGCACCTATCACTCAGCTCAAGCACTCATGGTTTGGTTTTGTATGCATTCATTCACAAAAGCAACCAACTAGTTTCAACATTTTATTAAATGGTTGTTTCATATACACAGTGTTTCTCCACAGTAACAGAATCCGGATCGCCAACTATGAAATCATTTCCATTAACAGTTACAGAAAGCTTTACAGATAATACTTGACTAATTTGTTTGAACCCAAACGGTTTACAAAACACATCCAAAAGCCACAAAACATTAGTAGGAATAGACCAAAATTCAAATATGGCATTTCATACATAGTAATAATCACCAGAGAACTGTTAACACATTGCCTCCGTGCTGAGCTGGGCTGCACTAGAGCCATGAGAGGGAGTAACAGGGCTGAGCCACTCGGTGTCACCTTCCTGCATTTTTCTGAAATACTTAAATATCCTCAAAAGCTTAAAAGTGTATCCCCACCCCTTGGACAGCTTTGCAGGTTTTAGAGTAAAACTTCACATGAGGTTACAGACCCGACAGCACTAATGGGGACCAATTCTTCGGGTGGCTACCTTCCAAACTAGAGATATTTATATATATATAATGGGTTTTTTTTGCCAAATGCATACAATTTAATTTCTGTGGTAAAAAGTGGAGAAGGTACCAGTGGGAAGAGATTTCTTTTTATTAGAAATGAACTCCAGCCTTTATCTTGATGACAAAAAACTAGCTGCTCTGCCTCAGGCCCTGCCTACTCTACTGCCTGGAGCTTTAGGGACTGGTGGTTGAGCACTCGCCTGTCCACACAGTGCAGTCACTAGTGCTTTCCCAGACAAATTACACATTGGTGAGCAAAAATGCAAGCAGTTCCCGAGCAAAACATGGCATTACAACAGTTTCAGAAGGTCACAGCTGCTCAGATGCCACACATACACATTGGTATATTCCTATAAACAATGAGGTACATTTACACAATTTACACAGTCTGCGTTCAAACAAATTAGATCGGGTTGTCCACTGTATAGATCCCACAATTTATGGAATTGTGCAGCATTCAGAGAATGGGTCTGTAACTATGACTAGGGATTCAAAAATAGCCATGCAATTGTCCATGGTACAGAACCGCTTCTCTTGTGGCTGGTCACACCCCCCTGGAATGTCCGTAACTTAGAGCCAATTAAATTCTTCTGTACAAACTGGGTTAGTTTCCAGCAAAATTAATGAAACGTATGAAAAACGGTAAAACAGCTTCTGAAGAGCTTCTTCTTTGTGTCTTGAGGATGAGTAATACTGCAACATTATGCTGAGGCTGATAAGGTACTCCCCTTCTATCTTCCCAAACTGGGAACTACTCTTTACAGGATAGTATCAAAATATACACATATTTTAAAGTTAAAATAAGTACTTTAAGTTGATAAAAATTAAAGGGGGCTTTCCAATTACAACAGTTATTCACCTGTAGATCACAGTATCAATTTAAAAATAGGAAGCAAACACTTTTTTTAAGTATTTGACAAGAATATATATATACCTTAGTAAGCTGGGCCAGAGAAATAGATGCAGAAGAGTCATCAATCTGTTCACAAAAAATTAAACACATATTCAAGTTCTACAGTCAAAACACAGCAATAGTTAACCTCTACTATAGTCTGAATGTCTGCACTATATCCCCCTGAGTGCTACCCAAAGGAAATCCCAACCCAGTGTAATTTGTTTTTATCAAAACAAAGTCTAAATCTATGATGGCTTAAGAGCATCTACGTGCTTATGAGAAGAAATTAAAATGACCAACCCCACTGGAGATCTACTTATTGCTCAGAATATCTCCGAGAGGGACCTCTTTCAAAAGGGTAAGGAAGCTGTCAGCTTCAGCTAAATAGGCTTTAAGCAAATACTGACGTTTAATTGAGGAAGAAGTATCACTCCAGGTAACACTCTTAGTGTAGTTTGTAAATGAATCAGTGAATGTCTCACCATTTCTATATGCACAAAGTGATGATTTTGGGAACCCACATCTGCCTGGAAGAAGGAAGGCCATCCCTAGCAGCCCCAAAACACACACTCTGCCCCTCCTGTCAGCACCCAAATGAACCCAAGTAAAAGCCAATCTAGAACAGCAGCCACAACTTGCCACTTGGGAGAAAAAACATCTGCTTAAATCATTTACAAAAAGGTGTTTATAATGACAGAGTCCACTATAAAAATGGAGAAAACTGATTTCTTGTGTTACTAGAGCACAGGCCCTACCACCCGAATCAGTGAGAATTTAGATGATTCCTTGCAATCAGAACAAACCTGATCTTTAATAGAAGCCCAGTGCAAAATGAACATAGGAAAGTGCAAAGCAAGTTTTTATCTTGATGATAAAAACATGGATTCAGAGCACAAGCCTGGAATTTTTGTCTCCATTTTTCTCCTCCCAGCTGCCTACAGAAGAGCTCTCAGGAATGACATCCTCAGGCTAGAAGCCAGAGAACTAGTGCTGAAGAGCAGTTTTGCCACAAGTAAAAAGGTTAACTCGCCCTAGTTCCTTCTGCAGCATATTGAATTATATCATGCCACGAGCAGCACTTGAGCCAGCACAACAGTACCAGAAAGACAACTGAATTACATCTGAATTGCTAAAAATGTAGGATAAAATTTCACAATGTGAACTGAACAGCTCTCCAAGAAGTCACTAAACAGGTCAGCAAAGAGATTAAAACCTTTCCTTAAAAAAGGTCTTGTCCTTTACTACCTAAAGTAGCAGAGAATTCAAGGGAACAGTTTTAACAGACTGGGAAAAAGTTTTTCCATGCACAGGATAATTCCTCACACCACTAAGTTGTTCCTCTTCTGTGTCTTCAGGAAAGCACATACAGCATTCCTGAATTACTGACTAAAGAGCTCTTGAAAATGTCTTTGGAGAGGAACACAGATCTAGACAAAAACACCTTCATGCCACTTCAAGTCTTACCACAAGATCCACCTCTTTGTACCTAGTTCTGTTCAAAAGGAGGTCTGCATAAGCATTTTGAAGCTTCATACTCCATATGCCACTCTTTTTACACATTAAAAAGCAGGCCAGTGTTCTCTCAGGGCAGGCACAGCCATAATTTGTGTTTTTTTCAGAAACAAAAAAGAAATTAGGAAAGCTCTAGCATTAAACGGTCTATTACTGACCAGGAACTGAAACACAGCAGTTAATAAACTATTAATTCTTTCCTCTATTCTTTTAGGAAGCTGCTATTATACAGCCTGCAGGCAGCAGTCTAATTTCTTAAAGGAGATGATACTGAACTGTTACCAGAAGCAACAAACAGATAATTAATGTACTCTTCAGTGCATTTGCCCATGGCCATCTTTCAACCATCCTACATTTTTTGCCAAAGTTTTTCCTTTTAAATTTCTACTAAAGTATTTCCTGTCAGTCCCTCAAAACAGTCAAGTAGAAACAACGTTTCCCTGAATTTGTAGTCAACCCTAAGATAACTGTGCAGAAGCATCGTAAAAAAAGTCAAAAAGCATCCCAGAAAAAGTAACCCACTAAAGCTAAACTCCACATGTTTTAACTCCCATGTCGTTCAGCAGGCTGAACAGAAACCAACAGGAAGCCAAGTGGGCAAGGAGACAGAACAGAGGAGGAAAAGGCTGATCTCACTGCTGGAGTGCCACCCTGACATGCCAGGGCTGTCCCCACCCTGGAGCCTGCCTGCACAGCAGTTCAGTGCAGCTGAAGCCAGGAGCAAGCTCAGCCTTGCACAGAGCCCAGAGCCCAGCTGAAAGCACAGGCCCTGGCTTTGGCTGTGCTAGGAGGGGATGGCAGCTGCCAGAAGAGTATGACAAGGAAAAAGATACTAAAAAGAAGAAGCTTTTGTGCATCCTTTAAAAAAAGAAAACTGATTTTATCTTTGCAGTTTTACTCTCCATCAATAACTGACAAGATTCCTAGTGATTTACTTTCACTACATGAGACCCAGCTTCTGCTCTGAAATACATGCAGAAATAAGTGTGTTAAAAAAAAAAAAAAAAAAAAAAGGCAAAAAATTCCCCCACACCAAGACCTGAGTTAGCTTTAAGAATAAACTATGTGTGTCTCCAGCCCCAGAAGCTGCTGAGGCCGCAGGTCTTTTCCAGTGAGAGAGAGCCTGTCCAGAGGGATGCAAGGCTTCCACCCTCCCAGACCAGGGACAGTCAGAGCACACCAGGGAATGGCTTGGCTTTGCTTTTCCTTTCCTGCTGCTAGTTCTCACTCACACTGTCTTCCCTCCCACTCTGGGATTTTTCCTTTTTGATACATCTATGTTAGCTTATGGTAAGATGCTACTGAGCAATGTAATACAGACATGCCAGGGAACACACGAGGCTAAAAAAATGTTAACTTTATTTATGAACATGTGGTTTGTGTTTATACACATGCTAGTAAACAAAAAGAAAAAGAACTGTTTTCAAGAAATAAAAACCCATCTGAATTAGATCCAATACTATAAACGTGGTTTACATAAATGCATTACATTAACTGCTAGGGTCACTGGGCCAGTTCAACTAACTCCAACTCACAATGAGAGGCATTCAGCTCCAAAAGGAATTGCAATCAATCAGCAATAGAATTATGGATGTTACATATAGTGGTTTTAGACCTACACACGAGAAGTTTTCAATTTGAAGTTGATTGTTTCCCTGGGAACCAGAGGTTGTATTCTTCCCAGAACACAGCCCCAGAGTTCAGGAATTTCTAGATTAAGTTATCCTAATAGCTGATCAAGTGATCAGAACCAATGATCCAGGGTTAGTGTAATGCCTCACACCAGTCTAGTGAAGGAGAAGCAGTTATACTTAAAATAAAGATAAAAATAAACCCCACCAAATGGTATTTTGATACTCTAAGTACTATTGGAAAAGCACAGTTGCACACAGTACTGACCCAAGTGGCACACCAAGCTCTAGCCCATAACCAGGCACGGATTTCCGTGGGGGATTATACGTTAGCAGCAGTACAAGTGTTTGCAAACCTGAAGGAAAATGCTGTCCTTTTTCCAAATGTGAATTCCAAGTGGTGGTATACTAAAGAAAGGCTTAACCTTTGGAATTACAGCAGCAGCCAACCCTGGAGTCACCTAGACCCAAAAATGTGCTGCAGGCAGAAGTTAAGAAAAGTGACAGGGATTTCACCCCCAAATGCCCCAGGCTCTAACTTGATGCCAAAATTTGTGTTATATATTGTCATTTGCAGACAGACTGTTGAACTTAAGTGCTTCACCAGATAAAGGGGAGAGATCAAATGCAGAACTTTAGAATACCACTCTGTGTAGCAGCGATATTGAAATTCACGTCAGGCTATTGAAGACATTTCTGTACTCAGGGGGGCCCAAACAATATCACTTCAATTATACAGTTTTAGGAACAAATACTCAAATATTTAAGGACACAAGAAGGAATCATTTAGCTGCACAGAACTGTCCTGAAAACATCTGGGATATGCTGGGTTTGGTATATGTTTGAACCCCCAAGTCAAAAGTAAGGAACAGCACCAAGTTTCACAATAATGATTTCTCAGTGGTTTTTGATAACATTTTCAAAAACCATTAGGCAAAAAAAAAAGGTATTTAAAAACAAAAGCTAAGTGATACAATGTGAAAATGGCAAAAAATACACTCCAAACAGTTTTTATTGCAAGAAACAAAAAGCACACAACAACCTATACAAACATACATATCACTAGCTATAGACAGACAGATGTAGAACATGGCACCATGTTCAGTGTGCAAACCTCGAGCCTACAGGATCTGGAAACGATCATACATTATCTGTACAACACAGAGTCATACAGGAGAGATTCTGGCATATTCAATATGAAATACAATGCATTACTAGGCACAAATACCAATATTCACATTAGAACTCTGCAAATGATGGCATTACCCAGTTTTTACTATGCTGAATCAAATACAATGTATTTACAACATACACTAGGTTTTACTGGAAAATATATTAAGTTAACGTTTGGCAAATTAATAAAAGGCTGCATTGTTTAGAACTAAGTGCAGTGTGTAGGAAAAAAAGTGTGAGATTGTGTTTTTACATACTGCTTTTGATGTTCCACTCACTGGCTCACTTCGACTTCTAGAAGAAGAAATAAAGGTAATCAGAATTTAAAACAAATCACTTGTACCCGACACAAAGATTCCAGAACCTGAACATCACATTATGCTCCAATACTCTAGTGAATGTAACATAATTTATCTGTAACACAAACTGTTCTCTCTTGGTACATTTGGTGCAACTAAAAAACCCCCCAAAACCACATTTCTACATTGTCACAAATTACTCAAGACTTACAGATCTAGAACACAACAGTGCAAGAGGAGTCCTCAGACATTTTGTCTCTGCTCTCTAAGTATCAAATCCATGAAGTCTGTACTAGAGCTCCTCGTTCTCAAATAATCAATCACCAAAGCATGGGGCAGCTTTAGCCAGCATGTACATCCCTGGTATGGCACACAGGTACCAGGAACAGGGCTTCAGTTTCTATGAAAGAACAGTGATAATCGACAAGTGCAAGTTTGCTCAAGTGAAAAACACGGGCACGTGACAAAGGGGCAACAGAACAGTGTCAGCAGCACAGTCTCTAGAACAGTGTTTCTTTGTGGAAGCCCAAGCACTGTGTTCAGAGATCTACTATATTTAGCCATCAAAGTGCCAAAATATTAAACATGTTACATATGCTATATGGACTAAAAGTAGTAGTAGAAATGTCACCTGAAAGTAGTTTCTAGGATTTTGTGCGATTTAGGAGTCCTGTGACAAAAAAAAAGGTCTTAATTGCCAGAACTTGCTGTAAGATAATCTTGAATATGTTACAATATTTTAGGAAATATGTATTACATTTGAAAACTTGCTGAGATTCCACATACTTGGTGGTGTGGACCTGCATGCTCCTCATCATGAACCACACATGCAGCAGTCACTGAGAGAGCTAACAAACAATGCACGCATCATCCAAAGAGTCCCATGAGCAGAAGCAATGCAAAGGCTGCTGGGGAATTCACATGCCAATGGAGAGGCTCAGCTTCCTGCCACTGCTGAACTCCCCAGGCTCGCAGTTGTACCTCCTGAAGGTGAGGAAGTACACAGAAGTGCTCTGGATTACCCCACAACAGTTGCTTCAGCCATTTATTGCAAGGTGAGTAATGCCTTTCTGAAGGCTTCTCCACCATTGCAGCAGACATTCCCCAGCCCCAAACATTAACCACCCTACCAGTGGTTTCTGCAGGGTTTCCAGCCCAGGAGCAGAAAGCTCTTCTGCCTGGTTAATTTTCAACTCGACCACAGCAGTGCTGCTCTTTCCTGATCCCCCCCCAAGTAATGACAGCTCTCTGAAGCCAGCTTTGATTCTTTGGAGGGCTTCACAAGACCAGGCGAGGGGCGCTGGCAGGACAGCACTCAGCTGAAATGAAGCCCAAAGCAAGGCTGTGTTTGCAGGCACAGAGCTGTGGCTGCAGCATCCCAGAGAGCAGGAGCCACTGCACCACCTGCTGCAGTGACATGCCCCGAGGTTTCGTGCAGAGCCACATCCCCTGGGGGCTTTGCTTGCAAATGGTTCATGGGTACCAGGATGCTGCTGTACTGTTTGTTCAAGACACACTGTAACTCCTCAGGGTACTTTACTGAGAACCAACATTACAAAGACATGGCAAAACCACAAGCTAATAATATCTCCTGCTGGTGGTGAAGAGGCATGGCTTTAAGGAGGTTGAAAAATATGCCCATTCCAACAGAGCTGATGTAGCTATTATAGATCTGGACTGCATGAAAACATCAATGCAGCAATAATGCTGCAGTCAGGACTGCATTTGAGTATCTGTGATTTTAATCAGTACTGAGGACAGAGAACCAGGTGTAAACCTTAGAAATACAGAATTAAAACCTGGAGCAAAGATCCCAGCTTGGGTACAAACAGATTCAGAAAGGTAACCAGTACATTTGGTAATATGCTAAACTGCTTCTGAGATTTGAGTTTGGACAGGATTAACTATCCCTTCATGGTACTTGCACAAAAGCAAGCACCCTTCAGGGTATGGTTGTTTTTCTCTTGCCTCAAGCAGATACTGCATGTTTAGGAAACACAGAGGAATCACTTAGGAATAAAACTTCTGGTTTGCATGGTTCACCAGCTGGCAACCCTTAGGTCTTTCCTCTACAACTACTATACAACCCCCCCAGATGTGAGGCAGAAAAATACCTGTGATATGGTGCCCCACATCCCTCCCCCAAATGCAGGTGTCAGTCCACAGAGACAGGAACAAAGGCAAGTTTACACTACGATGAGTACCTGCCTTTGTTAAAAAGGCAGACACATGGAATAAGGAATCTCCCCATGCAGAGGAAACAGGATCTCACTTGAATCACAGAAAAATAAATCCCACGCCACACTTGACAGAATCATCTCGGAAGTTACCACTGTTGGGTGTCTGAACACCAAACTCTAAGTCTCCTTTGGGACAGTCACACTGAAATCTCCCCCATGACAACCAAGCCCAGCAGCAGCTTTAACAAGCCAGCTACAGCCTGAGTTCCAGCCTGTAACGAGGTGGGCACGCTGCCCTCCCAAAGCAGAGCAGGTTTGCAGTACTTACATAACGTATGTTTTGCTGGTAGCTTTAACTCCTCCAATGGGGATTCTCCTCACAATCACCGAGGAGTTCTTGGGAATCAGAGCACTCTCATCGGTGTATTCTGGAAACGAGACCAGTACAGAAACAACATTAGTCACCTTGTAAGAATGTATTGATACGCAATTGCAGAACGCTTTTGAGAATCCCTTTACACAGACCTAAAAGCAAAAATTTGTACATAACATCAGGCTTTCATCCTCTCAACACACCAACAGCACCTGTCAAGGAATCTTCAGGCTTGATTACTAAACACAAGCAGCAAAATAATTTTCAGTTTTTAAAGTTAGTTTGAATGCCAAGAGCAAAATGGTTTAAAATTACACTAAAGCAGAGTCTGATAATGCATGAGGTTTTTCCCTGATCTGTTTTAAGCTGTTTTTGCTTCTCTCTGACTATGAAACCAAGAGATCTCCAGAGAAAAACAAACCAAAGCCAAGCCTCACCTACAAAAAAGATTCTGACATCTGTGACTGCTTGTCCTGAACAAATCAGGCACCAGCTAAAGCAGGGAAACTCTGCACCAGTGCTTTCAGCCTGTTAAATACACCTGACTCCCCTCTGCTGCCCTGCTCAGGTCGGGCAGAACAGCAGAGCCACCAGCTCTGTGCTTGGAGCTGCACCTTCCCCACCCAGGCTAGATAGCTGCTCAGGGCCTGACAGAGAAATGCAACTGAAACTGGCAGCACTGCAGTTTTGGAGCACAAAACCTGGTGGTTTCTGAGCCAGCTTTCACAAGGAGGACAGAAATGGCTCAAACTGAAGTGGTACCTTCCCCCTTAAGCTCACCATCCAGTCTGAATTAACCAAAGGGATATACAAGTTCTTTCCATTCATTTTCTGTGGAGAAGAGAGACTCCAACAAAATGACTTCTGAAGGCAGCCTGGAAAGGCCTTTGGAAAACAGCATGTGCCTGGAGCCATCCCTGCTCTGCCTTGGCCTGTACTGTGCTGGTGTCTGAAGAGAAGAAAAGCCCCCTGACCTTTTGTGTAAGGCCCAAACAGAAATCCAACTCTCAGACATGCTTTGAATAAGCTGAAAATGCAAAGCCCTCTCCATAAGAAAGGATTTTATGTGGAACTTACGCAGGCTGGAAATGACTAAACGTTGTAATGCACAATGAGCAGCCCTTCCCTGTGATGTGCCTGCAGTGTTAGTTATTCCCATCCCTTACCTTTGCAGACTGAAGCAGAACACTGGTCTGAAACCCAGAGCTGTTGTGTATCTAGTCAAGCTCTGTCAGAATGAGTTTGCTCAGTGATCACACACAAAATAAGAGTATCTCACAACTTATGCTCCATTTTTCAGTATATTATTCCTACAGGCAGGAACCTCCCTTAGACCAAAACACACCTAGCAGAAGACATCACTTCAACCATGAAATTAAAATTTTACTTCTATTTCCAACTAACAGAACATTTCTTCAGAAAACTGAGAAATCATTTATCTGAAACTAATTCCTGATCTTGCCCCCAGGGAAGCAAACAGTGAGACTCCTCTGGACTACAGAGTGGTTTAAAACTGTGGGGGAAAGGACTGGCAGTGACAGAAACAGCAGCTCTTACCGAAGTCACATCCTGACACAAGCCCTGGAGCTCTGCTCCTCACACAGCCACCTGCCAAGAGAGGCTGCACTGGGACTTTCTGATGGAGAAGGAGCTCAAGCAGTGCTGTGGCTGAGACAAACACCTGGAAGATGCTGCCAGCTGCACTTCTAGAAGGCCAGAGCAGCTGTTCCTACTTATGGACCAGAGTCAAACAAAAGTGTTCTTTCTTTCTGGTCCAGATCACAAATCACTGGACTGTGATTTCAGATATAAGATAAGCAATCTAGAGGCAACAACACTGTTCATTCCCACTCCCATACAACACAAACTTGTTTTACCAAACATCTGTATGGCGTGAAGTGGCTACTGAATTGTCAATCTGAGCTGCAAATAAAAGTACCCAACCGACCCAAAACACCTGCAAAACCAAAGACTGATCTGGATATTAAAGGCTAGGGCAGAAGAGGCACAACAGTCTAAAACTTGCTGTTTATCCTAGAAGAAGATAGTAACTTGAAAGAGTCCAGAGAAAGAAGTATTTCAAGGCATGAATGGAGGCAAACTAGTTCACAGCAGCCACCCTGACTGCGGCCTCACACTGCCACAGAAATCTGACATCAGCTGCTGTATTAGTGTCCACAACCTTCTAACAGCTAAGTGCAAAGAGCTCAGATTTGCTGGCAAGTTTATGCTGCTTCACACTGAATGAGCAATTTAAAATCCTCACCTTTGAATTTATTCATTATAAGAATTTCTGCTAGTTTTAATGATTGGTGTTTATGTATGTTATAAACAAGTTACTAACAAAAGTTACCATGTTATTTTTTGGCCTGCTTTCATCCACAATTTCATCAGACAGCATTGCCCAAGCAACTCTGAGCACTCTGAGAGGTTTTTCACCCAGGTGAAGTACAGAACTCACCAGGAGTCCTTGGAAGGCAAGCCTAGGTGTGCCAGGGCAGGGAAAAGCCTTGCTAAGCAGCTGCTGGGGGAAGGATGTGCAGGTAAGAGCTGCAATGCCTGCCAACGTGCCAGGCTGTCCCCACCAGAACACAGGGAATCCCCTGGAATGCATTTTCTCCCTAGCCTGGTTTAACTCTGCTCTCATCAGCACCACTTTTGCTCACTTTGGACAAGCCAGCGCTGTAGGTGGCTAAGTAAGCAGCCTTGACACCTACCAAGGAACACACTGGGCCAGTCCTGGTGGATTTTCTGCTTCCCCAGAACTGGAATCCCTGATCTCATTTACAGCAGGCAGATCATCACTTCTGGAACAAGCTGGCTCAGGAGGCCAAGCAGCCCAGGGAATCTCCACTGTGCTGTTTCCACCCTGCACTGCTCTGAAGGGATGAGTCAATCAAATCCACCCTGCTTCCACTCATTAATCGCATTACACCACCCACCCCCTGCTTTAGGGCCCTCTTGGCTCTGCTGTGGTGTCAGCCTGGGCCTGAAGTGCCTGAGCACTATTCTGCCTTAAAACCATTCAGCTACCCCACAGCAGCTCACAGCAAAGTTGGGGTTTATTTTATTTGTATTCTGCCCTGTAAGTATGGCCCATTTCCCAAGTGCCCTGTTTCAGAATGTCACAGCACAGGAAAGAGTGCTCAAGAAACCTCAGCTGTGGAGCTTGCAGCACTTCCACAATATTCCGGGAACACCTGTTACAGAAGACAGGTAAACAAATCCAGACCAAATGAAATGCAGGCAAAATAAAAGCACCTCCTCGAGCACAGGCTTCAGAGAACATGCCTTGACAGCAAGCATGGAAGAGGAGCCCCCTACATAGAACAGGTCCCACCCACTCACTCTGCATTCCCAGAATCTTATACAGTCCATCAGATTCTTTTTTACCCCCAATACCAAAAACCCTATGTACTTTTAGCCTATATTAGCAGTTCTCCTATTACTAGCTTTTCATTAGGAAAAGTAACAGCTCCAGACTATAAAAGCTTTTAGGATCTTGGAACAATCTGAATACACAGCACATCTCCACTCATGGCTCACTTTGTTCTTTCCAAAGATAATTTTAACATTTACTCAGGACTCCTGAATAGACAAAGTTATAAACCCCCAATACTTATGCCCACACTTAAGAATTTCTAAAATCCCACTTAGGGAGAATATCCTGGTCTAGTTGTTATTTAATTTCTGCAGGTTAATTTAAGCATCTACATCTGATTAATAAAAACAGAGATTCACATTTATGCATATAAACCAAAGATTTGACAGCCATAAATTTTGGAAATACATTCTCTAGCTATGCTCTGCAAACCACAGAGGAATTTTTGCCTTTTCACATGGAGAACACCCTTAGGAAAGCTTCAATAAGCATCTGTGTAACTAATATAGAATTTAAAGTTACATATTTTACATAGCTATGTATTTATAATTTAATACTCATTTTGCAGAGGTTAAAGTTCAACACAACCTGCCTACAGGACCCGGGACAATGCTTTTTTAACTTCACCTCGAGGCAACACCATATTTAACAGCTTCTAGTGAGGCGAACCCTTTCCCTGGACTCTGGTTACATATGAAAACAAAGTAGCACCGTGGTAAATCGGGGACCATGGAGGCTGCAGTAATACTTTATGAGGTGACATTTACAAGCATCTTTTTCCTCTTAACAGCTTTTCTTTCTGTTCCCCTGCTACACCAAACTCCGTGTGTTTGGTCTGTTCCGAAGCACGGGCTCCGGCCCAGCTCCTTGGCCAGCCCGGTGACCCGGGAGACATGGCAGCGAATCCCCGAGTGCCCAGAGCTCGGCCCCAGCTGCAAATCACACCCCGCTGCAAAAGCTTTCCACGACTCCATTCAATACTGTTACAAAAATCCTCGACTTCTGAGCTGCGTCTCTACTCACGTTTATCACACAACAGCACCCGCTGCACCCCTAAAGCTGTGCTGGGAATTCCCTCCACACTGTCCTGAAATAATTTAAATACCTATAGATAAACAGATGCTTTAACTCCAAGCCCTCTGAAGGTCAGGGCTGAAGTTATACAGCATTCTGTTTAAACTTCAACATATAACTGAAAGAGAAAAAAACCCACCAGTGCATATTTTAAAGAAAAGAACTATTGAGACACAGAAGAGGAGGGGGAGGGGGAGTAAATAAAAAGGTTTAACGTTGCAGGAATGAAAACACGATTCTTTTTATTTCTGAAAAAAAACCAAAAACAAAAACACACTCCGAAGTCTTTAATCACATTCAAACTTATCAGGACGGCAAATTACCAAATTGAAGCATCACAGTAACACAAACCCATATTCACAGCGCAGAATCGAGCACTATTTATTAGATGTAAGCGAATTTATAACTGCCCGAAGAACATTTCTTACATATATTCACTGTAAATTTTCTGCCATAAAACTTCACGACTGCCCTGATACAACAAACACTAAGTGCCAGGGAGAAAATAAATTAGGCAGGAATGATGAAACGATGCTCAGCAGTATCCAAATTACGGTATCCTTTGTTTGGAAACCTTACATTAACCAGGAATTCCCAAGAGTAATTTTGCTACACAGAACGCTGACTATGCAAGAGGCTTTAAGGGTCTGCAGAAATCGTAATTCACTGACACACTCCATACAAATTGTTGCTTCGAAGCAATTACTGCAATGGGCACTTACTTTTAATGAAAGGAGGGTAAAAAAACCCAGGAAAACACCTTCCAATGAAGGGGGGCAAAAAGAATTTGAACACAAAGTTCAGTCATCAAACACAGTTTTTTCCCCATTCAAATTAGCCATGTGCTACATCCCTATCACCTTCGCATTCCTCTGTCGCATTTCAAAGAAAGCCGGCACGTTTGTTACGGTGAGACATCCTCCCCCCCCATTTTACCAACAACCCCAGGAAACCAAAACTTTTGCAGCAGGGTGGCAGAAGAACCCGTGCTCCGCTCGCAGAACGGCCAGGACGGGCTGAGAGAGCAGCAGCTACAAAGGAGCAGCTCTGAGCCCACCGCAGCCCCTGCTCCATCACCGCGGCCCCCAACCCCACGCACCTTCTTTGGTCTGCGCGTTGGTGATCTGCAGGTCGCAGTCGGCCGCCTTCAGCTTCTCCCGGCCCATGATCTGGCGCTTGAGGTCGCTCAGGGAGATGTGCAGCCCGTCGAAGGTGACCGTGTCATAGTTGAGCTTGGAGGAGAACTTGTAATGCACGCACGACATGGCGAGGCGCGGGCGGCGCCCGCTCTGGCGCGGCCGGGCCGCGGGGGTCGGGCAGGGCCCGCGGGGCCCGGGGCGGCGGCGCTTGGGCGGCGAGCGGCGCTCAGAGCCCGCGGCGCTGCGCCATGGCCGGGCCGCGGCCTCAGGGCTCGGCGCTGGGGAGGCCTCAGCTCTCCATCGTGGCGAGCCCGCGGCCCCCACCCCGCAACGACCGCGGCCCTGCGCGAGCGCGGCGAGCCCGCCCGGCTGCTGCTCTCGGCCCCGCTGGAGCCGGGCCGGGCTCCGCTCGCTTCGGGTTCGGCCTCGCTCGGTTGGAGCTCGACTAGAACTCGGCCCCGCTCGGCTCTGCCCGGCCTCTCTCGGTTCGGGCTGGGGCTCGGGCCCGCTCGGCCCGGCACCGCCCCGCTGGCTTCAGGCTCGGCCCCGCTCGGTCCGGTTCGGCCCCGTTCGGCCCCGTTCGGCCCCGCTCGGCCCGGTTCGGCCCCGCGCGGCCCCGATGGCGGCTCCCGCGGCCGCCCCTGCCCTCAGCGCTGCGCCGAGGGGTTTCCCGGCCGACACCGCACGGGCCGCGTGAGCATGCGTAGATGAAGCACGTCCGCCACGCCGCACGTGACCCGGCGCCGCGAGTGACACAGCGTCACGTGGGCGAGGCGGCTCCGCCCCTCCGGCCCCGAGCGCCCCCTGGCGGAGCGCGTGCCGCTCCCGTGACGGAGCGGCGGGAAAGGAGCGGGCGGGCTGAGGGAGTGGCGGCATTGTGGCTTCTAATGGTCACTGCCCCGGCCCTCACACCGCCTCAGGCGGGCTGAGGGGAACAGCGACATTGCAGTTTATAATGGTGACTGCCCCGACCCTCACACCGCCTCAGGCGGGCTGAGGGGAACGGCGGCATTGCAGTTTATAATGGTGACCAGGCCGGCCCTCCACACCGCCTCAGGCGGGCTGAAACCCCTGCACTGCTGTCATGTTCAGCCCATCTATCGAAACATACAAGTCTTTTGCTTTACAAATATCTATTTTCTGTTTCTCAGTTCTTTACACAGGAAACCTTTTGCCCACCAGATGCTGCACAGCTGTCTCAAAGAAACCAATCCAAAGACAAGTTATTTTTTCAAATAGAAATAGTGAAGCCTTGGAATAAACTCATCCAAAATTTTAGTCAAATCTTGTGGGTGACTGGGCTCCTGTGTCTGACAGAAGCTGCCTGGTTCATCCCAGGAACGTTTCAGCCCAAAGGGCCCGAGCTGGTGATGGGCACAGCTGGGCAGGGGCTTGGGACAGGGGGTGTCACTGTGACACACAGAGGGAACACAGCAACACACACAGCAGGGCTTCAGGCAGAGAAGAAGAAAAGAACTTTCTCCAGTTTATTGTTGACCTCGTATCTCTCAGTTTCTGGACAGTGAGCAGAGATTGCACAGAGAAGTTCCCACCTCTCCATCTCCACTGGTCACCTGAGAAGTCCATCAGGTGATATCTTTTCACAAAGGAATGCAAACATGATCCTTGTTTATCTTACAATTCATGAGAGCTGACTCCATTATACTAAAACCAGAAGGCTGATTTTCAGGGACAGCAGGGGGGCTTGGGACACAGCTGGTCCCTGGTCACGAGCAGCTGAGCTGTGAGATCGGAGCAGGAACCTCAGGCAGGAGGGTGCTGACCTGCCAGTTGGATGGGATACTGGGGAGAAATCCTTCCCTGCGAGGGTGGGCAGGCCTGGCACGGGTGCCCAGTGAAGCCGTGGCTGCCCCTGGATCGCTGGCAGTGCCCAAGGCCAGGCTGGATGGGGCTGGGAGCAGCCTGGGCAGTGGGAGGCTGGGATGTCCTTTAAGGTCCCTTCCCACCCAAACCATTCCACGACTCCCAGATGTGTCACCAGGTCCCGATTTAGGGAATGCTGCCATGCCCTGGACAAACCTGTCTGACCCAAAGCAAGGCCTGATGTGCCTGTTCTAGGCTGTTTCCTGCCCGTGACAGAAATGTCACATCAAGCATTCTCAGCCACCCACATTCATAACTTTAAAAAACAAAACGTGAACTTCCTGATAAGGCAGGGAAATACCCCATGGCTTTCTGAGGGCCTGGGTTACTCTGATAGCCATTAAACACTAGAGCAGCTTGGTGGTCTCTACACACCTGTGGGCACCAGGGCTGTTTTTGTAGCTTTAAATTAGTTCTGAAACTTTGAATTGAATTTGTTCTGAAACTTTGAATTCTTTCACTTCAAATACATTCAGCAGTAAACTGTTCTCTAAGTTCTGCAAAAAAACATAAAGTGTGTTGGCACTATTTAGGTCATGCTCACACATTTGTTAAAAAAGAGTAATATACAGTATTTGTTGTAACATGGAGTGTCAGTGTTTTACCATGATGGATTATTGGGAGCTGTGTGGGAACTTCATCTCATTTAGTACTTTACTGATTTATAAGCAGTTTTATCTGAGCACAGTTCTGCTGCTTGGAGCACCTTTGGCTGAGCTTTGGTCTTTGCTGCTTTAATTCTCAAATACACAAGTGCTTGAATTGTAGAGTCATAGAATAATAGGATGGTTTGGTTGGGAAAGGGCCTTAAAAACTCATCCTGTCCCACCCCCTGCCGTAGGCAGGAATGCCTTCCACCATCCCAGGTTGCTCCAAGGCCCATCCAACCCAGCCTGGAACAATTCCAGGGATCCAGGGGCAGGCACAGCTGCTCTGGGCACCCTGTGCCAGGGCCTGCCCACCCTCACAGGGAACATTTCATTTCCAAAATCCCATCTAACCCTGTCCTCTGGCAATCTAAGGCTGTGACATTTGTTTTCAAGCCTTGGACTGAGGCTGACACAGAATTGTCCCTGTTGTTAACTGAACTACTGTTCAGAAACAAACAAGACTTCAAAGCGGAGCAGGACAAATCATGTCTGGCACCTTCCCAGCCACACGGGCAGGTCTCCTGGACGAGCAGGCCAACAAGGTGGCAGGGTGTGGAATTGTATTTCCTTCTTCGGTTTGTTTTGTCAGCAGCAATGACTCTACTTGTTTTTACTTTGTGACTTCAGCTGTGAGCTCTGCACGAGGAGAGGAATTCACCTTGCTCTGAGCACTCAGGGCTTGGGTGATCCAAGATCCAGCCCAGCTCAGGACCTGCTGAGGCTGAGCCCACGGAGCCAGTTCTGCTGGGACATCCACACTGCTCCCTCAGTCCCAGCCTGGGGTCACCACCCCACCCCAGAGATGGCCCAGCTGCCACCTGGATAAAGCTAAGCTTTAATAAATAGTGCCTGCTGGTTCTCCAGAGTTCCTACCAGTTTGCCATCCATGAATGTTTACCAGCTTCCTGAGGCTCAAGGGACTCAAAATTGAAGGGAAACTGAAAGAGTTGTGCTGGAATACTGAAACGAATACAGAAACCTGGTTTTGGGTCATAGGTAAGGAACAAACAAGGAAGCAAACAAGCAAACCCAGCCTGTAATTACCCGGAGTCCAGGGAGCTGCTCCCACCTTGGCTTTGCTTACACCCTCCAGCACACCACTGACCCTGCTCACCTGTGTGGGCTGCTGGAATGTGCTGACCCCATCTTCAGAGGGTCTGAACCCTGGACAGCCCCACTGCAGCCTGACTTTAATACCCTCAGTATTAGGAGAAGATTTACTCCATCAGTGAATCAGAAAGATGATGAGAGCTCATTCCTCATCACAGAATGAATCAGGGGAGGTATAGCAGGACAAACTCCTCCCTGTGTGAACAGCGTAAGAGTTATTATCAGAGTAAAAGGAACTTCTTCCATAATAATCAGAGCTAATTTACTCAGGAAGCCCTAAAAGTCTTCCAGAGGACTCCAGCAGTGTCCCCAAGGAGCCCATCCTGGAGGAGGGCTGCTCCTGCCTGAGGATCCTGGCTCCAGCACCCCACACTGAACCCGACCTCTCGGGCCGTGCCCTCCCTGGGTCGTGACCCCAAATTAAAGCAAGATCTCCTCTGCAGAGGGCTTTGCTTTGGTCCTACCCCAAAGGATGCCAGGAGTTGAGCTCAGCTCTGCTCACGGAGCCCCGTGCCCTGGCAGGGAGGGCTGGGGCTGGAGCAGAGCCCACAGCATCCCCTCTCCTGCCGCTCCTTGTGTGAATTGTGGCCACAGAGGGGGATTTCACTGCTGGTGGGCACATCTCGCCCTCCCCCGGGGCATCCAGAGGCTCTGGGAAGATCCGGCTCGTTACCTCACCACCACCGACGCTGCATCACCTCCCATCCGCATCCCCTCGGTGTGAGAGCACCAGGGTGATCTTGCTTGACGAATTTCGAGTCACTAATTAAACTGCTCGGCGGAAGAAAAGAGAAAATTACCTGACCATTGCTATCTCGGGAGAGAAGGAGCCCGACGCAATTTGCTTTTTATTTTAGCTTAGTTTTGGTTTGTTGGTTGTTTTTTTTTCCCAAGGAAATCCAAGCCGCCGCCCCCGTCCCCGCCTGCCACTAGAGGTCATTTGAGCACCGGGATAGGGAGCGGCGGCTCCTGCCCGGGACAGGGACACCTCCCACCATCCCAGGCTGCTCCCAGCCCTGTCCAGCCTGGCCTGGGACACTGCCAGGGATCCAGGGCCAGCCCCAGCTGCTCTGGGCATCTGTGCCAGGGTCTGCCCACTCTCATGGGGAAGCATTTTTTCCTAATACCTAAACTAACAGTTTGGAGCCACTTTTCAGCTCTTTTGGAGGGAGTCCCTTTAGAAAGAGGCTCTGAGGTCTCCTCAGAGCCTTCTCTTCTCCAGGCTGAACAACAGCTAAGAAAAAGCTCTGGTGCCTGTTTTGGGTGGTTGTTTCTGTTCAGAAGGGCAGGAAATATCCCCCTGGTAACACTCAGTCATGTCCACTAGCAAAATCAGCTGCAGATCATGCCCAGCACAGCCCCAGGCACACGGCTGGTCCCAGTGTCCTGGCCCCAGAGACTCCCACGGGCACGGAGCAGCCGGGGCTGTGCCGTGCTGTCCTCCCCTCTGCAGAGAGCCAGCAGCACTGGGCACCCTGACCGGGCACTTGGCAGCTCCTGTGCTGGTCCCAGTGCCACCAGCTCCTGTGGGAACACCAGTGTGGCCATCAGCACTCCTCAGCCCCTTCTGCCCAAGCTCCTTGCCTCCAGCCCTTCTTGCTCCCTGAGCCTCTGCCCCCCGTGCAGCCTCTTGTCTGCACCCATCCGCTTGCACACATCAAAGCAGTCCCAGCTTCCCTCCTCCTTCTTAACTTCGATACATTTCAAACGAGAATTAATTAGAGTGTTAGAGGCCCCTCCTCGCTGTCCCCTGGAGCCCTCCCTGGCCAGGCTGGCCGTGCCTGGCTGGCTGCACACAGCAGCTATCACCGGCTGCAGGTGCCGAGGATCAGGAGAGGAGAGCCAAAGGCGGACACTGCTCCTCTGCAGCTCTCTGCGCGGCTGCACTAATCACTCAGGAGACGGGGCTGAGGGTGTAGAATTGGCTGGTGATGGGACCACGGCTGACTTTATCCTTGGATCCTGTCTGTCTTTGAGTCATCTTCGTTGTGAGTCACAGCAGCCGTTAATCCCTTGGAGATAAGGGCCTCATCCAGCTCTCTCCACGCAGGTACTGCTGCCTCTGCGCCTGCTCTTCAAAACTGGGAATAAATCCGTGTGAGCTGAGGTTGTGGTGGGAGCACGCCAGGACACATTTGTGGGGTGGCTTGTCGTGCCAGCTCCGTGTCACCTTGGGAGCCAGCCTCACCAGAGCCAGGGCTCTCAGCCACTCCTGCTCAGCAGCCCTGGGGGCTCCTGCCTTCCCAGAACCATTGCCTGTTCCTTATCTCCTCCAAGGCTTGGGGGATGTCCTCCCTTCCCCAGCATAGCTCTGCATCCCAGGAGCAGGACCAGCAGGACCCTCCTGTGCCTGGTACACCTCCCTCAGCAAGGGTGAGCTGAAATCCAGCATCTTGTGTCCTTCATGCTAAAACCTTCTATGTGTCCGTCAGTAAATTGTTCCTGGTTTAATTTCTCTCTTTGTTAAAATGTGTTTTATCTCACCTTAAATCTCCTCACTTACACAACTGCTTGTGCCGTCCATCACCAGAAACTTCCCACATGGCAATTGGAGACCACAATTGAGTGATCTTTAACCCCCTTGAGTCACCTCTTTAATCTCTCACCCCATGGCAGATTTCCAGCCCTCAAGCAGCTCTCACAGCTCCTGCCAGGACTCTGCAGCTCCTCAGCCCTACTGGGAGCAGAGACACCAGCACTGCCCCCAGGATGTTACTGGTCTGACTGGTGGTGTGCAGAGAAAACTTCCTCTCTGAGAATGGCTTTGGTATTTCCCTGTGGATACCCAGGACCAGCCTGAGCCACATCATCACACAGGGCTCTGTGTGCTGGTCCCTGCCCCGTACCTCGAGCCTGTCCAGTGTTCCCCATCTCTGGGATGTGCTCCCATTTGTCCATGCTCTTTCCTGGCCCTACCCTCACCCTCTGCTGCACCCACTGCCATCTCAGCCTGCACAGCAGAGCCCAGCTTGGGTTTGAGGGGCATCAACCCCTGGGAAACCCTCTTTGATTCCTGCTTTTTATTTCCTTTTGGTACCTGCAGTGATTCATGAAGCCTCTGCTGTTTCCAGAAGCAGCATCCCTTTTCCCAACCTCACCTAAGCCCCAGAAGCAGGAGGAAAGGCCCCATCCTCTCCTGTAATGAGGTACAGGTGAGCATTGGGTGCTGCCTGCCCTGGTCCAGCCCCCCTGCACTCCCACAGAACCCACCCTGGCAGTGAGCTCAGCACCCAGCAATGCTGCTCTGCTTTTCTCAGCTTTTCCATGCACCCACAGGCAGGGACACCCTGCTGCTGCTCTGGCCTTACCCATGTCATCAGAGATGATGCTCTCCTCCTCTCTTGTTCTCTCTAACCCAGGGAGTGGAAGCCACATCTGTATGCAGAGTTTGAGAGCAATTAAATTGAATTCTAATTACTGTATATCGCAAATTAGCAATTTCTGCCATGCTAATATTAATTGCTAACATGACGATAAGGCATATCAGGCAGGCAGGATGGAGCAGGAGTTTGCTTGCTTGGAGAGATGTGTGAAAGCAGAAGTTGCTGCAGACATGGATATCCCACAGCAGGGAGATGTTCCTGGGCTGGGGGCACTGAGGTCTGGATTCAGCCTCCAGCCTTGCCAGGGCTGCAGCTCAGAGCAGGTTGGAACTTCCAGGGCTCAGGTTGGCTTCCTCAGGAAGGGCCACTGTCAAGGGCACCTGAACCACGGGATGGGTGTGATGCAGATGTGCCTGCTCCCTCCTCCCAGCTCAGGGAGTTTGGGTGTACTTTGTTGCATTTGTGGAAAATTCAATTAAAAAAGCCAATGACTGGTTGGTTCTCACAATCTCACTAATCCCTGGCTAGAGCTGCTCTCCCAATGCCCCTGGGACATTCCTCCTCTGGAGAGAGGGAGGTGGCAAGAAGGGCATGGGGTAGGAGACCCAATGCCATCATGTTTATCACATTCCATGGAGTTGCTGTAGTGACTTTCACCTCTGCCAGGCTGGAATCACGGCTAAAACCACACTGGGACTGTGGGGATGGGCACTGGGACTGTGGGATGGGCACTGGTGTTTGTGGGGATGGACAAGGACATGCAGCTCCAGCTGAGCCCTGGGACTGACATTCTGGTTTGGCAGGACGTGCTCTGAGCTTGTCACAGACGCTGTGGCAGGTGCTGGCTGTCAGGAAGTGCTCACCCTGGCAGAGCCAACATGTACAACATCCTTACATCACACGGGGAAATCCGGGGAGATCAAAGCCGAGGCAGCTGGACATGCCTGTGGATGAGCACTTCCCTTGGTGGAGTTAATCAAGCACACAACAGCCCCTGCAGCTGTGGAATGAACCCCGACAGAGGCTGGAGTGGGCTCTAAGCTGGTGACTCTCAAGGAAGCCCTTCCCGAGGAGGCTGCTGCAGGTGCCTCAGTGCCCCCGGCGGTGGCTGGGCTTGTGGGGGCTCCCAGCAGGGAAGCCAGGAGCACAGGGATGTCCCTGGCAGCTGGAGCAGCAGCTGGGGTAAGTCCTCAGCACGTTTCTGTGCTGGAGGGAGCAGTGAGGCTGGAGACAGGTGCAGAGGGTTGTGGGGCTGGGCAGGCTGGTGGCACACGGGCAGAGCTGGGTGAGGCAGCAGTGTAGCAGTGAGCATCCCTCAGGACTGGCATTTCCCATCACTCATCCCCCCGGGACTGGCATTCCCCGAGGGGCTTGTCCCAGGCAGACTCTGCTCACCTGCAACTACAGTGATTTCATATCAATGAGGTAATTTTGTCCCAAGGGTTATTTATCTGTCTGTTGAAAAACCCCAGCCCTGTATGATCATCAGGCTGCACTACAGCCCTGTGATGAATTGCACTTGGACACATGCTAAATGACATTTACCAATAAATTTATGCAGATTTCTCCTGTAATCCTTCTCCTCATCAAAAGTAGTAATGCTTTCTCTAATGCAAATGCACTGCGAGAGCCTCGCCACATCAAACGGGAGCTGGGCTGAGTAGTTGGAATTCAGAATGATAATCTTCATTGTGCTCATGAATAACCATTTCCTACAGATGAATATTCAACAAAGCCTTGTGAGAGCCTGGCGGCAGGAGCCCCCTCTGAGGCCTGTCCCACTGCCGTGTCCAGCAGCTCTGGCCAGCCCTGCAGGCAGATTTCACAGTCCTTTCCCTCCGTGCTTCGGGCACCACATTTAATGGGCTCCACTAACGAGCTCGGAGTAGCAGAGCAGTGCTAGAGGTGCAGCTTTGTGGGTGCTGTGCTGAGCTCTCCTCTCCATCCAGACCTTTCCACCCCATGACCACAACCTCCCCTGGCAGCCCCAGCCCAGCCTGTGGGCTCCGTGTGGGCACAGCACTGCCGACACCAGGAGGGTCCAGCACCCGGCTCACCCCGTGCCTTTGGCACTCACCCATGCTCCTGACCAACACTTCACTGGCACAGGGTGCCCAGAGCAGCTGTGGCTGCCCCATCCCTGGAAGTGTCCAAGGACAGGTTGGACTCACCCTCAGACAGTGGAAGGTGTCCCTGCCCATGGGAATGAGATGATCTTTAAGGTCCCCTCCAACCCAAACTGGTTTGGGATTCTCTGATTGTTTCTCTGAAAAAACATGGCAGTGTTTGCTCCTTCAGCTCCCAATCCAATCATGTGCTCCTTGCTGTGTTACAAGGAAAGGCTCCAGCTTCCCAGCTGCTGCTTGGAGAGGGCAGAAGGCAGAGGAAAGGTGGGGACACCAGGACAGGTCTGCTCAGTGATGTTCCCGACCCCCAGGCAGGAAGAACTTACCCTGTAATGCCCCAGGCTGGGCACACCAGGGATCACAGAACACCCCCAGGGTGCTGGAGGGGGGATGCTGAACGTGTAGAGCCCTCAGCAACCTCTGATCAGCAGAGTTTACATTTTAATTCATTTTAGAGATGATTACATTCTGAGCAGTGATGATCCAAGCTAACGAACTGCCTGCCACTTTGTGTCTTGGCAGGAAAAGTCGGATTGCTGGAGTTGTGGGCTTTTTCCTTCAGTCCAAAACACAGACAATATGGAAATAAATGATTTCTTTCACAGTTGTTTAATATAATTTTCTCTGTTCTGGGTTTTATGCCCTGGCATCCTGGCAGTCTCAGTTAACCCAGGGCAGGGGCAGCTCCAGCACTCCAGAGAGTTCCCTGCCAGCTGGATCAGCAGCAAGGAATGGGAGAAGAGCCAGGAGAGGCTGCAGCTGAGGCTGCTGAAGGGGCTGGCTGGGAGAGGGGCAGCTGTGCAGGGCACTGCTCTAGCTCAGCTGAGAAAACTGCCCCAAAGGCTTCTTTTGGAGCCAACAGCACCGGCTGCAGGGTTTCCATGGGCTGGGAGGTTAAAAGGCACTCGAGGCCCAAGGTGAGAGCCTCTGGGACACACTCAGAGTGATTTAGGGCTTCTCCACTCACCCAGAGCCAGCTCAATGCCCTTCTTCTACTTCTATTTATTTTTCTTGCTATCACTGTGAAATAAATATGAGCAGGATCTAAATTCAGACTCTCAACCCAGACTTTGCTGCTGCAGGACCAGCAAAGAGGGAGTCTGGGCTTGTGATTGTACAACTCCCAAATCAGATGTTTTCATATCACCTGCTCTGCATGGGAGGTTCCTACCTGCCGTAACTGGAGGAAAACCAAGCTTGGAAATGCACAAACACCCCTGGAGAACTGGGGGGTACTGGGGAAAGCAGCAGGTATTTGCCAGGAGCCTCCCCAGCCACCCTGGTTGTGCCAGGCAGTGAAGTGGCCAAGCATCACCAGGGAGGAGCTGCATCCACTGCTGCTGCTCTCCTGCATCCACTGCTGCTGCTCTCCTGCATCCACTGCTGCTGCTCTCCTGCATCCACTGCTGCTGCTCTCCTGCATCCACTGCTGCTGCTCTCTGCATCCACTGCTGCTGCTCTCCTGCATCCACTGCTGCTGCTCTCTTGCATCCACTGCTGCTGCTCTCCTGCATCCTCTGGGCACAGCTCGTGGGGCTGCTCCAGGCATTGTGGACATGGCTCCCTACCCTCCTGGGTACCCAGCACTGCCTGGAGCCATGGCTCCCACCTGTCCTGTGCCAACCTCACCTGTGTCACTGCTGCTTCCTTAAGATTTCTGATGGTTCAGGCTATGAAATCCTGCCCTTGGTATAAACATTTTAATTACAAGTTTCCGGGACTTCTTTCCTAAGATAAACACATTTTAATTGCAAATTGCTTCTGCTGTCTTTACCCACCCCCCAACACTGCCAGCAGCTGCTGGATTTAATATTTAATGAAACTGCCTCTGGGCTGGGCTGGATGCAGCAGCAGGGCTGGGGACACTGGAGCAGCCCCAGAGTGCCTGGAGAGAGCCACGGGGACAGCCTGGGGTGCAGGAGAGGGGCAGCTCCTTGGTCCTGCAAAGTTACCACAGCTGGGGGTGACCCTGGCACAAGGACCTTGTGCCTGGAGCACAGCAGCCGTGACATGAGCCCCGGCCAAAAGGGACAGAGTCACCTGAGGTGAGCAAATCCCACCCAGAGGGTGCAGGGAGGCCCCGGGCAGCTCCTGGGCTCGGCCCCCATGGCAGAGGGTCTGGCCGTGGCCACCTGCCCATGGCTTCCCCTCAGCCACGTCCTGGTGGCACAGCCACGAGCAGAGGCTCCATGTGCCCTGTGCCAGTGCTGCCTGTCCCCGGAGCCACCCCGCGACGAGGAAATGCCATTAGCTGCTCATGTGGCACCTCGCGTGCCACCACTTGCAGGTCAGGTCTCTGGGCACGGGCACCACGTGCCAGAGCCCTGCAGCACTGAGCCACCAGAGCTGCGGGTCCTGCAGGGCTACGGGTGTCACCTGTGCGGTGGCTGGGTGGCTTCTCCAGTGACTGGAGCCCGAGCTGGCAGGGCTCAGGGAACATCTGCATGGCCCCCTCTGTGCTGGCCACCTCGGGGTGGCCCCAGGACCACGTGTGTTCAGCTGCCACCCCCAGCCCGAGTGGCACTGCTGTCACCTCACTGCTGTCCCTGCGGCTCCAGGACCCCGCTCTGCCCGTGCTCTGGGGTCTGCCTCCAGCACAGGCACACGGGGCCAGCCCCACACAGGCTGAGTGTGATTTAAACTCACCCTGCACTGCCAGAATCTCACAAAGGAAACCAACTGAGAGCTCCCACTGCTCTGCCTTTTATTCCTTCACTTTTTTTCCCCCTTTTCTCTCTTCAATCTTCCTTTGAAACCCAAACTTCCTGCAGTTTGAAATGGACAATCAGGCCGCCCCGGCAGCTGCAGCCCAAGAGCTTCAGCACTTGGCAGGAGGATCAGAACTACAAAACTATTTCTTTGAGGCAAATTATGCATTCATCCAGCTCATTTGAAACAAAATATGATTTGCAATTTAACTTTCCATAATGAGCTCCTGCTATTATACCGTTTCCATAATGGCTGGTTTCATTGGAACAGATTGTTGGTGCACATGGTTTACAAAACATTTTCAATGCAAGCCCCGTTTTTTCTTATTTTAAATAGCAACAGCTGCTAAGCATGATAATTATTGTATTTCATCAAAATAAACTTACCGACTTGCTTCTTGATGCCACTCGTCACAATTTTCCAGCGGACCTGCAGGTTATTAAAGAAGCTGAAACTTGAATTCAGCAAAGTGAGAGCAGCACCTCATCCAACTCCCTGCCACAGACAGGGACACCTTCCACAGCCCCAGACTGCTCCCAGCCTGGCCTTGGACACTGCCAGGGGTGCAGCAGCCACAGCTTCTGTGGGCGCCCTGCGCCAGGGCCTCCCCACCCCAAGGAAGACCTTTCTCCTGATATCTGACCTCAGCCTATTCTCTGACAGAGTGAAGCCATTCCTCCCTGTCCTGTCACTACAAGCTCTGGTAAATAGTCTCCCTCCATCTTTCCTGCAGGTTCCCTTTGGGTACTGGGACACCAGGAGCATGCAATGAGAAGGTATGGTAATTAATTCCTAATTGCACTTACCTGCCTCTCTGTTTCCCATGGTGTTCCCAGGGCACCTGTCAGGGTTCCCCAGCTCTGGAATGGCCCCAGAACTGCAGACACAGGCACAGGGCTCCCGTCCCCAGACACGCCCTGCTCCTGCTGACCTCCAGCACCAGCTCAGGTGGTGAAGGAGCATTTTCTCCTCTAGTGACTGGAGAGAGGATAATGGCAGAGGGACAGCAGTTTATTAGTAAAGAGCAGGTGAAAGTCTTATGAGTTGAAAATTTTCTGGGGAACTTTTAAGAGCTGTGTTTAGTGGCTGTGGTCGGCCGGAGATTTACGGATGTGCAGGATAACGATGCTGGAGAAGCTATTCCAGCTCCCAGTGAAAGGCTGCCCTTTACAGCACCTCAGCATTTGGATTTAGATGACAGATAGTAATGGCACCACAGAAACCATTACTGTCCATCAAGTAAATAATCAACACACGATATAAACGGTTTGGCCTTACCCAGACTCTCATGAGAGTAAAAATCAAAAAAAAAAACCCAAGAAAGGACAATGGATGATTTTGAGGAAGGCAGCCTGCAGGAACAGGGACTAGGGAGCTTCCCTTGCAGCAAACAGCGGAGAGGGCAGTTTGTCCTGATGAAGATGTGGAATTAGGGAAAAAAGGGTGAAACGCAAAGCTCTGTGCTGCAGCCCGGACCCAGCTGCCATTTCCCCTCCGCGGGCGCCGTGCCAGCACCGGCTCCCGCAGGCTGACAGCGCTTCGCCGCCGGGTTTGTCATCACAGCACCAACACAGCAATTAAACCCCTCCCTTGGGAGGCGAACGGGAACGTCAGCCCGGGACCCGGAGTCTCGCCAGGTTCCCCAGCAGAGCCCTCCGTGTGTGCGGGGCAGCTCCAACGCCACCCCGGGCCCGCAGCCCGGGTCACCTGCGGGCAGCCCTGAGTGACCCGAGCCGCTGCTGCGCCTGCCTCTGCGCCGAGCGTTTCCCGAGGGTCGGAGGGACGGTGCTCGCTCTCCTGTCCGTGGGATCGCTCCAAGGGCAAACCCCGAATCACTCCAAGCCTGCGGCCAGCGGAGCCCGCACGCCCTTTTCGCAGTGTTTACAGTGCTCCCGCGATGATCTCAGGCTGCACAAAGCCATTGTGGGATAAATATAGAGCACTGCAGCACCATAAATCATCGGGCTCGGAGTACGGGGCGGGTGGCACTCACGGGTGGCTGTGGGTCCGCGGGCAGCCGTGTGCCAGCCGGCCCCTTGGTGGCCACGCTGGGCTGTCCTGCCCGCCAGGGAGGTGGCCACGGGCACTGCTGGCACCGGAGCGGCGCTGGCAGCCACGCGCAGACGATGGGCTATCATACCGTTTATCAAGGTCTGGCGGAAAGAAAACAAGGTAATGGGGCATTTGCTGATTCAAATCGTTGAATTTGAACAAATCTTTTTAATCCTCCTCCCCCGGGGATTGGAAAGGTCAGGAAATGGGCAGAATGTGCACTTTCAGGTATTGAAATTAAACTTGTTAAGAAATCCATATTGATTTGCACTTCTCTGAGAAATATTGAAGCCTCCAGATTTAGCCTGAGTATTGATTTTCTCTTCCAGGGGAAAGACATCGGCACAGAGGGAAGATATTACACGTGGCAGTAAACACCTTCAATCACTGCCCGCTCTGCCTCCAGGAACACAAACAAACGGCTCCGCAGCGTTCCTGTGCCCCCAGGGTGCTCAGACCCTGCCCGGAGCACGGTCGGTGCCCCACGCCTGACAGGGATGAAAAGGGATTTGGGCTGTGCCCTTAAGGCCCCGGTTTAGCTTTTGGTCAGCCACAATCAAACCGCATTGCTCGGGAAGTTCGAGATGGTCGTTGCAGGTCCCTTCCAACTGGACTGTTGCAGTCCATTCCACTCCCTGTTTAGCACTGCCAGCCCTTTCACTGCTTTGCTTTTCAATATTGGCCTAAAATGGGGGTGCAACTCTCCTTTGTTTTTAACACAGGCAATCAGCAACTACGGCAATTAAGAGGCCTAATTAGCATCTGAATCAGCCTTCTCGAACAACCCCTTTGCAAAAGTAGCAAAGGGTGAGGGAGTTGAAATTCTCCCTGTGAGGGCGGGCAGGCCCTGGCAGAGGGTGCCCAGGGAAGCTGTGGCTGCCCCTGGATCTCTGGCAGTGTCCCGGGCCAGGATCGATGGGGCTTGGAGCAGCCTGGGACAGCGGAAGGTGTCCCAGCCTATGGAATCATATGAGCGTCAAGGTCCCTTCCGACACAAAGCGCTCTGATTCTGTGAAGAAAGCGCCGGCAGCCCTGTGCTGCGGGACAGGCAGCCCTTGTGAGGCTGTTCGTGGAGCTCCAGGGAGGATTTCCCTCCAGCCGAGCTCCTGTGCCAGGTTTCCTAGCGGCCTGCCCGTTATTATGATGTGGATTCGGATGTTCCCCTTCAGCCGAGGACGGAGCGGGTGAGAGCACCGCTGGCCCCAGCTCAGCCCGGGGACCCTGTGGGAGTCTGCCACTTCTGTCAGAAGGCTAAACAAGATTTCAGTTAAGTGACACATCGCCACAGACCAATTGCTTCAAAACTGCCTCCACTTAGACGAGCTCTGCTCCAGCGGGAGAGTTTAGAGCCGAACCTCCGTCTGCTCACACACTCCCTGCAGTCCCAGACTGACCTCCCTCCTCCCTGCCGGCCACGCTGCGCCGTTCTCCAGTGCCCACTGCAGGGTCAGTGCGACCTATTCAGCCAAGGAACTTGCCAAACCGGACAATTTTATTGTTTTTCTCATGGATCTCCCAGCCATTAGGGAATCACGCCCCACCCGCGCGCGGCTGCAGCCGCTCCCGCAGCACCACGGTCGCGCGTTGCCCCCTCGGCTGTGCCCAGACAGTCATCTCTGACTGTGTGTGTATCGACTGTAGGGAAGTAATTCATCTTCTTGCAATATTAGAGGTGATTTAAACGCTGGATACTTGCTACCAGTCACTGGAGTAATTCTGCTCCTGAGTCCTTTCATGGGAAGGGAGGAAGGGAAGGAAGGGAAGGAAGGCAGGGAAAACAGGGAAGGCAGAGAAGGCAGGGAAGGAAATAAGCCCTTTCGAGACCACAGAAAATTGCAAAAGGATGTTTCTTCCAACCCGACATGACAAAATTGAATTCCAAGCTATTTAATGCATGCACGAAACGCCATAGAGGAACCCAGCCCGAGCACTCCATCCAGCACGACAGGGAAAGGGGTTCGGAACACAAGCATTGCTCCGGCACTAACTCAGTGCTTCCAGCTCCGGACTTCCAGGCGATTCCACTTAAATGTAACTACCGGGTTAAGGGTTCTCACAGACAGGGCTATCGCCAGCATTTCCATGGACACACAGCTATGGGAACACTGCGGTTATGATCACACGAACGATGGAGACCTCGGGAAGCCGCTGTCCCGGGGGCTTGGAGCCCTCTCAGTCCGCAGGGCACCAGGGCCAGGGTCCCAGCGCGGCCCCGTGCCCTCCCCGCCGGGTGTCCCGCTCCCACCGCAGGCGCAGCGGCCTGGCCCGGCCAGTGGCATTTCAGGAGTGAAAAACCAGCCCCACGGGCAGGGGCACGGGGAGCCTCTGGGTTTGTCCTTAAAAACGGGGTTTCACAGGTTACACCGTCACGAGGGTGATGCCATGCAGCCTGCCCACGGCCCAGCCCGCCTCAGACCGGCGTGGTTCGTCTGTTGGCCGGGTTGTTGTGCAAAGACTCCTTGAACTCTTTGGGGATGGAGTTATGGACCTGTAAAAAACCGTGGTCCCGCTCCGAGTTGAGCAGCGTCCCCATGGTAACCTTGGAGGGATCCCTGGAGAGGGTGAACATGGAGATGTCGGTGGAGGGGATGGTGCTGAACCCTTTGCTGATGGGCGACATGTCCCGGGAGCGGGGCTCGGTGGAGCGGGAGCTGGACCGCCGGCGGAAGCGGTACCTGTAGGGGGGGAGGCGGGTGAAGGCCGACTTCTTCAGCAGCTCCGAGTGCGACCTGGCGCGGATCTGGCGGTGCTTCTCGATGTACATGTGCACGGCGATCACCCCCACCATCTCGGCGATGATGAAGGACAGCGCCCCGAAGTAGAAGGACCAGCCGTAGGAGTAGCTCTTCTTGGAGTCGCTCTGCCCCGGGTCCCCCGCGTTGGCCGAGATGTAGACTATGATCCCGATGATGTTGCTGAGACCTGCGGGGGGGACGAGCGGCACAGGCGCTCACCTGAGCGGCAGGAGGGGATGGGGGGATGTGTCCCCATGGGGCACCAACCCCTCTGCCAGCACACGTGCACCAAATCCCCTCACAGACCTCTGCTGATCTCCCAGGACACCTTTAGATTCCCTTACACATTCCTGTATATCTCCAGATACTGGAAGGGAGGGAGGAACAGTTTTGTCTAGAAGAGGGACATTTCAGGATCTGGCTGTGCTTTGCTTTGCTAAGCAGTGAATGCAGGACCCCAGCTGGTGTCATATGGTAGCAGAGCCAACCTGAGGGGCACAGGGGGACCCCCCAGCATGAACCCCAGCTCACCATGGCCCTGGGAGCACAGGGAAGCTGGAATGGCTCTGTCTCTTTCCATTTCTGGTGTCCTGAGGCTTTGTTTGGGACAGGGGCAGCCTGTGCCCCACCAGCAGCCAGCGGGGCTGTGCTGCAGGCTGGGGAGAAGCTGGTGCATTCCCAGATTTACTTAATGAATCAATTATGTTCTCTCTGCTGTTTTCTCATCTGCATCAGCAGCTCCTGCCAGCCAAGGAGGGAGAGTCATTTGTCTTTTTGTGGGGAGAAGAAAAACACAAAATAGAGCGATTCCTTGAGACAAAGACATTGTCACGCGATAATCAGGGGAATCGTTGGGGAGCATCACAGAGAAATGAGTAATCCAGCAGGAACAGCCTCTCCAGAGAGCGACTTCCATGTGGGACCGTGGCAGCCCCTCTGCCTGTCCTGGGGCCTGGTAACCCCCAGGGGAATGGCTGCACTCCTGGAGCCCCTCCTGGGCTGTGCCCCCACACAGGCCCTGCCCGAGGCAGGGGGCACTTGCAGCCCTGTGTGGCATGGTGACCATGGCCAGAGACCTCTGACAGTTTTTCCTGCAGTGGGGATTTTCCCACAGGGCTGGAACAGCTCTCAAACCCCAGAATCTCTCTGTGCTGACAACCTGGGAGGATCCACGCCCTGTCTCCTGCTCCCCCATGTCCACCAGGCTGGAGGAGCCCCCTGAGCAGCTCCTACCTGCAGAGACGAAGAAGATGCCGGCGCTGAGGATGACGTTGTGTTTGCTCTTGTAGAACTCGCTGGCGCCACGCACAGGCCCCCGAAGAACAGCAGCCCCACGCTGAGGATGGGGAAGATGCTGGATGCTCTCACTGCTCCTGTGGGACAGCGAGAGGGGCAGGATCAGCCCCAGCACCCCCTGCACCAACACCTGGGAGGATCCGTGCAAGGGCACCCCTTGTGCTGCCAGGATGGGTGGGGAGACCCAGCACTGGTCTTCACCATGCATCCTCTGCTTGTCATGGAATCCTGGAATGGTTTGGATTGGAAAGGACCTTCAACCCATCCAGTCCCACCTCCTGCCATGGGCAGGGACACCTTCCACCATCCCAACTTCATCCAAAACACATCCAGCCTGGCCTTGGACTCTTCCAGGGATCCAGGGGCAGCCACAGCTCTTCTAGGCGTCTGTGCCAGGGCCTGCCCACCCTCACAGGGAAGGATTCCTTCTGTATATCCCATCTAAATTTCCCCTCTTTCAGCAGAAAGCACAGGCAGTCCCAAGGCTGGTGAGGGTGACCCTGGGGACAGGGGCATTGTCCCCTCAGTGTGAGGGTGTGCCAGGCACCGTGGCAGAGGCTGGACACAAACAACACCCCTGTTCTGCAGAGCCACACGTGTGTGCCAGGCTGCTGAGGGCTTACCCAACCTCTGCATTTCCAAACAACAACAGAGGCAGCAGGGGCACACGGCAGCCCCAGGGTCCCAGAGCTGCTGGGGCTGGAAAGAACCCTGGGGAAGGGCCCTGTGCCCATGGCCTGGTGCTCAGCCCCAAGCCCCGACTGACCCAGCTGCTGCTCATCCAGTTGTTGCTCTGGACTCTCAGATTTCCACATCTCTGCTCACTCAGCAGAGAGGAGAGTGAGTTTAATGAAATGGCTTTGCACTTTTAGTAGATTAGTGCTGAAGTTCTCCACCCCCTCTCACATTTAAAGTAAAAAGTCTATTTTAAAGTCCCCAGGAGTAGAATTTTAATGGAGCTTCTCTGTATTTCTCTGCTTTAATAATGGCCCTAATCGAGGGATGAGAGCCCAAGCCAAGCACAGAGTATTTTTGGTGCAGCAGGTAGTGATCTGCTGCATTCATTACTCTCTACTGTCATTTTGGAAGCTGATCCCTGTAGGAAAGTGGATGGGGCTGAGCTTTAAGGTCCCTTCCAACCTGGGCCATTCTGGGATTCTATTGAGAGCCTGTGGTTCTGCCCGGAGCTCTGCTGGCCCCTGAGACAGGAGGACCCACTTTTCCCAGGAAATCTGCCAGTTCAGTTCCCTCTGTCTCCTCGTGCCCTGCCAGGCTTGGGGAACCCATGGGGGGGCACCAAGAGGCTCAGGCTGTGCAGCAGCTGCTGGGACCAGCCGTGCAGCCAGCGAGTGCCAGGCCACTGTGCCATCAGCACTGCAGGGTGTCACGGAGCTGCTCGGGTAACCAGGGTCCCTGATGCTGCACGGGGAGCCCAGGGGGCCGGGACCCTTCAGCCTCTGCTAGGTGGTGCCAGGGCACAGGGAGGGGTGCCCTGAAGTGTGGGGCCCAGGGGAGGTCTCCACGGGCAGCAGACTCACGGAGGAGATACTCAGCCGTGTCCTGCTCGTAGTCTGCATCCTCAGGGAAGTGGTCGATTTTCTTGCACACTCCTCGGAAGGTTCCTGGGGAGACACAAGCCAGGAGATGCTCAGAACCCTGTGCTGGCCAGGGTGTGAAGCAGCCCAGGGGCCTTCATGTTCTAAATGGGGACACTGAGGCACAGTGGGGCTGCTCTGGAGCAGAAGGGACAGAGAGAGGTGACAGGAACTGCAGCATCTCCCTACAAGGGCAGCCCCCTCAGCACCCTGGCTCTAGAGCACGTGCTCAGGTCATGCTGGCTCGGTCCCCTCTGCCATGGGACCAGGAAGGACATGTCACCATGTCGAGGCTCCAGGCAGGACAAGCCAGCCCCTAGGGTGTCCTGCAGGGTGACATGCTCCCCAGCTGTGCTGGGGGGCTGAGCAGCACGACAGGCATCAATTAAAGCCTGAGGATGAAGCTCTGGAGGAGGCAAGCTGTTATCCAGAGGGAGACACAGCATCCGAGGGAGAATCGCCTGCTCCTGTTGCTTTGGGAACTGTGGGAGAAGGGGATGCACTGGGCACGGCGAGGACACCACGGCACAGCCCCCAGCCTCCTCCTGCCAGTTTTGGGCTTCCACCCACCTTCCCCTGGTACCCGGAGCCAGCAGACTCTGCCCCACGCACCCCAGAGCTGCCCCTCACGAGTGCCTTTGCTCTGCAGCCATCGGGCACTGCCAGAGTGGGGCTGCCCCGATGGAGCCCCAGGCTGAGCAGGCACGGGCACAGCAGCACTGCCGGCTTCCCGGGGAGGGGGCGGGCAGGGGGCAGCCCCGGCTCCACGGCATCCATTCACACTCTGACATTTATTTTGTCTCCTTTACTCCCTCTGCTCACCAACTGATGCTTGTCGTCATGGCAATGCTGAGCCCCCTGACACACAACTTCAGCCTCCAAACACACACCACAACAAGGCTGCAATCCCAAAAAGCCCCCTCTGACCTCCAGAATGCTCCCCACGGAGGGAATCCTGCCCCTGGGAGCTGCGGCTGGAAATGGCTCCAGGGATGGATGAGGCAGCTGCTCAGGGTCCTGGCTGGGCACTCAGCCCCCACCGCAGCTGGGCCACGGGGCACATCCTCAGCCACCAGGTCCCTGTCCCCCAGAGACAGCAGATGCAACTCCCTGTGCTCCTCCCCCGGCTTTGCGGCTGGGCCTGGGTAAAGGACAGCACGATGGTGTCTCACAGGGACGTGCTCTGGCTCTGGTACCGCTCTGGGCACTCACAGTCCCTGCTAACGCCTCTCCTGGGCGGCCCTTCCCAGCACCAGCTGTGCACCGGGAGCTGGGCACAGCCCTGGGCTCGGCCCCAGCGTGGCTCCTGCTCTGGACAGCCCGGGCTGGGGGCTGCTGCCCCCCCCAGCCACTGCTCCCGGCCCGGAGAATGCCAGGCTGGTTCCAGCACCCCCCACCCTGCTCCTGAGCCCTTTCCCTGCCTGGCTCCATGCTGGCAGCCTGACTCACAGCCCCAGGTTTGATTCGGCCGCCGGTACCCACTCCCTGCTCGCTGTCTCGGTGGTGGATCTCAGTGATTTCCTCTCCCTATTAGTACGAATCCCAATTAGCCAGCTTGGCTTCCCGCCGCCGCTCCCTGCCGGAGCGCAGCCCGCGCCAGGGCAGCGGGGCTGTGCTGGGAGCCCCGGGCAGCCGCCCCCGAGCCCCCAGCCCCGGGCAGGAAAGAGGGAGCAGACCCGCCTGTCCCCTCCTTCGGCAGGGCTCAGCGGGAGCAGCCGCAGCGCTGCCACCAGGCAGGTGTCCACCAGGCAGGTGCCACCAGGCAGGTGTCACCAAGGCAGGTGCCCCCCGCTCCGGTCCCTCCGCGCTCCGCACACCCGGCAGGAGCGGGGCAGCCCCAGCCTCACCCAGTGCGGGTCAAACTCTCCGTGTGATGGTCTCGCCTGACCCCGGCCATCCCCTCCAGCCGGGGAAACCTTCCAGGGCTTTTTGTCCGACCCAGACACGGGGCCCCAGGCCCCACAGCGAGCCCTGCCTTGGGCTGGGTGACACCGAATTTCATTGGGAAGGGATGAACGCGTCCCTCCCACTCTGCGGCCGCAGGTTTGTGCGGGCATCCCTGCCCTCCCCTGCCCACCCTTGGTCCCGCCAGCCCCGGCCGCTCGCTGGGTGCTGTGAGAGCCCCCGGAAGCGCAGGGTTTGTGCTTTCCCTGCTCCGCTGGACGCGCTGAGCTCCCGCCCCGCGTTTATCGGCACATGCAGAGGCAATTAATTGATTTGATCTCAGGTTGTTTTCCTCTCAGAGCCCTTTTCCCCAGGGAGGGCTGGGGGACGGGAGGGGCTGTGAGGGAAATACAGCCAAGAATATCGATACCAGCCCGACGAGCCAGAAGACTAAAGAGCTCCAGTTATGGTGTTAAAATCTCATTACATTTCATCTGGTGGAACAGTTTTCCAGGGACCTTTCTGGGTGCTACTGGTGTGTGCAAAGGAAGACTCAGGCTGAGGAGGATGAGCTGAGACCACTCTTAAATGAGAATGAAATTTTTTGCTCTCCTCGTAGTGGCTCAGGAGTCAAGGTCACATTCCAGCCCTCAGCTCCTCCTGATAAATCCAAGTGAGTTATCTCTCAAGTTGTGGTTTCCAGCAATGGCCTTCCTAAAGACACTGTGTTGCACTGAATCCATCTGCAGGAAGTGGCAGGTCATTATGGTCTAAGTTCTCTGAAAATTAATATTTTGGAGAACCAGAGGTGGGAGCTGAGCTGGGAAGTGCTGGGGTAGGAAGGAGCCTGCTGCACAGTCCCAAAGAGCTCAGGCTCTGCACTCCCTGAGTAACAAGAGCAGGATACCTAAATATCTCCGAGGAATTAAAACTTCAGGGCTCATCTTTTTTTACCTCCCACCCACCTCCCAGATGCTTGGAGAGATGGAAAGAAATTCATCCGTGTTCCTTCCCCAGCTCCAGGCTCTGCAAGGGATCCTGAGGCTCTTTGCACAAGGTCCCTGGTGAGAGATTGCAGAGCCCCGGCGTTTTGGGTCTGTGTTAGCCACGGCCAGCACTCAGTGGCCACAGCAGGGGTGGCACCGAGCAGCTCCTGGGACCCCGGGGAAGGCTGGGGGATCTCAGCCACCCCCCAGAACCTTGTCTGTCTCCTACATCACCAAATTTTCAACACAGCCTGAGTTCAAAGACACACAGCAGCTTGGAAGAGCATCACAGAGGGCTGGTGGGATCTGCAGCACAGAGCCACCCTGCTGGGACTGCTGCTGAGGACAAGGGGTGTTCTCCAGCAGGGCAGGGAGCCCCGGGGAGCCCGCTGGCCTGTCCTCGCCATCCCACCAGCCCCACTCCTCAGACCCTTGCTGCCACCAGCGCACAGGCGCCTGCTGGCCCCAAGGCCCGGAGGCAGAACCCGGGAGTGCCCAGCCCTGCTGCTGGGGGTGCTGGGCGCCCCAACACCTGGCAGTGGGAGCAATCCTCCTCCTCGCCAGGACTGAGCTCTCCCGCAGCACATCCCCGTCGCCCCAGCAGCCCCACCCCAGCTTCCCCCGGCGGCACGGGTGGAATCTGGCTCCGTCTGCATTTCACACCCTCTCCCCCTCTCTGCGGTGGTGGCTTGTGGCTGAGCAGAGGCACCTACACAGATACGCCTGTTCTGAAGGACATTTTCTCCTCTTTTTACATTTTTTTAAAAAAAACCCACCAGTGGAAAAAACCCAAGTCGGATGAAAGGAATGCAGGAGCGAGGAGGCAGCAGAGGTGGCGGGGCCAGCACGGGCACGCACCTGTGCACACCTGGCGGGGGCAGAGCGCCCGAGCCCCCCACGGCTGGCGGGTGTGGGGAGCAGGAGTGCCCGAGCTGGGCATCCCCACGGGGGACACGGCAAGCACAGCCTGGCACTCACACCTCGGGAGGGCCGGGAGCTCCTGCCAGCGATCGGCGCGTGGCACAGGGACTGCACTCCCTCAGCAGCGTTAAAAGGGAAAAAAAAAAAATGGAAAAAAAAAAATCTACATTTTGACAGTGACTCATCATCTCCCATTCTGGAATCTGTGGGGTTGGTGCAACCTACACAAGGCAGTTCAGAAAAGCAAAACAATTCTGAATAATAGAGGAGGAAAAAAAAGTTTGCAGCTGATGGGTAATTTCCAGCCCTTTGCTCTGAGGGTTTTCTCATTTTTCCTCATTAGAAAAGTAATCAGGTAACATTGGAGCTGCTTCCAGGGGCTACCCCCACGCTCTCCTGAGCTTCCTTCCTTCCTCTTCCTTCCACATTGCTGGAGCTCATGGCAGGAGAACACCAGGCTCCCGGGAAGGTGCTGGGATGGGGTAGGGAGGTGCAGGGGCTCCGGGTGCCCCCATCCCTGCTGCCCCCTCCGGGGCACATGGCAATGGGCAGCAGCTGCCAGCGCCAGCAACCCTCGGATCATGCTGGGAAGGAGAGCACTCATCAGCATGTCTTAGGAAATCATTTCATGTTTCATCTTTAACAGTGGATAAACATTGATTTTTATTTTAAAAGGTAATTGACATTCCTATGAGAGCGCAATGAGTGCTGGAGCAGCCGGAATCGGTGTAAATAAGCCATGTGCTAGAAATTAATGAGCTTCACTGATTGAGTTTATCTGTTTAAATTAATACAATTCTGGCAATTATAAAAAAAATAATGATCTTTGGTTTGTTTGCCTGCTTGGAGACATTGATGGTAAGAGATGGGGCAGAGTGGGAGGCCTGGCCCTGGGACCTCCCTCCCTGCAGCTGGAGCTCACCCTGTTTAATGAACATTTTAGATTTACTTGGGTTAACTGATGAGCTGCTGGGAAGGGTTTGCCTTCCAGCCTCCTCTTTGGCTGAAGGTAACAGGGGTGGCCAGCTCAGCTCTGGGAGATCCCAGGGTCTTTTTCTGACAGGGTGAGGGGAGGGTGGCTCTGCCTGCAGGGTGGGAGCCCTGTGCCCCTTTGGCAAAGGGGGCTTGGGCCCAGCCCCATCCTCCCCTCTCCACCACTCCAAGAGCTGGCAGAAGCTCCCAGCCCAACCCTGTATGAGTGCCTGGTCTTTAGGGTCTCTTCCAACCCAAACCATTGCATGATTCCATGATCCCATTATCCAGCTGAATAATTAACAGATGATCCAGACACACTCATTTGTAGGAGTGAGTTTGGCCCACAAGTTTCATGTCCTGAACACTGGGGATGAAATCTGCCAAGCTTGATTTTCCCAGGGGGAAAACCAAGAGTCAAGAGTGTAAAACCCGGGATCCTCTGGTTAAACAAGCTGCCAGCAGTTCAGACAAAGAGAATCTGTGGGTGTGGGTGCTCCGGTGTCTGCTCCCACCCCGAGCTCAGCAGAGGCCGGATCATCCCCAGGCTGCTTAAGCACCTATTTATACCAAGGAGGAGAGAAGCTGCATTATGATGGGGAGCTGGAGGTTTCACTTCACCGGTATTAAAATGTCCTCTGAATTTCTAAAAACCTATAAATGACAATTTCATAGCTGTGAAGCGTGGCATCCAGCACAGGGGAGTGCTATTTTCGACTCCGTGTTGACAGCTGAAGGGGAATGGATCACAGAATTAAAAACTAGTTGCTGCTCAAGTCCAAGCAATCATGGCTTGATTATGCTTCTTTTGGGCACACAGAGGCAAGTCCGAGGCACCAGCACAGACTCCTGGTGCTTTGAGAGGTCAATTCACAGAGCAGAAAACAATTATAAGCCAAATCACTTAGGAGAATGGATTTAAGCATAAAAGCACAACTGTGTACAGAGAATGATTTAAGAGTGTTTTGCCCTAAACCTCATCACCATGACGGGAGTTTGCATTGGTTTGGAAACTGCCTGGCTAATAAGCAAACAGCTATAAAAATAAAAACAGGCCCAACAAAGAGAAGAAAGGAGATATTCATAACTCTGAATATAAATCAGCAACTTGGAATTGTAGAGCACCGATAAAGGCTCGAACAAACAGCGGAGCAGCATCAAAACGTCCTTCCCCAGTGCATTGGGCTGAGCAGCAGCAGCAGGAAGGAGCAGAAAGGAGCAGTGTCACCAAAGAAGGCAGCAGCGTTAGTCACAGGCCCCAGAAATGTTAAATAACTGATCACAGCCCCGGCATTTCTGCTGCAGCACATTCCCATCCCACAGCCCGGGGGGGCTGAGCGGTGCCAGCCATGGGGAATGCTGCTCCAGGAAGGGTGGGGGGGCTGAGACGCTGCTCTGCCCACCCTGCAGCCCCTCCTCAGGGCCTGGGCTGGCACCTGGTGGCATGAGCAGGACTCAGACAAGGGACAAGGACTGGCACAGGGTGACAAGGTCCTGGTCACACTCGCCTTGGTGCAGCCAGAGGTAGCTGGGGGCAGGGACAGTGACCAGCACAGAGCCTGGCAGGTGACAGGGGCCAGAAGGGACATCCTGGTGAACATGTACAGCAGCCTGGAAAAACAGTTTTATTCATGGAATCATCACAGTATTCCAGAGTGGCCTGGGCTAGAAGAGACCTTAAAGCCCATCCAGAGCCAACCCTGCCATGGCAGGGACAACTTTCACTGCCCCAGGCTGCTCCAAACCCCATCCAGCCTGACCTGGGCACTGCCAGGGATCCAGGGGCAGCCACAGCTGCTCTGGGCACCCTGTGCCAGGGCCTCCCACCCTTAATATTCCCTATTTCAAGGTGAAGCAGCTGCTTCAATTTGCAATCAACACCACGGTGGGTGCCTGAAGGAGGGTGTTAGTAAATACCTCCCTAAAGCAGGGCTCAGGGCAGAGGCTCAGGAGGTGCCCCAGGAGCCCGGTGGGCAGCAAGCCCCTCCACACCCTCAGCATTGCACTGCAGGCCCAGGGCTGCAAAAAGCAAATCATCCTCCAAAGGAGCCCCACAGTGCAGAATATCCAGGCTAAAAATATGGAAATGGCCATGAAAAGCACTGTCAGAGCTGCAATGAGACGAGCCAGTCGCCAAAAGGCAATTGCGAATTTCCGAGCTCGCTGCACAAGGCATTAAAAAGGTCACTATTTCTGAAATAAGGATCTTTACAAATAAACACATTTGCCGAGGCCTCAGTGAGTCATGCCAGAGCGGAGCACAGAGCATTTCCACCCTAATGCTCCTGACAGGCCGGGAGCAGGGAGATCTTTTCATGTTTACAGTTCATCAATAGTTATTACAGCTGCACAGTCAATCTTTAAAGCACATTTAGCCTGGGAGGAGGCTCGGCAGGTTGTTTTCCCTGAAAAAGTGATATTAAATTTATTACGTTCTTCCTCTTTTATAGCATAGATTTGAAGATAAGTATTTGAAGTTCAAATACATGACTGGCACTCCAGCACCTGCCTTTTTTAAAAATATGTCTATTCTTCTGTCACATCTTCCTGGTATAAATATTTGAAGTTTTCAGCTGATGCGCTAAAAGGGCCTCGATCCATCACAGCCTATTTATTGCAGGAATGCAGTGGGCACTGTGCTGCTGTGGGAGGGAGACTCCCCGCGGGCTCCAGGCTCCCCCGGCCGGGGCTGCGGGTCCGGCGGCCCCGCGGTTCGGGCACAGCCAGCACGGACGGATTTAGTTCCTGCCTGCCGGGAGGCAGCGCCGCCTCCTCACCATCTGCGGGAGGGAAGCAGCCCCGGGGAGCGGCTCCAACGCCCCAGATGGGGAAAGCGATATTCAGGAGTAGCACCATAGTTTCACTCTTAGCTCTTTCTGGACAACAAGAAGGAACTCTCCCTCAGACGGAGCATCAGGAGAGAACTTCGTTGGTGAACGAGCGAAACACCAACCTCATCTTCCCCATCCAAGAAATAAAAGCTGACCTTTGGGGCTGCCCAGAGACCCATTCCCAGGGCACAGCACCCGCCCTGCCCCGTGTTCGGGAGCAACCCTGGCAGTCCTGCACTGGCAGCAGGCTCCCTGCCTGGGCAGGCACAGGGCAGGGTGCATCTCATCCATCACACGGCACTTCAGGGTTTTGCAGCACCAAGAGCCCCCAGCACCTGGCAGCCAGCTGCTCCAGGCCCCTGAAACACTCCTCTGCCCCAGGCAGCCCATGGGACTCCTCTGTCTAAGGCTGTGATGTCCCTGCCCAGGGAGCAGGACCCTGCTCCTGGCTACAGAGCTGCTGCACTCGGGTCAGAGCAAGGCAAGCTGCCTTGTGGTCCCTGAGCCACTCACAGCGTCACTGTGGCTATTAAACAGTTTCACCTTCTCCTGCTTCCCAAACCTGGCTCAAAGTACAAAATTCTATGCTAGAAAACATCTGAGCTTTCAAACAAGCCCAGGTCCGTCTGGCCCTGCTATTCCAAACACCAAACAACCCCAGCTGCCCATGGCTCTGCCCTTCCAGGAGCCAGCGAGAGCTCTGGGGGGAAGAGGAGAAAGACACAAAAGCCCCGAGTTGGGTGGCAGCAGAGCTTCACCACTCACCCAACACTTTTTATATTCCCCTTTGGCATTAAATCAGAGAGCCCATCCTGCTGCTGCTCTGCCCCCAGTCTCAAGGACAGCAGGAGTTCCACCAGCACCCTGGCACTTACCTGGGGCTGCCCCGGTGGCTTTACTCACTCATTTTCAGCTCTGGATCAGGCCCAGGGTCTGTGGTGATGCCCTCAGCCCAAATCACACACCCCTGCAGGGAGGCTGGGCCTGCAGCAGCCCTTTAAGGGCTCTGTCCCAGCTGCAGCCCAGCAGCTCCACCTGGGCATCACTGAGGGCACCCACCTGCTCCGCGGATGATTGCAGGGAGGGAGGGAGGGAGGGAGGGATGGATGGATGGATGGATGGATGGATGGATGGATGGATGGATGGATGGATGGATGGATGGATGGATGGATGGATGGATGGATGGATGGATGGATGGATGGATGGATGGATGGATGGATGGATGGATGGATGGATGGATGGATGGATGGATGGATGGATAGCAGCCCTCAGGAGAGATGGAGAGGGACTGTGGACAAGGACATGGAATGACAGGACAAGGGAGAATGGTTTCACACTGACAGAGAGGAGGCTTAGATTAGATTAGATTAGATTAGATTAGATTAGATTAGATTAGATTAGATTAGATATATGGAGAAAATCCTTCCCGGGAGGGTGGGCAGGCCCTGCACAGGGTGCCCAGAGCAGCTGTGGCTGCCCTTGGATCCCTGGAAGTGTCCAAGGCCAGGCTGGACAGGGCTTGGAGCAGCCTGGGACACTGGAAGTTGTCCCTGCCATGGCAGGGGGTGGCACTATCTTTAAGGTCCCTCCCAACCCGACCCATTCCACAGTTCCATGGTTCTGTTATCCCAAATTTACAGGCGGGCAGGGGAGCACAGGAGAGATGCAGATCACGAGCATCTGCTCACTCTGGGTGCTCAGCTGGAGCCGCGCAGAGCCGGGGCTTTCACAGCCCTGAACAGGCTCTGCGCGGGAGGTGACGCTGCTGTCACAGCCCGCCCCGGAGCCGCTCCTGCCTGCTGCTGGGACGTTCTGCTTCTCCTGTTTCATGGAAGACTTTCCTTCATCCCGAAGGGGAATCTGTTCAAATTGACACCGCAGGTAATTTCTAAAGAGTGACTGAGCTCGTGTGCCCTGGCCCGCCCCTGCTCCAGGCACAGCGGTGTCACCGGGACCCCCGGCCAGCGGGACCCCCTGCCAGAGCGGTCACACCCCAGTGCGCGATGGGCAGCGGCTCCCCCAGAGCCGGTGCCAGCACGCCCGAGGCCCCGCACGCTGCAGCGGGCACAGGGGCCGTGCTGGCCCGCAACCCACGGGCCGGCGACCCCCGGGCCCCCCCGGTGCGGCAGCCGGGGCCCGGGGGGCGGCGGGGGCGCGCCTGTCCCGCAGCCCGGCCGCGCTGAGCAGGGAGCGGCACGGCCCGGCTGCGGGCGCGCACCGCAGCTCGGCCCCACGGGGACGAGCTGAGCTCCCGGGAGCCGCTGCAGGCTGATGGGGGGCGGCAGCAGTGGGAATTGGGGCAGGCTGGGGCAATAGACAGAGTGTCTTTAATGTCATTACATGCGATCGTTCCCAAGGCGCGCAGCCTCCCCCGGCCTCGCTGCCAGCACCACGCTGCCGCTGACAGGAGGCAGCAGCTCCTGCTCCTCCCCGGCTGAGAGGTCTCACACCCCGCTGCAGCTTCCCTGCTTCCTATGCACGGCGCGATCGCTCTGATCCTTCTCCAGCCTCTCGCGTTGGAGAGGAGGCCAAAGACAGAGAACGCTTTCATCTCCGGCTGGAGAGCGCTCAGGAGCGACCAGCGCTTCTCCCGGCACGGCGAGCAGGAGCCCCGGGGCTGCTAGAGGCTCCAAGGGCCCGCAGCAGCCGGGGTGGGGTGCGATCAGCCCGTGCCCACCCGGAGCGGGCACAGCAGCGGGGAGGCTGCGGGGCTGGGCCAGGCTGCTCCGGCAAGTGGAGGATTTGGCAGGGCCGCCGAGCATCCCGGCAGGAAGGACTGTCTCAGCTGGCCGGCACTCAGAGCCGCGCTGCCGGCAGGTCAGTCTGCCTCGCCAGGTGACGGTGACCTCTCCCAGCCCCGGGTGGCTGCGGCCCCTCGCAGTGCTCGTGTGCTGGCGCTGTGTGATGCCGTCGGGGATGCTGAGGGGTCACACGCAGCTGCAAGAAGTTGGTGTTTAACACCCAACTGAGCATCACTAGCCTGGCATGAAGGGTTCCTGTTCCACGTTAAGAGGGAGCCCAGCCCCTCCAGGGGATGGAAGTGCCATGTCTGGGACCAGGGAGGTTCTGCAGGACACGAGCTGCTTGATGACAGTGGCAGCAGCACAAGTCAAGGTGGATTTTAATGAGTTACAACAGGCACATCTCAAAAGGGTCATTGCTTGTTGGTAGTCTCTCTGGGGTGCTGTCCCCTCCCCTTATGATTCCAGGCACGAACTGAGATTAAAGGTACAATTAGGGGACAATTACCAAAACACCAGTAAAATTGGAAATGTGACCATTCCAGAAGCATGAACACAAATGTCACCTCCAAACACCACCTTTTGTCACTGCTCACTGTGGCCTAAGTCCCAAAGAGTGTATCATCGATGCCAACATCCCCATAGTGCCCAGCATCCCCAGAAAGGCAGGTGGGGGGTCACATATCCCCCCCTCGTCCTGTCCCCACCCCAGGGCTCCTGTCCACCTCAATTCTCCTTCTTCAATCCAAACCACTTGGCAAACAGCAAACACACAGAGCCCCCGGGAGGGTGACAGGATGGCACCAGGGGCTGACCTGCTCCCAAACCTGCCCACTGCCCTCCCTGCCACCCTGGCATTCCCACAGGACCGGGTGATTAAAGACCACCGTTCCCAAGGGCCCGGCACAGGAACAGCTCAGCCTCCCCCCGCTGCCCAGCAGCACGGGATTTGTCTTTACATTGCGGTGTCAGGAGACAAGAAACAGGCAATATCTGAGAAAATCATCACACCCTGTCACCTGCTCAGCAGCCACGATCCCTCCTCCTGCCTCTCCCTGCCGTGACTGTGAAAAACCCTGATGTGTTCAGCCACTCACCAGCCCGTGGGGGACTCCAGCAATGTTCAGGGGATGAGCAAAGCCCAGGGGTCCTGACACACCCCAAAAGGGACCAGGAGCCTGCTGCAAGAAGACCCTCCACCACTTCTCCCCTGATCACAGAATCTTAGAAGCCCCGAATTGTTTGGAAGGGACCAAAAGACCCAGGGCAGGTCCAAGCACGCAGCATACCCTGGCCTGCACCGTTCATTCTGAAGACACGTCAATCCTGCTGCAGGTAGAAGGCCGGGACATCACACCGGGGTGGGATCAGACACCGCAGCACCCCCGAGGCCCCGGCTGGCCCAGCCCCGGGCCAGGGCGGCGTTTCCCGGGGCTGTGACCGGTCCCGGGGCGGGTGCAGCCCCTGCTCCTCCCCGCCGCGGGGCTGCCAGCACGCACACGCTGGAGACACCCGTGATCACCCCGGCACTGTCATTCTTTATCGCAGCGGGTGTCTTCTTCTTCATCAGAGCCCTCATCTGGAGCTGCTGCGCTCCCGGCAGAGCCGCGGCTCCGCACAGCCCGCGTGGGACTGCGCAGAGCGGGCGGCTCCCGGCTCCTCACCCCGAGGAAAGCTGCCCAAAACCTCCGGAGCGGAGCTCAGCAGCCTCAGCAACCCTGCCGGGAACACTCAGCAGGGACGTGAAAGCCCGCACCTCTCCACACCGAGCACTAACCCAAAAGGCACCCACCAGCCTCAGGGGCTCTCCTTCCGAGGGTCACTTGAGAGCCTGAAGTGGGTTGTAGGTGCTGGAAAAGGAGTGGGCAGGGGGCACGACCCCTCCTCACGGGCTCCTCATCTCCCTGCGGGCACTTTGCAGGGACTCAGGACACGGGTGGGCACCTTTCCCCTCGGAAACTTGAACTGCCCCGGCGCCCGCGTTAGTGACAGCGGATACCGGGCAGCTGCCTCCTGCCAGCGCCGTGAGCCAGCCAGCGGCACTTGTCAGCAGCTGAGGCAGGGAAGAACGCCCCTGCCACGTGGGACCCCTCGGGCAGCAACGGAGCAACCCCCCCCAGCTCCGGATTAGTGCATTTAGATAATTTTAAGAGCATTTTTGATTTTCCAAAAAAAGGAGGTTAATGTCTATTTATGAAGTGTACACTGTATTCATTAAAAATCCATGGTGAAACCCATGCAGGCAGGAACCACGGAGAGGAGAGAAGCACTGAGCAAGATGAATGCTCGCTGCCTCACCTCAGCTCATCCCCAAGAGCGGAGCATGCCAGGTCTCCGTACCTGGGCTGCCCCCTGAGCGGTGCCCGGAGCTGCGCCGGTGGGCACGGCAGGCACCGCCCGGCGGACTCCGGGACATCCCCGGAGCCGTGGGAGCTGAGCACTGCTGGATCCCCCCGGCTTCACCTTACAGCAGGCAAAACTCATGCTGAGAGAAGGGATTTACCGAAGGCCACGCAGCTCTTGGCAGCGGAGCCGGGCATCGCTCCCTGGCTGCTCCAGCAAACGTCAGCGCTGGCACCTCCCGGCAGCGCCCACCTCGCTGGGACCCGGCGGATCCGGCATCCGTCCGTGGGGCAGCCACCAGCGCCGGGGCTCGCAGCCTTCGTTAGCCATCCCTAATTATTTACAGCCGGCATGGAGCCAGTGACCTTGCATGGGAAAAAACCCACTTGAGCCTCATTCAAATTCAGCCTTCCACCTCTATTACACGGGAACAGCTCCGGAGATGACAGGCTCTGCACCACGCCTATGCAGCAGTAAAACGCCTGTTTCTGAGCTGTTCACAGCATTTTACTCATCACGTGCTGCTCGCAGGCAGTGAGGGAACCGGCTCTTTAACCCACCCCACGAGTGAGGATTTTTGACCAGAAAACACCGCAGCATCCCAGGAGGGTGGATTTTGCACCCTCTGCTCAAAGCAGAGCTGGTGGCAGCGAGCTGAGGCGCAGCTCCTCCCCGGACACTCTCCAGCCAGCCGTGAGCTGGAGGCTGCTCGGGTCCACGGTGCCAGCTGGCAGGGGCACGAGACCCTCTGTGTCCAGGATTCTTATGACTCGTGGCGTTTGGCCATGTGCCACCAGAACATGGGTCTGGAGCAGCCCGAGGGTCCAGCCAGCCTTATTTCCATCTCCATTAGAGGTCAGTAATTCACTTTTATCCAATACAGCCTCCACCAAGGCGAGGCTCAGGGATTCCCTAAAGGCGAGGTTGTGCCTGGGTGTTGTGCGTGACCCCTCGCAGATCCCCGTGCCCAGGGCAGGGATTTGGTCCAGTCTGACAGCAGTGCCAGGGGCTGGGCTGTCCCTGCTCCAGGCTGTCCTGGTGGAAAGACTCACTGGGTGTTAAACTGCAGCCTGGTAATCCCATCAGGTAATCTCAGACAGGTAACTGTCCCTCTCCACCTTCATCCCTCACCCCACCTTCGGCGCCTCCATCACACCACACCCTCTGTCTCCATCACTCAGGAAAACTGACACGTCCCAGCCCTCAGGTAACAAAGAGCAAACAGCCCCTTCCACCAGCTCGCCAGCCCTGCCGGGCTGCACAGACCATCCCCGTCCCCCTCCAGCCCACGCCGACAGAGCACATCCGTGCCCCCCTGCCCGCAGCTGCCACCGCTGGGCTCTCAGAGCCTGGGGGCACTGTGGGGAGCCAGGGTGGGCAGGGTGATCAGCGTGGTCAGCATGGTTAGTGTGGTCAGTGTGATCAGCATGGTCCGTGTGGTCAGCATGGTCCGTCTGGTCAGCGTGGTCAGCGTGGTCGGTGTGGTCAGTGTGGTCAGTGTGAAGTGTGGTCACTGTGGTCACTGTGGTCGGTGTGGTCGTGGAGGGCAGCCTGGCAGCCCCACCGTGCCACCCCCAGCGCTGGCACTGAGCTGCACGGCAAGGAGCAGCACGGTGGGGCTGGGATGAGAATCTATCACAGACTCTGACCAGACAGAGGAACAGGCTGAGCAGCTCCTTAAATACCTGCCCGTAATGAGTAGCGAGAAAAAGTGCTCCATCATGGGTGATTGCAATCTCAGGGACATTTGCTTGGCGCTTTTAAAAATTAAAGATAATAACTTTCTAACAGAAACAATCTTGCTGTCACCTTGGGGAAATTCTCTGCTTGGCCTCACTCAGAGGGCTGAGAGGAGCTGGAGGCGGGGGAAGAGCTGGTGCCTGGCCAGGGCAGCCGCTTCCAGCCTGGTTCAATGCCTTCACTGCGACCCAGCTCAGCTCAGCAGAGCCAAAACCAGCCACGGACAAAACCAACAGGGCAATGGAAAGCCAGGAGCAAGGGCGGGTGCTTTCCTGCACCTCACACCCCTGCCAGGTCTACTGGAATGGGGAATGGGAAATTGAATTTAAAAAACTAAAAATCGGGGAGTTTGATGTGGGAAGTAGCAGGCCACACACAAGTGGCTGATGGGAGAATCTGATGGGATCAGTTAGTATAAATCTGCAACTGAAAGGCCAAGGCAAAGCAAGGAGGAATTCTTTCATTGTGTTGGAAGGAGCTTTCCTGAGGTGTAAAGCCCCACTGGATCATGACGGTGTAGCTGTCAGTCATGGAGCAGAAGTGACACATGCTTATTTATTCATCAGATACTTCTGTTCTGTACTTGGAGACAAACAGGCTCCTGTATTCTGGCAGGAGCTGGGGGGATGCTAAACAGCGACTGCAAAGTGTAAACACAGGATCGGGAGGACTAGAGAACTTCCTCCCAGGAGCATTCAGAGAATAGGCTGAGAAGGCTTCTGAAGATCTCAAATGGATTTTAATAAACCTTGGCATTCTGTTGAATTTCTAGAAGACGGGAGAAGCTGGTTTAATGCCAGCAGTGATGCGATGGGCAATGGCAGGAGCTGTGTCCCCAGCACCGCCCATGGGTTAGCAGAGGTGGGAACGGAGGAGGAGGCAAATGTCAAACAGCCTCGTGGAAAATAGATTTATCAAACTTCATGAATTTCTCTTGATATAGTTACAAATTCAGCTGATAAAGGAAGTCAGTAACATAATATGCTTACGAGTTCCACAGGGTATTTGATTTAGCTCTCCTGGAAAAGTTAAAGAGCTGTATAATGCAGAATCAACAGCGCTTTGTTAACGGGCAGGGAGCTCACAGAGACATGCCCTCATCCACGGGATGCTCCTGCCTCTTACCAGGACAGCACTGAGCTACGACAACATCTTTATGGAGAGTTTTGAATAAAACATGATGTAATTGGGAGTAAAAGAGGGAAGTGGCAGAGGAAAGACTGCTGGGAATACTGGTGAATGAGGGAGGTGGGTCAGGCAGGTTTTGGCAGCTCGGTGCCTTGGGCTGGTTCAGCCATGGCCAACTCCAAGGATTAGGAGTGAGGAACCAGAGAAACAAGTTCCAGTTTGGGGTAGGAGATGCTGCTCAGTCCCAGTGGAGGGGCTGGGGGTCCCACTGCTCTGGGGCCTCCTTGTGAGGGGCTCAGTGACCTCAGTGTGCAACCAGAGCATGGACAAAGAGCCCACATGGCTACAGGGCACCCAGGCACCAGGGATTACCTCCTGTGTTCAAGGGGAGGTTGAGGAGCTCAGGAGCTCTCCAGTGGAACCCCCAGCCCAGGGACATGGCCGGTCACCCTCGGGTGACACCTCCAGGAGTGACCATCCATCCACCACTGAGCCACCCAGGAGCTGCAGGTCAGGTGTGGAAAGGACTGGGCAGGGTCCTGATGGCCGTGGGATGGTACCTGCAGTATTGTGTGTAAATCCAGGCAGGATCACCCCAAAAAAAAAACAGCCCTGAAAACTCCCCAGGCTCAGCAGGGAGGAACTGATGGCTGGGAAAGGCTGGAGCTGCTTTGGGGGACGCTGGAGGGGCCAGGATGGGCCCAAGGGGACAGCTCAGAGAAGGACAGCTCTGGGATGTAAGATGTCTGTGTCCCCTGCAAAACACCCCACATCCCACCCCAGAGGAATGCAGGATGCTGAGCATCCTCTGTGAGGGAGGCAGGCAGAGCAACACTTGGCCTCCTCCAGAAATGACAGAGCACTTTATTCTGATGAGGGAAATGAAGGAGGAAAGGAAAAGTACCACATCGCCTTAAAATATGGTATTTTGAGCAGCCTTGGCCAAATCCTCCTGCTCCTTCTGCCTGTTTCAGATCCGCATGATGCCATGGAGCCAGTCCCAATCTACACCACGCAGCAGGGAGGACACGGAGCCTCCCTGCATTTAATGATGCTGCATTTAATGATGCTGAATTTAATTAAGTTTGATGAAAACCTAAGTTCTGTTACTTTCTTGAAAACACCACCAGCCTAAGCAGCTATTTCTGAACTTCAACTGTCTCCCCAAAGCGCCATGTGCTTCCCTCCCTTCTGTACTGACACAGCAGGCACAGAGGAAAACAAGAGACACTGGAACAGCCACGGGGGACACGCACTGGTCACACCTGAGCTGGACACACGGGGGGACACCTGCCCAGCATTCACGTACTGCAAGAGCAATAATCCGGATCCAAACGCTGCGGTTCCAAGCAGACTACAGCAGTCTGGGAACACCTGCCCGGGCTCCAGCTATTGAGTCAACCGCTAATTTGTGTTTCCCAGTGTGGGTGGCTCTCCATGGGTCTGCGGCGGCTCCATTCAGGATTTATCCGCTCTCGCCGATGAGCTTGTGACGCTCACGTGGTGCGCGGCTCCCACGCAGGCGCTGCGCCGGGACCGGCGGGGATGCTCGGGGCCGGCGGGGATGCTCGGGGCCGGCGCTCACGTCGGGCAGCTCCGCGCTGAGCCACGCGGGTTCCTGCCCCGTCACACGCGTCCGACCCCCGCGGCCGGAGGAAAGTTCAGGGCTGAGGCGGCTCCCGAGGGGCAGGGAGCTCTGCTCAGTGCTAAAAGCCCCGCAGGAGAAGCGGCCCCTGCGACAGCCCGTGCTCGGTCCGGCTCCGGGGCTGGAGCCTCTGCCGTCTGCAGCCCGGCACAGTGAGCGCAGCAAGGCCCTGCAGCAGGACGCACACAGGAGCTGCTGCATGTAACAGGTCCAGGGCTCTGCCCCCGGCGCTCCCTCGGCCGCGGGGCTCCTCAGCCCCCGGCCCAGCACGGCCCTTCCCCCGCACCGACTCCGAGCCCGGCGCAGCTCGGCGGGGGAAGTTTTCCCTGCCCAGCACCGCCCCGGTTACCAGCCCGCGAGGCGCCTTCTCCCGCAGAACTCGGGAGGGCGATGAGCAGCCCCAGCACGTCCCCCCGGCACCATCACAGCCCCACATGCTCCGCCGGGCACAGGCCGGGACCCTCCCTGTCCCTCGCAGCCCCAGGCGGGGCAGGACGGAGCCCGAGCCCCGCACGAGGCCCCGGCGGTGCCGCCCGCACGGACCGAGCCCGATCGGCTCCCGCAGCGCTCCCGCAGCACTCCGAGCACAGCGCGGGGTGGGATGTGGAACAGGGAGTGCCCTGCTGCCCCCAGCCCCGTGCCCAGGCGCAGGGTGGTGGGCAGGGATCCAGCTCTGAGCTCTGCCATGACACTGCCAAGCCCTTTCCAGAGTGAGCTGTGCCCAGGGCAGCGGGGCCTCTCTGGCTCCTTCCAGAGCAGTGATTGATCACAGTGAGGGAAACATAAAACATTGGCTGGAAAAAAAAAAATACAGGTAGCAAACCGAAGAATTCTGGAAATTACTCATGCCTTCAGCGAACCCATCTTTCACAGCCCTGGCTCCTGCCTCCTTGGCTCCCTCAGCCCAAGAGGGGAGACAAATTATCTCAAATTATTTATTATGGAATTAGAGCATGATCCAAACCCTCCTTGAATCAATAAGAAAGCTCTGACTGACTTCACCGGGTTTAGGACCGAGCACCGGGAACAGACAGGGTATTTCTGCATCCATGGCCGTGACTCACCGAGAACTTTCCAACGTGCAGGAGCAGCTCAGCGCGGTGGCTCGCCTGCCCCCACCACTGGAGGGGTCGCTCCTGGCCTGGGGCGGTCTGACACGGCCAGGGCCCCACGGGCCAGTGGGGCAGGCTCTCCTGAGCACACAGGACACCCCCTGCTGCCACTCGCTGTGAAGGTTCGGGCCCAGGGTGATGCCATTGGCCATGTTTTGCTGCGCAGGTGCCAGCACCTGGCTCTGTTAAAGCCCATCTGTAACCACAGCCTGTGGGTGCTCACAAACACCTCAACCAGCAGCTTTGGGGCGAAACTGCCCCAAATTGTGGCCTGTGCTGCAGGAGGGCGGCAGCTGCTGGGGCCTCGCCAGCCAGGCACTGCTGCGGGAGGGAAGCGACGGGGCGAAGCGGCGAGGCCGGGCAGGGACGGGCTCGGCCGTGGGGCAGCCGTGGTGGGGCAGCCGCGCCGTGGGGCTGCCCCGCCCTGCGGACGGAGGGACGAGCTGCAGAGGGGCAGCAGCAGCAGCCCACCGTGCCCCGCTGTGCTGCTCAGAGGGAAAGGGCCGGCGCTGGAGCTGGGGCTCGGTGATGAAAACGCCCCGTGCGGTGGGTTTCCCCCCGGGGCCGGCGGAGCCTCGGAGAGGGGCAGCAGCCGCGGGCCTCTCACTCACACATTCTGATCAGGAGAGGGACCTGTGGCCCCTCAGCCCAGAGATCCCCGGGAGGACACAGCGCGTCTGCCGCCGCCAGCGCCGGTCCCCGGCACGGGGGGAGCCCGCAGAGCCGCTCCCCCGGCCCCCGCCGGGAGCAGCCCCCCGTGAGCTCCCACCCCGGCGGCGCCGCGGGAGCCCGGGGACGGGTGCGGAAGGCGGCAGCGGGAGCGGCGGGGCCGCCGGGCCGGGGGATGCTCGGAGGGCCGGGGGATGAGCCGCTCGCCGCGGGCCCGGATCTGGGGTGGGGGGTCCCGCGGTGCAACCCTTCCCCCGAAGTTTTGGGGCCGCGGGGGTCGGTACCTTCCAGGCAGCACGTCCTCCAGAGCCCCGAGTGGGTCATCACCTCCTCGTTCTTGCGGCTCGTGTCGTTGTCGCTCATGGACTTAGTCCTGCACACGCCGCGCGAGTAGAGCCAGTAGTCAGTGCCCACGGCGATGGTCATCAGGCTGAAGGCTGCGAAGGCTCCCACCGTGGTGACGAGCATCTGGACGCCTCTGTCACACATCCTCATGCTGCTTCATCCTCCGGCGGCGGCTCGCAGGGGAAGGGCCGGCGCCGCCGCCCGCCGCCCGCCGCCTCATGCCCCCGCGGCCGGCGGAGAGCCGGGCCCCCGCGGCGGCGCGGAGCGGGGCGGCCCGGCCCCGGGGAGCCCGGCAGGCATGGCCCGAGCGCAGCCCGCGGAGCGCAGCAGCCCAGCCCGGCGGAGCGGCTCCGCCGTGCGCTCCCGGCGCCTCTCCCGGCGCCTCCCCCGCACCGCCCGGCCAAGGCAGCGGCGGGGGGCGGCGGGGGCGGGACCCCGCGGGGGCTGCGCCGCCGGGACACCGCCCCCCGCCCGCTCCGACCGGCCGGCGGCGGGGCCAGCCACCGGCACCGGGGGGACGGGGACCCGCACGGGAAATGCAGCCCGGGGTGCCGGGACTGGGCGGGGACCGTGGCCGTGACTGCCCCGGGAACCCCACCCCGGGATGTCGGGATCGGGACTGAGCCGGGAGATCGGGAGGGGGTCCCCACAGGAATACCGGGACTGGGCGGGGGGACCCCACCACTGGGTGCCGGGTCTGAGCGGGGACCGAGACCGTGACCGTCCCGGGGACCACCCCTCGGGGTTCTGGGACCGGACCGGGACTGTCTTGGGACGTGGACCGGCTGGAAGTCCCCTCGAAGTGCCAGTACCGCCGCAAGGACGGTCACCCACCCGCATCAGCCCCGGCGTGGGGCCGCTCCGTTCCCCGGTTCCCCCCAGCTCAGCCCGCTCGGTGCCGCCGCACCGGTACCGAGCACCGGGCGGCATCTGGGACAAGGGGCTGGGGGCCACGCACCCCCACCCAGCGGACCCCAGGGAGGGCACAGCAGCTGCCCACGCTGGCACGGAGCTGTCCCTGCCCCGGCAGCACCGGTGTTCCTCCCCTGCCCAGGAGCTGGATCAGCCTGAACATCCCTTGTACCCACAAGCCACTCCTGCACCATTCCCGGCAGCTAACCCCCCTGCCCTCTCCCTCTGCGCTGTCTCCTCATCTCCCTGAAACATCCCTCAGCCGGTTGGATGAGCCCATGACTCATATGACCTTTCCAACAGCCCTAGAATACACTTACCTCTGGAATTCACGGTCCTGTAAGGGCCACGGTGAGACGGGAAAGCGAAAGATTTACACGATGGCGTGTGCTTCCCCAGCCCTCATCTGTATGCGCTCACATGGAAATACTAGTTATTTACTCCAAAAAGGCAAACAGAGAATTATGAAGGCACTGAGAAATTAAGAATGCGAAAATTAAGTAGCTCCTTAACCTGGAATCCCCGCTCGTGCTGCTCCCCAGGCAGGGCACGCTGATTGCTGCCCCGCCGCGCTCCCCTCCCAGCTCCCCGCCGGCTCCTGGCTGTGGATCACCCTGCTTCATTCCCTGCTTCCCCACGGGCCCCGTGCCTGGTTCCCAGCTCAGGCTGGAGGCGGTGCAGCTCTGCCCAGGCTCTCTGGGCGCACAGCACCAGCTCCTGCTTCCCAGCGTTCCCATCTGGAGAGTGGCAGCGCAGGGAGCTGGGAGGGGACACAGCCCTCCGAGGGTTGTGAGGATAGGGATACAGGGGTTGGGGTCTGCAGCACCCACCCACCCACCCTGCATCACAGGGGGTCTTCCTGTGCATTTTTTGATAGGGGGTTATCACTTCTCAGTTTTGGGGAGAGTTGCTGGCAGAGACACACGATGGCTCCCTTGGTGTCACAGGCTGGGCTGAGCCCTGGGCATGGCTGCACTGGGACACTGGCCATAGAATCACAGAACCCCAGAACGGTTTGGGCTGGAAGGAATCTTAAAGACCAGCCAGTCACCCCCTGCCCTCGGCAGGAACGCCTTGCACCGTCCCAGGCTGCTCCAAGCCCTGCCCAACCTGGCCTTGGGCACTGCCAGGGATCCAGGGGCAGCCACAGCTTCCCTGGGCGTCTGTGCCAGGGCCTGCCCACCCTCCCAGGGAAGAACTTCTTCCCGATATCCAGTATAAACCACCCCTCTTTTAATTTAAGACCGTTCCCTCTTGTCCTGTCGCTATCTGCCCGTACAAAAAGTTGCTCTCACGCTTTTCCTGAGCCCCTGGTGCTGCGCAATCCCGCGGGCAACACGAAGGGGGCTCAGAGCACGGCGAGGGGACAGCCGAGCTCCTGTGGGACGTGTGCCCGAGCCCCCCTGCTGCCAGCCCCGCTGCCAGCCCCGCTGCCAGCCCTGCCCCGCGTCCCCCGCTGGCCCCCGCGTGGGGCAGGGCTGACGCCAGCACCCGCCCGGCCCCCGGCCCGCGCAGAGGCAGCAAAGATATCTCCCTCCCACAGCTGAGGGGCTGCAAATTGCGTTGCGAGTGGGGGATTTTGCAGCCTTAATTGTGTTATTTTAACACAGCGTGTGTAGGTGTGAGCAGAGTGCACATGTACCGTTTCCTAGGCTTTGAACAAAGCGAGCTCAAACAGAAGCAAAGTCCATGTCAGATCATGCCGGCCTCTGTGGGGCTGGAGGCCAAGCCCCGCAGCCCTCTCACGCTCCATGAGTGGAGTGTCAGCTCCAGCAGTGAGCACGGAGCTCTGGCCTCCCCAGGGCTTCACGAAGATTTGGGACCAATGAGAACTTGGCGACCTTGGTATCCTGCTCTGCAACTCAAACTGCAGGGTCCCAGCCTGGCCCCCTGGCCAGGGCAGCCTGGGCTCCTGCAGCTCCAGCTCCTTCCCCTCTTCCTGTTCCCTGCCTTGTCCATCGTCATCTTCCTGCTCCTGGACCTGGACCCCGCTGCGCTGGGCAAAGCAGAAACGAAAAACAAAATCCAGCCCATGCTGCAAAGATTGTACAACTCTTGCAAGAAAAAAGCTGTCCTTGCAGGCAAAAATGTCCTAACCTGAGATCTGTTAGGCTTTGTCCTCCCAAATCCAGCGATGAAAGCTCTGCTGCATTTAAATTGGCAAAGTGACAGGAAGTAAGTAATCAGAAATAATCCCTAGCTGGATTAGGTTTTTCCTTGAAGGAAGAGAGGCTGATACAAGGCGAGTTTGGGTCATTAGTGATGCAGGGAGATGCTCCAGCCCTGCCTCGACTTCACTTCATTCTCCTGCTCCCGGGGGCTGCGAGGGGATAAGGACTCCAGAGCCTTCAGCACATGTGTTCATCCTTCCCCACTCCTACGAGGGGATTATTTATATCTGCACACTCTTTGGAAGTGCTGGCTGCAATCCACTGGCTCCAGCAGGACTCCAGTGGTGGGGCTGGTGTGTCCCCATGTGTGTGCAGCCGGGGGGACAGCAGTGCCACCCGTGGCACCAGTGCCCATGGCACGAGCTGGCTGCCTTGGTGCAAGCTGGTGCAATTCCCTACCAGCTCTGCTCTCCCTGCTGGATTTCCGACAGTTGAGTAGCAATAAAAATAGCAGGGGAGGAACAGAAATCCATTCTGATTAAGCCTCTTTATTCTGAGAGATGCTGAGGGAGCAGGGGTGGCAGTGTGTGGGCCAGCACCACGCAGCTTCCGGGGCCCAGGTGTGCCCAGATCCGGGGTAGTTTGCCCACACTTGTGACGTTCCTCCAGCGTTTTTTCCCCTCTCTACTGGCACTTTGACTCCCTGGCAGGAGGGGTCAGTCCCTTCTCCCAGGGAACAAGGGACAGGACAAGGGGAAACAGCCTCGATTTGCACCAGGAGAGGTTTAAATGGGATATTAGGGATCATTTCTCCACTGAAAGGGTTGCTAAGTGGTAGAGTCCCCATAGCTGGAGGGATTTCAAAGCTGTGTGGATGTGGCACATAGAGACATGGGTTGGTGGTGGCCTTGGCAGTGCTGGAGGAGCAGTTGAACTCGATGGTCCCAGGGAGCCTTTCCAACCTGAATGATTCCATGATCCTTTGATTCCTGGGCAGACAGAACACAGAAGAGATGGAAAGGGCATCATGGCAGTGCCCCAGGGCTCCCACAGCTGTTCCAGGGCCAGCAGCTCCCCATCTTGCTGATCCCAGGCTGTGTGAGGGAAGGCAGAGAATCCCCTCCCCAAGGTCACACACAGACCAGCCCGTACATGGAGGGTGCCTGCACGGGATGGGTGGAAGGATGGACAGGGAACAAAGGCATCTGTGGCCAGTGGCAGCCCAGAAGCAATAAAAGAACAAATAGCAGAAGACTAAACCCATTCTGTAGTCAGGTCCAGCCGGACCACGCTGAGCCACAAGGAAAGGTTCACTGCTGCTCCAGCCTGCCACGATTTAATTGATTTGATTTAAATCCTTTGAAGAAGGAGTGGATAAGGAATAATGAGGCAAACAGGATTGTAATGCAAATGAAAGAGATGAAAGATGGCTTCAGGGAGACTCTTGAAGGTCAGCGCCCAACGCAGAGCTGCTCTGGTCACTCAGTCCTACATTAATGAGGCTGTGTTCCCCTGGATGCTTTGATGGATGGAGGGATGGACCAGGAGGCAAGCCCCAGGATGTCTGGCCTTTAATCCCCTGGCTGCGGGCAGATCATCCCTCACAGCCGAGGGGAGGGTTTTACCTGGCTGTCCCCGGGGCTCGGGCTCCTGCTGCCCGTGTCACGCTGGGTAAGCAGACTTCCTAATCGGGCTCCTCCAGATACTCCAATGGAGGCGCTAACTTCAGAATTAATTAACTTCACTATCAAAAGCTGAGTCATTTGTCACAATGGTTTTGTCATTAGCTCCCATAATTAAGGAAAGTGTCACAAAACCAAATGTTTCACTTACACAAGCCAGGAGAGGCAAAGCTCAGGAGTGTTTCATCACGCTGGGAATGGGCACACAGAGAGTCTGGGGAGGGGCTCGGCCAGCACCCCCAATCCCTGTCCTGGAGCCGGGGGGGCGTCCCTGGCATGGCTGGGGCTGAGGGGAGCAGCGGGGGCTGGGGGCGCCCCCAGGGCTGCCCAGCCTGCAGGAGATGCCCGGGTGTGCCCGCGGTACCAGGTCTGGCTGAGCCGGGCGATTTTCCCACCCCCAGGCGAATCGAGGAGATCCTGGTGATGAGGGGGGGTGGGAGAGACGAGGAGATTTTGCTGAGAGCTCAGCTAAGGTCCCCAAAGACAGGAGGGGAAGCCCTTCCCAACACAGCCGGTTTCCCCCGGGCGCTCCCTAAAGAGCAGAGATCCTCGATGGAGAGAGGCAGGGCGTACCCGGCGGCTCCGAGCACGGGCTGAGGATGCACCGGGAGCCCCCGGAGCCCCTGCAGGCGCCCGGGGCCCCCACAGGGTCCCGACCCCCCTGCCCAGCACTCACCACTGCAGCCTGGTGCCTCCTTTAAGTGCAGCTGCAGCCTCTGGGCCCTGCACCGGGGCAGCTCCATTCGCTGACAATCCCCAGCTATGCAGCTTTTTCACCAAAACCCTGAAACTTCCCAGCCTTTCCTGCTGTGCCCCTCCTGGGGACCCCCAGGACCCCCCACCCCATCCCCCAACTCATCCCCAGAGTCTTGTGGGCAAAGGAAGCTAAGCTCTCAGGATTTCTTTAAAATTAAATATTTTATTTTTTCATACATGCAGCAAATTGAATCAAGAGTATATGCCCATCTAAAAGGAGGTCTTCATGAGAACCGTTTGACAACACACAGCAGGTAGTCTAGGATGTAGAAAAGTCATCAAATACTTGCAGGTGAAATCAAATTCACAAACACAAACTGTTCAACAATAAACATTTCCTTTTTTTTTTTTTTTGTCTTTTTTTTTTTTTTTCCCTTCTTGTTTTAATTGCCACTTTGAATGTGATCAGAAATAAACAGCTCAGGTGACACTTCCATGCATGGAGCCAGAGGCGTGTGGTCACGCAGCCTCCCCTACTCCTGCCAGAGCAGAGCAGCCCCAGCACTCAGGGACCCTCCAGGTGCAGTCCCAGCCTTTGAGCAGCGGGGCCCTTGTGTCCTGGGCTCCAATCCCTCGGCTCCTGCCTGGGTTACAGCTCTGGGACTCTCAACCAGCAGAGCACACCCTGTGCCCACCCATCCTGCACCTGTCTGCACGGGCTGGCCCCGGCACAAAGTCAGTTATTTATCAATGGATGACACGGTCTGGCAGCTCCTCTGGTGATGGGTGTCAGGACGAGAGGGCTGCTCGGAGCCCCAGCCAGGGGAGCAGGCACAGCAGAAGCAGCAGCTGGGTCAGCACAGCCCAGCCTGACCCACCCTGACCCAGGGTCACCAGCTCAGAGCCTGAGCCCACTTACCTGCAGCACTGGGATGTAATCCAGCCTGGGGCAGCCAGGATGTGCCATCCTGTGTTGTCCTGTCTCCTCACACCCCCCTGCCCCCCCCCAGGGCTCTGGGTCCCCCACTGCACAGGGCACCCCAGTGCCAGGCCCACTGGATCCTTGCCCTGCATGCCCAGCAGTTCCAGGTGTGGATTTCTTGGGCTTTCTCCACACTCCTGTGGAGCACCTGGGGACTGGGGGCCAGGGCTCTCCCGAGGCTCTCAGCTCTGAGCATCCTCCCGAAGCTCTGCTCCACCCATCCAACAGTGAAGATTAAATCATCAAATGACATAAACGGTGACTCAACCCCTGTCACTCTGCCCTTCCGTGGAGGAGTCCACACAGATCTGAGTGTCTGCACAGCCCACTGTACGTTCCTGCACAGAATAAACAGGTCATCTGGAAAGGAGCCTTGCACTAAGAGTTTGGCACACAGCAGAATGGACAGTGTCAGGAACATTCAAGGCATGAGCCCCGAGAAGAGGCCCTGCCCTCTGCCAGCTCGCCTGGAGCGTGGCTCTCCATCCCAGAGCTGCCACATCCCAGCCTCCCTGCAGGTCCCTCCAGGGCCAGCCGGTTTGCTCAGTGTCCAGCAGCGCCTGCTCCATGCATGAGTGTCACCCCAACACAGACACAGAATTCCAAACAGAGAAGGTGTGACTCCCCCCGAGCAGCTCCTGCCCTGTGCCCACGGCCCCGGGGTGCCCCTCAGCCCCGGAGACCTTCCAGCAGCACCCTGGATGGAGCTGGGAGCGCCTTCAGAGCCAAAGATACAGAAATTAGAAACATTCACCACTGAAGTAACACTAATTCTGCAGAGCAGGTGTGAGGGTCACAGGAATGCACATGCTCTGAGCTCAGCTGTGTCTCCGGGGTGTCCGGGCTCAGGGACCCTCACAGCCACCACCCCCAACCCCTGGGCCTCACCTGGTGCAGAGCCCCTCGTAAAGCCCCTCCTTGATCTGGCACAATTTGCAGTTTTTCTGGGTTTGGCTTGGGTTCCTCCAGGCCAGGGCAGGACCCGAGGCCACGGGCTCAGCTCTGGCCCCCGCGGGCACAGGACAGTGCCCGTGGCTGGTGACAGGGAGGGGACACCCCCCCGGCCCCAGCACTGGGACAGTGCCTGAGCTGCTGGCAGCCTTTAGTTCTCAAGGGACCATTAAAAGAAAAAAATCATTTCCAAAGGTAGAGTTTCATGTTTATAAAAGGTCTACAAACTAGAATTTCCTCTATAGAATTCCTCATGACTGATAAAATCCCACCCATCTCCCCAGGGCCTGGAGGAATGGCTGCATCCAGCAGAACCAGTGCTGGCTCAGAAAACACACCCGGGGTTCTGCAAACCAGGCAGACTGGGCTGTGATGGGAGTGGGGTGACAGGAACTGGGGGATGCTCTCCTGGGACTCAGCCTCTGCCAACCCAATGGCCAGCCAGGGTGACTGACCAGCTACTGATGGGCAGTGCCCGCCTGCCCCTGCCCTCCTGTGCCTGCTTCTGCTTTCCTTTTCCTGCTCCTGCCCTCCTGTGCCTGTTCCTGCTCTCCTTTTCCTGCTCCTGCCCTTCTCTCCCTGCCCCTGCCCTTCTCTCCCTGCCCCTGCCCTCCTGTGCCTGCTCCTGCTCTCCTTTTCCTGCTCCTGCCATTCTTTCCCTGGTCCTGCTCTTCTCTCCCTGCTCCTGCTCCTTTCCCTGCCCCTTCCCTCCTGTGCCTGCTCCTGCTCTCCTTTCCCTGCTCCTGCCCTTCTCTCCCTGCTCCTGCTCTTCTCTCCCTGCCCCTGCCCTTCTGTGCCTGCTCCTGCTCTCCTTTTCCTGCTCCTGCCATTCTTTCCCTGGTCCTGCTCTTCTCTCCCTGCTCCTGCTCCTTTCCCTGCCCCTTCCCTCCTGTGCCTGCTCCTGCTCTCCTTTCCCTGCTCCTGCCCTTCTCTCCCTGCTCCTGCTCTTCTCTCCCTGCCCCTGCCCTTCTGTGCCTGCTCCTGCTCTCCTTTCCCTGCTCCTGCCATTCTTTCCCTGCCCCTGCCCTCCTGTGCCTGCTCCTGCTCTCCTTTCCCTGCTCCTGCTCTTCTTTCCCTGCTCCTGCTCTTCTTTCCCTGCTCCTGCTCTCCTTTCTCTGCTCCTGCTCTCCTTTCCCTGCTCCTGCCCTTCTCTCCCTGCTCCTGCCCTCACCTGCCCACCCCTCTCTTCTCCTTCCTGTCCTTCTCCCTCCTTCCAGCTCCTGCCTGTTCCTGCCTGCCCCTGCCCTCCCACACGCCATGGCTCTGCCTCACAAACAGTTGCTGGAATTCTCTTCTCATTCAGAATTTTTTTTTTAAATGATGCAGAAGATCCTGGATTACTGACTAAAACCCCCAGGAATTTGGTGGAAATCGGGGAAATCAAGATGTCTGTGAAATCCATGGGTTTGGAGCCTGGAAGAGAATAGCAGAGGGTGGAAAGTAGAAAAGTTTCCCTTATAAATAGCCCTCAGTGCAGCCCTTTGGTCTTGGGCGTGTTTTCAGTTGGTAAATTGTAAACCAAGAATATAAATGTGTTTTGGTTTGGCAGAATATTAATATCCTTTACAGAGCTGTTACATCTCGACAGTGTCTGTGAAAGATTTATGCGAGTGCTGACAGAGCGTATCAAAAACTGCAAACTGTTCCAGATGTTACAAAAAACCCCACCTTGCACTTAGAAAAAGGTTTGCTCCAATGTACAAGAACTGGCATGGGAGGGAAGGCAGATGGTGGGGGATGCTCCGGGCTGACCCTATGGACAATGCATTGGAAAAGAGAGGTCTAAAAGCAGATTTTTTTCCACACTGATCAAATATATCCATGTCTTGAACAAAAGGCTCCTCTAAGACAAGCTCACACTCATCGCAAGCTTCAGCACAACGCTTTAAGCGATCAACCATGCTTAGCATTCCACAGCAACGCTTTTGGGAGTAGCTGGGTCACTGGGATCTCAGCGTCCCACTGCAAAAATTACAGAGACCGTAGCAATTCGGTATATTTCTGTTTAAAAACTCTATTAGTCACCACCAACTATAGTTCCTAGAAGTATCACTGACCGGTAACTGGTACCCCGGGCACCTCCGGCTAGGGAAACCAAGCTAGCGAGTGGCACGGACATGGAGAGGCTCCGAGGAGAAGCGGCCGGCGCGTTCGGCGGGAGGGGATGTGTGTCTGCACTGCTAATCCCGGAAGACTAGTGTCGTATGTACAGGGCCACCTGGCGAGGGACAGCGAGGGCAGGGCTGCGCCGCGACTACACGTTAATGACAAACTCGGGGTTAGTGTAGGAGAATCCAGCAAACTCGTTCTGGTCCAAGTTCATGATGAAGAGTTTGTCCGTGGGCGTGAGCTCCACCGGCTGCCGGGTGAACTCTTTGTCGAAGTTGGAAGTGTCGCGTTTGTCTTTCTGTTAAACGGAAAGCACAGAGTTAAAGGGGGGAAGGAGCGAGGCGGCGGGAGGTGACAGCGCCCGGGGGAGCGGAGCTGTCCCAGCGCCCCGCACTCCACCGAGCGGGAACTCACAGCCCTGTGAGACAGAAACAGGGAAAGGAGAACACCAGTTTAACACCAGCTTAACACCAGCTTAACACGCCTGAAACACACACCAGGACAGAGGGACAGGTGAGAGCCGCGCGGTGGGAGGGAGCATCCCTCCTCTCCCGCAGAGAGCACGGAGTTCTCAGCATGCAGAGCCCGCGCTGCAACCAGAGCTCGGCACTGCACAGGAGGAAAGAGCCTGGAGGAAGCAACATGCCTCGAAATGGCAGCAACAGTCACTACCGTGTCAAAATTTGCACAAAATAATGAGCTCTTTCTGCTTTAAGCTAGATTTTTGAATGATGCCGTGATGTGGTGTTAACCAACACTGGTTCATTGATGGAGGATGTGATTTGCTCCAGGGCTGTACAGAGAAAACACACAGCACTTCAAAACCTCTGAGAAGGAAAATTCCACATATGCAACATTTTCTCCTTGCAATTTCTTACGAAGAACAACTTTGCAGCTACTCCCAAGCCAAAAGAGGGAACAGAAAGGACGTTAGTGTCAGGATTAGCGCTGGGAACCTGCTATCAGCACTGCGGAGCCAGCGCCGGGAGTGCGTGGGCTGCTCTCCCAAACCCTGCAGATCAGAGAGTGCCTGGCTCAGGGTGACAGAGCCAGGCTGGAGAGGGGCTGAGCACCGAAGGTGCAGCACAAGCACCCCAGGTCCTTCACCCACAGCAACACTGGCAGCCGAACTGGCTCTGCTCTGCCTCGTTACTAAAGCTAACAGGGACAAAAGACTTCTCCACCCCTGTACAGGGGAGACCCCAACTCCCTGCTGGACAGGGAGTGACCTTCCCCTGCCGTGACACAGGTAGGACCCTGTCACAAACTTAATGCCTTGCAGAAACCTGTCATTGTTTTCCATTTTTCCCAGACTTTGCCTTTGAAGTGTGGCCTCACTGTGCCAGGTCCTCTCTGTGCTCTGCTGCATCTGGATTCCCAACCCTGCATTAAACTGCCAGCTTGAACTGAGGTGTCCTGCACTCACCCCACCCCCCATGGCTGTCCTGGTGAAGGACCTGGCAGAAGAGGTGCTGGGTCCTTCCTGCAGCCCCTCGTGTCTCAATGGGACACTGGGGCACCTCCCAGCCTCACGCAGGAGCATGGCCAGGACACAGAGCTGGGTCTTCCTGCCAGCCTGGACAGGCCAGGAGCACCACACTGCAGCTGGACTGAGCCCTGGGAGGTGAGCCAGCAATGCATCAGGACCTCCAGGAGTGCTTGGAGATTCCACTTGCCATAGGAGACATCCCATCAGGATGGCTTCAGCCTTGGGGAAGAAGATCAGGAAAAGCCAAGGATGATGGAGAAGAGACGAGGTGGGAAGAAAAAGAGGTCTGGATGGAACTCAAGGAGCCGAGAGAGGAGAGGCAGGAGAAGAGCCAGGAGAGCCAGGAGAAGAGCCAGAAGAGCCAGGAGAAGAGCCAGGAGAAGAGCCAGGAGAGCCAGGAGAAGAGCCAGGAGAAGAGCCAGGAGAGCCAGGAGAGCCAGGAGAGCCAGGTCATGGTGGTTCTTCCAGGCCTTGCACACATGGCGATGCTCCCGGGGGCTGCGGCTGCCAGCCCCTCCCTGAGCCAGAGTCCCTGGGGGCTCCTCTCCCCAGTACACAGAAGGAAGGACTTGGAGTTGGGGGCACAGAGCAGGAGCAGGGTAGGGGCAGACAGGGTGAGGGGTCAACTTCAGGAGCAGAGCTCTGCAGGCAAAGGGTGAAGCAGTTGGAACGTGAGGACAAGCCCACCTCGGTGGCAGCAGGGACCCCCAGGGATGAGCTGGGTGGTCCCTGGCAGAGGCTGTGGCTGTGCTCAGGGTCCCTGGGCAGAGTGGCCCCAGGCTCCTGCAGGGATCTGAGCTGACCACATGGTTCCTGAAGGGCACATCCATCCAAACCGAGGAGGGCCAGCACAGCACTGTCCGACCAAGCCAGGAGCTTTCTCCCGAGCAGGAATGCTGTGGGATGCTGCAAAGGGGAATGACACAGCCACATGTGACTGGGGCAAGTTGCCACCGTGGTCCCCAGCCCTTGGGGTGTTCAGTCTGGGAGCTGGGGAAAACCTCCTGCTGCTGCTTTTTGGCAGCAGAAAGCTCTGGGAGAGGCTGCCATGGGCCCGGGATGGGGCTCAGGGCTGCCCACTGCCCTGCACTGCCCTCTCCAGCAGCCCCCCGCTCCCTGGGGCCTTGGCTGGAAGCTGGGCACGGCAAAGTGTGGGTTGCTGCTGTCTTACCTTGAATTCTGCCTCAATCGGTGGCAATTTGGCCTCTGTCAAGATGATGAACTATGTGGGAGCGGGCAGGGAGCGGCCTCGCGGATCTCACGGAGAGAGGGGAGCGCAGGGGACGCTCAGGGCTGAAAGCACCTCCGGCAGTGGGCGAATTGACTCTGGGCCGGGCCGGGCAGCACCTCCGGCACGGCGAGCAGCACGGCGGTGGCAGAGCGGCGGTGGCACAGAGTGGCGGTGGCACAGAGTGGCGGTGGCACGGGTGGCAGACAGCCGGGGTGGCACGGTGCTCCGGGTACGGCTGGCCCGGAGCAGCATTCCTGGCTGCCCCACAGGGAGGGGGACCCTCCCTGGGAGCCGCCTCCCCGCGGCAGAGCTCCGGCGGGGAGGGCGCGGGGATCAGCGCTCGGCACCTCTCGGAACGACCTTGCAGCGTCCGGACGCGCAGAACTCGGCAGAAGCGGATCCCCAAAGGCAGCAGGGAGGTTAACGGGAGCCTGTAATCCCGTTTTGGCTGGAAGTGCCGATCGCCTCGCGGGAGGGATGGCTGGCTGGCTGGCTGGCTGAGTCACCGGCGCTCCGCAGTCCCGCGATGCCACAGCCGGCTCTGCGAGCAGGAATCCCCACTGGAATCCACGCCGTGCCCTCACCTCGGACCGTTCTTCCTCCCGGCTCATCCAAACTCCTGCCCTGCCCGTGCTGCAGCGGCCCGGGCGCTCACTCCCTCCTGGATGATGCTCCCGCTGCATCCCAGCGGGGAGTTTTGGGACAAACGCTGAGGAAGAACTGAGCCAGCATCATCCCCCAGCAGCCGGGGCAGCTCCCAGCCCCAGCTGTCGGAAGGAATCACCTCGCTGAACTGCAGAAACTCGTTCTCGCCAAACACATGCAGGTTTCCGGGGCGTTTTCTCACCTTTTATTTTATAATCAGTATCAGAAAAAAATAAATTGGCACATTACAAATCAAGCAGATTGATACAGTGACAGCCCACGAACATCTGCAAGGGTATAAAAGGAAGCAGCGTGATTGTTGTCCTTTCGAGAGAAATTCAGCCTTCCTGAAATGTTTCCTTTGATGCCAGAAACAAAACTCGGGCCATTGAAATACTTAGAGGCAATTTTTAAGGATAGAAGTACCCGTTGAAACAAGTTTCTTTACATGCTTCCTATCAGAATTCACAATACTGGTCAGAGTTAAATATCTCCCGTTTGGGGCAATACCATTTTTGACACATTTAAAGCACAAACAAACTCCATCAATGGCTTTGGCATTTGAAAAGAAGAAAAAGCTTTGCTATGGAACGGATGTTGGTGGTGTTTACTAGGGTGACCATGGATTCAAAAACAGCTCTTCCAAAATTCCCATCTACCACTGGATGCTTGCTTTGATTTTAAAAAATGCCACCTAGAAACTGCACAACCAGGAGAAATCTTTGCCAACGGCAGCTCTGCCTCCCCGAATAACTTACCCCCGTGCTGGGGACCCAGAGCTGGGAACAAGCCAGCCCAAAGGGTCTGTGCAGGGAGGGAGAGCTCTGCTGGGGCTGGACACAGCCAGAAAAGGAGCCAGAACCAGGAACTTGGCTCTCCAGAGCTTTGGGGAGGAGAGGGACTCCAGGAAATGGCTTCATTAAAAACACTTACTTGCCACTAAGGCTAAGAAGGCTAAATATTAAATTGTCATGATTATATTAAAACACTAGAAAAAGGGAAGAACAGGAATTAAAGCACATGATGAAGGGATTTCTCCCAGCTGTCACCATGTCTCTGTTTTTGTTCTGTCACCCACTGAGCTGTTCCCATTTTCTACAAACAAAATGTTACAAAAGCCCATTTGCAGCATTTCTTGCACATCACTCCCTCCAGTGACACCCCAAATAACAGGAAGACACTTGAAATATGGTCACTCTAGTAACAAACTAAAGAAAACCCATGGATGCAAGTTTTGCAATGGAATGTGTCACCACAACAGCAGCTGGAACCGGATGACAGATGCAGGAATGAGATCTGCACAGCGACTTAGCTCTTGGCTCGAGGCTTAAAAAACTCAGAGTTAACAAAGGAAAATCCTTCGAATTCTGACTGGTCAATGTTCCCAACGACTTCCTGGTCGGGAGGTGTTAGCACGGGTGGATGGCGAGTGAAAAACCGGTCGAAGTTTTCAGCATTGCGTCCACACTATGAGAGGGAGAAAAGAACCATGGTGGGTGGGGCAGGAAGCGTGGGATGAGGCTGCACCACCGTGCAAAACACACTTTGTTAGTCGGGAGGGCATGGCACGGCATGGCAGGGCATGGCAGGGCTGGCACAGCCGGCTGTGCCACGGGAAGCGGCTGCAGCAGCGGTGGGATGGCACAGGACGGCTCACACACACCTGGAACCTGCCCCCAGGGCAGGGCCCACTTGGGCATCCCCCCTTCCCCGGGGCAGGAGGCTTCCATCCTGCCCGGACTGCCCAGAGGTCTCCTCCTGCTCGAGGAGAGGAGAGGAGCCAGCCCTGGAGCACCCGGGGCACTGGCAGGGGTCCCTGCCATGGCAGGGGTGGCACTGGGTGGGCTTTAAGGGCCCTTCCACCCCAAACCCCTTCTGTGACTCCATGGTTCTGGTTCCCAGGGCTGTCCCTTCCCCACAGCCCAGCCAGACCACGAGGGTCCACGGTCCCAGTGGTGCCAAACACCCCATTTAATTTTCTTAGCAACCAAAACAAGGGTCCTGCAGCTTCCCAGGCTGCAAACCCTGATTTAATGAGTGACAAGAGCAGTGTCTGGGATCAGGTGGATGCCAGGTCACTGCACAGCCACAGCCCAGGCTCCATCCCTGCCTGTCACCCACATGTCACATCCCCACCCACATCCCCACGGGGCCTCTGTCCGTCCTGGCACACTCAGAGCCCTCTCCAGGCTCTGTTTCCTCCGAGGAGCTGCTCAGGCAGCACCTCCCAGCCCCTCAGGCCCCTCTCCCACTGCCCCAGGGACAGCACAGGCTCCAAGCAGTGCCACAGTTTTTCCTGGGCATTTAACTTTCATTTGTTAAGTAAACAGATTTGTATTTTTAATAAACGTCAGACTAAATAGAATAAAATATTAATGACAAATACATGCAGGAGTCAATGTTTCCCAGTTCCTTCCTCTGCTTAGAGGTTTCAGGGAAGACAACATGAATATCCATCAGCCGCTGATGGCCTGTCCCTTTGGCAGCTCTTGCACGTCCTTACAGCACCAAGTGAGACACTTGCTCTGCTCAAACCTCTAAACAAAGCTCAAGGGGCAATGTTTGAGTGGATTTAAGCCCAGCCCCTCCAGCCTGGGCACCGTGGTACCCTGGCATTGCTGAGGCCAGGTCTTTACATTTCTAGCCTGGCTTGGATAAGCTTCAGAGCAGACATGCAGGGCAGCCCACGTGCAGTGTCTGACAGCACTGCCTTCCTTCTGGCTACAAAGGAATGTGCTGTCTTAGAAAAAAAATAAAAATAAAGAATCAAACCAGCAACCCCCTCAGGAAGATCAGAAAATTAGTCCTGATGAGAGGCTGCCAGTTATCAGAATAGGAAGCACAAATATATTTTAATATGCATATTGGCAAGCAAGCGTTTCTCACCAGCATGCAATGAGGTAAGAATATGCGGATGGAAAATTGAAAAGTTGAAGCTATCCTATCCAGGAAATATCCAGGGTATTTCCTGCCCTGCTGTGTGGGATTTATGGGCTGTTTGGATGCAGATAAAATGGATGGGTAAAATCAATACTTTCGAGTTCAAAGCTGTCTTTAGTTTATAGAGGGCACCTCCCAGCCCAGCCCCAGGCCTGGAGGGGGTGAGTGAGTGAGTGCCAGGCTCCAGGCTTGGCCCAGCCCTGGAGCAGGGAGGATCTCCAGGCAGCCAAACCCTCATTCCTGCACGGGCACCTCCTCTGCAGCCTCCCAAGCTAAGTTCCTGGTTAATGGACACAGATGCCATATGAAATTTTACATTTATCTAAAGCCATCTAGTGAAAAATTGTCCTCATTTTTGTGTGGTATTAACGCACAGGCATCGCTCCATCCTGACTGGAGAAAGGGGGAGGCTGGGAATTTATCTTACATAAATCCCGGTGTGTCCTGTCTAATATTTATAGCCAGCACAGAATGGCTTTTCTTCCTGAGCTGCAGAAATAAACCTGTCAGCTCCAAAGATGGCCTTGCACTCAATCACTTCCTTGCTTGATTTCGAAGAGACAAAACTCACAATAAAATATTTTCCATTGACCCCTGGGCTGCAATCAAGGCCCACAAGAAGCTGAGGGTGCTGCTGCTCCCCACCCTCCTTCCCAGTGCCAAGGGGAGCTGCTGGATGCCCCGATTTCCCAGGGTTTTGTCCCAAACCAGTGGCACAGCCACAATCCCACCAGCCTTGCAGGCATCTCCTGGGCAAGTCTGACCTTCCTGGTGCTGCCCTGGGTAGGAAATTTGCTCCCTGCACCCTGGGGAGGATCAGGGCTCTTCTGGCAATCACATTTAGGGGAATTCAGGGGTCACAGCACGAACTTGGGCCACACTGGCCAGGGGGACAATGGTGCCTTTCCCTTGTGTCTGGCATCCCTTCCTCCCTGCTGCTGTCCAAGGGAGCAGCCCCTGTAAGGGCTCCTGGTGTAGGACCACCCCTCTCCCAGGGAAAAAGCCAAATTTCTGCCTCATACCCTGAAAACAGAGGCTGAATAGTCTGGGAAATCTCAGGGAAAGTCTTTATAGGACCCTGGGTCTCCCCGAGCAAATCCTGACTGGATTCCCAGAGATGTTTCACCTCAGCACGTCCACCTGCCCAGTGTTAGTCCTTAAATCCCATCTAATTAGGAAATTGCTTATGCAAACATTAGAACTCACCTTGTACAGGCTGAACTAAGGCTACAAACCCCTCTCTGCAGGGAAATGGTGTTTTTACACATCCAGGTCTGTAAGTGGCATTTCAATATTAATTAACTCCAAGCAGTTAGGGGGAAATTAATTTGTGCAATTAAAAATTATTAGATTAAAAGCAATTTTTTTAACCCCCCCATGCTGTTGTGAATAATCCTGGGCTCTGCCGTGCGATTTCAGTGCTTTCAAAATGAGACTTTTCAAATCACTAGGCTTTATGTAAAGTAAAGGAGTAATTAGACACCAAAAACAATAATTATCTCGATGAGAGACAGGGAGAGCAGGGAAGTGTAAATACACTCCCAGGGTAACAGCAGACCCAGGGAAGGAATTGTTATGCACCAGCCAGAGCAGGGAGCAGCCAAGCAGAGCCCCACGTCAGAACCACCAAAGACAACCCAGCCCCTGATCTGTCTTGTTGCTGGCTCTGTGATAAAGGTTAATCAAGCACAAAGCAACACAGGAGCTCCTGGGAATTCACTCCCAGCTCCGGGAGTGGAGCAGCCTGGCCAGGCTGGAGGTTTGGGCAGGGATTGCTGAGAGCCCTCCCCTGCACCCTCCCTGTGCCCCCACCCCAAACCGCAGAGGGGACCAGGGAAAAGTGGCCAAAAGCTTTGTGGGTGCTGCAGGAGGGACCCGGGGCCAAGGTGGGGATGGTGAGGAGCTGAGCCACGAGCTCCACCAGGAACACCACATCAGGTGTCTCTGCTCAGCAACAGCAGGCTGAAGACAATTTGGATGGGGCTCTGCTCCCCCAGGGTGGTGCTCCCAGGGCTGAGCATGGATTGGAGAAAGGGAAGGTTGGGGACAAGTGGGGGCTGACTCCCAGCCCTGATTTGCATCTTATTCCTTATTTTGAAGCTCTGGATACAGACGATTCCTGCAGCCTGACCTTTATAGATGCTAATTATGAAAAAAAAAAATAAAAGGAAAAGAAAATAGACTTCAGCCAAGGTGAAGAGCCAGGCCAGCAGCAGCAGCACTTGGCCCTGGTGTGGGACTTGAAGGTCACAAGCACTCGGCCACATCTTCTCCCCTGTCAGCGCCGAGCTCCTGCAGCTCTGCCCAAGCCCCGTGCCCACCCTGCTGCTCCGCCCCGTGCTCACGGCTGGCACCAGAGAAGCTGCTTTTTCCAGCACACAGGCACTGCTGGAGAAATATCAGCTATCAGCAGGTACCTTAGTTGTCTTAATCCTCCCTAAATCCCAAATCAGCTGCTGTTAATCTCCCTGTCCTATCAAACAGGGAATTTTCCGGGCGCCAGCTGCTGGGTGAAGCGGCAGCCGGCAGCTTAGAGCCCCCCTCCCCAGGGCTGGTGTCAGAGGGATTTTTAAAGGAAGGAGACATTTAAAACAGGACAGAATTTGCACAATTTAAAGCAGCAGAGCAGTAAGAAAGCGCTTTTGATGGAATGATGTTTTTCACTGTAAAGCACCAATGCTCTGCCCCTGCTCAGGGCAGGCAGTGACACTGGGGACCTGCTCAGGAGGAGAGATAGGGGACACAGCAGCAGCAGCTTCATTGGAAAATGGACACAGAGGTGGGGGATGGCAGAAGCTATGGATTCAGGAGAAAGGATTTCTGCAGAGTAACTCCATGAAGCCCTGGTGCCCCTCCAGTGAATCCAGGTATGGACCAGGATCCCTCCACAGCTGGAGCTCATGGATCCCCCCTCATACCTCAGCATCCCTGGCACAAAGGTCGGATCCCAGCCCCAGACAACAAATCATGGGGTGCACAAACAGCCCCAAACACTTCCACACCGTTGTACATTGCTATCAGAGTTACAGCTTTCCCAGCAATGCTGTTCCTACAGTGCCCTGAAGATTCCCTTCCTTACCAGGGAAAGGCAAGCAGGCAGCAATCCAGACTCCTGTGCCCATCCCAGCACCCAGGATGTGTCTTCCCATCCCCCTCGCAGGAGGGAGAGCAGGACACTGCCCCTCTGTGGGGTGGACTTAGCCCGGGATGGGTGGTACAGGGCAGCCCCAAGGACAGCACCCAGGGAGCTCCCTGCAAAGGCATCACTGCCAGGAGTGACCCTGGTGAAAAAACCAGCCTGAAATTCACAGCAGCAGCCCCAAACAGGCAGGGCAGGGCTGGCAGCCCCCGGACGAGGGGCAGCTCTCCAGGCCAGCATCCCTGCCCCACCTGTGCCAGAGGAGATGGGGCTGTGGAGGCTCCTGCCCAGCCACCACACAGGTGTTTCACTCCAGTTTGACCAGCCAGGAGAGCAGCTGTGGGAGGGAAAAACCTGCAGGAGCAGAGAGGCACAGGGAGAGAGCAGAGCTAAAGGCACTGAGCACCCTCCACCAAAGGAACTCCCACTCCATGTCCTCCCTGAAAGCAGAGTTTTTCTAAGCACCAGAGGGGAGCAGGGTGTCTGTAAAGCAGAGCAAAAGCAGATGTGCAGAAGGCTGTTATGGGCAGTGGGCAGGGAGGCTGCAGGTAAACACATGGAGCACTCCTGCACTCTGGGCTGTGATCCGGGAGGAGGGGTTAAGGAATGTCCCCACCCTGATCACAAATATCAGCCATGAGATCAGATTGAGTGTGGATTGAGTTCTGTGAAACACCAGTGCCCAAAGAGGGCACTGCAGCCAGAGGCACCCAGGGGGAGCACAAGAACAATCCAAGCCTTAAGGACTTGGAGCCCACAGAGAGACTTGGACACTGCTGTGACCCTGCCAGTGCCACTGGTGTCACCCTGCACTGGTGTCACATGGACAAATGTCACTGCAAATACAGCAGGACAAGGAGCGCTCAAGCATTCCTGTGTTTTTTTTTTTTTTTTTTGACAAACAGCTTCCAGTTGCTGCTGCCTGCACCTCGGAGTGCTGATTCCCCCCAGGCTGCACCCCCAGCACATCTCCAGCACAGCCAGGCAGGGCTGAGGAGCAGAGCCAGGATCCCCTCGCTGCACAGCCAGGCTCCTTCCACCTGGAGAGGAGCTGTGGTGAAAGCCAGCTCCACTGCCCACCAGGCAGAGTGAGCTGAGCTGGGGGTTCAAATAAAATTTGGATTAAAGGAAAAGAAGACATGGTCACCTTGAGAAAAAGGGAGCAAAAACCCAACAGACCGACAGACCCGGGATGACAAAAGACAGGCTGCAAGACAAAGGGGTCCAGGAGCTGAAGGTGTGGAGCTTCCAGCCCTGCAAGGCAGAGCTGGGGCAGGCACCACGGGCTGCTCCTGCCCTGGCAGAGCTGTGGCACCTGCCTGAGCCCAGGGCACAGGGCAGGGGCACCTCCAGGACAAGGGGCACCCACCGAGGGTGGGAGAGGCCCCAGAGGCTCCCTGGTGTGGGACAGAGGGGGACAGGGCAGTGGAATAGAGGGGGACAGGGCAGTGGGACAGAGGGGGACAGGGCAGTGGGACAGAGGGGGACAGGGCAGTGGGATAGAGGGGGGGACAGGACAGTGGGACAGAGGGGGACAGGGCAGTGGGACAGAGGGGGGGACAGGGAAATGGGACACAGGGGGACAGGACAGTGGCACAGAGGGGGATCTGGCAGTGGCACAGAAGGGCATCTGGCACACTTACAGCCTTTGGCTTGAACGGGGGCTGGATCTCCTTGCGCTCCAGCTTGTCCCAGTCGATGTAGCGGAAGAAGGCGTGCTCCTTGATGTCCCGCTCACCCTCGGGGCCGCAGCCCAGGCGCTTGGCGGGGTGCTTGGTCATCAGCTGGGGACAGGAGGCAGGAAAGAGTCACAGGTGTCCCACTGCTCCCCAGAACGTCCCCCCTGAAAGCCCCCAGGGAGCTGTGAGTTTCCCAGCTGGACATCCCAGGACACCCCTATGGGGGTGCCACCTCCTCCAGATGCATTTGGGGCTCCAAGGAGAGGACACTGAGGAGGAAGCTGGAGTGACTCAGGGACAGGGAAGGTTGACAATGGCTGATGAGAGCAGACTGTGCAGATGGCAGCCACACGAGCACTGGCGGGATGGGCACGTCCCCTTTCCCTCTGGGAATGAATCTGGTTTGCCAAGGAACAACCCTGGGGTGCTGGCAGGGCTCCCTCAGCACCTGGCTGCTGCAGGGGAGCTGCCCAGCACTCCCTTTGCTTGGAACAAACTTCTCAGCATCTGCAGAGTTAACTCTAAACCCACAGCCCCTTTAAGGTGGACAATCTGCCTTCCAAAACTTCCATCAGCTCTGGCAGCAGAACCCCCCCCCACCTCCGGAGCTGTGGCAGTTCATACACAAGGTGGATTTCTAATGAGAGAATCAATTTGGAGGAAAAATAGCACAAACAGTCCATTAATGTTGTTTATCATCTAAACTTCTCCTCTTCACTGGCTCAGAGGGGGAAAGGGGCCCCAGGAATTACAGGCAGCTGTACAGCATTAATATCCTGGGGCAGGGTTTCAGAGATCAGATGGAGATTCCAGAGATTCCCCAGACGTTGATAAGGATGGAGAATATGAGCTTTATACCTGCAACGAGAGCTTTCTTACCAGCAGGGCAGTTCCTGCTGCTGCCAGGGCTGTGCAGGGGCTGCAGCAAGCCTGACTCGTGTCCCAGGGCTGGGGGGCTGTGAGAGCCCCGGCAGGGACAGCAGTACGAGTGCTGAGAGCCTCCTCTGCCTGGGCACAGGGCAGCCCTGCCACCCCACAGCACAGAGCAACAGGGCACTGAAAGCAAGGAAAACCCTGGGAAAAAACCCCAAACCTAAACCCCTGAGCAGACAAAAAAACTCCAACAAATACAAGGTGAGAGCAGAGCCACCAACTGCTCTGTGAGCAAGCAGCTCTACATCCCTGGCCTCCAGCTGGGACCGTATCTGCAGCTGGAGGCGTGATGGAGAGTGGCTTCCCATCCCCCTGGAAAGCCCATCCACAAACAGTGAGGTCCTGGCAGGCTCTGCAGGCTGGGCCAGGGATTTTCCAGCCTCTGCTGAGGGCGAGGATGTGACTGGCATCAGCAGCAGCCCATCCTCAAGCAGGGAGCCAAGCTGGAGCCAAGCTGGAGGGACAGGAAGGGAGGGGCCAAGGGCCAGGAAAAACAAAAGCAAGAATGTTTTTCCAACTTTCTTTTTGTTAGTAATTGAGTTTCCCTTGGTATTGCAGCACACAGCCCTTTATAAAATAAAAACCAAAATGCCAAAACCCCGAAAACCCAAATGCCAAATGCCAGGACCCTGGGAAGGTGGCAGAGGTGGTGTGGCAGCAGCACAGACTGCAGCCCTGATAGGCTTTCCTCAGGCAGAGGGAGAAATGCCACCCAAAACACCTGTACATATTCCCCAAATACTGCAGGAAACATCCCCTGCCTTTGCTATCAGGCATAGATTAAAGAGGGAGCTGACAGCCCCAGACTGCCTGCTCCCCTGGGAAGGTCAGCTCTGCCCAGGCACCCCCAAACCCCTCCCTGGGGTGGGAAAGGCTCCTGGGAGCCAGCCTGGGGTTCAGGACAGCCACCCTGAGCCAGCTGCACTGGGACCCAGCTCTGAGGTCAGCTGCAGACACAAAGCCCAGCTGGCAGCAGGGCAGGGCTCCCTTGGATCCCCCAATTGCTGCTGCCCAGCGAGTCCCGAGCCTGGGGAATGCCCCAGCCCTGGTGACACCTGGCTCTGGGCTCTGCTCCATCCCAGGCTCTCAGGGACAGACAGTTCCACCTCCCAGCAGTGCAGCAGGGATGGGGCACTGGCACCAGCACACAGCAGTGAAACCGTGGGGGAACAACAAAATGGGCTTGGAGAAGGTGGAGGTGAAATCCCAAACCCCTCACAGTGAGGGCAGAAGTTTCTGCAGTTCCCTGCTGGGTTTGAGCCCTGCCACAGCCAACACAAACAGCTCTGTGCTGCTCATCAAGTGTATTTCTCTGTATTTCAGGGGAAAACGTAAACACTTAGATCCCAGCTTACTAAAAAGTTCTTAAATCCCACACAGGTTTTAATTGAAGTTTCCGGTGTAGCAGTTTGGTGGTGGCAAAGGATGTCATGAGGTTTTGAAACAACAGTAACGGAGAGGGAACCACCACTGCTAGAAAAACCCACAGGAATTTATGGAGAACCAACCATCGGTGCCTGCCCAAATATCCTCCCATGCAGGCTCCCATCCCCAGGGTGGGAAAAGCCCGGGCTGCCGCTGCAGCCGCAGTCCCTGCCTGGTGGATTACAGCACCCACGCCCTGCCTGGTGCAGCAGCAAGCACAGCCAGCTCTGAGCCTCCAGTCTCTGCTGCCCGGGGCCTGGGGGATGCTCTGCAGCACTGAGGGTCCCCCACACCCCTGCCGGGCCAGGGATGCTCTGGATTTTCGCTTCACACCCCAAACAGTACCAGCAAGAGGATGGGATTTGGGGACAGCCTCTGTGGGAATGCCCCCCCAGCCACCCGGTGCTTTCTGAATGAAGGACTGGATTTTCCTGTGCCCTGCTGACTGTGGGCTGGGTGCTGACACCCCTCCCCGTGCCCCTTTCCAGGTGGGAACACCTGCAGCAGCTTTTCCCCGTGGGACAAGTGAGTATTCCTCTTTGACACCAGCTCAGAATGCCGGCAGTGCCAGGCTCTGAAATGCCGCAGTGGGAGCGTTAAGTGCAGGATGTGTCATTTGTAGATAGAAACACTATTTTGAGACAGAGAACATTCAGATATTTTCAATATTAACTATTATAAGCAAACATTTCTTAAATTCCTACACAAACACTTATTTATAGCAGTGTGTGGCACTGGGGGGTGAGATGAGGCTCAGTCCCAAGCACACAGAACAACATCAGGACCTTGCCAGCCTTTATCCATCACATCCCAAATTAACTCAGGCTGCAATTAAGTCAGGCCTAGGCCCATTCCATGGAGAGCCCAGCTTGGGATGCTGGGCAAAGCAGAGCTTCACTGCAAATTAAGAGACAGGATAATGAAAATGCTGCCCTGACCTCATGGAGACACCACCAGAGCTTCAGGTTGTCCTGAAGGGCAACTTATCACAGCTAAGTGGAAGGATGAAGGTTTTGCATCTGATCTTAGGAAAACTATGTGGGAATCACATCCATTTTCCCTGAGCATCATTTTTCATCTCAGGCAAAGGTTGACAGAACCTCACCTGGTGGGGCACTGGGTATGTGAGCAGGAGCCCTCCCTTCCCACCTGCCCCAGTTCCCTCCTGCCCTCCCCAGCCCCAGGTCCCAGCTGTATTTCTGCCCAGGGTAAGGGCACAGAGAAGATGCAGGTGTCGTTTTCACCTGGCTTTAGTTCATGCACACCTGGCAGCACAAGTCGTGGTTTTAGCACTGGAACCCAACAGTGTCAGACCCCAGCCATGCTGGGGAGCAGTGGGGTGAGCTGGGACCCCCAGGGCTGCAGGCTGTCCCTCCCCACACCCCCAGCCCAGCAGAGCACCCAGCCCAGCCCTTACCCCTTTGCAGATGGCCACGGCCTCCTTGGACATGGACTTGGGGTAGGCGACGTTGTGCTCCATGATGGACTGGAAGAGCTCGTCCTCATCCTCTCCCTCGAAGGGGGCCTAGGGCAGAGCAGACCCAGCTCCAGGGGCGTTCCTGGGCCTCGAGGCTCCCAGGGGATGCTTGGCCATGGAGCAGGCCACACAGTGACACCAGCCTGGTCCCTGCAGTCCCCGGGGCTGTGCCCCCAGTGTCACTCCAGCTCAAGGGGTGACATCCACGTGCTGAGGATGGCAAATCCCACAGCAGCCTGTGCTCACAGTGAGCAGAGGAATCCATTAAAACTCAATTACCTGGCCAGCCAACATCTCGTAGAGCAGGACTCCAAACGCCCACCAATCCACGGACTTGCCATAGGGCTGGTAAGCAATGATCTGCAAACGACAGCAGGAGCAGCATTACACCCCAGCCCTGACCTGGGGCCACAGGGCAAAGCCATTCCGAGGGATGGGGTTATTCCCTGGGACACACTTCAGCACTGGAATCCCTCCCCTTGCTCTTTACCAGCACCCTGGGAAATTCAGGTGTGAACAGCTCACACCATAAAGGCTTTGAAAAGGAGAGGGCACTTAAAAGAAATCCCCTGTCCTGTGCAGTCCCCCACTGCAGTTTGGGAAGGTCACAGCCCAGCAGGTGACACAGCCCAGCAGGGCACAGGCAGCTTTGTTCAGAGGGAATCACTCGGGGGCCCCTCGCAGGCTGTCCCTGTCACCTGGGCACGCAGAGCTCTGCTGGGAACAGAAAAAGGCCCAGAAATGGGTCAAGCAAATCGCAGGACAATTTTCCCCTGAAGCCACACTGGCCTGAGAACATTGCAGCTCCCCGAAGGAGGGGGCACAGAGCAGCAGAAGGGTCCAGGCTGGAGCACCACAGCCACACAGCCTTGCTGCTGTCCCCAAATGCAGTGGGATCACCCCCCTGAGACCCACGGGCAGCAGCCCTCCGTGCCTTTCCTGGGTGCCAAAGGGATTTGCATCCTAATTTCCCATTTGCTGTTTTTCCTTTGGAAAAAGATGAATTACAGCAAGGAGAAGAAAATAAGAGTTAAAGTGAAAACACTTGGGCAAACACATGAAGAGCTGGTCATTTGTCCTGCTTTGAAGGAGCATTAATCACCCACAGTGACAAGCTCTGCACCAGCAGCACCAGGATTAATCCTGGTGGGATGAGGGGTGGAACACCTCAGGATCCAATAATGGGAAACTTCACTGGATGCAGCAAACACAATGTGGTTTAGCACACCAGTGCATTGATGCCCTGGCAAAGAGAATCACTTTCTCTAACCCATTTAAATTAATAAATATTAATTTCATCATTGCAAATTCAGCAGAGTGACAAGAGTTTAGAGGGATACTTTTAAGTGAAGGGAACAGACATTTGAGAATAATTACACCTCTGAATTTCATGAGTCTGGCACTAAACTGTGCCCATAGAGCACTTCATGGAAGTGTCATGTGTGACTCTAGCACATCAGTAATAACCAAATGCAAAGTAATTTTGTGGGCATCTAGAGCCTCTCCCCATCAGACACACGGCCCCTCACTGCAAACAGAGTGTGAGAGATCTAAGGATTTCCACTCCACATGAAAATATTATCCACTGATAATTCCCTGTTTCTCACTGGTCAGGTTGTGCTGGGAGCTTCTACCACACACAGTGAGGGGCAGAGCTGAGCTCCTGGCTTTGTCACTTCCAGGAGCAAGGGGACAAGTGAGGAGCCACCTGCAGTGGGTCTGAGCATGCCAAGGACAGAGCAGACACAGAGCTGCCAGCAGGATGGACATGGGAAAACCCCCAGGGAAGGAAAACACACGGCAGGGAGAGCAGCAGGAGGATGTGCTGCTCTTTGAGTTGGAAGCAGGACACAGCACAACGGGGAGGCTGATCCAGCATCCCTGTTCCCTCGGGGGGATGTGGGATGGTAGTGCTGAGGGCGTGAACTTTGCAGGCCGATGGTGAATTCCTGAATGTCCCTGTTTCAGCTGGAAAGCTGCCCAAAGCAAGCCACCCCCGGAGAGAGCAGCAGGGAGGCTGCCCAGAGCACCCGGATCACCAGGGGCTGCTCCCGCTCCTACCTCGGGCGCGATGTAGTCCGGAGTGCCACAGAAGGTCTTGGTGGTCACCCCGTCCCAGATGTTCTCCTTGCACATGCCAAAGTCGGCGATCTTTATGTGCCCCTCGCTGTCCAGCATCACATTGTCCAGCTTCAGGTCTCTGCAGGGCGAGAGCAAACCCGGGACACCACACACAATGCGAGTCTGAGCTCTGCCTGCGTCTCACACCCCGACCCTTTGGAGGGTAATGTTTGGAAACGAGTGAAAATAAGTGAGAGATCTGCCAGGATGGAGTGTTGATTTTACTTTTAACCCAGAGGAATGCTGTGCTGGGCACAGCTCTTTGAAGTGTGCGATGGAAAACACTCATCTGGCAGGAGACAGATTTAATTGATTTTTTTCTTTCTCTCCCGTGAAAATCAAAGTGCACTCAGAGCTCTCCTCATGGAGAAGCACCTACTCAGCACAAGTCCCCTCCTCACCTGTGCTCTGCTCTCCCTGAAATCAAACCAGCTGTGTTTCCCTCTGATCCTCACCCCCAGAATACCTTCTGGTGGTACCCAACCCCAGGAGCTGTGCTCCTTCACAGGAGCTGCAGAGGTGGATCCAACCACAGCCCCCTGGATCCGAACCCCAGCACCACGCCAGAGGTGGATGCTCCAGCCTCAAGGACACTCTTGTAGCAAGCACTGGGTATTTTGGTGCAGTTAATACATTCTTGCTGGGTTTAAGGCTGTATTCTCTAATTATCACATCAGTGCTCAGAGCCCTGACAGGACAAAGGCAGACGGACATGAGCTGGATTCGGATTCGGAGGAAGGGAGGAAGCAGAGCCACTGGGGACCAGCAGACCTAGAATCTCTCCATAGCAGCTGATGGCAAAAAACAGCCCTCACGTCAAGTTTGTTCCACTTCTTTCATCTTTAGCATCTCCTGACTCCAGCAGCAGATGTTGGCATCTCCCTTTACAGAGCACTTAATGGTATCTGACACTCATTAGGATGCTCTGCTCCACCCTGGGCTCTGGGAATTCTCCCAAGCAGGGAAGAGCAGTGAATGCTGGTTTCAGAGCTAAACCAGCAGCCTGTGAGCCTGGTCCTGCACATGGCAGTGCCCCAGCTACCTCTGGGTGCTGGAATCATATTGGGAATGGCAAAGACGCCTCAGTGGCTGGAGCAGAAGTGACAGAGTGACAACTGCAGAGCTCGGAACAGCCACTGGCAAGCGCTGACTCCAGTGGCACTGGTAAGAGAGCAGTGTCCTGCAGCCAAATTCAGGGCTTGGAGCTGGTCCAGGCTGCCAGGGAGCATTTGTCTTGTGTGGAGAGGAGCACATGGAACAGGGGCAGGAGAGAACCAGAGCTGCCTTCCCAGGGGCTGGGGTAAAGCAGGAACCTCCCCAAACCAGGGGCACCCCACGGCTCCGTGCTCCCTTTTGGGACACAGCACGTGTGGATGGTCGGGCTCTGCAATCCCACAGGTCCCTTCCAGCCTGAAGGATCCTGCCATTCTACCCGTGGGCAGCTGCCAGACCCTGTCCATGGCAGGGGCAGGGAGAGCAGAGCCAGTGCTCTGCCCGTGGCTCTGGCTGTGGCTGGAGCTGAGGGAAGGGCAGGCAGGGAGGGAGGAGGAACCCGCTCACCTACCGATAAATGATGCCTTTGCTCTGCAGGAAGAAGAGCCCGATGGCTATTTCTGCTGCGTAGAATCTGAGAGAGCACGTTTAAAAGGAAGAGAGATAATTACAGGAGGTAAATGAAAAACTTCCCAAACCGGCCGGCAGCAAAGGAAACGCGTGAGGCAGATGTGACCAAAGGAGCAGGCAGCCCTGGCAGAGGAATCCCGGGAAGGATCACAGGAATCCTGAGCTGGCAGTGATGCCAGCGGGCTGCTGGGGCTGTCCCTGCTGGTTACAGACACTGAGTGGGAGCTGGCTCCAGGGCTGCTCCTCAGCACCGTGCTCGGGGAGCCACCCCTGCCCCTGGGGCTGCCACCACACCTTGGGAATATTCTGGGTCCCAGAGGGCTCTGCCAGAGACAGACACTGGGGCAGCCCACCAGGCTCTGCTCAGCGTCTATGGGTTTTATGTGAGCATCTGAAGGTTTCAGGAACACATCCTGCTCTGTCCAGCTCTCAAGGAACAGGAGCCAACAGCCCCCAGTTCACATTTGGGTTGGGCACCCTGGCAGAGGAGCCAAACCCCAACATCCCTCTCGTCCCCTGGGAAAGGACCAGGCACACAGAGGCTTGGTGTCTCCCAGGAAGCCTCCAAACCTCCCTGCCTTCTGCCTTTATGTATCTAAATTTATCTATTTAGCTCAATTAATTACAAGTACAATGTACCCCAAGGGTGAGGTGGAGGCATCAGCATCCCCAGCATCAGGCAAAGAATTCTTCTGCATCTTCCCATTCCTGATTTCTGCCCAGGGGGTGCACTGCAGTCTGTGCCTTGGACTCTCTGCAGCCCCATGACACAGGTGCATCCCATACCTACCCCACAGGTGCCAAAGCACTGCACTTACACAGCGTGGGGCTCCTTGAACCTCCCAACCTGCTGGATCTGGTACATCAAGTCCCCCCCATTCACGTATTCCATCACAAAATACAGGCGATCCTGAGGGTAAAACAGCAAGCAATTAGCAACAGGGTTATCAGAGCAGGGAATCTGCAGGGGTCAGAAACAGGAACCAGGGTGGCTGGCAGCTCCAATCTGTAATTCCAGGGAAATAGAGTCAGCATCCCTGTCCTCCCCATGGGCTGCAGGCTCCTGTTCATCCTGAACCCATAACTACTCACTCCTTGGGAGTGCTGAGCACTGGAGCTCTGCCTTCTGCAGACAGACCCACTGGAGCAGGCAAGTGGGGAGTCCCTAAACCAGAGGTTTTTCACTTCCCAGGAATACACTTGCTCCTCCTGGCAGAAGCCATTTTCAGTGTTGCTCTGCAGGTCCTTGCTGGCGTTTCCCCAGGCCCTCCATGGCTTCAGGCAGGGGTGCACAGGAGACACCAGCCATTCCCACAGGACCAAGCTCCATCCATGACCCCCAGGACTCGGCCAAGCACCAGGAGGGACGTGTGACACTGCCAGCCCCCTGCAGGGTGGCAGTGCTGGGGTGCACAGCTCTGCCTGGTCAGGCTGGGGAGGCAGGAGGGGCTGCACCCTGCTCCTCCCTCCTTCCAGCCTGGTCTGAGGGGTCACTCTGGTCACATTCACAAAGGGTTAAGGGAGTCCAGGGAGGCCATGGAGCCACTCCCAGGGCTGGAGCCAGGCTGGGAAAGCTGGGGGTGCTCACGTGGAGAGGAGAAGGCTCCATGGAGAGCTCAGAGCCCCTTCCAGTGCCTAAAGAGGCTCCAGAAGAGCTGGAGAGAGGGACTGGGGACAAGGGCCTGCAGTATATGGGTCCTCCATGCCCAGTGACAACCCTGGGCTGCCCCATCCCACCCACAGAATGAAGGACAGAGAGGCTGGAGCACTGCAGGAGCTGCAGGTTGGCAGCATTACATAATCCCAAAATTCCCATTGCTCATTTCCTCCTGAAATAAGCCTTGCCCTGCTTTGCAGACAGGAAGGACAGGGAACCCACAAGAGATGCAGCTGGGGCACTGCCCATAACCAGGGCTGGGGGGAGCTGGGGTCAGTGCCCAGGGTGCATTCCCAGCATGGGGGGAGCTGGGGTCAGCACCCAGGGGGCATTCCCAGCCTGGAGAGCTGGGTCAGCGCCCAGGGTGCATTCCCAGCATGGGGGGAGCTGGGGTCAGCGCCCAGGGTGCATTCCCAGCATGGGGGGAGCTGGGGTCAGCACCCAGGGGGCATTCCCAGCATGGGGGGAGCTGGGGTCAGCATCCAGGGGGCATTCCCAGCATGGGGAGGAGCTGGGTCAGCACCCAGGGGGCATTCCAAGCCGGGGGGAGCTGGGTCAGCACCCAGGGCACATTCCCAGCCTGGAGAGCTGGGTCAGCGCCCAGGGTGCATTCCCGCATGGGGAGATGGGTCAGCACCCAGGAGCTCCAGCTGGGGGAGCTGGGTCAGCACCCAGGGGGCATTCCAAGCCAGGGGGGGAGCTGGGTCAGCACCCAGGGTCATTCCCAGCCTGGCAGTGCCCAGCCAGAGGAATTGGGGTCAGCAGCTGCTGCCCCCCCGGCTGTGGGGCAGCCCCAGGGCATCAAACACAGCAGCACAGGGGCAATGGGGCTGTGTAAAACACGTGGCACCGATGGGATAGAGCGGGGAATTTGGCTTTTCAGCTGCCTGGGGACCCGGGAGCACCCCCGTGTGAAGGCCCTGCAGCAATGTCACCTTGAGCAGGCAGCGCAGGCAGCCCGTGACAGCCTCGGCAGAGCGGAGCGGCACCGCAGCTGCCTCCTAAATATATCGATCTGCTTCAAGGAGGAAGAATATTAAAAAGACGGGCTCTTGAAACAGCCAGCTGAGCTCTAAAAGCAGGAGCTGAGCCTCCCTCCCTTGGGTGGGGCAGGGATGCTGGTGCTCCAGGGGGCAGTGCCAGGGCTAGAGGGGGCAGGTGGCCAGGTGGCCATGGGCTGCAGGGAGAGGTGGGCACGGAGGGATGGCACAGAGAGGTGGGCACAGAGCTGTCCTGGCTCCTGCCAGTACCACCAAGGACAGTGTCTGGCCAAGGCTGAAGCATCCCAGCTTGCTGAGCAGCAGCAATGTAAATCCACTGCAGAGCCTGGCACGGAGCTGGTGACACTCCCCCGTCCCTGGGCAGCCAAGATGACACTCCCAGGGCTCCTTTCAGTGCCCTTCTAATTAACTGCTCCCACTTCTAATTAACTGCTCCATCCCCTGCCTGACTGCACGCTGGGAAAAAGAGGCAGAGCCAGGACAACAGCCACACTCCCCATCCACCCCTTACTAGATACTGGGGAGAAATCCTTCCCTGGGAGGGTGGGCAGGCCCTGGCACAGGTGCCCAGAGCAGCTGTGGCTGCCCCTGGATCCCTGGCAGTGTCCCAGGCCAGGCTGGATGGGCCTTGGAGCAGCCTGGGAAAGTGGAAGTTGTCCCTGCCATGGATGATCTTCTAGGTCCCTTCCAACCCAAACCATTCCAGGATTCTGTGATTTATCATCTCCAGAGGTCACTGCAAGGGCACAGGGACCCTCAGGGACCCCCAGCTCTCCCCATCCCAGTGCCCAGGCTCTGACTGGGACCTTTCAGAGCACCCCAGATCCCCCAGCACGGCACCTCTCGCCCTGCAGCCCCAGGCAGGAGCTCTCCCCTTGCTCATCTTCCCTTTTCCTTTCAAACGCAGATTTGGGGCTTTTCTCTCTCCCGAAGCCGCTGAGCCAACAGCCCCGGCGGAGAATTGTGCTCTGGACTGTGCTCCCAGAAATCAAAGTGCTTTGTGCCAGCCTTTGATAATACACCCTGCTATACATTTTGATTACATTACAAATACGATTACTATTAAGCTACTATAGGTCTGCCAGGAATAATCCCGCGCTGACTCACTTCAGATGCCAGGAGATGCTGTGTGAAATAGCTGCTCCTGCCACATTCTGATTGCTGTGCTGCAAAGCCGGGCCGCGGGCTTTAAATACACTCAATGTGTTTGGTAAATGAAATTTCTGGGATAATATTAAAATGTAATCCTCCTGGAAAGCATTGTCATCGCTCTAAAGGACTCTGCTGGTTCCCTCTGATGTGTACCTGGACATTCTCATTCACAGGCTGCTCGAGGGCCGGGCAGGGATTGTATTCAAGGTCCCTGTCCCCCTCTCCACTCCTGACTCATGCAGACCCAATCACACACCCATGGAAAAGTGGATTTCCTGCAGTTTGGATTAGGTTTTTCCCTTTGCTCAGGGCTTTGGTCAGAGGAATGAGTCCTGGGAAAAAGTGCAGCACTTTGCTACTGAACCATGAGGGTTGTTGTGGGCTGGGGGCTCCTGAGGGGCTGGGAAATCACCTGCAGAGCCACCAGCAGCTCCCTGGCAAACATCTCAGGGTGCAGCTATTGTGCATTACACTTCCCTTACCAGCATTTTGGTCCTGGAGGCACTTTTGCCAGTGAACTGGAGAAGGTGTGAGGCTGCCAAGGCAGAGAACACACAATTGCTTTGGCAAGTGCAGTGATGTACAGAGAACATAAAACCCTGGAATGGTTCAGGTTGGAAGGAACCTTAAAGCCCATCCAGTGCCACCCCTGCCATGGCAGGGACACCTGCCACCATCCCAGGTTGCTTCAAGCCCCAGTGTCCAGCCTGGCCTGGGACAGCATTCCAATCCATTTCCCAAAGTGTCGGGCTCCCAGTGCTCAGGGTCCCCAGCCCACCCCGCCCCTTGGTGCCCCCAGCTGTGGCAGCAGCCCTTACCATGGTCTGGAAGCAGGAGTGCAGCTGGGTCAGGAAGGGAGGCTTCCCCGAGAGCGCCAGGACGCGTTTCTCCACCATGGTGCACTCCACGTCATCGTCCTGGATGACCACGTCCTTCTTCAGGATCTTCACGGCGTAGAGCTCGTCCGTGCCCTTCCTCTCTGCCAGCATCACCTGCACGAGGGGCAGCACACGTGTGGGATCACGGGAACAGGGCTCTGCAGTGCCTGCAGCCGGAGCAGCCACAGCCAGCAGCTCGCTCTCCTGGGCCTGCCCTCACAGGGCTCTGGGGAGGACGCGGCTCCCACCCCGCTCTGCAGTGCCAGGCAGAGCTGGGCTGGGGTACCCCTGAAAGCAAAACCTGCCCCAGGCTACCCACGGCTGTGAATGGGTCAGGAAGCAGCTTCCCAGTGCCAGGGCAGCCCCGGCTGAGCCAGCCCTGCTCCCCGGTGTGTGCAAGGCAAAAGGACTTGGCTGCTGCTGAGAACCAGCTGGGGACACACAGGGCATGGCCTGGCATAAGGTGTGTGCCCAGGAGGGCAGGCTGGACACAGCCACTGCTGCACTCCTGAAGCTCAGCTGGGCTGGAATCCCCTCTCCTGTACTACAGAAGCCCAGAATCCTTGAGGCTGGAAAAGACCTCCAAGCCCATCGAGTGCCACCTGTGCCCAACGCCCACCTTGTCACCTTGAGTGCGACATCCAGGCCTTCCTTGGACACCTCCAGGGATGGGCACTCCAAGCCTCCCTGGGCAGCCCCTTGCAGTCCCAGACCAGGCAGACATTCCTGATGTCTGAAGGTGTTCAAATACCAAAGATGCAAAGAGCCAAGTGCCCTGGCACAGCCCAGGGCCCAGGGTGGGATGGGTGACAGGGGGAGCAGGCACCCAGCCTCGCCCATGCCCTGCCCTCCTGCCACATTTCACACCCAGAGCATTGCAGGGCCTGAAGGTTTTCACAGCCCAGAACTCCACTGCACTGGGAGCCAGAGCTGCAGCGGCCACGGGCTCCACCCTGCTCAGCAAAACAACACAAACCCCCAGAAGCCTGACAGCTCGAGAGCACGGCAGATTGATTAGCTGCAAAAATATGAGCAAGCTACCTAATTTCACTTTCCTCTATTTATAATACAGCAGAGCAAACCCAGGGTGGGCTGTGCCAAGCGCTGCCTCCCTCTGTGGGAGTGTCTCCTGCCCGTGCCAGCCCTGTGGAGCTGCCACCAGCCACAGTCCAGGGCAGCCCACGGGGACCCCAGGGGCATCTGTGTCCTTGGGCTGGACAGCCAAGCCCTGAGCACACAGCCCCAAGCCCCTCTTTTCCAAGGCAGCTCCATTTCCCACCCCCTAAACCCTGGCTGCCTGGCTCGGGGGACCTCCATCTGCCAGCGCGCTCGCTGGGAAGCAGATTGCATTATTTTTTAACTTTTTATTGGTGCAGAAAAAAGCTGATATTTAACTTGATTTATTCCTGTAATATAGAGTGTTTGTTTGGGAGTGCTCCAGCATAAGAACTGGAGATATTCTGAACACAGAGAAAGCAAGTTTGTCAAACTCCACTGAGGCCAATGCGTTGGTGCTCCTGACCCTGGAGAGAGCAAAACACTGAGCAGTAAATCTGAGGTCCTGATGCCAAAGGGTTAATAGAGACAGACAGAGGCTCACTAAAACAGTGTGACTGTAGTGCAAGAGCTCTCCCAGCCAGCAGGGACTGGCAGGAGGCAGGCTGGCAGCAGGCAGCCAGGCACAGGAGCAGGTGCCAGCCCTGGAGAGGGATGGCAGTGCCATGGACACAACCAGCTGCTGGGCACACCGGGGAGCCGCGGGGAGCTGGGCTGTTCTCCTTGCTCCAGGCAACTCTGCCCGGCTCCTCCCGCACATCTGGCACCTCTGGCGAGCTCGGGAAGCGGGCACGGAGCTTCGGCACCTGGGTGTCCCCGTGCCGGGCGGCCGGGGCAGCAGGGATGCCTGGGGAAGAGCAGGCACACGTGAGGGCGAGGCTGCATCCACCCGGAGAAACCAACGTGCTGTTTTAATTAGCGGTAATTAGCATATTTATAACATTCTGTTCCAGGGAACAGTTTCTGTCACACATTCCCTTATATAAGCCAGAGCCGACTGAGGAGTTTGCTAATGTTTCTCAAATTTGAGGGGAGAAGGCGGCGGGGGACACGGCACAGCCACAGAGTCTCCAGCTGCCAGGCACTGGGTGTTGGGAGGGAGGGGACATTTCTGTGTGACAGCAGCACGGGCACCAGGCACGGGGCTTTCCTGCAGCCCAGGATGCCAACCCAGAGCAAAGGGGCACCGTGCTGGGTTCAGGGCTGATGCTCTGACCTGTCAGGACCTCCCCCCGTTCCCTGTCTGTCACAAATGCTTCCATGGATCTGAGTCCCCACCCCTGCAGAGGGAGCAAACGCCCCTGGAGAAGCTGGGACCTGCCTCCCAAAGCTCCAATGCCAGCAGCAGAAGGCTGGGGAAGGAAGGGATGCTCCTGCTGCAGCCCCGTGCTCAGGCGAGCATCCCTGCACACGCTGCTCATCCCCGCTCCCTGCCCGAGGAGGGAGCCTGCAGGCACAGTGATACTCCCCGCAATTAAGGCAATTCACTAATGAGAGTGGGGCCATCACACCAGCAAACACTGCCCCCACCTTCTGCAGAGCCACAGCGTTCCCCGGGGCACTGGGATCCCGAATGGAAATCAAGAGAGCTGGCAAGACCCCAAGAAAAATGAAGGCTCCAAGTCACATAATTACCCGGAGAATGAAATTCTGTTACTGCTCACGACCGGTCTGGGAAGTTAATTAAAATGTTCCCACATATTTGTAATTATTAGAGAAGAAGAAAACCCCAACCAAATAAAAAAAAAAGAGCTTTAAAGGCACAGCTCATCCCCTGCTTCCCAAAAGGAGAGATTTTGTGGTCAGACACCTCTGGTGTGCCCTGCTGTGCCCAGTCCCCAGGTGTTCCACGCAGCCAGTGCTGAGGGGGCCCCTCACCTTCCCAAAGCTGCCTTTGCCCAGCACCATCAGGAAGTTGAAATCCGAAAGCTTCATGCGGTCCCGGCTGCCGTTGTTGTCCAATTTGGAAATGGCATTCCTTGTCTTCTCATCTGCAGCCTTGGAGCCAGTTCCAATCTTGGCCCTCTGCAAAGAGGGAGATGGGGCAGGGAGGAAGGGGAAACACTCCTGAGAACAGCAAGGAGAATGATAAACCCAGTGGGTGCTCCCCAAATCCCACCTCAGCAGCTCTTTCCCAGCCCAAAGCCACCCTGAGCTTTGGGAGCCTCCTCCACGGGGGTGATGGGGACCAAGACAGACACTGGAGAAGTCACCAGCCCTGGCACGTGACACTGCTCAGCTGCTTCCCAGTTAACCCCTGCCAGAGCAACTGGGAATCACCTGTGCCCATGCCCCCCCTCTCCCCATGCCAGCAGGACACAGCAGCCTGCCATGCTGCCCTACACCATGGCCAGGTCACCCACAGCACGGGAAGGAGGCATAAATAAGCTCTTCTGGGGCAAAAAACTGGCTTCTGTCCCTTACATCACCTGAAAAAGAGGAGTGAATAGAAATATCTTAAGGTAAAACGGGAGATTTTATCCAGCTCCACATCCATTACTGCCCTGTGGTCCCTGCCATCTGAGACATTCTGTGATTGTATCTGACACTGGAGGGAATCGCAGAGGAAGCCACAAATCCATTTAGAACATTCCAGAAGAGACAGCCCCCCAGACAGACAGACAGACAGACAGCCCCTCCTGCCCCCAGACAGACAGACAGACAGACAGCCCCTCCTGCTGACAGACAGACAGACAGACAGACAGACAGACAGACAGACAGCCCCTCCTGCTGACAGACAGACAGACAGCCCCACCAGACAGACAGACAGACAGCCCCTCCTGCTGACAGACAGCCCCACAGACAGACAGACAGCCCCTCCTGCTGACAAACAGACAGACAGACAGACAGACAGCCCCTCCTGCTGACAGACAGACAGACAGCCCCACCAGACAGACAGCCAGACAGACAGCCCCTCCTACTGACAGACAGACAGACAGCCCCACAGACAGACAGCCCTCCTGCCCCAGACAGACAGACAGACAGACAGACAGACAGACAGACAGCCCCTCCTGCCCCCAGACAGACAGACAGACAGACAGACAGACAGACAGACAGACAGCCCCTCCTGCCCCCAGACAGACAGACAGCCCCTCCTGCCCCCAGCCATCACACTGCTCCCTGCGAACCCTCCCCAAGGCCCCTTTTTCAAACAGCAGCAGCCCCAGCTGTGGCCCAGTGCCTCCCCCCCGGGCCAGGGCTGGGATGTGCTGATCCCCCTCCCGTCAAAGCTCTCTCACAATTTATTCCCTTTTAATTTCAGAAGAGTGTGGCAGTGTGAGGTCTGTGCCGAGCTCAGCCTAGCATGAAATTCCATTAACCCGATCCCGGTGGTTCAATTTGGCTGCTGCTGGCAGCCCCTCCAGATAGCACCTCATGGGGGATCTCAGGCCTTTGCTGCTGCTAATTGGTTCTCACAAGGTTCTCCAGGCTGCAGAATTCCCCTCTCAAGGTCACCTGCAGCCCCCCTGGGCACCTGAACAGCTCCTGCACCGTGACCCTCAGGAATGGTCTCTGGGATTCTCCCACCCCACTGGGGTGAGCACAGCTCTGCCCAGGCTCCAGCACAGCCCACCCCTCACTCCCAGCACCAGCACGAGCCCAGCTGGAAGGGGATTCCCTGCCGGGGACCCCTGCATGGCAGGAGTGGGCAACACCCAGCAGGGAGAGGGGACTGGAGTGCTCTGGCACCTCTGGACAACGTGTCCTCTGATCTGCAGACAACTGACTGCCCAGGCCATTTTAACACCACTGGGAGACCATGAAATACAGTAAAAGCCAGTTGTTAGCTCTTTGTACAGCCAAAACCCATTGGTTGCAGCCAAGCATTGTATTAGAACTGTCCTTCCTGGGATATTCAGGAAGGTTGTGTATAAATGAGATAAAAAAAGAGAGGAGAGCAGGAGCTCACTCTCCAATCTCTGCTACAATTACAGAGTTCATGCTGAGAACCATAAGGGCAACTCTCTTATTTCTGTATGGCTCATTGCATGTGAGTCTCCAGATGTACCACACTCATTCCCAGGGTTCTGTGGAGATTTCAGCTACACTGAAAAATGGCAAATTTCTGCTAATTCAGCAACGTTGGGATCAATCATTCAGCAAGAACTTCCATGGCTTATTAAGTAGTAAATAGACATTTCTCCTTGGAGCCTCTTTGGGGAGTTGGAGCCTGCTCCATGCTCCCTGCCCTGCCAGGGAGGAGCTGGCAGGGAAAGGCCCTTGCTGGGGGCACGGCGGACAGGCAAGGAAAACCCCTGAGTCCAAGAAAAATCAATTCACCTCAAATTTCTGCCTCAGTTCCTCATTTCCTTCCTCTCCCTCGGGAGGCACCGGGACGTTGAAATACTCGCCCTCCTCCTGGCTGAGCAGCTTGAACCTGCAGGGACAGAGAGGGGCAGAGAGAGTCAGGGGCTGCAGGGAGGCAGGAGCTCCTCTCTGCCCCAGCACAGCTCTGCCTCTGCTGTACCAGCAGCCAGGGGACCCTTCCCCAGGCCAGAACCCCCAAACCATGCCCCTCAGCAAGCCCCAGAGCCTCAGTGGCTGGAGGGATGCTCCTGGGTCCTCACTGTCCTGGGGACATCCACTGCCTGCTGTGGTGGGCACACAGAGCACTGGTGCCACTGCCAAACCAACCCTGACCCCAAACCCACAGACAAACTCGTGTTTCTTGGGCAGCCAGGGGCACAGGCATGGGCAAACCCCCTCCCCTGAGCTGCCCCACGAGGCCAGCACATGGCATGTGCCGAGCACACAGACAGGAGGCTCCTCCAGAGGAGGAGAAAAGCTTAAGCAGCAATTCTCAGAACTCATGGGAATGCCCCTGGGATCCCAGGAGCTCCCCCTTGCTGGGGGCCCAGGATGGATCGTGGCGGGGTGTTATCCCAGAGGCTGCTCCAGGAACAAAGCCCTGTCTGCACAGGCTCTGCCTCCCAGCTTGTTCTCTCCATTAACTGCAGTTGTTTAGACATGAAATATGGATCAGAGCTCCTCCAGTTTACTCCAGCCAGCACTGTGACAAGGAAAGTTACTTACATCTCCACTGACATGGTTTTTAAAAGGCTGGGAAATGCTCAGGCTTGGGCTGTGCTGGGAGCTGGCAGCAGTGGCACACAGGCACCTGGCAGGTGCCTGGGAATTCAGGGAAGGGGCAGCTCCCTGCTGTTCTCCAGGGCTCCTGTCCCCATCAGGGCCTGGCAGGGGATGGGCACACATGTGCCAGACACTGTGCCCAGCTCAGAGGGGACAGGACAGAGCTGGAGAGCAGTGGGAGCACCCTCAGCTCTGCCCAGGAGTGGCACAGTGTGGGCATCCAACCCCCCTAATTCCTCCTCTCCATCCTCTGCTCTCAGGGAGACATGTCCAGCTTCCATGGTGGAAAACCCACTCTGGGGTATTCACTCAGCTTAATCACAATCCCATCTCACCAGCCATCCACTCCTGACTTCTGCAGCTCAGAGATGCCGAAGGACAGGGAGCCCATGAAATCATTCCTGCTGGTCAGATCCCAGTCCCAGATCTCCACTGACAACCGCCGGTCCTTGTCTGCCTCCTTCAGCTGGCTGGAAGAGAGCAAGGGCAAGGCCTGGTTTTATCCTGGAGCTGTTCCCACTGCACCGTGCCCCCTGCTCCTGCAGGACAGGGAGCAAAGGGAGGGAGGCTCCTCGAGGCCTGCTGAGGTCTCCAATATTTAATTTCCAAGGCATATCCGATTCACACGGGGAGCACAGAGTGCCTGCCCTGACACACTCTGCTCTGAGCAGGGTCAGGGCAGAGGTCTGAGTGCTTCTGTGTCACTGACAGAACAAAAAGAATCATCTCTCAGTTGAATCAGCTCAATGCCTCTGAATAATTAAATCAGAGCAAATAATGTCATAGTAATTCTTGGTGGTGAGAAAATTTACTTTACAGATTTAAACATTTTCCTCGTACTTACAATTTAAATGTCTCGTTCCACTCAGGATTCAGGGAGCACTTGATAGTTTTGGTCTTCTGTTTGCTTTCGTTTTTGGGGTCAGGGATTAGTTTAAGCTTCACGTAGGGATCTGACAAGCCATTAGGGTCCATAGGAACTAGGTTTTTAGCATCTCTTACTGGGGAAGAGAAAAAGGATTAAATTCAGTATTCCAGCTATAAAAATACCCAACAACTGACAACTTCCCTGTGTGCCAAGAGTAAGTGTGAAAATAGTGATTAAAAGCAGAATTAAACTGGATCTGTGCAGACATGGGCATTACACGAGGAACGACATAATTAACGCAGCTCTCGTGGATGGGGGAGGCTGCAGGGTCGACTCAGGAGATTATTTTTACTTTCTGACAGGCTGATTTGTTGTTTGCTCTCGGTTTTAAGCAGTTTAAAGCTGATTTGTTTCCTCTTGCCCCTTGGGAAGCAGAATTGCAGTGATTTCTGGGGGCCTGGGGCTGGAGCTTGCCTCGAGGAGTGGGGACGGCAACGTGGGGGCAGTGGGGTGGGAGCAGGACCCCAAAGGCACCACAGCAGTGGCCATGGCCAGCACCCAGCTCCCCCCTGGGGCCCGGGGGGCTGGGGGATGCCCACAGGCACCATCACTTGCCCAATGGGCTCTGGGGCCAGCAGCTCCTCCGGGAAGCAGGAGCAGAGCGGGAAGAGCGGACCTGAGGTGACTCAGCTGCTTCTAATTGGATTGCATCTTGGACAAATTAAATACAGCCAGGCTGAGCTGAGTCTCTTCGCCCAGATTAAGTCCAAAAGGGTCTGCCTGCCAGGAGAAGGATCTGATCTTCCCCCCAGGCTGAGCAGAGATACCAGAGATGGGAGGTCTGACGGGTCAGGATGGAGCCGAGCCATAACCTGGGGAAAAACTGTTTGCAGGGAAGGCCAGAGCAGAGCCCCCTCCCCAGGTCTACACAGAGCCCAGGGATTGGGCACAGAGGGTCCTGCCTTGTTGTGAACAGCCTGAAATCCCTGCAGCTCCCACCAGCAGCTCTGCTGTGAGGTTCACGGGGGGCTTAGCTTCACCCCCTAATCCCACCAGGAGGAGGAGGAGGAGGAGGGAGTTCCAGCTGTGTGTGCAGCAGCACAGTACAGAAGGTACTTCCAGGGTCAGAAGAGTAAAACCAACTGCCCAGTTCCCAGCTCACCAGCAAGGAATTTCTGATGAGGTTGGGAACTAGAGAGTTTAGAAAAGCGAATTAATGCCCCCAAAACCTGCCATCTATTGCTGTCCTCCCAAAGCACTGCCCAATTTCCAGCTCCACGGAATCGAACTCGCAGCCAAAATTCAACTGTGCATTTATAAACGAGCTCATTTATCAAACGTGACAGCGCTGACAGCAGCCTGTGAGACAGGGAGAGGTGTGAGCCTGCCGGGAAGCGCCGGCTGCCCCTCCATCCACCCTGCAGCTCTGTGCCCCTGGCTGCCCCCTCCCTCCCTCCATCCATGGATTCCATGCATCCATCCATGCATCCATCCATGCATCCATGCATCCACCCATGCATCCACCCATGCATGCATCCATGCATGCATCCATGCATCCATCATCATCATGCATCCATGCATCATCATCATGCATCCATGCATCCATGCATCCATGCATCCATGCATGCATCATGCATCCATGCATCCATGCATCCATGCATCCATGCATCCATGCATCCATCCATCCATCCATCCATCCATCCATCCATCCATCCATCCATCCATCCATCCATCCATCCATCCATCCATCCATCCATCCATCCATCCATCCCTCAGCTCTGTGCCCCCCAGCCCTGGAGGAGCAGTCACAGCCCTCCCTGCCCCTCTGGCAGCAGGCAGGGAATGACTTCACCCCTGCCCCTGGCACACGTGGCCTCGCTGGGGATGCTCTCACAGAATCATCGCCTCCTCGAGTGGTTTGGGGTGCAAGGGACCCAAAGCCCATCCAGTGCCACCACTCTGGGGCTCCCTGAGCATCCCCAGGGAACGATGCTCCCAGTGCCCTGCTGAGCTGGGGCCTCTCCACATACCCCCTGAGCTCTTCCTGCCTCTTGTCACCTTCCTGGCCTTAAAACAATCATGGAAATGTGTTTTCAGTGCCCCTGCAGCACTGTGGGAGCCTCGGGGAAAGGGGCACAGCCATGGCCAGTCCCAGGACTGGGCACGGATGGCAGCACCAGAGCTGTGGGATGGTCCTCACTGCTGACCACCCCCTTCTCCTGCCTCAGGGTCAGCAGGAACACCCAGGACCCCCCATGAGAGCAGCAGAAGGAGCCCAGGGCTGGGAGAGGCTCTGGGCTGTCCCACAGCCTCCCTCACTGGGAGGAGGCACAGGATGATGTCACACAGAATGTGTGATGGCTCTGGCTCTGCTCCACGTTTCACTGTCCCAACAGCCAGCACAACATCCCCTGGAGAATCATGAAGAGCCCTCTGTTGTTTATCAGGCTGCCCTTCGCTTCTTTAAGGAACAGGAGAAGTCGTTCCTGCCCTCGCAGTTAATCAGTTTATGCCCTGAAGCATGAGATTTGATTACCTCATGTTATTATCTCAGCGTGCAGACCTCAAAATTTCATTAATGGGAATAATTTTATCTATTCATTTAAAAAAACCAAAATGCTTCTGCTTGACCTTAAGAAACTTCCTGACTTTTCAAGCAGAAATCAATAATTAAGTGAAGGAAAAATAAAAACCTGGAGCGGCACAGCAGCGATACCTCACAGCAGGGGAGATGTGCTCCTCGCCAACACTTATGGCATTCATTTGACAGTTAAATTTGATGTAAAATAGTTTTTAATCTCTCATATCCTGACAGTTTTGTGCATCATTAAGAAGCAGTAACATCATTATTAACAGTGATGAGTAAGAATATTATGATCCCATTTAAAGCAAGTCCTAAATCACTCTGGGTACCAAGGAGAGGCCACGGTGGGCTCAGGTCATGGTCAGGAGGAGATGTTGGCAAGCCCTGGACACCTCTGGCGTGGGGGGCAGTGCTGGCAGTGCCCTCCTCCTCCTGCACACAATTCCCATGGCTCTGGGGACACTGCTCCCCTGCCACGGCAAGGAGACCTCACCCTCCCTGCCTGGAGGGCCAGGGCAGGCACAGCTGCGGGAGTGACACCTGAATAATTGATTCTGCAAAGTTTGCAACAGCATCTCAAGAATAGTTCAGACATCTCTGAGTTACTCCAGCAGCCGTAACTGTGGAATTTGGGAGGAGACACCCACAGCTCCCGTGGGAAACGTGGGAAGCAGCTGCAGCCTGCCCAGGGAGCAGGGAGCACAGGTCACAGGCAGCAGCTCCCCGAGGCTGGGAGAGCAGGGCCAGGCCCCCTCCCCAGCTCCCAGGCATCCAAGGAAAGGCAGCACTGAAACGCTGGATAAACAAAGCCCAGCCAGTGAGTTCCTGAATCTGCCACACGGGGCTCGCTGCGATGGGAAATGACAAAAAAGGCTGCAGGGAACCCAAACCCACCGCTACCCTGCTCTCCAGGCATCTCCGTGGGCTGACACACCGAGCCCCTGCTCTCTGAGTACACAGGACCACAAGCCTGCTCTTCGTGTTTTGTGCTGTTGTGTGACTCGAGAATTATTCGGTTTCTGTTTTTCTTAGCAAGGCGTACAAGAATAGTTTGAGATCTCTCCGTTCTCTTGTTCAAGGACAATTTATTGTTTGTTATTTAGAATGTAATGACTTTGGTCTGTAAAGATCTGTCTTGCAGGTCGAAACGGAGTAGATTGTTATTTTCTGGGCAGTGTTTATTTTTTATATTAAAATTTATGTATTTTCTATTTACAAAATTTTTTAATATTTATCAGCTATGTTAGACTGTGTATCTTTATTCTAAACTAATCAAAATGTGCTACTACTATAGCAGAAGATGGAGACTAAAAGACTAAGAAGAAGGGCAGGGACACACTCAAAATCTTTCATTTTTGCTCTTTAAACTTTCATTATAAAACTATTAAAGTTTTATATTTTCACCCTGTGCCAAGTTAACCATCACTCTACTCAAACTCTAGTGTCCTGTAATTCTCCATACAAGGTTGGTAATTTTTATCATGGGCTCAAGTCAAACACACAGGTGTTTTTGACTCCGTGCCAGGGTCTCTGATCACCCAGGGCAGTCAGAGGAATGTTCTGTTCAGAGCAGGAGGTTCTGCTTCCTACTGCCCTCCAAAAGGAAAGGCACTGGCTCAGGCTGCCCAGGGAAACCGGGGCTGTCACAGCCCTGCAAGGCTTGGAGCAGCCAGCTCTAGTGCAAGGTGCTCCTGCCCATGGCAAGGGCTTGCAGCTGGGTGGCCTTTAAAACAAACCCTTGCAGGATTCTATGGACCTGGGAAAAACCCTTCCAAAGGCTGTGTCCCTGCAGGGTGAGAGCTCCAGCCCCTCATCCCAGCCCTGGGATGGGATTTTGGAGAGGGGAGGGCTCTCAGGCTGACCTGCAGCACTCATCCTGCCCCTGCAGCAGCACCAGCCCCACCCCAGCAGCACCCAGATTAACACCTCGGGAGTTAAAACATTTAATTATTGCTCGGATAAGAATATATTTGCACATGCTCATACAATGGAAAAGGACTCATTACAGCTGCGTCTGCCTGGGCCGGTGATTATTAATTAACGCACTTCCAGCTCGTTTATCTAATCAGCCTAATTGGTTTCACTCTAGGTCACTGTTTTCCCTCATCAGTCGGTAAATAGGGAAGCTCCGGTCGCGGCAGGTGCTGCCATGGGGGCTCGGCTGGGCAGGAACCACCGGGAGCACCGGCAGGAAGGGCATTCCCGAGGGAGAGGAGGGAGCCCGGCCGGGCAGGGGCACACAGCACCCTCTGCACACCCCCCCCCACACACACACACACACTCGGGCAGAGGCTGGAGATTCCCACTGCCCACCCCCCGGCCCCACAGCTCAAACCCCGCAGTTCTGCCTCCTCGTCCCTCTCCAGCTCGGTTCCTGCCAAGCCTCCTCCTCTGCCCGAGGGGAGATGCAGCTGCGGTGGGATGCTCTGACACAGGGCACACAGGCTGTGCTGGGAAGAGCTGGCTCTGCAGAGGGGCCCTGCACAGTCCCAGCCTGGAGCAGCGCTGGCTTTAATGCACTCCCAGCCTCATCCTCCCTGCATTTCCCAGGCTCAGATATTCCTGGCCCTTAATACGACAGGTGCAGCACAATCTGCACTGGGAGCTTTGCTGTTACAGAGCAGGGCTGTGCAATGCCTCGATGCCACGTTAATTTGCTGTGATTTCCCACTTTACCCCACAGCCTGTTCCCGCTAATAAGACACTTGATCAAAGCCCAGAGCAGGAACACTGACGAGGAATCTTCTGTTCTACACCAGCCAGGCAATGCCCTGGGTGTCTGTCTCCTGCACCAGGGCTTCAGAGACACATCCCACATTCCAAATATGGGCAGGAATTGTTCCCTGGAGGGTGGGCAGGCCCTGGCACAGGGTGCCCAGAGCAGCTGTGGCTGCCCCTGGATCCCTGGCAGTGGCCAGGCCAGGTTTGACAGGGCTTGGAGGAGCCTGGACAGGGGAAGGTGTCCCTGCCCATGAGCTTCAGAGCTTGGTCCCTTCCAATCCAAATCATTCCAGGACTCAACGATTCTGTTGAATCCATATTTTCTATCGGAAGGGAAAGAGAAGGGGAAAAATCAGAGTAAGGGGAGGGGAAAGCACAGAGCTGAAGAGCACACGGCAAATCCCCGTTCGATTCGTCAGCTCGAGAGGAAAATCCGAGCGGCGTTGGCCGTGCCCGTGCTGCCGCCTGCAGGCACCGGCCCTGCCCGGCACCGCCGGGATGCTCCGGCCACCGAGAGCCTCCCCAGTTCCTGGGCAGGGGTCCCGCAGCCGTGAGACAGCCAGGAGATCTCCCTCATCATCGCCAGCAGCAGAGGTGGGCTGCTCCATCCCCCTCCGCCCCCTGCCCGCCCCGCTCTGCAATTCCTGCACAAACCGTGGAAAGGGCATTGCCCACCCGCAGTCTGCTCGGAGGCAGCTCCTGCCGGAGCCCGGCTCTGCCCCCGCCGCCCCCCGGGCACGGCAGCGCTCCGCGGGCGGCTCCGGCAGGAATTGCTCGGGAAATCCCTCCGAGTCCACCCAGACCAGCTGTGAGCCCAGCACTGCCCAGACCACCACAGCCACAGGGCTTTGAAGTCCCTCCAGGGGTGGGGACCCCACCCTGCCCTGGGCAGCTGTGCCAGCGCGGGGCAGTTCTTTCCAGGAGGAAATTCTCCCAAATATCCACCCTGAGCCTCCCCATGCCCAACCTGAGGCCGTGCCCCTTGTCCTGTCCCTGTTCCCGGGGAGCAGAGCCCGAACCCCCCTCACTGCCCCTCCTGGCAGGACTTGTGCAGAGCCACAAGGGCCCCCCTGATTTCTATTTTCTCCAGGTTGAGCCCCTTCCCAGCACCCTCAGGAATTCTCCATCCCCTTCCCAGCTCCCTCAGCCCCACCTGGTGCTCCAGCCCCATTCCCTTCTCTGGATGCACTCCAGCCCCCCGGTGTCCTTGTCCTTGGGCCCCTCACAGCCCAGAGCTGCCCCAGGATTGCAGGTGCCCCCTCGGCAGGGCCAGCACAGCCTTGGGTGGCTCCATCTCCCAAGGGCTGTGCGCCCACTCGTGCTCTGGGGGCCATCTGGGCTCCCCAGTGCCCAGCTCTCCTCTCCCAAAGCACTCCCACTCCTCTGCCAGCTCCACGGCAGAGCTGGAGAGCTCAGCACGCTTCCCTTCCTCTCTGGAAAAGCCAACAGCTGACACGTTTTCACCAACACCTCCAGAGTGGCCCGAAATAAAACAGCCTCTCCAAGCCAGCTGAAGAAATGAAAATCCAGCTGCACAGGACGGGGCTGGGGAGCCCCATCCCTGCCTCTGGGGCGTGGGGAACACGAAACCAGGGCGCCCGTGGTGACAGCAGGAGGGAGAGAGCTGCACCCCGCTGGCACCTGAGGGAGGCTGGGGGCAATCACAGAATCTTTAGGGTCGGAAAAGTCCAGCCTTCAGGAAGGTGCCTGGGAGGCAGGAGTTCTGTAAATAGTTCTATCGGGCTCACTGAGCCTTTCCTCTAAGGACAAATACAACAAGAAACGAATTATAAAGTCCTCCACAACTTTTTTTCCCATTTTTCATTAACACTTTCAACAACTTGATATTTTTTTCCGAGAACACTCCTGATGGCTCTCCCCGGGGGACAAGCACCCATCAGAACAGCAAGCAGCACCACGGGATCCTACAGGGCCGACCCCATCCCACAGAAACAAACCCCGGGGATGTCACGGCGGTGACAGGATGTGGGAAACCAGCCTCCTGCGGGAGAGGCGATGGAGAAGGAGCCGCTGTTGCCACGGGTGTCCCAGCCCGGGGTCCCTGCCCACGCAGGGGACAGGGGGGCTCTTCACACGCCTGGCTTTGACTCATGCGGGAATAACCGCGACAGCTCGGCCGGGGCTGCCGGGTCACGCCGTGGGCTGCAGCCTCCCTCCCCCGCCGGCAGCAGGGACTGTCACTGTGCCCGCCGCCAGCCATCCCTGCCTCCCACCCTGCTGCCGCTGCTCCGCCGGCCCCCAGAGCCACAGCTCGGGCTGCTGGCCCCGTGCCGGGCACAAGAGCATTCCCGAGAATGCTTTGGGAGGTGCCTGTAGGTCATGGGGGGAGCATCACCCCCTGGGAACTCAACATCCAGGTGGCAAAACCCTCTAGAGATGGGCTAACCCTGTTCCCGGCCACAAGCCACACCCCTCCCAGGGTCCTGCAGATGCTGGAAAGGTCTTTTTATTAATAAATAATAATATTTATTTATTATTTATTACGTATATTATATTATTAATATTATTAATTATTAAACAATATATTGAATTATGTTATTATATTATAGTATATTATAATATATAATATACTATAATATACTATACTTATATTTATAGATATAAATATATACTATTATATAGTATATAAAATTAAATTATTAATAATATATTATTAATATTATTTATAATACATATAAATAATATAAAAATAAATAAAGAAAGAAACTTTACATCATCCCAAAAAACACCTTGAAAAGTCGGTGCCTGGCAGTGCCAGCGACACAGGGCCTCCTGGAGGCGCAGGCAGGCTTTGCCAGAGGCTGGGCCTCCGAGGAGCCTGGGCGCACCCGAGGAGCCGGGCGCTCCGGAGAGCCGGGGCGCACGGAGGACCCGGCGCACCCGAGAGCCGGGCGCTCCCGGAGGAGCCCGGGGCGCACCCGGAGGAGCCCGGGGCGCTCCCGGAGGAGCCTGGGGCGCACCCGAGGAGCTGGGCGCACCCGGAGGAGCCTGGCGCTGCCTGCCCGCGCTCCCGGCACACACGTACCTACGACGGTGAGCACGTCCTTGTCGATGTCTGCGCGGATGTAGATGCGGCCCCGGCGCTCCGTGTGGTCGGTCCCGCACAGGCTGGGCACGTTCATCACGCAGCGCTTGTGCACGTTCATCATGCAGGCTGTGGGACACGAGCGGTGCCTTCAGTGCGAGCCTTTGTACTTTTCGCATTCTGTGTTTTACCGTGCGGTTCTGGGGCTCGGGTTAAGTGTTGTGAGCTCTCCTCACGGGGCAGGGAGACAAAACAATTCTGTTTCTAGCTTGGGACTGAGGATAACTGATAGAAATTTCAGACCCAAGAAAAGCAACGGTGAAGTGAGAAGGAAAAACAAGGGGGATGGAGCTTCATAATCTGGAGCTGTAATTGGACAATGAACTCCAATATCCTAATGGACCAGAACTTCTCCAAGTGTGAGCCCTCCTGATCCATTCTGTGCCCATCTTGGGGTCACCTTGGGTGTGCCCAGCCAGGCTCTTGGGCTGCCCAGGTGTGCCCAGGGAGGTTTTAATAAATCCCTGCTTTATCCTTTTGCTCTGCCCGCTCTCAGGGCAGCCTCCAGAAGGCGCCAGAGGGGACACTCAGCACCCTGGCACCACTGCCAGGGCTGTGGGGAGGGCACAGGGACAGCCTGCCCTCCTCCAATACCGGGATGTTGCGAGGGGCTCTGGGATAAACACAGAGCAAATGGATCTCCAAGGGCAGCTGGAGGCTCTGCAGAGCCTGGGCACAGGAACCCACTGCCAGCAGCTCTGGGCGCTGCCTGAGAGACCCCAGGGCCCTGGACCCTGTTAAACTGCTGGAGTTCTGCTGACTCATTAAAATTCTCTTCCATCACCCCCAGGGTGCAACGCCAGGTGCTCAGCTGGATCCACCAGGAGCCAAAAAGGGCATTAAAAATTTCCTGTGTATCCGTATACACACAGAGAGGCATAAAGCTCTGCCTATATATAAAAATACATATACATGTATTTACATTTTAAAGCAGTTCACTTCCCCTTGGCAAGATTCCCAAGGTTCTAAGGAATATGCTGTTCCCAGACAGCCAAGCTTCCCCATCCCTGAGCAAGGAGCAGCCAAGCTCGGCACATGCTGCATGTCCCAGTCCCCTTAAATAGGAACACACAGGATTAACTCGGAAAATTACTGATTCCATCCTTTCCCCCTGCTTCCAGCCCCCGTTTTTCTCCTCCCTGCGCAGCAATTCCCCCGCTGGCAGCGCCGGGAGAGGCCACAGGGTGTCACTCGGAGCCAGCGCAGAGCGGGCGTGCGGGGGGACCGGGGCTGCGGGAGGGGGTGGAGGCAGGGGATGCTGCAGGTGATGCTGCTCTGGAGGTGATGCAGGGGATGCTGCAGGTGATGCTGCAGGGGGGGCTGCAGGTGATGCTGCTCTGGGGATGTTTCTGCAGAGGGATGCTGCTGCAGTGGGGGATGTGGATGCTGCACAAAGGGGGATGTGGGGGGATGCAGCTGCAGAGGGGTGAGGGCAGGTTCCCCCCAACCTTTCCCTCCCCTCTCCCCGCAGCAGCCCCGGGGGCTCCCCACGCTGGGTGAGGAGGTGCCCCAGGCACTCAGGGCCCTGCAGCTCCACACCACTGGCAGAGGGCACAGGCTCTGGGCTGCAGCCCAGCCCTGGGGTGCCTGAGCCCCCCTCCCCTCGGTCACTTACTGTCACATTTCATCCCCTGATGAATGAGCCCGTACAGCAACGACCCGCAGTGGTCACAGAAGGTGGGGCTGGAGTACGTGTGGATTTTAAATTTGTGTTTGCTCCGGGGATCCTGGGAGGAAAATAAAGGACAAAGATTATAAACTTGCTTCAAATGTTGGCAAGGCAGCCCTGCTCTTCCCATTCCAAGTGCCAGCTGGCTCTGGAGGTGCTGCTAATGGACTTCAGGCAACTGCCACCGACTCGTGGGGACCTTTTCCAGCAACCACAGGATCCAGCTTTATTCCTCTTCATCTGTGTTGCCATAACAATGAAAAAGCAAGGCACTGGCTTGGCTGGGGATTTACTGTTTTTCAATAACTCAGTCTTAGCATGGAAAGCACCAGGTGAAATTGGTAGGTACGAAGCAACAGAAGGGCTGGACACTGCCCAACTTCCACGCAGAGCAGGAAAAGCCACCCATGATTCCACCTGTATTAAGCCTGCCCAGGAAACATCTCTTGTGCTGTGGTGCCAGCCCTCCCCTCACACTCCCAGGCATTCAAGCTGCTTAGAGGATACGTTAATATTTTGAGCTTTCTTAAAAGCAGATTTTTGCCCAGCAGCAGAGGGTGCAGACCCAGCAGAGCCCAGTTTATCCTTTTATCCCTTGTGCAGGCACTGGGCAAACTCCTGGGCTCCACCAAGGGTCAGCAGGAGTTACAGCCAAACAAACCCAAATCATGGAATCACAGAATGGTTCCAGTCAATCCAGAGCCACCCCTGCCATGGCAGGGACCCCTCCCACCATCCCAGGCTGCTCCCAGCCCTGTCTAGCCTGGCCTGGGACACTGCCAGGGATCCAGGGGCAGCCACAGCTGCTCTGGGCACCCTGTGCCAGAGAAAACTTCCAGAAGAAACAGCTCCTCATCAAGGAGACAGAGCCAAGCACTGTGGCAGAGCAGGGGTTTGGCATTTCTTGGCTCATTCCATGCAAGAGAGGAGAGCTGTGGGAGCTCAGGAGAGCCTGGAGCAGTGGGGCTGGGCAGAGGAAGCTGCTGGGGCTCCACACCCCCGGGGAGCAGCAGGGGCAAAGGGGGAAGGTTCCTGCATGGAGCAGCTTGATTTCATCTCAGGTTAATTGTTTAAGGGGTAGGGATGAGGCTCAGCTCCCAGCTCCGTCATTCGAGCTGAGCAGCTTTTTAATGGCCTGGAAAGCTGCCCAGGCATTAGCAAAGACACCTTTTCAGGGCACTGTGAGCAGAGTAAATAAATAAAGAGTGGAATCAGAAGCGAGCTATAACATCACCGCCAATACATTCCATCCCCCGAAATTAATTTCCCAGCACTGTTGCATTGGAGCCTCCAGCTGCATTAATCACCAACATTCTGCTTTACTGCTCAGTGCCACAGAGAACCCCAATGGCACCCAGGAGGGAGAAACCAAGAGAGCTCCCTTTAACTTGGCCTGTGCCACTCCAGGGACCGGGTACAGGCTTCAGCCAAAGCACTGAAATGGAAATATCTCACATTTTACTCCGAGGAAACTGCTCTAGACACAGCTCCCAGCGTGGCTCCAGCTGGCAGAATGGCACAGGAAGGTTGAGAGGACGAGGGGCTGCAATCAACACCTGTCCTCTGGACCCCAAGAGAGTTACTGCTGTCAGTGACTCCGTAGGTCTGAGAGCCTTTTGCATTCCTCAGACATTTGTAAGAGAGCAGAGAAATCAAGCCTGGATTTTAGAACAGGAGGTGGGGGCAGTTCCCCCCCATTAAACTCGGGGCAGGCAGCCAAGAGGCAGCCAGGACTCAACCTTGAGATAGTCTGGAAAGTTCCAACCCAAACCATGCTGTGATCCTGACTCCCTTGCCGGTGGGAGAGAGGAGGTCTCTGTCTGCCCATCCTGCAGAGCCCCAGGCACAGCACCTGCAGCAGCTTCCCTTGGCAGTGGGATGGGCAGGGGGACACGGGGGCAGCTCTGGGGGAAGCCACGTGCCTGGAGGGATCGCCCCCAAGCACTCCCTGCTAGAAACAGAGATTCCTGTTCAGGCAAGTGCAAGCGTCAGTCATTCATAAAAAACACAAGCTCGTTACAAAAAGAGACAATTCCCACTTCGTGCGAAGGATGCTGAATTCCCAGCGGAACCTGGAGTTCGAGAAGCTGGAGCTGGAAAAGCAAAGTGTCAAAGCAGGGTGGGCTCCCCAAAGCAGCACCCCCTGCCCAGGGCTGGGCTCTCCTTCTGCTCCCACCCCCTGCTCTGGAGACCCTCACACCCAGAGGGGCTGAGCCAGAGCCTGGCAGGGTGATGGAGCAGCCAGGCCTGGGGAGGATGGGCTGCTGGGGCTGGTGTCACCTTGCCCAGAGCCTCAGAAAGTGCCAGAAGCTGGCAGTTCTGGGGACCATTTCTGGGCGAGGCTGGAGCCGCTGTACAAAGAGACTATTTTTGTACCAGGAGACAGGACTGACGAGAACACTGCGTATGCAGATGCTGAGACTTAAAACAAGAATGGTTAAAAAGAAGTTTGCCAAGAAAAGAAAAGGCTCTTCTCCTCCCCCACCAGCGCTGAGCCAGCCTGAAGAACGGGGCAGAAACAGCTTTTCTTTGGAGCAGAGCTGGAAAATGCCATGAGCAGAGGCTGAGCATGGCTCTGCCCTGCCCTTCCCAGCAGAGCTGCCACAGGGCCAGCAGGCTCTGCAGAGAGAGGGGCAAGCCTGGGGCAGGCAGTGGGGTGGCCAGGGGAGGCTGTGAGCTCCTGCCCTGCAGGCACTGACCCAGCAGAGGTGGCAGAACCCACCTGGTTTCTGCTCCCCAGATCAGCATTAGGTTTCTGGTCCAAAATGAACCAGTGCAATATCCCATCCCTGACTAATAGCATTGGAAGTTTCCCCTGCTTCCTTGTCCAAATAAGAAAAAAATCCTCCCTGTGAGGGTGTGCAGGCCCTGGCACAGGGTGCCCAGGGAAGCCGTGGCTGTCCCTGGATCCCTGGCAGTGTCCCAGGCCAGGCTGGATGGGGTTTGGGTTGATGGAAGGTGTCCCTGCCACCCAGAGCACTGGAACTCCAAATGTCCTGCAGCAGAGCCTCGGGAGGGGCAGCTGGGCCCACACTGGCAGCCAAGGGTGTTTGAAACCTCTGCACTCACATCAGCTGCATTTGACAGAACACAGAGCTTTGCCTTCCAGATTAGGGGCTGCTGCTTTCCCTGTCTCATTGCAAAGAAAGCTTTAAATTATCTCTGCTGAAGAAGAATTAGCACAGTTCATGTGAAGAGACCATTTTAAAGTGAATTTCATAGTGATTTAAACAGCATAATAGGAAATACAACACAGCCACATCTTACTGCCTGCACTCAACAAACGCTGGCAGGGACATAAACCCAAAACCTCGCATTTGATTCCCATATTTCCCATGTGGAAAATCCCCTCGGTATGCAGGGAACGACTCACAGCAGACAGAAGTGGTTTGTCATCCCTTCCAGGGAAAGCTGGGATTGCAAGAGGCTGGGTCAGGGGTGGCAGCATGATGCTCCAAGTGGCATCCTGCCACTGTGGCAAACACCAGGGACAGGGACCAGTCCTGCCTGGGAGCTGCTGCCCTGGCCATGCACCCCACCTGCCTGCACAGGGCTGGGGAAACACCTTGGTGAGAAATAGTCCCTGCAAAAACCACGCAAGGAAGTTCAGGAACAAGGGAGTGAGGGTGGTGGGTGTTTGTGTCAGTGAGAGGAGTCACAATAAATCACCCAGACAGCCCAGAGGAGTCACACACAGGAGGAAAACAGGGCCTTGGAACTTGGTGGGCTTCAAAGCCCCTGCCAAGTGAAACCAGGCTGTGATTCCCTGTTCTGGAGCATCCTTCCTGCCACCCTCGCTCCTCCCCGGCAGTCTGGCACACTGTGAAGGCACTCTGACACTGCTGCTCCAGTGAGCAACACCAGAGCTGGTTTTCTGTAATTCACAGCCCTGGCTGAGCCCCCGGAGCACAGGGCCAGAGGGCCAGGGGCCGGGCAGGCAGAGGAGCAGGAGCAGCTCCTGGGGAAGGGGAAAGAGCAGGGAAAAGGGGTAGGAGCAGGGAAAGGGGCAGAAGCAGCTCCTGGGGAAGGAGCAGGAGCAAAAGCAGACATCTCCTGGGGAAGGGGAAGGAGCAGGAGCAGGGGCAGGAGCAGCAGCAGAAGCAGGAGCAGCTCCTGGGGAAGCAGCAGGGGCAGAAGCAGCTCTTGGGGAAGAAGCAGGAAGCTCCTGGGGAAGCAGCAGGAGCAGGGGCAGGAGCAAGGGCAGCAGCAGCAGCAGCAGGAGCAGCTCCTGGGGAAGCAGCAGAGCAGGGGCAGGAGCAGCAGCAGCTCCTGGGGAAGCAGCAGCAGCAGCAGCAGCAGGCACGACCTCGGGCCCCGCGCTGGGGCTGCTCCGGTGTCAAACACGTCCTGCCCTGCAGCTCCCCGCTGTAAATCCATTTCTATTGACAGAAGACCTCGTCCTCTCGTCAGACAACTGCGCAGGGATAGGGATGACAGTCGTTGTTCTCTGCCTGCTGCTGCCAGCACCAAACAGAACACTTTCTGAGCAGCAGAAGAAAGCCAAGCTCAGCTGCTCTCTCCCAGAGCAGCGTTTGCTTCTCCACATCCTTCAGACACTCTGGTAACTCACACCTGCCTTGGGAGTCATTTTATTGCTCCTCCGGGGGAGCAGGGCTCCCACGGCCCCTTCCTGCAGCCCCCAGGGGCTGGCACAGCACAGAGAGCCCCGACCCCACTGCTGCCAGCATCCCTCACCCCCTCCCAGAGAGGGACAAGCCCAGCCCAGCCTGGCACTGCAGAGCGTGGGAGGGCACGGACCCTCCACCCACTCCAGCCCCCACCTCGGGCTGGGGTCACCAGATCCCCCCAGCCCCGAGCAAGGAGGGAAGAGCTGCTGAGGCACAGGGCTGAGGCCATAGCAGGAGGAGAGCTGGGCTCCAGAAGGAGCTGGGAGGGAGCAAGGCAGAGACATCTTCATCCCACGGGAACTGCGAGCAGGTGCCCTCGCCCCAGGGGCAGATGGCACAGCACGAGGGCTGGAGAAGTTAATTAGCAGGACAACAGAAAGCAGCAAGTTGCAGGAAGGTTGTGAGGATCGGGGCCAGGGCAGCCCAGAGGAGCGGGAATGGGGAGGGGGGATCGGGGCTCTGCACTCACAGGCAGCCCCTGGGGAGAGAGGGGGGCCCTGGGGCACAGCAGGAGCCCTGCCATGGAGAAACTCCTCCTGAACCCCCTCCTGAACCCCCTCCTGAACCCCCTCCTGAAACCCTTCCTGAAACCCCTCCTGAAACCTCTCCTGAAACCCTTCCTGAAATCTTCTCTCCAAGCCACTAATGGGGACAATTTACACACAAAATTGAAATGTAGCTACACTGGCCCCTTACCTTCCCAGAGCAACTCTGATATTTATTAACACATCCTGATTAGATGACCTTTAACAGGATCATGCAAAGAAGGTCATTTTAATGATTATTTTGTCTACAATTTAAATAATTATGCATTCTACTAATAGCTCCAGCTATAATTAGGTTTGCCAACTGGAATACATTACACGGGCTGACTCTGGGTCCTGGAGATCTCGCTGTGGGTCAGGCAGACCCTGGCTGTGGGTCACACACACCCTGGCTGTGGGTCAGCCACTCCAGCTTTTCATTCTGCCCACAGGAGAGCCAGGAGTGCCAGAGCTGGGGATGAGGAGCAGCAGAGCTGGACAGGGAGGGGGCTTTGGGCTGTCAGCCCCTCTGGAGCACCTTCAGGAGCCCCAGGCCAACAGGACACCAGTGCGGGACCAAAGTCCTGCCCTGCCTGCACACCCCAGAGCACAAACACAGCCCTGTGTCTGCAGCACCAGCAGTCCCAGCTACAGCTTCATTCCCTGCTGCAAGAAGCAATTAATCTTTCATTTTTTTCCCTGCTTGGAGACACTATCATGTGTAATTAGTCCTCTCTCCCAGATGGAAGCTCCTCCTCGGCAGCCTCGGCAAGGTTAAACACACAGCCACACTCCTCGAGGAGGCTCAAACTCAACCAGATCAAACAGAAACACCCAAAATGGCAGCACCCAACAGTGACAGACTGTGACATTTCACTGGTCTCCAGGGATTCTGCTCTGCTCCCCAGGCGTGCAACACCAGCCCCCCTGGGCTCTCTCCGCATGCACCACCCTCCATCCCCTGCAGCACCCCCTGAACTTCCAACTGCACAGTCCCAGCTCAGGAATTAGAATTACCCAGTTGGTAAAATGTCAACATTCAGGTAGACCATAAGCACTGAACAGGTACAAAATGGTTTTCTCCTCAATTCCCCAGCACTGTGAAGACACAGAGATCAAGGAGCAAAGTCAGAAGGTGTTTTCTTTACACATTTCCTGGCCTCCAGGTCTAGGCCACAGGGAAGAGCAGCTCTGGGATCCCAGCTGGCAGCAAAGCCCCAGCCCAGGCTGCAGCACCTGCCCAGCTCCCTTCCCTCTCCAGCTCAGCAGAACCACTGGCCCAGTGCAAGGATGCACTCATGCGAGGTGTGACACCTGCAATAAGTTAAACTCCTTTCAGTGGGATTTGTATTCCTGGAAGAGTTACCAGCTTGCTGCACCAGCTGCAAAAACACATCCCTGTAAGCAGCACAGCCTGATGCCACCAAATCTGCCACCAGTGCAGGTGGCTCTGCATTCACAGCGTGGTTAGCAGCAGCCCAGGAGCAGAGGGAAACTCCAGCTCTCCACTGCTCAAAGCAAAGCCCCTGTCCCTGGCTCCTTCCTGAGCCAACAAGACATTGCTGTGTGCTGAAGCAGCTCTTCCTCTCCTGATTCAAAGCTCCTTAAGGATTATATGATTATATAATTATAAATATGATATATTATAGATATAATTATGCTGCTGTAAGAGCAAGACTGACAGTGCAGGAGGAAGGAAGCTTGCCCTGCCTGCATCCCCCAGTGACACCCCCCTGCCAGAGGGGCAGGGGACAGACCCAAGGGGCTCTGGCAGCCTTTGCTGAAGAGAAAAAAAAAAAAAAAAAAAAAAAAAAGCTATAAACGGGCTGTTTTCTCCTTGCCTTAGTCCCAAGACCTGCATTCTATCTTCATTTTCAGAAGTTATGTATTAAAAGATTAATTAAAGTGCTGGGCAGCTGTTACCTGTCTGCTGCCTGTGCCACGGTGCTGATGCTACCCGAGGGACAGCAGTGAGTGACAGGGAATGTCACCAAGGGCCTTCACACCAGCCCTGCTATGGAGTGGGGCCTGCTCAACTTGTGACAATTTTATTTAGACCCTTCCCTTCCCAGGCAGAGAATGCCCAGAGTCACCCAGAGCTGCTGCAGAGCCCAGCTGGGACCCGGCAGCCTGAGGGGCCCTCGCTGTCCTCGTGTGCCACAGCTCAGCAGGGCTGGGGCAGGGAGGCAGAGAGTCCTGTCCTGTCCTGTGCCTCCTGTCCCCCTCAGCCAGAGCTCTGTGGGGACAGGGGCAGTGCCCTGGCAGTGCAGCCCTGCTGCCCTCCAGGAGCCAGCACGGGGGGCAGCTGCTGCCCTGCCCCTGCCAACCCTCGCCTGCCTCCAGCAGGGATTTCAGCCTTTCTGTCCCCCCGGGCACCTGCCCAGGCTCCCAGGGCCACTCCCAGCCTGCTGCTGGGAGCTGGGCTCTGCTCCTGGCCCCCCTCCTGCACCCAGAGCCCAGTCAGCCAGATTCCACCTCGGCACGCACAGGGGCCCCCGTGCCTGTCAGAACAGAGATCTGGGGGTGACATTCACCCCCTGAGCAGGTCACACAGCCCCAGACACGCCCAGGGACTCACTGCCACTGCCTGTGTGTGTCTGAGGTGGCAGAGAACAGAGAGGATGCCAGAGCTGCAGCCACACGGCCAGAGGCAGCCTCGCAGTGCCACGTCTGTGAGAGCCCACAGAGAGAGGGGACAGGGCTCTGCCGCAGCCCCCATGTCCCACAGAGGGTCATGGACACTGGCACTGCCCGGGTGGCCAGCTCAACCCTCAGGGAAGGGATCACCACCATTCCCTCATTTCTTCTCAGCTCTCCCTGCCCGTTTCAGCAGCAGGGAGTGAAACTGCCTGGCAAAAGGGCTGGGATGGGAAGGTGAGCATCCCAAAACCATCACTTCCCTCTCCTGCAGCCCCTGACAGGCCCTGCTCCGGGCAGGGCACTGGGCACACACACACAGACCCCCTGCTCCCTGCACAGCCCCCGGGAGTGCCACGGGCACTGCGATGGAAGGGGATGCTCGCAGTATCCCAGCCAAGCCTCAGCCCCACTCCAGGCAGGCAGCAGCTCCTCCCCACACCTCCACGGGCAGTCCTTGCTTGTCTCAGGCTCAGGGAGCCCTCAGGGGCTTCTGTCCTGTGGGTGCCAGCAGTGCCACCCTGCCACCCTCCTGGGCTGGCTGCACGGGGGCAGGAAGGGTGGCCGGTGCTGCTGCGCAGACCCCACGGCTCAGGAGGGGGACCAGCCCCCTCCCGGGCCCAGAACCAACCTCACCAACTGCTGATGCCCCCCGAGAGCCTGGCCCCCCAAATCCCCCTGTTCTGTCCCTGTCCCAGCCCCGTTCTGGAGGGCAGCCCACCACGCGTGTTTAGCCTCCACCTTCCGCAGCCTGTTACGCCGCCTGCTCCCACCACTTCTATTTTTAAGGGTGAGAGCTGTGGTGCTCTGTCGTTTCCCCAATTCAAGCTCCTCACTCCCAGCAGTTCCCCAAATTAGCCAGTTTCCACAGTAAAACACAGAACCTGCCAGACGGACCTGAGTGGTGCTGGCAGAGCCCAGCTCTGCTGCCCCCAAGCCAGGGGATCCACTGGGAAACAAAATCCTCGGGGAAACAAGGGTGGGGACTTAGCTAGCCAGTGTTGGGTGGTATTCTGACACAAGGGAGAGAAGGGCATCAGGGCAAGGCTGCAGGCTCAGCCCCAAAGGCACATCTTTGCCTCCCCATGTGTTCCCTCTGCTCTGCCGAGCACACATTATTGGGGTTTGAGTGTTTTAAGTATCCCAGAAACCTAAGAATCCCAGAATCCCAGTCCCTAAAGGGATTTAAAAGCCACGTGGACGTGGCACATGGGGATGTGGGTGGTGGTGGCCTTGGGGAATGACGATCTCACACTCGGTGATCGGTGGCTTTTCCAACCTAAACCGTCCCGTAAATTCGAGATGCCTGTGACACAGCAATCCAGGAATGCCCTCAGCCCAGGCAGCTGGAGGAGCCCCTTCTGCCCCTCTGCAGGTGCTGTGAAGCCCCAGACCCCGCTGTGCCTGTACTCACATCCGAGGCTGGGCCCTTGTCGGCGCCGGGGCAGGAGAAGGTGACGAACTCATGGCACCGCTTGTGCACCACGAAGCAGCAAACTGCAAAGAGAACACAGGGACAGGGTCAGGGGCACAGCACAGTGCTGGCACCACCACAGCCAAGAGGTAACAGAGCAAACACTGCTGGGCTGGATTGCTGAGCAGCCCCAGGAGGGCTTTTTCGAGCAAACCTGTGGCAGATTTTTAAACCTCATGGAATACCCCCAACCAGACCAGGCATTTTAGTAAAACTCAGCAGAAGGGAGTGTTGAGTGAACGTCAGAGGAGGGCTGGGAACAATTCTGCTGCTCTGAGCTCATTGTCACTCGCGGCACACGCTCTGAGGTCACTGCCGGGAATAAAAAGAGGGAGAATCTGGCGTTCACGGGTATCTGAGCTGAAAAGTGCATGTGGCCAAAAATGGAAGATTGTACCGAAGGGAACAGGTGGGCAATTTTCCTCCCACAGCTCTGCTTTTCTTCAGCATCTCCCCAGCCTCCGTTTGCCAGACCAGAAGACACGCACGTCTTCCTCCCCTCACACACGTCAATGACAGCCTTGCCCTTCTGGGAACGGCGCAGGGAAATCAATCCCGACATGCCACTGCCCAGGCTTCCAAGCAGAAGTATCCAGAGCTAAATCCCCACCCCCTGAACCACCAAACCCTTGCAGCACGTGCCTGCCTGCAGCTGCCAGCAGTGTCTCTGCAGTTTGTGCAGCCAAAGCTCTGTATTTCAAGGCTGGGTTTTTTTCCCCAAATGCCACATAAGCGCCCCAGCTTCAGTGACAGACCTCAGAGAATCATTCGTCACTGTAGGTAACTTCAGCTGATGGCCCAGATCCTCATCCAAGGGTCTCAGCCCCTCTGAGCCTGCAGCTGGGGGTGCCAGCACTGCTGGGGCTCCCCAGGCCTGGGGAACAGAGGCACCACCTCGCAGCCCAGTCACCTCTGTCACCTCCTGGGTGCCAGGTCTGGCCTGGGCCACGAGCTCTCTGCATCCCTGCCCCAGGGGTGCTCAGCTCCAGCAGCCATCCTGCCCCGTCCCACAGGGTGGGAACTCAGCTCCAAGGGGCTCGCAGGGAGCTGGGCAGGAATGGAGCAAAGGGAACAAGCCCTGATCCCGAGGGCAGCCTGGGCACCACCCCTGCTCTGCCTCAGGGCTCTCCCATCCACCACATCCTTCTCCAGGGGCTGTAGTTACATGGAACAAAAGCCTGTGGAAGATGAGGAGTGGGGACTGAGGTTGGGAGATGGAGCACAGGAACCAAACTGAGCTGTGCAAGACCAGAGCAAGTTCCAGTTGCAGCAGCATGGGACTTTTCCTAAGGAACAAGGAAAAGGCAAGTGACATTGGCCATGAAGCTCACAATCCCCTCTTTGTGCCCTGCTACATCCAGCTGTAAATTCATTTTCCTTTTCACATTTTCCATTGTGAACACAAACAAACCCAGAAGGTTTCAGAGGCAGAACAGCTGCCAAGAGCTCTCTCCTCGCAGGACCTCTCACTTGCTTTTCTGAGTCAAACAAACAAACATTTTCTTGAAAGCATTGCTCACCATTTCTGTCATTTGTATATGGAGACAGAAGCATCTGGGAAGCAGGAAGGAAGAAATTAGAACTCTATTAGCAGGGATTTCTCCTGAAGTGTGTGTACAAACTCAGAAAGCTCCACCACAGCCCAGGCACAGGGTGGGTGCTGCTGCCAGAGGCTGGGCTGTGCTGGGAGCTCCCAGTGCAGCTGGGATCAGTCCAGCTCAGCAGAGGAAACCAGAGCTGAACCAGGCTGACCTTACCAAGGAATGGTTTGGGTGGGAAGGACCTTAGAGGCCATCCCTGGCAGTGCCCCAGGCCAGGCTGGATGGGCTTGGAGCACCCTGGGACAGTGGGAGGTGAACCTGCCCAGGGCAGGGGTGGCACTGGGTGGGTTTAAGGTCCCTTCCCACCCAAAGCATTCCAGGATTCTGTGATTCTAATCTGTGGTAAGGATAATCCATTGGAAGAAGGGCAAGCAGAACCCTTCCCTCCACATCCAAGGCAAACCAGAGCTCCCTGCCCCCAGCAGCACTGGGGGCTTTGCATCCACCACTTCCAAGGAAGCTCCAAAAGCCTTGATAGGATCCCCTGGAACCCTTCCCACATGCTTAGGTGAGTGCTCCATCCATGCACAGGGAAACAGGACCAAGAGACTGCCTCAGGAGCAGGAGCTCGTGTCAGTAATCCTGCCTCAGCTCCTAAACGTGGCCTGCCCAATGGATGTGAGGAGGCTGCAGAGACCTTTCCACTGCTGTGCCCTCCTGCTGTCATCACACTTCAGCAGTTTAAGTCCATGTCTTTGTCAGTTTAGAAACCCAGCACGAGCAGCAGCTTCCCCAGGTTGCTAATTAGACAGTTAATTTGTAAATCTTATTATTTGGGTAATAAAGTTATCAAATCCCACTGGTTGGCTACTAACATCCCAAGCCATTTGTACACAACAAGAATGAAAGATTAACCTTTCCCATTCCTTACTGCATAATGCAGGAGGGTTTCTTGGCCCTAAACTTTCCTTCAGGGCCAGCTCCACTACAGGGGTCCAGGGAGAAATCCCTGTCCTGGGAGAAGGGAATGATACAAAACCCATGGCAGGCAAGAGACAGAGCCTCAAGCCCAGCAACTCCCCAGACCTCAGATTTGCTGGAACACACATTTTTCACAGCAGCCCCAGCATAGTGTCTCAGACCTGAAAAAATTTGCACCAAAACATCAGGGCAAGATCACACACCTCTGTTTCCCGGGATCCTGACACAGTCCTGGGAAGAAAGATCTCCTGGAAGGTTGGGTTTGAGAGCTAAGAGACCACAACAGCAGCAGGGCATTCTCAGACCCTAGGAAACATCTTATTGTGGAGGATGAAAAGAGAGAAAATGCTAGAAAATGCTAACACAGTATTGCTTATATATATATATATATATATATATACACACACACACATACATACACACAAGAGAGAAAGGCGTCTTGGCTTAAACCACTGCTCAAAACCCCTCCAGAAAAACCATAAAGCACTTTCCCTGCTGATTCCCTACAGATTCCAGAAGCTGCCAATCAGAAAAACCACATCAGAATGTGTTCCAGGCGTTTGAAGGTTGCAGAGCACACGTCTGGCTGCAGCTCCGGCAGGGGAAGGGCTGTCCTCGGGCAGGGCAGCTCCGCACAGCATCCCCCAGCTCCAGCTGCCGGAGGTTCAGGGTGTTCCCCGGGGTGCAGAAGGACAGGCTGTACAATTCCAGCCTCCAGCAGCAGCCTGGGGCTGGGAGCAGTTGGCTGCCTGCAGGTTTGGAACGATGCTGCAAATTCCTGCAGCAGCAGAAGCTGCAGCTCCGGCTGCTGCTGATCCCGGGGCAGCAATTCCCAGCCCAGCCCTGCACATGCCCCGTGCTCCCGCAGGATATTCCCTCCTCTCGTGGGAACACGCTCGGGATGTCCCTGCCATCCCTCACCTCACTCTGCCTCTCCCCTCTCCCCCGGGCTCTGTGCCCAGAGATACTGCAATGCCCAAAGATTGGCTCTCAGAACACAGAACCCCTCCGAGGCCAGGGGCTCTGCCCAGGAAAAGCCCTTTGCCAAAGGCTGAAGCTGCTTACAGGCACCAGGCTGCCCTGGGAGCCAGCCCAACACCAGCACAGGAGTGCCCAGGAAAGCAAAGCCCAGGAGAGGCTCAGGCCAGCATCCACTGCAACCCCCTGAGCCTGCTGAGCCCACCCTGGAGGGCACAAACCCTGGCACCCCTGGCACACAGGGAGCAGGGCTGGCTCAGGGTGACAAATGCCCTGGTGGCCCCAGGCTGGCACACGAGATGGGATTAGCCCCATCTCCCACACGGAGTTGCAGGAAGGCACCAGCCCTGCCCTGTGCTGTGACAAATGCTCCCTGCAGGAGCCAGCCCTGCCTGGCAGCCCACGGAGCAGCCCTGCCTTCCACTTGATCTCCATTTGTTGCTCTAATTTCATTGCATGAACTCCTTGTCCTGATGTTCTGAAGAAGGGAATAATCAGTTTTCCCCAGTCCTTCGCCAGATGAATAATTCAGGGACATCACCTCTGATGCCTCCTGGGTCCACCCCTTCCCAGGAGACACATTCCCACCAAAGGGAAGACTTTGTTCCCCTCTGCCAGGCCAGGGAGAGGACTGGAAGCACCAGGAACAGTCTAGGATACAGCATGTCAAGTAAGGGAGACAGATGGAGAGTTAAGAGAGACAGAAGAAGGTTCAAGCAAGATTCATCTAAAAATCAAAGCCAGGGAGGAGTTCAACCATCCCCAGGGAGCTGACGGAGCTGAGCTTTGGCAGATGGCTCCAATATCAGGGAAGCTCAAAGATTATTTCTAGCACATCTCAGTGTGTAGCTGCTCCCTTCCAACCTGTGGATATTCTCATTTGGAAAACGTCTCCACTTCCCAAGGAACAACAGCTTTAGGAAACAGCTTGGAATTCAGATTAGCAAAACTGAAGGAAACAAAATAACACCCCCAAAAAAAGAGAAAAATGTTTTTTCAGGGAGCTTTTTGTTGCTCCACCTACGCTGGGCAAACCCCGGGGTCAGAGGCACCAGCCTGACCCCAGTCAGGGACCAAAACCTGCCCCAGTCAGAGCTGCCCACGACTTTCCATTCCATGCTAAAAAATCACACTCACAACATCAAACAGGGGCAGTGAAGCATGGTAATCATAAAATAAGGGGAAAGAAGGGCTCTGGGAGGGGAAGTCCTGAATTTCTGACAGCGCTTTACAGCTTTTAATCACTTAGAGCACACAGAGGGAGAAGCTGAGCTAAAATTTGCACTCTTTGGATTTAATCTCCAGCTTTGGTTAAAAGCTTTCTGGGGTTCTTACAGCACAACAATCTTCAGCTCCTCAGACTTCAGCAGTTTGCCCTCTGTCAGCTCCGGAGAGACACAGTGAAGCCAGCTGGGATGCACAGGGATTTGTGCACAGCACCAGGAACAGCTCCAGGAATGCCACGGGGCTGCTGCAGGTCCTGGAGCTCCTCGGCTGGAGGACCAAGGCAAGGACCCCAGGGGCCCTGGAATGCCCCATCCAACAGCAAGCTGCAGCAGCAGCTCTCAGAAACTGGGCACCAGTGGCACGGGTAAGCCCTGGTGAACAAAACTCCTGTGAATCTGCCCAGGGCAGAACAGCCCCAGCAGAGCCCAGGGAGGAGGGGCAGGGAGGCTGCTCTGCCTGTGCTTCTGACAGGGACATCTTTAACGTTCCTCTTTTCTCACTGAAAGGGGTTGAGTATTTTGAGCCCAGCCACGTGCTCGTAGAAGGACTTCATGAACAAAACACCCAAAACCGCCTGCAGTTTTCCATGAAATACCATAATGAATTGACAACATCCTCTGCATGACAATGAATGTGCTGGAGCCAGGCGGGATGAGGAGCATCAATCATCTCCGGCAGTGGAAGAGGAGTGGGTGGGGACAGGGACAGCGACAGCAGCAGAGCTGGGATCAGGGGGAGATCTTCAGTGCAGACCCCAGGGAGCAGCTCCAGGGGTGCAGTTGGCCCAGGCCCTGTGGCTCTCGCTGGCACAAAAACCTGAGCCACACTGGGCTGTGGCAGAGGCTGAGTTCCTCACCCAGGGCATGGCAGAAGTCCAGCTCCTGCTTCCTCTCCAAATTGCCTGGGTCACAGAAAGCATCCCAACATCCAGGGGGAGCAGCTCTGCCCCTGCCCTGTGCCTGTCCCCAGACCAGGCAGGTGCATAGTCCAGTCCCACCACAAAGCCATGGAGAGACCACCACCAGCTCCTGGAGCACTCTCAGAGGGGCTCTTTGCAGTTTGGGGTGGCCCAGGGCATGCAGACACCACACTGCCCCACTCCCCAAATCCTGCAGCCCCCAGGACACAGCCAGGGCTGGCAGGGAAGCTCCAGGCCAGGAGAAGGAAGCAGGCTCTGCTCCCCTGCAGGCACTTTGTCCATGCCCAGACCCAGGCACGGGCAGGGCAGCTCCAGCCAAGTGCTCCCACCCCACAGGAGCCCTGCAGGAATCACAGGGGAAGGAGCCTCCCCCAGCCCTCCATTACAGCCAGGTCACACACTGCACAAACAGCAACAGGTGAGTTTTGAGGCTGGAATTTGGTTCTTCCCATGTTAACAATCCCTTTTTAAAGAGCCTGGATTATGAGCCCTGTGATGTGGTGTGCAGAGGAGGCTGGAGGTGGGAAGGACACGCTGGGCTGGAGGGGACAGCCTGGGGCCACCGTGGTCAAGGCAGGCAGGGACACTGATGATTTAGGGGTCACAGGCACTGGAGGAGGAACAGCCAGGTGCTGGCCAGGGTCAGGCAGAGGATAAGCATCTGAGATGCAGAATTGATGGAGAGATTTGGTTTGTACCTTGGACAAATGGGGACGGGCATCCAGGACACTCTGCAGCCCCTTTGCCAGGGGCTGGGGTCTGGGTCCCTGGGGACACCCCCGAGGACATCCCTGGTGTCTGCAGCCAGCTCCACTCCCAAACACCCACACAGCAGCTTGGGGAGCAGCCCCAGCCCCACCTCGGCACCCTCAGCACTTCCACCAGCGAGAGATGAAAAATAAGCACTCTGTGATTAATCAAAGCCCCCAGGGAGCAGATTAAACGGTCTTGGCAATTAGTTCTGGATTTCTTACGAAGGCACTGGAAGACAGTGGAAAGCTGCTGCAGTCCCTGAGGATGAGCACCGAGTCCTCCTAAAACCCTGCACCAGTTACACAACTCGCCGCGCGCTGTGGTGATGTGTTAAATTACAGATGGTCTCAATTAAAAGTGCAGAGATGGAAAGGAGGCTCGGAAAAAAAAAAAAAAAAAAAAAAAAAAAAAGCCAACACAACTCCACACAGAAGAAAGAGAAGATCATTAAAAACTTGGCAGCCTACTTTGACTCTGGTGACCTGGTAATTTAATATTGTAATTGAAACTCTGGGTCAGACTCTCGAGAGGAGGAGAAATATGGAAAGGTGTCCCGGCAGGATCAGTGCTGCCCAGAGGAGAGGTCAGGCATTAGGAGAGGGCAGTCTCAGCACAGATAACCCACCAGCAGCCCAGCTTTGGCTCCTGCAGCTCTGAGCCCCAGAAGATGCCTGCCTGCCTGCTTTGAAGCCAGTCCTTTTTGTCACAGTGTATTAATCCTCTTCAAGGCAGATAAAAACCCAGTCCCCAAAGTGCTAATAATGTAACTCACTTAAAGCTGGATTTTGTAGCTTATCTCCAAGACAGAGAGGAGAACTTCACTCCCATTTTCTTCCTTTCATCTCCCCTTCCCCCTTAATTTTGGATATTCTGAGCACTCTTATTTCCAAATAAGAGCCCTCACCTTCCCTGCAGAGGGCTGAGCCAAGAGCTGGAGTCCTACCCCAGCCCCACAACTGTGAACAACTGAAGCTCTCTGAACAAGACACCATCAGGAGCAGACCATGAACTCAGAGTTACTGCACAGCAAGGGCTGGGAGGCATTTACACGCTGCTGAAGAACAGGGCTGTAATCCTGCTCCCCTCTGCATTTCTAAAAAAGACCACAATGCTGCATGGTCCCTTTGCTTTCCAGGAAGTACAGAAAACAAAAATAATCACGAATACAACAGAAACATATTTTTTTGTGTCCAATATGAAGAGTAATGACTTCCCTGCTGCTGCCTCAGGCCTATTTTGAGCTGGCAGCATCTTAGGAGGGTTTGTTCTCCATACACCTAGCAATGTTTGACGGGTTTCTTGCACACCCAGGAACATGAACAGCTCAATTTAACAACAAGTGAAAGCATCAATTATTAGCCAGGGCCCTGGTAAGGTGGAGCTGCCTACAGAGGATTTATTTGGTGCTGCAGTGGTGCTGCTGTGCACAGCCCTGGCTTTAACAGCAGCCACTGACCGTGTCCCCCTTGTTCACTTCCCTGTGAGCAGGCACAGGAACCCATGGCATCAACTGGAACAAGATGGTTTGAAAAGATCCCTCCCAACCCAAACGTGCCCTGGCAGCATTTGGGCACAGGCACAAAGAGCTCCTGCCATAACACACCTGCTGCCCACACCCAGCCCTGGGCAAGAGGAGTGCTCAGACACCCTCGGGACTTTTCTGCCACCCCAGAGCAGAGGTGACAAACTCCAGCTCCCTGAGGCACCCACAGCCCCAGATTTACGTAACAACCTGGATGTTGAGAGGGAGGGACACACTGTGGCTGAGGCTCCCAGGGAATGGCTCTGCCAAAGGCTCCCAGGCACAGGATATGGCAGAGGACAGGCCAGCAGCTCTGGCACAGTTTTCAGGAAAAAAATTTGTTATTTTGGAAACACTTTGCCTGTGCCAGGTGCTCCGTTAACCCCATCACCCAGGGCTGACCCTCCAGCATTTGTGCCAAAGTGCCAGGGAAAAGGAGTGAGGGGAGGGACCCCGGGTCACCTTCAGGACCCCCCCTCCCAGCCAGCCTCCAACCAGCCCTGCACCCCTCAGGTGAAACCCTCCCAAAGCACCACACTGGAAAACATTACACACTCGCTTAATTTCCCCATAAAAATGGGAAATGAGACCTCCCCAACCCTCGCTGAAGTGGCAGCCTCTCCCCACTGCTCCTCTCCTTCCTCTCCCTCCTCCTGCAGCGCTCCAGTCCCAGTTTGTGTTGTGGAGAAACTCCCACGCGATTTGTCCTGGGACAGCCGATCCCTCGGAAAGCCTCGGAGTGCTGCCTCCCACCACAAGACAAGACGAAGGCTGGTGAGGAGAGCAGGCAAAAACACATCACAAAAAAATCTCAATGATTTGGAAAGCTTCCAATCGAGGGGAAAAAAACCCATTTATCAAGCACAGGCCTTTTCGCACGAGAACAAACAGCAGCGCTGAGGATCAAGAGCAGCCTGGACAGGGCCAAAGTCCAAGGAAAAGATGGATGGATGTCCACAGGGACCCTGGCGACAGCTCAGGGCTGCAGGAGCTCTCAGGGGTCACACCAGCAGCCTCCCAGAGGAGTCTCACCCCTCCAGACACTGCTCTGCCCGGTTCTGGCATAAATCAGGCATGGACAGAGCTGGGCACAGAGCTGGCACAGAGCTGGGCACAGAGCTGGACACAGAGCTGGGCACAGAGCTGGGCACAGAGCTGGGTGATGGAGCACTGCAGTCATGCCTGGAGCACCCAGACCCTGCCTTCCACCTGCTCCAGCCCTGCTCAGCCCCAAACCCTGGGCAGGGAGGGAAGGAGCTGCCCAGATAAGAAACGCTGCCACTTCCTGCGCAGGAAACACCAGCCCAGCGGAGCGGGGGCAGCCCCAGCAGCTGTGCACGGTGCAAGCCTCGGGCCCCCACAGGACGCTCCTTCCCCTCCCCTGAGGGGGTTTTGGCTTCCCTTGGCTTGGCTGCTGCGCATCCCCCCGGGAGGCGGACCCTGGCCCAGCCAAGGCTCGCCCTGAGCGCCAGCCCAGCCTGGCTGGACCATGCTGGGCACGGAGAAGGAGGGACAGAGCCAGGAAGAGGAGGAGGGAGGGGAGGAGGATGCTCGCCGCTCTGCTGGGCCCCAGCCAGCAGAGGAATGCTCACTTCTCGGGAGAGGTTTGCCAGCAGCCCCAGGAGCAGGCGAAGGCCGGAGCAGTGCCCCTGGCACGACAGGCAGTGCCCCGCTGCAGCCCCCAGGGTAGGCAGGGCAGGGGGGAGCCGGGCTCTGCCCGCTCTCCTGCCTGCAGAAGGGACCCTCAGCCCCTGACAGGCTGCCGGGTGTTACTGCACAAACACATCTCCAGCGAGGAGACATTCAAAGGGCTGCAGCTGGCAAGATGCTCGTGTACTTGGCACCGTGTTTGATGCTCCACGGATAAGATATTAAAATAACATTTCCAACATGCAGATTTACTGTGTCTGCTCCCTCCTCGCTCCAGCCAGAGCTGTTTAGAGCAGGGTTTTATTGATGCTGCCAGACAGGCAGCGCGGAGCTGGAGGAGTCACCTTGCTACGGGAGGAGTGGCGCAGCTCTGTCCCAGGGATCTGTCTGTCCCTGCTCGCCCAGGGAAGCTCCGGGAGGCAGCAGTGTGTGGGATGAGCTCAAGAACCTGCTCAAGGTGATGGCCATGGGGAGCTGGGACAGAGGAGCACCAGCCCTCGGCCAAGGGCAGCAGAGAAGGTGAAATCAGACACTACCTGCAGGATCACATTAAGGGAAGTGTTTTAAAACACATTGCTGGGGAGGAGGAAATCAAACCTGCTCCATGTTTTACCTTATTTTAAAATAAATTATCATTTAGGTGAATTTTGTTTTAACAAAGTGGCTGAAGCCTTTGCCTTCTGCTGTCCTAAAAACTCCATCAACCCAGGGACCGAGTTTGCTGTTGGTGGGGAACAGTCCTGTGCAATTACACACCACTGGGTTCAATGAGAACCTTATCTGGGCTGGCAGCTCGAGGAGGAGGAGGACAGGAGAAAAGAGAGGAGCAGTTTTATTTACATGGAGCTCTGCAGAGAGCCCTCCTGGCTCACTGTGCCCGTCCACGTCCCTGCTGGCCAGTACGACTTTATTAATGTTTACAATATGCCCTACTTTTCAACACGGCTCTGTCCCGCTGAAAGAATCCATTTGCATTTTTAATGAAATTTGCATAAGCAATTTAGCAGATCCCCAGCTCACTGGGCTCTAGAACCCTCACCCAAAGCCCAGGGACTGCAGCCCCTGGAGCTCTTGCCAGCCCTGGTGTCACCCAGAGTGGGGACATTTCATCCCACTTCTGTGCTGGCACAGCACCCACCCTGCCCCAGTGCCCAGAGGCAGCTTTACATCCAGTCTATTTTAATAAAGCAATAAAGGGGAGAGCTCCATACATAAGAGACTAAGTGGGACAATAAAAATCCACGAGCTCGCCCGAAATGTCTCCCAGCTGTTCTGCAGCACTTTAGAGGAACAAAATAGGGCAGATTTCAGAAACCCTGAGTTGTGCTGAGTTGCATGTCCCCAGCCATGCCTGCAGTTCTCACTGGCCTCTCCCTGTGTCCCCTTTGCTCAGCAGAGGAGAAGAGAGGAACCTCTCAGCTGAGCCCTGAGGAGCTGCCAGCAGAGCCAGCATGAGAAGGAACAGAAGCTCCTAGGAACTCCTTGGAAGTTGCAGCTGCAGCTCCCACACGAGCAGCAGCCCCCAGCTGTGTGCCCATGCCACCAGTTTGGTTTTTGGAATAAAAACCTGATCCTCAGCAGGAGAGATGCTCACCCTTTACCCACGACACACTGCAGGGCCAGGCCACCTCACCAGGGCAGGAAAATCAGCTGCAGCAGCTGGATCAAATATCCCACCCCAGCAATCTCCCAGCTGGAGTTTCCCCTTCCCTTTGGAAGGGATCACGGTGCAGCATCCCATAGCAGCACGCACGGGAATGCTGCAGGGAATGCTGCAGGGACGGCCCCAGCGCTGCCCTGCACGGCACCTCCTGCAGGGGCAGAACCCTCCTGGGGGATTAAAGGCTGCCTGGAGCTGCTGGGGGCAGCAAGGGGGCATGTTCCCAGCGCCCAGCTCCACCGCGGGGATGCTCCCGCTCCCCGCTGCCTCCAAAGCTCCCGCGAAGCCGCCCCGAAGATCCTGTGACTGTTGGGGGAGCCTGGGGGACAAAACCCGTACAGGAGGTGCCCTTTCGAGCAGATCTCATCCCAGCCCTGTTCAGGGTGCCCGTCCCTCACACCCGGGCCCCGCTGACCATCCCCAGGGTCCTCCTGCCCTTCCCTCGCAGCCGCATCCCAGCCCCAGGCTCAGCCCAGATTGGCAGCTGCTCGGGGGCGGTTTTCCATTTCTGAGCGCACGGCACCCGCTCCTCAGCACATGATCGAGTAATAAATATTTGGAAAGATCTGTTATTTTTACATAAACAGTCACAACACATTGCCGAGGCTGAGGAAGGAGCCAGCTCCCGGCTGCCGGGCCACGGTGCCCGCGGTCCCCTCCCGCCTGCCCGCACCTGGGATGCGGGACTCGCTTCTGCCGGGCTCCAGCGGCTCCCGGCGCCCCACCCGGCATCTCTCCAGCCCCTCTAAAGCCCCATGGAAGTTCTGCAGGAGATCAGCACAGGAGCACAGCTCCATCACCTCTCGCAGCTCCCTTTCCATAAAATCGCAGACGGGCTGAGGCTGGAAGGCGTTTCTGGAGGTCACTTTGTCCAACCCCTCTGCTCACCCAGGGCCACCCCCAGGACCGTGCCCAGCTGGCTTTTGAGTATCTCCAAGGGAGACTCCAAGTGTGGGCAGCCTGTTCCTGCCCTCCCCTTGCCTGAGGGAACACCTCAGGCTCCTCTTCCCTTCCCCCTGCATCTCCTGCTGCTCCCATCCCCAGCACCATCAGCCTGGCAAATCTGCCAAAGACTCCCGAGTCCCCACGCAGCTCTGAGCTGGAGTCACTTCGGTCCCTCTGTAAATCACTGCCTGCACCACAGGCAGCTTACCCTGAGAATCATGGAGACTGGAGCTAAAGGGGAGGAAGCAGGTTCAGCCCAGGACTCAAACTCACTTGCCAGTCACCCTGAGGGAAGCTCTCCTCTGCCCTTCGGACTCTGGAACATCAAACACGCACCAAAATGTGCCTCCCCAAAAATTCATGCTTTGCACCCTGCCAGGATGCCAATTCCCAGCAAACTGGTTCTCAAATAAACTGCATTCACATGGCTGGATCTCCTCCTGGACTGCACGTTCTCCTGCCTTACACCATCCTTGCTCCTTCAGCAGCTCCAGAGCCTTCCTGCCCTCCCACCCTCACTGGGCACCGCTGCTGGGCCGTGGCCCAGGGTGACACCCACCTGCGTCAGCTCTCTGCCAACCTGGGGGCCATTAATAACAATTACCTTGTAATTCTCTTTCATTATCATATTATTTTGGATGGCAAAGGCTGACCCCAGCATATTCAGCTCGTTAATGGAATTACAGCTTCTTCTGCAGCCTCGGGCAGGGAGCGAGAGCTGCAGCCCCAGATGCAGGAGCTGCCCTGTCCCCTTCTCCAGGAGCTGAAGGGACAAGGACACCTCTCCAGGGCTTTGCCTTTGCTCACCAGCAGCTGTTGCCACCCTCACCAGCTGGCTCTGGGCTCTCTCATCACCCTGCAGACCCCTCCCATGCCATGATCCCCCATCCCTGCACATCCCCCAGCGCCCAGGGGTCCCAGGCTGCAGCTGGGGAGAGCTCCAGGCTCACCTGACCCCCAAAATGCCCAGAGTGATCAGGGATCTGCAGTGAAGCAGCGCCTGGGTGCTGCCCCAGCCTTTTTCTCTCCAGGGTGAATGTTTGCAGACCCGCAGACCCACAGCCCCTCCTCCCTGACTGCTGTGCCAGTTCCCACCCAGTTCCCACAAGGGGAACATTCACATCTCGCTCCAGAGCAGCTCTTTGCTGTAAAGTTCTACCTCAACACAAATGCCTTTAGCTGCTCTTTTCAGTGCTGCAGCTCCCAAAGGAGCAGGAGTGAGTGGGGGGCCCTGGGGGTGCAGGGGGCCCAGGAAGGGCCCAAACACCCCCCTGGTTCCATCCCCACCTGAACAAGCCACTACCAGAGGGGTTCAGAAAGCAGGCAAGGGTTTTCAGAAGCAAGAGAGGGTGAACAAGCTCCCAGGAGCAGAGATAACTTCTCGTGTTGCTGTTCTGATTCTGCAGTGCCCGTTCAAGAGGGCCAAGTTCACCAAGATAAATTTCAGCTGTGCTAATGTGACTGCAGAACAATTCCTCTGGAGCTGCTTGCTCCAAGTCCAGGATTTGGCCTACATAAGAGCCCATCACTCCTCCAAGCAGGCTGCTGACGTCCCTTCAGTGAGGAAGGAACATTCTGGATGGTATTTGTTAGAAAAACCAAATGCAAAGAAATACTAAGAGCGCTGAGCATCTCCTCCATCCTGCAAATTACAGGCTGGTTAAGGCCTCCCCTTCTGTACCTGCCACTGGTGCACCTGACAAAGACAGCAGCCTCTGCACTGGCATTTTCATAGAAAAATATCCCAAATATAAATTGATGCAATATTAGAAGGCAAAATACTCTCTATGGCAACCTGAAAGGTCTTAATTATCCCCGCAGGTGGCAGAACGAGCAGCCCCACACACCCCGAGCTGGCAAAGTGGGTTTTGAGTGGGTACTGAGGGGAAAATCTCATTCAACCCCTCCAGAGTTCAGGCAGCTCCTTCATTAGGGAAAGATCCTTGAACTCCCTGCACCACCCCAAAAACTATTGTGTTTGTGGCTTCAAATGCATCTGAGTGTCTTAACTAGCAGGGAGAAGGAATCAAAGGAGGTTTCCAGCACGCCCGTTCCCGTGGCAACAGCAGCCGCGCTGGGCTGGGAATGCCGTGGGCTGGGGATGTGTGCAGAGCCTGCCACAGCCCGGCCCTGGGAACAGCCAGCCTGGGGCTGGCCACGCGGGGCAGCACGGAAATCACCGAATCCCAGAATGTCTGGGAGGGGAGGGACCTTAAAGAACAGCCAGTGCCACCCCTGCCATGGCAGGGACACCTTCCACTGTCCCAGGCTGCTCCAAACCCCATCCAGCCTGGCCTGGGCGCTGCCAGGGATCCAGGGGCAGCCCCAGCTGCTCTGGGCACCCTGTGCCAGAGCCTCCCCACCCCCCAGGGAAGGATTCCTCCCCAGCATCTAACCTAAGCCTCCCTCTCAGTCTGAAGCTCCATCGCTGTCTGTCCATGGAGAAATCTCCACCACTAAGCACATCCTGGGCTTGCAGGAATTCCAGCACCCAAACCAGCTGGTTTGTAAGGATGTGCTCTGATGGCTCACAACAGAAGGGCCAGTGGCATCTGCAGGGAGAAGGAGGTGTTTAACCACCACTGAAACAGAAATTGCCTCCAGGGAAAAAGCATCCAGGTGGGCACACACAAATTGGGAGTTACTGCTGTAGGAATATTTGCTTTGGAAATTATCAACTCTCCAGTGAATTCCTGACCAGCTGGAAAGACAGTGCTTAGACATCATTATTTCTACAAGTACAACAACCAGAAAAAAATAAAACAACAAACCCAACACTCAATCTTCAGCAGAATCAGCCTGAAGTCAACTTCCAGGAGAAATGTGCTGAGTAATTCTGAAGCAGAAAAAGCTCCTTTTCAATTATTCCCTGTGAGGGTGGGGGCACAGGGTACCCAGAGCAGCTGTGGCTGCTGGCAGTGTCCAAGGCCAGGCTGGACAAGGCTTGGAGCAGCCTGGGGTAGTGGAAGGTGTCCCTGCCATGGCAGGACATGGAACTGGCTGCTCTTTAAGGTCCCTTCCAACCCAAACCATTCCATGAGCTTTCCTCCCCCAGCACTCCTGCTCCTTGCAAACACTTTCCACACAATCGTGGATGGAGCTCGTTGAGAAAGGTCCAAAGTGTTTTGTCACTGGGCACATCTGACTGCAAAGAGACAGGAACACAGTTCTGCTGAGCTCTGCAAAGGCACCTGGGGAGAACAACACCTCAGCACCCATCCACCTTCAGCTGCTGCCAGGGCCACCAAAACCTGGCTGTGAGGACCAGCACTAGCAGAGCCTGGAGCCCAGGCTCCTACAGAAGCAAGGAAGTGCCAGCCAGCCCAGCACTCCGGGCAGGGGAGAAGCAGCAGAATTCCCCAGCTCCAGGCAGGTGAGTGCAGCTGGTTCGGGAAGCACTTACCCACCCCTGCACAGCCTCCAGAGAGCAGCTCCTCCAGGCTGAGGGACAGCCTGGCTCACCCTGCCCATCCTTGGCATCTGACAAGCCCAGCACCAGCAGGGCCTGCCTGGCTTTGCACACTGCCAGGCAGCTTCAGGAGATCCCTGCACCTCCATCTCCCTGAAATCCCCCCTCACAGCCCGGCCTCGGGGCTGCTGCTTCACACAATCCCAGACCATGCTGAGCAGATCAGGGGAGCTCCTCCTGCACTCCCCCACACTTTCCATCAGAAAAAACCTCCTACAAATTTTATTATCAGCTTCTAGTAACAAGTCTGGAGCAAGGAATTCTTCAGGCAAAGGCTGGGGATGGAGCCCTGCTCCCACACCTTCCCGCGGCGCCCATGGGAACCGTCCCAGGAGCCCTCGCCCCCGCTCGGGAGCTTTCACCACAGCCCTTGCAGCCTCCACCACATCAAGAGGCAGATGGATCATTCTCACGTCAGGGGGAAGATGGACCGAGTCAAAACAGAGCAGGATTCCTTTGAAAGGGCCCCAGAGCGGGTGGGTGCCGGTGCAGCTGCCGGGGATGACAGAAGCAGGCAGCGTCCCCAGGGACACAGCTCAAGGCAGCTCCGCGCTCACTCGAGTACAGAAGTGGGAGAGCAATTAGAAGGAACAGCAACGAGCTGCTCCCCCTTCCAGCCTGCCCACTCACACCCTCGCTCCACGGTGCCGCAGTGCCGGGGGACAGCCCCCCACAAACGCCAGGCTGGGCTGACCCTCAGCCAGCCCCCACCCGGCAGGGCTCTGCTCCTTGGGCACCACGGAATGACAGCCAAAGCTCCCTCAGGGTGCAGAAGGCACCGTGCACGTGTCCCCCAGGACAGCCACTGCCCCAAACCTCCGCGGAGCCAGGACGAGCAGGACCCTGCCCAGGACTCGCTGGCACACCAGGGGACGGGCGCTCAAGCCCTGCCAGACACGAAACAAGACAAGTTCAGGCTGAGGAGTGAGAAGCTGGCGGTGTCAGAAATAGCTCTGGGGAAGTGATACCACAGCCAAGGCTCGGGGCACACACGGGGACTTCTCGGGCACAGTGCCTGGCACTGCTCTGCTGCTGCCCCTTCCTGCTCTCCCACGGGCCAGCCCTCGCTGAGCAGCAGTGCTGCAGGAAAACCTGGAGAGAGCTGAAGGTGATGCTGCTGCATCTCCTGCACCTCCCACCCAGTCCCCTTGCTGGTGCTCTGAGTGCAGCCTGACCTCAGACTTCCTTTGGCTTCCCCCAGACCAAGCCTCAGCACAGCCTGCCCTGTGCCCAGGCACTGCCACCCTCCCTCCTCTGGATTCCTGTTCCTCTGCCTTGACATGAAGCCGTGTGTTGAAGTTATCAGAGAGCTGGAAGTGAGTCAGCACAGCAAAGACAGCCTCAGAATGAAACTAATTAAAACTACTCATTCAAGCTGGCATGCTCCCCCAAACCCAGGACCCCAAACAGAGCCAGTGGCACTGTGGATGCAGGACAGAATCCCAGTGCCTTGGCTCCCGTCTCCTGCAGCAGACTGCACAAGGAAGGAGTCCCTGCACCACACAGAAGTCAGGGGCCGTGCTCCTCACAAACACAGGTGGGCTTTAAGGAGATTTTCTCCAGCCTGATGACTGCAGAGGTCATGCTGCAGCTGGGGAACACCTGAAGCCTCCCCAGCCCACCTCGGGCTGGTTGGACAGGTTGGTGACTGGAGGCAGAGAGAGAAACCAGAGACAGAAAGGAGCTGGGACTCAGCTCCAGGCCAGGCAGGAGGAGCAGGTCAGGCAAACCCTTCCCTGCCCTCACCCTGTGCTTATCCTCTCCTTATCCTTCCCTTCTCTTTTCCAGGGTTAAAAGTGGAATTTCCTGACCAAGACTTAAAGACCCCAAGGTCAAACACGGGTCTGAGCCCTCAGCATTCCTCAGATCCAAGAGCAATGCCTTAACCAGGTCTGAGCAACTCCAGGGACTGGGCAGGACCTAAACACATCCCTGGCACTGGCTGCTGTCACTGGTGTTGGGGAAATGCTGCACCAAGAGACTCTGGGACACCCACTTGCAGGGAGAAACCCTCAGGGACAAAGCTGCAAGAGGAGAGCTGTGGGGTCAGGGTTTGTGGGGATCCCTTGGGCACAGCTGGAACACAGCTGCCTTGGCCCTCCTCCACCAGACAAACACAACAGGGAGAGCCCTCCCTCCAACAAGAGTTCCTGGGCTTGGAAAAGCCCTCTGAGCCCAAACCCGCCTGCTCTGGAGCTCAGGAGCGTGGCAGAGCAAAAGCATTTTAACCACTGGCTTACATGACTAACAAGCCTTTAGTTAAACCCTCTGTGCTGCTGAGAGCACATCCTTCATGCAGCTGAGATGGAAAAGGAGCTTGAAACAAAATCCAGTCTGTGCAGTGGGCAGGGAGGGCAGCAGAGCAGGGTGGGCAGGTCCTGGGTGGGCAGTGATGCCCTCTGAGTGACAGACTCTCTGTAGTGGGGGAGAAGACAGACTCACAGCAAATCTGGAGCAGTTCCTGGCACTGAAGCACAGAGATGCTGGGCACTTTATCCCGTGCCACCCTCCCAACCAACCAAGACAAAGCAGACCCAAGCCCCTCTCGTGGATTTATTATTTAATATCAGCATGTAACCAGAGCTGCTTCACACTAACACACTCTGACAGGAGATAAGTAACCATCCAGCCATGAGCCCTGCAAGAATCACACCAGACAATTAAACAGCCCTTCCAAAAATAGCCTACCTGACCTGCTACCACTCCTGACTATCAATCCAGCCCTGCAGAGAAGCTGCTACAGTTGAGTCAAACCTCAAAATACTCCCTCAAAATAGAGGCAAGCCACTGCCGTGTCTGTAAGCGATCCTCCCCTTCCTCAATTTAGACTGCTCAGAAACCTTCACAGAAAGAAAAATCACTATGTGTCAGGCAGAGCAGAGGCAGATATTGATGGCAAACACGGCAGCAGTGGGGGAAGGCTGTGAGCCCAGCTGGGGTGGCACAGTGATGGGGAGATGGGGAGAGGGCATGGGGACACCACACCGGGGAGCTCCAGGGAGGAATTCGGAGTCTGGAGCCTTCAAAGGTCCCTGCAGGCAAATGGGGCTCTGCCTGCATCCTGCTGGGCTTCCTGAACCCCCTCTGCCTGTCCCACACCCCCCAGCCCCTTTACAGAGCCCTGTCTCACACCGGGGATGCTGAGGACCAGGAGAGCTCTGTGCCTGGGCTCTGCCGTCTCAGGTGTTGCAAGCCCACAGGGCCTGGGTCACCCCAAAGCCTGCAGGCAGCCACACCTCACCTGCCTTCCAGCCCCTGTGGACCCGGGAGAAGGCTGAGCCCCAGGAAGCACGGGTGCTCCTGACTCCAGAATCACACAAGGGTTTGGGTGGGAGGGACCTGTAAAACCATCCCATGCCACGGGCAGGGACACCTTCCACTGTCAAATAAGGCACCCCTTGATTCCTCATTCCAGCCTTTTTAAAGGCTGTATAATTCTCATCCCTCTGCCAGTGAGAGTCACTCACAGGAAGTTGCTGCAGAGTTTTTGAGTTACTTCAGCACAGCCCTGCTTCCCAAACCTGGGTCTTGCACAGAAAGCTCCACGATGCACCCCAGGAAGGCACCGAGGCCACCAGAACTGTCCTGCCAGGACGTGCCTCCTCCTGCCCGGCTCCCTAGGGTCTGGGGGACACCAGAACTGCCCTGCCAGGACGTGCCTCCTCCTGCCCGGCTCCCCAGGGTCTGGGGGACACCGGAGCTGCTTCCCAAGGGACAGACAGTGTGGCAGCAACACCGGCAGGGAGCAGAGTAATTATCCTGCCCGTCCCTGCCCTGCGAGGCACTGGTGTGCTGTTACCTGAGAGCACAGCCCGGCTCTGCCCCTCGGGAGGGGACTCGGCAGGGACAGCCCCCGGCACGGCCAAGGAGCCCCGGCTGGGGCACGCAGAGGCCAAAGGCTCCTGCCACAACTCGCCATCACCGAGTACAAACTCAGTGGATTTTCGTGTCCAGCTCCACCAGATCCAAGTGTCCTACGGGCTGCCCTGCAGCTCATCTTCCCCAGCAGCTCTGCCACAGGGGAAGGGGCTGCTCGCTGCACAGCCCAACAGCTCCTACAGCAGAGGCAAGGGAAGGTTTTACGCAGGACATCCCAAACCACCACTCTTCTGAGCCATTTCAGCACAGGTTTGCTCAGTCCCCGGGTGCCAGCAGCAGCAGCAGCAGTGCTCCCAGCTGGCTGTGCCGGGGGAGCAGCACAGCTCCCGCTCCAGCACGGGAGATGCTGAGCCACAAGGTGATGCTGAGCCACGAGCCCTCGCAATTAAGCCGCTCGTTTCAGTGTAATGGCTTGGCAGGGCCTGGACAGCAAATAAAACCTGAGCAGGACAAGACCTGAATGTGCAATAGCCCGATCAAAGGAACAGCTGTCCTGACAGGCAGCCACCTCCCACAGCCACTGCAGAGCAATTAGAGGAGCCCAACAGTCCCCGCAGCGGAGGGAGATGAGACACGAGCTCGTTATTGCACACCCATCAGCCCGGGCTCATTACAGGGAGAGGACATCAAAGCCAAAGGCCAATAAAGTGGGACTGGAACGTGAGCAGCAGCAGCATCCTCACAGACACCTGTGGCACTGGCACAGCAGGCGATGCCATGGCTGCAGCATTCCCAGCACGTGCCTGCAGCATTCCCTGCCCCAGGGTTCTGCGTCTGAACCAAAGCACTGGACCCCAGCTCTCCTGCAAGTTTCAGCCTTGTACTAAGTGGATGGGTGCTAAGAGCTGCCCAAAACCTGTGGGATGTTCCACCAGTGGGAGATGATGGTCCCGAGCCTGCCCATACCAACAGAGGTGGGGCCAAGCCACCGCACCTCCGGTCTGGCTCCAGCATTTGTTTCCTAAATCATCATTCCTGAAGCCAAAAGCTTCAGCACCCCGTGCAAGTCAGCAGGGAGCTGACAGCTATTATTTTAGGAGTCTCCATATGGACCCATTGCAGCATCTTGCTGCTCTAATTTAGGGCACATGCTGCCGGGGAGGGGATGCTGCTTCCACCCCCGGGGGATGTTGGACTTGGAGCACCTTCCAGTCCCTAAAGGGGTTCCAAGAGAGCTGGGGCTGCCCCTGGATCCCTGGCAGTGTCCCAGGCCAGGCTGGAGGAGGCTTGGAGCAGCCTGGGGCAGTGGAAGGTGTCCCTGCCATGGCAGGGCTGGCACTGGATGGGCTCTGAGGTCCCTTCCAGCCCAGCCAGCACCACCACCCAGCTGGTCCCACAGAGCCTCCTGAGTGCCCCAGCACAGGGCAAGGAGGGCAGCCCTGCCTGGGAGCCCCCTGCTTCCCCTTTCAGAAGGCACCAGATGGGCCACGTAATTCTGAACCCTCTGTAAGTGCTGACACAACGCTGCTCCCTCACATGACTTTCCTCCTGCTTTTTAAAGAAGTTTTCTTGTTTCACTCTGACACAGTGGAAGTAAATTTACAGCTGAGGCAGGAGTGATAAGGGAAGAACTTGCTGCAGAGCCCGAGGCACCTGATCCGGGAATAAGATAAAGTGACCAGGCTCCCCAGTGAGGAAGGGGCCCCTGTCCTGGGGGATGCAGGGCAGCCCCTCCACCCACAGCAGGAGAGGTTTGCTGCCTCCAAACCCCACGGGGCACGAAGAGGTCCAGCAAAGATGACCAAAATTATGGGTTGGTTGCATATGCAGAGTGATGGAGAAGGCTGCAAAGCCCAGCCTGGGGGTGGCACAGAGGATGGGGGACACCACAAAGCCACCAAGGCCTGGCTGGAGGGAGGACTGGCTCCTGTGCCTCTTCCAGGACCATCACACAACGGCGCTGCCTCCAACCCCAGCAAAGCCACAAGAGGGAGAGCACGGCAGGGCCGAGGGGACCCTCACTGTGCAGGTGTCCCTGGGGGGCTGTGCAGTCACAGCCCTGGGGGGAAGCACCCACAGCAGCCAGCAGGTCCCCTCTGGAGCCAGCAGTCCTTTACAAGAATCCCAGCCTCACAATTTCTGCAATTAGAAAGGGAGTTCTTCTACTGTGAGTTAAAATAGAAGTTTTTGTCACAAATTACTGGTTTTCACTCCCCTCATACCTGAGCTTAAACTGAAACTTAAATGGAAATTTACAGGAGAATGAGAAAGTGAGTCAGCCTGCCCTTCCCAACAGGCATTTATTTTCATCCTCTCGGACTCAGTTAATAGTAACAGCAGAGAAATTAAGTTTATTCCAAATTTACAAAGCCCAGAAAAGGGGAGGTGGTTTTGGAGGGAACTCCACAGCACTGGGATCTGCTGCTGGCACGGGGAGCTGTGGCTCCTGTCCCCACCCCAGCAGGCACCACAGGACACAGGGACCCTGCCTGCTCAGTGGGGCCTGTCCCCAGGGCAGGAGGTGACCCAGTGCATTATGTCACCCATGTTATCCCCCTTTTCCCACCCACAGCACCCTGGGGAAACAGCCAAAATGGCCTAAGAGATAAATCAGCCTCTTGCCTCGTAGCCTGTTGGGCCAAACTGCAGCCAGGAGAAAGCAGAGGGACTTCACCTGCCAAAAAGGCACAGAGGCCAAAACAGCTGGGGATTTCCAGCCCTCATCTGGGAAAGAAACAGCAGCCACACACAGCAAAGCCGAAGATGAAGGCAAAGGAATCCTCCCATGGTTCAGGGCAGGACCCAGGCAGGGCCAGGAGCTGCTCCCAGGGAGAGCCAGCCCAGGTTCTCTGTAGCCCAGGGGAGCAGGACAGCCTGTGAGGGCCCTGCCATGGCACAGACATGGTCACTCCTGCCCAACACCAGCCCTGGTGACAGAGCCACCACCCCAGACACCAGCCTGGGGCACTGGTGGGCAACACGGAGCCAGAGCCTGGAGCAGGTGTGAGCTTGTTCTCACTGTGCGCTTGCGGACAACACAGGAGAAACAAACAAACAAAAAAAGTGTCCAAAACACATTTCAAAGTATCCAGAACGCATTTCAAAGTATCCAGAACGCATTTCAAAGCACCTTATCCTCCAGCAGCAGACCTGAGGTTCAGGAGATGCACTGCAAACCTTCCTGCCCTACTACACATCCCCCGGGGATTCAGGTCAGCAGAGGGGCTGCTGGCAGAGCAGAAAAATCCTTTTAGGTGCATAATAAGGGAGAATTGAATTCTGCTCCAAGGTGGAGAGACAAAGCCATTTGTCATGCAGCATTCGCTGACAGGACATGTCCACAGCCCAGCCCTGCCTCCCTCCCCGCAGAGCCGAGTGCTGCAAACAAAGGAATTCACACCCAAAGCGCTTGGGACCGAGGCATTCACCCAGCTGCAGAGAGGGAAGGCGGCTGAGCTAGAGTTTGAAGTTATTTTAGAAAAATTCTCTACAAGGGTTCAGCACCAGACCAAAATGCAAATCACCATCATGGCTTCCTCAGCAAATGAGCGATTGCTGCAATTTTTCCAGTCCGGCAGCATCTTGCTCTGAAGATGTAACAGCAGCCCTACTGAGCAGCAGCTAATTAAAGCCTTTCCTCCTGCCAAAACCCCAGATTCAGTCTCTAAATGACCCAGTAAGTGAGACTTTTTCCACCTCAGAAGCCCTGGGAGACACCAGGTCACAGCTCTGCCCTTGTCACGCTGTGGCTGTGCCCGCCCTGCCCAAGGCAGAGGCACCATGAACAAACCCCTGCTGCTCCTCACAAGGGATGGGCTCCAAGTCAACCCCCACAGGTACAGACCCAAACCCTCCTTTCCACAAGACTCCAGCCTGGGGTGCCTCTCCATCAAAGACAAGTGAGCAAGACAAATTTGGAAAAGAATGGACTGAGCTCCTGGAGACAGTCCTTAGACACACACACAAATGTGAATTAATCCAGTGTCAGAGCCATTCCTGGGGCAGAAATCTCCCTGACAGGCTGGGGAGGGGACACACAGGTCCAGCTCAGCCTTTCTGCCCCTCACACACAGGGATGGCCCTCCTGGCACCTCTGCCATCCTCAGAAACCCCCTGCAATTACAGATGTTGCATGAAAGGGCACTTGGCCCCAGTCAGAGCTCCAAAAGTTAATTATTCCACCCAGCTCTTCAAAACAGGAGAACATGGACATGTGGATCCTTCCCCCATCAAGGCTGGCTGCCCAAGGAGCCCATACAAAACCTGGGGCAGACAACACAAACAAAGCCTCTCCCACAGCCACCTCCCTCACCACGGCCAAGCAAAGGCACCCCCACAGCAAAAATGGGATCGAGCCACAGAAAACTATAAATAATCATTGGGGGGATGATTTCCAGCTGTGCAGAAATCTTCTGGGTGACAGCGACTTATCCTGAGTGACAGCTGAGGGCAGAGGGGCTCCAGTGCTGTCCCTGCCAGTGTGGCACGGCACGGCATGGACGGCACGGCATGGACAGCCTGGCACGGCACAGCACAGCCTGGACAGCCTGGCATGGTATGGCATGGCACAAGCCTGCACAGCCTGGCATGTCATGGCACGGCACAGCCTGGACAGCCTGGCACAGCATGGCATGGCCTGGCACAGCCTCGCCTGGCACAGCATGGCATGGCACAGCCTCCCTCCTCCCGACGGGGCCAGTGCCCGGGCAGCAGGGATCAGAGGCAGCGGCTCGCCCCTCGGGCAGCCTCCCCTCCTGGCTGCTCTCGCTCGCCGTTCAGCACCACCAGGGATCCCTGCTCAGCCAGGCTCGGGTTGAAGAGTTTAGGATCCAGCAGTGCAGAGGCAGAGGAGCCACAATCCCTGCCCGCTCCATCCATCCCCTGCCCGCTCCATCCCCTGCTCTGAATCAGCCTCTCCACGGCAGTGCTGCCTTCGAGGGGCTCCGAGCTGGAGACACGGTAAATAATGACTTTGCACTGCGTCAGGAGCTAATCCACTCAGTGATGCAAATGAAATTCATGGGCCACTTCCCCCTCACTCGGCTCCTCAGTGATATTATAAAACAATCCTGACTTCATCGCGATGTCACCGCGGCTGCAGGAAGCCATTCAGGGGAGCCAGGACGACTTTCACTCCTCTTCACCACCTCACTTTCTCATTCTTCTGCTATAATTGGAAATCATGAAAATGCATTCGTTCATGTGCTCCGAGTGTCAGCTATTCAATGTGCTTGTGCTCTCTGTTCAGACCATCAGAATAAAGGTATTTAACTGTTCCCCCCAAAGGTGAAGCTATTCCTGTTGCATCCTTTCACATGGCAACAAAAGACAGGGAGGAATCCACCAGCAGGATCAGCTGGAACACACTGGCAACACAGCATGAGGAAGAGGAAGAACAGCTGAAGGCTGAGATTTAGACATCTGAATCTTTTTTAGCTTCCCTGCTGCTGACTAAATATCAAATGTAGGAAGATGAGAGCAGAACTACAAGAGACTGAGGATTTTAAAACATAGAATCAGAGAATCCTGGAATGGTTTGGGTTGGGAGGAACCTTAAAGCCCATCTTGTTCCAATGCCTGCCATGGGCAGAGACACCTTCCACCATCCCAGGCTGCTCCCAGCCCCAGTGTCCATCCTGGCCTGGGACACTGCCAGGGATCCAGGGGCAGCCACAGCTGCTCTGGGCACCCTGTGCCAGGACCTGCCCACCTCCAGGGAACAATTCCTTCCAAATATCCCATCCAGCCCTGCCCCCTGGCACTGGGAGCCATTCCCTGTGTCCTATCTCTCCATCCCTTGTCCCAAGTCCCTCTCTGGGAGCCCCTTCAGGCCCTGCCAGGGGCTCTGAGCTCTCCCTGGATCCCTCTCCTCTCCATGTGAGCATTCCCAGCTGTCCCAGCCTGGCTCCAGAGCAGAGGGGCTCCAGCCCTGGGAGCAGCTCTGGACTCTCAGCAGCCCCAGGTCCCCAGACACAAGCTCTGCCTGGCACACAGGCAGAGCCCCCCCAGCACACAGCTCCTGCTCCACACCAGCTGCTCCCAGGACCTCCCTGCAGGCACCAGTTATCCCCCATTTTCTCAACCACACCCCAAAAAAATAAGCAATTCATCTCCTGCTTAGAGCTGGAAAGCTTCCCTTGTTCCAAAGAATGAGCTGGGGAGGGAGCTCCCACCCAAAGAGGGAAGCTCACAGACTGGCTTCTTTGGAAAAACCCAGATTTAAGTAGATGCAAAAAAGCCAATTTTCAGGGAGCTGTGCCATAACAAGCCTCAAGTTTGCAAATCCAGTAACTTCCATGTACTGGAGCTTATTAATATTGGATTTTTTGGCAGGCACTGCCTTGTCCAGCTCGGATTAGCAGCAAGTATATTCTGCTTGTCAAATTTAAACAAGATATATAAATCTGGCACAAAAGCAAGACCAAATATGGAAGCAAATTATTTAAATTGACAAGATGTAGCTCCCAAGCATTGAGCACTCGGCAGTCAGTGCCCATCAGCTGAGGCAGGAAGGCTCCTGCTCTGGGCCCCAGGAGTTCAATCCTGAAACAAGAGGTCATCGAGTTACCCCCCCCTCAAACACTTCCTGATTCCAGTATCAGGCTGGATTGGAATTTTTTTTTCCCAATGATGGGAAGAGCAGGATGGCTATAAACAGCTGAGGGAGTCCAGCCCAAAATCCCTCAAAAGCAAACAGCTTGAGCAGAGCTACAAGAGTGCCCGAGGTCAGAGCCTGGGCACAGAGCCTGGGCTGGGCAGAGCCAGTGTCCTGCCAGCCCTGCCTGACACCTGAGGGTGCCAGGGAGGGGAAGAGCCAGCCCTGGGCTCCAGGGGAGGGGAGGGAAGGGAAGGTTTGGGAAGGGAAGGTTTGGGAAGGGCCCTGGCTCACAGGAGGTGACACAGAGCCCTGTCCCCATGTGGGACATGCAGCTGCAGGGGCCATCCATGCTGCAGAGCACGATGTGGCCAGGGCCAGTTGCCAGTGGCCAGCAGAGCCTGGCAGCTGCCAGGGAGCAGCAGGAGCAGGGCTCCATCTGCCCCGATGCTGCGGAAGCAGAGCTGTCAGGTCTCATGAAAGGCATTTCCCTTCACGGGGAGCCAGCCTCAGCTGTCAGAAGCACGGCCAGGGCTCCAAGAGGGGCCCTGGGAGGGCTCAGTGAGCTCCCCACCCATCAGCAGGAGCCATCCCCAACAGCAGAGCAGCCAGTGCTGCTGGCAAGTTATTAACCCCACCGCGTTCAGGTGCCTCCTCACAGGGAGGACACTGGAATTTGTTTCATTCTTCTAACAGAGGCTGGTCTAAACCCAGGATGGATCAATGCACAGAGCCTGCATCAAAGTGGTCCCAGCAGCCCAGGACTGACCACAGCAAAGCCAAACAAGCCACCTGCACACAGGAGGAAGCTGTTTGGCCAGAGCCATCCCTTTGGCTGGTCCAGCCAAGCCTGGGCCACCCTCTGCAAAGGGGAGGCACATTTGGGGTGCTGAGGGAAGCAGATCCCAGGACACAGCTCCATCCCCACACCACAGAGCCATTTCCATCCCACAGCCCTCGGCTGGAGACGCAGAGGAGGGAGCAGAGCATTCCCTGGGAGTGACCCCCAGCTTCTCCACGTGCAGCCCAATGCCCTGGGTGAATCCAGCCCGGCCCTGCAAGGCTCTGGGTGCAGCCCAGCAGGAGCAGGCTGTGGTTTGGAATGCTGCCCACCCTTCCCAGGAAGAGCTCCAGCCAGCACAGCTACTTCTGGGAATTGCTTCTCCTTAACACAGAATTTGGCGGCTACCAACCACCACCAGAGCTCCCTTCCTGTCTCCCCCATCCCTTCTGTGGCTCTTGTGGAAAAACTGACTTCCTGGGCTGGCTGCTGCAGGACAGGGTCGGCCAGGGTCACATCCCTCCCCCTCTCTGCTGGGGCAGCAGCAGACACCAGCCCTGAATGGGGCTGAAGAGCTCCGGAGAGATTTTCACCCTCATCCCTTAGGTCACTGCAAAACTAAGGCAGTTACTGTCATTTTACATCCCTGATTTTCATGTCACCTTTCTGCCTCCAGGGACTCCTGGCCATGGCACAGAGGCCACCAACACCAGCCTAGAGCAGGGATGGAGGGGCTCAGAGCTGGGGAACAGCAGCCCACTGCTGTCCTTTCCCTGAAGAGAGGGAAACCCAAGGGGCAGCCCTTGTCTCCGTCACCCTTGAGTCCAGAAGCCCCAACCCCACCTCTCTGCTCATGACCCAGGTGTGAGGGCACTGTGTCCCCCCAGGGAGCCCTGGCAGGGTCCCAAGGAGCACAGGACCTGTGCTTTCTGTTAAATCTCAAAGGGTGGGACAAAGCCATTCCAGGGATGCTCAAGTCCCTGGTCAGGCTTTATTTTGTACAGCACCACCTGAAGGCTCTGGAGCTCCCTGTGCTCAGTGTCCCCTGCCCTCATCCAGCTGTGGGGCAGGACACAGGGCAGCCCCAGAACATGGGGCTGGCAGTCCAAGGCTGCATCCCCACACAGGGACTCCTGATTTTGTTTTATTGCCTTTTCCAAAGAGCTCGTTTTTTCCACCCTGCAGCCCTCCACGAGCACAAGGAACATGCTGCCCAAGCACCTGTGGCTACTCTTCCCCTACAGGGAGCTCCTTACTCACCCTTCTCTGAGTGGCTCTAATTTATGGACTTGCAGAGCAGTGACTCATGAAGCCACACTGGAGGGATTAATCTCACCAGCACTCTCCACCACACTGTGCTGCCCTTGGGGCCACAGGCACACAGAGGCCACCAGCCCAGGCTGGGGTCTGCCAGCTGTGGCCCTGTGCAGCACCAAGCTTCTCACAGCTGGCTGCTGCAGGAAAAGCCACCCCAACACAATCCTGGGCACAATCCCATCCCACCCACCACAGCAAACATCCCCTCTGGCTACCACACACCTTCAGTCCAGGGGAAAGCACCTCCACCTTCCCCTTCTCATCACACACCCTGTAACAAGGTGACTCAGGCAATCCTGCCCTGGAAAATTACAGGCACAGCCAGGAGTTAATTTTCCACGAGTTCATTTCCCAGGAGTTAATTTCCCAGTCACTCTGATCATGCCACTTATTTGCTGATAGATCCGACGGGGGCCTGGATGGCACTGAGGAGCCTCTCCAGCGTTTTCAGGTTTTTGCCTGTTGAGCTGCAGGAGGAGGAGCAGGAGCTGTGCTGGCTGGGAAGGAGGGAGGGCAGCAGCCCACAGCAAGGGCTTGCGCAACTCCCCTGCTCCGGCTCCCACAGAAACCCCAGCACTTCACAGAATTCACACCAAGTTTTGGGAGCAGGTTCAAGCCCACCTCCCCTTCCACAGCAGACACCAAACCCTCAAGGTCTTGCTCTGTTTCACAGCATCTTCTGGTGGTGCCAAGACAGGTGAGTGCCCACCCACGCTTCGCTGCTAGTGAAGGATGCCCTGCACACCCTGCCAGGGACCCCGTGTGCTGCAGGAAGAGTCTGTAGGATCACATGTGTGTGAGCGAGCAGGCGTGCAGAAATGCCTGCACTGTTTGCTGAGAAGTCTCCTTAGAGACAGCCCAGGCATTAAATTCCCCAGGAAGACTCAATAGCAGGAGAATAATCATGGCAGAGGCTCAGGACTGGGGTGGTTTAACCTCTGCAGTGATGCCAGAGCCAACAGGCACCAGGCAGACGTGCTGCAAACCCTCCTGCCACCCAAATGCCCACGGGCCAGCCCCAAACCCCACATCCAGCATCCTACAGCCAGCCCCAGACAGCAAGGGCCACCCCAGCGAGCAAACAGACCACCCCATTATCCGGGCCCGAGATCGCTTTAGGATGACAGCTACCTCCGGAGATAAGAAAGAAAAATCCACCCTGCAGCTGCAGCAGGGAGGGAAAGAGAAACCACTTCCACTGCAAGGCTCGGGTGAGCCCTTGTGCACTGCCCAGCCCTGGCACTGCCGGGGGCTGCACAGCCCAGCTGCCTCCAAAGCCCCCTGTCCCCCCAAAGCGCCTCTCTCCCTCTCCAAAGCCCCCCTTATCCCCCACAAAGTGCCCCTCTCCAAAGCCCCCCATCCCCTACAAAGCCTCCCTCTCCCTTTCTCAAGCCCCCCTATCCCCCACAAAGTGCCCCTCTCCCTCTCCAAAGCCCCTCTCTCTCCCCTGTCCAAAGCACCCCTGTCCCTCTCCAAAGCCCTCTCTCTCCCTCTCTCCAAAGTCCCCCTGTCCTCCTCTCCAAAGCCCCCCTCTCCCTCTCCAAAGCCCCTCTCTCTCCCTTTCCAAAGCACCCCTGTCCCTCTCCAAAGCCCCTCTCTCTCCCCCTCTCCAAAGTCCCCCTGTCCTCCTCTCCAAAGCCCCCCTGTCCCTCTCCAAAGCAACCTTGTCCCCCACTAGGCCCATCTCTCCCAAGCCCTCTCCCTCCCAAAGCCCCCCTGTCCCCCCAAAGCCCCTGTCCCCCTGCCTTGGGGGACACCCCCTGCCCCGGGGGACACCGCTCCAGCACCCAGAGCTGCGTTCGTTACCACCGCAGAAAACCCTCCGAAATCATGTTTCCAATTTCTGCAGCATTATATAATTAGCATCGTTTGTGTTGCAAAAGTAATTGCAGTAACATTTTTAATTAGTCTATTTGAACACTAACATTTCTCCAGTGCGCATAATATGTTGACACGAAATTACTGGGTTTGAGGCAACTCGGAATGATTGGAGTTTGTTTTGCTTTTGTTTCTTACTTGTTTAATAGAGTCAATAAGGGCCGGCAGTGAGCGTGCCGAGTGCAGCCCGCAGAGTGGCTCGAGCTGCAGGGGAAAGCAAAGTGTGATGGGTTTCACTTCCGTCTGGGGGGAGGAAGGGTGGCTTGTGAAGGCACTGAACTAGAGAGAAATACTTGCTTGAGAGGTGAGGCCTGGGTGACATTTTCCAGCTGCTCAGTTCTGGTCTCAGATGTTGACTCGTGAAAACACAAAACAGAACGAGAGCGCCGGCCTTGGAGGGCAGGGAGAGGAGAACCGGAGGAAGGAATTCTCCGTGGTGTAAAGTTTGGAAGGAGATCTAATCTGAGGAGTTTCTTTGCTTACTGAGTCATAAGCAGGGACAAGAAGTAAACACTCTCCCCAAGAAAGTTACTGCAGGAGATCCAAGCACCCATTACCAAGTGATGCTGTTTTTCCCTTTCTCTTCAGGAAGAACAAGATTCTCCTTTCCAAGATCTTTTCTACATTGTACACATGAAAGCAGTGACAGATGCAGGTTATTTTTCGCTCCCAAATGTGAATCATGTTCCACTGCTCCTCACCTCTGCCCAGGCCCCCAGGGTGCCAGCCCAGCCCCTCCAGGCTGAGCAAACCCAGCTCCTGGGACACGTCCCCCTCAGCCCCCTGACCCACAAAGGCACCAAGAGCTGCCTGGACACAGGAGAAAAGACCCCGAGGATGCCAAGGTGGGGGAAACAGGAGCAGGAAAGAGAAAGCTGCCAGTTCCCAGCAGCAGCACATTCCCAGAAGGCAACCGAGAACTTCGCTCTCAAAAGCTTCCAACCCCAATTCCCTTTCCTTCACCGTCCTGCAGCACTTCCTACAGCAGAACCAAGGCTTGGCCACGTGTTCCTTGCCCAGCCTGCAGCCACCAAGGGGCTGCTCCCTCCCCCCTAACACATTCCAGGTGTTGGTAGTGCCTGGATGAATCCCGGGAAGGGGAGAAGACGCAGTCCCCTTTTCCCTTGGTTCCTGAGAGGATTCTGCACCCCGCAGCTGCAGCAGGGCCAGAAAGCCCCTCTGAGAGGCAGCCAGGGGCATCGAGCCTCCCTCGGGAAGAGTTCATCTTCCTGGCGGCTCCAGGCACATCCTTCAGCTTCCAACACCCACGAGAAATTGATTTCTGTTTGCGAACCTGCCAGAAGCAGCCCTGCTCCTGGACCGGCTGTGCACACACCGCCCCTGCCCACACCCAGACACTTTCTGGCTCACGAGAGAGACGTTGGCCCAGGAAGTCTTCAGATGCGCACAAGGATAAGGAGATTGTGTGCGAGGATAAGAATCCGCAGATTAGCAGGCAATTAAGTGGCATTTTGCGGTATCCATTAGTATTTCAAGCTACAGAGAGTCAGTTTCTGCTAACTTCCTGCCAAAAGTCACAAGTAATGAGCTAATTAACAATCTAATTATTGCAAATGCCCTAGAAAGAAATCAGGGCACAGGTGAAAACCTACTTAGAGCGGGCACAGCAGTGGGAACAGCTGAGAGCAGACAGGCGTGTGCCCCGGCTGCATTTCCAGCCATCCCACAGCACAGGGGAAGAAACACCCGGGAAGTTGTTAAACTTGAATTAAAGCTGTGTTCAGTAAAGGGAGAGGGAGACCCTCACTCCAGAGCTTCCTGAAGAACCCTAAACAAAAGCCAACCTGGGGATTTTCTGCCTCCGTGCTATTTTTTTGCCAAGTTCCACAGCAGCTGCAGCACACAAACCCAAAGCTGGTGGTCCCTGCACGGCCCAGCATGAGCACGGCCTCCCTGGCACCCCCAGCAGGACCAGCCCCGGGGCAGCTCTGATTCCACAGCAGATGGCAGAGAGCTCACCCACGGGAGCACCTTCACCTCCCAGGTGGGCTCTGGGAAAACCCACAGGTCACTGATTTTAGGAAAGTAAAGACTCAGAGCTCAGTCTGCAGGATTCCCTGTTGCACAGTAAATATTCCCTATGGCACACTCACACCTGTAACGCCAGAGTGACCTGGAAAGGCTGACCTGCAACAGAGACTAGATAGAGTAAAAGGAATAAAATCAGTATTTAAAGAAATGCAAGGCCCTAAAAGGATCTACCCTGGGCACTGTAAGAGCTCAGCCAGGGCTGTGCCCAGGCAGAGTCTAAGATGGATCCTGGTCACGAGTTTTTACACTTTTCTAAGTTTTGGTTCATCTACATATTGGGGTCAATTGTCCAACCACAGTTTCAGGTGATGAAGTCTCAGCCCCCCCTCCCTCGGCCCTTGTTTGTGCTTTTTGGGTCACGGTTGTCTGATTCTGTAGCTGGGAAGGGATTCTTTCGTCTAACTGCCCCCTGAAGAGAACTCACTAACACCTAACATGAAGACTCAGAGTTACACACCGAGCAGCAGAGAAGCTGAAAAATATAAAAGCTAAACGCCAAGGCATCAAAGGCAGGGAAGGATGTCACAGAGCAGTCACCCCCTCGGGGGTGGCTCTGAGCACAGCGGGCTCCCGGCAGTGCTGCTGCTGTCCCTGCAGCCCACAAGGGCTCCTGCCCCTCGAGCCAGGGCTGGAGCTCAGCAGCTCCCACCTGCTGCCCTCGCACTGATCTGACACCGCTGGAAACACCCGAGGACGAACCCTGCAGCAGGTTACAGGTTTGGATAACAGCTCCTGACAGCTGCGGGAGACTTGGAGAGGCGCCAGCTACCCGACACTGGATGCTGTAGGTAGGACTGAGCAGGGCTCTGGAAATAATGCAGGCAAACCCTGCCGGGCCACGGCGTGGTCCCCACCTGCTCCACAACGCTCTCCAGATTTCATGGACGTTGGGTTTGCACAAATACACCGTCACTGCAAGGAAGGTCAGGGCATTCACAGCCAGCTAAGCCCGGGAAGACCCAAACCAGAGATCTGAGGTGCACAAAATTCCTCTCAGCACCGTGACTGAACCGCCCATGTGTGAAACCTCAGGTAGCAGGGGAAGCTGTGACCTTGAGAAACAGCCCTAGGACACGTTTTAGTCTCCACAGCCACTTTCCTCTGCTTGCCAACACCTGTCCAGGCCTTCAGGCTGGGGTCTGGGAGGTGGCAGGGAGATGGTTTTGGTATTTTAAGGTTACACGCGTGTGGCAAGCGTTCAGGGTGAGTAGCAGCATCATTTCAGTGGGATTAGCCTCACGCTGCTGTGCAGGCAGCTGCAGGGATGCTCCCGAGAGCAGCCGAGGCAATGCCCCCCTACAGCAACCCCCCGAGACCCCGACCCGCCCCCTCACACCGAGTGTGCCACTCCAAAACCCCGAGGACAGCTGTGAAAAGGAGCCTTTTACAGAGCTCTAAAGAGGGTTTGTTTTCATGCCAAATACCTCGACTTGGGAGTCAGCCACCCACCAAAATAAAACTCTGTCCCAAATACTCACAAAAGCGAAATTTCACTGCCAGCAGCTGCGAGCGCCAGCCCCGCTTGAACCCCACACAGGTGGGACCCACATACAGGAGCAGCCCCAGCTGGGTTGGTGACCAGCTACAACAGCAATCAGAAAACACCTGGGAAATTCAGCCGAATTTCCCGAGGGGACATCCCAAATCCCTGAAGAGCCCCTCCAGAACTCCAGCATTATCAGTACAAAGAATTACGGTCATAGTAACCCGGCTACTGCAACATATTTTGTAATAAAGCCTCATTTTTCCCCAGCAACACAACCAAGCCATTCAAGTCCTCGCCGGCTGCGCAGTTCCAGCCGCGGAACAGCCCTCGCCCAGCCCGTTCGCCACCCGAACACGTTTTGGTGTTAAGTACATTAAAAACAAACTCCCCTCGGCCTTTTTCGGGGGATTTAGCTGAAGTCCTGGGCGCTTATCTCTGCTAACGAGACCCGACCGGCTTAAAGGCACCGACTAGTTGCTCGGTTGAATAAAAAAATGACTAAGCTGCTTGCCGGTGCGGCGGGGATGCTCGGGGCCGGCGGCGCGGGGATGCTGCGCGCAGGGAGAAGCGGGGCCGGTCCCGGGGGGCGGACACGGGGCGCGGAGCCCCAGCCCCCCCGGCAGCGCGACACTCACCTTGACACTGGAAGCCCTGCTTGCCGAAGCCCCTGCGGAGAGAGAGGCGGAGTGAGACCCCGGCCCGCGGTACAAGGACGCTGCCCGGCCGGAGGGGAGCAGGCACGGCGGGGAGGGATGCGGGGGACGAGGGGAGCCGGGACGGGAGGAGAGGGGCGCCCGGAGGACGGCGAGGGGCGAGCCCCACCGAATGAAGGGCTGGGCGAGCACAAGGAGGGCTGTCCCGCCGAGCCGGTGCGTCCCGGGGCGGCTGCGGGGTCCGGGGCAAGGCTCACCAGATGAAGTCGGTGCAGTGGCTGCAGAAGGTGGGCTGCTTGAAGAACCGCGCCGTGAACTTGTGGTTCTTCACCTCGTGCACGTTCTTCTGCCGCAGGGCGCCCTTGCGGGCGAAGCGCACCGGGCCCTCCTCGCCCTCGGGGGCCGGCGCTGCCGCCGGCGGCTCGGCCATGCTGCGCGGGGGCTGCGGGCCCGGCCCGGCCCGCTCCGGAGGCGCTGGTCCGGCGGGGCTGCCGCTTGTCCGGCTGCGCTGCCGGGGCCGCCCTCGGGGCCGCTGCCCGCAGCTGGCGGGAGGCTCCGACACCGCCCGCCGGGCCACGCCCCCTCATTTACATGCGGCACGCCCCGCCCTCATCTGCATCGCCGGCCACGCCCCCGGCGCCTCGCGGTGCCGCAAGCCAAGCCCCCCCGCGCCTCGGTGCGGCCACGCCCCCTCCTGATTTGCATGTTGATTTGCATGGCGTTCATTTGCATAGAGCGTCTGCATCCCGCGGGGATGCGCGGGGACACGGGCACGGGCAGGGATGGACACCGGGAATGGACAGGGATGGACACGGGCAGGGATGGACACTGGGAATGGACAGGGATGGACACGGGCAGGGATGGACACTGGGAATGGACAGGGATGGACAGGGATGGACACGGGCAGGGATGGACACCGGGAATGGACAGGGATGGACACCGGGAATGGACAGGGATGGACACGGGCAGGGATGGACACCAGGAATGGACAGGGATGGACACGGGCAGGGATGGACACCAGGAATGGACAGGGATGGACATGGGCAGGGATGGACACCAGGAGAATGGACAGGGATGGACACAGGCAGGGATGGACACCGGGAATGGACAGGGATGGACACGGGCAGGGATGGACACCGGAATGGACAGGGATGGACACGGCAGGGAATGGACACGGGATGGAACAGACAGGGATGGGCCGCGCACTGAGGTGGGCTGTGAGCCGGCCAAGGCAGGGCATGGCCCAGGTGGGGATGAGCAGGACTAAGGAGGAGGAGGGTCATGGCATGATTCGGGGTCAGGCTATGGGGAACTCTTCAGCAGAACTGCAGTGCCCATGCTCTGTGCAGGACTGGCAGTGGCACTGCTGGCTCCTGGCATGTCCCAGACTTCCCCCTGTTAAGGCCAGAATCTTTCTCTTCTGCCCTGATTTTCTGCACAACACGAGTCCAGTCCAGAGGGGATCCAGGCAGGAGCTGTGCCAGGCTGGGCACAGGGGCGGCCGTGCCTGGGGCAGCAGGAGCGTGGCCACGAGCAGCCCAGGGCTCACACACAGGCACAGGGGCACAAACCACCAGCTCAGTGGTCCTCTGGGAAAGAGTTTTTGAATTTGCTGTTGGAATAATGACCTGCTTTTAGCAACCCTGCTAACCCCTCAGCTGGCTGGCACAGAGGAGTTTTCCAACCACACCCACCATTCATCTCTCTCATTCCCTGGCAGCACTCATGGACACTGAAAATCAGATCCGGCAGCCTCCTCCTGTGACACCCAGGTCTCCTGGGCCTGCCAGGTGCTGCACCGTCCTGGTCTGGGTGCTGAGGAGATGAGAATTCAAATCAAAACACGAGATGGCTTCAAATGAAACGTAACCATGTTTCCACAAACAAGTCTTTTAAAATTCTCGTTTCTGGGATTTAATTCTGGATCTGCATCCACGTGATCCTTCCCCTTTTGAGACCTGAGACCATCCCTGCTCTGCTTGTGATCAAGCCCTCCATCCTACATGCTCTTTCTCTGAAGAAAGCCCCGCTCACTCCATGGAATTAAACACCCAGGAGACTTTCCCAAAATAGGCCCAGGGCTGTTATTATGCAGCTGCTTTAAAAGGTTCATTGCAGCAATAAAACGGGGCTGACCTGTCCTGCTGATGTCACCCTCCCAGGATCAGCAGGCTGGTTCCGTCTCAGCACCGTCTGATTTTCCTGCTAAGGAGGAGAAATAAATTGCAGCCATCCCTGCCCGTGCTGTGCCGTGCTGGGAGGGGCTGAGGGAACATCCCGGGGAGTGTGGGGGCCACATGTGGAGCTTTCTGTGCCCAAGAGCCCCGGCCACACCGCGGGGTCCACCCCGCCCCGGGAGCCCCACTCACTGCCGGCTCACACAGGGACCTGTGCAGCAGAAATAACTCCTCCTGCACGGAAAGGAACCCAGCAATAATGGAAATAATAACAGGGCGTTTTGACTCCTTCCCCTGCACTGCTGGAGGGGAGTGGGGTGTTCCCCTCACCGCTGCTGCACTGCACGTGGAGCCACACCAGGCTGAGTTCTGCTCCTTTTAACTGTAAATTCTGGGCTCTGCCTCTTTCTGCCTTGCTGTTTTTTACTGTATGTTCCCATTTTCCAAGGACAGCCCCCATAACTGCTGCATGTGGAATGCAGAGAATATGGCTTTGATTTCCCACCAAGAGTGTTGATAATCATGATAATCATGCTCAAACTTTTGTCACTGCTGGCCATGGTACAAAAGTACAAAAGCCAGGTACAGTTCTTGCTCTCAGGGGATTGCTTTCTTCTTTCCTTAATTTACATAATTCTACCTTATTTTATTTTTTTTCATTATTTAGTGCGCTCTGAGTCACATCATATTAAAGGCAGGATCTTCATGGCCGTATCAATTTTCACAAAAGCTGACGCTCCAGATCCCCCCAGCACTTTGAAATGTCGGGATGAACATCCTAGCAGCTCCTTCCTCTGAGGAAACTGTTTTATTTATTAACGCAGGTGCAGTCCCCAGGTGTGCTGAGGGAATATCTCACACGGACAGCCCCGACCTCAGCTCTCAGGGGATCACAGCGTGGAGCAGAGGGGAAACCAGCCCAGTCCGTTCCTGTCTCCATAGAAGTGAGGGTTCTAGTGCTGTTTTCCCCTCCCTCGGTGCCTGGTGTGAAGGCAGCAGAGCGCTCCCCGTGCTGAGGGAAGCGGGGTCTGCACTGCCTGGCACGCCGGGGTCTCCATGGAGCTGCCGAGCCCCGGCCGCTCCCCGCGCTGCTCGGGAGCCGGCGGGAGCAGGGCAGCCTCCCTGGAGACGTGATTCACATCCTCAGGAAGGGAGCCCATCCTCCCTGCAGGCAGGCCAGGAGCTGCTCTGGCAAGGGGGAGCTCGGGGCAGCCGCAGGACTCGGGCTGGGAAATGTGGGAGGGGAGCGGCGAGCCCGGCGGGAGCCCGCAGGGCCGGGGCCAGGAGCCCAGGAACAGGAACCTTCCCAACAAAATCCCACCCCAAATAACGGGGCACAGGGGCTCAGGAACAGGAACCTTCCCAACAAACCCCCACCCCAAATAACGGAGCTCATGGGCCCGGGTCAGGGAGTGCGGTGTTGGGCGGCTCCAGCCCTGCAGCCTCACCCCACAGCCAACCCCAAAGCCCAGAAAGAGACACAGTCCCCAAAGCCAGGCTGAATTCTCCCCTTTCCTGGGAAAGCTGTGCCTCCACACGTGCGGGAGCCGTGTGGGAGCGCCCGGCAGGCGCTGCAGCCCCAGCCCGCGCTGCTGTGGAGATGCTGCTCCCCTGGTGCCCACACCGTCTTCCTCTGAAGAATTCAGAAAAGCTGGAGAACAGATTTGTCTCCTTTTTTTATTTCTTTTTTTCTTCGGGACCCAAATCCGCCGCAGGAAACAGGTGGAGGAAAAGTCCGGCTGTAATTAGATATAAAGGTGCCTCAGCAGCTCTCGGCAGCCTCCACATCCGTTTGTGCTCTTGCCCTCACCCAGCACGTCAGGAGAGTCCAGGGAGGGACAAGGGAGAGAGAGGGGACCCTGGAATATGGAAAGGGATCCTGGAATGGGGACAGGGATCGTGGAGCAGGGACAGAGATCTTCTCAGGAGGAAAATCCCGGTCCCTCCTCCAAACTCCGGAGGATCATGTCTCTGCTCACAACAGCTGATTGTTCAGCCCCCACCCCCCCCCCCCAGGGGCTGCTCGGGGGGTCCCTGGGGCAGCAGAGCCCGGTGAAACCCCACGGGACAAAGGGCCCGGGGGCAGAACCGCAGCTGGAGCCGCAGGCTGGGGCAACCCCGGCGGGGACAGCGCTGGGGAGGGGGCTGTGCCCCGGGTTCCACGGGGACACTGGGGACGGCCAGGGTGACAGGCACCCCCCGCAGCGGGTGGCATCAGCTGCTCTGGTTTTTCCCTTTCTGCTTTCACAGCTTTGGCATGTTCCCCGGCCTCCGTGCAGCGAGGATGGAGCGAGGAGAGAGATGCTGCGTTCATGTGAGGAGAGACCCAGTTCCCCACCCACCGGCGGCAGGAGATCCTTCACAGCCGCCGCTGGGCTAGAAAAAGCCCAAATGTTGGCGCCTGAGCTTACATAAACCCTCGGAGTGGCCGGAGCGAGGGGGCAGCCGCTGGGACACGGGGACAGCCGCTGGGACACGGGGACAGCCGCTGGGACACGGGAATAGCCGCAGGGACACGGCCTCAGCGCCGCCCAGCTGGAGCTGCCCCTGCTCATCCTCCTGGATGTGCAAATCCATAATTTCCTTTTTTTCTCCTCCCGCCTTCGCCTGCAGCCTCGCCGTACCGGCAGTGCGGGCGTGGCTGCTCCGGGCTGCGGGGATGTGAGGGACGGGGCTGTCCCCGAGGCCAGCAGGACACTGCCGGCGGGCACAGGGCTGCGGGGGACAAGGAGGGCTCCAGCTGGCCGTGACCCCCAGCCCGTCTCTGCTCACCCGGAGCAGGGTCAAACACGGGGGACAGAGACACCAACCCAGGTGTGTTGGGCAGAGAGGGGAGCCCCGGGCAAAGCAAACATCCCTCGCCGTGCCCCGGCACAAGGGATGCAGCCGCTGGCAGGGCTGTCACACGCCGCTCCTCGCCGGGGCGGGGAGGAGTTAAACGGGGCTCCAGCCCCAGCCCGTCCCCAGGGGGACTCCAGGGTGCAGGGGTGGCCTGGGGCTGCAGTTCCCAGGCTGTGAGGGGCAGCAGAGCCCTGCCAGGGGAGTGAAACCATTCCCAGCTCAGAGCCGCAGTGCCTGGAGCTCGGGACCTGTGGAAATACATCCTCATTTCCCAGAGCTGAGAGCATTTCTCTGTCCCTCTCCGAGGCAGGGCGTGCTGCAGGGGCATCACTGAGCTGATGAGCCCCCGTTGGTCACTGCCTGGGGGCTGCACAGCCCCTGCTCCCTGCAGAGGGACACGGCCTCCACACCTGCCCAGGGCTGCTCTGACCCCGGGGCACGGGGGGCTCAGGCACTCCGGGTGCTCACATGGCTCAGCACATGCCAAACATGCTTAGGCTATTTAAATATTTCATATTCCTGGCTGCTGGCTTTCAGGGAGAACAAATTAATTCTGTTTTATGTACCCAGAAACGGCCCACATCCAACTGCCTTCCCGCACAGTTGGTTAAGCAAAGTTTGTGGTGAAATCCTTGGGGTTTTGTTGCTTGGTTCCCAAACGATCTGATCAATAATTGGATTCCATGTCCTATAACTCTACGGGAAGTTGTTGCTATTCCTTGCTATTGATCCAACCTTTTGATTTCCCTCTGTGCTCCACACTGGGTTAGTGCAGGTCGGGATGGTGGCAGGGGCAGAGTGGCACTGCCACCTCCACCTCTCACCGGGGTGCAGAGGGGCTTGGGACAGCCAGGCAACAGCACAAAGGCTCAAGGACAACATTCCATTTTCATGCTGGATAAAAAATCAAGACTCAAACTCAACAGCAACAAGGCTAATGAAGAGGAAGCTCCAGGAGAACTCAGAGTCCCTTAAAGTGCCTGTGGGATTTCCAAGGGAGCTGGAGAGGGGCTTGGGACAAGGGATGGAGGGACAGGACACAGGAAGTGGCTTCCCACTGCCAGGGGGCAGGATTAGATTGGATATTGGGCAGGAATTCCTGGCTGGGAGGGTGGGCAGCCCTGGCACAGGTGCCCAGAGCAGCTGTGGCTGCCCCTGGATCCCTGGCAGTGTTCCTGTGGACAGGACTGGGAGCAGCCTGGTGCCACAGCCCAGCTCTGGAGGCAGAGCCGAGGGGACGCAGCAGAGCAGCAGAGCCCAGGCTCTGCCATCCCTGGGCCGGGCTGCAGCACCTGCCCCCTCCGGGCTGCACGAGAATTCTGCTTGTGCCAAGGCAAACTCCAGCTGCTCTCCCTCAAGAGCTGCATTTCTCCGCAGCTTCCTTCTCCCGAGGGATGGCTGGTTTTATATCCATCGTTCATCACACTGCTGAGAAAAATCATCTCATAATGAATTCTTCACCCAGCCCTTCCAGGAGCCTCATTTAAATAACAACGAGGCTCATTAACGGCGCAGGGCTGATCCCTGCACAATGATTTCTTCATTAAGCTTTGCCTGGGAGGGTTTTCCTGCCAGCCCAGCCAGTAATCCCTTCCCTCACAGCCTCTCTCTGCTGCTCAGCGCTCACGGATCCCACCGTGCCGTAGGGGTGTGCCGGGGTGTTCCTGTTGTCCAGAACCCTCAAACCCTGGAGATGGAAATCCCCAATGGATGTTCCTGCCGTGGCTTTGGCATTTTGCCACTCCCAGCTTATCCCGGCCTGCCCTGGTGCACAAATCCCTGCACGCAGATGCTGCCCAGGAAATCGGGCGTCAAGAGAGCGCGGGGCTTGTTCGGTCTGTGCCCCTGTGCTCTGCCCCTGTTCCCCGCAGCTCCAGCCGCGCTGCTCCGCTCCTTTCCCAGCACAAACGAGCTGGGGGTGAAGCACAGAGCCCCTGAGCGCCGGGTGGGGCTGGCTGGTTCTCACCGCCTTTATCTCCTGTTATTTCCACTGGAGATTATTCCAGCTTGAGGGCGAGCAGGCAGGCGGGAGCTGCGGGCCAGGAACGCCAGAGCCCTGCTCCTGGTGTCCCCTTGGTGTCCCCCTGGTCACCCTTCCCTGTGCCACAGCACACCACGGTGTGTTCTTTCAGGTCCTTCCTTCAGCTCCTCCCTGGGAGGAAAAACTGAAAAAAAAAATATTGCAGACAGAGGACAACATACCTGTCACGAATTCCCAGAAATATTTTGAAAAAGTTTCATTAAAAAAATATAGTTAGAAAAAAGAACAAAAAGTCCACCAGAATGACTTGGGGCTTCACCAGGTTAGGAACCAGAAGAATTTTGGAATGGGTAACACTTGCGTGAGGCTTTCCCTCCTCTCTGATGAGATGGCTCAGGTTGGTTTTGCAGCGGTGCCTCGGCTGCTCCTGGGTTCGCTGCCCCCGGGGGCAGCAGGTGGGGGGAAGCTGTGTCCCCCTGTCCCCCGGGGGTGTCCCTGGGGTGCCAGGGCCCTGCCGCAGCAGGGATGGGGAGCCCGGCGCCGGCCGAGCGGGAATTTTCTGCAGTAAATCCCAGCAGGTTGTTTTACTCCACGAGCCGGGAGGTTTATTTATCCCTCCCTCGCGCTTGCTCATCTGTGTTTGTCAGCCAGATCGTACCGGTTGCCATCTGCAGGAAGCTGTAAATTGTTTTCTGGCTTTTCCCTCTCGGCTGCAGCTCCTGCAGCTCCTTCCTGCTCCCCTTGGAGCCGGGGACCCGCAGCCCCGGGAGCGGGCAGCGCCTGACCCGGCCCGGGGGGAGCGGCCCCGGCCGCGCTCCTGCCGCTCCGGGGGCACAAAGCCCCGAGAAGCTCCCGAGTCCTGGCCTTTCCTTGGACATCAGGCCCTGGCTGTGCCCAGGGAGGTTGGCACAGGGCTCAGGTGAGCTCCTGTCACTCGGAGCCCACCGCGGGAGAGCTCTCCTTCTCTATCCTTCTCCCAATCTCCCACGAGACCCAGTTGTTGCTGCACACCCAGGACAACCCGTGAGATGTCACCCGGGCTCCCCTGGCTCCAAGAACAAGGAGGGTGAGTTCTCCGTAACCCCAAATTGTCCTGGATCACATCCACCAGGTCCTGCCAGCTCTTTTATCAACACACCCTTGGACACTAAGGGCCATCCTCCCTTTCCCCCCACACCACCCCTGTTCATTCCAGATGGAATTTCCTCCCCTGAATGGACTGGCAGCCGGGACTCGAATGTAATTAAATCCCGCGGCTCCTTCCGCTGGAAAAGGAGAGCTCCAGGGGAATTTCCTACCCGGGGGGAAGCCCCAGTCCCCGGGATCCCTCACCCGTGGGACCCCCGCCCGTGCCCGGGTGGCCCCGGGCAGCCGCGCTCTCTGCGCTCCGCCCGGCTCGGGAATGTCACCGTCCCCATGGCAACGGGAGGGAGGGCTGCAAAAAAACCCAACCGGGGAGCAAAGGAGCGGAGGGAAGAGCGCGGAATGGGGAGGGGGCTGGGAGAAAAGCAGCCCTGGGGGATGGGTTCAGTGCCCAGAGGCCACCCCCGCCCCACAGGGACATCCGGGCCGGGGGATGCTCCGGGTGCGTGAACGGCGGCCGGGAGCGAACGCGGGCCCTGCGGCCACGCCCCGGCCCGGCGGGAGGGACCGGGCCAGGGCCCCGCCAGGCCGGCAGCACCGCCGAGCTGGGGCGGGGGACATCGCCAGTCGCCCCGAGCCCACCCCGCGGGGAGAGCGGCCCTGGCAGCCCCGCACAGCCTTGCCAGCTCTGCTCTCCTCTGAGCCCCGGCCGAGCCGCCAAACGCAGCCCTGCTGGTCCTGCCGGGCACCTAGGCACCGCGGGCACACGGCCTCACGAAGGGGCCGAGTCCTCCTCCGTCAGCAGCCCGAGGATTCCTTCCCCAGCCCTGCGCTTCTCCCTACAATGTTGATCATTTTGATGGAGCATTTGTTTTAATTTCCCAAATGAGGAAGCAATCTTGTAAATATTGTGCAGTAATTAAAATGGCTATTTATTGTGCGGCATTCTGGCTGCCGCCAGCACAGAACATGATTAGCATTCCCCTTCCGAGCCCTGGCCCCAGCCGGCCCGCGGCTCCAGCCGGCTCGGGATGTGACACGGACGGAGCTCGCCACCCCTGCGGTGCTGCCCGGCTGCCGCGCTGCGGGCAAACAGCGGGAGCCCCGACACCTCCCGGGGCTGAGGAGCGCAGCTTGGAGCGAGCAGCACGGGCTGTCGCTGAGCATCACCGCCGTGACCCTGGCCTGCCGCTCTCACCCTATTTGCATGAGCACAGCCGCGTTCTCTGAGGCTTTCCTGCTGTGGTTTCTGTCTGTTATTTCTTCTCCACAAACATTCAAAGTGGCAAAAGCTGAAAAATATAACACTTGCAAATAAATGCCTGTGCAAATCCATTCTAAAACCCCTTTAAAATGTAAATCCTTCAGCTGGAGCAGCGCTGGGCGCAGAAAGGCTTCGGCTGGATGGCAGCAGGGAGGAGGCGCAGCCCCCGGGAGCTCTGCTCGCCCTGCTCAGGGAAACGGGGCTCTGGGAGTCCCCCGGGGACCCCTCTGTGCCAGCTCCTCTACAGGCAGCCCGAGCGGGTGGCCGATGCCAATGAGAAGAAATGAAAGCTCAATGGAGCGAGGAGAAGTGGGGTGAAATGGGGGAAAGCCCCTCTTCCCGCATTTCCTTCCCACCAGCCTTGCTCCAGGGCCTTTCCCGCCCTGCCGCAGGTGTGGGACCAAGGCTGATCCCCGAGGCTGAGCTGGGAATGTCCCTGTCTGTCCCCAGGAAACACCACAGGGCTCAGGCAGGAGTCCCGGAGCTCTGCACTCCTGGGGAGGCTCCTCAGTGCTCTTTGCACGCCCTGGAAGGGCTGCTCGGCACCACGGCAGGCAGGGAGGGGGCACAGAGCTCACAGTGCTGGGGACATGGGGCAGTAATGGGGGATTTGGGGCAGTGCTGGGGACATGGGGCAGTAATGGGGGATTTGGGGCAGTAATGGAGGATTTGGGGCAGTGCTGGGGATTTGGGGCAGTGCTGGGGACATGGGGCAGTGCTGGGGTATTTGGGGCAGTGCTGGGAGATTTGGCATGGGAGCAAGGGACATGGCACAGCCGAGAGGGGTGTGGCACGGTGATGAGGGCCATGGCACAGCACTGGGGGCCGAGGCATGGTGCCGAGGGGCGATGCCCAGCCTCGGGGCTCACACTCCAGTCCCGCGGGCACCACCAGGCTCGGGAAGGCAGGGGCCCACCCCTTTCCCCGCGCTGCAGAGGCCGCCGGCGGCGCGGCTGCCGAAGCTTCCCCAGAATTCCATCCCCACTCCCACTCCCATCGCCTCGCTGCCGGCTCCTACATGCAGATGCCAGCTCACGCGCAGAGCTGGCTCCGCACGTCATCGCCCACCTCCGCTGTCCCCCGTGCCGAGCCCACGCAGCCCCCAGCCCCGCCCGGGCCCGGGGCACCCTCGGGAACCCCCACGGCACCGGCACCGGCACCGGGAGCTCCCAGGGCTGGCGCAGACACCAGGGGTGAGCTCGGGGCTCGCCCTCCGCAGCCGCTGAATGGCTGATTTGCCTGATGGGCATAATGAGCTGAAAGGATGAATTCACCTCTTTTTCTCCAGGCTGTAATTTGTCCAGCTGCAGAAAGCCTTTGGAGGCGACCAACAGGAGAATTCCCAGATGTTCTCATGGGGCACGTTCTAAAAGTGTTCATCCATCCTGCCCCCCGCCCCCAGCCACTCCCCTGGCACCCCTCAGTGAGCTGCCTTTGCTCCAGGGGTGCTATTTTAGGATGAGGCTTTGGGGGACCACCCTGTCAGACCCCTCCAGTCCTGCAGAAGGGAGGATTTGGAAGGGAAAGCATTGGGAGCTGATGCTTTCCCAGACTGTGGGTGAGGGCTGGTGAGCAGCAGGCACAGAGAAGAGCTGGGCATCCTTCTGCAGCACCCTGATTGTTTTCCCTGTGACCCCAAAGTGCTGGCACCACCAGGCACAGCTGGTGGCACCTGGGCCAGCACGTGCCTGATGTCAGTGCAGCCTTTGACGTCTGTGCCAAGGGCCCTGAGCTCATCCCAGCCTTCCATCCATGAGGGTTGGTGCCTCACCAGCCCCTCATCTCAGCAATGGGCACCTTGTGACTGCCTGTGGCACCAGGACCCTGCACCCAGCCTGCTCCCGAGCACCATCTCCATCCCCACGGGAGCCCTTTCCACCCCAGCAGGCACCAAGAACCTGGAAACCCCGTGGCAGCATCCCAGAAGATCCATGTGCCACTAAAACCATGGTGCAGACCCATGTCCAGGCCTGATGCAAATTTAATTGAATGGGAATGAGATGTATTTTATGTCCTTAAAGCACATTAAGTGCTTGGAAGTTAATTGGTATTTAATTAGCATAAATCAAGCACTTTAATAATACTCAAGGAAAAACAATGTGGTGTTACAGACACTTTATCAAAAGTCACCCTGACAAATTAAGGATGGCTGTGCCCAACACATCAGCACACGAGGCCGTGCACGGGCTGGCCCCTGCACACCACAGGCAGAGGCACCCCTGCCCCGGAGGGACCTGCTGAGCCCCCTGCACCTGGGGAGAGCAGCCTCGAAACAGGGCTGCAGCAGGGAGATGGGGGGTGGGGAGGATCTGGGGTGCAGGATGGATTTGGGATCCAGGATGGATTTGGAATGCAGAATGGATTTGGAATGCAGAATGGATTTGGGATGCGGGGTGGATTTGGGGTGCAGGAGGGCTCCGGGGTGCAGGAGGCTGCCCGGTGCAGAGGCAGCCGCAGCCAAGCGCGTTTCCTGCAGGGCCGAGCATCCTCTCGAAAGGGGAAGGTGGGAGCCCGGCACGCCCCGGGGGCCCCAGCCCCTCTCCCAGCGAGAGCTGCGCCCCGAGCAGAGGCGGGGACACGCCGGGGTCCCCGCAGCACCGGCTCGCACGGGGACCCTCCCCACGGGCTCCCTTTGGGGAGGAAACAGCGATTCTCGTTTGGTTCGGCATTTTTTGTGGCGTTGCCATGACAACCGTCCCGGTGACCTCTTCATGCTATTTGTCTCCTTCTGGGGGTTGCATCATTTTCCTCCCTGGTCGAGCAGCTGCCGGGCTCCCGACTCACCTGGAGCCCCCGGTGCCTCCCGGGGCTCCTGCCCAGCCCTGGGCGCTGCTCCCCTGCAGCCCCCTCCCCCCGAGCCGGCTGTGCTCCATCCCTCACTCCAGCATCTCTACAGCACTGCCCTTCTCTAAAAACACATCTCTGTGCCTGCCTGTGTCCCCGCGTGGGTCACCTCCCGGCAGGGAAAGGAGGAAACAAGCTGAAAATAGAGAGGTGACATTGGCAGCGCCCCGGCAGCCCCACGGGGACAGCGGACGGCTGGGAAGTGCCCTGTCACAGAGACTGCAGAGCCACCAGCACAGAGGCACCGGCTTTGCCGGGGGTTCCAGAGCCGCTGCTGCCGGAGCGGGGAGCGGCCGGAGCCTCCCCCAGCCCCTGCCGGGGAAAGAAGGAGCTCTGACCCGCTCGGGGCAGCCCGGCCCTTCCCCGCTCCTGCCTCCTCCTGCCTTCCAGTCCATTCCCGCGCTGGGCCCTGGAGCTGGGCAGGGTGGGCAGCCCGATGTGGGGGCACAGCTCCCCCAGCACGGCCCCTGCCCCAGGGGCACCTCTGAGCCACCCTTGGGGGGGAAGCTGGGACAGCAACAGGCGTTTCCCAAGTTAAAACGACACCAAATCCGGAGTGACTGAACCCAGGGAGCCCCAGGGGTTCCTGTGTGGGGCTGGGGGTGCTCGCAGCGCCCCCGTGTGCCAGCACAGCCCCCCGGGGAGGCTGAATCCCCCCAGGGGAGGCTGGGGGCCGCAGGATGAGTCAGGGCAGCGCTGCCGGAGGGGACGGATGCCCGGCTGACGCAAAGCTGCTGCGCTGGCTCCTCTCCCCCTGCCCACACAGCTCCAGCCTCCCCTTCCGCTGACTCTCCTGCCTCTGGCAGCGCCCCCCCTGCCAGCAGCACCGCCCCCGGCCCGCAGCGCTCCTGCTCGGGCAGGGCAGGCATGGCCCGCCCTGGGTCTGCCCAGTGCCTCACCCCCTTGGGCTCCCGAGGCCCCGAGGGGCCAGAGCCAGCACTGTCCCCGAAGCTCCTGTGCCCCTCTGAGCTGCATCCCCGGGCAGGAGCTGCTCGGCCGGCTGGAGCGGGAGCAGCGGTGCCCAGAGGGCTCAGAGCTCGCTGGCCCTGGGGTTGCCTGGGCACAGCTCGGGGGTCAGACACCGGGCACGGGCAGTGCCAGAGCAGCCTGGGGCACCACGGACACCGGTGCAGTCAGAGGATGCTCCCGGCAGAGCCCTGGGGAGCGTGGCTTGGCTGGGAGGTTTCCATCCTCCCCCCAGCAGCAGCAGAGATCCACAGGGGCCAGGGAGATGCCGAGGGGGGCAGGAGGAAGGGGAGGACGCAGGGGCAGGAGGTTCCACACCGGCTGTGCTGGGCTGCTCCTGCTGCCCACGGACGGGGCCCGGGGCACGCTGTCACTTCAGGAGCAGACGGGTGTCCTGGTCACCCATCAGGAGCCTTTGGGAGGGAAAAGAGACAGAGATTGGGGGTCAGCATTTCTGCCATGGCAAGGGTCCAACAAGGACACGGGCACAGCACCAGCCCGAGGCTGGTGGGCCACACAAGGCAAGGGTGAAGCAAAGGCACATGTGGACACAGGCTGGGCCTTTGCTGTCATCCTGTCCTCGTGGGAAGGAAAAGGGAAAGGAGTCTCCAGCCCTTGGACACCCTCTGGAAAAGCATCTGCCCGAGGGAGGAGGCAGCAGCACAGCGGGCAAGGGGAGGGCCAGCCTGCAGGGCCCCACTGCCAGGGGTCACCTACCTCACCAGCACCCCGACGAGCAGGGCAGCCCCCATGGGCCCTACCCAGTACACCCAGTGGTAGTCCCAGAAGTTTGCCACCAGAGCTGGCCCGAAGGCTCGGGCTGGGTTCATGCAGGCTCCGGACAAGCCGCTCCTGCGAGGGAAATGAAGGGGCTGTGACATCCCAGCGGGACACGGAGCAGCACCCATCCCTCAGTGCTGGCACGGGGCAGAGCAGGGTGGACCAGCAGCATCCCCCTCCCGGGAACCCTTCACTCCCAGGCCGGGGGGCTCCCGGGGCAGGCCCAGCCCGAGGGGGTGCACCAGTGCTGACGTCCTGGGCACACCGGGAGCCAGGCCGTGCACAGGGGAGGCTCCACCCCACACACAGGAGCGCCACAGGAGCAACTGCAGGTCGAAGGGGTCAGTATTTGCCGAGGGGTTTGTGCCGTGTGTAAACAGGGCCCGGGGTCCTGCCAGAGTGGGTGGGTGCTGCCCTAACCCAGCACTCCATCACCTTTCCTAACCGCGTGTGCTCGTTATCCCGGCACGGCGGCACCGGAGCCGTGAGCCTGGCAGAGCTCCCGCAGCCACGGGGACACGAGGGACACAAACCCCTCCTGTTTGCTCAGGGCTTCCCACGGCAAACACAGCCCGGGCAGCCCCGGGGTTTATCACCCACGGCGGCTGCTCGGGCTCCGGGGCCAAGTGCAGGGATGAGCTGAGGCTGCTCGGCTCCAGGATGAGCCCCGGCTGCTCCTGCGCCCAGCCCTCAGCTCTCCCAAACCTGCCAGAGCGCCCACCGGCCTCCTTTGGTGTGCTGGCCTCGCCTGTTTCCCTGGGCAGCGGGGTCTGTCTGTGCTGAGGCAGGGCAGGTCCCGTCCCAGCCTCTCCCGAACCGCCCCACTGCACCCCACACAGCACACGGGCGCTGTTTTTCCCCTGGTGCAGCTGGCTGGGGTGGGATTTGGGATGTCCCTGGCTGGGGTGGAATTTGAGGTGTCCCAATGGAGGGTGGGATTTGAGGTGTCCCAATGGAGGGTGCTTCGAGCTGCCCCCGGCTCCGCCGCACAGCCCATGGTTCCCTCCCGAGCCCCTGCGCGGTGACAGCCGCCCCTGCGCGGCTCTGTCTGTCCGGGCTCACGGAGAGACGGGACCCCGAGCTCACCCCGCCAGGATGTCGGCGGTGACCGTGAGGCCGATGCAGAGCGGGGCCAGCGGGGTCCTGGTCCTGCCGTTGACGGCTCCCATGCAGACCACCAGGAGCAGGAAGGAGCTCAGCACGATCTCGCCCACCAGAGCGCCGGGGACCTGCTCCTCAGCCGTGATGCTGCCGAAGGCTCCTCCGCTGGCGTTGCCGAAGCGCTCGCTCGGTGCCACCGCCTGCAGGGACAGCAGCCGGTGCCACGGCCCGCCGGGACAGCCGCCGGTGCCCCCGCTTGCCGGGACAGCCGCCGGTGCCGCGGCACTCCGGCCCTGCCCGGTGCCCGGTGCTGGCAGATGGGCTCACTGTCGGGGCAGCGTGGGCGGCGGGCGGGTTAAAGAGGAGCTAAACTCGGCACTTGCGGCAGGACAGGCAGCCCCAAGCGCCTGGCAAGCACGGGCTCGTTGGAGAAGGCTCTGGGCACCTCCTGGGGTGAGGAGCCTGGCACCGCTCCCGGCAGGGAGAGACCCCCGGGGGCCCGAAGCGCTCGGTGCTGGCGGCGCTGGGAATGGGCAGCGCGGAGTCTAAAGGGCCCTGAGGGCGCAGTGCCGGGGAAAGGGGCGCAGGGAAACGCCCTGTGTGAGCAGGGCAGCGCTGCAGAGGCACCCCGAGCCCTGCCGTGCCCCGAGAGTGGGCACAGCGGAGCCCTGGAGAGCTGTGGTCAGCGAGCCCCGTCCCAGAGCCCACTGCTGGTGCAGACACCTCCCGGTCCGTACCTTCGCCAGGCCGGCTCCGATCATCCCTCCACAGAGCTGGAGAGCCAGTAAGGGAGGAGCATGGTCATGTGGAGCCCCCCGACCAGCCACACGCCCAGGGACACGGCGGGGTTGAAGTGGCCTCCGCTGCCAGGGAGAGAGGAGCATCAGCGGGGGCTCACCCAGCCCGGGGCTCCCCCAGGAGGGAAGCACCAATGCTGTTCCAGCCCTCCCAGGCTGCAGAGGAGCAGGATGCAGCTGTTCCCTCTCCCTGAAGAGCAGCAGCAGCAGGCTGGACACGCAGCCCGTGCTGCAGTCCTGGCAGGGCACGTCTGAGGGGCAGGATCTGGGGATGTGCCACTGGGGTGCTCTGGGAGCTGCTGCAGCACTGGCAGGGCAGCTGTGGGCAGAAGGGAATGGGAGCTGCAGGAATGCACTGGTGGGGCTGGCAGCCAGTCTGGAGCAGTGCAGGTATAGCACAGGGCCCTCAGTACCAGATCTGAATCCTTCACCTCGAAAAGCACAAGCAAGTCAGACACAGAGACCCTCTAATTGAAACTGATTACCATGAGACACAGGTTAATGAACAGGTTTCATAACTGATCAGCCTGATAATTACTGGTGATGAGTCAGAGAGTCTGGGAAGGATAACTACATCTGAGTGCTCAGCTGGGATTAAACCCCACCAGCAGAGCTGGGAGCTGTGCTGTTCAGGGATGGGGCCTTGGCTGGACAGGGCTCCACTGCCAGCAGCCCTGGCTGGGGGGAGCCTGGGGGCTGAGGGAGCACCTGGCTGCACACAAACCCCACCTGGGACAGCAGCCTGGCTGGGGAGCCCCTTGAGCACTGCTCTCCAGCCTCCCAGGGCTCAATCCTTCCCTGGAGGGTGGGCAGGCCCTGGCACAGGGTGCCCAGAGCAGCTGTGGCTGCCCCTGGATCCCTGGCAGTGCCCCAGGCCAGGCTGGACAGGGCTGGGAGCAGCCTGGGATGGTGGAAGGTGTCTGTGCCCATGGCAGGGGTGGCACTTGGTAGAATTTAAGGTCCTTTCTAATCCAAACCATTTCTGCAGCCCCTCACCATAAAGCTCCCCTGTCCTGTGCCCTGGTTTCACTGTGATTTGGGGTGCAGGGGTTTCCATCTCAGCTCTGCCAGCACAGGCACTGTGGGTCAGGAGTCCCCACTGCACAAACCTCACCCTGGGCCATTTTCCCTCCTATCAGGCTCTGATAAATTATCACTCCCATTGCTCTGGACTCTGAGGTTTGCCCATGATCCTGGCCAAGCCCTCCAGGAGAGCCTGGAGAATCCCACCACCCCTGGGCTGTGTGGAGCTGACACAAGGGAAGGGAATGAAACTCCCCAGGGACTCTTTCAGCTTCTTCCTTGGGCATAAATCTATATCTCAGTGCCACACAACATCCTTTTCAATGAGCAGACTTGTCTAAATGTGGCTTTTGAATAATTGAAACCCTTTTTCTTTCCCCACCTGAAAATACCCAGAGGAGAAGCACAGTTGGGTCAAAACGTTTTGCTCTGACATCCTTGTGAAAGGAATAATCTGAGCCTCACAGAGAATCACAAAATCATCGAATGGTTTGGGCTGGAAGGGCCCTTAAATATCTCCTAACTCCAGCTCCCTGAAGAGAACATTCCTGTTTCAGCTTGGGCATTTTCATTAAAAGGGGCCAAAAATTCAACCATTGCCATCCAAAGCCAGGTGACCATCTCCAATCTCACAGTGTCACAGGTGCCACCACCGATGCCACCACCCCCCAACGGGCCAGGCTGGGCTCCCTGGCAAGGCAGGGCTGCTGCAGACCCTGGGATTTGGGCAGGGAAGAGCCTGGAGGCAGCCACAGGCACCTCCCCTGCCCTCGAGCAGCCCCAGGTGCTGCTGGGCTCCCTTACCTGATGTTCCCCAGGACGGCGACGGTGACGGCCAGGGCCAGCCCGTGTGCCAGGGCGGGCTGCAGCCGGCCCGAGCCCCCCGGGGGCTCCAGCCCCGACAGGCACCCGATGAAGATGAAGAGGGCACTGCCCAGCAGCTCGGCCACGCAGGGCTGCACGTGGCGCTCGTACCAGTGTGGCCGTGGGGCCTGGGCTTGGCCTCCATGTCCAGCACGTCCTGCACCAGCTGGCCACCAGCCATAGGGATGCTGCAGGCAGACCCGGGATGTGCAGGACCCCAGCAGGCTGCCAGGCTCCCCCCGACTGTCTGAAGAGGCAGCTCTGTACGGGAGGCTCTAAATACAGATTGGATTTGCATTGCTAAGAAAAAAAAAAAAGGGGTCATAAAAGCTGTTGGGCCGGCCCCCAGGGATATCAAAGCTCGTTATCACTGCCAAGCCGTGGTTCAAGGCTTGGGGGTTTTTTCCTCGGTTTTTTGCTGCTGTTGATGGTGTGGTTTTAGGGGGGTCTGCTGAGAGTCAGGATGTGTGTCCTGCCATGCACACTTGGAGTGTGGCACCTGTGCTCAGCCCTGGGGCCTCTGTGCCTGTTGGAGCTGCCCAGGGGCTGCTCCCTGGGAAACAGCTGATGATCCATCCCAGCATCCCAGACTGGTTCAGTTGGGAAGGGACCTCTAAGAAACTGGACCAGCCAGTGCCACCCCCTGCCCTGGGCAGGGATACATTCCATTATTCTCATCCAGCCTGGCCTTGGACACTGCCAGGGATCCAGGGGCAGCCACAGCTTCTCTGGGCACCCTGTGCCAGGGCCTGCCCACCCTGTGAGTGAAGACTGTCAGTGAAAATTCCTTTAAACCTCAGCCCACATCCTGCCCAGAGATTCCAGGGCTGGGGGTTCATGTCCCTCTTGCATTGCTCTCAAATAACAATGCAGGTGAGGGTGCCAAGGGTACCACCAGCCACTCCAAGAGCTGGCATTGTTCAAACATTGATTAAACCCTTCCTAAATCCTCCTCATCCCTGCAGGGATCACTGCCTGAAACACCAGATCCAGCCAGGGCAGAGGGAATAAGGGGGCACCCCCAGGCACCAGCATCTCACAACCCACAGCTCCGAGCACGACCAGCAAGGTTCCACAGGGAGGGTTTCAACTGGGGCTGAAGGAACCCAGATGTGACTGATCTTTGGAGTATTGATTGCAGGGATTAATGGACACATACCCAGAGCTGGGCACGGCTGCCACTGCCCGGGTGATCCCAGTGCAGCTCCCGGGAACAGCAGGAATGTGCCCACAGTGCAGGCAGGGATCAGCCCAGCCCTCCAGGGATGGGCCCTGCAGCCTTGAGCAACCTCCTGCAGCCCGTGTTTGTGGTGGCTGATTGAGGGCTGGGGTTTATAGGAACTCCTCTCCCTCGTAAGCAGGGTAAAGAACGCCACGGTGGTTTATGGTGTTGTCACAAGGTGCTGGGGATGGGAAGGAAATTTCCACTTGCCTGTCTCTGTCTCTGGCCACACCACAGACAAGGGTCAGGCAGGAGAATCCCAGTAAAGGCACCTCTAAATGGGCCTCCATCAACCCATTTCCTCTCCTGAGAGCTTGCTTCTGACAGCCAAGAGGTCTTGGCATCATCTTACAGCTATCACTGGGATGTGTAGAGTGAGAGCTGGGTTTGCCTGGTCTGTGGGACCCCATGAACCCCTGGAGCTGTGGGATCTGACCCAATCCTGTCAGCTCACAGGCCACCATCTCCCAGCAGGTCCATGGAGTCCCCAGGCTCCCAGCATGACCAGCTGAGCGCTCCTTCGGAAAGAATTTGAGCTTGTGCAGAAGGAATCCAGATTTCATTTATTTTTGGGGTGCTTGTAATGAGAGATCAATGTAACACATATCCAGATTTCAGCTGGTCCTTCCTTGCAGCAGCTCCCACGGCACCATGCAGGCGCTGCCAGGAGCTGAGCTGTCCCAGATCCCAGATCCCAGTGCCACCAGCAGCATGGGCGAGTCCCAGGAGTGCCAGGACACCTCCCTGGCCAGGGGAGAGGCAGCCAAGTGTCCACCCCAGGGTGCTGCTGCCACGCTCCTGCTGGCCCAGGGTGGTGCCACCGTGCCCTTGCTGTGTCCCCCAGCTCAGTGGTGGCTGCAGAGCACGGCAAGGTCACAGCCCCAGCTCCAGGATTAACCCCCTGTCCTTGGCTTTTAAACATTTACCATTCCTCAGGGAGCGGGGGTGTTTGCCTGAGCCTGGCAGAGGAAATGCTCCGAATTCACAAAGGCAGTAATTATCCTTGAGCACAGGCCTCGAACAGGACAAAACAAAAGCAGAGCCTTGAGGGAAGGGTTTCCCTTCAGCGGGAGCCTCAGCACCTGCCCGGTGTTCAGAGGTGCCAGGGACAGGCAGAGGCCAGAGCCCTGCTCTGAGCAGCCCTTGCCCCTCGCAGAGGAGATGAAATCCTCGGCACCAAGGTTTGCTCAATAAGACACACGGAAACTCTGCCCGTGGGAAAAGGCGTGGGGATGAGAACAGATAAATCTGTTCCTATCAGCAGACACTTATTTTTGTCCTTGTTTGGGCTTGCACCGATTTGTTAGATAAGTGACAATAGCAACTGTGTCAATTAGTACAGGAAGTGGTGGCACCAAACAAGCCAAGGCTTCCAAAAATACTTTTTAGGAATCACAGAGGATGTTCCCCTCATCCATCTACCTGGGCAGGAAAGCCAGAATACCCCTATTTAATCCACCCCCTGTGCTTCACTCCTCTCCTCATTTCACCGTGCAGATCTGCTACCTTCCCTTTGCTTTCCCATGCAAACCAAAGCACCCAAATGAGAGTCTGGACAGAAAACCAGATTTGAGGGTGGGATGATCTTTAATATCCTTTCCAGCCCAAACCATTTCCACCCGAACTCCAAAACCCACTCAAGCAGATGCTAAAGAACATCATCAAGCACTGTTAACACAGTCACAGAGCCCCAGACTGGTTTGGGTCGGGAGGGACATTGAAACCCACCCGTGCCAGGGCCTCCCTACCCTCCCAGGGAAGAATCTCATCCAAAAATCTAATCTAAACCTCCTCTCTGCCAGTTTGAAACCATTCCCCTTTTTCCTGTCACTCAATCCTCTTGAAATGCTTCAAGTGCTCTCTGTGAATCGATGCTGGTACATTTTAAAGGCCAGAATTCCAGCTGGTATCTATAAAAAAAGTTATTACAAAGTATTCTGCTGCTGCACAACGTGGGGCTGCAAGGGAAGACCCTGGCAAAGGCAGCGTTGGGGTCAGCTCTTTAAAGAGCCATAAAGAATCAAAGCAGCTCCTCTGACACTGCCTTATCTTCCCGAATTTATCTCGGAGCAGGAGAGTCCCCGGCATTACACAACCGGGGCTGAAAGAGAACTTGCAGAATGATTTGCAGCTCGTAGCTGTGGCACAGGTGAGGTGACCTCTGTCCCTTTGCAGAGCCCACGTTGTGTAAGAGTTTTCCTCCCAGCCGCTGCCTCGGTGCAGATGGAAATTTCCAGGGATCCTAAACGTGGGCTGAGCGTTGCCTGCTGGAGGACAGGGATGGATTTGTGTCAGTTCTGCATCCCGAGCACAGCTCCTCTCCAGCCTCTCTGGGCACAATCCTTCCCTGGCAGGGTGGGGAGGGTGCCCAGGGCAGCTGGGGCTGCCCCTGGATCCCTGGCAGTGCCCAGGCCAGGCTGGACAGGGCTGGGAGCAGCCTGGGATGGTGGGAGGTGTCCCTGCCATGGCAGGGGTGACACTGGGTGGGCTTTAAAGGCTCCTTCCAATCTGAACCATTCTGTGACTCTCAGGGATGAATTCTGTTGCCCCATCACTGCCAATCCAGGCTGGAGCAGGAGGAGAGGTCCAGGGGCAACTCTGGGATCTCACAGGCAGAGCCCTGGAACCTCTACTGCCTGGAAGAGCTCCCTGAGCCAGCAGCTTCCCAGCACAGCAGCTGCTCCAGCAGCACCCTCCACATCCAAACGTTCCCTGGAGAGAGGGGAAGATTTATTTCTTCATTCCAGGCAGCACAACCTCTGCCCACCCTGTCCTCCCCAGGAGCTGCTGGGATCCCGGCTCCCCTGCTCCCGCTGCAGCCCTGGAGCACAGGGTGACCCAATTTCCTCAGCACTGCTGCAACTCCGAGGAGACTCGGCAGGAGCTTTGGCAGGGGTGATTTCCCTCCTCGCAGCTGGATGCTGAACAGCTGGGAAAGGCAAGGCAAAGTGCTGCAGGGCAGGGTGTGTGGGGCACGGCAGCAGCTCTGCTCTCCCCTGGGGGGAGCAAATGACACAGGCACCCAAAATAGCACTGATGAGCACCAGGATCTGCCTCACGACAGCAGAGACATTATTCCCCAACACAAAGGGATGAAATCATGACAAAAAAGACACAAAAGTCTGATGGAGCCCAGGCCATCTCTGCAATGAGCCATGCTCAGACCCGCTGAGATGAAGATGCAGCAGCTCAGGGGGTGCTTCCCAGGAGGGACCAGCTCCAAAGGAGCAGGTTTGGATGTTCCAGGGCAGGTATGAGTCCAGCTTGGCTCCTGCTCACAGGGATGCTACAGGAGGCTCAGGGAATATGGCCCCAAAAGGGGTCTGGCTAAAATTAAAGTGACAGTAGAGATGGGCTTGGATGCAACCCTGAATTCCTCCTTTAGGTCCCCAGAAATGAGCAGGACAGTGCTGGTACCTCTGGGGGGCTGTAGGGCTGTGCTTGGGTGGGGGGGGTTTGGGTTCATTTTTAAACCCTGAAGGAAAGGGCATTTCACAGGACCCCAGAAGGGGCTGGGGCTAGAGGAACCTCAAAGCACACCCAGTGCAACCCCTGCCCTGGGCAGGGACCCCCTTCCAGGGATCCAGGAACAGCCACAGCTTACTTGGGCTTGCCAGCAATTGCTTTAAAAAAAAATACTCCTGGTGAGTCATTGGGTGAGAGGAGAAATGCCACTAAATCAGAGAGAACCTGGTCATTCCTAGTGAGTAAGACAGGAGACAAATTATAAATACTAAACATTTATTATTTTTCTCATAGGAAGGTTGCAAGATTCTATTTCAAACAACAGGACAAGGGCTTTCATTGCTGTTGGGATTTTGTTTTGCTTCTTTTAAGGGGAAAGAGAGAAGGAGGAACTGGTGTAAAGATACTACCAGAAGCAGTGCAAACTGAGATTGATTTCTTTCTTCAGCACCCAGTGCTGAAACCACAAGCTAAGCCCTTCCCAGTTAAGTGGAGTCTATTTTCCAGTTTCTTGTACATCACTGAACACAGTCAGGGCCCTCCTTCTCCTTCCCCTCCAGGAACAGTCAGCAGTGACAGCCCTGCAGGCCAGGGCAGCCTGGAGAAGCCAACTGGTGACACTTCATCCCAACTGGAGCTGAACAGAACAAAACTGCCCAGCCCTCCCTCCCTGCCCAGCTAGGCACCCTCTGCTGCAGCTGCCCAGCCTTGCTCTGCAGGCTCCTGTCACAAACACGGGTTACACATCCACAAGAACACACAAGAGGGAAATCAAAGAATCCAAGAACACTTTCAGTTTTGAACGAAGGCAGGCAAGCTTTAAACAGGAGTTACTGACCCTTTGTGCAAGTCCACCCTCAGGCAGCTGGGAATGGGAGGCAAGTCCTGCTCACAGAGGAGATTCCTGGAACCAGCCAGAGGCACCAGGCCAGTGCCACAGCAGCACCAGGAGCTGTGCCAGCCACAGCCCGGGGCTGCCTCCTGCAAATGCCATCCTCTGGCTGAGCCACGGGCTCCCCAGGGCTCCTGCAGCCCTCAGAAGTCAATGTTGGCCAGACCTGTGTGAAGAGAAAGAGGGATTTGGGGGAAGAAATGTATTAATTTATTTATTTGTTTGTTTGTTCTCACCCTTCACTGAAACGGGTCAGTTACATACAGCAAAAAAGATGCTTTGAGAGTTATTTCATTTTTTTAAACTTAAACATAAAAGGATCTGGTGTGAGGAAAGCAGGAAACAGGTTGGGCTGTACTTTTTTTCAGCCTTTTTTGATTGGGATGCAGCATTTAATTTGGTGAAGTCAATTTGCAGGAGCAGTGGAGTTATTCATGGCAGAAAGAACAACACAATGTTCCCGGGTCTGCCCATGGAATTAGGGCAAAATTAAGACAAAGCAGGGGAAAGTGCCATTAATGAGGGCAGTAAATCCACACTAGACAAAAAAGCCCTGCTTTAGATTAAGGCATATCCATGCCATGTCCACTGGACACTTGGTTATCACCTTTGAGATCACTGTCTTTTGTAACTTCTAGGATCCCCCAACCTGTCCTAAGCAAAGAACAATTCTGAAATCCCCAAAACAGGGGCTGCTATCAACAGGTGAACTTTTGGGCCTTAGCACCTCTAAAAATAAATTGTGTGTCACAGTCACCCCTTTTCAGCCTGAGGAAATCCAATGTAGGACATGGGTTTTGAGCTCAGACCTCTGGAGGACTCAGGAGAGCACCACGAGGCAGCAGCTCTGTCACAGCAGCAGCAACAGGGTGGTAAGAGCTCCTTTTACCAGTTTCTATTTGAAGATCTCCTTTTACCAGTTTTTATTTGAAGATCTCCTTTCACCAGCTCTGTCAGAGGCTTTGCTGCCCAGCCAGGCTGCAGAGCCCAAACCTATTCCCATTTGCTGAGGAACAGTCAATAAAACGCTCTTGGGTCTGTCAGGAGCAGGAAGAGGGCAGAGAGGATGAAGGGGAGGAAATGACACAAGTGGCAGGCAGAGGTTTTCTGGAAAGACTGAGGTCCCTGAAATTGCAGCCAGAAGCAAAGACAAACTGTGACTGCGACAGAGTTGTCTTTCTAATCTGGACAGACACAGGCTGTGGCCATCCATCCCTCAGCCAAACAACAATTCCCCTCATTTTATCACTTCTTGAGCAGCAGCAACATCCAAATGCTACAGAAAGCCTAAATCAAGTCTCTCTCTTTCACTGAAATCCCAGCCCAGGAGAGACAGAATTTTAAAACAAAAGGAACATGTAAGAGAGTTAATTTCAGAGGGAATGTTTTTCCCCAGGGAGAAAGCAGCGTGGAAAACTTCAATGTCAGATGGCTGCAAATGGGGACAATGCAGAGAAGCCTGGGATAAGTAATACAAATTTATTTTTGTGTTGTCAGGACACTGTGCCTTCATATACCGTGTGCCCATATGGCACTTCCCATGCATGGGATTTGTAAACCTTTCAATTAGCACTGATGGGATAAAGCAGGCAGTTATTTAAAGTAACCCATACGGCATCTTCTGGTGGAAAAATTCCAGCTCCCCTGTACTGGACAGGCTTCCCACTTGGATGCCCATCAACCCTCCAAAGGCTGTGGAGGAACAATCCCCAGCTGGGAGCACCTGGTGAACATCCCAAGCCCAGCCCTCCCACAGGACATCTCCAGGGCAGGGCCACCCCAGAGGACTTTACCCAGGTTGCTGCTGTCCTTGGAAGCCCAGCAGATGCAGTAGTGCTGCATCAGTTGCTCAAACAGCTCCTTTTCATCCAGGAATTCAAGGGCTTCTATTCTGTAGGAGTGAAATAAAAGTTGGGATTTGAGCTGGACTCTCAGCAGAATTTTTACAGAACTGTTCATTCCACGGGAGTGAAAACTGTGGCAGAAAGGCAGTTACCTCTCCAGGGAATAATTATAGGTATTCGTCCATGGTGCCACCACTGGTGCCACCCCTGCCAATGTGTGGAACAAGGGACTCACAGGCTGCTTTCAACTCCTCATCCCTGGAATTCCCTGTTCCAGGACTCATCTGCGTAACTCCTCACAAACACCAGGGCACTGAGGACCTAGAGGTGCAGAAGTTCCTAAATGCACTCCCTGGTGTGAAGTGCTGCAGAGGAACACTCTGGGAAAGACTTTTCTGAAGAAGAAGCATTTGCCTCAGTGGTACTGGAGGACAGAGTTTACATAACCCTATTTCCTGGCATGTGGAACAAGTGCAAAGAGCTGAACAGATCCAAGGTAGCCAAAAATGCTGCAGAGAAAGCACGAGCTCTGTGTCTCCACCAGTGCCATATGGTCCCACCACACACCCCTGTTCCTATTTAAACCACCTCTGATTTCCACTCTCACCTGTTCAGTTCCAGGCTTTGAGAAACCCCCATTCGTGGATATTTTGGCCAAGGTAACTTGCTCAGCTAATTCCAACTATGAATGACTCACAGCAATGCACATTTCACATTATATCCCTAAGAAGTTACTCCTTAAAATGTCCCACTGTTTAGCATTTAATGCAGAAATATTAACAAAATCCAGGCAGATTAGTGACTGCTGAACAGCCTTTAGTCCTCACTGTGCTCTGAGGTCTGCAGACCCAGCAGTCTCCCCCTCATGATTTCAACGTGTCGTGGTTTAACCCCAGCCAAAATCTTCACAAGGAACATCTTGGGGACTGTAAAAAGTCAACACAGCATTTCTGTGGCATCTTCCATCTGCACATCTCTGTCATGAGAGATGCCTTCTGTCACACCCAAATAAGCCATCACTACTTCCAGCCTGCTCCTGGCAGCATTCACCCTCTGGATCATCAGCCCAGGCATTATCCAGAGCTTCAGCCTCAGGAATGTTGTCTCCCTGCCTGCAGCCCCCTCTCTGTTACACCAAGGGATCCCACCCTACACATGGACAGGAAGGGCCCTGAAAATGGCATCTGAGGATGACTTTGGGGTCCAAAAGTGGTACCTTTTGACATCAGCCTGTGGCAGGAAGCTGTACACCTTCATCATATCGATGGCACGGACATTTTCCCAGCCACTCCCCAGCAGCCGCTCCCTCTGGAAAACAAAGGGCAACACAGCTTTCACAGGATTCCAGGGAAAACACCTGAGGACAGCTTCTCCCCCTGAGGATTCCACTGGGCAGCTGAGGGAGCTGTCCCTTGAAGAGCTCCCAAACTCTTCCCTAAGTCTGCTGCTGATCCTGCAGGGCCAGGCAGGGCTGGGCTCTGACCAGGAGGTTTTGTGCCACCACTGACATTCAGCTCTCAAAGAGAAGCTCTGGGGTGACCTAACTGTGGCCTGCCAGGACCTGAAGGAGCCAACTAGAAACATGGAGAGAGGCTGTTTACAAGGGATGGAGGGACAGGACACAGGGAATGGCTCCCACTGCCAGAGGGCAGGCAGAGATGGGATATTGGACAGGAATTGTTCCCAGGAAGATGGGCAGGCCCTGGCACAGGGTGCCCAGAGCAGCTGTGGCTGCCCCTGGATCCCTGGCAGTGCCCCAGGCCAGGCTGGACAGGGCTGGGAGCAGCCTGGGATGGTGGAAGGTGCCTGTGCCCATGGCAGGGGTCGCACTGGATGGGCTCTACAGCCCCTTCCATTCCAAACCATGCCCAGATTCCACGTAGCCAGCAAAGGGCTCAGTGACTGACCCCCCTGCCCTGGTCCCTGCTGAGCCCCACAGGGCACACTCAGAACCCACAGCCAGGTTGACAAAGCTCAGCCTGAGCCCCCCAGCCCTGTGCCCCTCACCTGGGAGTCCAGGGAGCTGCAGAGCTCCACCCCAGCCAGGTTGCAGTGCCGGCGCTGCAGGTTCTCGATCATGATCTGCCCAAAGCGGTCCCGCATGTTCACCTGGGCCAGAGAGACACAGTGTGCCCCTGCCCACCAGCATGGAACCAGGGGCATGAGCAGCAAGCTGCTCAAACCCTAGAACTGCCCTCGTCACCCTGGAACTGCCCACGTCACCCTGGAACTGCCCTCGGCACCAGAGTGGCACATCCTCCCTCCCTCCTCCTGCTCAGCCCCAGGGGCACAGTGCCACTGCCTCTGCTGCCAGCTCTCAGCAGCTTGCTCCAGCTCTCCAGGAGTGATTTACAGCTTGGAAGATCCTGTTCCTAATTCCTGGAGCCACCTAGTTCCCCTGAGGCAGTGCTTGACTTCCACAGGGAGAAACAGAGTTCGTGCTGATGTGATTTTTGCTCCACTTTGCCAAAGAACACAGAGGTAATTACGTAATGTTATACACCCAGAGCCAGCACTCAGCATCATTTCTTTTTCCTCTGCTTTAGCTAAATCGATATTCTATGGTTTTTTCCACGTACAGATTAAGTCTCAATTATTTTGCTTCAACACAGTCCAGAAATTGTCTTCCAGAATAGCTGTATTTTCTCCACAATGAGCTAAGCAAGCTACAAGTTAAAACACATTACTACAGAAATTCAGCAGAAACTGCTGTTTCTACAAAAGGACATGGCCCACTCTCATTCCTCAACAACTCCCACCTACGAGAGCAATTTTAATGACAACAATGCAGGTGTAAAAATGCCCCTCAGGTTTTACCTGCTCATAATTGATAACCATGGCCACGGGGAAGGTGCTTGCTGCCCACTTGAGCAGGTTTGCAGACTGCTGGGGGGTCATGTAAACCAGCACACACTCAGCCACCAGCAGCGTTGGCAAACTGCAAAACAAAACCAAAAGAGAACACGATTTCCAGCAAAAGAACAAGAAAAATCTAAAGATTGTGAGCAAGCAAATCACTTTGTGTCCCCAGAAGTTCCTGAGAGAGCTCCAATTTTTATGAACTAGACACTGAGGACTGAATGAAATCTCTGCCTCACATTGACTAAAACTGGGCTTTCTGGCAGCTGTGAATTAATGAACCACAGGAGACTGCTGTGGTTGTGAACCAGGGATTTTAGGGCTCAACCTCCCCAAAGGCAGCCCTGAGCACAGAGCAGGGTGCATTCTGTGTCCTCTCTGACAGCAGGGACTGAGGTGTGCTAAAATTCCCTTTGCAGGGCAATTGTGCCCTGCACACACAGCTCACACTCTTGTAGAGATCAGGGAAATCAGGCATTAATTACAAACTGGGAAAAAAAAAAAAAAAGTTTTCTCTTAATAAAAAGTTCTAAGAAGAATTTTAATTAGATAAATTTGTTCAGTATCTGTAAAACAATCTTCACATATTATTATCTAACAAAATGTAATCTATGGTTTGCACGTTGCCTCTTCCCCCTCCATCCACAAAACAACAAAAATAGACATCTACACAAGTGATTTTCTTCACAATTATTGAGTTTGCTTTTAATTGCTGGAATGAAAGGGGAAAAAAAGTCACCAGAAGCAGGAGAAATTCCACAAGGAGCAGCAATGTAGGCAAGCAAGGCAACATTTCAGAGGATGGAAGTGTAAAGAATTAAATGGCAATTTGATGCATTCTGCTTCCCCATATGCTCTCTCCCACCCAGCCAGATCTCTGCTATTTATACTGCTGAGATTTGAAAGGTCTGTCCATCATCCACTCAAAAACTCAACTCCTGCCCCCCCAAAGCCTCGTGTTGAACAAGAAAACCCCAGAGGAGCTTTGGGATTCAGAGCCCAAGGGCTCCACTGCAGTCCCACCAAAAGGTTTGGGGAACAGCAGGGGTTTAGGAGGAGGCCACAGAAAATAATTACAGGGATAAAAAAGTCAGAAATCACAGAATGCTGGGATGGTTCAGAGAGCACCCAGTGCCAGGGGCAGGACAGCCTCCACTTCCCCAGCTCCAGGCCCTGGACAAGGGCTTCCACAGCCCTCATTAAAAAACCCCAGCAAACCCCCAGTTAAACCCCCCTGATCTTACTGTACATCCAAGCTATGTTTCTTTAGCTTTTCCTCCAGGTCTGAAGAGACACGGAGGTCTGCTCCTACTATGGAATATCGACTGGAGTCCAGGCTGTGGGAATCTGCAGGCAGAAATTTGGGGAGACCAACGTTACAAATGAGAGGGATGCTGGAGTTATGAATGAAAAAAAAAAAAAAAACCAACAAAAACAGGAGCATGGGAATTGGGAGCCAAAGTTTGGTCTGTTGTACCAAACTATGAGCAGCAAACTCTTCCTTTTAAACCATGAATTCCCTTCCCAGTGGTGCTTTCCAGCCTCCATCAGCAGCCCCTGCTCTGAGCTCCTCTCTCCCTGAAGCAGAGAGGTTATCCCAGCGTTACCATGGCTCCCAGGAATGCAGAGGGAAGAAAAAGGGGAAGATTAAAGGCAGGATTTTTGTTTCGTTTGATGGCCCAATGTATGCACGTAGAAACTACATAAAAGTATATCAATTTCTGAAAAATAAAGTGACAGTATTTCAAATATTAACAAGAGATACAGCTATATGAATTAACTATATATGTAGTTATGCAATAAATATGGGGAGCAGCCATAGACTTGGGGCAAATTAAAAAAAGTTATCATTTAGCGTTTTGGTATGATTTAGTGGTGGTATTTAAAGAAAGAGTCAAATTAGAGAAGTATTCTGAGCAACAGATATTCCCCTGGGATACAACAGGATCCTGTGGATGCTTCCCAGCCCCAAGGAGGGACAAATGCCAGGGTCCAGGGAGCCCCTGGCCACCAATAATTCTGACACCCAGCAGCAAGAAAAGCACCCAGAGGAGCCCAGTGCCCACAGGAGGCAGCTCCCAAGAGCTCCAAGTCCTGCAGGGACACTGGGATGGCTCTGGAACACCTCAGCTTGTCTGCAGGGGACTCCAGACCTCGCAGGCCAGCCCCTTGCAGTGCCTGACCACCTTTCCATGGACAAATTCCTGCCCAGCCTGAGCCTCCCTGGCACAGGCTGAGGACAGAAGAGAAGCCAAGGGGCTGGAGGGGCAGGAAGAAAGGGGGTTCCGTTTCAGGAGAGGGGAACAAAGAACCTGGGGACAAGTGTGTGTTTTCCCAATTATTACATCAAGCAGTGATCAAACATTCCAGAGGATGCACCTGTGTTTAGTTTTCAAGTGACCAGCCCCCTGAAAGTGGCACTAGCAAGTGACAATAGCTGCCATTCCAGCAGCACTTGGGAGCAGATCCAGGAATCAGAAACAGTTCAGAGAGTTACAAGGGAAGAAAAGAGAAAAAAAAAAAAAAAAAAAGAAAAAGTTGTGCGGCATGTTGAATGATTCAACATTTTGAGTCAAGGCTTTTTCCATGTGCATGTTCTGTAATAGCTTTACTACTTCCCACACCCTTCTATTTAAGTGATTACATCAAGGCCATGATAATGGCATCAAAAAAAGCCACCCAAAAACCCCACCACACACAGGGAAGTGTTTAAATAGGGATTGGTTTCTGTCCATGGATACGGCACAGCGAGCGTCAGCCACCACAATTAGGAGGGAATTAATGCCAGCTCCCTGTCCAGCCTGGGAGGCTTGGACACACAAATACATCAGTAAAGAACAGAAAGAAAAGCCAGAAATAAACCACAAAACTTTTTCGGTGATCCAAGAGAGAAGGAGCACAAGACTCCAAGGTGAAAGTAAACGTGCCTCGCTCCCACCACAGATTTGAGCATTTTTATCGTAAAATCCTCAATTGGTTTGGATTGGAAGGGACCATAGAGACCACCCAGTGCCATGGGCAGGGACCCCTTCCACTCTCCCAGGGTGCTGCAGCCTGGCCTTGGACACTGCCAGGGATGCAGGGGCAGCCCCAGTTCTCTGGGCACCTGTGCCAGGGCCTGCCCACCCTGCCAGGGAAGGATTTCTCACCTCAATTCCCCTTTTCAGTCTGATCATACTCCACTAGGCAAACTTCATCACCTCCCACTTAGGGAGCAAACACACACTGACTGCAGGGCAGAGGCAGCTGGGACAGCTGGAACTGCCACTGTCCCCAGCCTGGAGGCAGAAATCCACCCACAAACATCCCAAAAACTGCTGTACTGCTGGGTCATGGTCTGGCACCAGCTCCCACCTCACTGCACATTCCTGGGCTGTGCTCTATCTGTGCTGCACTGGCATGTTCCCTGTGGGTCCCTTCCCACTCAGATACTCTGAGAGGTATCAAAGTGAGCAACCTGCTGCCCAAGACTGAGCAGCCTTGCTGCAAATGGATTTTACAATTCCTGCCCTTCCATAGGGCAGCTGCAAAAAGAAAACCCAAGTTCCAGCTTGGCAGCACGGTCACATGGTCTCCATCGATTTCTTCTGAGGAACAAGAGTTTGTTTTAACTGAATTGATTTGGTGTGTGTGTCAAACCCCTCTGTTCATTCTTACTGCAGTGCTGTGACTCAGGCCAGCTGCCCTGGTGCTAGCACAGCCAGTGACATTTGGTGGCTTAAACCACTGAAAATCCCATCTTCCAGGCACTAGTTCCTAGTGAGGCCCCAGCACCTCGTGTTGTTTTTCAGTGAGGTTGTTTGGTTGGGTGTTCTCCTCCAGAGCTGCCCTGGGGATTTGGGTGATGCTCACACTCTGCCATACACAAAGGTTCTCTCTGTACTTGGCTGAAAGGAAGCTTTGAGAAAACCAAACTCGGGTTTAAAATGAGAAATACCAGGGAGGGGAGGGAGAAGGGGAGAAAGATGAGCCCCAGCACCCCAGCCAGGCTCTCCTGGCCCAGGGTTCAGCTCTCCAGGGATAATCAATAGAGAATGCTCTGCTCTGGGCACACGCTCGTGCATTTATTTTCCAGGACTTTGGCACAGCGGTAACAACACAAGTGGTTCAAATTTCACAGTCATAGAACAAGACAAGCTTGTAGTAACTGAGTGGTAGCAGGAGCTGCTTATAGTTGCCTTTTGACCTCACCACATTGAGTCTTTTCTTCCCAGCCATGTCAGGAGCAGGAACTGCTGCTGGGGCAGCCCTGCAGCCTCCAGGCACACCAGGCTCTTCCTCTGCCACAAGAATTCAGCTTGCTTCTCTTACTCCCTTCTCACATTAGTGCAACAATTTCCTGGAGGTTTTCCAAGAGACAGCATGCAGGATACTATTGACTCGAAGTGATTTCATTAGGATTTTCATGCTAAGGTGTCTCTGGCAGCTTTACAAAGCAGCAGCCCCTGCAGCCTGCTCTGCATGCTGCTCTCTTCCCAGCTCAGGCTTCACTCCATTGGCCCAGCAGGGCACTGCCACACACTCAGCTTGTCCTGGAAGCTCAGGGTCAGCCCCTGCAGGTCCCCCTGACTCCTACAGTGGGTCACAAGAAAGTCTGGGCATGGAGGGAAGGTGAAACAGCCACGTGCCCGAGCTGGCCTCAACAGGGCAGGAGGTGTGAGAGGCACACAAAGGGAGCAGCTCACCAGGTGCACTGTGCACCTGCCCAGGTAACAGCAGTGCCCTCCCAGCAGGAGCAGCACCCACCAGAGAGTGCCACTGAACCCTGAGAGCAATCTGCTGGGGTGCTGCCACAGGGGTGGCACTGCTTCCCCTGGGCCTCCAGCTCTGTGCTGGCCCTGCCTTGGCCATAGCTGGCCAGCACAGGCTGCCCTGGAGGCAGTGAAGCTCTGTGGCAGCAGCAGCTTGGAGGCTTGAGACCATTCGAGGTGAGCAGAAAAGCTGTGAGAGAACCTGAACCAAACATCAGCACAATGAAAAACCAAAATTCCAGACAATCCAGAGAATGGTTCCTGGTGTAGCAGAGGCAGGAGTGTGAGCTGGTGTGGGGAGGGACAGGATTTTAAAATCCTGGTGCACATCCCCACAGAAATGAGTAACATTTCCCTCCCTGGCAGTGCTGCTCCCCTGTTCCAGGTGGTATTCCTAGAATATTGTACAGACCAGCTGTCCCAGGTCAGACCAAAGGTTCCAGCCTTCCAGAGGCCAAGAGCAGCTCCAAAGGGGAAAGTCAGAGAGGAAACACCTACCAACACTGGCACCTAAGGAGTTTTCTAGCTTTTTCTCAAAAATACTTAAAACTGCTCTGTATTTCTGGACCATTAGTGAGCTCATGCTTTCATCCATCTATTTATTCTAATACCCATATCCTGCAGGAAGGCAGCAATAATCATTTACATGTGAGGCACAAACTGTTTTTCCCCCCATGTGCATCACTTTCTATTAATCCACATTGAAATCATCATCAAGTCACTAATTTCACAAGATACTTCTACAGTTCTTTACCACTCTTCAGAGTTTGGATTTGCCAACAAGCTGCCACTTACTAATCACTATTTTCCCAATTTTTTTCTTAGTGTTGAACAACAACATACCCTCAAGCACAGATCTCCCTCTCCTCCCTAACAAGAATTAACAACATATGCTCGCCCTCCACCCCAGCTCCTCATCCATATGAGAACCATTCCTTCCCCACCACCACTGTGCCATTTCCTTGGCTCACTTTGGCATGGGACACAGCCAAAACACATTCTTGAAATCCAAGCCCTGTGCTGATGTTCTTTTCTAATAGATATGTTGACTTGGAGAACTCCAGCAGAGCTGGCAGGCACAGGTGACCTCTCCAGAAGCCGAGGTGGCTCGTCCTCCACACACCCCGAGTCCTGTGTCCCACTGAGCCTGTCTCTGCTGGAGTTCCAGGAATTTGTGCAGCACAGACATCAGCCCTGCTGGCTGGGGGTCCCCTGGATTTCCCCTGGAGCCCATCTGAGTCACAGCCACAACCTTCCAGCTGGAGAGTTTTCAATGAGAGGGCACAGACCAATCAGCAGCTGAGTAAATTCCCTCTCAAGTCCCTCTAGATCTGTAAGAACCCTCAGCTCATCTGTTTGATTTATCTACTTATTCCAGCACCTCTTCTGCTGGCACTTCCCCACCAAGCAGTTCCATTCACTGATCCTCAAACCAGAGCTCACAGGGATCTCACTGGATCTGACCTGTGGCTGGGGGCCAGCTCAACCTGGAGTTCCACAACACTTCCACCATCTCCTGTGTCCTGGACCTGCTGCTGCCTTCCACAGCTCTCAGGGCAGCAGAGCCTACAGCAGCCTGGCAACAGCAAGGCTGTGCCTCTGGATTCAGTGTTAACACCCAGCACAGAGCAGGAACCAGAGAAGCAGCTCCAGAGGAACCAGTCTCACCAGTACCCCCCAGTGCTGTGGGACTGGCTGCTCACAGCCTGAGATTACAGCAGTGCAGGCTGCCAGGGCTGCAGGTTGTTTTGCTGTTCCAGGTGTGCCCACAGCTCTTCAGGAACACAAACCCAGCCCTTGGCAGGGCCCCAGGGGGCCCTCTGGGACAGTGCTGGGGCAGCAGAGCTCCCTGGGCCAGATGTGCCCCAGCAGGGCCTGCCTGGAAGCCAGGGGACCCCAGGAGCCCTTTCTTACTGAGCTGGGGCTCTGGGCTTCCATCTTTGGAGGCCTGAGGGCACAAGGGAGAACTCTGCCCTTTGAGGGACATCTGAGAAGAGAAGACCCAGTGTTGTGCAGCAATAAAATGTGCAGAGCCTGGGCTAGGCCTGTGCCCATAGAAGGGGCCACAGGTGGGCACAGCAGCTCACACCAGGCACTGCAGGCCCTGCCAGGGGCACAGCAGCTCACCCAGAGCAGTGCTGGGTGGGTGCAGGGAGTCACTGCCCCTCCTAGACTGGCCAAAGGGGCTGCAACAGCCCAGCATCTGCCTGAGAACACTCAGTGGAACCCAGGGAATTTCTCACAAGTAAAAGAGGTTTTCAGTGCAGTCCTGGCACAAACATACAATTATAGACCTTAGAGATCATCCAGTGCCAGCCCTGCCATGGCAGGGACACCTTCCACTGCCCCAGGCTGCTCCCAGCCCTGTCCAGCCTGGCCTGGGACACTGCCAGGGATGGGGAGTCCACAACCTTCTATTTCATAATGAGGTTAGAGACCAAGAGAGCACACCCACATCACACCTGAAATTATTATCCTTTCAATCCTAAAATGTAACAAACAGCACTGGCTCGTGAGCCTGGACTGTGCAGGCTGTGTTTCTGCTGTGAAAACTCTGCTAAATGTAAAGATTTGTGCTCTTAATGAGACAGAAAGCAGATAAACACTCAACAGATATTTTAATCCAGTATCCATGCCTCACTGTAGCACTTATTTCTTTCCTGTGACAGAAAAGGAGCTACATATGAGAGAAAAAGAAAAAACCCAACAACTTTCTGCCAGAATCAAACCACTTAACGAGAAGACATTTCTAACATGACACGAAACAAATGGGCAGGAGTCTGTAAGAGAAGAAAAAAGCCTCTTTTTCCCTCCCAATTCTCTGTCCAAACAGCATTTCAAACATTAAAAGCCTGCCCACATAGCAGAACAAAATGATCAGAAAAGTTTTAAAAGTGCTGCAGTACATCACTGACTGAGTTTGAAGATGACTCACCTATTAGAAGAGAGTCCCCTGAATGGGATTCCATAATTGGTTTTGACAGGGGAGGTTTTGATCTGTGGGAAGAAGGAAGAAGCATCTCAGAGCAGTTAAGCCTGTTGAAAAGTGTGCTTACAGCTTTTTTCTTAACATATACATATATATATATGTGTGTGTGTGTGTGTGTGTGTGTGTCTGTGTGTGTGTGTGCCAAAAGCAGCTGAGGGAATTTCTCTGCCCTCTGCTGGAAAGGAAAACCTTTGCAAGTCTGGTGAAGCTGGAGCTGAGTTTTATACACAATTCCTTTAACTTTTGAGAGAATCCTTCAAGAGGAATCCAGGTACTCTGTACCGTGCCCTCAATAACCCTGAGAGGATTCATCCCAAGCAGCAGCAGCTGTCCTGCCTCCAACTGGACAGGCACAGGTGGGAATTCAGCACTGCCTTCACCAGGAAGGGCCTGCCCACCCTCACATCCCAGAACATGGAGAGTTTCCTGAAATAAAGACACTGCCTATCAGTCAGTCTCCCACAGCTGAACACAGGCCTCAGACTTACTTGATATTATGTATTTTTCTTGCAACGATCATTGGAAAATCCACTTCGAAATATTTTTTAGGGAGAAGATTTTCATCCTGGGAATTGCAGGAAGACATTGGAATTAGGGATGCTCAGGTTTCACACGCACAGGACAAGACAGACCCTCAAATCCTGAACAGTTCTGGTTTGGCTTATGCTGGCATTTGTAACAGTGGTATAACAATAACAATATAGCTATATTGTTATTATTATAACCCCCCCAAAATCCAACAAAAACCAGCTGAGAGAATTAGAATGTCCTCTGAGAATTAAAGAAATTATTTAACATTTTATGTAATCGCAGAATCTCAGGACAGCTGGGCTTGGAAGGAACCTTAGAAGCTCATCTTAGGAGCTCAGGAGGCAGGGTCACCTGGAGCAGGTGACACAGGAATGTGTCCAGGTGGGGTTGGGATGTCCCCAGACAGGAGAAGGACTCTAATCCCAGACCAGAGCACTGACACACCCACTCCAGCTGTGTTCTGGGGATCTGGGAGAGCACAGCAGCAGGAAACTGCCACAGCATTTACCAGCATTTGTAGCACAGCCTCCCAAGGAAAGAACCAGGAATGTTTGGCACAGGTTCACCCAAACAGTGACCACATTCCAGCCCTGCTCCAGCCCACACCAGCCTGCTGGACTACAAAAGAGGGGAGAGCTCTTCATTCCAGGCTGGCACCATTCCCCAGCCTGGTGGAGGAGCTGTGCCAAGTCTCTCCCTGTGCAGCAGCCCCTCTGTGTTGGATGCTGCTGCCTGTTCTGGCTGCCAGCCCCTGGGTTTCTGACAGGAACCCAGCACTCACGAAACACACACACTCCTATATATGGAACAGGCTGCCCAGAGCAGCTGTGGCTGCCCCTGGATCCCTGCAAGTGTCCAAGGCCAGGCTGGATGGGGCTTGGAACAGCCTGGGATAGAGGAAGGTGTCCCTGCCCACAGCAGAGAGTGGGACTGGATGATTTTCCAGATTCCTTCCAATCCAACCACTCTGTGATTCCACGATTTACATAAATTAACTCACAACTGGAATCCCAGGGGATGTGGGGAAAGTGTGGCAGCAGGTCAGGGAGTGATCCTGCCCCTGCATTCATCCCTGGTGAGGCACAGCTGCAGGGCCCAGTCCTGATCTCCAGGAAAGACCAGGGGCTGCTGCAGAGGGGCCAGCAGAGGCCACAGAGATGATTTGGGGTCTGGAGCATCTCTGTGATGAGGAGAGGCTGTGGGAGCTGGGCCTGGTCAGGCTGGAGAAGGGAAGGCTGAGAGGGGATCCCATCAATCCATACAAATCCTCCCAGGGGTGTCCCAGGAGGGGCCAGACTCTGTTCAGTTCAGGACCTGAACATGGCAGTTCAGCCCTGACATGGCAGAGCTGGAACAGCTGCCCAGGGAGGCTGTGGATCTCCCTGAGGAGACATCCCAACCCTGGACATGGTCCTGTGTCACCTGCTCCAGGTGACCCTGCCTGGGCACGATGATCACCAGAGGTCCCTTCCAAGCCCAGCTGTCCCGGGACTGTGAGCTCCTGCTGTGCTGTCCCCTGGGTGAAGAGCCAGCCTGCAAGAGCCCAGCACAGCCCCTCCCAGGCCCCCCAGCCCCATGGCCCTGCAGCTCTGTTACCTTCAGTCTCCAGAACAGGGTGTCCATGCCAGCCCCAAGATTCACAATCTGGCAGTTGCATTCTGTCCTCTCCAGGAAAGCCTTGATCAGGTAACTGACGCCGTGCACACGAGCATAATAACCTGCAACACACACAAGCACTTACTGCTGCCACACAACACTCGGGGAGATCTTCAGGCAGTCTGCAGGAAGAACAACTCCCTCTTTTTAAGATACCTAAGGGCTTTTGCTTTTCTTTTTTAAATGACAAACAAAACCTCATGCACTGATAAAACTCAGCTCCTTGGGTAAACAGAAGTTTCAGTCAAGCTTCACCTCAAGCACAGCAGAACAATTCTACACGTGCAGAGACCCACCTGTTCTGGGTCAAACCAACATTTCTGAGTGCTTTGAGGAGACCCTGCACTGTGAGGGACACACAGACACAGCCCATTTGAACACAGAAAGCAAAGGAAGAGCGTTTTGATTCACAGATTGATATTTAAAAGATCAGGTACAGCATGGAATTGCTGCTGTGAAGAAACCTTGTCTCATTCTTCCATACATTCCCTCCCCTCCCTAACTCCCAGTGGGCAGAGGTTTGGTCAGGACAGGTGAGGCGTCCCCAGTCCCATTCCAGCTTGCCTCTGTTGATCTCAGGTGCTTTCCTTTCTTTGGCTTGTCTCACAAAATACTGGATGTAGGGGTCCTTCCAGTAGCCAACACTCACAGCAAACCTGTGCAGCAGCAGGGAAAAGAGAAAATTAGGAAACAAGGCCACCAGAATTTACCCTAAAAGATCCACAGGCTGGAAAGGCCCCTCTGGCCTGGGTGTGCACATGCAGACATGGTTTAAAAAACTGCTCCACGTGTGGCTCGTGTGTGCTCTTTGAATTAAGAGATTATATAAAGTTTAGTCAGAGATTTTAGCTGTTGCCATATTCAACAAGCATCTTTTTAATGGACTCTTCATTATTGGATGAAATTTTGTGAGCAAAGACCCAAATCTCATATATTCCCTCCTGGGGGATGCAGAAGATGAAGCTCCAGCTCCTCAGACACACAAATCAAGCTTTACTTCTACACACTATTATATGAAAAGGTGTTTGCACTTTTTCCAGCGCTCCCACACATCAGTTCAGCACAGCATAACTCTGTTTTTGCAGAACTTGTGAGTTTTACAAAAGCAAAACTCCAACCAAACCCAACTACCCGACGATCTGCTGCTACAAACCCCAAACGCACAGCCCGACCAGCCAGCAGTAACAGAGCATAAATTCACACCCAGCCACATGAAACTCATCCCCCTGGCAGGGATCCTGGAGGAGGAGAAGGAAGAAACCTGAAAACCATCGAGACGGTTCCTGGCTGAGCTTCTCAGACCCCGCACACGTTATTATCTGCCAGCAGCAGCGCTCCAGGGTTTGTTCAGAAACAGCCCGGGCAGGGCTCGGCAGCGGCGGGAGCGAACCGCGCTCCTGACCCGGGCACTGGGGGGCTCACCCGCGCACACACCGGCACCGGCACCGACACCGACACCGGCACCGGGCGGGCCCTGCGGCCGCTCGGGCCTGGGGCACCCACACAGAGCTCCGGCACCGGGAACCGCCCGAGCGCCGCCCCCGCCCTGCCCAGCAGCCGCCGCGCAGGCACACGGGCGGCCCCGGCGCCGGTACCGTTTGCAGACGGACGCGTCCTCGCAGGTTCCCCGCACCGCCTCGTCCGCCTCGTCGGGGCCGGCAGCGGCCGCCATGGAGCGCGCGGGGCCCGGCCGCTGCCGCCGGCCTACGGCCCGCCCCCCGCCGCCTCTCATTGGGCAGCCCCCGGCGGAACTCGGCGGCCATTGGTCCGTGCTCTGATCGATGGGCGCAGCGCCCCGCCCAGGAAGCGGCGGCCGCAGCGCAAGGCAGACCGGGAGCTGTAGTCCGGGAGCCGCGCGGTGCTCACGGCGCGGGGCGCGGCGCTGGCGCTGCCGGCGGACGGGTGGCCCCGCCCGGGAGCTCGGCCCGGGTGCCCCGCATAGAGCAGCGGCTGCACAGGGCTCGGCGCAGCGAGAGCCGCGGCGCTGAGCAGCAGCGCCCTCCGTGCCGCGGGCGGGACATCCGGGCCGGGGCCGGGCTCAGGCGCGGCGCGGGCGGAGGGCAGGGCCGGAAGCGGCGGGGCCGGGCCGGGCCGGGCTGGGCCGGGCGGGCGCTGTGGGGCGGCGGCGGCGGCGCCGGGGGCGGCCGGGGCAGAGCGGCGGGGCTTGGGCAGCCCGGGGCAGCGGCCGCCGCCATGAAGAAGCAGTTCAACCGCATGAAACAGCTGGCCAACCAGACCGTGGGCAGGTGGGCGCCGGCGGGCCGGGGCGCGGGGGGCGGCGGCGGCCGCGCGGGCCGGGGGTGCCCGGGCCCGGCCGTGCCGCCCTGCCCGGGGGCGCGGCGGCTCCCGGACCCCTCCCCGCCGGCCGTGGGCAGCGGGGCTCCGGCCCGCGCTCCGGCGGCTCTCGGTTCCTCTCTGCCGCTACCAGCAGCGAGGCGATCGCGCTGTTTCTCGCTTTCTCTCCCGGCCAAGGAGAGTTCAGAGAGTGCCTTCTGCAGGATTTCGTTTGCCTCCCCGGGAGTTGATTTTAGCAAAGCTAGCAGGAGCCCCGTAGGTGCGATTGCCACGAATTTCCAGCTATCGGAGTCTGGGAAGATTTTTATCTCGGTTAGGTAGCAGCAAATCTGTGCCCAGACAGGGAAGTGTTCTCGGCCTGTCCCTGAGCTAAACATGCAAATGTCACCGCACTGCTTTTCTAGCAGATGTCAGTGCTTTCCTGCAGAAACTTCCTTCTGCTTTTAGCAAAGATTTAATCTGAAAATCACTTCCTCTATTGAGAGTATAAATTGAAAGTCTGTACTGATACTGAAAGTATAAACTTGTTATCTGAGTTTATGTCTTGGTGGCCTCCTTTCCAGGCCCTCCCTTAACGGGGTGTTTATTTTCCTTGGAGCCCACACAGCCCAGGGCAGCTGTGCCAGCTCATAAAGCCCAAGGAGGAGATTTTTAATAGGTTTGTTTTGCTGTTAAAGAGGGAATAACTTCCCGAACAACCTTGTCCTCTCGTCCCCGTTTCATATGAATCAATGCATTTTCTCATGCTGTTGGAGGGATTACTGGCATTCCCTGTTTGCACGTGTCAGCCCCATAGCTCCAAATCCCGAGCGGAATTTGGAGTAATCTGGGTTGTACTGAGCAGGATAAGCGGCTCGGGGTGCTTTGTGCTTCCCGGGGCAGGGAGAGCGTGGGGCAGTGCTGGGAGGGGTGGGTGGGGAGGCTGGCAGTGACCTTTGGCCGTGCAGGTGAGGGCTGCTCGGGTGTGGTGTCTGGGCAGGTTCCTGTCACACACCTGTGCCACCGACTCCGGGCTGCCCTGGCAGCCTGGACATGCATGGGCTGGGGAGGGCTGGCTTCTCTAAACTGCTGACATTGCTGTTGTTGGTTTTCATTAAAAACTGTATAAATGACACCGAGTCATTTGGGTTTATGCGTTGGTTTGATAAGTCATTAATTGTGACTGTTTCATCTTGCTCAGCTGCTGACATTTCAGGTGCTGGTCAAGCATTCCTGTAGTCACCAGGGCCTGGTTTTGTTCCCCAGAGGAAAATCCCATGGTAGGGATGGATTTTAACAGCTTTCACTCTCAGGTGTCAGGGCTGGGGCTTTCACATTTGACAAGCACTGCAGGACTTACGGGAGACATGACAGACATTCAGCAGGCTCCCACAGGCAGTTTTCTGTGTCCTCTTGAGTTGGGTTATGCTATATTGAGCTGGTGAACACATTTATCAGTTTTTTTTGGGCCAGGACCAAATGAGGAGATGGGTCAGGAGGGTCCCTGTGGTTGTGTGAATGCCTGCAGAGGTGATGGCTCAGTGTTTGAGGACCCTGCAGGGAAGGAGCTGCTCCCCAGGAGAAGCAGTGTCAGCAGTGTTGGGGATCTCACGTGCCCTGGGCTGGTCCCTGCCTGGCTGCTGTGTGTGCAAGGGCTGTCTGCTCCTGCCCTGCTCTGCCCTCCCTCAGAGCTGCCTGGGCTGTGGCAGAGCAGCCACCCTACCCTGGGCTCAGCAGGGCTGGGCACCCTGGGGTTGTTGCCTTGGTGAGGAGGGATGGCACTGCCTTCTTCCAGGGGTGCCAACCTGAGCCTCAGACCCCAAATAGCAAATCTGGCATCAGGGAAGTGACACCTTAATATGGGAAATAAGAAAGGATGGGCAAGAGCTCCATCAAAGCTGAGGAGTGGGATTTATGAGAAGCCTGTGAGTCCACAGATAGAATTATCTGGAGTTATGAAATACATGTAGGAAACTAATTAAAGAGGGGATTAGCTGAGTGGAGCAGGATTCCACAATAATTAATAGATGTGTTAAATATTTTGCAGCAATTATCTCATGGATGTTCTTGGCTGCCTTAAGTGTTCAATCTGCTGCTGAGGATGTCATATATTGGACAGATTTGTTGTCAGTGCTGCTGAGGGGAGCAGCACAAGCTCTGTGAAACCTAAAAAGTGAAATATGAGATCTTGGGCCAGGTGGCTGAGACACAACCTGGCACTGGAGGTGGCATCACAATGTTCTCAGGGCAGTCTTTGCTGGAGGAGTGAGCTGGGAGTCTCAGTGTCTGTTGGTGCTTGTGGCATCCTGAAGGCTCTCCCATGTCAGATAATTCCCAAAAAGCAGGGCTGGGACCTGCAGGTGAGCAGAGGCAGGGCTTGCCAGGAAATCCTTGGTTCCACATGAGCTGAATTAATGCATTGCCACAAAGTGGCACCTTGCCCACAGCAGGCCCAGGGCTGATCACTCTGAGGAACAAGCTCTGAGCCGACTTTATCTTGAGCTACATCCTGAATCCAGCTGCAAACAGCTGGGAAGTTTCAGTTAGGCTGAGAAAAATTGTTTGGGATGGGAGTGGAGTAGAAAGGAGTAAATTCAATTCTGAACTTCATGAATTTCAGGTGGCCTGCAATTCCTTAGAGGCCACGTGTTGGGATTGCTGTTCATGGGATTTCTGTCCTAATTCCCTAAACCTTTTTTGGAGGCCCAGGGCTTGTATCCAGTGGGAACAGCTGTGTGTGTGCTTGGCCTGGGCACAGAGCCCTGGGAAATGGCAGTTGTGGACTGGTTTAGGATGTGCTGTCTCCCAAATTCAGGGAGCTGAGGTTGTACCTTCCCTTGGGATGCTTCCTGAGTGGATCCTCCCTCCAGCAGAGCACCTGAGTGTTAGGCTCAGAAACTTGAGTGATGTTGTGTTTGATGTCAGCAACGTAATTCTTCACGGATCTACAAGGGCTTGTCTTGGTTTCCATACCCTTTTATAAATTACAAAGGAGACAGATTTGATTAGAAGCTTGGGAATAGTCTCCTTTATAGCTGCAGTCATCCCTAATGAAAATAAATGTTCAGAGCTATTGTCATCAAAGCTTTGCACTGATACACTAATAAGCATTTGAACTACATAGCTGAGTAATTTCCATGAGGAATGAGCCCATGGAGAGGTCTGGATCGTGCTGTTTGCTTACAGAGCTCAGGCAGGTAATTAATGACATTTCAGGCTGTGACAATCTCCACGAGTTGGGCTTCCGGCCTCTGGGGACCAACTACTGCTGTTGTTGTTGCCATCAGGTTCTTTCTTCATGCTTTAGGTGCAATCCCTGAGTGCCATTCTGACTCAGAATGATTCCAGACAACTGCTGGGGAGGTTTGGGTCTGGTGAAGTCACCCAAGATCAGACAGGTGGATTTTCTTACTGCTTTTGCTGGGAGAGATACCCGATCTGCCCTGGGGCTCTTGCAGTAATTTAAACCAGGGACAGGCAGCTCTGACTAATTAGAAATCTGGAAGAGCCCACAAAGTGCCTCAGAAGGCTCTGGTTTTATGCAAGAGCTTACTTACTTACTGGAGCTTCTGTGTTCATTTCCCACTGCTCAAATACAACTCCTTGTGTACAAATAGGTTTTTCCAGGCCCCGTACTCATGGCATTGCTGTGACTCACCAGGAGTTTTGGAACATGGCTTTTAATAGCTCATGTCCTGCATAAAAGTTACTGTGCTGAACTATATTTAGTGTTTCTTCAAGCCACTTGGCAATGTGTGAGTCTTGAGTTGGAGCTGGAGTTGTAATATAATTATTACATTAACGCAAGCTATGTTACAATGCCTGTTACCGGAATATGGTACAAGGAGGAGCTGCCTGCATTTATCTGTATATGGAAAACCTGCTGGAAAGCAAGCATTTCTAGTAATACTTCATGGAAAATGTGGACAGTCCAAATGACTCCTTTTTTTTTTTTTTTCCTGCTAAAGTATTATCCATTCATTCTTGTCTTTCCCAGAATTATTCTGTGTATTATTACTGAAGGAAGGTTTTTCTTCCTCTTCATGTTGTGTTGATAGTACTTTGAAACTCACTTTTTCAAGTGTGGTAAAACAAGAGTGCATCCATCTCTCTTAATGCTTCCATCAATGTAACATTAACCCTACAGTGCCACTTAATCTCAAAGAATTTCTTCTTTAATCTTTTTCTGGTTTTGTGTGTGGGGAAAAAATTGAATATAACCCCAGTACTTGAAAATTTCTGTCTCACCCAAACGTCCTTTAATAGAAGTGAAATCTGCTGAGTGTTATTTACTTGCACTGCTTGTTGTGTTTGGCAGAGTTATTTGAAAAAGTGGTAAAAGGCATTGAAATATTTCATATTTTCAGGGAGTTTGCAGGTTGCCATTTGTCTCCATCGGAGTGCTCATGAAAAGAAAAATCTCATTTCAGTGTTTAGAATCGTTATCTTAAGCATTTCCTGTTTATCTCCAAATGAAGTTCGAGGTCTCTAATTAGGAAATTGCATTAGATCTTTCTGGATGGCAGCTGAATCCAATGACTGGGTTTAAAGGAGTCTGAGTGGATTTAATTAGGGGGATGCTGTTCCTGAGCAGGGTTTGGGGCTGCAGGTCAGGCTCTGGTGGGAGCAGACGTTCTGGCTGTGGACAGGAAAGCAAACAACGTATTCTGGCCTAGTTCTGGTGTTTCCTTTAGGTTTTGTAAATCAGGAGTTTATCAGGATCTCCTAATTCCTCACAGGCCAAGATGATCTCATGTTTAAAGTCCAGGTCATTAAGAATGCTGAAGCTTAGACACTTAAGAAATTACATTGTGTTTTTAAGAAACGTCTTTCTCTTGCCCGTACAAGGGCAGCCCCAGGTTTTAAATCGATGAGTAAATAGTTGCTCAGCCCTCAGTTTAAAAGCCTCCTGGCTTGTGATCTTCTTCCAGACCACATGAAACCTGGGAATGCCTTGCCTGGGCTGCCCGTGCCTTGCCCAGGGTGACGTGGGCAGGGTGTGATGCCCAGGGATCCCGTGGGTGGCATTTCCAGCCAGGGCTGGCTTCTCTGTGGTGGCATCTGACAGCCCCTGGCCTTCCCAGTGTGCCACCTAACCTGTCCTGGCAGTGGGAGCCATTCCCTGTGTCCTGGCACTCCAGGCCCCTGTGAACAGGCTCTCCCCATCTTTTGTGTCAGCTCCTCCAGGTGCTGGAAGGCTGCAGTTAAGGCACCCCAAAGCTTCTCTATCCCAGAGGAAACTAAACGAACTAATTTTTTTTTTTTTTTTTTGACTCGAATAATAAATGTTGTGAATTCCAGTAGGAACCAGCTAAAGCCTGTTGGTGAAAAGGAAAAAGTAACTATATAACTTTGTGTCCGACTTGTGTGTCAGGTGCTGAGTGGGCAGCGGGTAAAATACTTGAGATTTTTGTTGCAGAAAAAGAAATGAAAAGATTCCAAGCTGGGCGATTTGGGTAGTATTAATTGCCTTCTTGCATGCGTGTCCTCTTCTCCTTTGGCTTTGTTGGAGCTGCTGCTTGATGAAACAGATGAGAGGGCTGATAAAATATTCACAATCCAGACAGACACCGTGGGATCTGCTCCGGCTGCATCTGCTCAGGCTCCCCGTGCTGCCGGGGGTCAGGGCTCTGTGAGGATAAAGGGAGCCTCTGCCTCGGGAAAGCTTGCTCTTACAGAGCCTTAAAATAAAGAGTAAAGTGTCCTCTTTCTGGCAGGTGACTCTCGGGTGGTTGCAGCAGGGTTTGAGGGGCAGGCCAGCTGGGAGGGCAGTGCCAAAGCCAGCACACCGAGCTCTGTGCCAGCCCGTAAACGGAGCCGGGGTCACCAGCCCGGGGAGCAGAGGGAGCTGGGGGAGTGGGGAGGGACATTGTCCATAGGGGTTAGCTGCATCTGGGAGGAGCTTTTGGGATCTGACAGAACAGCAGGAGAGGGTACACCTGAGAAGTACACCTGAATCTGCTTCAGTGGCAGCAGCTCAGCTGAAGGCACAGGAGGTGCCTTTTTTCCTCCTGATATTTATTGATATAAAAGTAATCCCCATCACAGATGATTCCTTGAATCTGACTTGATCTGGTGGGGGTTCCTCAGAGTGAATAATTTTAATATCAGGTTATGCCCAGAGTCAAAATCTTGAAATAGTCATGATTTGATCTGCTAAAATAGCCAGCAGTGATGTAACAGTCTGTTTCAGCCCCATGCTGTAATGGGATACACTTGGAATTGATGAAAGCAAATGTATTTCTTAGACACTTGCGTGGTGTTTTTAGGTTATGATAATGGATCTGTGGCCAGAGCTGCTCCTTAGAGGTCCTTGTATTAGCAATGATGAAATGCCAAATAACAGGATCTTTTTAGGATGGGGTTAAATGAAAAGTGTCTTTGTGTGCTAAAAATGTTTTCTAATATTCTGCACTGTTTCTAGAAAGAAAGGAATTGTAGCTTAAACGAAGTAGCTCCATTTTTTGGCATTTTAAGAGAACGTCCAGCCCACAGTATTGGCCTTGTCTAAGGCAGCAGTTGGCCATGGCACAGCTCTGATCTGAAACTGGGGAAGTTTGATTAAGCACCAGTTAAAGTGGGTAAGGAAGTCTGATTCCAGTAATTCAGAACCATGTGCCTTCACAGCAGTTGCTGGTGACTTACCAAGTGATTTGAACAGATTTCTGTCCTAGATCCCTCATTTTTCAGGCTGTTTGTCTGTTGTAGGTGCCAGTCTTGAAGGCTAAACTTGATCTTCCCTCTTCCAACCCAAACTCTTCCAGGATTCTGCAGTTTCAATTCAAATGCATCCCTTAGGAATCAGATAGCCTGAGACCCTTGGAATTTGAATTTGCTGATCCATGGCTGATCCACGGGACAGTCGGGCTACTTGTGCAACTTCTCCTTGGCCACTGCTGCTTCTCCCCAGGAAACAGCTCCTCAAACCCTGGCCAGCTGGGGGAGGTCCCAAGGGCTCCTCTCGCTGAGGTGGAGCCTCTTTTCCTGCACAGGGATTGTTGTCTGCTGGAGTTCATTGCCCTGCAGAGTGCCAGGTTCATCCTGGAGTGACTGCAGGGCAGTCAATCAAAGGGCTGCCGAGCTGCAGAACAGCCAAAAAAGAGTTTTCCCTTCTGCCTTGCAAACTGCCCTGTGCTCCACATTGCTGCACTGAAATTTTTGTGTACATAACCTCAGTGGTTTCTCAGGAGCCCAGTGATGCTTCCAGAGTGAAATTTCAAATAGTTAAAGGATAAGTGGTAGCTTGTAGAACTGAATATTGTACAGACGAGGTAGGTCGCTGGTGAGAGCTGTTAATGCTGTTGGACACACAGGTAACACATCCTCCGTGTTTCAAGCTGAGAAAGAGACTTTAGCCAGTGACAGGAAAATTAATTTCAAAGGTGGGCTGGTTTTTAGAAGATAAATTGTCCTGCAGGCAGTTTCAAAAGTCACAGCTGAGTTACGGCTGTGGAAAGCACAGCAGTTATTCAAATGCAGACTCTTCACATATAAATATCAAGTAATTGTTAGGAAACATCAATCCTCAGAATAAAAATTCTATTTTCTGTAGGAAATGAAGCTGATAAAAAACTGATATTCCCCCAGAGAGGAATCAATGTGCGAGCTGAGCTTGCAGCTTCTCTTTGGGTTGAGCATTCAGCTGCTGTGCCCTGCTGCAAAATGATTTCACAGGCAGATTAAGTGTTCTGAGCTGCTGTTTTCTGTAGGAACAGAGCAGCAAGCTGAAGTAATCCTGCTTTTGTACCAGCAGGTCCAGGCAGTGTGGGATCAGAACCCTCGATCAGTGGGAGCTTTCCCTTCCCAAAGGCAGGGCTTGAGTTCACTGTGGGTTTGGTGCTGGGGAGCAGAGGAGCCTCGGGCAGGTGGGGATGGCCCAGATCCATCCCCACCTCTCTGTGCTCGGGGTGCCCTGGGTGGGCAGCAAGAGCTCTGGAGCCCTGGGTGGGCAGCAGGAGCTCTGGAGCCCTGTCCAGCCTGGAGCAGAAACGTGATCAAGGGCTCAGCCATTAATTGTTAATCAGGAAATCAGCGCAAAGGCTCCCTCATGAAATCGTGGCCATAGGGATTAATAGTGGTTTGTCCCCAGGTTATTTGATGTAACTTCAGATCTCCAAGCTCCCTTACAGCCTTTTTACTGTTATTTCAATGCTTCCAGTTCCTTTTTGAAGCTTGACTTTCTATTCCTGCTTCGTTGTTCTGCCTTTTCTGAATTTCCTTATTTTGCTTCTTGTGTTGATTCAGTTTGGTTCCTTCTCCAAGACTTTCTCTTGCCACTTTTGTGCATCCCCAAACTTAAAATAGATCAGGCTGGGCAATACATTAAAAAAGAGCCATGTTACCTTTGGTGAAATAATCATTTCTTGACTGGAGTTTTTTTTACACTTATGCAAGACTGAAGCCACTGAATCCCTGGGTGCCCTGTGCCAGGGCCTCACCCCCTTCACAGGGGTGAGGGGGTTATTAAAAATAAGTTATTTTTAGTATCTAATCTAAACCTACATGCTGTCGGCATGTTCCCCCTTGTCTTGTCAAAATTGGAAAAAAGCAACCAAAAATGCAAAAAGTGTCCAGAGTTTTTTCAGCAGTTCAGTGAATTTTGTTCATTCCTGTCGTGCATATTTTTCCTATTCAGACATGTCTGTCCTGTAAAAAGTTTGTCTGTGGAAAACGCAGTGCTGCTTCTTGGAGTCCTTTCCAGCAACTGACAATGCAAGACTTCTGGGAAAAGAAAGCTTAAGAACGCCTTGAGTTGGTGCTACTCCACCATTCCAATGGCTAGAGTGGAAATCAGGATCTGTTTGGAAGTTCAGGAGATGTTGGAGGGTGTTCTAGTAGTTTTTTAAATTCCCTTTTCACACGTGGAGGAGTTTTCATGTCAGCAGGTGGTTTGGCAAGGGGACTGCACTCCCTTAAACGTGCAAGCTGCCAAAGCCCCGTGTGGGGAATGCCTGAGCCCTCCTGTTGTCAGAGCCAGCCCAGAGCCCGGGCTCTGCCAGCCCTGCTCCCTGTGTTCCCATCCTCTGGGAGCCTCTCAGCCCAGCCTGGGGAATGAATGCCTTCTCTGAGCCAGGGTGGGGTGGAGCCAGGCCAGTCCCTGGTGCTGCTCACAGTGGGGATGCTCCTGCTGGGCCAGGGAGATGGAGCAGGAGGACACAGCCACTTCTGTCAGCAGCTCTGCCAGTTGATGTCACCTCGTGGGAGTGCAGTGTTGGGTTGGCCCCAGGCTGCAGTTTCCTGATCAGTTTAAGCTCATCTTAAGTAGCTGCTGTTGCTGAAGGGGACAGATTTCCCTGTCCCCAGCCTGGACTGGGACATTTCCCCAGCCCCGAATGGCCAAGGCAACTGGGAGCCAGTTTCTTTTATGGCTGTGGTTGCCGTGTGAGCTGCTGCTGCTGCTGCAGGGGGCTGGAAGGACCCACCCCTGCCCCTTGGAGTCAGGTGCTTGCTCCCTGCCCTGGTTTGGCAGGGCTGATGGGGCTGGCACACACCTGGAGGGCACAGGGGCTGCAGGAGCACTCCTTGCTCCTGGTGCCCAGATGAAATTTCACCTGGAGCTGCTGCTGAGGCTCAAAGCACAGGAATCCCTGTCCTGGCAGCACCCACTGTTGTGTTGACATGCAGGGGTTGTAAAATTATGCCTGACATTCAGGAATAACAATTCAGGAATTATTTAGGTTGTTTTCTGCTGGACTGTGTCTTATAGCAGAACTCTACCAGCTAATTTGCCCTAAATGATTCTGCATAAGTAAGAGGTTGCTTGGGAGGGAGGGAGAAACCTTGTGTTGAGAATAAACTGTTAAATGTAAATAAATACCTGGCAGTTAAATATTAAAAGCAATTACAAAGACATCGTGTAGAGAATGTTTGTATCCTCTTTAAAATAAATTATGTTAATAAACTGACATGTTTGGAAAGCTCAAGTTCTGTAGTAAAGTGTAGCCATAAGAAATGTAGACTGTAGTACTTAAGGGGCTAAAAGCAAAGCATAGGAAATAGATCACCATTTGATAAGCTACACCAGGTACTTCTAAAAGTTTGTCTCAGGTTCTTTGAGGTTTTTTGGTCACTAATTTATGACAGCTTGTCATAGGACTTTTTTCTTTGGGGAACAAAACATGAGACCACGTTGGATTTTTAGCAGTTAGAATGTGAATCCCCTGCAGCAGCACCTTGCCTTTCCTTCAGAAACTATTAATAGTTTCACCAATCAAATGCATTTTTTAAAAGAAGTCACATTGTTATTTGCCTGACAGAGGTTTGGGGTTTTTCAAAGTCAAAAGAATATGGGAGAAAGCTTTAATAGCTGTGACTTGGTCCCAGGTATGAAATAGGAGTCAGTGTTTGATTTCCTGGGATAGTAGGTGATTGGAAGCACTGAACTGTAATTTTTTATTTGTACCCAGAAGTTTACAAGCTGTTGGACTCATCAGGCTGCTCACTGAAACATCGCTTCCTTCCCTCAAACAAAACTGCTCTAAATGGGCTTCTACTTTTAGATCACAATTGTATTTTTGCCTGTAGAAAGTTCAGCCCAAATTCAACTCAAATTTGCAGTGGCTCAACGTGATCTACCCAGATCCGAGGCCGGCAGTGCTTTCATTGAAGTGTACCACGTTTGGTGGAATTCTCCAGATGTGATATTAAAGGCACTCAGCAGTGTTTTACAGGCAGGAGCTGTGCAGGGCCTTGCTGCAGTGCCTGTCCCTCCCAGAGTGGCCCGAAAATAGGATTTGGCTGGAGCTGTGGTGGTTCTCCAGAGCTGGATTTACTGCCTCGCTCCAGAGAGCAGCCCTGGAGCCGTTTCCCCACACAGGAATTCCAGTCCCCTCCTGTGAGGAGTCTGTCAGGGGTTTCCCTGCTCTGCACAGGAGCACTCTGCTCTCCTTCCAGGCTCTTTATCTCCTGCAGGCAGCTCTGTCCACGCCAGGGCTGAGCTTGGAGGGGGAGTGACCAGCACAGTCCATGGGGGAGCTCAGGGCAGATGATAAAGAAGGAAAGCAAAGCAGCAGAAATCTTTCCTTGTCCACTCCCTGAGGCCTGAATTGTGGTTGTGCAGCTCTGAGGTGTTTGGATCACTGAAATGTTTTGGAGGTGATGCGCCGTTTGTAAAGCACTTCTAAAGGACTGGAAGCACAGGAGCTGCAGCTGGTGGGTGAGTTCCAGAACAGCAGCCTTTGGTGGGAATTCTATGTCACTGAGACATCCGTGGCCACCAGATTTACAACTAAATCAATTTTAATGCATTTTTAATTTGGGTGAAAAATGAGGATAGGAGGCAAGCTAAAACTCATGCTGATGGCTGGTTGTGTAAGGTGTTCCCTAAATACTAATGCTGACAGTGAGTGGTGACTAGCACCTGACAGCATTCTCTGAGTTATTTTCGAACATTTGTAACCCACTTTAAAATATCGATGCTTACCTTGGGTCACGCTGTTTTCCTTTCAGAAATTAGCTTAAGGTCAAACAGGCAGGAGTGAGTCGGTGGTCCTGAAACACCTCGGAGTTGAATTTTCTGTGGAGTTTATCTTGGTGAGTGCTAGAAAAGCCAGCCTTTTGGAAAGGAAATTGTCATCTAATTCTGGATTCCGTGTTTTGGAGCAGAGCTGCTGATTCTTTCATTTTTCCTGGCAGCAAGTGCTGCCTATTGTAGGTGGAAAGCAGGCAGGATGTGCTGCCAGCCCGCCAAGGTGCTCGCTGTTGCCTCACCAGCGAGCTGAGCTGGTCACTCCTGGTAACAAACACAGCCTTTGTTTGAGGAAAAACCACCCAGCAGGGGAGGCTGGCTTTAATCCTGTCTCCACTTTGGGGTGGATGTCTCCTTGCTTGCAGTGAAACCTTTCCAGGCATGTGGACTTGTCCCTGCCCTCCCATGGCATCAGCTCTGCCAGGGCCCCCGCCCAGCTGCCCGGTGAGTCAGGCTGGGTTTCCACGGTGACATCTCAACTGAGTCACTTGTTCTGCTGGCAATGGCCAAGGTTTTATGGCTCATGTGTCAGGTTTGCTCTCATTCCTTCCTGGTCAGCCTTTCAGGAGCGTGGATTTCATAGAATCCTGGGATGGTTTGGGTTGGAAGGGAATTTAAAGCCCATCCAGTGCCACCGCTGCCATGGCAGTGTCCAGCCTGGCCTGGGACACTTCCAGGGATGCAGGGACAGCCACAGCTGCTCTGGGCACCTGTGCCAGGGTCTGCCCACCCTCCCAGCCAAGAATTCCTTGCCTGTATCCCATCTCTCCCTGCCCTCTGGCAGTGGGAAGCTGTTCCCCCTTGGCCTGTCTCTGCAGGCCCCTGGAATAAGTCTCCTGCAGTGCTTCTGTAGCTTGGACTGCCTTGGAGACCAGCCCTGCTTCAGTACTGATGCCCCAGTGATGGGCAGGACCAGGGGGCTCTCAGACACTGTTCAGATGAAGCATTATTTATTTTAAATCCCCAGTGGCAGGTTTAATACACCCTCTTCATTTTTTACATGGAAATGTAAATTCTTTCCTGATGGAAGATAAACACTTTATCTCAGGAATTCCCATCTGCTGTTTCCAGATGTACAGAGAAGGCTTCTGACCTGGAAGTGTGAAGGAGCTACAAAATGACCAAGTGAGGGGATCAGTTTCTAACCTGTGGGGTGGGAGCTGTTGTGCCCACCCTGCCTGGGCTGAGCCAGGCTTTGAGCTGCAGCAGAGCCCCGTGGCTCAGCTGGGCTTCAGGCTAGGTCAGAAAGAAGGGAAAAAGTAAAGGGAATTAAGAGGAATTATACCATAAAACATTCTGAGAGGAGTTCAATTAGGGGCACATGCAATGCATTTTTAAAATGTCACAGCAAGCCAAAGTATTGTGATTAACATCTAGAATAAAAAATACAGTCCTTCCCTGGAAAACCAACTGGTTTTTTGCTTGGAGTGAGTTAAGGCCATGCCACCCCAGGTAGGAAATGGTACCAGCATTTCTGTTCTATGTCCACTTTCATGCTAAGTACTGTATTTGCTGTCTTGAAAAGAAAATTTGTTTGAAGGAACAACAGTTTTGTTAAAAATGAGTTTCTCAGTGTCCTGGGATCATGGAGGGCAAGGCTGGCTCTGCTCAGGGCTTTGGCTGAGCTCAGAGCCTGCCCTGCCCGTTGCTGCCTGTTCCCACCCTGGAGCTGTGTCAGGGAGGCTGTTTGTCCAAAGGGGGAGCTGGTTTGGCTGAGGAGCCACTGTTTCTGTGGAATTATTGCAGTTATTATACCCCAGCTGCCCCGGGTGGTCTCCAGGCAGGAGAAGGGGCAGTGCAGACACGAGCAGCAGCACAGGGAGCTCTGCACAGCAGGCAGGACACTGTGCTAACTGAGTGAAAATACTAATTTCAGAGAATTCAGTAGTTTTATCCCCTCTTTGTCATTAGGGGGATTATTACAGCCATAACAAACCATTGTTCAGTTGTGTGTTTAGTCAGTCTTTTAAAATGCACTGCTGACTTCAGACCTCATTTCTGGGGGATCTGTGTCAAGGTTCTGTGGTGTAGCAGTGGAGCTTTGGCTCTCAGACCCTCCCTTCCCAGGGGAGCAGCTCTGCTCCAGGGGAGCATGCCAGGCTCATGGGTTGGATTTGGGCAGCTGGAGGCCCCGGTGCTGTTGCTGTGGTAGGAGGGGTGTCAGCCCTGTGGCCCAGTGCAGCATTCCCTGGCACTGCCACCTCTGTCCCCAGAGTGTGGGGGGCTCTGGGTTGGGCAGGGCCCCGTTGCTCTGTGGCTCCTGCCCTCCCAGGGCTCAGGGACAGCTCCTGCAGGGCCATCCCATGGTGGGGGATGGCCAGGCTATGCTTTCCCCGTTAGGAATGGCTTGGGGGGACCTCATTTTGCAGCCCAGGTTTGGCTGTTGGGACTGAGTGGAGTTCAGCTCTGGGAATGCAAACTGATGCTGCAGCCTGGCCTGCAGAGGCTCAGCCTGGGCTGGGCTGGGCTTTTGAGGGGTCCCTTGGGGTAGGGAGGCTCCAGAGCAGGGTCTGCAGGCTGGCAGCCAGTGACCAGCACTGCTGGGCTTGGGGGAAACCTTGGGAGCACTCTGCACTCAGGCTCCCAGTGCTTGATTCCTGAAGGATTTCTTCATTGCTTCAATTAGGGAAAGGTGCAAATAAGCCCTAACAGGGCTGAGGACAGAAGTTTAGCAGTGAAAAAGAAAATCTGTTCTTTTTTTAGAAGTTTGCTGCTTCCTTGATTAGCTGGCAGGAGGAATTAGCATCCCTCGAAGCTGCAGTGGGATGTAAACTTCAAACTGGTCATACCTGTAATTCCAAGGGAGGCAGAGGTTAATTCCAAGGGAGACAGAGGTTAATTCCAAGGGAGACAGAGGTTAATTCTGAAGGAGCCAGGTCCCTTTGATGGTTTGCTGCTTTCCCTGTGCAGAGAGGAGATGGGCTGTGCTGCTATCACAGCGTTGTGTTTTCTCTTTCATGGTTGTGACCACTGAAAAACAACATTATTTAGTGGCTCTTTCTTGGCTTCCTTATTAAAGGTGGAATGTGGGCCTGCAGGAAGGGTGAGGTCTTCCCTGGCTGCACTTCCAACCCTGACCTCATCACCAGGGGCTGCTCTGACTCTGCCTGGCCTGGCCCACTCCTGCTGCCCCCAGGGCTGGGCCAGCAGCCCACAGGGAGGAGAGCTGCACTGGCCACCTGGCCCTTTGGGCCCTGCAGGAACCAGCTCTCGGTGTACAAAGGGAGCTGAAGAATAAATAAAATTATTTTACACTTCACATAGTAGTACATACTATGTGGGTAACCACACTTAAACTGGGAACAAACTTCTGCTAGCACAGTCCTGAGCCATCATTGCTTTTCATCCCAATGGATAGAATATCCTAGGAAAAAGCAAAGGGAGATCAAACTTTGTGTTACTCTAAAGTTGTTTGCAAGCTTTACTCTGCTATTTTAGGGGGGTTGAATTAGTTGTGGCTACAGCAGAGCAGGTTTTGCAGGGATAAAATATATATATATATATATATATATAAATAATTGCTCTCTAACAGGATGTAATTTTCGTCAGAAAAAAATATTTCTCTTTGGGTGTGAGAAAAGTTTATCAATCTTGTCTGTGCCTTCCTCAATAGATAAATATTCCAGTGCTGTCAGAGTATTTCAGCTGCTTTTGTCTGAGTCTGGCTGAGGTTTCCAGCCTTTACTTTATTCTGGCATTTAATTATTAAACACCTTATGGTTCACAACTAGTTCAAGCAGATAATGTGCTGTAAAATTGAAGTCAAATAAATGCTTTAAAAACACCAACCCAAGCCTGAAGGAATCTTGTCCTTGGAGGCTTTTGGCACGTCCAGCTGCTGAGGCCTGATCAGGAACACGAGCTCCCTGTGCGTGCCCAGGTTTGCAGTGGTTATTTGTCAGATTGCAGGATCTGATAAAGGCTGGAGCAGCTGAGGGACTCTGGCAGCAGCAGGGGAAACTCTCTGAACAGGAAAAGAGCATCCTGGAGTCCCTCCAAGTGCTCCATGGTGTGGATGTGTAGTAATGGTGAGCAGCAGAGAGGGAGAGATCAGCGTGGACTGAATTTATCTTTATTTTATAGGCCTGGCAAAGGGAGACTCAATCACTGTTACTGCCAAAGAGCCAACAACAAATAGACCTGTGTCAACATTAAACAATTTAAAGTTTGTGTAAACTGGGACAATGAAAGGTGTGGAAGTGTGTGTGTAAGGACAGGAGTGTGTGTGGCAGCAGTCAGGGGGTTCCTATTGAAGGCAGACTTTCCTGGGAATACCATTAACTTCTGCTGAGCTTTGCAGGTACCAGACCCTCTGGTTTAGTGGAGTTCAGCAAGGTGAGGTGATGGGAGGTTTGTGTGTGTGTGTGGGGCTAAGGGCAGCTGCAGTGCTCCAGCCCAGAGAGGGGATGGTGGCTCTGCTGCTCTCCTCCTGGCTTTCTGTTCCTTTACATCCAGGTGGCTTTGGCTTATTCCATGTGCAGTTGGAAATGCCATTTAGAGCTTGGTGCAGTGGATTTGTCCTGGGCATTCCAGGGGTGTCAGGGTTTCCCAAACTGCCTGTGATGTGCTGCACATGGTGGTGTTTGCAGCAGTGGCACTGCTGGGATTGTAACTTGGAGCTGAGCTCGTTTTGTTGGAATTGTTGGGACAGTCTGTGACCCTGAACATGCCAATTGTCTGACAATGGTTTTTTTCCTCCCTCAGGGCTGAGAGAACAGAGGTGCTCAGTGAGGACCTGTTGCAGGTATTGTAACATGCTTCATGTGTGTTTTTTTAAATGTTGTGATGTGTGAGCCTTCTGAGGCTAATGTGGGGAAAATACAGCACATGTCAGGGATGGAACCCAGGGTGTCTTTGACTTTTCAGTACATGAAAAACCAGGGGTACATTTTGAGTAGAAAACCTCAGTTACTTCTGTTTCTGAGTCCAGTCACGTGTCTTGGGACAGTGGAGGAGGAACCACTCTGGCTTTTAATGACATGGACAGGTCTGATAAGCCCATGAACCACTGGTGCTGATGGCTTGCCAGTCTGTCTGAGGAGGATGAAGAAACCCTGGCTGGGCACAGCTGGTTTCTGTCCTCACTGCTTTCACCTGAACACATTAACTGGGCCTTGAGAGAATTGGCACAAAAATCATTCCAACTGCTCACTAGTGAAGTCTGTTGTTGCTTCAAGTAAGTGTACAAATGCTCCTTGTTTAGCTGTGCTAGTTGTTCTCAGATGTGTCATGCTGACATTGATTTGTTTGCAGACTTGTCATTTTTGTGCAGATTTATCATCTCATCAAACACGACTTTCATGGTGGAATTTAAACTGCAACTGTCACATTAACAAGGGTGACTGATTCCATGGAGCAAATTTGCCTGCAGACTTGACATAGTTGTCTTGCTCTGGTTCCTTTATGAAGGGTTTATAAAAAGAGCACGAATTGGTGAGGGAAGTCAGGCTGGCTGCTCCTGGCACCTCGAGTGTGGTGGTCGTTTCTGATTAATTACAAAGCATCTCAGCCTGCTGGAGGTCAGGGCCTGTAGATGGGACAGGGAACTCAAGCAGATGATGGAAATGCTTCTGGTTCAGAGCTCTCCAGCTGCTCAGGTTCAGGTGGCAGCTGAGGGAGTGTGTCAGCCTTCAAACACGAATTCAGCACAAATACATGGAATTACAGAATCCTGGACTGGTTTGGGGTGGAGGGGGCCTTGAAGCCCATCGAGAGCCACCCCTGCCATGGCAGGGACACCTTCCCCCATCCCAGGCTGCTCCAAGCCCTGTCCAACCTGGCCTGGGACATCCCAGGGATGCAGGGGCAGCCCCAGCTTCCCTGGGCACCCTGTACCTGCTAATGATGACCCGAAACATTTTGCCCCGTTTGCAGGGGGTTGCTTTATTTAAACTAAAAATGCCTTCCCAGACTGTTCTGTTCTGAATTTCTGAGGAGATGTGCAGCTCAGTGACACAAAGGATGTTAAACACCTTGGTAGCCTGCGAGGGCCCATCTGGTTTCTTGCTTAGCTGCAGAATAGTAACAAGAAGTGAAAGCCAAAAGCTCTGCTGCTTGTTGCCAAAAAAATTTTGCAAGCAAGGCTTTCCCAGGCCCTGAGCAGCCTGGCTACACCCAAGTGGAAGAATTTACTCACTTGTTTGTTTGTTCTTGGGGGCTTGTGCAGGGGCAGGAGGCTCTTATCTAACCCAAGAGTTTGGAAACGTGGTGCTGCTCACTTCACAAACATGGGTCACAGTTGGGCTTTTTTATATTTAGCTAAAGCTTTGCCACAGGATTGTTACAGCTTTTTTTTTGGTTCTGTTTTCTGAAGGGTTGTGCTCCATTTCAAGTGTCTGTTCAATGTGTTTCATCTGAAGACAAGGGCTATAATTCAGTACTCAAAAGGCCTTTACAATAGCCCTGCTTTCTGTCAGGGCCCTGTGGCAGATAATAAAGCAATTGTGTGATGTTCTGTACTCTGGGGATGCCCCGAGGGGACAGACGGCTTGGCCTGTGGGTCACATTGTCAGTTCAGAGGTGGCTTGAAGGAGATGAATGTCCTTTGTGGTTCTCTTGACATCTTTGCACTAGAAAGCAGATCAGAGGGGAGAGGGTCTGCCCGTGAAGGTTTGGGGTCACGTTCCTCCATCAGTCATGTCTGCAGTTCAGGGTGCCTGGAAAGGCTGCAGGGAGGGAATGTGTGTGCTCCAGAGCCTTTCCAAGGGACCTGGGCCCCCTCCAGGGCTTTGGCACCTGCCAGGCTCTGAGAGCAGCCTCAGGTCCAGGGCTCACCTGTTCCAGGTGCGGGAAACCCTGAGCTCAGTTTGAACTACCTGACTGTGCAGAAAGGAATTCTCTTGTAACAAGGGGATGGCTCAGAAAGTGCTGGTGTTTGGGAGGGTGGGCAGGCCCTGGCACAGGGTGCCCAGAGCAGCTGGGGCTGCCCCTGCATCCCTGGGATGTCCCAGGCCAGGCTGGACAGGGCTTGGAGCAGCCTGGGACAGAGGGAGGTGTCCCTGCCATGGCAGGGGTGGCTCTGGATGGGCTTTAGGGGCTCTGTCAGAATTTAATTTTGAAGATAACACAAGAGAAGTGAATAATCTTAGCTGCAACAAGAGACCACAAACTACACCTGCTTGTTTATTGATCTCCATATGGACTTTTTCCACCTGGACTTCATTTTGAATTTGTTGCTCCATGCTCTGTAGATAAAAGGCAGAGCCTTGTGCTCTCAAGAGAAATCTCTGGGCAGTTTCTTTGCAGCTTATTTTTCAATTTGGGTTCATTTTGCCCTCCTGAAAATATAAAAAAAATGTGATTTTAGAGCTGTTTCAAAAACTGGAATCTGTTCAGGTTATTTCTACGGATGAAATCGACTTTTTTTCCCCTTGCTTTTTAAATAGAATCCATTCCAAAGGGCCTCCTGTTATTCTTGGTGAGTCATCAAAATGCAGATAAACAGCATTCTTTGGGTGCTGTGCACAGAGAGCTCAGTGCCTGAGCAGTTCTGTCCCACTGCTCATCACTTTGTTTGTTTTTGGTTTTCTTTGAAATAAAATAGTCCAAATTCCTTGCTTAAAATCCCTAAAAATAACAGTTTATCGTGTATACTGTGTCCTATTCACAGGCTGTGTATTAAGCCATGTTTGAATCAGATGCTGATAAACAGAACTCTTGTTTGGGCTTTGACTCCTATTTTTTAATTCCATATTCCATTTGAATCCCAGTGGTCTCTCCCTGAAAATACTGTTTTGTTCAGCATGTGGGAGCTTTGTCCTTAACAGCCAGGGAAGGACATGCAGGAGGAGCTTGGAGTGCAGGTTTGGACAGTGGGAAGGAGCTGGCAGGTGTGCCCTCAGCACCTCCTTTACAAGGTCACAGTGAAAACTGTGAGTTCTCCCACAGTTTTCTCCCTAAATTAGTGTCTTAGGTACCTGCCTGTGCCATTCATCTCAGATGGCAAGTGTCACCCTGATTCCCTTTTGCTGAGATTCTAAGCAGGGCAGTATTTTTTCCCTTTGCCACTTTCCAGTGCCATGAGCTTTGACTGAATTCTTTGCCACTGAAGAAAAAACCAATTTCCATCTCCCCCTGAGCATTTTTGCTGTCAGGCACTTCTACTAAGCAGCTGCACTTCTTGTAAGCTGGAGAATTTGAGAAATCTGCAACCACCAGTGACGTGTGGTACAGGGGGGAAGGTTTTCTGCTGAGGCCAGGGAAATAACTTCTGGTTTTGTGTTTGTTTTCTCTTCCTGCTGGCTGCCCCGGGCGCAGATCGAGCGGCGCCTGGACACGGTGAGGTCCGTGTGCCACCTGGCCCAGAAGAGGCTGATTGCCTGTCTGCAGGGCCAGCATGGCACTGACCCTGACAAGAGACACGTGAGTACAGTCTGTGTGCCCAGTGCCAGGGCAGCCCAGGCAGCCAGGCTCTGTCAGAGCAGCTCGCTGCTGAGACCCCAGTAACACCCAGTGATACCCCTGTGGAACCCCTGTGGAACCCCTATAAAAACCCAGTGACACCCCAGTGGAACCCCAGTGACACCCCAGTAAACCCCAGTGATACCCTAATGACACCCCAGTGATACCCCAATGGAATCCCAGTGAAACCCCAATGAAACCCAGTGACACCCCAGTAAATCCCAGTGACATCCCAGTGACACCCCAGTAAACCCCAGTGACACCCCAGTAAACCCAGTGACACCCCAGTAGACCCCCCCATCAGCAGCACAGCCCACTGGGAACTCCTCAGCAGTGCCAGGAGCCTTCCTGCACTTCCTTCCTGGAGCTGCCCTTGGGCCTGGGGATGGTTTTCTGTTTGCTTTCTGCCCCTTCTCAGCAAAGCTGTAGGTTGGTTTTCTTAAAGCATCAGAACCAGAAACAATTCCCATTCACACTTTCCTTTTATTGGGTGACAGAGACCTGAGAGCAGGGGCACACAGGACCTCTGGGACAGAGAGGTGGAGGGCTGGATGCTTAAATCTCAGCTTAGAGCTGTTTATCTCTCCTTGGCAGTAGTTGGGAATGCTTTGGGCCAGTGTTATAGGTTTGACGTTGGCACAAGGCCAGTGCCCCTATGAGGATATACTGTCCCTGGTATCTGCTGTGAGATGTGACCAAAAACAGAGCAAAACAGTTTCTAATTTAGAAAGCAAAAGAAAAAGAACTTTATTACTTATAATATGCAAAGAAGACACATACAGAAGAACATGAAAACTTTAAAAAACACTCTTCCTCCCCTCCCCTACTAGTTCTCAACACAATAAAACAAACTGAAAATTCCCCATCACGTTATCACTCTTTAGATAATTAATCTTTAGTCTATTATTACTCTTTCGATAATCAGTACTCAGTCATTAGGAGAGATAGGAGTCTTCCTTGCACTACATCGTGGCTTCTTCCTCCATGTCCAGTGCTCTCACCACTGTGCATGGACCAGAGCTGTTTCTAGGGTTTCTCTTTTTTAAAGATGTTTTGGTTAGTTCTAGGAAACGACAGTTTCTCAATTTTGGGACACCAGTCCCCCCCAGTATTACCCCCTGGGGCCGAGGGGCCTTGAGAACAGAGCTCTTCCTCTCATCTCTGTTCACACTACTGTCCACTCTTGGCTCTAAGCTAATGCCTCTCCCCAGATGCAGTTTCTGTGTTACAGAAAAGAAATGAGTCCATTCAGGCTATACAAAAAAGTCCAGCCAAAGGCCACTCTATCATCTCCTCTTACCTAGGATTCTTTTCAGCATTCTCTGACAATCTTCTACTTGCACAAACTTTCATCATCTTTGCTTAGTTCTCCCTATTTTTCTTCTTCAAATTCAGGAGGATTAGTATTTATAAAGTTTCCATCATTTACGAAAAGGGTTAAAATCTTGGGCTTTGTTTCCCCAGAACTCTCACGGTATCTTTACTGTTGGGCACTCTTCTCGCGCCACCCTCTCATACTCCTTCGGCCGTGCTGTCTAGTTGTTGATATCAAATTTCAAGGTGACAAGATCACAGACACGGTTTTCTCAGTCTCTCCCTCCGGGGGGGTGGGGGGGGGGTGGGGGGGGGGAGGAAAGAAGGCTGTCTGATGCCTCTCAAGGTTCTTGTACTCTCTCCACCCTTCCATCCTGCAGGATTTTTCCTCTCCCCCTCTGTGCCCAAGGTTCCAGCCTACCTCGCCCAGGCCGCATGGCTTCCCCTCCCCGCCCAGCCAGCCGCTGGGCAGGGGAGATCCCTCCGTCCTCAGGGACCGGAACCAAGAGAGAGCTTTCCGGGGAGCCCTCTGCTTTGAACCCCTTGTGTTCTCAGAGGCGATCCTTGTCCTCAGTGGCCACACCAGGTGCCAGTCTTTAAACCTGAGCACTCATTGGTTTGACCACTGAATTTCAAAAAACTCATTTTTTTCAAACTACGACAGCCAGTCATTCCAGCTAAAACTGAGAAGAAAGTGCTTTTCAGAGTGTCTGAGAACAGGAGTCGTGGGGCTTGAAACTTTCTGTGACTTGGCATTTTCTTGGAGTCCAAGAATGAGCTGTGCCTGTCTAATAGAAACCAGATGGAAGAGGAGCAAAACCTTAGAGGGGATGTTCTGGGGAAGCTGGAAAGAGTGAGCAGCACTCAGCTAAGCACTGTCCTTTCTGTTCCATAGAAAAAACTTCCTCTAACAGCTCTGGCTCAAAATATGCAAGAAGGCTCCATCCAGCTGAGTGATGAAACTCTGCTGGGGTAAGTGTTTGCCTTGTTTTCCTGACTTGCTGTCTGACATCTTATTGCCTGCAGGGCTCTAATTAGAGCCTCTGGGTGAACAAAGGCTGGTTTCAATCTAATAAAACTTAATATTTCTAAATTCTTTCTCTAATCCAAAGGGAAAAACAGTGAGCAAGCAGTTTTTCTGGAATGATTTGGGGACAAGTTTTAGGCTGAATTGCATTCCAGAGGATTCTGATTCTCTGCTATCATGAAAGCTTTTAAAATGGCTTTTTTTCTTTGTGGGTTAGTAGAATTATCATCTCCATTTGAAGTTTAAAGTGTTGTTCATTCTACAATTAAACTGCATTTTTATTTTAAACTGCATTCTGCAGGTTTGAATTGATGACTTAAAATAACGTCAGGTTGCATTAGTGGCCCCTAGTTCAAAGTAGCCCCAATTTATCTATCCTGGCAGAGTGGTTTTGCAGTTTACAGGAAAGTGGCTGAAACAAATGAACCTCCATGTGCTGAATTCCTGGAGCCAAGTGGGTTTTTTCATTGCTGGTGGGAATTCTTATGGAGACAGTGTAGAATGACCTTAGAAACCTTTGAGAACATTTCTGAGCCACTGCAGGAGATTTAAACCTGGGTAAAAACCTTACAGAGTAGGGGTTTTCCTTATAACAAGCACAAAATGAAGGTCAAGTCATGGGTTTGGAGCCTGAGACTGCTGGGGATGGGATTGCTGGGAATTAGGGTGTTAAAACCTTCCCATTAAAGGGGCTTAGGAGAAAATGAAATACTGCATTGAGCAATTTTTTCCTGCATCTGGTGAGATGGAAGGATGGGCTTGGAAATAAATACTGACTTCTGTGCCCTCAGGGCTGGTACAATCACCTGGATGTCTAGAAGCCTCCAAGGTGTTGTCATGGCTGAGGAATTTAGAAGACAAAGGTGTAACAACCCCACTGGCCTCTCCCAGATTTCTCCAAGGGAGCACAGAGCAGTTGGGTTCAGGCCATGAGGGAATGCTTTGCTTTCCAAATCCTCCTTTTGCTGGCAGTGGTACCTCCCATGACAATTTCCTGTAATTTCTGCAGGAAAATGCTGGATACCTGTGGGGATGCAGAGAATAAACTGGCAATGGAGCTCTCCCAGCATGAAGTACAGATTGAGAGAGAAGTGATAGACCCACTGTGCCTGCTGACAGAGGTGAGCCAGCTCAGCCTGAGGGGAGAAACACATCTGGATTGATCAGAAACTGAGCAGAAGTGGTTTAGCTCAGTGCTGGTATGAAAAAACTGCTTTGAGGAGCCCTGTGTTAGTGGGGGAAAGTGGGCATGAAACCTACAACGTGTCATTTGCTACAATGCACAATTTAAAATTCACTGTAAGCCACTGATTCTCATTTCAGACAGAGATCCCAAACATTCAGAAGCAGAGGAAGCAGCTGGCAAAGCTAGTGCTGGACTGGGATTCTGCAAGGGGAAGGTAGGAGAGCATTTTAGTGACTGAGTGCTTTTCTGTCCATGTGAACCCCTTGTTGGCATCTCATGGCACCTGCCTGCTGTGAGCAGACAGCAGGTGAAAAAAGACAAACTTAACTCTAAGTTACCCCAGGAAAGGACCCATGACTGCTAGATCTAAACAGAATCAAGACCTTGGACACAGACATCTACATGTCTCTGTATAACTGGAAAAATGTTGGAAACTCACCCAGTTTCCAGTTCATTAAAGTGTTGAACTTAAATAAGGAATCACTGAAGTTTTCAGCTTAAAGAGGGAGCAGGAATCTCTCTGGGTAACCCCAGCAAGTGGTTTTGCAGCCCTGTATGGAACCATCTCCTTGGGAGGGTGCTGGCTCCTTCATCTCACCCCTGAGTGCCTTTCAGTGGTTTTACACTGCCCTGAGAATTGGTGGAGCCATTTCCAGCGTATTCTGCACCCATGTTCTGGGGCAGCTGCAGGATTCCTGGTGATTTTTATAGTTGCTGGTGGATGATCTCAGCATGTCATGAATGGTGTGGTTTGAACCTTTCAGTTGTGTTGGAAAACCTCTGGAGCTGTGGGGTTTGTTTCCTGTTGAAAGAAACCAATTCTAAGGGAGCCATAAATGCAGATTCGTGTTGAATATTGATTTTCACCAGATAAAACTTTTCTTCCCCAGATACAACCAAGCCCACAAGACTTCAGGAACAAATTTCCAAGTGCATCCTTCGAAAATAGAATCTCTTAAGGAAGAGATGGATGAAGCTGGAAATAAAGTAGAGCAGTGCAAGGTAAGGACAGGCTGAGTGTCCCTTCCACACCTCCCATGGAATTGCCCAGTTGTGCAGCTGCAGATCATGTGGCTGTGACACTGTCTGTCCTGGGGGTGTTTTCCTGCCAGCTGATCTCGGGATCGCTTTAGTTCAATGAGGAACTCCATCCAGGGTGTTTCTAAGTTGGGTATTTGACATTATTTTCAGTTTCAGTGTGAGCCAGCTGTGTGCTGGCCATGACTGATGGTCAGGGTGTGGGGGTGCTCCCAGCCTTGCAGCAGCTCTGCTGTAGGAGGCACCTGGAGGAAGCTGAAGCTGGGCCACGCCAGGACCTGTCACAGCTCTCAGTAGTTCACAGTCATTTTCACTTCTGAACAGCAAATGCTCCATTGAGTACTGAGAACTGAAACCATTTTTATTAGTACTTGTCTTTGAGTGCTCTAAATGGCAATAAATTCTTGACTGGAGGGGACAACTGCTTTGCTGGATAAACCAGAGTTAAGATTTCGAGATCATTTTGCTGGAGGAACACGTGGAGCAGAGCAGGTGCATTGCAGCTTCTTAGTTCAAACTGACTGCAGGCAAAACAAACACCATCAAACTGTCTGGTTTGAGCTGAGTAAACCTGCTGTGTGCTCTGCCCTTTTCCCACAGGATCAGCTGGCTGCAGACATGTACAGCTTCGTGTCCAAGGAGGGGGAGTACGCCCGCTGCTTCGTCACGGTGAGTGCTGGCCCTGGGCTCTGCTGCAGCACGGCTGGGCACACTCACTCAGTTCCCAGAGATGACATTTTGTGTGCTAAACCTTTAGTCTTGTCTTATGTGCTCATCAGAAGCTAATGCTCTTTTTGTTTTTAAAATGTGGCTTCTGTTCTCAGTTATTAGAAGCACAAGCAGATTACCATAGAAAAGCATTAGCAGTCATAGAAAAGGTCCTACCCGAAATTCAAGCCCATCAAGGTAAAGTAACCTGTGCTCTGGCTGATGCTTCTCCTTGCCTGTGCCACCTATGCACAATATTCTCCTCCTCTATCTTGATTCTCTTGCATGCAGACTGATTTAATAAGGCCATTTTGATCTGCTTAACAATTTTACATTCCCAAGCATAATTCCATCTTCGTCTTCTCTGGAGTTCTCCAGCCATGTTTAACACACTAATAAAATATTAATTAAGGATCTCTCTGATACCCAGGAGGGTAAAGGAAGGATTTTGCTATTTGCTTACCTGTTTTCCTTGTGCCTTTTTGCTGTATCACACCTGGCTCTTCAGGCCTATGAAAGTGTCACTGTGATTTGGTTCTTGAATGATTACAGGTGATTATCAGGAAAATTCCATGGATTTTAAGGAGCTTGATTTTTCTGCCCCCCTTATTTTGTCCAGTCCTCTTTCCCAGTGTGCACTGCATGCTGGGAAATGGAGACTTTGGGTTCTTGTGCTGATTATCAGCAGCTAAAAAAGTGAATTGTACACCTTCATTTCTTCCCTAAGAAGAACTGGAAGTACTGCTAAGCTTCCACTGACAGGGGACTTCCAGGTGTATCACTGATGATTTGGGATGAAGAGGCACTGTGTGTTTTGAAAACTACTCTCCAAAATACTGGCTGTGCTGTCCCTGAATCTTTGGAGAAATAGGTGAACAGAATCTGAGGGAAAATACAGTCTGAGCTGAGGAAGGCTCAGGTATCTTCAGCTGGTGAAGGTTGTAAAAGAGGAACCAGTTCAACCCCTAAAATCAATAGGAGATTGTGGAATGTCTGTGGGATATCAGTGTGGGAGAGGAGGGGGTGCAGAGGTGATGCTGGCACAGCAGCAGGACTCAGCAGGGCTGTACAGAAGGTTCCTGGTGGATATGGCTCTTTCTATTTGAAATTTGTTATTGTTGCATGGGCAGTTTGGACAGAGCAGCTGAGCCCCAAATGCTCCAGGACAGCCTGGCCTCCCTGGAAGGTGAGGGACCCTGGGGGCCTGGCTGCAGTGTAAAATAGAATCCCATAAAGGTGTGGGTTGGAAGGGACCCTAAAGGGATCCAGGGACACCTTACATGATCTCAGGGTGCTCCAAGCCCTGTCCAGCCTGGCCTGGACACTGCCAGGGATGGGAGCTGGCCCTTTGAACAAGTGCTGAGTTCTTTTCCCAATGTTTGCTGTAATTTGCCAAGGTTGGGAAATGCCATGTGCATCATGTGTTAATGAATGAGAGGGACTAAAACCTGACAAGGGAGGTGATTGATGTAGTTTTGTAAAGAAAAGGGATGAATTAAATCCTTTGCAGAAACACTTTGCCTCCAGAGCACTCTTTGAAGTCCTCTGAAGTTTTTGTCTTTCTTGACCTCTTTTCCACATAAAAGAAGTAACACATCTGTACTAACAATAACCTTTTACATCTGCATTTTTTCAGTTAAAATAGCAGAAATGGGTCAGAATGTAAATTGTAGGAAAGGAGAAATTTACATTCAATTTGGAGAAATTTGTGCCAATTGGAGCTAAACAAGAATTGAAAAATTCAATTGAAAATTTGAATGTTACAGTGCTGGGCTGTTTCCATGGCAGTTCTGATGTGATACACTGGGGCTGTTAACGTCCATTGTAATTTGCTGATTTAAGGAATCAAATTTAAGGAATAAGCTTTTTATTAACAGCTCAGTTTTATCCACCTTAAATACAGTTAAAACAAAAATCAACCCAGGCATGCAGTCTGGACAAAATTTTCGTCACAGATTCTTGCAGGCTGGAGCCAAATCAGTGTAACTGGAACATGCAGCCTTGTGCTGGCACGTGTTGAGGTTTATTTATAATTCCAGTTATACCCAGAATTTGTATGTGATTTTCCATCCAGAAAGATGCAGAAGTATTTTTTTTCTTGACCACCAGCAGCCTCATTTTCTCTTTGCTCATGATCCAAGGGACTTTACCAATCAAGGGCTGTAAAACTCCTGCTGTAGTCTGAACGTTTCTGTGCTGTACTAGAGGCTTCCTTCTCTTCTTGCCTGGGCTGTAATTCAAGGGTTTGGTAGATATCCTGCTCAGTGTTTTGATACTCTCCAACTTAGACAAATGGACTGAAATAACCTAGCTTCTGGAAGCGCCGCGGGAAAGAGTCTATCAGCGTGCAGAGCTGGGCAGGGAATGAGTCATCGAGGCTGTGGTCATGATCGATCCTGGAGACAGGGATGAGAGAGGAGGTGGGTAATTCCAGATCCTGGAGACAGGGATGAGAAGGAGCTGGGTAATTCCAGACCTGGAGACAGGGATGAGACAGGAGCTGGGTAATTCCAGACCCTGGAAATCAGGGATGAGACAGGAGCTGGGTAATTCCAGACCCTGGAAACAGGGATGAGAGAGGAGCTGGTAATTCCAGACCCTGGAGACAGGGATGAGACAGGAGCTGGCTAATTCCAGACCCTGGAGACAGGGATGAGACAGGAGCTGGCTAATTCCAGATCAGGGGCCAGGAGGGGGGGAAAGAACCCAGTGAAGCTCTGAGCTGGTGTCTGTTAACATGTTGCTTAACTAGTTCCTCATTAAGTAGTTGGTAAATGTTTTGCATCAGAATAACCTCAGCACTGTGTGAAGTATCTTGGGGGTGGATGCACATACAGTGAGAATTAGGGGTGGGGAAGAAGTGAGCCATGGTCAGGGGGCAGTGACAGGACACTGAAGGGCCAGCTGGGACACGACTGCCAGGGGAAGGCACCAGAGCTGGAATGTCCTGGGAGAGGCTGCTTGAAACTGGGGCTGTTCCCTAGCTTGAGCCAATGTGTGGGTACCAATCAACACATTTTATTTCTATGATGCAGGGCCTGTTCAGAATTGCTGCTGGAGCCTCCAAGTTAAAAAAGCTGAAGGCTGCCCTGGACTGTTCCACTTCCCAGCTGGATGAGTTTTACTCAGATCCCCATGCTGTTGCAGGTATTTTGGGAGTGTTCTGAGTCCCAACCAGGTGTGCATTCATACAACTCCATGCAGTTCAGGGGTTGATCTCCACAGTTAAACTGGGAGAAGTGACAATCAGCTGAAAGGTCACTGCCCAGTTTGACACAGGTAAGTGTAGGGTGCCCGTGCTGATTACACCTGATGTGTTTGTGACAATGTGTGGAACATTCAGGTGATCATCAGGACCCAGCTGCCACATCTCTCATGACAGGACTGTTAACATGGTCAACGTAGATTAGAGCCATGTGTAGACTTTCCGTACATCTTCCTAAGTCCTTTGTCCTGAAGAGATGATGCAGTTCTATGGCATGTTTCTGTCAAATTGCACCAATTACTGACAGACCCTTTGTGTTAAGATCTGAGCAGCTCCACTTGCAAGTGTCATGTCCTGCCACTTTCCCTGGTACTTGGAATTTATTGCACAGCTAAAACTGCAATTGTGAGGGCAGAATTTCCCCTGAAGTCTGACAGCAGTGGCTGAGGAGCCTGTCCCTGTCTGCATTGCAGGTGCCTTGAAATCCTATTTACGGGAGCTGCCAGAGCCTCTCATGACCTACACCCTGTATGAGGAGTGGACACAAGCTGCAAAGTAAGCATGCTAGAAATAGCTACAGAGGAAGTCATGCTGCATATTTCTGTTAAATTTGATTTTTCACAGATTAATTCAAAAGAAACAACCAAGCTCACACAGTTATTTATTATGTCACTAATGGGTATTTCATGTAAATTATTTTAAATAATAAATAGCTTAATCCAAATTGCACAAAATGTGGTGAAGTATCTGTTTTGTTTAACTATAAGGACTGCTTGAGGCTGCTGGCTGCACAGTATTGATGCTCAAGCAGTTTTGTTGCGGGTAGAGATAATTCAAGGAACTGACAAGCAGGTTACTGAGTACAAAACATTTATTTGGCATAAAAGGAAGTTAATACCATCATCTCTCTGACACTGCAGAAACACTGCAGAAACTGCAGAAAATTTCTGCCTTGAAAGTAAGATGTCATGGCATTTTTCTGTCCTTTCAGTATTCAGGACCAGGATAAGAAGCTGCAGGAGTTATGGAGGATTTGTAACAGATTACCTGAGCATTACCGTGTTAACTTCAGGTGGGGTGTGAGCATCTCTTAGCTCAGCTGCTTTGCACTCAAAGCCAGTTAAACTAAACTCTAATCCAGGTGTGCTTTTCTTGGCCAAATTCAGTGAGATTTATAAAAATGCCTCTTATTTCATGCAGCAGTGGCCATGCATAGGTGGTGTCCTCGGATGAATTCCCTGTGGACTGTCAGGAAATAGTGAGGCAGAGAACATTCCTACTTATGACTCATGCTCTGCTCTTTGCTGTAGTTTCCAGTCTTAGAAATCACCTGGATCTATATTTAACATTTCAGTTTTCCTTTTGGTTTTGTGTTTTGGAAATGAACCAGAACAAAACCAGCTCTGGTGATTCCTAGAAGATGGAATTTCCATTATAGGATGTGAAACTGGCTGGAAAAAAAGTGTTTTTCTCTGGAAGTACAATATTTCTGTGGCTCTGTTTTGCTAAGATGGAAGCTGCTTTCTTTGCTACCCGTTGAACTTTTATGATTCAGGAGCAGAAGCTTTGGGCAGCTGCCAAGCAAGAAGGCTGCTCATCTCATTTCCGTGTTATTGGGAGCTCTCTTTACAAATTCTTGCCTTTTTATTTACTTGCTTTCAACAAGAAATGCTCATGGTTCCTGCTGTTTAATTATTTCTTTCTTTTTTGAAGGTATTTAATCAAATTTTTAGCGAAGCTTGCCCAGAACAGTGATGTTAACAAAATGACACCGAGCAACATCGCCATAGTCTTGGGCCCCAACTTGTTGTGGGCAAAGAATGAAGGGTGAGTTCTTTTAAGAAAGGTTCAAAGCAGAACTGGGTGAAGCTAGAATTGATAGGTTTCAATCCCTTGGTCTGTTCACAGCAATGGACTGTTGACCTAAAAAATATTTCAAGTGTTCTTTCAGCCCACGCCTCCAGGAGGCAGGAAGGTTTTTAGGGGTGTTTCCAAAAGCTCTGGATGAGTAGTCTGAGTAGTCTGGAGTCCAGCACAGTTGCTCTTTCTCTGGTACTGAGGAGTCGATCCATCATCCTTAGCCTAAGTTGTTATTTAGTTGTCTGAATTGATTTTAATTTTCTTACTTTGATGGAGACCTGAATAAAGTGTTCTTCAAATCTCTGCTGCAGATCCCTTGCTGAAATGGCAGCAGCCACTTCAGTGCATGTGGTAGCAGTCATTGAGCCCATAATTCAGCATGCAGACTGGTTCTTCCCTGGAGGTGAGTTCCTGCCACAGCTCAGCACCTTCCCATTGCCCTGCAGGTCACCCTGGGTGGCCTGAGCAGTGAGGCTCCCCTTGGGAGGGGTGTCTTAGCAGAGATTCTCCCTGTCCCTCTTGCAGATGAAGATTTCAATGTGTCTGGGGCCTTCGTGGCAGTTCCTGCTGTTAATTCCAATCACTTGTCACACACTGGGAATGACTATGAATGTGGGACCCTGGAGAGGAAGAGGCCTCTGAGCATGACTGTGATGGAAGGGGATTTGCTGAAGAAGGAAAGGTAGGTGTAATTCTCAGCTTAGGGTCCCTCTTCCACTGAGGCTTCAATCAGACACCTTCAGTGGTGCCAGGAGAGGAATTTCATGGGAGTGCTGTAGATAACAAGAGTGATTTATTTCCTGTTGCTGCAGCCTGAGGATGGCTCAAAGGTAATGTACTGTTACTTCCTTCCAGTTACACTCCATGCATGATAAATCCCAAGCAGCTAGTGCTGCTCCCAGTTTCCATTCTCCTGGTACAGATTGGGGTGGGTCTGAGATTCACTGGAACAGAAATGTCTGCAGTGGCATCTCTCAGTCTCTAACTTCTGGTATTCCATGGCTTCTCTTTCAAAGCCCATAAGCTGAGGTGGTGTTACCTGGTGCCTTCATGATAAGACTTCTGAGTTGATGATGGTACAGTATTGCCACAGCAAGCAGTAGAATGCTAAAATCTCCCAGTAAAACGTGCTGTTTTCCATATAACATGTAGTGTAACGTTCATTCTTATCACTCATCATGAGTATTCAAGTGATGTGCTTGTTTTTAGCTGTTGGTGCAAGTGTTAAGTTGTTACCTGTTAGCTGTGACCAGCCACATGCAAATTTGTCAGCCCTCACAGAGGAAGAAGAAAATCAGTTCGAGGTTCAGTGCTTAACACAATAAGAATGAAATAATTTCTAGAATGTATGTGCTGTAAGCATTCTAAAATCTGTTAAGAGTTGGGGTCTGTTTCTCATTGTTCTTGAAACACAAATAGAATGATTTGGTTTGGAAAGGACTGTAAAGAGCTCTCATTCCAACTCCCAAATCACAGCCTGTATCCAGTAGCTTTTTCTGAATCTCTGCTGCAACTTAGTGTGTGATAGAAACAAAATTCATGTGGCAAAACCCATTTAGTGAGGAGCTACTCTGGTGTGTAAGGAAACGTCTGTATTTCCATGTGAGATTCCGAGTGCTCTGCCCTCATTGTCCTCAGTGTTTGTCTTCAAACGTAACTGGGCACTTTGCTCACTGACGTTGCCCTTATCCCTCTGCGGGGATAAGCCAAGTCCTGTTGCATGTGTTAACCTTGCCGGTGCCGTGCAGGCGGTGGCAGCTTTAACCCCCGCGGTGCCGTGCAGCCGGTGGAGCTTTCCTGGCCGCCGCTTTGCATGTCGGGGTTTGTCTGCTGCTGCTGCTGCTGCCGTGTTCACTCTCTCTTCTCTCTGTAGCTTTGGTGTGAAGGTGCTGGAGCTGCCCGCGGCCCCGCGGCGATGTGGCACTGTAAACAGAAAGCTCACATCGCCCGCCTTCCAGCCGCCGCTGCCGCCCTGCGAGCCCGCGGCCACCGAGCCGCCCGCCGGGGCCGAGCCCGGCCCGGCTGCCCCCGCCGAGCAGCCCCCGGCTCCAGGCTCGGAGGATGCCAGGTAAGAGCATGGCGGGGCAGCAGCTGCGGCAGCACGCTGGGCTCACCTGGAGAGAGCACCGTGCAGGTGCTGAGCCCACCGTGCCCGGGGTGTGCCCTGGCAGGGCTGGGCAGCAGCTCGCCTGCCGTGGGTATGGTCCAGAGCTGGGCTGCTGAAAAAACACACACACCTCTGGGAAGCCTGCAATTGGTCTGTAACATCCAGGGCTCTGGGTGTTCCAAAACTGGTTTGTAACATCCATGGTTCTGGGTGATCCAGAATTGATTTTATAATATCCATGGTTCTTGGTGTTCCAAAACTGATTGTATAAAGTAACATCCATGGTTCTAGGTGTTCCACAATTGGTCTATAACATCCATGGTTCTGGGTGTTCCAAAAATTGGTCTTATAAAACAACATCCATGGTTCTGGGTGTTCCAGAACTCATCTTCCAATATAACATACAAAGTTCTTTCTGTTCTGGAGTTCATCTTCTAACCTAGTGGAATTCTTGGGGAAAAAAAGAGATGATGAAAAATACAAATATAGACTCTACTGCCCACACTGACCTTCCCAGCTTGTGTTCAAGAGGTGTGCACACAGGTGATACCAGTTTGCTGCTGAAAGAGCAAAACCTACAGTGGCAATACCAGAAACCTGTTGGTCTTGTTTGTTGTTTCCTGTACATGTTATCTGGATGTGTCTTGTTTTGTTCATTTGTCTGTAGCAAGTGTTAGTGATGAGCTTACTAGGAAACTGGCAGGCACTTTATCAGATTTCAGGATTAGTTTCTTTAAGACAAGTAGGTACACAGGCTCTTTGCAGTTTCATTTCTCTTGAAGCCTTGTGGTTGTATCCCTGGAGTCCAAGGCTAATTGCAGCAGCCTGGCTTCCTCCTGTGAGGTGGAAGCAGCACTTTGTTCTCAGCTCCTCAGTGCTCAGAGCTGTGACAAACCACGTGTGAAGCCTGCAGTGCCTCCAAATGTCAGCCTGGGCGTCTCAGGGTGAAACCCCACCCCGGGGCTTGATGCAGCACTGATTCTTGTGCAAAGCTTGCTCTCAGGTGGCATATTTACAAAACCAGCTCGTTTGGAAATCCCCTGCAGACGAGTATTTCCTCCACAGATGGCTTTTGTGGCAGAGGCAGCTGAGATGAAACCTCGTGTCTGAAAGTTGCACTTAAAATGTGCACAGCCCCCGTGCAAGTACTGACAATTCATTCACTTAAAATGTGCTCAGCCCCTGTGCAAGTACTCACAATTCATTCACAGCACCTGGAGAAATGGGGATTGCAAAGTGCCAGAAGTGAGCAAAGTCAGTCCTTTTGATGAGGGCTAAAAGTGCTGCAGGTGACTCTCAATGTAGAGAAGTGAGAGAAGGCTGCATGTGCACAGCACAGGAGGGGACCCTGCCCAGAACCACCTCAGCTGGCTCATCCTCCATCCTCACCCATCACCCCAGCACTGCCACAGCGTTCACCACTGAACCATGTCCTCAAGTGCCACATCCATGGGATGGATGATTTTGAGCACTTCAGGGACTGTGACTCCACCTGTGCCAGGGCTTGACAATGCCCTGTGAAAATTGTTCCCTATTGCCTGATCCACAGCACGGTTTGTAACGGAACAGCTGCAGCTGGCACGTGCCAACCATCTCTAATGTGGGTTTTTTTTAATTTCCAGCACCTCCAAATCCAAGGACAGCTCGTCTGCAGCCACTCCCCCACCGGTGAGGAACGGCCAGGCAGGCCCTGCCCCGGGCCAGGCAGCACCCAGCACCTCCCAGCTCTCTGTCACCCAGCCCCAGAACGCTGCTGGTCCCAGTCCCCACGCCCTGAGGAGAGGTGTGTGTTTATTTGCTTTTCAAGCCACCGTGTTCCAAGCCTTGGCATACTGCAAAAATGCTGCTAAAATAACTTTATCAGCCTTATACAGCCAACTGTTTAATCCAGTTGGCTTGTCCCCAAGGCCTGGCTGTAAAGCAGCTGTGACTTTTGAACTCTCTGAATGGTGATAGTGTCACCGTGTCACCAGTGCTGTTTAACAAACTCTCAAAAGCTATTGATCAGTAGATGCTTGTACTTGGATTAGGGTTAGGGTAAAGCACCATTTTATTTTGATGACATACCTGAGGATTTTTTGTGCTGCTCATTGTTTTCTTTGGGAGCTTGGTTTGGAATCATAGAATTCCAGATTGGTTTGGGTTGGGACAATAAAACTCATCTCGTTCCATCCCCTGCAATGGCAGGGACCCCTCCCACCATCCCAGGCTGCTCCCAGCCCTGTCCAGCCTGGCCTGGGCACTGCCAGGGATCCAGGGGCAGCCCCAGCTGCTCTGGGCACCCTGTGCCAGGCCTGCCCACCCATTCCTGCCCCATACTCCATCTACACCCACTCCCTGGCAGTGGGAGCCATTCCCCGCCTGTCCCTGATGCTCAATCTCCCCTCTTCTCTCCCCAGCTGTGAAGAAGCCAGCGCCAGCCCCCCCCAAACCAGCCAACCCTCCCCCGGGGCAGCCAGGCAGCCAAAGCTCTTCCCCGGCAGCTCAGCCACCTTCCGTGTCTCCAAAACCACCGGCCAGGAGCTCTTCTCCTCCCGCTCAGCATGCAAACCCCGGCGCAGCCCCGACCTCGTCCCCCGCGCAGGTTTCCGCACCTCGGCGCTATTCCAGCAGCCTGTCCCCGCTCCAGGCTCCCAGCCACCCGCCCCCGCAGCCCCCAGCACAGCCCACTCCTCCCCCGCAGCCCCGGGGCAGCAGCCCGGCCTCTCCGAGCGAGCAGGAGCAGCTCTCCTCGCCCCCGGCCCTGCCGCTCACCCCTTCCCCGCCCGACACTCCGCCGCCGGGCAGGCGCCCGGCCGAGCCCTGCGCGGCCCCGGGCGGCCCCGCCGCGGGCACGCTGCCCCGGCCCCGGCCCGTGCCCAAGCCCAGGAACAGACCCAGCGTGCCCCCTCCGCCTCACCCGCCCGCGCAGCTGCCGGGAGATGCCAGCCCCGCGCAGACAGCCTCCAAAATCATCACAGGTGAGTGCCCGGGGCTGCCGGGGGGCTGCCGGGGGCAGGGAGAGCAGGGGGTTGGGGTGTGGGACCAGAAGGCACGGTTAAAGACAGCTAAACTCAGTTAGACTCAGCTAAACTCAGTTAAACACAGTTAGACACCATTAAACTCAGGTAGACACAGTTAAAGATAGTTGAACACAGTTAGACACAGTTAAACTCAGTTAAACACAGTTAAAATACCCTATAGCTCATTTCCAGTTAAATGCCTGCCCAGCTGCTCTGCACACGAGGCTGTCATTCCTGGGCAGAAGTGTTTGGGGGCAAGTGGAGATGAACTCTTGTTGGGTTTTTTTTTTTTCTGTTTGGAAGCTGAACACCGGTGACAGCAGCTCGCTGGGCTGTCTCCAGCTCAGCATCTTGGCAGTCAGTTCTGCTTGTACATCTGTTGCCAAAAAGCAAATATTTAGAGGAGGGAGAAGATGTGGCCAAGGATGGTGGATTTCAGCACATACTGAGATAAGAAAAGGGCACAAGTGGTCACTGACACGTGTTCTAGTAGGCAAAACATGCAGAGGATGTTTTACCTTGTGAGAACAGAGCCTTCTGATGTGCATTTAAGTTGGACAACCAGAAGCTGAAGAATCATGTGTATTAAACTGTATTTCTTAGGTCAGTATTTATAGAGCCTCACATTTTAAGTGCAATCCTTGTTTTCAACACAGTCATGAAGTAAAAAAAAAAAATTTGTCTTCTCACAAGAAGCTTCATGAAGCTTCTAGTTACCAGTTTGATTGGTATAATGTTACTTTAATAAAGCTAGTTAGTAAAGTTTATTTTTTAAAATGTAATTGCTGAGGCCATTCAAAACCAGCAGATTTTGGAATGTTTTCCTGCTGAGTCACTGCTTATTCTGGGAAACTCTGAGGGAAGAGATACTGAATGTGGGAGACTAATGCTTTTAAATCTACTTCTAATTAATAATGGTCGAAACTTTCCCATGACACTGCAGCTTCTCTAGAATTAGACTAATGTGTTGGAATGCAGAGTTTCAATTCTGTTGCCTAACAGCTCTACCCCAATGCCTTCACAGGTGGGGAAGGTTACTGCGAATAAGGTTTGTACTCACAGGAACTGCAACTGCAGCTCCACTGCTCCTGTTTGTAGCTTGAGTTGGGACGTGTGCTTGGACTGTGCTCTGCCTGTGTTCTCCCCCACACACAGGAAATGTGCTCTGCCAGCTCTGTCCCTCCATAGCATTCTGCCTGCAAGGGGCTCAGAGCCTCTGCTGCTCCCTTGTGCCAGGCCTGTGAGCACCGTGTCACTCCTGAAGTGCCTGTAAAGAATGAACACTTCCCAGGCATCAGTCCCCAAGGCAGGTGTGGGCAGTGACCCGATTCCAGCAGGCTTGTTCACCTCAGGCCAGGCAAATGGGATTTTTCCTACAAGTTGGTGGTTTGTGGTTCCATTTTAATGCAGCTCTCACTTTAGCTCTGCAGTTATTTTTAACCACTTGGAGTTTTTTTGGCAAAATCCAGGCTGCTGTGACTAAACTGGTGACAGAGCAGCACCTGCCCCATGGCACGTTGGCTTGCAGCCTCCCTGCTGGCCCTGCCTGCTCACCTGCACCCTGCCCCTGCTCAGGGGAGCCTGGGGGGCTCCTGCTGCCTGAGTTAGCTCAAGGTTTGCCTGTTTGCAGCCACGACACTGAAATCACTACTGGATTGAGAAATCAGGCTGGAAACCATCCAGGTTGCGGGTTTTAGTGGGAGAAAGGTTGCCCAGAGCAGCTGTGGCTGCCCCTGGATCCCTGGCAGTGCCCAAGGCCAGGCTGGGCAGGGCTTGGGGCACCCTGGGGTGGTGGAGGTGTCCCTGCCCATTATGAAAACAGCAGTAAATGAGCTGCTTAAGCAGCTAAAAAGTAACTTTGACTTTTAAAATAACTGACTTCTCCTGATTGTACTTCTGTCAGTAAATTTAAAATATGAGGATAATTTATTCCCAGGCTGAAGTCAGAAGGGCTCTGGATCTCGACAGCACTTTGCAGTGAAGTTAACAGCAGCAGCAGCTGTGCTAATGAGTCAAACTTCAAGGAAAGACTTAATCTAAATTTCCAAGTGTTTCATAGTTTGGCCCTATTTATTTCCATTTTAGGGTTTTCCTGGTTCTGAGAAAATTGCCTCAATGGTAGCAGACAGGGAGAGTTTGTTTTACCCCAGTGTAAGGGGAGGAAGCCTTGTCTTGTAATTAACATCCAGCTGGGGCTGCTTCACTAGAGTTGGGCACGTGAGCACCTGCACACCAGGGCAGGTTGCCCAGGTGTGTGCTGTGAGCACAGTGTGGGAGCTGCCACCAGGAAACTGGAAAGGACAGCTGCTGAGGGAGGATTCTCCAAACCTGCTGAAGGGACCCAGAAGATCCAGCCTGTTTAAAAAATCCCCTGGGGGAAGGGTTGAAGTGGCCCTCAGGCTCACCTCCAGCAGTACACTCCATGCTAAAGCACCCACCTTTTCCAGATCAGTGTGTTTATAATCTGAATTAACACCACCACCTGTCACATAAGAGTGTCTGCTCTAATATTCACACCTGCACATAGCAGCACTTACAGATTCACTAATTCACAATGTGCAACTGCTGTTTTTAATTTGAACCTTAACAAGTGGAGTGAGGGGAAAAAACGAAGGTGCCAGCAAACCCCATAATAATCCCTGAACAGGAATTCTAAACTGTTCTCAGGATACTGTCGATTCCTTTGTCCATGTACTGGGCTTTAGTAATGCCTCGAATTCTATTTATGATGCTAAAGTAAGAAGCCCTAGAATATTCTAATCGAAGGTTTTATTAAATAATCCAGATGTTTGACCAGCATTCAGTAGGAACTGTGTTGGCAAGTGCAATGGTAAGGAAAAGGCCCCTGATTGGCCGACACTGTTGCTAATTGCTAATTGCTAATGACGTGTGTGCTAACTACTAACCCCAGTGCCCTGCTGTGCGTGTCCCTCGGGCATGGCCAGAGAGGGGCTGCTGCTGCTCCCCTTAACCCACTAAAGCCTTGGAGAGCAGAATGTGGAGCTCTCAGTGTGTCCTGGCCACGCTCCCCCTGTGCTGTGTCCGTGTGCAGAAGCGCCGAGCTGCTCCCGTGTCCCTGCACTGTCCTGTGCCACCATCCTCCCTGCCGTGTCACAGCCCCCCGAGCAGCTGCCCCAGGGCCTTGGGCTGGTGCAAAGGGTCTGTGGGATGGGATGGAAATTAAGGTCCCTCCCAGCCCACACCATCCCGGGATTCTGTGCCTTAGCTTCCTGCCCAGAGCCCAGCCAGAGCAGATGGGATTCAGGTGCTCCATGCAGGACCCCAGGCACAGATCCCTGCAGGCTGGGGGGCTCAGCAGCACTCAGGGCAGGCTGCACTCAGGGGCTGCTTGCCCCTCTGCCAGGGCATTGAGCTCAGAAACCTTCAGCTTGAGCTCTTCCACAGTAACTTCTGGGTTAACTTCAGGATTTTCTGCTTGAGTTATGAGTCCCAGTCTCTCTAGGATGCCTGTCTGCACCTCCTGTGCTTGAAAACAAGGCATTTATTTGGATTTTTTGTTGATTTAAGTGATCTAAATTACTTCCTATGTGGAGCAGCTGCTGGACTGCAGTAAGGGATGTCATGGCACATTGCAAATCAGCTTTCCAGAATCCTGACAAGATTTTCAGTTACCTTTTTTTGAGCTGCTAGGAATTTTTCTGGTCTGATAATTCTAGCTGCCAGGTCAGTCAGTCACCAGAGATGCAGCATTTTGTGGTCTTTTTTGGACACCTTGGCTTGAACAAAATTCTCCTTTCCTCAGAAGAGGCAAAGACCATGACATGCCCTGTTTACACAGGAGAAGGGTTTAATCTGCACTTGGTGTAAATAACTTCTGCCCCCTTTTGACACCATCCTTGTTCCTGTTGCTTCTCAAAGTCACAGGTGGTATTCCCTGGTGGATGATTTAAGTGCCAGGTTATTTTGCTGAGTGTTTTGACATGAAAGTCCAGAGTAGCTCTCCAGGGGCATTGAGGAATCTGATCCCAAATCAGACTCACTGTCCTCCCTCCTGCAGGAGGCAGTGGGTTCTGTTTCTTTGTGCAGGACTGAACCAGGGTCTGTAGGAGGAGCAGTGTGAGCTGCCCAGTTGGGCTCAGCCCTCTGTGCCCACAGGGGCCAGCCCTGTTCCAAGAGCCTTCACTGACCTTTGCTTTCCCTTCTCTGTCTAAGGAGATGCCCAGGAACTCCCGAGTGAATGAGCCCGGCTGCTAAACTTGCTGTTCCCTTTTTGTGCAGACTCTAATTCCAGTATTCCAGAACCACTTCCAAACCCTCCTGCAGAGCTTCCTGCAGAGCTGGCGGGCAGAGAGCTGCACAACCACCTCCTGCTGGACATTGACAACGACACGGAGAGCACCGCGCTGTGACCGCAGCGCTCCGGCTTCCCCGGGCTCCTCTCCTGGGGGAAGACCTCCAGCCTCCCAGGGAAAAGCTTCTTCTGCCCACAGGGCACGAGTATGCAGAGCTGGGCCCGGAGCCTCGTGGGGACAGCCAGCTCCAGGATGGCAGAGGTTGGAGAGGACCTCTCACAAAATCGATCCCAACCTTTGGCCAAGCTCCGGTTTCGCCCTCAGAAGAAGTTTAATGATCTGGGTCTGGACAACGGTTTTCACACTCTTGGATGGAAGGAAGGAATTCCTGCAGGAACTCGCCTAGGAAGCGTGGTCAGTGCTGCTACAGGTGGTATTAGCAGAAATTCCAAAAGAATAAGCAGCAGAACATTAGTTATTTAAAGTGCATGTGTGTATTATGGAATTAGGCCTTCTCCCGGCACGGTTAGCGTTGGCGTAGTTCTTAGCCCGTACCAGGAGCTGCCTCCCAAGGGCCATTCCCTCTGGGATTTGCTGCAGGTTCCCCTCAAGCCATGAACCAAACCCCTGCCCCAGTGCTGGTGACTGCTGGTTCTCAGTCACCCCGTGGAACTGTGGATGCATCCAGTGCCTTGAAGGACTGTCGTGCTGTCGGAGGAACTTCTGTCTCTTTAATCATTTCATTGCTACTTAGGATGAGTACTTACCCTGAGTTCATAGTTATTTGTATTAACCTTCTTTGTTCATGTGCAACTGGTGCCTGTTTCACGAGGAAACCGCGGAAATGGCCTTTGTGCTTTTGTGGAAAACAGTTGAATTTTGGAAGAACTTTGAAACAGCTGTTTGGATTCAGCAGTTGAGTGAACATTTATAAAATTAAAGATTGTTTTTTGTCAACTTAAGGCATCTTTATTCTAGCTTTGTTGCTTCCACTGGGTCCTGAAGGTCACAGTGGTCCTCTGGACATTGTACATCAGAGTCTCTGGCTGCTCAGCTTGGTTTTCCCTTGAGGACTTCAGTGGGAACACTGTGGGCATGGTACCAGCCCTGTAACAGATCTTTGTAACTCTAAATTGACTTTGATGAGCCACAGACTCCAGTCCTGTTACTGATTTTGATGTTTATCCGCCAGACTGTGAAGTGCCTCTCTCCCCCAGTGTTTCCAGCGGAGTTTCACAAGCTCAGGAAGGATCCCCAATTCCCTTTAGAGGATTTAACAAGTATTTTCTGGGGGTGAGGATTGCTACCACCCTGCAGTGTTTCATGAATTCTGGGATCCCTCAGCAGCCTGGGGAGGGGGAGCAGGCTCTGCAGGGAGCCAGGGCAGGTGAGGAGCTCCAGGAGGAGCCTCCTCCAATGTGGGCATGGGGCCCAGAGGTCGTGGCAGCCCCCCCAACCCCACAGACTCCAGGCAGGCAGGGACCAGCTCTCACTCTTTAATGTTTCTCTGCAGCTGCCCCAGGGCCAGTGGTGCTCCCAGCCCAGGGTTCTCAGAAGGGCTGGAGGTGCCCAGGCAATTGAGGGGCTGCCCCTGGGCACCTCTGCCCTGGCACACCTGGTGGGCTTGGCTGGTTCAGGTCCTTCAGGTGCCCCTGGCAGCAGTTTTGGGGCAGTTTCCACACTGGCTGCTGCTGGTGATGTTGCTGATGGAGTGTCAGAGGTGGTAACTCAGCCAGAGCTCCCAGACAGGCTCGTCAGCTCTCTCTGCACACAGGGGAGGAGCTGGACAGGCACAGCAGAGCCCAAACAAGAGCCCTTGGCTCTGCTCAGGGCACTCGAGGTGTCACTCTTGTCCCTCAAGGCCAGAGGAGCTGAACCAAAGGGACCCAAGTGGTTGTAGCTGGTTATAGAGGCATAAATAGGAAGAGAATCCAGGCTTCCTGAATTCCAGACAGTGCTCTAAGGCCAAAGAGCAAAATTAAATATTTAAAATAACCAAACCAACCTTCCTGGGCTGGTTGGTGCCAGGCAGGGTCTGACGGTGCCAGTGCCAAGTGCTCAGCCCCGGGCACAGCCAGGCCCCCCATTAGAAATAAGGAAAATATTACGTCTTTAAAATGTCTTAAATAAAGAAGTAAAATTTAGAAAGCATTAAGAATTACGTTAACCCTCTGCTAACCATTAATATTTACACCAATCAGGATTAGTTGATGCTGTATGGACTGGCAGCCCCTGGCTATGCGAAGTATGCCCAGAGGAAGACCCCGGCACACACACAGAGCAGCAGGTTGATGTTCAGGATGTGTTTCACCAGCGGTTTCTCCTCCAGGGAAGCCACGGGCAGGGGCTCGGGTTTGGGCAGGGGCTCGGTGCCCTCCTGCCTGCGCTCCATCCCGCAGAGCCACAGCACGGTGCGCAGCAGCTTGGAGCTGCCCCTGGCCTCGGCCGCGCCTGCAACGAGAGCGGAGGGAGGGAGGGAGGGAGGGAGGGAGGGAGGGAGGGAGGGAGGGAGGGAGGGAGGGAGGGGAGGGAGGGAGGGGTGAGCACGGCGGGCACCGGCACTGCCCACAGTGCCTGCGGCTGCTGCGCAGGGCTTGGGCAGGAACCCTGGGCTCCAGGAACACTACACCAGAACCCTTTGGGTGCAGGAACACCCCCTGGGCTCCATGAACACAATGTGACCCTGTTGGTGCAGGAACAGCCCCTGGGCTCCATGAACACCACAACCCTTCGAGCTGTAGGACCAGTTCCATCCTCCCTGCAGCTCTGAGCTCAGGTTCTGCTCTTCCCAGCATTTTAAGCCATGGTAATGGTAAACCAAAGCTAAAAACGGAGCTGTCACTGCTTGGAGCCCCTCAGCCTCCCCGGGCACGGGCTGCTCCAGTCCATCCCTGCCACACCTCCACGCTGGGCTTGCCCAGTGCCTTGGGACACGCAGCAGTGACGCTGGGGAGGCGAGGCTGCTGTCCAGCAGGTGTGAGATGTGCCAGCAGCAGGAGAACTGCACCGTAACTCAGTAACTCCCACCAGCTTGTCACAGATCAAAGGAACACACAGCCAAAGCTGCAGCGTTACATAAACAGGGGCCAGAGCCTGGCCGGAACGCGGGCTGCGACTCATCGCTGCAGAATGCACGGCGAGCTCAGCACACGGCTGTGCCTAACACCACCAAGAACAAGCTTTAAAAAATGCACACCTCCTTCACTGATCTGCCAAAAACTCGGCCCAGGGCTCGGGCTCTCCCTGCTGCTAGAGCCGATCAGAAAACACCGCTGAAAAACAGAGAGGGAATTTCATCAATACTATTGTGTTTTCCTCCACCCGCCCCTTTTGCAGCCAGTTCTGGCAGCAGGTGCCCCAGGACAGTGGCCACGGCTCTGTGTCCCTTCCAGCTCCTTTGTTTCAAGCTTTTGTAATGCCATCGAGAGTTGGGAAAGAAACAGAACTCCTGCTTAGGTAACATGTCAGGTAAAGCCTTTTTCCCCCTGCACAAGAGATGGAGGTCAGAGCTCGCTGTGCTCTGCAGCTCCTCCCGAGGGGCAGCTCTGCTCTCTGCGCTGGGACAGGGACAGGGCACGGCTGGAGCTGGCTCAGGCTGGAACTCAGGGAAAGGTTCTTCTTCCCCCGAGGGTGTTCAGGAGCTCCAGGGGTGCCCAGGGTGGGATTGTTGGGGGGTCTGTGCAGGGCCAGGAGCTGGATCCATCATCCCCGCGGGTCCCTCCCACCTCAGCACATTCTCTCTCCTTGAATTCTGTGATCCTTTCAGCACACCCTGAGGCTCCGGAATTCCGGAGGACGGAGCTTGAACGTTCCTTGTCTTGCGGGCCGTTAGGGGGGCTGTGAGGTGGGGGTCACCCCGCACGACCACTTACATTTGGCATCGTCTGAGCCGCTCTCGGCAGCGGGGCTCAGCTCGAGCTGCAGCGCGGCCGGGTCCTTGGCCAGCTCCTGCTTGGGCGGAGGATCCCCACGGGTGAACCAGGTGAGCCGACTTATCTGATGGCATGGAGAGTGCAGGTAAGGAAAGTGCCGGCCCGGGGGTGGCTCGGCCCCGCGACCGGGACCCGCCCAGCAGCCCCGGGCTCTGCGCTGGGCACACTGGCACACAACAGGGCTGGGCAGCTGCTCAGGAGGAGCAGGCTGGGAGCTCTCTGCTCAGGGGACACCTCGGCGTGTGTCCATAGAGCACACTGACAGCAGGGAGCAAAAAGAACAGAAACTGAGCCCAGCGAGGGCTGGCTTGAAGTGGGGGTGCTGAGAGAACAGACAACGGGTGGGAAATAGGGGGGTTTTCCTTCAAATATCTAAAAGATTCATTATACAGGAATGCTCTCAGCGGCAGTGTGGATAGAGAGGGATGAGCACAACATGAAGCTGCAAAGATTCAATTTGGAGATGAGGAAAAGCTGTTACAGGGAGGGCAGGTGAGCTCTGGGCTGATCACACACCTCTGAGCATCCCCCTTGCTGGGGATTTCTGAGTTCAGGGTTAGCCCTGTCTTGAAGCAAGAGGATGTGCTGCTGTGTGAGCTCTGAGGCCCCCCTGCCCCTCCTTTCTGCTCTCAGTGCCTTCCTGCAGCCTCAGCACCAGGACATCTACTGAAAACAGTCAAACTGGCACAAACCTGTTCCAGAGGAGAGGTGCTCTCTGCACTGGGTTTCTCTTTTCTGCCAGTAAAAATGTTTCCTCGCTAAGTTAGTAAGAGAGTTGGTAAAGATGACCCAGAAGCTGGAATTTCTTGGAAAATAGAGGGAAAAAGGCTAATTTGTCATGGATGAAACACACACGCTTGAACTTAACAACAGCTCTTGGTAGAATCTACCATTGACCAGTCTCCAGGGTGGGATTTATGGGCCCCAAATCAGAAACAGCAGCAAAGGTACTGGAGCAGAGGAGGGGTCACAGCTACAGGTGTGACCATGAACGAGGAATGAACAGAGGTTTGCAGCTCCAGCTTATTTCTGCCCGGGGACGCGGCGTGGGGCAGCCTGGCAGCGTTTGGGGGAGCAGAGGGGGCACGCACCATTTCAGGGGCCGGGGGCTCGGTGGCCACGCTGACCAGGAGCATGGTGAGGGTGGAGACAGCTGCCAGCACCATGGAGAAGTAGAGGTAGTGCATGTACTTGAGCAGGCCGGGCCGGCTGTCGGGCTGGCCGCACTGCGGCTCGGGTAGATGAAGTCCAGCACCAGCCGCACCATGCCCAGCAGCAGCCCCAGCAGCAGCCCCCAGAAGGCACCCTGGGAAGGAAGGGAATTCATTCTGTGCTGGAGCAGCAGCCAGGCAGGATGCAGGGCTGCTCTCAGGCCAGCACAGCCAGTACCTTCTCGTTTGCTCTCTTCCAGAAGCAGCCCAGGATGAAGACCATGGCCACGGGCGGCTGCAGGTAGGAGCTGATGGACTGGATGTAGATGAAGAGCTGCCCACCCTGGCCAGCCTGCACCAGGGGGATCCACAGGATGGACACCACGGTGAGCAGCAGCACAAAGACCCTGGCCAGACAGAGGTTCCTGTGAGCTCAGGCCCTGCTGTTCCTGTTGCTCAGTGTGAGCCTGACCAAGGTGTCCCACAACCCTAGAGCCTCGGCTGCAGCCCTGCCTGTGCAGGCTGGTGCCACCGCAGCAGCTGTGCCCAGGTGTGTGCCTGGCAGCCAGGCTCTGGCCCAGCCCACCCCAGTTCTCCCCACCTGCCCACGATCATCAGCTCCCACTCGGAGCAGCGAGGACGGAAGTGTTTCCACAGGTCCATGGTGAAAATGGTGCTGGCACTGTTGAAGATGGAGGTCAGGGAGGACATGAGGGCTGCGATCATCACGGACATCATGAGGCCCCTGAGTCCTGAGAACGAGGAGAAGCAGAGCCACCCTGAGGAACCCTCAGTGGCTCCACTGCAGGGGGGCCTCGAGGTCTTTGTGGGCTAGAACAGACTTTTAAAGCTGGTTGTAGCTCCAATTTACAATGACAGTGCTAGGTTTGTCCCACACAAACCCCACTAAATGACAGTTCCAGGCTGTTTTCCTCTCTGAACTTCCCTCCCAGGCACCTGTGGCTGCCATGCATCAACCCCACCGGTGCCAGAAGCCTCACCAGGCTCTTACCTACAGGCAGGAGCTCCAACACCAGCTTGGGATAAGCAATATCAGAACAGCCAGAGGGATTGCCACAGATTTTTTGGCAAATTTCTGGGTCTGCACAAGCCACCAGATCTGAAACAAGCAGTGGGGAGTGAGAGGCAGCATTCCCAGCCACAAAACACCAGGGTCTCTGAGCGAGTTCCTCTGCTGAATGTTGTAAACTGCTTTCTAAGGGAAGTACTGGGGAGCTTGGGGGCTTCCAGCAAATGACACAGGGCTATCTCAGCACAGGGATGTCTGGGGCTGCTCTGGGAGGATCTGCATCCTCCAGCTCCTAACTGGAAGAAAATTTCTTCATGTGTTGGGCATTTGATGCATTGGAACCTCTCAACTTTTTCAGGAAAGGCTTCTCCAGCTCGGTGGAGTTGGCACAGCCAGAGGGAGGGAAGAGATCTCTCCCTCAGCACTTACCTGGGAAGAGAACCCGGCTGATCATGCCTGGCATTACCATCATAAAGAGGGGCAAAATCTTCAAGTAGGAGGTCATCAAGGAGCCTCCTTTGGCGTGGGAGAGGTTTTTGGCAGCGAGGGACCTCTGAACAATGACCTAGGAATGAAGGAATGGCTCTGGTTGGCTGCCAGCAGCAGGAGCTGGCTGGGATGGAGCGATCCCGACTTTGATCTCCACTGAACTCTGGAAGTCTCAGAGGGTGATCACAGAGCTTGGCTGTGCCTCTGGAGTTGTTGCTTTGGATCCTGGCTCCTTTCAGGAACACAGGCACTGCTTTGTGCCGTTCCAGCCGAGCCTGGGAGGACACTGTGCTGCAGGGCCTGACCCTCACCTACCCATGCCCAGGATTTTCCATTCTTCCTGCACTGGGGACTTCCCTGACCCTGTGGAGAAGCCTGGGCAAGGAGCAGGACAGCCTGAAACGGGCAGGGTTAAATGAGAGAGCAAGAAAGCACAGCTGGAACAGCAGGAGGTGTTTTAGGGCTTCAGGGCTCTGAGGTGTCACTGGGAGGGATGGGAGCCAGACCCGGGAAAAGTGAAAGAAGAAATTCACAGGTGGTTCACGAGGAATGAAAGGATTAAGTTAGAAAAGCAAGGAAACAAACAAAAGACTTCTTTATAGACTGGGATTAACACACAAACACATTCTTACCCCTTTTTCCATGGAGATAATTACTAATTCTTAGTTTTCCTTGTTTAGGACTTAACTATCTGATTTTACTGATGGTAAAATCAGGTTTTATTGATGATACCCCTCAGAAAACCCGTCCAGCTGAGGTGGCACCCCCAGGTTTGTAATGGGATTCAGCCAAGCACAGGAACAAGCAGTGACCCACCTGATCTGTGCACCAGTACCACAGGGATGGGATGGTCATTCCCAACAGGACTCCTGGCCAGGGCAGATCAGAGGTCACAGGGTCTCGGAAAATGTGGAAAGCATCTTCCCTGGGCAAGCCACAGCTGCTGTTCTCCCTGCGGGTGCTGGGAATGGCATCAAAGTATTTTTCCTGTAAACCTTCAAGGCCACCAACTTCAATAAAACCTGAAATGGGTCATGAGAAGTTGTTACTGCATCCCCCCAGGTCAGGACTCTGATTCCAGTCTCTGGGTCACTGTGGGTGATGCTCCATAAGTATTCCTTTAAAATCAGGAGCTCTTGATTCTCACACTGGGCTGGGGAAGAGCAGACACTCACTGCTGGCTGGAGCAGCTGCTGCCTCTCCTGGGGAATCACAGAATCCTGGGATGGGTTGGGTTGGAAAGGCTCTTAAAACCCATCCATGGCAGGGACACCTTCCACCATCCTAGGCTGCTCCCAGCCCTGTCCAGCCTGGCCTTGGGCACTGCCAGGGATGCAGGGGCAGCCCCAGCTGCTCTGGGCACCCTGTGCCAGGGTCTGCCCACCCTCCCAGGGAAGGATTTCTCCCTAATATTTAACCTGTGTCACAGTTTAAGTGACAAACCCCCAGGAGAGCACTCACTGAAGACCATGAGGGACACAGCCCCGATGAGCATGATGAGGGTCTGCAGGGCATCCGTGTAGATCACAGCTGCCAGGCCACCTGGAGAGCAGAGAGGCACAAACTGGGATGAACTGGGTTTCTTCTCTCAGAGCACTTCGCTCTTGGCACAAGTTCTTGCCCAGCAGCACAAGCTGAGCCCTGAGCCTGGCTGGGGGTTTCTGTCCATGCTGGGGGGAACTTTGGCCAATTTGGATTTTCTCTGGATTTGAGTCATCATGAGTCACCATTTTGTCACTATAAGCCAAAAGCAGAAGTAGTTCTACGGGAAATACATGGAAAAGTTCTAAAACAAAGCCCAAGCTGAAAAAGGAGGAGAAAAAAAAAAGGGGGCTGTGATTTTACATCACTGGGGGTGAACAGTGGGAAAGGAATAACCTTTATTTGTCTGGGATTTCTCTGTGGCTGTTTTCCATTTGGCCTCTCCTAAGCCCTGAAAGGGCATCCAAGCCTGGAGTCTTTCCGCATTACACGGCTCATTGTGGTGTAAATCCCTCACACCTCTGGAGAGCCCCAGGAAAACAGGGGAAATGTACCCTGAGAGTGCCTTGGCAGAGCTTCTCCTTAAGGCAGAGCTGACCTGCACCCACCTGGGGCAGATTCACTGACTCCCACCTGGCAAATTTTCCTAAAAGGTTAATTTTCAATTGCTTTCCCACACCAATATCCATACTCATGGCAAAACCAGACTGCTGGAGGGGGGAGGTGCAGGAAATAGAGCATGGCATGAATCATGGAGTCCTGGAATGGCTTGGGTTGGAAGGGACCTTAAAGCCATCCAGTGCCACCCCTGCCATGGGCAAGGACTCCTCCCCATTGTCCCACAGAGTGCCAAGCCCTGTCCAACCTGTCCTTGGGTACCTGGATGTCTCAGCTGATTGGGCAGGTCAGGGGTAGTGGCAGGGGCAGGGTCTGGGGCAGTGACAGGTCAATGATTGGTCAGGTCAGGGGCATGGTCAGTGGCAGGGTGAGGGTCAAGGTCATTGTGGGTCAGTGACAGGTCTGGGGCAGTGACAGGGTGAGGGTCAGTGACAGGTCTGGGCAGTGTGGGTCACTGACAGGTCTGGGGCAGGGTCAGTCCCCACACTCACCAGACACAGTGTACACAGCAGTGATGGCCAGCAGCCCAGCCACAGCGATGTACAGGTCCCAGTGCAAGGCCTGCTGGATGAAGAGGGCCCCAGCATACATGTCCACCTGCAGGGACAGCACAGTCACCCTGCAGGGACAGATCAGCCAGGCCCTGCAGGGACAGATCAGCCAGGCCCTGCAGGGTGCACCCCCTTTCTGGGAGCAGCCTGCTTTGGACACAGCACATCCCCTGCACAGCAGCACCAGCACCATTCCTCAGCCAGTTTGCCATTACTACTGGTCCCAGTGGTGACAGCAGGGCTGTCCTGAGACAGTGCACAGCTCTGGGACAAAGGCACTGGGGTGAGGTGAGTTTCTCTCTGTCCCCAGGCCTCAGGGTGGGGGAGCTGGGCTGGGCATGGACTGAGCAATCTGCCCTGCAGACCCCCCCTGCCCTGCTGCCACAGCCCCAGCTTCCCTGGGAATTGTCCCTGCTGCCATGGGGACAGAGTGATCAGCAGAAAAAGTGTCCCCGGGGCTGGGCTCGGCCCTGCCCAACCAGCTCTGCAGCTACGTGAAATTGCTGCGGGTTCAGAGAGCTTCAGGACAGGCCAAGGGAGGAGAGGCAGCTGTAAAAGCATCCTGAACACAGGAGCTGCTCTATCAGAGATTCCATCAAATGGAAGTGGAGAAATTCCATTTAATCGAGAGGAGAAGCTGAGCCTTCCCCACTGGTGCCATCTGAACCTCAGGACTCACATCCATTCCATACAATCCCAGGATGGGTTGGGTTGGAAGGGCCCTCAAAGCCCCCATCCCATTCCCACCCCTGCCAAGGTCAGGGACACCTGCCACTGTCCCAGCCCTGTCCAACCTGGCCTTGGGACTTCCAGGGATCCAGGGACAGCCATAGTCTGATCTTCTCTGATTATTATTATGATTCTCATAATCATAATGATCTTCTCTGGCAACCTGTACCTCAGACGGAGGAATTCCTGCCCAATATCCCACCTCTCCCTGCCCTCTGCCAGTGGGAAGCCATTCCCTGTGTCCTGCCACCCCAAGCCTTTGCCAAAAGTTTCGGGAGGTTCAGAGGCAGGGTCAGACACCGTGTCCCACCCTGGCCCCCTGTGTACAGGAAAATCCCCAGCAGGGATCTGTCTTTTCACGGATCCGTGCCCTGGCTGGCAGTTAATGATCAGCCACCAGGCTGTTGTGCAAGGCTTGATTCAGTTATTTATTCAAACAGGTGTAATAAAGAATGAAGACTTTTCTAACCCTGTCCCAGCTGCTCCATCCTGCCAGAACAGCACCTGGTGTCTGCACAGGCAATAAATGTGCAAAGGGGAGAAACTGGGGGAGCTGCCAGGGGTGCAAAATCTAACAACCACATCCACCCTCAGAGCCTCACCTTTCCAGGGACTATTGCTCAGGATAATACACAAGCTTTCCCTCCTGCTGTAACAAGCATTCAGGTGCTAACTGTGCAAAAAGAGAAAGGAGATACTCCTTTTCGTGTGGGTTCTTAAAAAAATAAAGTTTCTCTTCCTTGGGTGTTTTGATCACAAACCTTTCTCTGCTCATCCAGGAAGAGCCACTCAGCCTCACTGCTCAGCACATATTTCCAAAGTGAACTAAATCAAATCCATCTCCCTTTTCTTTTTTCTACTTACAGATATTTTGGTGAAGATGTAGATGAACAAGTAGAGAATGGCCAGGAATATCTGAATTCTTTTGCCTCCAAAACGTCTCTGCAAGTACTCGGGCATGGTTGTGACCTACGGAGAGACAGGGCTGAGGGAAGGTGGGCCATCCCCTGGGTCATTCCCAGAGCTGCACACTGTGGAGCTGGGGGTGTTTGCAGTGGCCCAGGAGCAGCAGGGCCCTGGGCACTGCCCTGGGCTGGGATTTGGCTCTGCTGCTGATGCCTTCAGCTTTAGCTTTCATATTTTCCAGGTTCTGTGCTGCATTAGTAACTCTGAATTCATATAAATTGTCAGCAAGTCCTCCTCCCAGCTCAGTCAGACAGAACAATCCTTCTCCAGCCCCAGAACCAAGGAAACCACTGCAGCCTCGAGCCCTAAAAACAGCAGCGAATTGAGGAGAGAATCTGGGAGGGTGGGACGGCATCACCTGGAGCTGGAATGGACAACCCCGAACTGGAAATGGACGAGAACTTATAAAAGAGTGAAAACTCCTGACTGGGGCTCATCTCGGGTGCAGCCTCTGCCAGGCTCTGGCACTGCCCAAGGTGCATCCTTTGAAGGCCCTTTAATAAACCCCTACTTTTATATATATATATATATATATAAATAAAACCCTACTTTTTTATATATATCCCTATTTATATATTTTATATATATATATAAATCCCTACTTTATATATATATCCCTACTTTATATATATTATATATAAAAGTATATATTTATTAACTTTCAATAAATTTGAAGTTGCTCCTTTAACTCTGTCCCAGGGTCCCTCTCTGGGGTCTCAGCCTGGGCTGTCCCTCCCGCACCCGCGGGCAGTGCCCGCCCCGGGGGCTCTGCCCGCTGCCCACTCGTACCCCCGCGGCGATGTAGATGGGCAGGAAGAGCCAGGCCAGCACCAGGACACAGAACATGCCCTGCGGAGGGAAGGCGAGGGCCGGGCTCAGCGCGGGGCTGCGGCCGGCCGGTTGCCCGCCCGGTGTGCCCTCCGCCCGCCCGGTCTGCCCTCCCCGGCCCGGTGTGCCCGCCCGGTGTGCCCTACGCCGAGCCCGGTGTGCCCTCCCCCCGGCCCGGTGTGCCCGCCCGGTGTGCCCTCCGCCGAGCCCGGTGTGCCCTCCCCCCGGCCCGGTGTGCCCGCCCGGTGTGCCCTCCACCCGGCCCGGTGTGCCCGCCCGGTGTGCCCGGTGTGCCCGCCCGGTGTGCCCGGTGTGCCCTCCTCCCGGCCCGCTGTGCCCGGCCCGGTGTGCCCTCCGCCCGGCCCGGTGTGCCCTACGCCGAGCCCGGTGTGCCCTCCCCCCGGCCCGGTGTGCCCGGCCCGGTGTGCCCGGCCGGCCCGGTGTGCCCGGTGTGCCCTCCGCCCGGCCCGCTGTGCCCGGCCCGGTGTGCCCTACGCCGAGCCCGGTGTGCCCTCCCCCCGGCCCGCTGTGCCCGGCCCGGTGTGCCCGGTGTGCCCGGCCCGGTGTGCCCTCCCCCCGGCCCGCTGTGCCCGGCCCGGTGTGCCCTCCGCCCGGCCCGCTGTGCCCGGTGTGCCCTTCCCCCGGCCCGGTGTGCCCGCCCTCGCTCACATCACGTTCCACTCGTAGGCTGTGGCGGCGATGCCCGAGGCGGCCCCCGAGCCGGCCAGCCCGATGAAGTGCCCGCTGCCCACGTTGCTGGCGAACAGGGAAGCGCCCACCTGGGGAAAGCAGGAATCAGGCCCGGAGCTCCCGACTGCGAGGGACGCGAAAATCCTGCCAGCCTCTGCCTGCTGCTCCTTCCCTGGCAGCCTCGGCGCCTCTCTGCAGCTTCTTCTACCATTCCCTGCCAGTCTGTGGCCGTGTTTGGGCCCATCCTGCTTCCAGAGCTTACAAATCTCTGGTGGGGGAGCAGAGCAGGAACGGGTAGAAATGGCAGGCTGTGGAAGCAGCATCTGCTGAGGGACCAGCCCAGCCCGCAGGAGACACAAAGCTGTGTCCGTGGTGGGCACCCCAGGGAATTCTGGAAACCTCCAGGTTTTGTGGGGCATTGGGCTGAGCCTCACCCTGCGGCTCAAATGAGGGGGGAAAAAGCCCGTGTGAGACTGGCGAAACACAGGAGTAACTTCAGTTTGTTCATTCCTGTTCGGAGGAGCGGGCTGTGCCCGAGCAGAAGCAGTGCCAGGGCTGCGGTACTCACAGGCCACCAGGCCATCTGTCCCCCGGCGAGGAAATAGCCTTTGACGGTGCTGCGCTGCGTCTTCCACATGGACTGCGGGCACAGAGAGGGCACTCGGCTCAGCGCCCTGCCCACAGACCCCCGAGCTGTCCCCAGGGGCACGGGAGCATTTCCTGAGCAACACCTGCTGGAGAATCCCCTGGATGTGCCCTGAGCAACAGGCTGAGCTCTCCATCACCTCGGCGCCCTGAGGGAGCGTTTTGTGTGACGAGCAAACTCCACCACTCCAGGTGAGAAAGGAAGGAAAGTGGTTTTGAACAAGAACTGCAGAATCCCTGGGTTTTGGGAGCACTCAGGGGGATGCTGGGCACTGCATGTGTGACTTACAGACTCCCCTTCCCCCGAGATGATCCCTGAGTTATGCACCACACCCAAAGGGAGCCTCTCTGCCTCCTGACAGCCAGGCTGTGCTTTTGCTGTCACAAAAGCCATGCCAAAGAATGTCCTTCTGCCTTAATTATATATAGGCAATGCTAATAATTTAAGGAATCTGCTGTCAGCACCCCTGTGGACAAGCACAGGTGATTTATAGGACAGCAGTTCCTTCCTGGATGAACAAAACATCATTGTTAGCAATACTTTGTACTCAGACAGCCTCTTCCTCACAAGGGTTCTCAAAACCTTGGCTAACACAGGCCTGGACAGCCCTCCCCAGGGACAGTGAGGACATTTCCCAGGCTGAGGAAAGGAAAAGGACCTGCAAGCTCCCCCCTCCACTTGTTCAGTTGATCCCAGGGAAAAAGCAGCCCCATCCCAGCCAAAGCAGAACAATCTGGGGCCAAAGCAGCCCCGTTTTTCAGCACAGCAGGACCCTCGTGGAGTTTGTGTCTGCTCACCCACAGCCCCACGGCAAGGACGAAGAGGAAATAGAGCACGAGCACAGCAATGTCCACGGGCTCCAGCGTCTGCTGGGGGAACACGTCCCACGAGGGGGTCACTGAGGCTGGGGGCACACTGGTGGGATCCATGGCTTCCTGGGCACTCCTCTGTCCTGATGCATGCACCTGTGAAAGCATGGGTGAACGGGCAGGGAGGGCCCCAGGGGCTGGGGACTGGTCTTTGAGGGTTTGGGGATCCTGAGGTGCTGCTCTTGCCAGAGCTCTGGGGGAGGCCCTGTCTCTGTCATGTGCCCTCCTCCTCCACTCCCTGCCTGTGTGGGGTTTCCTGGGTGATTTTCTAACTGGTGAGAAATGGGGGCATTAGAGGGAAAGTGGAAACAGCTGGAACAGGCAGAGGGAAGGAGCAGAGCTGGGGGTTACAGCCTGAGGGTCCCAGGGTGGCAGCACTGCAGGACTGGCCCCAGTGAGGAGCTGCAGCCAGAAACGTGTCCCTCACGAGCCAGCAGGATGTGATGGCACGGGAACAGCCCTGGCAGTGCTGGCATTTTCCTCCTTTGCCACAGCAAGAGCTCGAGCCCTTTGCAGAGCACTTGGGTCTCCTCCTGAGCCAGGGAAATGTCCCCTGCTCCTTGTCAGGAGCAGAGAATAGCAACATGTCACCAAGGAATATAAAACCCCATTTTCTTCTCCAGAAACGCCTGGTGGTGAGGTGTGGCACCACAGCAGGATCCCTGGAAGGGCTCCCTGGAGCATCCCGTGGTGCTGCCCCTTGGCAGAAGGGGCAGGATAAAGTCCAGGCAGGGAGCTTGGTCGGCGGTTTGAATTAATGCAGTTCCTTCCCGTTTCCTCCTTCCCTCAGCTCAGCCACACTTGGAGAGCCGGACAGGAGGTGAGTGGCAGCCAAGGCCACCTCGGGCAGTCCCTGGCTCAGCAGTGGCTGCAGTCAGTCCCCAAGGAACCCTCAGAGCAGCACAGGGCAGGTTTGGGGTTGTTCCTCTTACCCTGCTGAGCCGAGGAGAGGCTTCCCCCAGAGAGGAGCAGTCACAGCCTGGGGCCAGCCCCGCTCCAGCCCCGCTGTCACCCGTGCCAGGTGCCTGCTGCTCCCTGTCCTGCTCCTGGCCGGCTCTTTGGCTTCTCCTGCACTTGTAAGGGGACACTTATAGGCTGCCCCCTGCCAAAAGGTGTGGCGAGGGGCGCTGGGACACCCACGGACACACGGCTGACGAGCGGCCAGACAAGTTCTTCCTGTGAGCTGAGGGCAGCCTGCTGTCCCTCGGGTTTCACAACACCCTCCGTGCAGGTGTGGAGCTGCAGGTGAACCTGCCCTCAGCTCACCTGCGGCCTGAGGGCTTGCCCAGAGCGTGACCGGCCTCCCTCCTGCCCCGCTGGGTGAGCCAGGAGAGCAGCAGAGTGGAGGAGCTGCAGGATGGAGGTGCTGCAGTGCTGAGGAGGGCAAAGCCTGCCCTGCGTCCTGCAGCACCACTGGGATCTTCCATTTCCCAAAGGTCGGGCAATGAATAAGGAGGTCCCAGTGACAGGAACCGTCCCAGCACCTGCTTCCCACAGCTGGAGTTGTATCCTGACTCTGCAGCCTCCAACACATGTACCAGAGTTGGTAGAGAGCCATGATCTGGTTGAGGGCAGTGGTCCCAGCACCAGGCTGGGACTGGGGACACTCAGCACCTCGGCAGAGCCTTTTCCATGCTTTGTAAACCCCCTGGACCCCTCTGGATTCCTGGTGAGCTCCCTCCTGACTGGGATGCAGGGCACTGATGACCAGACCGCCGCTATCTTACCTCTTTAAGGGCCGATGTGTCTTGGCTGCTGCTGAGTTTTTACTGGCACGCTTAACCTCTAACTAGGAAAGGAAAAACAGGGTTTGGTATGTCAGCCTGGGGAAGCTGCTAACCCCACTCCCACACCTCCAGCTTCCCCCTGGCACTGCTGTTTCCTTCCATCCCGGGACACCTTGCACCTCAGGACCCGTGGAGCAGGATCCCAGGATCCCAGGATCGGGGAGTCTCCCGCGCTGGGAGGGACCCGCAGCGATCACCCGAGCGCCCCTGGGGTCGCAGCCGCGGGCTCGGGGGGCAGCCGGGGCTCAGCCCCGGGGCGGGACAGGGAGCAGCGCAGAGCCCGTGCCTCGGGCAGGTGTGCGGGGCAGGGACAGCTCTGCCCGGCACCTGCCGCGCCCCGCGGAACATCCCCGCACCGCCGCAGGTGCCGCTCCGGGGCACCCGAACGCCGCGGATTCCCCGAGCCCGACTCTGCCGTGGCCCAGTGGAAATTTTGCCCGTTTTGTGAATTCAGCTCACAGCCCGCTGTCCCCCGGTGCCTGGCACAGGCGGCGGCGCTTTCCTCGCCAGAGATTGTGAGGCAGGAACATCCGTGGCATGGGAATGAAGCTGCTGGAGCCGGCCCTGTATCAGCAGCGCCGGGGGACGCAGCCCACGTGGCTCTCGAGTCCCCCGGCGGGACCGCAGCGCTCGAAATGCCTCCTCAAGGGGGTTTTAAAGCATTCCCAGGTCCATCCACCTCCTCCAGCCACCACGGCTCGCCGGGGCCCAGAGCAGCCCAGCACAGCCCCGAACGCGACGGAGCTCCCGACTCGAGGTAGAAGCTGAAAGGGAACTTACTGCGCTCAGCTGGGTCTTATTCTGCTCCCCGCGCCGGGCACCAGCAGGGCTCTGCCAACTGACAGGCAGCTTAAATATTGCCAGAGAATCGGGGTTTGCCAGCGGAGCTGTTAACAGGGTCACAAGGAATGAGAAGGAATATTTATAGTCAAAGTTAAACTAATTGACCGAAGTTACTCTTTTGGTCTCCCGTGGCTCTGGTGAGCAGTGCATTATTTTCACTATCAGGGCTCCCGGGTCAAACTCCACGGAGTGCCATTCTCTTAAGCAATCCGTGCGGCTATACAAGGGACACAGAACAATAAAAAATCCGGGCTGATGTCCTCTGGAGCTGACAGCCCGTGGCACAGGGAGGAGCTGACAGCCAGTCCTGTCTCTGTGTTTGTGCCTGAGCCTTCCAGAGCGCAGGATCCATCCGTGGGCTGGGATTTGTAACACAGTGCTGAGGCTGTAGGTTAATCCCAGAACCAAGTCCCTCTCTGGGAACAGGCTGGAGCTTTGTCTTCAGCATCATCTGTCTGAAAACCCTGACAAACCACTAAGGCCGAAACACGGGGTGATGATGAAGAGGGACCTCACATCATGGGGACTGTGGCAGGAGACAGCTCATAAATCCCTGGAATTGGGGTGCACAGATCCCAGCAGCACTACTAAGAAGCCCCTTGCTGGGCAGGTGACCCATGACCCTGGAGGGTGGATGGAGGGTGGGCACTGTGCCCTCCCAGGCCCCATCCATGTCCCAGCCTTGAAGTTCCCAACAGGGATTTTATTGTAGGTGACCTGCAAAGGGTGTGTTTTAACCTGCCAGGGCAGGGGCAGCTGGGATATTTGGAATAAATTCTTCCCTGGGAGGGTGGGCAGGCCCTAACACAGTGTTCCCAGATAAACTGTGGCTGTCCCATTCCTGGAAGCATCCAAGACCAGGTCAGACAGGGCTTAGAGCAAGCTGGGATGGTGGAAGACATCCCTGCCATGGCAGGGGTTAGGGTTGGATGATCTTCAGAGTCCCTTCCAGTGCAAACTTGATGATTCCATGAAAAAAACAGTGTCTGTATTTTATCTCATAGTTTCCCAGGCACAGCTCTGATGAATGTAACTGTAGCTCTTCAAGTCTAGCAATTGGAGATGCATTAATTTGATCTGCTAGGATTTGGAAACTCCAGATTTTCCTAAAGGTGGATCTTCAGGGGCTGCAAATGCAGCACTAGGTGTCATGCGCTGCCTCCCTGTCTATGCCACTTTTCCTCTGTGACTTACAGCCCTTCCAGCTGGAAGCAGAGATATTTCTTTATCCCTTTGGCATCTTTCATGGCACCTGGAGAATAATTACGGATTGTGGCCCTTCAAGCCACAATCAAGGTACTTAGAGGGAGGGTTCCCAGGTGATTCCACTTTGCCTTGGTACTCTTGTGTCCAGCTGTGATTTCCCCTGACTGTGTTCCAGGTGCTCATTTCCTCGCTGAGAACTTTTTGCCTCTGTTTCTTGCAGGAAAGAACGAAATCCCTGAGTCACCTGGGGTTTGGAGGATAACCTGGGATCCCGGTGCATGTCAGAGGATGGAGCAGCCACAGCTGCACTCCCTGCACTGCCCCTGCTGCTGCCCGAGTTGTTATTTCCTTTCCAAGGACAGGCTTTCCTGTGAGGATGATCCCATGGCCAGGGCTGACGCAGGAATTCTCTGTGAGGCTCAAAGGTGCTGGAATTACCTCATGTCTGCAGAAAAGTTACCAGAGTCCAGGAGCGCAGGAGAGTGCCGGGAATGGTGTGAGTGTTGTGTGGGACGTGGTGCACGGAGGCTCTGGGACATCATTCCCTGCTGGTTTATGGGCTCAGCCCGGGCCCTGGAGCTGTGGCAGCCACGCCGGGCCGGCCCCTGGGGCTGCTGGAAGGCCAGGAGGAGTTTGAACACTTCAAATGGAATTTCAGGCTGCCAGGGACCGTCGGAGGTCACGAATCCGCCCTCCCCACTCCCTGGCGCGCATCCCTCGGGAGCCTGGGCTGGTGCTCTCGGTATCTCCAGGGAAGGAGATGCACGTGGCCAGCAAGGGACACTGAGGGTGACTCTGCACGGAGCCGTTCCAGCCTCCGGGCAGCTCCCAGGGCTCGAGCAGGCTGCTGTGAACCAGCTAACCCACAGCACCTGATAGGGAGCTGCTCCCTATCACTCTGCTCCAAGTGTCACGGGAGAAAAAACGCCCCGGGACATAAACTCAGCCTCAGCCAAGAATTCTTTTTCAGAGGGAAACAATTCACTGGCTCATACAGTTCACTAAATGTTTTCTTCTGAAGGCTGGAGTTAAAAATCCATGCTATTTTAAGAATTTGCTGCTCATTTTGATCCCTCCAACCCCGATGCTGTGGTGCAGGAAGGGCCTTCTCCATCCCAGCCCCAGCCCAGCCAGGTGGGGCCAGCATTAACAAGTGCAGAAGTGCCAGATGCAGAATTCCTCACACCATCACCAGCAGCAATTGTGGACAGAAGACAGAGGTCTGTGCAGTCAGGAGGCAGAAGGCAGTAGCTTTATTTTAGGAATAGCACATGGGCATTGGGTAGAGACTGAACTGTGAATATACATTGTCCCATTATCAAATCATATCACCAGAAGTTCTGGCTCTTTGAAAATATTCACATAAAAATACCAAAGGGATTGGAGTTCTAACTATTTCAGAAAGTTACAACATGTAGCAAAATCTATGTACAGCATCTTCTGTCAGGACAGTTTCAAAAGAACCTCTGGTGGTTTAAATATTGGATATGTTTAAAAAAAAAAAAAAAGAAAAAGAAAAAAAAAATCAACAGAATGCAATGTGCAACATCCAAAAGGGAAAGAGGAGCAGAGGGAGCGTGGCCCTGTCCTGGACCTCTGGGAACACAAGGCTACCCACTACCTGGCACTTAAAGCTGTATAAACGGAGAACACTTGTGAAAATATACTTCACTTTCTACAGCAGGGTTTAAAAAAATACCAAAACCCGGAGATTTGAGGGTCGTAAGGTCTCCCATAAATAATGCACCGGTTGGTGATTGTGTCCTTGAGCGGAGGCTGCAGGACGAGCCCTTGCTCTGGCTTTGGGTGGGGGGTGACCTACACTGCGTTTGCTGCGGGGCCGGGGCGAGCAGTGCGGAGGGGACACTTCCGGAGCCGCGCACGGAATGCTGCCCCTCCATGCCGGGGCAGCACGGAGGCTCCAGAGACAGCCAGGGCGTGGGGAGAGAGGGATGGGCCCGGGGGGAGGTGGGTGAGAATATCAGGAGGTGGGTGTGCACACCGGGAGGTGGGTGTGCACATCTGGAGGTGGGTGTCCGCATCAGGAGGTGGCCGTGGACCCTTCTGGAGTTCTCTGGGATATTAATTCCCCATGAAAACTGGTCCTGCAGTACCGGGGCTCTCAGGGCTCCAGACTGCAGCGGGGCAGGGGATGCGTTTCCCGCCGCCTCCGCCGTGCCTCGGAGCAGCACTTGGCGCTGCAGGGGGCTCCTGCTCAGTTTTAGGCTCTCGGGGATTCTGTGCTTTCCAAGGAGGCATCAAAATGCTCCGGGCTGGCTGCTGGCGAGTTCCAATAACCTCGTGCTGATGGTGTTACACTCTTGGGAAGGTTTCAAGATCCGCCAGCCCCTGGCACAGCTTGAAGCGGAGCTGACGGCCAGGAAGGACCCGTGAGCTGGGAAGGATCAGACCGGATCCGTCCTTGGGAGCACATGGATGTGCCAGAAGGGTTCTGCAAGGTCCTTCTGCTTTCCATTGCCACTGGCTGGCAGTGGAAGGGAATTGAAGCTTCCGGGCCACCTCCAGTAATCTCTGCTCCTCTGTCACCGTCTGGTCAGGTGCAGCTCCACCCCCACGTGCTCTGCCCCAGGGCAGAAGGGCTTGGAGAGGGACTGGAGAGGGTTCAGCAGTGTCCCCAGGGTCCAAGAGGACCTCCTGCTCATTCCTCCATGCTCCCCTCCCTGCTGACCTGCTCTGGCTTCCCAGGGACTCAGGCTGGGCTCTCCCCCACCCCAGGCTGCCTGGGCAGAGCCCCCCACGCTCGGGCAGAGGCCGTGGGGGTGTGGGGAAGGTCTCCAGCGGCTGCTGATGCCAGTTACAGTGTTTGGGAAGCATGGGACAGAGGGGTTTTCCCAGATGGATGTGAAACCCTTGGCTCAGTGATCCCCTGGAAATGAAGGGTGCTGACGGATCTCTGTCAGGGCCAGTGCAGGTTTATCTTCATGTCACCCTCATGTCACCCTCTGTCACCTGCGGTGCCTTCTCAGTGCCCACCTGCCCCAACCCTCTGTCCATGACTCTGCTGGGTGGTAGCAGGTGGCAGCAGCATATTTACAACCAGAGTGGACAGGAGCAAATTGCACTTTGTTGGCAATGAATTGTTGCACCTCAGGTGGCTGCAGGCTGTCACCAAGCGAGGGGGGAGGTCATCCTGGGGCTGCGCTGGCTCTCACCCACCTGCACGTCACTGAGAGCCCGCTGTGGGACAGAAAGGGCAGAGTGTGGGGCTGCTGTGGCAGGAGGAAGGTCAGGGTACTGGCCACAGGCTTCCCCTGCATCCCTGGAAGTGTCCAAGGCCAGGTTGGGCAGGGTTTGGAGCACCTGGGACAGTGGGCGTTGTCCCTGCCCATGGCACAGGTGGCACTGGATGATCTTTAAGTTCCCTTCCAACCCAAATTATTCCAGGACTGTATGAACAAATGCATCACTCTGCCCTGTGGCTTGTGCTCCCTCAGTGTCCCACTTTGGCCAGCTGATTTGTGTTAGAAAAATTGCACCTTATCAGCATTAGAAAAATTGCCTCTTACTCAGGCAAAGCTGCTCACAAAACCCCATCCCACCACTCACACACAAACAACACACCTCACTGACACTGCTCAGGAAATAGCTGGCTGCCTTGGAAAGGTTCAACTCACCTCAAACTTGCTCATGAATTCTGCAAAAATGCCAAAGAAGGCTTCAGAAGTTGTCATTTTTGAGTCTTCCCCAAAGAAGGACAACACCTTGCTGAACTCCTCCATGGCCTTGTGCTGCAGGTCGTCCAGGGAGCGCATGGCAGGCTGGGCACTCTCCAGGAAGGACTGTAGGAACTGGCTTAAGGACAAAGAGCTGCTCCATGGGGCTGGTAGGATCAGAATCCCTTATCAATCTCTTATCAAATGGCTGGTTCCAGCGCAGCTGGCAGCAGGGAGCTGCTGCACAGGCACGTGTGGAGCTGCTGGCACGTGTGGAGGTGCTGGCAGGCTCGGCTGTCCCTCACAGCACAGGTCTCAAGGACAGATGTCCCAGCACATTCCCTGGGGCTGTGCCACACAGGCCCACCACCAAAGCTGCTCCCCATCGTGGCTGAGAGCAGGGGCAGCAGTGCCAGACCCAGCCCTGGCTTTGCCAGGAGGCACCGAGGGCAGGGGTTCGCTCGGGGAGATTTGCCCTCTGGCAGAAGGATACGGTCATGACGATGGCAAACCTGTCCTCGGCGGTGGCTGGCATGCTGTGACAGGCCTTCTGGATGTCACTCACCGTGCTGTGCAGGTCCTTCAGGTCGGCTGTCAGCGTCCTCTGGTTCACTGCGGGACAAGGGCGGGGTCAGCAGGGCTGTGCCCTGAGGTCTGCGTCTGACCTGGCGAGGGTCAGGAGCAGGGCCCTGGGGCAGGGGTCAGTCTGTCTGTCTGCACTGCCCTGCACCATCAGCCTGCTGTCCAGGCACGGGGGACAGCCAGACTGTCCTGCTGGCACCAGCAGGTTACCAGGACTTCTTGGTGCTCACACCTAGAGAAGCCAGGAGTGTCAAAGGGAGCCTGGAACAGGCCAAGGACAAGGAGCACACAAGAGTCATGGGGATGGACACCCAGATACCTGGGAGGGGACAGGAGGGACACAGGACATCAGGACCAGGACAGGAGTTTGGGCAGCTGGGAACCTCCAGTGACAGAAGGGTTAGTTGAGAGTTAGGCCAGATACAAATTCCAGCTGGGAAAGCTCCAGGTACAGACCTTCCTCAAGTGGAAATTTACAGCTCCAGGCTGGAATTTGCTCCTTTATTTATCCACTGTAGCCCTAATTCCCAAGGGAATTGCTCACAAACAGCAGGGGATGGTGTACAAGGGAAATGCAGCTCATGCTTTGTAGAGATTCAATGCATCATTTAAAATCCCAGAATCATGGAATCATTGAGGTTGGGAAAGCCCTCTAAGGTCATCCAGTCCAACTGCCAAAGCCACCACTAACCCAAGCACTGTCCCCACGTGCCACATCCACACAGATTTTAAATCCCTTCAGGGATAGGTACTCCTCTCCTGCCCTGGGCAGTTGTGCCAGGGCTGGGCAGCATTTCAGGAAGGAATTTTCCCTAAAATCCCACCTAAACCTCCCCATGTCCAGCCTGAGGCCATTCCCCTTGTCCTGTCCCTGTTCCCTGGGAGCAGAGCCCAACACCCCAGGCTGTCCCCTCCTCTCAGGGAGTTGTGCAGAGCCAGCAGGGCCCCCCAGAGCCTCCTCTGCTCCAGGCTGAGCCCCTGCCCAGCTCCCTCAGCCTCTCCTGGGGCTCCAGCCCCTTCCCCAGCCCTGTTTCCCGCCCTGGACATGCTCCAGCCCCTTGGTGTCCTTGTCATGAGGGTCCAGAGCTGCCAGCTGGAGGGTCCCAGCAGTGCCAGCACTGTCCTGGTCCTGTGTCACACCTGGCCAGCCTCTTGTGACAGCACCAGTGGCTGGAGAACAACTCCACCATGGGTGTGACTGTTTTTTATTGCAAAAATTGAGCTGTAGGGTCCTTATCCAATGTGACACAGCTGTGGCTGAACTGTGACCACCCCCCCCCGAGGTGCTGCAGCCTCTGCACCCAGGTGACCATGGCAGTGTAATGCTGGCACCTGCAGCAGCACCTGCACACCTGGAGGGAGGCTGGGGCACCCCATCTCCTGGCACTTCCATTTCCTGTGCCTCCTCTGCACTTCCAAGAAACCTCTGAACTTGGGAAGCACAGTTTCAAGCCCAGGGCAGGGGGCAGAGCCCTGTCTAGGCACTGCCAGCGTGGGATGGGTGGCACCTCACTGTCACGAGCTCGTCCCTTCCTAACGCTCTCCTTCTGCTCAGGACCACTCCTCACTTGTCCTGGCTCCCATCCTGCTCCTGCCAAGGCTGTGTAGCTCCTGGCTGAGCCCAGACTCCAACCAAACCCAGAGGCAGTGCAAGGGGCTTGCAGCTGCTCCTGCTCCTTTACCTTTGGCAGCGAGCGGCACTGTCGGAAGATCCTTGGCAAAGCCCAGGAGCTCTGGGAAGTGTTGGCTGAGGGATTTGGCAAGAATGTGCAGGAAGGTGGATTTCCCATCGACAGTCTTGGTCGTGTTCAGCTGCAGCAAAGCAGAGCAAGTGAGGAGCCCCCTTCAGAGGGAGTGGGACTCACACACACTCCTGGCTCCCATGGTTAATGGTTAAACTGGACATTTAATGTTTACTCACCACGTGTGCCCAGATTAGTGGTGTGGAGATGCCCCCTCCTTCAGGCCAGGGCTGTCCCCCTGTCCACACCCCTCAGGAGTCCCACTGTGGGCTGAGGACCTCCTCCCACCCACATCTGGTGGCTGGCCAGCCTGAGGTGGGCAGGATTCCCAGCACTGAAGCACCAGACCCACAGCAGAGTCTCTCTGAAATCCCCCTGTGGGTCAGTTCAGCCCCCTCCACCCCTCTCTATGAGAACAGCTTTGCTGACACAAGGAGCTCCCAGTCTCAGGGTCCTCTGCACAGTCCTGGCTCTCCTTACCTCAGTGAGGAAGTTGATTTTAAACCCTGTTGTTTTGCTGGTCTTGGGCTGCCCGTTGTTCAGGTAATTTCCCATGGCCAGCACAAACTGCAAAGAGGAAACCAGGGAATGAGGGGCTGGTGACCTCCTGCACCTGTGTCCTCCCACCTCTCAGCTCCCTGAGTTTGTGTTCATCACCCATTAATGTGCAGACAAATGTTGCCCCATGATTTAAGGAATTGTTGGGGGGATCACTGGCCAGGAGCTACTAAGGAGTTTCACCACTCATCTGCAAATGCCTTTGAGCACACAGCGACCTCATTTGTCCCACCTGCTTTTTTTAAAAAAAGCAAAACCAAATGAATTAACAATTTGGGACAGCTCAGCTCAGGAGGGTGACAAAGGAACTGCAGTGGAACTTCTCTCTGTGCCAGGCACAGCCCATCCCAGGACCCCAACATCCCCTCCTGAGGGCAATGGGCAGTGAGGGGGTGTGCAGGGACCACCCTGGACAAATGTGGGACACACCCATGGGGCTGGAGCTGCCCGTGGGTGCTCCTGTGGAATGTTACCAGGAGGAGGGACTGCTCTGACCTCCAGAATCTTTGCCAGCTTCTTGCTGCTTTTCAGCTCTAAGGAGGCCTTGCATATGCACTCGTAGCTGGCTTTGATCTCCTCGGTCTTCTCCTGCAGGGTGGTCTTGAAGTGCAGGCTGCGCAGGCGGATCTTGTACTCAGGTACTGACAGCATCTGGGGCACAAGGAGGGCAGGATCACCAACCCCGGCAGCCCCAGCGCCTCCCACACAGGAGCACGGAAGCAGCAGGTACAAGGGCACATGGAGTGGCTGGGCTGGTTTGCTGCCACGGGGTGGGCACTTCCACACCAGGATCCACGGGTGACTTTGTCAACAGAAGATAAATCAGAGTCGGGCAAAGTCACTGTCACCAGGGAGCAAACGCGGTGGTGGCTCTGCAGCTCTAAACCAGCCACTGGGAGCTGCCAGAGCCCTCAGGCATCAACTGAGCATCCCTCGCACTGTCCCAGTGCCACCAGCTCCTCCCAGCCCCGGGGGTGAGAGTCCTGCCGGCAGGGACACCCTAGGTGTGAGTGTGCTGCTGGCATGGACAGGGCACACACAACCCCAGGACAGGGCACACACAGCCCCAGGACAGGGCACACACAACCCCAGGAAGGGGCACACACAGCCCCAGGACAGGGCACACACAACCCCAGGAAGGGGCACACACAACCCCAGGAAGGGGCACACACAGCCCCAGGACAGGGCACACACAACCCCAGGAAGGTGCACACACAGCCCCAGGACGGGGCACACACAGCCCCAGGTGTGAGTGTGCTGCTGGCATGGACAAGGCACACACAGCCCCAGGACAGGGCACACACAGCCCCAGCCCAGAGCACGCCCCTGCCCGGGCACCTGCAGCACGAACTGGTCGGGCTCGCTGAGCTTGCCGGGGTTCTCCTTGTAGTTCTGGAAGCGCTGCACCTCCTCCCCGTCCGGGGCGTAGAGCAGGAGCTGCTTGATGTGGGACGGCTCCAGGCGATCCGTCTCCATCGTCATCAGGATCTGCCGCAGCTCAATGTGCGACAGCTTCAGGTGGGCGATCAGGATGGCTGGGGAGGGAGGGAGGCACTGTCACTCCGGGGCAGAGGAGGGCACCCCGGCCGTGTGGCAGTGGGCAGGACGGGGACATCGACCTCCCCACGGAGTGACACTTCTGCCCGTGCCCAGGCAGACAGGGAGGGCTTTCCCCTCCCTGGGACCCTGCAGAGGCTGCACGGGGACCCCACGGGTGGCTCTGGCCCTGCAGCCCCTCGGGCACCTCACCCACACTCCAGGCTGGGCTGCTCCCACATCCCCCACAGCCAGGGAGGGATCCCTGGAGGGTCCCACCAAGCCCTCCCACCCTCCTCCCTAGCTGGAGCACAGCCTGGAGGAGCAGCACTGCCCCTCCAGTGCCCCACTTCCCCCGTGGGCTCTACCCCCCCAGGACAGTGAGGCTCAGCCCATCCTCATCCTCCCCGACAAAGTTCCCCCTTTCCCCCTGCCCAGGGCTGGAGTGGGCTGCAGGAAATGTCCATCCCAGCTGAGCTGTGCTCATGGGGTCGTGCCCATGGGATGGAGCTCGTGTTCCTTCCCTTTACCTTTCCAGTCCTCTACATCCCACCTGTGGGCCCCTTTCGGGGGTACCTTCACCGTGGACGTTACTTACATGTGTTGTAGGCCTTTTTGTGGGACAAAATTTCAACCACGTCTTTCTTTTTAAAGTTTTCAGGCATGAGAGTTGGCTCTGGAAGAGAAACTGAAAGATTTAATCACGGGTAAGGACAGGCTCAGGCGGCTCCAGCGGGAAGAAAACTGTCCTGCAAACAGTGAAACCATGAATGAGAGAGAGGAGAAGGGATGCTTTGCACACAGCAATGGCTCCAGGAATCCTTGAATTCTGTGATTCAAAGATCTCCCCAATGGAGGACTCGGAGCTGAAAAAGGTAAAACAAGAGGTGAAACACACAGAAAATCCCAGACTGCTCAGAAACATCCTAAAAACGGTGTTCCCTGAGATGAGTCCCATTCCATTCCACTTTCAAGGGCACCGTGGCCCTTGCAGGAGAGCTCAGACATCCCACATTTTTTACTGGAATGCCTCCCACCAGGATCACCACCACTCCACACCCCCAGCCTGGCCCCTGCTCTGGGTTTGTGGCACCCAAAACTCTGGTGGGTGAGAGATCCCTGTGGATCTGTGGGAGCAATGGGGAATGTTTGCATGGCTTTTCCAGCATTTCCAGAGTTCTCAAGCACTGGAGCTGCAATTGGTGAAAGCCTCCAGCTGGGTTTCAGTGCCCAATGAAATGTGGAGAGAAAACAGATCATGGCAGTAGAGATAATTAGGGGAGATAATGAAACCATCTCGACCTTAATGATCCACTGTGCCACCAGCCACAAAATCCTGAGGATGAACAAATTCATGCCACAGGTGACATCACAAACAGGTATTGCCTTGCTGACCATCGAGTCCCAGTTCCTCCCAGCTGGCACCAGTCTCTGCTGGCACCAGGACCTATTTTGGGGCTCAGTACTTACTAGTGGGCTTCTGAGTCCCGAAGTGCAGCTCCAGGTCGAGGTATTTGACCATATCACTCAGCTTGTCGTAATCCGAGTCTTCCCCGAGCTGTGGGGAGGAGTCAGGAGCTGTGCTGGCACAGGGACAGCCTGACAGTGCCCACCTGTGCTGGCACCTTCCCTGTCCCCCACACTAAGCTCTGTGTCCCCAGAAGAAACCAGGACAGGCTGCTGGCAGCGTCCTGTGGCTGGAGGCTTGGCCACTGCCCTGCAGATTCACTCAGCTCCTGACACAGCTGAAATCCTACAGAGCACCTCTGCCTTCACTTGCTCCTTGGACATGATCCCTTTACTGAAGGATAAAATGGCAGTTCCAGGAGCTTCAGGATTTTTTTTGCACTCAGAAAAATCACTGTGAAGAAGTATTGTCCATCCCGGAGCGCTGGGGAGAGGGACCTGCAGGATTTCAAGAGCCTGTGGGACTGGAAGATGATCCCACAGCTCCCCTCTGGCTGCTCAGGGCACAGGGAACATGGCATGTCCTGACCAGCGGCAGAGACGCAGAGCCTGGGAGTTAAACTGGATCCACCTCAGAGTTCTGCACCGCTTCATGCCACGATGCCAAAGGATTGTCACGTTTTGTCTCACCCCTCAGCTCTGCTGTCCCCTCCACTGCCTTGCCCTGCACTCTGCTCCAGCCATCCTCATCCTTCCCCACTGGAAAAACCCCCACAGCTGCAGAACACATCTGGAGGCAGCTCCTGGCTGTGGCAACCCCTCAGGGCAGGGAAGTGCTGCCCAGGATGCTGTAGCATCTCAGAGGCTTTCCAGAGCCTCTCGCCACCCCAGCAGTTTGCTCCAAACAACTGCGAGGACAAAAGGAAGCCCTGCAGAGCCTCAGCACAGGTTAGGACTTGGGTGGGACCCCCGTGCCTCACCCCACGCCCCTCTCCCGGGCCATACCTGTCCCCAGATGGTCCCCTCCGAGTTCTCCACCTGCTCCCAGCGCAGCCTCTTGACGCTCATGTGGTTGGACTCGCTCCTGCGGTGCAGCAGCCCCCGGTGCAGGGGGGGAGCGCAGGGCACGGGGGGCGGCGGCGGCGGCGGCGGCGGCGGCGGGATGGGGTGCAGGTGGCTCACCAGGGACTTGGGGGCGGGTGCCGCGCTGGCCTTGGTGGCCTCTGCCTTGGTGGGGCCGGTCTGGGGGTCGTGGAACTGTAGGGGGGGCGGCGGGGGCGGGGGGCTGAGCGGAGGAGGGGGGATGTGGTCCGAGAGCGTGGAGTAGGTCAGGGAGCTGCCCTCATCGCTGCTGCTGATGTACTCGCTGCTGCTGACATCGTTGGTGACGTAGCTGCCCTGGTCATCCTGGAAACTCATCTGGGTGGGCACAGAGCAGAGGCCGAATGTGGCACCCGGTCCCGCACCCACCATCCTCCACCCACGCCGCCTCGCGTCCCCTGAGCCCGCACGGGGCTGGCCCCAGGGATGGAGCTCTGAGCGCCCCACGCCGCGCTCACCTCCTCGTAGTCGTTCTCGGGGGTGAGGAAATCATCCACGATGGTGACGCGGTGTCCCAGCTGCTCGCTCAGGGCGTCCAGGAATCGGTCGGTGTCGCGACTGCGCGGGGGCCTGGAGAAGGTGAAGAGCTTCTTCCGTCGCGACAGCGGCGAGTACGCGCGGTGCTTGGGCGACGGGGCCGGGCTGCTGTCCAGGCTCACGTAGGGGTTGGACTCGGTGCTGCACGGCGAGGCCACGCTGCTGTGCAGGCGGTAGTAGCAGGGCTGGGTCGCCAGCGGCTCGCTCGGCCACGCCAGCCCCGGCTTGCGGCCACCTGCGGGACAGAGCCGAGGGCTGCGGCGTGGGCATCCTCCGCGGGAGGCAAAGAGCCCAGGAGAGCAGAGGGAGAAGGGGGTTCCCCGGCAGAGCCTGCACTGCACAGCAGCTCGCTGTGATCCCATGGATCACCCCGCACAGCCCTCCAGCAGCCGAAGCTCTGCAGAGCCGGCGCTGCGCTCCCACGCGGAACCATCGCTGCTTCCTTATCAGATGGCACCAAGAGGATGTTGGCTTCTCCTCCACCTGCCCGGCCAGCACCGCCCACCATCACCTGAGATGCCCCCAGGAGGTACCTGCAGCGTGTGGCAGCTCCGGAGCGGGGGGAGGTCCTGTGCAGGGCAGTGTTGCCCATCTTGCCGGCAAAGCCGCCGATCAGGCGGTTCTCCAGCTCCGCGTAGACGGCCGACATCTGGGCAAGGACACAGAGCTGCTGCCATGCCCCCAGACACGGCTTGTGCCATGTCCTGGGGACAGGACAGTCCCCACACACCAGGCTGACCAGAGCAGCTCTGGCTGACCCGCCCCTGGAAGTGTCCAAGGCCAGGTTGGACACGGCTTGGAGGAGGAAAGATATTCATGGGGTAGTGGAATGTGTCCCTGCACATGGCAGGGGGTGGGACTGGATGGGCTTTAAGGTCCTTCCCACCCAAACCACTCTGGGGCTCTCTGGCCCACCAGTACCATCTCTTCCTCTTTAAAGGGGGCTTCACCCCCGCCCAGACTACTCTGCCTTGTCTGAGCCCCCCCAAGCGCCTCCCACTGATGAGGCTACAGGAGGACACTGGCAGGCTCAGCCTCGTTAAAGGTGACTAATTGCCCAGGGAGGGGCTCCGAGGCAGGGACACGGTCAGCCCCTGCAGGTATTCACCCGCAGACACACCATTCCCGTTCTCCCGCTGCCCTGCGTTCACAGGAAAGCAACCAAAGTGCCTTCCTGTGCACACAACCGCCTCGCACACGCCGGCAGAGCCCCGGCAGAGGTGTCCCCGGCCCCTCGCACCATTTTGGGGTTGGGTGTCTCCGGCAGGGACGTGCCGTCCCCTGCTTGCCTCTCTCCGGGGATCAGGCGCACGGGGACCTCCACGGTGTCACTGCCTGCGGGGGAGAGACAAAGCAGTCACTGCTCTGCCGTGACCCCCGACCCACGACCCCCACCCACAGAGGGACCCTGTCTCCTGCTGGGGCTCGGGGAGCAGTGTAGGGTGGGTTTAAGGTCAGCACGACAGTTCCAAGCTGCTCTGCTCTTCCCTCGGGCAGCTGAGGACAGGGCTGCTCCCCACAGCTGGCCAACATCTGCCCACACACAGCCCCCCTCCAGCACACACAGCTGTTGGCTGCTCTCCCTGCTCTAATCCCACCAGGAAAGCTCCTCAGAGCCAGGTTAGAGGATCTTGTCTCAGACTCCCCTGACAGCTGAGGAGCACCACATGCCCGGGAGGTCATGGGGAGGTCGTGGTCAGGAGCACAGGTCAAGGGCCCTTCGGCATCAGCCAGGGGCAGGTCTGTATCCCTGAAGGGAGGCAGGTCTTGTGGGGTTCGTCGAGAGTCCCAGAGGGGCCCTGAACCATGATCTCCTTCCTCACATGGATTTCACAAATGTGGTTTTCCCTGTTAATTTGATGGAATCTGAGAGTGTTCATAGGGAAGCCATAAATTTTGCCCCCAGAAGAGAGGACCCACACAAGCAGGAGCAGTTCATATCTGAGTAATGGAAGGGGCTGGAAACAACATCCAGCCTTACGATCAAGAGGCCTCTTATTGAATTGGTTATTTCATTGTGGAATCACTGTCCCTGGAGGTGTCAAAGGCACCCCTGGACATGACACTCAGTGCTCTGGACTGGTAGGGATCAGTCACAGGTTGGGCTCGACAATCTTGGAGGGCTTTTTCAACCTAAATGATTCTGTGATTTGATAATTCTGTGATTCAATAATTCCGTGATTCTCTTCCTGAGAACATGGATTTCCAGCTGATGCCTCAGTGCTGGCTCTACTCTGACCCCCACCTTTGCCTCCATCTTTTCCCAACATTCACGCTTAGGAATAGGTCAGGAATTTGGCTTGGGGCAGAGCAGGACAGTGCAGGCACAACCCCCAGGTCCAGCCCCTAGTCACCCACCTGCTGCCCCCTCCTCAGGGCGGGGGGTCCGGAGGCTGCCCCGGCACAGGGAGGCCCCTCGGACAGAGCTGCGGTACCGATCCTCGGCCTCTGCCTCGGCTGCAGCAACAGCAGGAAACGCCTCCGTGAGGCACAGCCACACCCCGCAGCTCCCCACCCCTCCTCACCCCTGCACAGGCAGCCCCAGAGCCCCCCAGGGCCACGGGACTCCCAGCAGCTGCCATGCCCAGGTAGCTCGCTCCATCCCTGGGGAGCTGAGCAGGTTCCAGGTGCTCCTGCCAGCACAGGGCAGGCATGGATGCACAGGGATGGGACACCCATTTTCCCAGCAGGATTGGCATCCACCAGCTCATGGCCTGCATGAAACTCCAGCCCTGAGCTGGGCTGGCCCCAGTAAACCCTTCCTGGCCTCGAGGGAAAAGAAGGAAGTGGGGCCAGCCCTGGCACGGTGCCTGGAAGGAGCACACGGCCCGTGCATCATCCACGTGCAGCTCAGTGAGGCAGCTCAGAGAGGCTCAGGCTCACAGCAGGATGGAGGCGACAGAGGTACCTGACAGACCAGCACTGGCACATGGGAGATCACCCGAGTTTGGAAGCCCAGGGAAGGACCAGCCCAAACCCAGAGATCTCTGGCCATGGTGCTCCCAGGCACAGACACACAGAATGGACCAGAACAACCAAAACTGCTCATGCTCAGAGACTGCCCCGTTCACCTGAGACACTGAGAGGAGCCAGGCAGCAGCCTGGAGCTGGGAACAGCAGCCTGGGGCAGGACAGGCAGATTGGCTCCTGTGCTTCCCTCCTCCCCTGGCTGGGGGTTCCTGCTCTGCATTCCTGGAATGCAGCTGTGAACTGCTCAGGTTATGCACTAATTACAGGGCATGAACTCTGGGGAACCCCCAGCCCATGGCTGAGCTGTGGCTCTGCACACACAAAGCAGAGGTGGCTGAGGGCAAATCCAGTGAGCAGTTCCAGTGTGCATGGAGCACAGGATCCCAAGCACAACAGGAAGGATTTGCACCAGGACTTGGAGCTGTTTCTGTTTTCTGCTAAAATCACTGTGTTCCTCCAAAAGCCCCTCTTCATGCAACACTTCTTTTACCTTTGCTGAGCCTAAAATTTACACATCTATGTGAGTAGCTGGGAATAGGAAAATTGGAAGCAATTAAGAGCACAAATGCACAGATTAGGACAATTCACTTCAAACCTGCTCTCCCCAGTCCACCACCAGCTTTGTGCTGTCACAGAGCCAGGTGAGGGTCATGGTGAGAGGACAAGGGGACCAAGGAGATCACCAACTGCCTTTGTGTCTTTTCAGGAGAGCAGCACCACCTCTCCCAACCAGGGATGCTTCTGTGACATCTCAAGGGATGTTGTGTCACCTTTATTTTATCCCTCTGGTCTGAATGCTGCCCTCAAACCAGCTGTTCCTTTCCTGGACTTCCTCACCTCGAATGACCTGAGCAGCTTCCAAAAGCCTTTGCCCCCAGAGTCACCCTCTCAGGTACCATCTCTGCTCTCAATGCAGTTTCACTACAAGTCTACCCCAGCACACTGGACTGAGCTCCCACACCCCTCAGGACACGACGTGTCCATCCTGGGGGGGCAGGGCCTTCCTCTCACCTGCCAAGGCCTTGTACCCCAGAAACCTGTCAATCTTTTGCTGGCAGTGCTCCTGCTCCTCGTAGGTCAGCAGCTGGTAGATAAACTGCCAGAGGACTTGCTTGGCTGTGTGTCCAGCACCGGGTACACGTCCACAATGAGAGTGTCAATGTTCCTGCAAAACAGGAGGAGAGGGTTGGGCACTGAGCACATCCCTCTGGCACAGCCCAGCCTCGGCTTTGGCATGGGCTGGTTCCTTCACTGCAGAGCTGCAGGAATTCAAAACCACGTGGATGTGGCACTTGGGGATGTGGGCAGTGGTGGCCTCAGCAGTGCTGGGGGGAATTGTTGGACTCGATGGTCTCAGAAGGCTTTTCCAGCCTAATGGATTCCATGATTTTATGAGTAAGAGAGAAAAGCAGAGAGAAGCCCTGGAAAGACTTGAATTTTAGCCAGCTGCAGGTAAATAGGCTGAGGGAGAAATGCACCAGGGGGAGTGGCTGGGCTGGCAGCTCCGGGGGCCAAAGGCTCCATCTGATTTTGGTGTGTAGAGCAGGGAAAAGGGCTGTTTGGAATAGCAGGGCTGAGCACCCCATCCCCTGAGGATAGAACAGCCTGCAACAGGACGAAATTCTGCCCAGGCACAGTTTCCCAGAGAAGCTGTGGCTGCCACTGGATCCCTGGAGGTGTCCAAAGCCAGGCTGGACAGGGCTTGGAGCAGCTTGGGATGGTGGAAGGTGTTCCTGCCCATGGCAGAGGTTGGAACAAGATGTTCTTTAAGGTCCCTTCTAACCCAAACCATTCCATGATTCTGTGACAGCCTCTGATAAAACACCAAGCAAGGGCAGGAAACGAGGTCACTGATGGAATCTGGAGTGTGCCAGAGGATGTGGTTGGATCCCTGCACAGGACAGGGGGGATGAGCTCCATGGCCTCTGCCAGCCACAGCCATTCCCGTGCAGCCACCAAGGAATGCTGCAGCCAAGATTCTGAGAAGAGTGAGGAGACAAGAATGGAACATGGAGAGATTTACTGAAAGAGGTGGAGCAGGATCTGCGGCTGTCAGGGACAGCCAGGCAGCAAGACAGCAAGGGATAAGAGGTGACCAAATGAACCTAAAGGAACCAAAAACTAAAGGATCTGCCCTGTCCCCAGGCAGGACGCCTGGACTGAGATGAGCTCGTGCACAGGGAACGCCCAGCTGGGGAACCTGGAGAGCACAGGGGGAGCAGAGCTCATGTGACAGCAGAGCTCGTGTGACAGCCTGCCAGCCCGGGGCTGCCTCTGCTGCCAGCGAGCCTGGCACGGGCACTGCCGCAGGCGGGTCCCGGGGGGCGGAGCTGGCACGGAGTTACCGATGTTGGAAGAAGCCTTCCAGCGCCTTGCAGACGGTGAAACGCTCGGGCGGGGTCAGCAGGTGCTCCAGCTGCTGCGTGAACGTCCTCCCTTGGATCTTGATGCTAGAGGGGAGAATCTCTGCAACCCACTGCAGGGAGGTGAGGGCCGAGGAGCTGCTCGGGGACTCAGCAGAGTCAGAGTCTGCAAAAAAAATATTCCATCTTTCCTCGGTTTCTTTTGAGGGCAGTGGAGCAGTTTGAGTGCCACTGGCTGTGTGCTTTGAAGTAGGTCAGGGTGGATGGGGTTTGGAACAACCTGGTCTAGTGGAAGGTATCCCTGCCCAAGGCAGAGGGGTGAAATGAGATCATCTCTAAGGTCCCTTGCAATCCAAACCATTCCAGACTGCTGTGGTTCTGTGGAGCAGGGAGCTGGGGCTGGTTTGAGTGCACCTGCAAACAAGCTGGGCTCTTAACGGGGGACTGAGAGGAGTCCACTGCTGCTCCAGAGGGAAGAGCCAGTCCCTGGCTCCCAGGTCAGCACTTTACACATTATGGAGCAGCTCCCCAACAACACAGGGACCCTGCAGCCTCCACGGGGCTTGGGAAGCACGGCAGGGACCCGGGGGCCCTGCCCTCCACAGGCACCCTCAGCTCTGCTCCCCAGCAGCAGCATCAATTATTGATTCCTGCAGCGGGACGAGAGCCCTGCCCAGCACAGCCCCCGGGGCTCGCAGCCGCTGGGTTGGGTTACTGCGGACAGGGACATACACCGCACAGGAAGGACAGTGGCAAGGCACACCAAGGACAGCCACGTAGCAGGACGAGCCCTCCTGGAGAGCAGCCAAGCCTGAGATCCAGCCTGATCCCACAAAGCAAGGGGCCCCGTGCCCCGGGGAGAGGAGCATCCTCCCGAGGCAGCGCGTTCAACCTGCTCAGCCTATGGAGGCGCTCGGCAATTCCCTCCCACACCGGGAATCCGGGAGCTGGCGCGGGGCTGCTGCTCTCCAGCCCCTCCTCCCTGCGCTCTTACCGTTGGAGAAGTTGACGATGCCCTCTTCCACCACCAAGGTGGGCATGGCCCCGCTGCCCTGCAGCATCGACACCACCTTGTCGTGGGAGCAGTTCCTGCGGGCACAGGAGAGCCGGTCAGAACTGCTCCAGCTCTGGGAGGGCACTGAGGACACGCAGCTGGCAGCTACCTTCATTTATCTCGGAAAAGCCTCCTGGTGCTGCTCAGAGCCACGGGGGTTTGGGCACCACTATGATTCCCTGGATTCTCTCTGTCTTTGCTTGGTTTTCGGGAGGAGCCTCCCGAGGGAGAGCCTGGATCCTGCCCCATCACTGGGCTCCCCGCTCTGCCTGCACCAAGGAATAACCATGGGAGTGCCTGTGGGCACCCTGAGCAGTGCTGGCATGGCACAGGAAGGCAGAGTTAAGCTACACCCAGACCCAGAAAATGAATTTTCCTTTAAATGTCACAGCACTGCAGGACTGTCCTCGCCTGCCCTAATTCTGCATGAAAAGAAAATGCAAGGTGAATGTAAAGTGTAATTTTGTAGGTGAAAAAATCTTGAGATGCCCTTGGAGAAGGGTATGGGCCAGGCTGGGACAATGCCTGCCAAAAACACGGCTCAGAGGACAATCCTCAACCCGGTCTCTATTTTCTGGCAGTGCTGCATCAGCCAACAGTTCGCTGGATCAGCTGAAACGTGAGAACCTGAGCCCTGACAGCAGCAGCATCAGTTTAACCTTTAAATATTTATCACTCTCTCTTGTCCTGTAGCCTCCTCTAACCCTTTGCTCTTGGTTTTTATGCAGAAAGACACACCCCAGGACACAGGGGCTGCTGCCCTGCAGTGGTGAGGGGCACAAGTCCCTCTGGTCCCATTGCCTTGGTGCACAAACAATACACAAAATTAACTTCTGGGTACAAATGGGATTCCCACGTGGCTTTAAGCTTATGATCCCATTGTGGAAGTGATTCATGGCTGGATGGGGCTCTGCTGCTTCAAAAGCAGAACCTCAGGTGTTCGACACATAGAGGTTAACTCAGAGTGGCTGACATTGGGGTCTGGGGGCAGGCTGCAGTCAGAAGCTAGGTTATACAAACTGTCCTGCACAGAGAACTCAGAGGAGAAGCAGGGGTGGAGAAAATGCTCCCCTAAAGGAGCACTAAAGGAGCTGTGCCCAGCTGTGCCCACAGGGCAAACCAACCCCTGTGCATGGCAGCACATGGGAACCAGGACCAGGAGCTCCCATTTCCCTTGCCCAGGAGTGACCACAGCGTGTGCTCAGCCCCTGTCCCCAGCCCTGAGTGCCCTGCACAGCTCCTACCTCATGTCCAGGCCGTTGAGGAACAGGATCCTGTCTCCAGCTTTGAGAGCAGCCTTCTCTGCTGGGCTCCCTAAAGGCACACAGACAAAGGGGCTTCAGCTGAGGCACCTCTGGCTGGGATGGGGGTCCAGGGACACCCCCAGTCTGGCAATCTGGGTAATCTGGGTGGGCTGGGATGCAGCACCCAGCTGGGTGCAGCGCCCAGCCTGCACTGGAACACTGGTGTCATTTCAGGATGGTCACTGAACACATTTCACACTTCTCAAAACAAGGAGTGGATGCAGCCAATCTAAATTGTACTGAAGTTGCTCATTATTGCACTGGAAAAACTCCATCACTGAGCCTCAGAAAAGTCCCTTCTCCATTTTTCTAGCACTTAACATTTCAAGTTCAGACCAGAGATGTGGTCCCCAAATCTCATGTTCTTACCTGGCAGGACAGACTCGATCCACACCGGGGCATGGCCACGGAGCGTGAAGCCAAAGCTCCTGTTGCCTTTATAAACCCGCACAGTTCTGGGGGTGAAAAAGGCAAACAGGACATCAGAGCACAAGATCCAGCCCTTGTTTCCTTCCCCAGCCCCTCCACAGCCCTGTCAGCCCAGGTTCTCCTGAGTGCTCAAGTCCCCAGTGCTCCCAATGTCCCCACAAGGTCGCCTTTGATACCAAAATGTCTTTCAAATGTGGTTCTTAAGTGGAATATGGGATAAATATATAGATTTAAAGAATATGTACATTTATAAAAGCTAAAAATCACCTGATTCCAACCCCCCATGGCAGGGAGTTGGATGATCTTTAAGGGTCTTCCAACCCAAAGCAGTCTGTGATTCTTTATTACAGAGAGTTAGAGAGACAATGTGGTTCAGGGGGCAAAGGTCTTACAGGCTGATGAGTGAGGAATTAAATTCCTCTAGGAAGTTTTGGAAGGAGCATTAGGAAACCTCCCTGCTGGGAGGCTGATTGGAGCTGGGGGAAGGCAGCATTGCTGAGATCATTTGCTGGCAGGGAGGGAGACTGTGCTGGGAGTGAATTTTGGACAAGTTATACAGAAGATCAGCCTGGCAGGAAGGTGGGCTGGATTCTCCAGCCCCTGCTCTCCTGTTGGCTGGGGCAGGGCAGGATCTGCAGCCCTTGGGGCTGCTGCAGTCTGGCCATCTGGAAGTGGGTTAATCCCTGAGCTCCAGGGATTGGCCATCCCTGCCACAGCCTCGCACCCAGACACCCTCTGGGGCACAGCAGGACTCAGAGAACCAGGGAATCTTGGGGTGGGAAAAGACCTTCAAGATTATGAAATCCAGCAGCCAACCCAGCACCAGCCCGTGTTCACCACTGCCCTGTGCCCTCGAGTGCCAGATTCACCTCAACCCTTCCAGGAATGGGGGCTCCACCACTGCCCTGGGCAGCCTGTGACAATGCTTGACAACCCTTGCTGGGAGGGAATTTTCCCTGGTATCCAAACTAAACCTCCCCTGCTGCAACTTGAGGACATTTCCTCTCATCCTGTCACTGTTACCTGGGAAAAGATGCCAACCCCAACTTGTCTCCAACCTCCTTTCAGTCTGCTCTGTGCCCAGGTACCCCAAATCCCGCTGGCACAGCCTGCATCCCACCCAGCAAGGAGCAGACATCCCCTCTCAGCCTGCAAGTGCCACCTCAGCTCCTCACTCAGCTTGTCCCAGCCAGCCCTGCAGTGCTAGGGGACACAGAGGGTGCCCCAGAGTTGGGACAAGGGGCACAAAGCTGCCCACCCTTCCAGAGGGTCCCAGAAGAGTTCCACACAGAATGCCCTTTCCCTGGTACCCCTCCCGCATTCCATTCCTCCATCCACACCAACCCCGGGTTTACCTGCGGGCGGCCCCCGAGGCCACATTGCTGGTGATGAGCGAGGTGGTTTTGCGCAGGCTCTTGCTGAGCTCCTCGTGGCTGCGGGGCACGGAGCTGGCGCGGGTGGACACGAGCAGCCGCTCCTGGTGGTCCTCGCTGCGGCTGCGGCGCAGGCGGTTGCTGTGCTCACTCTTGGAGCGGCAGAGTTTGCTGATGAGGCTCTGCGACACTACCTCGTCAAAGCGCTGCCGGTGCTTCTTGGGGATGAAAATCCTGGGGAAACGAGGCAAGGGAGGGGAGTGAGGAGCAGGGCCGAGGCAGCTGCGGCACAGAGCTGCGGATCCGGGCATCCCTGGGAGGGAAAGATCCGAACGCCTCGTGTGCGCTTGGCCTCAGTCCTCGCAGAGCTGCGAATGCCGAGGTTGGGACACGGGGTAGCTGGGGACACCCGGGGTGCTGGGGACACCCGGGACAGCAGCTGCATTTCTTCCCCCATCCCATGCAGAGCTCCGTTGGAGCAATGATGCTGGGCCCCTCCTCCAGATCTGCTTCTTGCCCAGCACATTCTGGGACCCCCAAAATATTGCTCCCCATTTCCTGCCCCAGACTCTGCTCTCCTGGGCTCCAGCCTTGAAAATTCCAACATTCCAGCTCCTTCCACAGCCAGGCAGGAGCCTCGTGCCCCTTGGGAGACGATGGTGCTGCAAAGATGGGCACGGTGATGCCACAGGCAAGGGAACACCCCAAAACACCCGCTCTGTTTCAGGTCACCTCCCCTCTGTCTGTAGGAGCAGCCAAGAGGCCTCTGTGCCCCTGCGGAACCCCTAGGACACTCAGAGGATGCACGGGGAGTGCACAGCGGGATCCCAGAGGGCGGGAGGAGGCACCGCTCCCACCCGGCCCGGGGTGAGCTCCAGAACCCTGCGAGACACTTCATCTTTGCCTTTTCCTTCTGCCGTCACAGCAGCCAGAGCCCGACACCTGCTCGCCTTCCCCTGGCCCCCGCTCGCACATTTAGGGGCTTCTGGAGGAGCTGTCATCTCCGAGTGTTTCTATAGCAACTCCTGCAGCTGCAGCCGCTCGCTCGTGAGACAAAACCATCTCGGGAGGCGCGGAGCGCAGCTTCGTTAGCGCCCGGCACCTCGCGGGGTGTGAGAACAGCGGGGTTAGCAGAGCCCCGAGGGTGTGAGCACACCCCCGGGGAACACGTGTCCCTCCGGAGCAGGAACTGGGCCAAACTGGTGCCACAGGACCCAGAGGAAGCCGCTCCGAGGGGCGGCACCAGCGGGATACAGCTGGGGCTGCCAGGGGATCCCACAGGGCTCCCTCGGGCAGCTTCACCAAGGGAGCGCAAAAACCTGGGTGGAGACAGAGGAGGAGAGGCTTCAAACCTCAAATCTACCGGGACCAGGGTATCTTTATTTCCCCCAGCCAAAGGCAGAACTCAAAACAAGAGCTGGTGCAGGAGGAGACAAACCAAAAGCCACCCGAGGCTGGCAGATGCTCACGCAGAGATTCTGGTGACAATTTAAAATAAGTAACGCATTGGTGCAATTCACAGGCCATTTGTGATTAAGCAGCAACTAGAAAAGAGTGAAAGTGTGCTAATAAATAGTTTACCCTGTGGGACAGGGGAGGATGTGGGTCCCCCAAGCCTCTGCCCTGGGCTGAGCACCCACCAGGGAGAAGTCCGGGTTCCTCACAGGCAAAATGAGCACAATCTCATTTAATTGGCCAAATTACATCTGCCCTGCTCGTTCCAGCAGAGCTGTCCCACTTTGCACGAGGCTCTGCTTCACCTCTGGGCTGAGGAGCTCAGCTCCAGACCCGGCCCAGAACCTCACACTGCTCCGGGACTGGCTCAGTGCTGGAGCAGAGCCGTGCCCAGACAGGAGAGATCAGACTGAGTGCTACAAACAACCCCACCAAAGCAGGCAAAAGAGATGTCTTGCCATCCCACAGGATAAACCTGGCTTTGTCCATTGGCATGGCACCAAGGAGCAGCACCCAGCTGGGGTTTCCCTCTCCCAGCAAATCCCGCCGGGATTCATGGATGTGCCCACTCTTTCTGTAGAGGTCGAGCAGGGGCAGGGTCGTACAGTGCGGACCTCGTGCCTTCTGCTTCCTCTCCCTCCTCCTCCTCAGGTGCTCCAGGTCAGCCCTAGCTCTGTTTCCTGTGGGAGAGGGGCTGGGAAAGGCACCCCCGTCCCTCCCTGAGCCCTGTGCCCGCTCCCATGCCCAGTGCCGCTGAGCCGCAGGACACCAGCCCTCCTCTGCAGCAGCTTCTGCACTCACTCGGGAGAACTCAGCCTGCTCAAACACACGGATGTGAATTCAGGGCATTTTCCAGGCTGGGAGAGGTCCCAGATGCTCCAGGCTGCTTTACCTTCACCCCATCCCCAAAGCAGCCCGGCCAGGATGGTAGCAGAGTGCCACCGCGCCCTCGGCTCCTGCTCGGGGCTCCCTTTGGCGTGTTTGGCACCTCTCAGCCTGTGCCACGCTCCATTCCACAGACGGTCTCTGCACAGACAGTCCCGCTGCTGCAGCCCACCCTCGCTGGGAGCTGCCTCCCCCCTTTCCCAGCCCCTGTCCCACAGGCACACGTCCTGCGAGGGGCACCGAGCTCCCCGGACGGTCGCACCCAGGATGCCGGGGCTGGGGCTCCGCGGGACAGGACGTGTCCCCAAGGAGGGCGGCAGGGCTGGCTCCAGCCTGGCCGGGCGGCAGAAGCTGCCACAAGTTTGCTCAGCCAGGGGAGCGAGGGGACAGCGGCCCGCGCTCCTTCACACCCCCAGCCCCTCGTCCTCATCCCCCCCGGGCTGGCCCACAGTCCTGGAGACAAAGCAGCCCCAGACGGGCTCTGGCCACCACTGCCCACCCCAGCTCCCCGTCCGAGCTTCGCTCGACTCCCCCGGCCCCGGGTGCAGCAGCGCTGTCCCGGGGACACAGCGGGGTCCCCACAGCCCCCAGAGCAGCAGAGCCATCCCGGGGACGCCCGTGGGACACGAGGCTCTGCCAGCACCCCCACGGGCGGGCACCCGCGGGGCGGCGGAGCAGGGACACGTACCGAAAATGCCGGGAGAAACTCCGGTCCTTTCCCATTTGTCAGGGTGCGGCGGGAACAAAAGGGAGACGCTTCAGATGCTCATGCAGCTGAGCCTCAGGCTCGGCTCACGCCCACGACGCGGCCGCTCCGACAGCCCCAGCGCCAGCCGCTGCCGCCCGCCTGTGGCACCCCCGCCGTGCCCGGGGAGCGCGGCCAGAGCGGGCACCTCGGCCCGGCTCAGCCCCTCGGCCCGGCTCCTCCTGCCACGCTGCAGCCCCTGGGGCAGCTTCACCATCGGCCGAGAGCCTCCGCTCGTCTCTGCCGGGCTCCAGTGCCAGTCCTGCCCGGCTCTGCCCCGGCTCGCCGCCGACGACCCTCCCTCTTCCCCTAAAAACTGCAGGCGCTGTAATTTCCAGCTGGAAGGATCTCGTAACAGAAAGGAGGGCACGGCTCGGCGCCGAACTCCGGGGGGATGCCTCCCTGGTGCTAATTAGTTGACTTCTAAAGTGCTTGTGTTTAAATTGCGTGCTGCAGTAAGGGGCGAGAAACCTTAAAGGCAAACGGCGTCGGGGGTGCGGATTTTGGGCGGGGGTGGAGCTGCCAGCCAGGACCGGGACCGGGACCGGGACCGGGACCAGAGTCATGGGCCCAAACCCACACATGGAGCATCCTCTACCCCCTGGGTAGCACAGCTACCCAGTTGGAATAAAAGAGAAAACCCGTCTTTAAGTTTAAATAACGCCATCTTTAAGCAAATCACTGGCGTTTGATGAAGAGGATGTGAAGCTTCCCAGAGCTGCCAACATCACACACAATCTCTAGGTAGTGGCAAAGGAAGGAGAAATTAAAAACGTATGGTTTAGGTCCAGAACAACCAGCAAAGACCTGACCTTGAGTCTGTCGGTTGTGCAGAAAAACACGTCCCAGGCTGGATTAAAACACTGAGCTACACTTGGATTATATCTGAACTGTGCTGTGGAAACCACTACCGGTCCTGAAAAGCCCTGCTGGTCCAGCTAAATGCTAAATTCGGGAGAAGAAACTCTTGCAGGCTTTACCCCCAGAGCAGGAATTCTGCCTGTGGACCCCAAATTCTCGAAGCTCTTCTACCCGCGTGCGTGGGACGGGGGTCAGCGCCAGCAGCTCCCGCAGCCCCGGGGGATGCGGAGCCTCCGCACCCTGGAGCGGGACTGGCTCCAGCCGGGCAGCAGCGCCGAGCTGTGGTTCCATTCCCGTTCTCCCCGCGCCGGGAGGCTCCACAATCGCTCAGCTGGCTGCAGATGTTTCGCAGACGGGATCGTTGTCACCAGTTAGCAGGAGCAGAGGTGCTTTCGGCCCGGGAGTGCAGGCAGGCTGGCATGCAGTGGCCGAGCTCCGGGGCTGGGAGCCCCTCACAGCCTTTCCCCGGCCACCCCGCTCATCCCTGGGCACAGCCCAACCCCCCCGACAGCTTTTGGAGAGGCTCACCCTCTCCTGACACAGCCCTGCTCCAGCTCCAGTAACGACTCCTCAAAGAGCAGATCCACACCCCGTGCCTGATCCCCTTCCCCATCAGCACCCAGGGTGCCCTGAGTTGTCCCAAACCCAGTGTCCCTGTGCCCAAACCACGCTGTGCACCACGACCTGGGGGCTTTGTCCTTGCCCTGACCGGGACAGGCAGTCCCACAGCTCCGGGGGCACGGAGATTTTCAAAGAAACACCCCCAAAAGGATTTTCCTGCAGCTCCATGTTGCTTTCCCTGTTTTCTTTAAGACACTGGAAAACTCATCCTAAGTAACCACTTCCCAAAATAAAAGTTGTGACTCCAGCAGGGTGCAGGCGGGCCAGGCTGAATCCCATCTGCATCCCAGCCGGAGTTTGATTTGCCAAAGGAATTTAATCTCCTATCAGGAGATTTCGCACCGAGGCATTTTGGTCATGACCTATTTGAACCCCGCCAATAAAAAAGGAACTCGCTCCCAGTTGTCTCACTGGTGACACGTTTTGTTCCCTGCTGCCCTAATTCCCCTTTTTTTTTTTTTTTTTTTTGGGGGGGGGGCAGTTGAGCATATGCTGGGCCATCAGATTATGGATATTTTTTTTTTTTTTTTTTTTTTTTTTTAATGGAAGCAAACAAGCTGCTTTTTCCTCCATTACCATCCTGTGATCCAGGTGTTTTTGCAGTGGGAATGCAAGGAGCATGGAGAGGACGACAGTGTCCATGTCAGCATCAGGGACTCGAGGGGTCTCTCATGCTCCATCCAAAAGAGCTGGGAAGCTCCCCCAGCCTTGGAGAAAGGGGTATGTGGAGGGGGGTGAGAAGCAGGGAAGCAGAACAATCCATAACATATAAATCCTAGTGGCTGAAACGAAATTTCTGATCCAGGGCCGGTCACAGATGGCTGGAGCAGTTTAATACAGGAACACGCCAAGCAGTTTTATTGCCGTGAAAAACAAGCTGAGACAAATAGATCATGTTGGGAGCGTTATTAACACGGACTCGGTGGAATTTCTGCAGTAATAAGGGAGCCCCCATGGGCAGCGATTTCAGCTGTGTCAGGGATCAGAGGTGGCTGCGATGGGAGCGGGCTCAGCCCAGCCCAGCTCAGCCCAGCACGGCCCCGCTTGGCTTTCCCCTGGGAGCAAACGGAGCGAAACCAAAGCAGGGAAGAACAAACTGCCCCAAAGTCATGCCCGCAGCTCCGAAGCACAACACGACTCACAGGAGACCCAAGACAGCATCTCACAGTGCAAACGGAGCCAGAGTTCTCCCCTAAGGACGCACCGGGGCGGGGGGCTGGACCGCACACATCCCCCCTGCCAGTCCAGGTTAACGGGACAGTGGCTGTGTTGTTATTCCCAGCACCGCGGGAGGGGAGGAGGGGATCTGAATTTCCCCCTGTTCGGCCGCAAACAGATGTTTTTAACCTAAACGGCGCTGCCAGGGGCTGGTGCATCCCTGGCAAAGCTCGCCCTGCAAAGGGACCCAGCGCCCGGGACGTGGCGCTGAGCGAGTGCCGCAGCCCTCGGTGACAGCGAGGAGCATCCCCCGAGTCCCGCTCGGCTCCGGAACCGCAGCTCTGCCCTGGTTTGGAACCAGCTCAGAAATCAGAGCATCACCAAGGGACGTGACCCCCAGAGACGGCGGCCGGCCCGAAATAACCCATCCCCTGGGCAGCCCGGCGGGGCACAGCCGGCCCCGCCACAGGGGACGAACCCCGCGGTGCCCCGGGGCAGAGCCGCGCTCCGGGGTCGCAGGTGATGGGATCACACAAATTAGAGCCTCCCCCTCCTGGCGGAGTCCTTGAGAGGAGCAGCTCCGAGGCAATGCGGATGCTAAGAGTTAATTAACTTCCCGCACACCTTGTTTTCGCAGCGCCAGGGGCTGCCACATTCCGGAATTAACCTGATTTAAACCCATTTCCCTCACTCCCAGGAAGGGTGCGTTTGTTACTCACCCGAGACAGCTCATCTTTCCCCTGGCAGCCGGATTTCAGCATCCTTGGGCAGAACTACAACTGTGCACTTTGCCTGCACACATCAGCCATATGGGCAGGGGATGGGAGCGGGGAGGACCCGGCACAGCACGTGCATTATCCCCGCTCTCCACAACCAAGCAGATGAAAAAAATGTCAGCAAATTAAAATCTGCAGGAGCTTAATTCTGGGCAAATGGGATGAAATCCATTTGAGATAAAAAGAAAGGGGGGGAAAAAAATAAAATCCAATAGTGGAAAAGACCGACTCGAGGAGAGGGGAGAGGCGGATCCGTGTGCTGAGTCGGGGGTCTGGGGTTACGCTGAGCCGCAGCACTTTGCAGCAAGCGCCGTGAAACCCGGGAGCCCAGGGAGGGGACAGCTGAGGACAGCCGGCAGCAGCAACTGCACAAAAATAAATACAGCTGGTGCAGGGGGAAGATCCAATCAGGCCAGCGCGAGGGTCAGTGGGAGACGGGGACGGACTGGCGCCTGGCCCTGCGTGACGGGGGACATACGGGCACACACAGCCTGCCACCTCCGTGTGCCCATGCCAGCGTTCAGCCGCCTGCCCGGGGCACGGGACAGCGGCGGGGACCCTCATTGGCATCAGCCCAGCGTCCAGCCCCATCCCTGGCCGATGGCACTGCCATCCTGGGGAGAAGTGGCTCATTCCAGCCCTCCGAGGGCTCCTCTCCACCAGGCTCCTCAGCATGGATGAGACCAGCGGGGTGTGCAGGACTGTCCCTGTCTCAGGTGTCTCAGTGCCTGGAGAACTGGGCACAGCCTCACAGCCAAGGTGCCGAGTCCTCCCTGAGGTGATCCCACAGCACAAGCCCCAGGACACTCGCTGGGTCAGGAACGATGGGCTCTTCTGCCCAGACTGTACCCACATCCCTGCTCGGTGTGGCTGCCCTGTGCCCCAGGACAGCACAACGGCCACACCAGCACCCCCACTCTGCACCCACCCCAGGGCCTGTGCTGGAACTAGGGCACCCCCTGCATGAACCCCCACAGCCCTTCCCAGCCCTGGGTACTGCCTCAGGGCACAGACCCCAGACCCCTCCTCAGTCAGTGACAGACTGAATGGGCTGGAATCACCCAAGGAATTCACAGCACCCTGAATCCAGAGCTCCTGGGAGCTGTTCAGCCCCTTCAGTGAGAGGAAAAGCAGGGGCAGCTCTTGCTTGGCAGCAAGGCCATTGGAGAGACCCCAGGATCAGCAGCTGGGATCAGCACCCGCAGCTGGGAAACCTGCTGTCCAAGGCACCTTTTTTATTTATTTTCTTGACTTCATTTCATTAAGATTAGACAGTAAATCTTTTCCCTGAGCTAAATATTTCATTTCCATTAAACCCAGATTAGCTGCCAGATCCACAGCACCCCTTGCCCCAGCCCTGGCATTGACCTTTCACACGGGGGCAGGGGGCAATCAGGGCTTTGACCCTGTTTTGGGGAGCCATAACGTGGTGTTGGCCCTGGCATCACAGACTGGGGCATGGGATAAGCTTTGGGTGGCAGCACCAGGTCCAGCCATGCTCTCCTCACTGACACAGGGATTGCTGGGATGGGGACATCCTGGGGGGAACCTGCTGTGCCCCCCACAGAGGGGCTTGGGTCCAGAAGCAGATTTGGACACTTATTCAAATCCCCTCTGTGGGGGGAAGTAATCCCCTATAATTCCCCAGGGATGATGACAAAGGGGAAATCCAAGGCATTTGAGGTATTTTCACAGATCTTGCTGAGGGAAAGAATTTTCCTGAATTGTGAGTGGTGGGGGCTTATTTTTTGATTTGGGGTGATGGTTCAGGCCTGGCTCAGTGCCATCCATCCCTGCCCCCAGCTGTTGGCAGGTCGGGTCCTCCAGAATGCTCAGTGGGGACAGGACAGGCTGGACATGGGCACCTGGACAAGGTGACTGCAGGCAGCTGACAGTTCCCTCTGCACCCTGGCCCTGCAGGGCTCTGTGCCTGTTGTCCCCAGGAGTGCAGAGCTCTGGGGGACCCACAGGCAGCCACAGCACAGCAGGGGCACACTGTGGGTGTGCCAGGGCCCCCGACCCAGCCCCCCAGCCTCCCCATCACCGGGTCGTGGCGGAGACCCCGCACGGGGACGTTGTTATGGAAACTGTAATATCTTGCAGTTCCTCTGATTAAAGCAGGAATTGGAAAGCTGGGCCCGGAGCGAGGCCAGATGGAGACCTGATTCCCTAATGGCCATGGTCTCAGCCTGGCTGTAATCCCACCACGTGTCCCTGTGCCAGCACAGCTCCAGCCCCAGCTCCAGCCACACTGCCTAAGAGGCACAGGGGCTCCAGAGGTGCTGGGGCCCCCGAGCCCCAGCAGAGCATTGCCAGGGCATCCCGGCATGAGTGGCCACTCCCTGGCACCCCAGGCAGCCCATGGTCCCAGCAGAGACCCTCCCCAGTCCCCCACTGCCAGAGCTGCTGGCAGCGCTGGCCAAGCCCTCGCCTGCACCAGCTCTCACCCTGCAGAACTCAGATTATCTTCTGGACAGGCTTTTGGAGAATCTCCAGTGGCTCTGCAGCTAATCCCATCTGCCTTCCAAATCCTGTCCAGGAATGGGAGCTCCATCCCCTGCTGCAGGCAGAGGCAGTGGGGTGCAGGCCCCACACACACCCTGGGCAGGAGGGCACAGGGGGGACTGGACTAAGATGCCACCAAGCTTGGTTCAGCTGTCCCTTGGAAAGCTGGTTGGCATCTTCCCTGCAGGATCCTCCCAACCCCTTCCCTGCAGGATCCTCCCTACCCCTTCCCTGCAGGATGATTCCCTTCCCACAGGAGCCCCCAACCTGCCCTGCCCAGCCCTGCTCCCCTTGCAGCAGCAGGCACAGAAGCCGTGGTTTGGTGGCCCCAGGGCAGCGTGCAGGTGGCCTCTCCTACCTGATGCTGTCGATCAGGTGCCGGTGGGACTCCTGGGTGAGCACCATGCACAGGGCATAGGCCAGGCACTCCACCCTCCTCTCGGCGGCATACTGCTTCAGCACGGTGAACACCTTCTCCTTCAACTCCGGCTGCTCCCCGAGGATGGCATCCACCTGCAGCGTGGGAGAGGAGAGGGGCACTGGGCAGAGAGCGTGGAACCATGGGCACTGCCACACGGAAAATGTGTCCAACTCTCTGCTCAGCAAATATGGAGGGAACCATGCAGGGAGGAGAGGGACCCTTCAGACATCAGCCCATCACACAGCACTGCTCTGCTCTCACACACGGCCCTGCTGCTGCAAACATTCCACCTGAACAGCAGCGTGACCCCAAACTCTGCTGGGTCACAGTGGCCCTGCTGGAGTGGCTCTGGCACAGCTGGGGTGGGATCAGCCTGGAGTCTGTCTGGCAGAGGATGCTACAAGGGCCTTTTGGAGCTATTTAAGCTTCGTGCATCACTCCCTGATCCTTCTGGGCAGCCCCATCCTGCCCTTAGCACCGGGAAGCTGCTGGGAATGGGGAGGCAGAACATGCTGAGTGCCAGCCCTGGAAACAGCACTGACAGTTCCCAGCCACTGTCCCATCCTCTCCAGTTGGGATAGGCAGAGTAATTAGCTAATTACCATCGAGCCAATTACCCTGCACCTTATTGACCTCCTCCCACACTGGGGGGCTGCCTCTTGACCTTGGGCAGTGGGAGCTGGTTCCTCTCCTGGACATCTCGTGTGGGATGCAGGAATTCCCTGTGGCTGCCTCCAACCTGTGTGTGTTGGGTTTTCCTCTGCCAGCACGTTTAACTGCAGGGTTTAACTGCAGGAGGGGGAGAGGAGCCCCTCACCCTTCCCCGGGGCTCTGGGGGGTGTGCAGGGCTCTGTGTGCACCCCTGTGGTGGCACTGCCAGGAAGCCCACGGGCATCACCTGCCTGGGGAAGGAGACCATTTCTGCCAGGAGTTGTCCCCCTTGGCAGCTGCCCAGGGAGCCCTAGGTTGTCACCAGGACCCAGCAGAGCCCCCGGGGTTGCTGGCTCTGCGCAGGCGCCGCGGGGGCTCCGGCAGCGGCAGCTCTTCAAGGTCACCAAATCTGGGGCAGCCGCAGCAGCAGTGTCCCCTGGGCTGGCTCGTGAGCACGGTCCCCAGGTCCAGCACAGGACTGACAGACTGTGCTGCTCCTGCTGGGATGGGTCCCAGAGGGCTGCTGTGAAATTTGCAGGGCTTGGTGGGGTAGGAATTGCAGATCACAAAATCGTTTCAGTTGGAAGAGATTTCCCAGATCCTCGGGTCCAAGCTGTGCCCGATCCCCACCCTGTCACCCAGCCCAGAGCACTGAGTGCCACGTCCAGCCACTCCTTGGACACCTCCAGGGAAGGGTGCTCCACCACGGGGGTGCTGCCAGCCCTCAGGGAATTCCCAGCGTGTCCCTGAGCACGCAGGGGACAGGAGAAGACACTGCTCGGGAACTGAGACCGTGAGCACCTCCCTGGCTTCCCAGTGATGCCCCAGGAAGCCGGACACTGGCACAGCCCTGCCCCAGTGCCACTGACATGGACACCACTGTCCATTCACCCTGGGGCTCCACCAAACGAAGGAGGCTGGGAAAAAGTGACCCGCGGGCAGTGCAGGTGTGAAATACAAACCGCCTGCACCCTCCGACCTTGCAGCCTCGCAGCGGTGGGCAGCAGCACCAGCAGCACCGGCCAGAGCCGGGGACCCGGGAAAAGGAGGGGTTAAAATGCTGGGTTTGACATTTTCTACATCATCGAGAAACTGAAGCCACTTCAAACATCTGCGAATTCCCTCTGGAGAGGCATCTGCCAGCTGAGCTGTGCTCCAGCAGCCAGCAGCACGTGTGCTCTGTCTTCCTACTCCTGCCCCGGCTGGCAGCGGCTGTCCCGGGTGGCTTTGTTGGGCTGGGGAGGGAGGGGACGGAGGTGCTCACGACACCACAACAAACTCGCTCTCCTGTGATCATCCAGGAATCTTTTACTCGGCTTAATGTGAACTTCAGAGACGGAGGCGGTGTGGAACAACCGCCCCTCCTCATTAATCTCCTGTAATCAGCAGGTATCTGTTTCCCACGCCCAAGAATCCAAACCTCAGTGGGTATTTGTGGATCTTTAATGGAGAAGCTGACTGAGGGGATTCGCCTGATACCCACAAATCTCTTTATGGATGTCTCGTTCCTTTATTAACTCGGGATCAAAAAAAAAAAAAAAAAAAAAAAAAATGCCCTACCAGCCTGGTTATTTTCATAACAGCATTTTAAAAGGCTACTTTGAAATGGAAATTAGAAAGATTGAAAAAAACCCAAACCTACTGTGATCAAATTTATAATTAGCACAAGGCGAAGTGTTTGGTAAAATACCCACTAGGAAGCTTTCAGGAGCACAATAAAGATGTAATCACGTTGATGTTTTCCCTTTTGCAACAAAATAAGAACTAAAATGTCTGCGGGGTGACAGGCTCAGACTTTGGCGGGACATCCAGGCACGCAGCAGAGCAGGATCTGCCCTGTGGGTTTCCCCACGCTCTTGTATTGCAAAGGAATAGGATCTTGGGGTCATCCCCAGGGATTCTCCTTTGCAGCACCCATCTGTTCTCCCAGGTAATCACCAGACCCTTCTCTCGCTCCAAATCTGCACCCCATCCCTGCCACCAAGCCAGGAGCATTCCCCACCCGTGCGCCAAGGCTGGAGGTGAGAATCTCCAACCCGCTGGGCACGGGGGGTGCCCAGGACCCCGGCCCCTTCTCCCACACCCCGGCCTCACCTTCCTGCTGAACTCCTGCGCCTTCTGCCTCCTGTCGCGGTGCGCGGGGCCGGGCTCCCTGGCGGGGTCCCCGCGCTGCGGCCGCAGCAGCGCCAGGCGCAGGCAGCGCCCGCGGCACGACCCCACCAGCGCGGCCGCCGCCTCGGGCAGCACCACCGGCGTCCCGTCCACCTCCAGCACGTAATCCCCGGGCTCCAGCCCGCAGGCCGCCGCGGGAGACTCGGGGCTCACGCTGGCCACGCGCGGGGGGCTCTCGCTGGCCAGCTCGAAGCCGAAGCATCCCCGCGGCCCCGGCGGGATGCTGGCGTGCTGCAGCCGGGACACCACGCCGATGCTGGGGGGGACGTTGCCGCAGCGCCGGGCCAGCCCCAGCAGCGCCTCGCAGCCCAGGGAGGACACGGGCTGCCCCTCGATCTCCAGCACCTCGTCCCCCGGGCGCAGCCCCGCCAGCGCCGCGCTGCTGCCCTCCTGCACCCAGAGGATGTAGCACGGCCCGGAGCCGCTTATCCGGAACCCGAAGGACTCGGGCCAGCCCTGGTTGGTTGCCGGCATGGCTGCGACTGGAAAAGAAGGAAAAGAAAGGAGTTGTGAGGGTTTTCGCTCCTCGGGGATCGTTCCTGGAGATGCTCTGTGGAGCCCATCGGGTGAGGGGTTGCAGTGAGTGCTGTGTCCCCTCACCGTGGGAAGGAACGCCCCAAGAGCCTTCTTTTCCTCTAGATTTCATTAAAATAACAGCTTTTATTCTGTCTTTGGCTGCTGGCGGTGCCATTGAGGAGGCCACGTTGGCTGGGAAGGTCGTGGCACTCAAATGTGACCTGGCACAGCCCTGGTCTCACCTGTGACACCCACCTACCCTTCTCCCCAGGAACCCCATTTAGGTATCTTGTATTTATTTGTCTGTCAAAATGATTAATTCATTTCTCTGACATGTTACATTAATGAATAGATGATCCAAGGACTTAAACCAGCTCGATTTTCACCAGCTCTTCTCAACACCCAATATTTTAGCTGTTTTCAACTAAAAAATTACTGTAGATTCATTAGAATTTGTCAGATCCCCTGAGCTCTCCCAGGGTCGTTTCTTTGTCCCGTATATGAGTTGTCCTGATGGCAGCATCCTGAAATGGCAGGGTGATGGTTTTTAGCCGGACTTGTCTGTGGTTCACGTGAAGGGTTTGGACTGGCTCCATGGATGCTCGAGGAGAGATCGGGCACATCAGCCCTGCACATCTGCAGGAGTCGTCTTTGCCCAGTGTAAACCGGCCAGCTGATGTGCTCAGTGCACTCGGGCGCCCTTTCCCTGCTGTGCTGTCCAGCTGACCTCGCTTCCAACCCTCCCATTCCGTGGTTCTGGGATGTGTCAGTGCCTGCACTGAAATATTTCACGTGTGGTTTTCCTCTGCGTTTGATCTCAGCTGTCCGTGGAGATGCTTTTTTACCCCCGTGTTTATTCCCTCTGTGTCACTGAACACACATTAAGCACTTAAAAAAATCAAACTCAGACAATTTTACCTGGGCAAAATCATCTTACAGGGACTATGAGACTCAGAGGGGAAGAGCTGAGGGTGAAGCAGAGGGTGAAACCTATCTGTGGCTAAACCCCATCCCCGGGGCTGCTGAGCACAAGTTCTGACAGCTCCAGCAGGAGCCCAGTAAGCACTGGGATGGTCCCAGTGCTGCTGCTGTGGGCTGTGCTCCAGGGAAAAGCCCGGCAGAGCAGCGGGGAGCCGCACCCCCTTCCTCCTCGCCGCCCCTCGGCTCTAGCACTTACAGAAGTCCGCGGCCATCCAGGCGAGCCGGGGGCTCTCACCGGCGCCAGGTTTGTCCCACCAAGGGCTCGAAGCTTTCTCGACTCTCCTCCATCACCCCCGGAAGGGCTTCCCAAGTACCCTCAGGCCTCCGGGGAGCATCTTCCCGGCTGCCCCGTGCTCGCTGCAGCCGCTCCGGGGTGGGTGTAAACGGCTGCCGTGGCACAGAGCGGGCAGGGGTGGCTGCCCCTTCCCGGACTTCTTACGAGAGCCCTGCGCCCTTCCAGCTGCTCCAGCTCAGCGCCGGACACGCACCAAGGGCTTTCTGGCCCTTTCGTTTCCTAATTAACTTTATTTCCATCGCACAGAGGAGCGCGGGCAGACTAATTGCCGTGCTCGTCCTGGCTGAGCCTGGTGCTGACCTGAGCCTGCAGATCTGGGGGGAATTAGGAGCTGGAAGGAGGGAAAACAGATTAGTGCCCGTGGAGGGAAATCCTTCACCCACAGGGCAATCCGAAGCGACAGCGCCGTGCGGAGACGCAGGGACAGCGCCGGGGGGACCCGGGCGTGCCTGCAGAGGTGAGTGAGACACCGAGATTTTGGGATTGCAGCCTACTCCTGGCTTGCTGCGGGGATCTGGGGGTCGAGGACTTCGGGGCTCACCAGTCCCCAGCCAGGCTGCTCCGTGCGGGGCTGCGCGGGGTCCTCGCAGGGGCGAGAGCCGAGTGTTTGGCCGCAGACCCCCCCACACCGACTGCCCCTTAAGCTGCTATTTCTGATTTTCTCCTCGGCTTCCTCGGCACTGAGGGATCCCAGGGCTTAGCACACTAAGAGGTTTTAGGGAATTACACGTCCTGCTGCGGCACCGGCGGGAGGGGCGTCTGCATCTCTCCATGGACCACGCAGCGATCCGGCCTCCCTTCGGACTGGGTGGGAAAACCCCCGGACCACCCGGGACAACCGGCACGGGGAAAACCTCCCCGGGACACCCGGGACAGCCGGCACGGGGCTGGGCACAGCCTCAGCAAGGAGAACTGTGGATCCACAGCCCGAGGATGAGCGCGATGTGGAGGAGGGTCTTCCTGCTCCTCCCTCCTCTTCCTGCTCCTCCTGTTCTCCCCAGCTCCTTTCTGGCAGGTTGTCCTGTACAAATCTCCTTTTGAGCAGCAATCCCCGGGCTTTGGGGCAATTCTCCTCCCGTGTTGACACTGACACACAGAGCTCCTACAAACTCATGCAACTCTGTTACTATTCCCTGCCCAAACTGTCAAAACTGCAATTAATTGGTTTTTTTTCCTTTTTCTTTTCTTTCTTTCTGTTCAGCCAGTGAGGTAATTGCTTCTTTCCCCTCCATTTTAAACTGACTTTATCACTTTAAACACTGAATTTTAATCCTTGCAAGACCTGAGTTCTGGGATCCCAAGTGAATGGTGGTGGTTTCCATTAAGACCCTCTGCCAGGCTTTGACCAGATGAGACTTTCTAAGTGATTTTCACAGCGCTTGGCCTGAATGAGCTTCATCCCCCTGAGTCTCAGCCTCTGTCCAGGTATTTGCTGGCTGGTTGTCCTTGAGCACAGCCTGTAAGGGCACCAATAGTGAACAAGCTTCTTGGCAGTGCTGGTGCCAGTCCCAGTGGGGTGGCTCTCGCTGAGCTCCTGTCCTGGCTGTGCCCAGGGACTGTGGCACACAGACCCTGCCTGTGCCCCCACAAACAAACCACCTCGTGCCCACCCCAGCCCCTTCTGTGCCGCCAGGCTTGCCAGGTGACATCCAGTGACCCAAGCCAAGCTATTTCTGTACCTGCAGAAATTCTGCTGTCTCAGTAGGTGAAAATGGCTTTTTCCTTCCATCCTCCATCAGGACCCAGGTGTCTTGGGCTGCACTACTCCAAGACAGCTGTGCCCCAGGAATATTTTGGCTGCATTTCTCCCTCTCATGTCCTGTTTGGTGCACTGGGGGCCCAAGTGGGTGCACTGGGCTTGCCAGGGGAAAAAACAGACTCTTCCTGAAACTCAAGCTCCTCTCCTGCCTCCCACCAAGCCGGTTCACCTTCTCTCTATCCGAAGCCCCTGGAGCATCCCTGGAACGCTTACCTGTGCTGCCCGAGCTCCAGCCAGCGGCACAGCGGGGCCCAGAGCTGGGAAAACCATCCCAGCAGTTTGGGAGCCTTTGGATCGGCGACGCGGCGGCCGCGACAGGGCGAGTTTGAGTTTCTCTGGCAAATTCCAGGCGGGCACCGTAACCCAATCGGCGCGGGGCGGGCGGTTTCAGCTGTCAGAGCGAAGCGGGGCGGGAGGGAAGGGAAGGGAAGGAGGAAGGGAAGGAAGGGAAGGGAAGGAAGGGAAGGGAAGGGAAGGGAAGGGAAGGGAAGGAAGGGAAGGGAAGGAGGAAGGGAAGGGAAGGGAAGGAGGAAGGGAAGGGAAGGGAAGGGAAGGGAAGGGCGGGGCCGGCAGGTGCCGGGGCGACCCCTCACCTGCGGCAGGAGGCTCCGCGGTACCCGGAATCCCGTGGGCAGGCACGACAACATCGCTTTGGAGGCTTCGCCGAAGGCCAAAGCACTGGAAGGGTTTTTGGCGCTCCCTGAGGAGCGGCACAGGACGGGCACGGGCAGTGGGTGGCGACGCTCCGGCAAGCCGGGAGCAGCACACGGTAACGAGCTGGGGCTGCCACAGCTCCGGCGTTCTCGGGCTGGTTTCGCTGATGTTTTTAGGGCTCTGTCGCCCCTCAGCCGCCGCCGGGCCGGGGCCGGGCCGGGCCTGCAGCCGCCGCTGGGGCCGCCGCGGCGCCTGAGGGCGCTGAGGCCTCCAGGGCCGAGCGGCGCCGCTCTGCAGGGCCCGGCCCGCAGCGGGGCCGGTGCCGGGAACGGCGCTGGAAGGGGCTGGAGAATTCCTGAGGGAGCCGGGAGGGGGCTCGGCTGCGGGAAAGGGGACTCGGGGTGGGGCTGATGGCTCCGCACAGCGCCCTGGCAGGAGGGGCGGCCCCAGGCCGGGCTCTGCTGCGGGGGCCGGGCACAGGAGCAGGGGGAGCGGGTACAGGAGCAGAGGGAGCGGGCACAGGAGCAGAGGGAGCGGGTACAGGAGCAGGGGGAGAGGGCACAGGAGCAGAGGGAGAGGGCACAGGAGCAGAGGGAGCGGGCACAGGAGCAGAGGGAGCGGGTACAGGAGCAGGGGGAGCGGGTACAGGAGCAGAGGGAGAGGGCACAGGAGCAGAGGGAGCGGGCACAGGAGCAGAGGGAGAGGGCACAGGAGCAGAGGGAGCGGGCACAGGAGCAGGGGGAGAGGGCACAGGAGCAGAGGGAGCGGGTACAGGAGCAGAGGGAGCGGGCACAGGAGCAGGGGGAGCGGGTACAGGAGCAGAGGGAGCGGGTACAGGAGCAGAGGGAGCGGGCACAGGAGCAGGGGGAGCGGGTACAGGAGCAGAGGGAGAGGGCACAGGAGCAGAGGGAGCGGGCACAGGAGCAGAGGGAGAGGGCACAGGAGCAGAGGGAGCGGGCACAGGAGCAGAGGGAGAGGGCACAGGAGCAGAGGGAGCGGGCACAGGAGCAGAGGGAGCGGGTACAGGAGCAGGGGGAGAGGGCACACGGAGCAGAGGGAGCGGGCACAGGAGCAGAGGGAGCGGGCACAGGAGCAGAGGGAGCGGGCACAGGAGCAGAGGGAGAGAGGGCACAGGAGCAGAGGGAGCGGGCACAGGAGCAGAGGGAGCGGGCACAGGAGCAGGGGGAGCGGGTACAGGAGCAGAGGGAGCGGGTACAGGAGCAGAGGGAGCGGGCACAGGAGCAGGGGGAGCGGGCACAGGAGCAGAGGGAGCGGGTACAGGAGCAGGGGGAGAGGGCACAGGAGCAGAGGGAGCGGGCACAGGAGCAGAGGGAGCGGGCACAGGAGCAGGGGGAGCGGGCACAGGAGCAGGAGGGAGCGGGCACAGGAGCAGAGGGAGCGGGCACAGGAGCAGAGGGAGCGGGTACAGGAGCAGGGGGAGAGGGCACAGGAGCAGAGGGAGAGGGCACAGGAGCAGAGGGAGCGGGCACAGGAGCAGAGGGAGCGGGTACAGGAGCAGGGGGAGAGGGCACAGGAGCAGAGGGAGCGGGCACAGGAGCAGGGGGAGCGGGTACAGGAGCAGGGGGAGCGGGTACAGGAGCAGAGGGAGCGGGTACAGGAGCAGGGGGAGAGGGCACAGGAGCAGAGGGAGCGGGCACAGGAGCAGAGGGAGCGGGCACAGGAGCAGAGGGAGAGGGCACAGGAGCAGAGGGAGGGGCACAGGAGCAGAGGGAGAGGGCACAGGAGCAGAGGGAGAGGGCACAGGAGCAGGGGGAGCGGGCACAGGCGGAGCCCAGCAGGGATTTCCTCAGGGAAAGGGCGGTCGGGCCTCGGAACTGCCCGGGGAGGGTCGGAGTGCCCATCCCTGGGGTGCCCAAGGAGTGTCTGCGTGTGGCACTCTGGGCTGGGGACAGAGTGGGCGTCGGGAACGGCTTGGGCTCAATGGGCTCGGAGGTTTTTTCCAACCTAAAGGATCTCGGGATCCTGTGTTCCTGCCTTGGCCCTCGCAGAGATACATAAAGCATCGCCCTCAGTGCTGGGTGCTGCTGGGCTGGGGCTGCTCCATCCCTGAGCCCAGGGAATGCAGGGAGCTGGCGCCCAGGGTCAGGTAATAACAGCTGCTCCTGTTCCATTCCAGGGCTCGGGATGGACTTCCTGACGCTCTTCCTGCTTTACCTGTGCTTTGTGCTGGCCATCACTGCCCTGATCTGCCTCTGCTCGGGAAGGAAGGAGAGTTTCCTCACAAGGAGTGTCAGCAGGGCAAGCCAGGTAAAGCACTGGGCTTCCAGGCAGAGAATGAACTTCCAGGGGAATGATCATCTCCCGTTCTGGTGATCTGCCCTGCTTTGTTGTGCTAAAAGTAGTGCAACTGCTATATCTGTTCTCAAAAAAAGAAAAAAAGCTGGTGGATGTGGTTAGAGTGATAATATATTTCATACTGTTTAAATGTCTGCTCCCAAGGAAGTGGGATAGGAAGTAGAAAGACACTTCCTTTGAGATGATTAAACCCTGCCCAAGCAGGTAATAAAAACCGTTTGGGTTTCCCAGCTTACACCCCTGCCTGTGCCTGTCTGGGATGAGGATGGAGCTTCTGACCATGCCAGAAGTGCCTTCTTCAGTAACACGACAACACAGCTTTGAAAAATTAAATAAGAATCAGGCCCCAGGAATTTGCAGTTTTGTGATATTGGCTGCTGTCATCGAGAGGAAAAAGGTGGGGGAGGTTTGAGGATTAAAATAAGGAGAGAATTATAAGTGGTGGCAGATATTTTAGGGGAAGCTCTTTAATGTGTGTAATAATGCTGCAGGCTCTTGTTCACTAAGAAAGAAGCAGGAATGAAGAGCTTTAAAAGAGGATTAAGAATTGGCATTTTATTGTAAAAACGGGGAATTGGAAAAGTACCAGTTCATTTTTCTGTCTGTTGGGCTGTGTCTGAATGAAAAGGGGAAAAAAAAGCTGTAATATTCCTGGAACGTAAAGGATGAGAGAATTATCACTTAAATTTAAATTATGTTTAATGCTGTTCACAGGAGTTCAGACAGACTTTTTTTATTACTGGTATTATACTTCCTTTTGGTTTATAGACACACTGTGCAGAGAAATTGATTTTTTTCCCCCATATCTTAATAGCTGCTGCTATGAAGTGTTTAAACATCAGCAATTAAATTACTGCTGTGGTATGAGCCACTGTCTGGAGGAATCTAATCAATACCCGTGCCTGGGAAATAAATACATGTGAATGTAATCAATATTTTACCTGGGATATAAGTACAGGCAAGGCTAAATGTAAAGTCACACTATAAGATAAATTATTATAAGGTAAGGACCAATAAAATACAAACCCCAGAATATCAGAAGGGTCTGATGCTCTTAGAGAGCATCCAAAGGATGGTGAAGGGCCCTGGAGGGGCCGTGGAGGAGCAGCTGAGGGCACTTGGGATTAGCCTGCAGTGTGTTGAGGCTTCCTGCAGGTTCTTTTCTGCTGGGTTGTGTTTCCTCTTGCAGCACACTTGAAATAAAACTTCTTTTTACAAACGCTCGTCCCTCGAACTGCCGAGCTGAGACGTACCACTTCACACCAAAATATTTAGCATCTTCTCAGCTCCACATATGCTTTTTGCCTCCTGGTCTTTCACATCTGAGGCAAGAAGCTCTCGCTGCATATTTTCCTTCCATGCCAGCTAGAAATAGGCTCAGCTGCTCTAATTCCTGTGCCGTGTTGCTATAGAGATCTGTCAGCTCAGAGTCAGACAATTGCACAGGCACAGCCCTGGCTGAGGGCTCCACTCCACGAGCAGGGCAGGTTCCTCCTTCAGCACCTCGGGCTGGGCTTCAAGGGCCAGCTAGAGAGGGAGCCATCAGGCTGGAGCAGAGCTGTAGCTGGAGAAAATGGATCTTTTGGGGTTTGGCTGGCTTGTGGATTTTTTTCTCTCTCTTTTCTGGACCCACAGGCTTTATCCCTTTGCTTATCTCCCCTTGATCTGTCAGATGGGCTGATGGAGCATATTGTAGCTGGGGAATTGCTCAGTTCTATCCCTGCTTAACCCAGCCCCACCCTAAGCTCCTTAGAACTTTCACACATTAACCCAGATACGTTTGTTGGGGTCTGAGGGGCTCCCAGGAATATTGGAACCTCAGTCCATGTGGAAAACCCCAGCAGCATTCCTGCCTCTCTTCTTTCTCCATGGAGAGGGGGGTCAGGCATTGGAACTGCCCAGGGAGGTCTGGAGTGCCCATCCCTGGAGGTGTCCAGGGAAGGACTGGATGTGGCACTCAGTGCTCTGGGCTGGGGACAAAGTGGGGATTTGGCACAGGCTGGACTCAAGGAACTTGAAGGGCTTTACCAACCTTAGTGATTCCAGGATTCTGTGATTCTGTGTGTTGCGGTTGGACTTTATGATCTGAAGGTCTCTTCCACCTTTGATTCTGTGGTGAGCAGCTCAGGTGCCCTTGAAAAGCAGCCTCCTCCTTGGTGCTGTGGCTGTGCAGGTCCAGAACTGAGGGATGAGGGACTTGGACTTAAATCTGAGCTTTCTCCAAGGCAGCAGTGATGGCCAGGTAACAGAGAGCTTCATTTCCCTCAGGTGTTGTCACTGGTGATCCCCACCCAGCTCCAGAGGGTGACACACCAGGCACTGCACAGGCTCTTCCACACAAGGTATTGCACTTTTATACCTTTGGCATTATTTCTTACTCCAATTTCTGGTTACTGTTGGGATCTCCTGCCACCATCAGAGCTCTCCCTTAGATATTCTGTCTCCATTTGGGATGCCTGTCAGGGATTACAATTCCCTCTGAGCTTTGCCACGCTCTTGTCTCTCCCTTCCATGGTTGTTTAGAGGGTGAAACCCTGAAATGTTTGAACATATTGACAAAGGAGGATAATGTGGCTCAGTAACAGATGTTGGTCACACTGGTGGGATGCTGCATCCCCACAGGAATTACCGCAGCCTCTCTGGCAGCTGCAGATGGAGTCAGACAGACTTTCAGTCTCCTTCCTCTCCCTCAAATCCCATTAGTCTCAGTCCAGCAGCCTGCAAGTCCAGGTGGCTGAGGGGGAAGCTGCACAGCTGCCAGCCTGCTGCATTCAGGTGGATTTTGCATGTCTGTAAACTCTGGTGCCTCAGGAATGATTTAAATACCTTTTCTCTGGGGACAGCAGCTCCGTGTGACAGTGACTTCAGGACTGGAGCTCTGCAGCTGTGTTGTGAGTGTTGGGGTGGTTCTGTGCCTGTTCTGCTGATCCTCTTCTCCAACACAGCCTGAGACAGAGAGGTGACACTGTCAGAGGTGCTGGGGGCACTGGGATTCTCCACGTACTCTGGAACTGCTGTTCACCACTGCCCATCTCCCACCACCCTTATTTTCTGACAGCTGGCTATTTTATTGCAGAGTTTTAAAGATTATTTTGGGGGATTTTTCTTTGCTTTCAGAGTAGAAAATGTCTTCTGGCAGAATGTTTTGTAGCCTATTGCTGTGGCATATTTTGTCAGCAGCAAGTGATTATAAGACTTTGTACTGACAGGGAAAAAAATCCAAAGGACATGTGAATAAAGCAGGGAATTTAGCTGACATATTTAAAGGAGTATATGTGGGAAGAAGAGAAGGAGAAGCCAGTGGATGGAGAAAACACTATTAATATGCAATCCAAGCTGGCCTGAAAACCTAAAAGAGGTGTCTCCTTGCATTTGGAAAGTCTTTGATCACCTCTGCGTGTACTTGACCTGTTAAGCAAGATGCTGAGTATTAAATAGACTGTCCCCTTTCCATCCCAGGAGCTGTTTGTTTATGGTCCTGCACGTAGCCCTGCAGGCTGCAGTGTTTGGGGAGTACACCTGGGAAGTGTTTGTGTACTGCTGGGAGCTGCAGTTCCACCTCCTCCTCCTGCTCCTGCCCTACCTGCTGCTGGCTGGGAACCTGGGCTGCTTCCTGCTCTGCTCCCGGGCCAATCCTGGTAAGATCCTGCTCGTGCTCTTGGAAAACAGAAAAAAATGCTACAAATCCCATTTTTTAGTTCTTTTTCCTGTGTCTCTCACAGGTACAGTAACAAAATCCAATGCTGCATCCCTGGTTAAGGTCTATGCCTACGATGGGGTGTTGTTTCAGAGAGGCCTCGTGTGTCCCATGTGCAGCGTGGAGAAGCCAGCCAGGTCCAAGCACTGCAGTAAGGATCTGAAATTCCTTGATACCCAAGGCAGTAAGACCTTCCCAAAGGGATTCTCCCCAGGAGCTGCAGTTCCTCCTACAGCTGTTCTGTTACCAGCTCAGTGCTCACAGGGCTCTGGGTTCCAGCTGCATTTGCCTGTCTGTGGAGCTGGTTGGGTGCTGTTTCTTCTCACAGGAATTACCAGTTCTGAGGGATAATTCAGGGTCAGGAACAACTGAGCTTGTGAGCAGCTGGAATTTAAAGGAGAAATTATCACCTGTCAGGACCTCAGATCAGGATTTTCTGTTCCATAGTCACAGAATCCTGTAATGGTTTGGGCTGGGAGGGATCTTTAAAGCCTATCTCATATCATACCTTCCACTATCCCAGGGTGCTCCAAGCCCTGTCCAGCCTGGCCTGGAACACTGCCAGTCATGAGAAGTCCACCAGCTCTTTTTATCAACTAAAATAAAGCTGGGAGCTACAATCTCTACATTTCAGGTGCTCTGCCAGGCAGTACTGTCAGAGCAACCAAAGTCTTGGAGCTGCAGTCGTGGTGAATAAAAGAGGAAATGGAATACATTGTTTTCCTTAGGATACAATTGAATTTATTTACTTCAAAAGCTGCCAGCTCAACCCTGACTGCAACACCCGCATATTTTCAGCTTAGAACAAAACATGTAAAGACCAAACTGCTTATGTAAAAATGAAGTGCCAAGACGTTTGTTTTGCCTCTGTCTCCTGGAGGTGTCTGCAGGACGTGCGTGCATCGCTTCGACCACCACTGCGTGTGGGTCAACAACTGCATCGGGGCCTCCAACACTGCCCTGTTCCTGCTGTACCTGCTGTCCCTGACAGCCACAGCTGGGGCCGTGGCTGCTGTCACAGCTGCATTCCTCATCCAGGTGCTGCTGCTCTCCAACATCATGCACGGCACCTACCTGGATGCCCAGGGGCAGGAGCAGCCCGTGGGGATTCCCATCCTCGTTCAGGTCAGGCCGTGCTGTGAAATGTGTGAAATGTTCTGTCTCACGCCTTGCTGGCAGGAATGATGTCCTGTCCCCCCAGCATGCAGGGGTTTGGGGCAGACTGCAGTTATACACAATAGGTTTAGAAAATTGCCACTACTGAATACTTTAAAAATGAGGGATTTTTGTCACAGCACTTTCCATCCTATTGATCCTGGTCCCCGGGGTCTGTCACTCGGCAGATCTGGTTCAGAGAGAAGGAATTTCCATTCCAATGACTAGCTGATGAAGTTTAGGAAACAGCTGAGAGCCCCTGAGGTACCCTGGTGGAGGTGTTAAAGCAGGACACCCCACCCTGGAATGCAGATACAGTCCCACATGGAGGGGTTGTGCTGTGCTCATGGGATTCAACCCTCCCATATTTTAACTCACTTTTCTCTTTCTCTGCAGCACCTTTTCTTGACTTTCCCTAGGATTGTCTTCATGCTGGGGTTTGTCATCCTGCTCACGCTCGTCCTGGGGGGATATTGCTCCTTCAGTCTCTATTTGGCCCTCACCAACCAAACCACCAATGAATGGTGCAAATCCCGAAGACTTGGGGCTCCCCCCCTCCTCCCCTCACAGCCTCATGACAGACCCCTTGTCTACAAAAACATTTATTCTAAAGGGATCTGGAGGAATTTAAAGGAAATATTTAACCCTCCTACAGAGCTGGAAAGGAAGAAGAAAACATGAAGATACTGTTGTTTCTCTGGGCGTTTTTAAATGTTTTCTAAGACTTTACTTCAGCAGTGGGCTTGGCTGCTCCAGACAGATTATGGAAAAGGATTACTGCAGAATTCACAATTGGTGCCTCAGCAGAGCATCACTTGAGCTCCATCCCTCAGTGAGACTCAAGGACATGGTCCATCTTCCCAAAGGGACTCCCTCTCTCTGGGAAGGGCTGTCACAGAGCTCCTGTGAAGTTTGAGGATGCAGCATCTTTTTGTGAGTATCTTTCTTTGGCAAACAATTAACCTGTGACTTAACAATGGCTACAACAGGTTGTGTGCATTTAGCTGAAAAAATGATTTCTGATTTTCATGATTTCTGGCAGGATCTTACCTGCAGAAACCATGTCCTACTGCAGCTTTGGAGCATTAACTTCAGGAAACAAATTAAAGTTTCCCTGTTCTCTCCTTCCAGAAATTCTTCCGAATATAATAGAAGAGAAATTGGAAAAAAATATAGTAAGAACTTTAAATAATTTTATTTTTAAAAATGTATTTATTTACATGCTGAATCTGTACAATATGCAATTAAAAATCCATATATGGTTTAAAAAATCCAAATTCCTATACAATATGGCTTTCCAGCCCCCAGGATGGCTCTCAGAGCAGCCTGGCTGGCATTGCAGGGTACAATGATGCATTCATAGACCAGTACATAAGGCTACTTGTCCAGGATATCAAAGAAAAGAGAAATACTGCAGTACCATGCCTTGGGAGGCCTGAAGGAGTGAGGTTAAAGGCATGAGAGGATTTTAGTGGTGCTCAATACACACCACAACTCCTTAGGTTTGGTTTTTCAACTTGCTTTAAATGCATATATTTAAATAATCCCTTGTGTGACCCCACATATTTGCTACGCTTTCTGAATCCTTTTAAAAACCAGACCACTTCTGTGCCGTGGGCAGAGGGGGCTGATTGCCAAAGGATCTTCCTTAATTCAAGGCTGCTGTGTGACCCCACATATTTGCTACACTTTCTGAATCCTTTTAAAAACCAGACCACTGCTGTGCCGTGGGCAGAGGGGGCTGATTCCCAAAGGATCTTCCTTAATTCAAGGCTGCTGTACAGAATACTGAGTGCCACTTGTGACCTGTCAGTTTCCTCGGTGTGACCAGGCCCAGGGTTTCACTCCTGGTATTGGTTTTACACTGAGAACACCTTGGGACTGCCCTGTCCTGGTTTAGGCCTGTCCTATCCCATTTTAAGCCTGCACTATCCCATTTTGGGCCTGCCCTAATCCTGGTTTGGGTCTGTGCTATTATTCTGTTTTGGGCCTGCACTGTTATCCTGTGTTGGGCCTGCCCTCCCCCATTCTGGGCCTGCCCTCTCCTGGGAAGCCCCTTCCCTCCAGAAGGTTCCCCTGCTCTGTGGGCAGCCCCGTGCCCACGTCAGCCTGCTCACACGATCACTGTCTGCACCTCCACCTCGCCCTCCTGCGCGGTGGCGATCACGAACTCGCCCGCGTGCTCCATGATCTCGATGTCCTCGGAGGCCACCATGGTGACGGTGGCCTCCTGGGCAGCCAGCCCGCCCTCGGTGGCCAGCACTGCACCGTCACCGATGGCCGAGGCCAGGGTCATGGCCACCTGCTCAGTGAGGCTCTCGGGCGTGGCAATGGTGATGGTGTCGGCGGCGTCGGCGGCCACGGCACCCTCGGCCACGGTGACATTCTGCACGATGATCTGGTGGCCTGAGTTGGCCTGGTTCACAATCTGCTGCACCACCTTCATGATGTGGCTGTCGACCTGCCAGGGGACAGGGCTGTGTTACTGGGACGATTCAGAACAATCCTCGTGCCACAGGGCAGTGACAGGAGCCCAGGAACACCCCTCCTGTCACTGCAGGACTGCTGTACCTCATGTCTTGTTCCCTCGATTATTTCAGTAGCTTCGCTGGTCTCCATGTCTTCAGTGGAAGTCTGAAAGACAAAGTAACATGGTTCCCTTTTTAGGTTCTTAGAAAAAGAATTTTATCACTAAGATATAATTCACTAAGATCTTTTACACAAGTCTTTTTTTCCCCCCCACATGCAGTAGCTACTCCAAAGACAACTCCTTGACATTCTCTCCCAATCCCATTATCAGGAACTATTTAAAATGAATGCACAATGTTCACAAATAACTGAAAGAGAATGTCTTCCCTCAGCAGGATTTGGCCAAGCAGCAGATTTTTCTCCTACTGGAGAAAAACTACAGCAGCACTCAATAACTGAGCAGTGTTACCCTGCTGGGATGAGAACTGGCTCTGTGTGACAGGGGGGAAAGTGAAATACGGAATTCGTTGCCTCTGGAAGCCTCTGTTAAGAAACAACAGATTATCTGGGACAAAGTAAGATAAATAGAAATGGGAGAAAATAGGAGGGAAAGCTGAAGCTTGTGAGGACCTAAAATCTGGTGTGGTCACAAATTTTCAGGCTCAGCCTCTTGCTGAACCACTGTCAGCCTCCCCTGGCACACACAGCACTTTGGGAAGGTGGGGAAGCTCCAAGTGCTCTCCTTCCAAACAAAGCTGACCCCGCTGACTCCTGGGGCCATGCAGGCAGGGCAGAGCCTCTTTTCCCTTCTCCCAAAAGCCTGGAGCAGGAACATGAACAACTGCAGAGTTTTTCCTGACCACATCCTGTGCTAAGGTGCCAATGAGCAGGCTGGCTGCCCCTTCTCACCTCGATGATGTATTCCTGGGTGTCTGCCACCACCGAGGAGAACTCCACCAGAACTGCGTGCGGGTCTTCCGAAAGCACCGTGGCTGCCAAGCTGTCAGCAGACTGACTCTCCTCTGACACCATCACTTCCTCCACCTCCTTCATAGCAAGGAGGCAGCCCCCTGCAGGGAATTCCAGAAAAATGGCATTTTTTGTGACCATCTCCAGTAGTAGCTGGAAGATACAATGCAGCACCAGCAAAGGGATGCTATGGACAAGTGACCAATGTCACCTGAGGGGCTCTTGGCCCACCAGGGCAGGCCAAGGAACAGTCCAGAAGAGCCCATGTGACACCAGGAGCAAAGCAGCTCTCCAGTGCAATTCCAAACACCAAACAAGGGTAAATTCAGGTGGTAAAACCACTCAGGATTTCCAAGAAGAAAATGGTATTTCTTCCAAGAAGAAAAAGTATGTGTGAAGAACATACAGGAAGAATTTGGGTGTATTTTAAATCATTGATCTTCTCTGCTGATACATCTCAGTATCTCCTACAAAAGTCCATTTTTCCCTCCAGTAAACTTGTATTATTCCTTTGGAATAACACTGTCAGCACCACCTGAAGAAATCTAGAAATCCCTGCTTAGGAGCTAAAGGAGCAGCAAGTCCAGCCCACCAAACCAGATTATTGGTGAGAACTTTACTCAAGACATTTCCCTCCCAGAACATCCCCAATGTCCACGTGGGTCGTGAGATCCACCCTCACCACCATCCCCACCCAGCCTAGGGTCAGCCAGCCCAAACCCACACCCAGAGCAGGCTCCCCCAGGGCAGCCCTGCTCACCTTTGGTTTGGAGGTGCCTGTTGAGGGTGCTGTGCTTGTTCCCCCAGGTTTGCTCACCTTTGGTTTTCAGGTGCCTGTTGAGGGTGCCGTGCTCACTCCCCCAGGTTTGCTCACCTTTGGTTTTCAGGTGCCTGTTGAGGGTTCTATGCTTGTTCCCCCAGGTTTGCTCACCTTTGGTTTGGAGGTGCCTGTTGAGGGTTCTATGCTTGTTCCCCCAGGTTTGCTCACCTTTGGTTTGGAGGTGCCTGTTGAGGGTTCTGTGTTCACTCCCCCAGGTTTGCTCACCTTTGGTTTGGAGGTGCCTGTTGAGGGTTCTGTGCTCACTCCTCCAGGTTTGCTCACCTTTGGTTTTCAGGTGCCTGTTGAGGGTGCCATGCTCACTCCCCCAGGTTTGCTCACCTTTGGTTTTCAGGTGCCTGTTGAGGGTGCCATGCTCACTCCCCCAGGTTTGCTCACCTTTGGTTTTCAGGTGCCTGTTGAGGGTGCCGTGCTCGGCGAAGCCGCGCCCGCACTTGTAGCACTTGAAGGGTTTCTCTCCGGTGTGGTGGCGGATGTGGCGCACCAGGGAGCCCTTCTCCCGGAACCCCCGGCTGCAGAACTGGCACACGTAGGGCTTGTCCTCCAGGTGGGTGCGGAAATGCACCTGCTGGGCGTTCTGCACACACAGGGAGGCAAGGCAAGGGCTCAGAAAGGACTCAGGCATGCGGGGTTTTAGCTCCCAGTGTGGAACTCAACGTCTTTTATGGGACGCAAGGATGATTTCCTTGGGTGCTGGTTTAGGAATGGTTGTCCCCAAGACTCTCCAAACCAGGAGCCACTCACTTGCTCCCCTCCTCCCTCTCCCTCTCCCCTTGCAGTGGGCTGGAGAACTGGAGGCACAAAAGGTGAAGATCATGGACTGAGATAAGAACAATTTACCAGAAGCAGAAATAAGAGAAGGAAACAACACTACTGATGACAGGGGGGACAAAAAAGAGGTGAGCAATTCACCTGCCCTTTCCCCCACACCAGAATATTCTGGCCATGTGCCCTCCTGGCTACTGCAAAAATTAACCTTGTCCTGCCAGAACCAGGACACTCTTTTTGCATATTTGTTCCACAAATGAAGGAACAGTTTCTTCAGAAATATGATGGTTTTACAAAGACTGTCCTTCTTTTGCCCACTAAACCAAAACATCTTTCTGGAATTTCTGATCACAGAATCACTGAATGGTTCAGGTTGGAAAGAAACCTTAAGAACATCTCATTCCACCCTTTCACTATCCCAGGTTGCTCCAACCTGGCCATGGACACTTCTAGGGATGAACGGAGCAGCCACAGCTTCTCTGGCCATCCTACAAGAAGCAGGCGAGCTGGCCCTTGCTCTGGAGCAGCAAAGCCTGGCTCTGGGGAGGCCTGTGGGGGCTGTGAGGGGGGCCCACCTTTGTCTTGTAGCGCTTGCCACACTTGGGGCAGGCGTAGGGCCGCTCGTCCGAGTGCACGCGCCGGTGCCCCTTCACGTGGGCGATGGTCTTGTAGAGCTTCCCGCACTCGCCCAGCGGAACCGCCGCTCATTCACGTGCACCTCCTGGTGCTTCTTCAGCAGGTAGCCCTTGGTGAACTCCTTGCCACACTCCTCACACTTGAAGGGTTTGTACTCTAGAGGGACAGAGAGAAAAATGTGTGGTTGATCCAGGGCAGCCCGCGGCACAAGGATCTGGTACAGGTGTCACTGAATTGTTATAAGAAACAACCTGGGGAAGGAGAGGAGTTGTATTGTCAACCACGTGTGTGGGCTTTCACAGAACCCCAAAATAGATGGGCTTGGAAGGGACCTCTGGTGATCATCGTGCCCAGGCAGGGTCACCTGGAGCAGGTGACACAGGACCGTGTCCAGGGTTGGGATGTCTCCTCAGGGAGATCCACAGCCTCCCTGGGCAGCTGTTCCAGCTCTGCCATGTCAGGGCTGAACTGCCATGTTCAGGTCCTGAACTGAACAGAGTCTGGCCCCTCCTGGGACACCCCTGGGAGGATTTGTATGGATTGATGGGATCCCCTCTCAGCCTTCCCTTCTCCAGCCTGACCAGGCCCAGCTCCCACAGCCTCTCCTCATAAGAGGAGCTGTCCATGGCCAAGGTCACATGTCACACAGCAGCCCCAGCAGCACTTTACCTGTGTGACTCTTGCTGTGAGTTTCCAGGGCAGCAGCTTCATTGAAGGCTTCATTACAGTGAGAGCAAACGTAACGTTTGTACCCGTTGGTTCTTTCTGCAGGTGTCTGCTGGAGGGAAAATGGGAAAACTGCTTTTTTCTTTTTTGTACTGGTGTGTCCAGTTAGGATTGCTACCCAAATTCCCAATTAAACACTCCAGCTTTGACAGGATAGAGATCTCTGTTGTGGAAAGATACAGCACGTGTGTGAAGTAGTTTCCCTTAAATCACACCTGCACAATGTAACTCTAAAACCTGACACAAACCCACAGGAATGGCAGAGACACATGAGGACAACAGTGCTGCCCACAACCAAATACAGACAAGGAATGTTAAAAAGTGATCTGTTGATGGAATACAAACATACAGACTCTGCTCCTTCCAGTTTAGCACACTGCTCCCCACAGGGCTCCTCTTCTACTTCCACCCCTTTGTTTTCCAGCTCTTCTGGAGCAGCTGCTGCAGGTTCATCTGGCTTCTGCACCTCCTCCACAGCCACTCTCTCGATGACAATTCCTGAATTCCTCATGGCCTGCCTCAGCAGGTTCTCACTGTTCACCTCCCCCTCGCACGGCAGCTCCTCGGATGGGGCTGCTGCAGGAACAAAGAGGAAGTTTGGCACAGCAAATCCACGATTTACTACAGCAACACTGCTGTGAGGGGCACTCTCTCTGGGGTGTCCAGTGCTGTGCTATGGGTGGAACATCAACCAGAGAGTACCTTGGGCTGGGGAGGAAGAGGAGGTGGATCTATACTCTGAGAACCCAAGGGATGCCGAGCCCACATGGAAACCACCCAGAGGAACCCCCTGATCCCACAGCAGATTGACTGTCAGTACCCAACACGCTCCTGCTCACGAGGGGAAATGTCCTTTGCTGAAAACACAGAGGGTGTTTAAGACAAACAACACTCACATCTGGCTCCAGGGGTTTTGCATCCACCACGGGAAGTTCCTGCATCTGGACATGGACTTCATGGAGCACGTTGCCTTTTGCATCTGTCACGAGGTGGATGACAGGGGAGGCCTCGATGGACTCGCTGGCTATCGAGGACACCGTGTCTGTGTTGGAGCTGCAGGATCCTGTAGGGGATGAACCACGTGGGGAAATGCACCCCTCAGCAACTCCCTGTGCCCTCAAATAACCTGCCTTAGAGCACAAGGTGCCTGCTAACACCACCTTTGTACCAGATTCTCAAATATCCTTGAGTTCACACTGGGCTTCAAGATAATGGCTTTGCTCTGTAAATTACGTTTTTTCTGGTATAAAAAATATAAACTCAAAACCATGGGAATACTTTTTATCATAAATAAGAATCGTGGAATGGCTTGGGTTGGAAGGGATCTTACAGGTCATGTATGCCATGGGCAGAACACCTTCCAGCATCCCAGGCTGCTCCAAGCCCTGTCCAGCCTGGGACACTTCCAGGGATGGGACAGCCATAGATTCTCTGGGCACCCTGTGTCAGAAGGAATTTCTGTTCCAAGTGCTGTGAGGGTTTGGCTTTATCAGACAGGAGGCAGGTCCTGGCAGCCCCACTGACCTGATGGCAGATCATCTTTGTTGACAACTATTTCTTTGGTCATGTTGAAGCGGATTTTTTCAGTGCAAGGTGTCAGAGATTTAAGGTGCCGAGTCAAAGCACCTGATTCCCGGAAGCTTTTCCCACATTTCTTGCATTTGTAAGGTCTTTCATCTAGAAATGACAAGAATCAAAACAATCACATTAAAGCCAGCAGTACCAGGAGCAGCTCTGTGTGACAGGCTGAAGAACATGTTCAGCTTTCTACAGCACACGACTGTGCCTATCCCAGAACCTTCCACTGCCCCCCCCAGCACCCCACATGCTGGGGAACTCAATGGTCTCAGCTCAGCAAAACATGGGATGCAGCAAGGAATTCCACTGGAGGGCAAATGGCTAACCACAGACAGCTCCAGGAACAAGGAACTCTTATTTTGGAGAGCTCTTACCCGTGTGCCGTCGATGGTGTCGGATCAGAGACCCCTTTGTCCTAAAGGAAGTCCCACAGAGTTTACACTCATAGTCCTTCCTGCTGCTGTGAGTGATCATGTGAGCTTTGAGGATGCTGGCCTAGGGAAAGAATTTCCTTTAAGAGACATTCCAAATAGTTTAAAGACTTTACATTTTAGTTGTAAAGAACAACAAGGCTCCTTGTGAAAGCAGAACCTCCCTCTGGGAATTGTGGCAAGCCCACTGTTACTGAGTCTTGGGATCTCTTAGCTTACAACCAGCCCAAAAGGCTCCCTGAGCCCCCCCAGCAGAGGGGATACTCACAGTTTTAAATGTCTTCTGGCACAGCTCACACACGTATCGCCCCTCCTTGTTCACCTGCAGCTTGACCTTGATCAGCTCGGTGGAAATGTCCTGCTCCTGCTCCTCGGGGCTGCCCTGCTCCTCACTGACCTCCCCATCCACGTGGCCATTCGGGTTCTCAAACACATGGTCTCCTGCTACAATGACCTCTTTGATGTGCCCACTGCCTGGGAAAAGGTGGGGAGACAGTGGGGTTCTTTACAGGTCAGAGCGTTACCCAACAAACCATCTACTGTCTCAGCACGTCATGCAGAAAGAAGAAGAAAAGATATTTTAAACTGGCCACTCGAGTCTTTGCAACTTTCTCTTTATGGCAGCATAAAACAGGCACTTCTGGAATAAAGTTTAATATCTAATTTGTATTAATTAGTTGTACTAATTAAGCTGAAAAAGGGGAATTTAGCATAGATATTGGGCAGGAATTGTTCCCTGCGAGGGTGAGAGGCCCTGGCACAGGGTGCCCAGAGCAGCTGGGGCTGCCCCTGGATCCCTGGCAGTGTCTCAGGCCAGGTTGGACAGGGCTGGGAGCAGCCTGGGACACTGGGAGGGGTCCCTGCCATGGCAGGGGTGGCACTGGGTGGGCTTTAGGATCCCTCCCAACCCATCCCATCCCATGGCCCTGAGGGGGGAGGATTGCAGAGCCGGCCCGGGGCTGCCCCCAGAGCTCTGCAGGAACAGCCTGCCCCAAACCCAGCGACACAGAGGTGTCACCCACCCAGCTACAGCCCAAAGCCATCAGAGGAGGCCACAGATGAGGGAACAGGTACCAGCCCCCCCCGGGGGAGCCAGGGCAGCACCCCAGAGCTCACCTACGATGGCCGAGGCGTTGCTGATCTCCTCTGCTATCGAAGATGCTTCAACAACAATGTGAGCGACAGTTATGGACTCCTCGACAGCAGGAACCACCTGCTGGCACAGAGCACGTTTCAGCAGGTGGGTTCTGCTTGTCAAACACACTGCTCCCTCCCCTCCAACCCAACAGACCGTGGCATCCTAATCATTTCCATCCCCGGCTCGGAGAAGCCGCTGTCACCTTTTGTCCTTCCTGGCTGAGGAGCCCGGCGAGCGCGTCGGGAGGGCGCTGGCAGCCCTTCTGCAGCTTGTGCTGCACGAACTCCTCCAGCGAGCTGAACTCCGACTGGCAGCGCCCGCACTTGTGAACGTCATCCTCGTCTGCGGGGGACACGCCGTCAGCGGGGCGGGCAGCGGGCAGCGCGGCCGCCGGTGCACCCCGCCCCAGCCGCGGGCCGGGACCGCCTGCAGCGGCTGCACGGCCCCCCCCGGCACCGTGAGACCGCCAGCACCGCCGGGGAGGGCAGCGGGGCGAGCCCAGGCGAGACGCGCGGAGTCCCCGCCGCCTCCCGCCCCGCTGACAGCACCGGCCCGGCCCCGACACCCAGCGGGCCGCGCCGCCCCCAGGCCGGGCAGCGCCGGCCGGGGCCCCGCGAGGGCGGTACCTTGCTCGCCGAAGGGCGGCGGGAGGCCGAGGAGCGCGGCGGGGCCCGCGGGGGGCCCGGAGCCCGCGGCCGCCGCGCCCCGGCCCGGCCCGGCCGCTCCTGCCGTAAGCGCCGCCGGCCCCGCGCCCGTTGCCATCGCGGCCCCCGTGTCGCAACGCGCCGCAAGATGGCGGCTTTACGGCCGTGTCGTCATAACAACGGGACGGGGCTCGGCGGGGAACGCGCCCGCCGCGCGGGGGTTCCGGGCGCCGGCGGGCGGTGTCGGAGCCCGGCCCGCCCGCTCCCTGCGGTGAGCCGCGAGCCCCGGCGGAGCGGAGCCTGGGCAGTTACCGACGAGTTACCGAAGAGTTAGCGCGGAGTTCCTAACGCGTTACCGGGCGAGCGCGCGGGCGCACCGGCCAATAGCAGCGCGCAGGAGGCGGGCGCTCGGGCAGGGCGGCCAATGAGAGCGCAGCGCGCCGGGGCCATCGCGGGGGGACAACCGGGGACGGCTGCCGGGGGGCGTGGCCTCCGGCACGGCCGCCCAATGGGGCCGCGGTCCGCGCGGAGCGCAGCCAATGGGGAGGCGCGGGCCGCGCGCGCGGGGGGCGGTGCGGGCAATGGGGCGCGGCGGGGCGGCCATGGCGGACGCGATGGCGGCGGGCGGCCCGCGGCGCTGCCGGCGGCTGGAGGGCGAGGCGGCGCGGGCCCTGCTCGCCAGCGCCGACACGCTGCTCTTCGACTGCGACGGCGTCCTGTGGCGCGGCGAGGCGGCCGTGAGCGGCGCGGCGGCGACGCTGGGCCGGCTGGCGGCGGCGGGCAAGCGGCTGTGCTACGTGACCAACAACAGCGGGCGGACGCGCGCGGCCTACACCGAGAAGCTGCGGCGCCTCGGCTTCCCGCCCGCCGAGCCCCGGCACGTGTTCAGCTCGGCCTTCTGCGCCGCCCGCTACCTGCGCCAGGCGCTGCCGCCCGGCGCCGCCGCCTACGTGCTGGGCAGCCCCGCGCTGGCCGCCGAGCTGGAGGCCGTGGGCATCCCGCACCTCGGGCCCGGGCCCGCCGCCCTGCCCGGGCCCGCGCCCAGCGACTGGGTGCAGGCGCCGCTCGACCCCGCCGTGCGCGCCGTGCTCGTGGGCTTCGACGAGCACTTCAGCTACGCGAAGCTGTGCCAGGCGCTGCGGTACCTGCTGCGCGGCGGCCCCGACTGCCTCCTCGTCGGCACCAACCGCGACCACCGGCTGCCGCTCGAGGGCGGCGCCGGCATCCCCGGTGCGCGGGGCAGGGGGGGTGCAGGGGGTGGGCCCGGGTCTGGGGGGATCTCCGTGCTCAGCTCTGCGGCTCATTGCACCTCGCTGTTGTGTGGATAAAACACAAGAAGTTCTACCTCAGCCTAAGGAAGAGCTTCTTCCCATGGGCAGTGGCAGAGCCCTGGAACAGCTGCCCAGGGAGGTCATGGAGTCTCCGTCTCTGGAGACGTTCCAAACTCGCCTGCACATGTTCCTGTGTCACTTAATCCCGGTGACCCTGCCCTGTAGGGGGTTGGACTGGATGATCTCAGAGGCTTCCCTCCAGCTATCCTGGGATCCTCTGCGGCAGCCTGGGCGTCCCAGAGCCTTTCCTCCACAGCACCCCTGAAAGAGAGAGAATCCTTATTGATCCTTTCCTTGCCAGTAGGAGTTCCAACCTCCTGGCAGGGCTATGTGCACCACCTCTCTCGGGACCCACCCGTCCCTGTGCCTGTAAAGCCGAGGCGTCGCATTCCCGGTGTCCCGGGCGGGTTTGTCCTGGCTGGTGGGGACGCCGAGAGCCTTGTCCCTAATCCCTGCTGCCTGTTCCTCCAGGGACGGGGTGCCTGGTGAAGGCCGTGGAGACGGCGGCGCAGCGCGAGGCGTTCATCGTGGGCAAGCCCAACCGCTTCATGTTCGACTGCGTGGCCAGCGAGTTCCAGGTGGAGCCCGCGCGCACCATCATGGTGGGGGACCGGCTGGACACGGACATCCTGATGGGCAACAGCTGCGGCCTCACCACGCTGCTGACCCTCACCGGGGTCACGGCGCTCGACGAAGTGCGGGGCCACCAGGACAGCGGCTGTGCTGCCAGGCACAGCCTGGTCCCTGATTTCTACGTCGACAGCATCGCCGACCTGCTGCGCCAGCCCTGGGGGAGTAAGGGGGCCCGGGCAGCAGCCTGTGACAGTAACGTATGCACTAGATGCTCCCCGGAGTTAGAACCCTTAGCTTGTCTCCTCTCTGTCCTCTCGGTATGATTCTGTTTACATCTCAGTCTGAAATGCACTTTGGAACAAAGGGGGTGTTACAGTGGCACCCGGGGCTGGGGGCTGGGTTTAATTATGAATGCTTTGATCCAATGTTTGTGGTGCTCCACGGCACAGGGTCCTGTGGGCTGAGCTGGGCACGTGGAGCTGGTTGATCTGAGGAGAAGGATCATGTCCTGGCCGGTCTGGGCTGTGGCTCAGCCTGGTTTGTTCAGGGAAACGACTCTTGGGATGTGCAGTAACTCTGGTTGTGTTTGGAAGCACTTGTGAAGCTGGTGTTAGCCCTTGGGGTGATTCTTTTTCCCAGCTGGGGCCGTGTCCAGGGGCACAGCCCCACATCAGGTCACACAGGTCCATCTAGTTGGTTTGACCACTGCACATTGCACTTGCGATGCAGACTGGGATGACCCCACACCATTTCAGACTTTGGCTGCTGCACACAGTGTCTGCCCAAGATCAAGTGTGTGTAAAGTGCATGTACACACAGGCACTCCCTGAGCATAAAGATAGAGCAGAATATATTTAAATTATAAATAGAGTCTATGATAATATATCTTGTTTCCCAGGAGGGAAGATGAGAGGAATGTACTTGACTGATTTAATTCTCCTAAACGGTTGCATTTGGTAATGCAGGAGTGTAGCCACACAGGACTGTCCTTCACTCCTGCTGCTTCCCAGAAATCCCTGGGTCGATGTGTGCCGAGCTCCTGCGCTTCCCTCAGCATCAACGAGCCACTTGCCTTGGCTTTAGCTGCACAACCCCAATTCCTGCTCAGTCCGTGGGTGGCTGTAGTGCCAGGACAGCTGTTCACAGGGAGCCTGTGGCTCCTGGCTCTATGTGACAATAGCTCGTGCTTCCTTCCCATCCCTGAGGTTCCGATCTTCCACGTGTGCCGGCAGGGGCCGGGCACAGTGGGTGGTGAGGAGGAGTGCTGGCTTGCTCAGGGATGATTGCATTTGTTCTCCAGGTGGGATTGGGCAATGAGGGGCTCACCACAGGGTGGTTTTTGTGCTGCCCGAATCCCACAGTGAAAGCTTTTGTGTTACAGAATTAATTGAAAATTATATATGCAAATAATATGCTTTTATTCCATAGATTCCAGTATCTATAGTTCAATTTAAGCACTGATTTTCCTTCCTGTCCAGCTGAGGAGCTCGGGCAGTGCTGATGCCATTTCCTGCCTGGTAACTTGTCACCTTGTTTGTACAGCAATAACCCTGCAGTCCAGAGGGTCTGGGTTGTTCCCAGAGCATTGGCTGAACCTCTGAAAGGCTGTTCGTTTGTAATTGTGGAGTTGGAAGTGTGGAGTTGTGGAAGGAGGTGTGGATAATCTCTTCCCTGCTCCTGTCTGCAAAGTCCCAGAGGCAGAACTTGCCCTTGATGTGGTAACATGGAGATGGACGTTATGGACTCACTGCAGGTCGTGTCTGATTAACAGTGCGGGTTTGGATTCAGTCTCTGGTGCGTTTTGTGTCAGGAAAAGGCCAGAAGAGAGTCCAGCATCCCTCAGGCAGCTCTGTCCCTGCTGAGGCCTCTCGCGGTCAAAGGAGCCATTGCCTGGGCTCAGGGGTGCTCGAATGTGCTGGTGGTGGTGTCAGTCTGCTTCAAAACTCAGCTCTGACTTGAAACGGTTCTTAATCCTCTACTTGAATTCCCATTAAACTCTCAAACCTGCTCTCCCCAGCGTTGTGTCATTGTGTGGTCTCATCTCTGTGAGCTCAGGGGCAGCCATGCCTTGGGAATTCTGGGAGTCAGGGATGCAGTTTGGGAAAGGACCCTAAAACCCATCCAGAGCCAGCCCTGCCATGGCAGGGACCCCTCCCAGGCTGCTCCAAGCCCCAATTCCAGCCTGACCTTGGACACTGCCAGGGATCCAGGGGCAGCCCCAGCTGCTCTGGGCACCCTGTGCCAGGGCCTGGCACCCTCCCAGGGAAGAGTTTCTATCCAACATCGAATCTAAACCTCTGGCAGTGAAGCCATTCCCCTCTGTCCTCCCCAAGCCCTTGGCCAGGGTCCCTCTCCTTTCCTGTGGGCTCCCTTCAGGCAGGTTGTTGAGCCTTGGGCTGTGCTTGATAGGAAAATGTCCAAACCCTGCGTTTTCCCTGGACAGATGTCACATGAAGGAATTCTGAGCTTTTCCTTGCCTCCACATCTTGGTTATGTCTCGCTGGGAGGTCTGGAATGTTCTGGGGCCTCCTGGACCGCTCAGGATCTGAGTGCTCAGGGAACACTGCTCCCACAGGGGGTTTCTCAGGGCAGGACATGGGTGACAGTGCAGCACAGGCTGTGGTGGTGACTTTGTGGCACAGCCCCTTTCCCTTTTCCCCTGAGGGTGGAACAGGTCTGTGCCAGCCCAGGCTCGGGCCAGCAGGATCAACACCTGGCTGCAGCCCAGGGAGCTCCCGTTGAAATGTGGGAATTGCCGCTGCCACAAGAGCAGGCTGCCACTGTGCTCTGGTGATTTGATCTCTCAAAGAGCCTCACCTGGGCCCGTGTTGGGCCGTGCCAGCCCCGAGGGCACACAAAGGCCCCGATTGTGGCTCCTGCCCGTCCCGGGGTGAGCAGGAAGGGCCGTGCTGGGCACTGACAGCAGTGCTCAGCTCCCGCTCTGGCCTCAGGTTTCCCCTTCTGCGGAGCCCTTTGGCTGCCAGGGTCGGGTATTTATGGCCCACGGACACAGGCTGAGGTTTCCCAGGTGTGCCTGGAGCAGGGATCATGCCCGGGCTGTGCGAGGACAGGAGGCAGAGCGGCAGCAGCCAGGTCCTCGCCTGAAGTGGAGGATGGAAGGAGGGGACGGAGCCGGCCGTGCTGCTCCTACAGTGAGTATTCCCTGTTCCTGCAGTATTCCCTGCTCCTGCAGCTCCTGGGCAAAGGCTGTCGCTGTCCTTCCTCTGGGACTTGACTTTGGACAAGGGTGTGACCAGACAAGGGGAATGGCTCCCACTGCCAGAGGGCAGGACTGGGTGGGATACTGGGAAGGAATTCCTCCCTGTGAGGGTGGCAGGGCCCTGGCATGGGGTGCCCAGGGAAGCTGTGACTGCCCCTGGGACCCTGGAAGCATCCAAGGCCAGGTTGGACAGGGTTTGGGGTACCCTGGGACAGTAGAAGGTGTCCCTGCCCATGGCAGGAGTGGCACTCATGGGCTTTAGGGTCCCTTCCAGGATTCCATGACTATCACAGACAGTGCCTGCTCTGTGCTTGCCTGATTCCCCTCCGAAGGGGCTGAGCTGCCATTCCCACGGATCCTGGTAGGGTTCTGTCCATCCCCAGCAGCCCCAGTTCAGCTCCTGCCAGGCAGCTGCTGTCAGCTGGCCGAGGTGCCTGGGCTTACCTGGGGTAAACTGGTCAGGTCCCAGGGCAGAGGAGCTGAGGAGTCACGGCCGAGGTGTGACGGGTGTGAGCTGTGCCCTGCCGAGGGCTGGGAGCTGCTGCACTTCTTCATCTGCACCTTTCCCACCAAAGGGAATTCCACTGCTTGTTGAAAACCTGCCAGTTACTGCAGGGCTGGGGCTCTGCTCTGCTGGAAATGATAGGATTTCAGATACGTGCAGTTCTAACTCGCTGCTTTTCTGGGGGATAACGTGGAAGTTCCCTGTTTCCAATAAAGATCCATAACTGTCCCATGAGCCCATCCTCGTGCAGCTGGAGCACATGTAATCCTGGGCATGGATTGGATTTCTCTGTCCTTCAGAGGATTGAGAAACAGGTTATTTTTTAAATGTGGGCTGTGTTTGAGATTATTCAAAGCACATTTTCTGCTTTGTATAAATCCCATTATGTGCCATGAAGTTAAATTTAATTGCTTCAATATAAGAATTAAAGTAAATTAATAGAGCCAATAGAAATGTCACAGCATTGCCAAGCTCTTTTCCTTAGTCTCATGGAGAACAACTTAGCAAGAAAATCCAGCACATTCAAGCACAGGGAGGGGAACAGCAGCAGGGTCACCCCACATGGGGTCTGATTCCAATGCTGAAGGTCCCGCTGGGGATTTCTGCTGTAAACCACAATAATTTAATTTGTTGTTGCCTGTGTCTGGAAAGCTGCTGCTCCAGCCCTGCCCTGGGGGCTTTTCAGCTTTCCTGGCTGTGGCAGTGCTGGTTACCAGGATGCTCGATCTGGAATTCCAGCGCTGTGGGATAAAGGCTCCGTTATTCCAGGTGTTGCACGAGGATTTGTGTCATGAGCTGGAAACGTGTTTGATGAAGAACAATTAGGAGAAGAGTAAATTTTAACTCCTGTTCCTCATTTTTTTGCCCTGGCTCCCAGGACAGGAGGGTCACAGCACACTTCCCAGCTCCTTCCAGGACCTTCTGGATCATCTTGTCCGTTGCCTTGTTGTTTTTTGCAGTTGTTGGTGTCAGTGTCGTGGGGGTTCTCAGCTTCTCCCCCAGCTCTGCCCAGGTAAGGGATCCTGCCCTGTGCTGTGTGGGAAGCAGCACCCAGGAGGGATGGGTGGGCTGAGCTCTGAGTTTGGCTGGATCAGTCCCTGGACAGTGCAGGAAGGTGCAGGCAGGGCCGTGACAGAGGCTGGGAGTGCCCTGGTCCTTTCCTGCGGCACCTGGTGCCTTTGCCATGAGGGGCACTGGGGGTGAGGATGGAGCTGTGGATCCTCCTCCCCACTGAACCGGACAAGGAGCAGGGGCCAGCCTGGGGCCAGCTGGGATGGGGGTGGGAGATGCTGCACACGAGCACGGAGCAGCTGCTGGTGGCTGCTGCCCTCCCTCCCACTCCTCGTGCCCAGGCTGGCTCCCAGCTCGTCCGAGTGACACTCCAGGGCCAGCAGGACCCGCTGAGGAGCCAGACAGCCGTGGTGGACAAGGCTAGGAGCACCATCACCTACTACATCACCTCACAGAGCAACCTGAGTGCCGTGGTGCTGTACGACCGCAGGAACGTGAGTGCTGGGGCATCCCTGCCCCCTCAGCTCCTGCTTGCTGCCCTTCTCTGCACCTTTAGTCATGAAACCCAGAGCAGGAGAAAGGAGAATCTCCATTTCAGGGGTTTCCTGGCACAGGGGTGGGCGTGTGCTGCCTGCTCCAAGGGGCACATCTGTCTGCAGGGCTACGTGTGCTACAAGCCGCTGGAGCAGCGAGCCTGCTACCTGAGGAGGATGGACCCCTGGGACCTGCAGACCCTGCAGCCACCTCTCAACACCTCTGAGCACAGCGTGAGCAGCACTCCCAGGACAGCTGGGGCATGGACTGAGCTTTGCACAGGGTCACTGAGCGTTCTGCCCTGTGTGCATCTGCAGGGGTGACTCTGCACCCCAAGGATCCGGGGCAGTGCTCTGCAGGGGAAGCAGTGGCAGCCCCTGTTCTGAGGGACTCAGTGCTCACAGGAGCAGAGCTGTGCCCCCAGGCTGGGCTCTGAGCCAGCTCTGAGCAGCAGCTCCCGGGATTATCCATACCCTGACTCCTGTGGGAAGCAGCTGAGCTGCAGGCTGGGGCAGGGGGACGTGGCCCATGGAGGTGAATAGCAGGGCTCCCACAGGACCTGCTCCCACTGGATTCTGTTACCTGCTCAAAAATCTGGGGGAGGAAAAACAAAGGGGGTTTGTTACCAACTCCCAGGGAAGAAAGTTGGAGGCAATCACGTATACGGACCCTCAGAACAAAATGTCAGTGGATGCCTGGGCAGGGGCAGATTCCATTTCCAAGGACAGAAAGCCCCATTTTTTTGTGCCCCTGCCATCTGCTATCCATTTCCACAGGGGCTCCTGGGGGCTCCTTGGTCCTCGCCTTACTCCCAGAGAAGTGTAGGAACACAGGCTCACAAAGGGGATGCAGGGAGAGGAAAGCACCTGCCCAGCCCCGGGGCTCCTAAATGGAAGTAAAACTTGGGCAGCTGGCAGAAGCCTGCTGGGGTAGAGAGCACTCCTGAGGTGCCCTGGGAGCAAGAGCAGGGCTGTGGGGCTGGAGGGACCAACCGGGATGTTTCTTTCAGGCTGAGCAGGTGCTGCACCACAACAACCAGACCAAGTTCTACCGGGAGTTCCTGGGCATCGTGGCAGGGGACCAGGCAGAGCCCGGGACCCTGGGGGAGGCTGTGCAGAGCCTGTGTGAGCACACATCCATCTTCTGGGTGCGGAGAGCGCACAGTAAGTGGGGCAGCTCGCTGGCAGGGGAAGCAAGAGCTTTTCTAGCACCTCTAAGAGGATCAGGCTCTGCTGATGCATCCCAGGACAGGCTGCCAAGGCCCAGGACAGGGACAGGTGACCTCTAGTGCAAAATCAGACCACTGGGCAACATCCCTGAGAGCTGGCTCGTACCCAACTCCCCGTCCTGAGCCGTGGCACTGGGATGGGCCCTGAGCCCCTGCCCCAGCCAGCACACAGAGCTGTCTCCTGAGACATCACTGGTTAATCCCTGTCACCTTCATCCTCAGCCAAGGCAGCCTGCTGAGCTGTCAGCCTGCTCTGTCTCACTCCAGCTTTAATAACAAAGGTCATTCCCTGAGGCTTTCCCCTTGCTTAGCTCCCCGGGAACTCTGCAGGTACAAGACCAAAGCATCCCTGGGGACTCTGCAGCTACAGGACCAAAGCACTGCTCTCACTGCTGTCCTTGCTGTTGGCAGGGCCGGGGAGGCAGCGCCTCATCTACCTGTGCATTGACATCTGCTTCCCCAGCAACATCTGTGTCTCCATCTGCTTCTATTACCTGCCCGAGTAAGTGCTGCAGCCACGGCCGCCCTCTCTGCCCTCATACTTGAACTGGATTCTTGAAAAGCCTCTGACTTCCACGAGGAAGGGAACACCTACAACATCCCCAGAGCTTCCTGCTGATTCTGTGCTGCATGTCAGGAGATTTTAGAGAAACAGGACCAGGAGAGTTTAGATTAACGGGAGGCTTCTGCTCAGCACTGTCAGCACAGCACTGCAGCTCTGCTCCAGGGCTGCGCCTCGTCCGTAGGAATTAGGAGACCCAGGCCTAGAGGAATCCCAGGAAGCAGCTGGAGTTCTGGGGCTCTGTTCAACACAAGGTGGTTGCTGTTACATCTGGAGGGTGGTTGGCTTTAGGAGAGCAGCTCTCCAAGTCACTCTGTGAAACACTTTGAATAAAGGGATTGCAAACGGAGACAAGAGCTGCTTCTCCTCTTTGCTCAGCCTCTCCCATCTCTTGCAAAGGCTGACTTTTATTTTTTTCCCACTCTGGGGTATGAGAACATCCAAAGCTGTCAGCAGCCGATGCCCCAGGGATTCCTGCAGCTGAACTGTACCTGTGTCCCTGCAGTGGGATGGTGCCTCCCTCTCCCATTCCCTCCCTCAGAGGCCACACACGTTTCAGCAGTGTCCTGCTGCAGCTGAAGCCTGGTCTCACCCCTGGCAGCTGCAGCTGCCCCTGTCGGAGCCCCAGCCCTCTCCCTGCCAGAGGGGATGGGTACAGTGTGTGTCCCAGGCTCTGGAGAGGGGCTGGCAAGGCAAGGGGAAACAAGCTGAGGTCCTGTCCCTGCCACACATGCCCGTTACCCCAACACGCTGTCATTGAAGGCCAGGCAGACCACGGCTTTCTGGTGGCCACTGTATTCCCTCTTGATCTCTCCTGTCTCCACACACCACAGCCTGGCCAGGTTATCAGAGGAGGCTGGAACACAGAGTGAAAAGAAGAGTGGGATATATATTATCTTTCCAGTTTCTTTTCTATTATTGTTTTAAGAGATACTTTGCTCTTGCCTCATTCAGCCATCCTTACGGCTGGTGATGACCAGCAAGGCAGGGCAGCTCAGTGCATTTCTCTGGGCGTGGGGTTTAATTCTTTTGGAGAGCAATGAGCATGGAAATTACCAGAGGTGTGTTTCAGGGACTAACACATTGTGAACTGTGAGGTGAACAGCACAGCTGGAGATGTCCTCTCCAGTTCCAACAGCTGCCCCACAGCAGCAGAACTGGGTGCTCCCACCTCACACCCCATGCCCCAGGCTCTGGCCATGTCCCAGCCAGGCTAACTGCTCAGGCCTGGCTGCTGCAGGGCCCTGGCACAGCCCAGGTGGTGCCTCACCTGTGACAATGTACTGGGAGTCCCCAGAGAAGGCACAGTCCCACATCCAGCCCCGGGACGTCTCCCCAGGGTTGTTGCTCTTAATGCTCAGCTCTGTCATCAGAGAGAAGTTTGAAGTCCTCCAGATCTTGCACGTCTGATCTGCAGAACAGGTGGCCAAGAGCCTGCAAGAAGGAGACATGTGAGGGCAACCTCACATCAGTCAGTGTCCCCCTGTGGGTCTCTTGTTTCCACAGGCCTGGGCCAGGGCCAGTGATGGCCTGGACACCTGCTCCCACTGCAACCAGATCCCCTTACACCTGCACTGTCTGATTTAGGAGATTCCAGCTGAACAGACTCCATGAAGGAGCTCACACTACTGCAGCTGGATCCCAGCTGTAGAGCAGCTCATGGCTGCAAACCTTGCTGAGCTCAGGGAGCATGAGTGGGACAGCCCTGACAGCAACCGTGTGGTGCCACATCCCCTGCCTGCTGTCCTGCTCCTCCCTGGGGACCTGCAGTGTGAAGCCAGCTGGAGGCACAGCTGCAGGCACAGCTGAGGCACAGCTGGCCCCTGCCTGCCTGGAAAGGCCTGTGTTTGCCCTGAGAGGGAGGTGAGGGGCTCCCCACTCACGTGGAGTCGGGCTGAACTTGCACTGCAGGGCGTAGCGGTTGTGTGCCGGGATCTTGGTCTTGGGGATCAGCTGGGTCACCTCCTCGCCAATGCCACCCGTCAGGTTCCACACGTAGCAGTGTCCCTGCAGAGGCACAGCAGGACCTGTGTCCAGGCTGCTGGACCAGCCCAGCCCAGCTGCCCAGCCGAGCAGGGCTGGCTGTGTGCAGAGCTCACCGAGCTGTTCACGGCTGCCATGTAGCTGGCGTCGGGGTCGATGTGCACCGAGTTCACCGACACCTCGGGCTCGGGATCAGCTGCTCGTTGTGGTCAGTCTTCAGGTCCCAGATGTGGATGGCCCCGCTCTGGTCGCCCACGATCAGCTCTGCCTGCAGGGACACACGGCCAGGTGTCTCTGTGGGCACCGTGGGCAGCAGCCTGGAGCTGGCACCCGCACAGCTCTGCTCTGGGTTTGAGCAGCAGGGTCCTGCCCTGCCTCCTCTCCCCCCAGCTCAGGGCTGTGGCACACTCAGGCTGTCCCAGCTGGATACTGACTCCTGTGACACTCTGCAAAAGGCTGCTGCCCTCCCAGAAGAGTGTGCTGATTTTCTAAACCCCAGGGCAATGAGAGCTGTCCCAGTCCCAGGGCTGTGGCACAGCTGCAGCTCCAAACGACAGCCACAGGAGCCAAGTGGTTTTCAGCACGTCTGAGAGGCACCATTAAGGGGCAGGTTGGCCGCTGAACAACTGAAGCACTCAAGGGTGCAGATGCCTGAAAAACACAACCTGAAGTGGGTTTTCCTCTCTCTCTCACCTTCTCAGGGGAAGGACAAGAGCCAAGGGCAGGAGTCCTGGCTCTGATCCCGTGCTCAGAGCAGAAGACAATGCTGGCATGTCTCCACTCAAACCAGGCCTTTATCGACAGCCCTGCGCTGGCCACAATTTTAGCAGCATCCCTAGAGGAGATCAGGTCATCAGCTAATCCTGTCCCTGCCAGCAGAGCCTGGTTCCAAGCAGACAAACACCACTCAATGCATTTATCTGACTGCACAAAAGTTTCTCCTGGGCTCCTCAACCCTCAGCAGGTGTAACTGCTGAGTCCAAAGTTTTCATGGCTTTGCTCAGGCTGTGAGGAACCTCTGGATCAGCATCTCTGCAGAGGGAACTGCAGAGCCACAGAACTGTCCAAACAAGTGCTGCCACCTTTGGTCTAATTAACCACCTTCTGCTCACAAACCAACACTGCACCTCAGCAGCATCTTGATCAGTGATTATTTCCCTTCTAAGGCTGATGTTCAGTAATATTCATTTAACATAACACATTCTCACAGCACTGCCACTACAAAAGCATTTGGACAGTCTGGCCCAAATAACTGATGTCAAATTTAGCCTGAAATTCCTGATTTGCAAAATTAAACCTGTGCTAAATGAAATGGAACATTTCCATTACTCAGGATTTTACAGAGGTTTGCAGGGCCCTGTCTGCAGGCAAAACCACATCCCTGCAAGCCCAGCCCAGCCCAGCCAGGCCATTAACACTGACTGATCCCTATTGATTTCCCTGCTCCTGCTCCCTTCAGCCTCTTCAAGAGCCCCCACTCTCTCTCTGGTCAGCAACAGAAAAAACCCCACCTGAAGGGAATCATAGCCAAAGGCCCCAGGACACTTTTCCTTGGCAATGCTGTCACCCTCAAACTTCCCAGCTGCCCCCACTCCTCCAGCTTTGCTCCCATCACATCCCCAGTGGTGTTCAGGGGCAGAGCCCCCTCCAAGGGTGTGTTCCTTCCCATGGGGTGAGCTCAGCCCTGTGCTGCCCCGTTGCAACAGCCCCACCAGGTCATCAGCACAAACATGTTGGGTGAACCCCCCAGCCATGCTCTGCCCATCTTCTGCTGGGATACATCTCTGCAGCCCCTCAGAGGAGCCACAGGAACAGGGTGCCCAGAGAAGCTGTGGCTGCCCCTGGATCCCTGCAAGTGCCCAAGACCAGGCTGGACACTGGGGCTTGGAGCAGCCTGGAACGGTGGAAGGTGTCCCTGCCATGGCAGGGGGTGGAATGGGATGAGCTTTAAGCTTTGTCCCACAGATTCTCTGAGCTGAGAAGCCCCAGAGGATGCAGCTTCCTCACCTGGTTGGGGTGCAGACAGACACAGTTGATGGGAGCGTTCACCTGGAAAATGCGCTGGCACTGGAGGTTGCGGGACCTGCGACAGACAGGGAGCAGAGCTCAGGTGGGGAGGTGGACCCCTCAGCCCGGGGGCCGCACGGGTGGAGCCCCGGGGCCCACCTGAGGTCCCAGATGCGGGCCATGCAGTCCCCCCCGCCCGTGTACATCCAGCGCCCGTCCTCGTGGAACCCCACCGAGGTGATGTTCTTGCTCACGCCGTCGTAGTTGATGACGGGGTTGGGGTTGTTGGAGTTGAGGTCGTACATGCGGATGTGCTGGTACCCTGCGAGCACGGGGCAGCGGCTGAGCACCGGCCCGCTGCCCGCCGTGCCCGGCGGGGCAGCAGCGCTCACCTGCGGCTGCGATCATGCTCCGGTCCGGCGTGATCTCCAGGGCGTTCACCTGCTGCGGCCGCCGTTAAGGTCGGTACGGAGCATCACCGGGCCCGCCCCGGCACCCGAACGCGGGGCCGGCCCCGAGCTGCCGGCGCGGCGGGGAAGGAAGGATACGGAGTCCTGGTGCTGCACCGTGCGGGTGCAGATGCCGCTGTGCGCCTGCCAGAACCGCACCGTGTGGTCGTAGCCGGCCGTGGCCAGGATGACCGGGTCGCTGCCCACCGTGCCCTGCGCCGCGTTCATGGTGCCGCCGCTCCCGGAGCGCTCGGGGCACTCCCTAAAGCCTGCGGGGTCTCTCACTGCTCGGGGCTCTCACTCCCTAAAGCCTGCGGGGTCTCTCACTGCTCGGGGCTCTCACTCCCTAAAGCCTGCGGGGTCTCTCACTGCTCGGGGCTCTCACTCCCTAAACCCTGCGGGGTCTCTCACTGCTCGGGGCTCTCCCCCCTAAACCCTGCGGGGTCTCTCTCCCTCCCCAAACCCTGCGGGGTCTCTCTCACTGCTCGGGGCTCTCCCTAAACCCTGCGGGGTCTCTCTCCCTCCCCAAACCCTGCGGGGTCTCTCTCACTGCTCGGGGCTCTCCCTAAACCCTGCGGGGTCTCTCTCCCTCCCCAAACCCTGCGGGGTCTCTCTCACTGCTCGGGGGTCTCTCTCCCTCCCTAAACCCTGCGGGGTCCCGGCCAGCCCCGCCGGTCTCACTCACCCCGTGTCCCCGGGCCCCTCACGGCTCTGCGCGTGCGCACGGCGCCTCCCGAGCGCGCAGCCGCGTCCGGCGCGAGCGCGCATGCGCGGGAGCGCGGCGGAGGGACGGACCATGGCCGGGAGGGGGGGACGGGCGAGACTACGGAGCGCGGGAAGGGGGGAGCGCGTCCGCAGCGCTGCCGCCAGGGAGCGCAGTGCAGAAACGGGATAGGGACAGATGGGGACACGGGACAGGGGATATGGGGTATGGGATAGGGGATATGGGACAGGGGATATGGGGTATGGGATAGGGGGTATGGGATAGGGGATATGGCACAGGGGGTATGGGATATGGGATAGGGGATATGGGACAGGGGATATGGGACACACACTGGGCACAGAGCACACACTGGGCTCTAAGTATGGGACATGAAACATGGGACATGGGGCAGTGCGTGGGACACACACCAGGCGCACACCGGGCATGGAACACGGAACACTGGACACGGGACACACAGCGGGCACACAATGGGCACAGGATGTGGGACACGGGACACACACCGGGCATCGCTGGGCGGGGCGGGGGGGGCGGGGGGCACTGGGCACACACCGAGCCCGAACGGGCACTGGGAACAGACACCGCGCACGCACCGGGCACGGCGGAGCCGCCCCAGGCCGCCCCCCGTTCCGGTGCCAACCGGCAGGACGGACGGCGGCCCCGCGCTGTGCCGGTGCCCGCGGTGCGCGGCGCCGCCCGGGGCAGCCCTCCTCACTTGCCGCACCGGCGGGCACCGGGCCCTTTAAGAGCGGCGGCGGCGGCGGCGGCTCCCGTGCCCGTGCCCGTGCCCGTACCCGTGCTCGTACCCGTGCCCGCGCCCGTGCCCGCGCCCGTGCCCGCGCCCGTGCCCGCGCCCGCTCCCGGCGGTGCCCGCGGCCGCCCCGCGCCTGCCGGTAAGGGCCGGGGGAGCGGGGCATGCTCGGCGCCGGGGGATGCTCGGGGCCGGGGGATGCTGGGCCGCTCGGGCCGGGGGATGCCGGCGCCGCGGTGGGGACCGGTACCGGGAGGATGCGGGGATGCTCGGGGGGATGCAGGGCCCCTGTGCCGCAGGGAAGGCCAAGGAGGATGCAGGGATGTTCGGGAGCATGCAGGGATGTTCGGGAGGATGCAGGGATGCCCGCGGAGGACACAGGTGTGCCCGGGGCCGTAGGGGTGCCGAGTGGAGCCTGGAGGGTGCCGTGGGGTGAGGGAATGCCCGAGGGATGTCCTTGGTGTGGGTCGCTGTGGGGTGTGCGGGGTTTGCGGGGTTTGCGGGGTGTGGGTGGTGCCCCGCAGCACAGAGGGTTGGGTGGGCTGTGGAAAGAGTACCTCGTGCCCAGGGGCTGCTCCATGTGTGCTCCAGTACCCGGGAGGGATTGGGATAGGACAGGGACCAGCTCTGCCCAGGGATGAGGGAACAGCCCCCTCCTGCTGCCATGGGTCTGTAGCCCCACAGGGCTCTGCAGCCTCCCCACGCAGGAGTGGCCTCTGGCGAGGGGCAGCTCATCCTGAAGGGTGGCATGGGCTGGCAGCACGGGCTGGCCAGCATTCCAGGCTGGCCGTGGAATGCTCTGGAAGCACGTGAGTGTGTACACATGTGTGTGAGCGTGCACTCGAAGTGTGCACCGAGCAGCGTCGCTGCCCCACGTCTGCGCTGCCGGGGCAGCCGGCCTGCGGGGGTTTGGAAACAGTGGGGAGCCCCGGAGCGGAGCTGCGGGCAGCCTGGTGGCACCCCAAACCCTCACTGCCAGCCCATGGAACGCAGTGACACCCGCCACCGCCGAGGACATTCTGCTCCCGCCCCCCACCCACCTCCAGGCTCAGGTTTGGGTCTGCTCGCTTCCATCCTCCTCTCCTCGGGGCTCTGCCAGGTAAGCGGGGAGCTGGGCTGGCTGCAGGGTGCTGGCAGCAAAACCCACGCGGGCAGCGTGGAGGCCGGGAGGACACCGAGGGTGCGGCCCCTCCTCGCCCCGCTGCCGGGGAAGCGTTGAGTCAGCCTGGCCGGTTGTGCGGAGTCGCGGGCTCCTCCGAGCCTCCCGGGGGCTGTGTCACCGCCGTCCCCCGAAAATGTGACGTTAATAAATACAGCGGGTGCTGGCGGCATCCGTCAGCTGAGCTTTCGCTGCCCAGGGGTGCCCCCGTGGCGCAGGGATGCAGCCCCCGGTTGCCCCCGGGACTCCCCCGCTCCGGCCAGCGCCCATCCCGCCTGCCCTGGCCCTGGCTGTGCCACGGAGCTCCGGTCCTGGGAACCTGCCCTATTTAAATAAGATAACGTGCGTTAAAACCACCGAATCCTGGCGAGCTGACAGCGTGTGTCTAAATATTTATCCCTGTTCCGATCAGGCGCTGTGTTCCCATGACAGCGCCATTAGCACTTGGCATATTTATGGCCTTCCTGGGTGCTGGGCTCCCCATGCTGCGTGCCCAGGGGCCACTGACCCCCCCCTCCTGTGTCCCCTCTGTGCCTTCCTGTGCTCCCAGTGGTGACCCCTGGGCTGGCAGCCATCTTCAGCCTGGCACATCCCTGCTGGGATGCGCTGGAGCTGCCAGGAATATCCGGGCTGGGCACGGCAGGGAGTGGGTACCACATTTGTCCCCCGCAGCACGGGAGCCGCAGTGCCTCGAGGAACCTTGTCCATGCAGGGAAGCAGCGCAGGGAACAACCTGCCCCCCAAAAACCGGCTCCTGCCCACGGGCACCGAGGGACTGGGCACCCGCGGGCACCGGGCGATGGGCACGGAGCAGGGATGCTCCTCCTGCCCTGCGACCTGGCCGTGCTGGCACCTCGTGCTCTGGGGACAGCCCATGCTGCTGCAGCCCCTGCACCCCGCGGCAGCGTGCGGGGAGCGTGTCGGCAGGGATTAGGGCTGTGTCTGCGAAAGGGCTCCCCCGGAGCGGGAGGCGCGGGGCGGCTCAGCGCGGCTCCCCCCCGGTGCCACCGCTCTGGCAACGCAAACAAAACCCTCGCGATCAGCTGAGCCGCTTGGGCACCCGCGGCTGACAAAATCTGCTTTTCACTTCCCCGATGTGCCGGCGTTGAGTTTAACCCTGCGCTCGGGTTGTGTTTGGGTGGCAGCTCACCAGGAGCGCTGGCGGCGGCGGGACCGGGGGGCTGCGCTGCCCCGTCCGGGCCTCACCGGACCCCCCAGAACCGCAGAAGTGCTGGCTGCGTGCGGCTCTCAGCAGGATCCGTGCTGCCTCTCGCACGGCCCTGCGGGTGCCGAGGGGCTCCGGGCTCACCCCGCCAGTGCCGAGGCTGTGCCGGTGCCATCCCCGAGCAGCCCGGCGCTGGCCCGGTGCCTGGGTGGCTCCCAATCACCTCTTCGCTCCCCGCAGGGATGCACCGTGCCCAGCCCGTGATGCCGCCCCATCCAGCCGCCCTGTGACACGGCCCCTGGCTCGGGGGTGACCCGGGAGGAATCCCCGGTGGGGGCCCGCTCTGCAGCCACCGCCCTGTTTGCTCGGCACCGGCCTCACCCGTGCAGCAGAGGCGGAGCTGGCCGCTGGCCCCACGCTGGGGCACACCAGGTAGGAGGGACACGGGGCACTGCCGCGCACGGCCCCGATGGGCGCCAGGCTGGCCACAGGGGCTGCTCCCATGTCGCCTTTCTCTGGGGTTCGTGCTGCCCTGGGCAGGGGAGCAGGGCACGGTACGTGCGGCTGGGCCCGGGGTCCGCTGCTGGGCAGGGAGTGCCCAACCCTGTGTGTGTCCCCAGAGACCCCGGAGATGGCTTTCCAGCGGAGCCACCGGCTGAACCTGCTGCGTCTCGTCGTGCTGCTCCTCGTTGCCTTGGCCGGCATCAAGTTCCTCTTCCGTGACAGGTGAGGTGACAGCAGGACCCCAGGGGGGTTAGGATCTGTGGCACCCGCTGGGCTTGTGTGGTGCCTGGTGCTGGGGGCAGCTGGTGCCCCCATAACCCCACGGACACCCCCAATCCCTGCTCCACTCCCTGCAGCTTCACCCTGGAGCTGCACAAGCACGTCAGCAAGGACAGCGGGTTCTGGGGGGACACAGGTGACATCGTCCAGGACATCATCCCCCAGAGCCAGGTTCTGGAGGTCCCTGCAGCAAAGATTATGTCCCTGAAGCAAAAGCAGCAGGTCCCCAGGGATGTCAGAGCCACCGAGATGAGGCTGGTCCACCTGGACCTCAAGGGAGCTGCGCCCAGAGTCTTCTACCTGGAACAGGCGAGGATGCCCAGGGGCAGGGAGGAGGGGCCGAGGAGGGGATGTGCTGATGGGGCTCAGCCTTGTGCTGACACCTGGACTGTGCCATCCCCGCTGCTGAGCCCACCCTGCCCACCCCGCAGGTGTTCCCCCTCCTGTCCCAGCTGGGAGCCAACGGCGTGCTCATCGAGTACGAGGACATGTTCCCCTTCAAGGGGGAGCTGGAAATCCTCAGGTCCCCGTACGCTTACAGGTGAGCAGGGCCCACGCAGGGCTGTGTGCCCAGCTGGCTGTGGGGCTTAAGGCTCCTGCAGGTGCCAGTGTGCCAGGGGCTGGGCGTGACCCAACTGGCCCCATGCCCACAATAACCACGGTCAGAGTGCCAGGCTGTGCTGCTGGGCAGAACAGCCTCCTGCCCTCACAGGTCAATATTTGTGCCCCTCAGTAAAGTGCACACATATATGGGACAACTGGGGCCATGTGGGCAGGGTGCCAGAGGAGGGGGAGGAGGGGGAAGTGACCCCATACTCTGCCCTCTGCCCTGGCATCCCCCACTGAGCCTGTCCCTGCCCTCCCAGTGAGGAAGACATCGAGCGGATCCAGCAGCTGGCAGAGCAACACAAGCTGGAGGTGGTTCCCCTGGTGCAGACCTTTGGCCACGTGGAGGTAGAGGGTCCCAGTCCTGCTCCCCATCCCAGCTCACAGGGATTCCCCCTGGACACCCCCTGACGGTTCCTCCCCGCAGTTCATCCTCAAGCACGAGAAGTACCAGCACCTGCGGGAGGTCGAGCGCTTCCCCAACAGCTTCAACCCCCACGTCCCCGAAACCCTGGCTCTGCTCAAGAGCATCCTGTCACAGGTGATCGAGAAGCACCGGCGCTCCACCTGGATCCACATCGGCGCAGACGAGGTGGGCAGGGGCCGTGCAGGGACCCCAGCCCTCGGCCCAGGCACTGGGGGTGCTGCCGGGGCTGCTGAGCATCCCCCTTCTCCCAAGTCCAGGTTTTCCATCTCGGAGAAGGGATGGACTCCAAGAACTGGATGAGCCACAACAAGGGCGACGTGGGCACCATGTACCTGAAGCACATCAAGGAGGTTCTGGGCTTCCTGACGGCGCAGTACTGGGGGCTGCGGGTGCTCATGTGGGACGACATGCTGAGGAAGATCAGCATGGGAGCCCTGCGGGGTGAGAGACAGGGGCAGCAGCGGTGGCACCTGTGCCAGGCTCCTCAGCAGCACCCGCTCTGTGCCCACCCCGGCAGGCATCGTGCCCAGTGCCAGCAGGAGCCCATGCCTTGCCCTGTGGGAATGTGGGTCCTGGGGAAGCATGAGGAGCCCGAGGCTCCCTCCTGCTGCAGGCACCAACGCCCCCTCGCCGCTGTCCCTGCAGAGTCCGGGATAGCGAAGCACGTCTCGCCCGTGGTGTGGTTCTACGCACCCGACTTTGAGGCTGAACAGATCGGTAAGGTGACGTGCCAGGCTCCTGGGGTTGGTGGGGTGATCCCTCCCTGAGCCCCCCGCAGCCTCCTGGGGACAGTGGCACTGGTGGCTCGCGTCTGTCCCGCTGCAGTGCCGTTCCTCACCAAGTACGTGGAGAGCGGCTTCGAGGCGGTTTGGTTCGCCAGCGCCTTCAAGGGCACCACGGGGCCGGCGCAGGCCTGGACCCCGCTGAGCTACCACCTGAAGAACCACCTGAGCTGGCTGAAGGTGATGCAGGCCATGCCGCGGCTGGCCCCGCTGCGCTTGCAGGGCGTGGTGCTGACCGGCTGGCAGAGGTGAGGGGTGGTGGGATGGCGCCCTGCCCTCCCGGTGCCCGCGGAGCCGTGCTGGCACGGTGCAGAGGGCGCGGCTGTCCCCGTGCCGCAGGTACGATCACTACTCGGTGCTCTGCGAGCTGCTGCCCGTCAGCATCCCCTCGCTGGCCATCTGCCTGCAGACCCTGGTGAACGGTGAGCCCCCAACCCTGCAGCTGGGCTCACCCCCACCTCCCATTGCCTGCCAGACCCCGTCCTGCTGGGCAGGGCGCTGGGGGGTGGGAGGCAGAGGAGGAAGAGTTTCAGCTCACTCCATTTTGGGGATGTGGTGAAGCCGGGGTGAGCTCGATAGTGAGGTGTCCCAAGCTCCTCTGTCCCTTTCCTCGCCCTCCCAGGGGGCTTCACAGAAGAGGCAAAGAGGGAGGTCCTGGATGTGCTGGGCTTGGAGGGCGTGCAGCTGGAGCAGAGCACCTGGTGCGTGGCACGTGGTCGGGGCAGTTGCATCAGAAGGGATGCACTGGAGGGAAGCAGGGGCTTGGTCACCCAAATGCTCTGGTCCCAGACCTGCCAGGGTGCTGGGGTTCACCCAGCCCAGTGCACCCCACGTGCTGAGCCCTCACCTTCCCCTCCCTTTCCCCAGCGAGGGCAGGGGAGTGTTCCCTGGTGTGGAGATCTACCACATGGTGGAGCAGGTCAATGGCCACATGAAGGAGAGCATCCTTAAGGCACTGGAGGAGGAGAGGTAATGGTGGGATTGATGCCTCTGGCCATATTTTTCCATGGGAGGGGAATGCACAGCTCCCCAACCCTGCTGGCCCCTGTGCCCACAAGTCCCTCGTGCCTCTCCAGTGCCATCAAGGGCTGGTTCAGCCCCTACCACCGGAAGCGCCAGTTTGGGAACCCCGCAACATGGAGAGCTTTGGCAGCAAGGTGCTGAAGTACGTGCTGCTGGGGGCTGGGAGGAGTCTGCGTGGGGCTGGGAGGGCTCCAGGCTCGGCCCTGGGGTCCCTCGCAGCGGGGAGCTGGACCCTTGCTCTCCTTCCTCCAGGCTCCATGAGGACTGGGAGAGCTTTGTCCGTGACCTGCGTGCCCAGCTGGAGAGGATCTACTTCCCTGACACAGTGGAGGAGTGGATGGAGGAGAATGTGAACCCCTACCTGGACCAGCTGCGGGACCTGGTGCGGGACTACCGGGCCATTATCCGCCTCAACGGCCGGCCCAAGGCCATGTAGGGGCTGCAGCCCCCCGGCTCCCTCTGCCCCTCTGGCTGGGCTGCGGGGCCCCCCTGGCGCGGCTGTTTGCTGGTGATGGCACTGCTGCTGCTGTTTGCACTGTACAGAGCCCTGCACTCCCCCCACCTCAACAATAAAGTATTTTCGTAGACACTGCTGCTTGCTGGGGGAGCTCTGCAGGGAGAGGGAGCTCAGGCTGGTGGGGAGGGCTGGGGTCTATCCTGTGATCCAGCTCCTGGGCCACTGGCCAGGCTCTGATGGAGCAGGAGGGGTTATAAGCCGCAGGGCAGGGTGTGACAGAGCTCATGGGGACACCTTGTGCTGGCCTCGAGGGTGGCCGTGCCCTCCCTGGATGGGATCCGGCTTGTGGCTGCTGCGTGCTGCATGTCCCAGGCAAGGGCTGGCACCTGGGACACAGAGCAGGGACAGAGGGACGTGCAGGGCCCCTGCCGGCTCCCACCAGCACCCTGGGGCTGCTTCCAGTCTCTGCAAATCCTGGTCGCTGGGAGGGGTGTGAGCACAGTGGTGGCTTCTTCAGCCTCCAGATTTTTGCCTTCCTGTCTTCCTTCTCTGTTACTCCAGCACCCAGGCCCCGTGTGCTCCCAGATCCTCCGAGTCCGGGCTGAGGCTCTGCTGGGCTCCTTTCCCATCGGAAAGGCAGCTGTGCTGGGGGGAGGCGTGGGGATCTCTGCGTGGGATGAGCCCTCCTGCTGCTGGTGCTGTCTCCAGTTCCCACAGTCAGCTTTCCACGGCCTGTTGCCCACAGTGCCCATCCTAAACCCCCTTGTGCCTCGAGCTCTGCCCGTTCCGGGCGCTGCTTTCGCTCAGCGTGTGCAGGGCAGGAACGGGGACATTTCACTGCACATTCTTCTGCTCTGCAAAGACCAACCCGACTTGGCAAGAGCCCGAGGGAGCCGCAGGAACGCCAGGCTGGAGCTCCTCCCGCAAAGCCGGCTCTGGCGGGGAGGAGGGACAGCGCTGGTGCACCCACCCGCCCCACACGTTCCCTGCTGCCCCGTGCGTGCCCCGGTCACAGAGGTGCGGTGCCCGGCGGGGCGTGGGCAGGAGCTGCCCCGTGCCGTGTCCGTGCTGGGTGACCGGAGAGGGGGCCAGCAGGAGGGAGCCGTGGGGCACAAAGGAACCTTTGTTGAGGCGCTTCGTCTGTTATCAGGTGGTGGCAGATGCGAAGGAAGCCCCGACCCGTGCGGAGCCCAGCCCCAGCCCCGGGAGCCCGCCGCGGCTCAGGGCCCGTGCAGAGCCGGCTGCGGGATTAGAGGGCAGATTAGACGGCGTTCCGTGCTGGCAACCCAAATGTCCTGGATTGGAAAGTGGGGGTGGGGAGAGGAGACCGACCCGCCATCCCTGAGGGGGGGTCAGCCCGGAGCTGGTGACTGGGCGGGAGCTGGGGGCTGTGCAGGGCACCCCGGGCTCCAGCTCGGGGGGCACGGAGCAGCACGGGGCGGGCAGGGGCACCAGGGGACAGCTGGGTTCCCTCCTCCACCTTCCCGGAGGCCACGGACACTCACATGGGGCTGAAGCTCCCGGTCCTCGCACACTGCACCCACCTGTGACCCTTCAGCGCCCAGCGCTGTGGTGGCCAGTTAGCTACCAGCCTTCTGGCCCCATGTGCCCCAGTGCCGGTGTGCTGGAGCCGGGATCCACGAGGCTTTTAGCTAGAACTTGGCCGGGAGGGCAGAAATTTGGGCTGATTTCGTGCGAGTGCTGTCCGTGCTCTGCCCTGATGGCACCGCGGGGACATTAACGCCTCGTCCATCACTGGCCCCATTTCCTATCGGGCTCCTCAGCTTCCTCAGCCCTCGGCGCAGCCGGGAACCCTCCGCAGCTGGAATGTCTCGGTCATTTCAGCCTTAAAAGTGAAAGGGACGAATGTCACCGGCCATTGTGTCAACAAAAGTGGAAAATGACGCGGTAATGAGCGGTTTATTTACAGAAATTGAAAGGCTGCTCCTGCCCGGTTTCTGTTAGGGCACCGCAGGCTGCTGCGATGGCCAGGCGGGTCGGGGAGCGGCGAAGGGCACCCTGGAGCAGGGCTGGGGAGCACGGGGTGCCCCGGGAAGGGGCCTGCTGGACACTCCCGGGATCGTCCCGGAGGGGGAAGAGGCTCCGAGCAGCCGTGCTCCCCCCGTCCCCTCCGGCCGCTGAGACCCGCCAGCTCGTTACACGCCACGGCTGCGCGGCGGCTCCCACCGGGGCGTCCCCCGGGCCCGGCACCGGGGACGGGGATCCCCGCGCTCCGCCCGCAGCACCGGGCGGCCCCCGCCCTCTCCTCCTCCTCCTGCTGCTCGTCCTCCTCCTCCTCCTCTTCCTCCTCTCCCGCGCTGCCCCCCGCGCTCCCGGTGCGGCCCCCCCGCCCCGCCGCGCCCGCCCCGGGCGCCCGCCGCCGCCGCCGCCGCCCCCGCCCCCGCCTCCGGAGCGGGCGGGCTGGGCGGGGGGGCTGCACCGTGCCAGCCGAGCCGTGCCGAGCCGCGCCGAGCCGCCCCCCGCCGCCCCCCGCCCCTCGCCGCGCCGCGCCGCGGAGGATGCTCGGGCCGTGAGCCCGCAGCCGGCAGCCCCGGCGCTGCGCAGCCATGGGCAAGGACCAGGAGCTGGTGCAGGCGGTGAAGGCGGAGGACATCGCGGCCGTGCAGAAGCTGCTGCAGAGGCCCAAGCCCGGCAAAGCCAGTGAGTGCGGCGGCGGCGGGGCCGGGCGGGGGGCGGCGGCTCGGGGGGACACACGTAGGGGGGCACACACGGGCACCGGCGTCGCAGCAGCGGGCGCGGCGGCTCGGGGCCGCATCCTAGCGCTGATCCCGGGGCCCAGCCGCGATGCCGCCCTGCCCGCCCCGGAGCATCCCCGGCCCTTCGCCGGCTGCGGCTCGTCGCAGGCGGGCGAGGACCGTAGACGTGCTGAGGACCCCCGGCGGCGCCCCGGGAGGGGCGGGGGGCGCTGCCCGGCGTGGGTCCGAGCACGCCGGCGGGGCTCGGAGCATCCCCGGGCGCTGCGCGGGTGCGGAGCGCTGCAAAGCGTCTCCTCGCCGGTGCCGGGGCACCCCCGGCGCGGTCGGGCTCCGGCCGGGCTGCCCTTGTCCTGTACCCGGGAGCAACTCCTGACCCCCGGGAGCCGGGCCCGGTGCTCCCGGGGGTTTGGGCAGGGTTTGCGGCCGGGCAGCGCCGGGCGCATCTGCGTGTGCGTGCAGCCAGCGAGTGTGCCCGGCCGGCGCGGGTGAGCGCCGGGGCTCGCTGCCCGCACACCTCTGCGTGTGTCCGCGCTGCCGCGGGAGCGTGTGCGGCTGTGTTTGGGTGCGTGGGGTGTTTGCGTGGCGGTGTGTACCCTGGCATCTGTGTGTTTGGCTGGGCTGTTGGTGTTCCTCGCTGAGGGGGTGTTTGGATGTCGCTCCGCGGGTATCTCCCGGTGCATCCCTGCGGCTGGCTGTGCACGGCTCCGCGGGTGCGCCGCGGGTGCGTGGCCAGGTGTGAGGCTGCGGGGGCGTGCGTGTGGCTGTGCGTGTACGTCTCCGGGTGTACGTGTGTGTAGCTCCATGAGTATCTACTCGCTGTAGGATGTAACTGCTCCGTCGAGGCGTTCCGCCCGGGACTAAATAATTCATGGTGCTGATGCAGCCGCAGGTTTCAGGCCTGGTGCCGGCGGCGAACTGGGCGGCCGGAGAGCGTCCCTGGGCACGGGCAGGGACCACAGGGAGCACTCGTGTGGCTCTGGGTCACTGGACACACAGTCCCTCCATTGCCGCGCCCCCTGACCCTCTCCCTGGCTGGCACTCCCAGATGCGGGCACCCCCTTCCCTGGAGCTGGTCTGGTGAGGGGTCCCCTGCCCTGGTCATGCAGGGCTGTTCCTGGCCAAGCAGGGCCAGCGTGGCGCCCCTGTCCTGCTGCTGAGCAGGGTGGGCATGGCATTCCCCATGTCCTGCTCTGGTGCTGCATCCACCGTGTCCACGGTGCCACGTGGGGCCAGCATGTGTTTCCTCATGCCATGAGGGGCTGGCATGATGTCCCCTGTGTCACCAGGGCCATCGCTGCTGTCACTGCTGAGGAACTGTGCAGGGCAAGAAGAACCTCCAGCCCAGAGCCTGCTTCATCCCAACCCACTCCAGATGCTGCAGCTGCCTTGGCTCTTGGGGCAGCGTGTGGGTTTCGAGGACAACGCCTGGCCTGTGCCTAGCAGTGTCCCCACACACCCTTCTCCAGTCCCTGCTGGCCTGGGCACACAGCTGGCGTTCCTGTGGCAACAACCAGAGGTGCCTGAGTGCCACCACCTTCTCCTGCATCCCTGTCCTTCCCAGTGCTCTGCTGCATCTCCTGCTGCTGAGCCCTCTGGATGCCAGGCAGGATGGCCACGGGGCCCAGCAGTGCTCCCTGTGCCAGGATCACAGGTTAGGGACAGGGGACACCCAGTGGGGCTGAGCCAGGTGTTAGGGTTGGATGCTCACCCCCTTCCCTTGCTGGGCTGCCCCTCTCCAGCTCTGCTGGACCCACTGGTGCCAGTGCCGGGCTGGGCTGGGGCCATTTCCCCACTGGCCCCGGCTCTCCCGTGTGGCAGCAGATGCCACCTGTGCAGCAATGGGTGCCGTGCTCCCAGCCCGGGGTACCTCTGGCCGTGGCAGTGGGGCTGGAGCGGTGTGTGGAGCGGGAGGGCACCGAGCAGGGCTGTCCCCACGCCGTGGTGTCCCCACGGCCCCTCTGAGTTCCAGCCCCACGCACGCCTGCGGCGCTCCCCGCGCTGCGCGGCACCAGGAAGATTTGTAACTTAGCTCTGTTAGCTGGAAAATATCCTATTCATGTGGGGTTTAATAAATGAGATTTTAAAAATCCTTGCGTGAATTAGCGGGGGTTGCCATGGTGACATGGGGCCCCGTTTGGTGTGAGTGCGGGTTGGGGGGCCCGGGCCGGCCGCAGCGCGCACCGCGCCTGCTTCCCGGGCATCCATAATTGATGAGGTTGTCTGAAAGTTGCGCAAATCAGATGCAGGGATTTGGCAGCAAACTGTTTCCCTCCCTGTCCCCTCCTTCTCGGTGCTACCTCGAAGAAATGTGGTGACTTGGCGTTTTCCCCTCGGCTCCAGCACCGTGGGATGGGATGGGAGCATGGGGTGTCTCCAGGAGCAGACATGTGCTATCCCTGTCCTGGGCACCCGGGGCTCCGGGCGGTGGGAGGTGAGCCGTGCCGTGCCGTGCCGTGCACAGAATCCCCAGCTCCTTGACTGGAGAGGGTTGGAGCGATCTGGCTCCTTCCCCTGAGGCCAGTGTTGCCAGTGGCTCCTGCACGCTGGAAATGGCTCCTGTGTGGTGCTGCCAGTGCCGAGTGGGGCACCTCGAGCCAAGGGTTGGATCCTCTACTCCAGTTTTTCCTCCAGCCAGGTTGAGCGGCTCTGTAAAGCACTTCCACACATGACAGCTTCATGTGGCCGAGGAGATGTCCCAGGACAAGTGTCCAGCATGGCAGGAACTGGCCGTGGGGTGGAACCCAGGGCTGTGTCCTGTGGGGCTGGGCTGCCCTCCCCATGCCTGGTCCTCAGTGCCATCCTGGTCCCCCAGGTTGCCACCAGGACTTGTGTCCTGGTGTGCTAGTGAAGCTCTGTGTGCCTCACTCAGGGACACCCAGGGCTGGGTTAGCCACACTGCCTGGCTGGGGTCAGGAGCAGGGCACAGAGCTCTGCACCCCTGTGTTCTGCCATGTCCGGGTAACCCTGGGGAACCCAGCCCAGCCTGGCCCCACTGCCCAGAGTGTTGAGGCCTGAGCAGCTCTCTGTGTGCCCCCACTCTGGGCAGGAGAGCCCCATTCCTGCACTGCCACTTGTGCAGGGCCCTGCATCCTGCCCTGCACGTTCCTGGCAGCAGCTCTGGCATCTCAGGGCTTGTCCCACCGGTCCTGGCCCTGCTGCCATGTGCAGGGAGCAGGTCCTGCCCTGCCTAGGAAGGGTCCTCAAAGCTCAGTGAGAACCCCCAGGCTCCTGCTGTCCCTGGGGAGCCATCCTGGGATGTGAGTGGAGCTGCCCTAGCTGGGTGGGGATGTTCCTTCACCAGTGCTCCAGGATTTGGAGGCAGTGGAAGCAGAGCCACAGTGCCTGGGGACACGGGCTCTGGGCAGGGCCTCACCAGCTGCCTCCTGCCCACCGGTGTGTCCTCCTGCACAGTGGCCAGTTAATTCTGGGTTTTCTTGCCTGCATTTGATTGCATTCATAATCTGCTCTGATAACAGTATTTAATAAAACCGGGCTAATATGGCGCAGTTAGGAAATGTCTTTGACATTTTACAATTCAATTTCCATGCAGTAAAAGGCAGGGCAGATGCAAATCCAATTGTGGTGCAGTGCCCAGGGCACACGTGGCCGGCAGCCACCGGAGCTGCCCGGTTCCCCTGCCCTCTGGGGAAGCAGGAGCCTTCCCTGCCAGGCAGCCACCCCAGATGGCTCCTGCTGCTGCTCCCTGGACACGGGCACTGGGCAGAACCTCTTTGCTGACAGAGAAACCCAGGCAGAGATGAGCAGCTGATGCTCACTGGAATGCTGGAGCGCCCGGTCCCCAGGAGCCATCGGTGCTGGGCAGGACCTCTGGAGTGGGGTCAAGGGGCTGTGGGGCCAGATCCTGTGGCAGCTTGGCCAAAGAGGTGCTGGGCCCCTGTGCATCCCCTGTTCCGTGGCCAGGCACTGCTCCCACACCTCCCCAATCCCCCTGGCAGCGATGAAGGGGTGGATTGCCAAGGGGGGGGCTGGCACACACAGGTGATGCCAGCCAGGGGAGATGCTGGTGCACCCCAGGCGTGTCCCAGGCACTGCTGACAGGCAGATTCCTGTCAAGGCCCAGCAGCTCCAGCTGCTGCCCGACTCATCCACGTGTCAGCGGGTCCCTCCTAAACTTCTTGGGGTTTCCAGCCCGTGTGTGAAGCCTCGCTCCCAGCAGGACTTGGCAGGCGGGGGTGGGCTGCTGCGTGCCAAGTTTCCTTCCAGAGGGGCACGATTGCTCAGCCTGGGGTGACTTCTCATTATTTCACATTTCTTGCCTCTGTGGCTGGCCCGAGTTGTGCGTGCAAACCCCCCCATGCCCCGCTGCCCCCAGCACAGCCCCCGTGCCCAGACTGGCCCAGGGTCCCTGCCCACCAGGAATGCTCTGGGGACCCGGCACTGTTGGCCACTGCCATCGAGGAGCAGCAGGGCTGGCGGCTCTGTTCCCAGCTCCCTCACTGGCCTGGATTTCCTCTCAGCAGTCCCAAATTCACCTGGCTTGACACCAAGCAGCCCTTTGGCAGCCCCTCGTGCGGGGCTCTCCCACGGCTGCCGCCTCCAGCCGCCTGCTGCGCGAGGACCTTGCTGCCCCTGTGCTGGGGGTGACTCCGTGGGGGACGTGGCAGGGCCAGGCTGCACCCAAGGGTGGCAGCGCTGGCACTGAGCAGTCGGAGTGCTGTGGGTGCCCCCAGGTTCTCTCCACAGCACTCCCAGTCGCTGCCAGCCCATCGTGGTTTCCAGTAGCCAGGCTGGCGTCTGGCTCCTCTCCTTCTCTCTGCACTCTGTTTAACCCTTCCTTCCCCTTCCCAGCTGCTGGGAATGGCTGTGATCTGTCCCCTGCACATCTCGGTGTGTCCCCTGCCCCTTCCCACTCCCCACGTGTTCTGCAGCAGCAGTGCCTGGGGATGGCAGCTCCGTGGTGCTGTGCCAGGGCCCGGGTGGGTCCCAAAGCAGTGGTGGGTGCTCAGTGAACACATTCCTGGGCTTGTGGCAGCTGGGAGCTGGGGCAGTGCTGGAGGGAGGAGTGCTGGAGGGGTGTGCCCAGCTCTTGGGTGCTGTTTCCACAGTGCTGTCTGTCCTGGTGCTGGGTGGTGTGTGCTGGGAATTGTGCCCAGCACTGTTGGGAGAATGTTGGAAAACAACTTTGTTGATATTTAATGACTGGTGCTGGTCCTGCTGGGCCAGGGTCCCATGGGTGAGGGAAGCAAAACTCAGGAGTGCCTGCATGGACACTGCTGCTCTGTCACTGCTTTGTGTCCTGTCCCTGGCCAAGTGTCCTGCAGGGGTGGGCTGTGCCCAGCAGGTCACCGAGCCACTGTGCAGCACTGATGTCACCTCTGCCCTGGCTCACCCTCCTGGGGCACGTGGGACTTGCCCTCCAGGTTCTCCTCTTCCCAGAGGGACGGGGCCAGTGCAGCCCACCTGGCACAGGAGTGATGCCACCCGCAGGCTGGCTAATCCTGCCGGGTTGAGAGGGATCTTTAAGCTCTAATGAAATGTTAATAGTATTTTCCAACTCAATACGGGAGTAGAAAATGAGGTGTTTAATGCTGGGCTCTGCAGCGACAGGAGCAATCAGCCTGAGAAATGGGAAGCTGGGTTGCAGAGCTGGCCTCGGCCCGGCCTGACAGCCCCGTGCTGCTGGGACTGCTCCGGTCACGGATGGGTACCGGTGCTGGCAGGAGCCACCCGGTGGGGCAGCACGGTGCTGGAAGGGCGTGGGAGTGCCAGCTCTGCCCGGCTCTCCTTGGGGTGTCCCCACCAAGGTCACTGCCGGCCGCCTGGCGAGCGCCGAGCGCATGGAGGTGGCAGCGGGGCTGGGGTGCCCCGGGGCGCAGCAGGACCAGGGGACCCCAGCGCCGTGCCCCGCCACGGTCCGTGTCAGCCGGAGACGGACCGAGCTGGAGATGGTGCCCGAGCAGCCCCCACAGGCTCTGCTTCTCGGAGCCGGGCTGACTGGGCGCTCCACCCGTGCGTGCCCCTGCGCATCCCTGCGCATCCCTCCCTGTGCATTCGTGTGCTGCGTGCCTCTGTGCATCCATGTGGACGCGTGTGCATCGGGTGCCCGTGGCCTCTGCCCCGTGCGGCCGTGTGCCCGCGGCCTCTCGCTGCCCACGCCGGCGCTGCCGGGCCCTGGGCACGGCCGGCTGGCGGCGGCAGCGCCGCTGATCCCTTCCAGATGCGGCTGCCGAGCCCGGGCCGCCTCCCCGAGAGGCCCCGCGGGTTCCCGGCCCGCGGCCGCGGGAGCCGCTGGAGCAGAGACAAAGCGGCGGCTGCCCGGCTCCTGCATTGCAGCTGGGCTGTTTACGGCAGGCGCGCTCCTCGCAGCCCTGCGGCTCCGCAGCAGCCCCGCTGCCGGGGAGTGCTCAGCGCCTGCCTGGGGCTCGGTCCTGCTCGGCCTCGCACCGCCCCTGCCAGCCCCGCTCCTGTGCCCGCCGTGCTGGGCACGCTGGGCACACTGGGGACACTGGGCACACTGGGGACACTGGGCACACTGGGGACACCAGGACGGGTCCTGCCAGCCCTGTGCCTCCCCTGCAGCACTGCCAGCCCGCCGGGAGTGGTGTGAGGCCTCCGGCCGCGCTCCCCGTGCCCCTGGATGATGCACGGCATCTCCTGGCTGCACATCCCCGCTGTCCACGCACCCCGGCGGGCACTGGCACACTGAGCTGCCCATGCCTGTGCCCATCCTGCCCCTCCATTCCCGCCGGGAACGTGGCCGTGAAGCAGGAGGTGGGCACGGTGTTCTGGCCGTGGATGAGGACAAACGATGGCTCTGAAGGCATCACGTTTGAAACAGAGCCCGGGGCCTGTTTTGCCGTCTGTGGCTGGGAGCTTGGAGCTGGCGCTGCAGCAGCGCCCGATGCCTCTGATGGATCTGGGCCCCTGCACACAGATGTGCACACGTGTGCACACACTTGAGGCACACCAGGAACTGATCTGGGCCCCTTCACACAGATGTGCACACATGTGCACATATTCGAGGCACACCACAAGCTCCTGCCACTCCCCAGTGCTGCTGCACCATGCCGGGTTCATGGGAGGCCAGTGATCCCCGCCGTGTCTTGGTTAACAGTGCTTTAAGATGCACAAAGCTCCTGGTCCCGCCCTGCAGCCAGCATGGACAGGGTCCATCCTCCCAGGGATCCCTGGCCCCGCAGAGGGGGTGAGGAGGGGAGGAGCTGGGGAGGATGAGGATGGGGCAGGGCAGGATGGTCTCTGCCCCAGGGTGGAGGTGAGTAGTGTGTATCCCAAGGAGGTGCAATGCCAGCCGTGCTGGGATGGATGGAGTGGATGGATGGTGATGGATGGATGGATGGATGGATGGAATGGATGGATGGATGGATGGATGGTATGGATGGATGGGCAGACACAGGTGACAGTCACCCTGAGCAGCCACGTCCCTGTCCCTGCCATGCCAGCCGTGGCTCCTTCCAGCCAGGGTGATTACTGAAAATTACCTGTTTGCCACAGGCTGGCAATTAGGGCTCCCTGTAAGCAACACCAACATTCATTTCCGTGGAGACGAGCGTGGGCGTGTGGCTGGCAGCGGGCACGGCGGGCCTGCCACGCTCCTGCTGGTCCCACGGAGCTGAGCAGCACGCCTCATGTCCCACCTGTGGGCCAGGGGCAACACATCCCCCTGTGCCTGTCCCTGCTGCTGCCTCCCCGCGTTCCTGGGTGCTCTGGGCAGAGGCACCAGGCAGCCCCTGCTCAACAGAGCCCCATGCAGAACTCGGGGGGCTTTGGGGGCTGCCCCAAAGGGGCCCAGCTGATGCAGCATGGCTTGGCCTGGCTCCACGGTACCACACGGCAAAGGTCAGGTGAGGATATGACTTGGGAACCCAGGGAGGGAGCGGGGATCTCCGCAGTAGCTGCTGGTGTGTGCTGGGTCCCCCGGACAGCTGCAGCTCTGCTGGGTCGGCTCTGCCCTGGGCACACCCGTGTGCCCTGTCCCGCCTGCCCCGGCAGCCCACAGGGTCAGCCCCGCGCCATCCCACGGGACCGAAAAGTTTCCTTTTTGTAAAAATAAAAGCATCACAGTGGAGTCCCTGCTGTCTCTTGAAAGCTGCATTTAAGCTGCTTCCTGCAGCCCCAGGGGACAGCGCTGTGCGGTGACTCAGGCTGCCAGAGCCCAGCCAGCCTCCAGTGCAGATTTGGTCGCTCTCTGGAGAAGGCTCTGCCAGGGATGGGCATCCGGAGCACCTGTACACGTGCTGGGCACATGAGTGGCATCCCCCAAAAGTGCCTTGGGATTTGGGGCATGGCTGGTGATGGGCAGCGGGGCACACAGCTGTGGGTGTCCAGCAGTGATGGGCAGTTGTTATCCAGCTGTGGTGATCACTGGGAGGTCCAGCTGTGGTGAGAGGTGTATGTCCAGCTGTAATGGGCACTGGGGTGTCCAACAGTGATGGGCAGTTGTTACCCAGCTGTGGTGGACACCGTGTTGTGCAGCTGTGATGGGCAGTGGACATCCAGCTGTGATGGACGCTGGGGTCTCCAGCTGTGCTGAGCGATGCCTGTCCAGCTGTGGCGAGCAGCAGTTATCCAGCTGTGCTGTGTACTGCTCTGCAACGGCTTCATCCTATCCCAGCCACCCCTAGCCCCAGGCAATCCCTTTCCCTGTACCACGAGCTTCCCGGTGCATTATTTATACAGTCCGGATCGATCGGAAGATGATAACGGCTTCATTAGCATCTGAGCATCGCGCCGGCCTCAGCGCCTGACACGACCTTGGCTGCAGGAGTACAAGCTTTTCCCTGTCAGGACCAGCTCCCCGATGTCACCGTCACCACCAGGCCAGCCAGGGCTGCTGTGGCTGCCTCAGTGGGGTCCCCACGACGGCACGTGTCGCCGTGGGGACCCCATCCTCGCAGCGAGGAATAAGACGCCCCCATGCCAGGGCTCCTCGTGCAGTGCCTGTTGTTTGCGTGGCGCTCGTTAGCATGGATATAATTAAGAGCAGCTATTTTAGATGCTTCCTTTATCCGGCAGCTCCCAGCGATGCCGCTGCAGGATCCTCCCCCTGTCTCTGAAACAGGCGCTTGCCTTGAATGTCTTCCCTGTGGATATTTGCTGCTTGTGGAGTCCTGTGCTGTTTGTGGGGGGCACACGCAGGCGCCCGACTGCCCACGTGAGCTGGGGAGTGGGGAAGCAGCAGGGATGGGGCTGGAGGGGAGCGGGGTCACTGCAGAGGGGTGATGGACGGGATGGAGAGGAGGATTTGGGGGGGGAGGCTCTCCTGGCTCATCTGCTGACCCCGTGCTGGGAGGGGGCAGCAATGCTTTCCCCTCATTAAGTAGATGTTGATTTAGCGGAGGCTGGAGCCATCTGCTTGGAGCAGCCGCCTGCTCCTTGCCGGGGGAGCTGGGTGAGGATGTGCTTCGTCAGCGGGGGCTTGGCCGGGAGCCCCCACGCCCCGGGCGGGCATCGATTGCTGCCGGCGCTGCGCTGGCTGCAGGCGCAGGGGCTGGCGCATGAGCACGTGAGGGGGCGCTGGGAAGGGAGAGAAACCCCCTGAGGAGTCCCACCATGTGGGGCCGTGGCCCTGGACATGTGTGCAGGGAGGAGATGGGGCAGCCGGGCACGGGGGCTTCACTGCAACGTGCATTGGGGCGCCCAGAGCTGTGCTCGGCCACTGGGGTCTGATCACGGCATGCACTGCCACAGGTGTGTCCATACAGCGTGTCCTGGGGTACCTGGAGCACTGACTGGGCACAGGGCGTGTGTCCATCCCCATGGCATGTACTGGGCTCCTGCCTGGGCACGGGGCTCTCCACGCAGCCATGCACCATGGTGCCCAGAACCGTGGTTGGGCACAGGGCTCTCCTCATGGCGTGCTCCAGGATGCCCAGAGCTGCTGCCAGGCACAGTGCCAGGAGCCAAGGTGATGTGTGGCTGGACCCCGGGGTCGGGCAGAGCCTGTCCCCCCTGCACAGGCCCTGCACGTGCCAGGGGCTCGTGCGTCACCCGCCGGGGCCGTGGCTGCTGCGTGGAGCGAGCCGGGGCCTGCGAGGAGCTCGCTGCACGTGGAGCACCAGGCTCAACCCGAGCGTGCATTCAGCTCCTGCAGTCCCTGTGTTTAAGTGAAGGCATCTCTGGGAGTGGTGGCAGGGCTGCTTCCCGCGGCAGGGTTTACTCTGGCAGGCGCTGTTTGCAGCCGGTGTCGGTGGCAGATGCTGCGGCTGCCACAGGGGAGCTGGACCCGGTGGTGCCTAGTCCCATGTGTGCCCCCCTTTTCTGGGTATTTGTGGGGTGCAAACTGCCGTGGAGAGCTGGGCTGTGAGATACCAGGGGAGCCCTGCGATCCCACACAGCACAAACATCACCTGAGCAGCCCATGGGGAGCCAAGAGGGGACATTGGGGTGTCCCAAGGATGGTGGTGGGGCTGAGGTGGTTTGAGCAAAGGTGCCTGTTAACAGCACCTTCCTGATGGCTTCTGGTTCTGCATGGAGAGGGCAGGGTGGTGACTGCAGGTGCTCGGTGATCCCTGACACCCCTCCAGTGATCCCAGCAGAGAGGACAGCCAGGAACACACTGGGTGCCCGCTGGCAGCATGGCCATGAAGGAGCTCTGCTCTCCTCCCCACTGTGCCCATCTCCTTTTGTAGCTGATATTTTTAATTGGAAGCTCTCAGCTCCCTTCTCTCTCCCTTGTTAAAGCAAGAGTTTTCCGTGTACTTCCCAGCCATTAATGAGCTCTCCAGGCTCTCGTTGCCCCCAGACATGCTGCAAATTCCACTGTGGACCTGGTGACCAGGGCACCCACCCTTCTGTCCTGCTCTGGGAACTGGAGTTATTCTGAGACCCCAGTTGGGCTCCATGCTCCAGCTGCCTTCGGCATGCTGATGGCCACTTCCAGAGCTTTAAAGAAAGTCAAACCACTGCATGGCTGGAAGTCACTGACTAAGCACTTGGCACGGGCAGTGATGGAAGTGCTAAACAGATTTTGGCAGCCGCAGCCTCTCCTGCAGGTGCAGGGAGGAAAAATTTGCCGCTGTGGTGTGTTGGGGTGATGGTGGTTGGGTGATGCCGAGGGTGGCACGTGTCTGGGGATCGCCAACGGTGTCACCACTGCACCCTGACTCCTGGGCACTGCCCCATGCCAGCCCCGAGCTGGGATCACTGCACCTTGATCCTCAGGCACTGCCCCGTGCCAGCCCCGAGCTGGGATCACTGCACCTTGATCCCCAGGCACTGCCCCATGCCAGCCCCGAGCTGGGATCAACCCGTGGGAAAGGCCAGGCACTGCAGACCTGCTGACAACTGTCAGTCCATCTGCAGGGACCCGTCAGCCGGAGCGGGGCCCGTCTCGGGGCCGGAGATGGGAGCCAGAGCCGGGCACGGTGCCGCTCCTGCGCCCACCGGCTCCTTTTGTCCGCTGGCCCTTTGCATCCCTGGGGGCAGCTCGGCCCCTTCTCCTGGGAGCCGGCTCTTGGCGCGGGGCAGCAGCGGAAGCGGCGCTGGGCTCCTCTCCACCGGAGCTGAATGGCACCTTTGTTGGGGACGCTGGCGGCAGCACGGGGCTGGCAGGGACGGGGTCAGTCCCAGTGTCACAGGGGCTCTGCCCACCAGTGATGTCCTGTTCTTCCCAGGGGAGCCTGGGGATGGTATGGCAGGGGTGGGAGCTGGGGGCTTCTGTGGTGTTCCTGTCTGTCTGTACACCCTGGGGACCCATGGTGTCCCCACCCCTCCCTGGGCAGTGCCCCTCCTCATCCCACATGAGGCACGGCATCTGGGAGGAGAGCCTGGGGACCTGGTGGCTGGTTGCTGTGGCTGACAGAACCCATCCCCTGCAGTTCTCACCTGTCACAGGGGGCTGTGTCAGCATTAGCAAATGTCCTGCAGCTCGAGCAGTCGCGTCCTGGAGTGCAGGGGGGAGCCAGAGCTGGGTGCCAGAGCCTCTGTCCTGGCCACTCCTGGGCCCATCTGTGCTGTGTGGCCTGGGCAGGGCTTGCTCAGCCTGGCATCAACCCCGGGCTTGAGGGTCAGGGTTGAACGCAGCCACCCTTCCTGCTGCTGGTGCCCTCTGAGCCCTGATTGTCCCTGCAGAGACTCCTGGGCTGTGGCACAGCCGTGTGTCCAATAATTCAATAAGCACGGGGATACTGACAAGGGGATGTGGTAGAGGGGGAGGAAGGCAAGGCCATGGCCAAGGCACACAGGGAGTGTTTCTCTGGCCCCACATTCCCTTTGGGTCCTCTCCCACAGCCCTGGGGCCGTGCTGGAGCTGTGCTTGCTGTGTTGGGGCTGCTGTGTGCGTCCCCCACCCGTGCTGCTCCCACCCTCCTCTTCCTTCTGCTCCGGCTCCCGCTGTGGGAAGAGCAGCTCACTGGAAAGCCTGAGTGGCATTTTTCGGGTAAATCTTATGTAAATCTGGCTCCATCCTTCCTCGTGCTGCTAATTGGATTGCCCCGGCGTGGTTTAATTTCCCAGCAGCGTGGGGAGGGCCGTGCTGGGGGGGCTGGGGTCCAGGGGAACGTGCTGAGCCAGGTGGAGGAGCTGGGGGGAACCCCAGGCAAACCAGGGGAGAATAGGCAGAACTTGGTGCCAGGAGGAGCCCCCAGGCTCTGCCACCTTCAGCAGGGACCTCCACCCTGAGCCTCCTGCCTGCAGGTGCAGGCAGCCTCACGCAGCACCTGTGGAGCTGCAGGGAGCCCCAGCCTTGCTAGGGGAGCTGCCACCACGTCACCTCCCTGGTGTGCCCCATGTCCCTTCCCCAGCCACCTCCTCTAACATCCTGTCCCCTTCCCTCTCTTCCAGAGCTCCTCGGATCAGCAAAGAAAGTCAACGTCAACTTCCAAGACACCGACGGGTGAGTGGGAACCCCGAGCCCAGGTGTGGGGTGCTGTGAGCAGGGGGTGCAGGTGCTGTGGGAGTCTCGAGTGTCGCTGTGGGAATCTCGAGTGTCTCTGTGGGAATGCCAGGCTCCCCAAGCTGCCAGCTCCAGTGCCAGGGCTCTGGTCCCCATTAGCCCACGTGGCTGATCCCTGCCTGCCCCCAGAGCTGCTGCTGGCCTGGAACAAGTACAGGAACCGGAGGAGGCAGAGGCAGAGCTGTGCCCCACGGCTCACCACGCTTTTCCCAGCCCTGCTGGGCTCCGCGGGAGCTGTGCAGGGATCAGCCCTGCGGGGGGCCGGGTGGGAGAGCCGTGACCCCACCAGGCACAGCCACATCCAGCGGAAAGGGGCCGCACATCACCCCTGCTAATCACACTAATGAGGCTGTGGGGAGGCAGCAGGGGGCTGCCGTGGGAGTGCTGCTTGTGGGGCAGGGCAGCAGCTGCCCCGGCTCCCCCTGCCCTGTGGGACAGCAGCACGGTGCCACTTGTTCCCTGGGGATGGCTCTGCTGTGGCCAGCACAACGCCAGAGAGCGCAGGAACAGGAGGCATATATGGCCACAGCAGCACAGGTCCCTCCTGATCCTCGTCACCAGGGTGGTGGCAGTGGCATCCCCTGGTACCTGCCAGCTCATCACTGTGCTGGATGCCAGGGAGCACCCCAGGAGCCACCTCGTGCTGTGCAGAGTCAGCAGGAGGGCTGAGCATCACTGCAGGGCTCCAGGGCAGGCAGGGTCCTGCTTGTATCTTGCTCCTGGAAGGCTCAGGGAGTGCAGAAGCAAAAGGGGAGCACCCTCCAGCTCTGTTCCTGGAAAGGCTCCCCCGGGAAGGTACAGCCTAGGTGCGGGCTGCTCTGTGTGAACTCAGCCAGCCCCGTGCCTCAGTTTCCCCATTCCTGCAGCACCGGCTCGTTCCTGGGCGAGCACCGTGCTGCTGGCCCCGTGCTGGCCCCGGGGCCGGGGCCGTAGCCGAGGTGGCCGGCGGGGCCGGGAGGCGCCCGAAGGAAGCCCCCGAGGCAGCCCCGGGGAAGGCTGCGATTTGCACCATCTTGAGCGGATTTGAGCAGGGCGCTGGAGCGGAAAATGTTGACATTTCCCAGGCAGACGTCGGGGATCGGCCTCCTGTGCAGGCTGTCTGCTCACATTGCCGCTCCCCGCCGGGGATCGCGGGCGGCAGCTCCGGGGGCACCGCGGGGGCTGGAGCGCGCTGCCCACGGGGGCCCGGGGCAGAGGGGATTGCTATCCCACACCAGCCCCTCTGGCCCCGGGCAGCCACAGCGTGTCCCGGGGGCTCCGCAGCCCGTGCCCACGCTCCGGTGGCACCGGGGCGGCCCCGGGGATGGGGATGGGGCCGCTGTGCACGGCCAGGACCGGGAGCAGCGGCGCGCTGGGTGCCAGCGCAGCTGCACGGAGGATGCCACTGCCGGGAGCACAAGTAGGTCAGCTCCTGGCCTGCTTCCCAGGCGGGAGCCTCCGGCTCCGGGAGCTGCGAGAGCAGAGCGGGTGCGGGGCCGGGAGCTTTCCCCATCCCACAGCCAGGCCCAGCACCGGGCGAGGGCAGCGCTGCCATCTGTGCTCGTGGCCGCGCTGCTGGGGCCAGGCTGCGGGAAGTGGGTCAGTGGGGAGGGGGCTCCCCGGCACCCCCACTCTCAGTGGGACACCCCTGTGCCTGCCCTGCCCACCACCGCCAGCCCGGCGGGGTATCAGCACTCCCAGGTCTGCAGCAGCTGCTGCCCCAAAAGCCCGCAGAGGGATGTGAGGGAGGCTTTCCCGGGGAGAGGCACACCTGGAGGGCAGAGCAGGTGCCCCGAGGTGCTGCAGAGGTGCAGTTTGAGGCCATGGTGTTGGCAGGGCTGTGAAGGGGACTGGCCGTGGCCCCTGACACCTTCCCGCTCCCCAGGTTCTCGGCTCTGCACCATGCGGCGCTTAACGGCAACACAGAGCTCATCTCGCTGCTGCTGGAGGCACAGGCTGCCGTGGACATCAAGGACAACAAAGGCGAGTCCCGGGGTCCTGGCAGTGCCCCCCTGCCCTGTGCCCCCCTGCCCTGAGCTCCGCCTGCTGTGCTGCCACATGGAGGGCTCACGGCTTCTCACCCCTGCAGGCATGCGGCCCCTGCACTACGCGGCCTGGCAGGGCAAGAAGGAGCCCATGAAGGTGGTGCTGAAGGCAGGTTCCTCTGTGAACATCCCGTCGGATGAGGGCCAGATCCCCCTGCACCTGGCGGCACAGCACGGGCACTACGATGTGGTACGGAGAGGCACGGGGCAGGCGGGGGTGGTGCCACCCCTCTACCCCCGCCCTCACCGGGCCGGGGTCTTGCTTGTCCCCAGTCGGAGATGCTCCTGCAGCACCAGTCCAACCCCTGCATCATGGACAACTCGGGCAAGACGCCCCTGGACCTGGCATGCGAGTTTGGCCGGGTCGGGGTAAGTTCTCGCAGGGCTGGGTGTCTGCAGAGGAGGAGCAGGAGGGGACAGGGGCACTGTGAGGTGCCCGGGGGTGCTGGAGCAGCTGGAGGGGTGCAGGGACGGCCGGCGTTGGGGCTGTGTGGTGCCAGCCCCGCAGGGGAGCCCCGGCTGCTGGCAGGAGGGGAGGCGGGGGCCGGGGGCCGCAGCCCCGGGGGGCGGCCGAGCCGCCCTTGCAGCCCTGCTCCGTCTGTGTTTGCTGAGCCAGGTGGTCCAACTGCTCCTGAACAGCAACATGTGCGCGGCACTGCTGGAGCCCAAACCCGGGGACACCACCGACCCCAACGGCACCAGCCCCCTGCACCTCGCCGCCAAGAACGGCCACATCGACATCATCCGGTGGGTGCCGTGGGCAGGGCGGGCAGCGCCAGTGCCCCCCCCGGGCCCCGCTGACCCCGCCGTGCCCCCGCAGGCTCCTGCTGCAGGCTGGCATCGACATCAACCGGCAGACCAAGGCGGGCACGGCGCTGCACGAGGCCGCTCTCTGCGGCAAAACCGATGTGGTGCGGCTGCTGCTGGATGTAAGGGCCTCCCTCGGCAACCCCAGGCACCCTCAACCCAGCCAGGGGCTGTGGGAAGGGGTGACCCCACAGCTGGGGGCTCAGAGCAGCGTGTGGAGCAGAGCTGAGGGTCCTGGGGGGGTTACACCGAGGCACTGAGGGTCCTGGGGGGTGCACGCTGAGGGATGAGGGTCACAAGGGGGGTACACATGAAGATCTGAGAGCTGGACCCTCCAGCTGCTGGTCTCCTGGTGGACCAAGGAGTCCCGGGGGTGGCAGGATGGGGACCAGCCTCCTCCCAATCCCTCTCGGTGCCATTGCAGAGCGGGATCAACGCCCACGTCAGGAACACCTACAACCAGACGGCTCTAGACATCGTCAACCAGTTCACCACCAGCCAGGCCAGCAAGGAGATCAAGCAGATGCTGCGGGGTAGGGGGTTGGAAGGCACAGAGCGGCCGTGGTGGCACGAGGGACGTCGGGCTGGGGGTGCCAACCCCCGTGGGGCCAGCGGCTGGTGACGCTCCCGTTCTGTCCCGCAGACGCCTCTGCAGCCCTGCAGGTCCGGGCCGTCAAGGACTATTGCAATAACTACGACCTGACCAGCCTCAACGTGAAAGCCGGGGACGTCATCACCGTGAGTGCGGCTGGGGGGGCCGGGGACACCCCGGTGTCAGCGCTGGCCCCCGGCCCGGCCCCTGACCCGGCCCCTCCCGCAGGTGCTGGAGCAGCACGCGGACGGGCGCTGGAAGGGCTGCATCCACGACAACCGCACCGGCAACGACCGCGTGGGCTACTTCCCCTCCAGCCTCGTCGAGGCCATAAGCAAACGAACAGGCAAATAACCCCCCCTACACCCCCAGCCCCGGGGAGCCCCGTCTTGGTTTGGTGGGGGCCGGGGTGCCGGGGGTGCAGCGGTGAAGGCGAACTAGGGCGATGCCCATCATGCATGTGGGGTCGGTGTCCCCGCCGTGTGCACTGTGCCTTCGAGTGTGTGGGGTCAGCGTCCTCATTGTGCCTGTGGGGCTGTTGTTCCCATTGTGTCTTGGGGTCAGTGCTCCCATCCATTGTGCAGGGCCCATGGTCCCGTTGTGTCTGTGGGGTCAGTGCTCCCATCCACTGTGCAGGGCCCATGCTCCCGTTGTGTCTGTGGGGTCAGTGCTCCCATCCACTGTGCAGGGCCCTGGTCCTGTTGTGTCTGTGGGGCCGGTGTCCATGTGGTGCCTCAAGGGTTGATGCTGGCAGTCCCAGGGTGTTCGAGGGTCAGCCCTGGTGTCTGAGGTGCTGGGAGGTTGGTGCATGAGGAGACCCAGGGGTGTCGCTGCGGTTTGGGGGGACGAGCACAGCAGTGGGGTTGCAGGAGCTGGTGCCCAGAGCACCAGTGCCAAGGAGCTGATGCTGCCACACAGAGATGATCTTTCCTGCCAGGGGCCATCTCAGGGATGGGCCCCTGCTTCCCTGCCCTGTGGCTGCCTGTCCCCATTCCCATTTCCATCATCATCATCCCTTTAGGCTCCTGGTGGGTGTGCAGCTCCTTGGGATGTCCCCGGGCTGTGCCCTCTGCCAGCAGTGTCCCAATGGGGCTGGTGCCTCTGCAGGCAGCTCCACATCAACCACCTCACCCCAGCTCTGGGAGTGGATTCTGGGGGCAGCCATACCATGGGGACATGGCCAGGGACTGGTGGCACTCGAACAATATCTCGAGGGCGTGGCAGCACAAGCAGCTGCCGGGCAATCAACTGCGGCCCTGGAGGTGCCGGGCACAGGACAGGCAGGGGCAGAGCCACCCTCCAGATATGGGTCGTGTGCCAGTACCAGAGCTGCCATCCATGGCTCCTGGGCCGTGCTCTGTGGCTCCTGGGCTGTGCTCTGTGGCTCCTGGGCTGCAGCTGTCCCGCAGCAGTGTTAGCCAGGCTGTGGGGTTCTGCGGCCACTCCTTGGGACGGGAGCATGGGGTGCAGGTGCTGTGTCCTGGCTGCAGCCCCACTGCCCTGGGATGGCTCTGCAGGACCCCCGGCAGCCCGGCTGTGAGACCCCCATGGGCTGGCCCGTGGGGCTGTCCTGGTGTCCGTGTCAGATCCACGGGATGTGTCCATACCCTGCGCCGGGCTGTGTGTGCTGAGCTCCCACTGCTGCTCCTCGGCTCGGCTCCGCATCCCTTGGGTCTCGGTTCTGGCTTCTCCACATCCCTTTGGTCGCTTTTTAGCCTTTTCCCCCACTTTCTTTTTTTTTCTTTTCTTTTCTTTTCTTTTTTTTTTTTTTTTTTTTTTTTTTTTTTTTTTTTTTTTTTTTTGGCGGCGCTGAGCGGATCTCTCTTATTTTGATTCTTTTCATTTTGTCTCTTGTTATGTTTTATTATCAGGTTCATGGGAGACTGTAACAATCCCCCAACACTTCCAAAAGATCCCGCTCCCGGCTTACGGGGCTGCTGTGCTAAACGGTGACGCCTCGTCCCATCCGTTCCATTCCCTGCCTCCACCTCCACCTCCACCACCACATTCCCATCAGACTCTTTTCAGTTCCTTTGGCTATCACAGGCTCTCCCCTAGCAGTGCCGACGAGCCGCGTTACGGACAAGGTAGTTCACCGCTCACTTCGTGCTCTCCATGGATTTTCCTTTCTTTTCCTTTAAAGCGTGTGTCGAGTCTTTTCTCTCTGCTCGGCCTCTCCCCCTCACCGGGGGGCTGCAGGGCGCGCGTGTGTGTGTGCATGCAGCGTGTGCATGCGCCTGCATGCGTGCAGCGGGGGCACAGGGGTGGCACACGCATGCCATCGCTCCCCCCACGCCCGCTCCGGCGCCGCTGTCGCACCGTGTGCCCACGGCACGGCCCGCCCTGCCTCTCCATGCCCACCCCGCGGCCCCTGCGCTCCTGTCAGGGGGCGTGGGCACCCCCAAAGCGCTCACGGCAGCTCCGTGCCACAGCTCGGTGCCACGGGCACAGGGACCCTCTGCCAGCCGCAGCCTCCCTGCGGGTCCCGGCTCTGACCAGGCTGGGCTGAGCACGCGGAGCTGGAAGGGGCTGCAGCACTGGGGGCTTTCCCAGGGGATGCTCCTGGGGCTGGCTCAGTGCAGGCAGAGCCCAGCTGAACCCCGGGGGCCATCCGGGACACGGGCAGGTGATGGATGCTGCAGGTCTGTGAGTCGAGAGCACCCAGGAGCAGGGGGTTGCAGGGGTGCAGTCCTCACTGGCTGGGGCCAGGGTTCTTTGCACATGCCCTGGTGGCAGTAAGGAGGTCGTGTTGGGCAGCACTGGGTGGCCGTGCTGGCACTGGGGACAAGGGAGCACTTCTTTTCCCCAGGGCTTTCTCTCCTGGTGGGGTCGCATGGAGCTGCACGAGCACAGGCTCCTCTTGGTGTGACCGTGGCATGTACAGCTCAGGGATGTCCCAGCCTGATCTGGTGGGGCCGTTTGTCCTTTACTGTGCTCCTTCAGTGACTTTATCACCTCGTACCACCTGTCCCAGGCTACGGTTGGTGCTGTTCGAGTGAGCAGCTCCATGAACAGAACTGGCCTGGCTGGCAGTGGGTGACAATGTCCCACAGCTGGTGGCAGGGTGGCAGGGAGGTGGTAACATCCCATGGCTGGTGGCAGGGTGGCAGAGCCCCGTGGCTGGCAGGACAGTGGCAGAGCCATGGCAGCACTGGCCTTGTAGGGCTCTTGTCCATCTCATCTGATGCTGTTTTCACCCCCTGGGCTCAGAGCTGGGTGTCCCTGGTGCAAGTGGAACCTGGCAGAGGTGGCCAGCACACTGAGCTGCAGAGGAGCCGTGCCCAGGGGTGACCCTCAAGCTGTGCCCCAGAGGAGGACAGGTCCTCTCACCCACTGCTGTGTCCCCTGCGTGTCACCAGGGTTTCAGCACCCGGTGCCTGGCCCTGCATGGCCCCCGTGTCCCCCCAGCTGGGTGCAGGCAGCTGCAGGGACATGGCCAGCACTGCCTAGGACAGGGGACAGTGGGGAGGGGACCCTGGTCCCCACTGCTTGGGTTTGCCCAGCTCCATTTGCTCCCTGCACTGGGTCACGTCCCCCTCCTGTCCTGTGAAGGGATGGCACAGTCCCTGTCCCTCGTCCAGCCTCAGCCAGGGCACCGGCACTGGCACACCCCACCGTGGGTCTGTGCCTGGCTGGCAGTAGGGAGGGGATGCTCTGCACAACAGGGGCTGCTCACTGTCCCCTCTGCCAGCTTGGGCTGGGCCAGGGCCCTAGGGTGGCTCTGGCATCCCTGGGCACGGACACAGCCCACACCTTCCCCGTGGGGTTGTTCCCCCGTGCAGCAAGCGCCAGTCCGGGGCCGTGGCCACCTGCCCCGCGCCCGTGCGAGCCCGAGCGCAGAGCCCCTGCCTGACGGCCGCTCTCTCTGCTCTGCCACAAGGGTCCCGCGGGGCCGACATGAGCCCGTCCCACCTGTCACCGTCGCAGGGCGGATCGGCCACGCCAGCCCCCGCCGAGGAGATCTGGGTGCTGCGGAAACCCTTCGCAGGTACGGCCGGCCGGGAGCGGCTGCACTTGCCAGGACGCGGCGGTGGCTCCAGCGGGGCACGGCCACACCGCGGTGCCCCCCAGGAGCGGGGCTCAGAGCCCTGACGGCCTCTCCTCTCCGTGCAGGTGGTGACCGCAGCAGCCTGGGCAGCACGGGCAGCGTGGCGTCCGCACGCAGCTCGGGGAGCGGGCAGAGCGCGGGCAGCGGGGCGCACGCCCTGCACGCCGGCTCCGAAGGCGTCAAGGTAAGGCGAGCCCCGAGGAGGCCGTGCCAGCTGCTGCTGGCTGCAGTCCTGCAGCGTTCGCTGCCTGCCCTGACCTCAGCTGGGATTGGTGCCTGACCGGGCGCTGTGCAGTCTCACCGATACCCTGTGCGCCACCGGCTAGGCTGTCACCGACAGTGGCCGCCAGCGCGTCCCCTCCACCTGCCCCTGAGTGCTGCCTGGGCTCAGCCCCCACCAAAACATTCCACAGGTCCAGCGGGGCTGCTCTGCCGTGTCTCTGCTGTCGCTCGCAGGGGCCTCTGCACTGTATTCTGCATTGCCCTGCTCTGCCCACGCTGCTGCCACCGGCACGGCACACTGCAACCAGCACCATGCACTGCTGCCAGTGGCCTGGCACACTGCCACCATGCACTGCTGCCACCGGCACGGCACACTGCAACCAGCACCATGCACTGCTGCCAGTGGCCTGGCACACTGCCACCATGCACTGCTGCCACCATGCATGTGCATGCTGGCACACCCCACTGCATGCCCCAGGGGCACGGCACACTGCCCTGCATGCTGCCCTGACACCACTGCACCGGCAGCCCCGCGCTGCCCCTGGGCTGTCCCATTCCCCGACCCCAGCACCCCCAGCCCACGTCCCCTGGCACCCTGCCTGCCTTGCCCGCGTGCCCCTGAGCCACACCGCGCTGCCAGCCAGGGGGGCTCCGTCTTGTGGGGACCCCAGAGCCCGTGCCGGCAGCCTGGGCTGGGCAGGTGCCAGGCTGGATTTGGGGTGCGGCGGTGCCGTGGGCTCCTGCTGCCGGCAAAGCACCATCTGCTGCTCCCGCGGCTCCGCTCTCCCCGCTGCCGTCGAAATCTGCTGCAACCCTCCCTGCCCACCCTCGCCCGAGCTGGCAGCACCCGCAGCACCCGCAGCATCCACGGTACCCGCGACACCCACGACACCCGCGACATGCACCCCGCGGCCCGCCGGCCCCCTCCGCCCGCCTCACTCCTGCCTGCTCTCCCCCCTTCCCGGGGTGTTTTTCAGCTGCTGGCAACGGTCCTTTCCCAGAAGGCTTCTGCGCAAGACTCTGCCGTGGGCGATGGGCCGGCCAAGGCGCAGGACATCCCGCAGGTGCGTGCTGCGGCCGCCCGGCTGCCGGAGCAGGAGGAGCCCTGGCCGTGCCGTGGATCCAGGGATTTGTCTTTTTTTTTATTGCCACGGCACCCGTCGCCAGAAGAAAAACGTGTGGGTAAAAAATGACTCTCTCGCCTTTCGGCTGCTGCCAGGCCTTCTCCTGCCTCGGTTAGTGGGGGCCCGTGGGGGGCGGGGGGCGGCATGGGGCGGGCAGGGGGGGCACCGCCGCTCCCCGGCCCCTTCCCTTCCCTGGCCCCCCGCCAGCCCTGCTGGAGCCCGAGCGGGGGTCGCCCCCCGCCGCGCCGTCTGGGGGGGCTGCGGGGAGCATGGCCACGCCACGGGGATGCCCACGCCACGGGAGTGGCACGTGCCTGGGAATCGGGGGGACCGACGGGAGAGGCACACGTGGGGGTGGGCGTGGGGGGATGCCCAGAGCTGCCCGGGCTGCGGGAAGGGAGGGGGCTGCGGGCAGAGAGAGCTGGGGAGGGGGATGCGCTCAGGGGAGGGGGTGCGCACATGGAGGGGGGTGGACACGCGGGGAGGGGGGTGCAGACGTTGCCAGGGAGAGGGGGAACCATGCTGGAGCGATGCAGACGCAAGTGGGATGCAGACGTGAGGGAGCTGCACACGGCAGAGGGATGCACATGTGAGGAGGATGCCCACGCGGGTGGGATGCAGATGCCCGGAGGATGCACACATACACATACACACACACACACACACACACACACACACACACACACACACACACACACACACACACACGCACACACACACACAGAGGATGCATTTTCTGTGTGTGGGGGAAGGGTTTTTCTTGTTCGTCCTGATCAGAAACATAAGGCAAAAATATCAGGGCAGCCCTCCTTATCCTGGAGGGTGGGCACCAAGGGATTCCCGTGGGGGAGGCCCAAGGGATGAACGGCTCATGATGGCAAGGCCAGAGGAGTAGGGCCAGAGGGTTTGGGGCAGAGGGACCCCTCTGGCTGCTGCCTGGGCACCAGGGACACTCGCCCTGGAGGAGAGGTCTGGCTGAGTCCCGCCGCTCGGGGCCGTGCTGGGTGCAGCAGCTCGCCTGTCCCTCCCCGAGGAGCAGCTCCGTGTCCAGGGCACCACGGGACTCTCCGGCTGCTGTGCCGGGGGGTCTGCCGCTCTCCTGTGCCTGCCCCGGCCCTGCCAACCTGGGGGTGCGGCTGTGGCACCCCGCCCGGGGCTGGGCAGCCCCGGCCCCGCTGACCGCTGCCCCACCGGCAGGTTCGTCGCGGTCGCAGAGCGTGGCTAGCTCCCCCTACGCCCCCCAGCCCCCCGCCGAGCCCCAGCTGAAGAAAATGGAGCCGCCATCAGAGGGGAAGGTGAGAGGGCAGCGCTGGGTGCCTGGGGGACGTGGGCAGCAGTGGCGGGTCCCCATCCCCAGAGCTGCCCCGATCCGTCTGTCCCTCTCGTCCCAGAGCTCGGAGGCCGTGTACCAGTGGCTCTGCAAGTTCCAGCTGCAGCTCTACGCGCCCAACTTCATCAACGCCGGCTACGACATCACCACCATCAGCCGGATGACGCCGGAGGTGGGGCCGGGGGCGGTGGGAGGGAGGCACGGCCGGAACAGGGCGGCACTGACCCCCCTCTCTGCCCCAGGACCTCACGGCCATCGGGGTCACCAAGCCGGGGCACAGGAAGAAGATCGCCTCCGAGATCAACAACCTCAACATCCCCGAGTGGCTGCCCGAGTACAAACCGGTGAGGGCTGTGCAGGGCCAGGGGGACAGAAGCCACATCCACGGTGGCAACGAGTCCCCTCCTCCCTTCCAGGGAGGGGCGGCACTGGACAGGGGTGGGAGCTGGCTCCGTGTTCCAGAGCTTCCCATGTCCCCTCCTGACAGCTCCCCAAGGACCATCGGGCTGGTGCCAGCTGTCATCCACGTGGATGTGGCACTGTGTCCCCTGACACCCCTCCTGCCCCAGTGCCTGGGCATAGTGAGAGGCTTCCCATGGGAATAGGGCTGGGAATAGCCCAGGACGCTTGTGGGGCACAGGGACACGGAGACTCCTGTGGGTGCTGGGTTGGCAGGGTGGACTCCGCTGCCAGCTGGTGCTGAGCCGTGCCCCGTGCCCCACCCCAGGCCAACCTGGCACTGTGGCTCTCCATGATCGGCCTGTCCCAGTACTACAAGGTGCTGGTGGAGAACGGCTACGAGAACATCGACTTCATCACCGACATCACCTGGGAGGACCTGCAGGAGATCGGCATCACCAAGCTGGGTAAGGCCCCGCGCGCGGCGCTGCCTGCGGTGGCCCTGGCGGTGACACTGACGCCATGTGCCGCCCCCAGGCCACCAGAAGAAGCTGATGCTGGCGGTGAAGAAGCTGGCGGAGCTGCAGCGCGCCGAGCTGGGCAAGTACGAGCCGGGCACGCTGAAGAGGAAGGCGTCGGGGCCGTGCCCAGAGGTGCTGGCCATCGAGTCCCCCCCGCCGGAGCCGCCCGAGTGCCAGTCGCCCAAGATGACCACCTTCCAGGACAGCGAGCTCAGCAGCGAGTTGCAGGTGGCCATGACGGGCGAAGCCCCGGAGGAGCCCCCCGAGAAGACGGCGAACCCCGCGGCCCCCGGCTACCGCTCGCCGCCGGGGCTGGGCGGCCGCGCCCGGCTGATGAGCAGCTCGCAGGAGCTGCTGGGGGACGGCCCGCGGGGCCCCCCGCCACCGCCATCTCCAAGAGCCAGGAGTACCTGGCCGAGGGGGCCGGGGAGACCCCCCCTGCGCCGCCCAAGGAGAGCCGCCCGCCCCGGCACGGCCACCCCGTGAAGCGCGCCAGCGTGCCCCCGGTGCCCGGCAAGCCCCGGCAGCCCTTCCCAGCCTCCGCCGGGCAGCTGACGCCGCCGCAGACCCCCGGCAAGGCACGACCCTCGTCCCCGCAAGGCCCGGCGGCTCCTCACGCCACCGCCAAGGTGAAGCCCACCCCGCAGCTGCTGCCGCCCGGCGAGCGCCCGGCCTCGCCCCGCTCCCTGCCCCAGTCGCCCACGCACCGCGGCTTCGCCTACGTCCTGCCGCAGCCCGCCGAGGGCGAGGCGGCGCCGCCGGGGGTGCCCGTCCTGCCCGTCTCGGTGCCCGTGCTGTGCCTGCCGCCGGCGGGCGAGGGCGAGGAGGAGCCGGGCAGGCCGAAGAAGCGGGCGCACAGCCTGAACCGCTACGCCGCCTCGGACAGCGAGCAGGAGCGGGACGAACTGCTGGTGCCGGACGCGGGGCCCTACGCCACCGTGCAGCGCCGCGTGGGCCGCAGCCACTCGGTGCGGGCTCCTGCCGGCGGCGACAAGAACGTCAACCGCAGCCAGTCGTTCGCCGTCCGCCCCAAGAAGAAGGGACCCCCGCCGCCCCCTCCCAAGCGCTCCAGCTCTGCCATCTCCAGCGCCGGCATGGCCGAGGACTTCCCCAAGGAGGGTGAGGGCGAGGCGGCCGTGGGAGCCCCGAGCGCCGAGGGCCGCCGGGAGCAGCGGCGGGCGAGCGACCTGGGCGGCAGCGTGGACACGGGCAGCGCCGGCAGCGTGCGCAGCATCGCGGCCATGCTGGAGATGTCCTCCATCGGCGGCGGGGCCCGAGCGCTGGCGCTGCAGAAGCCGCACGTGGCAGCCGGGCCGGGGCCGGGGCCGGCCAAGGCGCCCGAGGGCTACTACCTACAGCCCGGCCCACCCCCGGGCAGCCCCGACCGCGCCCGCGTGGCCACCGTCCTGGCCACCGTCAAGCATAAGGAGGCCATCGGGCTGGACGGGGAGGTGGTGAACCGTCGCCGGACCATCAGCGGCCCCGTCACCGGGCTGGTGGCAGCCGCCCGCCGCGAGCGCGCCGACAGCGTGCGGTCGGAGGCGGCCGCCGACGGCCCCGGCGAGCGGCTGCGGGTGGAACGCGGCGGCTCCCCCGACGGCATCCCCTTCGCCGAGGACGGCACCCTCACCATCAAGCAGCGGCCGCGGCCCCTGGGGCCGGCCCGGGGTGAGACGGTCGAGGGGCTGTCCCCGGCCCACCGCCACGGGGATCTGGCCAAGGTGGAGGCCAGCGCCACGCTCAAGCGGCGGATCCGGGCCAGGCAGAGCCAGCAGGACGGCGTCCGCTTCGTCCTCACCGAGTCCGACACCGTCAAGCGCCGGCCCAAAGCCAAGGACAAGGAGCCGGCGCTGGAGCCGGCCACGCTCGCCGTGTACCAGAACGGCACCGGCACCGTGAAGCGGCGGCCGGCCTCGGAGCTGAGCGGGGCTGAGCCGCCGCCCACCCCGCCGCCCGCCGCCCGTCCCGACGGCCCCGAATTCGTCCCGCCACCCGCCGAGCCCAAGAAGCCCTTCAAGCCGCCGGTGTCCCCCAAGCCTGTGCTGACGCAGCCACCTCAGAAGATGCCTGGGCCGCCAGTGCCCGTCCCCAAAAAGGTGCCCATCCCAAGCCCCGGCAGCCCAGGTAAGAGCCCCGCCGGTCCCCCGGGACGGGCGCTCCGCGGGGCGGACGCCGAGGGTCGCAGCCGGCCCCGCCGCCCTCCTGCCCCTTTCCCTTCTCTCCGTAGAGGTGAAGCGGGTCCACGGCACGCCGCCCCCGGTGTCCCCCAAGCCCACGCCGCCCCCCACGGCGCCCAAGCCCCCCAAGCCCCACGCCGCCATCCAGTCGGTGAGCGCCAGCTCCACGCCCGCCCCGTCGCCAGCCCGGCAGCTGAGCCCCGCGGCCAAGCCCTCCAGCACGCCGCCCTCGCTCTGCTCCAGCCCCGCCAAGCCCCTGTCGCCCGGCGCGCAGCCCCAGCAGGTGCCGGTGAAGCCGCCGCGCTCCACCATCGCCAGCCCGTCCGTGGACAGCGGCGGCCCCGAGCTGGCGCAGCAGAAGCTGGAGGAGACGAGCGCGTCCCTGGCTGCGGCGCTGCAGGCTGTGGAGGAGAAGATCAAGCAGGAGGACAGTCAGGCGGCAGAGTAAGGGGGTGCAGGGGAGGGTGCTGGGCCCCGCGGGGGGTGTGGAGCGCACTCGGTGCCCCCGAGCACAGGGGGACATAAGGAGCAGGCACGGAGGTCAGGCTGTGACACGCGGGGGGAGTGGGGTGGTGCTGGGGGACACGGGTGGAGCATCGGGGACCCTGGCTGGCGCTGGGGAGGTGACATTGAAGGACAGCTTGCTGGAGCAGCGTGGGCAGGGGGATCTTAGGCATGAGGGTGCCCTGGGGCTTGTCTTGGAGAGGGGACAGTGGGGACATGAAGCCAGAACGCTGTGCCGTGGCACTGGGGACACAGCGCTGGGCACCAGAGCAAAGGGGCAGGAGGGCTGTGCCATGGGGCGGAGGGGACAGTGCCCGTGTGCTGCCCTCACCCGCCTCTGTCTCTCCCCAGCTCGGCCGTGGAGTCGAAGAGCACCGTGAGCATCCTGGACGACATCGGCAGCATGTTCGACGACCTGGCGGACCAGCTGGATGCCATGCTGGAGTGAGGGGCGCCAGGGCCCCGAGAACCTCAGGGCTTACGTGGGCACAAGGGCACAACGATCCACGACCCCCCGGCCCCGCTGCCCTCCCCCCGTCCCCTTTGTACAGCCGTCCCCTCCCGGACATCCCGTCCCTCGGGGTTTGCACAAAGAAGAAGATACCTCAGGATTGTGCTCACGGACTCGGCGCCGGCTCCGGCAGGACTCCCTTTTGCAGAAGCAAAAAAAAAAAAAAAAAAAAAAAAACACAAAAACCAACCACAAACAAAAAAAAAAGAACCACAAAAAAACAAAATCCACAAAAATAAAACCCAACAGAAGAAACAAAGCAACACGCTCCGGACCGAAGCGCGGCCGGGGCTTCGGGGGCTCCCGCCTGACCCGCCCTGCCAGCCCGGGTCTCCGCCACCCGAATGTAGCACAAGCCCTGCACGGCGCGGTGGCTCCGCCAGCCGCGTGTCACCGACGGCGTTTGCTGGTGGCGGGGCCGGGCGGGCAAATGCACTTGGGTTTCTTTGCTCCGTTTTTAATTTTGATTTTTAAACTTTGTTTTCTTTCTCGGTCGGCGTTGGCGGGGGCGGGCAAGGCTGGCGGTGGCTCTGGGGGCAGCGGGACGTGCCCCTGCCCAGCCCCTCCCCGCCCCGGGGACAGGACGGTGATAAGCTATTAAAAAAAAAAAAAAAAAGTATTAATTTATTGGAGGGGAAAAAATAATAATAATAATAAAAAAAGATATAAAGCAGATTTTCCCCAACCCCAAAATAATAAAAAGAAATAAACTTTAACAAATATATATTTAAAAGATTTAAAAATATTAGCAATTATATATAAAGCAGTTTAAAAGAAATCAAGAGAAAACTGGATTTTAGCTTGAGAAAAACTATTAGATTATACTAAGCTGTGTGTCTTGTGGCAAACTCATTCTAAGAGTAGCACAATATTTACCTTTTCTCTGGGTGGAAGGTACGTGCGAGCAGTTCTGGTCGGGTTTTCCGTTGGGATTCAGTGTCGCGTCTTTCTTTTCTCCCACCGTTACGAACTCAAAGGATGTGCCTTGTTTTCTGGAGGTTTTTGTTAATTCTTACCGCTGGAGGTGTTTAGTTTCTTTCGGAGTGTCTTTGGGGTTTGCTTTCGTTCCTTTCTCTTGCCTTTGCTGTCGGTCTGTGTCTGGGTGTGTGTGGGTGTGTGTGGGTGTGCACGCGGGGTGCACCGCTGTATATTCCTGTACAAACTGGAGTTGGAGTCTGGTTCAGTCGCTTGAGTCCTGATGAATGCATTTTCTGCTTGTGGTTCCCAAACAGAAGTGTTGCTGTTCCTTTCTTTTCTCGAGACGTGGAGTGGTCTCTCCCTCCTTCCCTCTCCCCTCCCTGCCCTGTCTCCCCCGTCTCTCCCGTTGTGGTCGCTGATCCAGATGTGTTTGGCACAACTTTGAAATTTCTTTTGGAAAAAAAAAACAAAAAACCAACAAAACACACACAAAAAAAAAAGACTTTAAAAATAATTAAAAAAAAAATAAATAAATCACCTGCCTGAAAATATCTGTTGAAAAAGAAAAAAAATCTGTTGAAAAAGAAAAAAAAAATCCATAAAGTTCTACATGATGGATATATACATATATATATTTTTTATGATTAAGTTATGGACTCTGTATTGTATCCCATCTGTCCAGCTCTGCATCTTGGTGCTGCTCCCTGCTCTTCTGTGCTTAGATTTCACCTCTACTCGTCTTTATTCTTCCTATTCTGAATTGTAGATGGCTCGTGGTGCTGTGAAGACGTTTGCTCCTATACCAAGTCTGGCAACAAATATTTAAACAAAAATAAAAAACAAAAATAAAACCCCTGCCAGGCTGCCACCACTGTTTGTGTCCCCGAGTGCTCGTGGTGTGCTGGGTGTTCGTGCTGCACAGCCCCAGGGCACCCCTGGGTGCCTCTCTGGGTGCTGGGGCCTGGCTGGGACCTGTCCCCACTGAGCTGCCTGGGCCCCACACCCCAGTTTTCACCCCACGGGGCCAGTGCTGGCTGCTGGCTCCCTGCAATAACTCACACTGGGCAGCAACAACACTTTCTGCTTTTATTGTCAATGAAGAAATAATCAAATCTATATTACAATCTTAAAAACAGTAGAAAATGTGAGTAAAAATGCAACAGAGGCTTCTTGTCTTTAATGTGGAGACCATTATTACAGGGTGGAGAACAATGGGCTTGTGGAACTTGATTTGAGAACTAGCTGTGGCATAAAAATCGTACCTGGCTACAAGGAAACACCTCTTCCCAGATGGATCGGCCTGGTGCCTTGGCAGTAAAATTAAATCCTGGAGACAGAAAGGAGTGGGGGGCCCACCCGGGGTACGGCCTGAAGCTCAGTCCTGCCACGGGCAGGGGCCCAGCCTCCAGTGGCCCTGCCAGGACAGACACATCTGCCCAGTCCTGGTGCCTGGCCCCGAGCCCCAGTGTCACCCCCCAGCTGGGGGGACACAGGCAGAGGAGGGCACTGGCACAGCTTCCTCTTCTCCAAACATCTGGGGCAGGGCTGAGGGAGCACCTGGAGCATCCATGGGGCAGAGCCGGCCAGAGAGCTGCCAAGCCAGGGGCTGGGGCAGCCAGCCAAGGGGCAGCAGCAGCAGGCAGTGGTCGGTGCAGGAGGAGCTGCAGCAGTTGTTTCAGTGGTGTGGTCACCCAGAGGCCGATGGAGGGGAGAGTTTTTGGTCTTTCAGTGTGCAGGACTCGTGTGACACTCTCGTTAGCACGTCCAGACCTGCGGACAGACAATGGCACCGCAGGCAGTGACTCCTGAGCAGCCCTGTGGGCTTCTCCTCATCCTCCACAGAGCTTCCCTGCAGGCTGCCAGCATCCACACCACTGTCAGGAGGGAACCCTCCCACCTGTGGAGAGCCATCGCCTTGTTTCAAAGAATCCCAGAATCACTAAGGTTGGAAATGACCTCCAAGATCATCGAATCCAGAATGTGACTGATCCCTGCCTTGTCACCCAGCCCAGAACACTGAGTGTGACATCCAGGCATTTCCTGGACACCTCCAGGGATGAGGACTCCACCACCCCCCTGGACAGCCCCTTCCTTACAACCCTTTCCATGATGAAATTTTTCCTGATGTCCAACCTGAACCTCCCCTGGCCCAGCTTGAAGTTACGTCCTCTTGTCTGGTCATTTGTTCCCTGCAAGCACAGCTCAACCCTCACCTGGCTTCACCTTCCTGTCACTTCCACCATGGCTCCTAACTCATTTAATGCCCTAATTCCAGCACTGGATGAACCCAAACCACGCAGGAGGAGCCTGAGCAAACCCACCTTTACAGTGCTGTCCACAGCCCCGGAGAAGAGGCGGCCGCGGGACACGGCCAGGGCGGTGACGCTGCCCTGGTGGCGCAGCAGGGTCTGGGTGCAGATCATGTTGTCCATGCTCCACACCTGCGGGCACAGGGGCAGTGTGAGCCCAGCACAGCCCCCAGCACCCTCCACAGCTGACACTGTGGCACACGGGGGGCCCCTCGGGGCTCCTGGCTGTCCCAGCCCACACTCGTACCCTGAGCGAGCGGTCGTAGGAGGCGCTGAACACTTTGGTTTGGTCGGGCGTGGAGATGACGGCCAGGGCGTAGACTGTGCCCACGTGCCCCGTCAGTGTGCGCACCTGCTCCTTGGTCTCAATATCCCACACCTGCAGGGCAGGGCCAGGCTCAGGGACTACTGGACTGGGGCCACCCAGCTCCCTCTGAGAGGTGTTTGCACTGCCAGGGTGGGTGCTGAACCCGAGGGACAGGCAGAGCCAGGCGCCCACCCCCATTCCCGAGCCCAGCAGCCCATCCCAGCTGATCCTTGTGTGGCTGAGGCTGTGCCCTGTGCCCGTTCCCAAAGCCCAGCTGATCCCTACGTGGTTGAGGCTGTGCCCTGTGCCCATTCCCAAAGCCCAGCTGATCCCTATGTGGTTGAGGCTGTGCCCTGTGCCCGTTCCCAAAGCCCAGCTGATCCCTACGTGGTTGAGGCTGTGCCCTGTGCCCATTCCCAAAGCCCAGCTGATCCCTATGTGGTTGAGGCTGTGCCCTGTGCCCGTTCCCAAAGCCCAGCTGATCCCTACGTGGTTGAGGCTGTGCCCTGTGCCCGTTCCCAAAGCCCAGCAGCCCATCCCAGGTGATCCCTACATGGCGGAGGCTGTGCCCTGTGCCCATTCCCAAGCCCAGCAGACCATGCCAGTGGTCCCTACATGGATGAGGTTCTCATAGGTGCCACACACGATGTGGTGGTTGGTCACGGCGATGGAGTACACGCTGCCTCCTGACGTCTGCAGCACGTGCACACACTCCAGGTTCCGGATGTCCCAGATCTGAGAGACACAGAGCAGAGGCAGGATGAGACCCTACTCCAGAGGGGAGGTCCCTGGCAGCCCTTCTGCCACGCACAGAGTCAGCCTGGCTCCCCGTGCGCACACCTTTAGACACAAACCGATCCAGCTGGGAATGCTCAGCACTGCAGAGCAAATCCCTCTTATCTTATTTAGCTGCCCAACTTTAAATATCCAGGCTGGAAACGTTGTGTGGGGACTTCACACCCTTTGTGTGTGACTGCACACACGTGCACACACAGCCCGTCCTTGATAGCACTAAAATCCAACATAGACAAATGAACAGAGATTCATTAACACTGAGAAGGGCAACTTCCCATTTTCCTGTGTCCCCCAGATGCTGAGAGGTGAACTATTCATCAAAACCTGAGCCAGCACAGAGGAGGGAGGGCACAGGGAACCTTCACACAGATTTATGGTAACTCTGCAGCCAGCCAGTGACCTTCCCCTGTTATCAGCAGGAGTGTCAGTGCAGATAAGGCTGCAGCAGCCGCGAGGCGCCGTGGCTGAGGCCCCAGTTTATCCCCAGCAGCTCCCAGGGCCCAGCCTGCAGAGATGGAATCAGCACAGGAAAATCCCACGTGTCAGCAGTGCTCTCACATCCCAGCAGCTGCCTCTGGTGCTGCTGCCCCAGTGCAGAGCACGGAGAGGAACAGGGAGAGGTGGCTCAGGGTGCCACCAGTGCCAGGGTCCCACCTTGATGGTCTGGTAAGAGCCACTGTAGAGATAGTTCTGGGAAGCCACCAGTGCTCGAACCCAGTGGTTGAGACCTGTCAGCTCCTTCTTCAGCTTGAGCTCAGTACCCACAATGTCCCACACCTGTGGAAAGCAGGGACACACACACACACACACACACACACACACACACATACAAAGGGAGGAATCTCAGTGGGGCTGGGCAGGAAACAGACAGCAGTGCCCACCCTGCCCGAGGCCCTCACAGCTCCTGTGGGGATCCTTGTGCCAGCTCTCCTGCCTGATGGGAATTGCCTGAGCCCACTGACTTGCAGCTAAAACCCAGGAACTGCTGAGGAAGCACATTCCCTGAGGGAGCCAGCCTGGAGCCTGCATTATTGCTGGCAGAGACCTTTCCCTAGCAGAGCCACACGCTGCAAAACCTAAACCACAGCTGCAGTGAGGAACTGCCCTGCACTTCCACCCCCACAAAGCTCCTCTCCCACCCCTGGCAGATCTCACTCCCCCCACTCTGAGCCTGCTGGGCTCATTGGCAGGAAGTGGCCAGGGATGACAAACCCCAAAGGCTCCAAATTCTCCTTGTGCTCTGTGGCTGCTCCAGCCTTGAGCCCTCTCCAGAGCTGAGCCACTCCAGGCCCAGATAAAGAAAAGAGCACAGTCCTCTTACAGATGGACGGGCCCATAAGCTGTCTCACCAGGAGCTGGAAGCAGAACCATGGGAATCCAGCCAAGGCTTTAAAGGGCAGCCTGAAAAGCTGTTCCTAAGTTCTGCATGTTTTAGGTAGGGAATGCAGACTCAAGATCCTTTGGAGGCGGTTTCAAAACAGGCAGCCTGCATCTCCAGCCAGTTCTGGAGCCCAGGCACAATTCCCAATGGTCTGGGCAGGTCTTTTGGGGGCCTGAGGACATACATGCTCAGGAACTGCCAGGATACTCCAGCTGCAGCCTCAGGTTTACAGAGTTGGAAGAAATACAGTGTTTTTGCAGCCAGAGAACAGCTCTCCCTTGAGCACAGAGCACGAGCTAAACCTCTGCAGTGCTGGCTGCTCTGTGGCTCAGCAGACCTTAGCAACCAAGTCACCTACAGGTCAAAAATGCCACTTCCCCTTTGGACACTTCTGCCTCAGAGTTTGTACTCCTGGTCCCCAAGCAGCCCCAGAGGAGCCCTGGAGCTGCACCTTGATGGCTTTGAGGGAGCCACTGAAGAGCATGTTGTGTGAGGGAGACCAAAGTGCAAACAGGATTGTCGTGTGCTCGGATCGTGTTCACCTTCTGCAGGTTTTGAATATCCCAGACCTGAAAACAAGAATCATGGAATGGTTCAGGTGGGAAAAGCCCTCTAAGATCAAGTCCACCACTGTCAAGGCCACCAAAGCAGAGGGGCTGAGCAAGCCACCCTTCCCCAGCTCAGAGCACCAGCCTCCTGCTCCCAGGCAGGAGCTGGGAGTAGGGAATCCAGCCTGCAGGAACACCCCAGGAGGGTTCTCAGCCCCCCAGCCCTGGCAGAGGAGGGCCAGGCCCTGCTGCAGAGCGGGCTGTGGGTCCCCCATACTCACGATGATGGTGCAGTCAGCAGAGCCACTGTACAGCTTGTTCCTGCAATGACACAAGGCAGGGTCACCCAGGGCAGAGCCACCTGCAGGGTCCCACCCAGCTCAGCCCCAGGGGGAACAGCAGCTGCACCCTGGCTGGGCCAAGGCTGTGCACACCCCCCAGAGCAGTTCCTGTGGGAGGCCAGGCTGGACTGGCCCTTGGAGCAGGGAGCCAAGCACCCCACTGGTGACCAGGGGAGGAAACCAGGACACAGAGGTGACCACGCTCTTGTCCATTTTTTGCTTTTTGTCCATTTTTCCAGAGCAAAGAGGCAAGATGCACCTCCCATGCCTTATGACAGAGGATGGGAATTGTGAGGGCATGCTCAGGGGCCCCAGGGCTGTCCCCACTCTTCCCAGTGCCCCTCCTCACTCACCCCTGGATGCAGAGAGCCAGCACGATTCCATCATGACCCTCCAGGGTCTTTTGGCACTTGTATGTGGTACAGGTATCCCACACCTAACAGAGGGCACAAAGCAGAGGCTGGAGCCTGGGCAGGATGTCAGCACCCAGAGGAGGAAACAGGCTGGCTGTCACCTGGGCACTGCCTGTCACTGCCTGCTGGCCTGGAGGCTCTGCTGGCAAAGGGAATGGACTGCAGAGGGTCAGGCTGAAGATAACAAGACACAGGCCAGCAGCAGGAATCAGCTGCTCCAGCTCTGCCTCCCTCAGCCCAGGCCAACACACTGGACGAAGGAGCAGCTCTCAGGCTCTTGCTTTAGCACTTCCCACCCCATCCCAGGGCTCCAGTGGCTCAGCACAGCTTCCTCTGCCACTGCAAAGGCTTTTCCCCTGAGCACACACTGCTCTCTCAAGAGGAACGTGGGGGATGTGTGCCCAGAGCAGCCAGGACAGGGGAGAAATCTGCTTTTCTTCCCTAACATACAGAAATACCCATTTCCTTCCAGGTGGCTCTAAACCCAAGGAAACTAAAGCAAAGCTCTGCGCCTGGCAGGGTTAGTCGTGGCAGCCCATGGGGGTCCCCAGCCTGGCCAGCAGCCACCACGGTGACACTGGGAAGGGCTGTTGGGGCTGCACCGGAGCAGTGCTGTCAGTTTGAGTTACTGAGAACAGGACAAAGAAAAACAAACATGCCATAAAACAGGGAAAGGACACATTGGATCAGGGACAAATGTTTTGTTCTAAGATGACTTTTTATAACAAAGGAACATAAAATCAGAAGCTGAAATAGTCCTGAATACCCTAAACGCCACATCAAGCAAAACCAGCAGCTGCAGGAATAAGATTCTAATCAGGGCTTTGCAAAGATCTCTGTCTCTCAATTTCACCAGCACATAATGTTTCCTTGCAGAGAATTTTGTCCAACTACAATCACAAAGAATCATTTGATTCTTTGGGGGAAACTTCAGGAAGCGACACCCCCCCCCACCCCACAAATGAACTCAGCTTCTGTTCCACGTGCAAATGCAGAAGCATGGAAGAAGGAAGCTCTTACCTTAATGGTTTTGTCTGAGGAGCCACTGAAGAGCAAGTCTCCTATGGAGTACACACACAAACACCACACGGGGCCCTGGTGGCCCACAAAGGTCCCCTTGCACTTGAAGATCTGCTGAGGATCATAGGCTGCAGAAAGGAGAGCCAGGTGAGGGAGGGAGACAGAAAGGAGAGCCAGGTGAGGGAGGGAGAGCTGCTCTGCACAGCTGGAACAGCAGCCAGGAGGGCTCCCTGGGCCCCCCCAGCCCGGGGCAGGGGGCACCACGGGCATACTCACATCCAAGGATGCCCATGTTGAGCCGAGCGTTGATGTGGGAGAGCTCATCCTGAAAAACACAACAAGCTGTGTGAGCTGTGGAGCCATGCAGGCCAGCCTGCCCTGGACATGGCTTTAGGACTGTCCCCTCCACTGCTACAACCCCTCTTGTCTTCTTGACTCCCACAGGGCCCTTCCTCAGCAGCCCACTCATCCTCTGGGCACAGGTCTCTGCTCTGCTCTGTGATTGCCACATTTCTCTGTCACCTCCCTTCAGATAGCACAGGGCTCTGACAGCACCTCAGACCTGCCCTAAACTCTTCAGTATTCAGAGAGGCCCAGAAACACCCCTCAGAACATACTGTCCTCACTCTGCAATGCACCAGACTGCCTGGATCTGCTTATCTCCCTGCTTTCTGCAGGCAGAGAGGAGAGGACAATGCCATTGTAAAAGGCCCAGGCTTTGGAGCAGAAGGCTCTCCCCAAAGCCTCCCCCAGTGCAGGAGAAGCCCAGCTAGGAGCAGAGCCTGGTAACCTCATCCTCACATTCAGCATGGAGGCGTCCCTGCGGAATTCCATCAGGTCCTCGCTCAGCTTGCTCTGGTTCTCATCCAGCACATCTGCAGAGAGGGACAGGCCCACAGTCACTGCAGAGCCACTGATGGCACCCCAGGGGACAGGCAGAGGCCACCCACTGCCACCCACCCTCGGGCCAGGCTGCTGCAATCAGCAGGGAAAGCCACCCCGTAACGTGCCACGTGCAGAGCTGCCCTGTCCCTGCAGCTCTGACCACAGAGCTCCTCTGGGGCATGCTCACCAAACTTCAGCTCCAGGTTCTTCTCCAGCTGGTCGATTTTCTCAGAGAGTTTGCCCAGCATAGAGCGCAGGAAGGCGATCTCCTGGTCCTTCTGGGCCATGGCCACCTGCATCTCATGGAAGCGATCATCCGTCTGCTGCAGGAACTCCTTCAGACCCTCGAACTTACACGTCTCCAGGTGGGTCTCATAGGTGTCCTGGTTTCCTATGAACGTGCACCTGAAGGGAAGGCAGATGCTGGCTGGAGCAGGGCTCACATGGAGATTTCCCTTGCTCAGGGCAACTCCAAGGCCTGTGTGGGTCTCCAGCTGTCCTGCTCCTCCTGCCAGCAGCAGGGATATTGTGGTTTGTGATCCTTCAAAGGGTAGACTTGATCATCTTGGAGGTCCTCTCCAATTTAAATGATTCTATGATCCTGCTGGGAGAGACAACTGCAGGCCAAGAGAGGCCAAGCAGCTCCTATTCTTCCAGCCAGGGCACTGGCCCCAGACTGGACTGCCTGTCTGGGAAGCTGCAAGGAAAAGCAGATTTTGGGCAGAAGACAGAGTGTGGCATCAGTTTGTGGTGCTCACCAGGAGCCACCAAAACCAGTGGAAAAAACTGCAGCTGGCCTCAGCAGATGCTGCCATGGACCTGCAGCATAGCACAGAGCCAGGGCTGCTCTGGCAGGACTTGCCTTGCTCTGTTTCTGCCAAGGCATGGCTTAGGATCATGGAATCATGGAATTGTGAGGCTGGAAAAGGCCTCTCAGACCATCCAAGTCCACCACCAACCCATGTCCCCAAGTGCCACACCTACATGGCATTTAAATCCCTTGGGAATGGGAACTCCACCACTGCCCCGAGCCAGTGCTGGAAGAACTTTCTGTGAACCCTCTTCCTGCAACAGTAAACCCAAGCAGGGGCTGCCCTGGGGCTCGGGTGACAGGGAACCCTCTGAGGTGGATCAGCACTTCCCTTGCCCTGGGACAAGACCTGGCTGGCAAGACACTGCCATGGTGCTCAAATTACTCTTGTCCTCATCCTCCTCTCTTCATGCTCTGACTCTCCTCCAGCTGTTCTGCCTGTGCACTCACCTTCCTCTTCACCAGGCACTGTTCCCACCCAGAGGCTCCAGGGCTGCCTCCTGCAGCCCCTGTAAGCCCAGCTCAGCCTCGGGCCAATGCACAGCTCTGGGGACAGCTCAGAGGCCTCGGGGCCACCCTGAGGCTGCAGCAGCCAAAGAGCAGCTGGGTCATGAGCTCAGTGCAGCCTCCCCAGCCAAAAGCTCCTTACCCGTATTTGGAGTGGGGACACTTGATGTGCTCACACTCCTTCAGGTGAGCCTCCAGGTTCATCTTGAGGAGGGGAGGGCAGCTGGGGTTGTTGGGGCAGCGCACGGGCCTGTAATCACAGCTGCTCTCATGATCCCTGTCCACGGAGAGAAGCAGAGGCAGGGAAAATCAGCAACAAGCACAGATTAATGGGAACACCTCATGAGAGGAGCAAACCAACCCTGTGAGGCTGTCAGATGACCCAAAGCCTCCTGCTCTGAGACTGCAATTCCAGCTTTAAATTCTCATTTGGCCAGAAAATTGAGAGTAATAATAGGCCACGTTTTCACAGGGTACATCTACTTCTGCAGCTGATGGGCTGAGCCTTCAGGCAGCCATCAACAACAGGCAATGGACAGGGAAAACAGGGGATAATACATTTAGGATGGGGAGGGAGATAGATTTCAAATTCATAGGATATAACCATGATAATTCCTCTTACGAAAAGAATCCCAAGTTCTCTACTTGACCACAGCCATGGATTTCCAACCCAGATGTGAGTTGGCTGCTCTCACAATGCACCCCCTGTCCCAGAGCTGGCACTCAGGGAGCAGCAAACAGCATCCTACCCCCGACACCAGCCCACCTCTCTCCACTGTCCTCTGAGGCCACCCTGCCCATCCCGCTGCCCCAGCCGAACAGAGCAGCTCAGGCAGAGCTGGCACAGCCCCTGCAGAGGCTGCAGGCTGGCAGAAGCACTCACTTCCTGGCACTGAGCTTGATGGTGAAGGGGCAGCCGCGGGGGTCCACCTCGAAGGCGGTGGGCTTGCTGCTGGCTGCGGGCCGGCAGCCGTACTTGCAGTGGATGAACAGCTCCCCGATCTGCTCGGCCACCGCGATGTTGTTCACCACCACCGTCAGCTTGGCGTTGTCCACGGGGCACTTCTCTGCCAGGGAGGGAAGGAGGGCACGGTCAGGGAGGGCTGAGACAGGCCACGAGCATTTCCAAGAGCCCCCGCCTGGGAATTGTGGTTTTTCTGCCTTCCCGGGTCAAGTGAGCCGACTCCCAGGTGAAAAAGCCAGGAATATTCACCCAAGGTCAGCAAGCCATCATCTCTGGTTTATTTTGGAGCTTGGAAAAGTTACAGTTTATGTTAATCCATAATGATTTGAAGGAGCTGCTAATGAAAGAAGCCCACACTGATTCAGACTGTCTTGTGCTGGCTGCAGGGGAGTGTTCACAGGCAGTGAGCACAAATCACCAGATGCCCCAGTCATAACCTGCTCCTCAGCCAGGCCTGGGCTCCGCTCCTGCTGCCAGCAGCCACTGAAACCCAGAATCCTTTAGGTTGGAAAATGCCTCCAAGACTGTCCAGTCTAAGCCTTGGAGCAATCACCACCTTCATCAACTGAGCTCTGCCACATCCAGCTGTTTATGGAACGCTCCAGGCATGGGATTGAAATTGCAAAGCCTTTTGCTATGGATCTGTGGATTGGGGTTGATACAGCAGAGCACGGTGAGGGGATTAACATGCAAAGCAGAGGGACCTCTAGCATATGGAACACAAAAATCTTAAGGCAGAAAGAGCTGCTGCTTTGCAGGACTCCCCAGGGAGCCTCCTCAGGGCTCGCTGTTCTGGTAATGCCAATGGCTTGGCTCTGTGCTGAACAACAGCTTGCCAAGAGGGGCACAGGCTCGTGCCAAAAACAGTCTTTTTTTGCAGCCAGAGTCCAACCCAAGCAGGAGCTGGTTAGCCCAGGCCAGCAGCCAGGGGCTTGGGCTCTCCCAGGGTTCTGGGAGAGCTGGGTGAGCTAAAGCAGCTCAGTGGGGCTCAGACAGGGGCCAGAGCCCTGGCACTGAGCGGATGGGGGAGAAGGGGTTGATGCCAAATGTGGCCCCTGGTTCTTTATGCAGGCAGACACAAAAAGCTTTCAGTTTGAAATCAGTGGGTCAACTCTGGGCGAGACATGTATTATCCAGGGATTATCCATTGCATTTTCCAGGATCTGAGAACATCCTGTGCCCAGGAGCAGGGCCCAGCCCTCTCTGCAGTGCCCAAGCTCCAGAGTGTACCAAAGGCCCCCAGCCCCTCACTGCTGCAGAGGCACATCTGACTGACAGCTTGTTTTGAGCCCTTTGGACATTTTTCTGCAGGTTTCTCTTTAGGTGAAAGCAAATAAACCAGAAAATAAGAGTGTTTTGGCTGCATCACACAAGAACAGTTCTGTACTCACCAGATGTTAAGGCACATCTCCTGCAAAACGTGTGCTGTGGAGACAGAGAGGAATGGCAGCGTCAGCGTAAAACGAGAGCAGGCAAATTATTCCCTGTGGCTACTGATGGGAAAGGTGGGAGATACCAAAGCCTGTGGCTCAGGAGGCTCAGCAGCTGTTCTGCCTCTTTTAGCTCAGCACCACAGGGCAAACCCCAGCTGCCTGCTCAGGCAGCTCAGGGTGAAGCACAGGTCCTGCTCCCGAGAGCACTGGACGCACAGTTTGGAGCTTTGTTCTCCCTGTCCAGGATCAGGCCATGATTGTGGTGGAAGCCAAAGCCAGGGGCATGTTCTGCCACACTCTGATATTCATGGGATCCTGGAATGGTTTGGGTTGGAAGGGATCTTGGAGATCATCAAGTTTCAATTCCCTGCCATGGGTAGGGACACCTTCCACCTGCTCTTGAACACATCCAACTCCTTCCTGCCCTCCACATCTGCAAAGGGTTTCTCTGCTTCCCCCTCCACTGCAGCCCATGCCATCCCTCTCACTCCCCTGAGAAGCCCTCGAGGGAAGGGGAAGCCTGGCCTCTCCCTGTCCTTGCCCAGCCAGCCCATCACATCCATCCCTCTGGAGCCCTCTTAAGGCAGCAGAAGCTGCCCTGTCCTGCTGGCAAGGCAGATGGAACAGCTGGTTTGTAAGCCCATTAAATGCTCTGTAAATTTGAGCACTTTAAATAGCTCCCCTCTCTGTTCTGACAGTTTAACTTGACAAAGCAGCAAACACAATCTAACACACTAATGAACAAAAAGGCTGCAGCATTTCACTGGTCCTGATCCTGCCCCATGCATTCCCTGGAGCCTCCTCAGCCACATTCCCTGGCCACAGAGGCAACTCTTGGCAGGGCTGTGAGTCCCCTCTGGAGCTGTTATCTGCTGCCCTGCTCCCATGGCCTTTTCCTGCCCGGCACAGCTGCACTGAGCTCCCTCCAGAGCTGCCAGAGCAGGACTGCAGATGAAGCCAGGCTGCTTCCTGCACTGGGGTTTGTTCCACATTAACCAGTAAATCTCAGTGTCTCTGTGCAGAGCTGTTTACTGGAATGGGGCAGCCAAACTGCACCAGCTTCCAGCACTTTTGGGGAATAGCACCCTCACTGCAATAAACAATCCTGAGCTCTGCTGCTGTTGCTACAGCCCCATCCTGGTGATCAGAAGCACATCTGAGGCCTTAGAGCCTTCTCAGAGCCATCTTTCTTCACAAGTAGCACAGAAGCAGGAATAATATACAGCTTCTATTAAATCCCAGTAAAATGGAATCCAGAAGAATATTCATAATACCTCGTGCCTTTCATTTGAGCATCTCAAATCCCCTTGCAAGCATTAACTAAATGAAGCTTCAAGCCATTCTTGTTTTATAAGCAACACTTCCCTCACAACTGAAGCACAGCCATTCCTGGGATGCCCACGAGCTCCTGCAGAGCCCTTCTGGAGGAGTTTTTGACCTCATGGAAGCCACAGCAAGGAGACTGAACACGGCCAGGACAATACAGCTCTTCTGGGAAAAGCCAGCCCATTTTAAGCAAGCCCCAGTTTTGCCTGACAGTCCCCAGGGAGAGACAGAGGGGCCAGTCCAGGCTTGGCTCTGGCTCACACAGGGTATTTGGGAGAGCCCCCAAACCTTACCCCACAGGTTGTGATGACAGGATCCTTAAACACACTGCAGCAGAGCTGGCAGCACAGCTTCACGGACGGCTGCTCTGCAAACACCAGGGGCTCCTGCAGGGCACACAGAGGGACACAGACAGCAAGGATTAGTCCAAACCAAGAGCCTGCAGCTCTGCAGAGGGAATAACACAATCCCTGTCAGTGGAGAGCCTCAGGGAGCCCAGGGCACACCGAGGGTTTCATCATCTCAATAAAAATCTGTCTGGATCCGCTGAGTTCTAGCAGGGGAAAAATGAACTTGGGAATGGCTGGAGACACGCAGCTCATCACAAACTGGGGGCCACCAGCATCTGGCAGGCCCTAGCACCAGACAGCAAACTGCACAGACCAACTTCTTTGCCAATGATTCCAGTCACCAGAACTGCATGAAGTGCCCTGGCTGGGACTTTGTCCTTGATAGGCCTGAGCAGAGCGTTGTCAAAATTGTACTAAGCCTCACCTTAAGAGAGATTTTAAAACAGCCTGCATTCTTATGTTTTTGAAGCATTCTGAAGGAAGGGCTCCTTCACTCCTTAGGAAGCAGAAACAACATGGTTTCTGCTGCAACGGACTCACCTCTCCAGTTTTGTTTACCAACTAGGACAGCCAGCACAGGGCTCCAAGCACATCCTCCCAGAGCACCACGGCTTTCCATGCTCACATTTCAGAGCATTTCCAATCAATCTCTGCAGTTTGCTCTGTCTTTTCATCCTGTGCTGCTGCTCTCAGAAATGCAAACACAGCCCCCTGGGCTCCCGAATATGAAACACACTCTTATCCCAGATCAGTGGCAGAACGCCGCCTGACCTTTTATTCATCCAGTTTGGGGTTGGTTACTGGGTCACAAGCTAAGCTCAGTTTAAAAGTATCCTCCCCCAAGATGCAGACAATTCCCTGCACCCTCCTGGGGCTTACAATTAAGTCAGTGGGGTGCCATGCAGCTCTGAATGGGGATGGGGCTGCAAATCCATGAGGAATTGTATTTCTCTTGCTGCCTGGGGCCAGACCACCAGCCTGAGCCTTGCAACCCGCCCTGCTCTGCTGCGGGGCCAGGGAATCACAGAGGACTTTGCAAAGACTTACAGTTTTTCTGGGAAGCAGAAAAGCCTTCCCATTGTCCTCACTTTCCAGGCAGGGAAATGGTACACGAGGAAGCAAAGTCAGTGGTGGAAACCAATTCAAAAGCAGGAGTCTGAGCCAGGCACTGCACAAAACCTGCCCGTGAGAGCTCAGTGTACTCACGACACTGCACTAAGTTACTCTTTTGACACTGAGCTTCCTACTCCTGCTCCTTCAGACAATCCCAAATACCTACTGGCTCCTCCTCTTCCTCATGGAGTGAGAACGTGGAGCGCAAGGACATGTTGGACTCGGAGTGCAGGGAGCGCACGGAGATGGCGGAGTCGGAGCGCCGCGGGGTGCTGATCGGCGGCTGCGGACACAGAGCACCTCTGGTCAGTGCAAGTCAGTCCCAGACTCCAGGCAAAGCTGCCAAGGCCAGTTTTCCCCCTCCACAACACTCAGCTGCTCCTCTCCCCGCTGCACTGAGTGGCCCTGCTGCTGTGTGCCCTTCCCAGAGTCAGGAATCACCGGGGTTTAACTCCCAGGCTGCCATCGAAATCCCAAGCACATCGCTTTCTCCAAGGTGCATTCCCTGCACACTTACCGTGCACACCCGCAAGGCAACGGCCTGGAAGAATTAATCCTTCATGGAAAGCTCCATAAACCTCCCCCAGAGACTGCTCCAGCTCCTGCCATGTCTCTAATCTCTGCAGCAGCACTTGTTGTTGCACTCGCTATCTAACTTCTGCCAAATTTCTTTGCGTAAGTGTGGAGACTTCCTTCTATTGAATTCTCTGTCAGCCCAGCTCTGCTGCTTCCTGCTCGGGAGGGGAGAGTGGAGGGGACCCCGTGTGCACCAATCCAGAGAGAACCTCTGCCCAGGGCAGCCCTGGGATTGGCTTTGAGGGAATGCTGCTGCTGGAATATCAACCAGCAGCACGTAGCCAAGGTGCCACTCGGTGTCAAAGCACCACTGGAGACTGCAGAGCACAGGGAGACTGGATTTGAGGGTTCAGTGCAACTGGGAGTCACTGGAAAAGATGCAGAGAGGAGGAATAAAGGTCTTCAAAGAGCATTTCTTTTGACAAAGAAATGGAAGAATGAAGCAGAAGCTTCAGACACATCAGACAAGGCATGATGGATGAGCACCTGCACGTGTCACACTCTCCAAGGCTTGGCTGTAGCCTCTGTCAGCCTCTAGCCCTGAGCAGTGTTGGCTGGAAGGAGCTCTGGAGATCCCTGGCTGCCCACTGAAAAGGGACTTGCCCTGGCCCTGGCACTGTCCAGGGAACAGAGAAAGCTGCACGGACCAGACTCTGCTGAGTTCCCGTCCTGCACCTCGTGAGAAAAAGGCTTTTCCTCGTGTTCCACCTGAGCCTTGGGAGCTGCACCCTGTGTGCCTGCCCTGGGTGAAAGTAGGTGACCTCACACCCAAGGACAGACAAAGGCAATGCAGGAGGGCAGTGGGGCTGGCAGGAAATTCAGCACTGAAAGCTGCAAGATGAGGTTCAGAGCTGCCCTCCCCAGAGACAAAGCACACTGCAGCCTGGCTGGGCTGCAGCAGAGCAGGATCCTGCTGGTTCCTCACACTGTTCCGCTGCTTCATTTTTATGATCCTGGGCTCCCAGGAACTCAGAAATGCTGCATCTGCTTACAAGCCAAAGCATAAATGTCTTTCCCTTAAAGACAGCATATTTATTGACTAAATACATAAACCTTAAGGAGGAATGACTATAATGAGGTAAATCCATTTTATGTATATCCATTAATTTTATATTTTTCTCCACCAGTAGCAGAAATTATTAAAACAACCAGAATGACTGTGCATAGTTCCCACTCTGGAGGTGACAGGGGGGTGAGGGCAGCAAAGGCAGGCCCTGCAGGGAGGCAGGTTTGTCACCAGCAGCATCCAGTGAGGATCACCCGTAGAGAAGGGGGACTGCAGCACTCCCAGGAGGCAGGGCTGTGAGACACAGAAGGCTTGGGTGAGACTGAGGGCTCAGCTCCCTGTGTGCTGGTTTGGAGAATGCTGGTGTTAAGTGCACAGCAGAAAAGGGTGTGTGCTGAGAAGGATCCCTCCCTGCCTCTGGGCTGGGGGCACAGCTCAGAATGGCAGAGGCACTGCTGGTAGTTCCAGACCCTCTGGGTACCTGCAGCCTTGGCTTTGCCAAACAAACGAGGGCAAAACTCAAGAGACCTCATTCCTGCACTAAACATCAGGCACAACCTCAGAGAGCCCAAGGATGGAGCGCTCCAACATCTGATGGAAGATGGAGAGTTTTTTTCTGGCAATTCAATCCAGCCTCTGGCAGAGGGGTGAAGCTCCCTGAAAACAACACTTTGGACAGCCAGGCAGCCTCCATCCACAGCACTTAATGGCTGCAATATTCAGCTGCAATCTTTAGCTGCAGTTCCCATCACCTCAGCCACAGCAGCAGCCTCCAGGTGAGGCTCCAGCACAGCCCTGGTTCCAGCTGCACACAGGCACAGCGAGGTGGGAACCTGTGGCACTGTGTGCAGGAAGGACAGCAGCCACCAGTAATCCCTGCCCTGCACACAGAACACACTGCTCTGCTTTTGTTTCATTAACAGCAGCTTTACCAGGAAAGAAAAAGGGGTGGTGGAGGTCACAGGAGGGTTCTGACTCGTGTCCAGCTGTCTCTCTGATGGCTGAGAAGCCCTTGGCAGCTTCTGGAGGAGGGAAAACTCAGTGATGAGGAAGGGAAATCCCAGATTATTTCTTGACAAAGCAAATGAAGCTGCCTAAGAGGGTTAGTGAGTCTGCCTGGAACAGCAGGCAGAGCAGGACTGAGGTGGTTCTGGTTTGTCAGCACCTCACTCTGCTTCCTGAACCACTCATTAATCCTCTCACTATTTTTGCTAAAGAATATTTAACACTTCAGGGAAAGTGGGCTGAGACTATCCAAGAGGACTGAAGCTGGCTCCCAGCAGAGATCTCCCCCATTCTTGGCTGCACACCCTAGTTTGTGCCAGGGGGGTTTTCAAAGGAGTCAGGGAGTTTCTTTATCAGACCTGGTGAAATGAAATATTCACAGCATCCTCTCCTCTGGAAAAATCCTCCCCTCTGCCCTGTGAGAACTGCCCAGCTTGTGAAAAGGGCACAGTGAGGCCAGCACTCAGCCCAAGGGGTCTGTGCTGACAGCCTGAACACTGGCCCAGCTCGTGGGGTCAGGGATGGGCTGGAGAGCTGCACTTGCCAAGGACACCAGGCAAATTTTCAAAGGACTTGTTAGAAAAAAGACCAACAACAAACAAAACCCCCACGGGCTCACATAAAACACAGCAAGATCTCTGAGCAACAGAAGGAACTTTATAGGATGCTGACAATAAAATTCTTTGCAATCTGGTGTCAAATTTATTTTGAGAAGTGCTGCAGCTCCACACTGTTGCTGACCCCAGTCTCTAACTCCAGCAGCAATGATCCATTTATGCCTGGCTTGGAAACTGGGTCTTGCAGGCTAAGTCTACAAGTACTTAATTTGAAGTTTGCTAACATGTTTAGATGTGAACAGAGCTTGTGAGATGTGGCTGGAGCACCAGGCACAAGAGAAGGCCCAGCCTTGGAGTTGTCCATCCTTTCATCAAGGTTTGCTATGCTGTAGCTGTTCTTGATTTAATTGATTTAGCTCATTTAATTTCTCTCCAAGCAGCTAAACCTGGAGCCTGTTGAATCACTAAATTCCCCAGAAAGAGCTTACTCAGAAGGGAATGAGAAACCTGGATACAGGACTGGGACCTGCTTTGCCACCAAGATATTGGGAGACAGGGGAATGGGCTGTGTGGGAAGCCCAGCACAGCCGGTAGTGTCCAACATGCCACTGTGCAGGGCCCAAACCCACTCCCTGTGGTCAGAGGCCCCACCTGGAGGTGGGAACAGGAATGGATTCTATGGCCATAACTGCAGAGCCAGCTGGGATCCATCCAACACGGAGAGTGCCTGGCCCCAGTCACAGCCCAGACATCCCCAGCAGGGGCTGTTTCCTCCCGAGCTCCCTGCTGCCCCAGGAGCCAGGCAAACCCTCTGGGATTTGTAGTCCCCAGGCTTTGGACCCACATAACAACTCCAAGCAGTGTGAAAAGCAGCAGCAGCCCCAGCCTAAAGCCCCAGGGCAGACTGAGCTGCCTCCCCACGGCACCAACCTCGGAGCAGCCAGGAATGCTGAGGCTGCTCCTGCCTCTGGGGCACACATAACAGAGAATGATGAGGGAGGCACAGGAGTCCAGAGGAGCTCCAGACACCTCTCATTTCCCTTCTGATCAGCAGGAGGGTGCTGACAACACCTACCATGCCATCATCCTCATCCCGTGGGGAGTAGGTGAGGGTGCTGGAGGAGGACGGGGTCCGACGGTGCTGCTTGAAAGTATTGGTCCCGTCAGCTTCCAAGGGAATTAAACAGAGAAAAGCAAGCATTTAGGCTCCTCAGAAACATTTCCAAGCTATGGGACAGCCTCTGCAGCTGTATGTGTTCCTCAGAAAAGGAAAAGGCTAGGAATTCTCCAACACTCGTTCATGGCTGGATGTATCAGCACAGGGAGAACAACCCTGGTCTCTGAGAGCTTGCCCAGAAAAGAGCACAGATAATATCCTGTCAGGTCCACAGGCTAAAAATACTATTAAAGGGAAACTTTATACTCCCACATATCTCAGCCACCAATAAAAGTTGCCTGGATCCAGGGAGGGCTGGATATCCCTGAGGCACAGGGGAGCCATGCTAAATTAAATATGAAATATTTGTATGGAGATCATGTAACTGACTCTTAGACGTATAAAAGTCTGAGTGTAAATATTCAGGAGTCCAAAACCATCTAGAGTCCAGGACAAATGTAATCCAAACATTTTTCTCGGGCAGATGTTCATTTCCTTATCAAAATCAGTGTCAAGTCTTTTTGTCTCTATTAGAGGAAGGATATTTGTATTCCAAAATGAAACCAGGCCTCTTCCTACATTCACCCCACGTGCCAGGGCTCAGGCTCCCCTCACCTGCTGAGCTCTGAGGAACAAGGCACAGGAATTGTAAATGAGCAGGGACATTTGCATCCCCTCCTGTCTGAGCTAAAAATGGCCATGGGGTTTTACCAAAGCTCCAGAGTGACTCACAGTCAGGCACAGAAGGAAGGTGGAAATTTTCAGCATTGGTGACAATTGTCACAGGGATCAATAAGATTTGGTGCTGAGATCAGTGTCAAACCCTGTTGTACTACTCTGTTTTCAGCAAGGGCTTCCCAGTGGTACTTCTCAGTCTGCCTGAGGAGAGGAAATCCCTGTGCCTACTCATTTCCATCATGTCAGGACACTTGGGCTGCATAACAGCAAACCCAGCCCCTCGACACCTGATAAAGACCAGACAGATTCTCCCAACAGCTTTATGATCTGTAAAACAACAACAACCACCCTGGGATCACACACAGTACACATGAAACACTTACCCTTTGTGATGGTGGTCACAGCAGAGAAGGCTGGTCCAAAAGTTGTTTCCATTCTTGTCTGAAATAGTGAAAAAATGAATGTCAGGCCATTTAAAGCTTTCAGATTTCACCTGAGCTGGTGAAATACTGCCCACACACTCACAGCTTTTATCTGTGAATAGATGATGAAGAGGCAAGAAAACACCCTCTTTCCAAAGGCAGGCTGGGAGCGCAGGCAGCAGCCCTGTCCCTGCCTTGCCCCCAGCAGGGGCCTTACCCCGTTGGTGTTCTCAGGAGGAGTCAGGTTTGTTGTGCCACTGGAGAAACGATTGTAGCGAGCGTTCTTGTTTGAGCTCATAATCTAGGCCAGCATCTGTTAGTCATGGGAAGCTTGCTCTGTGGAAGAAGAAGGACACAAAGGGAGTTAGGCTGGTGGTGGGGATTTTCCTGGGCTCAGAGAACACTCTCCTGCAGCACAAAGCCCAGGTGTTTACCTAAACTCACATAGACCTGGATTTTCAGAAGCAAGAGGCGAGGACAAAGTCAGATTCCTTCAAACTGTTCCTGAGTGAGTGTTCAGCATTTTAAAATATATGATTATCTTTTAATAAGAGCCTCATTTCTCTCCCTCCACCGTTTGATTAGGCTCAAGTTTGCAAAGTCAAGAATTCCACAGCAATAATCTGCAGAAACACATGGCGTTTGCTTTCTATAACCTCTGCTGAAACCTGATACTGCTTCAGGGCACAATTATGCTGCTGTTGCAGCAAATCTGACAAGATGCTCTCAGTCTCCTTCAGAGCCAGGACACCATCAGGAAGCAGCTGCAGCTCCTCTGCCATCACAGAGGTGCTCCTGGCTCAGGCAGAAGTTTCCCTGAGAGAGGACAAAACCCACCCTGGCATTGGGGAGGTGAAGTGTCTCAGGTGTTCCTGGCAATTGGTTTCCTCTTATCTGGGAGTGACAAGTCCTAAATCTTTCTAAAAACACTGCTGTGATTCCTCCACTGTACAGAAAGGGAAACTGAGGCTGAGAGAGAGACAGGATCCCAGCAGGCAGCTGTGACCTGGGATTTGTGCAGGGATTCCCACCTCCCTGGAGAGCCCTGGCACACAGGATTTGCAGCACCTCAAAGGTGCCACCAGAGCTGTCCTCAGCCCAGGCTCTGCTCAGGGCCTGACACAGCACTCCCTGGGCTCCCTGCAGCCAACAGCTGCCAGGCAGCCAGCAACTGCAACAGAATCCTGAGCAAGGGACTGCTGCTCAGTCCTGAACTCTCAGAAACAACTAAAATGGTCAAAAATCACAAAAAAAACCCCCCAAAATTCCAAAGAAAAACCAACCAAACAGAAACCCTGAAACCAAACCCCAAACCATCTGAGAACCAGGGATCTGGATAATGTTTTCCACACACGTGACAGCACTGTCCTGGCTGCCTGCAAATGCCAGATCCCTGAGGAGATGCTGAGCACAGAGCCTGGAGCTGTCTCAGAAGCAGCAGGAATGAAGCAGAGCTGGGGACCTGCAGAGTTTAAAGCTGGGCTCCAGCAAGCCACAACTTTTGTCCTTGGATCCTTTTATTCCTGACCGAGTTCCTGAGGGCACAGAGAGCAGAGGGAACCTGAAGGGTGGGAGAGGGCAGACAAAGGGTTTGGGCCACTGGCCCAGGAGAGCTGAACCCCCCTGGCTCCCTCTGGCAGCCTTGGATGAGCCACTGGAGCTCTTGGCTTCCTCCCGGCAAAAATTCCCCCCTTCTGCATAAGCCTGAAGATTCCCCTCTCCAACAACAAAGCCTGAGGATGAGAGGTCTCCAGCTGGGGTCTCCAGATGATGCAGGGCTCATAAATTAAGCAAAGCAAGTACTTCCATGAGCAAAGGCACAAACCGCCACATTTCCCGGGATTTCCCCTCTCACCCTGCATTATCTCATGTCCAGTAACACGTGTATCCCGAAAATTCCCCTCTCCACATGTCCCCTACATCTAGCAGTACAGCTGGGCTCACCACTCTCCTCTGGAAAAGAGATCCAGCACTCTGCTCCTCCCATTATTGGCTGGAAATAGAGAAATGTTCAAATTTCCAGGGATACGAATCCATGCAACACCTACCCACACACCCTTTCTCCTGCACGCCTCAAAGGCAGGAGCAGGGATTTGTTCCCACCTCATCAGCCATGTCAGTTAAGGTTAAGGGAATCTTGCATATCAAATATTCCTCCTGGGGTTTAGGGCAAACAGTCATTCCCAGATAGAAAGAGGAAGCCCACCCTGAGGGAGGATCGTGGGCTGTCTGGAGATTGAGGCAGAGCTTAATTCCCTCTCTTTTTCAGGGTATGTATCACCTTCAGATGGAACAGATGGAGACTCAAGCAATGGGAAACACCCAGAGACAGGGAAAACAAAAAGGATAAACTGTCAGCCTGAGGAATTCTGTGATATCATTAAAGGATGGATCAAATGTGCCACAAGCAGCGACTGCAGCCACTGCAGTGACCCCTCAATCCCAGCCTGGGAACTTGCAATAAATCCAGAGTGGGGAAGGGAATGTGGAATACAGGGATTTTCCACTCACTGGTTATAAACAGGACCTGCAGCTTGGCTGAGCAAGGTACCTGCAGCAGCAGCAGGGAGCCTGCTCATGTCTGCTCCAAGCAGAGACCAGAGGAATGTGAGAAATGGAAAAAATGTTGGAATATCAGCCAGGCTGCACACCACCAGCTGCCACAGCAATATCTGATTTCAGCCCAAACCTCTCCACCCACCACAGACAGGAGCATTTCAGCAGAGCAGATGCCTCTCCAGAGCATTGTCTGACAAGCTCCTCACACCTTCTTTTCCATCTGAGAACCTTTTCCAGCTGATATCAAAGAATTTTAAAAGAGGCAGAAAAGAGCTGATGGTGTCAACATTAATACCAGCTTCCTACAGCACTTGTAAAAATCTCTGCACCTTTGCTTGGCATCTGAATCCTGCCAGCTACACTGTGCTGTGCTCCCAGGCCTAGAGGATGAGTGTCCCTCTTGGGTGGCCTGTGATCCAGATTCCCCTTGCCTGGACTTCATTTTGAATTTTTTTAACATGCAACGTCATTGCTTTTTACAGTAAACAAAGAGGGAGGGAAATCTCCCCTGGAAAAAGAAAGCTGTGGGGACCCAATATTCAGTAAATCCCACAGCTGATCATAACCAAATGTGAGGGGGGACAGGGATAGGTTTCAGCATTTGCACATCACAGGGATCAACTCGAGGCTTTTGAGACTCAGTGAGAAGAAAAGCCTTAAAATCCTTCTGTAGTAATCCAGGCAAGAAAAACCCCAACCACCAGTAGCTGCAGAGGCAGCTGCAGGGGGAAGCAGTGCTCCTTCTCTCCACTGCTGAGGGACATCCAACACATCAGCCCTGGACCACCCCGGGACTGGGAAGAGAATCAGGACCAGCAGACTGGCTAATTCCCCCTCTTTGCCCACTGAGGCTTTCTCCGAGGTGATCCACCCCCAAGGAAACCTCTGGGCTGGCAAACTGTCCCCCAGCAGAGTGCCTGCCCGTGGGAAAGGCAGGCAGGGTTATCCTGCCCTGGCTGGAGCAGCCCCTGGTGACCTGAGCTGCCTTATCTCACACCTTGGGTATTTATGGCATAAGACACGAGCGTCTGTTCCTCTTACAACACTGCACTCACACCAAGAGGGGTGACACATCCCTGAGAGCACTGGCACAGCCCCAGAGAAGCATCCCGACCCCACAGCTGCGTGGGACGAGGGCAAGGCAGGCAGGTGCCAAGGGCACAGGGTGTTTGTGGGCTAATTAACAATTCTGTGACCATCAGCACCTCAGGTGCACCTCCTCAGGCTGACGAGGACTGTCAGCATCTGGTCTGACCTGTACAGCACAGGCTGTGAGAATGCAGAGCTGCAGCAGAGCCCTGAGGCAGACACCTCTGCATGGGCACCCCTGCATGGGCATCCCTGCAGAAGCAGACAGTGCTTCTGGTCACTCCCCAGCTCAGGGAGCACCAGGCCAGTGTTCTCAAACCTTCAGCTTGTTGCAGCTCCCAGCTGAAGATGGTGAATAAAAGGCAGCAGTGAAATCACCACAGGTGACACTCAGCTCTTCCCAGCAGTCGACGCCAGCTGGTGGGGAAGAACTTATGAAAAATCCCACAAAACGAAGGAGACAAAGAGACAGATGAGCTAAAATCTAAAAGACCTGACCCAGCAGGACATTTTTTACACTCTTCAGATGCCAGTCAGTGCAGGAAGGACATAAAACATGAACAGAAGCTCAGCCTTACTGACAGGACGTGGCATCTCCACCTGATGAATCTGTGGAACAGTCTTTTTGCTGTTCAAGCTTTTCTTATAAGTCATACCAGCTTTTCTGAGTGCCTTACAGTGAGACCATAATTGTACTGAGCCATCATCAATAAAAATAAAAGGGATATTTTTAATCGCTGCTACTTTTGCCACTGCTTGCACTGACTGCAAGACTCAGAGAGCACATTCAACAGCTGTTTGAACACTGCCATGCCTTTGAACAAATGGAGTTCAGAAAGGAAAAGCATTTCATATGGTGCTCTTCCTAAAGGATAATGAAGCCTTGGGGAAGAAGAATATTTGCAATACTTCATGTTAAAACCTGAAGCTGTAACTTTCAAATATTCCCATAGCTGGATCAAAAGTGATTGCTCTGGCAAAATGAAGCACCTCAATTTTCCCAGAAAAAGAAAATTAAATTAGAAGTTAGAACACAGGCAAATATTAAGTGCTGTTCCATGACACAAAAGCTACATGTGAAACTTTATTTCCATTTCAGGTAACCTGGGAGGATCCACCTACAACACCATTCCTGTTATGCAGCCCAGGTCTGACCCTGCAACCGAAATTGTCCTGTGTGGGCTCAGCACCTCCTCAGTCACTGCTGGGCAGGAACAGGCACATTCACAGCTCTGCCACACAAGGACCTTAATCAAAAGGTCCTTTACAAGTTGGCCCTGCCACTGCACAGCTGCATGCTGTGCCTCTCACAGCTTGTGCTCTTCCACATCCTACCTCAAAGAACAGACCCCTTCTGAAACCATCACATCGTTAAATTGTGGATTTGGTGAAGGGAAAAGAATAAAACTCCGGCCCAGCCCTGAAACCAACAACGTCCTCCCCATCCAGGGCAAAACTCTCAGTGCTGCAGTTCCCTGGGAGGGAAGGGCCAACTGTGCAAGGCAGACCCTGATGGAAGATGTCACACTCCAGAAGCTGAGAACAGCCACCCTCACCACTCACACCACACCTGGTGCTCCCCAGACTTGAAGACTGTAAGAGGAGCTTACAGCTCAACTGGAAACCCCTGAAGACATGGCAGGGCAGCAGCAAAGACTGGGGCGTGGAGAAATTTGGCCTCTGTTGTCCCAAGAAAGCCAAAGAAATGTTTCTCTCTCCTGGAGTCCTGCTAGAACCAAAGCAGTCACAGCTCCTCTCTCCTTTATTCCCTGATTCCTGTGCCATGGCTGAGGCCTTTTCCAACTGCTTTGCCTTATGGTTGGCTGCACAGCATCCTCTGGATGGAACCACCCCATAACACCATGGGATTCTTCCAGATTCAAGTAATAGGAAACCTGAGCCCAGAGCCATGACTCAGAAAGCACAAAGTATCACTTCCACCCCCTGTTCCCCCATCACCCTCCAAAGCTTTGACACCTCCTGACACACACTCTTCTCTGCCCTCTGCATGCAATAAACACTTCAAAGATCCAGCTGAAATGAAAAAAAAAAAACAACCAAAAAAAAAAACAATCCAGCAAGTTCCAGTCACCTGCTCTTTTGTTTGTTTTTTTTTGTACAGTTCCCTTGGGCTTTGCCACTGAGGACAAGCAGGAGGCACCTGTAGACATCAACACCCATTGATCAAATCCTGGGAGAAACAGCACCAAATCCTTGATTCCAAAAGAAATCTGGGGATGTGGACACTTCCACCATGGCAAATGTACTGACAGCTTTGAGACAGAAGCAGCACTCAGTGTCCCACAAGCCCCAAACACCAGGGATCAAACTTTCCCCCAGGGCAACTCAGGATTCCAGGAGAGACTTGGCTTCTGGGCTCACAATCCTGCCTAAGGAATATCGAGGATTTCCCACTTCTGAAACACCAGAACAACCTCAGGACACACTTGCTGGGCTGCTGCAACCAAGCATTCCACGCCCTTGCAAAGGTCACTGTGAAGGATCACAGAATCAGCACACCAGAGCTCCAGCTGCTGGACAGGCCACAGGTACCCCTTTCAAATTGGGGCTGGCCTCCAGGAACCTCCACCGAGGGGTGAAAACAGTTCCTTCCTCACTGCTAAAGGGAGCAGCTTTCCAGGGAATGCTGCTGACAGCTGGAGACACCCTGCACCCGGAGCAAACACTTCTCCTTGGAGGAAACTCACCCCTGGCCATCCCGGAGCGGTGGAGCCCGGCAAGGTGCCACCCCCATGCCCAGCTCCGGAGCTGGGGACAGGCTTTTCCTCGGCCAAAGTGCCTCTTCCGCTGAGAGTGTGGTGCGTGGATCGCTCCCCAGTGATGTAAACACAAAGGCATGCGGAGCAGTGGGCGATATGTAAATCCAGCTGGAAAATCCCACAGCTCAGCCAATCTCCACGCTGCCTCCCAGCCTTGCCCCGGCTGCTCCGGGTTCAGTTTAGTGCAGGAAAAACAACCCCTCTCCTAGAACACATGGATTTATTCCCCTGACTGGAAAAAGCTCCAGAGACAGAAAAGTCCTTTGCTTGCTTTATGGGGAGTTTGAGTTTCTCACCCTCTTTTATAGTACCACAAACTCTTCAGAATTCTGAATAACAAACAGCGACACGCTCTTTGCCTAGAGAGCCAACCCAGGGAAATCCAGCTAAGAACAGCCACAAGAAGGCAGAGCTGGGGAGCAGCACTCACCTGAAACACAGACACTGATGGTGGGGAGGACTTCTGCTGCCAGGACACCCCTCCCACAGCTGGGGCTCTCCCAGGCACAGGCACTGCCCTGCTCCAGCCCCCAGGACACCTGGCTAAGAAGCTCCAAGCTCGGGCTGTGCTCAAGGCAGAGCAGGAGAAGCCTGAATGGGTAATTTGGGGTGCTTAGGCTCCTGGGGGACTTGCTGAGCTCAAAGAAGGGTGACACATACCCCTGTGAGCAACCAGCTGCCTCCCTCCTTGTCCCAGCTGTCCCTGCACCCTCAGATCCAGCCCACGGGCACAGGGATGTGCTGGTGTGTGCCTCACCAGGGCAAATGGGCACAGGCAGGGACAGCAAAGGGAATAAAAACTGGGAGGGAAGAGTTCCAGCAGACTGAACACAGCCACAGAATCCAAGCACTGGAACCCAGCATGGCTTTTCTCTCCAATGTACTCCTCCTGGCACACCTGGGCTTGGTGAGATAACCCGTGAGAAGGGCACAGTCACGCTCCAGAAATGCCCCCCTCAGGGCCAGCAGGGCTGGGAAGGTCCCTGGGAGCAGGGGAATCCTAAGCCCTCGAGGTGACCCATAGCTGAACCCCACTGAGGCTGCAGCAGGAGCAGCCCCAGGGGCAGGGCAGAGCTGGCAGCAGCACACGGGGCTCTGCAACCACCCAGAGCCTGCAGGGCTCCCTGAGGCCCTGGCAGCACCTCGGGACTGTGGAGGAAGGGAAGGGCTGCCTTCAGGCAGGGGACACAAACTCCCATGGGATGCTCACACATGGCTCCAGGCCATCAGAGGCTGTGCTGCCACAGGAGGGCTCACCCTGGGATCTCTCCAGGTCAGGGAATCAAACCACCCAAATCTATGGATTATGATTTTTTTTCCCCTTCCTTGAGACCAATGAATATGAAAACCCCTGTGTGAGTGCTAGCAGTGAAGGTGCCAGCATGCCCTGACTGGACACACCACTGTGGCTCAGGTTTCCAACTTCCACAAGGTACAAGGTTCCCTCCCTCAGGCAGATTCCCCTGCACACAAAGCAAACCCCAGCGCTGGAGCTCTCTGGGTGGATTAAGCCTGTCCCATCCTGCTCCAGACAGGGGACCCCAGGCTCTGGAGGGAATCCAGCAGACTGCAGACAGTCCCTGCAGCTTCCTGCACGATTTTAGGAATTCCCCTTGCTAGGGGAGGTGCAGGTTGGACAGCAGGAGGAACTGCTTCATGGAAGGCTTTGTCAGGAATCAGAAGGGGATGCTCAGGGAGGTTTGGAGTCCCCATCCCTGGAGGGGTCCAAGGATGCCTGGACGTGGCACTCGGTGCTCTGGGCTGGGTGACAGGCACAGGGTGCACTCAATGGTCTTTTCCAACCTAAACAATTCTGGGATTCTGTGATCTCACACTACTTTCACTCATCAAGGGCTTTCTGGAGCCATCCCTCACCCCCAAACCCTCTCCTGCAATCCCCACCATCCTCGCCGTGGCTGGGAGCTGAAACCACGGGCAGACAAACACTCGAGGCCGAAATGCAGCGGCTGATTGAGAGGAACCCGAGTGCTCAGTGCAGGCTGAAAACACATCGCTGGGGGAGAACGCACAGGCAGGCAAAATTAGAGTGCTACGATTGAAACAAAGGCAGAGCAACGTTGCCAAAATGGAAAAAACAACCGCTGGGTCACAGCTCTTAACACAGCCATGCCCTGGCAGGGACAGCAGCCTGCACCTGGCACCTCATGGACACGCCAAAGGCAGCTCTGGTAACGCTCCCCAGGCACTGCCTTGACCCCGGCAGGGCCAAAAAAGAAACTGAGCCCAAGGGGAATCCTCCCCTGCCCTTCCCAGCACAGCAGCTCAGGGAGCCGGCAGCAGCAAAGTGACAGCGTCTGTCACCGGCACAGCGGCAGGGCACAGAGCCCAGGAGCTCGTCTGGAACGAGGGGAGGACGGCACAATCCACAATCCACAATTCACAGCCTGATCCACAACTGCAAATGTTCTGGGGCAGCCACGGAGATCTGCCCCAGATATCGCACATTTTGTGTACCGTGAAGTCCAGGGAAACGAGGTTACCGGCAGGGCAGGAAGGAACCAGCAGCAACACGTGCTGCGGTCTGACAAGGCATGGGGCAGAAAACGCCAAAACTTAGCAGAAAAAGCCAAAGCTAAGCAGAGTCTGCAATGAGACCCAGCGAACACACCGGGAGGGCAGCGGGGGCCGTGTGCGATACCCGGGCGGGATTCACCGGGGGCGGAACAGCGCAGACGGTGCTCGAGCTCCTCTGAGCGCCCCAAGGGAGCCGGCGGCAGCCCCGGACACAGCGGGCCGTGGGCACGGGGCAGCCCCGGGAGCCTCCGCCGGCACCTCCGCGGCCCAGCGCCCCCGGCCGGCGCGGCCCCTCCCCTCGCGGCGCGGCCCGCCCGGCTCCCCCGGCCCGCCCGTACCTCCCAGCGGCGGCGGCGGCCACAGCGCCGGGGCCCGGTCCCGGCACATCGCGCCCGGGCCTGCTCTCCCCTGCCGCCCGGCCCGGAAGAGCCGCGCCCAGCGATCCTCGGGACTTGTAGTCCCGTGCGCCGCTCCCTGCCCGCGCCGCTGAGCCGCTTGGACTACAACTCCCAGCACCCCCCGCGGCAGTCACTCCGTACTACAACCACTGTTGCTACTGGTTCGGCCCGCTCTCCCGCACTGACCAATCAGAAAGCGGCAGCCTCCGCCTCGGGCCACGCTGCGCTGCGCGTCGCCATTGGCGCGGAGGAGAGCGGCGACCAATCAGAGCTGGGGAAGGAGGGGCGGTGGTGACGCCAACCGCTGGGGATTGGCTGTGCCCACAGCAGCTTGACCAATAGCGGCGCCTCAGCGGTTATAAAAAATGCAGCGCAGAGCACGTGCGGTCTTTCCAGCCTCAGGTGCGGGAATGGGCGGCCGGGAGCGCGGCCGGTAACGGCGATATTACCGGGGGCGGGCCGCTGATGATCCACATTTACCTTTCTGACACCTCGTCTGAGGGCGGCGGGCGGCCGCGGCCCCTGCTGAACAGCCACGGCTGAGGCCCGCGGTAGCCGCGGCCCGGCTGGGCGGGCGGGCCGCTCCTCCCCTCACGCGCTGCCTTCTCCCCTCAGGGCTCGGCGGGACGCGGTGCGACCTGGCACTCGGCGGGAAGCGGCGTCTCGGAGGCTCCGTGCCCGATCCGCGGCAGTGCCCGGCGCTCCGGACCGGTACAACGCGGTGTTCGGTGTTCGCGGTAAGTGGGGCCGAGCCCCGTGGGGAAATGCTCCCGCTCTACAGTGAGGCGGCTCTTGCAGCACAGAGGAGCAGCTGGTGGAAAGAATTCACCGGCTTCTGCTCTCTCTCATGCGTTAGTTCAAGGTGAATATCCTGGCAAGGTGCACTGAATAAGTGAAATGATTTACTCTTGAAATTCTAGTGCTGCAGTATGTAGATGGAGAATTTAAATTTTTTTTTCTGTTTAACTCCATGGAAGATAAGTTACTCCTATAATATTTTCCTATTCTCAAGACCAGCCTTATTTGTAAGTGCTTTACTGCTATATTTCTGCTTTGGCTTCTATATAAAGCAAATTTTACAGCTTGCGGGTAAATAAAGTTTTGAAAAATCTGGGTTTTGCTTCTGTTTATCACAGTTTCCATGGGTGACATGTAACTCCACAAACTCATTGAAAATGTTGTGTGGGACTGGAGCACATTGAAGTTTGCTGCACTTTGCTCAGCCCTGCTCCCTTCCTTGGAATCTTGGAGTCACTTCTGTTGGAAAAGACCTTTGAGACCCAAGTCCAGCTGTTGTGCCATATGCACGTGTTTGTACCATCCCTTCAGGGATGGGGACTCCAACACTGCTCTGGTATCTGTGCCAGGGCTGGGCAACCCTTTGTGTAAAGAAATTCTCCCAATATCCAGTTTGAACTGTGTTACACCCTGGTTCTGCCATGTGGATCCAGATGGATTCAAGGCAGAGCTGAAATACTGGGATAACTGACACTGCTGTGCATTTACACAATCAAAACACTGCTGCAACCACAGAGATTATTAAAAAAATTTATTAACAGGAATGAACCAAAAGCTGTAAACAAGAGCCAGCAGAAATGGGATGTTGCAGGTGAGGCCGAGTGCTCGCACGTGGCTGGGCGCACTGAGCAATTAACTCGAATAATTAACGCTGTGCTGAGCAGTTCCGCGCGGTGGCAGCAAAGGCCCGTGGAAAAATCCCAAATGGCCGTGAGGAGGAGCTTTGGGGCCAGGCCAGTTCCCAGTGGGAAACCAGTCCCCCACTGGGAGAGGGGCTGAGCCTGCTCCCAAGTTTAGGTCTAACCCACACACATGGCTGTGAGGTCTCTGCTTGTAGCAGAGTCTGTTCCCCACAGGCAGGCTGAGGTGCTCCAAAGGGAAACATTTACATCTTATTTAAAGGTGTTTTTATTGGTATTGACCCACACTGAGCAAGAAGTGAGCAGTTGTCAGCTTTGTAACCCAGACAGGTGCCAGCCTGAGGGAGAGGGAAGGTAGCAACCTGACATTAGGAATCCTAAATTTTAGGGACACTCCTTGTCACCTCAGGACAGGGCTGCTGCTGCTCCAAGGGTGGGATGAGGAAACAGTTGTGGAGCTGCCAGGCTGGTCCTGCCCCTCAAAACCAAATTACTGGGGTGAGGGGGCTCTGCAGCCCCCACCACAGAGCTCACCTGGCTGCCCCTGCAGGAATGGGTTTTCCACAAGTGATTTTAAAATTTAAATCAATTTTAAGACTCGTCTCTCCTGTAGAATTCTATTTAGGGAAAAAAAACAGGTTGATTTTAAGATCCCTTTTCACCCTGTGAAGCTGTAGCTGCTCCTGTTGCTGTGGCTCCCTGAGGAGTGAAGCTCAGAGCACGTGGGAACTGCAGAGGCTCCTTGTGCCCATCAGGAAGGTGGTGCTGGAGCCAAAATCCCAGGAAGAATGAGGGGCAGAGGCATCTGAGTCAGCAGCTGGTGCTGGCTGGAGGGCAAAGGCTGGGTTATTCTGTTTCACTTGGAGAAGCCACCGAGGCTCAGCACAGCGGGCACCTGCTGATGTGTGCGTGGAGTTTTCAAAGAGAAAAATCGCCAAAGGCCAAACACTTCATCCAGATTCAAATTTGTACTGAGAAGTGCAGCTTGACAAAAAAACAGCCAAAAGCCTGACACAGACCAAAGGGGTGAGGAGGCCCTTGAAGAGAGCTGGCAGGAGTCTGCAGCCTGTAAAATCACTGCCTGCAGCTTCCCCCAGCTCTCTGTGGTGAACAGAAAGAGCTGCCCAAGAGAACTTTGAAGATATCAAAGCGTTGTTGCAGTCTGAAAACACCATCACACTTACAGGAAGGTATTTAGAATAAGCTGCAATACAGTAGGTTTCTTCTCAAAGTACTAGAAAGGGCGGAAGGAGGAGAAGCAGAGCCTTTCCCAAAGGGATGAACATTCAGAAATCTCTGAACACAACCAGGTGTGCAGGAGCTCACTCGGACAGCCAAGCTCTGCCTTTGCAGAGAACAGGAGAATCCCTCACTGTGGAAGCGTGTCCCACCTCACAGGGATGGACAGACAGGAGAAAGCAACTTCAGGAATGGCTGCCTTCAAACACACCCTTGCTGCACGCCCCAGGCCAGGGCTCTCAGCTGAATTCCAGGTACACGGGGAAAGGAAAGGGAATTCGGGACTTTTTCCTACCCAGAAAAAAATCAGGACCTTTTTCCACCTAGGTGGGGAGAAGGTGTTGGTTCCCCTGCGTCACCCCCTGGCTCTCACAAAGGTCACAGCAGCCTCACAGAGCAGGCACAGGAGGAGACCCCAGCCCCTCCCCAAACACCCACCTCCCACCTGCGGGCTGGGCAGGAATGCTGGCGAGGGGAGCCAGAGCCGATGGATGCGACGGGGCTGCAGAATCTCAGAGAGCTGCTCCTGCTGCTCCTGTGCCCTGCTCTCAGCTGGCCTCGGGCAGACACAGACACGACAGACAGACATGCACACACTGCCCACGGGCCTGAGTCTCTGTACAGACACATTAGGACCTGCAGCAGCCCGAGCCTCGCACTTCCTTCTTCACGTAGTCGTGGAGCTTGAATTTGGGCTCGTTAGGCAGCTTCATGGACCTGTGCTTCAGCTCCCTGGGAAATGGGGGAGATGTTACTGCTATGCTGCTGCTTCTGGCAGGGAAAGGATTTTGTCTGGAAGGAGCCAGAGAGGGAGTTTGGACAAGGGCATGGAGTGACAGGACAGAGGGGAATGACTTTCCACTGACAGGGCAGAGTTATTAGATGGGATATTGGGAAGGAATTGTTCCCTGCGAGTGTGGGCAGGCCCTGGCACAGAAGCTGTGGCTGCCCCTGGATCCCTGGCAGTGTCCCAGGCCAGGCTGGATGGGGCTGGGAGCACCCTGGGACAGTGGAAGGGGTCCTTGCCATGGCAGGGGTGGCACTGGATGGGCTTTAAGGTCCCTTCCAACCCAAGCCGTGCCAGGATTCTGTGATCCCAAGCTGCCTTGCCCAGCTCAGTTGATCTCAGCTGGCCTGGACACTGCTAAAGCTCCTCATGAGGCCAAGGCCACTGCTCTGGTCACTTACTTTGCGATGGCTGTGAACGCCAGTTCCACGTTGAGGCCGCTCTTGGCGCTGGTCTCCATGAAGGGCACTCCATACTCCTGTGGGATGAGACAGCAGTGCCAGGAGTGGCACCAAGGGTGTTCTGGAGCCTCTCAGGGAGGGATTTTTGAGGACAAAGAAACAAGAGGTGTTAGTAGAAACTTAAAGGAAGAACAGATGAGGAGAAAGGGGAGAGCATGACAAGGGAGAAAAAAAAGCTAAGTGTTCCCAGGTGTATTTTGGGTCAGACTGGTCTCCAGGTGACCATTTCCTGGGGACATCCTCAGGTACCTCACCCACCTTGGCAAGTTTCTCTCCATCTTCCCTTTTCACCACTCTGTCCTGGGCTGAATCCACCTGCAACAGGAATGGCCAAGAGTAGTTCGTGGTGATTGGGAAGGTCACCAGCATGTACTTCCCTGTCCCCTTATGCCCTGCCAGGCTCCCCTGCATGTGGCTCCAGCTTCGGAGGAAGAGGAGGCTCTGGCAAAGCCCTGGAGCCAGGCTCACCTTGTTTCCCAGTAACATGAGGACCACATCCTGCTGTGCGTATTCATGGATCTCTGTCAGCCAAGCCTGGAGGGACACAGCCAAAGAGAGGGGTTGGCAATAGCTCCAGGAGGAGGGGGGGAATGGGAACGATGGGGAGCTGCCCCAGTTCTGGCATGGACACCCTTGGCAGGCAATGCTGCCATCCCAGGCAGTGCCAGGGTTCCATGGATGATCCCTATCAACAAGGGGGAGCCCTGGGGGACCCACTTTGGCTGCCAGCATATCCCCATTTCCCAGGGTAACAGCAGCCTTCTGGGTGTCCTTCTGGGTGTTCTGGGTCCCCTGCTCACTCCATCTACCCAGGGGTGCTTGTAGGGCGTTGACCCCAATTCCCCCTCAGGGATTTTCAGGCTGAACCTCCTTTCAGAGGGCAAGGCCCAGGCTTGGCTCTGGGATGTGCCTTGGGCCCGTGTCCTGCACGTGCTGCCCCCGTGCCCAGCACACTGCTCCCAGCAGACACCTGAACCTGCCTCCCTGAGCCTGGGGTGGCTTCCCTGCCCTCTAATGCAGCCTAATCCAATCAAACCTGCTCTAATTCCCTGTAATCCCTGGCCCCGTGGTGTGAGCAGCAGCCTGCTGTCTCCAGTGCTGTTGGTGGGCTCATGGCAATTCCTGGTGATCCCTGGTGGTCCCTGCTCCAAACCCAGCAGGAGCCCATGACATGGCTGCAGCCCCAGGACTGCACTGCAGCCAGGCTGGGCTCAGGGTGCTCAGTTCCATCATGGGGCAGAGTCACTCCTGAGTCCCTTTGGCTGCCTTCTGACTCCATCCCTCTTCCCAAAGCCTGGCAATTCCCCTGGGTGCTCATTCCTTCCCATCGGGGCTGTGTGTCCTACAGGGACATTCCTCCTAGGATTGCTGATGCTGCAAACAGGCCCGTGTTATCCAGCAACGTGAAACCTCCAAAGGATTTTCTTTCACAGAGTCACCAGCCCCCAGCAGTCCCAGAGCCTGGGAAGCATTCCCTGCAGTGGTGACACGGGAGCAGGGTGGCAGCACCTGCCCTGTCCCTGCCATGGGACTGCAGGCACAGAGGGGTGGCTGGTGTGCTGCTGCCCAGGGAAGGATGCTCCAGAGCAGGGAGAGCTCCAGGCCCCCGGGGGATCAGGGCTGTGGGACCCCAGGAGCCGGTGTGACACATCCCAGCCCCAGGGTGTTGGTGGGGGCTGAGGAGCAGCTCGCTGGGGAAAGCTGCCGTGCTCAGCTCCCGCAGCAAGTTCTCTGCCAGTGCTGTAATTACACGGCGTTAATTGGCCGGAGCAGTGAATCCATCACCCTTTATTTGCTGTGAAAGTGAAAACCTTCCCTGCCTGTCCCCTGCCTGTCCTTGCAGGTGCTCGGCAGTAACCACAGCCCTTCTGCAGGTGACCACAGCTCCCGCTGCAGCACACACCTCCTGAAGGAACCCACACCACAACCCAGCCAGTCAGACGGCAGGGACAGCAGGAGGCTGCTGCCCTACCTGGATGTTGTCAAAGGATGCTTTGTTGGTGACATCGTAGAGCAGGAGCAGCGCTGTGGAGAGAGGGACAGACATTAGTGCCTGTGCCAAACCGAGCCCACGGCTCAGACACTGCCCAGCCCCTGTGCCAGGTCACAGCTGGGCACATGAGCTCCCTGTGAGACACAGAACACACTAAAACATCCAGCAACACCTCCCACTGCTGGTGTATGCAGAGCCTACTCCATCCAGGGCAGCTGCTTCCCTTGGAAAGCCACTCCAGTGATTCCTGGCTCACCTGGCCTGGAGTGGCAGCTCGGGGCCATCTCAGCCAGAGGAGGGGCTCCCCAAGAGCAGAGGTGGCCGTGCTTACCGTGGGCATCCCGGTAGTAGGCATGGGTGACGCTGCGGAAGCGCTCCTGCCCGGCCGTGTCCCAGATCTGGAAAGCAGACAGGAGCAGAGGGATCAGACCTGACCAGAACCCACCCAAACCAGCCCAAACAGCATGGTGCAGCCCCAGGGAGCTGCTCCAGCTTTTGCTCCCCGGCACATCAATAGGAAAAATGACCAGAGCAATAAATACGGAAGCAGTCTCATCCCACTCCTCGGTGTGGGGACACGACGTGGCCAAGGGCTCCCAACATGGCCATTAATCAGAAAATCCATGGAGCAGATGGATGCATGGGGACCTGCTAATGTGATTTATCAGTCCTTAATGCAGCAGGAGGTTTGCAGAGTGTGCACTGCTGCCTGAGGGATCTGTGTTACTGAGCTCCGGGTAAAGGGCTCAGAGAAACTGTCAGGTCCAAGGGGGCTGGGGCAGCTCTGGCTGCAGGGGCACACAGGCTGGGATGGGATCACTGTGGCCAGAAGAGCCCCAACCCTGAGCAGGCTCCTGCCAAGGAGACAGAGCAGCCAGAAGGTCCATAAAGCTGTCCCAGGGCAAGAGACACAACCACAAAGGAGAGAGGTGGGGCCCCGTTTTGGGGGTGCTCCTCTGCTTTGTCCTCTGAGGGGCTTTGTCCCTCTCTGAACATCCAGGGCAGCAAGGGAGATGCTTCCAGAGACATGGGGACATACCTGCAGCTTCACCTTCACCCCATCCACCGTCAGCACCTTGTTCTGAAAGAGAATGGAAAGGGTGGTGAGGGGTGAGTGCAGCTGTGGAAGGGAGACACAGCCAGCCCCCATCCCAGCCAGTGTTTCCCCCAAACCCTCGGGCTGATCCCCTCTCCTGCTTCTTAAACTCCCATCCAATGGTCCCAGCACCTGCAGAGCCATTTTCACCATGGCCTAGCCAGAGGATCTCTCCCTGTAGCAGCACAAGATGCATCTATTTTGGTACCTAAACCCTGGCAATGCCACATCCACCTCAGGCTGGAGACCTCTGGCCATAACTTAATAAGCACCAGCATCCCACCTTAGTGGCCTTCAAAAGACAGAGTGTGCTTGGCTCCAAATGCAGCCAGCAGATTAAAAATAACTCCTTCCTCTTGGACCTGTTTTTCTCCGGGTTTCTACCTCAAGATGTTTTCCCCATGTTTTGCTTGGTTTTAGGAAAGGTGGAACAGAGGAGGAGAGGGGGCAGTGTCCCTCTCCACTGGATTTTCCCCAAAGCCAACAGAATATTTCGTGTGGAAGGATGCCCTGGCAGAGCTGGGAGCTGTGTGGGAGCCCCTCAGTGCCCCTCAGGGTGGCTGTGCCAGACGGGGAGAGCAGGAGATGGATCCTGACCGTGTCCCTGAGCAACCAGCATCTCAGCAACCTGCACCAGCCTCTCCAAACATTAAAGGAATGCAAGCCTACAGACCAGCAGTCCCAGGGGAAGGAGCAGAGAAGAGATTAATTTGCTCTCCAGATCCATAGAAATTAGCACAGTAATCAGTGGGACGTGAATCAGAAACACGGCCAGGAACAGCGCACCAGTGGATGAGGCAGCTGGTGGCTGCTCTGGTGATAATTTAAATCCCATTTCCTCCATTCGCTCTGGAGCTGCTTTGGGATGCTCCCATCTCCTGTGTCACATGGCCACGGGATGGCCAAGGCTGCCATGACCCCAGCTGGGCTCAGCCCTGGCTCATCCACCCCCCAGCCACTCCAGTGCCATCAAACCCCCGGGGATCCATGCCAAGATCCAGCCCTGCACATCCCACACCGCTCAGCACCAACACCCCTTCAGGCGCTGCCGAGGCTCTCCATTGATAGTTTTAAAGAGGGCGGAGGGAGCACCTCATCTCCGGAGATTTACACGAGGATCCGGCGAGGAGGAGAGGGCAGCACAGAGCCGGAGCGCTCCGTCTGCTCAGGCAGGCGCAGGGAGACGGCCGAGGTTTATAAATACCTTCAAAGGCAGCGCCCGAGACGGGGGAGAGAAGTGATTCACAGCCCGGGAGCTGTAAAAATAGGCAGCCAGGGACTGGGGTGGGGGAGCTGGGAAGTACTCAGGGAAAAGCCGGGGCTCGGGGAGCCGGCCGGGGGTTTAGGGCTCCCCGCATGCGGTGCTGAGCCTTTCGCAGGACGTGACACACCAGGGCTCCTGGAGGCTTGGAGTGCCTAAAACCCACGGTCCCCACTGCCATAAAGTGCTCCCCGGGGTTCCAGGTGAGCAGGGACAGAGCCACCCCAGGGGCAGAGCCACAGCCACGGCAAACGGCGCTGAGCTGTGCCTGCATCTCATCCCGGAGGACGGGGAACAGCCCCAGCCCAACCTCTGAGGCAGGGCAGGCTTGTGCTCTGCAGGACATCCACTCCCCGAGCTCACCTTGCTCTCCAAATCCCTGCTGACCTGCCGGCTCTGCACTGGCACAGCGCCATTCCAAACACCATTCCCAGGTGCTGGCAGCCAGCTGCCAACACCACCTGCCAGGGATTGTGCCAGGGATCATGCCAGGGATCCTGCCAGAGATCCTGCCAGGGACTTGTGCCAAGGATTGTGCCAGGGACTGTGCCAGGGATCGTGCCAGGGATCATCATAGGGATCCTGCCAGGGATCCTGCCAAGGATCATGCCAGGGACTGTGACAGGGATCCTACCAGAGATCGTGCCAGGGATCCTGCCAGGGAATGTGCCAGGGATCCTGCCAGGGACCATGCAGGGGCTGCAGAGGAAGGCAAAGGTGCTGTGTTTCACCATCAGCCCCAGCTCTTGGCATGAGGGGATGAGGACACTGGGTGTGATGGATGGTGACAAGGACACAGTGAGCATCACACTGAAACCAGCACCAAACTGGTGCCCTTCCCCACGGCCACATGAGCACCTCCTGCTCAGAGCAGAGTGTGTGGCTGTGCCCAGGGACGTGGCCATGTCCCCGTGCTCCAAGGCTGACAGAACACCCTGGGTGGGAGGCAGGGAGAACAGGGCCCCAGCCCTGAGCATGGATCATCCTGGCCAAAGCCACCTTGAAGCATCTGGTGAGCAGCCAAAAAAGCTGAAGCTCCAAAAGTGCCCCACATGTGCTGACCTCCACTTCAGGAGTTAATTAACAGGGACCCGACGGCAACACAGCCACACTAATTCAGACTGACCTATGTTTTAGGGAGGTAAATGCTTAGACCTAATTAAAGTCTGCACAGGGATCCAGGTGCTGCTGGACCAGCCTGGGTAAAAAATCGATTTTCTGAGGATTGGGTGTGGAACAGAGCAGGGTTCCAGGGTGAAAAACTGTAGAAGTGGTCCTGCAGGCAGGAGACACAGCCAGAGCAAGCCAGAGCATTGCTCACATCCCAAAGAAGCTTGGCCAGAGCAGCTGTGGCTGCCCCATCCCTGGAAGTGTCCAAGGCCAGGCTGGACAGGGCTTGGAGCAAAATGGTTTAGTGGGAGGTGTCCCTGCCCAGGGCAGGGGGTGGATCAACATCCCTTCCAACCCAAACCATTCCAGGATTCTGTGATCCCTGCCTGCCCCCAAGTACAGGCTGGCTGCAGAACACGGGTGAAGAAGCCAAGAAGAAGGTGGGAGGAGCAGGGTGGGAAAAGGGCTGGGGCTGCTGCCAGCAGCACACACCAGCGTGGCTCAGATGAACCAGATACCCAGTTCTCCCCCATACCACAGCTAAGTGACTTTCCAGCTTCCAATTTTATTTTTTTTTTTCTTTCTTTTTTTTTTTACGGAGCTGCCTCAATTCCCTCCTGTCAGCCCTTCCAAGGCACAGCTGGGGGCTGAGCTCCTAATAAGCATCCAAAGACAAAAGACGCCGTGTGTCAATGCGTTGAGACGTGAAATGTGCTGCCAGCCCTGCCGGCGACGGGAGGGGCTGTGCTGCTCAGGGCTCCTTCCTCCTCTCAACCTGTTTGCTAGAACAGCGGCAGGAAAACCATCCCCGCACCTCAGCTCTGCTGTCACCCTCCCCAATTTCAGTTTTCTGTGTCCTTTTCCCCGGGGCGGTGCAAACATTATTATAATCCCGTCTAGCCGGGGCCGCAGTGGAATGCCCGCAGTGCCTTGGGGTGGACAAACACGCTTCTCCGAAGTTAAATAATCTTCAAGACATCAGATAAACAAAGTTGGAACCTTGCAGATGCAGGAAAAATTAAATTACCAAGCGCAGATGGTGCCCAATTAAGGGCAGCATTATCACACACCGAGGCCCCGCTGGCTGCAGCCCTGGCAGGATCCCAGGACCGCGACTGCCCGGGAGCAGCAGCAGGGAGGGAGGGAGGGAAGGAGATGGAGCGAAACCGCTGCCGAGACGTGCACAGACGATGCTCCCGCACAGAGCCGGCACTGCCGCCCCGCTCTGACCTCTCAGCAGCTGCAGGAGGGGCAAACCCACCCCCCGGATCGCAGGGTCCCGCAGGAATCCCACCGGGAGCAGCCGGCACGGCCCCAGGTGCCCGAGCCCGCTGAAGCTGCAGCACAAGCCGGGAGCAGCAGCATCGACAACGCGGCCTCTCCCACCTCTTACACGCATGGACTCATTAATTAAAGCCTTTAAAGTTAAATTGGATACAAGGATCAATTTGCTTCGCAATTAACTGGACAAATGGGAAGCTGCTCACTGGCACCATTCTGGTGAGCCCCAGCCTGGCTCCCGGGAGCCTGTGACTGCTGCTGGCCCCAGTGGTGCTGCCCAGGAGTGCCCACCCAAGCACCTCCCTGCACAGGGAGAGCCACTTTTACCATGGAAAAGAAGCCCCTCCAATGTCTTTATTGGGGGCATCTCCTGCAGCTGAGGGGAGGCAAATTCCTGTCAAAATGGGGAAAAGTGTCATTAGTGACTATAGATCAAGGCAGGCACAGGTGCTGGGGCAGCACAGAGTTAATTAGTGCCAGTAATGAGCTGTGGGACTGACAGCACAGCCACCCAGAAATGTCATTAGGTTGTGGTGTCACCAGGCCAGGCCTCCTGGGAGAGAAGGATACATCTGGTTATCCTTTATTTCAGGAAGCCAGGAGACACCCAGCAGTGGAGGACTGGGATGCTGGAGCACCCCAGCCCCATGCCAAGGCCAGACCAGAGCCAAATTCCCACCTGGCAAAGCCCAGGGAGCCCCTGTGAGCACAAACACTCCAGTGCAGGAGGAAATGGGATGAGTTGTGATATAGCAGACACACAAATAACCACCACCTCCAACGGCGGCTGCAAAAATAAATGAAGGATTGATATGGAAATCTGCCCGAAACAGCAGGACACTGCATTACATTTGCTCGTTAAAACCCTGAGGATTTTTCCCAGACATGTGCAGCCAGGGAGCTGTTCCTGGTGGCTCAGCATCTCTCCAGGCACAGCACCTGGCTCAGGGACATCCTGGCCCCTTGCCAAGGCCAGGATCCAGAGCAGCCCCACTTTGTCCCCTCAGTGCTCCAAAAACCTGGAAATCCAAGAGTGCCCGAGCCAGCACAGGCCAGCCATCAGCACCTCCATGGAGGACACAGCCAGCCCACCACTCCAGCCTGGGAAAAGCCTTCCAGGAGCCCATTCCCTGCAGGAGAGGGGAGGGCACAGCCTGATGCTGTGCTGGAACCTGCAGAAAGCCTCTGGGAACAGGGCAGGGCTGTGGGCTGGAGGCAGGGCTGTGCCATGGTGTGGCTGAGCACGGTCCTGCCCCAGCCGTGCTGTGGGGGGCTGCAGGATGTCCCAGGCCCTGGGAATTGCATTCACTGATCCTCTTCCACCTCCTCAGCTGTGCCACCACCTGAGACACTCCCGAGTTTGCCCAGGTGGCCAAAACACCCCAGCACAGTTCCCTCTGTCTCTCCCATAAATTTTCCCTTTAGAGAAAAATCCCAACCATCCATCTTCTGGGGCAGGTGATGAATTCCTCAGCAGCTCTGTGCATTTGCACTGTACAGCTAAAAATAGAAACTTCTGCCTTGGGATGATTTCCTCCCCAGGCCTTGCACACTCCTGCCTGCAGCCGCTCCAGCGCCGGTGCCAAGATCCTTTCAGAGCCCACACCGTGCTCTGGCTGCTCAGCTCCTGCTCAGCTCCTGGGCAGATCCCAGGAAATGCAGATTAGCACCACGGCACACAGCACTCCCAGCCTGCTCTGGAGCCAGAGCCACCCCACCACCCCTTGCAGGGGCCACCCTGTCCCCTCTGCCACAGCCAGCCTGGAGAAGCCACAAGCCTGGCCCTACAAAAACGACCCCTGGTCTCCAGCTGGGCACAGCCCCTTCCCCACAGCACCCAGGGATGTCAGCAGCACCAGCCTTTGTCCAAAGCCGTGTTCACAGCATTAAATCCCAATTAACATCTCCCTGGCTGCCAGCCTGGCCGAGATAAGAGTGCAGGCTCTTGTTCGAGCAGACACACTGAAGAATTAGTGACTTATCATCTTCTAGACACATCAACCTGCAAATAAAATGCTTTTCTGGCAATCCTGTCTTAGGGACAGATTAGAGGTAAGAGGATCTGCTTAGGATCATACATTTTAAATTTAGCCCTGCTCTGCTTCTCAGCATCGCCCACAGCATTCACAGTGCCAGTGGGGGTCGTGTTCCCTCCCAGCCTGGCTGCTCCATGGAACCAGCAAAGTCCTGGGATGATCCATGGGAAGGTTCCTTGAGGGAGGCACAGGCAGAAGAGACTTGATGCTCCCAAACCCAATGGGGCTGCTTGGGCTCATCCCAGCAGGAGGGAGATGGGGCTTGGAGATGTCCCCACAGCATGGGAGTGAGCCTGAGCCCCAATCCCACAGGCAGCCAGAGAAACCCACCCTCAGAATAGGATCTGCTACAACCACCCTGGAGACCAGAGCCACCAGAAAGCAGCAGCCAGCAGGAAGGCTGCAGCCCAACCCTGCAGCTCCATCCCACCCTGGATGGTCTGCACAGCTCCCCACCACCCTGGGCTGCATTACTCACCCCTTCCATCTTTTTTCCCCTACTTTATAAAAGAAGGGATATTTTTAAAAATATCCCTGCTTACTTCTAAACCAGGAAGCCTTGGAAACAAAGGGGGCAGAGATGGCTTACGGTGATCTGTGCCAATGCTGGGAATAAGTAACGTGGTGCTCAACGTATTTATCTTAATTTTCCTCATCAAGGCCATGCCACGCTGCAAAGCTGAACAGGGATCTCCACGGAGCATTTATTGCTCTATCATTTCTCATCTGCAGCAAACACGGCCCAGTCAGTGCCACAGAGATGAAAAATGGCTCATCAGGTCCTGTTAGACAGGGAATCGTTTATCTGGGGAGAAATAAAGCCTAGCAGCACTTTTCTGACCCTAAAGGTCTTTCCCAACCTAAATGATTCTAGGACTTGTCTCAGTGACTGCAGCCAGCCCTGGGCTGAAAACTTGCCTGAAGTTTCTGAAAAGACTTTACAATCCAATTAAAAAAAAAAAAAATCAGGGCTGAACATCTAGCAGCAAACATTCTGTCAGCACCCAGCAGTAACACAGCAGCGTCTGCAGACAGCACTGCAAACAGCATTATTAAAGAGCACTTCTCATCCCTAAAGAAAATGAAATCCCCAAAGACTTGACAAAGGAATCTGTAGCCTTTTATCCCAAACACTCCCATCCTTCACCCACAGCCAAGGCAGACAGCTCCCAAAAACTGCTGTGCAGCAAACCTGAGCCCAGATTCTTCGAAGGATTCAAGGAAAAGAGAGTGACTGAACAGCTCTAATGAGATTTTCTGATGGCTGTACAAGTCCAGTCAGCCTCCAGGACTGGCACCCATCAGGTCCCAGTGCTCCCTGGTACCACAGCCCATCTCTGCATGGTGCAGTGACAAAGGGACAGCCAGGGCTCAAACACAACAGGCCCCAGCCCCCTGTGCAGGGCAGGACCCTCCTCAGCCCTGTGGCTGCTCCCCAAAGTCCAGCAGAGCTTTCTGAGCTTTCACCTTCTCACTAACCACAGCGGTCCCACTTTCCACCTGGTCCTGCCTGGCCCTCTGCCCCTTGCTCAAGAACAACCCCGAAATGCCCCTTGGACAGATTTGGGGGCACAGAGTTGAGCCCCTGCCCCATCTCTGCTCTGCCCGTGCACCCACGGGGGGCACAAGGCAGAACCACAGCACAGGAGCGTCCCCGGTTCGGGGCACTGCCAGAACTCAAAGCTTTGATCTTTGCAAAGCTTTTCCTCCTCCCTGGCAGCAGTCCCAGCTCTCCCATTTTCTGCTCTACTAGAGCAGGCTCTTGCCCAGGTCTGGGCACCCCTGGAAGCCCCGGGAGATGCGGGGGAATTGCAGCACGCTCTGCACATCGCCCTGCACACCTGAACCACCCCAGTCAGCCAAACCAGGCTGGCCAATCCAGCTGCACCATCTGGGGCTCTGGAGCAGAGCTGCAAGCCAGGAATGTGCTGGGAAATCACCCAGGGAGGCAAAACACCCCAAATCCTTCCCTGTGTGTGCTGGAGGTCTGGGCAGCAGTGCAGGCCACGCTCCTGGGAAGCTGCTCCAAGACACTGCCAACCCTTTTACAAACAAAACTGAACCAAAAACCACACACGATCGCCTTGATTTTTTTTTTTTTTTTTTTTTTTTTTTTTTTTTTTTTTTTTTGTAGCACGTTTGGGAAGCTCAGCCTGAGCCAAGAACTCCAGCTGGAGCAGCCAGGTCCGCAGGAGAGGATTTCCACCTCTGCACTGGGCTGTGGAGCTGATCCCTGGAGAATCAGCCCTCCCAGAGCTGCTCTGCTCCCGCTGCTCTCCCCTGGCACGCCCGGCTGTCGGGAACAATCCAACCTCACGTGTGTATTATTCAGGAGGGAAAAACACATCACATCTGCCAGGCATTAGCGCTTGCTTGGGAACAAAGTTATTTTCGGCATTGTTGAGCACTTCTGCCATTAATTCATGCACGTTGATAAGTGCAGCTCATGAATGGGCTGAAGGAAGTTCGGGCTGAGCCACAGAGCCACTTGTTGAGCCCCAGCCTTGCCAGAGGCCACCTGGACGTGTCACCCCGATGCAAATGGGTCTGGGGAGCAGCCCCACAGAGCAGGACCCCCTGCCCAAGCTCAGCTCCTCGGCACTGACTGGGCAGTGCTCTGTGCACGGAGGCCTCCCATCTCCATGAGCCTGGCACAGCTGCCAGCCCTTCTCCAGGGCTGTGGGGGCTGCCCAGCACCGCTGCCAAATCCGGGCTCAGCTCTAAAAATTGGCATCAGGAGCAGCAACGATCCCCCAGCTCTTCCTGTGAGGAAAACAGGGCGATGCAGAGCCCAGGGTCACAGCTCGCAGAGCTGAGCCTGCTCAGCACCAGGGGAAAAAGAAGAAGCAGTGCAAGGCTGGCCATCTGGCTGCAGGAAGGGCGCCCGTGCTCCCCAAAGGGCTCATGGATGCTCATCCAGGGACCGTTCCAAGGGGACAGGGTCTCCTCTTCGGCCCCCCAGCAGTGAGGCTGAATTATTCATGCACACATGCAGCTGGGTTTTTCCTTAATCATCAGCTCCGAGGAAGCAGCGAGGCACGGAGGCACCGGTGGGACCGGCTGCTGGTGAGTGGCACGAGAAGCAAATCCACCAATTTCTACCAAACTCAGCATCCAGCGCAGGGCAAGATCCTCACCAGTGCGGGCTGCGCTCCCCACACAGGCTGGGGCTGCCCAGGAGCCTTCAGCTGCCTCCTGCACTTGGCTCCGGGGGGGAAAAAGATCATGAACAGGGAGTTGTTCCAAGGCTGGGAACACAGGACCCACAGCCGGCTGGCCCGGGGGATGTGCCGGGCACTGGGGCCAGGTGAGGAGGAGCAGCAGCCCTGGCGTGGAGCAGGAGCCCCAGCTCCTCCCCAGCCCGCACACAGCACGCTCGGGGCTCTCGGCCCTCCCCGGGAACAGCGTTAATGCCACGGAGCCTTCCCGGGATCGTTGCCGTGGTGATGCTGCGCATGCAAAGCTGGAAAAGCCAAAGCCTCCATTTCCCCCCGTGTGTCACCGAGCCTGGGAACAGCGAGGCTTGGCAGGCAGGAGGAGACACGGGCAGGTGGCACAAGGGCTGGCAAGCTGGATGAGATGGCTCCGGGGCATCTGACCCAGGCATGGCACCCCTCCTTTCCATTAAATAAAGACTAAACCCCCACACGAAATGGAACAGAACCTGTCCAGTTGTTCACACCAGGACCAGTCACATCCTCAGAGACGTGCTAATGGTTTTATGGCCCCTAGAAGATGACTGTTCCTGCCTGCTGACCTCCTGTGGGTAAAACTGACTCAGCCCCGCCACACCAACATCTTCCTCGGGCTCAGAAGCATCACTGAGACCTCCAAAGCACCCATTAAACTCCTCCTTACCCTGGGACAACCACGGCCCAGGGCAATGGACATCACCCTTCAAAGCTGAAGCACCACGAGCTCCCAACTCACGTTAGTTATCATCAGGGAGAAACACTTTTTCCCAGTGGAGGCATGAAGATGAATTATTTGCTGTTGCTTCCGAGAGACTCACCAGTGCCTCAGGGCAATGACTCGGTGCTGAGCCAGGATTAAAAATGCTGTATGTCCCTGGTAGACAAACAAAGCTGTGTGAGCTCCAGGGCTCCTCTAGGATCCCTGGAGCACCTGGGATGGAGCCAGGAGCCCCACGGGCAGTGCCTGGCTCTGCCCATGGTGCCAACAACAAAATATTTTGCTTCCAAAGGCTGTGCAGGTAAAGCCCTCAATCCCTCATTGCCATAGGAACAGCGTGTGCCCCATCACCATGCAAGGACAGGGACACAGCACACTGCAGTTCCCTCCACCCCAAACACAGCTCTGACCTGCCTGGATGGGTTTTCCCATTTTTTTCCCCCCATTTTTTCCCCCAAGGAGGATGACCTGCTGCTGCTCACTGCTCCAGGCTTTGGCACGTTTGATTGCTGCCCAGCCTTTGGCCACGGTGGTGCTCAGTGCCACCATCACAGGGACCAGCAGAGCCCCGTGGATGGGACTGACCCCGAGGCTCAGCTCTCAGGGGGCTGGCTCTTTGGGGAAGGGGGAAAAGGGAAAGGTGTTTTAAGGGAAGAACAACCCACAGTGAGCAGCTGGTGAGCTCAGCCAGAGCCAGCTCCTGCCACTGCAGCACTGCCAAACACGGGACTGGCACCTCACCCTTCCCCACAGAGACCACCAACATCCACCCCAGGAATAATCCAAAGCCTGCTGGGAGCAGTAATTAATTAACAAAACGAGGCAGCGTCTCAGCAGAGAGGCAGCAAGGACTCAGGGGACTGCAGGAGCTGAGCAAGGCAGAGCCAAGGGGCAAGGATGCCCCAAATGCCCATCCTGGGGGCAGTGGGGGTTAGGGACACCTCAAAACCCCCCGTCCCCCCTTTCCTGGGCACCTTCCCTCTGCTTTCAAAGAACAACCCAGTTCTGCACAGCTGAGTTCAATATTTTATCACAAATAAAAGATGAAAGTAAAATTAAGCCAAATGTATTCCATTAAATATTGAAACAATTTAGGATTACTCTGGCCCCATTTAAATGTTTTACTGACTATAAAACTCTCCCTCTCAGGTTCTGGCACTGGGAGTGGATCCAGCCCGGCTCAGATCCATGGTGGTGGATGCTCCAGTGCCCAAATTGGCCTCTCCAGAGCCAATTTCCCACCTGGCAGCAGCCAGACAGGAGCCAACACAGCACAGCCATGTGCCCACAGCCTTCCCCAGCTCCTGCTCACCCTGCTCCTTCCCAGTGATCCTGCCGGGCTGGAGCAGGGCAGGGATCTATCCACACCCCCAGACACTCTGTGGATGGGTGGGAATTGCATTTCCCAGCTGTTTCCTATCCTTTGTAAGGGTTTTGGGCTCCCACCCAGCTCTAACCAGGAGGATACAGAGGCAGGTTAAGCTGAGCACCTTTGCATCCTCCCTCCTTCCACCAGCAGCTCCCAAGTTTGTGTTTTCCTTGCCTGTGTCCTGACACTGCAGCTCCTGAGCAGCCCAGGCCTCCTGCTCTCCCCCTGGGCTAATTAAATCCATTAGTCCAACACCCCAGGCCAGGATAGAGCCACGAGGACAGCAGCTATCAGGAAGCCACCAAGCAGCAGCAGGGCTGCAGCAGCCTGGAGACACTGGTGCCCTTCCAGAAGCATCTCACAAACCCCACATCCCCAGTGCTGTCGTGTCAGCTGGAAAGGAGACAAAATTCCACATCCAAACTATTCTGGGTGGTATTCCTGACACCAAGGAGGTGGAAAAGGCACCTTCCCACCATGCTGTGAAGAGAAATTATGCTGGTTAAGAGTTTTCTTAACCAGGCTCTGAGGCTGGCTGCCACTCCAGCTGCTCGAGCACTTCTTTGCTTTGAAGACATTCATCTCCTTTCTGTGCCTTCCCCAAGGCAGGAATGGAGTCCCTTGCCCACTGGGATCACCGCCTGCACACGGGGGTTTGCATCCTCCTGCTGTGCTGCAGAACTGGGATATATTATTCCCCAAAAGCAAGAGGCAGAGGAGGATGAATAAAAGCCCAGGAGCTGCGAGGAGCGGGCACCGCTCGCAGCATCTCTTGGCAACTGAGCCCTGCATGCAAATGACAGGCACCGACTGCAAAGCTGTGAGTGTCCCTCTGCAAGGGAGGGAGCAGCCACGGCAAGGAAAACAGGGCTTGGCCGCCCAGGGAGGATGGATACTCACTGCCCCGAGAGCAGCACACAGGCAGCAGCGGCGGCTGTGCCGAAGCGGCGCCCTCGGGGTCACACACAGGCACAGGGGCACAATGCCATCTGTCCCAGCTGCCCTCCCTGGGCAAGACTGCCAGGAGCTGCCTCCCCGTGCTGGATTTGGCCCCTACAGCACCGGTGACAGCACCGTGTGCATCCCCTGGAACCAGGCGGGAGGGGTGGGAGCGCCGCAGGAATCATCAGAGACTCCTGGAATGGTTTGGGTTGGAAGGGATCTCAGAGACCGTCCAGGCTCAACCCCCTGCCGAGGGCAGGGACACCTTCCACTAGACCAGGTTGCTCCAAATCCCATCCAACTTGTCCTTGAAAACTTGCAGGGGTGGAAATCTCCTCTGGGCAAATTAAGCCTAGCTCTCCATACAGTGAGAAATGCAAAAATATGAAATCAGCTACTGTCTGCTATTAAAATTCATCCAGCAATGGGAGCTGCAGAACAAACTGATTTTCAGACAAATTGGTGCTGGAAACACAGAGAAAAATGCAATGGTTTAGGTTGAAAAGGACCTTAAAGGCCATCCAGTTCCAAGCATTTGCCATGGGCATACTCAAGGTGGGAGCACAGGCATCCCCTGCCTGCTCCTTCCCCATCCTGGCTGCACCTCTGTTGCCACTGGCATTTGGTCCAAGCAACTTGGCAGCATCAAGATGTTTCTCCCAGGAAAAGGCCACTTCCCTCCAGAGCTCCAGCTCTAGAGATCAACCCCCTTGCAGCAAACCCCCATCCTGACCCCACACAGCAGAGGAGAGCCTAAACACTGCACAGTGCCTGAGTTCCTTCCCTCCAACATCCAGGGCTAATTTTGCACAGAAAGACACTGAAATTAATTTGTTTCCGTTTCTTTCTTCTGGCCTAAGCAGCTCCCCTCCCACTTTTTCCAGATTGATCCATCAGAAAACGAGCCCTGCTAATGCTCTGTGCCAACCGCTGAGATAAAAGCCAGCTCTTGGCTTTCTGGAGGATCCAGGTTGCTCCAGCCCTTCACAGGGAGGCACCAGGCAAAGGCTGTGAGGGCTGGGATGTGGGCACTGCTGGGGAGCAGAGCATCCCCCCAAGGGCAGGGATGTGGGTGCCCCTCTGGCAGATGCTCAGGGCACCCCCACCCCTCTGCCAGCACAGCCAGGAGCAGCCCGGGTGAATCCAACTCGTGGTCGCTGTTGCTCTGCACGCCCTGCAGGGCTGCAGCAAAGGTTCCTATCCTCCTGCAAAGCTCAGCTCGCTGCAGGAGCCGGGGGCAGCCCACGGAAGGTGCACGCACAAACACAACAGAAAACAGGCAGAGATGCAACGAATCTCCCGTGTTAAAAGAAAACAAACACATTACACACCGCTGCTTCCCCCCCTGAGCAGCACAGGGCCGAGTGTAATCAGCAGTCCTTAGGGCTCAGGGTCACCGGGGACAGGTTTTATTTTCAGCACGGGCTGTCCTAGATTAAGCCAAGGCTGGAGCACAGCACGGAGCCTCCCGAGGGGCCGGGAGCAGCTGAACCTCCTCACAGCGCTGGGAACCTGTGGACATCAAAGCTGAGCCTTCAAAGGAAGCATCCCCTGTGCCCACTGCCTGCCTGGAGCTGTGCAAGGCACGGGCTGGCTGCCTCTGCTCCTCCTCTCGCAGCAGCACCTGAGCTCCCTGCCCGGCCTCGCTGCTTCACTCCCGGTCCCCGGGGCAGCAGCAGAGCAGCGGCACCTCTGCACATCTGGGGACACCAGCAGAAGCCACCCTGCTCTGAACTCCACCAGAAAGTTCCATCCCCCTGAAGAACACAGGAACCGTCACCCCTGCTAATGCAAAGAAGCTCATTAGCACCTCTTCCCAGGGAGGAAGACTCAACCTTATTTTTTCTTTTTCTTTCATGTTCTTCTCCTTTCACGTCCAATTAGTACAAAAAATCTTCTCTTGCTCAACCCTGCAAAGCTCGGGGGCTGTGAGGACCGGGCTGGGCAGTGTCACAGAGCCCGGGTGTCACTGGGGATGGGGACACGGTGGGGACAGGAACAGAGAGGGGACAGGACAGGGACACGGTGGGGACAGGACAGGGACACGGTGGGTTCACGTGGCCCCCTCTGCTTTGGCGAGACCTCCCTCCTGTCACTCAGCTGTCACGACAGGACACAAGTCCCGCTGGCTGAGCAGCTTGAACTTCTGTCGAGGTTTCTGCAGCATTGCCAAAATGACAAGAAGAGGCAGCTCCTCCCGTGGCACTGAGAAAATCGGGATTCACACCCCTGGGCACTAAACCTGCTCTTTTCCAGCAGCCCCTTCTCCCTGGAACCCGGGCAGATGAAGCCAGGAAAGCTCTCAGGGTCTGCCCAGAGAGCTGCTGTGCCCTCACCAGAGGGGTCTGTGGGGAGGGACCCCCCAGGCAGAGGCACCTGCCAGGATTCCCCAGACAAGACCTCGTGCCATGGCTCGGCACAGCTCAGGGAGGGCAATAATTAAGCCCCTCATGATCTAGCAATGAAACCTTGAAGGTGACACCTGTGATCCAGAGGCTGAAGGCAGAGAAGGGTTTGTCCCCATCCTGGGGGGAAGCAGCTCAGGAGCTCAGGGATGTTTCTGCTCAGCCACAGCTCTGCCTGGGGCAGAACCCCTGGCCCAGGGCTCTGCCTCGATGGCACTCACAGTGGGGGCTCACCCAGCACTGCACCCCAGCCAAACCCTCAGCTCAGGGACACCTCAATCATCCCAGGAGCTAAAGATGCTACCCCAGCAAACCAAAGGACAGAACACTGAGGACTCAGCACCTCTAAAGCGCAAAGCCAACAGGTGCCATTTTGATGCCTTTTGTAATATTACAAACATCTTTATTTCCCCAGCATCAGTGGTTTGTTTTCCACACACATTCAGATCAACATCCTTCTTTGTTTAAGAGATGATAATAAACAAACACGTCGCGGGAGGCTCTCCCTCACATAAAACAGTAGGAGGGAACAAACCTCAGGGGCCATTAGGAATAGTAATGCCAGATTAATTTTAAATGGGTTTCTATTCATTTACATTCGCTCTGGCCTATGTAATCCATTAGCCACAGCTTTGGGTGCATCTAATGGTTTGACATCCTTGGAAATGAGCAATGGATCCTGGAGCCCACTGGGAGCAGTGGATGGACTGGGAGAGGAGCAGCTGGGCTGGCGCAGGGGCTGCCCCCGAGGCGGCTCCATCCCACTCCAGAGCACTTGCAGGGCCCAGATGGAATGAGGAAGAGTGGAGCTGGTGCCCAGGACAGTGCCAGGAGCTGGGCAGCTCCGTGCCCATGGTTTCCTGAGCCCGGAGGGGCCCAGCAGGTCCCAGACAAGGCCGTGCGTGCACAGGAGCACAGCTGCCATCCGCGCTGGCCTTGGCGAGGTCCCTGCAGCCTCTGGTGCCAAAACCCCCAAAATAAACCCCCTGGGCTCGCTCAGCACCTCTCACAGCGGGCCAAGAGAAGGCAGCAAACCCCAGTGACACCTTACCACTGCCTGCTTCAGCCAGCAGCCCCCTGCCAGACTGCGGGCTGCAGGGGGAAGGAGCTGTGATGCGACAGCTCTGTCATTAAAAAGACACAAATTAAAACCAGCAGAAGCCTCCAGTGTTGCCACCTCAGAGTGTCATCTGCATCGCAGTGCCCACAGCGAGAGGGACAATTACCAAACAGGATTATCCTGGTGGGAACGGGCAGGCACATCAAAAAACTATTTCCACGTCCCCCCAAAATTACGAATGCCTTACAAGGATGATAATAATGAGTTTTAGGGCATACACGTGATCTCCCCCACTGTATAATCTGCCCGTTTCAGAGACATGCAGCTGTAGCAGCTCTATTAGAGAAGTAAATTAACTCTAATTTGATTGCTTCTCAGTAACAGTCATTTCAGCGCCCTAATCAATAAGTCACAGGGTTTTATGGTTGCCCTCTGTATCAATCACTGCAATCAGTAATAAAACGCTTTTATTTGAAGAACACCTGAAACACTCTGGAATTACCTTGGCATAAAATTACAGACCCCAATTTACCCATTTCACCTGCAGCAGCCCCCAGGCTCGGTGGGCACTCACTGGAGCCTTTCCTCAGGGCTCTCTGGGCTGTCCTTCAGCCCTTCCCAATGTCACTGCACCAGCAAGTTAGCACTCCCATCCCAGCCGAGCAGCTGGGGACACTCATCTCCAGAAATCCTCCAAGAAAAGTGAAGATCCGAGGTCCTGCTGGGAAAAGGCACAACACTGGTGTGTGACATCACCAGCAGCTCTTCACAGCACCCACCACAGCACCTGAACGGAGCCAAATCCACCACATGGAGAGACGGCAGCAGGGCAGGAGAGCCCGGGGGCTGACAAGCTCACAGCCCTGCCCGGGAGGGGTGACAAGCTCACAGCCCTGCCCTGGAGCGGGGACAAGCTCACAGCCCTGCCCTGGAGCGGGGACAAGCTCACAGCCCTGCCCTGACGGGAAAGTCACAACCGCCGAGGGACAAGCTCACACTCAGGAGGGAGCAGATGGCTGGGGGACTGGTGAGGGACAGGGAGCAGCTGATCCTGGTGCCAGCGAGCTTTGGTGGCAAAACTGCCTCGTGCCCTGCACAGCTGTTGTAAAGTCTCCTTGGTGCCACCTCTGTAAAGTCACCATTCCTGTTGCTCTGCTGTCTCACCCTACCTGTGGGGATCCCCTTTGCCAGGGCCTGGCTGAACCAGAGACCCCAGGCAGCCCCCCCAGCAAGGGGCTGACAGGGAAAGACAGCCAAGAAAAGGTTACCCCAACCAGTACTCAGGTGTTCCTGCCTGGCAAAGGATGCTCTGGGCACACTGGGGCGTTATAGGCATGGTGTGATCCCCTTTCTTCCTCCCACTGCACCTGCTCTTCCCTGTGTGGAGCAGGTTCCCACTGTCCTCACTGGAGCTGCACAGCCCCCATGACTCTCCCAGCATCAGGATGCTCTGGTTGCTCCCAATCAAACTGAGACCTCAAAGATCCTCAGCCCAACACATCCCCACAGCAGCACCCCAAAGCTGTGCTCTGGAGATTCTTCCAGGGCATTCTGGTTTATATCAGTTTTGGTTTTGTCGTTTCAAGGAAAAAAAAAAAATGAACAACTCTTAAAAAACACGGAAAGTGCCTTAGGGAAACATTTTCATGGGCAGATGTCAGGCCTCAGTTGTTGCAGGAATTATCCCAGGATCCTGAGCAGAGGACATGCTCCCCATCCCTGTGCAGAGCCGTAACAAAGATGTTGCTGCTGCCGTCACCCCCGGAGCTGCAGCTGGCACGGTTGGGAGGTTTAAGTCCTCAGAGCAATGTTTAGTTACTCCTCTGCAAAATCCATCCCCCACCTGCCAGCCCCCCGCAAAGGCTCTTACCCTGAAGTCGATCCCCACCGTGGAGATGAAGCTGCCGGCGAGGAAGGCGCCGTCCTTGAAGCGCACCAGCAAGCAGGTCTTGCCGACCCCCGAGTCGCCCACCAGCATCACCTGCAGGGAGGGGCACAGGGAGGGGCGTCAGGCTCCAGGTTTTGGGAGGGCAGCCCCTCTGCAGCCATTGCCCCGCTCCACCACAGCAGTGGGCAGCGGCTGCTCGAGGGGAAGAAGCACATCCGAGAGCGATGTCCTCGGACTCAGGGAGGGTGAGGAGAACCACGATGGGATTATTCCCCACCCTGCACCGTGTCACCAAACTGGAGGTTCTCAGTTCCCCTGACAGGCACTTAACAGGTCCTTCGTGGGGGCACAAAGCCCCTGAAAGCCAAGAGGTGCAGTCTGGGTGCCACAGCCCGTGCTGTCCCCAGCGCACCCCCAAAACACCCAAAACGTGTGGGGCTTTCTGGGAGGGTGACACTGCCCGTGGGGACACTTCAGGGGGGTCCCCAGCCATGACTGCCAGCTGCCAGGGGTGCTCTCTGCCCTTGTCTTCAGTGGGACCCACACATGCCCACGGCTACCCTCCCTTTCCTCCACAGATGCCAAGGGAGCAGCTCCCGGTGCCACCTGCCTCAGTTTCCCCACCCGGCAGCCGCCCTGGGCACAGACAGGGCAGGCAGCTCCTTGCCTCAAAGCAACTACGGCAGAGCTGCAGCTGCTCCCAAACGCAGCTCCCCAAAACCTCTGCCCACGCCAACAGCCCTGCTGCCCCCAGGGCACTGCCCCTGCTCCCCGCGGAGGGATGGCACCGGGAAATCCGGGAGCAGGGAGCCGGGCTGGGCCAGCCCCTTCCACACCTGGCGTGGCAGGTTCCCTCTCTCCCAAGGCTCTGCCATCAGCCTTCCACGAGCCATTAACCCGTGACAGGATTTAAATGGCTTTACGGCAGGGACTGCCCTGGGTCACACCGAACCCTCCCAGGAGCTGCCAGAAGTGGCAAATGCCAACCCCGCTCTGCAGCTCAGCCCTGAGAGGCAGGTGCAGCTCCTTTTGGCACTGCCAAGGAGGGCAGGGTCTGCCACGGTGCCCCTTACCCCCAGCAGAGCCCCACGCTGGAGTCCCACAGGAGCATCAGCGTGAAGCCAAGGGAAGGGGGGAAATAAAGTCATTTTAGTACCAAATATTGATTAAAAAAAAAAAAATTCCAGACATCTTTTTGGAACAGGTGACCCTCAACAGCAGCTTCTCCCCACTCTGCACCACCAAAGCCTCACCCAGGCACACAGAGTGCCCTGGGCCAGGATCCAGCCCTGTGCCCAGGACTTGGCCACTGCATCAGGCAGAGATTGGGAGTCTCAGGAGAGGGGAAGGGAAGGAGAAAGTTTAATGAACCAGGTTTTTACTGGATACAAATCAATTTCTGTCTGTCACAGGTTCAAAACCAGCCAGACCATTAGCAGATGTTTTGTCAACCCAGTGCATTTGGGCTCATCCAAGACCCATTTGGCTCACCCTCGTGCCATGGGGACGATCCCTAGGGAAAGCCCCAGCTTGGGCAGGCAGAGGTGAGCTCCAGGAGCCAAGGACCAGTGCAAACACAGCGGTGGCTCCATTTTAGGGAAGCTGTTGAACCATTAATGCAGCTGTTTCAGGACCAACCACCTACCGGAGCAACCAAGCATATTTCTGGAACCAACCCCACATCCCAAACCTCAACACCTCCAACCCCACATCCCAAACCTCAACACCACACGGCAGCACCGACTGCCACAGGCTCCGAGCTCTCAGCACCACACGCAAGGTGGGACTTGCCACAGCAAAGCCGCGTTCTCCAGGCTCCATCCCCGGGCTGCCGAGACCCGTGCTAGAAACACAGAGGGGGCTCGCCGAGCCCTGGCCTCAGCCGAAATCACTAAATGAGCCCCAAAATCGCTATGCGAGCCCTAAATCATCAAATGAGCTCCAAGCTGGGCTGGCATGAGGTCGCACGATGAAGTGGGGAGGAAGCAAATCCATTTGCTCTGGGAGTCGCTCGCCAGGGTCTGAAGCAGCGAGGAGAAGCCGTCTGAGCCCAAAGGCTGGGGACACCTGAGCAGCTGCCCGAGCACATTCGATGCCCCTCGAGGGGTGCTATCATCTGCTCACAGCCTCAGTTTTCTGTAGATTAACGAGGATCCGGGAGGCTACAGCAACTCCCCGGAGCAGCCTTCGGCCGCCACTTGCACAAGTCCCGCAGCGCAGCCCCCGCCGAGCCAGACCCCAACCGGGCGGCTGCGGAGGGGCGGGATGCCGGGGCTGGGAGAGAGGGAAGCAGGGAAACAGGCAAGCAGAGGATGCAGGGATGCCCGCCCGGTCCTGGCCCCCGGGAACTTCGGGGACGCTACTCCCGGCCCCGCACGCCCCGCCCCGCCGACTCCGCACCCCTCCCCGCTGCCCTCTCCGGTCCCGCACCTTGAAGGCGAGGTCGTAGAACTCCCCGCTGCTGCTCAGCGAGGGCCGCCCGGTCGCCGCCGCGCCGCCATTGCGGGGCAGCTCGGGGGCGGCAGCGGCGGCGGAGCTCCCGCGGGGGGCGGCGGCGGCGCGGCCGGTGCCCTGTGCGGCGGGAGGCAGCGCGGCAGAGGGCGCGGCACCGCCGCCCTTGCTGCGAGCCGCCTTCTTGCGCGACATCCCGGGGCCGGCGCCGCCGCCGCGCCGGGAGCTGGAGGGGCGCGGGAGCCGCCGCCGCCCCGCGCAGGCCCCGCCCCGCCCCGCCCCTCAGCCAATGGGAGCGCGCGGAGTGCGGAGAGGGGCGTGGCCTAGATGATGGGCCCCCCCTCAGTGCCGGTACCGGGGGGGGGGGGGGAGAGCGGGGGGGAGAGGGGGGACCGGGAGGGACCGGGGGGACCGGGGGGGAGAGGGGGACCGGGAGGGACAGGGGGAGAGAGGGGGGCCTGGAGGGACCGGGAGGGACCGGGGGGAGCGGGGTGACCGGGAGGGACCGGGGGGAGCGGGGGGAGCGGAGGGAGAGGGTGGCACCGGGAGGGACAGGGGCGCACAGTGGGGCACCGGCACTGCGAGAGCTGGGGTGCGGGGGGGCTCTGTACCCGCATGAAGGGAAGGGAGGAGAGGGGACACCGCCGCCGGCGGTGCCCGTTCCCCGCGACGCCCCTGCACGGGTACCGCGGGGGCACCGGGCGGCGCCGCCGGTGGGTCTGCAGGAGCGAAGGGGGCGGCGGATGCGGGCTGGCAGCGCGCCTCGGGGAGCGGCATGGGTGCCCCGGGCCAGCGCCAGCCCAGCGGGGCGGGGGGCGCAGCGGGGCGGGGGCGCAGCCCGCTGCCCGGTTTGGGCTCGGTCCCGCCGCCGCGGCAGTCCCTCCCGGGTTTGCCACAGTGCGGGGACCACTCGAGGCTGTCCCAGACCCTCCGGCCGCATCCCCCGAGGGGGTACGGGTGGAACCGGGTCCGGGCCACGGGGGCACGGAGCTGCGGGACCGGGAGCCCGGGCCCCCCAGTGCGCCTCAGCAACTGGTTTCAGTGAGCAACACTTGGCATCGCTCGCTGCTCACGGATGTCATCTGAGGCACTGGCGGTCTCTCAGCTGGAATAAATGTCTCCAGCTCCGTGACGTGTTCCGGCAGCACGGCCGCAGCCTGGATGGGAATGGAGGCCTGGACATGCACAGCGAAGCAGGATTACAGAATAAATCGCTGTCGGGAGAAGCCAGGCAGGCACACGGTGAAGATGCCATAAGCGACAGCGGTGGCACAGGGAGTGACAGCTGACACGGCAGGGATCAGCAGCCCAGAGAGCCCATGGCCAGCGCCACAGCTCGGGTGACAGCCGTGGTGATGCTGAGGGGTCATCCTCGCTGTGGGCATGGATGAGTTTTACCCTTTAGGAACATTTAAATCTATTGTTAATCCCCGTTGAAGCACCCCGTGGGGAGGAGGAGGAGGAGCAGGCAGCAGGGTTCTGGTGGATGTGACCATGGACGAGGGAGATGGGGCAGGTTAGGTGCTCCTGTGACGGTTCCAGGGTGAGAGCCCCCTGTTACCACCCCGAGCCTTGGGCACGGGCACGGCTGTCAGAGGCCCCAGGGAATGCTGAGGAGTTCGGGGTCTACAGTGCTCCTCCAACACAGCTGAGGCTGAAGGAAAAGCTGTCACGGTGGAGGCTCATCATCCCACTCCCCTTGATCCCGACGATCGGCCGGGAGATGGAAGAGCTGCCTCGGCAGAGCAGGCTGGATACCACGGTTTTGCACTATAATCTGATTTTCCAGGACAGCTGCAGTCAATAGAGGCAGAGGCCTCGGAACAAAGTGCAGTGCTGGAACCATCCGTGGGCTGCAGGTTTTTAACCATCCCTGGGCCACGGCCGTGGTGTGCCTTTCCCTGGCGGTACCCGCCGGGAGGAAGGGGGCACCCAGCCCTGGCACTCCGCACCTTCGGGCCACACCCGCCCCGCTGCACAAGGACTTTGCCCCGCTCCCTTCCGCAGACGGAGATGATGGAAATCTCCATCAGCAGCCCCGTGCTCCGGAGCAAACAAAGCCAGCTGTTTATCGCCGCCGCAGCGGGGCAACGCCGGAGGAGCGGGCTCCTTCTCGCCAGCAGCAGCCGGGAAGCGCCGGCTCGACCTGCCTGTGCCAAAGGCCGTGTGCTCCAGCGGGGCTGCCCCCGCTGCCCCCCGGCCCCCGAAGGCAGCCCCGGCAGAGCTCAGCGCCCAGGAGCATCTCCAGCAAGTTTCTCTGCTGGAGGAAAAGCGAGTGCAGACACATCCTGCTCAGAATCGCAGTCACGCCTGGAGATGTTGCTCCTCATATAGTTACAGGAACTAATCAGATAACGGCAGCTGAACTAAGGGGGATATATTTGCTAAAAATAGCTGCGTGGAACAACAGACGCCTGGAGATACGGCGTGCCTCGGGGAAGCGGGGCTGCGGTATCTGGCCGGGCTCTGCGCGGGGCTGGCCGGCACTCCGAGCCATCTACAGATATGTAAATTTGTTCTTAAAGGCAGGAAAGCAGCTTGGCCCCATCAGGGTGGTCAGCCCAGGAGGGCCGCTGTGCTGCTGTATAAATGTGAGCTCGGAGAGGCAGATGGTGCCACCAGTGCCACCTGTGCCAGCAGCCATGGGGATGGCACCTGCCTGTGGCTCAGCCACCCCCGCCAGGGCACAGAGCTCTGCACAGGGCAGGAGACACCAGGAGCCCACCCGGGGCTGAGCGCCGTGCCCTGCCCAGCTGCTCTGCACAAACACTGCGCCTCAGGGCTTTAAAGCTGCCTGTTTTCTTTGGCATGGAACTTCGCAGGGCTCTGTGTGCCAGAAGTTCCATGCCGTGCTCGGAGCCAAGCAAGATATTTCGGTGCGAGGCCATCCCTCCTCCCGCTGCTCCAGGTTGTTTCCAAGGCTGGCTCGTGCCACAGCTGCCCCCATGCTCCCCGGGCCTGGCTGGGCTCTGTGCACCCCTGCCTCTCCCAGCAGCCTGCCCAGCCTGCCCTCCTCCTGCTCCCAGCTCCTGGTGCCAGCTCAGAGGGAGCAGAGCCGCCTCTCCCGCAGGCAGCCTGCAAGGACGAGCTATTCCCATCAGGCACGATGTCAGCTGTGCCAGCTTGGAAGATATTCATCTTCCTTGCATGGTGACTGCAGGAAGAATGGTGCAGGCTCTTTCCATGTGCTGCTCGTGGTGCCTCTGCTGTCACCTGCTGCAGTGCCACCAGCCAAGGGTTGGGGGCTTCTCTCTCTGTGCTGGGTGCTGGAGAAGCTTTGCCTCTAATCCTGAGGTCAGTTTTGGGCCCTTCATGACGTGGAAGGGCTGGAGTGTGTCCAGAGAAGGGAGCGGGGCTGGGGAAGGGGCTGGAGCCTCAGGAGAGGCTGAGGGAGCTGGAAAGGGGCTCAGCCTGGAGAAAAGGAGGCTCAGGGAGGACTTTCTGGCTCTGCACAGCTCCTGACAGGAAGGGACAGCCGGGGTGTTGGGAACAGGGACAGGAGGAGAGGAAACAGCCTCAGACTGGGCATGGGGAGGCTCAGGATGGATATTTGGGAGAATTTCTTCCTGGAAAGATCTGTCCAGCCCTGGCACAGCTGCCCAGGGCAGTGTTGGAGTCCCCATCCCTGGAGGGTTTTCAAAGCCCTGTGGCTGTGACACTTGGGGCCGTGGGGCAGTGGTGTCTTTGGCAGAGCTGAGGAATAGTTGGACTGGATGGACTTCCAAAGCCTTTTCCAACCTAAACCGTTCTGTGACTCTCCCAATCACGTGTAACTCTGCTAGCTCTGCTCCAGCTCCTCTGCCAAGGGCACACACAGCTCTGGCTCCAGAGTGGCTGTAGAGGAAGAGCCTGAAGGCAGCAGATATCACCTGGCTAGGAGGTGTGGGAGGGCAGCGGGGGGCTCCTGGTGCTGACAGGGGAACACAGAGAGCTCAGTTTAATGCTCCAGAGGAGCAGATACCCCCGGAGCTGTCAGACAGAGGGACAGCCCTGCTGCAGCCAGCACATGCCCATGGAGGGCACGGGGAGGGAGGGAGGTGCACAAGGCACGGGACACGGCTGGAGCTGGATCGCAGCTCCGTGCCAGGGTGGGCGAGGGCTCTGCTGCCTTGGGAAGGGCCCAGCCCACGCAGCACTGAGCAGGCACCGTTCCCTCCCTCGCCGGTTATTGTTCTTCCCTCCCCATAGCTCACTTACCTCTGAACACTTCAATCTCCTCGCCTTTGTCAGTGTCGCTGGCTTTTAATTGAAATTCCTCAGACATCTCCTCATCAGCACAGCCCATCAGTGAGTTTTGTGTGGGAAGTCATTGTTTTCCTTCTGCAGCTGTGAAAGTTAAATTCCAGCGTTTTGCTCGGAGGCTGCTTTTGTCTCTTCCCTTTCTTACACTGCCAAGCCCAATCTTACAACTGTGACCTCTTGCCTTTGTCTGGATATTTCATTTTCCATCTCTCCTCCTCAGAGTCCCTCTGGTTCCATCTCAGGCTCCTCCACTTCTCTGGCCTGTCCTCAGGGGCAGCTCCCACCTGTGGCTCCCTCCAGCCATTGCCAATGTTTTCCTTGCAGGGAGGTTTGGAGAGCCCAGCCTGTCACTAACTCTTTATTTCTTGATGTTCAAATCCATAAGAGCCGCATCCAGCTCCCCAGGAGGGTTTGGACATGGAGCTGGGCAGACATCAAGGTTTCAGCACAGAGCAGAGCCTGAGCCCTCCTTCCCCACCAAACTGCCCCATCTCCCTCTCCAAAAGGCAAAGGCAGGCAATGAAAACTTTCCCAGCATGCTCAACCCCATCGTGGGCAGCAGGAGGGTGGGATGGGGTCTGGGCCCCAGTGCCAATCCATGGGGGCCCTCTGGAGCAGAGCTTGTCTGTATTGCCTGGCAGGTGCCCATGGGCATCCCCAGGGAACCTGGGTGCTTCCCTGGGCCCCCACTGCCCCCTCCCACACATAAAAGGGTGATTGTGCCAGGTCCTAAAGAGCCTGCACTGGGCTGAGGCCAGGAAATTAATTTTCCTTGTGCCAAGCCTGACACGAGCCAACGTTTCAGGAGCAGAGGGCTGAGTGCAGGGCAGTCCCCAGCTCAGCAGTCACCCACGAGGACTTTGAGACAGGATGAAGAGTTGGATGTTCAAAAGGCCTTTGAAACAGAGGGAGGGCAGAGCAAATGCCCAGCCTCCCTAATATGAGATATTTTTGGGCTATTTTAGATGCTTTTCAGACGTGCCTCAGTGGCATCAAATATTTTCGGAATATAATATCTCAGCTTGGAAATATCTGAGGTATTTTGTGGCTGTACACAAATACATCCCGAGACAGGGAAGGGTTAGACTGTGGTTGTGGTTTCAAAAGCGAGGGTGTAAATGTCACAGGTGCCTCTGTTACCTGTGCACACTTGGCCATTTCCATCCCAGAACGATTCACAGCAGCCAGGCCCAGCCAGCGGTGCTGAGCCTGGCACTGCCTGGAGCCACCCCAGCAGAGCCCAAGGAGCTGGAACAAATAAATCCATGAAAACCCTCATCTTTGGAAATTAGTTTGGCACTGCAGAGCTCAAGAGCTCCCACGGGCCAGCCCCGGGATGTGAGCAGTGCTCTGGGCCCTTGTAAAACAATAAACAGTGGTAATGAGCAGCATGGAAATGTGCAGAGGCTCGTAAAGCTGCTGCTCTGGAGAATAAGTCACCCGCTAAGGGCCAGCTGGGAAGAAGCTCCCGCTGGATCCAGGGGCTGTGTAGCTGCACTGTCGTCGTCGGTCGGTCTGTCTGTCTGTCCGCGGGCACATCCCGGGGGAGGAAAAGCAAACCCAGCTCCTGAGCAGGCAGCGGGACCCGCTGAGGAGGAGCTGGGCTCCCGCTCGCCAGGGACATGCAAATGAGTGCCCGCAGTGTGCCCAGACTTTCATCAGCGCTAATTGGTGGCAGATGGCTGAGGAGGCACGGGTGGGATGCACCAGCCTCAGGATCAACAGCTTTTGTCTTTCTGCTCTGACACACCTAAGGCGACATTCCCAATCTGAGCGCGAGCCGGTGGCGCTGCTCCAGGTAATTAATCTGGGCGAGGGCGATGGAGCTCCAAATTTTAAGGCTGTATGTTACTGTTTTCTAAGGAAGGCTGGACATTTCCTTTTGGTAAAAAAATCTAGTAAGCTTGGGCAATTAGTTTTTATTTCAAAATGACAATGCGTGAGCAGCATGGCCAGCCCGGAGCCAGGCACTTCCAGACACTCAGGGCTCTGAAGGGCACTCAGCTTCCGAATTCCTAATCAATGCCCGCTCTCTGTCGGCGGGAAGCCCTTTGTCCTTCACCAGCCGGGTGGATGTGGCACTCGGGGACACGGGGGAGAGGTGGCATTGGCTCCGCTGAGGGAGCAGCTGGACTGGCTGCTCTTAGAGGCTTTTCCAACCTGGCGGATCCTGTGATTCCGTGACCGCCGGGCTCGTCCCGGGTCTGCTCCTGGTCTCTATCCCGGAGGCCGTGCTAGAGGGCGCCCGGGGCCCGCGAACCGGCACCAGCACCGGGGCTCGGGGCGCTCCCGGGTCCGCCCGCTGCCGCCGCGGCAGCGGGCCGGCAACAGCGGGGGATGGAGCAGGAGCCGGGGCTGGGTGGTGGGGAGCGGAGCTCGCCCCTCCGGCACCGCAGTGATGCTGGCCCGTCCCCGCGGGGATTTCACAGACGCGGGGATGCGGCACCTGGGGAAGGGGCTCGGCGCTGCTGCGGGAGTGGCTGGGCTCGGTGGGCTCGGAGCTCTTTTCCGACCGGGATGATTCCGTGATTCACAAGAAAGGCGGGCACAAAACGCGGCTAACCCGCAGGGGTGGGTACAGCCACCTCCTGCCGGGAGAAAACAGGGATCCTCAGCTCCTCTGCGATCCCTGCATCCACTGCCCACTCACTTCCCCCAGACTCCTGCTGAGTCACCAGTGCTCTTCCACCAGGTGAGAGTTGTTTCTAAGCGGGGAAATAACAGCAAATGGAGCTGTTACTACGGCCATACATAAATACAGCTGCTCTCCAAGGGCCCACAGCTCTTGGCGAGGGAGCGAAGAGGTCAAGAGGGGCACTTTGGCACTTTCCCTGCCTATTGCAAGCCCCACACGAGGTACAATGGATGGGTGCTGCTGAGGGCTCCCTGTCCTGGCTCCAATCCAATTTCCAGTTGCACAGCTTCCCCTCCATGTCCACCTGGACAAGAAGGTGCCTGCACTGACTGCTCAAGGACTTGCACCTGGAGCTGTAGGAGCCAAACCGTGTTTCACGTGCAGAAGTGGGAGCTGGAGAGGGGTGTCACAGGGTTCCAGGGCTGCCCAAAGCCATCTGCAGTGTTTTTGGGATCTGGAGGCAGCAGGGACATTCCTGGTCAGCCACAGCTCTGTCACGTTTTGCTGAGCATGGTGTGTCTGGGATGTGCTGGGTGCCTGCATGCAGGACTGGGAAGATGGGGAGAATTTAACAGCCTCTTCGCTGGGGTTTGAATTCTGCCTCAAGTAAACAGTGTTGAGAAACTCTCCTGTTCCCTCCAGTGGGAGGAACTAGCAGAATCCCTTCCCCACAACAAACCATTCCCAGCCCTGCAGTGAGCAGCAGCCTCCCAACCCCAGAGTGCATTTTCCATTTCCATCATTTTCCCCAGCTGCTGTTTTAAAACCCATCCCAGCTGAGCACAAGACTTTCCTCCAAGATGAAAAATAGTGATTTGATGTGAACAAATGATTTTCTCGCTGCTGTCAAGCTTTGCTCTCTCCTTGCACACTCACTCAAGTATTTCCTTGCTCATTGCCCTCGTTACAGCTTGGCAGCCCTGGCTTTTGGGGGAGAGCCTTAACTTAATTCCATCAGCTGGATTCCATTAGCCAGCTAATCTACTGATTACAGTCCACACACAGGATATTTTCTCCTTGCTGTTATCTGAAAAAATATGGGCATCAGTACAAAAGAACGGGGAAAAAAACCCTACAAAAAGCAATTTACAATTGGGGGAGCGGAAATAAATATATTGTAGTCACATGAGGAAGTAGTAACCATGGAGCTATTTTGGGCACAATACATCATGCAAAAGCTGATGTGTCTTTCAAGCACATTTCAAGCCCAAAATTCAAGGCACAAAATGTTTTTGGAAAGTAAATTCTCACATACATTAAGCACCATGCCAAGGAGTGGGGTTGGATGCTGTCAGGCTTTGCGTTTCAGGTTTGTTCAGAGTTTACATACAGGAAGCCAGAGCTCCAGCAGGACGATCCCAGAGCTAAAACCACACAGGTGCTGATGGAGTCTGTTGGATCAGGACCATCCTGGATCAATCCCACTGGGTAGAGCCAGAGGTGGGGTATTTTCCAACTTAAATGATTCTGGGGTTCATAACCCCCAGAGGATGCACACCCAGTGCATCCCTTGTTCCCTAGAGAATCCCACATACCCAAAATCACAAGTGCCTTCAAAAATCCTACGTGGTTCGAACCCAAACCATCACCTTGACCAACCCTTCTCTGTCCTGAGTAAACACTGCACATGTGAAAACCATCCAAATTAAGGTTCACTAATCAGCTGTCACAGCTCTTCCACCCTTTCCAAGTGGGACTGGGGCTGGTTTTGGGGAGATACCCTCTGTAAGGACGCTTCCTTTGGTTGTACGGAGATGTTACTTCCGTTATATTTTTTAATCACTTTAAATCAGAAATAATTCAGCTCCCCGAGGAGTTGTTGTGGATTGATCTGACCCGGTGTGAGCCACAGCCAGTGCCCGGGGCCAGTGCAGGGTGAAAGTGGCATTGAAACCGGATAGATTTGCTGTGTTTGATGGTAAAAATTGCACTGGGAAGTACGTGCCTTGTTCTTCCTCTCTCTCCGAGGTACCCGCTGTGCTGTCACACCCCGCTCTCACTGCATCCCACGGGAGCGGCTCAGGTGGGCACCCTGCCCTGTGTGCCCGGGCATGGGGAGAGCTCCCTGCCCGATGTCCGAGCGGCTTCCCACGGGGATAACCCTGGCTTCCCGGGATTCTGCTGTCCCGGGGATGCTCGTGTTCCCCGGGATGCCCCTGCTGCCTGGGATGCATCCTGTCCGCAGGATGCCCGCGATGGTCCCGGTGTCCCAGAAACCCGCTGCTCCCGGGTGCTCCTGTCCCGCGGGATCCCCTTCTCCCGGCACACCTTTGTCCCGAGCCATAGCCCTGCCCCTGGTGGGACACTCCTTTCCCACGGCATCACCCGGTTCCTATGACACCCTTATCCCCACGGGATCCCCCCGTTCCCAGGACACCCTTATCCCCACGGGATCCCCCCGTTCCCAGGACACCCTTATCCCCACGGGATCCCGCGGCTCCCGTGACACCCCTTCCCCAGGGGATGCCGGGGCCCGTGTGCTGTGCCGATGGCGCCCGTGCCCCGCCGCGCTGCTCGCCCGTGCCGTGCCCGAGCCGTGCCGGAGCCGTGCCCGAGCCGTGCCGGCGCGGGGGTGGCCCGGGCTGGAGCGGGGCCGTGTTTCCGCCGGGCGGGAGGCGGAGCGGGGGCGGCCGCGGCCGGGCGGAGCAGCGGAGCCGAGCGGCGCCGGGCCGGGCCGGGGCTGTCATCGCTGCTGAGCGGGGCCCCAGCGGGCCGGGCCATGGCGGGCGGGCGCTGAGGCGGCGGCGCGGGCGGCCGGGGCGGCGGCGGCGGCGCGCCGGGGCCATGCCATGCCCGTAGGGAGAGATGCCTTGGGGAAATGGAGACACTGGAGCACCGCGCAAACATGGCGCCCCCGCGGCGCGGCTGCCGCTGCCGGGCTGGTGCCTGCTCTGCTCGCTGCTGTGCGGGGGGCTCGCCGCGACCCCGGCCCCCGCCTGCCGGCCCTGCGCCCCGGGCTGTGCCTGCGCCGCGCCCGCCTGCGCCGTCAACTGCTCGGCCCGCGGCGTGCAGAGCCCGGGGGCCGCCGTGCCCCCCGCCGCCACCGCGCTGTGAGTACCGGGCACGCGTGGGGCGAGCGGGACCCTCGGGGGGGAGTGTGCCTCGGGGGGTGAGAAACGAGCGAGCGTCTGTAACGGGGCGGTTCCGTGGGTGCGGGGTTTGGGTCGGGACTCTCCGTGCCCGGAGTTTGGGTCGGGGGGTTCTGTGCCCAGAGTTTGGGTCGGGGGGTTCTGTGCCCAGAGTTTGGGTCGGGAGGTTCTGTGCCCAGAGTTTGGGTCGGGACTCTCCGTGCCCAGAGTTTGGGTCGTGGGGTTCTGTGCCCAGAGTTTGGGTCGGGGGGTTCTGTGCCCAGAATTTGGGTCGGGAGGTTCTGTGCCCAGAGTTTGGGTCGGGACTCTCCGTGCCCAGTTTGTTTCGGGAGGTTCTATGCCCGGAGTTTGGGTCGGGAGGTTCTGTGTGGGGAGTTTGGTTCTGGAGGCTCCGTGTGGGAAGTTTGGGTTGGAAGGTTCTGTGTGAGGAATTTGTTTCATGAGGTTTTGTGCCCAGAATTTGGGTCGAGGGGGTTCCGTGTGGGGAGTTTGGGTCGGGGGGTTCTGTGCACAGAGTTTGGATCGGGGGGTTCTGTGTGGGGAATTTGTTTCGGGGGGTTCTGTGCCCAGAGTTTGGGTCGGGGGGTTCCGTGTGGGGAATTTTTTTCGGGGGGTTCTGTGCCCAGAGTTTGGGTCGGGGGTTCCGTGTGGGGAATTTGTTTCGGGGGGTTCTGTGCCCAGAGTTTGGGTCGGGGGGTTCCGTGTGGGGAATTTGTTTCGGGGGGTTCTGTGCCCACAGTTTGGGTCGGGGGGTTCCGTGTGGGGAGTTTGGGTCCGGAGGTTTTGTGCCCAGAGTTTGGGTCGGGACTCTCCGTGCCCAGAGTTTGTTTCGGGAGGTTCTATGCCCGGAGTTTGGTTCTGGAGGCTCAACGTCGGGAGTTTGGGTCGGGGGATTTTGTTCCCAGAGTTTGGGTCGGGACTCTCCATGCCCAGAGTTTGTTTCGGGGGGTTTTGTGCGCAGATTTTGGGTCGGGGGGTTCTGTGTGGGTAGTTTGGGTCGGGGAGTTTTGTTCCCAGAGTTTGGTTCTGGAGGTTCCGTGTGGGGAATTTGTTTCGGGAGGTTTCTTGCCCAGAGTTTGTGTCGGGGGGTTCTCGGGGAATAACGGGAGGAGGGTGTGCGGGAAGGAGCGGCTGGCTGCGGGTCAGGCGCTGCTCGGAGCGAAGCCCGAGGATGCCATCGACAGGAACAAACACTGGCGGGGCCGGGCTGACAGATGTGCCCGTGTCTGGGTCGGGCGCGATCCGTGAGAGCGCTGGCACGGTCCCTGTGCTCTGTCACTGCAATAAACTCACTGCGTGACGCAAAAAACAGACGCAGGGAGAAAGTTTGGTTTTCCATAGGGAGCAACTTTTCAGTTCTTGACGAGACAAAAGCATCGAGTGATTCATGTAAGAGAGATGACGTGGGGCCCGGCGCGGTGCGGAGATCTCACATGAAATGATTTCTGGTGGTGTTTCACTGCGTTAAGGGTCTGCTTTTCCATTTGGATATTCTTAACTAAGTTTCCCGTTTTTAGTGTCAGTACAGAGGCACTGCAGAAGTTGTGGAGTACCACAGTAAACGTACGTTGTAGGTTTTTCAGGCTGTGTCTGGACTAACTACAGGAAAATATTCACATCTCTAATTCCAGCAGCCAAGGTGTTTTCCAGCTCTTTTCTTGCTAGATATATTTAGACTTTTGCAAACAAATCAGCCATTGTTTGTTGCAGAAAGCCCCTAACTGGAAAAGACTGGCTTTTATTAAGGAGGTTCTGGATTTCTGTTATCTGTTGTTGGTTTGAGGTGGGGATCTGCAGCTCCCAAGGCTGCTCGCTGGTCACTGGAGAGCAGCCTCCTGCAGGCTGTGATGATCAGTCCTTCACTTGGCTTTCTGTTTCTGTGTGTTTCTGTGGTTATTAATTTTGCTAGTAAGTGCTTGAGACTATGTTATTGTTGTCAGAGGTGCTGAGTTGTAAAAGCTCTCAGGATGTTTTGGGTATTGTGGAGTGACAGATGGAAATGGGACATAAAGCTCTTGCAGGTGAACAAAACCATGGGAAGGGGAAATCTGCCGGGGTGATGGAAGGTGTGAGTGGCACCGAGTTCTGATTCCAGAAGTGTTTGTTAGGGCACAGAGCTTGTGTTTGGAATTCAGGCTGTAGAGCCATCTCTGTCAGGCAGCTCATCACGTGTGCTGGCCCTTTCCGAGGGATGGGGTAAGATGTGCTGAAGTGAGTTTCCTTCAAGTTTACTGCTCTGCTTGGCCTCCTGATGGTGGCAGAGAATGCAGGTGAGCCCACTCTCCTTATCACCGTGAGGAGTTTACAGATTTCATACAGTTTCATTTCTGTTGGGATGGAAAGGACTCTGGCTCATGGCTCAGTGAGGTTATGCAAGTGGTTTTTCCTAATAATTTCACATTCCCTTTGTTGAACATGGACAGATAAATAATGTTTATATATTCTCTAACTAGAGGAAAAATGAATGTTTAATATCTCGACAACCCCTTTTAATAAAAATGAATTATTCTGAAATGAAAGCAGTCTTTAGGAAGGCTGAGTTCTGAGAATTCCCAACGCCAAAATTCCCGGACGTGTGCTTGCAGCTGTGCTCAGCAACTGCAATTCCCTATTTTGGCTGTAGAAATGAGGCCTAGGAAACCAATCCCTCTTGTAGCCAACATTTTATAAAGAGCAACTTTGGGGAAATCGATGCCAACTGCGGCCGCGCCGTTACCAGGAGCACAGGGAAATGTCCCATCCAAAGAATCACTAAGGAAATGGGCTCTGCTGCTCGCAGACACCACATGCCTTGCTGGAAGCAGCCTCCAGGCAGACCCAACGGGAATATTGGCCCCTTCCCATCACCAGAGTCAGGTTCTTGAAGTGTAACACAAAGTCTGCCTGGAACCAGCAGCAAAGTCTGTTTTTCCAAATAATCCGCAGCGCGCAAAACCGGACTGGGGGAGCAACACGCTTCGAGTGGCAGCATTTGCACTTCTGAGCCCCTCCGTGCCAGGAACGCTCTGAGCCATCTCTTTTCAAGTGCTTTGCTCTCAGTGCTACCGGATTTTGTTCGCATTTATTTGAGCCCGAGCTGTTTCTTGAGCTTTCATCGCTTATTTCATTCCTCAACTGGAAATAAACCTCTTGAAGGCTTTCCGACTTTCCCTTGCAAATACTCATTCTTTCTGACACGTCTTCAGCGTCATGGCAGGTTTGAAGTGGAAATGAGAATCTCGATGTAAAAGGATGAGAGCTGAAACTTCTTTTATTCTCCCCTCATTAGCATGGAATAGTATTTGTGGATGGGTGAGAAGGAGAAGCTGGGATCAGAGGAGCTCTGCTATTGCCAGGCTCCTGCAGAAGCAGATTTGGGGGTCAGAACTTCCATCCAAAACCCAGTGGGGTTTTTTGTGGATTTGGCAGTGAGCCCTGGGGTTGCACTGCCCAGCCGGTGACTTCACCTAAATAAACCTTAAAATAAAACAGATCCTATGATTCAGGAACCTGCAGTCTGGTATTTTAAATTTCAAGAGTCAGCAACGATTGGTAGATTTTGGTATTATTACATGATGCAGGAAAAGCCTTTTCAAGGCTTGAAGTCTCTTCAAAAGCTATCAGGAGAAAAAAATTTCCAGTTTAAATTAAAATCTAATTCAGGTAAACCCACAGGCAGTGGAGTGTCTGTACAGTAGTGTCCAGGCCACAAAAGCAAAATAGCTCTATTGCTGTTCCTAGAAAAAATTGAGACAGCCTGGAATGTCATTCTTGTAGGAAGCCATATCCCAGCGAAAACAAGGCTGCGTTTCTCTTTTGTAAGAAATTTTGGAGGGGGAAAAAGGCCCAAATGAGGTGCTAGATAAATATTTTGCCAGTGAGATTCTTTCAGCCTCTGGAAGGGACCAGTCCCGTGAGCAACTCGTAGCTATAGTTTGAGTGTGAACAAGGAGGCGATTCTGTGGGGCTGTGTCAGAGCAGGACGGGCTCCGGTGTTAGAGAGGGCTAGGTTGTTTATTGTGCTCCTTCCTAAAGCTTCAGAGAAGTCTCAGTGCTGTTGCCATGACCGAGAAACTGTTTAAAAATTAAAACTTTTTTTTTTTAGCGGTGTTTCAAAGGGTATTAAGAAAAAAGTCCAGCTGAGGGAGAACAGGCATCCACCGGTGAGCGGATTTGAAGGAGCTCCTGCTCCGTGGCAGAAGTTGTAATTGAATAATCCTGAGCAGCATCAGCATGTCTCACTTTTGTGATTCGTAGTTTGGTGCAGCCAAACCTACAAACCCTGCTAGTGACAAAACCCCACAGGTTAAAGAACTGTAATTAAACAGCTTGGAGCCCTGCAAGGCAGGAGGAGCTGCTAGTGGAACCCTCTGGGGTTCCACTGACACCTGGTGTGTTTTTTTTCCTGTGCACTGTTTGCACTGATTTTTCCCTGTGTTGCCTGAAATTTTTTAAGTTTCCTGGTGGTCCCTTCCTGTGTGTTGCTTTCTCTTTGCTGGAGTGAAAGTGAGGGCTGATCCTGCTCTTCTCCTGCCGGCAAGCCCCCAGCAGGTCTCTTGCGTTTTTACTCAGCTGCTTTCATTGTGCTCTCACAAAGAGTGGATTTAAAAGAAAACCACTGACTCAGAAGGTAGAACTCATATGGTTTGTTCATGCTCCTCTGCCTTTTATCCCGTTTAATGGGATTCCTTGTTTTATCTCTTGTCATGCCGCGTTTTCCACGCTGTGGTTTCCAGAACGCGTCTCGGCGTCATCCTTTCTCTGTTCCTCCAAGCTTTGTTGTCCTTTGATTGATTGTTGCAATTCAGCTTGATTTTGTATTTTATTTACTCCATATGTCCCTGAACATTTATCTGAGTTGTAAGAAGTGAGTAACAAAGTGAGCAGGGGAAGGACAGCTTGGGAGCAAAGCTGTGCATTCCAGTGCCAGGGTGGAGCAGCCTGGGAGCTGCTTGGATCTTGCTCTAAATATGAGGAGAGTGCATGGAGCAGTGTGGGGAATGGGGTGGGTTTTGGGGGACACAGCACTTGTGACAAGAGCACGATTTTAGGCAGTTGCTGTCAGGCTCAAAGAGAAAATTTCCCCTCTCTTCCCCAGTGGAAAGTTGGCAGCTCCGCTCCCGGGCTGTGCTTACGGCGCTATTGCTGTTCAGAGGAATGGCTGCTGCAGCTGCTCACCAGCCCACCCTTTCCTCCCCCCACATCCAGCCACCCTCCTCTCCTTCTCCACCATCCCTCCCTTCACTCCAGCCCTTGCTGAAATGTGGCTCTGAGGCTGGAAAACTGCGGTGGCTGCGGAGCTGCTGGCCACACTCCCCTCAGCTCTGCCGAAGGTCACTTGCCTGTCCTTAAGGAGGGTGCCAGTGTCCCACCAGACCTCCCCAGCCCCTGGTTCTCAGCCTTCCTTTGCAGTAAAGAACGAACCTGTTTTTCATATCCAATCACTGTTCTTTACTTAGATGCTGAAGCCAAGTTGACATCCCTGTTTGCCAAAACTAAAAATGTCAATTGAAACATAATGTTAAGTTTTTTTGCTTTGCAAAGGGCACAAAAAGCAAAACTCATGTGATTGCTGCCATTCACGTTTATTTAAAGGATAGCTGTCATCAGGAAGAGCATCAACAACGTGCAAGCTGTAGCATTTGCAGTGTATTTATAGGAACCGTGACCAGTAAAGAGATTCTGTCATAGAATCACAGAATCCTGGAATAGTTCGTGTGGGAAAGGACCTTAAAAAGCATCTCATTTCACTCCTCTGCTATGGGCAGGGACCCCTGCCTTTAGACCAGGTTGCTCCCAGCCTCATCCAGCCTGGCCTTGGACATTCCCAGGGATCCAGGGGCAGCCACAGCTTCTCTGGGCACCCTGTGCCAGGGCCTGCCCACCCTCACAGGGAGGGTTTTTTTCCAAATATCAAACCTCAGTTTTCCCTCTGTCAGTGTGAACCCATTCCCAGATGTCCTGTCACTACAGGTCCTGATGAACAGTCCCTCTCTGGCTTCCCTGGAGCCCTTTCAGATGCTGGAAAGTGCCATGAGCTCTCTATAAAACCTTTTCCTCTGCAGGCTGAACTTTCTCAGCTTTCCAGCTCTCCCCTTTCCCTTGAAAGATCACATCCTTTTTTGATAATGTGCAGATAAGCAAAACACAGATAATTAAAGCAATTCCTCAGCCAGCTGTTTCTACTGCATTAACAGCAAAATAGTTGCCCTCAGGTTCAGAACAGGTAAATCTCTTTGGCTTCCTGGCACCAGGCCTTGGAAAAACCTCATGGAGTGTGCTCGGCAGTGAAGTTTCAGACGTGGCATATGGTCCTGTGTGATTCTGTTTAACCTGCTGTCATGTTGAATTCAATTAGCAGCCCGTGCTAAGGCAGTGTGATAGGCTGGGTTGGTGACAGGACTCGCTGTTCATTCACTCTGTGGTAACAGATCTCCCACCTACAGCATCTCTGGGTGCTGGAGCGTGGCCCTGCTGTTCCTGCAGGCTGGGGCTGTGGCTGCCCTCTGGCAGTGCAGCTTTGGGAGCTGGTGGGATCCTCTTTTCTCACTGCCGTTGTGCTGGCAGATGCTCTGGAGCACCATGGGGACAGGGCTGTGCTTGCTCTCCCTGCAGCAGCTCGTTTCTGACAAGCCTGTGGGACAGTCTGCAGTGACACGGAGTCTGGATCCGAGCCATGACTTCCTATTCATCCAAAATTGTCCCTGGCCACCACTCCATGGCCTTGTTTCTGCTGGTGACAGCTGGCAGCTCATTTTCTGCCAGGCTGTGCAGGCAGCTCCTTGTGTGAAGCACGTTGGGCTCTGTGCGGTGCAGTTGGTGTGTCTGTGATGGAGTCACAGGGTCTAGTCACTGGTTTGGAAGGGACATTTCCAGGGTGGGGTTTGTAGCCCTCCCAGAGGCTGTGCTCACCTCCTTGGACAGACCTCCTGGTCCTTCAGAGAGCTCCAGGAGAGCTGGAGAGGGACTTGTGACCAGGCCATGGAGTGCCAGGACAAGGGGGAATGGCTTCCCACTGCCAGGGGGCAGGGATAGATGGGGTACTGGGAGGAAATTGTTCCCTGTGAGGTTGCCCAGAGAAGCTGGAGCAACCTGGGACAGTGGAAGGTGTCCCTGCCCGTGGCAGGGGCTGGCACTGGATGGCTTTAAGGTCCCTTCCAACCCAGACCGCTGGGCGATTCCCTGCTTCTGTGGTACTTGCCATTCCCCAGCAATGGCCTCTCCACAGCTCCATTGCAACATCCCCTGGCAGCACCTCAGCCCTGGCTCCCGCAGGATCCATGCTGCTGCTCCGGGCTCCTCTGGCAGGGACAGCACCTTCTCAGATCAGAGGCAAAGGAGGAGTTTTCCCTGCAGGGACAGGCGGTGACGCCTCCCCTTCCTCCCCCTGGCCCAGGGGCTCGCTCGGGGTCCTGTGAAGCCCTGTCCCAGCTGCTGGGGGGCTCTGGTCCTGCTGGGAATGGGTTAACCAGGCTCCACGGGCCGTGGGAGTGGCGCTCCAAAAAGGACCCAGGGTGTGGGCTGAGTCCTCCGGAGGGAGGAACCCGAGGAACAGCTAAGCCTGGGAAAGCAGAGCCCAGCCGGATTGTGTTGGCCAAAGCTGAGCGTTTCTCTCTCAAACCACGCCTCGGGAAGGGGGTGGAGTGAGGCCGGGCTGGAGCTGCGGATTTTGGTTTAGGGCAGGTTGGTGAAAGCATCTGTGCCCTGTCCTGGGAGATTCTTGCACTGGCACAGCCCCAAGGTGGTGAGCTGGGGGGGGATGATCCCTTGATCCCTAAAGCCGTGTTGGGAGCACGTGGGTCCCTTTGAGAGCTGGAAAAAAAATCCCCAAATCCCGTGGGGTTTTTTTTGGTTTTTTTTTTGTGTGTGTGTGTGTGTATTTTTGTAATGCAAAAATGCTGCTTGTAGAAGCACTACAGAAGTGCCTATTTTTGTATCTCCCCGTTCACCCGCTTGCCTCACAGCTGGCTGGGTGTGTGTTGGGGCTTGAATGCAGCTTTTCCACGTGTGGCTTGGAAAATCCAGCTGTTCCATTCCTGCTTCTGCTGCCTGTGCTCCCGAATGCCACGTTTCCAAGAGCAGGATGCCCAGCCTGGCACAGGGACTGTGGGCTGTGCATGGGGACCCCGTGGGTTGTTGTGGCTCTTGGGTGTTTGAGTGGGGCTGTCAGGAGAGGTGCCAAACAAGCCTTCCCTTGCAGGGGATGTTCATGGCCAGGGTTGGCACCCAGCGTCCTGCTGGCATTGCTGTCACTCTGGGAATATTCACGGGTTTTCCCTCCTGGGTTGCTCCTTTCCAGCCCTTCCATGAGCAGGGGCTGTGGGGCTGTTTGGGAGCAGAGGAACCATCCAGCCACTCTCTGCAGTCAGTGCCAGGCCCTCCATGGGGTGATAGGAGCAAGAATCACGGGCCCCACTCCATGCCACGTGCTCCCAGCACAGTGCCTGTGCCACATTTCCTCTCCTGGGGCTTGCAGAGCTGCGGGAACAGCTGGAGAACACAGTGGGATGCCGAGTGGAGCCTCTAAGAAAAGTGTTGCAGCCACATTTCCCCCCGTTTTGCTGTGCTTTGTATTCCCTCAGACACCCCTGCTTAAGCTGTGTTGTTAAACCAGAGGAGGAGTGGGACAGGGTTTTTTAGGGTGGTGACTGCCTCGTCACCCCCAGGCAGGTGCCAGGGGCACGGGGGACCTGGTGAGAGGCTCTGAGCTCTGGCAGACCCTGTGCAGGCAGTGTCGTGCTGCTCGGAGTGCTGGCCCTCAGCAGAGTTGGGTTTCACCCCTCCACAGATGAAAAAAAGGGTTGGAAAGCTTTGTGGAAAGAGTGAGCTTGCAAAGGAGGAGTTTGGATATGGAAAGAGCAATCAACTGGCACCTTCCATGTTTCCTATTGCTGTACCAGCTCTGGGATCTCATGGATTGGTGCAGGCATAGCAAAAGGGCAGCTCTTACCTGAGACCTGCACGGGATCCAGGCAATCCTGCAAAAGCATCAGCTTGGAATATGGACACTTGCCTTTGAGGTTGGCTGAGCTGCTGCCATTCCAGTCTCCTAAATGATTCCAGCAGGATGTGTAGTGACTCCTCAGAGCTGCCCTCTCACCTAAGCACAGCACAGTTAAAAAAAAAAAATCTTCTCCTATTCCCTAAAGCCAAACACAGTGCTCATCTGAAACACAATGCAGACTGATTCCCTGGGAGAAGAATTTCCATTGGAAAATATCTTGGCTCCCACCCAGTTCTCTGGGAAGCAGTTGTAGAGGACAGCTCGTTACTGCTACCTGGGTGATTTTCTGGGACAGGACTGGTAACATAAGCAGGAGTTGGTGGAGCCATTAGTCAGGATCCCATCTTGGCTCCTTCACTACACAGCAAAAAGAATATTCCCTGTCCTCCCAGCCTCTGGAGACGACTGCAAGTAGAGAGCCACTGCCACGAGCAGAGTGGCGTTGGCCAGAGAGTCATAAGTAATGAATTAAATCTGTGCAGAGCAAAGGTTTCTATCAGAGTGTGGGAACATTATTTTACTCCTACAGAGGGAAAACATGAAGCCAGTGGCTTTATAGACTGAGCTCTGCGACGTCTGATTACATAGATTGGGGCAAAGTTTGGATCAGAAGTCTTAAAAAAATTACTGTAGACAAATCTGAGGTGGGAAAACAAAAGCTATAAGAAGTCAAGGGTTAGACTTTGTTAGTCTCTGAGTTGTGTTAAGAAAATTCTCTGTAGCTGGTTTCTGTGGTGGATTGTGTTCCTATAGCAGTAAGGAAGGGCTTTATTTCAGGAAAATTAAAAGGAAAGGTGCTTCTCCTGTGTGCAGGGCATAGCACAGATCAGGCAGCGCCGTGGAAACAAAGCTCGAGCTCTCTGGGTGGCACTCGGGGTTCTGCTGGGCTGGCACAAGACAATTCCCAAGGTTTAATTGAGAGGGAAGACACACTCTGTTTTCTGCAGGGTGTGCCAGGAGCATCACTGAATTTGTGTTTCATACAACACAGTAACTTCAGTAGCCCAACAGCCAGACCCTGAGCTCCCAGCTCCAAAGCCCTCACTGTCACTCCCTGCATCCAGTAATTAACCATTATTTGGAAAGCTCTGTGCCTTTCCAGTGCTTGCAGGACAGTGAACTGTCAAAGTAGCAATGCCACTGGCCTTGGGTAGTTGAATTTCTGATGCACAGATTGTGTCTGATACAGCCACAAATTTAAGTGGCATTAACTTGGGTTTGCTTTGCTTTGCCTCTAGTGCCCCATGCTGTGCAGCCAGTAGTCAGGTGGGAGTATTTCCCTCTAGCATAAGTTAGTCTTCACAGCAATTAAAGGGTTAATTACAGCTGGCCATCAGATCTCTCGAACAAGCCAGCAGAGCCCACTGCTGTGCTCTTTCTTCCTGTGGATTAGCCAGACACATCCAAGTCTGCAGCTCGATCCCACAACTTCAGAGAGAGTGGGGAGAGTTTGGAAATTCATCTCCAACACCCCCGCTAACACAGCACCCACAGCTTCCCCTGAAGCAGGTCAGGTCCACTCTTGCTGCTTGGGAAGGATGTTCCTTAAGTCACCAGAGGTATCACACCATTGTTTAGGTTGGAAAACACCTCCAAGCTCATTGAGTCCAACCTGTGTGGGATCCCCCTTTGGAGGATGTGCAGCCCAGCTCTGGATGCTCCTCTCACAGTTGGGTGCTCTGATCAGCACCCTGGAGCACCTTTAGCTCCCTGTGCAGGCTGACCGCAGTTCCTCTGTTCCCACAGAGCAGGGAAGCAGCCCTGGAGCTGCTCTTCCCTTTCCTGCTTGCTCTGCAGCTCCTGGAAGCTGCTGGCTCCTGCAGCAGCCATGGAGGAGCTTCCTTGCCCTCTGTCCTCCCCTCGGTGCTCAGGGAAGTGCAGTGCATACCTTGGGTTGGGAAGGAAGCCGAGCTACTGGGGGCAGTGTTGTCTAAGAGCTGGAACTCGGAGGGGGAAGCAGGACTCCTGCTTTTGTTTTCAGTTTGACCCTGGTGTGTGGGCTGGGCTGTCAGGGATTCCTCTGCATCCCTCTCCCTGACTGAGCCATGGGGCTGAGGCTTCGTTGCCTCTCGAGTGTATTTTCCTGGTTATTTGTGGGATTTAGGTGTTTGTGGAGTGCTCCAGTGCTTGGCTGCTGGATAAATGCCCTGGATTTGTAGTTCCTGCTTGCCTGGCACTCTGCCCTCCTCGTGAGGAGGCAGTAAAACATCCACAGCAGCTCTTGGGAAGGTGAATCTTCAGGGTGAGCATTGGGGCAGCAAAATAAGAGATGTGGACTCACTTTGACAGGTTCATTGGTACCCTTGGTCCTGCCTTCCCACCACCCCTGCTTGGGCTTCAGCCTCTTCTTCCTCATCCTCAGAAGCAAACACAACCTTGTGCTTGGGGGGACATCCTGAGTGGCAAGGTACTGGAGCCAGCAGGGTCCCACTGTGCCCCCATAGCTGGAGGACCATTAATTTTGCTTTTAAAGCATCTGAAAAAGAAGCAAAAGTTTTGTTTTCTGCCCAGCTTGTATTTTTTGTTCAGGGTAGAACCATCTGTTCCCCAAACAGAGACATCCCAGCCCCAGCTGGGAAGTCAGTGTTGTGTCCAGTGCAAGGGAGCAGCTCCTGGGAGGAATGTTGTTGCATTTCAGTATTCTCACTGGAGTTCGAGATGGCAGGGGTGGCTCCAGTCCCTTCCTGGCTGTTGCTCAGCTTGTGCACTTGCTTCTTTTAACTTCTTGGAGTCCTAATTCTGGCTGGCTGGCAGGCTGTGGAATAACAGAATTGTTAAGGCTGGAAAAACGCTCCAAGATCATTGGGTCCAGCCATTGCCCCAGCACTGCCAAAGCCATCACAAATCATGTCCTCAGCCATTTCTTGGACACCTCCAGGGGTGGTGACTCCACCACCTCCCTGGGCAGCCCCTTCCATTGCCTGACAATTCTTTCATGAAGAAATTCTTGCTGATGTCCAACCTGAACCTCCCGTTCCTGTTTTCCAGCTGGGTAATGCTGTAGGAGCTCTGTGCACAGAGTGAGGGAGGTGCCCGAGGTCACACAGGGAGTTTGTGCCCCAGCCCCTCCCTGTGTCCTGGGGTGCAGCTGAGTGTGACCAACACGTGGGTTTGCACGTGGGGCTGGTGTGGTGTGGAGATCCTGCAGTGTGAGATGATGGGCTGGGGCTGCTTGTGGATCCACTGCCCCTGGAGCATCTTCAGGGTGGTGGAGCTGCATCCCCTGTCCCATCCTGGGCCCAAGGGCAGCACAGCACAGCTGAGATGTGGAGTGGGAATAGCAGCAGCTGGTCACTGCATCCCTGTGCCTGGCCCTGCCCCTGGTGTCCCTGGAGGTCCCAGGTGGTGACCTCCAGGCAGCAGGATTCAGTTGGTGTGCCAAGGGGAGCGACATTTCATCCTGGACCCGTGCCGGGGTTCTGGATTAATCATTACTGCCCTTAATGGGCTGTAGCTCCAAGCCAGAACCATCCACATCACCTGAGGACTCTGCACAGCACTCAGAGGGGATCAGGTGCTGGCACAGCTCTGCTGCCCAGAACTGGGGCTCCCAGGAGGCATGAGGGAATGGAGGCAGTGGTTAATAGGTAGGATGGAGTTAATCATTCACTGAATTCCTCAGCTACAAACTCTCTGCTCGGTATTTTTTTCTGGTGCTGTTGCTGGAAAGGAAATGGGGGTATGTGAAGCAAAACCACACTTAACAACTCACAGTAGCCCTGGTATGTGCAGGATTGCTTGCCTTGTGCTGAGGGTGGAGCTCCCCTCTGAGAGGAGATGCTTGGATGATCTGGTAGAGCTGAGCAGTGCTGGGATATTTGATATATCTGCACATTTTGGGTGCCTGGGCCAGGCCCTGGAGAAGGAAGTGTCTGGACTTTCACCTGCCCGAGATCCAGGAAACATCCATATTTTTCTCACATTAGTCAATCACCGACAACTCAGACAAAAGTGGGAGAACTTATCTTAATTAATAAATTAGCAAGGATGCAATTACTTACAAGAGTCCAGCTCTGCCAGCCCGAACATGAGTCAGCTACCTCTCATAAATCTTGAGATTAAAAAGAAACAAAAGAAGGCCAAATGCTAGTGCCTTCTGTGTTTTGAGGCTGGACTCCCATGTCAGAGACATCTGGAAGCATCTGTGTCTCTCACTGAGGAGATACTGAGGAATAATAGATTTCAACAAAATAGAAGGAAAAAGTAGAGATTATAATTTAATGTCAGGATTCCAGGAGATGAGGGAACCCACCGCTTCTTATAGGATGAAGACTGAATGTATTTTCTAATTTTTTGGGAGGTAAAGATGTGTGATGTAGAGCCACGTACCATAGGACCAGGTACAGGAATTTTTCACATGTGAGTGAAAAATAACCCAGTTGGTGTTAGTCACGCAGAATGTGTTAGCAGTTCAACAATGGCCTTAAACACTGAGTGGGATCCAATTTAAACCCATAAAAGTGAGGAAGTCTGGACTTGGAGCCTGTTCTCCTACCTGTGTACGCAGCCGTGCATGGAATAGCTGTGGCATAAACAGCCTAGGAAGGCGTTGGGATTTCTTTTTACTCCATTAAACAGTTGTCATTTGTTTCCAGGGGTTTGATTTTATTGCTCCTCCTGTTTCACTCAGCAGGAAATTAAAAAAAAAGCGGCCCAACACACAAGAAACAGATGCAAATTTTTATTTGCTCAAAATCAGCTCAGAGTAGGAGCTGGGGCTCCAGGTTGCTTCTCAAAAATATCTTCATGTCTGATGATTCTGAATGTAATAAAAATATGTGAAATCCATGCTCAGGCCCTTGAGGTGATGATCTTAGATCTCTTTTCTAACCATGAAGATTCTATGATTTTGTGTTATATGGGAACACCAGTCATGAGTAGAAACACTTTCTGCAGTTACAGCCCAGGCTGAGCATGGACAAAAGATGGTTATCTTGCTTCTGGTGCCTTCCCTTCCCTCTTCCCATCCCTGGAAGTGTCCGAGGCCAGGTAGAATGACGTTCTGAGCAAGCTGGCGTAGTGGAAGGTGTTCCTGCCCATGGAAATCTGGGTGATTTTTAAGGTCCTTTCCAACCTCAACTGTTCTGTGGTTCTACAATTCCCTTCCTCCACTGTCAGCCACAGCATCATCGCTCTACCCTGCAGGAGCTGGGCAGCTGCCCACGCCTGCCTGCCCCCTGCTTGCTTGTACTGCAGGGAAAGCAGGGACTCTTTGATAGCCTTTCGAGGGATGGGATGGCACAGACAGACAGCTTCCTGGGAAAAGCCTTGGGGTCTCCGTGTTCCTGACCCCCGAGTGGCACAGAGCAGTGCCAGCAGTGCCCAGTGTGGGCTGGTGCTGTTGGAGCAGGCACGACTGGGCAGTGATCCCAGCATGACTGGGCTGGAAAGGGACCCCTTTTGTCTTTTGGTGCATGACCCAGGGGCTTTTCTGACCACAGGTGCCCAGGCTGTGGTTTTCCCATCTCTTTTCCCACTCGGTGCTCTGGGCTAGGTGACAAGGTGGGGACAGGTCACAGGTTGGGCTTGTTGGTGTCGGACAGCTTTTCCAATCAGAGCAGACCATGGATCAGCAGCATTGTGGAGGATTCAGTTTCTGCCCTGTGCCATGCCTTTCCTCGTGCTCTGGTGGTCCTTCTCTCCATGTTAAGCTGAGCTGTGGTGCTGGATTGCAGTGCTCAGAGCAGTGGCTGTGTGGGTTACATAACCCCCATGCACAGAGCCTGCTGCAGTGAGGCAAGTCAGTAATGTCCTCTTGGATCCGAGAGGAAGAGGGGTGCTATGGAAACCTAACTTATTATTATATGGGAACGAAATTTATTATTTCTCTCTTCTGCCTCGGTTTGTGATTACGCCATGAAGCAATTTTTAGCCTTGGCAAGAAGGTGGTATAGCATAAGACCAAAGATGCAGCTTAACTCAGTGTCTGCTGCAAATCCTGAGAGCGATGCTGTGACTGAGAGAACTGGGCAAATTCTCCTTCTGCCAGCAGGGCTGATTTATGAGTGTCATCCTTCTTGACGTTGCTGTGGTGTCCAGAGTTTACCGAGGATGTTTATGCAGACCTTGCCGGGTGTCTGTGTGGAGCCTGAGCAGGGACCAGGCTGCACTCGCGTGTCCCGCTGCTCCCAGCCTGCTCTGGGAGCTTTCCAGTGCCCGCAGGGCTTGGAGCAGAGCGTGGCTGGTGCTGGGCACAGAGCATGCTGCGTGCCCTTGGCTCCTTGGGGCACTCTGTCTGTACCAGTTTATTTGTCTTGGCCTTGCCTTGGTGTTTCCTTGCTCTTCTTTCCCTTTTAAACAAAGCAAATTTGCTGGTGGTTTGTGTGCGCCGCGAACACCCTCTTCACAATCACCCTCGTGGGTTTCTGGAGAAGAGGGAAGAGTAGTTTTGGATTCAGTCATTAAACCGAGGCACAGTCCAAGACAGTTGCTTGAACCTGAAGTGAAGCATCAGCCTCCCCAGAGGCTCCTCAGCCAGCACTGTCTGTGTTTGAGTCACCCTGTGCCAGGGAGGGGGCTCTGCCTTGGGCTTCTGTTTTAACCAGCATGAATTGAAACAACAACAAAATCAATCTGGTTTACTGTAGGAAAAACTCCATGTACTGTGAGGGGGGTGACTTCTCTTTTTTAAGATGTCTGTGTCAGCACCAGGGACATCTGCACTGGTGGGTCTCTCGTTGTTCATTTGTCCTTTCTTGGTGAGTTTTTCACTGTATGATGTGTGGGGACTTTGGTGTTGGATTTACCTGTCGTAGCAGTAAACATCTGGAGTTCAGGTGAATCAACACAGGACCTGTGCTGGGGAACTTTGGAAAAACCCTGAGCTGAGGAAGATTTAAACTGACTAATTAAGAAGAGATTTCTGAGAGGAAGAATCATTACCATTGTCAGTCCCAGCATGTGCTTGTGTGGGGAGTAGGCAACAATTTAATGGATTTTATATATTTAATATTGAATATATTTACATATACTTACAAATATGTATGTATAGACCTGGGAAGGAAATATCTCTTGGCTGTGCATATACAAGGAAAAAGAGAAGAACCGTCACAAACAAGGCCCATGAAGCCACCTCAGCTTTACTTTGAGTTTTCCAAAGGAATTGAGTGTTACAACCTTGTTCTGGTCCCATACAGGAAGGAATGGCCAACCCTGGCTGGCTGAAGCCCAGCCTGGGATGTCATACCAGCCTGTGGCAGATGGAGAAATCAAACAGGGGACTTTAGGTTGTGTCCTGTCCAATGTCAGTGTGAAGAAATCAGGGGAAGAGTGTCACAGAAACTGCAGGGAAGAGCTGCTTGCCAGAGAGATGGAATAATTAAAGAAAAGGGGTGGCTGTAATAGAAGGAAAAATGTTGATTGTGAATCATCAACTGTCCATGACTTTCCTGCTGCAAAAGGTTGAATGGTCCAGGCTGTGTATTTGTGCTGGCAGTGAGAGATCTCTGCAATAGTAACAGCCGTACCCTGTTTAGCTTTGCTACTATTTGGAGGATCAGTGCCAGGACTTACTGGAATCCCCCAGGCAGGCATTTAGAAGATTTTTTTAAATTGGTGGGGCTGTGGGATCAGAAACCCTCGCTTGGTCTCCAGAGAAATTGGCTTTGCTTAAAAACAAAATCCGCAGTAGGATGCTGAAGTGTGTGAGATGTTTTGTACGGCAGCGTTTAATGGGATCAGGAAAGGGATACCTCCCAGTAGTATTTGCAGGTATTAAATCATTAAGAAGATTAGCAGAGTTGCAAGACCTTTTTTTTTTTCCTCCTCTAGACAGTTTATTCCACATAATGATGTTCCTATAAAAGGATTAGAGGCATTGGTCCTATGAGAGAAGGGAACAGGCACTGTAGTGATCCTCCCTTCAACAGATCCCTGACAGGACCTGTAGTCTGAAGTGAATGGAATTATCCTTACTCTGATTCCTCACAGAAAAAACATAGAATCATGGAGTAGTTTGGGTTGGAGGGTACCTTAAAGACCATCTCATTCCAACCCTCTGCCACGGGCAGGGACACCTTTTGCTAGACCAGGTTGCTCAGGCCCTGTCCAGCCTGGCCTGGGACACTCAGCTGTGTCTGCATTGTGTGTTTTGTTTGAGGGAGAGACCTCTCTTTCCCCAGGCTGACCAGGGAAGGCAGCCTGCAGGAGCAGCAGCTCCTTGTGGGACAGGGCTGTGGTTCCACCAGGAAGCAGACTGGGACTCCTTCCTGCAGGCTGTGGAATGGCTGCTGTGGTCTCCTGCTGTTTTTCCTGAGTCTGGGTTGAAAAAGGTGCTCTGGAGACAGCCTGTCCTTGTCCTGGAACATGTGGATACACTTGTGGGTAACTTGTGTGCCAGGGCTGGGGAAGGTGGAGGATCAGAGCCTTCTGTGTCCTTCCCCAGGGCAGTGTGGAGGTTCTTGTTGTCCCTAAGGAGGAGCACAGCCGTGTTCTCAGCCCGTGGTGGCTCCTTCTAGAGCCCCAGTTCCCCCTGAGCTGCAGCACGAGCCCTTTGGGGAACTGGAGGCTCTGCACTTGCTGCAGGGCTGCACAGGAGCTGCACAGGAGCTCTTTTACACCAGCACTGACAAGCCCAGGAGGGTGTGAGCGAGGCAGAGGTCAGAGGTGAATTGTTCTTGTAGCTCTGGATAGGTGGAGATCAGTCCAGCCAAGGGGCAGAGTTGAGCTGAGGGGAGCAGGGCAAGCAGGTTATCTCGAGGTCAGCTGCATCCTTCCAGGATAAGCTGATGACTTGGTTGAAGCATTCTTCCAGAGCTCTTTCCAGGGAATCTGTCCTTTGGTCTCCACCCCATACCTCCAGACATGTTGCAGAGTGGATTTCTCAGCCCCTGATGTTTGGCAGAAGTGTGGACAATAACTCCTCTCAGGCAGATCATGTTGTAGTTTTGGCTCTCTCCTATCCAGAGTTTAAGTTTTCAAAGGAATAGAATTGGATGTGCAAGTCCTGCTGAACCCAGGAGATCCAGGCCCTTCCTGGCTGCAGTGTCAGGCTCGTGTCATCCCAGCTGTGCCACTGCTGAGGAGTCACTTGAATCCTTGGAATTTTCAGGGGCTGTTAGATCTCTTGATGTCCAACACGAGGGAGTGGGTGGATCCCTGGATGGGTCTGATGGTCGGGGTGTGTCCAGGAGGAGGAGGACACTGAACAGGCTCCTGTGCACAGTGGTCTGACTTGGGAGCACTCTGAGGAGTAGATTTAGATGGGATATTGGGTAGAAATTCCTCCCTGTGAAGGTGGGGAGGCCCTGGAAGTGTCCAAGACCAGGCTGGATGGGGCTTGAAGCAACCTGGGCTAGTGGAAGGTGTTCCTGCCCGTGGCAGGGGGTGGAATTGGAAGGTCTTGAAGTTCCTTTCCCACCCAAGCCATTCCAGGATTCTGTGATCTTGTGCAGGGGTCAGATGGTTTTCTGTCTCCCAAACCTGTTCAGAAGATCTTCTAGAGGGGCAGCTGGGGCCCAAGCTGCTCCTTTTCCTCTGTACCTACTCTGGGGCCTCTGAACATCAGCGTTTTTGAAGCAGGAATACTCTGACTGCATCACAGAAGACTTTCTAATGCTAAAAGGAAGCAGCCCAACCACACACATTATTAATGCCAGAAACATGCAAATGGCTTTTGTACAGGAACCAGCAGCTCTATATTGGGTTCTAATTGGGTTTTGTTTTCAGAAGGAAGATATTTAAGGTTCTGTTCTGAACATGCTGCAAAAACATTGAGAGCACATCCCTCCAACCCAAACAACCACATTTGAAAAGAGCTGGGGGAGCTGGAATTGCTGTTGGCACAGGCATGGGGGGATTGGGGAAAGCCTGTCCTTTGGCCCCTTCAGGCCAGATCCCTGTGCTCGGGCTGTCCCTGGCTCTGGGGCCTGCCCTGCCCTCAGATTTACAGCACTGAACATCAACCAGAGCTGCTGCTTAAGAAATTCTGAGAGCGTTATTGTTCCAGTAGGGATTCGTGAGCCTGACTTTGAATTATGGAGCCTTTGTGCTAGAGAGATGTTTACAACTAAATGGTGACTTGGAAGCCCTTTCTCCCACGGAATCCTGGAAACACTGTTATCTCAAGCTTCAGGAGGAACTTCTGCACAGAGACCACCCAGGACTCAGAGCTACCTGTAACCAGAGCACCTCTGCTCCTGTGTTCCTGCAGGGAGGCTGACATTCAGCACGGGTTGGGCTGAGCCCTCAGCTCCTGGAAAGGCTGGATCCCCAATCCAGCTATGGAACAGCAGAGATGGAGATGTCCTCATCAGCAAAGTCTCTGGCTACAAGCCTGGTATCTTTGGCCTGGTGGACAGCAGAGTTTTGCCCTTGTTCCTGCTGGGGGAATATCCCTCCTGAGGGCCTGCAGGATTCTCCCTGGTAGCACTGGACTTGGTTCATTCCTTCTCTTCTTGCTGCTGGGTCAGGCTGCCAAGCCTTTCCTTCCTTCCTCCCCTGGAGCTGTGTCTGCCTCCACTGCTGATGGTGCTCTTGCTTTCCTTCAGAGGCTTTTCTAAAAATTTTAACACCAGTTGCATTTTTATAGTATTTGGATTCTGCTACTTGGTGATCACTGCACGAGGACAGGACAATGTCCCTGTTCTGTCAGCTGCCCCATGGCCAGACCAGCTGGGCCACCAGCAGACCAGTTTAACCAGCACACCTGTAGCTTCCCCTCTTTAGACCACAATGGGAAGCAGCTCCTTTTGCTGTGGCCTGAGCAGAGCTGGACAGTGGGATGAGGCTGGAGCAGAGCTGGACAGTGGGATGAGGCTGGAGCAGAGCTGGACAGTGGGATATGGCTGGAGCAGAGCTGGACAGTGGGATGAGGCCGGAGCAGAGCTGGACAGTGGGATGAGGCCGGAGCAGAGCTGGACAGTGGGATGGGGTTGGAGCAGAGCTGGACAGTGGGATGGGGCTGGAGCAGAGCTGGACAGTGGGATATGGCTGGAGCAGAGCTGGACAGTGGGATGAGGCCGGAGCAGAGCTGGACAGTGGGATGGGGTTGGAGCAGAGCTGGACAGTGGAATGGGGCTGGAGCAGAGCTGGACAGTGGGATGGGGCTGGAGCAGAGCTGGACAGTGGGATATGGCTGGAGCAGAGCTGGACAGTGGGATGAGGCCGGAGCAGAGCTGGACAGTGGGATGAGGCCGGAGCAGAGCTGGACAGTGGGATATGGCTGGAGCAGAGCTGGACAGTGGGATGAGGCCGGAGCAGAGCTGGACAGTGGGATGGGGCCGGAGCAGAGCTGGACAGTGGGATGAGGCCGGAGCAGAGCTGGACAGTGGGATGGGGCTGGAGCAGAGCTGGACAGTGGGATGGGGCCGGAGCAGAGCTGGACAGTGGGATGGGGCTGGAGCAGAGCTGGACAGTGGGATGGGGCCGGAGTAGAGCTGGACAGTGGGATGGGGCCGGAGCAGAGCCGTGCTCCAGGCAGGAGCTGGCCCAGCGTTACATAACGCACCAGAGACACGTTCAAGTGATTAATTTGAGGCTCTGGCAGCCGCTTCCCTGTAATAATATTTTAAACATTACTTTTCCACTGGCCCTTGCCAGCGATCGTTATTTTGCACTGTGGAGGCTGTAAAATTTCACTTCAAGGATGGGTTTCACTCCCGTTACAGAATGTGTCTGGAATGTGCAGATGTTTCCTTCGGGGAATAGGGAGCCAATGGGCTCTAACACATCAGCCCTGTGGGGAGGACTCAACGTGCTAAGCAGCCCTATTCACAAAATCCCAAACAAACACACAGAGCCCATGGAGCTGCGCTGGGCATGCGGCTCCCGGCCCTGGGCATGGAAACCCAGGGTCTGCTGGAGCTCAGGAAGGTTCTGGGCTGGGCTGGTCACAGAGGGGTCCCTCAAGGGGCTCTTACACAGTCCCAAAGATGCCTGTTCCCTGGAGAAATCGTGCAGGCTTTGGCTGACTGGGTGCAGATAAGGTGGCTTGGAGTGCCGTGGACTCTGACGTGCCTTCCAACCCAAACCCTTCCCAGGTTCTGTTGGGTTTGAACTGGAAGAGTGCGGGGTTGGATGGGATATTGGGAAGAAATTCTTGACTGAGAGGGTGGGCAGGCCCTGGCACAGGGTGCCCAGAGAAGCTGTGGCTATCCTTGGATCTCTGGAAGTGTCCAAGGCCAGACTGGATGGGGCTGGGAGCTGCCTGGGATGGTGGAAGGTGTTGGGATTGGAACTGGATGCTCTCTAAGGTCCCTTCCAACCCAAACCATTCCGGGGTTTCATCGTTAACCTCCCACAGGTATCCAAGGGTTGTGCATCTCAAGGACAAAGCAGCTGCTGTGGATGTGCCAGAATTAGAGAAAATGGGAAGATGGGATTTAATTGCACAAAAAAATATAGTTTGCATGGAAAGCAGAGAAGGCTAAAAATTGCTTTTTATGGAACAGCTTCAAATTAAGGAGTTTCAAATTAAGGCTGTAACTATCCCTGAGGGATGTGTGGTGGGGCCGTTCTTCTTTTAATAGGATGATACAGCAGAGCATTAATGTTTTTTTACTTCTCTAATTTTCTCTTTCCTTATCATCTTCACTGCAAGGGGGAGAACAAAGCACTGGGGCATCAGATCCTTAAAGAGGAGCCCTTAAAGGGTCAGCCATGGACACAGGGAAAGCTGCAGAGGGAATAGATGGTTAGGTGGGATATGGGGCAGAAATTCTTCCTGTGAGCGTGGTGGAACACTTCCAGGGCATGTTTTGCTCAGAGAAGCTGTGGACGCTCAAAACTCTGCCTCTGGAATTGTGAGAGCCTGAATGGGGAAGTGGAAGCTCTTACAGAAAATAGATATACAAGATAGGAAAGAGAAATGTTGGTTGTGATGAGTGTGGTCTCAGCTCAGGCCCACTGAACACTGATAAGCAAAAGAATCTTAAGGAAAAGTCTGTGTCCAGCAAGGTTGAGAAGAGTAAAGAGTTTTTCAGTTATGTTGGGAATTAAAGGAGTTAGGTGTTACTGGTCTGTTAATAGATGAACATGGTCAAATTATCAATGAAAATACAGAAAAGGCAGGACTGCTCAGTAAATATTTCAGTTTTCTATTTGGAAAAAAAGCCAGGTGATGTATTTGTATCATATGAGGATGATGAAACACTTTCCACTCCAACAGTAACTGAGGAGGATGTTAAACAGCTGCTATTAATGTTAGACCTTCTTAAACCAGCAAGTTCAGATATTTTGCATCCAAGAATTTTAAAAGATCTGGCTGAAGAGTCCTCTGGGCTATTAATGTTTGCTTTCAATGGATTTTTGGGCCTTAGGGAGATTCCCAGGGACTGGATCAAAACAAATATGGTGCCAGTGTTAACAGAAGGTAAATGGGGTGATACAAACATTCATTAGCCCAATGTCCTGATTTTCTGTCCCAGGGAGGAACAGTGCTGTGCCTAGCATGGCATTAACTAAAAATTAAAGGGGATGGTATAATTAGTGGCAGTCAACATGGAAAATCCACTTATGGAAAAAAGATCTCCCAAACCTCTGCCTTTTAAGTAACTTTGCAGATGGAGGAGCAGAAGATGCTGATGTTGATGTAATGCACATCTCATTTCTGCAAGAAGTCAGAATTTGAATTCTGAGTCAAATTTTTGAGTTTGACTCAATGTCACATGTATTTGTCAGGAATTGGAATGAAAAAATCAACACTACAGACATCAAAGGGATTGAACATTGGCTTCAGAATGTTTCATAGAGCAATAGACTTCACCCAAAGAATTGTTTGGGTTGGAAAACACCTTAAAGCCCATCCAGTTCCATCCTCTGCCATGGGAAGGGACACTTCCCACTGGACCAGTTTGGTCCAAACCCCATCCTGCCTTTAAGGTCCCTCACAACCCAAACCTTTCAAAGATTCTCAGAGTCTTTACGTGAGATGGGAGCATCCTGTAGAGGGCTGGGAGCTGCCTGCTTGGGCTCGATTGAAGGAATTGGTGCCTGAGGGGTTTGCAGTGTTTGGGTTGTTAGGATGAGCCATGGAAAGCAGCCTGAGGTCAGGACTGCAGGGAGAACACTCCCGGGCTGTGCTGCAGCGGTGGTTTGGCTGGGGCTGGGGGTCTGAACGTGCTGCTCTTGGCTTTTTGCTCCCAGCTCTGCAGGTCGGGGATTTTCTGTCGCAGGAGTGGCTGTGAGCTCAGGGCTGTGCTCGGCATCACAGAGCAGCACAGTTTGCTTTGGGCTATTTTTAAACATACCAAGTACTAATCTGATGGCCCCAAATCCATGAGTTTTCCCTCTGGGAGGAAGAAAGTAAGACAAGAGGCCCCAAGGCTCTTCAGCACAGGCTGCAAAATCCTGCTCAAAGTTGGTCTCCAACACTGACAGCACTCTGCCAGGACCTGAGTGGGTCTTCCTTTCTTCTTGTCGTTTTCCCCATCACTGTTTTCAGGGAACATCCCATGCAGGAGCTGAAGGATGTTGGTGAGAATCTGAAATGAGAAGTCTCTTTAATTAAATGTTGTTGGTAAAATGTATTGGAGATGAAAATCAAGTGACAGACAGGGTTAAAATAGATACAAAACTGGTTTTCTTCATCAGCCACCCAGGAACCTGGAAAACTTGGAGGTGTTGGAGTGGGCTGTTAGCTAAAGGTTGAACAGATTGGGACTGTGAGCTGTGAAGGGGAGAGGTTTGAGGAGCATTACCTGCCCTGGGAAGGGACAGTGCAGGTGTGGGGACAGGGAAGAGGGTAGGTTGTGTCCCTGTCAGCACCGAGGTGGGTCCTGGCAGGTCTGTGTGGAGCCAGGCTGGTGCCAGCCCCATCCATGTGCTCCATGTGCATGCAGGAGGTATGGGCTGGGGACAATGGGAGCAGGGCCTGGAGCTCAGACTTTTTAAAAGACATGGGAGGAAATGGCCAAAATCCCTTTGGGTTTGATCTGCTCAGCTTTGTGCTGCTCCAGCAGTGGGAGGTGCAGAGCAGGAGGGGGTCAGGGATGTGGTGACACTGCCCTTCAGCCACCTCGTGGCTTTGGCCATGAGACTTCCCTGTGTGCCCTCTGTGTGTCTGCTTTACCTGCCATGGGGGCTTTGCCTGGTTGCTGCTGTTTCTCCTAAAGCCTCAAGCCTTTGTGAGCTCCAGGGCTTGGAGCAACCTGGGCTAGTGGAAGGTGTCCCTGCCTGTGGCAGGAGGTGGAACTGGATGATCTTGAAGGTCCCTTCCCACCTAAACCATTCCAGGATTCCCTGATTCCCTGTGGGGGCTGTTTTGCTGCTTGTGGCTTTGTTTTCCCTCTGTTTGTGCTGCTGGTGCCTGACAATGCACTGACTGTTCCTGTGTGAGAAATGGGAGAATTATTTCCCAACTGTTTGAAGAAATTACTTTTGATCTGATGCTGCCTTATCAGTCTCACGTCCTCTTAGCTGGGCTGTGCTCCGAGTTCAGCTGGGATGTGGCCTGAAGTTTTTTGCAGATCTCCCTGTGTTTTGGAGGGTCAGGCAGTCCCTGGTTCGTGGTGCTCGCTCTGCATCAGTGATGGCCAAATTGTTCCCCTGTTCCTTTTGGGATACAAAACACAGATAGCCCAGGAGGTTTCCAAGGAACAGCCCATTCAGACTTTACCAGTGGTTGCAGACGGGACGTGTGCTTTGGAGAAGCCTTCCTGGAGTTCTCCCTGTCCCTTGGCTCCAGCTCCCCTGTCAGCTCATTGACACATCCCTGTGATCAGTCCAGCATTATCCTGAGCCTCCTGCATCCTGTGAACCCTGCCTGTGGCTCATTTCTTGTGTACTGCAGAATTTACAGTGCTAGGACTAAATAGCATTGGGGTTTTATTGTTTCTCACGTCCCTAGAGGACAGCTGTCCAAGGAAAAGCCTCACTTATAAACTGAATACAAATTGAGTAATAAAAACCCAGGACACAAAGATTATCTATGCCATTCCCTGTCCCAGTGGTGAATTAATATCAGTAATACCTAAACATTTATTGAAAACTCTTCACTTTGTGTAAGGAAGATTAAGCACCAAGTAGCTCAGCTGTGTAATCCCTAAATTACAGCTTCCACAGGGCTCCCTTTTTATGGTAAAATCAAATGTTTCCAACATGCTGACTTGGAAACGTGCTGGGTTTTCAGGAGACCAGAGCTGGGCACTGGAATTGCTGTGTGCTGGCACACAGTGGCACAGGATGTGAGGGCAGATGTCTTTTGGGGGAAGAAGTGAGGATCTGCATGGAAAGCAGTTGGCTTTGGGGCTGCAGGCATCTTAACAGGATCTGCTTGAGCTCTGCCACGTGTGCTAGGAAGATACTTGGATTTATCACATCTTTGGTTGCTTTGCAGACTTTCCATGAAACAAATGAGTGTTTGCAGGGCTGACATTTCCCTGGCTGGAGCTGCAGACAGCTCGTTTACGTGCGGCACTAATTACGGACGTCAGCTTGATTTCAGTGTTTGGGTTGCTGCTTTCCCAAGCTGGAGGTCTCTGCTGTTCCCATCCTTTGCCGCGGTGTCACGGGGCTGGGTGATGCCTGAGGTTTCTTCCTCGTTCTGTGCCACATGAAGTCACCTCTTGGCAGCGAGGGCAGGACCACGGCCGGCTCAGTGCTGGCTCCTGCTCACTCGGGTGGCTCACAAGGTGGGAGGCACCTCTCAGATCGGTGGCCATCCCTGTCCCCACCTCCCTGTCCCCCTGCAGCACCTCCCTGGCCTGCCCAAGCATCCCTGGTGACACCCCAGTGCCGCCCTCACCTTCAGCTCCGTGGTTTGGGTGTTGGGAATGCGGAGATGAAATCAGCCCAGTGTAAGAATAACACGTAAGAGGAGCCGAGCTGAGGGTCCTGGATTTTGGGAGCGCCCTGGCTGGGTGGGAGATGGATGGAGCATGTAGTGCCATGGCTCCAGGACAGCCCTCCCAGAGCATGATGTTGCTGCATGAGGTAACATGTCCCCTTTGTTCCAGTGCCTCCATCCCTGCTCCGGCTCCACAGCCTTATTTGGGAAAGTCTGCGGGACACAGCTGGCTGCAGGGAGGCAAGGAGCTGCTCCTGCAGCCACAGCTGCTCTGCAGACAGCTCCCACCTGCAGGGAGGGCTTGTCCTGACCTTGCTGGGGGTGCCCTGGCTGGGGTTGGGATGCCCTGGCTGGGGTTTGAATGCCCTGGCCATGACAGGGTGCTCTGGTTATTGTGAGGATATTCTGGCTGGGGTTGGGATGCCCTGGCCATGGTTGGGATGCCCTGGCCATGGTTTGAATGCCCTGGCCATGGCAGGGCTGCTCTGACTGTTGTGAGGATATTCTGGCTGGGGTTGAGATGCCCTGGCCATGGTTGGGATGCTCTGGCTGTTGTGAGGATATTCTGGCTGGGGTTGGGATGCCCTGGCCATGGCTGGGATGCTCTGGCCTTGGCTGGGACGCCCTGGTTGTGGCAGGGGTGCCATAGCTGTGATTTCAGTGCTCTGATCGTGGTGGGGGTGGCCTGGCCATGGTGGGGACACCCTGGCTGTGATGGGGGTTCCCTGGCTGAGGCAGGGCTGTCCTGCCTGTGCATCCTGCAGGTGTTTGCAGCCTCACCTCCTCTGTTTGCTCCAGGGCTGAGGCACAGGCACAGAGGCAGTGCAGGAGGGACTGTGTCCCCTGTGGAGCCCTGAGCTCCCAGCTCATCTTCTCCCTGCTCCGGGGAGCACAGGCTCTCACAGCCCCCTTTCCTGAGCTGTGGCCCCAACCTTGCCTTTACTCCTGCAAATCCAAGGGTTTTGTTGTGCTGGTGCTCAGGGAGAGGCTTGAGCAGGATGAGGCAAGGCTGTGAGGTGAGGGAGGAGCCTTGATTCATGCCCCTGCTCAGGGAGCCCATAGTGATGGAGTGACCTGCTCATCCTGCAGGAGCTGGGAGAAACATCTGGGTCTGCCCCTGGCATATTGGGAGTGCTCTGCTCTCTTCAGGAGAGCACAGAGTGTGCAGAACATTGCAAAGATGCTCATCTCGCCTTGTATTTTGTATCAACAATTAGGATCTTGCTGTAGGATGAAAAAACATTCCATTTTTAGATGAATTTTCGTGAAAAAGTCTTTCGGGGCAAATTCCTCAGAGAGAGCCAAGGACTTGGGCCAGCATTTGAAACTCATAAATTCAAAATGAACAAATAAATTGTCATCGTGCTGTGACAGCCTCGGGGAGATGAGGGTGCTCACAGCTGCCTGCCACCAGTGAAGGGCCCCTCTCCTCTTGCTGCTGGGCTGCAGCTCTTGGGGGTGATGTGTGGTGGGGCTGGAATCTTTTTGCCTTGGAAAATCCCTGCTTGAGCATGGCTGGAAGCAGTAACTGGGCATGAAGATCCCCATGCACCGTTTCCCTGCTGTCTGTGTTGAAAGGCAGAGAGCTCCTGGTGCAGGAGAGCTGTGAGGCTGTTCCCCCCAGGCAGGGTGTCCCTGCCACTACTGCAGGACCACAGCATTTCTCCCTGTGCTCAGCACACAGGAAAATCTGTGGGTTTTCAGATTTCCATAGCCATTTGTGGGAATAATCTCTGTCCTCACCTCTGCACACAAGTGCTGCTGCTCCTGCTGTGCTACCTTGGGGAGGTGCAAGCCAAAAGACGAAGGAAAAAACAAATCTGATCAGCAAAAACCTGCCATTTTTCCTGGCTCAGGCAGGGAAAAGCACACAGAGTTTTTTCTGCTCTTTTCTGGAAAGTCTGTTCTGTGTGTCAGGATCAGCTCTGCGCTGCCTTTTGTTTCTGGAGACAGGGAAGTGTCTGCCATGGCAACGTGGGAGGCAGCCTTTGGGCTGTGCAGGGCATCTCTCGGGCAGTTGGTGGGTCTGGCAGGTGATGGAAGGCTCTGGAAGCTCTGGGCTTTGCTGTGTCTCACCAGCCAAATCACATGTCCCTGTGTCCCTTGTTCTCAGTGGCCACAGGGTGCGGAAGGGTGCAGCCTGGATTTTCACAGAATCCTGGAATGGTCTGGGTTCAAAGGCTAAAGCCCATCCAGCCCCATCCCCTACCTGGAACACCTTCCACTGTCCCAGGTGCTCCAAGCTCCATCCAGCCTGGCCTTGGGCACTGCCAGGGATCCAGGGGCAGCCACAACCTGTGTGATGGGGTGGGAAATGGGAGCTGCTGGGAGCACTGCTGGGCTTTGCTGGGAGCTGTACCTGGCCCCTCTGGAGCTTTGCTGCCCCACAGAAAGCTCAGCCTTGGTGGTGGCTCAGACCTGGAGCTTCCCTCCCTCCTGGGCTCTGCCCTGGCCACACGGGCTCCTCTCGCTCTGACGCCTCTCCAGCTCTGGATGCTTTTCCCATTACTGTTCTGGCAGGGCTCCCTGCACAAGAAGGGCTGGGGAAGTTCTGCCCTCTCCCTCCCTCCCTTTTTGTGAAATGGAGGCAGAGCGGGCCCACAAATGACATAATGAGAGCATGACATCAGGCTTGGCAGCGGGGCCGCCCATACTGTGCCGAACATTATATGTTCTGTGGAATGAGGGAGCAAACAGCAGTGCCCAAAACCAGCCTGGCCCAGCAGTGTGCAGGAATAACCCCTGGCTGGCACTGAGTGGGGCTCTGAGCATCAGCAAGGGGTGGAGTGGGTGGCACTGGGCCCTGCTGCTCTGTCCTGCTCCCCTCAATCCACACCGAGCCCTCCCGCTTCCTTCCTCTTCCATGAGCCAGTTCTTGATGCCTTTTCCCCCAGAATTCCCCAAGTTCATTGGCAGCAGGTCGGGTGGGTGGTGTCTGTGATGGAGCCATGCTCACCCTCTCTGTGAGGTGGGCTGTGGTTATCCAGAGCTCCAGAGGGGCTGAGGGATGCTCCCAGCATCACACAGGGATGGAGCAGGGCTGGGATGGAGCTGAAGGCTCCCAAGGCTCTGGTTGACGCCCTCATTACTAAATATTCCCTTATTTCCCAAAGCTTCACCTTCCTCACTAAACCTCCTCCCTTTTCCAGAAGTGTTTGAATCTCTCTCTTTGCTGGGCTGGGAGGTGGAACGTGGCAGTGTGGGCAGCTCTCAGTAACACAGCTTGTGTCCTGTGCTCTAGCTGCTGGCGAGTTTTGGTGCCCCACATCCCACAGAATGACATTGCATGGCTCCATTTTACAGCTGTGGAAACTGAGGCAGGACTGAGCAGTTGTGATTCATGGCTGCCCTGTTCCAGGAGGCACAGCGTGTTCCTCAAGTCCCCTGAGCCACAGGAAATGACATTTTTCTTTCTCCTCGTGAGGAGGGCGTCAGGCTGTGTGTGCAGAGAATGTCAATGGAGAGCCTTGTTTGCTGCTGGCTTCAGCTCTGCTTTGAACCTGCTCCGAATTTCCTCCAGCCTGGCAGTGGGCTGGGAAAATACAGTCGTGGCAGTTTGTGGTACAGCCAGGCTGTGCTCTGTCCCACAGCCTTTGCCTTGGCTTTTATTGCTCAGTATTTCCTGGTTCTTTTTTTGTTTTTCTGCAGCCCAGCTTGGTTCACAGCCACCTCTTCCATGCCAGGAAGGCATAAGATGATTTTCCATGCACATTGGAGAGGGAGCAGTGGGAGAAGGCAGCTCTGTGGCTCCTTCCTGGAGGTGGCAGGCACTGGATCCACCAGTATTCCTCACTTCTCCAGGCTGTCCTGGCAGCAGGAGCTCTGCTTCCCTTGCAGGCTCCACACCCAGGAGGTCAGGGAGGGTGAAAACTGAGAGGTTTTACACCAGTTCCTCATGGGATCACGAAGGCAAGGAAGTAGCAAGGGAATTTCCCTGGTTTGTAGGTACCCGTGGGTGCCAGCCTGGCCTGGATGGAGCTCAGCAGTGTCTGTGGATGTGGGAGACAGGTGGGAACCTTGGGATCCTTGGGCAGCATCTGAGTTGTAGTGAAGTGACATAGTGTCAGGGCTCGGGTTAATTGGAGCCCCCAGGGGTTCAGCCTCTGGAGCTGAGCCCCATCTCTCCCCTGGGAATGCCAGTGGTGGAATCTCTGCACATTGGGCTGGGGGTCAGGTGGGTGAGCTCAGCTGGTCACACCTGATGCCAGCTGGGCCCTGGAGTGTGCAAGATGCCAGCCAAGGTCTTTTATCAGCAGATAAAGGAGAGCAAGGCACAGGAGCCCTGTCCAGCCATGAGACACGACAGTGCTGGCACCCCAAATCCAGGATCTGAGTGTCCTGACACCTTCCTGAGCTCCCCCTGCAGCCAAGGAGCACCTTGGAAGAGGCTCTTGGAAATGGCAGAGCCCTGTTTTTGTAGCAGCTGAATGGTTTTGTTTGGAGGTTTTGCTTGTCTGGGCGAGGAGCAGGAAGGCATCTGAGCTGAAACTCCCATTTCCTTTCCTTGGACTTGAGGTGCTGCCTAAAAACTAAATGGGTGGCTTCCAGGTATTTCAGAGGAGAAGAGAAATATTTGTGCTGGTCTCCCTGTGAGGTGGCTGGCTGGAGGTCTGGTCCTTCTGGTCCTTCCCCACCTGGGTGCAGTAGGGACAGAGGGGTTCAGTGAACAGAAAATGCTCGAGGAGAGGCGGAGCGGGGCTGTCCCTGGGCAAGGGGCTGTCCTGGCTGGCAGTTCCTGGACTCCAGTCCGAGCTGTCTCCGTGCTTGTCTTCCAGGTGGGAGCTGGGAGCAGCTTTGGGGCTGACTCTGCTGTGCCCTGTGCAGAGTGTGGCTCAGCCAGGGATGCTCTGTGCTCCTCCACTGCTGGCCCAGCTGTTCTGAGACAGAGATCGCTGGCGTGAGCGGATATTTTTGTTACCGTCCTTTTTCAAATGTATTTATTGAACTTTTATTTTGCACATTTCTTGGACTTCTGTATTGGTGTTGCTGGTGAGCTCTTCTGAATCCACTCTCAGCTTGGCAAAGAACTCCCAGACTGCAAAATCAGGAAAATAAACCTTCTAAAGAGACATCCATCCCTGTTACTTATCCCCAGTTTCCTGGAATAGTATGCAATTTTCCTGCCAGTTTGGCAGAATTATTTTCATTTGGATAAATGAAGCTTAAATGTCAGATCAAACCAAGAAATCATTGATTAAGGGGTAGAAATAACAGGTGAGACAGCCAGGAGAAATGAGAGGAGGTGTTTGTAGGAAAAAAGGTGAGGGAGGAGATGGCAGGAGAGCGGCTCTGGTGACAAAGTGTGTCCAGCCCTGTCCTCTGCTGGGAGCTCAGCCAGAAATCCATGAAGGATAAGAACCATCACATGGCCTTGGAGTAAGTGTTTTGATGCTGCTAAAAGAAAGTTTAGGCCAAAGGAGATTTTTCTGAAAATGAATAGTGAAGTTTATTGGGAACAAGTGGAGGCTGATGAGCAAAACTTTCACTTCTTCTCTCACTGACATTTAAATTTGGGGAGGAAGATGATGGGTGAGGAGAGAGCTGGGCTGGACAGGGAGAGTTTGGTTTGGATGAGCTGAAGGCTGTTGGTGTTACTGGGAGCAACTGGAGATTTTTTTAAGCAGTGTTCCTTTTAGAATGACAATCTGTCCTGATTTCAAATGGAAAATATTCTTTGTTGCTTCTTCTTCCATTTTAAGCTTTTCCAAAGAAAGACAAAAAGATGTTTAAAACGTAGAGTTGACGCATCAATTGTGTAATTACTGATCAGGGCTTTGGCACGAGAAACACACTTGGAAGTTCATATAAATTTTTCTCTGAGTTAATTACTACTTGAGTCTAAAATACTTCTTAATGACTTCTTTGAACATAGATTAGACTTGAATATCTTTTAAGAGGATGCATCACATTTAGTACCACGTGTGACATGGTGTAATTGCTCCAGGTGTGCTGCAGATTAGGGGCACATCCTGAGACTCCTGATCTCTTTTTTGCAGGTTGTATGAGCAGCAAATGCTTTATGGTTTTGGGAAAGGTGTTTTCTTTGGCTGGGAAAAATGCTCTGCCTTCAACACACCACGTTTCCAGTTGGGATTCTGGCTGGAGTTTGGAGAGAGGCTCTTCTGAGCTCTGGTAATGGAGGTGTGACAAAACAGGGCTGAATGAAGGCTGAAAAGATTTTTTTTTTCTTTCCCTAGGGATCTTTCCTATAACAGGATCAGTGGTTTAGATGTTGAGCTATTCAGAAGCCTGACTTCGCTGGCAAAGCTGTAAGTACCTGCTGTGCCCCCCAGTCCTCCCAGTACCCCCAGCAGGGCTGGGCTGGGCCCTGGCTTGTGTTGCACTGGTTTGCTTTATTCTTGCTCCACCTCATCTCCTGAGCCCCACGTGGTTCTGTCCATGGGCTTCTTCCGTGAGACCTTTAGCTGCTCAGTCTGGTGATTTGGGAATTATTGGCATTTGGGGTTGGGCAGGGTTTGACCCTCTGTACTGCTGGATGGAGAGGAGCTCAAGGCCAGAGAAGGAGGATTATTACAAGATGTCTCTTGGTACTGGAAGGGACCTTAAAGCCCTTAAAGGACACCTCCCACTACCCCAGGTTTCTCCAAGCCCTGTCCAACCTGGCCTTGGACACTTCCAGGGATCCAAGGGAGCCAGAGCTTCCCTGGGCACCCTGTGCCAGGGCCTCCCCACCCTGAATAAAAAGCTGCAGTGAGGAGGAAGTTGCTTCTAACATGATGAACTTTTCTCTCTCTTACAGAGATATAAGCCACAACCAGATTTCTACATTAGAAGATGGAATATTTGATAATTTATTTAATTTAAGTGAAATGTAAGTTCATCTTCTTTGTTTCCCAGTTCTTTATTTGGACCTTTCCTTGAAACATCCCTTCTTTTCCTGGTGGGGTGGGAGGCTGTGCTGACTTGGAGAGATATTGGGCATGTGCCCCCCCAAGCAGATGTTTGGGGTGTCTCCTGTTCCTTCCTCAGGCTCTGTCCTGCCCCTGGGTCCTGTTGTCCCAGTCCTGACCTCTTCCTGGTCTTTGCCTCTGTCTCCTGGGTATCTCCAACCTCTGCTGCTGCCTTCTTGTCTTCCTGGCTTCTCTCCCTCACCAGCCCTGCTGAGGTTCTTGTCTCTGACCCTGCTCTGGGTCCCACTGTCCTGTCATGGTCACACCTTGGGGCTGGAGCACCCAGTGATTCCTGCAGTATGGTAGGTCCTGACTGAGGGGTCCAAGTCACTTGAAGATGTTGTCCTTAAGTGATTCAAGTTTTTAGGTTTTGTGTTTTAATTGAAGTCTTTTGATGTTGTGTGAAGGGAGGGGAGGGGAAGCCACACATTTCTAGGAGAGATCCCTGAAGTCACAGCACAAAAGGCATTTCTGCCTCTGGGTGAGCCAAAGGATTAACCCATGCAAGCCTCTTGGCAAGTGAGAGAAAAGCTCAGCCCCACATTGTCCCCGAGGAGAGGACACAAAGAGCATTGTCAGCTTTGCAGCTTGGCTCACAAGTGGCTCTGGAAAGATACAGAGGCCCAGGGTTGGGTCCCAGGGAGCCTGTCCCTGCTCAGCCTGGGGGCAAAGTGGTGCTTTCATCCCCAGAGTGGGGGCTGAGCCCTGCAGACACCCAGCCCCGCTGGCATCAGCTCCACACACAGCTCCAGCTCTGTCCTGCTCACAGCCGAGTTTAGATCAAGCTTAGCTGCAATTAAAGTTTCCCCTCTTTTCATTGAACTGCCACATGGAAAGATTATCATAGACTTTGCATTTCTTTTTTTGACAGATCATTTTTATTCTCTTAGCTATTTTTTAATAGGGCTGTAAATAGCCCTCCCAAGCAGGAGAGGCTGCCCTCATACCCTGGGGCTCTTGCATGGCAGATTTTTTTAGATATATGATTGTGTCTGTCATTTGCTTCTAATTGCAACAATTATTTGTAGAGTTAAAAAAGTACTTGGAGTACTTGCCTAATCTAGCCTCTAGAAAAATCATGTTAATTATTGCTTGATTCCCTATTCATTAACTCCTCTCCCAGTTATTCCAAAGCCTTTCAGTGGAGTGGCACAGATGGGAACAGGGAGGGCTCGGCACACTGCTGTAATTAAGGCTTAGCACATGTCACATTAATCCCTAACTCGTTCTGATCTCCCTTTGACAGAAACTTAAGTTGGAATCCATTTGCTTGTGACTGCAAACTGTCCTGGTTGCCCCGTTGGGTGGAAGACAGTAAAGTGAGAGTCCTTGAGGCATCGGACACGAGGTGTGCCCACCCCCCCGAGGTGGCCAACCTGTCCCTCTTCGATGTCCTGTTCCTCAATGCCACCTGTGGTAAGGAAGGGCTGTGGGGTGGAGGTGGCTGCATGGGAGAGATGGGCTCAGGAGCAGCTTTAGACCCTGAGTGACCAGTTGTACTCGAATTAAACAGGAATTGGTCACACAGTCTGTACCCTGATGCCTTAAGGACCACGGCACACCAGGGCTGAGATTGGCCCTGACCACAGACCAGACACCACAGGGCTGGCTCTGTGACCTGCAGCCTCAGGCTTTCATTCTCCCAGGGCTGAACAGGCTGACCCCAAGCACTGAAACCTTGTGGCAGGTGATGGCGCCTGAGGACATGCTGAGTTGGGTCTTTGCAGGTGGCAGGGCTCCACTCTGGGAGTGTTGGATGAACACTGCCCTGATCTACAGCCACCTGCTGCAGGGGCATTTTACTGACTGCTTGGCCAGGAGAAATGTCAGGCAGTGATTCCCTGGAAAAGGGAGAGCCCTAAGGAAACTAATCCTGCCTGGATGCTTGGTTATTCTGGAATAAGAGAGAGGGAGGGAGAGCAAAGGCTCCCTATGGAGGCAGCAGGAATCTCCTTTATTTGGGAGCTGTGTGACAGGAGGGTGCAGGGGTCAGGCTGAGTGACACAGAGCTGGTGGGAGCCAGCTGAGCTGCCTGGTGAGGCACAGTGTTCCCCAGGACCAAAATCCTGGTGGCGGTTGCTCTTCTTCCCCAACAAAGCTACCCCAGCTTGCAGCATCTCACAGGAGTTATCAAAGGGAAAAACACTTGGCGCTGTTACTGCTCTTGATAATTAGTTGTTCCCTCTTGAACTACTTTAAGTCAGTGTGGAAACAATAATGTGAGGCTGCCTTCTGGGTAATTCACTGTAATGGGAGTCGCCTGGGACAGCCTGCCAGCTCCTGACAGTTCTCAGTGACCAGCAGGGGATGAAGGATGACCAGGCTGGTGGTGGAAAGCAGAGCAGTTCCCGTGCCACACTGCTCTCCGGGGACTGTTCTTAGGAGAAGTGGCTCAGCGTTTGCAGGAGGGCCTTGGAGGAAGCTGGACAGTTGGATGGGTTTGATCTGGGAAGAGCACACGAGGCTGGAGCTGTTGAGATGTTTGGGGGAGATGTTGTAGCAACCAGCAGCAACGGCGGCGCAAACGTGGCGGGGCCGCGTGGGCAGAGGCCGAGGGAGAGGCCCTGCCTGTGTGTTTGTGGAGGGAAACATCCCACTCTGAGCCAGAGAGGGGGGATGACACTCAAGGGAGTGAGCTGTTCCTCTGGGCCTGGGCTGTCGTGGCTCTGTGTCTGTACCTGTGTGTCCCTGTTCCCTGTCCCTGCATCCTTCCCGTGGGCATCCCAGCAGCCCCTCGGGTGCAGCTGGGCCTGGCAGTGCCCTCCTCTGCAGCACCACGTTTTCCTGCAAGGAGGGAAGCTCTCGGCTCTCCCTATGGAGAAAGGAGCCTTGGGGAGTGGGCCTGGTGGAGGGTCCATTGGTGTCTCCCCTGTGTCCCCAGTGTGCCACTGCACAAAGGTGTTTGGGGTTGGATTTGCTGCTGGAGGTTCCAGGCAGCACATGGTGCGACATTCTGCACTGACCAAGCCAGGGTGCCACCAAAGGACACCCTTTAGTCATGGTCTCACTTGGTAGCAAGTCCTGTGGGCTCCTCTGAGTGTCAGACTCGGCGGCTCCACATCCCCTGGGAGTGTCAGGCTCTCCAAAGCCCTTTTTAATTTATTGAGTGCTGCTGCTCCATAAATCTGTGTGACTGGCTTGTTATTTCTGTCATCGCTAATTAGCATAAAGAGTTTGGAAACTGTTGCTGGGGGATTAAAGACTTCCCAGGCAAGTCTCAAAAAGGAAATTCTCAGAGTAGGAGCTGAGCAGGAGAATTCCATTCCCAGGAGCGTGGGGTGGTTCTCTTGGAGGGTCTCACCAATCCATGGCATCCCAGAGTCTGTTTTGCAAGAGGATCTTCTGTTCTGTCCTGCAGGAGCTCAATACATCACGTGTCTGACAGGAAACCACACCGAAGAAGCTGAGCTTGTCATCCTTTTCACATCTGTCCACCCTGGGAACCTCACTGAGGAGACCTGCAGTGCCCTCTGTTACTCCCAAGACCAGGAATACGGGGGTTTCAGCCCCCAGGGGCAGTGTTTGTGTGGAACTGCCCACGAATCAAACTCTTCCTCCGGCTGTTTGCCATTTTGCACTGAGCATTTGTCTGGGCAGGCCTGTGGTGGCCCCTTGCTCGTCCCGTGCCCTTCCAGGCCCACCTGCCTGTGTCTTTCACAGGACTCCAGCCTCGGTACAGCCTGCACCAGCCCGTGCTCTTCAATGTCAGTATTCCCATTGCTGTCAGCACTTTACTGTGGGAATTTGGGGACCAGTCTGAGGTTCTCAACACCACTGGACACACAGCTGTGCACAGCTACGCCTTACCCGGGCACTACAATGTCACTGCCACCCTCCTCGTGGGCTCCAGGGTCCTGCATGAGCAGGCAGAAGTCGAGGTGGTGGCTTCACCCCAGCAGCTGGAGCTGCAGTGTCCTTCCCTGGTGGTGGCAAACGAGAGCCTGGACATCCGGATCCGCAACAGGGGCGGCACCGGGCTGGCGGTGCTCTACGGGATCACTGCGGAGCCTGGCCAGCTGGGCAGGGGTGAGCAGGGCTCCTGGGGGTGCTGGGCAGGCTGCCATGGCTCCTGGGCCTCCCCTCCCAGTGAGGGGTGGCTCCTCTGGGCACTCCTGGCTCCCTGGCTGAGTGGGGAACGCTGAACAGCGATGGGGTTTGTTGCCTTCAGGGCTGGGACGTTCCTGGAGCCTCTCTGCCCTGGGTGGGTTGGGCTGTGTGGCCCGTGGAGAGGACATCACCCTTGTGTTCTTTCTGCAGCAGTTCACCCCATGTGCCCCCCTGAGGGCTTGGTTTTCCCGGGAAATAACCACTGCTACCAGCTGGTGGTGGAGAAGGCGGAGTGGCTGGAGGCGCAGCGGCACTGCCAGGAGCTGGGGAATGGGGACCTGGCTTTCGTCAGCAGCCCCGACATCCAGAGCTTCCTGGTGGCTCATGTCATCAGGTGAGTGAGGAGGGCAAGGCTTGGCATCACCCAGGGACAGGTTTTGGGTTCCTGAGGGCACATTGCAGAGGGATCTGCCCGGGCTGAGCATGAGGAGGTGGTGGGGGTGAGGCTGCTGAATGAAGAGGAGGAATGAGCAGAGCTCGAGCCCTTGCTGGATGTGGTTTCTTTCCTTAAAGACTGTGGAGGAAAGAGAGGAATGGGGCAGAGTCACAGCTGGGAATTGAGACATTGGTGGGCTTCTAGTACTCTGTGTGCCTGTGGATGCCTGTGAAATGTGAAAAGGGATCCTGTGCCCTTAGACACTGCTGCAGCCCAAAGCCCAGACCCTTTCCCCTCCTGTCTCTCATCCTGGGAAGCAGCAGTGCTCCTCTCCAGTAGCATCTGTTCCACCTCAGGACTGGGCTTTATAAACAGAGAGTGCTGCAAGTGTCAGCCTTTGATTAAATCCGCCCCTCTGAGTGCCCTTTCTCCAGCCAGTCATTCCGGGGGAGGGAGGAGAACCAGGAGAGCTCTCAGGGCCTGACAGCCCTTGTCAGCACTCCCAGCTGCAGCTGTGGGAGATGGGCTCCTCACAAACACATCCCAGAAAGCACATGGAAGGGAACAGCTGCGTGTGACGTGGGCTTTGAACGCTCCCGCTCGAGGGCTCGCAGCCCCTTCTTCCCAGACTTGTCTCCCTGCCCTCTTCCCTTCACACGGGGCTGCACCCTGAGATTGCAAACACGTGTTCCCTGCTCCGGGGAAGGGAGGCTGGCCCTCTACACGGGTTAGAAGCTGGTCAGGGGTGCTGGGATGTGGCAGGAATTGCGTGTGGAGCTGCCGGGCTGCGGCGCACGGAAACCATGAGACCTCAGAGGGAGTGAGGCTGTTCCCCAGCTGCTGCCCCACGGGCCCCTGCTCCCCAGCCCCCTCTGGGCCATGTGTTTATTTTATTAATCCATGCAGATAAACAAGAAGGAGGCAGCTCCAGGATGTGATTTCTCGGGTGATAAAGGCGAGTGGGCCGAGCTGCAGGCTTTTGGAACATGCAGCTTCCATAGTTCCTTGTGGGAAGATGGCAGAAGCAGGAAGCTGTTTCCCATTCAGGCACTGAGCACTTCTTCTCTCCTTTGCTCCTGGTGTGGGATGGCCTCCCCAGGAGCAGCATGTGCTGAGCTGGTCCCTCCTTACCTGCAGAAGCAGAGGGGACACCACTTTCTGGGCAGCACAGAGAGCCCTTCCAAACCTCCCCCAGCTTGTTCTGCTCCTCCTGCCCCAGCAAGGCAGCTCAGTCCTTCCTCAGAGGCAGAGGAGAGCTCACATCTTGCTTAAAAAAAAAAGGGCATTCAGGGTCCTCCTGTTCCCCCTGTAATGGAATGGGGCAGGGTGGGAGCCAGCCAGCAGCTTGTCTTTTAGTTATTCCTTTCTTTCTTATTGATTTTTTTTTCCTAATGACTTGCAGTTAGATCATAGCTGGAATTAGAAAAGGAAAATCTCCACTGAGTTTTCCTGATGGCAGCAGGCAGGCGGTTTCCTATCCTGCTCTCCCTAATTCCCTGCCAGTGGTTCAGGAGCAGAACACAGCCTTTATTTATTTTTTAATCTCATTTGCAGTGAAAACTACTGATTCATGGAACAAGTTATTTTTGTCATCGTTTTTCAGCATGACCTCATGAATCATTTCATCTGGCATGAGCCTGGGGGTGGAGAGGCACCAGTTACCACCAGTTATCTCCCCAGTCTGCATTACAGAGCCCTGGTACCACCCTGGGAGTGCCTGGTACCACTGCTGGGGCAGGCAAGGGCATGGCAGGATTGATTTCCACCTGCAGGAGAAGGAGCTGAGAGCTTGGAAGGGTGCAGGATGTTAATATGGAGAAGTTAATAGAAGTTAATATGGAACAAATGCCTCTCTTTCTGCTGGGTGCAATTAGAAACAGCTCTGCAGGCTCTTTGTGGCTGTGAGAGACCTCTCAGAACTTTCCACCAGGATCTTTGCTGGGATTCAACCAGTTTCCAAATGGGGCAGGGACAGTTCAGCTCCTAAACGGAGCCTGGCAGTGTCCTGGGAGGGGGGGTTCAGCCTCCTGCAGTGCTCCAGCCTCTGCTTGTCCCCTCTGGCTGCTGCCTGTCCATGGTGGCTCAGGAGCTCATTACCTCTGGGAGCTGCATCCAGAGAACTCCCAGTCCTGGCACTGTTGAGCTTTAATCCTGCACTGGTGCCAGTCCCACCTGCAGTGCAGAATTGTCTGGTGGTAAATCCCACAGGTCTGCACAGCAAAAGGAAAAGTTTTGTAAGGGATTCAGCTTTCCCAGACAGTTCTGTGTGACCAGATCATTCCTCTTGGGCTGTGACTCAGAACAGCTTGGCAGAGTCTGGGAGGGTGATTTGGTGACAGAGTGCTCTGCTCAGAGCAGGGTGAGGCTCAAGTCAACCTGCTGCTCACAGAATCATGGAATCATGGAATGGTTTGGGTTGGGAGGGATCTTAAAACTCATCCACTTCCACCCCTGCCATGGGCAGGGACACCTTCCACCATCCCAGGTTGCTCCAAGCCCTGTCCAGCCTGGCCTTGGACACTGCCAGGGATCCAGGGGCAGCCCCAGCTGCTCTGGGCACCCTGTGCCAGGGCCTCTCACCCTCACCAGGCTCTTGGGACAGAGGAGGGAGGGCTGGAGGAGAGCAGGGCAGTGGAGTGGAGGGGCTGTTCCTGAGGTTCTGGTGGTAGAGTGATACTGAAACCCTTTAGTAACTAAAAGGCTCCATGAAATGCAGCCCATGACACCCCAGTGGAGCTGTTGTTATTATTTTCAGAGAGAACCATAGATGGCAGCTGTCCCAGCTCTTTCTAATACTCATGATTTCCTGAAATCCCCCCTCCCCCTTCTTTTTTTTTTTCTATTTTTTTTTTTTTTTTTTGCAGGAGCCTCGATGTCTGGATTGGATTCAATGATTTTGCAAGCTCTGGAGCGCAGCAGAGAGGGGAAGGATTTAATCTGGAGAGCTGTCAGAACTGGCTGCCAGGAGAGCCCCATCCCTCCAATGCTGACCACTGCGTGCGCATGGGCCCCACGGGCCAGTGCAACACGGACCTGTGCATGGCCAAGCACAGCTATGTCTGCGAGTACAAGCCACAAGGTGGGTTCTGCTGGCCCTGCTGCCACCCAGGGGGGCAGGTGTCCCCTCACTGCCACTGCCCTGGAAAAAGAGGGATGCATGGACAGGCGTCACCTCAAAATGAGTGTGACTCGCAGCAATATTCCCAAACCAGAATCCCAGCTTCAGCCCAAAAGGAGGAGTTTGGCTTTCTCCAGTCTTTGCCATGAGCAGGAGGAGAGAGAGGAGCCAAGTTCTGAGGCAAAGCACTGGAAATAGCTTTTCCCTCTTCTTTGAGCAATCTCTGCTGCTGCCAGGCTCTGAGGCTGTGGTGCTGTCTTGGTGGCTCGGTGTCCTTCACTGTGTATTTTGGGAGATGTTGGGGTTGCGCAGAAGTTGATGAGGTGGGGTGTGATGTGATGTGCTGTGCAGGTTTGTGGTTATTCAGCTAAACAAATCTTCCACTCTGGTGTAGGAAATAAGAAAGAGAAGTAGAATGGACGTGAAACAGGGGAGAGGATTTATGTAAGGAGAAGCCATGGCTGGAGAGGGCACTGGCCTGGTCAGAGGGGCAGCAGCAGCTGCCCAGCCCCCAGAGAGCCACCAGTGTTTGCCACTGGTGGAAACCAGCTGGTTGTGGCCACATTTCCCAAGAAATCCAGGGGCACAGGGAGGATGAGAAGGTGCACCTGGTGCTTCGAAATGCCAAACAAATCATTAGTTGTTGGAAGGGAGAATTATTTGCACAGTTCCTAGAAGTCAAAATTGCTGAACATTGCAAATGAAAATGTTGTTTGTGCTGGATGAGAAGGAAATCAAGGCTCCTGTAAGGAGAAGGAAGGTACAGGATTAAGGAACTGCTGCTCTCCTGAGTGGTCCAAGCCCTGCTGCAGCTTCACAGGGTGGAGGGAACGGCCTCAGGCCCTGCTGGGTCTCATGGGCTTTGTTCCAACATTTCCTTTGTAAACAGGAGTTCTCCTAAACGCCGAAAACTTCTTTGAGGGAGACGCGGAGTTCGCCCCCCACGAGGCCGTGAGGAACGTGAGCGAAGCTGTGCTGGCAGACCCCTGGCAGGCTGAGGAGGTGAGGGGGCTTTGCTCCTCCTGCTGCTGCCCAGGGAGCCCTGGGCACACGGGCAGGTGAGAACCATGTGTGTTCTGCAGGTGCTGCAGTTCCCAGAGCTGGCCTTCCGTCACGAGGGGTTTCTCACTGCCCTGGAGTTTGTGACACAGGAGCTGCAGCAGCCCGTCCAAGTGAGGTTCCAGGTGTACAGACTGATGGATGGAGAAGGTGAGGCTTCTCTTCAATGCTTGTGGGATTGTTGGAGGGCACACCATCAAGCTAGGGCTGGCCTTGTGGCCCCTGTGGTCCTCTGACCATTAAAGGCTCGGAGGTTTGGTTCTGTTTTTTGAGGACATCAAAGTGCAGGATCCACAGCCTTGGAGAAGTGGTTATCCTGGAGAAAATAATAGAGGGAGAAGCCTCTCTCAATGCATGAGGAGAGCATGAGTGTAAGGACCATGTGGAGAAGCTCATTAATCTTCTGAGCTGTACTTTTTACTTTGTGAAGACACATGTCAGATGAGAATGTGTTCTGGTCCATCTGGCCCCACGGGTTAACAAGGAAGAACATTTTCCTGAGCCCATTTCTTCCTGATGGATGAGATAATCTAAAAAGCCTTTTATTCCTTGTACAACAGCTCAACAATCACAGTTTTGGCAACAATTAATTCTGCAGCAGAATGTTTGTTGTAGCCGTGGGGTTGGCTGGTTACAAAAGGATCTTTTTTGACACTGACAAGCTGATACTTTGACATGGAAACATTAACTTCAGAAAAGTTGCTTAATGTGTTTTCAATGTCAAGGCCAGCTCTTGCTTTCACTTGGACTCGCTTTTGCTGGAGCACAGATCCTTTCAGAGTGCAAATTGGTACGTTCCCACTGGAAAAGAGACAACTTTGGGTTTAATGATCTTGGTGGATTTTTCCAGTAAAACCGAACATTTATGTAGCAGCAGGATGTGCTGCAGTTGCAGCTTTTACTTAGAGTGGATCCATCATCAAAGTGGAAAGAATGGTAAATCTGGAGCACAGAAGTGCATTAGTAGTGTTACTCGTCAGAGTGGTGATCCCTGATTTCTCTTTCACTTCTTCCAGACTACCAGGAGGAAAACAATGCTACAGAACCATTCCCCAGTGCTCAGGATGAGGGGAACTGGACGCTGCTGGAATGTCCTCCTGGTTTCCAGTGGTGTCCTTTGACAAATCTGTGCTCATCCCACAACAACTGCTGCAATGGGACCGAGTGTGCCAACAGTTCCTTTGGCAGCAGCCCTGCCCCCAGATCCCTGCAGCCCAACGACAGCCAGCCCAGCTATGAACTCCTCAAGGAGCTCCTCTTTATGGTACCAGCTGGCCCCTCTTCCCAGTATCAGGTCAGTGTTTACTGCTGTAAGCAGGGAGTGGCTGGGGCAGTTTTCTCCTAGGGGCTTTGGGTCAGTTTGGGTTGTTCTCGTGTGGCAGGTGGAGCCACTGAGGCCCATTGGAATGGGAGGACGTGCCCAGTGTCACATGGGCCATGGGCTGCCTGCAGTCCCCTGTGCCTGGGATGCTGGCTGGTGTCCCTGCTCATGGCAGGGTGTGGAACAGGATGGGCTTTCAAGTCCCTTCCCACCCAAACCATTCCATGTTTCCTTGAAAAGGCTGTGCAGATTCCATGGGCCATTCCCATGGCATTAACACAGTGGAGATGGAGCATAAATCTGATTTTTCTGTTGGCACATTTGATTCAGTGGCCAAGGAGGGTGGAGTGGTGAAAGGTCTCCCTGTGCTGTGTTGGAATCTGCACCTTTTCTGTTGATTCCCACCTGGCAGGAAATCCCCCATTTGGAGAGTTGGGTGCTGACTGCTCTTAACACGAGGCATTCATCCAAAACCCTCTCCTCCGTCTGCAGGTCACATTCAGAAAAGAAAACATCTTTGTCCAGGCCGGGGATGTTTTCAGCATCCAGCACAACGCTGGCTCGGGCTCGTTCCTCCGCTGCCACCCCAGAGCCTCATCCCTGGACGGGGGGAGCTCCTCGGAGCGGGCCCTGGGCCCGTCCCCCAGCTGGGCAAGCAGCACCGCGTGCTCCGTGCGGGTGCGCTATGCCGAGGAGCAGCTGGTACCGGTGCTCAGCCCCCACAACCCGGGGCTGCAGCAGCCTGGGCTCTACACGGTGCGTGCCCACGTGGACAACGGGCTCTTCAGGGCCAACCTGTCCTGCAGCTTCCGCCTGGCCTCGGCCGTGTCCGGCCTGCGCGTCCTGCACCCCGCCCCGCAGGGCTCCAGGGTGTACCTGCCCACCAACCACAGCACGCTGCTGCTCAAGCTCTCCTCGGGGGTCAACGCCACGGCCAGCTGCCTGGGGGGCAACCGCAGCGTGCCCTTCATGGCCACCTGCCCGGCGGCCCTGGCGCCGCTGTGCGTCAGGGAGAACAACGACACCTGGTTTGCCGTGGTGCAGCTGGGCGGCCTCAGCGAGGGCTTCAGCACCCACGTGCTGCTGGCTGAGAACTCGGTGAGCTCCCAGAACATCACGGTCACCGTGAAGGTGGAGGAGCCCATCCGCGGGCTGAGGGCCACGCCCGACCCCGAGAGCAGAGTGCTGCTGAACACACGGGTGGTGAGTGTTTGCTGCTGCTCTCAACCCATCCCTGGTGTTTTTAGCCCTGCCCTGGAGCTGTCAGGCTGTGTTTGCCTCGGGGGAGCACTGCTTGCTGCTAAGCTGCCAGGCCGTGCTGCCTGCGCTGCTGCAGGCACAGCATGTGGCACCAGCACCAGTGCTCTCCAGCAGGAAGGCAGCTCAGCTGCACATCCCCCTGGACCCCTGAGGTAAGGCAGTGCCTCCTGTGAGGGAACACTGCCTGTCCAGGTCCCCAGGAGACTGGAGGCATGAGGAAAGGCCAGTGTTTACCTTGTTTTGCCTTGTCCACGTGGTTGTTCCTTGAGGTGTTTAGATTTGCTCTGCTAAATCCTTATATCAGCTGGCTGAAGCTGTAGAGGTGTTTCACCCCTCCAAGTCTTGGAGTTTCTCTGGTGTTTGCAGTCTTGTTTTCTCCAGTCCCCATCCCCAGAGCTACAGCCCTGGGAAGCTGCTCAGTAACTGCCCCAAATGCTCTGTACAAGCTCTGGCTGCTTCTGGCAGATGCTGTGCCTGCACCTCTTGGTCTCACCCTTCCTGCTGCCACAGGCTGTTCAGGAGGCACTGTTGGAGTGAGGAGGGACCTGCCCTGTCCAACCCCTTCAGTCTTTGGGTCAGGCACCATCCCTGGACTAGGGTCAGAGGCTCAGCTTACAGGTGTAGCTAAAGCCAGGCTGTTTCTGCAAAGATTTCAGGAGTTTATTTTAGTCAGGAAGAGGGGCCTGATCACAAGAGCAGAGTGCTGGGCTGTGGGAGCAGGGAGTGTGGGGTCTGTTCCCAGCTCTGCTGGGGATTTGTGGAGTCAGGGTCTGTATTCTCCATCAGCAGCAGAGCCACAGATGATCTGTCACCTCTGTGCCATGCTCTGAGGGCACTGCAGATGTGGGAGCCTCCCAGTCTGGCTCTGCTCCCTCTCCAGTTCAGCTGGAGATCTCCTGGGAAGTGCTGGGCATGCTTTTCTCTTGCACTAGTGTGAAATGTTCTCGTGCCTTTCAGAGTTACATCCCTGTGATGGAGGCTGGGTCAGATGTGACCTTCCGATGGACAGTAGATGATAAGCCATCTTTCACTTTTTACAATGTTGTCTTCAACGTTATCTACCAAAGCCCAGCTGTGTACAAGCTTTCGGTAAGCCAAGGCCTTTCCCATGACACCATTTCACCCCTGGGTTTCCATCTCATCCCACAAACTCCTCAGGAAAAGCAGCAGGGAGAGAAGGCAGAGTTGAGTTGAGCTTTTCACTGTGCTCGTCTTCTGTTTCTCACTGAGCTGCTCTTGCAAATGTAAATAGTTTCTTCTACTCTTACGTTACTCTGCTGTGTTCTCCTCTTTCCTTTCTCCTCTTTTCTCCAAGTTCCCCTTTATGTTCATGGAGAGTTTGTGTTTCCCCCTCCTCCCCAGCAGGAATTAGCAGGGAGCCCCTGCTCTGGCAGGCAGGAAATCTGGATTCAGAACCTGGCAGGGGCAGGATGCATCATAAGACTACTGTAGGCAGGACAAAGCTTTTCCCATGAGCTCCTGTGTTCTCTGTCCTGTCTCTTTCTCCTGTTGCAGACTGGAGTGCTGGGTTTTGCCATGGCCCCTGAAGGATGAAGCAGAGTCTGGGCCAAGGCAGCTGTTTGTTGTGGAACAGGAGTAGATCTCTGCCCAGAACATCTTTGTGTGTCATGCCCTGCAGATTCTGCTCTGGTCCAAGGTGCTGGATCTGCCCTCAGGGTGCCTCTTGGCCTCCTGAGCAGACATCAGCCCAGCCCTGAGGCCGTGCCTGCACTAATTTGCTTGGTGCAGCACTAATTTGCTGGGTGCAGCACTAATTGGCTGGGTGAAGCACTGTGCTGAGGGCCTGGGCTGCTTTCACTTGCAGAGCTGCCGAGGTGCCTGGAGGGCTCTGGGTTCAGGGCAGCACATCCACAGAGGCCCAGACACAAGCTGCTCCTACCTGCTGGGGTGGGAGGTCTGTTCCAGGGGGTTTGAAGGACCCCTCTGCCAGCAGCTCCTGCAGGTGAGAAGGTGAAGATGCTCTGTCAGTATTACATGCCTAGAAAACCACGAGGATTCTGCTCTACTCTGTCATGTCTCTCCAGTCTCCTGCATCCCTCTCCCTCCTTCACCCAGCCTTGCTCTCCCTCTCTGTGCCCATCACACCAGGATCCTGGAGCTGCACTTGATGTGCTTGGTTTTATGAGCCTCTCCCATCCCTGCTCTGTGCTCAAAGCCACTTTTCTGCCTTTCTCCCAAAGAAATTGGATGACTCCTGTCCCCTTGGTGGCAGCAGGTGCCTGAGCTCAGCAGCTGGAGCTGCAGGGCACGTCGGAGCAGGCAAAAGGGCAACTGGCAAGTTCAGAGCCAGAGGAGCCTCAGGATGAGAAGCTTCTCTCCTTGTCCTCTTGCTGTAACCCCAGCCCTTCCTTGGACTGGCTGTAGTGGTGAACATGTGGCCACTCTCTCTGCCCTGACCTGCTTACCTGCCTGGTGCTGCTGCATCAGTCCAGCCCAGCCCCACTCCGAGGGCAGCAAGGGGACCCCACACCCATTCTTTGTCCCCCTGTTCTTCCCAGCTCACCGCCTCCAACCACGTCAGCAACTTCACAGTCAACTACAACGTGACAGTGGAGATGATGAACAGGATGAGGAACCTGAGCGTGGTGGGTGTCCTGCCAGTGCTGCCCCAGAACTGCAGCGTGGAGTTCAGCGCCAAGGTTCACGTGGACTCGGCTGTGGAGGCTCTGTTCCTGTGAGTCCTTTGCTGCTTGCCCAAACTTGGGATTTTCCTGTGCACATCTTGCCTTGCCTGCACAGTTTCTCTTCCCAGGGTCAACTGGTCCATCTCAGCTCAGCTGCTGTTTAGTTGATATGAAATCCCTTTGAGTGGGGGTCACACACCTGTAATTCAGGCTGAAATCCTTTTGGTTTAAAGTGTTACAACACTGTTTTAATTTGGATTCTTCCTCTTCTTACCAGTGCTGTGCTCCTCTCAGCACAGCTGCTGCTTTGGTGCTTGGCATTCTGCTTCTAAGTTTTTTTTGGAGAACCCAGACCTGACCTGAAAGACAAGCCAGGATTCCTCTGGGATTTCCGTGATTCTCCTGTTGTGCAGTGTAACATGGTTTGCCTTTTCCTCCAGGTGGGATTTTGGAGATGGTGTCCAGGAGACATTCCTGTTCAAACCTCCCTACAACAAGTCTTTCCTTGTTCCTGATCCCAATGTCCATGAGGTTGTCATTGAGCACAACGTTTCACACATCTACCAAGACCCAGGTATGCTCAGCAAGGTTCTTCGGGGAAGAGGGGGCTCAGATATTTTTGGTATGAGGGGTGTACAAGGCACCTTCCAAAGAAAACAGGGCTTGGAAATCATTGCCTGATTCCTGAGCCAACAGCCAGAGTGACTGGAAGTCTCCAGCAGTTGCCATCCACTCTAACTCTGTTTCCCAGGGAAGTTTGGCCAGGCTGTAAGAAGCAGGTCCACCACACTCAGCCCCATTTTGGGCAGTCTCAGCAGGAGCACGAGGGGCAGGCGAGCACCGGGCTGGTGGGAGGGCTGGGCAGCAGGAAGGGTCTGTTCTGTGAGTGAGCAGGAAGAACATCTTTTCTCTCTACCTGTTGGACTTGGCTCCTTTCTTGGTGCCCATTCACACAACTCTGGTGTAATTCCTGCTGGTGCTGGGCTGGAGCAGGGCACAGCACAGGTGCAGAGTGTCCCCTTTAGCCCCTGTCACGCCCCACCACAGCACTGAGAAGCTGTTGACCGACATGTCCTCACCCTGCTCTTGTTCTGCTCTCTCCCAATGCAGGAGAATATGCCCTGATGGTTGTTGTGTCCAACCAGTATGAGAACCTCACCCACCTGAGCCCAGTTCACGTCCACAGTTACCTGATTGACGTGAAGGTGGAGGCAGAGGAGGATGTTTTGGTCGTGGGCCGGCCGGTCACCTTCCGGGCCACCCCCCTGCCGTCTCCGTACGGCGTCGTGTACACCTGGGACATGGGGGATGGCTCCCCCCTGCTCACAGACATCCAGCCCACAGTGACCTACAGCTATCCCCACAGGGGGGTGTACAACGTCACCGTGACAGCCAACAACACCGTGAGCAGCGTGGAGACCGTGGAGTGCTACCAGGTGTTCGAGGAGATAACGGGGCTCCGCGTTTCTGCGGGCGAGGCTGCAGAGCAGGGAGCAGCCGTCACCATTAACGCCTCTGTGCAGACTGGGGACAGCATCACCTGGACATTCGACATGGGGGATGGCACAGTGCTGAGGAGCCAGGTGCCAGTGGTGGAACACGTGTACATAAAGGACATCAACTGCACCGTGAACGTGACAGCTGCGAATCCTGTGAACTCTGTCTCCCAGGCAGTTCCTGTCCGGATATTTGTCCTGGAAGTACTCAAAATAGAGCCTGCTTCTTGCATCCTGGAGCACCCAGATGTGCAGCTCACTGCCTATGTGACAGGGAATCCTGAGGAGTACATCTTCGACTGGACTTTTGGAGATGGCTCATCCAACGTCACAGTCAGCAGGGACCCTGTGGTGACACACAACTTCACCCGGAGCGGGACGTTCCCGCTCTCCCTGACCCTCTCCAGCAGCTTCAACAAGGCTCACTATTTCACCAGTGTCTGTGTGGAGCCGGAGATCCTCAATGTTACCCTTCTCCCTTCCAGGCGCTTTGTGAGGCTCGGGGAAGAGACCTCTTTCCAGGTCAGTGCCGTGCCTCCCTACCAGTACCGCTACCGCTGGGAGTTCGGCAACAACGAGTCCACCAGGTCCAGTGGGACTGAAGTGACCTACACCTACAAGAACACCGGGGTCTTCCTGGTCACAGTGACCGTCTCCAACAACGTCTCTTTCAACAACGACACAGCCTTTGTGGAGGTGCAGGAGCCAGTTGGGGTAGCCAAGATCGAGTATAATGGGACAGATGTTCTGGAGCTGAACCAGATCTACCTGTTCTCTGCCAGCATGAATGGAACCAAAGTGAGTTACTGCTGGGACTTTGGGGATGGCACTGTCCAGCCTGGGCAAGTGGCCACCCACTCCTACAACAGCACGGGCCACTACAGCATTACAGTGGTGGGGCAGAACGAAGTGAGCTCCAACGAGACCACCGTCGACATCACCGTGAAGCGGCGGCTCTCTGGCCTGACCGTCAATGCCAGCAGGACAGTGGTGCCATTGAACGGGTCGGTGAGCTTTGTAGCCACCCTGGTGGCTGGCACTGCCATCCGCTACTCGTGGATCCTCTGTGATCGCTGCACTCCCATTCAAGGCTCCTCCACCATTTCCTACACCTTCCGCTCCGTGGGCACCTTCAACGTCATCGTGACGGCTGAGAACAAGATCAGCTCGCTGCAGGACAGCATCTACGTCTACGTCCTGGAGCAGATTGAGGGCCTGCAGGTGGCCAGCACTGACCTGGTGGAGGACATGTATTTCCCAACTAACAGAACACTGCATTTGCAGGCCGTGGTGAGGGAGGGCACCAACATCTCCTACAGCTGGGTGGTCCAACGGGATGGCGTCGCTGTGCAGACCTTCGCTGGGAAAACCTTCCCCTTGAGCATCCTGGAAGCTGGGAACTACACTGTTTACCTGAAGGCCACCAACATGCTGGGCTGTGCCACTGCTAACAGGACACTGGAGTTCATTGAAAGCCTTGGTGTCCTAAAGCTCTATGCCTTCCCCAACCCAACTGCTATTAATGCCTCTGTGAACATAAGTGCCACCATAACCAGTGGCACTGGTGTCACATATGTGTGGTACCTGGAGGATGGCTCCTCTCCTGTCACCTCTGAACCCTTTATTATACACTCCTTCCAAAGCCCTGGAATGATTGAGGTCATTGTTGGAGCAGAAAACAAGCTGAATTCAACGAATGCCACTGTTTCTGTCTGTGTGGAGGAGGTCATCGAGGGGCTGAGTATAGGGACAGCAGAGCTGGACTGTAGGTACGTCTCCTCAGGCTCCACGGTGGTCTTTGAGGGGGAGCTGCAGAGGGGGACTGAAGTGAGCTGGCTGTGGGAGGTGCCAAATGGCACACTGAGTGGCCAGTCTGTGGCAGTCATGTTCCCCACAGCAGGGCTGTACACGGTCCATCTGAACGCGTCCAACCACGTCAGCTGGGCTCTGGCCAGCAGGAACATCTCGGTGCTGGACAGGATTCAAGGCCTGGAGGTTGTTGCCAGCAAGAAGGTGGTGGAGCCAGGGGAACAGGTCACCTTTGAGATCAGGATGCTTTCAGGTACCTCTGTGAGTTACCTGGTGAGCATTAGTGGGGACTACTCCGTGGTGCTCAACGGCTCCAGGTACAGCCATGAGTTCACCAAGAGTGGTGATTACCTGGTGACCGTGACCGTGCAGAACCAGATCAGCATTGCCCACGCCCAGGTGCTGATCTCTGTCCTGGAGCCCATCCAGGGTGTCAGGCTCCTGAACTGCTGCGAGGAGGGCATTCCCACGGGCACAGAGAAGAGCTTCAGTGCCCACGTGGACAGTGGCTCCCGCGTGTCCTTCTCTTGGCAGTTCTGCCTGTGGAAGGAGCGAGGCCGGTCCGTGGTTGCTGCGTCAGGAGAGAGAGTTTCCTACGCTCCAGAAGCTGCAGGGCTGCTGGAGATCCATCTCACTGCCTTCAATGACTTGGGAAGCATCAACATCACTAGGACCATCCAGGTGCAGGACCCCATAGTCCAGGTGTCCCTCAGTGCCACCAATGCCTTTGTCAACAGGACAGCACTGTTTGAAGCAGTGGTGGTGCCCAACAGCAGGAGCATTGAGTTCTTGTGGAGCTTTGGGGATGGCTCTTCCACTCAAACCACCAGGGTTGCAGTGGCCAACTATTCTTACCTCAGCCCTGGGGATTACCTGGTGGAGGTGAATGCCACCAATCTCATCAGCTTCTACATAGCCCAGCTCACGGTCACCGTCAAAGTCCTGGAGTGCGAGGAGCCCGAGGTGGAGTTGGCCCTGCCACCGCAGGTGGTTATGAAGAGATCCCAGAGGAACTACCTGGAAGCACAGATTGACCTCCGAGGGTGCATCAAGTACCAGACAGAGCACCTGTGGGAGATCTACCGAGCACCCAGCTGCATGAACTTGGATGACTCCAGCAGGATCCGTCTGCCAAACGTTGACGTGAACAGGCCCCAGCTGGTTATCCCCAGGCTCGGCCTGGAAGTTGGGAACTATTGTTTCATGTTTATTGTCTCCTTTGGAGACACCCCGCTGTCCAAGAGCATCTTTGCCAATGTGACTGTGATCCCAAGCAAGCTGGTCCCAATCATTGATGGGGGGTCATACCGTGTATGGTCCAACACTCAGGACCTAATCTTGGATGGGGAGAAATCCTACGACCCAAACTTGGATGATGGGGAGCAGACCCCATTGTTGTACGAGTGGTCCTGCACGTCCTCCTCCAAGGTAAGAGCAGCCTTGCACAGCCAGAGTGACCATTTGGGAGCTCCAGCTCCACCACAAACGGTGTCGAGGGAAGCTGTTGTGAGCATCTTTACCAGAGCTGGAAGGAGGGTTGCAAAGGTTCAGTTCCCAGCTCAGGGTGGTGATACAGATGTTGGTGTGGGGTGTGGTGCAGTTCAGTGTCCCTGGGCAGAGCAGGAGGGCTGGCTCTGGGAGGGGAGATTGGCAATTGCTGCTTCCCTGGCACTTGGCCCCTGGTTCCCGGTGCCAGTGCTGCTGCCATGCACCGAGGGTGTTGTGGAGCTGCTGATGCAGTCTGGCAGCTCAGGGCTCTGGCCCCTCTCCCAGTAACTGTTAAATGTCTCTAATGCCATCAGGGGACACAGTCAGACTTTGGAGAGGTCAGGTGACCACAGCTTGTGGTCACTAGCAGGTCACTGTGCTCACTGCTGACGTGGTCTGACCCTGCACTGATGGAAGGGCAAGGGAGAGCTGGCAAATCCTGATGGGAATCCACCTCAGCAGCATTTTTGATTGAATGTGGAACTCCTTGGCTTGTACAATGTCATGTTTTCTAGCTTTATCTCAAAATAGAAAATGTGAAGTGTGTGAGGATTGGACCTTTTGGTTTAATATGAGCTTTTTGTGTTGCTTGGCAATGTTTATAAGGTTTTTAATGAAGAATTAATTGCTGTAAGCTACAAATTTGAAACTCAGATGAAATACAGGAGTATTCCAACTACTGTTTACTAACCTGCAGAGTAGGATTATGTGTTTTATTGTCCACATATGCCCTGTTTCTCCCACCCCAGTGGTGGCACTGCACAGCAAGGTCTGTGGCAGTGACTCTGTGTGGACCTGAATGTTTTGGCTGTGGACTAACCCTATGTGCACCCGTACCAAGGAGGGTTTGAAAGTTCTTTTCTCCTTGCAAGCAGAGCTCGGCTGCAGGGTGCTCTCTGAATTTCAGTGCCAAGGAAGGAATTGTGACAATTTCCAAAGCTCTATTAGAGGCAGATGTGGAGTACACGTTCGACCTCACCGTCAGGAAGGAAGGGATGAGTCCAGAGGCCACCAACCAAACTGTGAGTACCACACACAGCTGCCACATTCCCTGCTTGGCACAGCCACCTCTAAGGCACAGACTCATGGGATGGTTGGGTTGAAAGGACCTTGAAGATCATCCAGTGCCACCCCTGCCATGGGCAGGGACACGTTCCACTATCCCAGGCTGCTCCCAGCTCCATCCAGCCTGGCCTTGGACACTTTCAGGGATCCAGGAGCAGCCACAGCTTCTCTGGGCAGCCTGTGCCAGGGCCTGCCCACCCTCACAGGGAGGAATTAATCCCTTTTCCCAAGGAATTTCCTGTAGGAGAAAGGAAACTTCCTTTCCCCCTCTTCAGCAGTCCCAGCTCTTCACATGCCACAGGCTCTTCCCTCGTTTTACCCAGAGAGCTTCCTAAGTGCCAGGGCTCAATTTCACTGCCAGCACTTCCTCTCTTCTCACCTTCCAAGTTCTTTTAGGGGAGGATTTTTCAGTGCCCGTTGTTCATGTCCCACAAACCCCAGGGCCGAGCATGCCCGCACAGTTCACAGGAGCATCCATCTCCTGGATGTGGAGATGTGGAGATGGACTCACTGTGGAAACTCTTACAGCCTGGGTTTGAAACCAGAGCTGCAGGATGAAAAGAAAAAAAATGAAATTGATAGTCTTTCAAGGACATTCCGTACTATCTGGTTTCCATGCAGGAGCGCAAAACAATGCTTCCAGTGTCGCAGGAAATCTGCAAATACTGGCGGGCTGAGCGGGGCTCCAGTGCAGTGCTGGGGAATATTTATCCCCTTTTAAGAGTCTGCCATGTGAAACAATGTCTTCATGACTGTCTTTGAATTCATAACACTCATTATGCCAGGGCAGAGGGCTCGGTCCAGTGCTGGACAAGCCCATTTCCTCAGGGATTAAAGGAATTTAGACAGAGCCCAGGAGTCAGAGTTCAACTGCTGTTGTGTCTGAGCCACTGGTGCCTCTGGAACTCTGCAGGGGCTTTGCCAGGAAGGTGTGGTGGATGTCTGGAGATGTGCAGTCAGATTCCAGCTGAAAGCCTGGAACAATGTGCTGCTCCCTGGAAAAGGTGTTCTTCCATCCCCCCTGGCAGCACAAGCAGGGTTTGCTGGGAATTCAGCACCAGGAACCAGAGGGACATTTCAGAAGTCATTTATATTGTTAAAAAGTGTAAATAAATCAATCCAGAATGACCTGGATTGGCCCAGCTTGGTGTTGGGTGGCTCTTGCAAAGCAGCAACAGAACTGGGTGGTGTAAGAGCAGAGATGCAGCTGAAATCTGACCCCAAATCCTTTGGGAATCCCTTCCTGCTGTTTCTTAGCACAGACTGGGCTGGTGCAGAGCAATTCCTCCCTGCAGCACGAGGTGCTGGGGTATGTCCTTACCTGCTGGTGTCTGTGTTTTGGTGTCAGACATTCTGACAGAGCCTCTTGCCTTCCCAGGTGTTCATCAAGAGGGGAGGAGTCCCCATCGTGTCCCTGGAGTGTGTCTCCTGCAAGGCTCAGTCTGTCTACGAGGTCAGCAAGAGCTCCTACGTGTACCTGGAGGGCACCTGCCAGAACTGTCACAATGACTCCAAGCTTGGGGTAAAGTCACAAGGCTTTGCTTCACCTCTGGGGGCTCTGGGAGAAGGGGGCAGGGTAGAAGGGGAAAGAGAAGTGAAGTCCTGGACCTAAATTGCTGTAGAGACGAGGAGGGGAAGCAATCCCTGGCCACAAGCAGCAGCATGTGGGTCTGGCTGAGTCCTTGTGGGGTCATTTCTAAGCCAAAGCCATGAGTGACAAGCTCTTTCCACACAAATGCCACTTTTTTTTCCCCTATAATAGCTCTGTAAAGTGGTTTTTCTCCCTGCTTGTTGGCATTTTGCCCATTATTCTGGTGGTTCAAGCAGAGGTGGTTCAGTCTCTCCCCTTGTGCCCTCCTCTAATTCCAGCTTCCACTGCAGCCTGTGGAGTGAAGCAGGTCTCAGAACTGAAAGCCCTGTTGCTCCCAGCAAGCCCAGCATGTCCTTGCCTGGCATTTTCTGCCTGGTTATCTCACTGTTTCTCCTGTTACCACAACTGTAGGTTTGTGCTATTAACAGTAACCACCCAGGCCACGATCAGCTTGAAGCACATAAAACACGGTATCCCCTGGAGACTCCACCAGTCCTTCATTTATTTCCTGTGTTTTGTACTCTGTATTATGAAATATTCTGTTGGAGGGTGATGTAATCCCAGAAACTAAAGTAGATCTCACAGTGGAAATATTCCCACCAGACATTTTGGAGAGGTTCCAGTTCTTGTTGCTGTAGCACACAAGACTAAAGCTGAATTATCAACTGCAAATTTGGCAGACGCTCCCACTAGAAATCTGTTACTTTTTATAAAAGACTCAATCTGAAAACATTTTAAGGACATAACTTCAGCTTTAAAGCAAACCCCTTGTGTCTTTTCCCCTGTCCATCCCTGCAGAGGTGGGCAGCTCACAGCTTTAAGAACAAGTCCCTCATTCTGGACAAAACCACCACGTCCACCGGCGACACGGGGATGAACCTGGTGCTGAGGCAAGGAGCCCTGAGGGATGGCGAGGGCTACACCTTCACCCTGCACATCACAGACCTCACCACGGGGGAGGAAGGCTTTGCCTCCATCGACCTGCTGCCCAACCAGCCCCCCGTGGGGGGGTCCTGCCGCCTGTCCCCCGAGGGACCCCTCAGGGCACTGGTGACCAAGGTGCACTTCGAGTGTACAGGTGAGAGCACCTGCCAGCCCCCCCTGCTCCTCTTTACCAGCTGCTCTTCCCACTCCAGAAGATGTTCCCTTCAGCCGAAACTCCTGCCCCTCACCAGGCAGTGGTTTGGACCGTGAGCAGTGTTGTGTGCCTGAATTGTGGAGCTCTCAAACTCCTGGCAGTGTGACAATCCCTAACTCATGTAGGTGAATGGTGATATCCAGGCCAGGCCAGTTCCTGTGGAAGGGACTGGGTATTTCAGGGCAGGAAAAAGAAGATGGTGCCCAAAACTGAGTCACAGTATGTGGGAAGAATCAAAAGGCAAAGCACTGGGGCCGTCTCTGCTGTGTGGGCTGGATGTTCCCACCAGAGCCACCTTCCCAACCAGCTGCAGAGGACAGCAGCAGTGAGCCCAGCTTTGGAAAAGTGGCCTGGCTCATGTCCCATAGCCTTGGGCCAAGGACTAAGTGCCTCTGGAAACCAGATTTCCCCAAATGATCAGTGTTAGAGATTAGAGCTGTTCGTGCACAGTGCCGGGAAGCCACGCTGGGAGGGGATGAACCCTGCTGCTCCCAGGGGGCTGGGCACCAGACTGGGGGAGCAGCAGAAATGTGTTCAGGGTGATGTGGTTGTACCTTTGGTACCTTTTGAGCTATCCAGAATAATGCTGGAATCAATTCCTCTTTGGAATGGTGGGAATTTCAGCTCTCAGTGGTTGTTTTTAAGCTGAAGTGACAGACAGGACACAGTGGCAGTGCCAGCACCTTCACTGGGGCTCACTGGCAAACACACAGTGAAATTCCCAACTGCCCAGCTCCATAAAACTCCCCATAATTCCTGGGAGTTCCAAGGAAACCTTTGTGTGGGTTTTATCCTGGACCCAGTTGTTCCTGAGATCTGAACTGTGGGAGGGCTGAGCCTCTGTCTACAGACAGGGTTTGTACAGAAGCTGTGGCTTTTGTCAGTGCTCTTCCCAGTCCCAGCAGAGTTATTCCCCCTTTTTATTTTGATCCTGAATTTTTCATAACTCCTTTAAATGTCACAGAACCCAAACACCCAAGGAGAAACCCCTAAACATCACAGATATTCAGCGTGAACAGACACCCATCCAGCCTGATGGATTCCTTGAGCTGTCCTCATTCTGGGGGCAGTCTGCCAGAGCAGAGGACCCTTGCTGGGACAGCAGCAGGGGCAGATCCATAGAACCACCAGAGCACCCTGGCACGGTTTGGGCTGGAAGGGTCATTAAAACCCATCAGGGCCACCTCCCACTTGTCCGGGTCGCTCCAAACCCCATCCCTGCCGCGGGGCTGAGCAGGACGGGAGGGCAGGGGCGGTGCAGCTCCTTTGGGGCGCTGTCTGCAGCTCCGACAGAGCCCGCTGGGCTTTTTCTGCAGGCTGGCGGGACACGGAGGACGCCGAGGGGCCGCTGGTGTACATCCTGCTGGCTGCACGCCGCCGGCCCGGCCACCGGCACGAGTTCTGCGTGTACAAGGGCAGCCGGGCCGAGCACGGCGCCTTCCTGCCCCCCGGCTTCCACGAGAGCGGCTTCCAGGTGTCCGTGGCCGTGCTGGTGCAGGACCAGCTGGGAGCCACCGTGGTGGCCGTGAACCGGTAAGACACTGCTGGTGGGCTGGGCTGACCCTCAGCACTGCCTGCAGCTCCAGATCTCAAATCCCAGGCTCGAGGCTGCAGGGGGAGCCTGTCCTGATCCTGGGTGAAGCTCAGCACTGTGTCCTACCCCAGCTCCCAAATCCCAGGCTTGAGGCTGTAGGGGGTCCTTGTCCTGATCCTGGGTGAAGCTCAGCACTGGGTCCTACCCCAGATCCCAAATCCCAGGCTCGAGGCTGCAGCTGGTCCCTGTCCTGATCCTAGGTGAAGCTCAGCACTGCCTGCAGCCCCATGTCCCAAATCCCAGGCTCGTGGCTTCAGCATGTCTCTGTCCTGATCCTAGGAGAAGGGATTGCCTCCTGGAAGAGGCTGTTGGCAGGAAAGGCAGGGCATGCTGGGCAGAAGTGCACACAGAGAGTCCCAGGCTTTGTGGATCATTGCTTGAAGAAAAGGTTTTCCCAGGAGTTAACTGCTTTCATAGAATTATGGAATTGTTAAGTGGGAAAAAACTCCTGGGATCATGGAGTCTCAGGACTGGGCCAGTGAGGAGCCAGGCTGCAGGTCCGTGGTGTTTCTCATGCAAATGCTCATGCAGTGCTGCCTTTGGGGGTCACCCACCTGCTTCCTCTCCCCTCTTCTCCCTTCCCAGCCCAGTCTGCACTTCACCCAAATCCCTCTTTCCTTGCAGCTCCATGGAAATCAGCCTCCCCGAGGGGTTCCCCAGCCTCTCCCACTGGCTCTACAACCAGACTGACACCGTGCTCCAGGGCTTGGTGAAGCAAGGGGACCCTCAGCAGGTCATCGAGTACTCCCTGGCCCTCATCACCATCTTAAATGAGGTAACACAGCTCATTCTGCCCAAGAGGGGCCTCCAGAAGTCCTTGCAATCACCAGGGGAATTTTTGGGCCAGATTTTGTACTGTGATCTCTATAGGCAGGGCAGGGATTTGGGGCTGTATTCCTGTTTCCCTGCCCAGGAAGAGGCTGCTGCACACCTGAGAGCCAGGCAGGGCTGATCCCCCTGGGCACAGGCACCCTGCTTAGCTGGATAAGGACTGCACTCCAGCTACTAGTTAGCTGCTGAGTGCCAGGCTGTTAAGATAATTGCTTGGAGAGCAGAAGTAAAATTGAGGAAGTTCTGCTGGAAAACCAGCTCATTAGATCCCTCTGGGGAGAAGCAGAGACAGGAGACACGGAGAGCAGGGAACAGGTGACTCCAGCTCAGCTCAGCAGCCTCTGAAGCTGCTCTCCACTCTGTTATTTTCACTCCACCTTCCTCAGCTGTGCCTGGTTTATTTTCCACCCCCAGTACGAGCGGTCTGTGCTGCTGGAGCCTGAGGCTGGGCAGGAGCTCGAGCTCCGCACCTGGACCCGCAACAACATCACCGAGACCCTGAACTCTCTGAAGGTGAACACGGTGGATGACATCCAGCAGATCTCAGCTGCCCTGGCTCAGTGCACGGTATGTCCCCACCTCAGAGCCCCCAGGTGCTGCTCAGGCCCTGCTGTGCTTGCCTGGCTCTCTGCACACACAGGGGGAGCAGGAGGCACTGTCTGCCCCGTCAGGGTTTCTGTGGTGATGTCCTGGGTGCTGCCAACTCTGCCCCTGGCCGCTCTGTGCTGCTCCTCTGGTGCCTGCCCTGGTTGGCAGCTGCAGGAGAGGCCTCCACAGGCTGGAGAACTGGACAATCATGGAATGGTTTGGGTTGGAAAGATCTTAAAGTTCATCCAGTGTCACCCCTGCAATGGCAGGGACACCTTCCACCATCCCAGGGTTCTCCCAGCCCCACCAAGCCTGGCCTGGAACACTCCCAGGGATCCAGGGGCAGCCACAGCTTCTGTGCCAGGGCCTGCCCACCCTCACAGGGAACGATTCCTTCCCAATATCCACAATCTGATCTACCCTCTTTCAGCTTAAAGCCATTCCCCATTGTCCTGGCCCTCCATCCCTTGTCCCAAGTCCCTCTCCAGCTCTCCTGGAGCCCCATGAGGCACTGGAAGGGATCCAAGGTCTCCTCAGAGCCTTCTCTTTTCCAGGCTGGACACCCCCAGCTCTCCCAGAGCAGAGGAGCTCCAGAAACATGTGAATAAATTGCTGGGGGAGTCACAGAATCTGTGAATCTGCTTTGGGCCAGGGGCCAGTGCCCAGGTCTGATGCTCCTCCCAGCCCTGTTCCTGCCCTACAGGATGAGGAATCCCTCTCTGCTTTGCTCTGCTGCTTACTGGAAGCAATGTGATCCTGGCAGTTTGCAGCCCCTGTTCCCAGTGCTGGGGCTGGTGCCTGGTGGATTTAGGAGGGAAGAGAGCTCAGTTACATAATGCACTTGTGCTTTGGTGCTCAGCCAGGCTGCTCTGGCTCCTCCTCCCACCCTCCCTAATCTTTGCTTTGGGGCCTGGTCAGATACCTTGGCCCTGGCTGTGGTCAGTGATGGGCAGGCACTGCATCCCACCCACAGGATCCTGAGCTGCTCCTTCCCCTGCTCCTGAGCCTGCAAACCTCACCAATCCCTTCTTTCTGTTCCCCTCTGCCCGGGGGTGTAGGGTTCAGCACATCCCATTCCATGCTGGACCACTTTGTGTCTCTCCCACCTCCTCCTGCCTTGTGACTTGATTTTGCTGTGGGAGCTTAGGTCTAGAAATAGAACTTTTATTCCATGGGAAAAGCTGACATTACAGGATTACTTTGTGCTCTGGGCTACAGTGAAAAGCTTAGGAGAACAGTACTCCAGAATTTCCCAAGTGGCTGAGACAAGTGGAGTTCACACATTCCTTTCCTTCCTAAGTGTCCATCAGGGCTGATACGTTTTTGATTTTACCTACAAGGGAGAGGAAAATCACAATTAGTTTCTCCTGGCAGGATAAAAAAAGAATCTTGGACTTCTTGGTCAGTTCTTCTCCCTAAGTAGGAGCTGCCCTTGGGTGGTTCCTCCCCACAACCCAGTGTCTTCTCCACCTCCCTGATTCCTGACTCCAGATCACAGGAGTGAATTGGACAGAAGTCTGTCCTGACTTCTCAGAGCTTACAATAAAGCAGAAAAGGGGGAATTCAAGACCTGCAGATGCTGTTTTGATTCTTCACCAAAACATATGGTGAATCACGGCTGAATCCTGTGATGATTAAAAGAAAAAAGATGAATAAGAGCTAGGAACAGGGTTGTAACAGCTTCCATGTGTTGCCTCAGTCCCTCCCATCCAGGCCTCGAGAGTGCGGGAAGCTCCAGGCCATGGCTGGAACATTCTGTCTCTTAGACACATCTGGGAGCAGAGGGAGGGACATCCATCATGCCTGAGTGGCAGGATTCCTCCCACAGCCTTCAGGAGGATTTGGACACTGAAATGGATTCAGTTGGGGCTAAATCTTGCTTCCATTGGAGGTCGTGGAGTGGATGGAGGGATCCCATCCAGCTCTTCCTGGTTGGTTTCTGTGTGTGGTCCCAGAGGGGAGATGTGCCTGGTCCTTATGAGTGCACACCAGGGAAACATGAATTTAGAATCACAGAACCCTGGAATGGCTTGGGTTGGAAGGATCAGTTTGCTCCAAGCCCTGTCCAGCTTGGCTTGAACAATTTCAGGGATGGAGCAGCCACAGCTTCTCTGGGCAACAATTTCCTCCCTTTATTCTTCTTCCCAACCCAAAAGCACCCTCTGCCAGGCATCCTCTGCCTGCCTGTACAATGGCACTTTGGAATGTCATGGGAGGGAGATGGAAGAGTCTTGGAGGCACCAACAAGTTGGTGGCCACTCTCAGTATGAGCAGGGCAGCCTGTGCTGTGCCCTCCCCAGGGCTGCACCGAGCACGGGGCACTTGAGAGTGAAAAGGTCTCCTCAGGACAGAGCCAGCTGGGCTTTGCCTGGGGTGCCCCTGCTCTGTCACACCCTGGTCCCTTTGCAGGTGGTGAGCAAGGAGCTGGTGTGCAAGTCATGCCTGACAAGGACCCTGAACAAGCTGGAGACCATGATGACCATTCTGCAAGGGGAGACCACCCAGGGCACGGTGACACCGACCGGCATCGCCGACAACATCCTCAACATCACAGGTGAGCTTTGTCCTGGGGCTGGGCACAGGGGCAGGCTCAGGGCAGCTTTCAGGCTTCCTCCTCTGCCATTTGAGCTTTGGCCCAAGTTTTTAGGAAATTGCATCTGCCATTTGGAGTGTGGCATCCCAGCCTTCTCTTCTCCCAGCACTTTTCCCAGGGTTGTCCTGGCTTTGGCAGCTGCTCTGTGGACATTTAAATCTGACAGTTGTTAATATAAACTCATTAATACTCCTAATAAGCTCACTAATACTCCAGGGGATTCTCTTTTTAGTAAACAATGAGTAACAGTTATGGCTTCCAGATGCTTGTCTTCCTGGTTGGAGTCCAATGAGGCTGTCAAACCTCAGTGGGGCATCTGGGAGCACTCTGTGGAATTTCCCACCTGGGTGACCTGGGGGGAAGCAGAGACACCTTCTCTGCACCCCTTGTTACCTCTGCACTCCTCTCTGAGTGTTGTGCACTTTTTAGTCAGAAGCTTAGGAACATATGTTTGTTTTATCCATTCCCTCCTGGTTTCCTGAGCTGTGGATCTCTTCACTACACAGGAGGGAAATCAAGTGTGTTGTGATTAAGTATTAGTGGTAGATTAGAGAGGCTGCAGGAACTGCTGAAAGCTTTGCTTTTAGCTCTGAGCTATGAACACTTTGGTGGGGAAGGTCATGTGCAGAGGAGCAGTGAGAAGACAGCAAGGTCTGCTTGCTTTGGGAAGGTGTCAGGTGTTCTCCTGACTGTACCAGTTATCCAGGCTATTTACCACTTCCTCTTCATTTCTCTCCTGGCAGGTGACCTAATCCACCTCGTCAATACAGTTTCACAAGAATCCAAGCCCCAGGAGCTGCTTGCTGATTCCCACAATTTGCTGCTGGCTCCCAAAGCCTACAACCTGTCTTCCAGCCTGATGCGGATCCTCATGAAATCCCGGGTTCTGAACGAAGAGCCCCTCGAGCTGGTGGGAGGAGAAATTAAGGCCACAGGCAAGAGGTCTGACCCCTTTAACTTGCTTTGCTATGAAAACACACCAAACTGCCAGTTCTCCATCCCCCAGGCCTTCAACTCCACCCTTTCCAACCTGACGGATGTCATCCAAGTCATGTTCCAAGTGGACTCCAATCCCTTCCCTTTTGGGTACATCAGCAACTACACTGTGTCCACCAAGGTGGCCTCCATGGAGTTCCAGACACACAACGGGGTGCAGATCCCCATCGGGAGCCTGGACTCTGAAAAAGCCATCACTGTGATGGTCTCAAACAGCACAGAGCCCGAAGACCTCGTGGCTGGCACTGGAGTCATCGAGGCAAGATCGTCTGTGAACCTGATTGTGATCATGGAGAGCAACAACAGGGAAGCAGGACTGCATTTTCAGCTCACCTACAGAGTCCTCAATGGTAGGGCAGACAAATCCATCTCTTTGTTAGTCCTTGCTGTGGGAGAGGAGGGCTGGGTGTGAGGGATAGCCAGTGTGGGAAGGGATGCTGGGTGTCAGCAGCAGGTTCCACCTGCATGGTCGAGGTTCTGGCTGTCCTGGACAATCTCCATGCCCAGTGTCATCCTTGCTTGTGGATTCTGGCCCTGAGAAGTCTTTTGCTTTTCCCAGCCCTTCTGTTGAGCCACATTAGCCCTGGAAGGCACTGTCCAGTCCCTCTCCCAGGCAGGCCCAATGATATCCAGTATTCAGGGATCCTCTGAGGTGCACACTGAGGGAGCACTGTCTGGAGAAGCATCTCCCACAGCTCTCTGCATTCCTTCTTCCCTGAGCCCCAGTACTGGCAGCAGACCTGTGGCTGAGTCTCCCAGGGGTTTTTAAAGCCCTTTCTGTTCCTTCCCCTCCCCACAGAGCATTACCTGGCCAGTGAGCCCGAGCCCTTCATCATGGCCTATCTCCATCATGAGCCCGAGCCCAACGAGCACAACTGCTCTGCCTCCAAGAGAATCAGCCTGGACGCCCTGGCTGGAAGTGACCACAAGCTCTACACCTTCTTCACCTCACCCAGGTAAGAGAGGCCTCCCTGGTAGTCCCTGTCAGCCTCAGGCTGTGCTGTGGATGCATGTGAGGGATGCTCAGGTGGTCTGTGGAACCCCTGAGTACCTGCCTAGCCGAAGGGTGTGACTTACCCCACGTTCACTGGGCTTTTCCTCCTTTCTGAGTGCATCCCTGCTCCTCTGCTGGAAGCTGTCCATGGGCATGCTCCACCAGTGGGGCTGCTGTCCCTTCAGCAGGCAGGGGAGTCAACTCCTTGCTCTTTCCCTTCTCCAGAACGGATGACCCCATCCAGAAATACTACCTGAACATCACCAACCACTTCAGCTGGTCGGCAGTGGAGGTGACCCTGGGATTGTACACATCCCTGTGCCAGTACTTCAGTGAGCAGGAGAAGCGCTGGAAGACAGAAGGAATTGTCCCCCTGGAGGAGACCAGGCCAGACCAGGCCGTGTGCTTGACCCAGCACCTCACAGCCTTTGGGGCCAGCCTGTTTGTGCCCCCAAACTCTGTCCAGTTCATCTTTCCCGTGAGTACAGCAAAGCAGAGGCTGTGCAGTGCTGTCACACATAGAATGGGTTCTTGTCACCTGGAGCAAAGCCATAGGCTCCTGTTGGTTTCATGTCCAAGCTAGGACCAGCACAGGCATCTGGAAGCCTTTGGGAGGTGCAGATGGGCACAGCTCAGAGGAAGCTGTGTCCCCTGGTTGGAAATGCAGGCTACAAACAGATCTTTGCCGATGACTTTAGTCCTTGGCCTGGACACCTCACACTGTGTTCCCCTCTTAGGGATACACCAAAGGCTCCTGCCAGCTGTCACCCAGCACTGTTTGATGCCAGGGAGTCCCACCTGCCAGCTGCTCCCTGCTTCCCTGGGGCACCCAGCCTTTCCTCACTGTGTCCTTGTGACGTGAGCAGGAGCAGGCAGCTCCTGGCAGCCACTGCTGCCGCCGGCTCTGCGGGGCCACGGCCAGGAAGGAGGCAGGGAATGGGAACGGGATCCTCCTGGGGCTGCCTTTCAACACTTCTCTCTTCTGCAGGCTCCAGGCCCAGGGCTGAACTACATTGTGCTGCTGACGTGTGCCGTGTGCTTTGTCACCTACTCGGTGGCCGCGCTGATCGTGCACAAGCTGGACATGATCGACATGAGCCGCGTGGGGGTGATCCCCTTCTGCGGCAAGAACGGCCTCTACAAATATGAGATCCTGGTGAAAACGGGCTGGGGCAGAGGGTCAGGTGAGCCCCGTGCCTGGTTCCTACCTGTAGTTCACCTGAACTCCCACCTCAGCACATCACGCTCTGAGTGCTCCCTGCAGCGCCCAGAGCTGAGCTGCAGCTTCAGTCCAGGGCTTCCCACAGCATTCCCAGATTTGATTGTGGGATGATGGGGAAGGTCGAGAATGGTTTGGGTTAGAAGGGTCCTCAAAAACCTTCTGGTTCCAAACTCCTGGCATGGGCAGGGGCGCCTTCCACTAGTCCACTGGCTATTGCAGTGGGACAACCAATTGCTGCTGGAAGGAACCACCCAAGAGAGAAATTCCCCCATCCTGCCTTCCCTGACTGGGCTGAGATTGTTCCTCACTTCTGACCCTCTCCTGCTCAGCTGGCCCTTTTGTTGTTCTCCAGGATCCATCACTTTGTTAGGAATCTTTCCCAGCAGCAGGCAGGCACAAAGATTGTCTTCTTCTTGGGGCTGGCTTCATAGATAGAGCTGCCACAGGCAGTGCTGGGGAACAGCTGCACCTCGAGTGGGCTTCCCTGAGGGAGCCCCTTCCTTCCCTGCAGGTACCACGGCCCACGTGGGCATTGCCCTGTACGGGGTGGACAATAAGAGTGGCCACAGACACCTGGATGGCGACAACGCCTTCCAGCGCAACAGCCTGGACGTGTTCCAGATCGCCACGGAGCGCAGCCTGGGCAGCGTCTGGCGCATCCGCATCTGGCACGACAACAAAGGTGGGGCAGGCAGGGGACACCCCTGGGCCAGCACAGGGGACATGGCCCCTGGTGAACCCTGAACTGGGGGGACATCGTGGGGGGAATATTGTGGGGATGCACGGATTCACCCTCACAGACTGCCCAGGTGCCACCCCAGGCACAGAGGAGTCAGTGTGCTGTGCACTGTGACCAGAAATGTCACCTCAGGTTGACCTGGCTGTGCCACACTTCCCTCGTGGGTGCCGTGCTGTGCCCATGGGTGACAGTCATGTCACTGTCCCACTGATGGTGCTCATGTGGCCCCCTCAGCTTTGTGGGCTCACACAGGGAATGTGTGCCATGAAACAATTCCTTCCTTGCCCCCCTGCAGGCCTGAGCCCCTCGTGGTACCTGCAGCATGTCATCGTGCGGGACCTGCAGAGCAGCAAGAGCTATTTCTTCCTGGTGAATGACTGGCTGTCAGTGGAGAGTGAGGACAACGATGGCCTGGTGGAGAGGGAGGTGTTTGCTGCCAGTGAGTGCCCCACATCCCCTGGGTCCTTCTCACCCTTGGGTCCCTTCTTTTTCTCCAGGCTGAGTCCCCCAGGTCCCTCAGCTACTGCTGGTGCTCCAGCCCCATTCCCAGCTCTGTTCCCTTCTCTGGACATGCTCCAGCCCCTCCATGTCTCTCTTCTTGTGAGGTTCCCAGAACTGACCCCAGGGTTCGAGGAGGTTCCTCAGCAGTGCCAGCTCAGAGGACAGGCACTCCCCTGGGGCTGTGGCCACAGTTTTGGTACAAGCCAGGTACCATTTGCCTCTTGCCCACCTGAACAGAGCTGAGCTCATGTTCAGCCCCTGTCACCCCCAGATCCTTTTCTGCTGGGCAGCTTTTCCAGCCACTCATCCTCAAACCTGGAGCACTGCATGAGGAGAGACCCTGTGGGTGGAATGTGGATACTCTGGAGTTTCTGGACAGATGTGGCTGGGTCCCCACAGTGGTGCAGCCACCCTGAGTGTGTCACTTTGTCCCCAGGTGAGAGCGAGCTGAGGAGCTTCTGGCGGATCTTCATGGCAGAGCTGCAGCGCGGGTTCTTCGAGAAGCACGTGTGGCTGTCCCTGTGGGACCGCCCGCCCCGCTCCCGCTTCACCCGCGTGCAGAGGGCCACCTGCTGCTGCCTGCTCATCTTCCTCTTCCTCTGCGCCAATGCCGTGTGGTACGGCGTGGTGGGCAGTGTCCAGTTCAGGTGTGTGCAGGGCATGGTGGGCAGTGTCCAGTTTAGGTATGTGCAGTGCGTGGTGAGCAGTGTCCAGTTCAGGTGTGTGCAGGGCATGGTGGGCAGTGTCCACTTCAGGTGTGTGCAGGGCATGGTGGGCAGTGTCCACTTCAGGTGTGTGCAGGCGTGGTGGGCAGTGTCACTTCAGGGTGGTGCAGGGCGTGTGGCATGTCCACTTCAGGTGTGTGCAGGGCGTGGTGGGCAGTGTCCACCTCAGGTGTGTCCCCAGCCAGCCAGTCCCACCCTGCTCGGGGCTCTCCTGCCTGTCCCATTTCTCCTCAGAAGGAGAAAAAATGTAGAATTTGAGTTAAAACATTTAAATTAATTAAGATATATTAAATACATCTTCCATCTGCTGGGTAGAGCTTCCTTGCTTGTGCCTTGAGTCTGCCCTCCCCATTCTGAGGAGTCTGGGACCAGGACATGGATGATGGATGACCAAAGACTGTCAGATTTTGGATTTCAGGCCCATTTCCTTTTCTGGATTGCCTGGTTGTGCACTTCTGTCTCCTTGCTTACCTGGGCACCCCAAATGCTCCTGCTGACCCTGTCTCTGGTCCCTCTTGCCTCCCTGCAGCAACGTGGCCGTCTCCAGCCTGATCCCTGTCAGTGTGGACACGGTGGCTGTGGGCCTGGTGTCCAGTGTGGTGGTTTACCCTCTCTACCTGGTCATTTTATTTCTCTTCCGGATGGCTCGTGGCAAGGTAAGGAGGGGAGATGCTTGCAGGCTGCTCACATGGGTGGGAGGCCACCAGGTTTGCTTTTGGGAGGCTGAACTCTGCCTTTGCTGGGAGCTCACTCCTCCAGCTGGGCTCTGCACTTGCCTGGTTGTGCTGTGCCAGGGCCAGACCCTTCCCTGCCTCTGCCCCACTCCCTGAGCTGGGATCACTGGGGGCCTCTGTCAGTGCCCAGGCACCAAAAAGGCAGATTTGAGAAGCTGTTGAGGCACTTCCTCCCTCAGGATTTCAGTTTGTGTGACAGGCACCCACATGCCCAAGGCAGGAGCCCAGGAGCTGCTCGGTGGAGCCTCTCTGATGTCTGCCCTGGGCTCAAGCTCAGCTGGCTGAGCAGAGCTGTGGGGAGGCAGCTGGGCAGGGATTAGCTGGGGATTTACCGACTAGTTAAGCACAATTAGCAGCCTCATTAAGTCTTGCAGCCAGCTGCTGGGGACTGATGAGCAGCAAATGTGGCTGATGCTGCTGAGGGCACACAGGAAAGGCTTTCAAACTCGGGGGGCATCCTGGGGGCTTGTACCTGGCACAGCCTGGATGGCCCTGGTTGTGGCACGTTTGGCTACAGGTGTCTGGGAGGCAGTGGAGGGTGGGCATGTGCCCTGTCTCAGTGGCAGTGTCACCTCTGTGCCCTGCAGGTCTCCATCAGCCACACAGTGACTCACTCAGACCAGCAGTCCCTAGAGATCGACAACTACCTGGACTCCTCCATCCTTGACAGCTCCTTCCCCACCTTCCCTGGGCTGCAGGCAGAGGTAACTGCTTCCCTCCCCACAGCTGGGCAGGCTCCTGGAGGTGTGGCCCCTGGGCTGAGAGCAGCTCAGTGACTCCTGGTGTTCCCAACCCACTGCTTTGACCAGACACAAACCCGTGTCTCGTTCCTGAAACTTTCCTGTTCCCCGCAGGCCGTCTCTGAGCAAACCAAAACAGATCTGTTCCTGGAGGACTCCAAGAGGTGAGTGGGTTTCTGGGGATGGAGCCAGCAGGACTTCAGTCTGTACTTTGCTAGGCTGGGCTTGGCTCCCTCAGCTGTTTCCCTCCACAGTCCCACACAGTTCCTTTTCTCGTGCTCCCCTCATTCCTGACCGCCCCCGTGCCCGTGTTCCCACAGCCTGGTGCCCTGGCCCTCCAGCGAGGCCCTGCTCAGCTGGCCAGACCTGCTGAGTGACCCCTCCATCATGGGCAACACCATCCAGAAGCTGAAGAGAGGCCGGGCCAGCCGCCACCTGGGGCTCGAGGCCCCGCTGGCCGCCGAGGAGGACACTTTGTCCCTTGGCATTCACCAGGGACAGCCCCGGTACTTCTCGGCCTCAGGTAAGCCCCCCTGGCTCGGGGCAGAGGTGGAACAGCAGAGATGCTGCCACCACCACTGGCCTCACTCTGGAGGGCAGGGAGGAGCGATGTGTCTGCTCAGTGGGGATTTTAGACTGGGAAAGCAGAAATCCTGGTGGGCATCAGACTGAGGTGGGTGGTCCCACCATGCCAGCAGACTGGGAGCCAGGAGAGGTGTGTTCCCATGGGAATGCTGCAGGCAACCAGCACTTCTGCACTGGTTTCAGAGCTACAGTGTGTTCCTGAGCCGCTGGAAGTGGCTGGAGAAGGAGAACTTGGCCTTCTGAACCAGCAGGTCCCTGCCCAGCGCTGTGGCCAAGCTGGGATAGACAGGAGCTGGAGGACAGGGAGCAGGGAGGGCTGTCCCAGGGAGAAGGACATCACTGAGACCCTTCTCCTCCTCCTCCCCAATTCCTCCAGGTGGCTGGGCCGTGCCCTGGTGTGGTGCTGGGTGCTGAGCTCCTGCCAATGCTGTCTGTGCTCTCTCTTTCCCAGATGAGGATCTGATCCGGCAGATCCTGGCAGATGGAGCCAGTGGCATCTCCCACTCCCAGGACCTGGGGCCATACATGAGGGCAGAAACAGATCTGATCTCAGGCCTGTGAGTGTCTGGGGAGCAGAGTCCCCACAGGGCCAGAGCACTGAGCTGAGCTGGCTTTGGGACACTTTCATGGGTCACTCTGGCCTTCTGGCCATGACTCCTGCAGCCCCCACAGCCACAGCTCCAGGAGGGCACTGCCACCCTTGCAGGAGCCACCTGGAACATCCCTTAAAGCCACAGCTGTGTCTCCAGCACTTTTTGGTCTCTGGGCAAAGCGCTGGGAGGAGGGCTCACTTCATGGCATGGGAGGGAGAAGGGGAAAACCCAAATCTCTATTGTGTTCCCATGCCCAGGACACCCTGTGGGGCACCCTGACCACCAGCCCCAGGGCTGGCAGCCCACCAGCCACTGCAGAGTGGCAGGCCAAGGGAGGGGAGGCCCTGTCCACGAGACACAGAGCAGTGTCTGTGCCTTGGGGACGTGTGTGATGTCCCAGCCCTGGTGTGGCACTGGGATTCAGCCCCCTTGGTGCCAGCCTGCTGAGCACAGAGCCAGCAGTGGCACAGCTCTCAGCAGGCTGCCCCTGTGCCTGGCAGGTCCAGCGTGTTCGGGGAGAAGGTGGAGACTGTCATGATGCAGAGGCTGAACGACAAAGGGCAGAGCGTGGCACCTCCTCCCAGGGAAGTGAGCAGATCAGCCAAGTCCACCTGGACAGGTACCAGGGCTGTGCCCCCGGGGTGTGCAGGGACAGGGCCCATCCCACACCACAGCACTGTGCAGGCACAGGGGGGTAAATTGGAAATAAAAGTCTTAGGAGTCTTAGGAAGGGCTGTGCCCTGCCTGGGATATCGTTGCTATGTCCTGCCAGCTTCTCTTGGAGCTCGGATCTCTGTAAGCCCTGGCCAGCACTTGCGCTGTGACAGTGTCCCCTGGGGAGGCTCTGCTCCCTCCTCCCTTAGTTGCTCTGCAGCCACCAGTCACAGAAATGTGTGGGATGATCCAAACTCACCCAGGACCAGTGGCGGGCTCTGCTGGGATGAGTGCTGAGCCCAGCCCTTCCTGTCCTGTGCCCACGGGCCCCTCTGCAGTGGTGTCCACACTGCTCTCCCTCCTCCAGTGGCAGACCAGACGTTCAGGAAGCGCCTGCTGCCGCCGTGGTGCTCCCTCCTGGCTCATGGCATCAGCCTCCTGCTCTTCGCCACCTCCGCCGGCGTCTCCGTGTGGATCGGGGTGGGCTTCTCCTCCAGCGTGGCCCTCATGTGGCTCATCTCGGGGATATTCAGCTTCCTGGCATCATTCCTGGTCTGGGAGCCCCTGAAGGTGAGCATGGCACCAGTGCAGTAGCACAGATCTGTACATGGAACTAACAGCTGGAATTAACTAGTCCAGCTGCTAATCAGGGAATTGTTAAAGGTGGAAAAGCTCTTTAAAATTACCAACTCCATCCAGCAGCACCGTGTCCACCACTAACACATGTCCCCAAGTGCCACATCCATGTGGGTTTGGAGCACTTCTAGGCCTGGTGAATCCACCCTGGGCAGCCCCTTCCAATGCTTGAGAACCCCTTCCACAAAGCAGTCAGGTCAGAGTGGCTCCTGTGTGCCCTGACTGGTCTCTCCCATCCCTTTATCCCTCAGGAAGGGTAGGATATGGACACCAGCAGCAGTGGGAGAGGCAGGGCTGGTGGCAGGGCTGGTGGCACTTGGTTTTGAAGGGCCAGGTAGGAGCTGGCTATGCCCAGGAGCCCATGGGGGCAGCTGCTGGAATGCTGAAGTGGCACAGCTCCCTGCAGGCTCAGCACTCTCCCTGTGCCCCAGGTGCTGCTGGAAGCCCTCTATTTCTCCCTGGTGGCCAAGAGGCTGCACCCAGAGGAGGATGACACCCTGGTGGAGCAGCCCTGCGTGGAACACGTGTCCGAGAGGATCAGCAAGGTCCGGCCCCCACAGGGATTCGCCCTCTTCCAGGCCAAGGAGGAGGCCAGGAAGGTCAAACTGCTGCACAGGATGCTCAAGGTGGGACATCTCCTGCTGCCTGGTGCCCAGGGCTCAGCCACATCAGAGCGTGGGTCCTCCCAGTCCAGCTGGGATGCCCTGAGTGCTTGGCTCCAGCTTCTGTCAGCCTCTGGGTCTGATCCTATTGCATGGCTGTGGAAAGCACTGCTCTGCTGCAGGATTGGGATCCAGCCCTGCTGTGCAATCCCATTTTTACTCTTTGCTTCCCAGAATTTCCTCATCTACATGATGTTCTTGCTGGTGGTCCTGCTCACCAACTACGGCGATGCCTCCCGCACCAGCCGGGCCTTCCTGCTGCAGAGCTCCATCAAACAGCAGCTGGGCAGCAACGACTTCCTGCTCATCAAGAGGTACCTGCCAGCCCCTGGGGGGATAGGGCAGTCGTTTCTTGGGCTCCAGTCTGTCCCATGAGAGGCTCCTTGGTGCCCCTGTGGAGCTGGGCACTCCTCAGCAGTGAGCAGGTCCTGTTTGTCTCTGTGGTTCTGCTGCTCCCCTGAAGAGCAGAGGGGCCTCTGGGGATTGAGAGGTTTAATTTCTCTGAGGTTTAGTGATTTCCCCAGTGGTACAGGGCTGTGGGAGGTGATGTTGATCTTTCTGGAGCTGCTCTAAAGGACGAGAGTTTCTCTGTCTCCAGAATTTACAGGCACAAGTTGTAGCCATGAACAGCCAGAAATGATGTCCAGAGTCTGCCTTTCCTCGCTCTGCAGATGAATTTAACCGTGTTAAATTTTCCCAGCTGATTTTCCACACCCCTGGGAGCTCCCAGCAGCCCAGCCTGGCACTGGGGCTCGCTGGGTCGAGGGTGTCACTGCAAAGCCCTTGGCTCTCCGTGCACACCAGCGTGCCTTGGTCGTGCCCCAGAGAGCACTGACTCAACAATCTCACCCCTTCCCTCCCACAGGTCGGATCAGTTCTGGGTGTGGATGTCTCAGGTGTTCCTCCCTTACCTGTACAACAACGGCTCTGGCCAGGAGAGCCACAGCACCACGCTGGGGACGGCGCGGCTGCGGCAGCTCCGCCTGCGGGGAGGTAGGGAGGGCAGGGACAGTGGCTCTGCTCTCACCAGGGGAGGTGGCACTCCTGGAGGGGGAAATGGGCAGCTCAGGGTGCAGCTCGGGCTGAGGGGAGGCAGTGGCTCTGCTTTGCAGAGATCGAACTGGGGCAGTGGATCGTGGAATCCTGGAATGGTTTGGGCTGGGAGGGACCTGAAAGTCCATCCAGGGACACTTTCCACCATCCCAGGCTGCTCCAAGCCATGTCCAGCCTGGCCTTGGACACTCCCAGGGATCCAGGGGCAGCCACAGCTTCCCTGGGCACCGTGAGCCAGGGCCTGCCCACCCTCCCAGGGGAGATTCCTTCCCATTATCCCATCTAACCCTGCCCTCTGACAGTTTGAAGCCAGTGATGTATGCAGGGACCAGAGTGCTGTGCAGTTACCCAAGGCCATTTGAATGTCTCTGTTCTCTTCCACTTGTACCCAGCTAATCCACTCTGACCTGGTGGTGTGGATATATCATGACTCCTAAACTGGACAGCTCTCTGTTTTTATTACTAATATTCATCCTTTTCTGATTCCCTGACTTGTGCATGCCCAGTCCCTCACCCTGGTGCACTTGTGAGGATGAGTGTGGAGGGGTTGGGAGGGAAGGTGAGCTCCATGCTGGGCTCACAGGATGCTCTTACTCCAGCTGAGTGCCAGCAGAGTGCCCAGGACATCCTGCAGGGCATGGGCAGTGCCCAGAGGAGCTGCACTGACCAGCACAGCTTTGCCACTGCTGACTATGGAGTGGGCTGGGAGAGCACAGCCGGGAATGGGACGGCGGCGTGGGCACACTCAGCACCCGACCTGGCAGGGTAAGGGCTGCCCTGCCTGCTCACAGCCCTGCTCCCAGCCCTGCTCCTCCTCCAGGCACCTTTCCAGACCTCTCTAGGGTCTTTACAGGTGCCCTGGGTTGTTCCCAGCCCTCCCCTCAGCCCCTGTGCCTGGCAAAGGGCAGATGGACACAGGAATTCCAAATGGCCTGAAGAGCAGCGTTGTGCTGTTCTGGGGGCCCAGGGCAGAGGGTTCACTCTGCACCTTCCCGGGCACAGACAGGGCAGCAGCCCAGGTTTCTGCTCAAGGGGGTTGTCCTGCACCCTGGGCAGGACATAAATCACACTTGGTTTCTTCTCTGGTTTGTTCCCAGAAGCATCTCCATGCAAGTCTGGGCCACCACAGGGTTTGGGGCTGTTTGAGGTTGGGAACACTGAGGTGGAGCAATGCCCCCCTGTAACCTGTCTAGTGAAATAAATCCTGAGGGGCAGGATCTGCATCTGCACACTTGATCCTGGCCTGCCACGCAGGAGAGGAACCAGAGTGGGTCCTTCAGCCTCACCCACAGCTCCTCTTCCTCTGCAGGATCTGGTACTGGGGCTACATCTCCTTCTACGACAGCAGTGGCTACGTGCAGGAGCTGGGCCCTTCCCTGGAGGAGAGCCGGGCTCAGCTGGAATTCCTGCAGCAGCACACGTGGATCGACAACATGTGAGTGAGCCAGGGGCAGAGGCAGTGTCCTGCTGCCACCCGGGCTCCTCAGCGGTGCTGCTGGAGTGGCACAGGGACACAGGAGCCATGTCCCAGCCCACAGAGCTGGCGTTGCCCCGGCCCTGAGCTGCCGCTGTCCCTCTGCAGGAGCCGGGCAGTGTTTGTGGAGCTGCTGCAGTACAACCCCAGCGTGGACCTGCACGTGGCGCTCACGCTGCGCCTGGAGTTCCCCGGGGCCGGCCAGGCCATCGCCGCTGTCACCATCAGCCCTTTCCCCCTGCTGCGCCTCAGCACGGGCGTCACCCTGCAGCTCCTCATGATGGTGAGTGTGGGGCCTGCTCTGCAGGGGCCTCTGGGGACCCTCACCCAGGCTGGGCACCGCGCACCCGAGCTGCTCTGCCTGTCCCCCACGTCTGCCACCCTGCCCGGGTGTGGTGTCAGCAGAGCCTTCATGCCCTGGGCTGCCACAGGGGCACTGGGGAACTTCAGGAGGGACTGGGGGGCTGGATGAGTGAGGAAGGGCAGGACAGGATGCAAGGGGTGCTCCAGGATGTGCAGTGGTGGAATTTGGCCTGGTTTGGGGGTACTTTGCTGTCCTGGGGTGCTGTGGGGTCCCCCAGTGCAGCACAGCAGTCAGGGCTTGTCCTCTCATCTCCTGGTAACTCCTCCATTCCTCGTCTGCTGGAAATCTCTCCACAGCCTTTCCTGGTAACCTGTCTGTTCCTCCCCCAGGCTTTCCTCATGCTGTTTGTGGTTTACTTCGTGGTGTCAGAGTCTCTGGCCATCAAGAAGGAAGGCAGAGCCTACTTCACCCTGTGGGGCAACTACAGCCAGTGGGTTTTCATCCTGCTCACCACGTGCACCGTGCTGGTGCACCTCAGCCAGGCCACCCTGGCTGACCAGCAGTGGCTCAGGTACCTCAGCAACCGCAGGGGCTTCACCAACTTCTACCAGGTGGCCTTCCTGAACTCTGTCTTCAGCAGCCTGGCCGCGAGCCTCCTCTTCCTCCTGACCCTGCAGGTATGGGCAGGCTGGGGCAGCAGCACGTGGCTGCTGGGTGCCTTGGCCCTCCTGTGCTTGTCCCAGCCCTGCCAGGGCAGAGGGGGTGGCGGGGAGGCCTCCTGTGGCCCTGCTGTGCACTTCAATTCCCTTGGGGAATTCAGCCGAGTGTGGCTGATGGGATGATTCTGTCTGCAAGGAACCTGCAGACTGGGGTGCTTGTGCTCTGCTGGGGTTTGGGTTTCTCTCATGTTTGGGAGACCCTTCCTGGGCTGGGGGTGTGTCTGTAACTCCCTCCTCTGCCCTCCCAGGCTGCCCAGCAGCTGCGCTTCGTCCGGCAGTGGTCAGTGTTCGGGAAGACCTTCCAGAAGTCCATGAAGGAGCTGATGGCTGCAGGGGTGGCCTTTGCCCTCCTCCTCCTGGCCTACGCCCAGCTCGGTTTCCTGGTAACCACCCCTGTCCCCCTCCCTCCCAGAGGGGCTGCTGGTGGTCCTGCTGCCCCTTTTCCCTCACCGTGGCACGAGAGGCGCAAAGCCCCTGGGCACTCAGTGCCCATCCTGCCCCCGGGGCAGGGGCTGTCCATGTCCCAGCCCGTCTGTGGGGACCCTCAGGGCCCGTGTGGGAGGGGATATCGTGGGTCAGGAGAACACTGCTGCTGCTCCCTTCTCACCAGCTCTCCCCTTCCCCCCGCAGCTGTTCTCCTCCTCCTCCGAGTCGTTCCGCAGCGTGGGCAGCAGCCTGCTGCTGCTGCTGGCCCTGCTGCGGGGCAGCGCCAGCCTGCGGCCCTGCCCGCCCCAGGCCTCGGGGCTCTGCTCCCTCTTCTGCAGCTCCTACCTCGTGCTGCAGGCCTGGCTGCTGCTGCGCCTGCTGGCCGTGCTGCTGCTCCACAGCTACCGCCAGATGCACCTGGAGCTCTACCGGCCCGCCTTCGAGCCCCAGGACTACGAGATGGTCGAGCTGTTCGTGCGCAGGCTCAAGATGTGGATGGGCTTCAGCAAAGCCAAGGAGGTGAGGGCAGCCCGGGGCTCTGCGGGGAAGGGGCCCGGTGGCACAGAGCAGCAGCCACCATCCTCAGCCTTTCCCTGCCTCGGGCTCCTTCCTGCAGCCGGCTTCCTCTGGCAGGTGAGGGTGGAGCAGTGGCCACCCCTGGGGGCCCAAGAGAGATGGGGAACTGGTGCCTTGAAAGGCTGATCTGGAACAGAGAGTAGACAGAGGAAAAGGAATAGAAGAGGTATTTATTAAAAGGCTTCAATAGATAGACCCTGGGCAGTGTAAGAGCCTGGCCAGGCTATGCCCCGGTTGAATCTACGATGGTCACAAAATGGATGACCAGCCACGAGGTCCCACACTTTTATAAGTTTTGGTCCTTTGGCATATTAGAGTTAATTGTCCAATTTTAACTTCAGGTTATGAAGCTCCATGCTCTTTGTTTTTTCTCTTCACTGTTGTTTTTGTTCTTGGGCCTGAAATTTGTGTCAGTTGTCCTTGGTCCCGAGCTAGAGAAGGAATTGTTTTGTCTACCCTGTGAAGAGAGCTCACTAGCATTTAATGTGAAACCCAGAACTACACACTAAAACAGCACAATCTCACAGAAAAGCATAAAAGCTAAAACTTAAGGCATCAGTACAGGCATCAGCTGCCCGTTCCCAGCCACAGCCCATGCCTGTCACAGCAGGAGCGGCTGGGAGCAGCCCTGGAGCTCTTTGGAGAGTTCCCACATCCCAGCTCCTGCCCTAACCCTTTCCCTTTCTCCTGTTCCAGTTCCGGCACAAGGTGAGGTTCGAGGGCATGGAGCCGCTGCCCTCCCGAGACTCTAGCGACTCCAAATCCTTCCGGGGCCCCACTCCCAGCGCCGCCTCCGACAGCTCCAGAGCCTCCACGTCCTCCAGCCAGATGGACGGGCTGAGCCTGGTGCTGAGCGCCCGCGACAGCCTGGAGGTGGACGCCGACCTCCAGCGCCTGCTCTCGCTCTTCGAGATGCTGCTGGCGCAGTTCGACCGCGTCAATCAGGTGACGGAGGACGTGTCCCGCATCGAGCACCTGCTCGAGTTCTCCCGCAGCCGCCGCCAGCCCGAGGGCGGCTCCGGCCGGGACTGCCCGGAGCGGGGCCCGGGGGCGGAGCGGCCGCGCTGTGCCGGGGCCGTGCCGGGCCGGCTGCTGCGGGCCAGCCGCGGGCTGAGCGCGGGCAAGGCTTGTGCTGCCCGCAGGAAGCGGCCCCTGCGCGCCAAGAACCGCGTGCACCCCACGGTGAAGTAGCGCCGGGCAGGAGCCAGGGATGGAGGGAGGGATGGAGGGATGCCCGGGCAGGGCTGTGCCCAGGGCGGGCAGTGCCCGCCCGGAGCTGCCGCGGCGGCTGGGCCGGCCGGCACAGGGGCTGTCCCGGGAGCGTTGCGCTGTTAGAGAGGGCAGCGGAGAAGGCCGAGCCTTCCCCGGGCCGTGGGCAGCTGCGGGAGATGCCCGCTGGCTCACCGGGAGCGGCTGTGGGTGCTCCGCGGCCCCGGCACGGGAGACGGGACAATGCTCCCCCCCTTCCCTGCTGGCTGTGCCGGCTGGGAAAGGGCGAGGAGAGCCCCAGGCCTTGAAGGTTTGAATCAAGTCTTGGATTTTTGTCGACCAGACACACTGGGGAGGAAAGCGACAGCTTTCGAGAAGGTATTTAACCCACCTTGTTTTTCAAGCGTAAATAGATATATAGAGAAATGCTATCTACACCCAGAGCAGTTAATTTCCAGTATTGGCTACTTTTATCTTCCAGAAATTGGTACTATTATTTGTATTTAAAGAAACCCGATATTTAAAACAGAGGACATTGCAGCGAGCTGGGGATGAGAGACCCCTGGGCTGCCTCAGCCACCTCTGGGTGTGGGGTCCCCATCTCCCGGTGTAGGGTCCCAAACTCCCGGTGTGGGGTCCCCATCTCCCGGTGTGGGGGTCCCCATCTCCCGGTGTGGGGTTCCAAGGTGCAGGTGTCACCCTGGTCCCCACCTGCCCTGTCCCCCCGCCGTGGCCCCGGGGTGCAGGCGCCGCTGGCTGCTTGGCTTCTCTAACCCAAGGAATGTATTGCCCTAAGTATATATATTTTTTATTTTTTTTTTTTGTTTACTTGTTCCTATGTACTGCCCAGCACTTTAAACAAGGCTTTCCTCGGCTACCAGTGACACGTGCGAGCTAAGAATGGGATAATATATCACAAAAGCAGTATTTTGTTTGTTTAAATCATAAACTGAAATGGGCAGGGAGGAAGGGAGCGCAGCCCCAGCTCTGGCAGCCGTGCCAGCACCTTCCCTGAGCACAAAGGAGGCAGGTGAAGCCCTGAGGGAGCTTTTTTGGGGGTCCCTCCAGCCCTGCCAGCTGGGATTCACCATGTGCTGGGCTACAGCTGCTGGGCTACAGCTGGCCTGTGCCATGGGGCCCCCCAGATCACAGCCTGGGGCTGCCTTCCCCTCCTCAGCCCCATTTCACCTTATGGCTATTGTAAGTAATTTATACGGGGTCTGTTTGGTTTTTAAATGTATATATTTTTGTATGTTTGCTATATTTTCATAGCATCGGTACCGTGTTTGAAACATGTAGATAGGAGACAGAACACTATTGTCAGAGTTATTTAAAGGATGTATTAAGTGCTTCTTCCTGGGAATGTCCCGTGTATATAAGGATTGGGTGTCTGTGTGTGTGTGTGGTGTGTGTGCTCTCCTGGGCTGGCTCGGGGCAGTGGCCACAGGTGGATGATGGGGGAGAGCCCCAGGGGCTCCTCCGAGTGTTCCAGAACCTGCTTCATGCTCTGGACAGGTGAGAGGTGGGAAGGCAGGCTGATGGGGGCGGAGCTGCAGGGCAGGGCCTGGGGGTCAGCTGCCTCTGGTGCTGCTGGGCCTGGAAACACCTTCCCAAGGCAGGGGGGACTTCTCCAGGTGGAGGGAGGGAGCTCCTAAAGCACTTCCACTGCTCCATCCCCTCCTGAGCCTCCCCTGCAGCCCCCAGCTGTGCTGGATACTTGGGAAGATTCCATTCCAGCATCCCTGTGCTCCCTTGGCCGTGTGAGTCAGGGGGGCTGCAGGGGACACTGGCTGCTCTGGGGTGCCTTTGGCACAGGTCTCAGTTGCCTTTGGAAAACTCAGGTGCTGTGCAGGACAGATGTTGTGGAAAGGTTGTGGAGGGATGAGGGCAGGAGAAGACAAGTGAGGTGATGCTTGGTCAGCATGGAGGTATTAGATGAGCAGAGGGCACAGAGAACTGGAGTGCAGAGGGGAGAAATGCAATCCTGGTAAGCAGGGCAGGGGGGAGAGGGCAGAGAGGGGCCCAGAGGGCAGGAGTGGGACAGGGAAGTGCCTGGAGCAGCTGCAGGCTGAGCCCGGGGCTGGCACCAGGTGCTGGTCAGCTTTGTGCTCTGTGCTCAGAAAAAAACCCTGGTTTTTCAGCCAGAGTGAGAAAACTGCCTTGGGTTTTTTTTGTTCCTTTGATTTCCCAGGCAGCACAGCACCAGGCTCAGCTCTGGCAGGTGTCCATGACTCTGGTTTGGTGACAGGGACAGTGCCACATCCCCAAACCAAGGCACTAAGAGGAGCAGTGGTGAGGTGTGTCCTGAGCCCTGGGCTGGATTCTCTCCAGCTCCAAAGCTCCTTTCCCCACACACCTGCCCTGGCCCAGCCCCTCTCACCTGTGTGGAACTCCAAGGGTGTAGATCCAGCCACCCGAAGGGCTCTGTGGGAATATTCAGTGATTGGAATGTCCCAGATGAACCAAGCAGGTCTTGGAAGTCTCTTGAAGAGCCGAAAAGTTCAGTTCCTGATGCAGAGGTCAATTCTCAGCTTGAGCATCCTCAGTAGAAGAGTTGGGAGTAGCAGGGAAGGAGACAGAGGCAGGAGGGGCCAGCAGGGCCCCGAGTGTTTTGGAGCAGCCATTGCCAAGCTGAGGGGCAGCTGGAACAAGGATGCTCCCCAAACCCAGCAGGAGTTTTGCTCCCAAGTGCCTTTCCTTGCCCTGTGTGTGTGTGTGTGTGTGTGCCTGGGTGCGTGTGACTTTACCAAGTGCTCCTCCTGGGCTGGGAGGAGCAGAACCAGCGTCAGACAACTGCCCTACTTGCCTGAAGGACAGAGGGAGAGCAGCTCTGCCCCCACAGCTCCTGGAAAAGCCCAGCCCTGCGGGGTGGGCAGCACCCACAGCTTCCAGCACTCACAGCTCTCACTGCAGCAGCGTCCCAGGGTCCCCTCCATGTCCCAGCCATGGAGTTACACCGTCACAGCAATAAACTTGACTCAAAGCCCATAAATCCCCCTGAATGTGTATTTTTGTGTCTGCAGTCACCGAGAGATGGTGTCTTATTTATTACCTTGAATCTCACAATGATGCATCAGGATCAAGCTGCTTAAATGAAAAATGAAACCCCCATCCATTCGTTCCAAGGGAGAGGGAGGGACTTCTCTAAGTGCCTTATTTTTTTCTAATTTTTTTTTTTTTTAAAGAACAATGATTGTGACCAAAATGCCAACAGTTCCTGTCTGGTCAGCATTTCACTGCAAACAAAAATGGTGTATTTTGTAACTGTGGGGATGTTTCTTACAAAGTGACAAAGTCAAATAAACTTTGACTGCTAAAACCTGGCTCAGGTGCTTTTGTCCTGCTCCAGACACTCCTCTCCACTCCACCCTCATTCTCTCTGCAGCCATCATTTTAATTAAGGTCTCCTCCACAGCACAAGACATTTTCTTCAACCCTCCAGCCTATCAGGGCTGGCATTAATGAATGCGTTCACCTGTGGTCACTGGAGGTAGCACAAGGACAAAGCTGACAAGAAGGTTCCCTCCTCAGCACAGAGGGAATATCCCCAGGGAATATCCAGGGACTGGAACACAGCCAGGAATCCGTGTGCCAGCATTGGGAAGGGTGGTTCCAAGAGCAACATGGCTTGGGAAACTAAACCAGGAGAGGAGGAAGGATTTACATGACCAGGGAAGAGTCTGAACCGTCCCAGGACATCAAGAATGCACTGATCAGACAAATATTTTATTTCCTTTATGACTCAAACACTCGAACACAACGGACACTTGGTGTTCCCACAGCTGCACAGGTGAGGGCTGTTCCCTTGGCCCCTCACCTGTCCCTTCACAGTCCCACGTGCACTATTGCACTTGTCTTATCTCCCTGCTGGCAGCCATTCCCAAATCCACTCATGGCCAAGGCAGGAGATGAAGTTCTCACAGCTTATGAGGTGCCTCCCATTGGGTGCTGTAGTGTCTGGTGCCCTCCTTACCTCAGGATGGGCTGCAAATCCATTCCAGCTGTGCCCACCTGCCCTGAAAGCTCCAAGTGAACTGCTTCAGCCTCCCCTGAGAGCCTCCCTGTCAGGGAATAAGCAGAACTCGTGGGGAGATGATGCCCCAAGACTTGGCAGCAGTCAAAAAGGGATTTCAGGTGCAGGGGGAAGGATGAGACACCCCAGCCTTCCTGCAACCAGGGGGAGTTCTGCAGCTGGCCAAAATGAAGACAAACCTTGGGAACTTAAGCAGCATTTTGGGCAGGAGAGAACCCAAATGAATTCTTTCCAGAGCTGGCAGCAGAATGAGTCAGAGCCTGAAGAGTCCAAGTGCTGACAGCCCCAAGGGTCAGGGGGAGCTGGGATTCTGGGGTGCTCAGAAATAGCGACTGGATTTTCAATACTTCATATTTCATTCCCAATAAAGTCCTCAAAAATCCCCCAATTCCTGCACCTTCACATGAGGAACTGCAGAATATCATCCTTTGTCTGCTTCCACAGAGCTGGTGTGGAAGGAGTCCAAAGAAAGGTTCTGCAGAGAAGTTCCCACCAGAGAAGCTTTGAAACAGCTCAAACTGAACCAGCCCCAGTGGGTTGGTCCTTGGGGAGCTTCTGCTGGGAATCCAGTGTCATCCTCAGGGGCCCCCAAAGCTCCTGGCAGCTTCAGTGCCAAGTCCACATGCAAGGAGCAGCCAGGCTGTGCCTCCCAGTCCCCGTGGCCACGCAGGTGCAGGGGGCAGCAGGCAGGGAAACAATTCCACAGCCTCAGAGCCCAGCAGGGCCCCCAAGCCCCTACACGAACTCGGTGAAGTCGTCCACAGAGGAGATCAGCCTCTTCCTCTGCCCCGTCTCGTAGGTGGGAGGGGGGTCCTGGGGCATCTGGGGAGGGGGCTTTGTGGGGGCAGAGGGGTGCAGCTGCAGGGGAAGGCCAGGGCTCTGGTACTGTGTCTCTTCACGGAGCTGAAAGGCAATGGAGAGCAGGTGAGCTCCAAAACTCTTCTGAATCTCCAGCTGGGCAAGGCAGGTTACCAGGACACTGGGGGGGTGCCACTCTGTGTCCAGGTATTGGACATGAGGAGGAATTTCCCCATGGAAAGGGTGGTCAGGCACTGGAAGGGGCTGCCCAGGGAGCTTTGGAGTCCCCTGGTGCCTAAGGAATTCCTGGAGGTGGCACTCTGGCCTCGATGGTCTGGGAGGGCTTTTCCAGCATCAGGGATTCTGGGATTCCAGGATTAAGCTTCCCTTACTGCCAGTAACCTTTGGCATTGCCACACTTGTCACTCCCACAACAGAACCAGATGATCCCCAAGGTCCCTTCCAACCCAAGCTCCACAATTCCATGACCAGCTGGATTCTAACCATGCACAGAGCCCTCCTCTGTCTCAGCAGGTTCTCACTGCTGGTTTCACCTGCCCCAGCTGAGCCCAGCTCCACCCCAGAGCAGCTGCGCTCACCCGGTGCCGCAGCCTCTTGATGTGGCGCAGCCTGGCGATCCACTTGGAGGGGTAGGTGTCCGTGGGGTTGGATCTGCTGTGGTGCACCTGGGAAGCCATCTGGGATGGGGAGGGTGGGGAGAAGCAGGGAAAGAGAGGAGCCAAGTTAGCAAAACCACAACAATTAAATTAATCCAATGTTTCAGTGTGGTGTGACAGCAACGGCACTCCAGCTCTGAGTTGGGACTGCTCAGGTGCCAACTCTGGCTTCAAGGTCAAGTAGAAAAGTTGTTTCTTTGCTTCAGCAGGTCCTGCCTGTTTCTTGGAAGCTGGTGCTGGGCCAAGGCAGCAGCTGGAAGCTCAGGGAGCTGGGGGTACTCACGTTGGCATGCAGGGCCATCTGACGGGCCACGAAGGGCAGGTTCTTGTCAGAGATGATCTTGGCAACACTCGTGTCCACCAGACCCTCCATGTCTTAAGGGAATAAGAAAAAAATTCTTGTGAGACAGTTAAGAAGAAGCAAAAGGTTGCCAGTAACTAAATATCTAAGCCAAATAAACCTGAGGAATTCTATCAACCAAATCCCCACAAGCTCTGCAGCTCCCACTCTAACAGAACCTGCTCTGCATTTTAACACAACTGGCTCCATAAAGGGAGAGCCTGCTGAGCTCTCACATAAACCAAAGTGTGAGCAAAAAACACCCAGAAGTGCCCCTTTGGTAAAACACCTGCACCAGCACTGCTGAACCCTCCGTGTCCTCCAGCACTCTCAAGCAGCTGTTGGAGGATCTGCTGGCTCTGGGTCCTGAGCTTGAACACAACACGAGCAATCCAGAGAAGGTACAAGAGCAGGGCAAACCCAGATGGAACTGGGCAAACTGGTTCTAGAGTCTCTCCTGGAAGTTTTAACTGTGGAAACACAAACCCCCAGCACAGCAGAGGCTGAGGAGTTCCCACCTTTCCGACACTGCAGCGTCACCAGGTTACAGTCATAGTCCAGGGGGGTGATGATCACATGCACAAAATTGAACTGCCCCTGAGGAAAAGCCAAAGAAAGAGTCAGAAACATTGCCCTGGCAGCATCGTGGTTTGTGAATACCACAAACACACACCAGTGAACCCATCACAGCTCCCCCCACAGCTTTTAGGGTAACACCCCCACACATGGAGGTTTACAACCCTGTGCTCCTGCTGTAACACACCCACATTCTCCACGAGGAAAATCCCCTACCTTTATTGTGCCCAGTTTAAAATCCTCTCCAGAATCATTGTAAACGATGGAAACAAAGTCATTCCCCAGGTGCCTCTTCTTGTCACAGCGGTATTTGTCCAAATCCTTTGTGGGCATCAGAGTAGCAATGTGGAAAATGGCTGGAGAGGGAACACAGAGCTCCTTAGGCTGGGAAAGCAGCAGTGGTCACATGCCAGTGATAAAAATACAAACTGTGCTCCCTCCATAGGTTTGTCCCAGTCTGTGACAGCTGGGTCCAGTCCCACTGGATGCTCCAGGGGTCCCTGGAGCACGGAGTGCAGCAGCCAGTGGGAAGGACAGGGGAGAGCCTGGGTTAGGGAGCAGAGAGGCAGAGGAGATTAAACCAGGATTTGGCCTGACTGAGCTCTGCAGAGCCCCAGGCAGTGACCTGCAGCCACCCCATGGAACTGGACTCCATGTGATGAGCACAGAGCTGTGCAGAAAAATCTGGGAATTTCACTATATCCTGCTGGATCCTGGCAGATTTCTGCACTGCAGGCACATGGGCCATGGCCACAGCAGTGACACCCCCTGCTCTGAACTGCTCTTCAGAGAAACACAGCAATATTGACACCACCCTCAGCCAACAGCTTTTACAGCAGCTGGGGACAGCCAGCTAAATCTCTAAACCAAACCCTGCCAGCTTTTAAAGAGCTGATCATTTCACAGATTTACACAGCAGATCTTTTCACAGAGCAGACTGTTTTACACAGCAGACCATTGTAAAACTGATGTGATGGGTTTTTTTTTTATTAAGTAAGGCAGGAATGTTTTGGCCTGAACTTTATCACATGGCCTGCAGAGCTACCAGAGAGAACAGGAGGGGATCAGAGCCCAGGACACCCTCACTACCTCCTGGGAAGGAACCAGTGTGGAAGGCAGGTCAGTTAAGGTGAGAAAACACAAACCATCCTTCCAGCTCACCTTGCATGATGTCATCGTGCCAGCAGTAGGTGAACTGCCCATCCTCCCCACACACATCCAGGCCCCCCAGGTAGATTTTATCCGGCTGGCAGTCCTTGAGCTCGATGAGCTTCCCCAGGCCCGTCAGGAACTCGGTGTAGCGATAGGAGCCGTGCTCGTTGGACAGGATGGCAATCTCGTTGTTGCTCTGGGACACAGGGACATGCACGGGTCACACTCAGTGCCAGCAGCACTGCAGCAGCACCAGAGATTCCCTCCTGGCATCAGCTGACTGCCCTCACAGCAGGGTTTCAGCAGGCGCTGATTTTTAGCACAGGCAAAGCAAGGCAAAGCAAGGCAAAGCAAGGCAAATCCCCCAGCTGGAGCAGGGCAAACCCCCCAGGGAATTTGGAGAGAGGTTCCCAGCATTCCCTAAGGATTCAGGCCCCTGCACACACTCACCTGGCCCTCCCCAACGTAGAGCACTGCAATCTTGTGTGTGTCATAGGATGGGATCTGATCCAGGAGCTGCACTGACCTCTCAAAAGTCTGCAACCAAAACAGGGACCCCCCTGAGCTGCTGGAGGGGTCCCTGTCCAGGGAGGCCCCTCCCAGCCCAAACCCCCCCAGCATTCTGTGAGCTTTAATAAAACCCCTCCACAACCCCACCAGAGATCTCCCAGCTGTGGCACTGCTGGTGGGAATCACCTCTAAAGTGCAGCACCTGAGCTGGACACTTGTAATTATCATCTGTGTTCTAAGAAGGTCATGAGGTTAAAAAAATCAAGGATTTATACAACTCCTTGCCTACCTCATTTGGCAACAAGAGGGGTTTGTTGTTTTCATCGCCAAAGAAGGGGAGTGGTACAACTGTAAAAACACAAAGCTGAAGGAGAGAGGGAGGGAAAAGTCTGTTACCATAAAAATTAAGTCAATTTTGATCTGTTGGAGGCAAGAACGTTATGTACAGCAGAAAAACGGGAGGAATTAAAATGCTAACAGGGTATTAATCATCTTTTAGAGACACTCTGAGTGCCTGGACTACCTGCAGTTTGCAATAGACCCCTGTCAGAAAAACAATGATGTGTCGAACAGCAGCAGCCACACAAATTCCCAGTTCAAAGGCAGTCAATGGAGGCACAGGAATGCCTTCCACAGCTCAGGGGGCATTTCTAGGCTCTCAGACACAAGATTATACAGACATTTGCATTTTACCTGCCCTCAATCAGATGCAAATGGTCTCATCATGCAATTTTGGACAGCTAACAATATCCCAGGTTCAAAAAGCAACCATTACAACCGTTCTTTTCCTTCTTCTTAGGATTTTGCACCTTCTATTTCTTGAAATGCAAAACTAGCAATCCACCCTGCTCACAGCAAAATGAACTCTGGGTAATAATCTGCAGTCAAACCACAACCCCTAAGTATATGCACATAGGGGTTATTAAGTGTATGAAGTACATTAAGTATAAGAAGTACAAGAAGAAGCTATCCATCTATTTCTTTCAACATCTGGGAGTTCTGCTTCCTAATCCCCAAGTTCATTCGGTGTGCCCAACAGGTCTGTGTCAGCTCCTGAATAAAGCAGGTTTTTAATCAGTTTTTTAACCAGATGTTTTCCAGACTGCCCCGAAGGAGCCCTGCACCCACCTGGGGTTTATCCCAGGCACTTTCTCCGCGTTGGACGCTGCTGCCCGGCCCTTGAAGGCGTCTCTGTCGATCCTCTTGCCCCTCCTGGACGGGGCGGAGTCGGAGATGGTGTAGCCGCGGGGCCGGTGGCCCGGGGGCGAGCGTGGCGAGGATGTGCCGCTGCCAGTGCTCGCCGCGGCGCGGCCCGGCCAGCCGCACAGCCCTTCCCCTTCCAGGTTCCCCGACTGCGACTTGGATTTCACCTCGGTGCTCAGCCTGCGGGGCACCTCCCGCCCGCTGGCGTCCTTGAGCACCTCCTGCAGGGTCTGCAGCTCCGGCGAGGAGCTCGACTTGCTGAGGGGCTGCGAGGGCTGGAAGGAGAGCTCCTCCAGCGCCCGGCCCTCCTCCCGCCCGATGGGGATGCCGCCCTCCGCCAGCTCCTCCGACTTCAGAGACTTGTCCTCCTGGCTGGACGTGGAGGAGGACTGCGGAAAAAGAATTAAAGAGAGAAAAGAGTCACGGGTTTCACGGTTTGGGTTGGGAGAGAGCTTCGAGTTCATCCCGTGGTTGCTCCGAGGGATGCAGGGGCAGCACAGCTGCTCCGGGCACCTGTGCCAGGGCTGTCCACCCTCCAGGGAAGGATCCCTTCCCTTCCCGACAGCCCAATCAATAAAAGCTGGCAACAGCAAGGCCCAAGGCACCCCAACACTTCCAGGGAAAGGCACAAAGCGATGTGGGTCGGGGCCCCTGACAAAACAGGGATTTTCCCCTAAATCCCCCCAGTGCCATGCTGTTCCTGGGGGTGCCAGGAGGGAAGGGTGGGCAGGGAAAGGAAAGCAAGGAAAGGAGGGAACAGTGTGGGTCAAGGTCCCTGACAAAACAGGGATTTCCCCTGAATGCCCCAGTGCCATGCTGTTCCTGGCGGTGCCAGGAGGGAAAGGCGAGCAGGAGGCAGCACAAAGCGATGCTCCCTGACAAAACCGGGATTTTCCCCGGAATCCCCCCGGTTCCGCCAGCGAGCCAATTCCTGGCCAATCCCCCCGCCTTACCCTGCTGTAGGAGTCCTTCCCAAACCTCTCCTCGCTCGGGACAGGCTCGGAACACGAGGTCTCCACGTCCTCGCTCTCGGGGGACTCTGCCGGGGACTCGGCCTCCCGGAGCTCCATGTCTGCCGCGCTCGCCTCCTCCAGCACCACGGCGGATTCTAGGGAGACACGGGCACGGCCGCTGTGCCGGGGGGCCGGGGCTCGGCCCCCTCCTCTGCTCTGCTCTCCTCTCCAGCCCCGCAGCCTTTTCCCTACGGGATCTCAAGGGCAGGCCATGCGCAAGGATGGCGGCTCTCGGGCTCGCTCCTGCCTGCCCTTTCTGCAGGGGATCAATCGCCTCTCAGCCTGCCTTGGGCCAAGCATGTGCTCCCCCAAAAATATTGCAGACTTTTCCAATTGCTGCTGGTGGACAAGCAGGGAGCGGGATGAGGAAAGGGGAGCTCGGACATGGGGTGTAACAGACAGAACTGCAGAGAGCTAGAGGGGATAAAAGCTCACTGGAGACATCAGCTCTGGGCGAGCTTTTCCTGCACTGAAATGCAACGCTGCCGTGCCTTGAGAGGAGAAATTTCCCTCGGAGCCATTCCCTTGCAGCTTGGCAGCTTCCCTAGCATGTCTCGGGAGAAGCAGCACAAGCCAGCCCTGACCGTGTGGCAGGACGAGGGCAGGGGTGACACTGGGACAACTGCCTGCACACACGGGGAGTGGAACCATGCTGACAGAAAAAGCTCCGTGGAAGCCCTGCCTACGAGGAGGATTTAACCCTGGACCTGCTCCAGGCTCTGACCACTTTGGTCTGACCAAAGGCTCCTCCTGGCCTTGCTTTTTTGTCCTGAGGAAAAGGCTGGAGAACAGGAGGCTTCCCCTTATGCACATGAGGGACTGGAAGACCAATCTGAAAGGCCAAGATTTGTTTTCCAAAATAACAACAGTAATAGTAATAAAACCAAAAATTAGCACACACAAAAATATGAAGAAAATCAGCAAAATTAAAAAAAAAATTACGAAGAAAAAAAAAATAAAATCACTAAAGCAGCTTTTCCTGGATTGATTTCAGCTCGCAGGACCAAAGTTATTTCAAAGAAGCAATTAAGAGTTAGCATTGCACACACAAACCTTCTAAAAATACAAAACAAACCAAAAGGAACCAAAACAACGTGCTGATCTGGTTAGCTGTCCAAGCCAGAACACACCTGCAGATACCCAGTGCTTCCAAGCTCCCCTCCTACACCACTGCCAAGATTGCTGGTGCTTTGAAACAACCCAAGCACTAATTATTCTTTAGGTGGGAAGAGAATAACAGGAGCAGAGGGAAGTAGAGAAAAATATTGAACTGCAGCAGCTTTGTGTTGCTTTGAGAGGCCTCTGACAGCAAGCAGCAGCAGCTCAGAACACCCCACTGCTCTACTGGGAGTTTTCCAGTGAAGGAAAGAAGCAGAAAGACATTTGAACCCGCTAATTAAAATCACAAAGCATTGCAGGTTATCAAAGCAATGCAGGTGTTGTGCTCACAAGGTGTGTAATTTGATCTCCACTTCATTTAATTATGAAATCAATTTTACTGAAGTGGAGAAAGATTTTATGTTATTTCAGAGGCTCGAAAAGGCAGAATTTAGCAGGTTTTCCGCTGAAATATATTTCTTTTTTTTATTTAAAAATCTCTTAACCAGCCTCCATGCTGGCTGAACTTTTTCCATATCTCAAATATGTATATATTATCAGCTGCTTTTATCTTTTTGTGCCCAATGCTGGCAGATCCCTGTGGGCTGAGCAGCTCCAAGGGGAGCCTGTCCTGCAGCACACGCTGCTCTCCTCACAACTGGGAGCTTTTCCACTGAGCCAATTGGAAAATGAAGCTGCAAATGAAGAATTAATTAATCCAGCCACGTTTTGACAGGTCATTTAACACTGGCCTCATGACTCACAAGCCACCCCAGCTAAAAGCAAAGTTGCTTTAAGGAACTGTCTGCACTTGCAAATGTTGGCTCTGGCTTGGACTTCTTCATGCTAGTCAAGATCCCATTTGTTGAGAGTGATGAGACTGGGGACAGACAGGAGACATGGAAGGGGAAAATGAGGCATGAGGAATACATTTTCTATGAATCAGAGGTGTTCTTCTATGGCAATACTGTTTGGTTGGTTTTTTCCTTAAAGATATATAAATATACCTGCCCAGGATATGCTCCTGTGCAACTTCCCTTGACAACTGGACTGGTACATGGAAGAGAAAGAGGCCACTGCAAAGGGAAATCAAGTGAGCAGCTACATCAAAAGGAAGGAGAGACTATATGAAAAAAATATAAAAAAATTAAAAAGCACAGAGTTTAAAATGTAACCAAGAGCCTAGTTTAAAACAAACAAATAAATAAATGAAACAAAGGAAAGAACAAGCTGGGATAAGCTCACCAGATGCCAAAGGGATACTTTAAGGGCACAAGGTCTCAACATGAATAAGGAGGAATAAACACATCCAACAGTGCAGGCTCCAACTGCTCCCTTTGCAGAATGCATTTTGTGAGGCTTAGGAACAGAAAATCCCTTCCTGCTATCCCCGCACACACAGGAAACCAGGCTGAGCCTTGCCTGACCTGCACGAGGTCACTTTTAAACCCACAGAAGAGTCTGAAAAATCTGGGTAAAGACTCACAGAGGTTTAACCTCTAAAGGCAGAACAGGCATGTGACAGTCTGACAGCAAAACTTCTTCCAGTCACTGCTCAGCCAGCTCCAGCAAGTCTGGTTAACAAGGATGTGGCCAAAATTACTCTCAGACTGGCAGAGGAGTAAATTCAGGTGGTATGGGCTCAGCTCTCCACTTAGCTCCATATAGCACACATTTTTAGAGTTACTAAAGTGTTAATGGAAGATAACTTTTTTTTGTTTGTTTGTAAGAGGTGATAATTTGATTTTGACTCCAATTTTGTGTTTACACATTCTCAGATGCTAAAACAAACCTGGAAACTGGCATTTTTACCAGATTTCCAGACACTCCATCCCATTTTTTTCCCAGCAAAGCCTGGTCTGCTGGTACCACTGCTCAAATCTGATGGTGCCTGCAGTGCTCAGAGCCTCGGTGTTGGCTATCACTGATAAGAGCTCGAGCAGGGACTGCAGGAAGCTTTAAAAACTGCAGCTGTTAGTCAACACCAATCTCCCAACATTAACAACTTTTTAAGAGGAACCAGCACCACATGAAATGGAGCAAAAATCCTTGGCCACTGTATTAAAATCAAGCCAGCAGATGAAACTCGAGTGGTTCAACTGCAGGCTGAACTGTGCTTTTCAGAGGTGGGTCAATCCAACAGGATTTGCATTCTGCTGTAAAAGCCAAAGGCAACCAACTCCTCGTGGCTGGCAAGGGCTGGAGCAGGCCATGCCCCAGGAACCTGCAGCTCTGAGTGCCTGACACAGACTCCCAAACTGAAGACAAATGGAAATGGAAACACTGCATGGAAAGATCCATCCACAAGTGGGATGCCCAGATCAGCCCCAAACAAGTGGGAGAGGGAACAGATCCATGACTTTGTTCATTTTCATTTGGGGAACACACCGAACACACGGCCCTGCCGGAGCAGCTGCCCCCTCCTCCTCCTCCCCCAGCACAAGCCAGAAGGAAGGGAATTTTTCCCCTGCTAAGGACAAGAACTGCCTGCCTTTCTCCCTGCTGGCCCCCCTGACACTCCCAGCACCCCGAAGAGCCCGGAGCTGTCCCTCTCTGCCAGCAGCCCCCACCTGTGTTGGAGCGCTGCAGCAGCGAGGGCTTGGCCGTGCCCGTGGCCAGGCTGGAGGAGGGCACGGACAGGGATTTGTACAGAGCAGTCTCCCGGTGCTCCTTGAAACGTTCTGCAGCCATCAGGGCGTTGGAGAGCTCCTGCAGGGGCATGTTGTTGATGTCTGAGGAGAAGGGGCTCAGCGGGTTCTCCAGGCTCATCAGCCAGCTCGTGTTGCCTGCACCAGACAATGGGGGGAAGTGGTCAGTGCTCCCAGCTCTCCCAGGACTTACAGCTCCTCTTGGAAATGCTCCAATTGGTTTGGAATTTGCAGAGGGAAAGTCCAAACGGAGCAAGTTCCTGGTTCTTCTGCAGAATGAGTTGATTCGTTTGATGCTCCCAGTGCTCTGCTTCACCCCACGTTCCTCAAAACCCATCCCTGGTAACTCACTGCTACAGCAGATTCCCAAAGGCATCCCCAACACACCCAGGTGTCCTAATTAACACCAGGGCAGTTCTTTTCTCATGAAACAGCTTGCAGTTGAAACAGGTGATTCCTGTTAACCTCGTGGAACACATTGATATTCAAACATTTTCACGGAATCACAGGATAACTAGGTTGGAAGAGACCTCCAGGATTTTGGCCTTGAACAGGTTATTATTCCTTCCCTAAGAGCAAACACAACTGAGCTGCCCAGACTTGCCCAGATCCCTGGAAGTGCCCCAGGCCAGGCTGGGAGCACCCTGGGACAGTGGAAGGTGTCCCTGCCATGGCATGGATGGGCTTTAAATTCCCTTCCAACCCAGCCCATCCCGTGGTTCTACGGTTTCAGAAGGCCATAAACAGATCCATGTACAGCTCAACATGGATTTCTCTCCTTCCCCCAGGCTGTGGTTCCTCACCAGGCTCCCACCCCACCCTCAGGTACCCACCTGTGGGCCTGCGCACCAGGATCTCTGCCCAGCCCTGCGTCAGCAGTGGCACGTAGGCAGCCAGGTTGGCTTTTTCCTTCTGCAGGGCTGTCTGGGGAGCAGGACTGGCCTTCTCTGGGCGGGCTGCAGGAGCAGGAGGGCCCTGTGTCCCCTGGGAAGTTGAGCCACTGGGAAAATGGGAGGCTGTGCTGTCTAAGGCACCAACACGTAAGGCGTGACCACCTGGCAGGACAGACACAATCCAAGGGAGAGCCATGCTTAGTTAGCCCCAAAAATATCTCAGGAATGAGGCTTTGAGGCTCCTCTAGCAGCTGCACACATTATCTTGCTTTTATTTCCCTTGTCATTACAATTATTATTGTTACTATTAGTTTACTTTAATTATTAAACTGCTCTTCTCTCAACCCGCAAATTTTCTTACTTTTCCCCTTCTAATTCTCTCCTCCCTCCCCCCTTAGGGGACAAAGTGAACACCTGGGTGGGGCTTAAGTGCCAGGTGGGGTCAAACCACCAAGAGAATTTAATGTTCCATGTGTTCCTTATAAACCAATTTATGTGATCACCAAAGCTCTGCTGCAGAGAGAGGGAGCAGGAGGAGAACGGCTCCTGCTACCTGCCCTCATTAAACACCAGACAGCTCCAGATCTCCAGCTGGCTCAGACACAGGAGGCACCTGGACCTTGCAGCTGTGGCAGGGAGAGCCCAGGCTGGGAACTCACCCGACATGGATCGGACTCTGCTGCGGGAGCTCCTGCAAACCTGCTGCCCAGCCTGGGATTCCAGCTTGGCTGGAGCTTCCTTGGTCTGCCTCACTTGCAAAACAGGGTCTGAGCTGTAGGAAAGGAGATATTGGTGATGTTGAGGGAGGAATTAGCTGTGCTGGACAAACAAAGTGTTTGGTTTATGCCAAGAGGAAAAACTGCAAAGATGTAGCAGTGATTTAGGTGACTTGTCAGGTGGAGGAATTTCCATTCTAGAAATGGGAGCAACTCCTACCTCGATTCTGGGGTGCTCTGGAACTCCCCAGAGTCCAGGCCAAGCAGGGACCTTGTCCCTGTTCCAACACTTGTAGTGATGGTCACCAGCTTGTTACCAACCAGCCACGTCTTGGTCCTGCCTCCAGCGAGCAGAAACTCACCCACAGGAGACCTGGGAACACATTTGGGATGGGGATTGCTCAGGAGGCAGAGAACAGAGCTGGTGCCATTAACCACTCAGGAGTGCTGCCTGCTCTCCTTACTCAGCATTTGTGCCACTCCCCTGGGCTGCCAACACCCCCCTTATCCACCAGGGTGATGGATGAGCTGCTGCAGCACTGGGAATATCCTGCAAGGACATGGAGCAAAGCCCTGCTCCCAGACCTGCAGGGCATCTCCTCCACACAGCCAAAGGCTGCTTCTCTCCAGTGGATTTGCCAGAACCACAGAATGGGCTGGATTGGGAGGAACCTTAAAGCCCGTCCAGTGCCACCTTCTGCCAGCTCAGGTTCCCCCATTCAACTGGCCTGGAACACTTCCAGGGATGGGACATCCTCTGGGAAATCCATTCCAGGGTCTCACCATCCTTACAGGAAAAAAACCCCTTCCCAATACCCCATGTACCCCTGTCCTGTGGCACTGGGAGCCATTCCCTGTGTCCTGTCCCCCCATCCCTTGTCCCCAGTCCCTCTCCAGCTCTCCTGGAGCCCCTTTAGGCACAGGAAGGGGCTCTAAGGCCTCCCCACAGCCTTCCCTCACCTCACCTCCTTTTCAGCCAAGATTCTCTCAGTGAGGAAAAGCCTCAGAGCCTGAGCCTGCCAGAATGCCAAGGGTTTTCCACTCACAAAGTGAACCATGAACCTGACCCCCCCCAGCCCCTGGCTGACCTCTTGGGCACGGCGGTGAAGTTGGAGAAGACATATCGAGCCATCATGTCCAGGCAGGTCTCAGTCAGCTCCAGGTGCAGATTTTTCAAGTTGTCATCAGCCTGAGCCATGGAGTTTTCATCTGCAGAACCCAGGCTCGAGCTGGTGATGGACGTCTGAATGCGGCTGCAAGAGAAGGGCCCAGGTGCCAGCTGAGGCTGGGGCAGGTGCCTGTGCCCAGGGCTGCTGTGCATGCACGTGCCAGCCACCAAACCCAGGCCTTGGCAGACAGATTTTTGGGATCAGCCTCACGCTGTGCTTCCCAGGCTGGCGTGGCAGGCAGGGTGTTTTCTCTGCACACAGCTGGCCAGGCCAGCGCTTTCTGATGTCGGTGGCTCATGGGCAAGTGCAGCAAGCAAGGAGTGAGGGGCAGCTTTGAGTTCCTAATCTATGCTGAGGGCAAGCATCCCATAACCAGCACCAGCTTCCCAGGCAGCAGGTTGCCCATGAGCCAGAAATTGGGGTGCTCCAGACTTCAGTTTGTAATCCTGTGGTTTGCTTTTTTTCTCTGTTGCGTCTCTTCTGTATGTTGGGTTTCTTCCCCTCCAAATTCAATAGCTACATAAAACCTAATTTAACTTGAAATAGGAAAAAAAATTGCACTCTGAACAGGAAACTGGCACAAGAATAGAGAAAAGGTCTGCCTTCAAATCAGCCAAATCAGCAAAGCAGTTTAAAACCATTTCTGTTTTAAGCTGGACTGCATTATTTTGTAAAGACAACTCCTTAAGTCATTGTAACACAAACTAAGCTGAGGTACAGACAAAATTTTTATCATATGGTAACTTCTTTGGCTTCATTAAGGGCAATTAACTGAACTTTTCATTGCTACCATTTATATAGAAATGCAAGAGAAGAAAATCACCTCTTGATTAATGGGGAAATCAGAGAATCCTGGAAGGATTTGGGGTGGAAGGGACCTTAAAGCCCATCCAGTGCCACCACCTTCCACTGTCCCAGGCTGCTCCAAGCCCTGTCCAACCTCACCTTGGGCACTGCCAGGGATCCAGGGGCACTCACAGCTCCCCTGGGCACCTGTGCCAGGGCCTGCCCACCCTCCCAGGGAAGGATCTCTTCCATAACATGAAGTGTCAAAACTATAATTGCAATTTAGTCACTTCAGCTTCTCTCCCCCAAACACCACATAGAGCCAAAAATAAGAAATCAAGTTCCCACCCAAATCAAGTTCCACTGACAGCAGTCCTACAGGTTAAGGAACAAATCATCAGGTTCAGCACTTTAACACTCAGGGGAAGTGATCCAGAAATACATTTTAAAATCTGGCATCAATTATTTCACAGCTTTCATTGGAGGAGATCAATGCTTGCCATCAAAACCTGTCAATCAATCAAATCAATGTCTGAAATCAAATCTTGTTTTCCTTAGTTGTGAAAGCAACAATTCGGATGGGCTGAGCACACCCCTCACTGCTCTCTGGAAAGACAAATCCAGGTTTTTCATGGCATCATTCTCGAGACCAGGAAACTTCACCAGCTCCTTCAGAAGAACAAATCCTAAACTGAGGCCAGAACTATTCCTCCTAGACTGGAAGGAGGGCTCTCCATAACTTTGCAGAGCTTCCAAAGCCTCTCCTGAAGCAAATCCCTGCTCGGGAGACTCGAGTTTTAGTGAGCTGTACCCAGGACTCTCACTTGTGCAGAATGCAACATTTTTCCTTTTTTTATGCGTGGGGGTTTTTTTTGTTTGTTTGTGGGGCTTTTTCCCTTCACCACCTTTACTTTGAAAACAGAATCTTTCATTGCTAAAGCACCAGAGAACGTGGCAAAGTGACCACAGACACCCCGGGTGTGGCGTGGCCTCAGGAAGCCTGGGGACGCTTTCCCAAAACCTTCGCCTGCGGCTGAGGCCCGATTTTGATGGGATAACCAAGTCATGCAAGCATCCCACATGCAAATCCACCCTGCTTCCACCCACCCTTGCAGCAAAACCTCCAAGGGCCCAGTTGCTCTTGGATTGTCCCCATCCAAAGTGCCTCTACCTGCGGACCACATGTTCAGACACACTGATGCTGCGGGATCGGAAGGCATCAACTGCAGAGGGTTCTTTCAGCTCTTTCACTGGAGGAGAGTTATTCAAGCCTTGCTTTGCATTTTTGGCTAGTCTTAAACTACTATGTGGAGAAGCACCAAGCCCCAAAAGAGGTCACAGAAGGGAGGAAACCATTGTAGGGATGTAGGTTGAAAGGTCACAGTCACAGGGTCAATATTGGGGGATCCCGGAGGGTGATGGAAAATAAAACAAATGCCAAAAAAAAAAAAAAAAAAAAAAAAAGGAAACAAAAAAAAATTAAAACATACAAACAAGCAGAGCTGAAAGCATTAAAAAGACAAACCACATTTTGAAAACAAGATTTTAAATGTGCTACAAAACAAATGAAATTAGTACAAGTTAAAAGAAAAAAAAACGGTTGAAATGAGAGTTGGAATACTGGGCTCTTCAGCAAAGGCCAAGGCACCTGAGGGTTCCCTGGGCACAAATTCCTCAAGGCTGGAGTTTTGTGCAGTTCAACCTCCTCTTGTGCTGCCCCAACTCACCTCAACACCTGAGAACTTCCACAGCTCCTAAAATGCTTCACCTGGACTAGGTAAAGCATTAAAGCCTGGACTGGTTTTAATGAGAGACAGGGACCATGTCACCCATCTCTGTCCCCACTAAGGCTGGCCTTACCTCAGTCACAGCACACCTCCCAGGGGTGCCCCTTAGCCCAGCTCAAGGCCCTGGGGCCACTGAGCCCCTGTGCCAGACCCTGCAGAGCCAACTAACAGCCCTGGGGATGCTCCTGTGCCACTCCAGGCTCCAGGGAACCCCCTGGGCTCTGAGCTGCCACAGAAAGGAAAATTCTGCTCCCACTGGCCAGTGCCAGGCACACATGGGAGATGGCAGCAATTAAGATCCAAGAGGCACTTTAATTAGTCACTGAGATGGGCTAATTTGGGCAGAACAGTTGGTCCAGCGGCTCCCCTGCCCAGGGATAAAATGCAGGCACTGATTGAACCCTTCTGGCTGTTCCTAAACACAATTTATTTGCCATCCTCCTCTCAGCGAGCTCTTACACATCAGATTGCCACCTGGAGGGATCAGAATTTCTTTGTCCTTCCCCCAGCAACCTCTCCCAGGTCCCTTTTGGCCACAACTGCTGCAGGGAGCACAGGCTGTGCTCAGGGATCATCACCTACACCAACATCAGGCCATGCAGCCCAGGGAACTGCTGGGATCCTTATCCAGGAACAGCCAGCACCTCAGCTATGGCAGGGAAACATTCTCTGGGCTCCAGCAGTGAAAACCAACCCCAGAAGCTTCTCAGGCAAAGAAAAGAAACTGGAATCTGCTCCAGGCCTTTCCTCTGTGCCCTGGCCAGAATCCAAGCTCAGCCAGACCCAGAGGCAGTGGCATGAGTACAGCCACGCTCCTCAGCAGAGATTTCTGTGGAAAGTGATCCAGCAAAAGCCTTTAGAGATAGTAGTATTCCAACCTGGTAGAATTTAACAAGGTTTTTAGGGGAAAAAAAAGAAAAATAAAAAGATTAGTTGGAATTCTAATTGGAGAGATGAGTGTCAAAAGGCTTCTCTTCCAAGTTTCTGGATGAAAGAGGAGGAGATGGGAGAGATGAAGCACAACACAGGGTTTACAGCTGCAGCAGTAGGGCAGGGATGGTGTTTCTGCATTGCAAGACTGCTGCAGCCTTGCAGGTGAAGTAGAGGCACTTTCCCCAGGGCTCAGATGCCACCATGTGCTCACTGCTCACAACACTGAAGCAAGTTAAGTGAACCAATTTAGGTAATCCCTGCAGGTAAAAGGACATTAGAGAAACACTGAATGCCTTCCAAGGAGTGTCTTCCTCCCCTGGCAAATGTTACTTTGAATGATTGCTGGCAAGAAATGCTCTGACTTCTGAAGGCTTTGCTTAAAACTGTCATGATGGCTTCAAAATTCAAAAAAAAAAAAAAAAAAAAGGGATCAGGACATCCAGATAGACAGAAAGCAGCTGTGTGCCAGCCAGTGCACTGACCTGACTGGGAACACCATGGAAAAACACAGTCCTGGCTCTCTAATCTATCCAGGACGGTGATCACAACTATTTCTCTGGCAATCATCTGGAAATGACTCGTTACAGATCAGTCATCAAAAGGAGTTCACACAGTCCATATGAACAGGGGATTCTGTTATCTCTGGCATTACCCTCTCCTGGTATCGCTGGTAACTGACACTCCCCAACCTGACACAACTGGATTTTCAGAAGTGAACACCAAAAAGGCCCCCACAGGCCTGCAGGACAAGCAGTGCTGCCCCAGCAGGCTGCCAGCCTGGCTGCATCCCAGCTCCTCAGCAGGCTCAGCTGCCTGTGACCTAAAGAGGTTGACTTGGCTTGCTTACTGTACTGCCAGGCTGGGCTCAGTGTGCCAGCCTCCATCAGGGACACGCAGGGAAGGAAGGGGGGAGCACCACAGCAGGGAGCGCCAAACCCAGCTGGCCTCCAACAGAATTTACCTCTTGGGCCTCTCGTTGAGGCTGGTGCTGCGAGCCCTGAAGCTGTCCTTCTCTGGGGTGTCATCAAAGGACAGCAGCACATTGGAGCGCAGACCCTGCGTGGGGACAAGAGGTGACAGCGTCAACACGGGGCAGCTCCGGGGCAGCCAAAGCACGAGAGCTCGCAGGGATGCTGATGAGAAAACCTTTCAACATCTCAGATGGGTTTTTCAGCTGTCAGCTCTGCTGCTGGCCTGAGCAGGGCCATTACCTTGGTGATGTAGGGGACGAAGTCCTTGCGGAAGGGCAGGCGGCAGCGGATGAACCACATGGCAATCACGTGGTGGGCCAGACACACGATGTACTGGTTAAACCTGCAACAGCAGAGCAAGCCACAGCTCAGTGTGCACAGCTCCACCTGGCACACAGAAACAGGCCTTTACCTACTCAAAGTGTAAAAAAAACCCTTCAAAAATTCTCTTCGGGAAAACCAGGGTTTCTGTCCAAGGTGATGATGAATTGTTATGGAATTACAGAATGGTTTGGGTGGGAAGGGATCTTAGAGATCAGCCAGTTCTGCCTTCCACTATCCCAGGGTGTTCCAAGCCCCATCCAACCTGGCCTTGGACATTTTCAAGGATCCAGGGGCAGCCACAGCTTCTCTGGACACCCTGTGCCAGGGCCTGCCCACCCTCCCAGAGCAGAAATTCTTCAGGAAAAGCCTGGAGACACCAGAATGAGCAACATTCTATGAATAACCTTGAGCCAAAAACTACAAGAAAAGGCTGTCCAAGCTCTCAATTTCCCAGCTGAGAGAGAAGCACAGTGCTGTGGCCTTACTTGGAGGGGTTTGTGTAGGGCAGGGAGATGGCGAAGACACTGGCGTACTGCTCTGCCGCGAAGTTCCGGTACAGGTGAGGCAGCCTGGCCAGAGCTGCAACAGTCCAACAGCAAAACCAGCACAGGTGAGGCCTCAACACAACCCTTCAACATCCTATCAGTTTCATTTCTCTTTTGTTTTTTTTTGTTTTTTTCTGAATGATCAGAGACATGGAGGTTAAAATCACGTCACGCAAGAAGGAAGCAGCTCGTATTTCCATATGGCTGCACGACACAGAGTGTGTTTCTCCCTTCAGTGCAAGAGCCTCACACAGAAAACTTGTAACAAATGAGGTGATGGAACACTTAGAACCTGAGCAAAGGCATCACAGTGCATTCCATATGAGCAACACCATCAAACCCCCCATGCCCCACGCAAAAACCACACCACAGAAACCAAAAGAAGCCCACCACGACTCACTAGACAGGAATTCCAGGAGAGGGATTGCCATGTTGGCTGTGGCAGAAATGTGGGTGAGTTTGACGATGAGGACGGGCAGTGCCTTGATGATGATGTCGGGCATCTCCACGCTGCACACTGACAGTGCCACCACGCACTGGTTGGCACAGCGGTAGATGAGCCCGTGCTCCAGGCAGTACACGATCTCCCGCTGCCAGAGCAGAGACAGTCAGCTCACCAAACCCCCCTGAGACACCTCCTGACTCCTGTCAGCACCCCAGAACACCCTGCAAGGCACCCCTGCTGTGAGGCTTGTGTGGCACAGCTGAGTGCTAACACTGAGCTTTAAATGATGCTGCAGATAACCCAGGTCAAACTGATCAGGGAACTCGAATTGAGTGGGTAGCTGAGACTTTAAGTTTCTGATTTAACAGAAAATTTGTGTTTATAAGGGTCTCATTGCAGAGGGTAAAGTCACTCAGTGACCTGTCTGGGGGGGACAGGTGAGGACTGAACCCACAGTTAATCCTGCACAGGGTCAGCAAAGTATTTTTTCACCCCAAACTCAGCAGATGCAGCATTTCCCAACAGCAAAGGGCAGTAGTACCCTGAACTTCTGTCCCCTAACCAACTCACAGGCTAACAATGCTCCACCCTCCCTACTCCCTCCTGTATCCCCCATACCTGCTTGGCTTTGTCCAGGTAGTTGTGGTAAGAGATCAGGGCTGTCAGCACGGGGACCACAGCCAGGTGCAAATCCGTGCGGGAAAAGCCTTCGGGGGTCCCGTGGAGCCTGTCTGTGGTCTTCTTGTCTGTGAGCTGACACATCACACAGCCACTCAGGGCACGAAAAACACCCTCTGAAAGGCAGCAGAGGCCACTGCCCACAGCTCCCCTTGACCTCTATATTCATATATTCACACACGGCCATTAAGAACACTCATTATTATCTACTCTGTACCTAGAACGAGCCTCGCAAAAGAGACAGTGAGGGAGGATTGACAACCAGCCTGCCAATCTTTAAAATATTCAGCTGAAGACAGAAAAAAAAACACTCAAAAATCCCCTCCAAGCAATTCCCAAGAAAGCCAAGGAGCTGGAGACTATGCCTCAGTGGCATTACCATGTAGCTCAGTGCAGAGGCCAGCTGGTCTATGTTGCAAGGAGAAGTTAAAAATAGCACTTTATAGCGGAGGGATTCGGGCAATTTGTTGAGAACCAACTTCAGCACCTTCCAGTCTGTCTCCTGCAAAGACAGAAAATGTTCAGGTTGAAAATTTTTGCCTGATTTCACTTGAGTTTGGAAGGCAGATCAATCAAATTGCAGACAATGTGTCATTTCCTAGGCAGATGTAGGTCTTGTCGTGGTTGATACAGAAAAAGAAGTGGCATTTAGCTGTCACAAGTTTCTCCCTGTCTGTCACCCAGCTCTAGGTGCAATATTGGCACCACAAACTGGAAGAGAAATTATATTGAGATCTGACAGCCAGAATTCAATTTTCCTAAGCACCAGCACCAATTAACTCCCAGAGCAAGCCAAGCCCTCAGCACAGACCTGTGCCCAATGCCACACTCAGGAACAATTCCTATTTACAGTTTATTGGGGATTAAACACTCACAAATTCTCAAAAACCTCACAAACCTGCAGTGGGAGAGGTTTTAATTCCAAATGCCCTTTCAGAAACAGGATGGCTTCTTGCATCTTGTTTAACAAGCACAACTTTTGCCCTTGCCTGCTCTGAAGCAGTGCAATGAAAGCCGGGCCTGTTTCCTGAAGAGCTGGACTGCTGCTCCCACTGGTGGCTGGGAAGCTGCACAATCACACCCAGATTTTGAGCAGGAGGAGAAGAAATTGCTTTATTTAGGCATTCTGGGCTGGAATTCCCCAGGCAGCTGGGTCAGGAGTGGACAGAAAGATGCCAGGAGTGGACAGAAAGATGCCAGGATGGGTCACAAAGATGCCAGGATGGGTCACAAAGATGCCAGGAGGGGTCACAAAGATGCCAGGAGGGGACATACCTGCTTCAGACACTGCAGGAGGACCCCAAAGACCATGGAGATAGGGCAAGTGTCCCACCCGGACAGTGGCCCCTTGGGAAGGCACACTGGGGCTGCCTGAAGGTGGGGACAGGGTGCCAGGGGGCTTTTTCTCAGAAGCCCTTTTCTCTGCCTCTCTGCAACACAGAAAAATCCATGTCATCTTTACAGCTTATTCATGTGACCTGCAGCACTACCCTGTTTGGGAGCCAAATAAAGACTGAACAATATAATCTGCATTTTCAATTTTAAAAAGCACAGGATTGCCCAGCAGACACAGAGCAATGAGCCAGTTTGGTCAAGTGAAGGATTTTTCTGTCTGATTTAGAAAGGTATCTTTTGAGGTGCATTACACAACTTCAGACAAGCTGTAAAATTAAAAATAAGCAAACTTATACAAATCATGGAATCAAAATTCAATGTGGAACTGGTTTGAGGCAAGAAATTGCAAATTTTTTGGGGGGAACTTAAATTTCATGTCTGAGATTGAGAGCTCTGCAGATAAGTGATTTGTAAGAACAGTTCAGTGAAATGAGTTATTGGTTCAGACAATCCCAGGCTGTAACTACAGCCTGGTCTAGGATTTGGAAGATTTAGAAAAACTGCAGATTGCTACTGATGGAACATGCAGCTCAGCAAGAACACAATTTAGTTTGGAAAACAGCTTTTAACAAATAAAACAATAAATTAAGAAGTGTCCAAGGCCAGGTCGGGCAGGACAGTGGAAGCTGTCCCTGGATGAGCTCTAGGACCCCTCCCAACCCAAACCACTCTGTGATTCTTTTGCTTAACACAACAAAAAAACCTACACAAAATCACACAGGCAGTAGGGGCTGAACCTCACTGCTCCATCCTTGGTGGAGAGGCCCAGGCGGTGCAGGGAGTCAGCTCGGAGCATCAACAGGAAATCAAACACCTACACAGGGAACACACTGCAGTCACTCAACCCCTGAGCCCCTGCAAGACTCTCCCACCCCCTCGTGGTATTTTCCCAGGTGCAAAAGGATTTTTAGGAGATGCCATGGCCTGTTCTGCAGGAGGCATCACTGCTGGTGTCACGCTGCATTTACATAGCTGTGGTTTGGTTTTAGGTCTGATGTTTTGGGTTTCTGATGTTCTTTTTCAGGGAAGTGGGATAAACATGATGGTTTGATGGAATGAAATGTGATAAACATGATGGTTTGATGCGATGTAATGATATTTATGTTATTTGTTCTTTCTGACAGTTTCACCAGTGTGATTGAAGAAGTTTGCTTTTTTTTTTTTTCAGAAAGCTAAAAATTACTCTTTTTATTAAAGATAGTTCTCCCTTATGTACAAATGATAGTTCTCCCTTATACAATTTCCTAATTATTCCTCCTTATTTCCTAAACTATTCCTAATTTTACACAGACCAATGTGATGGGTGAAGCAAAAGCAAACTTCTTCAACCACACTGGTCAAACCAGAGAGACATCAAGAAGTCTCTCATATCAGAAAGAATAAATAACATAAATATTATTACAAAAACATTCCATCAAGTTTCTCACACTTCCCTAGGAAAGAACATCAGAAACCCAAAAACATCAGGCCTGAGACCAGACTACGCACAGCCGAGCGAGCCACGAAACATTTCATTAATTCTGCTTTTTTGCAAGCTCTAGAGCACCCAGTCCCCACCTGCCAGCCAGAACTGGTGGGTTTGGGATTTCTGTGGCCCTGGCAGCAGGGGGCTGGCCCTACCTGCAGCCTGATGCTGCTGGCCACGGGCAGGCTGTAGCAGTAGATGTAGTGGCGCTGGACGTGCTGGATCAGCATCTCGTACACCCGCGTGGCGTGGCTGGAGGGCAAACTGTACAGCTTGGTCTGCAGGCACAGAAACACAGCCCAGCCCCAGGGACCCGTCACAAACCTGGGCCAGGGCTGCCACTTCCAGGGGAAACACAGCAGAAAGTTCATCCTCACTGTAACCTGAGTCTGCAAAGCCTCCAGAGCAGCTCTGGCTGCTCCAGAGGACAGCCTGCTCTTCACCACAGCCCAGGACATGCTGCCCAAACACAACACGTCTGTTAAATCTCTTCAAGGTTATGAACTCCTCTCTTCTGCTCATTTATGGCCACATCCTCCCTCCACACAGGCAAATGTGCTCATCTGGGTTGTACAGTGGGAGTTAAGAGAATACAGCACTTAGCAAACAGTCCCACAGTGCTCAAAATCAAAGGACTGACCAAAATGAGAGTTAAAATATTAAACAGTTAAACAAAAATCAGGATGCTTAATAGCAGGAGAAGAGTTATCTAAAAATCCAAGTCCAGCAGAAGGGTATTATCAACAATCTGTGTTTAATGCTCTGCAGCATTTACCTGAAGGATTATCAGGAGCCCAAGAACTGCTGTCTTGACATCCTCCAGAGAAGCTGAATATGACAGCAAGTCCCTCTCTTCCAGTTCAGATGGAGATGACAGAGAATGTGCAGCCACCTTTGAAAGAGAAAAGCAACACATGGCTTAAACCTGCAGCACACCCTTTCTCTATTTCCAGGCTGGAAGGTGAGGGAAGCCTCAGGAAGTCATCCCTGCTGGAAAAGCTGCAGCCCTGGAGGTTTTATTCACCTTCTCTATGATATCCAGCAGGCTGTTGAAGTGATGAGTGTTGCAGCCTTCAGCCAGGTCCACCAGCAGCTGAGTGGCCAATTTCCTGACCTGATGGTCTTTATCCTCTGGGATGTGAGCCAGCTGGGAGATCACCACCACAGTTTATCAGCTCTTCCTGCAAGAGGACAGATGCTCCTAAGCTGTCAGATGTTCAGCATGTTAGAGAAAGAACTGCCAACAAAAGAACTCAGCTATTCTGGTACCACGCTTGTTCCTCCACTGTTTCATTCCTTCATCTCCTCTTCCATCCAAGAGGTATTTCTGTCTGCCATCCTTCCAGGTATTTGTGACTTTTATTAACTTTTCAGTGCTTTGGTTTTTGTCTCTCCTATAGATTTGACAGCCCAGGCTCAAACAGACAAGGGATTTCTAGGCCTTGACTTTTGGAGAGAGGAAACACCAAGAGCTTCATATTTTCACAAATCCTGAAGGAATCCAAGGAGCATCTCTGCCCCTTCCTGCCCTCTGAACACTGGGCACATCCTGAGGAGCTCGAGAGATCCCTGGAGCTCTTCCCAAACTCCTCTCTCACAGAGTTTCCATCTTGGATAGCAATTAAACTAAAAACACCAAGCCCAGTCACTGCTCAGTATGCCCAGTCCCCATCCTTTTACAAAGCTTTTAAATCAGCTTTGCACCTCTCACATCAACTCTCAACTCTTCCAGAACAAAATGGACATGGAATGAATGGCCTAAAAACAGGGAAGCCAAGACTCAAGCAGGTCTGTCCTCAAAACCCTGCAGCTCCCACTGCACATTCCTGTATCCAACAAGGACAAATACTGGGAAATCCCCCCACAAGCATCCCAAAGGAACAGGTCTGTGTGGGTGGGATTTAAAGCCCAGGGCTGTGCCTTCCCCTCCAGAGAGGACCTGAAGCCCCAAGGAAAATGTGCCCCCACAAAGGCTTTCCCAGGCACCTGAGCCCTCACCTGGGACCCCAGGCAAACACCCACCTCATAGAACTGTCTGTTGATGCTCAGCACAAAGGACAGCACATCCAGGACTTTAATCCTTACAGCACTACGGCTCTCGTTCCTAAAATAGGGAAAGCAAACCCAAAATCAATAAAATAAGAGTTGATATTTAGGGGAAGGGGGAAAAGTAAAACTAAAAGAAAATAAGAAACTTTTTCAGACTTGGAACAGTAACTCTGAGAGATCGGCTGAGCCCTCAGTTAATGTCTCTTCATCTGAAATCACATTCAAGAACAACTGGAAATTCAAATCTCAATTCAGCTTTTACTCCTTCTGCAGACCTGTAATTGCAGCTTTCCCATTTCCAATCCAAACTAGGAAGCACATGTCAGAAGAACAAGTGCTCTGGTGAGCAAATTTAAAACCAAACACATGGCACTGAGGAAGAGCTGCTCTTTGGCAGCATTTCACAGAGGAGACAGAAGTTTGTTATTGCTCTGTGTTGATGTTTCAGAGCACAGAATCCCTTGGGGAGCACCAATTCAAAACTAGATAACTGGAATACTGGATAACCATATGCAATACTAATGCTTAACAGGAAAATCTTGTTTGGTGTCAGAACTACAAAGTGCTGTGGAGTGGAACACAACTGCCTAAACTAATTGGAATAGTATTGAATGGAAAGAAAGAGAAGAAGAAAAAAGCAGCATAAAGAACTCAGTGGAAAGCTTCTCTTCTATTAAATAAGTTCTTTCATGTGCTGTGCCCTGGGACTACCACACTTCTCATTTACTAACTTAGAACTTCAGAACGTTAGAACTTCAGAAAACAAAATTATCTACCATGACAAGGTGGCAAGAAACACTTGAAAGTGCTTCTTAGGTGTAAGAAGTTCCCAAAGCTATGACTGCCTACCTGAAGAATCTCTCCATTAAGAGCTGCAGGTTGTGGATCCAGCCATCTTTGGCAGGGTGGATGGACTGAGCTCTGTATGTTATCAGGTTTAACACAGAGGATTCCTTCATGGAAAGACCAAGAAATGTTTTTAGTGAATAAGCAAACACAACAAATCCATTCCCCCAACTCCCACCACGGGAAAAAGGCTCACAGAAGTCCTTGCTGGGATTTTCTGACCATTTGCTATTTTAGGACTTCCAACTTTCAGCTGTAACAGAATAGATCCAAAAGGAGGACAACAATAAAGCCTTACTGGTCTCTGATCAGCACATCTTTCCACCAGCTCAAAAAATCTCTCTTCAGAGCCATGAAAATCATTTTGGTCACAGAGTTCTTCTACTGTGGTCAAAAGATCATGTACAATGGACTTCAGTTCTTGGCTCTCCAAAACCTGAGAGGAGACAAAACCATTCCTGAAAAGAGTTCCACCTTGCCAGAAAAAGTGCTACTTTTAAATACAAACAGAAAACTCAGAGACCCACAGCAGCGAGAACTGGGCTAAGCTTCAACCTCCCCGCAGTGCACAAACAGATCAACCTGCAAAACAATTTCTGGCAAAGCCTTGGGCACATGCAGGCAGGCCCAAGCCCCACCTGCAGCTGCTGCAGCAGTCGCTCCATGATGTCCAGGAGGATGTCCCAGGTGACAGCCTGCAGCTCCTTCCCGTATTTCTTGATCAGGCGAGTGATGGACAGAACGATCTCGTAGGACACGACTGCTTGGGACAGGTCATGGCCTGGAACCCAAAGCACTTCAGTCAGGGGGGAGCAGGGCCCAGAAACCCTCTGCATCCAAAAGCAACACTGCCTCATCCATTAGGAAATCAGCCTGGGGGCCTGAGATAAAGCCATTCGAGTCTCTGCACACAAAGGACACGGCACAGCAAGCGCTTTCTCAAGAGCAGCCAGCGCTCCTGCCAGCAGCTGTAGCTCACATGGCACACACAGCCCCATCCTACAAGGCAGACAAGGGGATTAAAGACAGCAATTCCTGCTTGAGGCACTCAGCCTCAGAACTCTCAAAATTTCCTCATCTGTCTCTGAAGACACCCTCCCTCACTTTTTGTACCACCCACTGAGAACAGTGAAAGCTGTTGCTTTGTATTTTATTTTTTTTTTTAAGCTAAAGTACCCACAATGTAGATATTTGCTAGAAAGGATTCAGACTTTGCTTTTCTGGCCAAAGATATTCGAGGAGGAGGCCTCAGCTACAGACACAAATCCTCTTGTTTTACCATGTCTCCCTGCTTCACCTCACACTCAATTTCTCCCTCTTGTCCTCCAGGCTTACAAAGATCTCTGGTGTAGGGGGCCACATTTTTGGTCTAAATTTGCCCAAGTGATTAAAAAATTCCCCCAGCATCCCAACTTACCTTGAGGAAAGAAGGCAGCACTGAAGTTGGGGAGTTCCTGAGGGAATTGAGACGATGAGCCCCCCACAAAGCCATCCCAACAAAGAACACAGCTCCTCTCAGCAGGGCTGCATCTGCCATGTAGGATCTAAGGACAGGGGAAGAGAAGATTCAGACCATGCCACAATAATTTCAGCATACAAAGTCAAGAGGAATATGCACTGTCCCAACAGGAATTCCCAGCTGTTACACATCAGGGCCTTGCACAGCAATGGACAAACATGAAAAGCAGAAAATCATTCACCACGACTTTAAACAGAGGAAAATTAAATTCAGAAATGCCCCAAATGAGCACTTCAGCAGCAAAACTAGAAAGTTAATTTATTTCCAAGCACCAGAACCTTCAGCTTGTTCTACTGAGGTTGGTGACTGCCCATTTCTCTCACCAGGACCTTAGTGAATTCCCTGGATTTGTTGGCTCCTCCTGCCTTACCTGTCTTCCATGATCCTGCACATGTTGTAGATGGCACTGTGTCCCAGGTGAGTTCCCAAGAGGTTGCGCATGAGCTGCAAATCCAGAGAGAACACCTCAGTCCCCAGCTGTCAAAACACTCAGCAGCCTCAACGTGGATTTAAGTGGCCATGCTTTGGAGTAAAGGTGTCCTGCCTTTCCCAAGCCAGGACAGAGCCTGTCACAGCAGCTGAAACCAGGGGAGAACCCCATGCACATGGCACAACTCGCACCAAGGAGATGCTGATGCCTCAGCACTTAAACAATTTCTAATTTACTCTTAAAGACCAAGCTGAAACTGTCGGCAGATGTGCACAGGAATGTCTGACACCTCACTCAGGAGTGAATTGGCTCAAGCAAGCAGGGGCTCTGACCTTCCAGCAGGGCTCACAGAGCTCCTTCACGTTGATGGTGCGGCACAGGGTGATGATGAACACGGGCAGGTTCTCCGAGGGCAGGCAGTTGTAACAAACAACTGCATCCAGGACTTGCAAGGAAATCTTTGGGAAAGGGAAAGACAAAATGGTTGTACCCTTCCCTGTGAATCAACCAGCTCAAATCCTCACCTGGCACACTCAGGGAATCTTCTGGGAATCAAATTAAGATATTTTTGTTTGGTTTGTTTTGGTTTTTTTTCTTTTTTAAAAGCATTGTTGATCCACTTACCAAATTGATTAATGCTCTGTTTGCTTTGGAATAAATTATTGGTCTATGAGATTTATTGGCTTACAAATAACATAATATTGCATCAGCTCTCTTGAAAGATGAAAATAAACCCAGAGCCTGATGATCTGATTTTGTTTGCAAAAGTTAGTTTCAAGGGACTTCAAAGAGTTCTGCAGTACTAAAAGAAACTCAGATCACTGACCTCTATGTCCATAGATGATGAAGTCTGAATGCACAAGAGGCAGATCTTGCTGTTAAGAAAGAAGATTTAATTAGAATTGTTTGTTCCACATGATTTTAGGCAAATTACAAAGAACAGTCAGGTTAATTGCCATGTTATTTAACTCCTCACTGCCCTTCCTATGGCAATGTTGGTGACACCCTGAGGGACACTGAGCTCTTCAATCTCTTTTATAAAGTTAAAGGGAGACTTAAATGCAGCTCAGGTAATGCAAGAGCACAGACACTTGTGAGACTAAGCAATGCAAACAGGCCCACCCCATGGATGGGAAAAGCACATCTAGTTAAAGTAAAACTGAACTAAGATTAAACTAAGATCTGAACACCACAAGGACTGAAAATCAAAGATTTGTCAGAAAGCACCTGGGAATAAACAGATCCAGATGGGGCCGAAAAATATCCCAGTTGTCTGTATACTGATCTGCAACTTTCCCTGTAATTTACCAGGGATAAACAGGTAGGAGTTAAAAAAAAAAAAACAACTTACTGCACCATGTCAGCCACGTAATCTTCCAGATAGCAGCTATTGAACTTCACCAGGTTCACCAAAACCAGGAGGAACTCAGAAGTCAGCCCAACATCCATCCACTGCAGCACAAAATCAGCTAAAGGAGGGAAAAAACCCCTGTTACACCACACCTTCTACCCAGGAAAGACACCACTACCTTTTTCTGTTATCTCTGCATGTCTCTGCCTTGATTTATTCCCACCAAACTGAGGAGGGGTTGGGACAACACTCACCCAGCTCCTCCTCCAAGTAGGTGATGTATCGCCCGTTCTCTGTCAGAGCCTTGAACACCTCGAGCCGTTCATGCAAATCTTCATTGGAGGGATAATCCTTAATGACCTTAAAAAAATGGGCTCTGAGGATCCCTAACCTCTCACCCTTGAAATAAAAAAAGGAAGGGGTTAAGGCCTGGACATGATCAAGGTCTACCTCAGTAATCTTCACGCTTGAAATTATCTTTTTGTTGAATCAATGCCTACTCCCTTCATCAGCATCCACCCCTGCTTTCTCAGAACACTGAAAATGACAGTTTTGGGCTGGGTCAGCCCCGTGTTTGTGCAACACGTTGGGAAATCTGAGGAATTTGTTGTGTGCTGAACTTGGCCAGGCTAGAAGTGTCTCACACAGAACCCCTTGCATACCTGAGACATCAAAACCAGCTGCAAACTGGGACTAGAAGGTCTGGGCAAAGACCACGTAAAATCTGCTGAATTCTGCTGAACTTAACCCAAAGTATTTCCTCTTTCTCAAGAGCATTACCCCAAACCAGAACAGCTTTCCATGAGTTTTATGAAAAGTTTTGCCACGAGGTCAAACCAAGACTTCAAATTAAAACGCTTCCTCTTCTCATTTATGAGACACAACCAAAACTACAACTATGAACGTTTGTAGAGAAGAGCCCCCCGGTGCTTTTCCCATTTCCCCCCTGCACACAGCCCAGTTCAGTGCTCCCTGCCCTGGGGGGTTGCTGTCACCTGTCCCTGGACGATGGATTTGAGCAGGTGAAGCACGGCGTGCCTGGCCTCGGCGGGACGCTCCGGCTGCAGCATGTCAGCCACCACCTTCCACACGGCCTCCACGGCGTGCTGCCAGCAGGAACACAACCAAAAACCAACCCAAAAGCGTGAGGCAGCAAAGCTCAGCTCCTCCTGGGCCCTCCAGCAATCAGCTCACAATGAATTATGGCAATTCCCGGTTGAGATCCAGGGGTTTCGTGTCTCTGTTCTCAGGGACACTCACACACCTGGTCGTGCACTCAGACCTAAGCCCAGCAGACTCCAAATTCAGCCCCACACCCCCAGGAACTGGAATTCCTCGTTCCACACTCACTCCAAGTGGGAATATTTGTGCAGAAGCCTTCACCCAGCTACAAGATGAGTTCAAAAGCAACTGGGGGCTGCTTATTAACAAGCCAGGAGATAAGGAAGCTCCTCTAAACATCATCTCCTATGAACTATTCTGAGTATCATCAGCATTCTCCTTCCAGGAAGGTCCAGGAAGGACAACAGCTCCATCCCCCCTGCTCCAGAGGTGGAAGGCTAGGCAGACTAATTTCCTTTTACAGCACAAAGCAGCCTCTGGGACCATACATTTTAAAAAAATTTCTAAACAAAAGGAGTCTCTGAAATAGTTTGAGAGCTGCTGTGTAAATTTCCATCCTTCCAATACTCACTGAACACTTTGGAACTCACCTCTTCAATTTTTTTGGTTTTTGCCACTTCACAAATTTGACTGATTGCTCGGATCCTGTTACTCAATCCACACTCTATGCTCAGTTCCTGGAAAGAAATGGAGAAATAAGCTAACAGTTTATCTTACCAGATACGCTTATCCATTTCTCCAAGGGGAGAAGGAATTCTGGTCTCCTTCTTTTTTTTTTTTTTTTTTTTTTTTTCTGTATTTTCCTTCTTGTGTGCCAACTATTCTACTTACAGACTTGTGGTACCAATTACTGGAATCAATTATTTTATTTTTCATTTCCACAGAACCGTAAGGTTTTCATAAAAAAGAAACAGTTCCCAGCTTGTGGAAACTGCCACCACAGAAACTGCATTAACCTCAGACAATTAAAATAGAGGGGACAGGGAAATACCCTGTAACCCAACATAACAAGTATCTCCAAAGTATTCAGAGAGTGAGTAAGTCAAATGCTGGAGCTGCTAAGTAGGTGAGTTCTACATCCAGTTCACTAGAGAAGATGCTGAGAGCTCAGGAGAGGGAATGATGGAGAGGAACTGAATGCCAGAAAACCCAGGAAAGCAGCAAGCCCTCCTGATCCCCTCAGCTGAGGAACCCCAGGCACCACCCCCACCTTCTCTCCACCCAGTTCTCACACCTTGAGTATTTCTGCAGTGATGATAAACTCTGTCTGCTTGCCCTCCGACGACTTCGAACTTCCCCGGGACGTTCCCAGCCCCAGGAGGTTCCTGAACTTCTCCTTCAGCCCGGAGTCCTTGCTCTGAGGCTTTGCCATTGCTGCCAAGCACTAAGACCCTGCAAAGGCAGAACAGGGTTCTGGTAAAGGGGAATATTTCAGCAGGAAAACCCCAATAACAGCATCACACTGGGGCTTTTCCAAAGAGCTTGGGTGTCTTGAGCCTTTTCAAACATGGGAGAAGCCCAACACTGAGGAAACTCAAGGAGCTCGTGCTGCTCCTGCCTTCAGCACCTGCATCCTGCAGCTCCCTATGGGACATTGGGAGTAACTTTGGGATACCCTTTTCTGGGAGCTCTGAATGCCCAGCCGAGCACACAGGCTGATTTTTGCAGTATGTCCACGTGCACACACTTTTTGGAGGGTGCGAGCTGGACACTTGCTCCCAAAGCAAAGGCCAAGCACGCTGTGCTGTGCTGTCAATGTGAAAGTGAGGAAAAACTTGGAATATGAATGTTGGAACACCCAAGCACTGCCAGGGCAAGAGAAAGATGGGGCAAGAACAAGGATGGCCATTACAACAACCACCTCCAGAAACTGTCTCCCCGTGCCTGACCCACTGTCCCTTGGGCACACGACCCTGCACAACCCCTGTATCTCCACATATCCCTATGTCCCCATGGACATCCTACAGCCTTCTCACTCCATGGGGACAGCAACCCCTGGTGCTCCCGGGGATGCACCACAGAGCCTGGCCCTGCATCCCAGGGGACACGCCATGGATCCCGCCCAGTGACCCCAGGGAACATACCATGGATCCTGCCCAGTGTCCCCAGGGAACATGCCATGGATCCTGCCCCGTGTCCCCAGGGAACATGCCATGGATCCTGCCCAGTGTCCCCAGGGAACATGCCATGGACCCTGCCCCGTGTCCCCACTCCATGACCCCCTCCCCACCACCCTCGGGGACACCGAGGAGCCCCCAGCCCCCTGTCCCCAGGGACACAAGGCATGCACCGCCCCGGGGACCCCCCAGCCCTAACCCACCCCGGGCAATGGCACATTGTCCCCCCCGCCACCTCGAACAAGCCCGGACACGCCACATCCCATCCCCGAGCCAGGACAACCGTGAAGGGACAGGGCACGTTCAGTCACACCCCGAACACACCGCGGGGGTCACACCAGAGCGCCCCGAAACACAATGGGGGTCACACCCCAGACCCCTTCGAACCCAGCGGGGTCACAGCACAGCTCCCCCCGAACCCAGCGGGGTCACGGCACAGATCCCCCCGAACCCAGCGGGGTCACGGCACAGATCCCCCCAAACCCAGCGGGGTCACGGCACAGCCCCCAAACCCAGCGGGGTCACGGCACAGATCCCCCCAGACCCAGCGGGGTCACGGCACAGATCCCCCCAGACCCAGCGGGGTCACGGCACAGATCCCCCCGAACCCAGCGGGGTCACGGCACAGATCCCCCCAAACCCAGCGGGGTCACGGCACAGATCCCCCCGAACCCAGCGGGGTCACGGCACAGATCCCCCCAAACCCAGCGGGGTCACGGCACAGCCCCCAAACCCAGCGGGGTCACGGCACAGATCCCCCAGACCCAGCGGGGTCACGGCACAGATCCCCCCGAACCCAGCGGGGTCACGGCACAGATCCCCCCAGACCCAGCGGGGTCACGGCACAGATCCCCCCGAACCCAGCGGGGTCACGACACAGATCCCCCCAAACCCAGCGGGGTCACGGCACAGATCCCCCCAAACCCAGCGGGGTCACGGCACAGATCCCCCCGAACCCAGCGGGGTCACGACACAGATCCCCCCAGATCCAGCGGGGTCACGGCACAGATCCCCCCAAACCCAGCGGGGTCACGGCACAGCCCCCGGCACAGCGCGGTCCCAAGGCCCGTCCCCTCGCAGGGTGCCGGTCCGCTCGTCACTCACCCCGAGCCCGGTGCCCGGCCCGCTCCTCCCGGTGCCGGGGCCCGGTGCCCGGCCCGCTCCTCCCGGTGCTGGGGCCGGTGCCCGGTGCTGCCCCCGGCTCGCTCCTCCCGGGGCCCGGTGCCGCCCGCTCCTCCCGGGGCCCGGTGCCCGGCCCGCTCCTCCCGGTGCTGGGGCCGGTGCCCGGTGCTGCCCCCGGCCCGCTCCTCCCGGGGCCCGGTGCCGGCCCGCTCCTCCCGGTGCTGGGGCCGGTGCCCGGTGCTGCCCCCGGCCCGCTCCTCCCGGGGCCCGGTGCCGGCCCGCTCCTCCCGGTGCTGGGGCCGGTGCCCGGTGCTGCCCCCGGCCCGCTCCTCCCGGGCCCGGTGCCGGCCCGCTCCTCCCGGGGCCCGGTGCCCGGCCCGCTCCTCCCGGGGCCCGGTGCCCGGCCCGCTCCTCCCGGGGCCCGGTGCCCGGCCCGCTCCTCCCGGGCCCGGTGCCGGCCCCGCCCCGCCCAGGCCCCGCCCGTTCCGGCGGCGCCCCGGGCCCGGCAGCGCGCGGGGCCGCCATGAGCGCGGCCCGGCCCCGGCCCTGGCCCGCACTGCGGCGGCTGCGCTCGGCCCGGGGCAGCGCGGGTACGGGAGAGGGATGGGGAACGGGGAACGGGATAGGGGATGGGGTACGGGATAGGGGATGGGATACGGACAGGAATGGGGTACGGGATAGGGGATGGGATAGGGGATAGGGATGGGGTACGGGGTAGGGGATGGGATACGGGATAGGGATGGGGTATGGGATAGGGATGGGGTACGGGGTAGGGGATGGGATAGGGGATGGGGTACGGACAGGAATGGGGTACGGGATAGGGGATGGGGTACGGGATAGGGGATTGAGAGTATGGGAGAGGATCGCAGCTTCCTGGGGTCCGTGCTGGGCACGAGGGGTGGCTGGGGCTGCACCAGGGGCCCGGCCTGGCGGGGACAGGGGCTGGGTGTCCTTGTCACGCCCCCCTCGGAATGAGGGATTTGGCTGTCCTGGGCTGGGCATGCACCTTCAGCAGCCTCAGTGTGTTCGGGACACGAGTCCCCATCGTGTGACATGACCCCGCTGTTGTCACCAGTTGCCGCTTGTCTCCCAGGTCCTTGTGCCCTCCCTCACCCCGTGCTGGCTGTGCTTGGGACCGGGGATGTGCAGTGTTTGGGTCGGCACTAAGGGGAGGGAACTGCCCTGGGCAGGGTCCCCTGGGTGCTCGGTGGCACATGGGGCTGTCACTGAGCTCAGTGCGGGGTGAAGGCATCTTTCCTCACGCCTGGAATCTCTGTCATCCCGTGCAGGGAGCCAGATCCCGGGCACACCCGGCGTCCCGAGGCAGAGCAGGAGGAGGAAGAGCCTTGCCATTGCCTATGAGCCGGGGCAGGGCGATGGGGCCGAGCCCCCGCAGGCACCCTGGGAGCCCCGGCACTGGCGGGAGCAGCTGGAGCGCATCCGCGACATGAGGAGCAGCAGGGACGCTCCCGTGGATGAGATGGGAGTGCAGAAGTGCTATGACAGCAGTGCACCTCCACAGGTAACAGCATTCCCACAGGGAGCAGCATTCCCACAGGGAGCAGCATCCACAGGGAGCAGCATCCATAGGGAACAGCATTCCCACAGGGAACAGCATCCATAGGGAACAGCATCCACAGATAAAAGCATTCTCACAGGTAACAGCATTCCCACAGGGAGCAGCATTCCCACAGGTAACAGCATTCACAGGGAACAGCATCCACAGGGAACACCATTCCCACAGGTAGCAGCATCCATAGGTGACAGCATCCACAGGTAGCAGCACCCTGCTGCCAGCTCCAGCAGGCACAGGAGAACACAGCCTCCCTCATCCTCATGCTGCCCCTGGCTGTGTCCCACTTGGGATGTTTCCAGGCCAGAAACTGGATCAGGACTCTGGGCTGGGATTGGTCCCAGGGGATGTGATGAATGTGAGGGGCAGTGCTGCCCTATGGAGCAGGCTGGCAGGGTGTGAAGCCACGTTCCTTTGTTCCTTAAAAATCTCTGTAGGAGTCCAAGGAGAGTATCCAGCTGTGGAATGCAGAGGAATTGGGGAGCACCCATGGGCAGGCTGGGAGGAACAGGGGGAGCCACTGGAGTGGGAATGCAAGAATCTCAGAGTTGTTAGGGTTGGAAGTGCCTTTGGAGACCAGCTAATCCAACCCCGTGGACTTGGAGCAGCAGGAGCCTCTGGAGGGGGAGTGTGGGGATCATCCAGAGGCAGGCTCAGAGGAGCAGCAGGACCTGCTGGGCTCTGAGGGGGGGTCAGGAGGACACAGCTGGACAGCCCCAGCACATAGACTGCTGTCCTTGCTGCTGGCATCCTGCCCTGGGCTTGGATCCCTGGGGAGAGGGACGAGCCCTGCCCCCAGCCCCAGAGAACATCACACGCTCTCAGCCACGTGGGTTGGCAGCTGTGGGGCCAGGGGACCGTGGTGCACCACATGGAAATAGCTTCTCTTCCCTGGGGAGAAGGGCTTGTTGCTTCCAAGAAAAAGTGGATGTTGTAACCCCCAGCTCCTCACGCCATTTCTTTGTACCCTGAGATTATCCTGCTGCCACACACTCAGGGATTTTCCCTGGTGCACCTGTGGTTTTGTAAACTACGTAGGAGAGCTGGAGGGAGGATTGTCTCCCATGTTATCCCGGGTCATTCTGGGTTAGTTGCATCATCCTCCTTACTCTGATGGGATGGAATCACATCTGGGGAGAAAGAATTGGGAAACAGGAGGTGATGGCCTGGCTAAACCCTGCGTGGCAGCAGCAGAGGAATTCCTGGGATTTGTCCTTCTCCCAGTCTCTGTCATCCCCGTTCTTCACATTTCATTTCCTGAGGAGCTCACTGGAGCCAGACACCCAGTTCCTACTGAAGCCTAGTGGGAAAGGGTTGGGATTTTCAAAAGCTGCTTAGAATAGAAGTTGCATGAAAAATCATTGGGCGTTTGTACTTGTGCATCCTGTGGGTCTCCTGAGAATGCCATCCTCAGGAAAAGCTTTGTCCAGCCCTTTGTGGCTCAGCACTGGTGTCTCTGGAGTGAGATCCCAGCAGACAGAGCTGCTCCCTGCCCTCTCACAGATACAGCTGAGCTTGAAGGTGTCTCTTTTCTCCCTTGATTACGTGGTGGAATTAAAAGGTCACAGATCATTCCTGTCGCAGCCTTCCAGTCTCCTGGAGGCGGAGAGGGCTGAAGGGGGGGAGCACACCCTGCTCTGAGGGTGGTGCTGGAGGTGCTGGATCCTGCCAGGGTGGCTCAGTGCCCCCTTTGTCCCCAGGTCAGGCGCTACCAGGTGCTGCTGGCGCTGATGCTGTCCAGCCAGACCAAGGACCAGGTGACGAGCGCTGCCATGCTGCGCCTGCGCCGGCGCGGCCTCACCGTGGACAGCGTGCTGCAGATGGATGAGGAGACCCTGGGACAGATCATTTATCCCGTGGGATTCTGGAGGGTGAGTGCAGGATCCTCCCCCGTGCCCTTCTCGTGGGGAGCTCTCCCCTGCAGTCAGGCTAAGAGCTGGATTTTGCACCAGTTTCGGCACTTCATGTTGCCAGCAAGATGGGGTGCTTGGCTGCAGGGCCTGGAGTGTGCAGGGAGGTTGGAGCTGCCAGCTCTGAGCATTTTGGTTTCAGGTAAAAGTCAAGGCTCTGTCTCCTGCACAGCTGCCACGTGTGGCCTCACCTGTAACACCCACTCAGGAGTGGTTGTTTTTCTGGGCGCTCTGTGTGTGTGTTCTCCCTGTGTTGGAGGGCAGCTTGGATGGTGTGCCTTTCCCCTCGGTTTTCCAGAACAAGGTGAAGTACATCAAGCAGACCACAGCCATCCTGAAGCAGAAGTATGGGGGTGACATCCCAAGCACTGTGGAGGAGCTGGTGCAGCTGCCAGGAGTTGGGCCCAAAATGGCCCATCTGGCCATGCACATTGCCTGGGACAGCGTGGCTGGCATAGGTAACTTGGACTCTGTTTTTCCCCATCCCTCTCCTAAATCTCAGTCCATTGCCCAGGCAGAGGGGAAGCACTGCAGCCCCAAGAGCCTGGTAACATCCCTTTGGTTCAGTCATCTGCAGAGTATTTGGGAGGGGGAACGACATGACCCTCAGCCACTCACTCAGTGAGCTGTGGGATTTAAGCAGCTGCTGTTTCTCCCCAAATTTGGTGGCAGAAATTCCCAAGGGAAGTCACTGCCCTGGGGAGCTGGTGCCAGATGGGGCTGGACCATCACCTGCAGGTCCTGGCCTGGGGCCCCTGGGGCCAGATTAGTATTCCAAAAGGATGTGCTGCTTGATGGAAGAGCCCTGGCAAAGCCAGGATGAGCGAGTGGGCGGGAGCTGGCTCCTGCAGCCCCTCTGGTCACCATCAGCTGGACAGGTCGTGGCCCCTGCCCTGCATCCAGCAGCCCTTGGGGTCTGTTGTTCTCCTGCTGTGGGGGAGGGAAGTCCAGAGGCAGCCAGACAAGCCAAGTGTTTTCCAAATAATTGTGTTCTCGGTTCTGATTTGGGAGGCAAGGCTTAGTCTTCCTGTTTACAGCAATTTCCTGGGTTTTGCCCAATTAGCCCTAGAGACAGGTTTATCACTGCTGATCTAACAATAATACACTTTGCATTCAGAGCTTTTGAGCTCAAAGCACATTATAAACACTGTTTTAAGCCTCCCAAGCCCTCTCTGCTGGTGGGTATTATGAAATGTGTTTTCCATGCGGGCAGAGGAAGGGCAGAGATCACAATTTGCGTAACTTCAGCTGCAACTCTGGGAGGATGAGAACGTGGAGAGGGAAGGGGGGCCAGGCTGCCCTGTGAGCAGGGGAACCTTGGGAGGGAGGCTGGCTCGGGCTCCTGGGAGAGACACCCACCCAAATGCTTTTGGCTCCGGGCCTGGGAAGAAAACGTTTGTTCTTGGAGTGAGCCTGCCCTGCCCTGCGGTTCCACCCGGCTGCCCTGGGCCTGCTGGCTCTCCCAGGCAGCTCTGGCCCTGCTCTCTCCATTCAGGTGTGCCTGCCCCACCTAAACTCTGGGCTCTCCCTCCCCAGCTGTGGACACCCACGTGCACAGGATCTCAAACAGGCTCAAGTGGGTGAAGAAGGAGACCAAGTACCCCGAGGAGACTCGGGTGGCACTGGAGGAGTGGCTGCCCAGGTGAGCCCTGAGCCCCTGCTGGCTGCAGGAGCCACGTCTGCACAAAGTCCTGCTCGGGGCAGTTTCAGAGACTGCATTTGGGCTCCCTCCTCTTTCCAGGGTCACAGTAGCTGCAGGTATTTCTCTTCTGCTACAGCAGCAGCAGCATCTCGCCTGCATGGTGGTTGTGTTGCTGTCAGATGGATCAGTCACCACTAGTGGAGCTCTTGATCCCTGAGTTTTGCCTTACCAAGTTTACCTTGTCCCAAGCCAGGTGCTTTTCCACATAGGGCCTTGCTGAGCCCTGTGGCCACAGCAGCCCGAGCCCAGGGCTGGATCCTGGCCTTTGCTGGTGATGAATTTTCAGTATCACACCCCAGCTGACACGTACACAGGGACAGCTCCACACCTGGCACGTGCCTGAGCACAGGCATTGCCCCCCCCAGCTCAGCAGGACCAGGAAAGGTTGGGAGGGCTGTTCCTAGCAGGGATCAGGAAGGGCTGGGAAGGCTGGGACTCCCCTCCAGGGGAAGCCAGGAGGAACAGGCAGGAGGGGAAAGGGATCCCATTAACAGCACAGGCTGTTCTCACCCCTGCCAAGCAGCTGCATGGCACCACTGCTGTTTCTCCTCTCCCTGCAGGGACCTCTGGAAGGAGATCAACTGGCTCCTGGTGGGCTTTGGGCAGCAGACCTGCCTGCCTGTGAACCCTCGCTGCAGCCAGTGCCTCAACCAGGACATCTGCCCAGCTGCCAAGAGACCCTGAGGGCCCATCCAGCCCTTGGAGAGCCACAAAGCTGCTTGGGCTGAGCCTTGCTAAAGCTGGGCCTGGCACAGGGCTGGCAGTGTGACTGCAGGGGACAGGAGCCTGCTGCAGCAGCTCCAGGGAACAGCCACTGCCAAGGGCTCAGCTCTCCAGAGGAAAAAGGGGCTTTGAGAGGCAGCAATCCTGCTGGGACAGAGCTGAGGGCTCCAGCCTGGGTGAATGGCTGAGCACAGCCCAGCTGTGCCACGCTGAGTCACTGGAGAGAAAAGCTTTGTCCTCAGGGACGTGCTGCTGCTTGTAAATACTCGTTTAATAAAGGTGGTGAGGGTTCTTTTGCACCCACGAGGTTTGCTGGCTTTTGTGTGACACTGGCTGAGGGGAGGAGGACGTGGGTGACCTGAGCAAGGCTGAACCATGGCAACCTGCCCTGTCCTGCCAGCTGAGTGGGCAGCACACCCCTGCCCAGCCCTGCCCCACAACCAGGTGTGCTGCCAACAGGGCAGGGGCTGGGCCAGGGGACATCCAGGGTGGAGAGCAGGAGGAAGGTTGTTAAACACTGCAAGGGGCTGCCCAGGGAGGTCTGGAGTGCCCATCCCTGGAGGCGTCCAGGGAAGGACTGGATGTGGCACTCAGTGCTCTGGGCTGGGGACAAAGTGGGGATTTGGCACAGCTTGGACTTGATGACTCCGGAGATCTTTTCCAACGTTGGTGATCCTGGGATTCTGAGGGGCAGCTGAAGCCTTCCCAAGCCAGGGGCTGAGGGAATCACTGCCTGGATGAGTGACCTCTGGCCAGGGGGTGATGCAGAGCAGGGCCAGGGGCTGAGCCAGTGCCACTCTGTGTGCCACAAGGGTTACAGCAGCCACGGAACCCGGCTGTGTCCCCAGGAGCTGACAGGGACATCACCACCCCTGCGTTTTGTTCTTCAAAGAAAGGGCAGTGCCGACTTCATTGTGGAGCTTCAAAGGCGTAATTCCAGCTCCTCTTGAAAGAGGCCAGGGAGGAAGCGAAGTTTACAATGTGCTAAAGGGCTGCGATTCCGCTCCGGGCTCCCCGAGCAGCTGAGGAAGGAGCAGATAAGTGCTGGGTACATGGCAAACCAAGTTTATTACTGACGTTACCGTGTACATGGTGGGTTTGCAATGCTGCTGACAGCCTTAAACTTTATTGATTTTTCTTTTCCAAGTTAAATGTACAGGAACTGAGTAATTACTACTGAGCTACAAGATGTCAGGAATGCAGTAATGCTTCAACCAGGAGCAGTTTCCATGGACTAAGAGATTAAAATTCTCAATCTCGCCAACACGGATTTGCACACCGGATTTCTTTTGATCTACATTCAACACTACACGAGGTTTTTTTTTTTTCTTCCTCCCCCCCCCCCCCCCCTCACCTACAGCAGTCCTGGCTGAGAAATGGGGTGTTTACACCAGGTCTGTGCTCCCTGACCTGCACCCCAGTGTCCTGGGAATGCTCTGCCCTGTTTGGCGACGCGGGCACGGGAAGCGACGTGCACACCCTGGAAAAGGGCGCCTTCCAAGCATTACCCAGAGAGAGAAGACAGGATTTTGGGGGCCAAAAAGAGAGCAGGTAATTTGAAGTGGGATGGGGAAGAGGTGTCTTGTTAATGGCAGAGCCCCGAGGGGAGGCAGCCTCTCCACATCCCCATCACCCCACTGCCTGTCTCCATCCACAGCCCAACACCTGCACCAGTTCCCCTCCAAAATCATTATTTTCAACCTGTTCAGCCCATCAACGATCCTGAAAGATAACTTTCCCAAAGAGAACTCATCTCCTTCACCCCTGAGGCTCTCCACACTCTCCTGCCAGCAGCATCAGGCCACAGGCACCAGTGGCTCCCCAGGGGAGCCAAACCCCCTGTGCTGAGCCCCAGCCTGCTGCTGGGGAGAGCAGAGAATGGCATTAAGGCACCTTTTAGCTCTGTAATTTGGAAATATCTTAGGAAATCAGTGCAGAGCCATTCCCACATCCACAGCACGCTGCTCACCCAAAGGTTTGATCCCAGAAGGGCTGGAGTGAGGCAGAGCACAGCCAGCTCTGTGTTCACACCTCATCCGTGGCCAGGTGACTGGGAAAAGTGGCTTTGTATTCCCAGTGGGTCTGGGATTGCTGCTGGAGCGTGGGAGGGAGTGGGGTAGCCCCTGCCCCTGCCCTGGGAACTCAGCTCTGCTACCTGAGAGCTGCAGCTCAGCTGAGTCACCTTCACTCCCACAGCCAAAGGCAACAATAAACAGCTTAAATGGCCTTAATCTGTAATGCTTTAAAGGTACACTCTGACTGCCCGGAGTGGGGCTCTGGAGGAGCCCACAGGAAGCCCAAGGTGCTGCCCACTCCATCACAGCAGTGCCTGCTCCCTCTCCAGCCCCACAGCTCCGGAGGGTGCCCTTCCCTCAGTGACACTCCCGGGCTGGGGACACCAAATCCCAGCCCAGGTGGGACCTGGGCCAGCCCCACTGCATCCCTGTGCTCCCTCCTGGAAGCAGATGTTGGTCATCCCCACTTCCAGGTGTGTCCAAAGGGGTTTTGTAGCATCTCGTGGTTCTTGTGTTCGTGCTGCGTGGGGCAGGACTGGCCCCGCTCCCTCCTTCCCCTGCCACATCCACGGCTGCAGGTGGGAGAGCTCTGCCCTTTGAGCTTGGGGTTTGCTTTTAAACCCCACCCTCTCCCCTCTGCAGAGCTGTTTGGGGTGAAAAATGGGCTTTTACTGCCTGGGCAGGAGCTGCTGATGTGGGGGGAGGTTCCTAAACTAACTAGAAACACATGGGACTTCATTAAAAAAAACCAAAAACAAACCAACAAAACAAACGTTTTTTGCTTCAACAGCAAAGCCAACAAACGATTTCCAGCCACAGTCCATTTTCCCATGGAGGGAGTATCTAATGCTGGGCATGGGGAGCTGGGGAGGGGTCCTGGCACCCACCATGAGCTATGAGATGTTTCCACACAGAGCATCCCATGGGGCTCAGCCTGGGACACCCACAAAGCCAAAACACCCCATGTAAAAATTAAAAAAAAAAAAAAAAAAAGAAACAGAACCCTAAATGATGCAGGTAAGAAACAAGAGTTAAAATTCTTCCAGTCCTTTCTCACAGGAACAGGGGACGGGCTCGAGAGCAAGCAAGAAAAGGAGCTTTGGTCACATTTTGTCTTATGAGAATCTGCTGGTGAGTAACAACAATAATAATAATAACAACAACAACAATAATAATAAAAAATAAAAATAAAAAGGACTTTAAAATACGCCTCGTAAAAGCAACCAGTGAAGAGCAGAGCACAAAGCATCTCACGTGGAAGGACAGGGCGTAGGCACCTCAGAAACGTCCGGGCTGGGGCAGCAGCTCAGAAATTGCTGAAAATCTCCCGTTTCTTGTTCCAGTCCATCTGAGGCGCTCGCTTCTTCACACGCTTGGCCCTCACCTTCTCCTTGGCCTCGGCAGCCGTGGGGCTCAGGCTCAGCCCACTCTCCTCAAACGGGTCCTTCTTGTCTGTGTCGCCATCCTGCACGGGAAGGGAGGGAGCTGGCAGCACTGCCACAGCCCTGCCTGCCCCACGGCCCCTCAGGGAGCCTGGGGAACCCACCAGCATCACCGAGGGCAAGCTCGAGATCCACCCTGCCACCAGCCCAGAGCACTGAGGGCCACGTCCTGGGGCACCTCCCTGGGCACTTCCAATGCTTAACAGCACTGGGTGCCACTCCAGGTGTCCCTCTGGAGACTCCACCACCTCCCTGGGCACTTCCAGTGCTTAACAGCACTGGGTGCCACTCCAGGTGTTCCTCTAGGGACTCCTGGGCACTTCCAATGCTTAACAACCCCTCCCAAGAAGGGTTTCCTCCAGCCCATTATCCAAATTTCATCTGGTATTAGACCTATCAGCTAATTGTGGTGAATTTTGCTTCCAAATCGGTCACTGCAGGGTTCCCAGTTTTCTTCAGAAATGAAGGAAGCCTCTGGGTTACACCGAAACATTTGGGCTGTTTGAGCAAAGTCAGGATTAGCAAAATTTTGAAAACTCCTCGTGGCAATAAGCAAATGGTCTGGGATGGGTTTTTTAGGGGCAGAAGGGTGAAGCCCCTTCCCTGTGCTGTGCCCATGGTTTCTCTGGCAGCAGCACCCCTGTGACCACGGAGTTCATTCCAACCTTGCATTTTGTGGGGGTGTTTCTCCTGCCTGGAGAATGTGTGACTGCACGGCTGGACGTGGAGAAGCAGGAACACAGGAGGTGCTGCCCGGTGCCAGCTGTGGGTGAACACAGCATGGAGATCTTTGGGTTTAGGGAAACCTGTCAGGGCTTCCCTGCTGCCCCAGCTCTGAGACAGAGTGTACAGAGCCTGCTGATAACCACGGGCTTCCACCAGCACTGGGATAACAGTGCCAGCCTCGCTGGCTGAAGGAAACCACCCTGAGCCCAGGAGCCCCCAGCCCCTGAACAGTGACCCCTGAACAGCCCGAGGGTGACTCCACAGGAGGAGTGCCCCAGCACAGCCAAATTTCCCAAATTCTCCACCCCAGGGCCTCCTGCAGTGATCCCTGAACAGCCCAGGGCTCACTCAGGGGCAGAACCCTCTGTGCTCCCCACGGGACACAGCCTGGATTTGCCAGGGCAGAGCCACTGGATCAGCACATGCATTATTCAGTGCTCGGGGACATCGGCAGATTGCAGGCGCTGGGCACGGCTGGGGCCCGAGAGGCTGAGGGTGCTCAGAGAGGCCCCGGGAGTACTTGGGGCTGTCACATTCCTGCTCCCACCTGTCCTGGGAGCAGAGACCCCCCCAGAGCACCTGCAGAGAGCACAACCTTGTGCTGAAGATAAATTTTTGAGCACTTTGCAAATCCCCTGCTTGTTAATACAAATCCTCTTAATACAAATCTTAATACAAACTTCTTATTTTAAGAGGAGAAAAAAAAATGTTAAAGCATTAATGCCTGAGAATGCAAATCTATGCCTTGTGTTGACTTTTGGTTGCCACTTCACCTTGCCCAACAAGTTTTGTCCCTTTCTTTCACCACAGAAACCCCTTCAGCCCAGCCTGCCACCAAAAACAACTCCTCCCCTCCTTTAAACACTGTGATAAATTCACTGTGCTCCAAACAAACAAAAACAAAAAAAAAAAAAAAAAAAAAGGAGTTTTGTTTTGTTTTGTTTTTTATTTTAGCCTGCCCTAGTCCTGGTAGCAGCACTTGAGCCTCACAGTTCTGCTCCTCACAGATTCCCAGCCTTGCTCATCAGTGTAATTACACCTTAGATCCCAAATCCTGCAGACATCCCTTCACCTCCCACCTCCCAAACTGGATTCCTCCCCAGGAGGAATCACTGCCCAAGGAGGAGCCAGTGAACACCCACAGTGCAAGGGATGAGAGGAAACCCTGGAGTCTGGTTGCTGGGTGGGTACAAGTGAACCCAAGTTTGGGAGATAAACTGAAAACTCATCAATCCACAGCATTGGAGGCAGGACTGCACCCACCCCAGGGTGTAAAAGGGACAGGAGGGAGTGTTCGGGGGTTTTTACCTCAGATTCCTTCCCAGGACTCTGCAGGTCGCTGTGAGATGAAGATGTGGATCCTCCATTCAGCTGCAGGAAAGGACAATGTCAGTGTGATTTGTGCCAGAGTTAAACACAACAAATCCCTGGGTCCAGCAATGCTGGGGGGAGCCTGCTGGGGCTGGTGCTGCTCAGGGCACTGCACAGAATTGCTGCTCTCCCACAGCCCCAGCCCAGGCAGAGCATGATCCCAGCCTGCCAGAACTGGGACACTGCCACCCCCTGTGCCTGCATTAACTGGGGCTGAAACTGGCCCTGTTCCACCTCCAAATTACAGCTGTACTGGGGAGGCATTAAAACAGGCAGCAACAGGAAAGCTGAGCTAAATGAGCCTTGGGGACCTGAGCATCCAGGCTCACCTGGCACAGGTGGGAGGCAGGAAGAGAGCCTGATCCCTCCTGGTCAGCCCAGCACATCCCCCGAGGCTGCTGCCCCAGCAGGGCAGGTGAGCACTCACCTGAGTCTGTGCAGATCCATTTGTCATGGGCTGGGGGACCACACCTGCACACAAGGAACACAGGAAACCCACAGTGAGTGGGATTGCTGCCCCAGGCCCCAGCAGAGCCCCCTCGGCAGCATCCCCTGCCATCCCACACCTTCCTCCTCCTCCCCTGCCACCCCAACCTGCTCATCCTGTCCCTTGACTTTGTCCTGTGCTGTTTCCCAACCCACACAAAAGCCCTGCTCCTCTCCTTGTGCCCTTCTAGAACCACATCCCTGCCAGATCCCCTGAATTCTCTCCATTTCACCCTTTGGATCAGAGGAAAACACCTGCCAGGAAGAGAACCAAGTAACCTCCTTCTACAGCACAATCTGCAGCACACTCCCTTTTTCTTTTTTTTTTTTTTTTTTTTTTTTTTTTTTTTTTTTTGACCATTAGCTTGTTTTCAGAAGTTCTTTAATCAAAAATCTTAAAAGTCAACTCAAAAATCTTCATCAAAATCAGTATCATGGTGTTGTCAGGCACACAACTCGCTCTCCAGGCACTCTGGATTTTTTTTTTTTTTGCTAACTTCCAAAGATTTACTCTAACAATAGCCCACACAATGGTAATTTTTATGCATTTAAGCTGCCAATCACCACAATCAAGTCATTGCCCCAGGCATTACCATGTCTCACTGACCCAGACTAACAGATGTGTTAATTGGGACAGGATTAATAACTGAATTATGTCAAGCGTGGATGCTTTCCCTGGGGACTGACTGGGGCTGCATCACTGCAGGGATTTCTGGGGCAAAGCAGAAAAATAAACCTGTGATTTTGAGAGTGTGCTGGTGCAAAAACCTCCGTGTGGCTTTGGGATCCTTAAACATTTTATTGCAGTGAATGCTGGACTCGTGTTTAGAGGATTAAGTAGGATAAGCTCTGAGCAATGGGCATCAGAAGTGCCAGCTCACACAGAAGTGATGTTTATGTCTCTGGTATCATAAGCAGCTAAATTTTAATTACTTAAATGAAAAATGAGCTTCAGATGGCAAGGAATAGAAAAGTGGATCTGGACTTTAAAACCAAATTAATCATATCTAGAAATACTTAACCTAAAAGCCACTCATTGGCTTGAAGGTTGAGGTGCTCAGGACGAGCTGGAAAGTGTCAGTTTGAGGTCGAAGCAATTCAGCTGAAGAGGACAATTATTATTATTGTTATTATTTCCTCTCCCCCTGCAAACAGCAGAATTTACCAGAGCCCTTTGGCACCTGCAGGTGCCAGGCAGCCCCGAGTGCTCCCTGGTGAGCACAGGGCCTGGAGCAGCCTCTCCAGGGCTCTATCCCCTCCCTGAACAAGGGCTCCTTTATGGCAGTGCCAGCAGCCAGCTCTGGCTCCTCCTGGGAGCATCTGACACCCTGTGGCTCCCCAGCATTGTCTGACCCATTTCTGGGCACAAATCTGCCCATTGAGCATCCCAGGAATCGGATCAGCAGCAGCTGGGCTGGGGAACAGAGCTGCCCATTGAGCTGGGGACAGGCCAGGCTGGCAGCCTGGCCTGGGGCAGGTTGGGGAGTGGATGAGCAGCTTTCCCTGCCAGGTTTCAGCAGCCAGGAAAACATTTCCTGCACCAGGAACGGCATGCTCAGCCAGCGTGGAGCCCTTCCCTCTGCACGGGACTCTGCAGGTGCCCCCAGATTCCTTCACTGGAGCAGCATCAAGCAGGGAATCAGGGAATGGTGGAGTGATTCGGGTTGGGAGGGACCTGAAAGCTCATCCAGGCTGCTCCAAGCCCTGCTCAGCCTGGCTTTGAAGGTTCTCCCCTGCAAAAATCCCACCACACCTCAGTCCCTCGGTGGCAGCCAGCTCCACAGTTAATTATTCACCGTGCAAAAGCAGCACAGTGCTTTTTGGCGGGGTGAGGAAGTATTCTCACTATTTATAAATAGCTGGGTGGTGCTCAGGAAACTACTGAGGGATGAGACAGGAGGGAAATGTGACTCTCCCCACTGCCCAGATCCCAGCCTGGCCCCGTGAGTCATGGGAAGGGCGCGGGGCCACCCCGGCAAGGGCAGCTCTCACCTTTGGTGTGCTCCTCCGTGGGGGTCACCCCCAGCTTCTTGAAGTACTCGTCTGTCTCGGGGTCCACCACCAGGAGCCTGGCTTCGCTCTCCCTGGCCTTGATGTGGGACACCACCTCCGAGTGCCGCAGCCCCTCCACGTTTATCCCGTTCACCTGCAGAGCCATGGCAACAGAACACACCTGAGCCACAGAGGCTGGGCCCGGCTCACAGACCCTCCTCTTCCCCGAAGGGAGGGGATTTTCCTTTTTTTAATTCCTGCTGGTGATGCCTTAAGTTTTAGCTTTTCTGTTTTTCAGATTCTGGGCTGTTTTACTGTGTGGTTCTGGGTTTCGTGTTAAGTGCTACTGAGCTCTCTTCACAGGGTAGGGAGACAAAACAATTCCTTTTCTAGCTTAGTACCAAAATCAACTGATGCAAATTTCAGGCACAAGAACAAAAACAACTGTGAAGGGAAGAGAGGAAAACAAGGGGATGGAGCTTCATAACCTGGAGCTGTAATTGGACAATGAACTCCAATATCCTAATGGACCAGAACTTCTCAGAGTGTGAGCCCTCCTGATTCATTCTGTGCCCATTCTGGGGTCACCTTGGGTGTGCCCAGCCAGGCTCTTGGGCTGCCCAGGCGTGCCCAGGGAGGTTTTAATAAATCCCTGCTTTATCCTTCTGCTCTGCCTGCTCTCAGGGCAGCCTCCAGAAGGCATCACTGGGATGACAGGATAGCAAAGCTTTTTCCTTCCCCCTCTCCAGCCAACCATGGCCTCCTAACCCCTGCCAGAGCATCCTCCGTGCTCCCTCACAGCTCTGCCCACATCCCAAACCCATGTGTGGGGAATCACAGCCCCAGGCTCCCACCAAACCCCTCTGTGGTGCTGGCACACCCAGCCCTCCCCTCGGATGTGCCCAGGACTCTCAGGCACAGACACTGGGCTGGGGGGGAACCCTGTGCCATCACTGTGCCATCCTCCATGGGAAACTGTGGATTTTTGTGCCCCTGCTGGGCCTGGTGCACGGATTCCTCTCTCCCACAGGGAATGTGATCCTGCACTCCGGATTGTTCCCTGCAGGGAGGGGACAATGGTGACTCAGGACATTGTTGGGTGGGAATGAATCACCCTTTGTCCCACCAGGAAGGGCCCCACAGCCTGGGCTCATCCTCATCCAAAGCTCCAAACTCTGGGACCCCCTCTGCAGGGAGCCAGGCTCCCCCTGCTCCTCAGGGCACAGCTGGGATGAAAAGAATTCCCTTCCAGGCTCTGTCCCTCACCCCAGAAGCTGCCACCCCACAGCTCCATCCCTGTCCTGCCACTCCAGCTCACCCTGATCCATGCCCAGGGCTGCTCTCCCCCCACCCTGGCACAGGGCTGGGGGGCATCAAATATTTATCCCAGCCCCAAAGAGCAGGCAGGGAGGGGATCAGGTTTCTGAGCTCGTCAGCTCACCCCGAGCTGCTTTGTGTGTGCCAGGCCCTGGGCCAAGCCCATAAATAAATAACACGACCCCTGGATGTGACACCACCCAGCCACTGCCACCCCAGTGCCCAGCCCTGGCCCCACGCTGCTCCCAGCATTAAACTTTCAGCTGCTGGGAAGAGGCAGCAGCTCCCACTGGCTGGGGAATAATTATTCATGGGCCTGGAAAGCAGGAGAGTGCTCTGATCTGGGGATTTTCCCAGCTCACACTCTTCCAGGGCTGCAAATCCCCTTCCTGCTCTGAGCTGGCAGTGAGTGCCATGGCTCGGGCCCTATGGGGTGGTTTTGAGGTTCAAGTTCCTGGGGAACAGCCCAAGCAGGGGATTTCCATGTGCTCCCACAGGGAAAGGGGTGATGGCTGCTGGGTCAGTCCCTGCCTGTCCCTCTGCCCAGACAGGCAGCTCTGGATGGGGGAACCTCCTTCTCCAGGAAAAACACAACCCACAATCCAGAGAGAGGGCAATTCCCAGCTCCATCCAAACTTCTTGGCCCCATCTTGGACAAGAAGTGTCAAAGAACCAGCAAGATGCCTCCAAGAACACTTTCCCCTGCCATCTTTCATAATTTTGTGTCTTAAAATCTCTGCAAAGCCTCTTCCCCTGTTTTTCCAAGCATTCCCTGGCAGGGCATCAGCTCAGCCTGGCCTTATGCCCACAGTCACCTGCCCGACCCTCCTTGGTGCCCACCTTGGGGCCGTGGCTCAGCCCTGGGGGAATGGCTGCACTCTGCAGTCTGGGAAGGCTTTTCCAGCCTAAACAATTCCAAGCTCCCCCTCTGCAATTCCACCCTGGCCCCCTGTGGGAACTCAGGATGTCTCTCTGACAGTCCTGGCTGATCCCAGCTCCAGCCAGGGGGTCACAGACCCTAGGGACTCCTGTAGCTTTGAGTTTGACCCGTGGAACAAATTACCACCTGTGAATGAGGAATTAAAAGGCACAAAAGTTTAGACAGCATGAGAGTAGTAGTTGTAGAGTGAAAAGGGAAATTTTGGGGATTTTTACCATGGGGTTTAGGGGGTAAGATGGAGAGATTGGGCATTGTCCTGTCCTCCTTCCTTCTTCTTCCTAGCCCCATCTTCTTGGTGATGGTGGCACTTGGGGATTGGATTGGAGTAGAATGGAACTGTCTGACACAGGTGATGGGCATTGGATCATCACTGTAAATAACTAACAGGGAATTTGTAGTATAAAAACCAGTGCCTGCCCCAGGGGAGGGCAGAGAGTGTACCTGGGGCTGAGCTGGGCAGCCCAGACAGAAAATATCTTAGATAAGGAACAATAAAACAACCCTGAGAGCACCAGCTGAAGACTTCTGACTCCTCCTTCCACAGCTGGGTTGGGAGACAGAGACTTTTACACATCTCAGAGTCATCTCCAGCAAAGCCACCCCCGAGACCCCCCCCGAGCTGCCGAACGCCCGCCCGGCAGCAGAGGAAGGAGCACAAAGGCTCCGGCAGCCTCGGGCCAGAGCCACACAGGGCATCAGATGGGCAGGGCCACGGCATGGGGGCCGCTCCAGGCGCCCCAGGGTGCCAGCCTGCTGCTGTGCCCCCCACTTACCTCCAGCAGGCGGTCCTGGGGCCGCAGCCCTGCGCGGGCCGCCGGCGAGTCGGGATCCACGGAGCGGATGAACTGCCCCGGCCGCGACTTCTCGCTGTGCAGGTTGAAGCCGTAGCCATTGGGGCCTTTCTTCAGGTGGCAGAGACGTGGGCACAGCTCCTTCTGCCCGTTCAGATCCTGCTTCATGGGGAACACAAGGCAAGGGGGTTAATTCCAGCTTTGGGGTGGCTCTCGGGCAGAGATGAGTGTGAATAAAGCCCCGAGGAAGCGCCGTATCTGCGCCCCGTCCTCGGCTTGGGGACAGCTTAACAAATGGATTTCCTCTCATTGAGTCTATTTTCGAAACCCAATTGTCCAAAACCACTCCAGAAAAATGAAAACAAAACAAAAAAAATGCATTTCCTTCACCAGGAGTGGCTCAGATTAATCCACCCATAGGCTGGGACCCCCTCCCCGGCAGCCCCAGCCCCGGGCAGGGAGGAACCAAGGCTCAGTTCTGCTTTGCTCAGGCTCACCCAGACCTGGGATTAACCTCAGTCAGGTATTTAAGGCAGGGCCACACCCTTGGCCTCGGTGACACCGATGTCACCCAGTGGTGCCATCCCCTGCCAGCCAGGAGGGAGCAGGATGATGAACCCGAACATCCCGGAGCTCCCTGCAGCTCAGCAAGGCTGAGCTTGGCAGGGGGAACAGCACAGGGCCACGTGAGTAGTTTAGTGCTTCCCCACATGCCATGGAAAATGCTTTATGGCTCCTCGGGGTGGCCAGGGAGCAACAAATCCTGGTTTTCTCCAAGTCCTCAGCCCTGCAAAAGGCACCTTGGAGGTTCAGGGTGTTCGTTTTCATCCAGAGTTTAAAGAAAACACTCCCCCCTGGCTGAGTTTTAACCTTCCCTCAGCAGGGGAAGCACTGCTCCCTGCCTGCCTACGGAGAGGATTTGTCTGGGATCACATTCACAGGGAAATCTCTTACAGCCTTTCCCTCCAAATTAAAAATCCAGGCAGCGATTTCCCTCCTCCTCCCTCTCTTGGCCAAAAGGCACCATGAAACACCAAACCTCCCAACTCCTTCATCCCCTCAAGGAGGGGTTTTACAGAGGAGAACAAAGTGGGGGCACACAGAGTGATCCCTGTGCTGGGGGATGGAATTTACATAGAATTCCAGATGGGGTGGAAGTAACCCTAAAGATCATGCAGTGCCACCCCCTGCCATGGCAGGGACACCTCCCATTATCCCAGGCTGCTCCAAGCCCTGCCCAGCCTGGCCTTGGGCACTGCCAGGGATCCAGGGGCAGCCCCAGCTGCTCTGGGCAATCCTGGCTGTGGCTGCAATGCCCAGGGGGTCAGGGTTCAGCACCAGCCTGACCAGCTCAATCCAGCATCCAGGAAGAAACAGGGATGCAAAGTGACCAAGCCTTTACACACAGAGTGGTTCAGGTGGGAAGGAGCCACTGAAGGTCATCTAAGTCCAATCTCCCTGTTCAAGCAGAATTCCCCAGAGCCCATCACTCAGGATTGGGTCTTTCCTCTGGCACAGGGCGAGCACCTTAACCACCAAATTCCTCAAAAGCTGCTCACACACAAGGGTCCCCAGCAGCAGAGCCCACCACAGGCATCGGGGCACACTCAAAACTGCTGAAAACTGCTTTACTGCAGGAATAAAACAATCTGAATTTTACAGAGATTCTCTTAGCAAACGAGTTTTTTATTAAAACCCAGCTTGTGGTGTTGACATCTCAATCCCAGACTGGCTCTTAAAGGGCAAAAGTCATCAGTGAACAGCCCAGAGCAGGCTGGGGCTCCCAGCCCCTCCTCTACCTGCTGCACACACCCAGGGCAGCCCTGCAGCCCCATCCTCTCCCTCTGCACAGCTGAACCCTGCTGCACTTTTCCCATGGCCCCAGAGCAGCCGGTTCACCCTATCTGCAAACATTTCCAGCCTGCCTCGGAGTTCCTCAAAAACTGGAGAAAACAGGAAATGATTCAACTGGCCCAGGAGGGTCAGACTGGTGTGACCTTAAAGGACACACTGGGCTCAGTGTGGCAGGACAAGGAGAGCGTGTCTGGGGTCACCAAAGTGCAGCTGGGATCACCAAAACCCATCTGAGATCACCTATTTAGGTTTAAAAAGAGCCCGATTTTTTTTTTTTTTTTTTTTTTTTTATTTCCCTCCTGCTCCACTTGTACAGGGGCAGAGCTCCTGCAGCAGTGTGAAAGCACAGAGAAATCACAAAAAAATCTGTGCTGGAGGTGCTGTCCCAGCGTGGGGATGCCCTGGGGACATCCTGGCAGGGTCAGTCCCTCCTCCTCCTCCAGGCATCCCCTGGGATCAGCAGTGAAATCAAATGACTCACTAAATAAACCACACGGGGAAAAGCTCCACTGCAGGATCCCTTTGGCTGCAGAGGTGCTGACCTGTGCCATATCCTGCGTGGGCTTGTGCTGCTTTCACTGCAGAATCTCCAATTTAAGGCCCTTAACTGGAACGAATTCAAGACATTTATTTTCAAACAGACACATTAATATAAAAAAAAAAAAAAATAATAATCCCAATTCAGCATCTGTTCTGGGCAGAAATCCTCGGGAGAAACTGCTTATCCTCCCGCAGAGATGATCCAGGGCTTCTGCTGGGCTCTTAAACCTCCCAGCTAACGCAATCCTTGGCTGCTGGAAAAAACAGGTTTTGGAGCTGAGCTCTGCAAAGCCCCTCTCTGGGATTAAGCAGAGCTCCCCTCACTCCCCGCAGGACACAGAGCCGCTGCCTCTCCTGCCAGCCCCGCTCTTTATTTTCTTTTTGACCCGTGCCAGCGTTTCCCTGGTTGTGTTCTGGGAAGATATTTCCTAAACCCCCGGGGGGATTTGGCCTTTGTGAAACCCAAGTTCCATGGAACAGCAGCACGTTATCTGGGCTTCCCAGGAGCCCGCCTGTAGAACGGCTCCGGAGGAGCCTCTCACACGCCCAGCACTTTGAAAGCCAGCTTGGATTAAGTTACATTCACATGGATGCTGAAAAGCAACAAAATTCAGCTCGATTTTTTTGGTTTGAAAAAGCCAAAAAGTTGCTTACACACACCAAAAAAAAAAAAAAAAAAAACCCAACCAAAAAAACCCCAAACAACCAAACTGCAAAATGAAGCTTTTTAAGCTTTTTTTTGTTGTTGTTTTCTTTTTTCTCTCCAGGAATCCAGGCACTTCCAGTGGCCACTGATTTTATGAGCTGGATTAAGCAGGGCACACTCCATCCCTGCCTGTGCCATCCCCAGGAAATGTCTGTGCAGATAAAGGCTGCCTGGATGATGAACTGCACTCACATCCCATCCCTGGAGCAGCAGCTTGGGGCAAACCAGCAGCACTTCACAAGGACAAAGGTTTCGGAAGCACAGCTCAAGCTGGTCCATTTAAAAATGCACAAACAAGCCATTAAATAACAATGAAATGCTTTCAGTAAAATTAAAAAAAAAAACCTGATTAGGTGTTGCCAGCTCTCACAATCTCATGGCAACTCTGCAGCATCTGATTTTTTATTTCCCTTAGAATTTCCAGCACTGCTGATGGGAACTGGGGTCCCTCAGGGACACCCCCTTGGCTCATGGGGGTCACTGGGGTCTTCCAGAGACAAGCCCAGCTGCCTGGGGCTCCCCAGAGACCCCCTTGGCCACGGGGTGCCCCAGCACTGGCTCTGAGCCACCCTGTGCTGCAGTGACCAGGAGCGTTCCCATTTCACACCCCTGGGGCTGGTGCCACTAGTGTCACCAGCTCTGATTAACCAGGGCTTTCCACGCCACTAATCAGCACATGGCAGCCTCCATGGAGGCAGAATCCACTCCCAGAAGCACCAAAAGGAACCAAACTCCCAGAGCAGCCCCCAGGCTCTGTTACCAAACCCACCTGCCCCTACAAAACCCCTCCCCAGCTCAACAGCACGAGGCCACCGGTGCCAGAGACCCTCCTGCTGTCACTGCTGACCCAGGGATGTCCCCAGCTCCCCACAGCCCCAAAGGCTGACTCACAAAAAAAACCTGCACCTTCAGCCACCCCCAGCCTGACCCTGAGCAGGGTCATAAAAATAAAAAGGGCATTTCACAAGCAGCCCAAAAAGCTGCAGGAACATCCACAGCCTCTCCATAGCCAGGGTGCCACCCTGGTGGCCAGCTCCCAGGACTGCCTCCAGCCCCTCTGCTGCCCCACAAACTCACACCCACGATGGGCTGAAATGCCTTGAGAGGCACGGTTTAGGGCTTTATTCCAGGAATAAAACACCCGTGCCAGCGTGGAGCCCGGCTCTCCAGGAGACGAGGAGGAGAGAGAGCAGAACACAGACACAGACACAGACACAGACAGACACAAACAACGACCGACACACAGCTACTCTAGAGGCCAAGGCCAGGTTGGTACCATCCTCTCTGGGATCCCAGTGCTCCTGCAGTGCCTTGGCCACGATGTCACCGAGCCCTCAGCACGGGCTGAACCCCAGAGCTGCCCCCAGGCCGAGGGGACACTGAGGTGGGCAGGGCAGGGCTGGGGGCAGGAGCTCCAGCCCTGCTCCAGCCCTGCAGTGGGGATTTGCTGGAACTCCACCGAGCTCATCCCCTGGGTGTGCCTCTCATAATCACCGGGATCAGGGCTCGGCCCTAATTGGCTCAGTCCTGCCTGGGACCACCTCACCCTGGGACCACCCCACCCTTCTCCCACCTTACCCCACCCTGCTCCCACCACCAGCCCAAGCCCAAGGTTCCAGTCTCCCCTGCTGTGAATGCAGCACCTGGATACACTCCAGGCTCCAGATCACCCAGGACAGGTCAAACCTTTCCATCCCTGCTTGGCAGAGCTGGAGAAAACCCAGGCAGGAGCATTCCTGTCTAATTTACGTTGTTAACATACTTTAAAGTCAGCTGCCATGGCGTTTCCTCTCCTTTTCTGTGTGGTTTCTGTCAGAAAATGGCTCCTCTGCTCCCTCCAAAACAAACATCAGTGTCAGAACCCACCAGGGCTGGGGGACACCAGCCTCCTGTCCTGCCCTGGGGACACCTGAGGACATGGAGATGTCCTGAGGGGACAGAGAACACTGCTCAGAGCCTTGGTGCCCATTCCCACTGTCTTGCCTCCAGCTGGGACTTCTCCAGCCCCTGCACTTTGGATTCTCCAGAGCAGGCACCAAGGGATGCAGGGGAGGGGGTGCACAGCCACCTTCAAGGGTTGGGGAACAGAAATGCAGGATCCTGACCCAAACCCAAACCCCAGCAGGCAGAGGAGTGAGGGGCAACACCAGGAGCCTGGAAAGAGCCAAGGAAGGGGAGAAATCCACGCAGGAAAAGGGGCCACTGCACCACCAGAACAAGGCACCCATTTACACCCCCTGACAGGGGCACCCTGCCTTGGCAGTACTGGTTTATACTGGGAGCTGAGCCGAGCCCCGGGTGAGCTTTAATTGCCACTATTATTACCACAGCTTCGTTGGGAGCTCAAAGCCTGCTGCCTGTGCACGGATTTAGGGATGCACTTAACTTAAAGCAGATTTTTGTCACCAGCCTAGGGAGGGGAGGGGTGAAACCACGCTGCAAAGATGAGGCAAAGCTGGGAGAAGCAGGAGCCCTCACCGTGCTGCCAGCAGTGCCCTGCCTGCCATGAGAACCAGGAGGCTTTGGGATGGTGCCACGGCCAGAGTGGGATCGCTGCCTCCATTCTCTGCTGTGCCAGGGATCCTCCTCCTGCTCCAGCAGGGCTGGGCTCCCCTCCCTTCCCCTCCCCCGGGAATGACTCAATTTTCCCATCAAAGCAGCACCAGAAAGGGGGCTATTATAGCCCTGCATCCCCCAGGGCCAGGGGACCGCGGTGACATTTGGAGGGGGGGGACAGCAAAGACCAAAGGAGCCTCAAAACCCTCCCAGAGAGGGGAGGCAGAGGGTCTGCACCGTGGGGAGAGGACAGGGCAGGGCTGGAAAGCAGAGCAAGGATGCTCCCAGATCCAGGGTGCTCAGCTCCAGGTGGGGATGCTGCAGCCCCCCGCACGCTGCTGGGGAGGGCTCGGGGCTCATTCCCTCCCTCCCTCCCTCCCGCTGGCCTCACACGTCTCCCCCAGCTCCATCCCCCTGGCTGGAGTCAGCCAGCACCCGCTCAAACTCCAGATGTTGGTGAAATGCTATAAATAACAGAGGGGGAAGGGAGACGGGGCTGGTGGGACGCCAGCCCCACCAAACACAAGCAGATGTTCCTCCCCTTCCCCCAGGGCCAGAGCTGGGACTGGGCAGGACCCCCCACCCCAAGGTTTTCCACCAGCCAGGAAAAAATCCTCGGGCAGGACCAGCAAAACAACCTGCTTCCATTTTCAGGCAGCCACAACTCTTAATTACCACCCACCTCTGTTCCCAGGGAGGTGTTTCAGCCCCGACAGCAATGGGCAAAAGAGGAAAAGCTCACGTCACTCCTCCAACACAGACCTGGCAGCTCAGAGCCACTCAGGGAATGCTCCTTCTTCCCAACACTTCCCAGCAGGACAAAGTTTCAGATGCTCCCAGGGACTTCGGAGTGCCCTTGATCAGCTCTGCCCTGGGGTAAAGGATGAGCTCAAACGTGGCTGAGCTGCCACCAAAAAGCTTTGGGCCGAGCCTGTGATCACCCTAAAAGCAGCAGAGTTACCTGCAGTATCCCCAGGAGGAGAGGGGGTGACAGCACGAACTGTGCCTCACCTGGGGGTCACAGCCCCGTGGCACCTCCAGGCCCCTCACCTGCTGCCCCCAGCACAAGTCCTGGGCTGTTGTAGCTTATTGAAATCCCTTGTGTTATTCAAATTACTGCCAATTATTTCTATTGCTCCAGCTGGGTTTGAGTGATAGAAACGCTATAAAAAAGTAGATATTTATTTGAAGGGCAGCAGACACGGAGGTTTGTGCTGCTCCCCCAGCATCCTCCTGCCAGCCTGGGGGGCTGCAGCAGCACATGCCCAGTGCCCTCTGGATGAATCCCTCCCCTTTCTCTGCCAGCAGGCAGCACAAAGGCAACGGGTGAGCATGGCAGTGAGTGATTCCAATTAGCAATGGAACACGTCCAGCCACGGCTCCTCGGCAGGACCCACGGCCAAGCTGCAGCTGATAGGGTAATTTGGATATTTCTGGGATTTTTCTGATGACACTCCCTGCTTGGAGGAGGAGGATCAGCTGTGCCACGGCAAACCCAGCCTCGCAGCACGGCTCCTTCCAGCCCTGGAGGAGAAGGGTGATGCCCAACTTGCCCTGAGCCCTTTTGGACACAGCTGAGGGGGTCACTGGTGCCAGGGTGGTGCAAAAGGAATCACAAAAGATTAATGAGGGCTTTCACCATCCCACATCACCACAGCAGCAGCCAGAAGAGGTTTGCTCCCCACCAAAGTCCCCGGGGTCACCCCCACGCCTGGGCCTGTGCCAGCACCCTGCCAGGGGGTTGTTATCCCAACAAAGTGCCAGGCTGGAGAAAACAAGGGCAGGAAGGCTGTGGAAGATCATCTCTGACAGTCCTGGATGATCCCAGTTCCACCCAGGGGGCTCCAAAGCCCAGCCAGGGGGGGCAGAGACCCCATGGGCTCCTGGGGCTTTGAGTTTGACCCGTGGAACAAATTACCACCTGTGAATGAGGAATTAAAGGGCACAAAAGTTTAGACAGCATGATAGGAGTAGTTACAGAGTGAAAAGGGAAATTTTGGGGATTTTACCGTGGGGTTTAGGGGTTAAGATGGAGGGATTTGGGTGCTAACCTGTCTTCCTTCCTTCTTCTTCCTAACCCCATCTTCTTGGTGATGGTGGCACTTGGGGATTGGATTGGAGTAGAATGGAACTGTCTGACACAGGTGATGGGCATTGGATCATCACTGTAAATAACTGGGAATTTGTAGTATAAAAACCAGTGCCTGCCCCAGGGGAGGGCAGAGAGTGTACCTGGGGCTGAGCTGGGCAGCCCAGACAGAAAATATCTTAGATAAGGAACAATAAAACAACCCTGAGAGCACCAGCTGAAGACTCCTGACTCCTCCTTCCACAGCTGGGTTGGGAATCAGAGACTTTTACACATCTCAGAGTCATCTCCAGCAAAGCAAAGCCCCAGAGCACTGGGGGAAGCAGCTCCCTCAGGGGGCTTCCCCTCCACAGCACCTCCTGCCAAAGAATCCAGCAGCTGCCCCTGGATTTTAAGCCTGGATTTGCCCCTCTCCGCCATCCCCGCCACAAAGGGGCCTCTCAGGATGGTGGGGACAGCCTGGGGAGGGTCCCCAGGCTGTGAAAAACCAGGTTTACTTTCCTGGTAAAATTTTAACATGTTTAGTAGAGACAATAAGAGAAATAAAATAAAGGAATACGGTCGAGCGGGTGTCTTGGCACAACTTCTTTTGATCCTGTTCTTTATGCATGGACTTATGCACATTCACTTTTCTAGGAACTGCTCTGCATAGTCACTCTTTGGGTCTGTTAAGCATAATTCTGCTTTTATTAGGTTATCATTTTTTTGATTGGGCTTTGGTTTCTTTTTTTACAAGCGGTGAACGCTGAGAGTTACTTGGGCTTCTTTTGGAAGTGATCTTATTTATTTAGGCAGCTGAAACACACTATACTTAAATTCTGAACTACAGTAAAAAAACACCCTTATTATACATTTATTTAGGCAATTAAAACATACCAAAAACTATCGAAATAAAACATCACATATACAACATTTATTTTAATATTTGCAAAAAGCCAATACCAAAATATGCATTTATAACACGGGGACACCAGCCCTGCCCAGAGCTGTTCCCTGGCAGTCCCACAGCTGGGGAATTTCTCAGCCACAAGCCACGGGAAGCAGCATTTTTTTTTCCCCCTTCTTTCTGCTTTTGAGCAGACTCAGCCAGCAAAGGCACCCACGCTCTCCCCCTGGGCAGGGCTGGAGCCAGCAACAGCAGCACAGGCTTGGCTGGAGCAGGGAGCAGCTGGCCCAGCCCAGGGAGAGAGGGAGGGAGGGAGGATGGAGGAGGCTGAAAGCGCCACGTGCACGTGTTTTCATGGAGAGAGACAACTTTTCCAGCAGAACCTGCCAAGGGACACCAGAGAGCTCCCCTGTGGGGCAGCAGCCTGGAGCCTGGCAGGTTTGTCCAAGAGGAGAGACCTGGAATCTCCAGTGTGGACTGGAAGGGATCTCAGCAGATCCACAGGGATCTGTTTTGCGCTGGGTGGGAGGGAAAAGAGCATCGGTCACTGAGCAGGAACAGGGGAAAAAAGTCCTTCCCACGCTCCCCATGAACCCCCAGGCGAGAGGAGGGATTGCTCTGCACAATGGGAAGGCAGAGGGAGATGCTGGGAATAAACTTTCCCAATCCCACAGCAGCACATTGTCCCACGCTGGGACAGCCCAAATCAGAGAGCTGCCACCTCCCAAACATCTCCTGCACAGGGCAGGGCCCCGGGCACCTCCAGGCTCTGCCAAGCTGCCCTTCAGCCTCCACACTGCTTCTGGAGGCCAAGCCTTGAGCAATCCCCAAACATTCGGGGAAGCTGGCCCCATTCCTGGCCTCCAGTGAGCCCGGGTCGCCAGCAGGAATCCAGCCCTGCAGCTTTGCAGGATTGCTCGCTTGGCACCGAGGGCTCCGAGGAAAATCCCAGAGGTGGACGGGGCTCAGTGATGCAGCAGGCACTGCAGGGAGCACCTCCCACCCTTGAGAACACCCCGGGACAGGGAGGCTTCCTGGGAAAGGTGTTTTCCCAAGGACTGAGGCTGCTCAGGCTCTGTGCTCCTCCTTTTCCCCGTGCCAGGGCTGTGGGACCAGGGTCACCATGGCAGGACCACCCAGCAAACCCCACAGCCCACCAGGGCCAGCACCAGCTGCTCCAACCCAAGACTTGCCCTGAGAGCCTGACTTCAGGGAGAGGGTGCAATCCCAGCACTCTGCAGAAAGCCAGCTGTTAGCCAAGGCATCTCATACAGAATGGGGAAAACTCCTGCACCACAGGCCAGCAAAGACACAAATCCTGCTCCCCTCCATGAGCCCCCAAAGCCCCACCCTAGAGCAAGAGCTCATGGGTGCTGCACTCAGCCTTGCAGAACCCAATAAAGCACATGCAGGGTGGGAAGCAATGCCTTAGGCTTTGGCTTTTATATTTTTCAAGTTCCGTGCTGTTTTAGTGTTTAGTTCTGGGTTTCATGTTAAGTGTTGTCTACCTACTCTTTTCACAGAGTAGATAGACAAAACAATTCCTTTTCTAGCTTGGGACAGAGGACAACCAATTAAAATATCAGGCCCAAGAACATAAACAATGGTGAAGAGAAAAAACAAGGATGGAGCTTCATAACCTGGAGCTGTAATTGGACAATTAACTCCAATATGTTAATGGACCAGAACTTATCAAGGTGTGAGCCCTCCTGATCCATTCTGTGCCCATTTTGGGGTCACCTTGGGTGTGCCCAGTGAGTTTTTAATAAATCCCTGCTTTATCCTTTTGCTGTCTAGTCTCTGCTCCAGGTCAGCCTCCAGAAGGCACCAGAAGGAAGGCACAAGCCAGCCTGCTGTCCCTTTGGGGCTGGTTTTCTCCTCCTGCTCTGCCACCCAGCCCACCTGGGGGCGAGGGGTGTGCTGGACACAGGGCAGGGGGACAGATCTGCCTCCCCCAGCCCGGCCCCTGCCCAGGCAGGGGGAGAACAGGCGCTGCTCTGTGAGAGCTGGGCCCAGGGAAGTTCAATAGTTTACTCCCAATATTTGTCTTGGCCAGGCAGCCCAGCTCGCTGGAGGAAATGGGGCAGGGGAGGGCTCCAAACATCCTCTGCATTCCTTGTAACGAGAGCAAAGCCAGCGCCGGGGCACCCGCGCTCGGGGTCACCCAATGTGGGGCCTTTTGTGTTTAGAGAGCCTGCAATAAAACATCCAGGGGTGCAATTCTCCAGAAAGCAGCAGGAGGGTGAGGGGCCTTGGGCCCAGCCCTCAGTCTGACACGTAAACTGCTCCCTTCTCCCAAAAAACCCCCAACTCACAGCTTCTGCACAAAATCTGCTGACCTGGGCACGGCACCCAAAGCCTCCAGTTCTGCTGGGGTTCCCCTTGACCTTCCCCTGCAAAAGTCAACCCTGCTGTCACTGCACCCATTGCACAACTCTGGCACCAGCTCCATCCCACCACACTGCTGGGAAACAGGGCATCCGACCCAGGAAAACGGGGCACCTGACCCGGGACCCAACACAATCAAAGACCATCAGGGCTCCTTCTGCTGAGCTCCAAAAATGACATTTTTTTAACCAAGCGCCTTAAAAATTAGGGGGTCACGGGTGCTGCCCCTGGCCAGGGAGCTGAGTTTATCTCCAGCTGGGCAGGGCTGGGCAGATAAGGGGGCTGGGGTGGCCCTTGGAACCACGGGCAGCACGTTCCCAGGGCAGGGGAGGATCTCCCATGATAACCCCAGAGCCAGCACCAGCTGCTCCTGCTGATAAACCCGGGCTGAGGGGGTGACAGTGCCAGTCCTGGGGCTCTGGGCATGCTGCCACCCGTGCCTGTGGCAAGGGGAGCACAGAGCCCCGAGAAAGAGGGAACAGCCCCAGCACGGCGCTCACAAAACCAAAGGAGGGATTTGGGTGCCCAGCACAACCCAGGAGGTTTCTGAGGGATTTTTATCCCCACACTCCAGCAGGATCCAGGGTCCCCCCACATCCCCGTGGCTCAGCTCCCCCATGCCAGGCAAGAGCAGGGAACTCTTCCAGGCAAAGCTGACTACTCACCCGCTTAGAACTAATTAGGGCTTGTCTTAATTAAATCCTGCTAACCATGAGCAACCCCAAGGCCAGAATTAACTGATTTACCTGGGATGGCCTCTGGCTGCTTAGAAGGGGCTGCTGGTCTGGTAGGAAGGAGCTGGACACAGCCAGGCAGGAGCTGCCAGGGCTTGGGAAGAGCCACTGGAGACTGTCCCTGGGGCACAGCACCAGTGCCCAGGGAATGCCAGCTCGGCCAGGTGGCAGGGCCACATTCCCCGGGGTGGGAGCTCAGCCTGCCAAGGCTGGAGCAGAGGGATTAGCCCTCCCACCTCCCTTTGTGCTGCTCGTGTCTTTAAGGGGATTAGTCCCTGTAATTCCATGAGAGGGTTTAATCACAGAACACCCCGGGGCTCTGGGGGCAGGACCCCACTTGCAGCAGATGGGGATGGAGAGGCCCAGGAATGCATCTGGACCCCCACCCACTGCTGCTCCTGGCCCCACTCCTTCCCCAGGCTCCCCTGGCACAGCTCCCTGCCAGGCTGGAGAGCCTCCTAAGGGACAGACCCACAGCCTGGCAGGCCAAATTGTGCAGCCTTGAGAAGAGAAGGCTCCAGGGAGAGCTCAGAGAGTAACTGGGGACAAGGGCTGGAGGGACAGGACACAGGGAATGGCTTCACATTAACAGAGGGCAGGGATAGGTGGGATATTGGGAAGGAATTGCTCCCTGTGAGGGTGGGCAGGCCTGGCACAGGGTACCCAGAGCAGCTGTGGAAGTGCCCAAGGCCAAACTGGAGCACCCTGGGACAGTGGAAGGTACCCCTGCCCATGGCAGGGTGTGGATTCAGTGACCTGCCCCTTCCAACCCAAACTGTTCCAGAATTCTCTGCCCACTGAGCAGCCTCTCACACTTTCACAGCACTGGCACCTGCAGGGAATTGTCTTTCTCCCCTTCCCAGTGCTCATAAAACTACTAAAATTTGGCTTTCACAGGCTCACCACTAACAAACAGCCCACACCAGCTTATTGTACCTGGAAACAAACTCCTGCAAAGCTTTAGTGGGAAAAGAGACACTGAGCCAACAAAATCCAGCTCCACGTCTGGATGTGGTCTGAACATGCACAACAATGGAACCAAAACATTCAGGAGTCCAGGCAAAATGTAATGAAATTAAATTACAATATGGATCTTGCCAGAAAGAATTATGTCAACACCTTGAGGTTCCATTCATTATTTACAGAGACCTGTGGATCTGGAGAAAGCCTCTACTGATTACGAGTTTAATTTTTGCTCTCTCATATCCCACCAGCAGTGCCTGTAAAATCTTCACATCCAGAGAGAAAGCAGAGGACTGAGAGACAAAACCAGCTCAGAACAGGCCTTCACTTACCCCCTGAGCTCTTCTATAGTGCTGGGTAACATCATTCCCCCAACCAGAGGGCAGGAATGAACAGCACAGAAGTGATGCCACAGTGTCAGGGCTGTGAGCACTCGAGGAATGGTGTTCTGTGGGCTAAAAGGAGCTCTTCAGAACCTCTTCTGCAAGCCAGGTGTCTCTGGAAGCCTTGGCCCCTTCCAGCCTGGGAATTCACACTGGCTCCACAGGTTTCCATTCCCCAGGAGCAATCCCATGGCTCCAGCCCCTTCCACCCAGGTGGGAGCAGCCCCATGGGCTGAGCAGGGGGAGTTGGGATCCCCCCAGCAGGTCCAGGTCCAACTCCTAGGGATGATTTATCACAGCAGCACAGGGACAGCCCTGCATAAACCACGGAGAACATGCAGCTGTCCCCTTCTCCACAACTCGCTTGGGTCTCAGGAATAAACAGAGAATCTGGAAAAAAAAAAAACAAAAAAATCCCAAAAAACCCCCAACCCCAATATTGTTTTAAGGCTTCCTCTGCCATGCCAAGCCCCCGACCCGAGCAGGCTGGAGCAGCTCCAGGGATGGAGCAGAGGCACAGCAGAGGCTCTGTGCAGCTGCCAGGGCACACGCGGAAGGCCCCGCCGCTGCCAGAAGATTTTTAATTTATTCTAAACCATTTAATAGTTCTGCTATTGAACAGAACCATCGACGGCTGGCTAGGAGCCCACGAGCGAGCTGGTTTTGAAGGAAAGCTGCTGGAGCCCTGAGATCAGAGGGGGCTGGGCAGAGCTGCGCTTCCAGCAGCTCCCATCCAACATCAGCCTCCTCGACTGCTCTGGGGAAAAGTTTTTGATTACTCGAGGATGGAGAAGGGATCAGCACCGGCTGGACCACCCGCAGCATCCCCGGGAGCCGCCAGCACCCGCGCACCTCCCCAGGGAGCCGGGGGGTCCCGGGGTGACCCCGCTGTCCCCTCGGGGGGCTGTGGCTCCGGGAACAAAGGCTCTTGGCAGGGGCACGGCTCCTCCCGATGCTAATCTGCCTCTCGCTTTGTGTTTCACTAAAAATACCGCGGCGGAGGAAGTCAGTGCCGCGGGGTGGATGCTCTCCTCCCCGGGAGGGGCTTCCTGCGCTGCCCCGGCACCAAAATAGCCCCCAGCCCGCTGCTGCCCTGCCCAGCCGGCCCTGTCCCCAGACCCAGAGCAATAAATAAAGGGGGGTCTTGGCACCCGAACCTCCTTCCCGCAGCCCGGGGGGAAAAGGATGCGGGGAGACTCCCGGAGGAGGGGGGAAAAGGATGCGGGGAGACCCCCGAGGAGGGGGGGGAAAAGGATGCGGGGAGACCCCCCGAGGAGGGGGGGAAAAGGATGCGGGGAGACCCCCCGAGGAGGGGGGAAAAGGATGCGGGGAGACCCCCGGGTCCCTCGCTCCCCCCGGGCAATGCCTGGCCCAGGACAGGCAGCGTTTCCAGCAGGATTTGGCTCAGCTCCCTGCCAGCCCCTCCTCGGAGCGCTGCTCATCCCCAGCAGAGCCCCACAAACCCCAGAGCCAGCCCCAGGCGCACCCCGAAAGGCAGCAGCAGCAGGAGGAGGAGGGAGCAGGGGACAGGCACAGGGGGCTGCAGGGCTTGGGGATGCGCAGCCTCCCCGCCTCCGCAGCGCCACAAGCGCCCAAAATCATCACGGGAATGCTGGAATGGTGAGGATGGGAAGGGACCCTCCAAGTTCATCTCCTTGGGGACACCTTCCACTATCCCAGGCGGCTCCAAAAGCCCTGTCCAGCCTGGCCCTGGACGCTCCCAAGGATGGGGATTTGCATCTGCAGCTTGCATGCCCGAGGTGCCGGGCTGGAGCCGCTCCAGAGCCCACCCCCAGCCCGGCGACACGCGATGCCAGAGCCCGGCCACATCAATAATGCAGCGGGGTCAGCAGCAGCGAGCCCGCAGCCCCGCCCGACTGCTGCCGCCGCTTTGGGATTGAAGCCCAAAAGGCAGGGAGGGACCCCCGTGCCAGCCCTGGCTGAGCTCCCGCGGAACGCAGACCCCTCAGGGACACGGGGGTGCCCTGGGTAAGCACTCTGGGGGTTGGCAGAGGCTCTCCAGGCACCGTCCTCATCCATCCCATCCCACGTCCTCCAGCAGAACAGCCCCCCAGCCAGAGGCAGCTCCTGATGTGGGTGCACAGCTTCCTTTGCAAAAAATTGGGTTTTTTTAAAGCAGAAACAGGCAAAGCCCCCAGGGTGGCACATCCCTGCTGCCCCCACAGGTACAAACACTCTCAGAGCCACAGCATCTCCAAAAACAGCTGCTGTGGGAAGGGCAGGGAAGGCACCAGGACACAGCCACAGCTCCCTGGGCTCTGTGCCCGAGGGCTTCCCCAAACCTCTCCCTGCTCAGCAGGTGCCTCACCCAGGCTGTGCCAGGGCTGAGCTTTGCCAGCTCTGCCCTCAGACCTGAGCCTGCCACGGGCAGTGGAAGATGCTGCAGGGAAGTGCTTTAATTCAAACCAGCCACTTTTTTTTTTTTTTTAAATTGCATAATTGCTGCAGACATTTCTGCTCATGTTTGGGTTTATTACATCTTTGTGGTTATTCTACAAGCCCTAAATTTTGGGCCTCAACAGAGTTGGCAGAGCGCTCCAAAAACATCTGTCCTGAGTTACCCCCCTTGCAGCACCGTGGCAGAAGACATCACAACACAAGGGGGTTATTGGCAGCAGAGAAAAGTTCTTACTCCTGACCCAGAGAGAAGGGTAAATATTTACTGCCTTGAGGTCAGCACTGACCCTCCACCTGGTCCCAACAGACCCTCATCCTTCAGAGAGACCCCAGACACAGAGCAGCCTCAGGAGCTGCCACCACCCCTGTGTCACACGCAGGGACACCACTCTGCTGCCTCCAGCCATCCTAAAGCGCCACATCCCTCCCCAGCACAGGACAATCAACAATCAGCCACTAATTCCCCCCCTTAAAATTCCCAGACTCAACAGTCTTGAGCCCAGCAGCTCCACGAGGTGGGTTTGTCCTCCAAAGGATAAACCTGGGAGAAGTTTATCCTTCTCAAAGGTTGTAGAGGTCCCTTTGCACACCCAGCCCCTACAGAGCAGGGCATGAAGGAAGAGAATTGCATCACCCTCAACGCCCCTCTGGCTTTGCTGCTGTTCTTGTTTCTCCTGAAACACACCTGGAGAAGGCAGCGAGCCCCAAGGACAGCCCTCATGGCCTTAACGGGGTCCCAGTGCCAGCAGGAATGGGACAGCAGAGCCACAGCCCCTGCAAAGGCACTGCCAGCCCTGGCCAGGACACCTGCCCACCATGGACACCTCTGGAATGACCAGCAGCACCCAGGGGAGGTCCTGGCAGCCCTGCAGCCTTTTACACACCACCAGCACAGGCTTTTAATTACAGCCACCCACAGCCTTTGTCATTAAAGCAGCTCACACCCAGCACCCAGAGCAGCCCCTGCCATGCTGGGACACCCCTGCCCCACCTCTGGGCCTGCCAGGGGTGCTGGAGCCCAGCAGGGCAGAGCCAGAGCCCTGGGAATGCAGGAAACAGCCTGGTGGCCACCAGAAGCTGCTGGGGACAGGGGAATGCCTGGCACAGAGGACACGAGCCCTGCCAGGGGACAGAGTGGGACAGGCAGCGAGAGGCAAACCCCCCCAGCCCAGCAGACACAGGAATGGGCACAATTCTGTGGGACAGGGCAAGGCAGCCCTGTGCCAGCACGGCCACGAGTTCCCACGGAGCTGTGACAGCCACAGTCAGCCCTGCAGACCTGCTCCCCGGGCAGGATTTTAAATACCTGCTGAATTATTCATGGCCTCAGTGAGGTTCCTGGAGCACGAGGTGCTGGCCACCAGGTCCCTGCCGGGGTGCACGGTGACCTCCCCACCCGTGCCAGCTCTGGGGAAATAAATCCGGGGCAGCACTGGGGGTGGCAGGGCTGTGCCCACTCTCCCTGCTGCAGCACAAGCACCACATTTCCCTCCTTTTGTTCCTCTCTTCAGGCTGCCCTGAAGAACCCCGGCCTCAAATCCAGGAAAACTCCAGCTTTTATATAAACAAACGCTGCTCACAAAAATGCAGCTCCCTGGGAGCAGCCCCAAGCATCGGCCCCAGTTCCCACAGGTCTGCAGGGGGGAAGGAGCTGCCCTCTCTCCTTCACTGAACACCTCCAGGAAAGCTCAGAAAATCCCTAAACCTGGCTGGGGACAAATCTGAGTGTATCCCAGCTGCCCAGCCCCACTGCAGCAATCTCCCAAAGTTCCCCACACTCGGGAGCTGCACATTCCAGAGTCTGTGTCCTGCTGGATTAGGGTCAGGCTCCAGCTGCCCCATGGGGATGACACAGTGCTGAGGGCTGAGCAGGGCAGAAATCAGGGTCCAGCACTTCTTCTCGACCATGCCCTGGCCTCCTGCTGCTTTGGGAGCCAACAAGAGGCACGCACCAAGCAGACCAAGAGCCTGGAGCAGGTTTTACCACCTCGCAAGGCACAGCAGCAGGTCCTGCTGCTCTGGCCATCCCTGACCTCACCCCAGAGTCACACATGGCTCTGGCACGGAGAAGTGACCTTGGCCAGGACACCTGGCAGTGCCAGCTCTCCTGAGAGCTGCCAAGGCAGGAGCAAACCACTCCAAGGTGCTCAGCAGCCCATCCCCATATGGGGGGAACCTCCCCTGGAACCTCCAGCTCTCCTCGTCCAGCCCAAACACCAGCCCTGCCTCCAGCACAGGAAAAGCCCCTCTGAGGGGACCACGGGCTCTGCCCCCAGCCCAGCCCTGCTCTCCTGTCCCACCCTCTCCTTGGAGGAGCCAGACCCCAAAGGCCGGAAAGGTCCGAGCTGTTCCCAGCCTGACTTCCTGTCAGCTCCTGGATCCCGCCCAGCACCCGGGGCAGAGCAGGAGAGGAAATGCCCCGTGTGGAAATCCACCCAATCCTTGGGAACAGCTCCTCTCCCAGCGCCTGTTCCAGGGCTTCCAACCCATCCACCCTCACACAGACCCCCCCCGACGGCTTCAAATCAGGCAGTGAACACAGAAAAACACCACACTGCCTGCGAGCCTGCCCCAGGGAAGGGGGATCCCTCCCTGCGGAGGGCAGGAGCAGAGGTGAGAGCCCCTGTCCTGCCTCGCCCCAGCATCACCCCTCATCTGCACCGGGGGATTCCTGCACCAGCGGCTCCTGAGGACACAACACTGCCCTGGCTTTCCCTCCTGGCAGCCCAGGGGCCACTTCTGGGCCAGCACTCGGCCACCACCGCCACTCCGAGGGGACAGACCTGGCCCTGCAGCCCCCGCAGGGCCCCCGGAGAGGAAGAGAAGGAGGAGGGGGATGCCCACGGCAGCTCAGTGCTGAAGAGGCTGCTGAGCGCCGGAGAGGGGGAACACTGGAGGGGACAGATAGCCGTGGGGCAGGGCTGGGGTGCCCAGCTCGGCCATCCCCGGCCCCCCAGCTCCTGCCACGTTCCCAGCCGGAGCAGGGCCAGCCCCGCTATCAGCCCCGCACAAGCCCGCGCCGTCTCCGCCAGCCCCGGCAGCCATGGAAACTGGACGATCTCCACCCCGAATTCCTCCCCTTTTGGAAAGGAGTTTACCAATAAAAGGCACTTAGCGCCGAAGCGCAGTCCAGACTCAGGCCGCTTAAAAAGAGCCAATTTCCTTCCTATTCCAGCAAAAAAGCTGCGAACACGTTCACCCCAGATGTTCCCTCCCTCCTGCAAATAATGCAGGGAGAGAAGCTCATTCATGAGCTCCAGCTCGGCCACAGCTCTGCTCCGGGCAGGCTGAGCGCCAGGCTGGAACACCAACCTTGGCTGGGGTCACTCATGGCCAGAGCCCCCCCAGCAGCTCGGGAGACCCTCGGGGAGAGAACACACAGCCCCCAACAGCCAGCACTGCCTGGACTGAGACATTCCAAAGGGCAGCTCGGGACACCCGGCATCCCCAAGCCCACAGCCACACACACACAGAAAGCTTTCCTCTCAGAGAAAAAGAGCAAGGAGATCCCAGGTGGGCATCCCAGCCGCCTCACCTTCCTGCTGCCGTGCGAGGAGAAGCTGTGTGTGTGCCTCTGCAGGCTGCCCCCGCTCAGGTCCAGCTGCGGCTTCCAGAGCTCGCCGTTGTCGCTGGGCAGCGCCTGGGCGGGCGGCGGGGCCGAGCCCAGCCCGATGCCATTGTGCACCATGTCCTCGGTGCAGGTGAGCCGCAGGCTGCACAGGTACTCGTCCGTCTCCTTGTCCACCACCAGCAAGCGCGTCTCCGTCTCCACGGCCTTGATGCGCTGCACCACCTGGGGAGGACAGGGACAGCTCAGCACAGCACAAAGGGACACTCGGGCATCGCCCCCGAGGGCCACCAGCTCCCCACAGTGCTGCAGCTCTGCTCTGGGGGAAGGTTTGTGCTTCCAGCTACCGGTGGTGGGGCAGAGAGGGCTTTGGGAGAGCCTGGAGATGCTCTTCCAGCCCAGCTCCTGCAGACACGCAGCAGCTCTGCCCGGATCCCCCAGGATCACCCTGCCCAGCCACCTGGGATCACCTCCTGCTCAGTCAAGAGCTTGCAGAGGCTGTCCCTGCCCCTTGAGCAGCAGCAGCCCTCTCTGCCTGGCACTGTGCTGTGCAGGCACAGCCCAGCCTGCCCCACCAAGCAAACGCCCTTGTTTCCTCAACCCAGGGCATCTTCCTACTCCCATTCCCAGGGCATAAGCCAGGGAAGGGCACAGGAAGGCTCCAAGCACCAACGTGGGCAGTGCTGGAGTGTCCCCACCACACCATTGTGCTAGGGGTGGATTTAGGAAGGAAACAGCCCAATCCATGCACCCATCCCCAGCCCGTGCTGGGGACCAGCAGGAGTAAGGGGAGATGAGCCCAGCCCTGGTGGGATCCAGCTCCAGCTAGGGCTGAATGGGGACACTGTCCTGATCACCAGGATCAGGGGCTGGCAGGGGCTCTGACAGTGGGGAGAGCCAGGGGGAGCTGATCCCACAGCCAGGCAGGGGGTCAATCCCACCAGAGTGGGCTGGGAGGGAAACAGGGAAAACGCAGAACATCCATAGGGAAAGCACCTCCAGACTCCCTGCTGCACCTCCTCCCTGCACAGGCCTTCATCCCAGGGAGGAGGGGTGGCATTGCTGGCAGTGCTGCTCAGCCACCATCCCCAGCCAGGGGCTGGCCCTGAACACCCCAGACGTGCTGGGAACCCCCAAAAGCAGCCCGGGGCTCCTTGCAGGGCTCCTGCTCTCATCTAGGTCACAGTGGCCAGACACACCAAGGTTAGAGCGACAAACGAGCCTAATGCGCAATTAGCTAGCGTTTATTTACTCCCTGCAAGCTCCACTCAAGGTCAACAGAGCCGGTATCTGCAAACAAGGAAAAAAAAAAAAACAGCCTGCAAGAAATGTACAGGCTGCAGACAGGGCTGAACTAACTCATCCACTGCAGCGAGCCTGGGCTCCCACCCGAAACCAGCCTGGAGGGTGCTGATCCATCAGGCCCACAAAATCCATCTGCTCCCTTCAGAGCCGTTTACATCTGCCCTCAGCCAGCGCTGCTGACACCAGCAGTGCCTGTGCAGGGACACCTCTCCCAGAGGGGCCCTGGCAGCAGCACGGCAGCAAAGATGCAGATGGAGAACGTGCTGGCCCTGCAGTGACATCCCCCAGGCAGCACAGGGAGTCACTGGGGTCCCACAGACTGCAGAGAGACTCAGAGGTTTCACAGGAGAGTCCAAAGCTGGCGTGGAGCAGAGCTGGGCTCACCCCACAGCCGAGCCCCCCAACAGCCACAGCAAGAGCAGCGATGGAACAAAGGTGCCAGGGCTGAGCCAGGCAGGGATGGAGAGTGGCACAGAGCAGCCCCTTGCCCCCTCCCCATCAGCAGGACAAGCAGAAGGGGCTGTGAGGAGCCCCCCAAGGCAGCAGCTCTCCCTGGGGACACAGCAGAGAGCTGGCAGGCAAAGCAGCAGCCCCGGTGAAGTCCCGGCCAGCACCGTACCCGCTTGCGAGCCATGCTCCCGGCCTCGAGTCCTGCGGGCTTCTGTAGACAATGCAGCCTGCCCCGAGCATCTGGGACCGTCTTGGCACCCGACCCAGCCCCACGATTTCCGCAGCTCCACCCAAGCAGACTTTCACCCCTGGTGACAGCAGCGCCAGCCCTTCCACCCTTGCCAAACAGCAGCGCCCAGGAGGGACTCACGGTGCCAGCAGTGCCCACAGTGGTGCCCGTGCCCTGCTCCATCCTGCCCCGCTGCACGGGGACCAGGAGCCTTCCCGTGCTCCTGGCACAGGAGCTGGGGCTCTGCCCGGTTCCGAGGAACCCAGGATGAAACTCCGGGAGACAAAACACCCCGAGACCGTGTTCTGCCTTCACTCCTTGGGCAAGGCCAGGAAAAAAAACAGAGAACAAAGACAAAAATGCTGCCAGCTTCGGCTGGAAACACAGTTACACCCAGACAGCAAGGCCTTGTGTGTGCTCTGACCCAATGCACGTGGAGAAGTGCAAGTTATTCAAGGCTGGGCAAGGAGCAGCACGAGAAGGGCCACGGAGAGGTGGCTGCTCAAAGCCACCGTGTGACCCGCCAGGGCATTGCCCTTCCCACGGCCCATCAGCTTCTGGGGGAAGGAAGAGGTTCTTGTGGCATGGAGGCAGGAAAAAGGGCGACCCCAGAGCAGGCAGGGCTGCTCCTGCTCCCACCACGTGCACTCTCCCCAATGCCAGCCGAGCTCCTCGACACCCTGGAGGGGACACCCTGTTCCAATCACTGCTCGGCGAGTGCCAGGGCTCCATCCTGCTGCCAGCAGCGAAAGAAAAGAAAGGAAGAAAGAGAAATTTAGAAAAATTTCCCCCTCCCGTTTCACTTGACCTACTGGGAAGCCCCAGCACGTTTCAAAGAGGCAGCTGGCTCTGCTATCGCCCGTCCCCAGCAGCCCAGCGCCAGCAGGGAGCTCTGCTGGCTTCCAAGACACCACAGGAACACAGCCCTCCTTCCTGCCCAGCCACATCAAAGGTGGGGATCCTCCTTCAAGGGGTTTGAAATCACACTCAGGACAAACATCAGCTTTCACACGACTGGCTCAGATCGTCAAAAACAGGCTCAATTAGCCACGAAACCCCACCAGGCTGACGGAGGGGAGTCCACGGGGATTTACTGGATCCACCTGGAAGGCTCAGCTTCACCTTCTGCACGGCAGCATCCACACCTGGGGGCCAGGTCTGGCAACACACAGCCCCCCAAAACTCTGTGGGGTCGAGGCACATCCCAGCTCTGCCCCCATGCAGCGCTGGCAGCGGGGCTGAGCAGATGTTTTAAGTTACTAAAACACTAAAAAATCCTGCAGAGCCCCACAAGCCACGAGGCAAATTGTGCCCCTGCCAAGCTCCGAGTGTCCGGCAGGACTGGAGCAGCTTGAACCACACTGCTTGTTGTCTTCTTTATTTTCTCATTGCTTGTTTTTTTCCGCATTTCTCACGTTTTTTTTTTTTAAGACTGAATCGTTTGGCAAATACAAGTTTCAGTTTTACAAGCAGAAAATGCCGCAGCCCGAAACAGCTTCTGTTGGAGAGCAGAGAAACAGCACCCTCGGAGCTGCCCAGTCCCGGCGTGGTCCGGAGGAGCCAGGACTCCCCTCGGAGCGCTATCGCTCTCCGGCCAGCCCAACTGCTGAACATCTGCACAGCTTGATCTGCAGATTTTACGGCATCTTCCTACACTCCGGGCTGCACAAGCAGGCGCAGCTCGCCCAAAGCAGCCAAGAAAACCCACAGCAGAGCCGGAAATAAAGCCCGGGTCTCCCCATTCCTTTCCACCACAGATTGCATAACGCGGCAGAGCCCTGCCCAGCCCCATACACACCTTCGGCTTCCCCACCTTGCCACGACTGCAACGGGCCCATGCCCGGCAGCGCGACCCCGCACACAGCCGCGGGGCCCAGGGCACGCGTGCAGCATCTGGGGGGCAACCAGCCGTGCGGCATCGGGGGGGGGGGGGCGGCAACCAGCCCTGCGGCATCTGGGGTGGCCTGGGGCACGCATGCAACATCTGGGGGGGCAACCAGCCCTGCAGCATCTGGGGGGGGGGCACCCAGCCCCGCAGGCACCTGGGGGGTCCTGGGGCACGCATGCAACATCTGGGGGGGGCAACCAGCCCTGCAACATCTGGCCGGGGGCAATCAGCCCTGGCCGGGGGCACCCACCGCTGCAGCATCTGGGGTGGGGGGGGCACCCAGCCACCATCCACCGCTGCGCCCACCCCACGCTGCGAGGCCGGGAATGCTCCTGCAGGGATATTCCGGGTGAAACGCCTGCAGGGATATTCCGGGCGCAGCCCCCGCCGTACCCGCTCCGTGCCTCACCTGGTGATGCGTCTCCTGCTCCACGTTGAGCCCGTTCACCTCCACGACGCGGTCCCCGGCGCGCAGCCCCGCCGCCTCGGCGGGCGAGCCGGGCTCCACTTTGCGGATGAACTGGCCGCTCTTGCCCTTCTCGCCGTGCAGGTGGAAGCCGTAGCCGCTCTCGCCCTTGAGCATTCGGCACAGCCGCGGCTTCAGCTGGTCCTTGGCCATGGCCGGCGGCGGAGCAGCGGCGCGGGGCGGGCGCCGGGCCGCTTTTATGGGCGGCCCGGGGCGGGCACCGAGGGGCGGGACGGGGCCGGCACCGGCACCGGGGCTGGGGCCGCGCACGGGGCTGCGGGTGGCGGCGGGAGCGGGGCGGCGGCGGGGCCGGGGGCCGTGTGCGGGGCGCTGCGCAGCCCGGCCATGCTGCGGCTGCCCCGCCGCACCGGGCGGGGACGGCGGGGCACGGGGAGGAGCCACGGGGCGGGACCGGCACCGGCACCCGCGGCTGATGGAGAGACGGGGACAAAACCGGCCCAGCAGCAGCGATCTGCGTGGATCCCTGTGCCCCGAGAAGCTGCGGCTGCCCCTGGCTAGGCTGGGGCTTGGGGCAGCCTGGGATGGTGGGAGGTGTCCCTGCCCATGGCTCTGGATGGGTGGCACGGGAGCTTTAAGGACTTTAAGGTCCTTTCCAACCCGAAGCGTTGCCGGGTTCGATGACCCTGGTGGGGAAAGGCTGCTGCTCCATCCCGGCTGACCCTTGCAGAGGCCGCCCGGGTTCACCTGGGTTTGTTTAATGAAACGCAGAGACCCCCGTCATCACCTTTTTGCATTCCTCGTCTTCATTTCCTTAAGTCTTTCACAAGGAGGACACGACCCAGAGGAGCTGTCACGGTGATGCCACTGAGTGTCACCTTCCTTTGACAGGTTCTCAGGCCTTCCTCTGCAGTTTGTCCTTCCTCAACAGCTTTCCTGCCAGATTTTACAGTGCTGAAGCAAACACAGCAGCCAGCTGGAGACTGGAAATAAGAGGCTCCAGAAATTAATATTGATTTACTTTTAATGTGTAGTTAGCTGAAAAAACCCTCCTCCCACTGCAGTTATACATAAAGTCACCTGTAAAAACCCTTGAACCAAAAAGTTGCTTGGAGAGTGTATCCTGAAAAATCCCAGGGTTATTTATCCCTGCCAGTTCTGCCTGCCTGTTCCCTGCAGGCAGTGTGGCTCTGGGAGCTGCACACCAGGGCTGGGTGGCTGCTGTCCCTTGGGGGGCTCTGTCACCCTGGGGTGGGCACGGGCTCAACCCCTGGCTCCAGGCACACCTGGCAGCCACGAGGTCCCACCACGAGGATGAAATATCCCACCAAGGGAGAATAAAATGTCCCACCACGAGGATGTGAAGTCCCACCAAGGGAGAATAAAATGTCCCACCACGAGTGTAGTCTGGTTTTCTGGGCCTGAGGTTTCTGAGTTTCTGAACTCAGTTTCTTCGTGGTGTTTGGGTTTCAGAAGACCTTGTTCCCACGGACTTGACATGAACATCCCAAGTGTTATTGTAACGAGAGTGATGTTTTGCATTCTTTTCTGTGGGATGGACTTGTCTCTATCCATTGGTTTGGGCCAATGGTTAGAAGAGTTCTGGCACTCTTCTAACCAATGAGAGTGGCCTGTTCCAAAAGGTATATAAGGAGGGCAATTGTTCTAATAAAACGGAGTCAGATGCAGTTTTTTATAACGAGGTCTCGTGTCGTTTGTTCATCGCCCACAGCGACATCTGGTGACCGCGATGTGATTGCACACAAAACTGGTATCCTTTTTTTAAAGAAACAAGGTGAGTTTGTTTCTGGAAAATAAGGTACCAAACCCGTGGTTCCTGCCAGCTTGTTTCTCCTTTTAATTGAGGAGAAAGAACTTTGGCAAAATGTGGAATTTCATCCAAGGCGATCAGGTGGTTTTGGACTTTTGGGGAATGATTGTCCAGCAGAAAACTGGAATTTCCCGAGAAGATTCCGAACGTCTCTATTTTTGGGGAAAAGAAAGAGGGATCTTCCATAGCACCGAATTCATATTATCGGAAAGTCGATGGAGGTCTCTGGGCGATGCTTTACTTGATGCACTCGGTAAGGGTGACATGGGTGTAGCCTCGCTTTTGGCTGTTTGGAGAAACATAGTGATAGCATTTGGAAAAGGGAAATGGGGGTTCTTTTCAGATTCTGGGGCCTCTGAAAAGGATTCGCAAAGCGATTCCTGTTCGAATGTAGAATCTGGTCGGACTCCCCTGGAAATAAGTGAGCTGGAGAGTCAGTTGGAATCCCGCCCTCCCTCCCAAAATACCATGGCTAGTTCTGTTTCTTTGAACCACGACATTGTAGTGTGCACACGTGTGTCTTGTCTCTCAAGGCTTGGGAATGCCTGTGAAGGGGGGACTCGGAGTATTCCCCATGCGTTCCCTGTGATGGGGGAGGGATCCAATCCTGGCGCAGGACAGCCACTAGCTGCCTGTGGTAGTCCAGGAAGTGATTCCTTAACCCTTCAGCTTCCTGAAACCCATGCGTTTTCTGCGGGGGAGGGTGCTGAAAGCCCTGAGAACTTGCCCGTCTTCCCAGCAGAGCTGGATTCGGGCGGGGCGGTCGTTGCGACATGCCCGAGCTGTGGAGGTTCGGCTAGGTGTGCCCTCACTCGCAAGGAGGTTGCAGCGATCGCGACCCAGACGGGTCCCCTTTCAATGGGGGAGATTTTCCGTCCGGGCTTGGTGCAGTTATCAACTGCACTTCAACATACGGGGGCTGAGAGTTTCCCCCTTCGGCCTTTGAGAAGGGCGCCTTCTGCCCGTGCCCGCGGGCAGGCCCCGCTGCCCCTGCCGTGCCGCACAGACAGTGCTGAGCGGGGCGGGGGGCGCGGGGATGGCCCCGGCTCCGGCCGCGGCTGCGAGTGGGGCCGGAGAGGGGCCGGCGGGATCATCCCCTGCCCCGTGCCGGTCTGCACCGGGGCTGGGAGGACAGGCCGGTTCTGTTCCGGTCACAGCGATTCCAGCCCCGACTCCGCCCGCAGCGGCGGCTGCGGGGGGGTCCGGATCGGCGGGATCGCTTCCCGCCCCAGCCCTGGCTGTACAGGGAGGGGGCGGGTCCGGGGAGGGGCCGGCAGGGTCTCTCTCCACCCGGCCCTGGCCGCCGGGCACGGAGGCGGTGGGGCCGGGCTTGATTTGGTCACTGTTTTCCCCGCCCCATCCCTGGCTGTGCAGGGAGGGGGCGGGTCCGGGGAGGGGCCGGCAGGGTCTCTCTCCACCCGGCCCCTGGACGGGATGCCGGCGGTGGATGCGGCTGGATCGTTTTCAGCCAAGCCTTGCGCAGTGCAGGCTGTGCCCCCGCCGCTTTCTCTCCAGGGGGATGCTGTGAGTGGACCTGACTTTTCACAAGCTCCTGCCTTTGGTGGGGCTGGGAAAATTGAACCAGTCCGACAGGCTCCTCAGTTGTTTACCTTTGGAGCAGGAGGTAAACCGAATGTGGAAGCACAGAACAGAGGTCACCGGACAGGTGTCCTGGCTTCACAAAACCATTGGACTCTCCCACTATGTCAAGTCACGGTGAGGCCCAAAGACCCTCGGCGTTTTTGGGACGAAGTGAAGCCCAAGGTTTTGGAAAGGGGGACGTTAGCAGCGCGTTTGATGGGGCTTGAAGGGAGCTCTCTGGGAAACGTGAAAACAAACGGGACCCTGATATCAGGTGCTACTGATGTGAACCCCAGACAAGGATATGTGCCTGTTCCTGGGGCATCCTCAGGACAGGGTCATTCAGGTGCTGTCACAATGCAAGGAGGTGTGCAGGCTTTCCCTGTTTTTAGGGGTGACCCTAATATGGGACAAGCTCACACTCATCAAGTCTTGTCCTGGAAAGTGGTCATGGACCTTCGGGACAAGGTGGCCAAATATGGCCTGGGTTCAGCAGAGGTGATGCAGATTCTGAGAGTTCTCAATAAGGATCTGTTGGCACCATATGATATCAGGCATCTGGCTCAGGTGTTGTTCCAACCTGTTCAGCTGGATGTGTTTGAGGAACAGTGGACCCAGTTGGCTATGGCTGCGGTGACGCAGAATAGTCAATTGCCCCTGGAGGACCCCAGGCGTTTAGCTACTGTGGATGTGTTCAAAGGGGTAGGCGTATATGCTAACCCTGATGATCAGGCCACTTTTCCCCATCTTATCTTGGAGCAGGGCCAAAAAGTGGGAATGGCAGCATTGGCAAAGACCATTGAAATGGCTGCTCCAAAAGAGAAATTTGCGACCATACTCCAAGGTGTTAAGGAACCCTTTTTGCAATTTGCCGAGAGGCTGTCTGCTGCTGTGGAGAGGCAAGTGGAAAATGCAGATGTTAGATCAATTCTGCTGAGACAGCTTGCAAAGAGCAATGCCAATGCAGACTGCAAAAGGCTGATTGACGCTCTCCTGGGGATCCTTCATTGTTGGATATGGTCAGAGTGTGTGTTAATATAGGCGCCACGGAAAACAAATTTGTCGCTTTCGCCAGTTCACTCAAGTCAGCTTCGACTGACTCTAAGGGCGAAAAGCAGAATCAGGGAAAGCAGAAACAAGGGAAGGCACAGGCCAAAAAGAAGAAGGGTCAGAAAAAACAAAAGGGAAAAGCAACCCATGGTTTCTGTGCTCGGTGTGGAAGAGACACCCATACTGTGGACGCTTGTATAGCGAAAACTACAGTTCATGGTGGTCAATTGGCGAGCTCGGGAAACGGGAACAAGAGCGCCAAGGGGAAGAGCGCTCAGACATAAGTAGTTCCCCAATTCCTGATGCGGAGGCAGGTTTGCTTGGCAAACTTGCAGCCAGCACCTACGGCTCTGCCGGGGTGGATGTTTGTACAGCAGAAGCAGTGGTCTTAGACTCCTGCCAAGTGTACAAAGTCCCCCTAGATGCCTGTGGACCCTTGGGTGAAGGCAAGAGTGCTCTCCTTATGGGGAGATCAAGTGCCACCCTACAGGGTATCATTGTGCATCTAGGACTTATCGATGCTGATTACATGAGACAAATTTATGCCATGGTTTCCACACCCATCCCTCCTGTCATTATCCCTGAGAGAACAAGAATTGCTCAACTTGTTCCTTTTAAGTCTTCCGTTTCCAGGACAGAGGACCGTTGGAGTGGAGATGGCTGCTTTGGGTCTACCGGGCCGCCTCAAGTTCATTGGACCACTGTCCTGTCTGATGAGCGTCCTGAAAGGTGGTGTACACTGAGCCTCCCAGGGGCCACCCCGTCAGAGATCTCTCTACGAGGACTGCTGGACACGGGATCTGATATATCCATTGTCTACATTGCTGCGTGGCCCCCGCAGTGGCCTCTGGATCCTGCACAAACAACTGTTGTAGGATTGGGTGGACCAAGACAATGCTTCGTGAGCCAGCGGCCTGTGATGATCGTGAACTCAGAGGGACAGTCTGCGTCGGTTCGACCTTACGTCACCACGACGGCTCAGAACCTCTGGGGGCGGGATGTGCTGGCGGCTTGGGGGGTGCGGATCAGGACAGATTTTTGATGAGGGCCACTGTGCTGAAGGGCACACTGTGTCTCACGCCTCCTATACGGTGGCTGGTAGATAAGCCAATCTGGGTGAACCAGTGGTCCCTTACGGGAGACAAACTGACTGCCCTTCATGATTTGGTCCAAGAACAGTTGGACCAGGACCATTTGGAGTGTTCCAACACTCCATGGAACACTCCGGTTTTCTGCATCAAGAAGAAATCTGGGAAATGGAGGTTGTTACAAGACCTCTGCAAGGTCAATGCTGTGATGGAAAGCATGGGGACGTTGCAACCTGGTATGCCGTCACCCACCATGCTTCCTGCAGATTGGCCCATTGTCATCATTGATCTGAAGGATTGTTTTTTTACAATTCCTCTGCATCCTGATGACAGGCCGAAATTTGCTTTCACGGTGCCAGAGATTGACAATGCAAAACCTGCCAAAAGGTATCAATGGAAGGTGTTGCCGCAAGGCATGTGAAATTCTCCGGCCATTTGCCAACGGTATGTGGCCATGGCCTTGTCTGGAGTCCACAAGCAATTTCCTGATGCCCGTGTGTACCATTATATGGACGATATCCTGGTGGCTGCACCCACTCAGGACGAGCTGCAGAGGATACAACCTCGGCTGCTCGATGCTTTGCATTTTTACGGGCTGCAGGTGGCTCCAGAGAAGGTTCAACAACAACCTCCTTGGAGATATTTGGGTGTCAAAATTATGGAGCAAATGATTCAACACCAGGAAGTGCAATTTCTGCAGTCTGTTAAGACTCTGAATGATGCACAGAAATTGGTGGGTGTTGTCACTTGGTTACGTCCCTATTTGGGATTGACCACATCAAAGTTATCTCCATTGTTCAATTTGTTGTCAGGTGACCCTGATCTAAGGTCACCTCGCAAACTGACCCCTGAGGCACAACGAGTGCTGGAGGAGGTGCAGCAAGCTGTTTCGGCTTGCCAAGTCTATCGCATTGATCCTTCCATTGATGTCACGGTTTTTGTTACCGCTCCGGATTTGCCTCCTACAGGCATCATCGGCCAATGGAACAACAAATGGTCGGACCCCTTGCACGTGCTGGAATGGGTTTTCTTGTCTCACCAGCCGAGAAAGACGGCAACCCCATTGCTTGAATTGATTGCCCACCTGATAATCAAATGCCGGCAACGGTGTTTGCAACTGATGGGGGATGATCCCGCAAAGATCGTACTCCTGGTGCAGCGGGAGGAATTCGACTGGGCCTTTGAGAACAGTGTTTCTCTGCAAAGTGCTCTGGAGAATTTCAAAGGGCAGATCACCTATCACATGCCCAGCCACAAGTTATTAGAGGTGGCAAAACAAATTAAATTCTCCTTGCAGTCAATGCATAGTCGGGAGCTGGGGCAAGGACCCACCGTCTTTACTGACGGTTTGGGAAGAACAGGGAAGGCCATTGTTACTTGGCGAGATGGATCTCAGTGGCAGGAGCTGGAAGGTCATGAGAATGGCTCAGCCCAATTGGTGGAATTGAGAGCTGCTGTCATGGCATTTCAGCGATTTTCCCAGGTTCCTTTCAACTTGGTCACGGATTCTACCTATGTGGCGGACATAGCACAACGGATAGGTTGTTCACTTTTGAAGGAGGCCAGCAATGCTGCCTTGTTTCATTTGATGAAAGCCTTGTGGTGTGCAATTCAGGCCTGAAAACATCCATACTACATTCTGCACGTAAGGAGCCATACCAGTCTGCCAGGGTTTATAGCAGAGGGTAACACGAGGGCTGACAAGATGGCTAACCCCGCATGGGTGGCACCTCAGCCGGACACACTCGCGCAAGCCAAGGCATCACATGACTTCTTTCATCAGAATGCACATACATTGCAGAAGCAGTTTCATTTGTCTCCGACTGAGGCTAGTGACATTGTCAACGCTTGTGACGATTGTCATGCGCTTGCTGCGCCTTTGCCGGCAGGGGTGAATCCCAGAGGCCTCAAGGCATTGCAGATTTCGTAGACAGATGTCACCCAGATCGCCGAATTTGGCCGGCTCAAGTATGTGCACGTGTCGATTGACACATTTTCTTCACCTATGTGGGCTTCTGCTCACACTGGGGAAAAAACCCGTGATGTCATTGCCCACTGGAGGCAGGCTTTTGCCATTTTAGGCATACCTTCTGTTTTGAAGACCAACAATGGTCCAGCTTATACCTCGCAGAATGTGCAGCAGTTCCTGCAATTGTGGGGGGTATCGCACAATTTTGGTATCCCACACTCCCCGACTGGTCAAGCCATTGTTGAACGTGCTCATGGCACCCTGAAGCAAGTTCTTCAGAAACAGAGATGGGGAATGCAAGGTGAAAGCCCACACAGTTGGTTGGCGAAAGTTTTGTATACACTTAATTACCTTACGGTTCCGCAGAATTCAAATAATCCTGTCATTTTGAATCATCACCTTTCATTGCAGGGTTCGGGTGAGATGCACCAGCCTCGAGTGAAGGTTCGGGTACGGAATTTAACCACCAAGCAGTGGGAAGGCCCATTTGAGCTTATTGCTTGGGGTCGTGGGTATGCGTGTGTATCCACTGATACTGGGGTACACTGGGTACCTGCGAGGTGTGTCCGTCCTGACCTGCAGTCTCAAAGGCAGGATCGGGCCAACAGGCAACCTGAAAGCCGTGACCAGGGTGAAAGTCATCAAGTGGAGGAAACTCCGAGTGATGACTCAGATGCAGACAATGCGAGTGATCACTCGGATGGTCCATCCGCAAACAGATACTGAGTGTTTGCATTTTTTTTTTTTAATTTTTTTTTATATACCGAAAGGGTGAGATGTAGTCTGGTTTTCTAGGCCTGAGGTTTCTGAGTTTCTGAACTCAGTTTCTTCATGGTGTTTGGGTTTCAGAAGACCTTGTTCCCACGGACTTGACATGAACATCCCAAGTGTTATTGTAACGAGAGTGATGTTTTGCATTCTTTTCTGTGGGATGGACTTGTCTCTATCCATTGGTTTGGGCCAATGGTTAGAAGAGTTCTGGCACTCTTCTAACCAATGAGAGTGGCCTGTTCCAAAAGGTATATAAGGAGGGCAATTGTTCTAATAAAATGGAGTCAGATGCAGTTTTTTATAACGAGGTCTCGTGTCGTTTGTTCATCGCCCACAGCGACACACGAGGATGTGAAGTCCCACCAAGGGAGGACACTTTGGTCCCACCAGAAGGATGAAATGTCCACCAATGGAGGATATTTTAGTCCCACCAGGAGGATGTGAAGTCCCACCAATGGAGGATCAAATGTCTAACCCAGGAGGATGTTTTAGTCTCACCAGGAGGATGTGAAGTCCCACCAAGAGAAGACACTTTGGTCCCACCAGGAGGATGAAATGTCCCACCAATGGAGGATATTTTAGTCCCACCAAAGGAGAATGAAATGTCTCACCAGGAAGATGTTTCAGTCCCACCAAGGGAGCACACATTGGTCCCACCAATGGAGGATGTTTCAGTCCCACCAAGGGAGCACACTTTGGTCCCACAAGGAGGATGTTTCAGTCCCACCAAGGGAGCACACTTTGGTCCCACCAGGAGGATGTTTCAGTCCCACAAGTGACCATGCTTTGGCTCCTCCACTCCTGTGTGCCTCCAGCCCTGGGTGCCACAAGAGGGGAGCTGAGAAACTCAGAGCCTGTTTTATTTGCTGTACAACACAACTGCTCCCTTGAGCCTCTTTGTGGAGTCCTGAAGCTTTTTATCAGGCTAGAGGAGTGCGAATAATTGATTTTTCCACTCACTGGCTAAACCAAAAAACTGGAGGGAAGGGGGGAGGAGAAGGAATTGTTTTGAGTATATTTGAACCAAAAAGTTTTTCTTTTGATACAGTGCAATAAAAACATGGTGGGAGAAAATCTTTCAGGTGGTCGGAGTGGATATTTTAACCCTTTTGAATATCTTTTTTAAAGCATTGCAACCTAAAAATGAAAAATAAATTAAAAAAAAAAAAAAGAGAAAGAAAGAAAGAAGAGAGCAAAAATATGTTAAAAAAGAGGGAAACAATTGTTTGAATTTTTAAAGAAATTCTCTTTTTTAAGTACAAGCATTTTCTCAAGTGTGCCCTGGATTTATTAATTTTTTCAACCTCCGTGGCTCTAAAAGACATTCTTTCCCCAAAAAAACCCCATCTATTTATTGCAGAGAATGTAGGGGACTTGGTAGAGCCCTGACTCAGCACTGGATCTTTGCCTGAGCACCTCGTGTCCCTAAAATAAAACATTTATTTCGTGATCCCTCTACTCTAGGAGGCGTGGTTGTGCTTGTGGCACACAGCTCTGGGCTGTCCTGGGACACAGCCTGGTGCATCCCTGGGCACAAACGTGGAACACAGGGAAATCCTGCATTTTTTCACTGCAGCAGATGGAGAAGGAGCTGGAAGAAACATAAAAGTACATTGTGCAAAGGTGCATCCTTGCAAGGCACAAAATCCCTTTGGTTCTTCCCACCCTGCCTTTCCCCATCCTCCCAAGGCTCTTTGAAAACAAAATGAGAGAGCACAGAGAGGTTCCTGCACCCTGAAATGGCAGAGCGTGGGTAAATCCATCAGATCCTGCTCAGGCAGATTTTTCCCATTTAAATTTCTCTCTGTGTTTTGATTTGGGCAGATCTTTAAGTCCATCCTGGAGGCAGAGGTAGTCCAGGGCCCTGTGAGCTCAGTGGCTTGGAAGGGTTTGGAGCTCTTTTTGGTGACATCTGCTTCAAATTCCCTTCCTGCCCTTGGCTGAGCAGCGACAGAGAATTCCACCTGTGTCCTGCTCCCTTTGCTTCAGGCCTGCTGCTCTCATGACTCTAATCCAAAATTCAAGTGCTGGGAAGACTCTCCCCGTTACAGAAAGCAGAGTCACCCTTCAGGCTCCCTGGCAGCTCCAGGTGGGGATTTTGGGGGAGCCCACAAAGTCCATCTTGATTGAGAAACTGGAAATGTTCCGCTGATCCCCAAGCCTGCTCGTTCCTGAGGCAGTGGAGGAGGAGGATGGGTGAGCACGGAGTCACTGGGCTGTGCCAGAGCTTCCAGAGGCAAGGGAGCTTCTCCACGTGCCTTTGGGTCTCCTCTGCACCCACATACAGATGCCAAGAGCCCCGTGCCTCTCTCGTGGCCCCACGAGTGGCTTTGGGCAGATCTGGTGGCTTCTCTGTGTCCCCCCTCAGCCCATCCCTCTCCCTGTGCATCGCTCACTCCCTTGAGCTGCAGCTTTGCTGGGCGAGGGCCGGGCCACTCCCGGCTCTCCTGGTTCCTCCCCAGCCCTGGGAGCAGCTGCTCTTCCTCCTGCTCAGCCTCCTCCTCCTCCTCAGTGCTGGTGTTTATCCACATCCTGCTCCACACCCAGATTTCCACCCCGCAGCTGGAGCTCGCTGGGCTCCCCTTCCCAGGGCAGTTTGGGCACCCCCAGCACCTTCTGCTGGGCGTGGAGGGGGCTCAGGGCTGCTCCCCGTGCTCGATGGTCCCTGCTGGGAGCTGCAGAGCCCTTGCCTCCGCAGTGATTAGCTCTAACTGTGAATAAATGAAGTCCTGGGATTTCCCGCTGGCTTGGATGCTCCGTGCTCGTCCCTCCCTTGTTTCCCCATCACTCAGCCTGAGGCTGCTGGGCCTGGCTGCTCCCAGGGGATGATTTCAAAGGGGATGATTTATTTGTGCTGCTGGAGGAAGCAGGAATGAGAGGAGAGCTCATAAAAAACACCGTCTCGTTTTCCCTGAGCCTCTGTGTGGCACTATTGAGCTGTAAACATTCCCCAGGTTAGACTGATGGGGATAGAAGGGAGAACCGATCATTAGGAGGATTAATTACAGCTCTTGTGGGTTGTGAAAGTCCAGAAAGTTCAGCCACGCCGCCGAGAGCCGGGAGATCCATCTTGCACAAGCTGGCAGCTACTTCATCACCCACGGAAGGTGGCAGAGGAGCCGAGCCGGAGGGGCCGGTGCTGCCGGGGGCTGGCCACACCTGAGGCTTCCACGTGGGAATTCCAGGGATGCTGCTCCCACACGCCAGCGCCAGCCACCCTGCTCCACACCCCGTGGGACAGACACCCACTGCTCTGCCAGGCAGGAAAACGCCCTTCCCTGCCAGAGCTGCAAGTGCCTGGTGTCTGCAGGAACGCACACGTGCATCCATCCCATGGAGAGTGCAGCTCCAGAGGAGGCTGGGGCTGGCACAGCTCGTTCCTGGAGCTGCTGCTGCTGCCACGCTGGTGTGTCACCGTGCCTGCCACAGCCAGGGCATGCATGTCAGACCTCTGTCCCTGCGAGCACTCAGCACACATCCAACCTGGGCAACCAGGCTGGGAACAGGCATCCCCACAAGCACCACCTGCTCCTGGTGGCACAGGTTCTCTCAGCCCTGGTGGCATAGGTCCCTCAGCTCTGGTGGCACAGGTCCCCTCTGCCTCTGCTGGCCACGTCTGTGTCGGGGTCTCTAAGCCATGGTCACTTTGTCTGTGCTCTGGACACCCTGCAGACAGAGGTCCCATCACCTCCTGGTCCCTGCAGCTCCTCCCCCTGATCTCCAGTCCCACCAGTCCTCTGGCTGGGTCAGTGGGAGTGTTTGGACAGGAGGGGATGGGAGGGATGGGATCCCTGGCATTGCCCAGCTCAGCACCAGGTCCTGCAGCCCAAGGACCATCCAGGACACCCAGCTCCGTGCAAGGGATTTCCATCCCCAGCCAGAGATGTGCTCAGTCCTCTGCCTCCCTGAGGAGCAGCTTCTGAGCAGAGCCGACCATGGAGGAAATTCCTTGGGGAGTTTTCTTCCTCCTGGTACCCGCAGGGGCCATTGTGTGTGCCCGGGCCAGCCCGGTGTGAGCTCACCGTTCCTGTCCCGGCCTCTGCCCTTCCCAAAGCCCCCAGCGCCTGCCGCTGCTCCCCTGGGAGAGGCCAGGGAGCCGGGAAGGAAAGGGAGCTGCCCCGGCTCGGGGTGGGACGGCTTCCTGGGCTGGGATTCACTCCCCTCCTCTGGGGCTGGAACCGAACGCATCCGCTGGCATCGGCAGCCCCTGCTGGACCCACAGGACGCCGAGGCAGCCTTGGGGATGGAGCTGCGCCAGCTCCAGAGCCCGGGGGTGCTGCACGGGCACCCCGAGCAGCCGCAGCCCCGGGCTGCCCGAACCCGCGCACGGCGCACCGGGACAGGAGGGGCCGGGGCGCCCTCTCCTTCCAGGGGCTGTGTCCTTGCCCGGGGCAGCTGCCCTCTGGGTGCCGGGTGGGGACAGGGTGGCAGGGTCATGCTCAGCTCCGTGGCGACCGCTGTGACCACAAAAGGGCACGGAAAAGCCACCGGCTGTCCCCGCACCGCCGGCACCGCCGGCACCTCCTGTCCGCCGGGACGTGGCAGGAGGGAAGGGATGCTCTGTCCCCCTGGCACCGGGGGTCTCTGCGCCCCCTCACCTATCCCAAAGTGCTGCTGACCCCCTCGGCTGCAGTGTTGCCCGCAGAGCTGCTCTGGGGGATCAGGGAGCACCGGGATCCTGAATGGGGCCAGGAGCCGACGTGCTGCTGCAGCTCAGTGCCTGCCCATGCTCCTCTCCAAAGCTTTTGTGCCCTCACTTTGCTCCCAGCTGCAAATCCCAGGTGTGGCCATTCCCCCCGAGCATCCCCGTGGCTGCATTTCATTTTGGAGCACTCACAGGGGCCTGGACAGGGAGTCCAGGTGGCCCAAGCTGTGGGACCCGAGCACGCAGCCCCTGGCAGTGAGGGGATGTCTGGGGAAGAGCAAGGGGAATGTGGGATCTCCCTCAGCATCAGCCTTTAGACGGGATCAGATTAACAGCCATTAGGGATGCCTGGGTCCTGCCCTGAGGTGGGAGGGGAATTAAATGCCTTTGCAGACCAGGTGCAGTGAGCCAGAGCATCAGCTTTTCCCACCCTAATTGCTGGCTGCTGATAAGCCAGTTTCCCCAGACAGATCCTCCCTCACTCAGGTTTCCTCCCACGCTGTATTTTCCCTCCTTTTCCCTGGGTGGGTGATCCAGCTCAGGCTCATCAGGAGAGTGTCAGCTGAGCCAGGTTCATCTCATTATTTGGGGCTGTAAGCCGATAACAGAGCTTGTTTCCTGTTGTGTGCTCCCTTTGATTCTGGGAGCTGTATCTCATCACTTTACAGCTAAACTTCATCTTTGTAGCTCGCTGCTGCAGGGTGTTTGTCAGGCACAAAACCCCCTCTCTAATTTCATGGCAAGCTTAGGGGTATGTAAACCCAAAGCAGAAAGACCCAGTAAGGACAGTCACAGGGGCTGCTGCTGCTGCTTTGCTGCTCTTTGAAAGCCACCAGTGACACGGTCACAGCCCTGCTGAAACCAGCACACAGCTGTGGGACAAGCCTGGTGTTTCTTCTCCAGCTCCCTTGCACTGGTTATGAAAAACAGAAATGGCACAACAACCCCAAACTGGTATAACGAAACTGTTATGATCCTCATTTAAAATACTCTGCTTTAATCAGAAAATTAGGGCTCAGCTATGTGATCACTTTTTATTAGTGAAGTGAGTTATGGTGCAAATGCTCATTTCAGTGACTTACCACTAATTAAGCTAGACCGTTTCAGTGATTAAATTTACATTTGAACACACACAAATGTGTCCAAGTTTAATCGGTATTAAACTGTTTTTTGTTAAGCTGTTTCAACACAAGCACATGCAATGCATGGCTCTATCTGATGTTTTTTTAAACCTGGGTATTCCACAGCAGGATCCTCAGACCCACAGCATCTGCTGAGCCCTGGGGGTGGTGGGGAAAGGGAAGGGCTGAGGAGGGCTCCTGGATGGAAGGTGACACACTGGGGCCTTGTCACCAGCACAGTGTGATCACCTCCTCTGCTGCCCTGGGAGAGTTAGCAGGCTTGCTGGCTGGAGTGTTTAGATATACCACTGGAAGCTGTGACTGTTGTCATTCAAATATGGATTACATCAAAAACTGAACTTAAGGAGCAAGTGCAAGACTTACAGTCTTGACCTGGAGAGTTTTCATGTTTCCATTTTCAATGTAAGAAACATTCACCATTACTGCTGATAACCCTTCTGTAGGATGGTTGTGTACTTGCACTCTCCTTGCTGAAAGGTGTTTCCTTTCTGTGCTGCTGTAGTTGGAATTCTTCACAACATGAGCCACTTCAGCTTCATGGAGACCATGGACAGCAGAGTGCCACACTCACAGCTCATCAGACAGAACTCAGTGTGCCAATGACACCAATGCAGATGGGCTGGGGGGTTCATTCCTGGTTCATTGCTTAGCTGGAGACACATAGGCCTGTCTTCCTGAATGCCATGTAATGGATAAGCATAAATGCCCTGCTCAAGCAAGTTTCTATGCAAAAAAGTAATCCTTGATATGGGATAAGCTGGAAATGAACCCTGTGATGCTGGTATTGATCACCAGCACAGAGCCAGGGTATTTCTGTTTGTGATAAGGACAGGCTTGGACAAGAGATTTTTGTATGAATTACTCAGGAAGCCATCCTTCTACAGAAAGGAAATCCTGTATTGGGCTGTGTGTGGTTTACAGCAACCTGGTCTGCTTGCAGGCTCACAGATTAAGAAGTGCTACACCCTGCTGATAGTTAGTGAGCAAACAGACTGGCAGAGGTGGCAAGCACATCTGACTTAGTAAACAGAAAATATGCTAAGAGAGAATGTGCAGTAACACCTCTACTCCCCAAACTCCTTCGTGTCCATGTACTGCTCTAGAGGTTTGGCTTTCTCAGCTGTTTATGGTAGCAAGACACCCTCTCCTGTTTTCCCATCCCCTGCTGCTGTGACTGGCAGAGATTGATTAGTCCACAATAAAAATGGATTTATATCTGTCTGATACCATTGGTTTGTGTTGTAGTTAATAGTATCCCATAAAATCTGTGAGTCAGAGGGAATGGCAGGTTTATTTTGATCATGGCATCTCCTTGGCTGGACCATCCAGTGGGCTATGGGAGAGATGTGCTGGTAGCTTTGCTTTCAGAGGAAATAATTAGAAGAGTAATTACTGGGGCATTAAGCCAAGTGACTGACGATTCAGACTTGTGTTTTTTTGCAATCTATTGTTGTACGTTTCTGCTATAGACTGTTTAATAGTGCATTAGGAAAAGATGGAGATATAACCCACTTGCTGCAGAAAAGCAGCTGTTCAGCACTGGTACAGGAAGGGATCTCCAGAGACTTCCTCCTGCACCTGCAGCAGGCTGTGCAGCTCTGGTTCAGCAGGGCAGATACTGACCTGGGATAGCTGGGAGGAAATCTCAGCCTTGTGTCTCAGGTAGATCATAAAAGTATCAGACAAATATTCATCACCTGTTCTGCTTTCTGTCTTTCTACCACTTCCTTCTATCTTCTCAGGTGGTGTGTTCTGTCTGCATCTCTGACAGTGGCTACTGTACTGCAGCATGAACAGACCAGTCACACAGATGAGTGAAATACTACCAACTGTGGAGAAACTTTATTGGATGCTCTGACCCACTGCTTTCTTTTGCCTCTGCAAATCTCCCCCAGAGCTATCATGAGCTATTTTTAGCTCAACTTGTTTAAGAATAACATTATTCCTTATTTAGTGAACAGGATATCCTGTATATGGGACATTCTGGAGTGAGTGTTTAGATAACATCGAATTAAACAATGGGTGACTTAAACAATAGTAGTAAAAATTGATGTCATAAATTCTCTCTGGTCACAATTTTGAGTCATGTTTATTAGTGTACAACCTATTATTTTTCTTGAGTATGCAATTACTATTAAAAACATCATAAAGCTGAGCACCTCTGGGACGTCTCCCGCCTCTGACATACTCAGCATTTTTCCCAGAGATTCTCCCTGTCCTTAGGGAGTCATGAAGCAGCCAAGGTCCCAGAAACCAGGCCACTAGCCATCTTTTATTAGCCCAAGGCTCTACAGATTTCATTTTGCCTCTGGCTGAGGAGGAGAGAAAGGGCTAGCTAGTAATTTAAACAACGATGGTAAAAAACAATGCTGTGGATTCATTCTGGATCTGCTGTTCAGGTCACATTATCAGTGTTCAACCTGTTACTCTGCAGCTGGGAGAGTCTGCCCAGCCCCACCTGGGCATGCTGAGCCTGTGTTTGCCCTGCCAGGCCTGGGTGGCTGGTCACAGACCAGCTGGCCCCTGTGCCGCTGGCTGGGGCACATCTGCGTTTCCTCCAGCCCGGGGGGCCCACGCGGGGCTGGGAAGCTGCGGCACTGCCCTGTGCACCGGCCCCACAGGGATAACTGCTGTGCTGGGAAGCTCCAGGTCCCCGGTGGGCAGCAGGCACGGAGGGCTGTGCCAGGTCCTGCAGATGGAGCTGTCTGTCTCCTAATCGTGGCTGTGCAGCTAATCACATCAACCCTGCATGAAAAGAGAGTGCAGCCTGTCTTGAAAAAATCAGTGTGCCTGGAGCAAGGCCCAAAGGCATGCGAAACATGCTGGGCTTGAGGGTGAAAAAAACCCCCACAGGCTAGTAAAAATTGAATGTATGAGCCAAGGGTTCAGAGAGTTCAACAATATTTTCCAATAAAACATCTTGAAGGATCGTTTTAATACCAGCACAGCTGTGTTATTTAAACAATTTAGAGTTTTGGGGGTGCAGGACAAAGTGAAGTGATGGGTCACAGGCAATAAGCAGAACAATGAATGGTTTTGTCCCCTCATTCAGCCTTGTGAAGAAATATAGGAAAACATGAAACAAGGAGTGGGAATGAAAGATGCTTTTCACTTCCTGAGTTTTCCTTGCAGGATATGGCTATTGTGGGATGATATTTTTGAATAGCAAGGCTATGGACTTAGCTGGCTGGAGCTGTCAGAAAATGTGCTTTCAGTTGTAGGGCACGGAATACTTTTCTGGATGAGACGTTATAAAATTGTCTGCGGTTTCTTGCCTTTACATCTGCTTTATTTTTAATTTAAAAAATCCCCAATCTCATGATTATCTCTCCAAGAGTCAGAGCTGAAGTGATTAGGACTTCTCTTTGTATCTCTCAAGTGTACTCTTGACTCTCAGCCTAGTTTGGTTGCCTGTGAATTAATTCAGGATGCCTGACCTTGGTTACCTAGTTTGACTTCGTGTGCAGCACCTTGGCTGTGCAACACATGCTACTTCCTGTCAGGTATGATTTCTATGTACCTAAAGTAATTTTTTTGTTTCATACAAACACAAATTACATAACCAAACATTTGTATGGCATATCTCTTGATTCTCTGACCCATTCCTTTTTGCAGCATTTGCAGCTTGCTGGGTTCAGTCTCTTGTGTTCAAGCACCGCTTTTCACCTTCATGGAGCCACCCATGCCACCGTGCAGATGCAGCAGCAGGAACTTTATCACGCGAAATTAAACCGAGCAGAATGCTTACATAGATGGTCCTTAAACTTCAGCAAACAGCTTCAAAACTGTGTAAATATTTATTAAGCAATCAAAAGTTGAGGATGATGACCCTGTCCCCATCATTATTTGAGACAATTTAACGTACTCCCAGCAAACTGTGTTTAAAAATTATCTCAAGTATCTGTGTAGATTTAACCCCCAGGGTTATTTCTTCCCTCTTCATTCGTTAATAATTTGGGCACAAGGTAAGAAACCCAAGGCTTTTGAATGATTCTATGACTAGAGGCAGCTGTTAGTAGGACAGCATCCCCTGCACACCCTGGTGCACTGGCACTGACGGCTTTGCTGCTCCTTTGGCACCGAGACCCGCAGGCAGAGCTGGGCACGGGAGGGACTCCCCTGCAGCGGCACAGGCCTGCAACACTGATTTGAGGAAAAATCAAAAATGCAACGTGGAGCCTGTGACACGGCACCGCAGCCCGGGCAGGAGTGCTCCCCCTGACACCGCCATCTCCCTACGCGGGGGTACAGAAACTCGCAGTTTCACACCAGAAACACATTGCAGGGCGCTGTTGCAGCGAGCGGAGTACGGAACCCGACTCCGGCTCCTCTTTGGGGCCGGCACGGGCAGGGCTGCAGCCGGACCGGGGGCAACCGTGGCTCGGCCTCTGTGGGCGGGAATGCGGGAAAGCGGGAGCTCGGCAGAGCGGGAGATGGCGGGATCGGGAAACCGCGACCTCGCGGGCGGCGCCGCTCCCCGCCCCGGGCCGGCCCCCGTCGGACAACGCCCCCGGCCCTCGGGCCGCCGCCCGCGGCATTTCCTCTGAGCTCAGCCAGCGGCTGACGCGGGGCCGCGTCCCTCGGAAGAGGAAGCCGGCAGCGGAGCGGAGCGGCGGCCGGGGCAGGCAGGAGCGCGGCGGGGCTCGGGGCAGCGGCGCGGCCCGCGCTGGGGGCGGCCGGGGCGGCGGAGGAGGGGGCCGGCGGGGGCGAGCGCTCCCCGCCCGCGGGGCCGGGCGGCGGCGGCGGCGGCGGCGGCTCCCCCCGCGGCCCGAGCCCCCGCCGCGCCCTGCCCGGCTCCCGCCTCCGCCTGCGGGGCTTCTGGCCGTTGCTCACCGCGCTGTGCACCGCGCTCCTCTGCCTCTACCAGGCGCTGCGCGGCAGCGCGGCCGGCGAGGGCGCGGGGGGCCCGGAGGACGCGGCGGCGGAGACGGCGGGGTCCGGGGTGCCGCTGCTGAAGGGCTCGGCGCTGCTGCTGCTCGGCTGCCTGCTCGCCCGCTGCTGCGGCGCGGTGGGCGGCGGCGCCCGGCGCGGCGGGGCGCGGTGGGCGGCGGGGGCGTGGCGCGGAGCCCTGGAGCGGTTCCACGCGCGGCAGCTGCGGGTGTCGCCCCACGTGCTGGGGCACAGCAAGGCGCACGTGGGGCGGGTGGTGGCCGAGCTGGTGCGCGCCGCCAAGGCGCAGGGGCTGCAGCCCGGCCCGCTGGCTCTCAGCCTGCGCGGGGACTTCGTGCGCATCGGCAGCGCCTACGAGCAGCACAAGGTGCGCAGCCCCGACTGCTTCGACGTCCTGGTGCCGCTGCGGCTGCCGCCGCACCTGGAGCCCCAGCCGCGCTGTGCTGACGGGCTGGGGCCATGCGGCGCCTTCGTCTGCGGCCTGCGGGCGAGGGACGGCTGGACGCGACGCTGCCGGCCCTTTGCCGAGGGCTTCTGCGTGGAGCTGCAGGGCCGCAGTCACCTCTCCTCGGGGCTGGTGCTGCGCTGGTTCCAGGGCCATCTGCAGCGGTGCCTGGGCGCCGTGCGGTACCGGCTGCAGGAGCGGTGCCGCGTCAGCCTTTCGGCGTGCCACGGGCAGCCGCCCACGCTGCACATCCTGCCCTGCTCCGACTACGTCTGCTGCCACATCTCCATGGCCGTGCGCCTCATCCCAGCCATCCCTCTCGGCGACGCGCTCTACCTCACGGCCCTGCCGCCCGAGGGCCCCCGCGGCTGGCCGCCCCCCGAGGCGCTCTGGGGCCTCAACGCCTCGCGGCACGAGCAGCGCCTGCTGGGCTGGCTGAAGGAGCAGGCCCCGGCCGCCTCCTGCCACCTCAAGTGCCTGCAGATCCTCAAGGGCCTGCGGGACCTCCGCGGGCACGGCCTGGAGGAGCCCTTCTGCTCCCAGTGGGGCCGAGTGCTCTCCTCCTACGTCCTGAAGACCGCCCTCTTCTCGCTGCTGCTGCAGGGGCCCTTGGAGGCCTGGGATGAGCAGTTCCTGGTGGAGCGGCTGGAGGACCTGGTGCTGTACCTCAGGGACTGCCTGCGCAAGCAGGTGCTCATGGATTTCTTCCTGGGCAACACCAGCATCCCCGAGGCCGTGGCACTGCCCCGCTTCCTCAAGGAAGCGGCCCCCGTGAACTTGCTGGCTGCCTTCGGCGGGCCCACGCTGGACCTCGTGGCCTTCCAGCTGATCAGCACGTGGATGCAGGCCCCACACATCATCAGGATGTACAGCAGTCCGCGGTACCTGCGCCCGGCGCCCGCCCCGTGCCGACACGCGGCCGAGGCGCGGCCCGAGCCGGCGGCACAGTGAGCGGGCGGCCGGGCGCTCTGCTGGGCGGGCGCGCTCCCGGCTGCTGCCAGAGCCCGAGCGCGGCGGGACTGTGACTCCTGCTTCCCTGGGTGTGTTCCTGACCTGAGAAGACCGGGCCGAGACTTACTGAAGTTGTGATTCTCGTTGGTTGTACGTGGGAAAATTTTGACATTTCTGGGGAAATGCCTTAGTCGTTAAGTGTTGCCTTCGGTCGACAGTTTGCAAACTAAAAGGCTCAAACTGACATTTTTAGAAATCCGTGTTAACTTTTTGTCTTAGTGGCAAAATAGAGCTTTTTCTGAGATTTTCTTTTTATGATGCAAAATCCATGTGGGATTTAAAAATCGAAGTGCAAACAGCCCCCCTCCCCAATCCATCAATGTACCAAGATGTTCTTAAAATGTGATAAGCACTAGAGCATGGGTGTGGATCACAGTTTGAAATGCTCAGTGCCATGCTTTAAATTTCCTGGTTAATGGAGCACATTGTGCTAAATAGAAACGTAACACATGTTAATGTAAACTTGAGGGAAGAAGTGAAACTGCTGTGATAACAGGATGAAGAATCTAGTTTCACCTTTGTGTTCAAGTGAAGGTCATGCTGAAGGATTGAAATGCAGATAGAAGGAAACAAATAGCACTTTATTTTCACAAAGGCCGTATTTTTAAGATAATTGGCTGCACTAAATATTGCTATTGAGGAGGCATTAGTATTTTGTTAAAGGAGTGGTGTTTGAATTATCCCAAGGAAAACCTTCTAAAGAAATACTCTGAGGTTCTTTTTTCTTTTCTGGATTCTAGTTTATTATTTGTTTCTGTATTCAAGTATTATTTTCTTAGAATATGCTTTACCTGAAGGACCAACAGAAAGATAAGAAATTCTGTATTATATTTTGGAACAAATCTTAAGCCAGTCCAAATCTCAGTGCCATAAGCTGACTGCAGCACCCTCCTGCTCCTGGTAGGAGTTTGGTGGGATTTTTGGATGATCAGGCAGTTGTCTGATTGTGTCAGTGTTTGAACCAAATAACCTTGATGGGATTTTCTAGTGTTGTACTATAGCAAATTGTTATTTTATTATGGGGAGAAGGAAGTAAAATATTTCAGGGTACTTGAGAATTATTTAGCACTGATTCATGGTACAGTGGTAAGCTTGGGCTACAGGTTCTGGTGTCCTCTGGGTATAAATATCAGGCAGATAATTGCCACTTTTTGTCTGATTATGTCCCAGTTCCTGGAATAACCTGTTGAGTTATGATGCGCCAAGGTTTGCAAGTGTCCTTACCTACTACTGCAGGTATGCCAGGGTATCAGAAAATTCAGAATTTCAAATCCTTGCTTTTTGTGGCCACCTGCTCAAGTATTGGATGTATTAAGTCCCAAAATGTGTTGCTAAATTGCTGGTGCTCAGGAAGCTGAGCATGTGCCTTATTACCTGCAATGCTGTGTTCTGAGTGAGCACTCTGGAATTGTGAAGGACCAAGTGTAACTTCTGGGAAGCTTTAGGATAGCCTGAAGTTACTAACCTGCTCTTCCTCTCCCTGATGTATTGGTGTGCCTTACTCACAGTTCTGTGCATCAGAACGTGAAACAAACATTTTCAAAATCTATAAAGCTTTGTACAAATCTGTTTTTCTAAATGGAAACACTCCCTAGGCACATGTTTGCCTATTTCTTTAACTGCTCTTGCAGTCATATTTTCAGGTAATTATGGCATAGGTCACACCCAGAAGCTGGGTTATTTTTGTATGTGAAGCACTGTGCTTCTTTCTACAAATACAAATAGTGTATTTATAGGTAGTATTGATCAAATGTTCTTTGCACATGGTATTTAAGACTGAGTCAGCTACATTGATGTTTCTGGGTTGTTGTTTTGGGTTTTTTAGTAGCAGACCATGATATGTACTATTTTTGCAGGCTTGTGTCTCTCGGTATTTAAAATAAGATGCGGTTCTGCAGTCAAAGCCATTGAATCTTTTGCCCAAAGAAGAACTAGGTGGCCAGCCCAGGGTATTGTGGCTGCCTGAACTCTTGACATGAAAACACTTGAGCTGTTAATTCTGGCATCTTGGTCACTTCAGTCAGCTGTCTGTTTATATCACTGCATTCCTGTCTCTGAAAAGGGATCTTTTCTCTGGAAAGGGGTGTACATTTGTTTAGTATTGCCACAACACATGGAAACCTGTAATGGACTTTGTAAGGACTTCCTCACTAGAATGTACTAAGGTCAGAAGAGAATTGCATAAGAAATTACATGACAAGAAGAGATGGTGGAGAACGTAGTTTAGAAAATGAAAGTTGGGCTGAGGATGAGTGACAGCAGTGGTAAACTCTCAGTGAAGATGCACTGCAAACAAGCCAAAGGACATGGGGTAAAATTGGAGGAGAACTATTGAAAGCAAGTGGATTGGGAGCGTAGGGTGAAGAGATTTAAGTGGGTTTTGTTTTGACAATATTTCCAAAGCAATTGAGTCCATCAGGGTAAAAAGTGAACCCTCAGTTCAGTAGCTATGCAGATCATCAGTGTGAATTTTTGCTCAGCAAGACGTGTTTTGAGTTCATGATGGAGAAAATGCAAGTGTTTGCTTTCCCCTTAAGCTTGGGTGAGCCTTCTTGAAGTGAGGGGGCATCCTGCCATGAGGCAGTGTGTGTGCACTTGGTGGCTCAGGTGTAAACTGAGATATTAAATGTATTCTCCTTATCTGCTCGAAAGCATGCATTCATGAATATGATTGAGGAAAGGAGCTGATACAAGTTGGTTTTCTGTTCCAGCACTCATCTTATTCCACAGCAGCATGACAGCACTGGTGCCTGCTGTGTGCTGGAGCTGCTACAGGGCCTTATCTGCAGGGACAAGTACAGAGATCTTGACCCATAGGAGTAATCCTGTGGCCCCTTTGCCTTCCCCTCTCCCAGCCCATGGATACACAACAAGGTTTTGAATATCTGTTTGCTAAGGCTGTAGCTGTTATAATGTACCATGGATTCAGTAGGGTTGCCTGTGTGTGTGTAAACAGAAACACAAGCACAGAAAAAAGGCATGTTATTTAGCACTAACATGGGCTCTTGGTTCTCTTACCTGCAACCTAATTTTGCAAAGAGTGTGCGAACGAAGTTTTTTTTATTGAATGCTGATTGGGAAGAGGAGTCACACCTGCAAGAGAATAATTTAATTTACAGTACCAAAATCATATATGTAATTTAATTTTGTATTGAAAAATGCTGTCTGTTTCTCAAAGGCATTATATTTTGTCTGACCAAATATCTTGCAAACATTCCTCTTTTGAGTTTGAATCTCTGTGGAGTAATGTAAATTGTAGGTGTCTGTTTGTAATGGACATTCCTGGTACAACTATTTTTGCTGGTTAATTATAAGACCAAAGATAAAACTGAAGTGTTCAGCTGCTATTGTTTTGGTTTTTAAAAGTGTTTATAGGCTCAAACTGTCAGCCCATTTTAATGAAACATTTATAAATTCATTTCCTATTTAATTCCAAAATACATTTGCACTTTTATTGTTTCCATGAAAAGTTGGTGGTTTTGTTTGAATTTTTCACCGTAATAATAAACAACTGTGTTAAAGCATCTGTGCCTCAAGATTTGAATTCCTTGTTGCCTTTTTTTTCCCTAAAAGCTGCCTGCAGCCCCAGAACTGTAGTTTGCAGGTTTATAAGCAGGAAGTCCCCACCTTGGGAGTTGTGCAGAGGGATGTGGAGGAGAGCCAGAGGAGCGAGTGGGGCACGGCTGGCACCGCCTGTGGTGTGCTGCCTGCTGAGATGGAGCACGCTGGGCTTTGTGGTTGGCTTGCTCAGAGTTCGTGTTTCCTTGGCTCCAGTGTTGGGTTGCTGCAAATCTTCTCTTTCTGGTGCTTGATGAAAAGCAAGGACTTCATTTCACAGTAGCAGTGTGATCCTTCAGTGTGGCACGTCCAGACACGCCACCGTTCCAAACCGGGTAGGTCATGCTGTTATTAAATGTGGGAAACGTCCTGCTGAAGCCAGCAGGCCAGCAAATTACCTGTCCTTTATTAGTCTTTGGTAAGATGCAAGAACTATACACATGGCTTGTGCTGGTGTTCCCTATTAATGAAGTAATAGGAACACCCTGAGCTTTTAAATCGTTCAATCAAAGCCAGGCTGGAAGGGGCTTTCTGCAGATCTTTGTGTGCATGCCTTTACCTTGCAGGAGCGGCTTCTGTGAGGGGGGCAGCAGTTGCTGGCACAGTGTGGCTAATGGGCTTCTTGCTGGCAAAGTCTGGAAAAATGACAACATTTATTGTCAACACTCAGCCACCCAAGTCTTAGAACTTCACCTCTAATACCATTATCTTTTATTAATGGCTTCCTTAAAAGCAATAGCCATCCTCTGGTCTCCATTCAATCCTTGCTCTGAAGTATTTCTCTGTTTGAAGCCCAAGTTCCTATTCAACAGAAAAGAAACACAGTACTTTCCTTTTGTGATAAATCTGTTAACAAAAAATTAACTGGCCTAAGGACTTGCATGCTTAGTGTTTAAAGAAAAGTCTGCTTGCATCCAACTCATTGGATAAATTGTTTAAAATCTTTCCATCCTTGTGCAAATACCTCCTTGTCATGCAGCCAAGGTCAGCAGTGAATTGCTGATTAAATACTGCTAATGCAAGTTAAAGCTGTCTGGAAGGGAGGGGGAGTCTTATTTGTGCATCCCGTTTCCATAAAGCTCCAAAAGATTTCAGACACGGAAATTTCCTGTTCCAGGCTGGTTTATTTCTTGTGTCACCTCTTTAAATGTCTGCCTGGTGAGTCTTCCCTGAGGTAAGTGACATAACTTCAGTAGCTGGCAGAAGAGCGACCAGTCCCACTTTTCTTGGGCTGACAGCACTGGGAAGCTGGTGGTTGAGGAAGGAACAAGGACTGGCACCCCTGAGAGCACAAGGATTCTCCTTCAGTGCTCGCTGATGCTTTGGAGCACGGTGCTGTGCTTACTGGAGAGGCTGAAGTAGCTCCCAGCTCTAAAATAAGCAGGATAGGGAGGGCTGACCATGAATAGATCTGTCTGCGTTTCCTAAACATATGAGGTGGCTAATTAAGAGACTACCTCTGCTCTTAAGCGTGTGTCTTCGGTGTCTTTTTTAAAATAAGTAACCACGAATTGGCATATTTGCAACCGTTATAAGAGATCAGCAGCAGAGCTAGATAGGTAATGTGTGTTCTGTGTCTGTAAACAGCCTGTGGATTCAAGTAACGATTTATATGCAAAACACTTAAAGGTTGTTACCAACGTGTGTGCATCAAATGTCATCGTGTACCAGGCTCTGCGTTAAGCCTTGTTTTTTTTTCCTTTTAAAGGATAGCAATGGTGATTCAGAGACTCAGAAGAATTCGGTGTTCTCCAATGACAAGCCGCTTTTCTTGACACCCTTGGGAGTTCCTCCGTCTCCCTCACCCCCCGAAAAACAAAAGCAAAAAACCAAACGAACCAAATAAAAAAAATCCACCAAACCCTGAAGAAATGGGATCAGCACTTCATAGAGAATACCCTATAGGCTGGGCTGATGTGGCAAGGGTTTGTTAGTGATTTCATGATACTCGTGATTGTCTATTGGCTTTTATCCCTGCCACAGAGTCCCCGTGATAATCTGGGTGTGGAGAAGGAAAAAGGAGATGTAAGGAAACGAGCAGACAGGTTTGATGGAGATAGTGCTGCGAAGATTACCAGCTATCAAGTTAAAGAAGAAAAGTTACCAAAAAATATCAAAAAATTATGATGGATTCCCAGGGGAGAAAGTGAAAAGTTGCTTTGAGAAGTCTCACTGTACTGACTGAAAACAAATTAGCTGTAGAAACAGGAAGAAGAGCAGTGAAGTCCAGCCAATAGCCCACTTCTCACCGGGAATTTCAGTCCACTCCTTTCAGTTTCAAGTAGGGGAGAAGAGAACCTTGGAGCTGAATTCACTGGCAAATCCATGTGTGTACTGCTTCAGGGGAGGGCAAGAGAGAAGGCAACTCTTGGCTCTCTCTTTCAGGGTTTAATCCTGTGCAAAATTAAAATGCTGAAATACAAAACTCCCATCGAGGAGGTGTTTGGGCGCAGTTCGCCAATCTGTCTCCTGTGCTCCACCAGACAATCAGAGATCACTGGTTTTGAAGGCAAGTCAAAATTCAGTTAGGTTCACACATGCTGGGAACTGCTCTTGAGGTTCCCAGTTCCTCCTGACATGGCACAGGGAGCTGCTCCACTGCCTGTGCAGTGAAATGCCGGAGCAGCCGCTACAGAGGAAATGAGTCATTCCTCTATTTCTGTTGCAAAAGACTTCTCTGTGCTGTGCAATGCATTTAGGTACATATTCCTACTGCTTTTTGGAAGTTCTCCTAGGACCACGTTTAGGCATAAAAACATCAGCAAATGAACAGGCACATTACAGACATTTTCTTCATTTAAATTGCCTGTGCAGGCTTGGCTTCTACAGGAGGGATTTTCAGGAACCCTGAATTTTGTGCAGTTCTCACCTCTGGGTCTGTTTGCTGGTGGAGGGGCTGCTGCCCAAGAGGTGATCGTATGGGGGCATGATTTTGTCTTCTGAGCATGTCTTTTTGTCATGCCCTGTTGGAAGCTTGTTAAAGTGTGTTTCAAAAAAGAGAAACTTGCTAGTCATAGGGATTGTGAATCATGGGCACTTCTCAAAAAAATATTTCTGCACAGAGCCTGTATGTTTTCCCCAGCAGCCACTTGAGCTCAGTAGTCATTCAGGCCCTACCAAAAATAATTACATCTCCTGAATAGTAAAAAATAAGGGGGAATGTGGAGGAGAACAGCAGCAGTAGAGTCTGAGAAATCAACAGGCCCATTTCTCCCCTTTTATTTCAGTGTGGTGTTCTCCCGAGCACTGTGAACAGACATTGAACTGCCTGTTGGCACAGTGTGGATGGGGCAATACCTGAGAAGCATCAAGCCTCCTCACTGCTGCACTGACAGATGGATGATTAAATAAAGTGAACTGGCACTCAGTTGTAGCTTCTGCTGTGGGAACCCTGGAGATCTTGGCAAGAATTTGGTAAATTGTCCATTTTCAAATCTCTCAGGAGTCTGACTTGTTCAGGAATGAAGGAAGTCTTGGCTGAAGCTTTGGATGAGTTTTGTCTGACACTCTATTTCTTGGCTCTTTGAGTGCTGTCTGCTTTGAAATGCAGACTCTTCACGATGTGCTGCACCTGGCTGGGGGCACCAGTTCCAGCAGAGCAGCAGCAATGCAACTTTACTGTGACACTAACCCCTTGCATTTTACAGATGCTTCTTAAAATGTTCCCACTTTCAGTCACACGACATGACCTTCAGACATGATGAGCACATGAGGGAGGGACAGAAGGAGTCTTGGTAGCAAAACACACTGACTTCTGTGATTTGCTCCTTGAAAATACTACTAGTACTCCAGGAAACCATATAAATCTTGTGTGCAGAGCTTGTGTGCACAGCAGCGTTTTAAATTTGCCTCTTGAAATCATTTTCAATACCCAAAGGGTGTATAGGGGCACATAATGAGATTTTAACACTCAATTCCTCAAGGAAGAATTGTTATGGCCTTCCAAAACGATCCCTGTGTTAAGTGGCAATTAAGAGCTAATTATAATGAGATGCTATTGGATGAGATTAGTATCTGACTTAAAACGACAACAGAGACATCCACATAGATAAGCTGGAGGGGAGATGGTGGGAGAAAGGGATAAGTAAGGAAGGCAGCAGTACACTGCAAGGAGGGACAGGTGATCACCTGGGGGACATGGTCACTACCTGGATGGTCATCAGGAGAGTCAGCCCTCAATGGAAAACAGGACAGTTTCTGAGGGAGAACCATGGCATTTGTAACTTGTGGAAGGGGATGTGGTGTGAACTTTGCTTCCTGCTCTCTGAAATGTCAGCTGGTGAAAGCGCAGTTCACCTGTCTCTGGCAGCTGGAGTGACCATGAAAAAGGGTCATTTCAGTGGTGAAATTTATCTCTTTGGCTGATAAAGACCTTCATAATGAGACTTTCATTTCAAAGGGCTCCAGCAGTGCAGCAGTTCGAGTATCTGTTTGCCTGATTGCCACTAGAGTAGCTGTGTGTGAAGTGCAGAGGTATTTTATTTGTATAAAACTGCTCACTCTCAGAGGTCAGCAAACACAGCTACCCCAGAAACTTTCAAGTTGCAGAGCAGAAGGTTAATTTTGAATTAATAAGTTGCTTCTCTGGACACAGGACCCCCTACGCACCAGAGTATGCTGTCCTGACGGCTCTGGCACATCTTTGCCCCTCAAGAGCATCTGGGGTTTGTTTTCAGCAGCTCTCCCTGGTCCAGGCTCACAGAGGGAGCAGGCCCTTGCAGTGAAGGGAGCAGATGGATGCCTCCTTTCTCCATCCTGCACAGTATTTTCATAACCTTTCAATGGCATCCCTGTGGAATGGGGACAGGATGGCAGTCACGTGCTGGCCGCAGACGCTCCAATTCTTCCACTGGGGGAGGAAGCTGGGATGAGATCAGATTTACTTTTGTCCCTTTCTGCTTGGAGACTTATTTGCGTTGCTAACGAGGTCCCCAGTCCAAGGCTGTAAAAGGGATGGTGCAGGGAGGAGGGCCAGTAAGCTTCCTCCCTTGGGAGAGGGCTAAGGCAGTCCTTGACTCATAAACTGCTCTGCTGGGGCCAGTGGCAACAGATTGCCACCATCATGGCAGGTGACACAGACTGAGCTATTGGCACAGTGGGCTGAGGTGCAGGGTGGGGTTGGACCCACACAGGACATTGCTCAGGAGCAGGGACAGCATTGCTCGACCAACTGCAACTTACTGGGCACATCCTGGGGGAGGAACACAATGTGCTGCTGCCTGTGTAATACAAGGAGCAGCCCCAAGATCAAAAGTGTTCCCATCTGATCTGTAGGAACAGGGTTTTCAGCCAGACACCCAGGGGAACTCCCAGCAGCAAGGAAGAATGTTATCACCTGGATTTTAGCAGGCTTTTGCATAGGAGCCTGGTTCAGTCTGTGATGAAAACAAGTTTGCCTTCCAAGCTCAGCCCTGGATGGCAGAGAGCAAGGTGTGTGTTGCTGTGTGTGCAGTGATTTTGGTTTCCATTAATGTCCAAAGAAGAGATTCCTTGTGAGAAGGAAATTTTAATTTGGAAATTACTTGGTTCCTTTATATTGATCACATTTAGCTGGATTTGCAGCCTCCCTCCTCAGCAGAGCTGTGTCCCACTGAAAACGCTGCAATGGGTAAAATGCATACAATGGAGAGGAGGGAAAGAATTTAACAACAGAAACAGACAGGTGAAATGGGGTCCTTTCAAGGCAGAAATATTCAGGAATTCCATTTATTTCTCAGCTACAGCACTGCAGTGCTTTAGAATGCAAATTGCCCCTTTAGCCCACCAAGTTTAGCTCTGCTGCACAGTACAGTATTTTGTACATCTGCTTAATGAGATGTGCAAAATGGGAAAACCAGATGTAATGGTCTCTGCTGCTGTGAGGAGACGACTGGAAATGGAACCTTTTGTCATAAAAACAGTCATGCCCTTCTGAACCTGTTGAATTCTGGAGCTGTCTTGGGCATATTTTTGCAAATCATGATTTGGTATTTGCAGCTGAATAATCCTGAACATGTTCTTGTAGCTATTCCTTTGCAGCTCAGAAGTGGGTTCTGCTGCTGTTGATATTGTTTTTTTCCAAAAGCTTTAAGTAATCTCTATTTCTGTTTTGTTAATTTGTTTCATAATTTAAAAGCTTCTCTCTTATAAGCTGTATTTAAATGGTTTTGGATAACTTTTCCTGTATTTCACAGCTGCATGGCCCAGGGCTCAGTTATAAAGCCTTGCTGATTCAGTTGAAGAAAGCGTGCTTGACCACATCTGTTTCTGTGTTAATTTACATCTTTAAGCCACTGCTGGAAAGGAGAAACCTGTAAATTCTAATTCCTTCCCTGTCCACTTTCTAGGTTTGATGTAGTCTTTGGTGCTTCTATGAATATGAATTGTGACTTGCCAAATTAGTGTGAATTAAATGGGAAGAGTCATAGCACAGTTATTCAAACAACTTCCAGGGGACGAGACTGTTCTTCTAAAATAAGTCATCCACGTGTTTGTAACACAACCAAAGCTCTCAGCATTTATTTTACAACTCTGTCCCAGAGTCTCAGAGAGATGATGTTGAGACAGTTTGCCTTATTCTATAAAACCCCACACTCTGGCCTTTTTAGAAGATATTTTCTTACTTTTTAAGGTGAGCACTGAAAGTATCTTGAGTACCTCTATCTCTAAAGTTGTGTCACCTTGAAGCCTAGGTTCTGTCCCCGTTTGCTCAGCCCCTTCACCAGGATCACACTCAATCCCCAGGGCTTGGGAAGCCACACCTGCAGCTCCCACCCAGCTCCTCTTGGTAGAAGTGACTCTCATTCCACTGAGTTTGTCTTTCTGAGAAATGAGGGCACTGCTTGGCTTCAGACTGATGTTCCTTGTTTCTTGGTCATTAAATTGAAAAAAAAAAAAAAAAAAAAAAAAAAGCAGAAATTTACTGCTAAAATAGAGCTCTCTCTTCCTTAGGAATTTGCTTCAGTGTGGACTGTGAGATATTCTCTCTGTAATGATTTATATTACAAAAATAGCTCCATCCTATGTCTGCAAACAGTTAGAAATGTGAGCCTGGAAAAGAAATCTAGCAGCTAACTCCTCAGTCCTACAGCTGAAAAAACCAGTCATAAAAATTAATTACAGAAGCAACTGAAGAACTAAACTTCCCTGTTTGAAGTCTGAAAATACTCCAGGCTTTTTAGCCTGACCCAAAGCCTGCAGGATCCCAGCCTTATGGGCTCATTGCGGGGAGGTTCCAGGCAGGAATCTCGCTGTGCCTGCCCAGGCTCCCTGCGAGCCAGCGAGCCGCAGGGCTCCCACCTTCATTGCAACGCGGAATGCTCCTTCAGAGAGCACCACGGCAGAGTCGTGTTTATACATCCGACCTGGCAGTCACCGTGCCCCTCCAACGCGTTCCACTGCTGCCACCCGGCTCACTCCAGTGACACCGTGTGTGTGAAGCCACCGCGGGCTCTGCTGTGCCGCACCAGAGCTGGGGCTGCAGAGGCGACACTCCCTCTGGGGACAGCTTTCCTTCCAGCAGGAACTTGGATTGGAGTGCTTGCTACAACAACTCACGGTGCTTCCTTCCTCCGAGCCTGCATGCCCTTTGGCTGTGGTTTTTATCTCTGTTTACTAGAGAAAAAGCTTTAGCGGATTATGCTGTGTCATTCAGTTCCCTGCCAGAGTGTATGTTAAAGAGAAACTAGAAAGTGTGTGAGTGCAAAAAAAAAAGTAGCTGTAATTTTCTGGGGCATAGGCAAGGTCATTACAAATTATATGAGGCAATGAGGAAGTGAGGATCTTAGATAAAATTTAACTGCTTTATCTGGAGACTTAAGAAAAGAGAAAAATGTGGTTTTACTGATATTGGCAATTAGGGAGCTGCCAATAATAACCTAGGCCAGTTAATAACCCAGATGTGCTGCAAGATGCAGCCTCAGCAGAGGCTGTTTGTGAAGTGAAGCAGAGACTTTTCCAGGGCACAGCACCAGCCAGTTCTCCTGGCTATGGTTGTGAGCTGGGATGAGAGGGGGAGCCCGGGGTTGGTAATGCCAAGCCATAAAGGGATAAGAGCTTTAGGAAAACTGAGAGAAGAAGGAGGGAAATGCAATGAAATCTAAAGAGCAGTTGGCCATCGGCAATGCAGAAGCCTGGAAATGGTGTCTGGACTCCACATCATTCAGATGCTGTGGTGTTGATAGGCTTGAGTTAGAGGCAGCTGAGACCAAAGGCTGGGTGAGTCATGTAGCACCTTCCCCTTTTGTCACTAGCTGGAATCTGTGTCTGTCACACTGATGTCATCCCAGTTCCTGCTGGAAACTGCATCATCCCTGGCACAAGATCAGTTGCTGTGACTCTCTCATGACTCAAGGGACCAGGGATGGAGGGCTTCTTGCTGATCCCTAAAGTACACAGGAGTGATGTAGGAGGAGGGGGTAACCTTTCACTACTGCAGACTGAGCTGTCTGGACACGATGCCCAGAGGGAATTTGGAAGAAAGGATTGAAGGGAACAGCACGTGAGCCTGGGAGGCAGCCGGCAGGGTTGAGCTTGCAGCTTTGCCATCAGCTGGAAGCAGAGCTGAGGTCAGTTCACTTCAGGCATTCCCTGACACTGCCCCAGCCACTGAGTCAGTCATAGAGCTAGAATAAATACAGGTCCTTATGGCAAAGTCAAAGCTAATCCTTACTGCTGAAACACTGGGAGTGGGAGCCTCTCCTGGGTTGTAGGAAACAGTCCTGCTCCTGGTTGCGCAGAACTTCTTGAATGAAACCTCCTGGACTTGCCTCTTCAGGGTACAAACTCAAGGCAGAAAAAAGTCTGAAAATCACACAGGTAAAGAAACTGCATTCCCATGAAGCCTGTAAAGAGACAAATGTTGCTGGAGGTGGTTCTGAAGAGTTAATTGCAGATACTGGAGGGATGCTGCTGCAAGGAAATGAAGTCAATTCTGTCATGACAAGAGAAGCTGGACCTTTACCAGCTGCCAACAGCAGTGGGGAAGCACCAGCTACAGTGGCTTGCCATTTATAAAAAACATCTGGAGATAAGAAGCTTATTTTTAGGCAGAGTGGTAGCTGGCTATTCCAGCAGGCTCAAGTGGTGATAATAAGGATTTGGCAAAAGAACAGCAGAGGAAGACACCTCATCTTACCTTGTATAGCCTCTGTTCTTCTTGCTTCCCCCTTGCAGCAGAAAACACTGTCAACTGCTTTACTAGGATTCAAATGAAAATGCTCTGAAATAGCCATCAGATTGCCTTCCTTTACTTTCTTTACTTTTTCAGAGTGATGTTCTTTTCTCTTAACTTTAAGGCACAAAGAGGCTGAAAGTCCTTGGGTAGGTTTGGGCATGGCATGGCATTTTGAATACCAACATCCTTGGCTGGGTTGCTCTGAGAAGCTGCTGAACTGATTTGCTGTGGTGGAGGTAGATTTTGCTCCTTGCTGGGCTGGTTGTAATGATTTGAGTGCATGCTTTATATGTAGCTGATGTTATTCCCAGTGTGTATCAGTAAGAATAGAAATCTGCCATAAAATCATGTTCTGCAAAAGCAGTATTCATTTCCTAGGTTTCTGCTTAAAAGTTCTGCATTTGCAAGCCTCGCCATCTGCATCACAGCCATTACATGTGGGAAGTATGGAATGTGGCTTATCAGACACAGAGCGTGCACAGCAAAGGACATCCAAAGGTTATGTTGTCATCATGTCAAATGGATCTGTTTATTCTGAGTGCTGTAGAAGCAGAGCTTAATCAGAGTATCAGCTGTATGCAGATTTGAAATTAGATTTTACAATAACCACCTGTCTACTGCTTTGAATCCTTGTCATATTCCTTGGGTTAGAGCTGTGCTTGCTTAGTGAATGTGTGTGCTGGGAGAAAATCATCTAAAGCCTTCATGACATGATGTAGAAAGCACTTAAGTGCATGTATATGTATGAGTGTGGAAGGTGAGCACATGTGTCTTATGGCTTTGTGCTAGAAGCTGCTACCAAAGCGTGTGAAGGGGAAAAGAGGGCATTCCTTTCATGTAAAAATCAATAGTATTGGTGACACCCCATATAAGCTTCTTTTGCTCTTCTTTTTTGGCTCATAATTTTTATATGTGTCAGCCAAAAGAGTCACTGTGAAGTGATGCAGCATTTGATCTTTCTCTTCTGTAAAAGTTTTTAAAGGAATAAGTACAAACATGCACATAATGTTTGTGTAGTGCCTGCCACAGTTTTGTGACTCACAGCATTCTGCCTTTAGGGAGTCAAAATCTGTCTGAAAGCTTAAGCCTCTCTCCTCATTATGTTGCAACATGGGAGAAAAAAAAAAAAAAAGAAAATCTGTGCGTTTGGTTATTGCAAGCTGCATCAAGGCGGTGGTGAAAGGAGCAACAATATTCAAAGCATAGGTTGACATTTTAAACATTGGCACTTGGAAAGAAGTGGAATTAAAAAGAATTGCACAGCAAAAATTGACAAATAACTTGTACCACCACTTAATCATATGCTCAAAACTGACTAAAACAGGTAAGCACTACAGGCTTTTTCTTGCTTATCTCCACTGTGATAATTAGTCTTCTAAAGCAGTAGCTGCTCTCCCTGGGGAAAAACAGGGTTCAATTTTTTTTTTTTTTAATTCACAGTATGGCCCTTCCCTCAGAAGTCAACGGCAGTTTTTCATTGAATTCGAAGAGAATTTAAATGGGCCATTAAACGAGATCAGTAATGCAAGAGCTTTCCAAAGACATCCTGGCCCAGCTGCTCCTTCCTTACCACAAGGAGCAGCAGTCACCAGTGTTCTTAAACTGGCCAATATCTGCAGCTGTAGCGTCCCCTTCTCCAGAGCAGGAGATGTTCTCACCACAGTAACCTGAAACGTGGTGAGTCAGAGAGGTTGTGAGTCAGGGAGGTGCCCTGACCGTCCAGCTGGGCTGGGTGCTGCTCCCTCTCTGCCTCTATCCAGGGTTTAGCGTGAATCAATGTGCCAGGAAGGTGCCAGAAGTGTAGCCTGAGAGCTTCCTACAAAACCGAGGGCAGAAGCCTTTGTTTACACTAGGATGCTGGGAAGCCATCAGTTTGTGTGGCACCAAGGTGGTTGGTGATGAATAGAACGGCTGAAAAGCTTCACTTTTCCTGTGCCTTCTCTTTCAAAAGTTTGACCTCAGGAGCGTTTTGCTACTTGAGTTCTCCAGGTCCAACCACCCCCGTGGTGGGATTCGCCAACTGCTGGACCACGTTCCCTCCCACCCTGCCTCAGCCTGGACCCAACACATCAGCGCAGGGACAGGATGCTCTCTGTGATCTGTAGGTTACAAGCTCACTCCTCGCTCCAGCTCCTCGTCTCAGCTGAGGAAGGTGTGAGTTTGTATGTTTTCACTTTGTTCATCCAAGCTCACAAAACAACAGCATCTCTCTTGAAACTCAGGTGTGTCTTCCCACCCAGCGAACTCTTCGCGGGAGAGCGCTGCTGTGAAATCGCTTTATCAGCCGCGGCCACCGCTCGCACCTGCCCGGCCGTCCCTCGCCTCCACCGGCGCCTCCCGCGCCGTGTCCCGGGGGCCAGGAGGGGTTCGCATCCCTGAATTTCCGCGCCGGGCCCTCTGGAGGTCAGTGTTCTTCCGCGCTGCGGCGGACCTGTTGCGGGCCCGCGGATGCTCCGCGGGCAGGGCCGGGCCGGGCGGGAGCTGCCCGCCCGCTCGGAGCACCGGCCCCGCGCCCGCCACCGCCCGATCGCCCGCGGGGGCGGCGGGGCCCGCGCTGCCGGTGCCCGCCGAGCCGCCGCTGCCCGCGGGCCGCCCCCGGCCCCGTCCCCCGCCCGGGGCGGTGCCGCTGCGGCGCGGCGGGCGCGGGTGGGGCGGCGCGGCGGGAGGCGCCCGCGGAGCCCGCCGAGCCATGGCGTACATCCAGGTGCGTTCGTGCGGGCGGCGGCCGGGGCGAGCCCCGGGCAGGGGGGCGGCTGCGGGACGGGCGCGGCGCCGCGGCGGCCCCCACCCCCCACCCCACCCCGTGCTCCGTGCCCGGTGCAGGAGCGCAACTTCGGGTTAACTTCTGGGGAGGAGTTCCCGGAGGCGACAGCAGCCCCAGGTGAGGGGCCAGGCGGGGCCGGGGCAGGAGCGGGGCTGGCAGCTCCCGGGGCAGGAGAGGATCCCCGCGGGGTTGGCGAGCAGCCCTCGGGCCTCTCTTTGCTGGGGGAGAGGGCTGGCCCCGGGGACGTGGAAAGACCGTCCCGATTCCGCACCAGGGCTTCGTGGAGGGAGGAGGATGCTGAACCCCGCGGGCACACTGGCATGCGATGGGCCGCCCCAGGTTGGGCACGGTCCGGCGGGTGGGGGGCACCGGCGGGGTGGAGGCACCGATGCCCTGGGCTGCGGGGAGCCCCGGGCTGTGCCGTGATGGATGCGCTCGCTCAGCATTGTGCGGCTGCATTTTTGTCGGGTTGGTTCAGACCCTGAGCGACCCCTGAGCCGCCCGCTTCCCAGCCATTGCCTCGAGCGCAGCCGCCCAGTCCGCGATGAACCCGAGCTGGGACGGGGGCATCTCCAGCCGGGCGGGCGCTGGTACAGACCCCGCTGCCGACGCCACCCGTACCCCCGTCCCGCGGGGCCTTGTGCCCCTCCGCCCGCCCCGCCGTGTCCCCGCGGTCCCCTCCCGCTCGGGGCTGCGCCGCCGCCGCGCCCCGCGGATGGGAGCCGGGCTGCTGGGGGAGCTGCCCCGGGGGTCGGGCTGGAACAGTCGCGGGTGGACCCCGCGCGAGGTGCCCTGCGGGGCTCGGGGCTCCCGGGGCCCCGGCTCGGCGGGGTCTCGAGTGGGGCCGGGCAGGCCTTCAGCAGCACGGCCGTCGGGGCCCGTGGGTACAAGGTGGGGGGACCCGGGTGCGGAGCAGGACATCAGCAACGCCCCGCTATCCCCACATCGGCATCTCAGTCATGGTGGGATGGTGGGGGATGTGTGGCTGAGGGGTCCGCACTGAGCCTTTCCTGGGGTGTAACTGCGGGGGCAAAACTCGCTCTGTGACCAGAGAGGACCCCACCCTGCTGCAGCATCTGTGGATACTGCCACGGTGGTTTGCTGTCCCTGGTCTGAGGACCTGGCTGGGAATGGCGGCTCTGCTAACTTGGAGCAGGTACCCCAGTCCCCCCGGAGCCCTGCCCCAGCCTCGCCCTTGGTGAGGGTTCACTCCTGGCTCCCATCTGGCTCGCTCTCCGCTCGGCCGGCTGGGATGACGTAGCGGAGCTCGGTGGTGGCTCCGTGACCTGGAGGCTGCGCCCTTCCCCAGGGGCTGCCGAGCACACGGCCGCTGCTGTGCTGCCGGGCATCCCCCAGCACCAGCCCGCCGTGCACCTTCCCTGAGCCCCCGCCCTTCCCAGCCCTGCCCCTCTGCCTGCTGCCAGCGGCGTGGGTGAACAGGTGGAGGTGTTTGCTTTCCTTTCATGGGCCCCTGAGTTTCAGCCCTACATGTTGACTCGTTTACCTCCTCAGCACTCTAATATCCAGTTCTTATCCCTGCCCTGCCGTTTGTGGGTGGTCACAGGCTCAGTGTGTGCCCTCGGGGCTGGTGGCACACAGGGCCGTTCGGAAAAGCCCTCTCTGTGCATGACATGTGCTCGGGCGCTCCATCGCGTGGCGCCGATCCAGCCGCAATCTTTTGGAGTTTAAATATCCTCCTTGCAGCTCTGCTAAACCGCTGTTGCTTTGGCTGCAACTTTGCATTAATAAGGAATGATAAAGCCCTTTTAACCATTTAGCGTTTCGTTAAACAGCTGGCCCATGGGTATCTGTAGTCACTGGTCTCATTGCACTCCAGCTCTTCTAGTCTTTTAACTGCTCCTAACAAGCAGTGGCTTTTTTTTGACAAGCACTGGCTCCCAAAAAGTTTAAAAGGAAGGCTTGCACCAAAACGTGGTCCATGGGAGGGTTCTTGGAACTAAAGGCAAATTCTGCATCCCAGCTTCTTTAGAAAAGAGGCTGCTTGTGTCATGTCATGAGTGTAAAGCTAGGAACCAATTTCTACATTTGGAAGAGTAAGATGGAATTTCTTGTGGGGTTTCTTTTGTATTGTTTTATTCTGTGATTTTGTATTGGTTTGGTGGGGTTTTTTTGGTTTTTTTTTGTCTGTTTGTTTTTGTTTTGTTTTGTTTTTTTGTTTTGTTTTGTTTTTTATGGATTCCCCATATACAAAGACAACCATGACAAATAGGAAACTTTTAGACATTATCAAGGGAATGCAATAAGTAGGACATTTCAGCAGGTATCAAAAATGCTAGTGAGTCTCCAAAGGAAATGGGTCCATTATGTATATGATGTTCCAAGGGTGGCTTTGTGAATAAAAAGCTGGTTTGTCATGCCTTCTTCCTTTGCTGTAGATTTTCTCTGTGGCTTGGGGGTGGTGGCTGCAGTGCAGGTTTTTGAATGGGAGTGTGGGACTCAAGCATTTAACTTTTATCTTATGTGTTCTTCAGATCACATCTGAGGATGCTGAAGATGCACAGAGATGTGAATTTAATAGAAAGTATTCAGTCTGTACCCCTTCCTAGAAATGCTGCTTTAATGAGCTGGCATTGGAACTATGTTGATATGGGCTGAATGTGAAGGAAAGCCTTTTTTTCCACTGAAAAATTTGGATATGGTTTGCTGTCAGCAACAAGTAGTTGCTGCAATTAGAGGCAGGTTACTAAAGAAAACAGTAAGTGGTTGCATATGATACCCATTAGCAAGGAGCAATGAGCAGGATTTTCATGCTTCAGAATGGGTTTGGGAGTTTTGCTTTTGGAAAAGGAGGAGCAGAAGGAGCTTTGTAGGGAAGGATTGGAAATGACAGAAGCTGATGATGCCTGCTCAGACCTCTCCTTCCTCTCACATCTACAAGGTACTGTCTTGCCAGGAATTCAAACATCCCAGGCTGGGGCATGTCATGGCAGAAAATTTTAAGTTGTTTGAGCATTGCTAACTTGTTTTTGTCTTTTTCATTTTGTTCCCCTTTGCTTCATCCTGGGTGTCTAAAAGGACAGTTGGAACCAATAAATGAGGTGAGTTAATCTGATGATTCACTCCTGGCTCTGTCTCCTTGCTCCATCCTGAGGGGATTGTCTCGTGGTTTCTGACTCTTTACTGATATCCTAGATATAAGTAATGCACTGCATTTTGGGCTGGTAAATTTTTTGGTTTACAGAGCCCAGATTTTGTTTATGGAAAAAAATGTGTGTTTTACTGTAGCAAAAAGCCATGTTCCTATGAAATCTTCTCTGCAGATCAGGTTCCTCTGAGGAAACCCCTCCGCATGGTCCACTCTCATGAATATTGCAAATGTCTCGAGTATTCTGGGGAGATAATCATGGAGAATCTCATCCTTTTTATTTCTTCAGTTTCTCAGGAGCATTTCAAGGTCACATACAGCTGTAAAGCAGTTTGACCCTGGGTGCAGGTGCTGTGCCCTTGCAGCTATGTGTCTCTCACCGTGCCCACAGAGCAGTGCCCTTGTGCTGCTTAATGAGCCCTCTCATGAAGGGCAGAACTTGGGGCTGGTGTGGGTGGGAAATGAGCTGAGGTTTGGCTCTCTGCTCCTCTCAAAGCAGAGCTTTGAACTGGGGGGAAGGCCTTGGGGATGGCCTGGAAATGGGGCTGCAGGGTGCTGCCGCCCCGATGGGGAGCTGGCACAGCACTGCTACAAGTGGTGCTGCCAGTGCCACCACAGAAACCTAAGAAATGAAAGACTTTTCTGGGTCAACTGTTCTTCAAAAATATTGAAGATTCTTCATTAAACTAAACATGGTAGCAGAGCAGAAGCATGAGGATAGTGTGCTCTGGCTAATCCATTTTAGTGGTCAGTTTGTTGGGCTGTCATGCTCCATGTGTATGGATTGTACAAATATTACTGGTACATCTGCAGGGATGAAGCGTGTTCACATTGCTGTTTTAATTAAATAGATCCTTGCTGGATTAAATTGAAGCTTTCACTTACCTTCTGTTTTTAATTCCTTCTGTTATATGTTTGCTGATCTATTGCATAGCTCTAGATTGTTGATGTGTGTGGAGGAATATACATGTTTCCACTCCAGCATATTGCTGTGCCATAGAGCTTTGTAAATCACCCTCTTGCCAACCTACATAATAAGCATTGCTACTAGAGGAGAAAATACCTGCAGAGAATGCTTATTTTCCTGCCTTGTTATGGCATCAGTGGGGTTGGGCTAGTAACTGCTAGCACTTGTCTGTTGGTATAGATGAAATAAATACAGTTCTTAATGTTCTGTTGCAGAAACACAAACACAAATACAGCTGAGTGTTTTTTCTCAATAGCTATTGATGGGTTGTAATCTTGTACTTTGGTTTGCAATGGCTCCAGGGTCTGCTCGCTCGAATCTCAGATCTCTTGCTGTGCCGGTGGACTTGCAGGAATTGTTGTCAGAAGTGTTTTGACTGTAGCTGCTGTCAAACAAATGAAGATGAAGTTGAAATCCTGGGACCTTTTCCTGCTCAAACTCCAGCGTGGCTGTAAGTTTAGATGCATGATTTCCTAGTTTTAACCAAGGAACAGGACTGCTCAGCTGTGATGGAGTATTGATATGAATTGCAGTGGGACATTCAGAGGATGCCACTTAGAGAGCAGGAACCTCCCGAGGGTGGGAATGCAGGTTACTCCTGGCATGGTGAAAAAGGGCAGCTCTGTTAACTCAAATAGCAACATTAGTCTTTGTAAAAACTTCTCTGATGGGTAAGCAGAAGTTGTTTTGTAAGCTGGCATAACAAGCTGATAACTGGTTTAGCTGTGCCACTTCTCTAAAGATGCCTTTCATCTTCAGTCCTATTTCATCTTCAGATGGTCCAGCCCTTTGGAGCACTTCAGCCTGGCTGAAATGCTGATGAGGTTGTTTTGAAATGCTTTCTTATCCTAGCGTGAAGGTGGTTATCATATAGGCAGATGAAAGGCATAGCTCCTACATGCTCTGAAGGGGAAATTCATTTAAAGTTTCATTTAGCAAGACTTGATCTCCTGCGTCACCATAGTACTCTAGAATTTCTTCATTAACGAACCACAGCACCAGGTCTCATCTGGAGCTTTGATTAGTAGGTTGGTGAATCCACTGCAAAGGGAGCCAGTGAAGTCTTCCCCCTTTTACTCCCTCTCAGTCAGGAATCTGCAGCACAGGATGACCCCATGGAGGCAATAGTGAAACCAAGAAGGGAGCAGAGCTCTCTGGTGTTTTAGTGGCTGCCATGTCAGCTGGGCTGGGCTGTCTTTGTGGAGCAGACCATTTGATGGACATGGCTTCAGCATACCCAGAACTTGTGGCACAGGAGGGCCTGTTCAGTGCATTGTGTGATGCTCAGACTTTGGTACCTGGCTGCTGAGGTACTCGGGTAATTTTATCTACTCCTGTGAGTATGTGCTGTTATTCTGTGTCAGCTCTGGAAGGTTCATGTCTGGAAGGTTCATGCTGCATGAAATAAATTTCCTCATGTTTAAACTGCAGTCTTGTCCACGTACTGTTTTGAATTCAGGTAGAATAGGCTGGTAATTAATACTGAAGCAATTAAAATACAGCTGCTCAAGATGTGTTAGAGTGGTTTTTAAATGTGGAGCAGCATATTTAAGAGTCTGATATATGCTCAGAAACAGATTCACCTGTAATTAATGGGGAATGGAAACAAAATCAATGCTAAATAGGAAAGGGTCAGGCACAGGAGAGCAGAGTGATGAGGCTGCAGTATTAGACGTGGAAAGATTGGAGCAGGAGCAGTTCCATCTTGGGAACAAGGAGCTGGACTTGTGATGAGAGGCTGATTCAGAGCTTGTCTGGTGTGCTGGGCAGTGGAAGGGACATGCTGTGTGTTTTGGGGAGTGGAGTGGTTGTACCAGGGTGTAGTTTTTGACTCTTGGATTCTTCTCTCTGGCTAAAGGGGTGATGTGAGTACTGAAGCCCTGTTCTTATTATCTCAAATCCCAGATGTATGGTGGCTTTGCAGGTGATGGACTTTGCCATGGGTAGAGAACATGGAGACCTTTGGACTCATAAAAATGCTCTCTCCAGCCTGTATTGTTTGCCCCTGGTCCTGCTCTATCTGAAAGCTCCTACAATAACTTCTTGGAATGGCTGTAAGCAGAGGACAACACTCTCTGATAAAAAACAAAGCGGTTCTTCAACCCTGATGCACTTTATGCTTCACCTACAGATGCTCACAGCCCAAGGAAGGGTCCCTGTGACCCCAGCCCAGGCAATTTTTCCATCTTTCCATCCAGCCCCAGGTGGTTTGGTGCAGTTTGAGTCTCCCTGTTCTGCTCTAGTGCTGAGAGAAGGTGAGTTCCCAGAGGAGATGCCTGAGAGGGGCAGCAGGCACCAAAGAGGAGGACACAGGAGAGAAGAAGCTTTGTTTGCCAGGAGACCTGGACTCTGCCATGCCTTAGGGTCACTGAAGTCACATCTCCTGTGACACTGTTGCAAACCTGTGATCTTTAGGGATGCCTGTTGACACACACTGATGTATAAGTTGGGGATGAGGCATTGCTTGCTGGAAAATGCTGTGGGCTCCTCTTGAGCTGGCATGGAGCAGAGTGGTGCCAGGCAATGTGGTAATGCTTTGTGCTGCCAGGGTGATCTTGCTGGAAAATGGTGAGGGAGCACAGAAATTATTTAAGTGAGGAGGACAAAGAGAACAGAGGAGATAGGAAGAAGCAGAGGACCCAAGGGGATGTGATTGAGAGGAGAGGGGGAGAAAATGAGCCTGTAGAGGAGTAAAGGTCTGGAAGATGAGAGGAAAAGAAAATAAAAGGCAGGAGCCAGATTTGGTATATTTTGTTTGCTAACCAATAGGAGACCCAAGCTTTTGTGTGCATCTTTAAGGTGGAAATGATCCCATGTTGACTCAGCATTCAGAAACCAAAGAAGAATTGTTTTCACTGTGTTGATCTTATATTTTTATATCTCTATATGCATTTTTGGATGATCTCCGGAGTTAGATGTGTGAGCAGAGTCAGAGTTTGGACTTGTTCTTAGAGTAAGATTTTTAATGCTTATAAGTGCTCAGAGATCTCTGTATGCCAGCTGAACCCCTCATTTTTATTTTTTTTTCTCCTGTTTTTGAAGAGGGGGATTTTGTATTTAGTGGAAACTCCGACAATGAAAACCAGGTTTGACGTCACCTTATTTTGCATTTAGATGCACACACTGAATTTGGGAGCAAATCAATTAATTATACTCCCTGCTTGCAGCCTGAAAGTGTTTTAAAAATAGATCTACGTTCTCAGCTGAGATCTTTCCATCTTGCCTGTTCTTCGTGGGCCTGAGACACTGGTGTAATGTAGAATGCAATTTGTGCCTTCCTCACCTTCCTACCCACTCCCCAGGGGAAAACAGTTTTCATGGTCCTCATTGGTGAGTGAGCAAACATCTAAATGCCCGTGGTTAATGACCCGTCCTTTATACTTTGGCCCTAGGTCTTCCCTTTGGTAGGTCTGAGACACCTCATTGTCCTGGAAATTCAGGAGTGGATGATAAAGCTGCAAATTTAAGCCCTTCCTCTTGGGAGAATACGGATTTTTCTCACTTTCTGAATTTTTTGCAGTGGCAGCTTAGGGAAAAATCCAACCTTCCTGCAATGAGTCCAGTTGCACTGACCTGAGTGCATGGGAACTTCTTGTTATTTCATGAGGAGCACTTGCATCCTGGTCCTTGCAGAAATGGCCTGGGAACGAGGTGAATGTTTGAGCTGATGGTTATGGAATATTCTACATAAACCCCAAAGATAAACAGTGCACACTGTGAGACTGAATTGAAATCAGGACACAACTCCTCTTTCCAAAGGTTCAGATTAAACAGAAACAGAGCTGCTTTAACCAGAGCCAAAGTTTATTTGAGGAAAAGTTATTGTGGCTCAGTAGCAATTTCCTTACTAAAGGTCATCTGTATGTTATTAACTCACTATTACGTTTACCCATTGTAGAACATCCTTAATGCCTCTCTTCCTGATTCCCTTTTCACCCTGCCTTGTTCTGTGCATTTGCTTCTCAAACACAGGCATATCCAAATGCCACCTGTGATTGTGTGGACCTGCATTTAGGCATGAAAAAGCTATTTGTGTTCCAAGTACTGATTATATATCAAACTGTATGGTTTGGACTGCCTTTAATGGGTTGCAGAGCTGTGCAAATATTGTACACACCTTTTAGCAGAGGGTTCGGTTTTGATTATTAAGAGAATTTTTTTTAGTGTGTGTGAGTCTGACTTGGTGAAATTTGCATGGATCCTGCTGTGGACCTTGTGGGCTTTGATAAGAATTTCCAATTGGTTTTGGGGGTTTATTTGTTTTTTTAATGCTTGTTGGGCTTTTCTCTAAATTTACTGCTTTTTGCGGAATATGTCAATTGCTCTGCTCCAATCATTGGTTACTAATGAAAATGATTCAGTTTATTTCATTTATACCCAGCTGAGTTGTGCACATAGAAAGGGTGGCTTGGAAGCAGAATTCACACAGAATTCCCCTTTGGTTTGCTCATTTGGTGCTGATGCTTTCCTTGTGATCTGCTGCTGTGTTCTGCCTCGTGTCCTGGTGGTTTTGCAGGATGCACCACATGTCTCGTACCCCTTGTGTGATCCCATTTCCATCAGCAGCACTCCCCTCTGAGCACACAGCTGCAGACTTTACCTCCTGCAGTTGTCACTGCCTGCTCCTGCCCTTCTTTCAGTCAAAGCTGGGAGATCCTCATTCTTTCAGGAGCCACTGCAGCTGTGCCATGTTGGGGTTTTTAACCAGAATGTTGTTTTATATAAAAACAACTTGTTTGTACATATATACATTTAAACAACTGAAAGGGGATTTATATGTGGACTTCTCTATGGTGCCAGCCCTCTGTGGAGTCTTCTCATAGATGCTACAAAACTTGCTTTGTCATTTAGATCCTGCCAACTTCCCTGCTTTCACCAAGATCCCTGGACAGTAAAATTATTGTCTGCTGAGAATCACATCTGGTTTATTGAGCAGGATAAAAAGCAGCCAAATATTAAAAAAGGCATGCAAATAAATAGCAAATAATGAATTGTGTCTGTAAGACCAGATTTTGAAACCTTACTGGCAAACCTGCAATATTTTACCAGGAGGTGTGTGGTAGGTTTGGGATATCTAAGCATGGTGGTTTTCTGTGCTGGTTCAACCCTAGTGAAGTCTGTGCTTCCAAAGTGTACCTGTGAATGACAGCACGAAGCTACTGTTTGAGTTTTGTGGTTTGGGGGGTTTGGTTTGATTTTTTTCCCTTAGAGAGAAGTATAACATTTCTGATCAACATCTGAGTTATATGTGCCTTGGTGGCCCGTGTCATGCTCTAATAGTGATAGCACTCTGTTTGAAAGACAGGCAGAGAGGTGAAGAATCTGTTTTTTACATAGGTCTGAAGTCAGTTGCTCAGCCTTTTTCTTGCCAGATAGATCAGGAGATACCCCACAGCATCGAGGGATGAGCACCCAAGACCAGCCCCGGAATGCCAGAACACGTTGTTATTCTGTATATACTCCTTGTACTGGCTTGAATCATCCAAAGGTCTCTCGTTACAACAGGATAAGCAGCCAAAATGAGGACAAAGATGGAGACTCTGATAATACAATCAGCGAGCTGCCTCCCACTCTTCAGGATGTTTCCCCTGACAGAAGGCGGTCGTCGTCAGATACATCACGGTCCACTTACAGCCTCACGCGGCGGATCTCAAGTAAGGTCGTCCTTCCAACATTAATGTAATTCTTGTGGGGGAGAAAATCAAACTGTAGTGCTTGCTCTTTCATCTTTCAGACAGGGAGCCAAGTCGAGTTGAAGCACGTTGATTAAAATCTCATCCTGTTTGCAGAGCACAGTGGAAGGGGCCAGCCCTGTTTTTCTTGCTGGAGCACAAGCGTGGTAATTGCCCGTGCAAATGGACAGGGAGGGAAGAGTGCAGGAGAGCCTGTGCTGCAGCAGAGCTGAGGGTGCTCTTCACTGTTGGCAGTGCAAGGGGCAAAAGCCCCACTGTGGGGCCTGTGCTGGCATTGCAGACAGAAAAGCTGTACCCCAAGAAGCACCCAAAGCTGATGTGCACCTGTAGTTGTTTTAATGGACTTTCTAATGCTCATATCTGTGTGTTTCTCTTGTTCAGGCCTGGAGTCGAGGAGGCCAAGTTCTCCATTAATTGACATAAAACCCATCGAGTTCGGAATAATAGGAGCTAAGAAAGAAATAGTTCAGCCAACTATCCTGCGAAAAACCTACACCCCAGATGACTATTTTAGGAAATTTGAACCAAGGCTGTACTCTCTTGACTCAAACAGCGATGATATGGACTCCTTGACAGATGAGGAGATCTTGTCCAAGTACCAGCTGGGCATGCTGCATTTTAGCACACAGTATGACCTGTTGCATAATTATCTAATAGTGAGAGTCATTGAGGCTAAAGATCTGCCTCCTCCAATTTCTTATGACGGTTCAAGGCAAGACATGGCTCACTCCAACCCCTATGTGAAGATCTGCCTTCTTCCTGACCAGAAGAACTCCAAGCAGACTGGAGTGAAACGCAAAACGCAGAACCCAGTGTTTGAGGAGAGGTACACATTTGAAATCCCCTTTTTAGAAGCCCAGAGAAGAACTCTGCTTTTAACTGTAGTGGATTTTGACAAATTCTCACGCCATTGTGTTATTGGCAAAGTGTCAATGCCCTTGAGTGATGTCGACCTTGTGAAAGGTGGACACTGGTGGAAAGCCCTTGTGCCTAGTTCTCAGGTAACAGAATTTATCAGATTGTTGCTACAGTTTTTCTTGCTGTTTTGGGGGGTTTTGTGTGTGTGTGGTTCCTTTGCCTGTTGGCAAGTAATGCTGTTTCTAATTAGTAATTGTCATCTTGTCAATACAGCATCTGCTGGGTTGGGATTATGGCTGGTTTTATAACTAACAGCGTGAGGTAGAGGAGCTATCTTTTATCGTCTTGAGCAAAGATCCTGTGTCAGCTCACATGAGAACGATTCAAGACTGCTCTGGAAGTCTGCACCTTGGGGAAGCTGTTCCTGTCACTGCACTGACCTGAATCCATTCTCAGGAATGCTGTGACACTGTCCCACCCAGGTCATTTCTGTGCTCTGAGGACATGAGAGCAGCTGCTGGTGCCAGTTCAGTAATGATTTGATTCGATAAAACATATAGAAGATGAAATCTACCCAGACCTAAGGCACAATGCATAAGCAACAATCTGCACAGGAGCAGTAGATTTATTTTCATCAGATTCCTGAAGGAACTAAATTTGCCATAAATATTTGTCTGATGCAAGTGGGATGTTGCTTGCATTTCAGGCATTTCAGCCATCCAGTGGGATGGGAAGAGGAGATGCAGAGGGTCTGTGTGCTTTCACCTCTGCTCTCATGAGGGTCACCTCCTTGCCAGCCAGGTGAGGGGCTGTTCAGTGGAAAGATCTGAGCTTTGCAGCCAGGAATGGTGGTTACCTACCAAATTTGCCCCTCTTGGTATCACCCACATAGCTAGAGGCATGGAACCCTGTGAAAAACCAAGAGAAAAACATAGTGTGAAGAGCATCTCAGCTGTTTGTACTAAGGACAGGAATATCACATGAGGTTAGTGTAACAAGCTTGCCTCTCCCAGTTCCTTTCCCGCTCACAAATTGCAGTTTCCAAGGAGTCTTTGCTGAATTAAACCCTGTTGGATGGTTCACTTTTTCTTTGACTTTTAGGTGTTCACAAAAGGGTGCCATAGCCAGAGATACTGGATGAAATGAGCAGTAAATCATTGACCTTGCTGCTGTCTTACATTGTGGGTTCAAGAGTCTGCTTTGGAGGGAAAGCTTCTGATCAGACACTTGTGGAAGGGAAATACCCCAAGCAGTGCTGGGAAGTGAAGCCAGCTGGGGCTCTGACTCTGCTTTGCCCCTCTGTGAGTGCAGAGGGGCTGGGAGCACTGCCTGCTCTTGCTCAGACCTGCTGCCCTGTGTAAAGGGGAGGAAGAGCAGGGCTCCAGGTAACTGCAGGAGAACCAGCTGGATTTCCTGTAACAGAAGGAGGAGTGCTGTGGGATTAACATGAACAATGTTCAGGCAAGAAAGGAAGGTTTTGGAAGTTGTACAGAAGTCAAAATCAAGGGGTCCCTGAATGTGTGTTTATGTAGGGCATGTCTTGGCATCCCATTATCCTCCTGTGATTCCCACCATGCAGTTTTGCTTCTTCCCCTGCTCCCTACTTTTGCATGATAAATACTTCTCTGTATTTTGCATCTCTTTATGAGTAACATGGACTCATTCCACAGCTAATACAGACCTTGATTAGCAAAGATCATCTCTGTCTTCATGTGCCAAGCTCAGAGCCAGCTCTTCCTTTCCCCCTCTCCAAGGTTTCATTGAAAGCTGCTGCTGTTTTCAGCAGTGCTGTCTGCTTCACCAGCATTCAAGAGTAATTATTTATGCAGAAGTTGGCATTTCTGATATTTATAAAAGGAAGGAGAAAGACAAAACTCCATTTGAATGTGCAGGCTTAAAAGCCTTTTGAATTTATCCCCTTGCTATCATATGGAAAAACTTAGGCAAAAATTCCTCCACACTTTGATCAGTAAAGTGGTCCTTTCATACCTTTTTGCTGTTTTTACCTCAGCTGGCAGACTGCAACTGTAAAGGGATCAAGTGCTTATACAGGACATCCAGGGATGGTGTTTGGCATCATCCTCCCATAGTTTCTCAATGATAAAATTTTTATAGTTCATTGAGTAAGGCATGTTTCATCCTAGTGGTGATTAAATTAATTGATCATAAGATCAAGATAAATCCTGGAAGAAGTAAAACAATAAAGCTTTTTGCTTTGAAAAAGTATTTTTAATGTCTTTTGATAAGTGATGTTTGTGCTAGAAATTTCTGAGGGTTTTTTTTAATACTAGTTGGAACCCTCTGCCTGTGGAATGATAGATTTGACATGTTGACAATTTTTTTTATACTTCTCACATTTTTGCTTGATTAGCTGAGGGACAGGCAGCCTTTATCAGTTTCTTGCTGGATTGAACCTGAGCCTGCTGAAGTGTGCTTTGTGTTGAGAGATGGTGATAGACGGGGGCAAAAAAAAAAATATCTACGTGCAGTTGCATTTTATTTTGTAGAAGGTTTCCTTGGATCCTGGAGAGCACCACAAACTGCTGTGGTGCAGTTCTGATCATTAGTCGAGGAAAATTTGCCAGTCTGGGTTGGCTGCCCTGGGGCTGTGACATGGAGCAGCAGCTGGCAGCACCCCGACAGCCACGGGAGAAAAGGCTGAAGCAGGTGCTTGGAAAAGCAGTAACAGGAGGGAGAGAAACACAGACAGTCACAGATATGATATGTGAAGATAAAAGACACAATATAGGTGATTTTTTTTTTTTTTAGCTGGAATTTATCGACAGAAACATCGTGAGCTGGAGAGAGATGGAGGAAAGTGAATCCAGATGGCAGGAGCTGTGGAGAAGTTTTCTCCTCATACTGGTGGGAGTGGGAGGACAGCAGGCATTGTGAAAGAGCAGAGAAAGAGACCAAATGACATGAGCTAAGATGAACATCTGTTTTGCACTTGCTGTCTCCACCTGGAAGCCATTGACACCGAGTGTGCTGATAAAGGCAGGTCCTTGTCCCACCATCACAGTTCCCTCATCCCAGAGCTGGAACACTGCCTTAGAACAGGGCTGTGCCAGCACCTGTGAGCTGTAAAAGGTGGGGACAGCCAGGAACCTTTTGGTATGTGCAGTGTCAGCAGGGACACTGAGCTTCTCCCAGGAGAGGCAGGGTTCATCTTCTGCAGCCAGCAGCTCTGTTGGCTCCACTGGGAGCTGGACCAAGATCAGCTCCTTGGGGCTGTGAGTGGGATTCACTCCTGTAGGGAACAAGCAGAGCACCTTCCTTGGCGAGGAGGTGGCTGTGCAGCACTGCCCTGCTCCCTGTCAGCAGTGTGTCAGAGCACAGCTGAGCAGCAGGCTGTCCTCTCAGCCTGAGGAACAGAGCTGCAGCTGCTGGGTGCCCGGGCAGAGGGTGGTGCCTGCACACAAGCACTCCCTGAGCTTGGATCACGCATTCAGCATCCAGGGGGATCGAGCCCAGAGCAGAGGCACGGGGGAGCTGCTGCCCAGTGCATCATCAGAGACAGCACCTAAGCAGAAGGACTTATTCCTTATTCCTTGTGGAAAATGTCAGTGCAGGTATTGCCAAATTCTTTGGTAGTTCTGGAGAATTTCTCTTGCAGGGTAATTAATGCCTCTCTAAAGCACGGTAGCTGCTCATGGAAAGGTTCCTGAGTCCAGTCCCCATAGGAACACTCTGCACTCCTTAAATATCCCCTGAAATGTGTGTGGCTTTGCTTAATTACCATGAATGAAGTTGGCAGGCCTCACCGTAGCTGGGCTCAGATTTGCATATTTCACCGCTAAAACTAATTCTGAAGCACATGTTCAGGACCCCAAGTTTTATTGACATATGATTCATTTCTCTTTTGGCAGATTTGAGTGGGCAGGAATAAATGTTTTAGACCAGCAGTAATGAGAGCTTAGAGATCATTCTGCAAAAGAAAAAAACCCGCCTAGTTGTGGTGGGAAAATAGCACGAAATTCCTTCTTCCCTCAAATTAAGCCATTTTTATAGTAGAGGGAGTGTGTATTGGACTTGCTTTCTTAACTTCATACTATGAGTGCACTAGAATGACCTGTCAGTTCTGATGCTCAGGATGGTACGAGGTGATTGCATGGGGCCACGTTTGCTCTTCAGCTGGGTGTTAAAATCACCCTGGAGGTTTACCTGTGGCCAGTGGAGGAGGTGCCCTGGGCAAAGCCTGGCAGAGGGCAGGATACCCCCACCCTGCAGGTCACTGGAGTTAGAACTGTGATGGGATGCTGTGATGGATGCTTGTCCATCATGATAACAACATTTTAGATCTTAACCTCTGGTTTGTTTTCGTATTTTGGCTTGTGTTGTTCTACTGTCTTCTTTTTTTGCACTCTGTATGTTTGTGTTTTCTCAGTTCTATTTCAGTGGTTTCTTTCCCCCTTTCCTATTTGAGTCTTTAAAACTCCATCACTGAAAAATTTTTCTTCTTGTCTGTTCTCTCTTTATCCTTACTTGTCTTCTTGGTCACCTCATCCTTTCCCCTCAGTGCTGTCCACTCCTTGCCCTTCCTGCAGAGGCCTGGGATGCTGTGGGGTGTATTTTCTGGAGGAGGAACCCAGAGGAGAGGCTGGTGGGGTCCAGGAGCAGGACCTCTCCATAGGATATCTTCTTCCCAAAGCGTTTTGCACAATAGAGGCTTTGTCATGGCCTTTCAAACTGAGGTAGACAGTTTGACTTTAGAAGGGGTTTTGTGACTCTCTTCATCATACATCCAGTTGGTGTCAGTTATGTAGGAAACACTGCTCCTATTATTGGAAAATATTTTTTTCTCAGGTTCTGATCCTTAATAGATAGCTCAACCTTCCCAAAACAATGGCTGTGTCACAGGATGCTGTAGAAAACTTGTTAGAGCAAACTGTTCTAAACTCAGTTTTCTAATGTGCCTGGAGGTACCAATACAGATAACCCTGAGGAGGAAAATCAATCTGAAACTTCATTAGGAGCGATGCATAGATGTCAGTGCTGATGTAATGTGCTCTGGTTCCTGTTGGAGAGGGTTTCAGCTGCAGAATTTTGCTGGTGTTGTAGCAATGCACAAGGGACAGTCTGGGGGCTGTGAGGATGGAATTACCTGGTCCAAACAGGATGTGCAAATGGCTTTAATTAAAAGCTCATCTTCCTTTGGGGGAGGCTCTTTGTGTTTCAGAGATGCCAGAAAAAAGCAGAAAAAATTCTGGTTCAAAACTTCTGGGTTCAGCCCAGGCAGTAACTGGAGAAGGTTCTGGATCACAGGCAAGCCCTAGGCTGCAAATCCAACCTGGCAGTGTAATACAGCCAGGAGTGAAATGTTAATCAGAGCTTCAGGACAGTCTCAGACATCCCAGACTTGGTGTCACTCCCGTGTCTCCTCAAACAGGAAATTGCTTTTCCACGGTCATCTGGGATCTCGGCACGAGTCAGCTCATCATCAGCATAATAATGGCAGCAGAAACGGTGCCTTAGCTGAGGGCACCTCTGCACCCTGCCTGCTGTGAGCAAAACGCTGAAGGCAAAACCAACAGCACTGTAGTTTCCTGATGGAAAGACCTAGGAAATGTAAAATCCAGGCACTTCCTTGCCCTACGAGAGCAGTGTGCCGATGGCACCCCTTGTGCAAGAGCTCACAGCCCCTTTCCTGGTCTCTGGGGATGCCCCAGTGTGAGACAGAGCAAGGGCTGTGTGCCGTGCCTCTGAGCACGGGGTATGCCTCAGAGCCTGGCCTGGAGCAGAGACTAGCCAGAGCAAAGGGATAAATGGGTATTTGTTAAAAGGTTCAATGGATATGGCTGGGCAGGGCAAGAGCCTGGCTGGGCAGCACCCAGGTTGAATCCCAAAATGGAGATTGGCCATGAAGTCCCACACTTCTATAACTTTTGGTCCGTTAGCATATTGAGTTAATTGTCCAATTACAGCTTCAGGTTATGAAGCTCCAGCCTCCTTGTTTTTCTCTCTTCACTTCAGCATTGTTTTTGTTGTTGGGTCTGAAAGTTGTACAAGTTCTCCTTGATCCCAAGCTAGAAAAGGAATTGCTTTGTCTACCTGCTCTGTGAAGAGAGCCTACCAACCTTAGTATGAAGCCCAGAACCCCACACTAAAACAGCACAGAATCTGAAAAATATAAAATCTAAAACTAATGGCATCAGGGGTCACTGGTTCTGGCAGCACAGAGTGTTTCCAGTGTGTGGTTGAGCAAGGCTGTCACACCAGCAAAGGGAGCCATGGCTTGAGCTTGTCAGGAGAAGCACAGGGAACCAAAACCTCCTGCCTTGTACCTCCTGCTGCTTGGAGAAGCCCGTGAGCTCTTTGCTTGTGTGCTAGTTCTGGCAGGTGGCTGGAGCACAGGAGAAAGCTGGGGAGCGTGGTGCCAGCCCCTGATCCGTTTTCCCGTGTGTTTGACATCCCCTAAAGCACCAGGGCAGCATTTGAAACATGTTTCCCAGATCCTCGTGGCTGAGCGGGAAGCAATGGCATTTACAGCATTCCAGGCCATTGGCTGCTGGCACTCAGTGCCTTCAAAAGGCTGAGTCACTTATCCAGGGAGCTGAGCTGTCCGGGCTCCCTTCGGAGAGCTCCTGCTGCTAAAAAGGCTGCTGGTGCTGTGCCTGCACTGGGGCTGCTCTCCTGCTGCCCTGAGCACACCCTTCCAGCCATGGCTTTGAGGCAGGGGCTCCCTGTTCCTTCCCTCAAAACAGGTAACACAAACGTGGGCACTCCTGAAAGGCATCGAGTGGCAGGAGGGGCTGTTGAGATTTGTGAGATCAGGCTTGATCTGAGACTGATGAAAGCTACTCATAGTCTGCCTGCTGTCTTTGGTGGCTCACACTCAGAGAGTATAGCATTCTACGCATCTCCTTACTCAAATTTAGGCCTAGCTTGCCAAAAAGTTTTTTCTAGAGGTGCCGAAATCCCTGTTAGGTCAGGTCCTACAGAAAATTAGGTCCTGCCTTTACTTGAGGAAGGCTGGGTGGGTTGGCCAGTGATGGTTACACTGTAGTGGCTCCTTCCATAATCCCTGCAGTGGTGATGGGGCTTGCTTCTCCTGCTGGTGCCTAAGTGGGTGTTAGAGATCCAGCCTGGCAATGTCAGTGTACATCATCAGGATTTTTTTTTTTAATGGTTCATAAATGCCAATGAATTGGAAGCATGGAGATCTGCCCTCTCTTGCTGAGCTCCATGGCTCCTCTCTGGCCCAGGGAAAAACCTTATTTCCTGCAGTTCTTGGATTAGGTCAACAGGTTCCATCCGTGGACAGCTCCACAAGTAATTATCCCAAATCTTAATGCAGATTTTCAGCACTCTAAGCCTGAGGTGACTGGAAAGGTGCTACGTCACTGCCCCATGCCAGCCTGCCACCTGGCTGTGCCAGAAGTTTGGTATTTGCAGCTGGAGCTGTTTGTCTCTCCCCAGCAGGTAACAAAATCACTGATCAGTTTCCTAATTTGCACTGTCCAAATGCACCTGAATTTCTAGGAATTTAAGCCTGAATGGAACCTGACCAACAGTGAATGCAGATGAAAGTAGGACTGGCTCAAACCAGCAGGACTGGTTAAAAATGTTGTTTATATGTTACAAAAAATGAGCTGGGGTGGAGGGCTGCCTGGTGTGGCTGCTGTTGAGGGTGGTGGTGTGGGCACTGTGATGCTTCCATCCTGTCCTGGTAATAGGATTAAAAATCACTGACTGTTCCTGATGATAAACGTGTCTGCAGGCTGTTCCAGCCACAGACCTGAGAGGGGCATTTTTGGGCAAAATCAAATGAAAGATGATAGTTTCAATCAATTAGATAGTGTTTAGACCACCCTGAACATGAGACTCGTGGATCCTTACGTTGTGCAGCCACAGGGCACCATGGTGTATGGAGGTAGGGCTTGGCCTCACCAGAGTTGGGAGTATTGTGTGCATATTGGGTCAGGCTTGTGCTGGGGAGTGCCTTTCTGGTGGAAAGAACTTAAAACCTCATATATTGAACAGCACTGTGATGTGGGAGCTGGCCCAGGTTGATGGAAGAGCTGTGCCTTCCGGGTGAGGCAGAAATACTGTAGCAGCCAAAGAAAATGCATGTGCTAAATGTGAGTGTGGGTGCTGTGGGGTCACAATACTGCCCCACAACGTGACCCACAAGATGCTGTGACAACGGGAATTTGAGTTAAGAAATCAGATCTTTTCCTGGTTGGGTTTCACAGCAGCCTAGCTTCAGTTTCCCCAAGCCACTGATGTTTTTACTAGGACTGTGCCTCGTGTGCTGGCCCATCTGCTGATGAGCCTGGTTCTTTGGGTCAGTTCAGGCTGTGGCTATTCTGAGAGCCTTTTGCTTTACTGTCTATCCATAGTCTCTGGTTTCTGTAATCTAATTTGGGGCATCAGTAACGATACTTAAATTTTTGTTATGATTGCAATACTACTGCAGCTCCTTCTCCTCTTGGGAATGGGCTCTGACAGCTGATCTAGGTTGGTTTTGGGCTGTTTGACTATTTGGGATGAAGCACTAGCTCTGCACTGCTGTGTGGACCTGTCACTAGGCAGATGGATCAATTCCCTGCCTGGACTGGCTGGTGTGTTTCCAGTCTCCAGGGTTGTTTCAGTGTGTGTATTTTGTATCTGACAGTAAGAGCCTCTCAGAGCCAGGTCATGGCAAGGGGAGAGAGGTTATTTTAAACTCTCATGTCTGAGGAGCAGTGATGTGAGCTCTCCAGCTCTTTAATTACAAGTTTTAAGCATCATTAAGTAAAAGAAATGATGGCTGAGCGTGGCTGTGGAGCTGTGGCCAGGGTGCAGGCTGGTGAAGAGCCAGGGCACACTCAGGCTGCCCTGCTCTCTGGAGGATGCCAGGGGAAGGTCTCCTCTGAGCTGCCTTGCTGTGACCAGGGAAGCATTAACCACTGCATGTCTGAACTTCCCAAGTGGTGGTGTGGTCTATGGGGGCTGGGGAGGAAAGAGGATGTCTTCTGCAGTGAGAGAGAATGTCTTCTGTGTTCTGCACATTGGTAAGATCAGAGCTACCTGGGACCATGAAAAATGGAGCAGGTGGAAGCTGCTGACCTTGTACCCCTGCCTCCTTATAGGTCCTCTTTGCATGGCTGCTGGGAACCTGGTGAAGGATTGGTGATTAGAGGAAGATCTTCATTTGGGGATAGTTTCTTTCTTGTTTCTGCTTAGCACAAGGTACCACCAGATGGTTCTTGGTTGCAGTTCAGAGCATGACTAAAATTCATTTTTCAAGCACTTAGACAAATGGGATTTATTTAATTTCTCTCCCTTCCCCTCTGAGCTCTGTTTTAAATCTCTATATTCTCTTTTCCCTGCAGAATGAAGTGGAGCTGGGAGAGCTGCTCTTGTCACTAAACTACCTACCAAGTGCAGGAAGACTGAACGTGGACATCATTAGAGCAAAGCAGCTTCTTCAGACAGACATGAGCCAAGGCTCAGGTAAAGGGCAGTGCACTTCTCACATTACTCTTGCACAGATTATATGTGCCTTCAAAGCAGAGAGATCAGTGAGGCTGCAATTTGTGGGGGACCCAGGGGGATTTGATGCTCAGTTCCTGTTAGTGTAAGGCTCTGGATGTCTGTCTTGTGTGTATAGACAACAGTAATGAAAGGATTTGGAACATTTACCCTGAGATACAACAGAGGGTTTGCCAAATTTAAAGAGCTCTGAGCCAGGCTGAGGTGAGGAAGCAGGAGCTGTGACCCCTGTGCTGTGTTCTGTAGGGCAGCCCGTGGGCTTTGCTCCCTGCTCTGGGCTCTCTGGCTGGCAGCTGCTTCATGCCTCTGTCCTCAGGTGGCTTTCCCACGTCCCTGCCTCTGCTGCTGCCAGAATATTGGCATTTTCCAAAAGGAACAGTGTGCTTGGTCTCTGTCAAGGCTGACATTAACTCTGGTTTTGGCAGGGACTCTTTTAGTCGTGCTGCCTGACTTTTGTCCCCACTGCAAATCTCTGGGAACAGCGTGGGGGGACAAGCTGCAGCCATTTCCAAAGGCCATTTCCCAGCACAGTCCATCCCTGTGGTGCCCAGCCCTCGTGAGCAGGGCTGCTGACTCATGATCCCTGTAACACAGGGCCTGTGCTTTGTGCTTTTTGCCAGATCCCTTTGTGAAAATTCAGCTTGTTCACGGATTAAAATTAACAAAAACCAAGAAGACCTCCTGCATGCGGGGCACGATAGATCCCTTCTACAATGAGTCCTTCAGCTTCAAGGTTCCACAGGAAGAGCTGGAGAATGCCAGCCTGGTGTTCACAGGTAACTGTGGGGGTGGTGTTGGCTTGGCACAGCTGAACAAAGCAGTTCTGGCTGTGCAGGGACTGCTTCTCCCAGCCTGCAAGGGGTGCCCATCCCTGGGCTCTCCTGGGGAGCTGCAGTAGCACTCTGTCCTCTGCAGAAGCTGACCCCAGCATTGCCACCCAGCCTGGCTGGGAGTCAGCCCTGTGCTTAACTGGTCCCAGTCAAAATGCTTCTGTGCAGAGCAGGAGGAGGAGCATTCATTGCCCTGGTCAGTGGCACCCAGCCTGGGCATAAGGTCAAACCTGAGAGGAATGACAGGACAGCAGTGAACAATCACAGAGCCCAGGCACTGGCAAAATAACTTCTGGTGCTTGATGTGGTCTGCTGGTGAGAGGAGGCACCTAAAGATGTTCCACACTGACCTCAGCTGTTCTGTGAGCAGGGCTTGCTCATGCCTTTGTTCCTAGAGGGCTGGGACTCAGTGCCAGGCTGAGATGGACCCAGGTCAGACCACAGAGCCTGGGGACCACGAGCAGGCTCAGAGCTGGCCTCACTCAAGAGCTTTGTCAGCACTGGAGATACTTTGCTGGGATAGGAATTTTCATTTTTAAACAGTTTCTGGATCTCCTGTATTTGTTCTCGAGACATGAGGACAGGCAGTGGGGCCTTGGTGCTGTGAGCAGGAGTGGCAGAGCCCAGGGATGCTCCCTGGCTGGGCTGCAGTCCTAGACCTGCTGAGGCTGGTGGCATTCCCTGCCTTTTCCCACCATGAGTCCTGAGCAGGGCTGCAGGGACCCCTGTGAGGGGTGGGGTGCCCTCCCATGCCATGGCCTCACCCCCCTGTGGAGCTCAGGCACCTTCAGGAGCAGGGTTGGACCTTCTTGCCCTCTGCAGGGTCAGAGGAGCTGTGTGGTGGGCTCTCTTTTACCACATTGGGCTCTCATGCTTCACAAACACTTTTTTTGGACAACTTTCCACCCGTTACCCACCAGAAAAAATCTGCTTCTGAAAGGGTGTATTCTGTAGTATTTTTTTAATTTTACTTTTTACATGGAAGATACAGGTGTCCAAGCTGGTTCAAGGAGGCTTATTCCAACCCATTAGTTTGTTTTCAAACATGTTACACCAAAAAGTGATGCTGATTAGCAATTTAAATTTTGCCCTTCAGGCTCAGAAATTTCCTCAGCAAAACACCTATAATTAATCACTGCTTTGCATGTGTGTCACCCTGAGTGTACCTTGCATGTGCAGTGATGGGTTTGTTCTTGGAAGCTTCCATCAGGTGATCTTGTGCCAGGTGTGAGTCGCTGGATTCTGTTTTCCCCTTTTCCTGCTGGAAGCAGAAAAGGCAAACAGAGCAGCAGCTCTCTGCAGTTGGTGAGGGGAACACTCTGCTTCTCCCTGCAGTGAATGAAGTTAGGATTAATGGGTGGGTCTCTGAGTATTTTTTTTTTTCTGTGCAAAGGGGTGTATTCCCAGCTGAGCCAGTGGGAAGCTGGCTGATTCATCACCCTGTGTCACACAGTTGGATTTCAGCACTGAGCCTCCTAAGGGAGGCCTCATTTTATAAGTGGCATATTGCTAGCTTTGAACATTGCAATAAATAATTCCAAGACATAAACGACCCCAGCAGCTTCCCAGCTGGGAAGGAATGTGCTTTGGGAGGAGCAGGGGCCCAGGTTCCCTGGCTGCCCTTGGACTGGAGGGTGAGGGGCAGTGTGGGCACTGCCTGGGCACCCTGGGCTGGTGCTGCTGCTGTGCCTGGGACTCTAGGTGTGAGATGTGAGGTTGGTGTAGCCAAAGAGAGCTGCAGCCTGGGGTGCTGGTCATGTTTTTGTGTGTTTCAGCCTTCTGCTGGGTCGGTGCCTGCACTCTCTGGATCAGGGACAAGGTGGTGGTGAAGATGCTGAGCCACATTCAGTGTTCATCCAAGGGACACATTTGCTCCTGATGCTGTGGAGGTGTGTCCCCAAGAGGGAGTGCAGCACCAGGTTTTTCCTGTGTGCATCCGTGGGCTCTGCTGAAAGGAGTTTCCGAAGTTTCTGAGTTCCCCACAAAGCTCCTTCTTGGCACCTTACAGAACTGTGTAGCTGAAGGACTCGTGAAAGGCTTTGGGATCTTCTGTTAAAAGATAATCAAGAACAAATGTTTGGCACTTTGGGTATCTTGCAATGTGAGGATCTCTATTTTGCATCTCTGCATAGCAGGGGTATAGTTTTGTTTTGTTGGGTTTTTTAAACTTAGATGCTTTGGGGTTCTTTTTTGCTACAGTGGTGATTCTTTCTGTTGTGTATTTTGTTTGTAATTGTTTTTTATTTCTTTTCTAATCCATATCTCTAGTCATTAGGTCAGTTAATTAAATTTGCTGTTGAGTCAAAGTCCAATTGAAAAGCAAAATAATCCTGCTTGAAGGGGGGGTGATGATGTTTTGAATGGAGAGAGAGAGCTGTAAAAGTAGTCATGGGAGCCAGAAGTGAGTATGTGTCTTCAGTAATTTAAAGGAACCTTTATTGTGGCTTCATCTTTTGGACCCAGTCTGCAGCTGTCTTTACACTGGCTTGGCTTCACTGGAAAGCTCTGGAACTCTGCCAGTTCCCCTCAGCTGGGGCTCCTGGCTCCCAGTGGGGCTGGTACCACACTGCAAAGTAAGGCACTATCCAGAAAAAGTAAGATTAATTTTGATTTTCCCCCTGTGTGTTTTTCTCCTGTGCATCTTGAATAAATCTGTCTGTGTTCAATGCACTCTGGTGTGGATTCCTCCATCGTTTTGCTGTGATTTAGCAAGGATGGTGTGTGCAAACAGTGAGGACATGTGCTAAAGCACCATCCCTGCTTTCCTGGTGGTGCTCTGGAGAGCTGAACTCCAGACCAAACTCAGGGCTGAAGCACAGCTGGATTTGGAGAGAGGCCCTGGGTGCCTCCAAGATGATGTGCACAGGAAGAGCTCTGTGTTAGCCAGGATTGGAGAGGGGATGATTGGGCTGGTTCTTTGATCTCTCCTCCTCCTTAGGCATACAAGGATTCAATACTGTAAATTACTGGCATTTGCAGACCAAAATGCTTCTCCTTCCACGCTGGTGCAGGACTCCCTGTACTAGCTGTCTTCCTTCCTTCCTGTGTTCCTTCCTCAGGTGCCACTGGAGCTGTCACTAACTCACCTGTCCCAGTTCAGTGCCCGAAATGAGGTGGGGTGAGCTCTGGTGGAAATGTCTCTCCAGGAAAAAGCATCCAGGGTCAGAACTGCTGCAAGTATTGTCTGTTAACAGCTTCTCCCCAAAAGAGGCTGAAACCAGGAAAGCCACTGATACTCATAACAAATCTAATACCCTGAAAAAAACCCCAAACAGATGAGTGAGGCACAGCTGGTGCAGAGGGTGTTTGACTTTCACTTACTTCATCAAATGTGTTGTCTAGGTAATGGTTGGCCATATACATATTGTAACAGAAATGCACTCTTTGGGGTGGTTCCTTTTTTCCACTCTCTGAGGTTCTTTTGGTAACCTGACACATCCCCTGTGTGCCATCCTCTTCTTGAGTGCAGGCAAGCCATGGGCTCACCTCCTGGGTGCAGAACTGGGGCAGTTGTGAAGGCAGGGTGTTCTCCTAACCGTGTACACTTGTGAACAAAGGTGTTACTCTGTCTGATGGCAAGGGGAGGGTGGAGTTTGGCCCCGACAGCAGCACTGGCAGCTGCTGCCCAAGGTCATTTCCATGAAGAGTTTTCGAGATGCAAGTGCAGCCTCTGTGCTTGGGAGGGCTGGATGATGGGCGCCCAGAGAGCCTGTGCTCTCCCCACTGAGGGATTTTGTGCTGTCCTCTAAATCTCAGCCTTACTGTCAGAAAGCTTGGGCTGTGCAGCAGGACGGCAGACAACACCTGAAACCTGAGCACTGTAGTGTTTTGTTAATGATTATAATGTTGTTAATAACAATCATCAGTAATGCTGTTTGCACTGCAGTAAAGCTCAGATGGCCCAATCAAAACCACCAGCACTCCAGGGCTCCGAAACTGTGTCTCGGTGACTCCTCAGCATCTTTTCATCACTTACCACAAAAAAGACAGCCTTCAGCACTCACAGTTAGGGGGTATTTGTCTCCCTGAGGTCCTTGTGGTGACTGTGTGTCTCTCTCCATTTAAATCAGCTCTTGAGCATGTTTGCATGGCAGGCTCTTTAGTGCTTGTGGCACAAGCAGAGTCCCCAAAGAGGGAGAAATCACCTTCATGCTCTGGGTACTCTCTGTGCAATTGTAGAGGTAAAATCTGCTTTGCCTTCTGTCCTGGCTGGAAGTGTAGCTGAGCTGGGACAGCCCTGGGGCTGATGGTGTCTGATGGAGAGCAGTGGTGGGGCTGAGCCCCTGCTCTGCTCCTGTGTGGAGGTGGCCATGGCCCCAGCAGGGTGCTTGCCTGGGAGGGGGAAGCAGGCTGGGCCAGGGTGAGCTCTCAGGTGGAGAGATGGACCTTGATACCTGTGTGAGCTGCACTGGTGACATCTTCACAGCCAGGCCTGGCTGAGGGTGCAGCTCATGGGCACTTTGTCTCCTGGCAGGATTTGGTGTGACTCCTCACTTTTCAATATGTTTTAAAAATTGGCAATGTCTCTGTTTTCTGTAAATATTTAGGACTAGTTTTCAATTTCTTTTTTTTTTTTTTTTTTTTTTTTTCTTTTTTTTTTCTTTTTTTTTTCTTTTTTTGTTTTGTTTTGTTTTGTTTTGTTTTTGTTTTTTTTTTAGTATTTTTGATCCTGAGAGAGTGTTGAGACTTTGCAGACCTGTACCTGTGGTTTCAATGGCTGCAGCAGAGGGGCCCTGGCAATGCTATCAGCCATCTCTGTGCCCCAAGTGCTGTAAGAATGTGTGTCTCCAGACCCCTGGATAATAATGCTTTAATCCAGGGCTCTAATGAACTTCCAGTTAATAGGCAGTACTTGATTAAAATAACAGATTGCTGTTCAATAGCAATATACCTGGTTCCTCTGTTGGCCTATTTTCAGTTGGCCTTTAGGAAAATATGGGGAGCATTTAATGAAGTTTGTATTTTGAAAGTAATTATTGGTGTGTATTGATAATGATGCAGTTCTGAGTATTGGGTTGCTTTCACTGAAATGTTTTCTTTTAGAAGCAATGCTCCTGTTTCAGTAGGATGTAGAGCTAACAGGGCTTTACAGTGGTGTTCTTTTAATTAAGAGACTGATTTCCAAATGTCCCAATAAGCTGAGCAGGTTGAAGGCTGGCAAAGTTTTTGTCTCGAGGCTTCTCCAGAAATATATCTGAATTTTGATTTCCCTGGCTATGTGGAAATACAACCTTGAGATACCAAATCACCTCTAGCTGCTGTTTGCAGGGATGGAGACCACCATGTGTCTGGAGTCATCACACATCTCCATTCTGACTTGCCCATCTCTCCATTCTCCTGTTGCTTTCCCACAAGAAAACCCAACAAACATTCAGGCACTTTGTCTTTTGCACACACATATAGAGAAGAAATCTCTAATATATGAGTCAAATTAAACTGCTTTTTTCCCATGCTGGATGCAGGAGGAGGAAGTGGTTTCTCTTTTCAAATACTATCATGTTAGGCACCATAACATCTCCTAGATGGGTGAATAATTAGACAACTCACTGCTAGAAAATTGTTTCTTGTCATCTATTAGACATGTCTTTTGGAAGTGTTGGGCTGTCTGTATATTTCCTGTATCTAGAGCTCAGAAGCAAAATCTAATCCCTGATTAAACCTGTGTAATCCTATTTTAGCCAAAGGAGAAAAAAATGGAAAAACCCCCACTGATATCAGCACTGTGTTTTCTGGGGATTTATACCTGTTTAATTTCAATCAGAATTTGGCCTTTGTGTTATAAAACACTTCATTAGTTTATGCAGCAGACACCATATGGTCCATGCCCAGGTCTGGGAGAGCAGAGAGCTCCTGGCTGGTGCCTCCTGCCCTCCCAGGCCCTCCCAGGTCTGGTGGCCACAGGAGGTGGCCCAGCTTGTCCTGTGAGGACACTGGGAGAGGGGCTCAGGGGGATGTGCTGGCAGGGGAGACCCCTGAAGCCCAGCCTGCCTGGCAGAGCCCCTTCACAGGGCTCTGTGAACATGTCCACATGTCCAGATCCCCTCTGGGAGGAGAAAGGGCCCCTCTGCTCTCCATTCTCAGTGCCCCTCTGTGACTTCTGGTCTCCATGGCAGGTGCTGCTGGTCAGCCTGGAGCAGAGGGCTGGTCAGAGATGCTGAGTGGGGTCCTGCAGGCCCAGTCCTCTTTTGGGGTCACTCAGGGAAGATGCTCTGGGGTTGGATTTGGCTTTTGGCAGCAAACTGACTGCTTTAACGAGGAGGAGTGAAACACCATTAATCAGGGTGAGAGCAACAAGATGCTGACACTTCCTGATCCGATCTGTTACTTGCTTAGAAGGCAAAATTAGATTCATCAAGTTGCCTGACTTAGTTAATAAATGTACTGCCTCTGATGTGGCAGAAACTGCCTGTCCTGGAGTTCTCTGTAATCTTTTGGTAGTCTTTTTCTCCTAAAGAAAGGAGCAAACCCTCCTCTCTCCAGGCTGATGATAGGTTTGCTCCTTTTGCCAAGCACCTTAATTTAAGCAGTGTCATGGCTCTCCTGCCCTCAGCCCTTCATCTTGTTTGGCTCACGCTGTAGTGAAAGGAATTCTTCAAGTGTCTTGCATGGCCATAATCTGCCTGTGTATCAAATGAAGGAAAGTCTGGGTGGCAGGACCTGCTGTGGGCAGCAGAGCAGTGTCTGGAAGTGGAATGCCTGTGCCTGGCCCTGTGGCTGTCACAGAGATGGATGATGGTGCAGGCAGAGGCTGCCTCTCCTTTGTGGCTGTGCCTGCCTGCGTTTGCAGGTGCTGTGTGGCACTGGTGCTGGAGCCTCTTCCTGTGAGGTGTGTAAATATGCATGAAGATCTGTGTGCTTTGTTGGATCTGGGGCTCATAGTGCAGAGAATTAAGATGCAATTTTTAAAAAAGGGGAATTGGAAGTGGAAAAAGCCAGCCATAGATATTTCTCCTCAGTATCCTCTGGGCTGCTGTGATAGATGCATCCAGCCCATTATTCCAGTTTCTCCTGATGAGGTAATTTCATGAGGTGTCATCCTTGCATGCCCTGGAGATCTCTGCAAGACATGCTTGTGCATTTGCACTTTCCCTGCACCCTGGAACCCTGCTGTCTGCTGCAGGAGTTTCCTCTCCCTGTCTGAGTGCAGACTGTGGTTAGGCAAAGCCTGGTTTGGGGTGCAGGTGCAGGAGCCCCAGCCAGAGCACAGGGGCTGCCCCTGTGGGAGGTTTCCAGTCTCTTGCTGTGGCCCTCTCCCCCGTGGGGCAGCAGCTGGGTGCTGGGTCTGTGTGTGGCCATGTATCCAGCAGTTCCAGTTCCCTCTGGAGCTGGGCAGGTGCAGCCTCTGCAGGGAGGAGTTGCACAGAGGAAGGCTGGAAACAGAGCTTAATGTGCCCATCAGACCCTGCTGGAGATTAAACTGATAAATGGGAAACCATGGCATGTTCTCCCGTGCTTTTCTCTCCTCTCTACTAAATATGACAGGCCATGCTCGGGGAGCAGGGGGCAGGATTTGGGCCATGCCTGTGACCTTCTCAGTGTGCATCATTAGCCCAGCTGCTGCTGCTCCTTGTAGCACCTCTTTGTGCTAAACAGCCTTTTAATATTGATGTCAAGCAGTTCAGCGGCAGTTTTCAGTCCTACTTAACCTGGCAGCTCAGCCCCACTGGCTGAGGCAGGACTGGGCTCTGTGTCCTGGGCTCTGTGTCCTGGGCAATGGGCTCCTGGGCAATGGGCTCCTGAGCAATGGGCTCCTGGGCTCTGGCTCCTGGGCAATGGGCTCCTGGGCTCTGTGTCCTGGGCTCTGTGTCCTGGGCAATGGGCTCCTGGCTCTGGCTCCTGGCATGGCTCCTGGGCAATGGGCTCCTGGCAGTGGGCTCTGGCTCTGGCTCCTGGGCAATGGGCTCCTGGTCTGTGTCCTGGGCTCTGTGTCTGGGCTCTGTGTCCTGGCAATGGCTCCTGGCTCTGGCTCCTGGGCTCTGTGTCCTGGCAATGGGCTCCTGGGCAATGGGCTCCTGGGCAGTGGCTCCTAGTCCTGGCTCTGAGCAATGGCTCCTGGGCTCTGGCTCCTGGGCTCTGGCTCGTGGGCAATGGGCTCCTGGGCTTGGCTCCTGGGCAATGGGCTCTGGCTCTGGCTGTGGGCAATGGGCTCCTGGGCTCTGGTCTGGGCTCTGGCTCCTGGCAATGGGCTCCTGGGCTCTGGCTCCTGGGCTCTGGCTCCTGGGCAATGGGCTCCTGGGCTCTGGCTCCTGGGCAATGGGCTCCTGGGCTCTGGCTCGTGGGCAATGGGCTCCTGGGCTCTGGCTCCTGGGCTCTGGCTCCTGGGCAATGGGCTCCTGGGCTCTGGCTCCTGGGCTCTGGCTCCTGGGCAATGGGCTCCTGGGCTCTGGCTCCTGGGCTCTGGCTCCTGGGCAATGGGCTCCTGGGCTCTGGCTCCTGGGCAATGGGCTCCTGGGCTCTGGCTCGTGGGCAATGGGCTCCTGGGCTCTGGCTCCTGGGCTCTGGCTCCTGGGCAATGGGCTCCTGGGCTCTGGCTCCTGGGCTCTGGCTCCTGCCTGCTGGAATGGGCAGATGTGTGGAGGGGGCACTTTCTGAGACCCCACCAAGTGCAGAGGCTGAACGGGAAGGGCAGGAAGTGCTGATGGGTCAGTGCCAACAGGGTTGTGGTCTTGCCAGAGAGACCATGAGATCTGTGTCCTCAGGGGGACTCTGCCCTTCAGTTGCCCGTGTACAGCCTTGGGCAAGTTTTTGCCAGTTTTCCTGTTCTCTGAGTGAAATGGCTTTAGTTGCGTTGCAGGTGATGGTGTGGGTGGCTGAGGCGGAGTTAATTGGTGGTGCTGGAGCGGAGAGCTGCGGCTGCACGCCGGGATTGCCCCGCCTTGCTCCCGGAGAGGAGAGGCGGCAGCAGAGGCGCTGTGCAGCGCTGCCGTGATGCCGAGGCACTGCTCTGCTCACCTGGCAGAGGCTTTCCAGGAGGTGCAGACGTTTCTTGGCCCCAGCTGCAAAGGTCCCCATCCTGTAAATGACACTGACAGTCCTCAAGTTAGCTTAAGGAATTTTTCTTAGTTACTGCTCCTCTCTGGTCATTCCAAGGATGCTAGTACGTTCACTCAAAGAATGAATTAGTTTCTAAAATGCCAACTTAAATTTTACTGTTGCACATAACTCATAGATGACTTAGTGATCATAGTGATTTGCAGTCGTGCTCTGCACAAGCACTCAGTTTGCAGGTCCCAGTAGAGAGGCAAAGGAGAGGGAATGGTGAAAGGCATTTTGGCCCGATCTGATGCCAGGGCTAATGCCACCCAGGCAGCCTCATGGCTTAATTCCATAGTGCCATGGCCAACAGCTGACTGGCAAAAAGTGATTCCATGTGTGGCAGGGGGCAAGGGAAAGCTGAGGCTGCAGCTGTCCCCAGAGCTGTTGGAGCTCCAAGGCCCACTGCACCCCCTGAAGTCACTGCCCTGCTGGCCAGCAGCTCTTGGGTGTGCAGTGCCTGGCAGGGCTGTGCCTCAGCACTGCAGGGAGCAGCCAGGCTGGAGGGCTCAGCCTTCCCTCCTGTGCAGGACCCCTGGGGGGGACATGGGCCCCGACCCCAAAGAAACATTCCATGTGGCACCCAGGCCCCCATCAGCTGTATATGGATTGTTTAGGAGCACTGCATCAATAAGTACATAACATGAAAATGTTTTATTTACATCATGTACCTTGTCCTCAAGAATGCAACCCTTTTAATGGACATAATGAAACACGATTTTCTTCTGTATTTCAGCATTTCTATTATAAAGAATGTCTTTTCTTAAAAAGCCATTCTGTTTCCAAATATGTTCCTCTGAAGAGCAGCTGCAGAAGGAATTGGTTTGACCTCTGTTTCTTTAATTGCTTTTTGCTCTGTTGGCTTAGAAATGAATGTTGCTATTGTGTAAATTACTATGACAGTGGAGAAAGAGCTCATGAGATCAGGTGTGTCGTTTCTGTCAGGAAAATATGCTTCTTAAATGGAAAGCAGCATCTACCAGTTCATAACCAGAGTCTGGGTCAGTCTGAAAATCCCAAATGTTAATTACTTAATTTTCTGCTATCAAGCAGCTTCACAGTGTCACTGTTTTTGTGGCCAAGGGCAGATTGAATCTGAGATTTACCATGAGCTCCTTTCAGACTCTGTCAGGGGATGTTCAGACATCAGGGAACACAGCTCAGTCCACTTGTACAGTCACCTGGACTTAGTGTGTGGCAGAGTGCTCAACTGCTGCCCATGGAGCTTCTCCACCTTTGCCTGTTATGGAACAAGCTGGAAGGAAAGGGCAGGAGCTCTTTACCCTGCCAAGGCTGAATGTGTGAGTTTGTGTGGCTCCCGTGCAGGGGGAATGCAGCCAAGGTTGTCACTGTGTGCAGGGGCAGAGGGTATGCTGCAGGCTGCCTGTCTGCAGGCTGTTCTCAGCTCTGCAGGCTGCTGCTCTGCTCTGCAGGCTGCTGCCCAGCTCTGCAGGCTGCTGCTCTGCTCTGCAGGCTGCTGCCCAGCTCTGCAGGCTGCTGCTCTGCTCTGCAGGCTGCTGCCCAGCTCTGCAGGCTGCTGCCCAGCTCTGCAGGCCTTCCCTGCTCCGAGGGGCTCCAGGTGTCCCCAGGGACACTGCTGCACTGGCAGGTGCCCTGCAGCCCGGGCAGGGCCAGCCCCTCCGTGGGGAGCAGCGTCCCTGTGGCTGTGGGGCTGTGCCCGAGCCCCCGCAGCGCTGCTGTGGCACACCAAGGAAAGGGGTACTGATAGTACACGCTGATGAGTTTGTGTCTTTTGAAAAATAGGGATTTTGGAGAAGTGAACTCACAGTCTTCTTTTGAGCAAGTCAAAAACTGGAGCAAATTCATCATTGGTGATTCCTAGGAAAAATATGATCAGTCAATTTTTTTTTAGAAGTTGCTATAAATCCTACAAAGTATTAACTTTGGTTCAAAATTGTACCTTTTGTGGTTTAATTGATTATTCTATTTAAGTTATTAGATACCTTTGTGAATAAATTTTGAATGATTAACTAGATTCATATAACATACTTCATCAAAATTTTGACATTATATCCACTTTTTTTTTTTTTTCAGGTCAAAGCCTAAATTCTAATCAGTTGAGAAGTAGGGAGAATTCCAATAGCTGGAAACGTTGATCTTTAACATTATTGAAAGTCTATTTTTTGGGGCTTAGAACAGAGAATAATTGAAAAATTATTATATACAGGGGTCTGTGCTGCTGCTGCTTCTGCAGGGCTTTGGGGCAGGCTGAAGGGTCAGACCCAAGTGCAGACGGTGCAGCAATGGCTGCTGCTCGTTGGAGCCCAAGAGAATGGTTGCTCCCCTGTTTGAGAAGTGATGCTGCAGCCAGGGAAGGACTGGGGAGCTGCTCCCTTCCCTGTGTCTATATGGGAGCACCAGTGCCTGCTTCCAGCTGCTCACCTGGGCCTGTGGGCTCCTGCTGTTCTCTTTTCCAAGCTGCTCTTGGACGTCCTGGTAGCAGCAGCAGGGAAAATGGCGCTCCTGAATGTGAGTCAAGGAAAGGCTTTATTTTCTCACTGCCAACTCCAGCCCCTTCTGGGGTAAGGTGGGTTCCACAGCTTGGTGAGCTCAGCCATCAGCAGATTGCTCAGCAAATCCTGGCCAGTCAGCAGTGGAATTCAGCAGTTAGCCTCCCAGAAAGGCATGTCCTTGAGTATAAAAGGCTTCTGAACTGATGGGTAAAGCTGAATTTTTGGCACACAAAGACCTCTCATCTTTTGAAAGAGCTGCTGTGGTGAAGCTGTGAGTTTGTAAACCTGAGGTCAGTCCAGTGCTACTTCTTATGGTCTATGAGTGAATAAGCATTTGGCCTTGGAAAATGTCTTCCCTGTTCCTCAGCAATAAGTCTCTGTGCTATCTACAGTAGTTGATGATAGAAGCAACAATGCTTGTATAATTAGTCCATTAATACCCCAAAGGACTCAGCATGCTAATTACCTGACACAATGAGATTAGCAAGTTGCATTACAAGAATTCAAAATACTTGGATCTACAGTAGAATAACAGGTGCCCTTAGTTAGCACACCTGCCTGTTTTACAGTATTTTAGAAGAATCAGTATGCCTGGGGTACTTCTCCACCGTTAATTTATCCTGTGATTAATTGATGGCCTGTAAGGCTTCTTGGTTTAAATTACTTGGTACTCTCTCCCAGGATTAGGCTTCATCTTCCTTCATTTTAACAAACAAACAAACAAAAAAAAAAAAAAAAAAAAAAACACACAACCCCCCCACCACCAAAACCCCAAACCAAACCAAAAAACACAAACAAACACACACACACACACCCAAACCCCAAAAGACCACAAAAACGTCCTATTGAAAATTTTGGATTTCGGGTATTTTTACATGGTTTTATCACAATATTTGATTTCTGTAGGCTAATAAATCATAGCAAAACATTTAGTATAGTCCTGCTAGCTGTACCTGTGATCTGCTGCCTTGTAGAACTCATTAATAACCCTGACAAGCTGTGTGTTAGTTGGAGATGGATGGCTTAGAATTCCTGTCTCCTCAGAAGGTGGCCTTTCCAAAAAACAACAGCTGGCCTCTTGACAGGGGCACTTGCTTGGCAGCACGTCCTGATGGTATCAGCCCTAGATAACTGATGGTGACAGGCAGAAGAGATGCAGTCTTCCTGCTGGGGTGGTGAACCCCAGATCATTTCTAAATGTCTTTTGAAGGTAGACTTGCAGGGCTCTGAGTTGCAGGGTAGAATTTTTTTTTTAGAGCAATTACTTGGACAAATTACTTGTGCATTTGCAGGTTTGCTGTCACCTAAATATCCACAGGTAATTGGGTGAGCAGAAGCATCTCTGCCCATACACTGTGTGTGTCAGAGCTGTCGGAAGGGATAAAGTGAGATGTGGCCTGGCACTGCTTGATTTCAGGACTGCACTGGCAGGTGGCCCAGAGCAAGATCCCAGACTGGTACAGAGGTGAGGAACCAGCCTTTGCAGAGTGTGGAGATGGCAGAGGGGCAGGTTAAAGTAAGGCTGATCAGTTGGGGGGTGTATTATAGTATAATAGTATGTATTATCTTTGCCTCGACAAAGTTGTGGTCAGCAGTGAGGTGGAGTGTGCTGTGCTCGGTGTGCTGCCTGCCTGTGAGGGTGTGCACACAGCGGGGTGATGCCATGGGGGTTCCCAGACGTTGTTTTGCTGCCAGTGCTGGTTCCCAGCAGCCCTGGAGAGCTGGTGCTGCTGGCTCCACGCCAGGCTGAACATGCTCTGGCTACACCAGCCCAGCTGGATTTGGAGCTCCTGTAGACATTTGTCCTTAAAAATTCCTGTCTTTCCTGAGGAGATTTTTAATCGTTAATACTCCAGGCAGTGCCTGTGGATATCCTGGCTTTAGTTTGCAAAGACTTTGTTTCAGCTTTCTAATGAGGTAAGGCCAGGCTTCAGTTCGCAGCACATGAAGTGTTTCTGCTCCTGCCTGGTGGGAGTGTTCAGCCTTTCCAAGGATCAGGCCCATCATTAGGGTTTGCTGCTGTCTGTGATCTTTCCTTCCAGGAGACTGGGCTAATCCGAAGGACAGGGTGTTGGGTTGATGTCTCTCCCTCAGTTGCTTTCCTGGACGTTTAACAAGTAGCTGCAGTGATAATTATGGCAAATTGTTACTGTGTAAACATCCTGCTGACAGCCTGGACATGTATAATTCCTGTCTCTGAGCAGGAAAGGCTGTCCATAGCTCTGGAGTGCTCTGTGTGATGTGCCTTTGGAGGAAGGCAGTTGGAGATGCTGCTTCTGCATTTCCCCGGGCTCAGGCTGCTGGGCTGCTTTTGTGATTTCATGATGCCCAGGCAGAGCTTTTGGCACTTCTTTACATAATGAAATTCTCATTCAGGGCCAGGCTGGACAGGACTTTGAGCGGCCTGCTCCAGTGAAAGGTGTCCCTGCCCACGGCAGGGAGGTTGGAATAGGATGATCTTTGAGGTTTGTTTTATGAATCTGCCTTACTTATCCATGGTAAATTCCGTGGAAACTGTGGATTTGTGTCTTGTTTATTTGACTTATATTTCAGTCTGTAAACTGAAACACAATTTCGGCTTATTTTATTCCTTCCAAGCTCCTGTTTCTTTAACATTTTCCAGATGCTGAGTTACATACCAAGAGTGCCAGCATCTGGCACCTGGTGTGGGGGGACATTTGGATTCCTGGGGCGGGGCTCTGGGTGGGCGAGCGGTGTTTTTTGCTTTGACCAGTCTCCGTTTCTGCTCCCCCGCAGTGTACGGGCACAACGTGAAGAGCAGCAACGACTTCATCGGGCGGATCGTGATCGGGCAGTACTCGACGGGCGCCCCCGAGTCCAACCACTGGCGCCGCATGCTGAGCGCGCACCGCACGGCCGTGGAGCAGTGGCACAGCCTGCGCTCCCGCCAGGAGTGCGACCGCGTCTCGCCCGCCTCGCTCGAGGTCACCTGAGCCGGGCACGGCCAAGGCGGGCGGGCGCACGACATGGACACGAACCACCGAAACACCCACCTCACCCCCCAGCGCCCCGCGGAGCCCCGGTGGATGGCAGCGGCGCCAGCACGCAGCCAGCCGTGCCGGTCCGTGTCCCAGCCGCTGCCGGGCCGCCCCCGCGCTGCTCGCATCCCGCGGGGAGCGCGGCGCGGGCTGTGCCTACGGGAAGCGCCGAGTGGGTGGAGGAGCTGGGAGCTGCCTCTGCTGTCCCTCCAGCCCAGATCCATGGCTCATCCTCTCGGAGATATAAGTACCCGTGTGCTCTCATTGGTGAACGTGGTAATTCGGCTAGAATATTTTTTTAAACGGTAGAACCTGTGGTGAAATCGATTCCGACTGCGGTTTTGTCCTTGTGCTAGTTTTCACAGAATTAAGCTGCTGTTAGTGCGTGTGTGTGTGTGCCGGGGCACGCATGGGGCCCCACGTCGGACGGATCCCACGTCCCGTCAGCGGTGACCTACCAGTCTCAATAGCAGTCTGTGTGCGTAGTAGATTAAGTGCTGAGATAGCAAAATAAACATTTCTAATAGCATTTGTACTGGGAAAACCAGCTCGCGTCCTTTCAAACATGCTGTGCAAAAAAAAAAAAAAAAAAAAAAACCCAACCTGCTCCAGGGACTTTGGTGGTTAAAAAGACCCAGAAAACACATTTTTTTTCTCTCACAGACTGCAGTGGCTCTTTCTGTGTTGTGTGTGTTTACCCAGGTAGTTCTTCAGGTCACCAAGTGAACTTAGTTACAGTCAAGCTGTCTTGTTGGTTGCTTCTGTACATTTTATTTTTACACAGTGTATTGTCTGGTATGATGCAGATTGTATATTTATTGAAAATAAAATTCTATTTAATTGTGCCACATAGATTGGGGTGGTACTTGTTAAATTCACGTTTGTGTTGAGCTCCTTCAGTTATGCTTATGGCAGAAAAAAAGCCAAAATATTGGCAGTTACCCTGGTATTACTCACTGCAGATGAACTGGGAGCTGTTTGAGAGAAACTGGGCACCTGCTGGTGGAGGTCGGTCTGCAGTGTGAGCTGGATACCTTGGTCTGGCCATGGTGGTTCCCAGCCAGACCCCACATAACACCCTGGGAGTTGGACGTGTCAGACTCCAGAGATGGCACATGGCAGGATGGGCAGCGCACATCTCCTTCCTTTGTTCATTAAATGAAACCCCAGTACCTCCTGTGCTTTTAATATTTTGATTTTTAAAAAGGAAAAAATAGCACATATGCCTTTTTCACCCCTATTTGTTATTTAGCTGCTGCAGCTAGGGTCAGGTGAGTCTTAAAAAGCAAAGCAAGACCCAACCACACCAAAAAACCCAAGCCAAAAAACCTCAGTGCTTGCTTTGGCAGGTGTCAGCGTGTGGGTCAATAATCCCTGCTGCTGTCCAGGTGTTCCTGCTCCAGGGCTGTGTTGTAGCTCTGATACCAGCATCCCTTCAGCACTTTGCCCATGGCACTGGCTCCCTGCTGCTGTCCAGCACAGCTGCTCTGTGTTAGCAGCACACAGCAGTGGGGCAGTGGTGCCTGCAGGGCTGGCCAGGGCCATCCTGGGCCATCCTCTTTCTGAGCACACTGTGGATGCTGGGCATCAATTCTAACCTGCCTCTCTGCAAGGTGAAATTTCTTCTCTGTCCTGCAGTGAAGTTGATGGCAAATCTCTGTTCTCTGGCTTCCTCCTGGTTTGTCTCATCCAAAAATCACAGTGGAGAGGGACCCCACAGGCAGTCCTGGGTAAATGTGCTGTAGGAGGCTGATATCTTCCTGAACTCATGAAGGCTCAGACAAGGGGCTGTGGTTTCAGCAGCTACTGTGGTTGACATTAATATTCTTCCCTGTGGGGCCTGTGGACAGCAGAATGAGCTCAGGACATCCATGAGAGACATCCATCCCTCAGCACTGGGGATGAAATGTGAACAGAAGGTAACCTTGCCTGAGTCTGTCCCTGAAGCCATGAAGTGTCTGTTCCACAGGGAGGAACAGTCATACAGTCATCTACACAGGATGCCAAAAATTGGTGAGGGTGCCCAGAGGGAAGGTCAGTAAGAGCAGAACAGAAGCATACTGGGGAGCTCCTGGCCTGCAGAGCAAAGAGAACAGCGAGGGAGGGAGAGGAGCAGGAGGGATGAATTGTGCTCCTGGGTCTGCACCAGCAGGTGAAGCACATCTCGTGTTTGGTGTAGTTGGAAGGTAACCCAAAGTGCAGCTGCAGCTCCAGCTGGCACTGCATGCACAATGTGCTGTCCCAGTGCTGGGAGCAGAGCTGGTGCCCAGCTGCTGTGCCAGGCTCAGGGCTGTGGCTCAGGGGGCTCAGTGCTCCCAGCTCGCTGCCAGGAGCCTGCTGGTTAGAAACCAGGGTGAAAATTATTCAGGATCTCCGCTGCCTCTTTAAACATGAATATTTGTGCTTTGGGAGTAGATTAATATGCTCAAAGATTTTTGTTCCATAGTTTGCTAAAAGTTGTTTATAACACTGGGTTTATCTGAGGATGGCACATAGGAAAGAAGGGAAGAAGCATGCCTTGACTTCTAATAACCCCAGTTCCTTCATTTTTAGTGCTCTGCTGTAGCAGTAAGCTTTTCCTTGGACCAGATAATTTCAGATCAATGTATGGAAGGGGGGGAGGCATTCTGAAAAGGCTTTATTTAATACAAAAAACCCTTAATATAGAAAAGTTGATTGAATGAGTTACTGTCTCTGGAGTAAGCCTGGGTGCTTTACTGTACTGAAAGCTTGGTGTCACCCCAAATTGTTTACACTTGAGTCTCTAAAAATGGGTCAAAAATGCTGAAAATTTTAATCTGTAGCTAAGAATAAAAAGGGAACAGCATTGAGAGTATTCCTAAGCAGTTCCTTCAGCGCTGATTTAAGGCATAAATTGGAAATTGAAAAGGACCACAAAATCGTGTAGTATTTGTGCCTGTACTATTTCCCTTATGAATGCAACAGTTAGAAAGGGATTTTTTGCAGTTTTTTTAAAAATCTGCATAACATCCTTTTCAACAAAATGTTGACCACAGGAAAGAGACGTGCTGGATTATATTGGTACAGACTGCTGTATCATATCAGGTTTTCTGCTGTTACATGACAGCATGGACCCAGCACAGACTTGCTAGATGGGCACAGAGTGAATTCTGAAATAGCCTTGGAGCCCCGGACACAGCTGGGGGTTCCTTCTTGCAGGCTGTTTCAGTGTGTCAGCACATTGCCTTGCTCTGGGAAAAAAATCCCAAACCAAGCACAGGAAAAACCCCAACAAACCCTAACCCTCTGCAGGCCTGGGACCTTTCCCTGCCTCTCTCCCCGGGTGCCCGCTGCCGCTCCCCGGTGCCATCTCGGCCCTCGCCGCCGCCCCTGCCCGGTCCCTGCCCGGTCCCTGCGGCAGCGGGGTCCCGTCTGTCCCCCCGAGGTGTCGCGCTGCCCGAGCCTACCCAAGGGGCGCTGCGGGCTGCCGACACTGAACACAGCCTGGGGATGCCCCTGGGGGCGAGGAGGAATGATGTCCTTACTGGCCTGAGGGTCCGCCTTTGGCCCCGGCGGGTGACAACAGCCCTGCGGGAGCGGCGTGCCCGAGCCGGGCTGGGGGCAGCGCTCCGGGCGCGGATCCCCCCGGGATGCGCTGAGCGGGGCTGGGGGCAGCGCTCCGGGCGCGGATCCCCCCGGGATGCGCTGAGCCGGGCTGAGGGCAGCGCTCCCCGGGCTCAGGTCCCCCTGGGATGCGCTGAGCGGGGCTGGGGGCAGCGCTCCGGACGCGGATCCCCCCGGGATGAGCTGAGCGGGGCCGGGCTGGGAGCAGCGCTCCGGGCTCGGTCCCCCTGGGATGCGCTGAGCGGGGCCGGGCTGGGGGCAGCGCTCCGGACGCGGATCCCCCCGGGATGCGCTGAGCGGGGCCGGGGGCGGGCTGCGGAGGAGCCGCCGCTCGGGGGAGGGGGCAGCGCGGCCCCTATATCCGCCCCGGCCGGCGCCGCCCCACAGCCCGCAGGGCCCGGCCCGAGCGCGACCCCCGAGCCCGGCGGGACCCCCGCGCCGGCCGGACCTCCCCGGGACCCCCGAGCCCGGCGGGACCCCCGCGCCCCCCGCGCCCGGAGCGGTGCCGCGGTCCCGGCCATGGGCGGCGGGCGGGCGCTGTGCGCGCTGCTGGCCGCCGCCCTGCTGGCCGCCCAGGCCTTCCCCCAGACCAACATCAAGATCAGCCAAGGTGAGTGTGAGTGCTCGGAGCCGGCCGCGGTGGTTCTGTCGGCGGTGGTGGCGGCAGGGCAGGAGCGTGTGTGCCTCCCGCAGGGCTGGCAGATGGCTTCCCCCTGCTCCAGAAATCCCTGATTTTCTTTGAAATCAACTTTCTTCTTCGCCATGGGGACGTGCCAAGGGCAGCCCCGGTCTTTGCTTTGGGGTGGCAAAGTCTCTGGGCTGGCTTCGTTTCTGTGTGCCAGGTCAGCTCTCGCCTTTGCCAACACGCCTCTGCTGCCGTGGGTCCGGTGGCAGGAATCCCTGTCCGAGCCGCACACGCGAAGGGTGCGGGGCTGTGGCCGTGCAGCCCAGCAGGACAGGCTGGGGACCATCAGGGCTCCTCCTTTATTCACACTTACTGCACGGGAAACAAGCACGGGATCCCCTCTTATTCCCCTTCTTTGCTCCGAGCTGCTGCTGACTGCTGTATGTCACTTGGGTTTCTTCCAAACTTTTCCACGGTGTCAGTGCAAGTAAGAGGTACTGCACCAAGTTTGTTTAAACCCCGTTAGGTTTATTGGGACTGTGAGTGGAAAGGGACTCCTTAAGTGCTGTTTGGTGAGATCGTGAGAAGAGGGATTGATACAAGCCTGGCTTTCCTGCCAGACGCCTAATGCATGGGAGCTTTGCCAAAAGTAATTAAGGAGGAAAAAAAAATCTGCAAGATAACTTCTATCTGTCAGTGCCAGCTGCAGGAGTGTGGCTGCCAGTATTGGCTGTATCCTCACGACTCCAAACATACCTGGCAGAGGATTTGAAGCTGTAAAACCAGCTTGGTTTCATTAAAGAATTCTAAAAAGCAAAGCCCTTGGTGTGAGAGGATGTCCCTCCCAATGTACTTCAACTGATGTTTAATATTTTACTTGAAAACTTGTGACATGTGCCTTAAAAACACTTCAGGGTGTGTAAAGTATTGCCCAGTTATGTGGTTCATGTCCATCATATGTCCATGGACATACCATCCCCTGCAGCTCCATACAATCCCCAGATACACTGAGACCAAGGTCCCTCCCCTGATCACTTCCTTCAAAGGTGCATGCTCAGTGTGAGACTCTTTCACATCTTAATTAAAAACAAATATTACAAGTAACATGAAGGTGGCATTGTTTGCTCATGGTGACTATAATGTCAGGGCTTAAGGACTTATTTGTAAATAAATAGAGTGAGTTGAGGCATCCCAACATCACACAACAGCACTTGGTCCCTGCCACATGCTCCTGCCCTCCAACCCCCTGTTTAAATGCTTGTTCTGTAGGTTTGCTCAATAAATGGGATGTGGTGGGATGGACGTCTGGCTCAGCTGGCACTCCCAGCTCAGCCACAGGCAGTTTCTGCTGAAGTCATCCTGGGGGTGGGTTCTGGGGGTCCCCTGTCCCAGCCCTGTTGTCTCACCCATCCCCTCTAACTCCCCACAGCTCCAGCCTTGCTGCTGGCCCTCCCCGTGGCCCTAGCAGCTGAGAGGTGCTGCTGAGCAGCAGGACACTGGTTCTGAGCCCCAGCTCTGCCAGCTGGGACCACTGCCCATCCCTCACTCTCCCCACCACAGCCCTCAGATCCTGTGCAGGGATTCTGCCCTGGGAAGAGCCCACACTTCCACATGGCAGGGACCTCCTCGGCTCTTCTCTGTTGACATTAATTTCAGATGAGCCTCTTGGGTGTTGATGGACACTCTCCAAACCCAGCTGCTTGCCAAGAGCTGAAGAGGTTCACTTGCCTTCTCAGGTCAGATGGCAGCCTTAGCTTATGTATGTGCCAAAGGGGATGTCTCCTGTTACCTCTAAGTTTTGAGGAAAGCTGTCAGCTGTTAATGAAATAGAGTTCTTTGATTCTCTGCAACAAGAAGAGCATCATCTTCTGCCAGCACTGACCTGAGCTGGTCTGCTGTCCAAAATCCCCTGCTGGAGCTGCAGCCCCTCAGGAGTCTTCCTTGCCTGGGCATCTCTTGCCAGCCTTGTCTTAGCCTCAGATTTCACATCTCAAACCTGCAGGTCCCTGGAAGTGATGCAGCATTGCTCCTTGGGATGAAGTTTTCAGGAGCAAGCCTGCTCTTCACCAGCTGAGTCCAGGGGAGCCATACAGCTGGTGGTAGTTTTTTTTTTTTTTTTCCAGTAGCATCCTGAAATGATGAGAAACCCTTGTGAATCTGGCTAGGATTTTCTCAGTTAATTATTTCTAGTTGGAAATAGGCCAGCTGGGGAAGTGAACCTTTTTTGGCAGAGCAGTGCCAGCTTCTTTAAGATTTTGATAAGTGGTTTTCCTGGTAGCTCTACAGTGGGGCTCAGGTAGTAAATAAATAAAAAGGCTCCAATTTGACACTGACACAAATGCAGAGAGCACAAAACTTTATTTCTGACCCCAAATATTTGTTTTCCAGCTTTTCTGAGTTAGTAACAGCTGCTTGATCTGAATCTTATCCTCAGCCAAGTCTGGACATCTCTTTTGCTGGTGCTGCTTTAAAACATGTTCCTGCCCTTAAAACTGCTGCACTGTAAATAAAAAAAAAAAGGAGAAATGATTCTTGCCATCATTTTTCACCAGGAATTTGGGGACAAAAGAATGGACTGACATGGGGTTGGCAGGAACCCCCATGCTGCAGGCTCTGACTGTGCTGATCCAGCCCTGTGTGCAGGAGCTGGTTTTTGGCTGGTGTGCTTAAAAGTGAGGATTTGGTCTAAAAAGCCCCCAAATGCTTCTCCTGTCACCTCCTAGATCAAAATACCACACACGGCTGCTGTCTTGGGTTGTGAAGCTTTCCTGTAGAGCCATGAGTAGACCCCTATCTCACAACCCTACATCAGATTTCTTATGGTCTTTCTGCTACAAATATTTCAAATAAAGCAGCTCCACTAATTGTTCCTGCATGAAAAACTGGGACCAGTAGTTCTCCTCCAAAGAGACAGCCAAAGCCTCTGATCCTGACCTAACAGAAAAGATGCTAATTAAAAGCTGACCTCCCATATTTTCCTTTTTGGTATATTTAACCTTAAATTCCTTCAGGCACCTCTGGTTCACTGAAGCTCGTCAAATTAATGCTACCTAATGGGAACCAGTGTGGAATAACAAAGAAGGACTGTCTCAATTTCTGACTTGGTTTCAGCTGCTCTGAACAAACACGAGGGTGATTTTCCCTGGCAATTGGGGTGCCCATGGGCCAGCTCTGAGCCAAGACAGAGGGACACCCACTGCAATTAGCACTCAGGAGTGAAGGCTCCGTTTGCTGGGGATGCTGCTGGGTTAAACCCTGTGAATTTTGCCACCATGCTGCCAGAGGTGAGGATTTTGTCAAGGCACTATAATAAAATCCCAATTGCTGGGGCAGCTGGTGGTGCCTTGTCTGGCACATACCTCTGAGCTGTCTTGGTCAGGAAGGAACAGCAACCTCAAGTCTCTGCAAGCCAGGAGCAGATCCCAGCCCTGTCCTTAATGGGGCTATGTGCTTCACCTGTGACCTGATGGTAAAGCTGAAGCCTCATACTGAAGGTTTGACCCTTGTTCTTGTTCTGCTTCGGTTTTGGTGGAGACAGGGAACCCTGGCCAGCATCATGAGGGGTTCCCAGGAATCACATCACCTTTTGGAGTTCCTAGTCGTGCTCTGTTGCTACAGTGAAGTAATTTCCATCTCCTAGGGCTGCTCTAAGGTTTTTCCAAGTGCAATTATGGCCGGGTCTGATTCAGAGAACTGAACTCTGCATCGCCACTGAGCTGTCTTTATCTTACCCACTCTCCCCCAAAGTTGTTTTGCTCTTCCAGCCCAGCAGATCTTTTCTTTTTTCCTCCATAGCCCATAATTAGTGCTGATGAGGATGGGGAGCCCCTCGAGCCCCTCGAGTGTTTGTTGCTGTAGGGTACAGAGCTGCCCCCAGTCTCAGAGCCTCTGGAGGGATGGCTCAGGGTCCCAAAGCAGGTTGATGGGGTGACATTCCCACAGGGCTTGGCAGTTGACTTGGCCTTGCTCAGGAGGAAAAAAGTACTCTGTGCTTTTGTGGTTTGCCATCTGGGAGGGGGGTGTTCACGAGGACAGCAGGGACCTCGTGGGCTGGCTGGTGGCTGTTTGTAGAACACTCAGAGATCCCCATGTGGAAAGAGCTGATGAAAGATGAAATTAGCACCCAGAGCTGCCAGCACTGGCACAGGGAAGGATTTGGCTCTATGAATGCTCATATACGGCTGCTTTGGACTCACCTTGTCTCTCTTTTTCTCCACGCTGTTGTTTCCCTTGCCACAGCCACATCCCTTGCTGCTGCTGGCAAGGTTTTGTTCTCCCCACCCTCGGGGGAAGCCATTCCCCCAGCCCCTCTGGGCAGGCACCACCCTGACCTCTCCGGGCTTGAGCCTGTTACCTGCTTGGATGGTCTGATGGCATCCGACGTCTGCCCTCACCCCCTGCACGCCCACCCTGCCCGCTGCCCCACTCTTCAACAGCAGCACTGACCCCGGACCACCACGCCCTGGGGTTGTGGGAACCGGTTAAGGGGAGCTGGCAATTCCCCCCCGTTCACAAACCAGCAGCTAAGAGAGTCATGTTTTTGTGCCCCAAGACTTGAGGGTCCCGTGTGCTGCATCCTCCGCAGTGGGGGGCAGAGCACGGAGCGGGCTGGAGCGGTGCGTTGATGCCGCTGCCGTGTTTAGACAGCGGCTACTACAAAGGCTCCAGAAGGACATCCTGCCCCCACAGTGGCCTTCTTGGGGCGAGTTCCGCACGGTGCTGAAAAGCGCCGGGGGAGGAGGCGCAGCCTCGTGCCCGGCTGTTATCTGCTGAGGGAGGCAGATAGGCTGGCTCCGCTCCCGGGGCGCCGAGCCGGCTGTTCGGGGCTGGGAGCCAATGCCTACGTGCACGGCTGCATCCCAGGGACACGGGGGTTCCCTGGAGGGAGGAGGTGCAGGCTGTCCTTGCAGGAGGGCAGGACACGGCCGTAACCCCGCAGCCCTGGCTGTCGGCTCCCGTCCCAGCACAGTGGCTCCAGTGGTGCTGATAGAGGCGAGAGGAGCCCTTATCTCGGTTTTCCAGTAGCAAACGTCAGTGCCTTTATTTTAAGAATCCTCTACCTAAAACGTTGTCAAGCTAGCTTGGAATGTCCCTCCTGATTTAGACAGATGCTGAAACTGAGAAATCCGAAACTTGTTTAAAACGTATTTTGACTTTTGCAAACTTTTGCACAGCTCCTGCAGCAGTTGGGTTTTCCCTGCATGTGTTTGGTGATTATTTGCCTGGGTGAAGTGGGAGAGCAGGACTGGGAACCGCTGCCTCCACCACCTGCTCAGCTTCCTGGGCGAGCTGTCTCACCAGCAGCTGGCTGTCCTCTGCTCTGCCCCCAGCCATGCCCGAGCCTGTCCACGCCTACTCCTGCCCTCTCTTCTGGACCGAGTACGAAGGCCACTGCTACCGGTACTTCCCCGTCAACAAAACCTGGGCCGAGGCCGACCTCTACTGCGCCGAGTTCTCCATCGGCATCAGGTCAGCCAAGCTGGCCTCCATCCACAGGTGAGGGGTGCAGAAACAGGTCACCCACGCTGACAGCCTGGGGAGGAAGGAAACTGGGGGCAAAGTCCCCATCACAGGCTCTGTGTCAGCTGCAGGCTCGTGTTCCAGCTGACATGTCCCTCTGCAGCAGTGGCCCAGTCAAGGCTGATGCACAGGTCACACAAAGGCAATACAGAAAATAAATGCTGGACTGGCAGGAAGACTAGCATAGTATTCCCTAAATTTTCCCAAACTGTGTTTTTTACTCTTGAAGAAGGGATATAAGTACAGCATGATTACGCAGGCCCCTTTTCCCTCTGCCCCAGCCCTCACCAGCACTATGCTCCTCTTGCACAGAGCTGGGCAAGTAGCCAACAGCAGTAAGAAGCAGGGGACCCATTTGCCCAGGGCCCCTGTGGTCGGTGAACGCTTCGGGCCACGCCTGACCATTTGCTGACACTCAATCCTCTCGATTGCCCTGTATTGCTCTCTTTTGCCAGCTGGGAAGAAAACGTCTTTGTGTACGACCTGGTGAACAGCCGCGTTCCAGGCATCCCCACCGACATCTGGACAGGACTCAACGACCTACGGCAGGTGGGAGCTCCCTGTAATCGTGGGAAATGGCTTTGAAAAACTCACCTCTCTGTTTCCCTCCTGGAAAGCCACTTCTTTGACCCTTATATCCCATTTAATCAGGAGTGGCATAGAGTCTGTGGTGCAGCATGTAGAGAAACTTGTTATTTCACCCATTCCAGTCTGCTTTTAAAAGAGAAGTGTTACTAGAATTAATAGATTAATCAATAATTACTCTTACCACATTTTATTGCTGGATTAGTAGAGTATTGTGCTGCTGGTCCAAGAAGAGCAAATAAACTGAAAAGGTCTTCTTTGTCAAAAATCACCAAGTTCCATTGCTCTCTTGTGATACTCTGTGACTTTTGAAAGCTGACATGTTGGAAATATATAGTCTAATATGTTAGAAAGAAAAATGGAGACCATCAGGAGAACAGTCTCATATCAGCAAATTTTTTGTAGATACGGGAAAAGGAATGGAAAATGAAAAGGAATGCAGAACTGGGTGGAGGGTGTTAAAAAATACATAGATTTAATTTCTGGACCTCCCCTGGTGAGAACACTGCAAAGCCTAGGGCTGTTCATGGCAAGTTTCCAGTTGTAAAACCAAAATGTGCTGTTGGGACTTCGCTGAGTGGTGTCTGTCCGTGTCCCTGGGCTGTGTGGCACTGGGGATGGGATCTGCTGAGTGGTGACAGTCTCTCCCCGTGTCCCTGGGCTGTGTGGCACTGGGGATGGGGGTGGGCACTGCTTGGCAGTGGGTCTCCCACCCTCTGAGGTGTCAGCTGTGTGGTGATGGCCTTTCTGCATTGGCCCTGTGTCAGGAGGGTCACTTTGAGTGGACAGATGGCTCCTCCTACGACTACCACTACTGGGATGGCAGCCAGCCTGACGATGGGATCCACTCCATCCCCGAGGAGGAGGACTGTGTGCAGATCTGGTACAGACACAGCAGTGGTGAGCGCCCAGGGCATCTTCAGTGTCATTTGTTTGTCAATAAATTCAGTCCACCGTGGCTCCTGCTTTTCTAAAGAGGTTGCTGGCAGGCAGAGGATTTGCATTTTAATTTTTTTTTTCTTTACAGTGAAAAGGTGTTTTCCCTTTCACCATGTACATACATGAACACATACTCATTTTCCCTCTGCTCCCAGCCCATCTCCCTCTCCCATAGTAGCAGCAGGACAGGAGCATCAGCTGCCTTGAAGAATTACCAAATTTAGTCAAAGGTCAAATTTTCCCATTTTCCCTCCCACATAGGAAACCCGTGGAAACACTCATTGGTTTTCCAGCTTTTCTCTCCCATGCTTGGGCCAGGACATCTTGCTGAAGTGGGACAAGACTCTGCCTGTGCAGAAATCCCACTTCACACCCTCACTGCTGGTGAGACCAGCCGGGTGTGTCCAGGCCCCCAGATGTACCTAAATGTCCTGTCCTTGGGCAGCCCGTGGATGATTTAGGGGGAACAGGACTGTGCTTGCAGCTGCCCCTCCAAGTCCAAGCTGGGGCTGGCCTCCCCTCTCACACCCCCCAGATGAGGATGCTGGGAGGGAGCATGACTGAATGGCACAGATAGGAGCACATCCAGGGAAAGCCTCCTGCAATGGCAGCAGGTCCTGGTCCCAAGGGCACTGCATGGTTCCCCCGTTTTCCCTTTTTCCAGCTAATGCCTTGTTTGTTTTGGAGAGCAGCACTGCGCTCCTGGAATGACAACGCCTGTGGCAGAGCCTTCCCTTTCGTCTGCAAGATCCCCTCACTGGCCCTGGACTGAGGCTGCTGGTGCTGCCCACACCCCCCTCCATTCCGGGTCCCCTCTCCAGCTGTGCCGGGGAAGAGCAGCAAAGACATGGCATGGGTTGGGAGAGCCATGGAGCTGCTTGGATCCCCAGCCAGTCCCTGGCTGCAGAATCCCTCCTGGGAGTGTGGTGGGGATGAACCTGGCACTCAGCAGTGACAAGGAACTACAATCAACACCAAGGGAGCCCCAAGCCCGAGTCTAGCTTTGGATTTCAGATCAACTTTCACAGTGTGTTAGAGGAAGCCCATGATTTTACCAGTACACCAAACTGTTAGCACCCAAAAATAGCCATGTGTAGGAAATGCTTTTGCCTGTTGATCTACAAAGAGTGGAGGAAAAGTGTTATTTTCTGTTAAGTTATGCAAAATGCCTCTTGTCCCTGTTATTTTTCTCTCTGCTAAAATAAACAGTGAACAGCAGGTGGAGGCTCCGCTGTCTTCCTTGCACTGGAGTAGCAGCAGTTCCCTGGGGGCTTGAGGGTTCATGTGAAAGTTGTTTTCCCCCAGCCTGCTCTGTGTTACAGAGGGGTGTTGGGGGAAGCAGCTGCCTAGGCAGGTTTATTTTATTGACCCTGGCTGTTTTTGGGGTGTGTGGAGCAGCCTGTGTGCTCCTGCTGCCCTTTGCCCAGCCCCCAGCAAGCACAGGGTCACCGGGGGGGTGTGAGGGGCCAGTCAGTGCCCCACAGCTCAGCAGCAGCCCTGAGAGGCATATTTGGCCCTGGCTGCTTGGAGAGGACTGGCTCAGCTGCAGGGCAGGTGGAGGGCTGACACTGACTGGGGGCCAGCCCATCCTCACAGCCCGGCCCTGGCTGGGGACAGCTCGCAGTGTTTGCTGCAGCCCTGAGTCCTTCTGAGATCATGTTTTCTCCCTAAGTCCTTGCTGGTGTCCTCTGCTGCACTGGCACCACGGAAGTATTTCTGTCTCCCAGGTAAGTAATTTCTGGGGAGGTGTGTGTGGTTGTGCAGCTGCCGTGTGCCTCCTTTGAACTGCTCACCGTGGATGTGGGACACTCCTCCCTGCACGAGGGTGGATTTGCAGGGTTTGGGCGTGAGTGGGGCTGTGCTGGTGCCAGGGCCCAAGGGAAAGGCAGTGCTGTTGTGGGAAAAGCAGGCTTCTCCTTCAGGGGACACAGCCCCAAGGGCATTGCTGGATGCAGGGAGCCCCGTGGTATGAGCTCTGTCCCTCGCAGCCCTGTGGCATCCCGGTGGCTTTGCAAGTAGCCCTGTGCAGAGGGGACCCTAGAGGAGCCCCTTGCCCTCTGCTGGGAGCCATGAGTCCCTTTTATCCCTGCTCTGGCAAAGCCACAGGGTCTGACCCATCTCAGCTGCTGCCTGATGAGTGAAGATTGTCATAAAGTTGTCTGGTCCCCCTTGATGCTTCCATCTTAGAAATGCAACATTCCAAAACTAAGACTTTCCAGAGTGATCACACTGGATGCAGTGGAGGTCAGTAGCTGAGGCTCTGCTGGGAGCTTGGAACTGCTTCCTCAGATGGCAGTGGAGATTTCAGCTAATATATATTTCCAGTTGGAAAGAAACTGGAAAATTTGGTGGGGGTAATAATGGTGGTGTAAGTGGAATGTGTGTGCTGGAGCAAGTTTCTAAAATAAGAAAGTGCTGTCATTCCTGATTTTGTTTATATATATATATATATATATATATATATATATATATATATATATATATATATATATATATATAATGAAACTATATTATTTCAATTGGATACACACACTGTTCATATATTTATATGGAAAGTTAGCCATTTGTATAGCTTTCAGCATTGGATGTATTTTCTAGAGGCTTTTGTTTCACTTGAAAATATTAAATATGTATGGATTATAACAGTGTGTAAAGAAATAAGCTGTTCTAAAAGAAAGCTCTTGGATACAGCAAGCTGGATAAAGTTGATGTGGTCTGTGGCAGAAAAGGGGTTGAAGAGCCAGGTGTGGTGCAAGACGTGTCAGGTGAGCTGCTGGTTTGGAGGTGTGGTCACAGCCACCCGGCCGGGGGATGCACGGTGCTGAGTTCGGCTCCAGGCTGCCCCTCCCCGGGATCTTCTCCTGTTCCTCCTGTGGCTCCTGTTCAGAGGAGCTGCGAGTTCATCACGCCTGGGGATTGGTATGCCTCGAGCCAAACAACTGTCTTTTTTCCCTGCAAGTGGTATGAGATGTTTCAAAAGAAAGGTTAAAACCTTCCCTTGGGAAAGCGTTTGAAGACCTGGGCCCTGCTGTGGTTAAAAATATTGCTAATGGGGAGCCCAATGAAAGCCGTCACCCTCAATTAACATCTTCATTTCCAGGTAAAAAGAACTGAACATGCATGACCTGAAAGTCAGGAAAGTCAAGTTAATAGGGGCTTTGTTTCCTAACCCCCCTGTTTTTCTCCTTTGGCTCCAGGGTCCTTACTTAAAAATCAACCCTCTGTCCTTGCCAGTGTCTTCTGTTTCACAGTAATCAAATAAAATTCAGAAAACAACAGGAGTTTTCACCTCCTTAATGAACTTCTAGTGGATCTGGCTTGATGAAAGATGGGCCACGCCCTTTCTCTCGTCATGGACGGTTCCAGACTCTGCAGGGCCTGGAGCAGCTCCAGATTCCAGGCTGAACTTCTTTATTTTTCTGTCCTCCTTGTCCCATAACCCCTAACTCCCTTAGTATCTTGAATTTCTCCCTTCTGTCTCGCTCTCTGGTGCAGGTAGTGGGAAACCAGGCAGCAGCAGGACTCTGACACCTCTTCTGCACATCACTTGCAAGTGACTGATTCCTGAGGGTCTTTTTATGACACTGATTTTCTTAGGGGTTGAACACCTTCTTTCGTAATGCATGAAAGCTGGGGTAAGTGTGAACAGTGTCTGATGTAGCCTGGGGCTGAACCAAAGTAGTCTTTTCCCCTCTGTACCCTATTTCTGAGCTTTAGAGGCAATATTGCCCCAGACTTGGCATGGCAGTGGGGAGAGATGGGCCTATCTGCCCCTCTGATCTTTTGATTCCTTTTATTCCTACTCTGATTATCTCCTGAGACGTGCTGTTGGGTGTTGTGACACAGGACATGGATGTCACAGCTTATGGGTGCTGCCCTGGCAGAGCCTGGTGAGGATTTTCTTCCCCAGTGATCATCTTGACTGCTCTGATGTCTGGCTGGGCTGAGTTGGGCTGGGCTGGGCTGTCCTTTCCTCTGTTAATTCAGTTAAGATTTTTTTCTCCTTTAAATGACTGGGAGAATAAGGGCTGCACAGCTGAATCATGAGCTTTTTCTTGTGCATTTCCCTTGGATTTAATTGCCTGAGTAGTAGCTCAGCTCCTGCCCTGAGGCCAGGATGCCGAGGAGTGGTTCCCTTTGACAGAGAACAAAACCAAAAAACATGCTTTGAGCAGCTCAGAGAGTACATTACAGACTGGCTGCAACAGTGAGCCCCACGAAGCCCTGTGATAAGTGACATTACCTATCTGTGCAATGGGGTTAGTGTTAAATACCACAGCTTTAGTGTATCACAAATGTCTGCAGCAGGGAGAGATGGAGCAGTGGGGCACAGGGAAGGCGAGCAGGATTTGGCCCTGTGCTGTGTGGGTCCCAGCTGGCTTAACTGAGATGTTCCTGCTGTTCTGCAGGAGGGCTTTCCCATCCCACCTCATACCATTTGCTCCCTGCTGCTGCCAGGGAATGGGCAGCACGGTGGGAACCAGTGGGGACAAACCTGCTGGGAAATGTCTCTCCTTCTGGGTAGCCCAAGGGCTCGGCTGCAGCAGCCATGCCCCCGAAAGAGCCATGAGTCAGGCTGGATTTATACACCCTGGAAGCTGCTGGTGTGTAATGGCTCCTGAACTAATTGCAAAAGCTCAGTGAAACTTCCAGCAGCACCAGCTCCCCTTGGAGAGGCTCATAGCTGCTGGGGGCTCCTCCAGGCTGGGGGACCCTGGGATGAGGCTCAGCACAGAAGCCATCTCATGCCAGGGCCCATCGAGCTTTTGATTGTTCCCTTTTGATACCCCAAAAGTCTCCTCTTTTGTGGCCAAGGACTTCCAGGCCTCCTGAGAAAACTGCCTTGGTGGGGAGAGCTGGCTGAGGGCCAGTACTGCTGTCCCTGTTTGGCACAGGCTCTGCAGCATGGCCCCCCAAAAAGGGTGGTTATGTTTTCCATTAACCACTTTTGCTTTGCTGGGGCTCAGTAACTTGCCTGGAAGCTTTCATTCCTGGGTGCAAATTGCCAGAGCTGCCACTGATCAGAGGTAAAGCACGGATCTGATGGGAACACAATTCCCACTGCAGTCACTGCTCGGAAAGCTGGTCAGCCTTGAAGGACACAGAGCCAAAGCACAGGTGACGTGAGAGAGAGAGAATCCACAGCTGGTACTGTGCATGTGAGTGTCTGGAGCTGGTCAGAGAGGACAGGGATGTTCAGGGCTGATGCTGAAAGAGCGGATGCTGCTCGGCAATCCTGGCTGCTGTCCCCAGGCGGTGTCCTGGGCACCGTGCTCCTGCTGTGCTGGCAAAATCTAGCTGTATTTGAGAATCTACCAAAAAAGTCTGGTCCAGCTCTCATGGTTACCATGGCAACTAGATATTTGCTCATTTGTATTTCTTGAAAATTATACTGGGCTGTTGATTGCCTCGTTTGTGAAGCTCTTTGTCGGAACGCCAACAAATCCCCGCTTGTCAGGGGCTGTGAGGGAGCGAGCCGTGCTGTTGTTGAGCAGATTTCTGAATGGGAACTCTGCTGGAGTGTGGGTGTGTTATGATAGCATCCCTCCCACAGGCACACAGGAACATACCCCTGACCTAGGAAGAGGGTGCTTGCTCTGCTTATCCCTACTGACATCCATTTGTACTTGTGCTGTTGCTTGGGTTAACACAAAATCCGAGTGACTTGTCATGGGAGACCACACTCAGGATGGGACAGGGGAAAGCTTGACAGGAAGCTGTCTTCTTGCATGGAAAGGACTCAAATAAAGTATCCTCCTCTGTCTGTTCTTGAGAATCAGCCACAGGGTAGGAAGGCAAGAGGTTTAACTGTGTCCCCATGTGTTCAAGGGAGGAGGTGAGAGCCACACGAGTGGAGGGGCTCCAGGAGCAGCATCCACCAGCTGAGATATGGCTGTGGTCCTGCTCACAGGGGAATAACCACCATCCTCTGCTTTCAGAGTGCCCAGAGACTTTGAGGCTTGGAAAAATGCCATCTCAGATTAAATGCTTTCTGGGTTTTGGTATTGCAAATCTGGCACTAACTGTGGAGCAGTGGGAAAGGACGATGCTGCAGGGCTGGCTGGAACTTTCTGAGGTGGCTGTGAAAGAGGATAGGGCAGACTTCTCTTTTTGTCCTGAAGGAAAAATAAATTTGATTTGGGTGCTGTTTAGACTCTATGGCCCTGGGTTCCTGAAAGTCAATTGACCCACAACCCAGCAGCTGTTTAAGAGCTCAGCATTCCTTGTCAAGTATTTGCTTAACAGCAAAAAGCCACTTGCCATGAGCTCCTCTTTTGTCTTGTTGAGATAATTAAATTAGAAGCCTGTCCGATGAGGCTGTAACACCTTCATGGGGTCCCACTCTGCTCAGCAGTGCTGGCACAGGTGCCCATGTGGAGCACAGAGACTGCTGGACCTCACCCTCTCATGGTCAGCTGCCTCTGTCCTCCTACCCACCAGCACAGGCTGCACTCAGCAGACACTGAATGTGAAGATCCTAGGCACAGGGGGAAGAAGGAAACAGCAGCATTATGGGTTAAAGCAATTATATGTGGTATTTCATCAGTGTGGAGGGCAACAGCTTACAGGAAAGGGCTGTGGCCTTTATTAATTTCCAAAGCATTTTATGAAATCATGGTCCCAAATAAATGAATGCAAATGATGAATGTAATAATCTCATATGGATAGCTGCCCTGGACTTAGATGGGTTCTGAAAGTGATCATAATATAGTAATAGCAGTAAGCAACAGCTCTAATGAAATCTTAAATGACAACTTTGCAACTTGCCCTTTTTTCTGCGCTGACTCTATCAAGGGATCAGCAGGAGCTGGCTGGGGGCTGTATTCCCTGTGCACGTGATCCCTCTGATCCCTGTGTAAACCCTCGACCTGCCTGACTGGGATTGCACGGTTAGGGCCCCAAACCCACACAGCTGAGGCAGAGCAGCTCCTACCTTGGCAGTAACACAGTTTGGGCACCGAAAATCCTTACTCAGATTTTATGGTTTTGGGTGTATTTTGCATCTAAAACAAATTCACCCTTCATTACACGTTGCCCTGGTCCCTTGGGTGCTTCCTGCTGAAGGCATGTCCCTTGCAGGATCACTGCCAAGGCAAAAGTCACTGAGCTCCCAAAGCATCCTAGTGCTGGTGGCTTTGGACCCTTTAACCCTCAATACCCCCAGGATGTTACTTTTGGGAAAGGACTGGTGAATTTTTGGGGAAGGACTAGAGTTTGTGGCTTTGGGTGGAGTGGGGTGAGGTGGTGATGAAGGATGCTGTAGTTCTTGCACTCCTGGTTTTAGGAAACTGCCATACAAGACACAAAACGCCTGTCAGGGTGGGATTTTTAACCCCAAAATGCCAGTGCAGGCTCTCACAGCTCATATTGTCTGGTAGCAACAGCCCCCACATTTTCTCTCCCATGACTTTCTCTATTTTTCTGGTTTAAACTGGGCAAACCCAAAAAAAGCTGCCGTTTTTTTTGAAGAGTTCAGTGTAGTCAATGACCCATTTTTCTTCTAAGATGAGTCATAGATCCTCCTTTGAAAGATCTCATTATTAATATGCCATTTGGGGGATATGTCTGAATTTTCCAGCAGTGGCAGCAGCCTTGTCCGTGCTCACCAAGGAACCCTCACAAGGAATGGCATATGCCAAATGGCTTCGTGCAAGAGATTTAGTGTCTATGTACTTTTAAAGGATACTGCTTTCATGCTCAACACTTTTTCCATATTAGAAATGTGTTGAAATTCTTCTCATAAGCAGGAGAAGGGGATCCCTTCACAGATGGTGCTTCTCACAAAAGAGAAGCAGAAGAGAAGGGAGGTATTTTTAGATGTGCAGAATGGTCACCATGTGAGAGTGCAGCTCAGGAAGAGCAACCATCCCATCTGCATCTGGGGTGTGTCCCAAAGTCCTGCTCTGCTCCTTGCACAGACTTCACTGGACTTTGGCAAAATGAACCCTTGTGAGAGATGCCCCCTGTAAGGGGAAATGGAGAGGGCAACAAGCAGAGAACAGTGTCAAGTTATTTTAGGAGGCGGCCAAATGAACCATTTGAGCTGTCTGAACCCCACCTCGGATGGAGCCAATATGCCCTTTTAAAACTGCTATCTTTATTTATGAGCTGAGATATATTTTCCCTAATATTTGTGGAGCTCCTGCATCCAAAACGTCACCCAAAGTGTGACTTTAAACACTCCCTTCCTTGTCTAGTGGGTAGTATGGTAGTTCATGGGTACCAAATGCAGGTTGACAGAGGATGACATTCCTCCCATATTCAATTTGTTGGTTTTTTCCCTGAACTGCGCTTTCGAAACTTAACTTCCCTGGAGCATCTTGCCAACACTCAGTCTCTAGCAAACCTAGTGAAAATACTTAATCATGGAATCACAGAATGTTGGAAGGGACCTTAAATATCATCTCATTCCATGAGATGAGAATATCTCTCTGCCATGGGCAGGGCACCTTCCACTAGACCAGGTTGCTTTGAGCCCCATCCAGCCCCGCCTTGTTCTTACTCCCACCCTGAGTAGAATAACCAGAATCGAGGTGTCCCACAGACATTTCTTCTGCAGTTGAGTCCAATTGCATGATTTTGAAGTTCTAAAGATGTATTTGGTAGGATTTACACTAGAACCTAATTTCAGGCTGACTGTATACCACAGGAAGTCGTGGAGCACATCACCTCGTTTGCCTGATGAGCTGGCTGAGATGAACCATGAGCACTTCGTGCTCTGATGAGAATAGCTGAGAGAAACAGAGCCCAGTAGTCAATAAGGCTTTTGGCAGCATGGAGATTTTGGGGCTATCCAGGTGCTGGGAAAGGGCCTGTGAATAAGTGGCTGTTTGTGCAGCTCAATTCTGCTGGGATATTGAGACATCCTCCTGTTCCATTAGTTTTTCACAGTTTTTCCTGAACTTTGCCTTTTTTTTTTTTCCCCAGTCCCTCACTTATTGTGTACCTGCTGAAAATAACAGATCTCTGTCAATTCTGGAGTGGGGCTTGTGCAAGGGGGAGAGCCTGGCCATGTTTCAGTCCTCCCTGTCTTCCAAGAGGAGCATTCGGGTGTGCAAGGGTTTGATGTTTGGGGGGTTGTACATGGGAGCTGAGGCCACACGAATTATTTCAACCTTAATCTTAGCCAGTCACTTTAGAGGCTTTTTAATTATAAATGGAGGTGGTATGCATCTGCCCTGAGACTCTCAGTGTGTGCTCAGAGCACCCCTAATTTAGTGGACCAATGCTTATGTAGTGGATTTAGTGATGGTGCTTGCTTGGGCTCCCCAAAATGGAGAGTGTGTTGTGGTTTGGGGGGAGCTGTGGGATGGCAGTGCTACCTCTGAGATGTGCAAGAGATTTTAAAGAAGTAGGTGGGAAGGGAGGCAGGCACAGAGCCCCAAGGAGGGGGCAGTTGGTGCCTGCTTGGGAGAATGCTAGGGTCTGCTGAGGATCCATGCTGGCCATGTCCACCTCAGCCCCTCCTCACTCAGGGAGCACCAGCTTTCTGGGGCAGCTCATGCTGGCCACTGGTCTCTTCTGTCCCCTCCAGCATGGTGAAGTCTGCCTTGAGCTTGGCTATCCTAGGAAGCAAGGCAGAAGCAATCCCATGTACAGCTTCATCACAGAGGAAATTATGTTGGATTCGATTAAGAGGTGGGATAGAGAAGGAGAAATAAATCAGCCTCTATGGCATTCATCACCCTGGGAAAGCCAGGTTTGTATCTCTAGTGCCTCCTGGAGTACCCGGCAGAGCTGGACAGCAGTTTTCCATCACAGGCTTCAGGGATGGAATTTTGCCCTGATAAATTGTAAATCCCAACTGGCTGCTCTCTGCTCAGGCAGCTCCTGCAGGCTCTGGAGAGCTGTGTGGGCCAGGGGCTCTGTGGGGGCTCAGCTGGCACAAGCCTGAGTCTCATTCTAGCAAAGGCTGAGGCTGCTCTAGGCTGTTCTATTACAAGTCATCATCATGCAGACACTGCAGCACATCTCCACTGCATCCCTGGCAATCTCTGACATCAGTGTGATTTCCCCTGCCCTCTTTCAGAATATGATTTGGAACAATCAGCATATGATTCAGCAGTAAGAATGCTAATTACATGGAACAACCACAGGGTTAAAGTAGTTTCAGCCATCACCAAGGACTTACTGAATGTTTGTACTCCTGCACAGTTATTGTGATTTTCTTTAGATGATTTAGTCCTGGATCCAGAGTGGTTCCCTTTGAACGGGATTTGCCCCAGATTGTGTTCGTGTTGCAGTAGAGCTCACAGTGGTAGTGCTGAGCTGGAGCCCAGAATGTTGCAATTGCAGCCTTTAAAGAAGTTACTAAAATATGTAGCAATCATTTCTGAATTGCTTTAAAAAAGGAAAAGAAAAAAATAAAGGGAGGAGAAGAAAGCAGACACAATGATATATTGATAATTCATCTATTCCTGCCTGTGGCCTGCGCCAGGCTCTCATTTCTAGTGTGCTGGAATGAACCCAGAGCACCACCATTAATAGCAGTGGAATTGCTTCTTGATTTATGTCTTTACAGTCTGTAGTTTGGGCTAAATTACCTTTGGTGTTTCAGAAGAAGTAAGACCATCCAGAAGAAGAGAAGGAGCTACACAAATACTTTTGGCAAGGTGGAATTTGATCTCTCTTAATTTTGATCTCTTAAAAGGATGCATTATTTCCTGTGGATATTTCTGGCTTGCATTCCCCGTTGGAAAGTCAAGCAGGCTGGGTGTGAGTAGTGCAGCTCACACAGGTGAGACAGTGGGAAGGGAGTGCTGGGATGTGGGACAGCCACCATCGCTTTCCTGGGCTTCACATGTCTCCTTCAGGCACGGAGGGATGCAGGAGCCCAACTGCAGCCACATGCCAACTTTGTCAGCAAGAGAGCCTAATGCCACACTCCCTGGTGTGGCACGTGCTGTGTCTCCCTCTTTGCATCCCAGGTTTCTGAAAACGCATTGCCATATGTTGTATGAGCTATAGGCTGCAGGGGATGAATCACGGCTCCCACTGCTGAAATCCTCTCCCGCCAGGATCTCGTTGTTATTGATGACACACAACTGTTTAGTTGCCGTGTCCTCCGTGGGTGCCACTGCTCAGCGGGGACCAGGAGCTGCTCCAGCAGCTGCACCAGGGGCTGCTCCAGGGGCTGCCCGAAGCAGCGGCACCGTCCTGCCCCACGCGGCCCCCGCCGCAGCCGGCACAGCCGCCCCGGGAATGCACACGCGTGTCGCTCCGCCGCGCTCCGTGCCGGCCCGAGCGTGTGCCGCTGGCAGGGAGCGCTCCCCGCCCCATCCGTGAGCCCGTGCTGCCATCTCCCGGCTCTGTCCGTGCTGCCATCTCCCGGCTCTGCCCGTGCTGCCATCTCCCGGCTCTGCCGACCGGCAGCGCAGCCCGCTCGCAGCGGCTCGCATGCGACTCGCATTGTCGGGGAGAATGTCCCTTAGGCACTGCTCCTCTGTTCTGTGTGCTTTTACCCTGTGCAGTGACCTCGGGTGCGAGGGGAGAGCTCTCAGCACTGCCTGAGGTGTCACTGTGGTGGCTCCTGATGGCCTAAGCTGAGTATCCAAGTGACCACGCAGTGCAGTGGGACACCAGCAGCCCTTTCTTCAAACATACTCAAGCAGGTGCTTTTAGTGTTTCAACCATACGTAGATAAAAGTTTTCTGTAAATTTGAAAATTATTGACTGAAAGTAATGGAAAGTCCCAGGCCCACCTGTTTGCTTCAGAGGCATGCTGCAATATTTGGAGTCACATAATAAGCCCTTTCCTGGGCTTAAAGATGGAGCTTACAAGCAGCAAACAAGTGAGCATTCTGTTTTATATACAGTGTTTTGTCTGTGTGTGGCCCAGGATTGAATGGTAACTACTAATACCAGGCACAACAGGTTTCAGAAATGAACTTGAGAAAGTAGAATATCTGACCCCCCTCTGGTGAGCCCCAACAGAGCCAAGCATGACTCAATCCATCCATCCATCCCCACAAAATCTACCAGTGTGATTTCTTTCAAAACAAACAGATTATGCTCTGACAGCTCCAGGGTACAGCAGCTGTAGAGATTATTTGTTGGAATGAAAGCCCTTCTTTTTCATTTATGTGAGACCATATAGCTCATCTGTGGTCCTTCAAAAAGAAAAAGAGAAAATGGAAATTATTAGAAAAATATAAGTGAGTAGTCCTGACTGCTGAGGCTGGATGCAGGAAATGCAACCTGACAGCTCCTGCCCACGCCAGGCTGGAGCAGAGCTGCCACCCACAGGGCAGTGGTGTGTTCTGAACCTCCTGGGGTTGGTTTGTGCTGTGTGATCCCTTCTCCAGTGGGGAAGCACACAACACTGGCACTTGGTTTGGCTACAGCTGCAGCAGGGCTGAAATACCCCCTGGGGGTTCACCCCAAGTTAAACTCCCTTTTGGGGTGAACGCTTTTGGGACAACATCCCAGTGACAGTCATCCTGACCAGCTATCGTGAGCACGTGCTGTTCAGGTTTCTCCTATCCTTCCCATTGTGATAAAGCAAACGTTTGAGCAGCCATAAAAAAAAAAAAAAAAAAATTGCCTGGGGAGATTATCTAATCAAACTGTGCCAGGTACTTTGTTGATGCAGATGTGATCCATTTGTATGTGATGTCTCTGATAGTGATGTAAGCTGGTTTCCCAAATATAAGGCTGTCAATAAATCACTTTTCTGATACTGAAAAATAAATTTCAGTGATGATGCACTGAAAGGAGGTGGCAGGGGGAGGGATCATGGGATGGGGACCTGCTCTGAGCTAATAGCCCGTCGCTGAGAATAAGAATGTTAAATTGGTGCAATTCAGGCTGTTTTTCTTGCCTCTGCCCAAATCAACAGCAGTGAGTCATCACAGCAGACGGCATCAGCTGCCACGGTGCTGGCGGTGCCTCAGAGTGCAGGCTGCTGAATCCTGCTGCTTTCCTCTGCTGCTGACAGGAGCAGGGCTGATCCCAGCCACCCTCAGCACCAAAACAATGACCACGCCGTGGAAACATGGTTTCAGAAGCCAGACACCCTACGTTTTATTTTCAATACCAAAAGAAAAAGTGCCTTGCTCCATTGCTGGGATGGGAGGCTCTGGAAAATTCTGAGTGACACTATGGCCCCTGCCTGGCAGGCCCAGTCCCCAGTCCCAGAGGCCGCCCCTGAGGGTCTGAGTGCTGTGGGACTGTTGTGGTAGTGGTACCAGAGCCTGGCAGAGGAAGCAAAGCAGAGGTTCTGCTTTGAGCCTGCCCTGCACCACCTGCACTGCGGCCACCCCCGTGCCACCGCAGCGCTGCCATAGCCTCCTGCGGGGGCAGAGCCAGCGCTGCCGCTCCCTGCCCGGCTCAGTGAGGGTGACATGGGGCAGGGGCAGGCTCAGCTGAGCTGTGCCAGCACTCGTTTGGCAGCTGAGTGCCTGCCCCCCGAGACCAGGACACTGTGAGGAAAGGGGAGTCGGGCACTGTGGTGTCCTGGCCCATACAAAGTCAAGGCACCTTCTGGCATGTCTCCAGAGCCATGACTGGAACAGCCTGCATGCATCCACTTGCACAGAGCTGGTCAGGGCTGATGGGTCACCCCTTCCTCATGTGAAGGTGGAGTCCCCATCCACGGAGATACTGTAAATATCTCACGTATTTGTAGATGTAGCACTTAGGGACAGGGTTCAGTGGTGGACTTGGCAGTGCTGGGTTAACATCTGGGTTAAATAGTCTTAAAGGTCTTTTCTAATCTAAATTATTCTACGATTCTGTGATGAGCGCACCATGGTCCTGCAGGTAGGAGGTACCACCTCTGCCCACCCCAAAATCTCCTGGCAGGAGGACCAACACAGTGCTTGGCAGGATGGAGTGGGCATCCTGGGGCAGTGCCAGGGCTGCAGGCACTGTATGAGCCCTCTCTTCCACATCTAAACACACACATGGCCAGTGACTGGGGAATACCTGGATTTATCCAGGAAAGCTGCAGGACATCGATGTCACAGAGCACCTTTTGCTGAGCAGCTTGGTATGATTAAGAAAGGAAGCCAGAAAAGCCTTAGTACTTGTCATTTTCCAGGCTTGATCAGCACAGCTTAGGAAAAGGTCAGTCCATGCCTGGAGCTGACCCATGGTCCTTGCAGGTTCCCTAACACCAGCAAAACCAGAAAATTATGAGACATGCTGGCAGGACCTGGGAAGGAGTTCCGTTTGCTACAGAGGTAAGTATTTCAGTACCTTTTCAAGGACAGTAGAGAGATGCCCTTTTGCCTTGGAAGTCCTTATCACCACAGATCCTCTGCCTCTTGCTTTGGAATGGAAATGCGGCTAGAGTTAAAGGAGTAGGGCTGAAAGTTGCTGCTTCTGCCTAGCCGGGGCTGGGGCTACACACAGAGCCATGGGTGGGGAAAGCATGAGCCTGCATAATCATTGCTATCCACACATCCGCCTGACCGAACATCTCCAGAGGCACTCTCCCTTGAACACCAACCCCTCAGATATCAATCAACCAGCAGGAAGATTAGATTAGTTGGATTTCTGCACCTAAAGCTGATGCTGATGTCCACTGATTGGAAACCACTCCAGAGCACAGGCGGTTAAACAAGAAGGTGTTTCCCATTTGTTTCTCAAAGGAGATAAAGGTACACAATAAGAGGAGCCAGAGGAGACCAAGCAGCTGAATTAACAAGGAGTTCGGTATGCTTCTGGTCTGAGGGTTACGACAGCCTCAGGAATTTGCTAATTATCTGTGTTAGATCATTATCTTGCCAGCCAGTGAGTGATTAAGTAATTCAGTTTAAGCACACTTTTTTTTTTTTTTTTTTGCTCCTTGGAAGCATGCTCGGCACTTTTGCGTCTCCTTGTGCCGCTGTGATGCTGCCCGGGGTGCAGGTCATGGATCCCCCGGGCTCTGTGGGACAGAGGAACACAACCACCCCCAGCCCCTGGGGTGACACTGCATGCAGCCTTGCCTCTTGCTGCTGCAGGAAAGCAAAGCAGAAAACATCAGGGTTTGGGGGTTTTTTGTTGATTGATTTTTTTGTGGTTTGAGAGCGGTGTTCTTTGGGGTGGATGTTAGGTTTGGTGGTTTTTTTGGTTGTTGCTGTTGTTGTAGTTTTTTGCATCCAACAGGCCCCTGAATTACATTTCAAGGATGGGATCCTTTAGAAAGGAATTCAGTCTTTAAATGCTTTCAGTCATAAAGGACCACATGTTTTGGATATCACTGAACTATTTTAAGAATACATCTTTGGATTTCTGAAGGGGACACTGTGATAGACTCACCACAACTCCCAGTCTCTCTCTTTAGGTCTGGCAGGGGGTGCCCAAAGGAGGCTGTGACCTCATGGGAAGCCCAGGCTGGAGCAGGCTCCTGACAGGACCTGTGGAGAGGGGAGCCCAGGTTGGAGCAGTTTACTGGCAGGACTCGTGACCTCGCAGGGAACTCACACTGGAGCAGGCAGCTCCTGAAGGACTGCAGCCTGTGGGGGACTCACATTGGAGCAGTTCATGGAGAACTATCTCCTGTGACAAGGACTTCATGCTGGAGCAAGGAAAGAGTGTGGAGTCCTCCCCAGGAAGAAGGAGGAGGAGGTGCTCCAGGCACCACAGCAGAGGTTCCTCCATGTGCTGTGGTAAGACAGACTGTGTCCCTGCAGCCCATGGGGACCCATGGTGGAAACTATCCCAGACAGGACTACAGCAGGAACCCCTTGCTGCAGCCAGGCTGGGAACAAGGGGAGGAATTCTTTGCCATGTCAAACCCCATAACCCAGCCCAAAGGGGCTGGGGTTGACATCTTGCTCTGCTTTCCCCCAGCATACAGGATGGGGAGTTCTCAGCTGAAGAAGCTGAAACAATCGCTTTTGAATACATTCCAAAACTAATTTAATATACGATGTCTGCTGGGACTGGGTGAGTCAGAGCACTATGATGGAACTTTGAATGTGCTGCATTTTATTTGTACTGAAGTTTAAATAAGATTGATGGAGCCATAAAGCCATTATTGAAGAGGCTTCATGGTGGATCCCAGAGGGAAAATGAAACACAGCAACAGGCTCTTGATTCTCTAACATCTTCCCACCTCACTGTGGGGTTGTGATGGTGGTAGGTCTTCTTTGTCAGCTGGGTTTGGGTCCTCAGAGAGTTGTGGGTGGCTGTAGACTGGGACTTGTGAGAATCACCAGAGCTCTGGAAGATTTCCCAGGAGATAAGCGGTGGATTGGAGACCTGTATCTTGTAGAATCATGGAATAGTTAGGGTTGGAAGGGATCCCTGGAGATCATCCAGTCCAATCCCCCTGTGAAGGCAGGGTCACCTGGAGCAGGTCACACAAGAATGCATCCAGATGAGTGTTGAAGGTGTCTGTAGAGGAAGACTCCATAACCTCCCTGGGCAGCCTGTTCCAGTGCTCTGCCATCCTCAGTGTAAAGAAGTTCTTCCTCATGTTGAGGTGAAACTCCTTGTGTTCTAGTTTATAGCCACTGCTCTTTGCCCTGCCACTGGATGCCACTGAAGAATCTGGCACCATGCTCTTGGTACCTGCCTTTGAGATATTTATATACATTAAGGTCAGTCTGGATTTTCTGGTTTGATATGAGATTTTGTCAGAAGTTGGCCTTGAGGAAGAAGGCTTGCAGACCTGGTGAAGTCTGAGGCCAGCACAGCAGGGATAATTGCTCAGTGGTTCCAGGGCCTTTGCCCTGCAATGAATCCCACCAGCAAACCCAGCCTGGTTGGAAGCTGTAGACTGCCCATCTGCCTCCAATGCTTTTGGAAGCAGAGAAAAGGAGATTGGATAGATGGTATAATAAAACTAGAAAGGATTATTGGCTTTGGCTTGCTTTTCAAGGGTTAAGAAGCTCTTTCAAGTGTCTTCATTTATCACCTAGATGTAGACCAGCACAGACAAATACATTTATGGCACAAAATATCTCTAAAGGTCTTTCTTTATACTTCACAGCTGTGAGGTATCAAACCCTCAACTTTTTTGTGATGGTTCATTTCAATTAAGCTGTAAAGAACAGGAGCAAATATAAGTGAAGCTGTGGCAGTCTGCAACCACAGGCTGGGCATCCGAGGGTCCCAGGCAGGTCCACTTTCCCAGGAAGTGCTCAGTGTGCTTGAGTGGCAGGAACGGTCAGGAAGGGTCACAACAAGCCTGCTCAAAGATGTTTACAGACCTCCTATTTTGGCTGAACCCTCTCCATTCAGGTTTGTAGAAAGGTTTAGTGGCAGCTGCTGCCTTGAAGTTTCCAATGCTGCTTATGTGTGGCTGACATGTATGGTATTTCCCATGTGGAAATGTGTTTCTATACATGCTGAAACCTCAGCTTCAGGGCAAGAACAAGAAAGACCAGGGATGCACCAGGATATCAAGCTGGGATATTTCTATCATTACTGGATAAAAAGTGCTGAAGAAGAAAGCTTCTGGATAATTCAGAGTCTGCAACTGGCTGTGTGTGAGTCACCAATATGTTGACACGTACTCATTTTAGTAAAATCTGGTGTTTGTTTCACTAGTAGTGTTGATGTACAAAAGGCATTGAAATTAAATGCTGCAAGTTAAAGATCAGTTGGGTTTTACTCCCACTGAAAATTACATTGGTATTTGGAAGATGTGCACCCACGTGCCCCTTATGCTCACAGGGAAATTTATGGCCCAGCTGCAGAGAGAGGCAATTTTCTCTAAAATTAATATAAAAATTTGAGTTTTAGCTCTGCCACTTTTCCATTTGACCTTGTTTTTCTTTGCTGGGAGGAAGGTCCTGGAAAGAGCAAACAGTTCAGTGCCAGCTGGGAGCCACCTGCTGCTCGTCAGACCTTGCTGCCTCCTCCTGGGGCTTCTTTTCCATGCCCAAAGGAGCTAGGAGCTGATGGTCCACATCATGTGTGCTGGCTGCAGGTGGAAACATCACCTGCCATAAGAGCTGCACCCTGGGGTCACAACAACAACTTCAGGGGAGAAGAAGGAACATCATCCCAGGTGCCTCCAAGGGAAGTGATGTGGGATCAGTTTGTAAGCCTGGTGCCTAGGGCTTTGTACTGCTTTTTTAGAAAAAGACATGGGGCAGGAGAATGTGTGGTAAAGGCACTTGCCTGGGTTACCAAGAACACTGAGTTAAGCATGTCCCAGTTCCCAGGGGCACCCTTGTGTGGGTGTCACTGGGCCCTGGTCATTGCTGGTGTGTTCCTTTGCTGGTTTGAAGAAGGAAGCTCTTGCTGCAGATTTTGTACTCAGGCAACTTTGGATGCAACTTACACAGGATCTTGGGCCACAGCTTTAAAAGAAAGTTGTATTTCAAGGAGTTAAAAACATCTCTTAGATGCATTACTCAAATTATTATTCTTAAATGTGGGGTAGCCCTGCCTGGACTTTCCTGTTCCTGCAGTTGGTGTTGCAAGGAGGTGAAAGAGGCTGTTGCTCAATGCCGGTGACTAACCAACCCTTCCTGCCCACAGCTCTTGACAGGAGCACACTCCCTCCATCCCAGTTCAGCCCTGCTGGATGTCAGGGTGTCCAGCACGGTGCTCTGAGACAGCAGACCTGGGCCAAAATACCCCTCGGGAAAGGGAGCTGGAGGGTTCTTTTCACCCTGATAATTTCCCTGATGTGGTTAAGGGGACTGGAGAGGGGCTGCAGTCACAGAGGAAGGGTGTGCTCAAGATATACCTTGCTGCCAAAAAAGAGAAGTGGACAAAGTGGGGTGATTCTTGTGCTGGATGAGTTCACTGGAGTGGTTTTGCACTGTGCCTCCCAGAAAAAGGTGTCGTGGACCACTTTGGGCAGGACTGAGCTAGTGGAGAGAAGGTTCTTCCCTTGTGATGAGGGCAATGTGCACTATGTGGGTACCAAACAGGTAAAACACAGGGCTCCTTCCTGCTGTTTCTTCCTCTTCCAGACCTAGAACTTCAAACACTGCTGCAAAAAGTATATGGACACCTTTTCCTGTGTTTTGTTTATATTCTCTGCCATCCCTGTGTGAGGAGAGAGGCAAACTGGGTTTGGTACAGATGAGGTACAAAAGTGGTTTCAGCTACTGGCAATAGCAGACTGAAGATACAGAGGGAGGTGTGTGCCCTGCCTCGTGTTTGTAGGTGTCATTTGTCATTTCCAGTGGTGTGCATGATTCTGTCAGTTTAATCAAATTTCTCCTTTTAACACTAGATTTGCCCAGGGGCTTCTTCCCGTTCCTTCGTGCGCTCGGCCGGGCGGGCAGGGAGCAGCCCGGCCCCGGTGCAGGGCCGTGTGCCGGTGTGGGGAGCAGCCCGGCCCCGGGCAGGGCCGTGTGCCGGTGTGGGGAGCAGCCCGGCCCCGGGCAGGCCGTGTGCCGGTGTGTGGGGAGCAGCCCGGCCCCGGGCAGGGCCGTGTGCCGGTGTGGGGAGCAGCCCGGCCCCGGCCGTGTGCCGGTGTGGGGAGCAGCCCGGCCCCGGTGCAGGGCCGTGTGCCGGTGTGGGGAGCAGCCCGGCCCCGGTGCAGGGCCGTGTGCCGGTGTGGGGAGCAGCCCGGCCCCGGCCGTGTGCCGGTGTGGGGAGCAGCCCGGCCCCGGGCAGGGCCGTGTGCCGGTGTGGGGAGCAGCCCGGCCCCGGCCGTGTGCCGGTGTGGGGAGCAGCCCGGCCCCGGTGCAGGGCCGTGTGCCGGTGTGGGGAGCAGCCCGGCCCCGGGCAGGGCCGTGTGCCGGTGTGGGGAGCAGCCCGGCCCCGGGCAGGGCCGTGTGCCGGTGTGGGGAGCAGCCCGGCCCCGGCCGTGTGCCGGTGTGGGGAGCAGCCCGGCCCCGGCCGTGTGCCGGTGTGGGGAGCAGCCCGGCCCCGGTGCAGGGCCGTGTGCCGGTGTGGGGAGCAGCCCGGCCCCGGGGCAGGGCCGTGTGCCGGTGTGGGGAGCAGCCCGGCCCCGGCCGTGTGCCGGTGTGGGGAGCAGCCCGGCCCCGGGCAGGGCCGTGTGCCGGTGTGGGGAGCAGCCCGGCCCCGGGCAGGGCCGTGTGCCGGTGTGGGGAGCAGCCCGGCCCCGGCCGTGTGCCGGTGTGGGGAGCAGCCCGGCCCCGGCCGTGTGCCGGCAGCGCTGCTCCCGCCCGGGCCGGGGCCGGGGCCGCCCTCGCCCATCAGCGCCGTTTGCGGGCAGGGGCACGCAGGGCAGCAGGGAGGGCTCGGCGCCACGGGTACGGCTGCTCGGCTGTCTCGCTGCTGGGACTATTTTTAGCGTTCTCTCCGTTGCCTGGCAGCCGCCGCCCGGGCGGAGCGGCCCCTGCCCTGGCTCACCCCTCCGGCAAGGAGACCCTTCCCTCTGGGTCTGCTCTCATGGGAGCGGACGTCAGAAAAGGTTCAAAACACGCCCCTGTGGAAGTCCCGAATCCACAGCCAAGGAAACGCGGTGCAATAAACCTTGGCAGGATGCTTTGTTTACTCTTTGGTGAGCAATTTTACTTTCAGATGATCTGTTTTCTCTGACATAATGTAGAATTGCATGTGTCTAAGGCTGCCTACCAGGATTGCTGGTGTCTGAGAGGGAATTGCGTTGTAAATTCAGTGATACCCTCAGTTAGAATTAGGGCTCTTGGAAGACAAAGGAAGTTATTTTCTCGAATTCGAAACTCCGGTACTTAAACTACATCTGCTCAAATTGATCAAATCAGATTGCTGAGCTACAGATAAGTCTGTAAATACATTAGGCTGAAGAAAGATTTCTTTTAAGTCTCCATGCCCTGACAGGCTCCTTCTAAAGCAAGAAAATCTTGAAATGAGTTACTGAAGGTACAAATACAATGCACACACAGGACTTTTAGGGACTGGTTTCCAAAATGGCAGGAGCCCAAGCTGATGCACAATTGTAAGCATATCCCATAATCTGATAAACCTGAAAAATTAGGTTGAGGCTGTCTGTGCATTTTGGGACACATCCTATTCCTGTGTGCACAAGACCCTCCAATGCTGCAGCTCCTGTTCCTGCACTTGCATCCCCTCATCATGTGTGTCCAGATGTGTGAGGGAGTGTGTCCAAGCTGGAGAGTGGTGATGGGAGCTACAGGGCTTGCAGCACAGCAAAGGAGGCTCTGGGGACAGGGAGGCAGCAAGGGTGTGCAGGGAGGGCTGTTGGAGTGGGAAACTGTTTGATCTGGGCAGCTGGGGGAGGCTCTGGAGGTCTAGAAGCTTCTTGATAACCCACTGCCTGGTTATCAGGGAGGGATGTGTTATTGCAAGGACAGATTCTATTTCAGGAGGATGCTGCTTGTGAGACAGAAGGTCTCTGTCAGGCTCTGGGGCTGGAACACTGATGGCAGGAGGGGGTTTCTGCTGTGTGTCAGAAGCTGCCAGGAGGAGTCCAGCAGCATCCAAACCAGAGGCTGGATTTCTGCTCAAGGGAAATGATCGCTGAATATCACACCCTGTTTAGTCTGGAGTAGGTTATGCTGCTGTGTTTTACACCCAGGATCCCATCTGGAGCATCTTCACCCCCCTCCTAGGCTGTGGGTATGGATAAGAGGTGTGAGCTCTATCGTTCAGCATGAAAGCCCTCTGTGCATACCTGTAGTCTTATTGATTTAAAATAAAAGGCAGAAATCAAATATTAATTCAGCCTCATTTGCCAGCTTGGTTCCCTGATCATGCATTTTTAGAAAGCCATCCTACATTCTTTCTGTAAGTGAGAGTTATAGGCTGACACTGTTGGTAAATGTCAGCCAAAAATTAACAAGGGTGTGAGGGGGGCAGTCATGCATTTCCTGCAGTTGTTGGTGACACCAAGGACCTTTCCAGTAGTTTGTGCTACTACCCAGCTTGCTGGCAAGCTGGCACAGGGCTCAAACAGTCTTAGGAAAAGTAAAATCCAGTGCTACATAAGTAGTACACAAAGAGTTGTTTGGGTTTGGTTATGGTTGGCACCCCGGAGTAATCTTTAATCACTTTGAAATTAAATGGCAATTTCTGAGCTACTGGAAACTCAGAATTTTGGAAGATCATTCCCTTAAATCATGCTCAAGTGATGGAACTTTTCCCTCTCACTTTGTCCTCTTTAACTCCTGTACAGTAAAGGATGTGGAGCCAGTTACTAAGCTGGTTTTCCAAAAAACCTTGGGAAGGATGCATCTGGCAGACAGCAGCACCAAGGAGTGAAAAGACCTGTTTAAAGCAGCGAAACGCTGTTTTTGTGTTTCTGCAATTGCCCCCAAGAGACGATGGAGAATCCAGTGCTGAGATGTCTGTGCTCCCAATCCTCTGCATTCCAGCCTTGCTTTCTGTGTCTGGTGCGTGTCCTGGCTGAATCAACCTAGCGTGTGCCCGACTGTCTGCACAGGCGTGCCCCGAGGTGGTGCTGGAAAGGCAATTCCTCGCCTTTTTGCTCCTGTTTGTCACATTAGCACTTGTGCCCCTATCGATTATTTCCAGCCATTGTGCAGTGCTAAAGCTGCAGGTAAAGCCCCTTCCTCCACCCTTGTGTGACGATGAGAGAACAGCTTTGTATGCTCTCCTTCAAAACAGCTGAAACCATGGACCTGTGCATTTGCCAACCCAAGCCCTCGCTGGGCCTTTTGCCGTGTTTAATGAAACACTTTCTGCATTCAAATTCCAGATGCCTCTCGCTCTGCCACTTGCCGCCAGCTGCTGCTGGCCTGGGCTTTGCTGCAGCTGGGTCTGGGCCTTGAGGGCTTTTTCTATACTATAAAATAAATCTGAAATAAGAAATAAGGTTTACATGGTTTAGGACAAGGCTTTATCCTACAACTTCTTTGCTTAAGGCTCTTTGGCAAGCATGTCAGGAGTGGGAAAGGAAATGAGTGTCACCATTTGTCACACATTTAGTAATGTTGCATATAGAAAGGTAAATGTCAAGTGTACATATGCCATTTTATAAGTAAATGCTGGCAAGGAAAGGCGATTTTTACCCAATTATGTGCCCTTTTGGATGTAAATGTTATGTATGTGGTGATATTTGGCCATCTGCTGCTGACAGCAAGAATTGCACGGGCATGGCAGGAGGGAGCCCCTTCACACTGGCTCCTGCAGAAAGCTGTAGCCAGGAGGGGGGACCCGACACCCTGAAAGGTGCTGGGATCTGCTCCACATGTTGGGAGGGGGCCGACAGCCTCATCTGGGTTTCCTGACATCTAAAGAAACCTAAATCCAGGTTGGAGCTCACCATCTTGGTCTGTAATAGTATCTGTGGGTGGCAACCAGCAGCTGACCTTGCTGGCCCCTAGCAGCAGGGAAAGCTTGTGTCTGTCTGGAGGTGTTTGTAGGAGAGCATTTGCCTGATGTCTGTGACCTACGGGGTCATGGACCACACCTGGGAACAAAACCTGGGTACAATACCTGGGCAAGAGAGGAAAAGGAGAGGTGTGAGGAGAAAGAAGGGGAGGTGAAAAAAACCCACAGTGTGGGAAAGGTCTAAAGTAAAAGAAGGTGGGAAAATTGGTGCTTTACAAAAACAGTTCTGTAAGGGCATGTGATTCGGCAGCGTGCCCAAAGGAAGGCACTCAGGTGAGCTCTGACAATATCTGAGTGTCTGATCCTCCTCCCATCAGAGGGAGCTCTCAGGAGCTCATCCCTGGCACCCCACAGCAGGTACTGAGGTGGTGTTTTAGGTGGTGAAAATAGAGGATGTGGCTTTTTAAGCCGCACAAACATAGTGAGACAGAGAAGGTTTCTAGAAGAGAGATAAAATACAGCACAGCCATTTTCTTTCGATCTTTCCTAAACATGTTTGTTACATCTCTTTCTGCTCAATCAACAGTGTATTTTCTCAGCACAGCCAGAGTTCTGCCCTCAAGCCCATCCTCAGCAGAGGCAACTGACTTGTTGATCTGCATCCACCTTATCAGCCCTGAGTCTCCAGTGTGGGTTGTGAGCTGGGAGGACACGTCCCACAGTTAGAGCTAGAACTGGGTAAGAGGTGACCAATGCATTGCAGGGATGCTGGGTCAGTGGAGGTCCATAGCACTAGGGTCCCTTAGCCAGTGCCAAGAGCCTCCAGCATGCAGAGCAGTCCTCAGAGTGTGCTTGCTGCTGCTCTGCTCTTCTTGGGAAATTCTCATCTGTCAAAAGTTATCACCTGAACACCACCCCCCCCCCAGCCCCTGGTCCAGCCCTGGGGTCATTCTACTGCTGCAATGGATTTGTGTCAGGAGGGGACTCTGCATCTGTAAAAAACATGCATTTTTTTACTTTCAGTTGTCATCATTTTGAAAATCACTTCTGTATGTGGCAGACAATGCATTGATTCACTTCTGCTCATTTGCTTTCCAACTCAGTTTTTCATCTCAGCTTTCTCAATGTCTCACCAGAAGCCATTCAAGTTTGTGCTTTCTCTGTGACAAGGCGCTCCTCACACTGGACAGTTTTGGATATATTTTGGACAAGAAATGCCTGCCACAAGGCTTGTGGCTTGGCTTTTTATAAAGACCTAAACAATTTGCAAAATCTGGTTCCAGCTGCTGTTTCAAACAAATGCAGCTCAGACTTGCAGAGCTCAAGTACAGTGTTGTCACTCTTTTGTTGCAGCACTATGTTTTTGTTTCAGTGGAGAGTGAAAAATAAACCTTCAGGAATTGGTGGAGATGCCCTATAGAAGAGCAAAGTATTTGTATTAGAGGTATGGGGACAAATTCCTTGTTACAGGGCCCTATAGGGAAGTACCTTCCTTTGACCAAAAATCCTGTGCAATTCCTTCACCCTGCCAAGTGAAAAGCTTTGTGCTCACTCTTGCTACAGTCCTTAATTGTAACTGAAAATCTTTCCACACACGGATGAGATCAGTCTGTGGCCTACAGTAGCAATTGTATTCCAATTTCCTCTCTTATTTGATAGTTTAATAATATCCTGAGTAGTACTTAATGCTACTGTTACTCTTGCCACATTTGGTACAGAATGAATATCGATCCCTTACAATGCTGGAGACCATGATATTCACAAACTCTGTCTTTTATGTTGACTTTGGTGTTAATATATTTAGGGTTTCCCTTTTCAAATCTGCTTCTATTAAAAAAAAAAAAAAAAAAAAAAAAACAACCCATAACTCTGAGAAGCAGAGGCAGAAGAAAAGGCAGTTTCACATTAGTGTTCCAATGTTCACCCTCTTGCCCTGCTTACCTGTAGCTCAGCTGAAGGCAGCTGACACAAAGAGCCCCTGCTACTGTGTCAACCTGGGCCATATTCACCTTTACTTGTGGAATCCCCTAACTTCAAGGAGAGTATTTCACTTCTAAGGGGTCTGACCCACTCCCAGAGCCTGGGATGGTAGAGGTGCACTGTGTGTGTTTGCCTTGAGAAATTGCTGAGCTGTATTTCAGGCTGATATTCCCTGCTCCAGCACTGGCTTCGTTGCAGCAACAGCAAAAGAGCCCAGGATGGTGAGCTGCAAGGCTGGACCAAAGAGACACAGAGTCATTTCTTGCCACAAGACACAAGTGGTATCTGTGGTATTACACAATGTGAGCAAGATTTACGTCTGGACATCTGAAGACTTTGCCCACATGGATGAAAAGCATTAAGGAAATCTCCCTGTTTTTTAGATGTGTTGTGTTTTCTGGGCCTGACCTGTGTGCAGGGCTGTGCTCTCACACCAAGTGCTCCAAGCTCTCTTCAAGCACTGTGGATTTAATTGGCTTCCCAGGCAGACACCTCACGCCACAGTCTGTCTTGTTGGCAGCCTTGGAGATATTTTGCCATTGTTCTTTTTCACTTGGCACACTGGTGTCTGCACACAGTGTCCAGAGTAGCCAGGTCCAAGTCACTGATGACATCATGGTCTCTGGAAGAAAATCTTCCTCAGGGAGTAGGGCAGTGTGTGCAGCTTTGGGTTAAGTACAATAAAACTCTGCTGTTTTGTTTAGAAAATGAAAAATATGCTCAGAAAGGTCACAGGGAGTAATAACTCTGCTAGCAGAAAATGTGCTGGGTGATCCCAAAGTCAATGTGGTTGTACTTTATTCTGTCCCAGCAATTACGTGTGTAGGATGAACCCAGCCCTCAGCAAATTCACCCTTGTGCCTTGGTGTCCCTTTCCCTCTCACAGGAGCAAACTGTGGTCCAGAAGGTCCTGCCAGGATTGAGCATCAGCTGACCTAAAGCAAGCCTCCTGTCTTGGGAACCTGGCCCTTCAGGACTAGAGCCTGCCAAGCTCCAGGTACTCACTGTAGTTTCCCTTTTCCTTCTTTTTCTTTCTTTACTTTTTTAAAAGCTGACTGCTGGCAGCAAACTGTAAAGTCCTCTCTGCTGACATTGCTGCAGGAGAATTCACGGATTTTTCCTGGTTTCCAGGGAATATTGCAAACCCCATGGCAGGGAAGAGTCAGCAAGGAGGGAGGAGGAACACACCAGAGCTATTCAATGGTCCTGGGAGATTTGCATCTGTCAGCTAATAAATGGAGTAGAATAACAATGGAATTAATTTTAGATCACCTAAACAGGTAAAGAGCAATTACTTCATTTAATTATAAGCAAGATGAGGGAAACAATAGGATTTAATTTCAATAATACCTCTACCAACTCAGCTATGATTTTAATTTAATTTAGAGTGGCAGTACTTCCTGCATTGCAATACTCTCCCTGAAAATACCATGCTTTACCTTCATCATTCAGTCAATAAGCCATGGTATGGATTTTGCTTAATATTCAGCACCCAATTGAAAAAGAAAACAGAGCCCTACACTTAGTTTTAAAATTACAATCCTAAGTCAGTGCAGCAATATCTGTTACAAGTGCCAAAGCTCACTGGGAGAAGCCAGCACTAAACTGAATGATGACCTGCTTGTTTGGGTACTATGTATTAAGAATATTTTTTAGATCCTCCCAAGTATTGTAGTTCTTCTACAGAGCACACAGCCATCTCAGGCTCTCCCTGAAGGGGCTGAGCCCTCAGCAAGATGTGATGGGATCTTTCCAGTAGTCCCAGGCTGGAGTAAAGTATCAAAATCTGGGCAAATAGAAAGAGACATGAGAGCAAAAGTAACAGCTGGATTTGTTGGCTGCAGGCAAGCTGGTGAGTGGCACAGCTGAAGAAGTTTTGGCTTGCTGTCTCCTGCTTTTTTGCCTTTGTAGTTGCAGGTTTTTTGAGAGTTTGCTATTTTTAGCATCATTCCAGTTTGGTAGCATTTAACTTTATTGCTATAATAACTGCTGCAGAAATTGTCATGAGGGAATTTATTCTGTCTTTGTGAGTATGTTTGCACTGCATGAAATAAAGAAGGCCTGAGGCAAGCTATTGAAGAACAAGGAAAAGACAAAATATTGGCTCAAAAATTCAGTGAGCATCATCTGCCCACTGTGCTGAACAAGACATGGGTCCTACAAGAAAAATCTCCTTGATCATGTTATTAAAGGATATCTTTAAAGGCAAAGAGACAGAAGAACTGGAGACAGCTGCATGGCCTAGAGTAACACTGATAATTTTTGACTACTTGACTTCACAGCATATGAATATATAAAATTCATACATGATTCATATAGGTATGTAAAGGAACTGATATATCCAGACAAATATTTCTAACTCATGTAAATCAGTGGTAGTGGTTTAATTTATTCTTGGTGCTTATTGCTTTTATTAAGAGTAAATCCTTCTGATGTCCTAAGTCACTTCAGAGAGAAGGACATGAGGATGCAGCTTTAGCTCCTCCAGGCAGCTCTCTCAGTCCCATGCCTGGGTTGTTGTCAAGGAGACATATCTCTGGCATACATCTTCTCTGTGGTTTCTCCTCTTAGTATGCTTTTCCATTGCTATGGAGACTATCACAAACTCATTTAGCAACTCCCCAGTGCCCCACAAGGAATGTGTATTTCATAACTCACTCCTCAGAACAAGGAGTGCTGTTTAATTTTTGGCTGCTCACCTGCATGTCCAGCCTGGCTATGCCAGGGACTGTCTATGCTGAGCCCTCATGAGCTGACACAGCAAGGCTCCGAGGGCAGGGCTACACAAAGGTGTCTTCAGTGGGGATGGTTTGGAAGCTGAGACAAGCCTTGTGTGTGGGAGGTAGTCAAATGCTTGCCCTGACTACTTGGCATGGCTCTCCAAGTCCAAATCCCTCTCATTCTCCAGGTCTCCAGCTGGCATTCTGCTGAGTTCCGAACACAGGTGAAACCAAGAAAAATGCCTGACTCTAAAAGTGCAAAGGAGAGGGAAACAGACCCACTCTGCTGGGCTCTGTTGCAGGGCAGGAGAGAGGGAGCAGTGCATCAGGCTAGCAGGGTGCAGGGGTGCAGTGAGGGGGAGGATCCCTGTCTGGGTTTGACCAGCTCCAAGGGCTGTCAACCTCCTGATGCTGCAGATGGGCTGCATCCCCTCTGGGCAGCACCCAAGTTTGTGTCAGTCAAGTAGTGGCACTTTGGCTCCCAGAGAGCTGTGGGGCAGCTGCACTTGAGACAGCAACAGCCCAGCAGTAGAAGTGGCACCAGCAGTCTGGAGGGGCCCAAGTGTGTGCACTCAAACCACTGTGGCCAGCAGAGAAGTGTAGGCTTTACTGAGAAAACCAAGACATAAGAGAAGTTATCACTCAGGATTTACACAGGAAAGCAGTCACTGCTGAAAGGGCTGCAGCAGTGGGTTTGAGCACACCAGAGCATCTTCCTTCTGAGGCTCAAGGGAGAAGGATCCTGGCAAAATGGTCCAGCAGGGACTTAATACCATGGAAAGATCCCTTCCAAAGTGGATGCAAGTAAGCAGGCAAAAATAAACAGGGCAACCTATAAAATGATCAAGTGCCATGTTCAGGGTGGGAATTATAGCTTTGTGGGTCATGCTGTGATGGCAGCTGAGGCTGCAGTTCCCAGCTCCCTGCCCTGTTTCCCCACTCCAGTGCACAATCTGGCATATTAGCATAACCTCAATTCCAGTTTGCATTAATATGTCAGTCTATGCCCTGCAGTTTCTCAGGAGCACACAGGCTGTCATTTGGCTGCTGGGGCAGGAGGGCCATAGCAGGGTTCTGAGATGAGGGCAGTGACTCCGTTACTTTCCCTGTGTAAGTCAGAGCCCATCTGTACCCAGAAACCTGTAAGTAGCCAGATAGTCTCCAAATCTCCACTTTAGTGCTACACAGGCCATAAATGTTCAACAGGTACTAGGAACAGCTGAACCCAACTAATAGAATATAAATAAATAAATAAAATGAAGTAATTGATCAATTCAGTTCTTTAACAAAAATATACAAATTTACATATTTTACTAAGGCACGTGATTTCTAATGAAGTAGGGTTTGGGAAACCCAAAGGATTGACATATACCCTGTCATTTATGCAAATCACTCCCTGTTCACTGATTTATAGTATTGGTTGGCTGCACATGAAATTGCTTTAAAATGCTGATGTGCATCTCCCTGATGTGTATTGGGCTGTTTCCATGTGCTGCACTGTGGCTGGCTCAGTACAACCCAGAGTTGGGCTGGTGTAGGATGTGCACCCTGAAATGCCCCTCTGTATTACAGAGCCAGCATGCTGCAGTCAACGCACTCACAGGAGAAGGAAAAGAGGAGGGAAATGCATCAGAAATCTACCCTGAGTAGTTCCTTTCAGCATGTGTCAGCAGTGATGGGCTGCTTTGTAATTTTCTTTAGTGCCATTTTTAATCTTGAGAAGTTCAAAAGGTAAAGAATATATTTCACTCAAACTCAGATTTGTTGTTTTCAACTTGGATCCCAGATTTGAAGGAAGTCTATTATGTTGATCCAGTTAGTATCCATAGAAATGTATGTATGTAGTCACCATGCATTTCATAGGGGTAGCTGTGCCCAAACAGCAATTCCATGTGCAACTCTGGTTCATATGGCTACATTTCTCAGAGGCACTTTTTTGTCTCATCATGGATTTTCTTCTGGGTGTTTAAAGGCTTGCCTTGTTCTTCAGCTGTGTGTTGGTAGAAGATTACAGCCAGGATTTATAGATTTGCAAACACGTCATTAAGGGGTTGGTGGACTGGGTCTGCACGCTTGGAGCTAAATTCCATTTATCTGGAGAGTAGGTGTTTAACTAATGGCACATCAGACATGGAATAAATGCAGGGCAGCTTCTGGTGTCAGTGTTTTACAAAAACATCTGAATGAATGAGCTGAGAGAACAAAACATCGACTGTTTTTATATTCAGTGAACAGAAATAACAAGAAAAAGCACCATGATGAAGCACCATCTTTGTGCATTAGTGGTTACTGCAAGGTTAATTTTATTAATTCTGAAGGATCGCCCTATCTATAAGACTGTGGAACAACAAGAAACTTAAAGAACTAAATAACTGCAAACCATATGTTGAAAACAACCTAATTAATATCTCAAATGAGAATTTAAAAGAACTTAAAATTAAAACAGTAAGTTTATGTAACATTTCTAGCTGAATGAAAGGCTAGATGTTTGTTAGCAGGGTGCTAATCCTCTGTGTGTATTGGCTGCATGAGCTATGGGTAAGGAGGATGGTGGTGCTACAGGGAACTAGGAAAAAGTGTAGCATAAATGTTGTCTAGGAATACAGTGAAAAGAGAAGGAGAGAGATGTGCTCTGATTAAGGCCTCATTCTGCTTCAGATGATGAAGCTCTTTTCTACTGCAGAATTATTAGACAATATTATGTTAGTTATGCTTCAAGATGTCAACCCGATTAAGGTCAGACTATTCTAAACATAAGAAAAAATGTAATTTCTTCCTAGAAAGCTTTAACTTATAAAGCAGTTTATAGAATAACGTGTTTTTATGTGAGAAATCACAGTACTGGGGACTAAGGAATATGACAAAAATTTGAAAGAACTTATCAATCTGCTGTCTTTCTTTTGCTTATTTCTGAGTAAATCCTTGGAGTTTTCTCTGTAAACATGCAAAAATTAAATTAAAAGAACTTCATGAAGGCTGAAAAAAGCAAAACTAGAAAATCAGAGAAAAAGTCAGAAATCAGGTTGACTGGGAATAATGTGTGTTTTTCATGCATAAAGCCATATGCTATTTTTTTTCACCCTGGCCTGGAGATGAGTCAAAGCTGCTTTTGAAGGAAGCTGTGGTTTGTAAAGCTGTTGTTAGAGAAGCTGCAAATTGTAGTGATTTATACAGGGCACTACGAGAAGATGATTTAGTGGTTACAATGCATGTATGTTATTTGGGAAATCAGATTCTCTTTTACATAATGCTAGACAGCTCTCCCACACCAAGCTTTTCATAGGCTCAGAGGAATACTGAGTCTTGCACTGCATGTATCTGGCAGTAAAAGGCAATTTATCCTCCTTTGATTCAGGCTGAATTGTGTCATCATTCAGACACGGACACAGCCTTTCTCACAAAAATAACATGCAATAATAACTATGCAGGTGAGATTTCTACCAAGCAGTGCCTGGGGCCTCAAATCTCCTTGTGGAGACTTTGAACCCTCCTGGGTTTGCTCTAGATAGTGCCAGTGACTGCTATCACAGGGATGCCCGTCCTCTGCAGAGCCCTGCTTGCAGAAGAACTAGAGAAACTCCTGTTGTTCCCTTTGTTTACCTCGATTTTATCCACATGCCACAAGTCTATCCAAGCCGGTTTGTTTTCTGCTGATGAACGTTTTCCCACCCTGTTAACAGGTTATCATGCAAACATGCAGAGATATGCAAGATTTTGTCTTTTTAGATGGTTTCATATGAAAGCAGAGCTTTCATGGTCCCTTGGCCAGCAGATGAGTCATGGGTTTTCTAGGAATTACTTTTGGTCCCATTGCCAGCTTTGTGGTTGGACACCTCAACCTGTGAGTTTCCACAAAAATGCCCTTCAGAAGGGCTGTGAGAAAACCTGAGTGGTGCTTAAGAAATGTGTGCAAAACTGACAGATAATCTGGTGGTACATCACACATAAAATTAATCCCACAGAACACTGTGTGGGTCAGAGCACTGAACTCTAAGAGATAAAGTCCTGCTGCTTAAATCTTTCTTTCTGGACTCATGACTCCTCTCTTTCAAGCTCTGGTACTGTGCTTTTTCTCATAAAGCCTGGCTATCGAGCTGTCTCACGAAGTATGACTCAAGTGACATCTCTACTGATCTCGTCAAAGTCTTTTCCAGAGGCTTCAAGGAAAGATGGAGAGCTAAGGACTTGGTAATGTTGAGATCTGGAACACATTAAAAAACAGGTAGGAAAATAAGCCTAGAAAAAACAACTAAAATTAGAGATGATTAAAGGATAAATACCTTGAGGGATTTTACTGTATGTTTCACTTCTATTTGTACTGCACCTTTTAGACCAATTTTTCTTTTCATTTTCATAGCACTCCACTATCAGCATAAGCACCAAACAGAGCTAAATTAACAAGTTGGATTCATTACACCATTCAAACAAATTTCCCTGGGCTTATTATGCCTAAAGGCTTGGTACTTTCCTGGCAGCCTCTTTCACATTCTCCTTTCAACAAACATGACATAAACTTGGGTCTGCAGAGCATGAAAATTTATGTGCAAGAGCAGTTATTTTAACAGGTGGAAATTCTCAGATTCACCAGAAAGGTGAAGCATCAAGTACACCATTAATTTTTCAGAAGGGCTTCACGGTATAATAGTCTTGTACTATTGGCATCCACGATGAGAGATAACTGCTGCTTGCTGCAACTGTGCCTTTCTCTGCAGTGCAGTACAGCGCACGCCAGCTCTGCTCCACCACTGAGCAGCATTTTTAGAATGTGCAATTGCTCGTGAGCCCCGAGTCAGCTTTTCCCTCTTGCAGGAAGCAGTGCTTCTCAGGCTTCTGCCCAGCCTCTCCGGGACAATGCAAGCAGCACAAATCTCCTCACAGCTGCCCCAACAGCCAGCTCTTGCAGCAGCACGAACTGCTGTGCAGCATGCCTGGCTCGCAGGTAACAGAACCTCTCTGGCAGGACGGCACCGTCTCACTGCGCAGAGGAGAGCACCTCCTCTCCACCTGCTCGTGGAGCACCCTGCAGCTGGTGTGAGTAAAAGCACACTTGATTCTCAGCCAGTGCTCTCTACACATGAGACATTCAGCTGTTCCACGAAGTTTGATTTTCAGAGACGTTGAAATACTTTTGTAACTGAGTTGTTACAATGCTGTCAATTTAACTATGAAACACACTGCAGGCAGACTATGACTCTCTTCTAAGGAGCTCTGCACGGTTTCCAAAACTCAGAAAAGGATTGCTGCGGTTCCCACTCTCCTGAAACCAGCATGCTTTGGGTTATCTCACCATTTTTACCGTGGCTGAAATTTAACAGATATTATATGACTGTTTGTATTGACAAAAAAATTTAAAAAGTACTTTCCTACTATTTTTCCTTGGACTTTCAGGACCTAAATATTTAAAGACCTGGCTATGTATTTGTCATGTCGAAATTATTGCAACAACTTTGTGTTTAGAAACCTGTTACCTAAATGGAAGTGCTCAGTTTGTATGTTATACATGACTGTTGCTGGTAATTTGTAAATAATATCTAGGACATTTAAAGAAGTATACACTTAATAAAAAGAAAAACATACTGTTAATAAAGAGACTATAAAGAAACAGCTTATACACACAAACAAGGACTAATGTAGCCCATGATGTAATAAATCTATGACAGGATGATGTCTGTGACAGGAACTCAGATATTTACTCACATACTTTACATAATGCTAGGAGATGTACATCTCACATCCTTAACATGCATGCAAAATGCCTTAAAGATGTAATAATCATCAGGAAATTCAGGAGACCAAGTTCTAAGAAATTCAATGTCTTATATTTGTTGCTCTGTTATAGAGGAATACTGTTCAGAAAAAGATATCCTCTAAAAGACCTTGAGGAAATGGAGCAGATGGTTGCATGTGTTATCCCACTTCAATTCAAAGTGGTTTTATAAATACTCAGGAAAGTTAAAACAGTATTTCCTTAGTCTTTTGTACAAATAAAAGAAGGTAAAAGATTATTTTTGTTGATATTCCAATTGGAATTCCAAAACAAAAGATTGACTTTCTTACACTAAAATGATTTTCAGCACAAAACTGGTGGTGAACTAATGGTTCAATATACATTGTTATTAGAACTAATTGTACATTGGATTTCTGTATCAATGCACATCAGAGGATAAGAAAAATTCCAGTTTGGGATGAGACAAGGTAGGCCTCCATAGGGGCTGCAGCATTTGCTGCTGCTGGGCAGTGTCCCTGCTGGGCAGAGACCTCGTAGGTCCTTGCTGCTGCCCACACTTGCAATGAAGAACGCAGTGGGAGCCCTGGGAGCTCCTGTGCACGCCTGGGGCTGTGCCTGAGCTGCCTGAACAGCGTGTTCTGGACACCCCTGCTCTCAGTGCCTGCACAGGCTGGCCACACATCACACATGCTCTGAGGCTGCTATGCCCAGAAATTAGTCTGTGGGGCCATTCAACTGAAAATTTGGTTGGTTATTGATGGAAATTGGATTCTGCCACCAAAACAGTAGAATTGGCAGGTATAGGGAGTAACTCCTCTAAGAATCCTTTCTAATTTTTAAGAGGCATCCATCTGAAATACACAGACTTCAGGATCTTGGCAGCTGGTACTTCTCTGCTCCAGTTAAATACTGTTTTGCTCCTTGGCTTCTGTCTTGTTTCCACAAGAGGAAATAGCGTCTCTTTCCTTCTCATGGTTGGTGATTGTTTTTCTCTCAATCTGTAGCTTTATTATGGATCAGAGGGAGCCAAGGGCCAGGAGTGACTTGCAATCCTCAGCACATGCTGGTTTCTCCAGACATACTGCTTAGTAAGGAAATAAATTAGCGAGGGGTAAAAGACACAATATGGTGCTTACCACCCTATTTTGGCACATTAAATATATACAATCTGCACTTCATTCCAACTAAAAATAACACTCAGATTAATGCAGCTTTCTTTGATATATTAAATTGAGAAATCATTAGCATGAATTATAAAGCAGGAAAAGCGTGGTTCACAGTGTCTGTCACTCCAGAATTGTGCTTTAGGATGGATGGGGGCAGTTTGATGGAGTGGACTGAGCACACGCCCAGGAGTGAGACAGGGCACGTCTCTCCACAAGTGTCATCAACTCCTTCTGAAATTTAAGGCAGGTCTTTTAAGTACATATATTTCTATTTCGAGAGGGTCCATATTTAAACACTTCATTTTTTAGCAAGCCTTCAGAATATACAGCTCCAATTGATGTCTGTGCTGGCTACTCAGTATCCAAGTTCTAAATTTGAGCACCGAAATTTAGAAGGCAGTTTTGAAAATCCTGACCTCAGCTTCCCTGGGTTTCTTAATTCCTAGTGTGATATCTGAATAGCCTTATCCATCTTTGGCTGATTGAAATCTGCTACTGAGAAAATTCTATAGGAATAATTATTATTATATCTCATAAAATCTTGATAAGCTTTTTAACTAATATCTTTAATACCATTCAAATTTCACAATATAATCATCTTTGTAGAAACAAATCTAGAATATCTTTTATTTTGGCAGCTATATAATATTTTACAATGTCAAGGCTGTGCACAAAAGCAGTTTAGAAAGCTGAACATCACTGATCCATTTTACAAGTGGAGACAACTGCACTCTGAAGAGGAATCTGCATTAGACCACACAGACTGCAGCAAATTCACCACTAGAATACAGGATTTGTGATACAAAATTGACTCTACTGAACACTAAATCAGTGGTTCTTAAACTCTTGGAGGAAGCAGGCAGTCTTTGGTCATAGTATCCAGGTTGCTTTCTTGCCTCCCCTTGCTGAATTAATTTGAACTGTAGTTAAAAATACATTGCTACTATTACCTTGTCCCTCAAGTGATTAATGATGTTACCACTGGGATGCTACTCAGTAATGAAACTGAAAGAATCACCTGCTGCATCCCTGGGGCAGAGGATCTGCTTGACTTAATTGGGAAGGGTCAGCAAATTTTCAGCAGGTATTGCTGCTATACTTACAGAAAATAATTTTGTGGCATATTGTGTAATTTTGGATGTCCATCTCAATTATAAAAAGATGGGGAAAAAAATCTGTCATGGCTCATGGAATCGATTGGTTTTGCAAAACTAATTCACTTAAGATACAGAAATGCACATCAGTTGAAAGTCATACTGATGGGCAGTGATCGTAGCATGAAAGTGGCATTTTATTGTGATAAAGCCTTGTGATACAATTTTTTTTCTTTTTGTCCTGAAATTGATTTTGAAATCACTATGTCTTGCAGGCATTGCTAACTGACTGCAAGACACCAGGACTGTATCAGCAGGATGAGGGCTGCCCAGCAGAGTCCAAGGGAGGCAGCAGAATGCCATCTGTCTGAGTGAAGACTCCAACAGAACCGTGGAATATTAGGAGGATTTCTAATACAGAAATAGGCACAGGAGAATTCTAGAAGTCTCCTCTCAAGCCGCTCGCAAGCCTAATTGCAATTAAAAAAAGATTTTGATCTACTCATGTCTCTGCTGAATATCTGACCAAACTGTTACAGTTTTTCATAACTAAGGAATTTTCTGCTGTCAGGAATTGGACTTAACAAATCAGGTATTGTAAGTTTCCAGGCCTTGCAGGAGAAATAAAAATATGCCAAAGACCGTGTCCACACTAAGGGGAAATGTCCTTAGAATATCTACCAAATGGAGGCGACCTTCTTTCTCCGCTCAGAATTGTCTGCCTTCCTGGTAACAGAGAGGCTTTGCCAAGAGTGGGCACCAAATGCCCTTCCAGCAGCTGTGAAGATCGCTTTGGAGGATAGCATGGATAACCATGGAGATACATGGAAACGTATCCGAGATTAGAAAGACACTATTTCGCTTTTGAATGCATTTTAGAAGCTTCCTGTGAGATAGACGGGGAAACCTTAGGGGTTCAGTTAGTGTTCAATGTGGGCCCGGTGAGCTTTCTGCTGATGGCTGCTGAGCATCGGGCTCCCTGTCACACATGCACGGGCGACATGTCCCATGGGCAGAAGCGTGGGGATGGGGATCTGCTCCATGCGGAGGGACACGGCTCGCTGCAGGCTCCAGCGAGGCGCGGGGCAGCGGGAAGGGGCTCACGGCAGCGGGGCACAGGCCGCGCTCCGGCCCCGCTCGGGCGCTGCAGCCCCGGCTGCTCCCAGGGCCCCGGGCTCCCCTCGCGCCTTGGAAACTTCGCAGCGCCGGAGGCCCAGGCTCCTCTCAGGACTGGGATCTGGGATCCCCTGGCTCCTCTCAGGACTGGGATCTCCTGGCTCCCCGCAGGACTGGGGGTCTCGGATCCCCCGGCTCCCCGCAGGACTGGGGGTCTGGGATTCCCCGGCTCCCCTCAGTTCTGGGGGTCTGGGATCCCCCGGCTCCCCTCAGGACTGGGATCTGGGATCCCCTGGCTCCCCTCAGTTCTGGGGGTCTGGGATCCCTTGGCTCCTCTCAGGACTGGGGGTCTGGGATCCCCTGGCTCCTCTCAGGACTGGGATCTGGGATCCCCTGGCTCCCCGCAGGACTGGGGGTCTCGGATCCCCCGGCTCCCCGCAGGACTGGGGGTCTGGGATCCCCTGGCTCCCCTCAGGACTGGGGGTCTCGGATCCCCTGGCTCCCCCAGAGCTGGGGACCGGGAGCCGCTGCCTCTTCCCGTGTCCCGGGCACGCCGGGGCTCCTCAGGGTGCCCTCGGGGCCCGGGGTAGCCTTATCCTCAGGATGGGAGGACATCGTCTTAAGCTGTGCCCAGAGAAGGTGTAGGTTGGATATTAGGAAGAAGAGCACAAGAAGGATTAGACACTGAAATGGGATGCTCAGGGAGGTAGTGGAGTCACCGTCCCCGGAGGTGTTTAAGGAAAGACTGGACGTGGCACTCGGTGTCATGGTACAGTTGACGTGGTGATGTTCGCAGAGAGGTTGGACTCGATGATCTCAGAGGTCTTTTCCAACCCCAGTGACTTCGCGATCCCTTCCCGCCGGTGGCGTTGGGATGCCCTGGCTGCCCTCCCGCTGGGCTCCCCCGGCCGCTGAGGGGCTGTCACCGACTCCCCGCAGCGCCGGGGCCGCACACCGCTCTCACCGCCCGGGGCGGTGTCACCGCCGCCGCCGCCGCCGCCGCCCCCGGGGGAGGCGCGGGCGGCGAGCAGCGGGGACCCCCCGGGCGGGGATCCCGTCCCGCGGCGGCCGGAGGCGGAGCCCCCGCCCCCGCGCCCGCCCTCCCGGCGTGCCCCGCGGAGGGGCGGGCGGCTCATGTCCGCCATCCCGGCGTGCTGCGCGCCCGGGCAGCAGCCGGAGCAGCCGCGGCGGCCCGTCCCCTCCCTGCGCTGTGAGACAGCAGCACCGCCCGCGGAGCGCCAGTGAGGAGCCGCCGCCCGCGCTTCTCCCCCCGCGTCCTCCTGCTCCTGCTGCTCCTCCGCCCTGTCCCGCGCCGCTGCCCGGCCGGCCATGCCGTCTCGGGCAAGGTAATGAGCCGCAGAGCCCCGGGGTCTCGGCTGAGCGGCACCGGCAGCAGGCAGCACTACCACCCGCGGGGCTGGAATGACTGGCAACCCAGGTGGGCAGGGCCGGCCCGGGGGCGCGGGGTCGGGGCTGTGGGAGCGGCGCGAGCGGCTCGGCCGGGCCCCACCGCCGGGCCTGGGGAGCGGGGCGGCGGCGGAGCCACTTCCTGGCGGCCGGGCCTAGCGCGGTAGGGCGGGCGGGCCCGGGCGGCGGGCCGGGGCTGCGGCTGCCGGGCCGGGCCGGCTCTGTCAGCGCTCGGCGGGGACGGAGCGCGCCGCGCTGCCCCCGGAGCCCCGCTGCCGCGGCCTGTACCGTGTGCGGCCGGTGTGTGGCCGCGGGCAGCGCGTCCCGCCCGGCGGGCGGGGGGCTGCGGGGGCGGGGGAGCGGCGGTGGGCTCGAGTCCCGTATTTTCAGCCTGTTTTTCAGCTGGAACACAGCCAGGGAAGAGCAGAGGTTGCAGGAGTACTCGTGGGGTTTTGAGGGTTAACATCATACTACATAGCTTATTTTGTTGTGTTTTTTCCTTCATCTGGGGAGAATAGTTGATGTCTATAAGGTCTCACCCCAGCCTACTGTAAATGTGTTGTAAGGTTTTAAGTGTGTTTACACCTGGCACTTTTTTTGTAAAATTCAAAGCCTGTTCACGTCTTTAGTTAGATGTAGAGAGTATATTTCAGGTGTTAATTATTTCTAATGTATCTCATGCCAATGTATTTACTCTACTGCTCAGCCTTGCTCATTTCAGCATGAAAATTGTCGTGAAGAAATCCTAAATAATTTTGGTGTTTCTTAGATTTTTTTAAAAAATACGTGGATTTGAGACTTTTTTAGTGTTTTTGAAAGTTTAACACAATGTGGGACCTTACTTACAAACTTTCCAGTAGAGAACAGAGTGGCACATGCTTGGGAATATATTGACAGGTTCCAGTCTCATGCAGTTTGGACCAGAAAAATTGGGTGGATGTGAAGGTCACTTCAGCATTTACTGTGAAAGAAGCTTTCCTTTTGCCTGGACAGCACAGCCTCTAGGGTCAGTGGTAGAGGCTCTTCAATTCTTAATGGTGTATGGGGCATGGTTATTTAAATTCTAATTTCTTCTGCAATTGAAATAATTGGTCACATAACTTACTGTTTTTCCTCACTTATGAACTTATGAACCTCATTGATGACATTTTCCTAGAGCATTGTCTTAGTTTAGGGTAAATTTGGGAGAAAACTTTTAAAAGGAAGATTTCTCTGGAGAGCAAATCTACACGGCCCCCCCCCAGCCGGTTCGGGAATGATTCCTCGGAGAGAAGTGGAAAGAACCTGTTTATTTAACAGGCACAGCCCCCCCAGTGCACAAAATGAACAATACTAGATGACAACACTTTTTCACAGCTCTGAAAAAGAGATGACAAATGTAGCGAGTCTTTCTTGGGGGTGGTCGCTCTGTTGTCACTCCCTCCGGTGCTGGGGATGGCTGCTGCCGGCCACAAGGTGTTCTCAGGTCCTAGTTTGGAGTAGGTTTTAGTAGTTATAAGAAAAAAAAGAAAAAAAGAGAAAAAAACAAAGTAAGAGCAAAGCGAAGCAGGAGCAAAAGCAGCAGCCAGAGCTAGAGTCAAGGAGAAAAGAGAGTAGCAAAAAACAACAGTCACACTATGTACTGTCTTGTCTCTGTGTCCCGTCAGTCGTGGGGGGGAAGCAGGTTGATAATAGAACTAAAATGAAACATTTGTCCTTCAGAGCCAGTCTCACAGGCACAGAACATAACATTCAACATAGTAGAACACACATAAATGGGGATACAAACATCACCCTAGGACAAGCATCTAGATTTTTTTGGGGAGAGATTTAAGAAGACTGGTCTCTTATTCCTTACCATCTTCTTTGCTTCAGTTTTCTGGGCTGCAGTCTGTAATTCTGGGCTCTAACTCATGACCTTTCCACCTGGAAGAAATTGGATGTGTCTTTGCAGTGGATGACTTCTCTAAGTGCATTTTGGTTGGATATATGAATTTGTTGGGAGTTCTATCTTTTCATCTTGAAAATGCATTTTAATAGGGTTAGTAGCTGATTTTATCCAATGTAGTATTGCCTACAGAGGGTTCAGGGTTAGGGGTGAAAGTAAGAGTGTAGCTGCAGGAATGCTTTGCCTGGTGTAAGGCTGGTTTAAGAAGTTACCTCCATGTGTGGCTCTGGTGTGTTCCCTGTAGTCTGGTGCCTCCTTAGCTCTCAAGTACAGATGTATGACCTGGGCTGTTAAAATAATTGTCCACAAAGCCACAGCAGATCCAAAGCTCTGAGAGCACCTGAGAACATGTGGCAGTCTAAGGGAGCCTCAGCATGGATAGGGCCTTGTCCTGTTTCCATCACACTGTGACCAAGAGCTTCTGCTAAGAAATAGCCAATGCCTCTACACTGGTCCTGACACTTTTCAGAATTTAACTTTATCCTTTCCTTTAAATATTTTTTTTTTTTTTAATTATGGTGGGGGATACCAGGAATCAGAAATGTTCACACAATCCCAAACACAGCACATTTTCATCTACGTGTAGTGCTCCATTTTTTTGCATCTCAGAAAGATTGGTGATGGGAAACTTGAGCCTACACCATGAATTTAAGGACAGTGCAGAGATGAAATTAAGCTGTCAATTTGGCATTAACTAATTTTTAAACGTGATTCACCTGCATGGTTGAAAGGAGATCTGTTATATAAAGCAGATAGTCTGTGTTTCTTTCATAATTTGAAATATGATCTTGGACAAACCCCACAACACAAATATACCCACATATTCTTTCCTTCCCCTTTCTGCTGGCTGTTTGTTTCATTTCTTCAGGTGATACTTCTGGTAAATGCTTTCTTGCAGGGCGTGGAAGAGGTGAAGGAAGTGGCCCAGGTAGTGAAAGCTGTAGTAATTGTAGTTGTTTCAAGTTCCTAAAGGCAAAAAAAGGAACTGCTGATACATGGGTGTGTATCACCAGACAGATTGTTTTCAAATGCACTTTTTTTTTGTTTATAAGTGACTAGACTGATTTTCATTAGTAGGTCCAGATTCCTCTCAGTTTTCAATAATGCTGATCAGCCCTGGGGCTTGTGGTGAAAACAGTGTGAAACTGAGAGTGCAGAGCTTTTTTTAAAGGAAAAGTAGTTTTTAATTAAAAAATTAGATTTTTTTGTGTGATGGATGCAGTCATCCATCAGCTGCACATGGACTGGTTTTCCAGCAGTGTGTGTACAGATAGAGCTGTTGCCCTGATGTATAGGGGTGTATTAGTTTGTGCACTGCTGTGTACCAGACTCAATTAATAGTGACACAAAAACTTTGTAGACAGTTGTTGGATAGATGTGACAGAGAGCAGTGAAGGGTTTTTTGAGAAGGCTTGATAAGAGCTTTTTCCCCCTTCTAATCTTTGAAGCTGTCTAGACCTTTTTTTTTTTCCTTTGTTTTTTTCTTTTCTTGTTGTTTAACAGATCTCGCTGCATTTTCCCTGTTACAGCTCATAGGGCAAAAATAAAATCGTTTCAATGTGCAGGCCTTGTGTGTGAACAGAATTCGTTTTTTAGAGTGCTGAGGGCAAATTATGTACTGAAAAGAGCAGTACTGCCCTTTGAGAGGAAATGCAGGAGTGTGAGTACAGGGTAGCAGGCTAGCAAGTGTGGGGTGCACCATGGCATTCTTAGGTGAAAGTGTGAAAAGGAAGATAAGATTTTAATTAAGAGGACCTCTCTGTCTCTCCTATCATAAATGCAGGTTAGCAGATGAGGATGTGAAGAAATGTAAAACAACATCTTTCACATTCGTGCCAATTTCCAGAAGTGTCCTTTTAGGTTTTAGTACTGAAATCATGAAAATGACGTGTGTCCTTCTCCTACAACATAAGTCAGTGTTATGAGTTACTGATTTCTGTTATCATGGTGCTTGCCGAACCAGGTTACTGCCTGGTCATCATGGGTCTAGACTTGATAAGACAAGACAGTAAAATATGGTCTCCTTCCAGGTAGCTTGTGGCCTAAGCAGGAGAGCATATTGGCTGGAAGTTTGTAACTGAGGACAAGTAAGTACCCTGTCTTTAATTCAGACAGATTGGGAGGTATTGGCAGGGTGCAAAGAAACCCATTAGACCAAATGGCCCAGGAAAGTGTTGTTCAGAGCAGTGCTTTCCACATGGCTCTGAAGGGCAGAGGCATGACTGTTACACAAAGCAAGCAAGCACTGTGGAAATTGTCTGATCATAATGCTGGATCCAGGCAGTGAATGACAAACAGGTAATAGTAGCACGTGCTGCAGAGAAGGAAAGTTGAAACAGACTCTTTGTTCTGTGCTTGCATGTACAACAAGGTACTTTTAAAACGTTTGTTAGAAATAGGCTGAAGCCTTAGCTTGCACAGGTGACACTTGAAAGTTGACATCCTGTTGCTGTGATTACCTAAGGATGGGTGTAGGGTCATACAGGGTGAAAATGGATAAGACTTCTCTGCCTCTTCAGGGGTAGCTGAGAGAGGAGAGCAAAGACTGAGGTAGGAAGGGAGAGAGGAAAGTAGTCAGTGATGTTGAAGGCAGCTTAAAGAATGAGATGCAGGATCAGTTGTAAGGTGCCTTTGTGAAAATCAGTGGAAACCTTGGGAAGAGATTCAATGGACTGCATGTGGGAGAGGCTGAAGAGGAGTGGGTTCAGTTCTGGAGTTGAAGCCATAATTCTTGATCTCCTTTCACATTTATGTTAAGTATGCTGATATGCTGGGGAAGGTGTGAGATCAAAGAGTTTTTTTGGGCTTAGGTAAAATGGAGGAGCTGAATTTTGTAATGTAAAAACCTTTGTTTTTAATGTGAAGACAGAGGAGAGAATGAGATGTGAGAAGGATTAAAGAAGATGAAAGTGTGTCATTGGTAGCAGAAGAAACTTGGAGTGCAGATTGTTTTCCATACAAGAACAGCCATACTAAATCAGACCAAGGGTTTAGCTAGCTTAACATCCTGTGCCCCAAAATGTCTGTTGGAATATACCTGTGGAAAAAGAAGAGGATGTATATATGTGATACCTTTCCCTGACATTCCCTTCTAATAATGCTCATTGTGGAATAGAATGAAATTGATGAGCTGCTGTCTAAGAAGGGAGTGACATAGAATCAAGAGGTGATTTAAAATCCTACTGTGATGGCAAGTAGGTGTCCAGAAATGGGGATTGCAAAATTGCAGAAGGAAGATAGTTAATTAGTATTTCATGAATAGAAAGCATATAGAAATTTACACAATAGGCTGTAAATTTCTATTTACAACAATAGAAAACACATATTTTCTCAACACAGGTGAAGAAGCAGAAGTAGGCTTTGGGGTGGGCCCAGCCAGGCTCTGTCTTGGACCAAGTGATGAGAAGAGCATGACAAAAGGAAGCTCTGCATGCCAGTGTCAGAACAGTCAGAAACTTGGTGGGAAGCTGTTAATTTGGGTGAATACAGTGTCTCTTAAATTTTAAATATTTTTCTGATAAAGAATTTCAGTAATGAAGAATTTATCTGCATTACAGCAAATACACTTGGCAAATAAGCAAGTAAAATCAACTGACTTGAACAATAATAGAGCTCACAGAGTAGAGTTGTCTTGGAGTAAATCTTTCATGTAGGTCCTGTATTTGGAAATAAAATTAAATAGAATAATTAAGTGATTTTTGTCTCAAAATAATGTCCATATGGCAGGGTTGTTCTGAGAAAGCTACACATCATGAACAGTATACACCAGATTGTAGCAAGTTTCTTGGACAAAAATTCTTAAGGCTTCCATATAACTAAAGTAACAATATATTTTTGATTGAGCTATTTTTCTTTTTTTCTAGATAAAGATTTTCTTTTTTAAACTGCTTGCTCTCAGGCATACTCTCCAGTCAGACAAATTGGCAAGTCAAATCATACTCATCTTTTTAATAGAATGAGATAATATACTTATTTTTGAAAAGTCTTTCCTTTTGTATGCCAATGGAAAAAAAATAAGCGGCCGTTTTGGAGAAGGAGGACACACTAGTGACCATTTCTACTTCTGTACATGGGTGAAATACTTTCTTTTTCTGATGGACAAAGGCAGGTTTAAAATCACTGTGCAGAAAACTGAATGCAGTCCCTTCTGTTTAAATGCTATTGCTAAAGCAGTGTCTGCAGCCAGTTGGTGGTGAGGGTAATCTTCCCCCAGAAACAGACACAGATGAAAACTCTCAGGCAAGCTCTTGAAGTGCTTTGCTTAGTCTCCATCAGTGAGCTTTTCAGGTAGAAGTAATACAGTGTAGTCTCTCATAATGTGCTAAATAAGGTTTGGAAGCTACAGTATAAGATAATCATAGTCATGTTCATCCTTTCAGTTTCCCTTTTTGACTTTGGCTACTACAGCATTTGTATTTTTACTTTTTCTTATCTGTCGCTAACATTGTACATTGAGAGTCAATGAATCTATCATGTTTGTTAGGTCTGTGGCAATGTCAATGAATGTAACTTAAATTTGTTGTTACATAGGATAATGCTGAGCATTAGGTCTGTCGTGTAACCTGCCATCTGCTTGGTGCAATGCAATTTAAGTGGAAATATCACCATGTATGCAGGAACAGTGGCCTCCTGAAATGCAGGCATGAGCTGAGGTAAACAGCAGTACAGTTCTGCCCATTGCCTGGTGGAATGGCTGGAGGGAGGCAGAAAAAGAAATTATTTGTAAGAGTTTGGAGAGTACCTGAACACAGAGTGCCTGCCTTTGAGTTCTGAGGGGCTGTCTTTCAAAATCATAACCACATTCCTGACATGAAAAATGGTATATTTCAGAAATGGATTTGGAAATTGTGTCTGCCTGCGCTCGCAGTGAGTGTGCACAGCGGTGCCCTGTGACACCCACATGTCTGGGTTCCTGGGCCAGGGAGCACAAGGGCAGGTGACAGGTGCTGGGGTCACAGCTCCAGGTCTTGATGAGCCCGTGCCATCAGTTCCCGGGATGGTGCTGCAGGAGCCTACAGTGCAGCTCTGGAATTCCCTTCCCTCCTGAGAAGTGGCATGTGTCACTGTGCAGCTGGAAATGCACAGGTCTGTCAGGTCCTCAGCCCTGCTCCTGCTGTGCATCTCCTCACAAGCCCTTTCCCATTTGGAATCCTCTTCCAAGCAGTATGGGCCAGAGCAGGCAGCTGGGTCACAGGACATCAGCATCTTTCTAGCATGTCTTTTGTCTCTGCCTTATGAAGATAGCCAGGAGTTTGTGTCTTATTTAAGGTACACATTTACTGTAGTGGGAACAAGGTTGTCTCTTAGATTGATATATAGGAGAGCAATTACATTTTTTTTACTAAAATTGGACTCAGCTTTTAGTTGGTGATAAAGTGTGAGCAGGTCAGCTTGCAGATAGCTGTTCCAGAAGCCAGAATGGAGTGAGTGTGTGAGTTTTCCCAGGGAGACAATATGCTCATGTATTTTACTGCAATGAAAAAGTTTTCAGTGTCCAAAGGCTGTCCTGTGGGAAGTGGGGTTACATGAGAACATGTGTAGTCCTTCAATTGATAGGCATGCACAGAGCACTGTTAAAAATTGTACATTTAATCAGCTTTTCTTCAGACATAGGAATTTCAGCCTTAATGGTTGACAATTGGAGATTATTCAGTTTACAGCACATTGCCTTAAAAAGAAGATGCCCTTTGGGAAGGTAAATATAAGAAGCCATCAGTACTTAAATTTGCCAGCTGAAAATTTGTCAGCCTGTTTCATTGAAAGGCTAATGTAATTGCTAAAAGTGATCTAGGAGGTTTTAAGGCAGGGAGATCTGGGGTCTCTTTTTATGTCTGGAACTTTGCACATGATTTGGGCACATTTTGAGTTCATACCATGTGAAGGTACAGTGCAGAACTTTCTTGTTCAGTGTAGCTTAGGTGAATGATGACACAATTGTGTAAAGACTTTTACAATCCTAGTTAACCGTCACGAATAAAGACTTTTACTGAGGCTTTGCCTCTGGAGTAGCATAGCCAATTTTTTAAATACTCCAAGCAAGTGCCCAAAAAGCAATAGATGTGATGGCACAGTGAATACTGAATGAGGAAAAGTGTCTTGCTCTGTATGTCTAAAAATGAACTTGCTTAGAGTGCAAAAGGGCATAATACCTGCCAAGCAAATCTAATACCAACTCGCACTGTGAGAATAGGGAAAAAGCACAAATTTCTTATTGTTCCAAATTGATAATATAATGTCTTCTAACATTCTCAGGAGAATAAAATGTGCATCTTTAATTCCACTTGGTTTTGCAAGTGTCAGTGCTCATGCTATTCCTCTTCCAGTTGTACTGAGACTGAGCTGTGTTGGGCAGTAGCAAACCTTTAGTACTGCTTAAGTAGCAACTGCTTATCAAAAAGTTTACCTGTTTTTTTTTCCCTTTTGTCCTTGAGATTTGACTCCTTTCCTCTGAATTTGTCTTCCAGTTCCATTCACAGTGTTCTCTTGAAAAGGAAAAATGAAAGAATTTTTCTGTAAGAACATGTGGTGTTTATCCTTACACAAATTGTAGTTAATTTACAGGAATGATCTGTCCTGCTTTTTTTGTTAAATAATCGAATGAACTATCCAAAGCTTTAAAAATAGGAGATGTTTAGAGTTTGTGCAGGGAAAGATTGCGGTAAATAATCCGAGTAGTCCGATTCCAAATATATGTGAGTTGAGTGAAATTCTGTTGATTCTGCCTTTGGATGGGTTTTGCTTTATTTGTTTTAATGTCAATCCCCCATCCTTGCTTTTAAGCGTGCATTTAGGGTGCTTGGTTGAGTTTATGGGCTGAAGTCTCATGGACACAAGTGTATTAATAAAGTCCTGTATTTTTAAAAATTAAACTGCTTAGTATGTCCGCAGAGAAGAGTTGATTTCATATTTTTAATATTTTTCCTTAAAAGTTTAGTCTGGGCTATATCAGTTTTCTGATATGAGAGTGATTTTAACCTAGTGCAGATTTTTTTAACTTGCCTTTTATCTGCAGACATTTACATTTAAGGGTCACAGCTCTTAATTTACCTTTCATTTTTTTCACAGTGAAGCCTGCTTCCTTGCTTTGCAGTTTTTATTTTGTGAAAACTTAATATGTGATTTTTGTGCTGATCATCGGTTACATTCTTCCATCTAATAAAAGGGTTTATGTTGCTCAGTAAGGCCCATGGCATATTATATAAATGTTTATCTGTGGATTAGTGATGACTTCTATAAATGGTAGGCACTGTATCATCCAGCTTTGGTACCTACCTGGACTGAGTTGTATTTTATTTGTTACCTCTGGGAAGTCATTATTTCCTTGTGTGGACATCCAACTGAAAAGAGACTTGAGAAGGTCATAAGGAAGGGCACTGGCACACTAGAATACATTTCCTTTGCATGTCACTATGATAATTAGTCAGTTCCCTTCCCAGTACGAATTTAAGGACACTTCTTAAGCAACAGGTTAGACAAACAACTTTTTTGACACAGGGAAATACATTTGGAATTGTCATTTAAATATGTTGTATTTATAAGTGAATGTGAATCCCACTCCTGTTATATTCCTACATAAAAAAAAATATTTTTCTCTTTGTAGAACTGACAGTGCATCAGCTGACCAGGACAATTTAAAATATTCTTCATCCAGAGATCGGGGCAGTTCTGCCTCCTATGGATTACAACCCTCAAATTCAGCTGTGGTGTCTCGGCAAAGACACGATGATATCAGAGTCCACAGTGACATACAGAATGAAGAAAAAGGTACACAGATTGCTGTTTCTTGTGTCATTGTGAGGGGACATTCAGGGAAAGGCAGTAAACTGAAATGGTGGAGAAATTTTCATTTTGTTTTGGGGTTTGTTTCCCTCCTCCCCTAAAAAAGGCAGTGAACCGATTTGTCTCATTGCCAGAGTGTCACTGTTTTGGGAGATATGTCAGGGATCTGACAAATCTTGTGGTTGATGTGAATACTGAGAAAAATATGCAGTTGCATTAGGAGAAGAATGCAAGAGAAGACTTGATGAGTTAACAGAATAAGGACTTTTTTCTGGAGAAGAATATTCTGGGCATGTCTGGTCCTCAGGCTACAATTTCTTCCTGAATAGTCTCCAGTACTTTGGTACTGGATTAAATGGGCTACTGGACTGATCTGTTGCCTGTTGTAGCTTTACTGCACCAAGCTGGAATCTTTGTTTAGCCATCAGATCTATATTTTTATCATTAATGGCAGTTTCTACTTTCATGTACTTCAGTCTGACTTCATGTAAATCATGTGATGTGTGAGTCATACATTTTTACTCGTTTTATTTTTGCTTTTTGTTTTCTTTATTAGGATAGAAATACTATCTCTAGAAAATAGCTAAACAGTCAGAATCATGTCTTTTCTGTATTTATGAAAAATCCAAATTCTAATTTTTTTCTTTCTTTAATTGCCAAATACAGATATCGAATTGGAGGATTTCTTACTTGCAGAGTCACTCTTTGACTGTGTAAATCCTCAGGCAGGCCAGACTCAAAAAAAGTCTCACAGGAATAGTAGTGTGGGAGTTTTTGTTCAGGAACCTAAAAAGTATTTGAACTCCCCCCACTTCTCTGGCCTGTAACTGACTGTAAATAATTGCTCTCTCTTAGGGGAAGTTACAGCTGGATGCAAATTAATCTTTTTATAAGTAGAAGGTAGTTTTAGTAGGTGGCAGAAGCAAGAAACGTGTTTATCTGCATAGTTTGAGAACCTTAAGATTTGTTTCACTTCAGTAGAGGAGCTGCTTAGGAAGGGATGTGTTAGTCAGTCTGCAAACGTGGAGTGTTGTACTGTGTTTAACACAGACTGGCATAGGAGGTTGTTCTTGTAGTTTGAGGGGTGCTCAAACAAATTTAAAGAATGTGCTGGCAGTGCAGAGAAATAGTAAGTTTTGGACAAATTCAGATGGGTAGTTTGTGAGGTTTTTGGGGAAATTGCCATTTGAAAAGAAAAATGTACCTGGCTCTCCCTGCAGTGCTGTATCTTGCAGGGCATGTCTGCTAGCTCAGCACTTTGTGCTGTTTCGTTGAGGTGTGACTTGAGAAGAGGTGATTAGGATATCTGAGTGTAAAACCAAATTCCAGGTATTTCTAGATCATTTGTATTATTGGAGAAATTTGTAAGTTTACAGATGCGGAATAGTTTTTGTTTACTAAGATTTTACAATTCATCTGTTGGAGTGTGCCAGCATGGAATTTTCATTTGATGTTTTCTGTCCTGGCTTCCACACACCCCTACTTGTCTCCCCCCAGTTTCTGCATAATAAAAATTACTTACAAATTGACAATTTCTGGAAGTTTTTTGTGTGAAAACCCCAAGGATGTGACTCTTATGTTTAGGCTCAAATGCATTAATTGCTGTTAGGGGTTACTTCCTTCATAGGACAATGTTGGTTTGTTCTGACTAAATAATGTCAAGGTGACATGCTTGCTAGTTTATGTTCAAAAACAGCTGTAAAAAATAATGTTGTAAATCTAAATAGACACAAACTATCTTTACTGTAATTGTAGTTAACAAGTGAGCCTTTGCACAGGATTTTCCATAATGGTAAGGAACCCCCATGTGTATGGGAATGCTCAGATGTATACTGATAGTTAATATCTGCTTTTTATCAAAAGTTTTGCCTTAAAGAAACATTCTTTACATCTGCTAAGGTCCACATTCACATCAACGTTTGAACTTACTTTTTTATCAATCCTTTAGTCTCAGTAGGCAGCCTCTTATGGGGAGCCACCTCTCCTTTTCCCCAGACCTTCTCTTATACTTTGAAGCAGGTGGGCTTGTGGAAATATCTTTTCTGAAAGAAATCTTGTATATTTTTTGTTGTTCAGGGTTTAATTTTAGTAGTTCCTTCTTCCCTGTCTTGGACAGGGAAGGCTCTTTAGAAATATTCCTTGAAAGTGAGCTCTAATACAGTGAATAAAGGATTGGGCAGGCTCAGGGAAGTGTTTCACTTCTCTGCAGTATTGAAGGGAAGATCCTGCCCCTCAAAGTGGTGTGGCAGGCTGGAAAACTTCCAGTCTCAACTCTTTGAGTATGTTTATTCTTGTGGATCTAGGAGTAAGATCAATTGAATTACTCAAAATGATGCATTTATTTTCATTTTGTATTGTTACCTAAGATGTATTTTAAGTGGGAGAATTAAGTTTAGTTAAGGATGATACTTTATTCAATAAGGTATCATATACCATATACTGATACATGATTCAGTATTAATGAAAATGTTGACCTTTTTATGTTTAAGGAGAGTTGTTCAGTCTGTGCAAACAGGTATTTGTCTTTTCAAAAATTTTCTTTATTTTGGCCATTTTACTTAGCCTGTGTGATGGATTCATAGCAAAAACAGAATGGAGATTTCATGTGCATAAAGGAGCAAGTAAGTGAAAGTATCTAGCCATGTGTACTAGCAGTTTGGCCTTGTATTTTACAAGGCCTTTCATGTCAAAGTAATAATAAGAAAACCTTAAAAGCAACAAAATTGATGTTAAGCTTCATGGCAATAGTATTTTTTTCATTTACTTTTAAAAAAAGGTGAGATTCAAAATCTGTGATCTGGAAATTTACAGGATATAACTAAACATTGATGCATGTGGAAATGAAAAAGGAAGCTAAAGGAGGTGATAGAGGATAGAGCTGCAAATTTGCATGTGAATTAAATAACTCACAGCTCACCACCCTGCTAAATATGTGGTCTGAGAAGGTGTTTTAATGTCATATTGGTTTGTCCACAGGTGGCTACAGTGTCAATGGAGGATCTGGGGAAAATACTTATGGTCGGAAGTCGTTGGGGCAAGAGCTGAGAGTTAACAATGTGACCAATCCTGATTTTACCAGTGTTCCGCATGGGAATCGTGCTTTAGCCACAAAAGACATGAGGAAATCACAGGGTAAGGACATGGCTGTTTTTCAGGAGGGGGGTATCTCTTCTGGCAACATTTCTTGTGTTCAGAATACAAAAAGACTTTCCCTGTGATTAGGCAGTCTGTACGGATTTTATTTTTTGGGATATATTATTAGATGGTGTTGATAGAAACTTGTTTTGCTTGTTTTGTCAGCTTGTTTTACTGTTCTTGTGCTGAGGCTGCCTCCATAGGTTTGGCAGATCTCTCAACTACCTGGCTTAGGCTGTCAGTCTTCAGTTTCCTTTAGATGGCTTTTGAACCCTTATTTAGGTTAGCCAGATTTGGCAGAGACATCTCTAAGAAGAACTTGCCTTGGATTTGTTTCAAATTGATGCCTGAGTAAAAAGTTGGTAATTAATGAGCCCCAGTGTGGGAAGAGCAGCAATGGTTGGGAGCAGCTCAGCTGTTCCCTGTTCTCCCTGGGCTGCAGGACAAGCAGTGATCAATCACAATCCTGCCAGCTCAGTCACCCTGTGTGTCCTCCTGAGCCTGCCACTGCTTGTGCTCCCCCTTGCTCAGCTGAGGAACAGAGGCCAGGGAGGAGCTGGAAGCATCCTAAGAATGTGGTCAAGGTCCTTGGGAGAAGCAGCAAGATCAAATTTGGAGTTTCAAGAGGGTGCAGGAATGCTGGGCTTGTGTTTTTGAGGAAGAAGGCTTCACTCTTCCCACTATTTGAGGTTTGAGTCATAGTTTAAAAAAACCCAAAAAAGTTATTCCAAGCATATTTGAATGAAAATAGAAACTTTGACTAAGCACTGTCACTTATTGCATCACTTAGTATAAGTAGTAGTTGAGCCACTGGTTAACACTGCCTACTTTATGCCAGGCACATTGTAAACATGAGGACAGGCTCTTTCTTCTCAAGGATCCTTTCTTCAAAGGAGAAAAAAGAGTGTTCAGTGTGCTTTGCAGGTGGAAGAACTGAGGTGTAAGTGGTGACATGACTGTTTCAAAAATGTGGTTTTAGGAATGGGCTGAACTCAGACTTTATAATCCCATTCTGGTGTCTTGATATAAAATTATGTAGTCCTTTTAATGTCTTTTTATCTCTGTGTAGAAGAAGTAGAAAACTCTTCAAATAAAAAAAACCCTTTTTGCCAGTACTGAATAATAGTTAATTTAGACTGTTCCCTGGGTATGTGAGCATGTCTTTAATCCTTAAAAGGTTAAGATAAATCATTTTGGATGACTGAAGTTGCTGCCCATGCCTTGTATGTTTTCTCTCCTTGAGATGTCAGATTTCAAGAGTTTCTCCTTTTGAACTTGCTGTCTTTGATTGTTGTAGGTTTCAGCAAATAATTTTGGTTTTTCATATCTTCTTTAAAAATGGGATTATGTTGCAACAAGATTTTGGGTTTTAAGTTTTTTTATGTTTCTTGTTAGTGTATCAATTAAACAATTTTAATACCAGTCTTCCGTGAGTTAGCATGTGGCTGAGACCTTGCTGAATTTTCACAAAGTGGATGTCACAGGTATTTGTTATCTAGTGCTTTGATTAGTGTAGCTTTAGTCAGGTTCTTGGTTAGTGTTTTTGGTTCAGTTCTTTTTCTTGAAGTTGTGATTATGATTTAACAATTAGCTGACACTCTTGGGGAGTAATGCCAATGTAGATTAGCTATTAACTGAATAAAGACAAAGCTCTTTCAGTCACATCAGATGACTGATGTCTATCAGAGTAGAGCTAAAAGCTGTCTGTAGCTGTCTTGGATTTTCTCATTAAAGTCATCTTGAGTAAGAAAACCTCATCATGTTCCATGAATCATCTGATTTGAACCACCATGAAACATCTAATGTTAGATTTATTGAAAGAAATTTTGTTTCCTTTTTGCAAATGAAGGAAGTTGTTTGTATGAATCCCTAGGTCCTTTGTCCCTGGAGCAGGTAAGCTGCCTTGTGGCTGTCCTTGGTACCGTGTGCTCTTGGCCAGGTTTAGTGCAGTGTTTGCTTAGCAAGGAGTTCATTCTCCCCCATTATGATCTGCTCAAGTGAACAGCCAGGTCCCTCTTCACACTGGGGGCTTTTCTTCCTCAATAAAGGAAGAGCAGATCTATTTTCCTTTTTCAAAGCAGAACCCTGCTACCTATCAGAGAAAATTTTGTTTCTTTTTAGTTGCTTGAACTTAAATCTGGTTCTTTGCATCAGGATGCAGCTTGTTTTTTCCACAAGGTTTTCTCGATATGTTATATGTTGAATTATTTTTGTTTATTTAATCAGAAGTCTGATATGCTCTTACCCCACACCATTTTTTTTAGTTCCATTTATGTAGAAGGGAATTAAGTCCAGGTTTTCATGTAGAAGACAGTTCTGCTTAGTTCTGAATGAGTTCAACACAGGTACTGGGCTGTCCACATGAAGAAATGAAATATTTTGGTAGCTAAATTAAATTTTACATTTAACTTTCTTTTTATGAAAGTTTTAAACCAGTCAGGATTTATTTTTAATTGTTTTCTCAAATGACTGTTATGTCTTATTAATTTCACACATACACATATTGGACAATACAGGTACTGTTGATAATTGCTGTAGGAAAAAAGAAATAATTGCTTTTTCCAGAGCGACCGTTGTCTTATTCTGACGAGTCTCGACTGTCAAATCTTCTTCGGAGGATTACTCGGGAAGACGACAGAGACCGAAGACTGGCTACTGTAAAGCAACTGAAAGAATTCATTCAGCAACCAGAAAACAAACTGGTCAGGAATTCTTCCTTTTCCATAGCATTGGGTGTTTCTTGGGTTTTATAAAACTGTCTTTTTCAAATCTGACTATTGGGATATGCCTGCAAGGATTATCTTGTATACAAAGAATTTCATTCCACAAGCAAGGAGAGTGTATTCCTGGACTCTGTCTTGTTTCCATAATTCAGGAAGTGTTTTATTAGGATGTGTTGCCTTAAACCAAAACCAGGCTGAATGCCTGAACTGTCAGAATTAACATGGAGTGTGTGTGGCTTTCTTTGACTGCTCTTAGGGTAGCCTCTGGATCCCTCAGAAGGGCAGCACAGGGAAAGGGAAGTCATGTTGTTGTCTTGTTCAAGAATGCTTCTGTATTTTAAATTTAAAATACACTGGTGTTTAGTCTTGTGAACAGCTCATCTTAGAGCTACTCGGCTTTCTAACTAAACATCTCTGTATGTGGATTCCCTTCCATGGGAAGAGAACTATGTACATCTTTCTTTTCATTACATCTCTTGGATTTTTGGTGGTTTGCTGAAGTCTAATGTCCTCAAGTGTTTTTTAAGTATATGGGGATGGGAAGGGAAGTATCCCACTGTGGGTATAAATTTTTAATAGTACATATTTTGAAATGAAATATTGAAGAGCATATTGTCTGACACATCTCCCCCACTGTTTTGGAAAGCTTAAGGGTTCTCCAGGTACTGAAAAAGCAGGAAGTGATGGTTTAATATCCTGCCAATCATTTGCAAACAGCACTCTGATACTTTAGCTGTGGATCTGTGTCTGTCCTTATTTATAAGAAACTGGTTCATTTTCTCATTGTGTGTTAATTAACCAGTGATAATTGTGCTCTTTTCCAAAGGACATGAGACTTGAATGTGGAGAGTACTCTAGTCTGTGCAACGAGGTGTAAGCAGCTCCAGTGCAAGCCCAGTTAACACTTCAGCTTTCCTCTTGTTACTACAGGGGTTTAGGAAGTAAATACTTTCCACAGTTACTCTGTGGGATTTTTTTTTAGTTACTTCCATTATTCTCCATGAGGTTTTCCCCATTTTAAAATTTTATTTTGTAGCTGCATTTTATTTAGGTTTATTGGTATCTCAGAAGGTACTGAAAATTGCCATTCTAATGTCGAACTCGGCGATGAAAGACTTTGTTAGTGGCCAGAATATTAAAAATCTGTCATGGAGAAACTTTTGATTAAGCTTCTCTGAGCTCACTAATAAGATCAGATGTCAAGTGATATCAAGTCCAGAACTTCATAATGGACAGAGTTTAACCTAGCAGTAGTTCCTGCAGGTCTTGACACTACTTAGTATAGTTTAACTGAGTTCTTTCATCTTCAGAGTTGAAATAAGAGTTCAAAGTAAAATAGTAGAAGTCAGTAGGCAGTTGTCATCTGATGGAGTCCTGCTTTAGCTTCTGAATTATAGAGATGCCTTTTCCTTTTTAGCATCTCTTGCAGCTACAGACTCATTATCAAACTGCCCTTAGGAGATCTGAGGGTTCAGACATGTGGATCTCTGACCCTCCACCCTCAAAAGCATGATGTTGCTCAAAACTTAGAACAAAAACTGGATACCATCCACTGTGTTAAAGAGTAATGTCTTTCTGAAGAAAAAGAATAAACCTTTTTATTAACTTGCCAAGAAAACTTCCTGTTAATATCTTTTGCAGTTGCAGCTAATGTGTGATTTTTTTTTAATCAGATCACTAATGTGGTAGGGGTTTAGAGCATATAAGGAAAACAAGTCTTTCTGGTTATGTTTACTAAGAAGCATTGTTTCATCAATAATGCTTCCTCTCCAAGTTGTATTCAATTTCACTGAAATGCAGGGTTGCCTAAGTAGAAACTTTAATACTTCAGATTTTATTGTGTGTTCCATTAAATTTTCCAGTGATACAATTGATTTATTAGTATTAGAGATTTGGTCTTTAGTAGATGCTACTCTTGAGCTGTGTGATGAGTCTTCCATGGTGATGTAATGTTATCAGCAAGAACTAAACTTGGAACAGACCTTGATAGCAGGCTGCCAGTATTTTCATGGCTACTGTAAATAAATATCAAATAACATCTAGGATAATATTGCAGTGGTCCTTAATATAGTTTATGCTAGTCTGCAATGGCCATGGAAAGCATAATGGCATTCTCTTGGCAAGGAGAACTGGCAGTGTTGTCTTTAATGTGGGTGTAAACAGGACCTATTTGGAGGCAGTATTGGGCAATTACTGTGCTTATGCCTTTTATGTGTCTTACATTGCAGGTACTCGTTAAACAACTGGATAATATCCTGGCTGCCATTCATGATGTGCTCAATGAAAGGTAAGGAATATGCTCTAGAGGGGAAAAATAATGATAGCATTAGGTTTGAAAGAGAGGGGGAAAGATTGAGAGAAATTTATTTGCTAGTTTTGGATGGGTGTCCCATTGCAGGAGCAGAATGAAATTAGGGGAGGAGTAAAGACAGACATATCAACAATACTGTTGGGCTGTCTAGAGTGCCCCTCCCTTGGACAGAATGTGAAGCACAAGTGTGGCTTTGCTGCTGTAGGTAGTGTGGAGTTTCTCTCAGGTGTGTTCAGTCAGCTGGTGGAGCTGTGCACTGTTGTTGTGGTGTAGCTTCCAAAATCAAATCAGCTGTTTTACAAGCTGACTCATTTGCATCCAATTAAGAGTGTATGTAGAGGATGCTGAGATTTGTGGGGGCTTTTATGAGCTTAGGTCAGTGTTATTTCCTGGAGTCAGCTGCGTGTTAAAACTATTTCTACTGGGTAGTGTGTTGCAAGTAGAACAGCACATTTGCATACTTTTATTCAAATTGACTTACTCCATAGAAATATTTCTTAGAATTTTATTTTAGCTTTGCCACTGCTGCCGTTAAGTAGGAGAGAAGCAGCTTCATTTCTGCATGTATTTTCTTTTGCTTTAGAAAATGCTTTATTTTGTTCATGCTTCTGTTCTGCTGTCATGGCTGGAGATCCCAAGTTTCTTTTTTTTTTCTCTCAAAAAATACAGTAGCAAATTGCTTCAGGAATTGAGACAGGAAGGAGCTTGCTGTCTTGGCCTTCTTTGTGCTTCTCTGAGCTACGAGGCTGAGAAGATCTTTAAATGGATTTTTAGCAAATTCAGTTCATCCACAAAAGATGAAGTTAAACTTCTTTATTTGTGTGCAACCTACAAAGCACTAGAGACTGTAGGAGAAAAGAAAGCATTTTCATCTTTAATGCAGGTAAGACTGCAAGTTAAAACATGATTAGTAATGATTTTCGCAGTGCTTGAATGAACTTTTTAAACTGGAATGAGCAGTAAGTAATGCTATATTGACATATAATAAGTAAATATCATTAGGATTGGGGGGGAACTTTCTGAACTGAATGGGATTCTTCAATTCTGGTTATGTTAGAAAAGAATGACAAGTCTTTGTAGGATGATACATATTTTGATGCAACTTTCTAGTATTTATGGCAGATCCAAGAAGAGTCTTGTTGAGACCAAAAAGAGGGCTTAAGTGGAATGGTACACAAACCCCAACCTTTTGATTGTTTTGTGCTACCTCTAGTTACAATCTCTAACTGGAATTGTGGATGGGTCTGAGGAGGAATAGGATGTGTGCAGAAAGATGAGGTCCTCTTGTTGAAGTTTTAGGGTTTCTTATTTTGGGTGAAGAACAGCTATGGCCAGGTCTGTGCTCCAATTTAATAGTTACTTTACGGAGACAGAAAGCTTCAGCAGGAGAAATAGGACTTAAACCAGCTCACATATGTTCTGTGGCTAAAGAACTAAAGGAAAGTGTTCCCTGGCTCTGCCATATATAAAGTAAATGTCCCCTTGAAGTGATTATTTTCAAGCAGTGTATGTTATGCTTCTTACATTTTGTTCCTGCAGAAGGAGTAGAGTTTTGTTGATGAATCAAAGTAGTTTGTTCCAATGTGTTCACTCTCATATTTTAGTGAAGTGAATTGTCTGGTGGCTTTGCTTTACTTTTCAGCTTGTCATGACCAGCCTGCAGTCCATCCTAGAAAATGTTGATACACCAGAGTTACTGTGCAAGTGTGTCAAGTGCATCCTTTTGGTGTCTCGATGCTACCCACACATTTTCAGCACCAATTTTAGGGTGAGCTTTCTTTGTGCTTTGTGTTTTCTTTCTGCAGTAGAAAAGTTGGTGCAGCAAATGGGGTAATGACTCTGTTTTCACAACTGCTTTCCAGGACACAGTGGACATACTGGTTGGGTGGCACATAGATCACACTCAGAAACCTTCTTTGACACAACAGGTCTCTGGTAAGTTTGGCCAGAGGAGCTCATGGAGAGTCTCAGAGCCTGCTCTGGCTTGCACATGTTGGGGGTTTACTTACATGGTTTGGTTCTACTGACATGAAGTTGGCATAAAACCAAATTGAGTTTCTGGCTACAAAGGGTACTCTGTTCCTAACTTTTTAGTACATTTGCATTTGCCATTTTATGCTAATTCTGGAAAACTAGGATGCTTTATTCAGGGTATGTTGAAACACCTGTTGTTTTATGCAATTTTATAACAGTCTTTAATAAATTTATAGGTCTTAGTATATCTTCTGTGACAGGATATCTTTGTTCTTAAGTACTTCTTGAAAATCTTTGTGATAAAGATACTGTACTGGCATTTAACAAAATGGGGAAGGTATTTCCAATAGATTTATCGGTTTTCTTGGGAGTTATTCACAGCAAGTTTATTTTGGTTCTTGTGTCATAGTCCTAGATTCTGTCCTTGGTGTTTAACTGCTGTGAGGCAGACCTGAACCTTAAATTATTTTTGCTAAAGGACAAAAGAGGGAGATAAAATTTTTATTTATTTCAAAAACATCTAGTGTTAGTATTTTCATGTAGATTACCTCTTAGCTCAGCAGCTTTTCCCTCAGCAATATGCAACTAAAACTTAATGATTGTATGTCACTCTGTATTAATTGGCTTGGTATATTTATGCAGGATGGCTGCAGAGCTTGGAACCCTTCTGGGTGGCTGATCTAACTTTTTCTACCACACTCTTGGGTCAGTTTTTGGAAGATATGGAAGCTTATGCTGAGGTAAACAAGACTTTATGGTATATTCCAGAGTTAACTGTTACGGTTTTCTTAATAAATCCACAGCTGTGATTTTTATGACTGTATTACTTTTGTAGAAAATAAAATTATGTGGATTTCCTGGGGAAAAGAGGACCAAATTATGGAGTATACTTCAGTCATGTACAATGACCAACTGCATCAATTACTCATGAAGTATTTAATTAGTCTTCAGCCATTGTTTATTGAGAATATCATATTGTAATAAAAGTATAAACAATTGACCAAACAGGAATGCCTTTATTTTTAAAGAGCTGACGTGAAGACAGTTCATGGTCTTTCCTTATTGTTTTCTTTAATTGTCCAACCTCAGAGGGTTCAGAACTAGTAACTGTTGCGGGGAGAGAGGATATCTTAGTGTTTCAAAAGACTAATGATAAATCTGTCTTTTTAAAATAAAGCAGCAGATTATATTGTGCAGGAAATAATGCTAATGCAGCAGGAACTGATGGAAAACTAGATTATATTCATTTAATGTACTTCATTTTGACTTTGTAACCTTCACTTAGTTGAGAGGGCATAGAGTTTATCTGAGGCTGTCATTAAAGGAAGAGCTTTAGGATTGGGGGGAATGCTGTATTTTGAGGTGTATTTGCTCCTATGAATGCATCCATATAGGTAGATTATACTATATTGTGTATGTTAATATGTGCTTCCTGTAGGTAAAATTGTACTTGGAGCACAATTTGTTTCACTCAAAGCAGAATCAATAATTCTGTCAGTGTCCTTCTTTGGGCACCAGGGCCTTTGGTGGGGTAGCTTTAGGATTCACAGGGCAGGGCAGTAAATCACTGCTTATCAAGCTGGCTGCTCTCTGGTCAATGTGTGTATTCTTAGTCACGGAAGAGTTTTAAGATAACCTGTGCTAACATGGAGGAGGTGCCACCAGCCAGTGTGTTTATCTCACAGTGGGGCAGACCAAGGCTACAGCTCTGCTAATGAGATCAGCACTTCTGGGAATGTTCCCAGGCACTGGTGCCAGCTGGCATGGAGTAGTCTGTTGGTGAACTCTCGGTCTCCAGATCTACATAATTTGCATGTGTGATGGAAATGTCCGGTCAAACATCTCGAGTCCAGTTTGGGGATGGGAATTTTTTGGAAGCGTGGTAAAAGTGTGCAGACAACTGTTTTAACAGGGCAGCAATACAGATGATCACGTTCCAGAGACTCTGAACTTCATAAGCCTCAGGTTTAATTTACAAGATATAGTCTGTGTACTTTGTTTCAGTGGTAAACTCATTGCTACTCTGTGCTTCTCATCGTCAGTGTGCGCCTGTATCCCACCTTTGTCTGTGTGTGTAAGGGAGATAAATTGGATATTGGATAAATACACCTGTAATTGCACTGTACAGTTTAATGTCTGCCAAAGAGATGAAATATTTTCAGTCTCCTGTTCTGATATTTTGCCCACACGTGATTGATGTGTGCTGGTATGTAAACCTTGTGTGCTGCAGGACCTCAGCCACGTGGCCTCTGGGGAATCCGTGGATGAGGACATCCCCCCGCCATCGGTGTCGCTGCCCAAGCTGGCCGCCCTGCTGCGCGTGTTCAGCACGGTGGTGAGGAGCATCGGCGAGCGCTTCAGCCCCATCAGAGGGCCTCCCATCACTGAGGCCTATGTAACTGATGTATGTACTCCCTGTCCTTTGGGTCTTGCTGTTGCTCACCTGTTTTGTCCCCATATAGCAATGCAATGCCATTGGCTGAGTTTATTTTGGCTTTACGAACTTTACGTGAATGTGTGTAATCTCAGCTTTGAGTAAATATTTTTTCCAAGAAATAGGCCGCAATAATTTTATTGATGTATAGATCATGATAGTGGCACATGGGAAATCTATCAGAAACTAACTTTTTTAGGCATTCTAACTTTAATTGGCTGGGTTTGCTTGTTATATTTGAAACTCTGTTACTGTTTATTCAGATAACTCTGCCACTCTAGAAACTTGAATTCTAGTTATGAGTTTGATTTTATAAAATGGGATGGTTCTTTTTCCTGATGAAATTGTATCTATTAAGTCTGATAGCAGACTTCTCTAGCTGTGTATTATAGGATGGTGTAAACTCAGACTAAATATTATATAATATGCTAAGTAGCTGCTGTAGTTCTGTAGTGGGTGAGGAGATAAGATAAAAATACCTGCAGTCAGTCTTGTGGTTGCTGGATGACCTGTACAGCTGGAATTTATGCCCTTGCAGAATTCTGTGAGGGACACAGCTTCTTGGGTAAATAAGTTTATGGATTTCCCAATTGAAAACAAGACAGTTATATAACTTCTGCCTTAATGTGCAGAGGATTCTTGTGATGAAAGCTCAAGAAAACTTGTCTGTCTTTTGCAAGGGGTGTTCTGTTGATGTTAGTTGGAATGGAACAGAATTGTGAATTATGAACTTAGGTTTTGTAGGTCTCTAACTGAACTAGAAACCAGGCAGTTGAAAGTTTGATTTTTCTTACACTTCTGAAGTGTAATGGTAAGATGATGTTCAGAATAGAATTGACCAAGCTGCAGAGTAGGTGATGGGACAGGATATCAAATGGGTGGTGTGAGTGCAACTAAATAACATCTTGTTTTAATGGGAGTTTAACTCGGTTGTGTTTTTAATTTTGCAGGTTCTCTACAGAGTAATGAGATGTGTGACTGCAGCAAACCAAGTGTTCTTTTCTGAAGCTGTGCTTACAGCTGCCAATGAGTGTGTTGGGGTTTTACTTGGCAGCCTGGATCCCAGTATGACCATACACTGCGACATGGTCATCACCTATGGATTAGATCAAATGGAAAACTGTCAGACTTGTGGCACTGACTATGTCATTTCGGTCCTGAATCTGTTGACACTGGTTTGTACATGTTTTTATTGTTGTGGGGAGTAGAAAAACAGTATTTTGATTAATCTTTAGTAAAAATTCAGGTCAAGTTACTTATTTTGGTTTTTATCCCCAGATTGTTGAACAAATAAATACAAAACTACCATCATCATTTGTAGAGAAATTATTTATACCAGAGTCTAAACTACTTGTTCTTCGTTATCATAAGGAGAAAGAGGTAAGAGTAAGTAACTTCTACAGGTGTATTCCAACAGCCTTCATGCACTTCCTGGAATATTAAGCTATGAAACTCAGCTCATCTCAAGTGTGTTTTTTAGTCTAATTGAATATCTGAAACTTCTGAAAAGGCAGATATAGCTACTTCTTGGTTTTAACATTTAGATTTGGTAAGAAATTGGTAAGTTTGCCATCATTCCGGGTAGAGAAGTCCTTAGTTCATCTGGCTTTGATACTCAGTGCGTTAGGTGGATCATCAAGCAAATAATTAGTAGATTCTGTAAGTAAGAGAGAGAGAAAACTGAAGATAGGTATGTGTATCAGACTCAGCTATTCCTAGAGGAAGAGTGATTTTAAATTCTTTGTTGCTGTTTAGTATGTTTTATGATTCGTTCTAATCAGTTATTGCTGTAATTATGTTCTCAAGGTCGTTGCAGCAGCCCTTGCTGTATACCAAGCTGTATTGAGCCTGAAGAACATTCCTGTTCTGGAGACTGCTTACAGGTTGATTCTAGGAGAAATGACCTGTGCTTTAAATAGTCTTCTCCATAGTTTACATCTTCCAGAGGCCTGTTCCGAAATCCAGCATGACTCTTTCAAGAAGCTTATATCCAATGTGGATAATGCCAAGTTTGTTGTTATATTTGACCTCAGTGCTCTAAGTACTATTGGAAATGCTAAAAACTCATTAATTGGGGTGAGTAAAAACTAAAGACAGTTCATGCAATAGGTGTAAAAATGACTTGATAACTTAAAATTAATGTATTATACCAATAGGGCACATATGTATAACTAAAATGATCATATTTGTCTCTGAACTTCCCAAGTTTTAGAGAAACTTAGAAATGAAATGAAACTTAGGGGAAACACTTGAGTGAATTGTATCTCTAGTTGGTGCATAATGAAAAGCAGTTTCTAGGGAAGAGCATCTTATCAGGGTTATTAAGGGTTTAATGCTAAGATCATCATAGTAATTGCATTTGAAACTCACGACAGATAAAAGCAGCTGTAGTGTGTCCTTTGGTAGTACATCAGCCATATGAAAACACTTTCCAGATCTTTCCATATAAAAGCATGAACTACTTTTAACAGTCTTGTAAAATATGGTAAAGAAAATAGTTACAGTCAGAAAATAAGAGTTCTATTATTTTCTGAGGGGAAAAAGGAAAACACATTAATTAATGGTATGAAAATGATAGTTAAAAGTAGATCCTACTTCTTATGTTTCTGTGCTTGTGTTGCAATTGTTTTGTAGATGTGGGCCCTTTCGCCGACGGTGTTTGCACTGCTGAGTAAAAACCTGATGATTGTTCATGGTGACATAGCAGTTCACTTCCCTGCTGTCCAGTATGCAGTGCTCTATACATTGTACTCACACTGCTCCAGGTATGAGGTGGAATAATTCAGCAGTGTTTTCAGAGCACTAGGGTGGACTGATCTGAATAGAATATGTTGTTGGAGGGATGAAATGAAATAGGCTGCTACAGTCAAGCTTTTGCCCAAACTTCCTTAATTAGTTTTTTACTTTCATTAATTGCAGGGAAGCTGTATCTCAGCCAGGAAAGCATATCCTGGTTTAAAGTTGGCCTTTTATTCAAAGGCAGATGAGAAATCTTGTGTTTGAATAGAGATAAATGAGGGAGAACTCTACTGAAAGTAAATGAGGAAAGATTATTTACTGTTTTGCTTACTGAGAGATCTAGGAGAGGTAATGAGATGTAAACAACAGATGGAAATATGTTTTAGACCTTATTAATACCAACCCTTGTTAAAGTAAGGGAATATACCAGTTTAACTGTTACTCTTCTCATTCTTACTGTATTGGTTTTTCACTAAGCTTTGGGTACCAGACACAATTGAGAACAGGTTTTGGCCTGCATGGACTGATGGCGAATTGTAGCTTTGCTCTTTTAGGCTACGGATCAAAATATTTGGATTTTGACGTAGTGTGATTTGTGTGTATGTGTTCATTCAGCTTTTGCTGCTGATTGTTGAGGTTTTCTCTCCTGTAAACGTTAGGGAGGTATCTCTAATCTTGGGATAGTTTCACAGTTTGTTTTTCCTTGCCTTTTCAGGCATGACCATTTCATATCCAGTAGCCTCAGTTCTTCCTCTCCCTCTCTGTTTGATGGAGCAGTTATAAGTACTGTAACTACAGCAACAAAAAAACATTTCTCAATCATACTGAACCTTTTGGGGCTACTGCTTAAGAAGGATAACCTTACTCAAGATACCAGGTAAGGAAAATTTTCTTAGAAATTGGGAATTTTTTTTTGTCCAGTAGAATACATTAATTCAGAAACCAGCATAATATGAATTTGTAAAACTTGGTAAATTTAACCAGTAAAATATTTGGGTTTTTTAAGCATTATTAGTGAAATTGTGGGAAAAAGTAGCTGCTTGTTTTTATAATTGAAAACTAGAAATGTTTAAACTATCCTAAGGTCTATCCAGTAGAAGGAGAGCTATCAAACTTCACTGAAAGAAAGGGGTTTGTTCACTGAAAGTACCTTCTGCAATAGTTGCTATCCTGTGTTATCAAAATGCTGTGAAAGCTGGGGACATCTTTAATAAATACCTTGTTTAAAAAGTATGAGCTATGGTGTGATACTGATGTGCAACATGAAGTAGTTTAAATTCTATCAGAAAGTACCTTTCTGTAACTGTAGAGTGACTAAACTCTTGGTTTTTGAAGGAAACTACTTACAACATGGGCTTTGGAAGTGGCTCTTCTGATGAAGAAATCAGAAACATATACACCGTTATTTTCTCTCCCATCTTTTCATAAGTTTTGCAAAGGACTTTTAGCAAACAGTAAGATATTGCATATTTTTACTTAACTGTCTTTTACACTTAAAAATTAAGTACATAAATAGCCTTGTCCCTCTGATAGAAGCAACTGTACTTGTTTCATTTACTTTAAGGATGCTTCAAGCTTGTATTGTGCAAGAACTTAACACTCCTTTTGTGACTTTTTTTTTTTTTTTTAAAGTGGATCCCTACTTGTTCCTTAATTAATTTTCTTAAACTGCAATCTTAAGAGATTTGACACATCGGTGACATTTTTGGTAGATCAATTTCTCAGTCACAAATCATTATCAAAAGCACTGGAATAGTTCAGTGATGTATTCAGTTCCAAAATCTCTAAATAATACGGGAACAAATGCAGAGTAGTGCAGAAGTTACCTAATTCCAGCAAGGATAACTTTTTTTTTTCTCTTCAACTCCTTAATTCAGCACTTCTGGAAGATGTGAACATTTGTCTTCAAGCATGTAGTAGCCTCCATGCCCTGTCTTCCTCCCTTCCAGATGACCTTTTACAGAGGTACTTGCACAGAGTTCTGTTGGTTATTTGAATTATGCTGATCATGAGATATTAACACCTCTTCCCTTTTTGGTGTTGCAGGTGTGTTGATGTATGTCGTGTTCAATTGGTCCACAGTGGTGCTCGTGTGAGACAAGCTTTTGGAAAACTTCTGAAGTCAATTCCTTTAGATGTTGTGTTGAGGTGAGTTGCTCAGACCAACTTCAGTGTGAATAATGGCTTAGCTTCTTGAAGCAAACACTGAATACCTGTGAAGGTCCATGTTATCCAGAGCTTCAGCAATATTATGTCCTATAATTCATCTTGAAGACCTGAACTCTGAAACCACTTGGTATTAATATATAATTTATTATATAATTAGTTCTAGTCATTAGTATATATGTGGGGTGTGTGTGTAACTCTTACACAATTTTTTTTGGTTTATTCAAGTGCATTATAACATGGGTTGTGTTCCCTCTCTTCCTGCAGTAACCGTACGCACACTGAAATACAAGAGATTTCTTTGGCTATAAGAAGTCACATGAGCAAAGCTCCAAGTAACACATTCCACCCACAGGATTTCTCTGATGTCATTAGTTTTATTTGTATGGAAACCTCCACCGAACTGGGTAAGAGCCCCTTGTAGAACTGAAATCTGTGAATGTCGAATTTACAGTAAACAAGTCCAAGATATATTTAGTTTAAAAATTGTAATTATCACTACAAACTACATTGCTTTACTTTCAAACTTTTTATACTTTTAAGTATTTATAAACATCTTACATACATGCCTTTTGGCATATTTTCCTATATACATTGCTGCTTGGAAGTTCATTTTGTGGCAGGTTTGTTTGTGAACAATAGGGAGGTGAAGTGTGTACAGTATAAACTTATTACCATGTGATCTTGTTCATGCACTGCTGTTTTCTTTCAGGAAGGATAATTGGTTAGAAAGGTTATTCTATAGCTGTCAAAGACTAGATAAGAGAGATCAGCCAACCATCCCTCGGAACCTGCTGAAGACTGATGCTGTGCTGTGGCAGTGGGCTGTCTGGGAGGCAGCTCAGTTCACTGTCCTCTCAAAGCTGCGAACTCCTCTGGGGAGAGCCCAAGATACATTTCAAACAATTGAAGGTAAAGTAAAGCATACACTGTATTTCAATATTTCTTGGTAAGGTTGTGAAGCCAAGGCGTTCCTTTCTAAGGCAAGAGGCACAAAGGCTTTATTTTTCAGTGCTTATATATTTCAGTGCTTATAGAAACTTGTGATAGGTTTTGAGAGACAGCATTGCTATCCCTTTGCACATTTAAATACAACACCATCTGGTAACTTTTTTTTCCCCACGTTTTGGTAAAATGTGTAGGTATTATTAGGAGCCTTGCAGCCCACACGTTAAACCCTGATCAAGATGTCAGCCAGTGGACTACTGCAGACAATGATGAAGGACACAGTAGCAACCAGCTCAGACTTGTTCTCCTTCTGCAGTATTTGGAGAACTTGGAAAAATTGATGTACAATGCATATGAAGGATGTGCCAATGCCCTTACCTCTCCACCCAAGGTTTGTCTGTGTTGCAGTGATGATGTTGCTTGCAACAGTCTGCTGATTGAACAGTGTTTTCAGGATTGCTCAGTTCTTAGCTGTGGATTTTCAGAAAAACTTCTCAAACAAAGTTTGAGAGTCTTAAAAAAATGCTGGCTTTGTCTTTGGCATATTCCTACAGAACATGTTAAACCAGGCTTTGTTTCTGGAGTACCAGCTTGCATAGTGGTACAAATCCAGCAAGCCTGTAGTACCTCTGATTTGTAGCAGTCTCTTGTAGATTGTCAGCAGTCCTATTATAAAGTAACACAGTTATTTAAAATTTTAATTGCTTTTGGAGGAATGTAGTAATTATTTATAAGCAACGTACTCGGTTGTGTAGTTTTAAGTGCAAAATATTCTTCACTGTTGAAGTAAGCTGTTTAATTGTCAGACTTTGATGGGACAGTAATACATAATTTATGGTCAGTTCATATTAAGACTTCTGGCTTCCCAGTGTGCCTGACGAGTTGCATGCTACGTGTGATTTCAGACCATTTACATTATTATTATAGGTATATTATTTATTATTATATATTATTTATTAAAATTAAAGATTAATTGAAAAACTGGAGAAACCTTCCTACCTTTGATATCCATCTTAAGTACTTAAGTATTTTGGTTTGTGCAGAAGAATGTTGTTGTGAAACTTCTGTCCTGTCTCTGAAGGTTATCAGGACGTTCTTTTATACCAATCGCCAGACGTGCCAGGATTGGCTGACACGGATTAGACTTTCCATCATGAGGGTTGGATTGCTGGCTGGCCAGCCTGCTGTGACAGTCAGGCATGGATTTGATTTACTCACAGAAATGAAAACTAATAATAGTATCTCTCAGGTACTCTCTTTTTGAACTCTCTAGACTATTGCAGAAATATTCACCATGATATTCTAAAAGAACTTAGCTAAAGAAATCAGTAGTTACTAAATCAAGTGGTATGTAAAAGAATGAGTTATTTAAAGCCACATTTTGAATTTGTATGTTTTTATTGTGGTTGTGATACTCTGGGATTGGAGGTTAGGGTGTACTAAGACATGGTCAAATACTACTCAGGAATGAATGCTATAGTTATTTCACAGTTTAAAGTTGAGCAGTTTCTGATTTAATGGAAACCTTGTGGAACTGCTGCTGCATTAGTGTGGGGCCATCCCAAGCTTGTTGGTAGTGTGATGTTTGCTTATCTGTGGGAATGAGGAGAAGCAGGGTTGTGTCATGGGGTATCCTTCCTCTAACTAGCAGCTATGTTCAGGTGTGGGATGGGTGGATAAAGCCTTCTTGAAAAGGTTGAATGGTTTTTTCAGTACATGACTTGATTTGCTTAAACATCTTACCAGAGGTGGTTTGATAGATACTTGTTGCTTCGTTCTCCCTTATGGATTCTCAGATAGGTGCAAAAGCACCACACTGTTTGCTAACCATTGATGTTCAGGACTCACAGCACACACTCTTGCCTTGGCTCCTTTTGGCTTTTCCAAAAGCAGTGCAGTGGATGGGTATGAGGAGCACTTGTAGATGTGTATAATGAAATACTGCTTCAGCATTTCTGAGTGTTTACCCACAGATAGGAGGCTTAGCGTTGAATGAGTTTTGTTAAATACCACTTTTGGTTTGGATTTAGGGAAATGAATTGGAAGTGACCATTATGATGCTGGTAGAAGCACTGTGTGAGCTTCACTGTCCTGAAGCCATTCAGGGGATTGCTGTCTGGTCTTCTGCTGTAGTTGGGAAGAGCCTCTCCTGGATCAATTCCGTAGCTCAGCAAGCAGAAGGGCGGTAAGTTTTCACAAATAATTGGATGCTACAAACGTGGATGTTTTTCCTTCTGAGGAAAGTTCTGCTTCTGAGTCTTTTAAACTGTGGCATGAGTCAAGGCTGCTGATGAATTTGTGTCAGTTATGGTCAGTGAATCTTTTCAGAGACAGGTGTTTAATCAGTATTCAGCTCTACTCATTCAGATTAAAATTGTGACAGTCAAATATAAATATTTTTTCCTTCTGTGTCTACTTGATTTGAAGTTGACATTAAAACTTTTAAGGATAAGCATTTGTGAAATGCTGTAACCTGGAAATTCAGCCAGTAAACTTGTATCCTATCTTAATCCCTTTCTTTTGCTGAAGGGGATGTGAGCTTTTTGAGTATTGGAGTAAAATAATGCTCAAAGTCTACCCTATTTACAAAAAAACCCCAGCCTGGTTCTTTAAGATGCTGACTGAAATATTGAACTGTTTTAGGTTTGAAAAAGCAACTGTGGAATACCAGGAGCACCTCTGCTCCATGACTGGAGTGGATTGCTGTATAACAGGCTTTGACAAGACTGTTCTGAAGTTGGCCAATTCAAACAGTGTGAACAATGCCAGCCCAAAGCATTCCTTGAATGGTCAGTGTTTGGGTTTTCTAAGGGAAATACAACTGTGTAATGTGTGTGCATAAAATGAGAATGTTCAATGATATGGCCGTGGTAATGTCTGACCCTGAAATCTGAAAACCTGTTTCTGTCTGCAGTTATACTGAGCCACTTAATGCCCTTGAAACCAATATTATGTGTAGATAGGAGGGTTTGCAGTACTGAGGTCTAGCTGAATGAAACTAAAGATAATAGGTAAAATATTTTGTAACTTACTAATTTAAATCTAGTTTATTTTAGATTATCATAGCTTAAACCTTAGTGTTAATGACATAATTTTATCATAAGTGCACTAGTTACTCTGAGGTTTGTGACTACTAAGATTTGGTTGCAGTATTCTGTTTCATCTTTGGAAATGAACCTCCTTTGTTCCTAAATTAGTTGTTCTGTTTTTCTGTCTTGATGCTCCTTTACAGATATAAACTAAATTTTTTCAAAACCTTCTTTGAAAAGGTCCTTTTTTCCCTTTTCCCTTAGAAAAAGTGTCAGTGGAAGAATACTGTAAAAGTTGTGCAATTATTTGATTTTTTTTTTTAAATTGAAGTTTTTCTTGACAGAAGACATAGAAATAATGTTTGAGTAATAGAACTGCTGTTTAGAAATATATATTTAAGTGCGTATTTATAAATTTTTTTCATTTCACAGGAGAAACTAGAAAAACTGTTCTGACTAAGCCAAGTGACTCTTCACCTGAAGTGATAAATTACCTGGGTAACAAGGCATGTGAATGTTACATTTCCATTGCCGACTGGTCTGCTGTTCAGGAGTGGCAAAACATGGTCCATGAACTGAAGAAAAGCAATAGTAATACCTCAATCAACCTGAAAGCAGATTTTAACTATATAAAGTAAGGGTATAATTAATTTATTCAACAGTGCCTTAGTGTTCATTGTTTTACGACTGAAATAGTCAAGTTTTAATGGATTTTAAAAATTGGATGTCAGTTTCTAAGTAGAGGCATGCAAAGAAGAAAGGTGTGTTCTTGGGAGGGTGACAACTTGGCCATGGCATTTACATATGAGTGAAGAGGTAACATCATTCTAAATTAATAGCTACTGTAGCTTTCTGGCTGCTGAGGCTGCTTAGTAGTTAAGAGAAAAGTCTTTCTGAAGAAAAAAGATACCAAAATTATTCTGCTGTACTCAGCAGAAGATGAATCCTTTTGCATGACTTAAATGTATTTCAGTGGTTCTTAAAAATATCTTCATTCATTAATTTAATGGAGGAAGTATAGGAAAGAAGTGGTCTTGGCTGCTGAATTTTTTAGTTTTGTTTTTTAAAATAAAATTTAGAATTGTAGCTTGGGCATTTATTTCCTGGCCTTTGATATTTTTCTGGTTCATGAAAAAATACTTGTGACATTGAATAGACCTTCAAAGTTTTAAGGATAGTTTCTTTTTATTTGACAACTTGATTGCTTTCCATTCCTGCATGATTGTGGTAAACATAGTAAATCCTTTTGGCTGAAGTTTCTTGACTTGAAAATAAAAGCACATCAGGAGGCAGTGAAATAAAATCTTGCAGGTCTGAAAAGGTGACTGCTTCTGTCAGAGAAAAGGGCTCTTCTTTCCCTTTGGTACTGAATTCATTCATTTGGTGCAGAACTAGTGCCTTTTATTGATGTATGTAATAATTGAGGTTTTTGCTTGGAGTTAATCATAAGTGCTCTATAGGATTTGGAGTTAGTATTGAGTCTTTTCTCATTGCTGTGTAATGTACTTAGCAACTGGAGTGAAGTAAGAAATATGAAAATTAAACTTGAAATGTTGAATTGCAGATCTTTGAGCAGCTTTGAGTCTGGACAACTTACTGAATGCACTGAACAACTAGAATTATTGCCAGGAGAAAATATCAACCTGCTTGCGGGGGGATCCAAAGAAAAAATAGGTATAAATGCATAAATTAACATTTACTTAAAATTCAGAAATAAATATTTCTTCATGTATCTGTCTCTATAAGTGACAGACTAACTTTTGAATACAATTTCCTGTGTTCAGTGGACTGACCTGTATGAATTAAGCTTCAAAATGATTGGCAGTGGTCATCCTAATGTTGGTGCAGGTGTGTTTTCTGGAGTTAATGTGACTGTTTATAAGTAATCTGTGATGAATTTCTATTATGAATACATACCCATATAATATATATAGATTTTTTAAAAGAGTTTTTCCCCCTAACTTCCTTACTGTCAAAAATGCATTCTGAGATGGTGAAACATGATAAAATTTGGCAGTTCTAGTTGGTTTCAATTGTTTAATCTCCATGTAGACATGAAGAAGCTCCTCCCTAATATGCTAAGTCCTGATCCAAGAGAACTTCAAAAAGCAGTTGAAGTACAGCTCTTGAGAAGTTCAGTATGTCTGGCAACAGCTGTAAACCACATAGAACAGGAGCAAAAGTGGCAGTCAATATCTGAGTAAGTTGAACTGTGCTATAAATTAATGTAATGCACTGAAAACATGTTCTAGTTTGTTAAACATAACTTTGTGTAAAGCTTCAGCATCCATGGCAGTTCTACCTCTTGTGATTTATGAGCATAGTGAGGAAAAATAAGATGATGTTTAACTTGGAGTTCATATAGTTTATAAAGTACTTGAATTGTTAAATATGATACTTCTGTGTGTCAGCTTAATAATAAACTATTGTAATGTAACTTGTATGATATTGCAACACTTTCTCATCATCCTTTTAAAGATTTGAAATTTTTTCTTCAGTAATTTTGAATCATTATTTAAAGTCTAGCTCAGAAAAATGACTGTCCTGATCCTGTAATTTCAGAAACCTTGTCAAGTACTTAAAGCAAACATCCCGCATTGCCATCGGGCCTTTGAGACTTTCCACGCTCACCGTGTCTCAGTCGTTACCAGTGTTGAGCACTCTTCAGTTGTACTGTTCTTCTGCTTTGGAAAACACTGTATGCAACAGGCTGACATCAGAGGTAATTCTGTGTGTTTAAAATCTGAATTGGGACAATGTCTTTTGCCATATCATGTTGTGGAGTATCGAATATAAAACATACATTAATTGTTTTGACTGTTAATCCTACTGTGAAATGATCTCATTTAGTTTTCTAATGTGCCTTGACCCAAGTTTTTATAAGTTTACATCTCAATTGGACTTCCTTCTATAGTTATAAATATACCTCTCTGTCAATTACACGGATGGTATTTTCAAAGTGTTATTAATAGTTGCCTTTTGGCAAGAATGTTGGTATTTCTTCTCTTAATACATTGTAACACACTTAATTTACTTTCAAGGCAACTTAAAAATATTCTAATAAAAAAATCACTTCAACAATTAAAAACTGCATGTCAGACTTCAACCACTATGAATGTTCTAGATGTAATTTCTAATCACATTGTTCAGAAGACAATTCTGCTTGATTGAGTTGTTCTTAGTGTTATCCTCTCAAAATCAAGCATAAAATATATTTCTCTTAGTTAATGATAAAGTATGGCTACTAATGTAAATAAGAATGCTTGCTCTAAAAAGTGGTCTTTGGTTTTAATTAATGAAAATGCATTGTGGTAAAGTTGCCACTCATGACAGCTGTGCCACTTCTGTGCCTCTTCCAGGACTGTCTTATCCCTCTCTTCAATGAAGCGTTGAGGTCATGCAAGCAGCACGATGTAAGGCCGTGGATGCATGCCCTGAGGTACACAGTGTACCAGAATCAGCTGATGGAAAAGCTTAAAGGTGTGTAAGTTCTCACTATGGTGTTAGGAAAAGCAAATGCAGAATTTCAACTACAGTCATCTGCTGAAAGCAGCAGCAGTGTCTTTTTCTATTTTTTAGGAGTACATTTTAAAAGCCAAGTTTTTTTTCCTTCAGGTTTCTTGCTTTGCTACTTGTCTTGATTAGTGCTGTGATGTAGACAGTGTCAAAAAGAAAAACAACATTCTCAAGTGTTAAGTAGTTGTATACTCCTCTCCTAATAACCCCTTACTTGCTCATCACTTCATATTTTAACTGCTTTCACTTTTGACCACTTTGACATTACGAATAATGGGTCTTCACAGTCATGAAAGCCATTTAAATGTGCAGTAGAATAAGAAATAATGGGAGAAGAAACTTCTGTCAGGGGATAAATAGGTTTATTAGCTAAGAAGAATGGTTATAGTGGAAAAAAGTCTTTTGCCCAGCAGATAATCTATGAGTGCATTTTTTATTTGAAATCGGGTATATAAATATTCTAGGCAGAAAAGAAAGTCATCTAAATTTCTGAAGCAATTCTTACTGATGGCCATGTACACAATACATTGGGCAGAAGTTCTGTGTGTCAGACAGTGGTTTAATACTTTTGTTTACCATGTCTTGCTCCCTTCTTTAGAACCAACAGTCCCAATTAAAAGCCATCTAATGGAACTGGGCTTAACCGCAGCGAAATTTGCACGGAAGCGAGGGAACATAGCCCTGGCCACGCGACTGCTCGCCCAGTGCAGCGAGGTTCAGCTGGGGAAAACCACCACTGCACAGGACCTAGTCCAGCACTTTAAAAAACTGTCTGCACCGGGTCAGATAGATGAAAAATGGGGTCCTGAACTTGATATCGAGAAAACAAAGTTGTTGTACACAGCAGGTGAGTGTCATGTTGTAGTGACTTGAGCTTTTTTTCCTTATAACCAGGCTAATTCCCCTCACCTTGAGGAAGTCACAGTAGGGCAGTATCAGTAGGAACTGATTTCATCCCATTAGCCATTGTCTGTCTGAAAGTGTTTTTACAGGCTTTTTCATGCTGATTCTTCAAAAGAGAATTTTCTGTGTCAAAATATATTGCCACAAGCTGTATCTGAGTGTGCTGAATTTCAGAATTGTTCTAAATTATAGCAGTGTACTGAAGATCTGCTTTTCATATGCAGGTCAGTCAACACATGCCATGGAAATGCTGAGTTCTTGTGCCATATCTTTCTGCAAATCTGCCAAAGCTGAATATGCAGTTGCTAAATCTATTCTCACACTGGCTAAATGGATTCAAGCAGAATGGAAAGAGATCTCAGGACAGTTGAAACAAGTGTATAGAGCTCGACAGCAGCAGAATCACACTGGCCTGTCTACCTTGTCTAAAAACATATATAACTTGATTGATCTGCCAGCTGTTAATACACTACAAGATGAATATCTTAGGATTGAAAGTGAATCTACAGGTACATTTTTTTCTCATTGTTCTTTTAAAAAATTAGTTACTGGCAATTATACTGAGGGATAACCACCAATTATATTGATAAAGACAAAGCACTCCATCACTCATGTATTTGTTTTCCTAATAAATGTGTCAAAGGTGTGTATTTTGTCTAATAAATATCGAAACCTTAATATCGAAATTTTGTATTTGTCACATTTTTCTCATTCACTAATGGTGGCCTGAGGAAGAAACTGGGATATGTTTATTTTGTGTTGAGGATATCAATTGCTGTCCTGTGTATGTTTGCTTTCAGCTTGTGTATTTGCTAAGTTTGAGTTAGATCTTTCAGGTTTAAGTATGGACAGGATTTATGTTATGGAGGACCCCATAAGTGTGAAAAGTACTTTAGACTTTTTCATGTTCTTTAATCTAGTCTTAATCTGAGCACTTCTGTTGTTGCTGCAGAATGTGTTCTCATTCCTAATTTCCAGCAAACTTTTCTTGTAATGTTAAGATAATTCTGTGGTTCTTTAAACATGGATTTCATAAATAACTTTGGTCCTCTCACGCAGTCAGAATTATTGTAGAGCTGTTGGGGAATGGTAAACAGTAGGTGCTTTCTGACTTGATGGCAAAGAAAATAAATTATACACAAATAAACACAGCCACAGTGCCCTGAGTACTTCTTAGAAGTGTGCTCTCTGAAGCACTCTGCTCCTTTGGAGCTCATGAGTTCCTTGCCTCAGTTCCACCTCTGTGAAAGTGGAAGGAATTGTAGAGTATTAGCAGTGGTTGTTGGTGAACGGAAACTTTATTTTGAAGTAGTGTCAAAACTGAAAAATAATTGCATTTTGGAAAATTTTGCACTGTTGGATATTAATTTTACTAAAAAATACTGTGTGCCCATTATTTTTTGGTGTTTTTTTCTGTGCTCAGGAAGGCAGAAGTAGGTTTTACACTGTAACACATATTACTCTTTCTCCCATCACAGTAAACATTGGAGTTGGAGAACCAGACTTCATCTTGGGCCAGTTGTATCACTTGTCTTCAGTACAGGCTCCTGAAGTAGCCAAGTCTTGGGCAGCCCTGGCTAGCTGGGCTTATAGATGGGGCCGCAAAGTAGTTGATAATGCCAGGTAAATAGAGCCTAATGCTTGAACTTGTACAGCACAATCAGTTTACTTAAGATTAACCTTATCTGTGTATTTATGATTACTGTTGTGTGTGGTCTGAAGTTTCACTTGAGCAGGGAAATGAATATTCTCTTGGTTACTTGCCCTCTGTAAAGCAAAGCTAGCTTATTTCTGAGATAAAGATGATTTCTTCCTGCAAAAAGTTTTATATATAAACTTTCAGTAGCTCTCCAAATACTCGTGTAACAGGGATCAATAATTCATTAAATGTTCCAGTCAGGGAGAAGGTGTTCGGTTGCTCCCCCGGGAGAAATCTGAGGTTCAGAACTTGCTTCCAGACAACATTGCAGAGGAGGATAAAGAGAAAATCTATGGAATTCTTGGGCAGGCAGTGTGTCGGCCAGCTGGGATTCAAGTAAGTGTAGATTTATTTACTTCAAAAAATGTTTAGCTTCAGCATGAACCTTATTTTCCTCATCTTGCAGTTCATGTTAACTCTTGTAGGTGTCTTAAAATTCAGACAGTACAAGAAAGCATCTGTTAGCTAAGTGGTCACACACCTGTTGGATGAACTGTGGTAATGTGATCAAGTAACACAGTTGCATGAGTTGCTAGACAAAAACTGGCTTAGGAACTAAGATTGGTCGTAGAAATTGTTGGAGGACTTAATCAAATCTGCTTTCCCTTTATTTGCATTTAGGATGAAGATATGACTCTGCAAATCACTGAAAATGAGGACAATGAAGAAGATGATATGGTGGATGTGATATGGCGTCAGTTATTAACAAGTTGTCCCTGGCTTTCAGATCTTGATGAAAATGCAACAGAAGGATTAATTAAAGTCTGGAGGAAAGTTGTAGACAGAATCTTCAGTCTGTATAAACTGTCCTGCAGTGCATACTTTACTTTCCTCAAACTCAATGCTGGTCAGGTTAGTGTTCATGTTGATGTGGAAACCAAGTTACAGACTTTTCTAAATAATGATAAAACCTATATACTTAGAGGAGTATTTCTTTGTTTCAAGGTTCCACTTGATGAAGAAGATCCCAGACTGCACTTAAGAAACACCTCTGAGCAAAGCACTGATGATGTAATTGTGATGGCAACCCTGAGACTGTTACGATTGCTTGTGAAACATGCTGGAGAACTTAGACAATATCTAGAGCATGGGCTAGAAACTACACCTACTGCTCCTTGGAGAGGTGAGCATATGTTATCTAGCTGTTAAAATTGATTTTGAGGCATTTTTTCTAAATGCAGAATGCTGTTCATTGCACTTCGATAAAATTTTTATTTAAGTGCAAGGAAAAGAGACTCTATCTTTTACTAAATGATGTCATCAAAGGTGTTAAAGTCTGCCATGTCCTCGGATTGTAAAGTAGATAAGTAGCACAGATTTTGATCCACTCCTTCCCCCACTTGAAGACATTGGAAGGAGAAAGGAGATGTGGTTTGTGAAGTATTACATCATATGACCACTAAAAACCAAATGAGGTGGGTTTTTTCTAGCTGTAGTTGAGAAATGTGTGACTAAAGTCACATGTGTTAGAAGTAGTTGTTTGTCACTACACTTCAGGTTCTGCTTGTTCAGGGACTTTGCCTCAAAAGTCATGGAGTTAGTGTGGGAGGCAAAGAAGAGGAGGCCACTTAATTGTGAAATGGCACTTTCTTCTGGACTTTTGTGAATCAGTAAATTTCTACTTCTTTGATTTATGTTGTCCCTATGCAAAAAAATAAGACATGCTTTTAAAAATAAAATTCTGCCTCATTTGAAGAGGAATGAAGTGGGTCAGCACATTTCCTTTTCCTCTTTCTGCAGGCATTATTCCCCAGCTCTTCTCCCGCCTGAATCACCCAGAAGTGTACGTTCGTCAGAGCATTTGCAACTTACTCTGTCGAGTTGCTCAGGATTCTCCTCATCTCATCCTCTACCCTGCAATAGTGGGAACCATTTCACTTAGCAGTGAATCCCAGACTTCAGGTATGGAGAAAAGGAAAAGGTGTTGAAATAAACTTAGGCTGGTATATTTTTATATTTTGAATGGGATGATACTGAGGTGGTTTTTTTGTTTCCTCAGTTTTAATCTTAATAATATTTTTATTATGGAATCTCACTGACACCTTTATTCTGATTTATCAGATTTTTGTGTATTTTTCTTATACTTCACCAGTACTTAATGGAGACCTGATGCTAAATAAACTGTGGAGTGATATATCTTACTGTAGCTAATATTTTATCATCTGTTTTTAATTTAGGAAACAAGCTGCCTTCTGCCATCCCTACTTTGCTAGGTAATATTCAAGGAGAAGAACTGTTGGGCGGTGAATGTGATGGAGGGAGCACTCCAGCTTCCCAGGAAAGTAGTAAAGATGATACAAAAGCTGGATTAAATGAAGATCAAGCAATGATGCAAGATTGCTACAGCAAAATTGTGGAGAAACTCTCTGCTGCCAATCCAACAATGGTATTGCAGGTAAATAATCCAAATGTTTGTTGCTTGGGTATTTGAACCACAGATATGTAATTTGTATGTTTTGGGTGTTGGCCTACTGAAAGTTTGCTGTGTCTCTGCCTTCTTTCCAACTTGTTCATCTACTGAAACAAATCTGCATTGTAGTTCTTGTCCAAAGTGACTCTTGTTTGGCCCAGGTCCAGATGCTTGTGGCTGAGCTGCGCAGAGTTACGGTTCTCTGGGATGAGCTGTGGTTGGGAGTGCTACTGCAGCAGCACATGTACGTCCTCAGACGGATTCAACAACTGGAGGATGAAGTCAAGAGGGTCCAAAACAACAACACGTTACGGAAGTATGTCTGTGTCAATAGTACAGGGGTAATCATAACAAATGCTTGTTCTTGGGGAGGTAGGCAGTCCAGTCAATCTACACTGGTGTTGTTCCTGGATCTGTACTGTCTATGCTGCTGCTTTGTAAGCCTGGGACCTTATTTCAGGAACATTTTATGCTACAGCTATTACTCCAGACAAATGAGAGAAACGTCTGCCTGTGAATCCATGTTGTGACTGCTTTAGTAATAATGTGTTAGAATCCAATGTATATTGTATTGTGGATGGTGAGATCCTATAGTTCTGATTTGCAAGTCAGAGGAAATGAGTATAAGCATGTTGAAGGGTGTAATCTATTTAGAGATCACTGTAAATGCAGGTATTTGGAACAAACAGAATGTCTTAATATGCTTTTAGTTTCTGGTGTTGAGCAAGTCTGTCTTTTTCCCTCACTTGGGTTCTCCTGTGAACAGAGTAGTGGAAGAGCAGATCCATTCACTTGGCACCTGGATCAACTTAAGAATGCCTCTTGTGTTCTGTGGTCAGGACTGATATGGAATGGGAGAACAGAATGATCTGAGTATCTATTCTCTTACTTTATAGTGTGGTGCATCCTCAACAAATAGTAGTAAAAAGGTCCCTTGTTAAAGGAAGTCAGTTGCTTAAAGTGATTTTTTGCTCAGTGCTTCTAATCAGGGGTTCTGGTGGTGAACAATGCATTTCAAGTATGGAGTTTTTTTTAAATGTGGTTCAGAGGAACACTTATTCAGTGTGGAATTAAATACTCTTCATTTCAATATGGTCATAACTGAAGACCTCATTTTAGAGGAGTAATAATTTTTGTGAGTTCTTCAATGTCTCATTTGTTGTTTAATGTTGTAATTATGAGAACTTGATTTTTCGGCATTAAGAGCAAGTTTTTGTGGTTTTTTTTTTTTTTATAACAGAGAGGAGAAAATAGCAATCATGCGTGAAAAGCACACAGCTCTGATGAAGCCCATTGTGTTTGCTTTGGAACACGTGAGGAGCATCACTGCAGCTCCTGCAGAAACTCCTCATGAGAAATGGTTTCAGGATAACTATGGAGATGCAATTGAAAATGCACTAGAGAAACTCAAGAATCCTTTGAATCCTGCTAAACCTGGAAGCAGCTGGCTCCCATTTAAAGAGGTATTACATGCAAGAGGAGGAGTACAATGTAGAGACTCTTGCTGCTCTTGCTGCACCATGTGCTTGACCCTCTCCTTGTCTTACTGTTCTCTTACATATCAAAATTGCAGCCTGAAATCTTCTTTGTAGCACTCAGCACAGGCAAACTGGGGACTAAAGCACCATAATTTTTGCCTCTAGCCAGTCCTATTGATTGTCTGTTATTGCATTCTACCCATTGAAATTACATTTTTCAAATCTTGCATTTTCTGATGTCTGGGATGCTGTCAGCTTTGGGAGCAGAAGGCTTTATTTCTTTTCAACATTGTCTTTCTGAAACTGAGTGTAGTTGATTTAAATTTCAACAAGTTAATTCTCTGTTTATTTAAGCATAGTCCTTGGGCTTTGCAGAAGCCTTCAAATGATCAACCCTTCCCAGAAGTCTTTTGGCCATTATATCATCTTTTAGTTCGTGGATGTGAAGAGAAACAAAATACTCACTTGTCTCTCCAGAGACAGCCTAGTGTTTTTAAAGCCTTGCCAGACAGGACAGAGGTTTTACATGCAAGTAGACCTTTTTCCTTTGTGCTTCCTCTTCTGCTTTGCAGAACAAGCAAATTCAGATACATAAACAAGAGGTTGTGAATGCTGTTGCCTTTAACCACAGCTAAGACACTTATAAATACAGCAGCAAACCTCTTGAGGAGCATGATTTATTGTGACTTTGGTTCTTATCACTGCACAGGGTATATTTGCTGCATAGAGGAGGATGTTGTTTAGTTTTTGTAATCTTCATCCTAAACTGTATCTGGATTAGCAGCATGGCAAGGGCACAAGTGAGTTTAGGAGAAACCTTTCTTTTCTGGAAGGTGACCACCATTAAGTCCAGTTTGGTGGTGTTTTTGTTCTTACTGCTAACTGTTAAGGTGAATGTCAACCTAAAAGAAAAAACTTTCTTTGGGATAGGTAATGCTGAGTTTGCAGCAAAGAGCACAGAAACGGGCCAGTTACCTCTTACGACTGGAAGAAATCAGTCCTTGGCTGGCTGCCATGATGAACACTGAAATAGCTCTTCCTGGAGAGGTGTCCACCAGGGACACAGTCACCATCCACAGTGTGGGCAGTACCATCACCATCCTGCCGACCAAAACCAAACCTAAAAAGCTGCTTTTCCTGGGTTCAGATGGGAAGAACTATCCCTACCTGTTCAAAGGTAAGTAATAGAATTTTTCTCATACCAGGTCTCTCGTTGTAAACTAGACTGCATTCAAGTTAGGAAGATTGCATGGTGCAACTCTACTTTTATTTGCCTGAATAATACAGAGAAAGAGGAGCTTGAAGCATTTGCTCTCTCTCTTCCCTACCTCCCACTTCACCACATATTTTTCAAGGAATTTTGCCTTGTGAAACTGTAAGTCAAATCCCTTCTTTATAAGGCTTTCATCAGAAGCAATGCTCTGCTTTGCATATTGATTGGATTAGCTGGATGCAATTTTCCAGAAACTTAACATAGCCCCTAAAAGAGAACTTTAGAGACTTCTTGTTTTCTCTGCAAGGGAAGGGCCTATTTATTATGTTGTTACTGTAGTGTATACTGCTCACACAGCAAGCTGGTATAAACTGTTGGGTAGATGCCATGTAAACTTTGGTTTAGGCCAAACAACTCATCCTTAATCTACCCTCTGAAATGTAGTAGGCTTAAAAAAAATGCTTAAATTTTGGGCTTTAGGAGAATTTTTTTAATTCAGGAGCTCAATTTTAAACAAATTTATTGCAGGTTTGGAAGACTTGCACCTAGATGAGAGAATCATGCAGTTTTTATCCATTGTGAACACCATGTTTGCCACGATCAACCGGCAAGAGACGCCGCGGTTCCAGCGCGGCACTACTCGGTGACCCCGCTGGGGACCAGGTCAGGCCTCATCCAGTGGGTGGATGGAGCCACTCCTCTCTTTGGGCTTTACAAGCGCTGGCAGCAGCGGGAGGCTGCTCTGCAGGCACAGAAGGTAAGGGCTCTCTTCTGCTCATAGGACAGGGCAGAAGAGAAATGTTGTTTTTGATGTGCTTTTTAATTCTAAGTGATGTGGTCTTACGAGGATTGTGTGTTTTTCATAATAATGCAGGAAGGTTCTGTGTGTTCATGTGTCTTGGGTCTTCACCAGAAGTCAATAAAATTGCATCTTTGTTATTTATATGTAATTACAGTATGTAACATAAAAGTGCTGTTCTGGCATGGTAGTTCAAGTGAACTGTTTTTTACAAATAGAATTAATATTGGTTGAAATTATTTTAGTTCCATTATTTTGTTTACTCATTCTCATTTCTTTCTAAATAGCGTTTTTGAAGTTACATTTGAGATCTACTTTGAGAGTAGAATTAGCCCAAAACAATGTGTTTTCAATTTATTTAGACCTTAACCACTGAATTTTGAAAGCAGTCTCTGAGCTTTCATGCTCACCATGCTCAGTCGAGGAATTTTTTTCCTATTTCGTTCTCACCAAAACTGTATTTGGGATATGTTTCTGTGCTAATACATCAACTGTCATTTTTATCTCTTCTAGGCTCAGGACTCTTACCAGACCCCTCAGAACCCTGGAATAGTTCCTAGACCCAGTGAACTTTACTACAGTAAAATCGGGCCCGCTTTAAAGGCAGTTGGGCTTAGTCTCGACGTGTCGCGTCGTGACTGGCCCCTGAACGTCATGAGGGCTGTGCTGGAAGAACTGATGGAAGCAACTCCCCCGAATCTCCTCGCTAAGGAGCTCTGGTCATCGTGTACCACACCAGATGAGTGGTGGAGAGTTACACAGGTGAGTTACAACAACTGTATTTTACATGGGAGAGGCTGTGGTTTTGGTGGGATGAGGGGCATCAAATGCCTGAGGTGTGGTACTTGTGAGTTTAGAGAGCTAGTGCTGCTGTGAGTGTGAAGAAATGTTGGCAATTGTGCCATCTGGAATTAAAAACATGGGTGTAGACCAGCTAAGTCTGTGTTATTATACTAGAATTATCAGCCTAAAAAGTGAAAACTCTTGTAAGATACCATCAAACAACAAATGGAAAACTGCTTGGAATAAGTTGGGCTGGATTTGTTTTACTCTTACACTTAAAATAATGTTTTAAGATGGTAGTCAGTCCAATATGTTGGCAGAGGATTCCCACAAATAATTTTTTCCTGAAACTCTCTTTTAAGTCGTATGCAAGATCCACTGCAGTTATGTCCATGGTTGGCTACATCATTGGTCTTGGAGACAGACATCTGGATAATGTTCTTATAGATATGACTACAGGAGAAGTTGTCCACATAGATTATAATGTTTGCTTTGAAAAAGGTAATTTAAAAAATGCTCTATGTTATTCAAATAAAAGGTTTTCTTTCTTGGTAATTAAAAGAAACAACTTAATTTTTTATCTTGAAGGGAAGAGCCTTCGGGTCCCGGAGAAGGTTCCGTTCCGGATGACACACAACATTGAAACAGCACTGGGAGTGACGGGAGTGGAAGGGGTGTTCAGGCTCTCTTGTGAACAGGTATGGCAGGAGATTGCAAAACTGAGGGCCATCCCTGGCCAAATACTGTCTTAGAATGTCTCTATTCTGCATTCTGCTGCTGGTTTGTAGAGCCTTCACCTTTACACTGTGATTTTAATTAGATTTACTTTAGCTATATCCTGTGGTTGGTAAGAAACATGAGATTGTCTGATAAATGCACATGCAAGTAGTGGTACAACTAAACTTTAGAGTGGAAAGGGGACTTTAGTTGTAGATTATAATGGTATGTTTTTCCTGAATATTTTTTTTTTAGATGTTTTGCTTGCCTTCTTCCTTCGGGGGCTTATCCTGTATAAACATGACAGATATGTTTTTAAAAAGAAAAATACTTTGAAGAAGGCAGATTTTTCCTCAATGCTTGTGCATAGAGTTTGTGTGGAAAGCTAGATCTTCCTACAGGCTTAGCTGCCTTTGTACCCTCTGTGGTGTTCTTCCTGTCTCTGTAGTTTTTAGGGATACATTATGGATTTCTGTACCTACTCAAGTACAATATTTTGCATCTAAGTTTCCACAAGGATAACCCAGAATCAGAATGAGTCTGTTTAAAATACCGTGCAGGTCCTTCATATTATGCGGCGTGGGAGAGAGACGTTGCTAACACTGCTGGAAGCTTTTGTTTATGATCCACTGGTGGACTGGACAGCTGGAGGCGAGGCAGGATTTGCTGGGGCTGTCTATGGTGGTGGTGGCCAGCAGGCTGAAAACAAACAGAGCAAAAGGGAAATGGAAAGGGATATTACACGGAGTCTCTTTTCCTCGAGGGTGGCTGAGATAAAGGTGAGTTTACTACAATAATTTTCTGTTTTTAAACCAAAGTAAGGCTCTGTGCTTTCATTTTATTTATTTGCATTTTGGGAATGGGGGAAGATATGGTCATATATCAGCAATAGTTAACTAATTTTATTGTCATACTTGAGTTTGCACCAAGGGAAGTGTTTATATTGAACTTGCAAGTATTTAATTTTCAGTTTCTGCGTGCTTAATTCTAAAACATGTTTTATTGCTTTGCCTGAATCTGGACTAGGAGAATAAAAGTAGAAGTTTAGAGAACAGTTTAAATAAATAATGTCTATTAAGATTTGGCAGTTGTAGCACTGGAAGCAGTGCTAGATGAATGGCATTGTTGAAGGGTTAAGTTTGGCCATATCTTACTTTCTCTTGCCAGTTTGATATAGTCAGTTCAGTAACATCTGTGTCTTAATTGCAGGTGAACTGGTTTAAGAACAGAGATGAAATGCTTGCTGTGTTGCCAAAACTGGACAGTAGTTTAGAAGAGTACCTGAACCTGCAGGAGCAGTTAACAGATGTAGAAAAGTTGCAAGGAAAACTGCTGGAAGAGATAGAATTTCTGGAAGGTGCAGAAGGAGTGGATCATCCCTCCCACACACTTCAGCACAGGTACAGAGGAGCCAGGAATTCTGTCAGAAGTCTCACAGCTCAATACAGATGGTGTTTTAGCAATGTACTTACAGGCTAGATGTTAGAAATCTGTGCATGAGTGAATAGCTGGGTGGAAGCTATTCTTGCAGTAAGTGGGTCACTCCTTGTGTAGAACTACTGAAACCTTTTCCTACTGAATAATCTTACTCATGCCCTGCACCTTGTACTCCATCAATATAACCTGTGCTAGTCCAAGTTCCACACTTGACCCTCAAGGCAAGAGAGGAAATGTTCTGTATGTGGTGTCACATCATAATAATCCACATAAGGGAGCTATTGATAAATAGCACAAAAATGTTTTCTTCTGAGTTTCTAAGTCTTTAAGTTATTTTTGAAGGTTATTTGAAATTATTCAAGTATTTCAGAATTGCATGAATAGGCACAGATATTATTTATTTTGTAGGAAAGGAGAATGAATAATGCAGCATTGTTAGTGTTAAGTAATTGGTGAGAACTCATTTCCTGGTTAACGGTTGTATTGTTCAATGTTGTTCTATATCCTATAGTGTTAAGTATTTTCTTTCTTGTAGTACTTAACTTGATTCTGTGGCTTCAATAATTCAGGTATTCTGAGCACACACAGTTGCAGTCTCAACAAAGAGCTGTCCAGGAAGCCATCCAGGTGAAGCTGAATGAGTTTGACCAGTGGATAACCCATTACCAAACTGCCTTCAGTAATTTAGAGGCAACACAACTTGCAAGTCTGCTCCAAGAAATTAGCACACAAATGGACCTAGGTACAAAATAGTATTTCTGGGGTGGTTTTAATGGTTTGAAAATAACTTGAGTTTAATATCAGAAGGTATTATGAGTATCTTCTAACTTAAAGATAATGATCTGTATGTAATAAATTAAAAGAAAGTGGCTTCTTCAAAGAGTGATTTAGAGCAATTCAAGGTTTCAGTGCCAAGTTGTCTGAAGGAACTTGTCTGATTGTATCATGGCATGAGATTCTCTTGTCTTGTTTTTGAAATTCTCATTATGAAGTCTCTATGCTTCCTTTATCAAGTAAAAAAAAAATATTTTTGGAAAGGAGTTAGTGCTCAGTATCTGTATGATATAAAACATGTCTCCAGACATGTCTTTATTTTTAACCTTATTTCTTAAAAGGTCCTCCAAGTTATGTCCCAGCAACAGCATTTCTGCAAAATGCAGGCCAGGCACATCTAATCAGTCAGTGTGAGCAGCTGGAAGGAGAGGTTGGTGCTCTTCTGCAGCAGAGAAGATCTGTGTTACGTGGCTGCCTGGAACAACTGCACAACTATGCAACAGTAGCTCTGCAGTATCCAAAAGCTGTGTTTCAGAAGCACCGAATAGAGCAGTGGAAAACCTGGATGGAAGAACTCATTTGTAACATGACAATAGAGCGTTGTCAGGATATCTTTAGGAAGTAAGTTGACAGAATAACAACTTGTTGCAAGAACATAATTTTCAAGCTACTACCCTAATTTTATCACCTTCATAGCTTCAGGGTAGTGATATTTCAGGTTTTAGAAACTTTTAGTATTTAAAAATCACTAAGAAGATACTTTCTCTTTAATCTAGTTGATTTTCAAGCAGTTTCTGGTTCTTTTTTTCTTCTAAAGTCAGGCTGTTTGAACATTGTTATGGCTTGGCGTAAAAGATGTAGATTATATTTGAGCATTTCTTCTGAAATCTCTTTCCTTTCTTTTTATCTTCTGTTCGTTTTTTCCCTCAAGGACAGTTGCCTTCTGTCTTTGCAGATAGGTGTGGAATATGGTGCATTTTAGGACCTTAAAAAAAAAAAAAAAGCATTAGGGTAGTCATGTGTGGTAATCGAATATTGAGTTGGTTAAGCTGTTTTTCCTCTAGTGGTCACTCCGTGTTAACCCCCACAATGGGCTCGGTTTATCCCTGGCTGGCCACACCCTGTCCCCCGATGGGAACACCCCCAGCAGGACTCAGGATAAAGGCTTGGGCTTTGGGGTCCTGCTGCCTCTTTTGTACCCCCTTCAGAAGAATAAACTTCCATGCAAAAGTGCCTTCTCTGATCTTTACTTCAAACCTTGGCCCAAGGGATCAGGAGACCTGTGGGAAGCAGAGAGCATCTGCTGGACTGTTCTCAGCCAGGACCGGCTGCCCCTGGCCCTGGCCAGCGGACGGGGCCAGCTGGGCTCCCTCCGCACCCCCAGCCACAGTCACTGGCCTCTTGTGGTATTTAGAGTTCAGGAGCAGGTGATAAAGGAACTACAGGAGTGTTTCACAGCTGTGGTGTTTTTCCTAGCTGCGGAGCAGAGTGCAGTTTGCTAGCAGGTGAGAAGGGGGAATTGAGTGCCTGTGCTTTGCAGGTACGAGATGCAGTACGCACCCCAGCCCCCGCCCAGCATGTGCCAGTTCATCACGGCCACGGAGCTGACGCTGCAGCGCTACGCGGCCGACATCAACAGCCGCCTGATCCGGCAGGTGGAGCGCCTCAAGCAGGAGGCCGTCACCGTGCCCGTGTGCGAGGAGCAGCTCAAGGAGATTGAGCGCTGCATCAAAGTGTTCCTGCACGAGAACGGCGAGGAGGGCTCGCTCAGCCTGGCCAGCGTCATCATCTCCGCCCTCTGCGCCCTGACCCGGTGAGTGCCCTGGGAACGCTGCCCCGCAGCCCTGAGCACAGCAGTGCTGCCTGAGGAGGTTCTGGGCAGAGTGCGGCAGCAGGCACCTGTCTGAGTGTCCCAATTCCTCTAGGCGAAACCTGATGATGGAGGGTGCAGCGGCCAGTGCTGGGGAGCAGCTGGTTGATTTGACTTCCCGAGATGGCGCCTGGTTCCTGGAGGAGCTCTGCAGCATGAGCGGGAATGTCACGTGCCTTGTGCAGCTGCTGAAGCAGTGTCATCTTGTACCCCAGGACTTAGATATTCCCAACCCCATGGAAGCATCAGAAGCTGTTCACTTAGCCAATGGAGTATATATCTCACTTCAGGTGATTCTTCTCTGTTACTTTTCCCCCCTTTTTTCAAGGCTTCAGCAAAGTCATTCTTAATAAGTCCTTCCTTAATGGGCTAAATGTTTGTTTATGATGCTGCTGAGATTTTTTTCATAAGTCTTGCTCCCAATTGCTGTATTTGATACAGCTGAACAGACATTTTGCTTCTGTTATTTGCATTTTTATTGGTTGGAATAAACTGTTTTGATCTATACATGACAAATTGTAAAAGCTGCTGTCAAGTAAGTAACCATGAGGAAGAGATTGGTATCAGCTTTGTAGACACACCAGCTTCATGTCTCCTTTTCATTTTTCTGTTCTGTTGCTGGCAGTCCTGAACAACTTTCAAATGGTGTTCTTTGTTTTCTGCTCCTGCTGAACTTTATTTTCACCTCAATCAAATAGTTTCAAATAAACTCAGAAAACCTCTTGTACAGGCCCCTATCTCCAATATTGGGAAGGAGAAAAATGCATTTATAACTTTGTGGTTTGGAAATATTTCCATATTAATAAAACAAAAAACCCATGAAGGGCAGTCCAAGTGAAATATCTGCTGAAGACTGATGTGCTTTATAAACTGTGGCTGGTTAAATAGATTTTTGAGGCTTTTGGTTCTATTGTATTCTATTTTGAGAAATACTTTCCTATCAAGCTGCATAACTACATTTGGATTTTCATCACTATTTTTCCCTCTTTGAAGTGGTAACATTTGAGAAATGTGCATGGCAGCAGTTTCACTGCATTGCAGTGGGGATCTTTAAGATGCATGTTGTCCTCCCTGTGAGCTGTTAGATAAGATGTACTCCCTGAGCTCACTGCTCACTGGACAGTCAAGATAATGAGTCCTTTTGGTGTGTTTCATCTCCTTTTGGAGACAGAGCACATTGGCTCTTTCTGTAGCTGCCTTTAGCCCTCTACTGCATTCTGCTTGGAGGAGATTGCTCTGTGCCACTGAAGGTACTTTCTTCCCTGCATTGATTTCTGTGGCAGAATTATCACTTTCTGGCAAGTCTTTGCTACTTTTTCTTTGTCTAGTCCAATCAGTTTAGCAAATCATAAATTCAGTAAATAATTTAATTTGCTCATAGTTACATAATGGAAAACAAAGGCTGACATTGATGAAACCAGTTCACAAAGTATGCACTCTGCTCCCCAGCCTCTGCTGAGGATGGCTGTCAGGTACTGCTGCTGGTGCTGTCGACATGGTTGTTGCTGCATTGCTTCACATGTTAGACCTTTGGCTTTGTACAGGGCTTAATGTATTCCTGACATCTCCAAAGTTAATCAGAGAGTAGAATTTTGACTCTTGGCTGACTAGCACCATGTTGTATTTTAGATAATGTCTGCTGCACGGTGGTGTAGTACTAAAATGACAAAAGATGTTGCATGTGATACTTTTTAAGAGGGAAAATTTCTTACTTTTTGATACTTCTTTCCCAACAGGAATTGAACTCAAACTTCCGACAGATCATTTTCCCTGAAGCACTTAGGTGCTTAATGAAAGGAGAGTATACTTTAGAAAGTATGCTCCATGAACTGGATAATCTCATAGAGCAAACAACTGATGGGGTCCCTTTGCAAACGTTGGTTGAATCTCTTCAAGCCTACTTACGAAATGCTGCTATGGGTATAGAGGAGGAGACACACACTCATTACATTGATGTTGCAAGGTAAATCACCTGTTTTTCAGTTTAGGTGTGAGAGAGTGAAGACTGAAGAACATTAGTTTGTCTAAGATTATTTTTTGTTTTATATGCAGGCTTTTCTTGCCCAAGAATATCTTCAGCAGAGTGCAGGGTGTAAAACGTGCTCTTGTTTCCTCCTTGTCTGTTTGTGTGATTGTCCACATGCACACAGAAATATGGAGCTGTGGCAATTTACACTTACATCTGCTTAAAGCTGGCTTTTGGTAGTCAACTTCTTCCAAAATATGTAGTTGTGATTTTGTATTTGAGGTTAAAGGATGCTAAAAATAGGAACTAGTTCATTAGTTTGTGGGAGGAACCTGTGAAAGGGAGAGCTTGTAACCATGGCACTCCTCATCAGGAGGTTTGATGAGCAGCTTTTACTTAATGAGTCAGTGACTTGATTAAAAAAGCAAAATGAGACAAAACACCGAGCAAACAAAAACTTGTGTATCTGGTAATGTGGGACAGTACATTTCTGGGTAGGTGCTTGGTACACAACAAACCAGTTCAAAATCTTCATGGTGTTTCCCTTGAGCCAGTTGTGGTGGTTCCACCAGTGGTACAGTGAATCTGTGGAATCAGTCAGATTAAAAAAACTCTGTTTATTGTGGACTAAGCCAAACCATGTAAATTCTTTTTTTCCTTTTAAGAGTACTTCATGCTCAGTATGGTGAACTGATTCAACCAAGAAATGGTTCAGTTGATGAAACTCCCAAAATGTCAGCTGGTCAGATGCTTTTGGTAGCTTTTGATGGAATGTTTGCTCAAGTGGAAACTGCATTTGGTTTATTGATTGAAAAGGTATGGATTCGTTCCTTTTGGAGTATGCTTGAATCAGAATTAGGAAACCTTTAAAAAACCCACACTAATGAATTTGCTTTCCGTTGCTCAGCTGAACAAGATGGAGATTCCTCTTGCTTGGCGTAAGATCGACATAATTAGGGAGGCGCGCAGCACCCAAGTGAACTTCTTTGATGATGATAATAATCGGCAGGTTCTGGAGGAAATTTTCTTTCTGAAGAGACTGCAAACAATTAAAGAATTTTTCAGGCTCTGTGGTACCTTTTCTAAGACATTGTCAGGTAAATAGATGTTATCATATACTCAGTATGCCTTTATCCACTTCTCATCATGTTCAGAAGAATGTGAAATGGTCACTTTTGCTGTAACTTTTGCTTGATATGTGGTAAGGAAGCAGAAACTAAAAATTAATTCCCATGCTTTTGCATTTTGTGTTTGTAAGTCAGATGTTATTCTTCTGGATGCATTAAATGTTTCATTTGTAACAAAAATACTATTTCTTTCCCTTTAAAAGGAATCAGTTCTCTTGAAGACCAGAATGCAGTAAATGGACCTGTTCAGATTGTCAATGTGAAAGCCCTTTACAGGAACTCTTGTTTCAGTGAAGATCAAATGGCCAAGCCAATTAAGGCTTTTACAGCAGACTTTGTGAGGCAGCTTTTAATTGGCCTTCCAAACCAAGCCTTGGGACTGACCTTGTGCAGTTTCATCAGCGCTCTGGGTGTCGATATCATTGCTCAGGTAGAGGCTAAAGACTTTGGAGCAGAAAGCAAAGTGTCTGTAGATGACCTGTGTAAGAAAGCTGTGGAGCACAACATCCAGATTGGCAAGTTCTCCCAGCTGGTGATGAACAGGGCCACAGTCCTGGCCAGTTCCTACGACACAGCCTGGAAGAAGCACGACCTGGTGCGCAGACTGGAAACCAGCATTTCCTCCTGCAAGACCAGCCTGCAGAGAGTGCAGCTGCACATTGCCATGTTCCAGGTGAGAGCCCAGCACGGGCTGGGCACTGCCACATTGGGGCAGGGAAAAAGGATCATGAGTTAGTGTCTGAGCACAGCAAGCATGGTATTTTGTTGAATAAGTTCTAAGGTATTTAAATGGGCTTTATATTTTGGTTTTAATTATTCTGTAAATATATAAGGAACAGTGTTATTGTTAGATTTTTTTGAAGATTAGCTGCTTTACAAGAAACAAATTCTGCAACATATAGTTTTTTTAATCAATACACATAAGAGCCATTAAGTTGTTTTTTAGAAAGTAGATCACTCGCTGGCTTTCTTACCAGCAGTGCTGTCCTGTTCTCCCTCTTTTTCTCAAATAGATTATGACTTTAAGGGAGGAGATGGCTTAGAACAGAGGGTATGAGTTGCTGAATGTCATTTTGTACCTTTCCTTCAAAGTTTTAATGCATTGACTGTCTCCTTGCTCCAGTCTTTGCTTCATTAAAAATATAAATAGCAGCAGTATCAGTCCTGAAAAATGCTCTTCTGAACCTTTAGAGAAATATCATTATGTGCCTTTACAATGATATCCAGTTGTGTTGTATTATCAGTGATCTTTATTTTATAGTGATTTGTAGGCTAAGGGACAAGGCTTTCTCCAGGTCAGTTAATAAACCATTTCATAGACTGGTAAGCAAAATTGTCTTGATTTTAATGTATCACAAGTGAATTGTTTCTGAATATTGATGGATTTTCCTTTAGATCAAAACAATGTGTGTAAATCACTTCTAATAAGTTAGTGGACTGATTAATGGTATAAACATCCAAGCCAGCAAAACGTAATTTGCAACTACTTGTATAATTTAATGCTCTCAAATGATTTGGAACTTTGAGCTGTGCTGGTACTGTCTGACACACAGCCCTTTTAAGTGCCCTTACTTAGAATGGTACCAGAGCCCTGGAATTGCTGTTTGGAATGCAAAGTACTTTGTGCTGAGCAATATTGGTAATCAAGTGTTGTTACTTTCTTAAAGTGGCAGCATGAAGATCTCCTCATCAGTCGCCCTCAGGCTATTTCTGTCACTCCTCCACCTCGTTCAGCAATTTTAGCCAGCATGAAAAAGAAACTTCACACACTCAGTCAGATTGAAGCTTCCATTGCAACGGTCCAGGTATGACTGTTTGGGGAGCACATCGAAATGTGCCTAACACAAACTGCAGAATCATCTGCCACCTTCAAGTTACTCATCTGGCTTGCTGCCTTAAACAAATGTTGGGGGTATTGTCGTTGATCTCTTTCAGTCTCTCAAATGGATGCTGTTACATTGTTTGATTTTTTTTCTGTCTCATCCAAAATGTTCTCTTTGGAATAGCAGTAATCTCTTTGAAGAAAAATACAAATCGGTGAAAGTGCCTTTCTTTCTGAAGGCTGGTAATGCTCCTTTTCTTTGTCTGCCTTAGATCATCCTTACTATTGTTTTTGCTAGCTATATGTCAGAAGTTCCCTTTATAGAAATGGGCAAATTAATTCTTCTGTGTTTTAAGGTTTGTGTGCTGTGGCTTTGCTCAGTATTTTAGATTTCTTTGGTGCCAGAAATATAGTATGTTTAATGGTTTATTAAATACTACTTAGCTTCCTGAATTTTAATTTCCTCTTTTAATTGTGACAGTACCGTTTATAATAATTTCTTGAATTATTTGCAGAATAATGGAGGGACTCCTATGATGTTATGTAATTCTTAGTCTAGATATCTGATTACTTTGGCTTTTTTTTTTTTGTGAGTTAAAATCTAGACAGGTAGACTTTCTATAACAATCATATCCAGTTGTGATGTGTACTGGAAATAAACTTCTAAACAGCATAAACTAACATTTGTCAATCATGAATGCCACAGTATTTTACATATAAGGGTATAAGAAAGTGTCTGCATGTGTTATGTGTGCATACTTTATTTAAAGTCAGGCTTAGAATGGTGTATATCAGTATGAATTATCTGTATGGGTTTTTTCCTTCCCCAATGCAGGAGAAACTAGCAGCACTTGAAGCAAGTATTGAGCAGCGTTTAAAATGGGCAGGAGGTGCTAATCCTGCACTGGCCCCAGTCTTGCAAGATTTTGATGCTACAATAGCTGAAAGAAGAAACCTTGTACTGAAAGAAAGTCAAAGAGCAAGTCAGGTACTACAGATAAGTACAGTACCCTTGATTCCATGAGTTCACTCTTCACTTCCTACTCAAGGTTTATGTAGAAGATATTTTTCTGCTCTGCATCTGAAGAGCAAACACAGATAACCAAGTACTTCTGGGAATCCCACTTGAAAGCAACAGGAATAATCCTTGTGAGAATTGCTGCAGGGTTGGATGACCCTGGTATAATACTGCTACTGTAACAGAGCAATATCTGTGTGTTTAAAATTCTCACTTCAAAGCACATGAAAAAACTGCTGTTTTCTAATAGACAGTTAAAGTGGAATAATTTTTCTCACTCTTGCTTTGATTTTCAGGTCACTTTCCTTTGCAGTAATATCATCCATTTTGAAAGTTTACGTACGAGAACAGCAGAAGCCCTCAATCTCGATGCTGCCTTGTTTGAGCTGCTCAAACGCTGCCAGCAGATGTGCTCCTTTGCCTCCCAGTTCAACAGCTCCGTGTCTGACCTGGAGCTTCGCCTGCTGCAGAGAGTGGTAAGCACAGGGCAAAGCAAAGCATGGAACCTTGCAGAATCACTGTGGGGAGTTCTCAGTTCTGTCTTCAATTCTCAGTGCTGTGTATACCTTCAGGTGGAGTGTGGCTACAGAGTTCATGCTGTCAGTTAAAAACTTGGCAGTGCTGTTTACACAGCGAGTGAATTTTTATCTCTGGGCACAGATGAAGAATGTTTTTGTTATTTTTAGGGCACTGGCCTCGAACATCCTATTGGCAGCTCTGAATGGCTTCACTCAGCTCACAAGCAGTTGACCCAGGAGATAACTACACAGAGAACAGTACAAACAGAAAGAGAACAGCAAATAGAAACAGTTTGTGAAACAATCCAGAATCTGGTGGATAGTATTAAAACTGTACTCACGGGTCACAACAGACAGCTTGGAGATGTCAAACATCTGCTGAAAGCTATGGCAAAGGTATGCCTGAAACATCCTTAAATTTATTCCTCAAACCCATGTCAGTACAGTTTAAGAAAAATAACAGTTGTAGCTTTGTGCGTTATAATGTATCTGGAAACAGTAAAATGATTGTGCATATGGAATTGAAGACATAAAATTAATGTTAAAGAATTCATAGAATTTTCTAGCATTAGCCTTAGCAGGCTTTGGTTCAACTGAACATTTTCTCTTGGCAGTTAAAACATTATGTTTATAAATCCTTTTGGTTCTCAATCTGTAAAAAAATTTAAAATTTTATAATTTATTTCTTCATACATAACTGCTGAAGATTATAGTTATTTGTAATCAAATGACAAACTGAAGGGCTGAAAGGGCTAAGAAATACTGCACTTTATTCTCTTAGCCAAATTATAGCAGTTGACCTTTTTGCACATCTTGGTTACAGGATGAAGAAGCAGCTTTGGCAGATGGTGAAGATGTTCCCTATGAGAACAGTGTTAGGCAGTTCATGGGTGAATATAAATCATGGCAAGATAATATTCAGACAGTTCTGTTTACATTAGTTCAGGTTATGGGTCAAGTCCGCAGTCAGGAACATGCTGAAATGCTGCAGGAAATAACTCCCACCTTGAAAGAACTTAAAACACAGAGCCAAAGGTAAGAGAGTTACCTTGTCTTGGGGAGAAAAGGCATTTTGCACACCTACTTCAGTGTAGTAGGAACACATCATGGAGCACATACTTGATGATATTCTTAGAACTCAGAAATCTTCTTGCAAAATTTGAATTAATTTGATTTATGGGTTTTCAGTAAGTCAAGTAGTTGCATGAGTATTTATCAACTCTATTATATTTCCCAGTGTCTACAATAATCTGGTGGGGTTTGCATCACCCTTAGTCACGGATACAGCAAATGAATGCTCCAGCCCAACTTCAGCTGCTACATATCAGCCAACGTTTGCTGCAGGTAATACTTGCAAAAGTACAAACATAAAACCAGCAGGCACTGATATTAGAGAGGGGATCATAGCTCTTACTGAATTCTGAAATGCAGACAGTTTCTATATGATTATAAAAGCCTATAAAATTTAAGTAATTAATTGTACAGTACTGAATGACTGCGTGAGCAGAGCCTGTGAGATCTGCTTTCACCCCACAACACCCAGAGTATATGGAAAGCATTGTCATGTGTATCAGCTGAACTGTGAGTTCTGTGGAAATTAGTATTACAGTTTATGGTGACTTAGAAATTAATCCAGAAACCCTTCAAAAGCATTCAGATCTGTAAAGTTTTCTTTTTATTACTTTAAAAACATTAATAACACTTCTCATAAAAAATCCTTTCCATTTAAAGGATTACTCTGCTGTCAGTATTTGTACTAGGTGTAGGTTTATAATTTTATCAAGAACAAGAATTGCCTTTCACAACTGTCCTATGAATGATAGAAGTTGAGGGCCCATAAAAATTTGCTTAATATAAACAAATTCTTAGCAGTGGAATAAAACTTCTTGTTTATGAAGTGAAAGAAATTCGAAAATGGAAAGATTGAAAATGGGTGTAGAATTGAAAATGCAAATTTAAAATGGATCTGTTCTGAAAAACTGATAGGTCTATTTGATACGCATTTATTTGTGCTTTTTCTTGCCTCTATAATAGGCTATTATTTTGAAGACTTTAAGCACTTGTAAACTTTCTTTCCAGCTGTACGTAGCAATACAGGGCAGAAAACTCAGCCAGAGGTGATGTCACAGAATGCAAGAAAGCAAATTCAGAAAAATCTTGCAACATCAGCAGATACTCCTCCAAACACAGTCCCAGGAACTGGCAAAAGTGTTGCTTGTAGTCCCAAAAAGACAGCCAGGGACCCTAAAACAGGAAAAGGTAAATACAAACCTTAAAAAAAAAACTAGGAAAAAACCAACCCCCCTACCACTGACAGCAACAAAACCAATACCTCAGTGGGTTTCTGTGCAGGAATGTCAAGTTGTATTAACTTTATTTTGTCCCTGTAGCTGTGCAGGAGAGGAATTCCTACGCAGTTAGCGTGTGGAAGCGGGTCAAAGCCAAGTTAGAGGGCCGAGATGTGGATCCCAACAGGAGAATGTCTGTGGCTGAACAGGTGAGTGGAAAACCAAGTTCCAGTACTGGTCCTTGCTTAAAACACATTAAATTAGCAGGTGTGTATGCTGAAGTGTGCCTTCAGGGCTGAAATCCTGTTAGAAATGGGGGTTCCTGGGGGCAGGAGCTATTGCACTGCAAATCAAGGTTGCTGCTGCCTTGTATTGCTACATTTTTTAATTTTTTTTTTATTTTTTGCTGTCATATGCTTTTGTTTTCACATGGGAGGTTTATGTAAAACCATGAATTAGATAAAACTGCCTTTTGTCCATCAGTAAGCTAACATTTGTTCCACAGCTGCTGATAGCCAGTGAGTACATGAGATCTGTACAGCTGCCCAAGGGACAGAACGTTCACTAGCATAACACATCCTGTCTCTGGGCAACGGGGTCAGGGGACACACTTGTCCTGTCTATTTGAGAATGGTGTGGCTACTTCCAAGACAGGGGCTGTGAATGAGATGATATATGATCTTTTTTTTTGCAGTACAGCTTCCTGTTTCTAATGTGGACTGCACAAAGTTATGTCTACAGTTACTTTAGATGTTTTTCAGTGAAATATTTGCAGGTGGCATTTGTCAGTAAATTCTAAGATCACTTAAACACTTTAAAAATTCTAGCTTATTTTTAATTCCTTGTTTGGCCTTTTTAATAGGTTGACTTTGTGATTAAGGAAGCAACTAATCTAGATAACTTGGCTCAGCTGTATGAAGGTTGGACTGCCTGGGTATGAGTAGGGAGACAGCAGCTCGGTCTGGTTCAGCGAGGTCAGACACCCACCAGAATCAACTCGGCCTCAGGCATCCGTAGCCGCACCACAGTCGGTGGTGATGCATACTGGGGCTTAATCTGAGGAAACCTAGGAAATCTCGGTGCACTGGGAAGTGAATCCTGCAGGATAGCTGCACTCAGGGATACGCTAAACACAATGGTCTGCAACCCCCACGGTCAAGGGTGAAAGCTCACCGCTTGAGCAACACGGTTTGTCTTTCTGCTACGGAAGAACTGCAAACGTGTCTGGGGGTCAGCTGCAGAAAGAAATCAGGATGCTACAAACGGCAGAGTGATTTGGAACTCAATTCCACCTGACCCTGTGAACAATTCAGGAAACACCGAACCCTGTTCAAAGAAAAACAGAAAAATGGGGCCATGAAGAAATCACAGCAAGGGCAGATTTGATGCATTCAGATCCTTGTTCCTCTTGTTACGTGGCAGCAGTGCTGGTTGAGTTGACCAGTTAGTACGGGAAAAGGCTACAAAAACGTAAACTTCAGAAATGGACTGAAAGCCAAGAGCTGTACATCAGATACATGCTGCATTGGAAGAACTTCTGAGATAGAAGAAAAAGCCTTTGTTCTCTTCTCCCTTTCCTCTGTCCTTTCACTCCTCCCTCCCAGCCTCTCCTTGCATACACCCCTCTTGGCTTATTCTTGTAGGTTAGGTGTACTTCCAATATACTTTTTATTTCAATCCTTCTACTTCACAGTTTAGTCAAATTAACAACTCTAAATTCTGTTCGGTAAACAGTTTTTCCAAAAGCTCTGAAAATACAGAACATCAATGATTACTTATGAGTTGGATGGTCAAATGCAAAATGTAATTTTGGTTATTTTAAAGTCATTTTTGTGATTCTATTATGTACAGTTTCTCAAAAATGTCACTGTGCATTTAAAAGTAATGATTCCTACAGGCATTTGATTTAATGTGCACTTCCCTCTGCTTGCAGTGTACACTTTTTTGTAATTCAAATTGTCCCTCCAATCTCATTCTACTGTGATTGCTGTAGTTTCTTTCCTACGAGGTAGCTAATCCAATGTAATCTTTACCTTTTAAAAAACCAGGATAGAGTATCTAGTAGAGTTTTACATTGTTGATGACAGATAAACAATAAAGTGATGTTCTGGTGGAGGTAGAGTGATATGCTTTTTACTTCATTTTCCTAATCCTTTTAGTTCACACTTGTAAATTCTAGTGCTTCACTTCACAGGGGTATACATATAATCCAAGAAATGAAGGACTCTCAAATTTTTGTTCAACTAGATCTGTAAAGATTTCTGCAAAGTAGTTTTCCTTTGCCATATTTCTTCTATAGATGGTTGTTCAGTAATGCATCCATAGGGAATCTTCCAAGGTTTTTTTTAATCAGTTCTCAGAGTGTGATTATGGTCAGAAAAGTCTCTCTAACAATGGCATCATCTTCCTTAGATCAAGGGTCCTGCTTCTCTGCTGGTTGTCTGAAAGACTTGATTAAGTTTTGAAGTAGGACACATTTAGGAAAAGGCAACTTCCTTTTCTTAGAGCAAACAAACCCCAGAGAACTGAGCTACAACTGCAGAACTGTAATGGTGCCGATAGCTAAAGCAGAAATGCACCCTGGCGTTCTGAACCCAGATAAATTTGTTGTAGCTCTGTATAAAAAGTTCCTCTTTTGTAAACTTGGTGAATTCATTATGCACAATTGCTGAAAAATACAGGAAGATCCTTAATGCCATTTTAGTCACTTTTCAGAGTAAAACCACACTTTCGATACAGCATTTTTTCCGTCAAAATCCAAGTATCAAAAGATTTGAGCCAAGCCCACTACTGGCATAAAATTAATTTAATTGAAAGGGTTTGCAGCAGTTCATCTGAGTAGGAAGCTTTGCTGGTGATTTTTGGATAATGCCGGCAAACTTCTGTTCCTTTCAGTATTTGCACTATGCTGACTGCTCTGCCTCTGCATTAGGTCTTAGAATTCACTTTCTCCTCTGTTGCCAATTTTTTGTGGACATGCACTTTGAAGTGTAAGAATTTTCAACAGTCATATGGCCTTCCTTGCACTCTGATTGCCTGATTACCTCTAGGGAAGTCACAGGCTTTGCATCTAACAGTACCCATGCAAACGCATTCCACTGCCACTGCTTCCTGACCCTCTGCCATGCACGTCGCAGGAAAAGCTGTCGGAATGTTGCAGTGAAGAACACTCATATGTAGAACAAGACACTTGACACTGTTGGTCCTTTTCATTTTTCTCCAGTTAAAAATAACCTTATGAACAATCTGTTGGAGAAGTGTAGTGACAGGAGTGTGTTGTACCTGCTGTTTTGTTTCTTGGAAGCTGAGGGGAAGGGAGGGGTAATGCACTCACCTGTGGCTCATGTATTATACCTCTGCCATCCAGAAATGAAACACTTGTGTGGAGATGGGTTCTTACTGCGTAATTTAATAAAGTTTTAAAAAATAAAAAAGAATACGTATTTTTAATTTCCTTCTATGCGGCACTGCGTGGTTGTGAAAATTACAGGGAAGAATCAAGTGCTTGATACAAACAAATACAAACCATACCCCAAATTAGAGCAGGATTCTCCAGAGACTTAAATTTGCATAACTAATGCAAAGGAGACAGCTCAGATGTGCAGGAGTCAGTGGGACTGTCACTGTCGACTTGGGTGCTGACACATTTTTCTTGGAAATAGTGACATTATGGGAGGTTGGTACAGTCTTGATGAAATCTAAAATTCATATTCTGCTCACACATTCTGCATAGTAAATAAGACTGTGTTAGTTACATTCTCTTAAAAGATGCTTCTTACAAAGACATTTCCTTTATTTATAGTCAGTAACACCAGTCTTTTTTTTTCTCTGCACTGAGGCACACCTAGAATAATGCAAGTCTAGAACACCTCTCTAAATACATACAAACCAGCTGAAGCTATGGAAGCCAAACAGTTGAACTGACAGCAGTTTTTTGCTTGCTGCTTTCCTGCAGTAAATCTTAACCAAGGCTCTGAGGTAATTTGTCAAAGCCAAAGCCACATATGTTCAGCAGTTTTGTTACCCCCTCACAATTCTATGGGCTCGTGGTTGAGATGCCCTTTGAAAATCGAGTTGCTTGTTTGCCTCTCTTCCTTCTCCCCTTTTGTAAAGCCAGGATGTGAACATGGCTCTGTGTGTAAAACTGGAGTTGTTAGTGGTGTCCTAGATTATTTTGGTAGGATAATGGCACTGTCAATACAACAAATTGAAAATGCAGCAGATCTATACAGTTAACAGAAATCAGTTTTGCACTTTTCGGGGACTTCGTGGTCTGGTTTTGCTTTGTAACAGTTAGTTTTGCCCTCAAGGATTATTCTACTTAAAAAGTAATGTTTTGTCTAATTTTTCAAATGTCTGTAAAAGACTCAAGTCCCCCAAGCTGAAGCTCTGTTTTCCTGAGTACTGTAGTCTTTAAGGTTAATTTTCTTCAATTATTCATCAATGTGTTCTGTGCCTGGTACATTAGCCATTCTGTTTTAGTGCACTCACATACTTCAAAGGTTTCTTTGCTTTCTTTTTTTCTTTTTTTTTTCTCTGTCAAGCTTTTCCTAAAATTAGCAGACACAATTTACGCATTAAAGAATTTGACTAAGAAAAAGGTTTGAGATGACACCTGCCGTCTGCGACTTGTTAATATGGTCCCAAATTACAAAATGCATTTTTTTTCTTAAGTGGAGAAGTTGTGAGTATATTGTTAATATTTTAGCTGAAGAATTTTGCAGAAATTACAGATCTTAGCTACAACTACTGCTGTGTACATAAATGCATAGCTGATTAGAGGAATTCTGCCGTTCATCAGGCTAATTTTTTTTTAATAGCATAATAAATGAGCATTAAGTATACTGAAAGGGTGGAGGTGTGACGTGTAAGCTTTGTGTGCCTGTGCTAAGTGCACAGAGCAATTGCACTGCCCCTTTTAAAGGTGCTTTGAAGCCAGCTTGGGGATTTAATTTTCTGTGCATCTGCTGAGAGAGAATCTTGGTGCAGGAAGAATTGATCCTGTTGCAGCATGGTCTGTGCCATGCATTGAGGCAAGCAAGACAGTTGGGTGTAGCTCAGGTAAGGTGCAGGAGATACTGAGCTACTGCTGCTCCTCTGCCTCCTCCAGCAGGGCTGAGATGTTATCAGTGGAATTTATAAATACATGGATATGTCAGCACACATCTCCTAACTTGCCCTGGTGCCTCACCAGGCCCGGCTGCTCAGCGAGGGAGGGGTGGGCAGGTGGCAGCGCCCTGCCCTGTCCTGTGTTCCAGAGTTCAGTGACCCCTCTGGAATTTCTGGGCCTGAGGATACCCAGCAGCACTCCTGTCCCTCTGAGTGATGGGGCAGCACTGAGCAGGACAGAAAGGCTCCTCTGCAGGCCCTCTGGCATGAGGAAAAGCTGCAGGGGCACCTGACTGGGGAGCTGGGGTTTGAAAGACGGGCTGGAAGTGGGGAATGTGATGGGCTGGAGATGATGGCAGTTCCTGCCTTTTCCACTGGTAAGTGCTTGGTTTTATTGTGGTAAGAATCACATAAATGGATGAGACCAGGAGCTGGCTGATGGTATCTCATAGCCATAGCAGTGTTGCTGCAGGGCACTGCAAATACCCATAGAAACCATAATGCATCATAGAATCGATCACACAATGGTGAGGGGGTGGAATGGACCTTAAACACCATCTAGTCCCAACCCCCCTGCCATGGGCAGGGACATCTCCCAGGATTGAATCTCCCTGAGCAAACCTGTTCTCAACACCCTCAGTAAAGAATTTCCTCCTAATATCTAACCCAGATTTCCCCCCTTTCAGTTTGTACCCATTACTTCTTGTCCTGTCACTACAGTTCCTGATGAAGAATCCCTCTCCTTGTAGACCCCCCTCAGACACTGCTTCTGTATGGCTCCATACTCTTTTAAAAGACTAATAAAATTATTGCTGGCATCATCACTTCCTTATGAAATTACCTTTTGTGTGAGCTTTGCTGTGGCAAAATTACAAATTTTGAGAGTGAACTTCACCATTTATACATGTAAAATGTTACATTAAAATACTGTTAAGCTTTTAGCAGCATGTGAATGAATTTGAAACTTACTCAGTATTGAATTTGTTTTTTATGTACATTCTAGAGTGAGAAGCACCCCGTGGAAGACCGAACCATTCAGGATAGACACGTTTGCTTTTACAGTGTCCTCCTTAGTCCGTCTCTTTTTTGTCTCCATCGAGCTGGAGCCAGAGCAGTTTTGGTGCCCGAGATGTTTTCTTTGCTCTCATTATAGCCTTGCGTTGCATCCTGAGCACGGCGATTACGCTCATTAACACACGTGCCTGAAACATTTAGAAGGCTGAGTCAGAAAAAATATTTATATCCCAGTGCCTTTCTCCTGTGTTTGTTCCCATGCTGCCACGAGTTCTGGAGGAAATAAAACACTGGGCTAGGAAATAAAACTGCTGGGCTTTGATGTTACTAACAGGATTTGCCCAGCGCTGGGCACTGATAAGACCGCACCTCGGGCGCTGTGTCCAGCTGGGGCTCCTCGGTTCAGAGAGGACAGAGAGGGGCTGGGGCGAGTTCAGGGCAGGGGCTGGAGCTGGGGAAGGGGCTGGAGCGAATTCAGGGCAGGGGCTGGAGCTGGGGAAGGGGCTGGGGCGAGTCCAGGGCAGGGGCTGGAGCTGGGGCAGGGGCTGGAGCGAGTTCAGGGCAGGGTCTGGAGCTGGGGCAGGGGCTGGAGCGAGTTCAGGGCAGGGGCTGGAGCTGGGGCAGGGGCTGGAGCGAGTTCAGGGCAGGGGCTGGAGCTGGGGCAGGGGCTGGAGCTGGGGCAGGGGCTGGAGCGAGTTGAGGGCAGGGGCTGGAGCTGGGGCAGGGGCTGGAGCGAGTTGAGGGCAGGGGCTGGAGCTGGGGCAGGGGCTGGAGCGAGTTCAGGGCAGGGGCTGGAGCGAGTTCAGGGCAGGGGCTGGAGCTGGGGCAGGGGCTGGAGCGAGTTCAGGGCAGGGGCTGGAGCTGGGGCAGGGGCTGGAGCTGGGGCAGGGGCGGGAGCTGGGGAAGGGGCTGGAGCGAGTTGAGGGCAGGGGCTGGAGCTGGGGCTGGAGCTGGGGCAGGGGCGGGAGCGAGTTCAGGCAGGGGCTGGAGCACGGGTGTGCCGAGCAGAAGCTGAGGGAGCCGGGGCTGTTCATTCTGGGGAGAAGGGCCCGGAGCGGCCTTAGGAAGCTGGTCAGAGGGATGCCGGCTGGGCGTCTTGCTCTGCTCCCAGGAAACAAGTGAGAGGACAAGGGGGCACAGTCTTAAGCTGAGCCTGGGGAGGTTTAGGTTGGACATTAGAGGGAATTTCTTTATAGAGCGATTAGCTAGTGGAAATGGCGGCACAGGGAGATGGCAGAGCCACCGTCCCTGGAGGTGTTTTAAGGATTGGATGTGCGTCACTCGGTGGCACGGCGGGCTCGGCCGCGGGCCGCTCGCAGCTCCCGCAGGACCCATTCCGTGCGCCGGCCCCGGTCCCGCCGCCCCGCCCCAGCCCCGCCCCGGCCCGGCTCCGCCGCCGCCTCAGCTGCACTGCGGCGCGGGAGGGGGCGCGCGCACGCCCCGCGCCGTTCGAATCCCAGCAGCCAACCGGCGGCCGGCGGGACGCCGGCGCTGGCCAATCACAGCGCTCAGGCGGCCCGCGGAGGCTATAAAAGGCGGCGGCGCGGCGTGGTGAGGGAGGGCGTGGCCGTTGGTGCGGTAGCGGCGCAAGATGGCGGAGGGGGATAACAACAGCGTCTACCAGCTGGTGAGGGCGGCGGCCGCTCGGGCCTGCCGGGGGCCCGCCCTGCCCTGCCCTGCCCTGCCCTGCCCCGCCCCGCCCCGCCCGTAGCGATGGCTGCCGAGGGCCGCTCGCCCCCCGCTCCGTGACGCGGTTTGGCGCCGGGGGTTGTTGCGGGGCCGGCTCGGGGCCCGGCGGGGCCGCGGGTGCGGGAGCGGGTGTGGGAGCGGCGGCTGCGGTGCTGCTCGCGGGCCGAGGCCCCCCAGCGCCTGGCGTTACCCGATCTGCGGGGGTTACCCTGTGTGTCTGTCTGTGTCTGAGTGTTCTGTCCGTGTGTGTGTGTGTGTGTGCAGCCTCCTGCTGCGGGGCCGAACGCCGCAGCGATACCGGGAAGCGGCCGCCGTTGGGTGATCGGCTTAACTAAATGTGCCGAGAGAGGCTTGAATAGTTAATAAATAAACACAAGGGTACATATAGTTATGCCTCAGTTGGTAAGCGGCTGCCGTGGGAAGTGGGAAGATCGCTGCCTGTGGAGGAGCAGACGCTGGAAGCGTTCGGGCGCTGCGGTGCTGCGCGCCCCGGCTGGGCACGGAACAGCTCCGGGAGGCTCGGGGGTTGTAGAAGGCCGCGGAATTTTATTGGCCTTGTTATTCTAGTGCCGTCGGAGTTCTCATTGGAATTAAGTGTAGCACATAGCTGAGAGCAAAACCTGTTCTGTTACCTCTGCAGAGCAGACGTGCATGTCTTCATGACTTCCTCCACTCGCTGCTCGGGCAGCAGTCGGTTCTGTTCACGGTTTACCCGAGTTTTGTGAGCTCTGACTAGTCTCCCCTCTGAAGGGAGACTGTTAAGCTCTGTTAATTGTGGAACACCTCAGGTGAACTGCTTAACAAGCTGATGGCAGGTGGGCCCTTCTTGCAGGAGAGGTGTAGGGAGGAATGTAGGAATCACATAGGAAATGCAGTCTACAGGCTCTCTCTTGCAGCTTGGGGGGAAACTCGCTGTCCAGATGTGATCAGTTGGATAACTTTACTGTGGATTTGAAGTCTTTATCCATCTTCCTCATAATAAACTGGTGTTGGACAGCAGACAGAAAGCTTCAGTTAAATGTGGTAGAGTTGTCTTGGAAAATACATTTATCTTTAAACAGTTCTCATATTACGGTTTTCCAGTCATTGACACTGAAAACTTGAGAGGCTTTAGCTAGACTCTAAAACCTGACTTTCTACTGATCTGGGGGGATGTGGTAAGATAAAGGGAAGATTAGGGGAAAACACCTTGGCAAACCTTGGGAGGAGGTATTTTTTGGCCTATACGTGCTGCTAGGATCTTGACTGTTTAATGGCATCACTGCTACAATGTCCTAATTTAGTACAAAACTCACAATATTATTACTAATTTAATTACTCAGAAAGATTTGTGGCTGCAGTCTTTAATTATTGCACTGAGAGATTTTTTTAGCTACTTAAGTTTGGGAATTAATTTGATACTCTGGTTAGTTAAAGGAGTTTTCTTCTCCTTTTGTGTAGGCTTCTGAAACTGCAAGCTTGGAAGAGCAGTTGCAAGGATGGGGAGAAGTGATTTTGGTGACGGATAAAGTTCTTCGCTGGGAGCGAGCCTGGTTTCCTCTGGCACTGATGAGTGTTGTTTCCTTTTCTTTCCTGTAAGTACCTTCTGGAGGAAGCCTGAAACATCATGGCATCTTCATGGCTGGTACCAAACCTGTTAAGAAAATTAGTAGGACATCTGGAGAAATCTAATAGAAAGGCTTTTGCTCCAGGTTCTGTTTCTTAAAACGTGTGAACTTTGTTGGAAAGCAAAAACAGAAGTAGTGAAAACAGGAAGCAGTGTGAAACACATCCTGCTCAGAATGGTTTCTGCAAAAGCTGTTTGCTAGCAATAGTTGCTGTGTTTTTTTACTGTGCTCAGCTGAATGTTCTTCAGTGGTGCATTCATTTTCTGCCCTCATTCTTTGTACCCTGCCTCTTAGTCAGATCTCATGATCTCCTTTGCCTTTCCTTTCCTCCTCCCATGACAACAGCAGTATCTGTAGGAAAGCTTGTTTCCACAGGGCAAAATATCCTATTCTGCCTCTTTGCTGTGGTGTTTAGGAGAAGTTCAGGGTTTTTGCACAATTAGGTTTTTTTTTTCTATTCTCTGTCACGTCTCTTGAGAAGGGGGAGAAGGGAAGACTGTAGAGAACTTCGAGTCAGCAGGGTGGGAGGATGTGCCTGTCTGATTGTAGGTGCTGGAGGCACTTGGATGTGCTTTTATGTAACATGCTAGTAAACCTGACTGCCTTGCACAGTCAGCTGTCTGTGACAGCTGTGTAGTTTGCCAGTTGTATCTATTCCTGTAATGAGAGAAATTACAAAAATACATGTTGAACCAGGTGAGGCAGGGATAATTGGTCTTTTGGATGAGGAAGATGGAAATCAAATGGAAACTGAAAAGTAACTTTTAAAAGAAGTAATTGTGTGGAGTTGAGGGTTATTATTCTGTTAAAAATTCTGTGATTATAGCAGGAAAGATCTTGTGCTGAATAATTCTTCGTGGAAATGCAGAACTGCTTCAGGTTCTGAACTCATCAAAATGACCTCGAGCATCCAGCACAGTAGCACTGTGCAGATGTACAGAACAGCCCTGCTGTGAACTGGGTCATTTCTTTGCTTTTACTGTTTCAGTGTTCAGGAAGTTCTATGAAGTACAGTTGAATAGCAGAGGAACCCAGCTGGGTGTTATCAGACACTGGTTCTTATCCAGTTGCCCTTCTGCTGTGTTCAAATGATGGCAGGCTGATTATGGAAGATGAAGCACTGCTCCAAGTGGAGATTGATGGCCTCCTGTCCAGAACAGGTTTGGCTGGCTCTTCCGGGAGAGGCAAGCAAATGACAACCTCTAGTGGATCTGAGTTCTGTGACTTGAGCAACAAAATTAGAGCTTTTATTCTACCTGGTTATTTCATATGTTGGCTCACTCATCCTCATTCTCATCCTTCAATCAATGTTAAGTTCACTGTGTGTCAATTTCTGAGAGAATAATAATGATGAATTTTTAGTTCTACTGAACCTTATTTGCTTGTAGAATATTCTTATCTGGTATATTAAGAGAAAAAAGGCATTTTTTGTAATTTTGTTTAAGGTTAGGCAAGGGAGTAGGTCTCCTGTTGGGAGCTCTGAGCCAGTCTGGAGAAGTGACCAAGCATGTCTGGTATTTGGCAGTTTGAGCACTCAGAAATGATTTCTCTTCTTTCTGCAGGATGATCTACTATTTGGACCCCTCCGTTCTCTCGGGCGTCTCCTGTTTCGTTATGTTCCTCTGCTTGGCTGATTACCTGGTTCCTGCTCTTGCTCCTCGAATCTTTGGCTCTAATAAGTGGTGAGGAAAGCTTCAATTGAAACATTTTTTCGAGTGTAATGATGATTTTATCAAAATGGATATCTGATTTGCAGATATCAAATGGTGACTTTGTAGAGTCATTGTAGTGAGAAACCAACACTCTCTATAATACATGAAGTGAGGACCATAGCAACATGTTCTTCATTATTTTTCTGGAAGATAACTACTACAACATACCTTTATTGTTCCCTTTCTTCTGGAAAATCAGATTTTTTTAAGAAGTAGGAACATTCTTTACTCTCCATGAAGCATGCTAGTTAGTTCTGCTAGACTAGTTTTTAGTAATGGATAACAGATGCTAAGAAGTAAAATTATGTGGAAGAGTATTGATTGTGTGTTTGGAAAGAGGCAGTAGTAAATGTGATGACAAAAGAGAGTAATGCAGAGAGTATGAAGGTGGTTGTGATTGAAACAGATCTGAAAAAAGTCAAGGCTTGTATAAAAGCAGTAACTTGAAGAACCTAATTGGAACAAAATTTTGAGTTAAAGATGAATTTTAGTGTATGTGCTTTAGGATGGCTAATGGATAAATGCTCTTATGTAGATATGCATTATTTGTGTGTATCACACTGGTATCAGATTAAGGTCAGTAGGTTTGAATGTGGTTGTTCTTTGGGAGTCAATTTAACAGAGTCAGCATTACAGAAGAATTGCGTGGGCTCTTCCATTGCAGTGCTCAGTAAGGTATCAAATGAAGCAGAGCAAATACCAGGATAAGCACTGGGTACATTTTTACCACTGGAAAAATGCCAAGGGAGATGTTTTAAATTTAAAATTAAATTTCGAGTTCTTATTTCTGTCTTTTTTTTCCCTTCCTTTAATAAAAGGACCACAGAACAGCAGCAGAGATTTCATGAGATTTGCAGCAATTTGGTGAAATCTCGTCGCCGGATTGTTGGCTGGTGGAAGCGTCTCTTCACTCTGAAGGAAGAAAAGCCTAAAATGGTATTGAGCTCTAGGAATTAATCTCTATTGTTTTAAGATTTTGTTTGTTTTATCTTTGTCTGAAGTATTCTAACAAGGCACATGCCTCAATGAACTGGTATTCCAAACCAGTAGCTGGCAGTTCTGGCTGTGAGTTGGTGCTGGTTGCACATTTATTCAGACCTGGAGTGATAAGATACAAGACTTAAAAACTTGCAATTTTGTGCAGTTTAGGAGCATACTCTTGATAATAAGGTAAAGGAAGACTGGATTTCTGTGAATAGGTAAATTATTGGAAACAAGCTGTTTCCAGTATGTACAATCTGTCCAAAGAGCTGGATCTTTAGTAGTGTGTCAACTGGTGCATGAGCTACTGAGCCACTGTCCCAAAGCCAGCTTTGGGTGCAGCATTTGGGATGGCACAGTCTGGCACCAAGGGATATCTGGGCAAAAAAGCACATGCACCCTGTCTAGCTGATGGTCTGAAAATAAGCAAGAATATACAATTACAGATCCTGTAATCTCAATTTTAACATGCCTGTGCATAGGTGTCATGTGTGGAAGAGCCAGAAAACTTCATGTTAGTTTTAAATGTTGAAGTTTAAATGCAAATACTGAAGGGAAGAGAAAATCCCCAACAGGTCTGTTTTAACTTTTTCCTTTTAACTTCTAGTACTTCATGACCATGCTCTTCACTCTTGCTGTGGTTGCCTGGATTGGACAGCAAGTTCACAACCTCTTTCTGACCTATCTTATTGGTAAGTGTAGGCATGCAAAACACAAGGAACTTTTTTGTTAGCTGCCTGAGATGGATTGAGACTAGTAGAAGTAATTTTTGATTAAGTGTAGTTGGGTGTTTTTGTTGCAGGATTATATTTTTCTTTTTTCAAGCAATTAATGGGGCTTAAGGGAAGCAATTGCAGAGTGACAAAAGCTTGTTAAGGGGGTATTAATTTTTTTTTTTCTTCTCCTCCCTAGTGAGTTTCTTGTTGCTGTTTCCTGGACTAAACCAACATGGGATCATCACAAAGTACATTGGAATGGCAAAAAGGGAGGTCAACAAACTTCTCAAGCACAAGGAAAAGAAAAATGAATGAAGACTTTAACTCGTGTTCATTCTCGTAAAAGGTTTTCTTGGGAACAGTTTTGAGAATTAATGTATAATTAAGACAATAGAAGTTGTAATGCTCACTGACTTTTTTTTTTTATTGGCTCCCTGATGAAGTGAAAAAGTTACTCCAGCAACTGCTGTGGGTTTGTCTCTTGCTGTGCTGAATAGAGTTCTGCAGCCTGGAGCTGATCCTGTCTGAGAGATCCTCTCCTTTGATACATGGAGCTTGTTAAGTGTCCTCATCAAACTAAGAGACCCTGTGCATAACTACCCCAACAGCAGAGCTGTGATGCCTGATAATATTTCTGTAACTGTGTTAGTTTTGCTGATCATTAATTGTGGCTACAGCAAGTGTGAGAGGCAGTTCTGAAGGCAGATGCTTCTTGGAGGTGTGTTACTACTGATCCTTGTGGCAGGAGGACAATGGGTGAGAATGGCCATGGCAGAATGGGGGCAGCAGGTGTTTCCATTGTCTCACTGAACCTGTTTGCTTCTTTTGGCTGCGTGTACCTGAGAATGTGTTGAGTAGGGGTCTGGAATATATAAATTGTAGTTCAGTTATTTAGCTGTAGTGTAAACTCATTGCACTGAGACTGTAGGAAATGAGTGAAGGTATGTGTAACCTTAACAGCTGATTGTTCTGGAAACTGCTGTTGTCATGGAGCCTTGTAGCACGTTTGGTTTTATGAATGTTTGTCTGTATACAAAATCACTCTGAATATGCTGAGTTTGACTCTGTAAATAAGCCTGAATTGTTTGTGCTTTTCTATGATCTTCCTTTTTTAAAACTGAACTTTTTTTCTTTAAAAAGCTAAAACCTGTGTTAATGTTTTAAAGTGTCTATTGTAACTGTTGAATAGGTAAATACAAACTAAAGAGAAACTATTTGAGGACTTGCTCCTTGCCAATATACTGAAAAGGGTGTCAGTGCGTTTTTCAGTTAAGTAGATCTGGGAAGGGTCTCTGAGGTGCCATTCTGAGCTGGCACGGCTGTCGGTGGGCGATGCTGGATGTGTGAAGCCAGGCGGTGACCGGCGCTGTCCCCAGCGGTGCTCTCGAGGGCTGGAGAGATCACTGACTCCGCGTTAGGGGCTGCGCGTCTGTGTCACAGCGCCGAGCCCGCTCTGGAGCTGGAGCTCGGTACCGGGGCTCGCCGCTCCCCTCGGAGCCTCTGCTCACCGCGCTGAGCCGGCCGCGCGCTCTGCCGGGGCAACGCTGCTTTTTGCCCTTCGCGCCCCGCCGTACTCGCGCCGAGCGTCCCCGCTCCCATGGAAACCGGGCGGTGGCGTCGCTCCGGAAGTGCGGCACGCGGCCTCGACCAATGGGGAGGGCCGGGCTCGAGGCGCGGAGTCTCGCGATGTCTCCGGCGGCGCCGGCCCTCCCATCACCCCGCGCGGCCTGCGCTCTTCCTTTTCCGCCATCGCGCTCTCGGTGAGTGGCGCCGGCGCCGCGGCCGCGCCGCATCCGCCCCGTCCTGCCGCCATCCATGCCCCGCGCCCGCCCCGCCCGCGCCGCCGGGGACAGCGGGCACCGCCCTGCCCGCCTGGCCCGCTTTGAGCCGCGGGCAGCGGCCCTGGCGCCGCCCGGAGCCCCCGGAATGCGGGGTGGGGGGCGGCACCTCCCGCCCGCGGGGCCGCGCTGCTCGGCGGGAAGCCGGGGCGGCGGCCGGGCCCGGGCCGGAGCTGCGGGCGGCTGGGCTGGGCAGGGCGCGGGGCAGCCGCGGAGCTGGTGCCCCGTAGCGCGTGCGGATCGTGCCGCGAGGCCGGCGAGGAGGTAGCGGGGAGCGGGCGCGGTCGGGCCCCAGAGAGGAGGCGGCCCCGGCGCGGGGGGCCGGCGGCTCTCGGCCGGGGGCGGGAGTTGGCCCGCGCGGTGTTGGTTCCTCAGCGGTGAAAGTTCTCGTGTGGCACGGGGTCTGCGCCGGGCACGGACAGCGCCCGGGCTCTGCCAGGGAAGGGTGGCAGTGCCAAGTCATGCCTGCCGTGCCGGGGTGCTCCGAGGCTCCTTGCCGTGAGCTGATGCGAGCTGCTGCCGGGTGTCCTCTCCGAAGGGTGGTGTTTGTGCATCCTGCAGGCTTTTTGCAGATCAGTGAGCCAAGCAGCTTCAGTTGATTTAATACCACGTAGGATCCAGTTGTTGCCCAGATCGATACTGTGCAGCTGGGTTTTAAGGCCGGACTGATTTACCTGAGAAGATGTCACACAGCTGACATGGTGTCTGGATGGGGGTTTTGAAATCGTGTGTGTACACTTTGATAAAGCCAAGTTTAACTGTGTCAGGCTTCCTCATGCGTTACGGTAGTGGTGACTCTTCTTGATCACAGCTGAGCGTGCGACTTGGTTCGCTTATTTAGCTCGAAAACGCTTTTTAAGGTTTAACGCAACTCTCTGTCAGTGTTGGAGCTCAGAGCAGCCCGGGAAGAAGCGCTGCTCAGTATTTCTGTGCTGGAGAGCCGGTGCAGTAACTGCTGCCCTCCCCGCAGGCACCATGGTGCGGATGAACGTTCTGGCCGATGCTCTCAAAAGCATCAACAATGCCGAGAAGCGTGGGAAACGCCAGGTGCTCATCCGGCCGTGCTCCAAGGTGATCGTCCGCTTCCTGACCGTGATGATGAAGCACGGTGAGTGCCGCCCTGCTCCCCCGGCTCTCCGGGGGGCTGCTGTGCTAAAAGCAGAAAGTCGAGGTGCTTGAGGTAGTTTGGTGGGACGCAGTTAACTAGTTGTGTTATTGTAGCTAAGTGTTATCTGTGTCTCTGCTGGTCCCCTGCAGGTTACATCGGTGAATTCGAGATAATTGATGATCACAGAGCTGGGAAGATTGTTGTCAACCTCACAGGCAGACTCAACAAGGTAGGATTTGTCTTCCTGAATTCAGTTCTCTGAAGAGGTGTTTAAATCAGACACTTCTTTATTTTATGTGTGTCTGCTCCATTTCTAACAGAACTGCTTGTAAAGAAGGTGGTACTTGTTGAATCCGTGTAAAGAAGAGTAGCGTGGATGTTATCAGTTAAAAGGGTGGTTAATTTGTCTGGATTCAAAGAGTTATGGGTCACTAATTAAATTTCTTTTAAACTCTGAATAGGTAGGATACGCGTTCAGGGAAGTTTGCTTGCAAGTGCTGTGTATTTCTCTCTCTTCAAAGGCTTTCTGGCTACCTACTGCTTTCTCAGTTTCTCTGATATTTAAGCTATCTGGAGGACTTGTCTTAAGAGATAGGAGCTGAGTTGGTTTCCAGTTGTTGTTTGATACCTGCAGATGTGGAGAAGACAGACCTTTCTCCTGCTGCCAGGTGGGCTTTCCTTGAAGTGAGGGAAAGTTGGTTGTTACGTTAATTGGTGCTTGTGATGTTCCTGGGGCATATGAGGCATTTGTGCGTGTTTTGGAAATTTTTCAGTGTTTATGTCTCAAAGTACTGAGCTGTTTAGTTCTTTGGTGACTTGCTGTGTGTCACTGTTTACAGTTAAGCTCTTCAATTAAGAGTTGGCTCTTCAGTAAAGAAATAAAAAAAATTTACTTGATTAGAATATGTTGGGGGCTGTCTCCTCATGATGAATAAATATGCCATCTGAAAATTGCTTGAGTGTATAAGGCAGATAATCCTGACTCCCAAATTACTGTAGTAGTTACAGTGTTATGCATCTGTAATAAAAGTGATGTAGGTCAGGTTTGAGGGTAGTGTTCCTTGAACTCTTCCAGGATGATTTTGTAATGGATCTTCCAGGCTAATGGATATAATGTTTGTCTCAGCCATTGCAATAAGGGAACAGTTGTTTAGTTCAGGAAAATGTGCATAGTGTAGGAAGGTGTGCTTCTGGTTTGGTGTTGAATAGTTCTTGAGATAATTGGAGCCAGTGAGGTAACTGGTGGGGGTCCTGGTGGTCTTGGGCAGTAATAAGATTGCCTTGAAAATTCCAGTAACTTCTATGCATGTTAATTTCTTCCTGGTTAAAATCTACATGGGGTTTTGTTTTTGCAAACTGTGTATGATGGTTAGAGGTAGAATGTCCCTGAGCAATCCCAGGCATTTTGCTGATGTTACAGCATGCTTTTGTGCTCCCCCAGGTGTGGGCATTACATGGGTGGTGTAGCTTCAGCAGCAGTTTAAGGCTGTTGAGGTGAGGAGGAGGGAGTGAGGCTGAGCAAGTCCTGGGTGGGAGGAAGCACTGCCCGTGCTGCAGGTAACGAGCGTGTGACAGCACTTGGTAAAGTCCTTCAGGCAGGGAGCTGGGATCACAGATGTGCAAATCCATAAAGTTCTTCAGTTTGTAATGGAATCCTCTTTTACAGTGTGGTGTAATCAGTCCCAGATTCGATGTGCAGCTGAAGGATTTGGAAAAGTGGCAGAACAACCTGCTGCCTTCCCGTCAGTTTGGGTGAGTACAAGGAGGGGTCAAATGGGTGTTGTGTGTGAAAATGTTACACTGGCAAACTGCCTGAGTTAGACTCACCTGGCACCTTCCCTCTGACCAGTCTGGAGTTAAATTCCAGTCTAAAAATCCATCCTCCATATATATGCCCTTTTAAACCAGTTTTAAGGGGGCACTGCTAAGCAAGGATCCATTTCTATTTGGCTTTGGTAAAATCCTTTGTCACCATTTCACAGTTTAATGGAAAATAGGACTTTTCTCATACTCGTTTCTGTTTTATGAATGGCCATTTTTAAATGGGGAAGGAGTTATGTAAGTTACCAGGTCAGTGGAAATAGATTGTACTACTTGAATTCACATGTCCTGATTGTGTGCAAATTAATCAGATCAGAAGTGATGAAGGACTTGGAGCCTCTGTTGAGTGAATCTCCACAACACAGGAAATCTTACTGATATGCAGTGTATCTTTTCTTCATAAAGTGTATGGAATTGAGAGCTGTAAATCCCAGTGCACCAGGATGGCAGAGCTAGAAGTGTCTCCAGGACCTTGGCCAGTCTGTCCTGTCAAAGGAAGGATTAACAGTTCTGTGCTGTTTCTGTTTTTAAAGCTCCAGCAGTAACTCCTGCTTCAGCTGGCCCTGTGTAGCTGCTCTGTGTTATTGTTGTGAGTTGTAAGGGTGTTTACAGAGTGGTGGGACCAGAGGTTCTCAGACAGGGAGGGAGCTGTTTGTGAGGTGTGTTGGTACTGCAGATGCTGGCAGTGACAGCTGCTGCAGGTGCAGATCCTGCCCTGCTCCAGGCAGCTTTCAGCACTGAGGCTGAGATCCTGGCTGAGGAGCTGTCTGGCACTGAGGTACTCTGCCTGTACTGGGGAGCAGCATCTGTGGAGGACAGAAGTGGACTTGGTGTAGAAACCTTGGAGTTCCTGCTGCTGCAGCAGCTGGACAGGGACTGCCCAGTGGGAATGTGCAAGGAAAGAGGCAAATAGTTGCGGAACAGAAGTCTGTCACTGCCCTGTGTGTGCTGCAGAGCTGTGCTCGTGAGAGGAGCTGCTTTTGCACTGTTGGTAGTCAGATCTCACTGTGTTGGGCCTGTTCTTACAGAGGCAGGCTTTGCTGTTGTCTCACAGATGAAGTTGGTGCTGTCAGCTCTGCAGCAGCCTGGAACAGGGAGATAAACTGAACATTTGCTCTCTCTTGGCAGGTATATTGTACTGACAACCTCAGCTGGCATCATGGACCATGAGGAGGCGAGACGAAAACACACAGGAGGCAAAATCCTGGGATTCTTTTTCTAAAACTTGTAAAAAAAGAGGATACTAATAAATTGCTCAGATGGACTCTGGTGTTTCCAGTCGATGTTTTAATGACTTCAGACACTGCCTGTGATAATGCTTGTAACAGCTCTTCAATAGTGCTCAAGTTCCAGCTCCACTTCCAATGATGTTTGGGTTCCACACCATCCCTGGTCACAGTTCTGTTTCTGTTAATGATGTAATGTACTTCTGAAAGTTACCACTGGAGTGGCAGTTTGGGGTCACTGTACAGGAGAGCCTCAGCAGGGGAGCTCTCATGCTAAACTAATGCTAATCCCAGCTGTCCTGGATGGCTCTTCTCATAGGTGTTCAGTGCATGTCTCTCCACAATTTGTGATTCTAGAGTTTCACCTGTTGGCTCAATAATAGAAGATGCCTTGTCAGAAGGTATTTCCTGTTTATAGTTAATAAGATGTGGCGTTCTGGAATAATTAAGATGGTCAGAGTTTGATTTCAGATCACAAACTTCTTCCACATCATACAGTGGAAAGAATAACTGAAGTTGGGAGGTGAAAAATAATTCTTTTCCTTCAAATTTTTACTTTGTAAGTGTTGAAATACCAGAATTTTGTGTAGAGTATTTTGTGCAGCTGCTTTGTATGTTGGCACAAAGAAATAACTGTTTGGGATTTAAGTTTTCAGAGTGAAGAAATAAGGTTTTCTGAATCTACAGGTAGGGAATATTTAGTGTTGAATGAGTTGGTGTTTGCTTCAGGCACATGCCAGCACAGTGTCCTTGATGTGGAGGAATCAGATGTATTTCAAGGCAGTACATGGAGCAGTACAGCTTGAGCTGGCAGGATTGGAAGCAAGCTGGGCTGATGGCATTGTCCAACAGCAGCTGGAGCTGCCCTGCCTTTCTTCACCTTGTTTGGAGTCTCACCAGGAGGGAGCCTGGGGGGTGTAGAAAGACTGTTTCAACACTAAACCAGCTGGTGAATTTGTGGTTCTGATACAAACAGTTGGAAAACAAGTTTTCCTTCTTGGTGGAACATCCCCATGCCCACTATGTGCAGTTGCTTGAGCTGGAAGTGTGGTTCTTGAAGGTGATCCTGCATCCCAAGCCTTTTCCCAGAGCCATGGAAACGACTCTTCAGGCACCAGGCCTGAACTCAGTAACTTAAACCTCTTGGTTTAGTCTGTTACTCTTTGTGGAGAAAAGGAGAAGCTGATACTGTTAAGCAAAAGGTCTACCCTGGACAGACTGTAGTATCCTGATGTGCTTCCCGAGGAGCTCTACAGGCAGCAGAGCTCTGGAAGTGCTTCCAGGACCCGTGGTGGCCCCAGCGTCCTGGCCTGAGCCTGGTGGAGCAGAGCAGGGGCACGGGCTAAAGCTGCTTCACCTGCTGGGTCACAGCTGTGATGGCTAAGGTCAAAGTGTGGATGGGAGACAGCATCAAAACCTTCAGTGGGATCACTGGTTCTGTTTGACTGGAAACAAATTGCTTTGCTGAAGATCTGTACACTGAATTAGAGTAAGTCAAAGAGTCAAACGTCTGTTTCAACCCCTATTTTGTTGTCAAATCGAGCTATTTAGTGACAGGTGGGGATTTTCCTATCCTTAATGGATTTCATTCTGCAGTACCTGGCACTGACACCTGAGATTTTGTAGTTATTGCTCACAGTAACCCTGAAGATTGTATCAAGATTTCACTATTCCTTTTTCTAAAACCTTGATTTCTATCAAGTCTAGAGTAGAACACGTTTCTTTATATCTACTAGAAGAAGGCAAATGACAGGCTTCATTTTTTTTAAGGCTTCCTTTAGATGAATTTACCATGGCAAGTTTCTTGTTGGTTTGATAGTTGTGTTTTAAATCAGTTTTACACAGGACATGGTAGCCTTTCTGACCCAGCTTATCTGTGTGTGTTCTTTACTCCCACAGAGACTCCCGAGGTAACAATTTCTGATGTTCTCAGTTGACAGATCAGTTTGCAATGAACTGTAAATTTATTTCACAAGGCAGCCCAGCAACTTCTATAGAATTATTTAATGGAAATTAGAGCTCTGATGTAACAAGAATGACTTGGAGGAAAGGAAGCAGCAGCAGCACCTTTTCCACAGTATATATCTTTAAAAGTAACTTCACCCAGGCTAACCACAGGTGGAAGCTGATGTGGCTGATCTGAGCTCATGAGATGATCTCTGAGCTTGCACCTCACTGGTGAGGGCTTTACTCACCTGCTGGCTCAGAGCCATGAACTTTGGAAGGTGGGCTTGGGAGCTGAGAGGAGAGATCGACAACACAACAGCTTTAAATGGGTTTGCAGGAATTCTTACTCTCAGACATGTTTAAAATCTGGAAGTGCTATATTTTTTTTAACCTCAGTGATGTTTAGCGGGCTGAGGGCATGTATATGCCTTGGGCAAGGAGTTTGTAGGTAAAAGCATTTTGGGCAGGACAAGGATTGATAGAGGTGAGAGGGGAACAGCACAAAGCTGAGTGCAGTGTGGATTGCAGCAGGTGATCAGGGCTGGTGTTAGTGCAGAGAAGGGCTTTGGGACCTGTGAGCAGAGCACCATCGGCGATGGAGCAGTCCTGTGGGACAGAGGCACTGACCTTCCTGGGGGGAACCTGGCAGGGTGGGTGTCCCCTGAGGAAAGCCCTGGGCTCCCCAGCTTTGCCCTGGTGCTCCCTGGGCCCTGTGGGCTCTGGGCTGATGGAGTCACCCCGTGCCCTGCACAGCAGCCCTGACCCCCGTGCTGGACCTGCCCTGCCTGCAGCCCTCCCTGTGCCCAGCTGTCAAAGGCAGGGGTCCCAGGGGTAGAATGGGGCCAGAATTAACTCAGTTGTGAAAATTAGTTAATTGGGAGTAGTTGGGAGAGGGTTGGTGATGCCCCTGCGAGGTACAGCCCAGTCTTCACCTCTGCAGTCAGAACATTTTTTTGGGGTGCCCTTGCTCCTTATGCCATGGCTTAAGAAGAGGATGGAGGATGTTCCAACCAACTGCCCGCTGTGGATGCAGAGAACACCGATTTACTGGAGATCGAGAAGGTGTCAACAGAGGGCAGCATCCGACCTGCAATCACTGGAGACTGAGCAGGAGCATCCTGATTCCTGTGCCCTGGCCACAGTTAGAGTTTTTTCTGTCTTTGATGCTTCGAGCCTAGTTTAAGGTAATATTGGAGGTGAGAATAAGTGCGGATCTTCAAAATACTGCAGCAGGCTAAAAAGCCTGGTGTGTGACAGTGGCTTCACTGGAAATGCAGCTTTTTCTCCTCATCCTTGTGCCTAATGCTATTTAGCTAAGTTAGATTTAAGACAAGGCTATATCTTACTGCCAGTTAGTGTAAGTATCTGTCTCTCAGTAATATCTGGACATATTTAACCATAGTTTAGTCTGGAGAACTATTCTAGTGAAGTCAAGGGGTTTCAAAGGCTTGAATTTCTTGTTCATGCCTCTGATGTTTTCCTTGCTCAGGTGCTGCTCTTATATTGATGCAGTAATGGGCTGCAATTTTCCTGATGCTCAGGGCAGCCCATCTGATCAGGCACGTGGTGGAGTTGGGAACAGTGATGCTGTTGGTACATTTGTGCTGGGGCAAGATCCAAGTTCCCAGTCTAGTTTAGTTGCATTTTACTGAGGGTTTTATCTGCTGGTGCTGCACTTAATCATTGTGTATGCACTTCTGTGGCATTGTCTGCTTTTGGACAAGGTGCTCTAGTAAGGTATGTGACTGTCCCCCCCAGTTTTCAGACTGCTTTTTTAACAGATTGAGGGTAATTCTGTGTGAGAGCCATGGAAATGGAGAGCATTCCTGCTGCTCTGTAATCCATTGCTATTTCCTCTTGGACCGTTATAATTTATGACTAGGGGTTGATTTTTTTTCATATTTAATTCATTGATTATTTTAATTTATTGTTCCCACTCTGTGAACAAACCATGCTACACATTCTCCAGAAAATTCTTTTTCCAGGAGCTTGCAATCCCCTGCCTGTCATCTCTAGATGTCTCTCTTGCCTTGATATAAGAAAATATGAAAAAGGCAAAAGTACTGAAATACTTGGTATGTGATCTTGGATAGGAATGTGTATGTGCAGTACTCCTCCATCTTCACCTCTCCAGCTGGATGAGAGTGGGGTTGGCCCCTTCGTTTGTGGGGAAGAAATGAGGCACAACCATTCTTGTTGTCTTCCACTGATAAAAAGTTACCTCTGCTTAGCTGGACCAGGCTGTAAGCAGGAAGAGGCAAGGATTATGTCTGTGAGAAGTAGGTGATGGATGAGGTTAGAGAAAAGCTGCTGCTGCAGCCCACCTCTGGGCACTGTCTTAGTCTCATTTAGCTCCATGGATGGAGCTCAGTTGGTGTTTGGTCCACTGTTCTCTTGGTGCCAGTTTAAACAGCAAAGTCCAGGAACATCAATGACAACTTCAGGTTTTCAGTATGTTTACAAATCAGACCTTTAAAAATAAGAATGAACAAAGGGGAGAAATTGAAAGTTATTTTTTCCTTTCCTCCCTACACCTCTGCAATTCACATGGGTGCTTGTCTCCTCACTTGCAGTAACATGCCCAGCTGTATTCTTGCATAACAGGATCCGGGACACGTGATCCACATGTCTGTGTGGGCTGGTAATTAGTGCTGGCCCTCCTTCAGTCCTTGGGATTCCTTCCTTAGGGCAGCGACATTAGCCCCTCAAGCATCTGCTCAAGTTTGAAGCCGTTTTTACCTCACTGGGGCAGGCTGTGGGTGTCAGAGCTCACTGCACACCTCGCTGTGCTCATGCTGGGACCTGTGTTCAGTTCAGGATGGGCTCATGGATCCGTCCCTCATGGGCAGAAGCCAAAGCCTTGCTTGTTTTCCATGACTGGTGGTGATTTCTGACTCGGTTCTGTTTCCAGTTTAACATTCTTGTCCAGCCCAGGTAGCTGGGTTTTTATGTGAAGCCTTGTGTAGAGTGTGTTACATCAGGTGACAGAGGAGATGTGTGTCATAGGACCACTGGATTCATCTGCAGGCAGGTGTTTGCTCTGGGAGGGAAGCAAAAATCAGGAGACTATTTTTAGCTCTGAAATACTTTTCTTGAATGACATTCAGTCCTCGCCAGCCTTTGATGAGCACAGAAATAATCCCTGCAGGGAGGAGCCCGAGGTGCCTGGATCTGTGCTGGGCTGCTGGCAGCTCCCAGTGTGGCTGTGGGGGTGCTGGGACAGCTCCTGGAACAGCAGCCACCCAGGAGTGACGTGCTGGAGTGCAGGAAGGTATCTGAGCATGAACAAAAATGATTCTGAGCCCATTTTCCTGAGAGAGAGCCTGTCCTATGGAGCAGGATGTGGGGCTGAGAGCCACAAGCCCATGGCACAGCAGGAGTCAGCCCTGTTCCCAGGCCCTGGCCAGAGAACCCACCTCGCAAATTGCTGAATTACAAACCCAGTGCTGGGCGGTGGTAGCTCCAGAAATAGATACAGAGATAGCACATAATGCTTCCTGATAGCTGAAATAAAAAGAATTAAACTGTACAAAAGTGTGCTTTAATTGCTAACTCTCTCCTGTCTGCTTAAATCACTAGAAATAAAGGTCTCCTCTTTAGTGATGAGCAGTTCCAGGCAGAACAGACGTGATGGGGGAAACATGTTTGGAATAAATACTGATGTGAATGACACTTATTAGCTACAGTGTGGCATATTTATTTCTCTGTAGTTAGCATAATAGCACAGCTTGAAATGAGAAGGGTTCTTTACTTGTGTCTGTGTGCGTGCATGAGAATAACAATGGGCTGTTCTGGGCAGAATGCAGATGATTCTGCTGTCTCTGCAATTAGCACCGGTGTTTGGGTGGTGTCAGCTGCTGTGGCGGTGAGCGGGGGGCCCAGGCACGGCTGTGCTTTGGGCAGATCCCTCCCTTCCCTTCCCTTCCCTTCCTTCCCTTCCCTTTCCCTTCCCTTCCCTTCCCTTCCCTTCCCTTCCTTCCTTCCCTTCCCTTCCCTTCCCTTCCCTTCCCTTCCCTTCCCTTCCCTTCCCTTCCCTTCCCTTCCCTTCCCTTCCCTTCCCTTCCCTTCCTCCCTTCCCTTCCCTTCCCTTCCCTTCCCTCCTTCCCTTCCCTTCCCTTCCCTTCCCTTTCCCTTCCCTTCCCTTCCCTTCCCTTCCCTTCCTCTTCCCTTCCCTTCCCTTCCCTTCCCTTCCCTTCCCTTCCCTCCTTCCCTTCCCTTCCCTTCCCTTCCCTTCCCTTCCCTTCCCTTCCCTTCCCTTCCCTTCCCTTCCCTTCCCTTCCCTTCCCTTCCCTTCCTTCCCGCTCTTTCCCCGTCTCAGTCACCTGCCCCGGTGGCTCTGCTCTCGGTGCTGCAGAGCTCCTGCAGGGGCAGAACACCCCTTGCCAGCCTGCCCAGGACTCTGGCAGGGTGACCACAGCAGACAGCCTTAACGGAGCTGTGGCTGGAGTGGAAACGCTCGATCATCTCACAGGAATTCAGCCCCATATGTGAGGGTGACTGGGTGAAAGCTTTGTTGTCTCCTGAGGAGCCAGGGGAGATCAGGTTGGCTGCTGGAATGTGCAGGTTACCTTCCCTGCTGCTCAGGGGAACCTGCCCAGCAGGTGCCGGGTGTTGGGAGCAGGGAGCTGCTGGCTGTGCTGGGCTCTGGCAGCCCTGCCCCTGCCCCGGGTTTGGCATTTCTCACCCTCAGGGAGTGAGGACATACAGTACTTTTAAAAGCATTGACCAGTTGAGTGAGGGCATCACACACTGCTGCCATATCCTCCCCAAGATCCTGGAAGGAGGAGGGAGGGAAGGCTCGGCTGGGTCTGTGCTGGGCAGACGCTGCTAGCCAGCACAGGGAGGAGGGGCCCCTTGCGAGAGCTTCCAGACAAATCAGGCACGTGAGTGCTTCGGTGGACATCGTCTTTGTGTTTCTGCTTTGAAACAGCAATTTCTCATCTCTTCTGTGTACATTTTAATGTAAGAATGTGTGGATATGGACAACCTTGGACGTCGACTGTCCTGCTTCGAGTGAAGGTGTCTGGTGGATTGCACAGCTGCTTGGGGAAGGGAAGACAACAGGGTAGACAGACAAAGGGACTGCGAGAGCTCTCTTTCCTTAAGAAAAGTCGTAAGGCATTTCAAAAGAGAAGCCAAGGTGTTCCCAGGTGGGCTGTGAATGCTGAGCACTGTCTCAGGAGCCATCTCACAAGCCTTTTTGTTGAGGGGAATAATTGTACTGTGGTAAAAGTATTTACTTGCTAGGTATTTGCCTGTCTTATTGTACTGTGTTCTTCCATTGCTGAAATGTAAGATGAAAAACCTGGGAGTAACAAACTTTCTGTTCTAAGCCCACTTGATTGAGTGCTTGGTTCAGAAATACCATAAAAGTGCCAGACCAGAGCTTGAAATATCTCATTACCTGGTGTCAGGCTGCTTATAACTTCCACTCTGGGATTGTTGAGGATTTTTTTCCTGTTGGTCTTTTAATGAAAATGCCAAAGGGGGAAAAACTATTACAAAAAATAAAAAATGCTGCTTTGATTGAAAATAAAAATGCTGAGGCAGCAACAACTTTCAGCAGTGCTCGCTCTGTTGCATTGCCCTGACATGGATTATTTCCCGAGCCCGGGGGTGTTGTGGGGGTCCGGGATGGGCACAGCCCTGCTGGTTTGGGGAGTGGGAGGCGCTGAGAGCTGAGCAGGCGGTGTCGGCAGAGGGGGCTGCCAAGCGGGCAGCAGGGAAATCTGAGGCTGCAGCGCTGGGCTGAGGCAGACCGGGGTGTCCCGGTCTGCAGGGCCGGCCGAGGGCTCCTGGCTCCGGGGACAACGCGGGCTCGCTGCTGCCCTGCCAGCTCCGGGTGCCGGGCGGGAGGGGCTCACGGCCGGGCTCTGTGCAGCGGGGCTCTCAGAGCTGCTGGGGGCTCCGAAAGGCGGCTGAGCACGGGTGCTGGAAGCATGAGGGGCTGGGAAAGGAGCGTGGGCAAGGCTAACACAGTGTGTGTGCTGCTGGAGAGGTGGGATGGATCTCTGTCTGAAAGCAGGAGGAAGATGCTCAGTCGGAGTTGGAGATTTGTGTGGCACCTCAATAAACGTCCTGGGGTGGAGAAAATGATGCTCGAGAAGGATAGTCTTGGTTTTGGCCAGGGCTGGTCCATATCAACCTTGGGCGGCATCAGTGCCTTTAGTCCTGGGCTTCAGCAGTGCTTCCCTGCTGCCTGGGCATTTTTCCAGCGGGGTGGAGGATCTCCATTTCCCGCTGGAGAGCGTGCTGTCACGGATGGAGGTGTCACAGCTTGTAGAGCAGCACTGGGACAGGCTGGGAGCCTGTGATCCCCTTGCTGTCTGTCAGGAGCCGTGCCCTGGCACAGGAAGGTCCCTCCTGCCTGGGACACACAAACAGGGGTGCTTGGGGACACCAGGAAAGCCTGCACTGGTGGGGGGTTTCTGTGGTCCTCTCCGAGGCTGAACAGATTGCTCCTTTGGGCCTGCCAGGGGCTGCAATCCCCTCCTTTAGGAATGCTGGCGCTTCCCACAGCAGGGAAAGGGAAACTTGGAGACGTGGCAAACAATTTGCAACAGTTAAAGCTACACGAAAAGCATTTTGCATGGAAAATCAGACAGAGCAGGAAAAGCAGCACTTACCATCAGTACAATGCAGCTGAAATCTCTTTCTTTGGAGATAATAATCTCTGACTCCAGCAGTAAAAATAAAGGGCAGAAACTGGAAGAAGCCAGAAAACATGGTCGTGGGAGTGAATGCTGGTGAAATGAAAATTAAAACCGCAATGAAAAGCATAGAATTGCCTTAAGTAAAAGCAGCCTGCTGCCCAGAGAGCCCCCGGGATTCTCTGGGAAGCACAGGGGATGTGGGGAGCGGGCTGGGCTGGGGCTGTGCCAGCGCTGGGGAGGGCACGGGGCGAGCAAAGGGCCGGGCCTGAGCTCAGTGCCCACCCAAAGCTCCAGCGAGGGAAGAGTTCTGCTGGCACAGGTCCAGCCTCCACCAGGCTCTGTTGGCTCAGAGAGGCAGTGCTGCCAGCTGGGCTGATTCAAGAGCAGCCCATGGCCGTGGTTGTTGTCCCTGCTATGTGGGAGCAGGGGCTTATGCAAATCTCAGCCACAAAACGGGGCTCTTTATGCTGTTTCCTCCTTCATTTAAAAATAGGTATCACTTTTTAAGTGCTACAGGAGATGCACAGCCTTTTATCAAAGGATGTCAGTGTCTGGTGTGAATATGTATGTCTTTTGACTATTTCAGGCTGACCTTGATGTGTTTGTTATGCTAAGTGTCATAAAAATCAAACTGCTAAATTAACTAGCTGTTATTTCCACAACACCAAGGAAGCACCTGGGGCCCTTTTGCTCCCTGTAGACAATGGCTGAGGGAGGCTTATGCAACTTCTGCTCTGCTGGTGGCTGCTCTCTTCCAGAGCTGGCATGGTATTTTTAGATGCAAAGGAGAAGTGTCTCCTAACTATATGCTAATCACATTTTCAAAGCTTCAGCTGATATTAAAATTATTCAGCCGTGTCCTGAATTCACATACTTTTGTTTGTTGCCTTTTGTATGCTCTTGTAGCTTTTCATATGACTGTGCCTATTTTCAACCAAAATCATGGTTTGGGAGCTGCTGTATGACAAAGGATGTTTTTATCCTTTTTTGAAGATCTTTTGAGTTATCCTTAGCCCCAGCTATCTGAAATACAGACTCATGCATATATATCCTATCTGCAGGCAAAGAGCAGAGGCAGGAGTAGACTTTACAGCCGTGATTCTCAAGTTTTATTAAAGGGCTGCCTGACCTTCAGGGGAAAGGAAAGTATTTGAGAACCATCATATCTGATGCTGCCACCCTGATGTTCATTTATGGCCAAATAACTCCTTGATAGGATTTTTTTATTAGTTTTTCTTGCCCTTTTGTGTACTCTCTTGCCTGATGGGAATGTGCTCAATAAATGTCTTTGTGTGTGTCTCCCATGGCACCCCCAGGCCCTGCTGAACACAGGTCTGCAGCCCTTGTGGCCTCTGATGTGTTGTGTGCCAAGCTGAGGAAAAAAGTCACTTTACTGCAGATAGTCTGGTGAAATGAGTCCTTTTCTTAGCAAAAAGGTGTCACATATTCAGCCCAGGACATTGTCTGGTGCTCAGGAGGTGTCCTCATATTCAGTCCAGCACACAATGAAATCACCAAGTATTGATACAAACAGGGAACGCAACAAGAGAGTGCTACAGCTTTTCCTGGTGGGGTCTGCAGCTCAGAGCAGGGTCATTGGGAATGAAGGGGAGGTGATGGGAAGACTCAGCTGGGCTTTACTGGTGCTTCCAGGCTCAGCTGGTGGGGCACAGGGGAGCCGCGAGCAGCTCTCCACAGAGGAAGGTGATGCTTTGGGGATCTGCACATGGGATGGTGCTTCCAAAACCTTGAAAATAGCCTTTCTGTGGCCAAGAAGCACCTGGGTTTGCTGTTCCCTCCCAGGCCACCTCTGCCCATGGCTGAGGGGACACTGGGCCCCTCTCTCAGGGATTTCAGGATCTCTGCCCTCTCCGGGCTGCTCTCCTGGCCCACCCAAGGTTTAAGGGGCTGCAGGCAGGACCCCCATGCCCTGCCTAGCTGGAACTACCCCATACTCTGTCCCATCTCCCCCACCCCCTCTGTCCCAGCTCCTGCTCTCCCTCTAACTGAGTGCTGCTGGAGGATCTGTGCTGTGCCCTCTCTCTTCCCTGCACCACTCTTTTTTCCCCTCCTCTTTTAATCCCTGTCTTGCTTGGATTCAACTTTTTTTCCTGATCTTCAAGGACCAACACAAAATTCTTCCAACAGCTCAGGAAGCTGGTCAGATTTGCATTTAGCATATTTAAATATTTAATATATTTAGGGTTGAATTAAAGCAAAGAGAGACAAAATTTGGAACAGACTGAAGAATGAGTGTGTGTGCATGTAGGGAGGAATAAAGGCAACGTGTGCAGATACACAGGGAAAATAAAACATGGGAAAAGAGACAGAGAGAGCCTAGTCCTTCTTTGTTGTAGTATCAAGCACACTGTGACTAATGGCAATAATTTCCCATACCCCCCCCAGTCCCATTATAGAAGAAAAAACCTAATTGTCATCTGCCACCCACTGTTTGTAAAGCAGCTTCTCTTAAATAGTTCTTATGTATTGAGTTCTGCTGTCAAAAGGAGCAGCTTTTTTTCATGGTCTGCAGAATGCATTTCAGTATGAACACAGCTCGATGCAAAGGTCACCCCATCAAAAATGTTTCCCTCAGTAGTGAGAATAATGGCAAAACCCAGCATTTTGCAGTCTATTCTCACCATTTTACTTGATATTTCTTAAATGTTAGACAGCTAGAGATTAAATTCCCTTTGATGGGCAGAATTTGAGGGAGAATGTTTTGTAGTACACTTTGGGTTTCCCCTCCTCTCTGCCACGCTGTGGTATGGGCTCTTTAATAGCTACTTACGACAGGTAGTATGAGCCATGAAAAAGCAGGAGACAGAGGAAAATTGCCTATTGTTCTTCAGATTGGCTATGGCTCCTTAGGATATCAGTATGTGCTCCTGTGTGTGCCAGTGTTTTAATGGCAGTTTGGAATCCAGATGCTTACATTACTCTCTCTGTCAGTGTTTCCATTTACTTGACACGTTCCAAAATGAAAAGACTTTGGGAACCAGCCTACAGTGTGAGGGAGACCACAAGAGTCAGTGTCACTGGAGACAGTAGGCAGGGTCACAGAGCAGCACGAGGGAGGGTTGATGCTCATTTCCCCAGGAGCTGGGGTTAGTCAGATGAAAGTTATAATTACAGGGGTGCCTGCTCCATGTGTGTACCCTTCCACATAACCGGGCAGGGAAAAACAACACATGGCCACACTGTCTTCTGCTGGACATCTGAAAGTGGGTGTCCCATCTTCAAGGATATAACTTGCATCTTTCACCCACATTTTTACTAAAGCTTTGCAATGTTGGGTTGTGGAGGGGAAGATTGGGAAAGGTTTTATTTGCCCCTAGAGGAAATGTTTTCTGCTGTTCTGCCTGGATTAACCCGTGGTGACTCTGGCCCAAAGGGCTGTGTGTAAGCCATGAAAACAGTGCTCCACATCAGCTCCTACCAAGTATGTGTCGAGTGATCTTGTTGGAACAGCTTCTGAGACAGCAGGGACAGCTGGGATAATGCCAACAGCACCTTATCTACAGGAGATAACACCCAATACACCCTGAACAAATTCTCTGGTGGTACAGGGGTTGCATTTTCTCAGCCGTGCATCAGGACTGAAAACTTCACGTCTCTCCAGGCCTTATTCTTCTTGTAAATGTTAGATTTCCCTTTTTTAAAGGGCAACTGTACCACGTGTACAAAAATCTTAGTTACAAGTGTGCTTTGAATGTGGCAGAACCTGCTTTGTTCAGTTGTACTGGCAAAAATATCTTGTCAGGGACAGGAATTGAAGTCCTGGGCCGAATAAACTGGCCTGGAATTAGGCAGAGGGTGTTTTGCAAGGGTGTTGCAGCTGGGGAAAGCTACAGCCTGGTCTCTTCTTGCTTCTGTGCCACTGTGCAGTCCAGAGGGCTCCTCTATTTGAAGCTGTGTTGCTCATGGCCGGTGACAGGGCAAGGAGCCCTTCCTTGGTCTCGGCCCCGTGCAGGTGACAGTGCCACGAGGTGGCAGCGGCCACCACAGGATGTCTGGCCAGAAGCTGGATGTCCAGGCAGCGATTTGTGGAGCTCTTTGCTCTGTGATTTAGGAGTGGGAGCACAACCCAGCCCCTAAATACCAGCTGAAGCACTGCTCTGCCTTATCGTTGTCCTTTGACTTTCAAGTACACCCAAATTCCAGTTTCTCCATTCCCATGTTTTTTGAGCACATCATCAAAATCAGGGTGAGAAGAGACCAAATTCTTGATGACCTGTGCTTTGTTCTTCTGTGTGCCCCCTTCAGAGCCTTGCTGCTCCTGGAGGGCTTGCTCCTGTTCAGGCTGCACATTCCCTGCAGGATTATTTTGGGTGTTTAATGTAATTGTGCTGCTGTCCTTCTTCCAAGGTATTCCATCTCTGGCTGACATTTTGCTTTCCTGGGTGCCTGGGGTGCCTGGAATGGACAGTGGGAATTTCAGAGCAGATAAAAGCTACATCACTTGAGTGATGGTGGCTCCACTGCCTTCTCACAGGTCTCTGTGCCTGAAAGGGCAGAGCAGTTTTCCTGCAGTTTGCTGGGACAGAATTTTAGAGTAATAGAATCTTTTAGGCTGGACAGAATCTTTAAGATAATTGAGTCCAACCATTAACCCAACACTGCCAAGTCCACCACTAAACCATATCTCCCACACATCTTTGAAATAACTCCAGGGATGGCAACTCCAGCATTTCTGTGGGCATTCTGTTCCAATGCTTGACAGCTCTTTCAGTGAAGATATTTTTCCTAATGTCCAACCTAAAACTCCCTTGGTGCAGCTTGATAGATAGAGATGTCTTTCTCTACCATGCAGTTGGTATTTTTTGCCATCTTTGGTGTAAGCAGTGTAAAGCAAGAGCCAGTCTTTCTAAGGAGAATGGCTGAGAAAGACAGGATGGCTTTTGCATTCTGCAGTCAAGTTACTGAATAATCTGAAGGCAGGACAGGAAGGGTGGAAAGAAGGCAGGAATCACCTCTATTCTGGTTTTCTGCTGATAAATCAAGTACAACAGCACAAACTCAATAAAACACTGTGAGATTGTAGGTAGAATGTTGCACATGGGTTAAATGAGTTGCCTAGCTGTGATGGGAGACCTCACTTTCCAACAAGGGTCTCTGTTGCTGTGACATCAGAGGGGCTGGTAGATTCTGTGTGCCATGGATATCTGTAGACACACACCCCATTTCATGTTCCTCTCTGTAAAATGGATTTTGCTTCACCCAGCAAGCAAAAGCTGGGGTGAGGTGAGGATATGTTTGTTGATGTTCTTGGGGTCCTCATCTATTTTTGGGAGAGCTCCATGAAGGACTTGAATGGCAAATTCCTCTTGTCAGAGCATACCCGTAATTAAACTGGTCTGTTTATCCATGACAGACAGGCTTATTATTGTTTTTTCTAACCTTGATCTAACAAATTGTGCAATGTGGTCTGCCACACATCTGCTGCTCTGTGCCTGCTGGGGAGGGTGCACACCTGGTGTCAGTGGAGGAAGAGTAATGGAGTGGAAATAGTGGCCTCATTGGCAATTTCCTTTGAAGGTAAAAGCCCTGCGTGGCTGTTTGTGAAATGCTGCAGCATGGGTAGGTTTGTTGTCAAGCAAGAGACACTGTAAAAGCAGATAACTGCAAACTGGCCAAGTGCTGGGTGAGGATCTGTGAGCTGTGGCAGGTGAGCCCACCTGACAGCAGCCCTGGCTGTGTCCCAGGCTGGGGGCTGCTCGTTGGTGCAGCGTGCCTGGGACTGTTTCTGCTGCTCCTCAGTGCAGGGTGTGGGCTGCTTCTGTCACACTGTCCTGTGGGCCAGGCAGGAAAATGGCACACGTGCAAGGACATGCCTGGTTCTGCTCTCCTGAAGCTGAAGGGAGAAAGGGAAATGTCCCCTTCTAGACAGAAGGGGAAGCAACTGGTTGGAAGAAGGGTGGATGCCAGAGTGCTGCATCTGCCAGCGTGGACACTTGAGCCTTTGCAACATATAAATCATGGAAAATGTGTGTGCTATTCTCATTGTGTCAGAGTCAGAAAGCCCTGACCCAGCTGGAGGAAAATAACAATTTGAACAGAGATGTCATCAAGCATGATGTTCCAGCTTGTTAGGAAACAACTTACAGTATGCTTGAAAGGCACCTGCAATGCATAAAGAGAAACGGCTCACTCTTGCACTGGAAAATCTAAAGCAGAATAGGCAGATATGACCTCATCTCTTCATGCTGGAAAATTACTGCTTCTTTACTTGATGATCTTGCCATCCTAAAGCAGTTACTGGGAAGTCACTGACTTAGGAGCAAGTGTAAATGTGGCTCAGTTGCTTATCTAGTTGGAGCAGTCTCTTGGTTGTAAGTATGTGTAATAAATGGAAAAACAATTGATCAAGCAATATTGTCCCCCTTTTTTGCTGCCTCTTCCAGGTGTCTAGAAAGCTTGGAAGGGAAGAATTTGAAGCAAACTGTATTGTCTGACCCTTGCACTGAAGGCAATTATGGTCTTGCCATTCAGAATACAGAGTTCTGCTCAGGTGCCCTGGCAGTCCACTTGGGGAGCACATGCCCAGTGACAAACACTGCCACAGTGTTTGGGAAAATGAGCCAGGTCCGTGATGCAATCACAGTGCACGTTTTGGGGATGATCTAAGAGGTCTAGCAATAGATGGCACAGATGGCTGTGTCTGTCTGTCCTCCCCTTGTGCCAGTGCAGAGTACCAGGCTTTGGCTTTGACTGCAGAGCTGGGGCAGGCTTGCAGGTGTGCTCTGCTCACAGCCCATGTGCTGCTGGCAGGGGACATCACCTCTCTGTGGTGGGCTGTCATTTTGAAGGGCTTTTGGCTGGAAAATGATTTTTGGGAGATGACCCTTTTATGAGGAAAGACAGCAAAGCCCAGCATCTCTGGGACCACAGCCATTTCCAGAGAGCGCACCTCCTGAGAGAGTCCTAAGGAAAGGAGAGAGTGGTGGCATTGCTGGAGGGACCTGCAATCTGTAATGTGCTTCACTCATTGTGCTTGAATATAACTCTGCATTCAGCATAGTCCATAGTTCTAAAAAAACTAGTCAGGATCTGTCCCTGAGTATAAAAGCTCAGGAGCTCCAAGCCTGGAGGTCCCCAGGTTCCCACTGGCTCTGCCAAGGCAGTGAGAGCTAAGCCCTGGCTAGGGAAGATGCTCCTTGGTTTCAGAGTGCTGTTTCACAGCAGGACCCAGGTAAGCCAAAGGCCCTAAGCCCTGAGTCAGGCCATGTGGGGTGGGAGCACTGCCCAACATCTGTTTGGCACACTTGGACGTGCAGAGATGGGTGAAGCAGACCAAAGGCTATCACCCAGCAGGGGTACACTTCCCAGTCTGCCACTTCCCCAGGGAAACTATTGTTTAATTACTCTCAGTGCTAGGAAACAAGATTTTATTTCAAAGCTGGATTTCTTTGACTTCATTTTCTGCCCCATCAGGCCCTATTTGCTGAGGCTCACTCTTGGCTCTTCCCTGTGCAAGTCCTGGTGAGTATCAGTTGAGTTGTGCCTTTGTTTTATTCAGACACATTAAATCCCTTATGTCTGTCTTTGCAGGAATGGTTCTCCAGGTTCTTTCCTGCTGCCTGGCTCTTCACTCATGCAAAAATGACAGCAGCATTGCAGAGACCATTACTTTCTTCTCTGAATCCTTGATTTCTGTCTTGTAAACAAAACATTGTCTTTTTGGATCCCAAATCTACAGCCTTGCACTGTGTTCTGCAGAGGAAATCCAAGGATGCCTGTGCCCACCTGTGCAGCAGCACAGCAGGGCTGGCTGGGAGCTGGGCTCACGAGGGTCTCCTGGGTATGGGCACAGCCTGCCAGGTTGCTGTTTTCTACCAGTTCTGTTGTCTGGCACTCATGGAAATGGCCAAGTTCTCCCTGTGGCCTCCATTTCACAACAATTTGCTTTGCAACTGAATTGGTGTTGGTCAACATTAGAAGATTCCCAGCTAGAAAACATCTTCAGGCTTGGCGAGGTTTCCAGCAAAGTGGGGAAACTGGAGCTGCTTCCTCTCCTTTGGCTGGGCTTTTGCTGCTGAATGGTGGAATGGGAATGTGGAGGGGAATCTGTGTCTGATACCCACCATGGAGGCACTGCTGGGATGGCTTGGTTTGGGAATGTGAGGTTTTATAGGCGCTTCCAGGGAAGAGCTACAAAATGTCATTCAAAGCAAACATCTGCTGTGGGCAGGCTGTGCTGCGGTCCAGGGGAGCCACCTGCGGTTTTGATGAATAATTTTCCTTTGCTATAAACTCTCTTCTATTTGGCAACTTACAGCAAGAATTGGTGAGCCTCTGGAAAACTCTCAGAAGATGGGAGAAGGTGCTCAGGAGTTGATGTTTAAGTAAAGGTTAAATTAATGTGCCTTCCCCCTGTGCAGTGTAATCCACATGAGTAAAATCTAGGGGGACTGGAGAAGGCTGGGTATCTCCTGCAAGGCCCAGTTTGCAGATTAGAATAGTAGATGTCTGAAGTAATCAAACAGAGCTGGAATGAAATGTAGGTCTTGTTTTTCTTGTTGTTATTTTTTATTCTATATCTCTACTGTCTGTAGTGTCTGAGTCTCACCAAAGCTGCTGGGATTTCAATGCAGTTCTTGGTCATATGCATAGCTTCTAATTTCTCAGATTTAAGAGAGATTTGTGAGATTTAGGAGGGAATGTGAGATCTTTCAGCTAGGATAAAAAGTACGGAAATCCAAACCAGAAGGCAGGGTATAATTTTTTTATATATATATATAGCTTATATTTTCCTGTTTAAATGCAAATATTTGTCCTTGACACAATGCTTGAGGACAAATAAAGTGATTGCTCCTTGTGGTTATGCTGATTTTCTCATTTGAGTCTGTTGCTATAATAGCAGTCAGATTAAAAAAAAATATAAAAAAATGGCAGACGATTGGGCGGAGACGGGATGTTAATGTGTGGAGAGCATGGAAACCCTGTGCTAGCCCAGAACTTGTAAAGGGAAAGCCATCTCTTGGCAGAGACAGCTTAATAGGCTTGTAAAGTCTGGCACCATCAAAACCACGATTTGGGTTTTATCAAAGCAAGGCAGTGAAGCCTTGAGAAATGACAGCTGTATTGTCTGTCTTCAGATCACTCTGAGAGCAACATCAGGAACAGTTCAGGAAATAATTTTATACTGAGGGTTTGCTGGGGGCAGGAATGTATAAGGAAAATTAAAATGAAAGAATTAATAACAGTATCAATAACCTTCCTACCACAGCTATCAGACATGACATGAAAATGACTTGAAAGTTGTCATCTACTGTGTATTTTATTCCCATCAGGAAGATTTGAGGGATGAGAGGAGAATCCAAACAAGGCAATTAGAAGACTGGAGCATGTTGAAGAAGGAAGAAATGACTAGGGTGGAGAACCTTTGAATGCAAATTTCCCTGCCAGACACAGAGGCTGGGCCAGGTTCTGATGTAGTGGAGCAAGCACTGGAGTGTGCAGATTTACAGAGTGGCAGCAGGGACTGCAGTGTGCACAAGGGGGGTCTGTACAAGATGCTGATTGCTGCAGCAGAAGATATAATGCAGCTCTTCCCAGAGGTGGATACTAGAGGCTGAAGGCTCTAGCTAGGGTTTCTCACTCACCACCAAAATGATTTAAAATCACTGGAGTCATTGCCAAGATTTCCAGTACTTTTTCTGGGCTGTGGACCAATCCTGCTTTGTGCAGTCCAGTTTGTTTGAGTGTAGGGGATGGTAAAATGTCCTACTTTCCTTCTTTCTTTCTATCTCTGTATGTTGTCTCTGAGCCATTTGTAGTTCTTCTGCTCCAAGATGACTTGACTCCCAGCCAGGAGTTCAGTGTGCTTGTCTCTAGCTTTGGGACTCTGGACCCAAACTGGAACTGTCCTTAGCTACTGGAAGAGAGAGCACAGCACGTAGGTTAAACCGCATAAATGATGGCATAACAGAGGCAGCCAAGCTCTATTTCTGCAAGTGACATAGTCACCTAAGAAATGAAACCGCACTGGAAGCGCTCCCTTCCTGTGGTCCAAATGCTTTTCAGACATTACCTAAGCCATGGGCCTGTGATGGGACAGACTACTGTGATCCCATTTGCCTGTTCCAGGTCATTAATGTGCAGAGAAGAAGGGATTCAATTTTCAGACTTTCCCAGAGACAGCAAGTTTCTACTGGAGTTTATCTTCAAACTTAACCTTTAAATCATCCAGAATCAATGTTGGTTTTTGACCCGTATTTAGGTATATTTTTTGCCACAGAGCTGGCCTAACTTACGGTGCTTCCAAGGGAAAGGGGAAGAATTGAAGCTTGCAGTCTCCATTTTCTGAATTAGCAATTGTATGTCTGAGACAAGTTAGTGAAGAAGAGAAACCACTTGCAGGAATGATGGTGAATGCCAAGGCACAGGCTCAGTATCACAGGTCTGAGAATACAAGAGTCTTTAGATACAGAAGAGAAAAATTATAGCTTGCTTGTCTCTTTAGGAAGCTGGTCATTACTTTCTTTTTTGTTCCCAGAGCAGACTCTCTAAAATTAATTGGTTATTCCTTACTAATGGAGACAGATAAGAGGTTTATGCTATCAGGCAGAGCATGGGCACTGTGCTGAAGAGCAGCTCCTGTCTCTGCTGCAGGAGCTGGGCTGAGGGCTGCCAAGCAGCTGGAAGTCACTGGGGAAGCAGGGGAGCAGTCTGACAGCTGGAGGAGGTTGGGCACCTGTCTGCAGCTCAGTCCTGTGCTGGTGACAGCACCCTGGGCTGTGCTGGTGACAGTGTGGCATGGAAGAAGGGATTACAGGTGACCTTGCCCATGATAAGTCACAGTTGTGCTAATTACCAAAGAAGAGGAGCAGCCTTGTCCTTAATAGGTCACAGCTGTGACTAATAAAGGTAAATGTGATAAAAGGGTTGGGTCGGCTGCTTAGGGGGAGCTTGGAGGAAGAAGCCCTGAGGAGGTAGAGGAGCCCTGAGGGAGAAGGAAAGCTCCAGAGAGACACGAAGAAGAATGAAGCAAGGAAGAGAGTTGCTGCTGTAGATCAGCTGTGAGGTCAGTGTGGGTCTGATGGGTCAGAGCCTGCTGTTGGGGCCTGCAGTCACAGCTGAGCTGGTTAAAGCCTGTGTTCAGAGGCTGCAAACCAACACTGGCAGTCATAGTCCAGCAGGAGATAACCAGCAGAGTCTGCAGCTGGACCCTACAGCAGGAGCTTGCTGTGGTCAGAGTAGGTAGAGCTGTAAAGAAGAATAAACCAGGGCCCTTTTCAGGTTGTTAACTGAGGGTCTGTGTCTTGGCTCATTTCTACCCATAACAAGAGGTCTTCTGTGCTAGTGACAGCCCCCTAGGCTGTGCAGCCGTGGCCCAGGTGAGGGAGCCTTGGATGTGTTGGTGCCCAGAGCTTTGTTATGCACAGCCAGCCTTGAAGGATATTTGTGCTGCTGTGGGGCTGGAGTTGCTAGCAGAGAGAATACAGTGTTCTAAAGCAGAACGTGACTTTCTCCGTGTGTGTTCCTGTAAGCCTGGCACAGAACAGAAATACCTTTGCAAGGGAAAGCACTTGGTGTATTTGTTGGTCACAGTGTTTGGTGGGTGCATTTGCCAAAGTAATCCATGTATGCCCAGAGTAAGAAAAGACTGCTGTGGCACTGAGTCTGCAGTTCTGGGTCCTTTCTCCCTTTGAACATTTCCTTTTCTTCTGCAATCTGTAGTTGGTTGAGACTTATTCAAAGGTAGCTTCAAAAGATCAAAGGCAGATGTAGTCTTTATAGCATTCATGCCTCTGTCTTTCAGTTCATGCAGGTATTAATGAGGTGTGTTTTCTATGGCCTGACATTCATGTCTTTCTGTGCACCTAACGAGATTGTTCTGCTATCCCTCTTGTTTTAATAAGCAAACAGAGTCTCCAAGATCAAGTTCTAAAGAGATATTTTTCCACTTCAAGATTATCAGGAGCAACACTAGGGATGATAATTTTAAAAGGCATGAACCACCAGGATATTTTGTCTCATGCCTTCAAAGCAGTGTGTTCTCTTCTGCCTCACCTACTCTGAATTATCACAGGTTTCAGGCTAACACATAAATTTCTTGGCCTTTTATCTCTCTAATTGTTTTCACAAGTTCATTAATGATTTTGAAAAAGCTGTAGTGAAACTAAATGACATGCTCATAAACCTTTAAAGGAGAATATACCTGTCTGGTGATGGAAAAAGTCTCATTAGTCTTTTCCAATTGCTCCCAGTAGGTTTTTCTGCAGATTCAAACTTGTTAGGTGCATAAACATGCTTCTCTAATTCAATTGGCTGTGCTGATTGTGTGACAATTGAAGCTTGCTCTGCGTTTATGTAGCCACCAAAATCACTGTTCTAAGGCAGATGTTTAGAGAGCCAGAACTGAAATCTGAGGATTTTTTTTTTTAAATCTGTGGAATTCTTGGGCTACTGATGTCACCTATTCTTTTTTCCCCAAGAAAATCCTGTGTTAACTTTTTGGAAGAACGCTGGGTTTCTTACTGAGCTGAGAATATTGACGTGATGATGATAAAGCTTTTGCAATATATCTTCAGGGCTGAAGATGATGTGGGATTTCTGCAGGGACCAGGACTAAATGGTGTGTTATTGATCACCAAGTGATAGGTGGTCTCTGCAGGGAATGTGTTCTGGCATGTGTGGCAGGGCTGGGTGTGGATGAAGGCAGCTGCAGCACCCATGGAGGAATGTGCAGGGTGTCCCAGGGGAGACAGCCCAAAGCTCAGCAGGCACACCTGACCCCACCACAGGGATCAGAGACATCCAAGGTCTTTCTCAGAGATGTTCTTCTGCAGGGCTTGGGGCCTCCTCTGTGCTGGCAGGGACAGCCTGATGTGGCAGCTCCAGCACAGCAGGACATGGGGAGAGGGGGAAGGCTGGCTGAAGGAGAGGAGGAGGAGGAGAGGAGCAGCCTGGGTGCACATGAGCAGAGGAGAGCCTGGGCCAGAAGGCTCAGTGCTTTCTGCAAAGCACTGGGGACACCATGAACTGCTGGAGCAGCACATCTCCAACCTTCCTCAACTCAAATCTGTTCTTTCTGTGCTGAGATAAAGAATGAAAATGATTTTCAAGTCTTTGAGAGTGCTTTCCTTTGAGCTCATTTAGATGAGGATATTTCTACCACACAAACCTTAATTGAAGTATTTGATTTCACTTTTGTATGTGGAGTTAATTTATGTGACACGATTAAAACACGATGTTATTTATACAATGGGAACTTAGAACTGGAGTAGGTGATTAAAACAACTGAACAGCCTCTTCTGAAATTCTAACTTTGCCTTTATCCTTTGACAGGATTTTCTAGTTGAGCGTTTTTGAGAGTTAAATATAAGGATGTGTTTTGGATAAGTACATTACTGTGCGAGCTCTATTTTATGCATGACACTAGAGGTCTCAAAAACCTTTGATTGGTATAAGCAGAGGATACTGATACAGGTTTTGGGCCTTATTGCTCACAGTTGCCTGAATGAAGTTGAACTGTCTGGTAGTGTTATTTCTAAGGGGTGAAACCCCCTCTGGCTGTGTTCCTTGTGTGTTGTGTTGTCACCTCTCCATGTGAAGCTACTCAGCATCACCCTGCCATTCTCACATTAGAAGGTGAGGAGACCTTGGTGACACAGAGGAAAACAAACCTCTTTCCTCAAGGAAGCAAAATAGACACATCTAAGCTCAAAAGTAGAAACCAAATTGCCTTGAGTCAGGTTTGCATTGCTACCAGTGACAGAGTGCTTGGCATGTAGCTGGGAAATCTGCTCTCAGTAACAGGGAGCACAGCTGTTACTGTACCTGTGTCATATAGGCCTCTCCTGGGAAGGGGATTCAGCTGTAGCTCTGTTTTAATGCCTCACTTTGTGTGAGACTTGGCTGGAGTTGTGAAGGCTATTTCTGGTGGCTGTGACTGACAGCTGCTGTCACCTGCCCTCCTGCACAGGCTCTGTGCAGCCACCAGCCTGGGCTAGCCCAGAAACACACACACCCCTAGGGGTGTTCAACCTCCCTCTGCTGCAAAAAGCAGAGCCTTTCCTGGGGTTATTGCTCGGCTGAAATGTTTTGGGCTGGATGCTGCCTGTGCAGGGCAGTCCTGGCCCCGGGGAGCTGTGCAGGTGACCTGCAGCCTGCCCGTGTCCCTGCATCTTCTGCAGGGTGGGAAGGCTAGGCACAGCTCGGGTAATCCTGCTCTTCAGGGCTCCCCGTGCTGCTTGCCCCCCTGTGCTGCTCCCCACAGCTGCCCCAGGAGGCTCAGAGAGCTGTGGCCGTGCTCACCCCACAATCCTGGCTCAGTTTTATCGCTGCGTGGTTCTGGTTGTGTTCTAATTCCCTGGAATTAGAGCAGGAACTCGGTGTTTTTCAGAAAGGGAGGCCACAGGGAAGTACTGGTTTCTGCAAGTCTCCCAAACTGGATTTTGCTGGGGATTGTCTGAAACTGCAGAAACAGGATTCAGAGTTTTGTTTTTAAAATATGTTTGGCAAATCAGCTTCATTCTGCAATAGAGCATTCAGGGTAGTTGATCACACTCCTCAAAGCTTGTTGGTGTTGTTTGTTTTTTTTGTTTGTGAATGTGTTGAAGTCTTGACCTGACTTCTTGGGATTAATTAGGGAAGGGGAAATGTGTTTTTTTGGTCTTTTTTCAGTCTCTTTTTTTTTTTTCCCCCTTGCAGGACAGGAAATGTTTTTCCCACAAACCTTTTGAGCACTCATTAGTCTGAAAGTCACAACTTCCAATTATATTGGTTATTTTAGTTACTTTTTAGTGCTGAGCTTTGGTTATTTGTTTTCAGTTTCTATAACAGAGCAAGTTCCTCCCTTCTGACAGTGTAGTTGTGCTGCTGCACTGCTGTGTGCAAAGTGTTCTGAAACTTTTGCATAGGAGGTACAGCTCAGTGGAAAGTCCTTCTGTTACACATGAGAAATTAATTTGCAATTAATTAAGTTGTTGGATGAATTCCTCTTTTGTTCTGTCTGAAAATGGCCTGTGAGCAGATTACTAAATTCTCAAAAAATTAATTGGAACAAATTATGAGTTTCTTCCCTAAATAATTCCTAGTCTGACCAAAACAAACAGTTCATGATGTGCAAGTGGAATTCACAATTTCTTAGTTTCTTGAGTGGCTAATATATGGACTGAGGCTCCCTGGTCAGTGAGAACTGCAGGTAGCACAAGACAGGATTCAAAACTTGCTTTTAATCTGTGCTTTAATACTGAGATGTTGGGTTATGACCTGAGTTTTCATTAACTTGGGGGACTGAGCCCAAAGAATGAGGGGTGTGGTATTTAAAACCTGCCTCCAGGTGGGTATTTGCAGAGGGCAGGTGGCTGCCTGCAAGGAGGGCCCAGGTACTAGGATTTTAGGAGGGTGGGATTAGTCCCTGGCAACAGATAGTTTTAAAACTCCCAAATATTACAAGAGGAAAGAAAACCAATATGGATGCATTCTTTGGTGGAGGAGGGGAAAAGAGCAGATGAGAAGTGCTGAGGGCTGGGGAGCCAGGACAGACTGGCCACGTAGCTGGTGTCTGGTAGTGCTGGTAGTGGCTGTGTGGCAGAGCACTCGAATGCCAAGTCATCACCCTGCCTGCCCAGCTAGTAAATATTAGAGGAGCTGAAAAAATGAATGGGAGCATAACAGCAAATGTCACCAGCTGTGCCAGCAGCTGAAAAGGGCTGGACTCAGTGCTGTGTGCTGGCAGCCCTTTCTGCCACTGCTGCAGCCACAGCTCCTCCACGCTCCATCTGCATTCCTTCACTCCTGGTATTTGTAAAGACCACAGGATGTTAAAAAAGAGATGCCACTTTTTGCTTTATTGCATTGTGTTGCTTCTGCCTGTGGAGGTTTTGTTGCCTAACTTGGTATAAAGGCTGGCGTGACCATTTTCTCTGCTGTACTCTAAATTTTGTTTTCACAGCACTACTCTTCTTAAAAAGAGTTGCATGTGGCCCCACTGCAGCCTGCCTGTGCTGGCTCGGGCCGGGCTGCTCACACAAAAGCGAGCCCTGCTGATGAAGGTGGGAGTGCTGGGAGCCACACTGCGGCTACTTTCCTCCTCTCTGCTCTCACTGCCCCTGCCCCCATTAAAACCAGCTCGGTAGCATATGTCACAGTGTTCACTTTGTTAAAATGCTGGCTGTCCTTCTAGACTAGTGCAGCTCCCAGACTGACTGCGCTGGCATCAACAATTAGTTCGCTCTGCCTCCGTTAATTAAAATAAGCTAAGAGTACTGCGTGTTATCGTGGCTTTCAAAAGCATAGGGACAAACTCCTGTCTATCAGCCTGTTCCCGTAGCTGAGCCTTGGTCACTGATGTGTGTCGCATCTGTGTAATGGTTGCTAAATCTGGAGTGAAACAGGAGCAACAGTTGGCGAAACCCTGAAGATTTCGCGCTCCGCAGCCGTGTCCGTGTCCCGGCAGCTCTGGGGATGGCGGGCTCAGCGGGCGGCACTGTCAGACCGGCCGGGGGACTCCCCATGGCCGTGCCCTTCATCCCTGCCGACAGCCCGGCCCGGGATCGACACGCAGGGCGTGTGTCCCCAGTCGGACGGGGTCCTGCTGGGAGAGCCCGGGTCCTGCGGCGTTCTGCGGGTCGGACCGGGCACCCGTGACTCCACAGCATCTCCCTCCCCGCGGGCCCGGGCCGTGGGTGTGCCGGGGGGTTCTGTGCGGGTACCGCAGGACGCCCGCCCTTCGCCGCACGTTTTTCCTGTGTTCTGCGAGTCGGACAGGGCCCCGGTGGCTCCACAGCATCTCCGTCCCCGCGGTGCGGGGCCGTGGGTGTGCCGCCGGGCTCTGTGAGCGGCGCTCCGGGTGCTCGGGGCTGCAGCGGGGCCGGCCCAGCCTGCGCTGCCCGTCCCGGGGTCCGGCCTGTGCCCGGCGGCTCCTCAGGGCTTCACGGCTGTGCAGAGTGCCCAGCTCTGCACTGCTGATGAGATGATAGCCTCGTTTCCTAAGGGACGGTTCCTAGAAAACAATCCAACATTGCTGTGAAATGAGGATTTGTGGTTTAATAGTTATCACGGGAGCAGCTCCAGGAATCCCTCTGCAGCAGTCGCCATCCTGCACAGGCTTCTGTTCTCCACGCAGTGCTTTGCTTCCAGCTTCTGGAGCAGACACGGAGCTTGACATCCTGTTCATCTGCCCATGTACCGTAATATTGCCAGTGACATTCAGTACTTCGGGGATTTTTGGCTGTTGACTTTCAATGACATTAGGAGCAATCTCTGTAGCCACTGTGAGAGCCTCCTCTGTGCTGAAGAATATAAAAGAGACCATTGCATTAAATATATTGGAGTACACGAGACACAGCAGCAGTTTGTGTGACATATTGAGTAGGCAAAAAGGCACCATATTGTGTGGAGTCCTGCCCTGCTGCTGGGGAGAGAGATGCACACACACTGCTGTGCTGGACTATGCCAGTGCCAGGGCTCCTGAGGGACAGACACACCTGAGAGAAACTGGTGGACCATGCAGGGAGTTGTGCTTAACCACTGCTGGACAGATGCCTTGTGAAGCCTTTGTTCTCTCTGATAAGCAGAGAGACACAAGACAAGTGATTCCTGTGTTATAGTGTCTGAATCTCTCTCATATTGGATTCTTAAGTGCTTCTCTTTTAATTTAGAGCTTGGGAAAAGGGAGAATTGCTTTCAGTTTCTGTGGTCAGATTCCCAAAAGGAAGAAACAAATAGGTAAATACATACATCTTTAAAAACAGCAGTAACTTTTACTTGTGATGAGGCTGATATCAGCCAGACACGAGCTGTCTGATGGGAGGCAGTGTGGCATGTCTGTTATCACATCTCCTGTGAAGTTTGATGGAGCCAGCTGGCAAATACCAGCGACTCTCCTGAGTTCATAGCTCACCCTGTTTGTGTTGACATTTCTGGCAAGGAAAGGTAAAGAGTTATCCCAGCTGCAATAACCTGTGAGCTCTCCCTGTGCGTTTCTCGTAATTTGACTGAAATGAAAGCCTCGCTCAGCAGGAGTGGATCAAGTGCCAGCATTTGCCGTCGTGGCTGCTCTGCTGGGGGACCTGCAGGGGGGCATGCTGTGGGAGATGGCACCTGTGGAGATCCATAACTGCACACTACTAGCCTCAGAGCTCTCACTTTCCTTTCCTCCCTCTTCAAGCCTGACTTTGCTGTCAGCTGGCTCCTCCAAAACCAGCACAGAGCTGGTGTGAGGTGCTGCAGCCCCTGAGGGAGCAGCAGGCTGAGCCCTGCCCTGCTGCTGGGAGAGAGATGCACACACACTGCTGTGCTGGACTACACCAGTGCCAGGGCTCCTGAGGGACAGACACACCTGTGAGTGACTGGTGGACCTTGCAGGGAGTTGTGCTTAACCACTGCTGGACAGATGCCTTGTGAAGCCTTTGTTTTCTCTGATAAGCAAACAAAAATGCTTTCTCATTCTTACATATGACAGTTTGCCTTCACAGAGAGGAGAGGAAATCAAAAAAAATTAGAGGAAAACCAAATTATTTGACTCTTGTGCCAGCATCCCATGTTTCCTTAGGCTTTGCTCCAGTGTTTGTTTTGTCTGTACTGTTAATAGCACTGTGTTTCCCTGGAAGTTGGCTAATTTTTTATTCTTGCCTCTTTTAAAAAATGTGATCTTTAGCATAATTTGAGCTTTCATAATTGCTGTTAATCTATTTAATAAGGAAAAATAATAGAAAAGGCAAAAATCATAATCTGGTCTGTGTTCAGTCTTTGACCACTGTTTTCTCTCCAAGACATATTCCCCCTGCCCTTGGGAATGCTAGCTCCCTCCTGGAGGATTGCTAGGAGCACATGGTTCTTCCTGTCTGCATCCACTGCAGCCTTGCGTAGAGGCAAACATGCTGCCTCTTGTTTTACATTAGTCCTTCCTGCCCTGCCCTTCCCTCTGCCTTTTTGACCTGGTGTTTGTATTCGGTACCACAGTCACTGTCCAGCTCAACCTCCAGAACCCAAGGGGCCACTGTCACATATTCCCTGGAGATGTGCCTGGGGTGCAGCTTTCTTGTTCAAAACCTCAGGTGCAAGATGATATTCCTGTGATCAAAGCTGGCCCTTAACTGCCTTGTACTTTGTTATATGCTTTACAATTTCAGAGTTTTAAAACTCCAGGTATTTGAGTGATGGGAAGTTGTTCTTTTCAACCCTTTTCAAGTAATTTCACTCTGTTGTGCTGTTCCTGAGCTGGACCCAGACCAGTCCCTGTCCACCAAGTATCCTCTTCAGAAACACCTCATATGGTACAAAGTGAACAAATGCTGAGGACAGAGCTGAAGGCCAGAAAATAATTCCTTTCCTCTCATTTTAGCCATGTAGAAGATGAAAGAATCTTTCCAGCACCTGATGCTTGAATAATTCTCCTCTTTAATGCCTGAAAGCTCTGCTCACCTCCGCCTTGCTGGCTGACTGAACTCACGCTGCTGGTGTCTCCTTCCAGGATGACAGCCAGGAAATTATTACAGTGCAATTTAAAGAGCATAAAATACAGGATGAGCAGATGGCAGGTCACATCTCCTTCCCATGAACAGCCCATGTCACCGTGGCACTGCTTCAGTGGGTGCTGAGCTGTGCTCCCTGAGCCCAAACAAGCAGCATCCCCAGTGGAGATGAGGTCTGTCAAGGCAACAGCCCAGCAGCACAGACCTTACGACTGTGGCAAAGAATTTGGGCATTGGCAAGAAGCTTTAGTGACAATAAGCTTTAAACACCTGCTGTTAAGATAATCACAATAATCTGTCTGCCAGCTTTTTCCTAATGTGCATTCTCTAATTCATTGTGGGAGGCAAAATCCTTTGACTGGTGGAATGAAGACATGGCACTGTGACTATAATTTACATTGTTAAATAAGTGGAAGGAGCAGCTATCAAAAGCTGAAAATCTACCCAAAGCAGGATAGCTGCCTTCACAGACTAATTTTTTTTTTTTTAAGACAAGAAATTAGTGTTTTCATGGAAAGGAATTCCTGATGGGAGGTTTCCTCAGTTCTGTGAAAGGGATTAAAAAAGTGAATACTGCAGTTGCAGGATTTGCTGAGGTCCTGATGTTTTAGAGTTTGCCCTTGGAGCAGGATATCTTACCCTCTGCTCCTCATTTTCTGCTCTGTGGGCTGCTGTGCTGCTTTGGAACAAGTGGCTGAATAGCCATTATGGTCATTCCTGCCATCCCAAAGAGGATGTTTTTGAGAAAATTAATCTCTCTTCTATCTAATTGGGGAAACTCAAACAGAGATCTGTCATGTATTGGCCCTTGGTGCAGCAGTCAGGTTGATCCCCCTTACCCTTTCAGCATTAATTACAAAGCAGCTCTGCTCCTGTGAGCAGCACTTTGCCTGAGAAGCTGTGTTACCTATTAATCAGCAGCACAGCTGGGCATGTTTGATGCACAGGCACACACCACAGTGTCAGTGTCATCCTTCCTTTACTACTCATGGTGCTAGAACAAAAGACAGATCTGGGACTCGGAGAGAATGGAGTTAGAAATTTGATAGGGAAGTATCTTCTCAGAAAAACAATTGAGGAAAACCCTACATCTAGATGAAGCACTGAGCCTGAGCAGCAGGTAAGTAACGTGTACTGAGAGAAGCACAGCTGTACAGAAATCACTACTTACACAGCTTCTTTTCAGTTAATGAAGATGATTGGGTTTTTACCTTTCACACTCAAAATCCTCTCTTTTTTCCTTCCCCCCTGAGGTGAGTGAGGAACAGCTTGTCACCCTGCCTGGGTGGCAGCTCGGATCCATGATCCACCAGCAGTGCCTGGCTTGCATGGGATCTTCTCATGCAGATTTGGGTAGAGCCCAAAAATACCTTTTGTTTGTTCCCCTTTAGGTGAAATCTGCTGTAAGCTCACCCTGGTGAGCACACTAGAGCCCTGCAAGGGCTGTGTTTGACACTCTTGTGTGCAAAACCCTGGGAGAGGCAGACGTTCATGGAGCTGGGACTTGCAGCTCCCTGGTCACCTCTGGAAATGGCTCTTCAAGGACGTTTCCAAAGCATGTTTGCAGAGGCTTGCATTGCTGCTACACTGCTCATGCTGAGGAATAAATTGGATTTGACTATCTGCAGCTGCTTTTGGCACCTTTCACTAGTGCAGAAATTCCTGTTGTGATCTGCAAAAAAATACTTAAAATACAAAAAATCCTTAATTTTATAAGAGGTATTCCTGGGAAAAAATGACACTTTGCATATAGGCTGGCTAAATGTAGCCAGTTGTGCTGTTTATTCAACAGGGAGCATTATAGTTTGCATTTTGCATTTCTAAGAATTGAATTTGCTAAATGGAGCGCTTTCCACTGACAGAGCCAGGGTTGAGCTCTGTTCTTTTTTTCTTTTCCTTGCAACTGGAAACCATTTTTACTTGTATCACAGAGCTTCTTAGCCCTGTTGAATCTGGCTTAGTGTTTCTCAAGGGACAGAGGCAGGATTACTAATAGCTTTCCAACCCACTTTAGTCTTTCCCTTCATAACACAAACTCTCAGCAAAAGACTCGAGCAAGGTCTTTGTCCTGGGTGACTTTTTGCTAAATAAGTTAGCAATGCTCTAGTTAGCAAAATCTCTTATCCCTTGTGGGTGGGTTCAGGCTTGCTGGTAGGCTGCAGCAGGGCTGGGACAAAGGTAATGTGAGCAGTGCTGAGAGAAAAGCAGTGGCACATTCAAACCTTAATGCAGCCAATAGCACCTGTGGCCTCAGTCCTGCCAGGGAGATAAAGAAATATTTTGATCTGAATCAGAAAAATCTGTCACTTTTCTCACAGAGAATCTGAAACAGGTCCCTCTTTTTCTCTCTTTCACAGATGAACAGGCAGAATAAGCTGTCCACCTTCAGAGTATGAGTTGACTTTGCATTTCAAGAAGAACATTTGTTTCTTCTGCGTGAAATTTATTAATAAGTGTGTTTTTCTCAGCTATCTTAGTTCCTAAAAATATGTGTCCCAGGGTTTGTTAGTTTTTTCTAAAGACTTCTATGGAAGTTGAGTGTTGTAGGATCATGCAAAAAGGAGCAAGTATATGTGGAAACTTATTGCAAATTCTTCCAGATTAGACTCTTTTCTTTGAAAGAAAAAAAGAAAAAGCTTATTCCCATCATTCAGTGAATGAATCTTTAGATGACAGATATTGGACTCTGACAGGCATCTCATCTTGTACTGAGGCTGGTGACAGTCTGAAAGAAATTGCTTATCTGAGTCAACAGCCAGCTTCTCTGTGTTTGTCTTTGGTGCTAATTTCATTTCTTTGCTCCGTTTTCTTGGAATCTGGGCACGTACACTGACCTGATAAATAACTGGAGCCAGCAATAAAGATAAAGGAAAGTTCTACACTTCAGAGGTCAAGCTAGCCTCCAAATCATATTTGCCCTAATGGAGAACAAATTCAACACTACCAAAAGTCAAATGAATGTTTAGTCACCTGAGAAAATACCATTATAAGCTGAAATGAGCTCTCATTATTTTTCCCATTTTATTTCTTTAATTTCTCCTTGGCTTCTGCTACAAACCCAAAAATACGGACATTAGTCACAGGGTACTTCAGAGGCACCCTCAAGGCAGAAGCAAGGTTCTAAGGTAAATCACAGCTGGTGACTCTTAAAATGGATGAAATCGCTTGCATTAGGCCTTCAGGATGCATATTTTCATTTACTTGATTTATTCCTATTGTTTAAGCTGTGATGTGAAGTGGCCCAGGCACGATGGAGCCAGGCTGATGAGAAACTTTATAGTGAGCTGTCAGGGCAGAAAATCCCATTGTGAAGACATCCTTTCCTCAGGGCTGTGTGTGAGGATGGTGCAGCAGAAGGCTGAGAGATGATTTAAAAGGAGAAAAAAAAAAGAACAGAAGATGGGGAAATAGGCAGGTAAATTACCTGACATGCTGCTGACACCAAGGTGCTGGGCCACCCGGTGCAAGCAGCTGCAGAGCTGGGCATAATCAGAGCCAGGTTATCCCTCTCAGGAGGTGAGTAGGGTGTCTCAGCCCCTCATCCTGCCCTTCACTGGAGCTGGTTTGTCTCCAGAGGTTTCCCTGTCCCACAGGAGCTGTCCCTTTCCTTCTCTGCCCAGCCTGGGAAATGCTGCTGACTTATTTCCCAGTTCTATCTACAAGCTTCCCTCTGCCTCCTTTCATCCTTTGAGTGTGTGAGTGTGAAGGCTGGGAGCTGTCTAATGCAGTATTTCTGACTGCCAAAACTCTTATTTTGGAGCCCAAGAGGAAATCAGTAAATATCTTTTTTTCTGTTGTTGCTGGTAGCATCAAGTCACATTCTGCCATTTTATCACCAGCATCCTCGAAAGGACCTCCTGGGCGAGGCACTTGGCAATAACAAGGTCTTTTATTGCTAAATGTGCTTCCTTATGGAGAAATAATGGAACCAGCAGGGCCAAATAGTACCTTAATGGCATGTCCAAGACTTCCTCTTGCACTTTATATCTTGGAAATTTCTTAAACCATGTTTATTTTGCAAAACATTGAAAGAGAGTAAGGATTTACTGTGGAAGTAGATATTAGCAGGGCCTGGGGGAAAGCAGAGAACCTTTTATGTATCCCACTGTGCCCCTGTAAAATCTCAGCACTGTCTTACCTCACTTGATATGTATTTTGTGGGCATACAAATCTTAATTGGTTACAGGAACTTTTCTACTCAGTTTAAGTGCAGTTGTCAAATTCATGAAGGGCACCTGCAGAGCTTAAGTCTGCACACAAAAGATGGGATATTTTGTGTTCTGTGGGTGTCAATTATTTATTATAGAAATATTTTTGTAATCAAACTTCATCTGATTTGTTCATGATGGCAGAAGTGATTCTGGATGATTGACTTGCATGTTAATGTGGTACATGAAAAGTGTGGACACATCAGCAATGTTGGAATTTCTGTGCTACAAAACATATGTACACCATAACAGAGCTGTCAGCAAGTTGTAATGAAGCTGACTTTCCTTAAACTGATGTTTTTCACCTATGCAAGATAGTGTGTGGGTTTTACAGTAAATTATATCGGATCAGCAAAGTGAGGGCTGTCTTACTGTATTTTGTGGCTTTTGTATATTCATTTGTGCTGCCTTTGTAATGGGAATTCGTTTGGTAGAACTTTCCTGTAAATTGCAAATGCAAAATCCTCAAACTAAATCCCCAAGCAACTCCTTGCTTCTGCTTCCACAAAATAAAAATAAATTTGGAGAACATGTTTTATTTTAGTCAGAATTATTTTCTCTTTGGGAAGAAAAATCCAGAGGATATCATGGTTTGTTTCAATATTAACAGATGTTGATTTGTCAGACATTTTAGTTTTTGACCAGCTGTATACAGAGGTCAGCAAGACTTGTGTTTTTCCTATTTCCCCCATGAAGGGGTCAACATGACCATGAAAACATGTGACTTTCTAACAAAATGTATCCTTAAGGACAAAAGGACAATTTCCTTTCTGGGCAGGCAGGCTTTTCAGTTGTAATGATATATTTATTTCAGGGCTGAATTTGGCCAAGTGTTTATGAGTGCACACAACATCACTGATGTAAATGCAATGTATATTGTTTGGCTGGGGGAGAAGGAGTGCTGCTCCTGGCATCAAAACAATCAAGGAGATGACTCAGGGAGTTCATTTGCTATCCTGGATACTTCTCCATATATCAGTAGAAGGAAGAGCACTAAAAAGGCTGCTTCTCAGATTTTAATAAGAAGGTCTGTGGAGATTGCACTTTGGCTTATAGTACACTATTTCATTTTCCTCAGTTCTTTAGAATCTCTTCTAATAATGCATCCGTGTGTACATTTTGTGGTGGCAAACATGTTTGAGGTCACTCAGTCAAGTGGCATTAAAAAAAATTTGCTAACAATAGGTCTAAAATGTTGCTGGTAGATGGGTGCAATAGCTCATCTGGTAAACTGATAGAGAAAAAAAAAAAAGCTGTTACTGAAAAAATGTTACCCGTACTGTGTTTGACAGAAATGGCAACAGAAGATGTTGGTTCAGCTCCGTGCCACCAGTGCCATCAGGAGGCAGATGGCATCCAGGCAATCCCAGTCTGGCTGGCCAAGGCTGTTCCAACAGCAAAGATAAAGATAAAGTTGTTTTTCCTGTCCCTGTGTTTAGCATATCCCACACCAATCCAACAGCCTGTTGATAACTGGTAATAAATCTCAAAAACTCACCTGTTCAAAGCAGATCCTTAGCTCTCACCCAGCACTTTCTTGATCTTAGAATGTTCTTGACTTAGAATGGAGCTGTGTTAAGTGTTGGGCTCTTACTCTGCCATGCAGTAGAACCAGATTTGCTGGAAGCTGAAGGCAAGAGGAATTCTTAAATGCTGTCGATTTTAATTTTCTTCCCAATGTCCTGATCCTGGCTGATCAAGTATTCACTGTGTCAGTGTGGTGTTTCCTGGAAAATATTTGCAGTGGTGGGAAAATATTCTATCAATCCCTGAACTTAGCAGGAACACCTGTGTCAACACTGCCTGTCACTCGGGTAAGAGTGGTGCATTCCCTGCCAGCAGGCAGCAGCACAGGCAACCCAGTAAGTGCAAACTGCAGCCCTGAAAATTCTGTCATTCTGGCAGGGGTGGCAAAAAATGATTTTGAGCTGAAAGCTCAGAGCTGGCCATTGCTGCTTTAACTCTGAGTGTGCAGAATTGAGCAGAAAATATCATTACTTTTATGTTAAGTTAGTAGAAAACTGCAAATAACAGAATATGCAGCAGTTTTTTAACTCTATTGAGGACAAAATAGATCTGTATAAGCTCTTCTGTAACTTGTTTGCCAGTGAGGCCAAATTTCATGAAAAAATAGCTCACAGAAATTATTTAAATGTCATTATTTTAAACTTCTCTAAAGGATCTAACTGTCCAAAGTTTTTGTGTTGACACAGTCACTATAAACAGTTCCATGGGAAGGTGGCTCAGAATGAAACTTGTTGATAGGTAGAATTATGGATTTAATATGTTCAACTCCATTAATTGTATCTGCTATTTACTTAGTGTTTTACAAGGCCAAATCATCATCCTAACTGATTTATGCATCACTTAAGCTCTTTTATACTTTCTGATCTTGAAGCAGGACACTGAAATGCTACACCTCATGTTACCCAGGAAGTCAGAGGCAACAAGGTTTGTCCCACAGTCACCAGAGGCACCTGGGGACTTCATCCTCCATCTTACCGTTCATGGAGACCTCTATTGCCAAAGTTTAATTTAGGTAATTTTCCAAGAAAAGACAAACTCTTTCTGTGGGTCTGATGAAACAGAATATGTATAAAAGATAACAAAAAATTATTTTAGGATGGATGAAAGGTGTTCAATTCAGCTGGGAGAATTGACACCCAATAACCACTGACAAACAGAGGTAAACTCAGAGCAGCAAACAGCCACCAACAGTTTAGGTTCTATTTATATCCACCTCGGGAGTTATCTGCATTCTTGAATATGTTAAGCAGCTGTGAGTAATGAAAGAATATGTAAAAATTAATGTTTTTTGGAGGGACAATTAATGAACTGAAGAAGGGCTAAATTTATTGAATAATTTATTTAATGAACAGTTTGACTCAAAAGTATTATGCCTCTGTTGTAGGTTGTAGCTGGACCTAAGGGGCTTTTTATATTTGTCTCTGGTATAAACTGCCTCCTGTATATCAGCAGCCTTCTGGCCTTTTCAGCAGGATGTGAACAGCTAGAAAATGACAGCAAGCAGAGTGGAAACAGTGGGGTTAAGTTCTGGAGCAGCACCACTGCAGCCAAGATACAGAAAGAATAAAAAGGGGATTGAACTTGTAATTGCAGTAGCCAAAGCATCCTGAAGGCTGATGGAAGGGACCTCATGTGCTGTCGTTCAGGCTGTAAATGAAACTTTATTAGTGGCTCAGGTGAAGCTTTTTTGGAACAAGAGCTTGAGCTCCTGTGTCCTGCTGCAGCCTGTCCTGTGGCTGGGTCAGTGCAAGCCAGAGGCTTGACCTGTTTTGGCAGCTCACACACACCTTCTACTCCTTGTAGACACTTCCAGAGCAGCCGTGGTGCAGACATGAACAGCAGAGTATGATGGAGAGGCAGCCTGCCTGCTCTCATGACAGGCTGTTAATAATGAGCTTTTCCCCAGGTGTCTGGGAGTGGTCAGCAAATGCCTGACCTGGCTGGTGAATCCCTACAGTAATTCCTATGCAGTTTTCAGCCTTTCTGTGCTTCAAGTTAGATCTTCTGGGAGAAAAATTTAGATTTCAGTATGTTTGCTGATGCCTGCAGTGGTGTTTCAAAGGAAATGTCTGACCATAACTGGCACACCCAAACCAGGCAGAGCAAATCCACAAATAAGCTGTGTGAATCTGTGCCAAGGAAGGCACCTCCTCAAACTGCAGCGTGTGCCAGGGGTGCAGCACTGCCATTTCACAGCCCCTGGGAATGCTTGCTCCAAGTTAGCAAACAGGGCTAATGAATGATTGTTTTGTTGATTAAAAACAAGTAACATTTGTGGACTGTTGAGAGAATCAGGTGCCAAGATGAAAATGTAGCAGTGTGCTTTGAGCCCTGAGTGGAGGTGCAGCCTTTGGAACTGGGAAAGGATATGGTAAAGAGTAGAAAACAGATCGATAAGGGGCTCGTGGGGAGGAATGTTTGGTGCTGGTTAAATGGGCAACCTGCAGGGAGCTAGAGAAGGAAAAGCTGTATGCAGAAGAATGAGGACAGCTGTTACAAGAAAAAAGGATTTAGCTGCGAAAAACAGGACCACACCTGGATCAAATTTATTTTTATATTAATAAAGAAAAAAAAAAAGAAAACCTGGTGTGAATAAAGCATCAATTTTCCTACATTTTAAATGAGATTTAAAAAAGAACTCTGTAATGGTATTGGTTGCCATGGTGTTAAAGGTGCAGCTCCACAGACAGTTCAAATAACAGGAGATGCTTTTAGCTGCCTATGTGGCTCAGTTAATTTTCATCTGCTGAAGTTATTTAGTTTGCTTTAATTATTCTATATTTGCAGTACCATAAAAGGCCCTAATTCTGACATCTTAATACAGACAGTACTCTTTCTGACTCCAGAGGAAGAAGGAAGGATTTGATGCAAGCTGAACTACTCAGGAGTTGCAAATGTGAGTGCTGTGGCTCTGGGCTTGCAGAGATGTCCCAGAGGTCTGTTTATACAGTGGTTAGGGCAGAACTGAGCAGGGAAACATTGTCCAGGCTCTGGGCTGTGAAGGTGCATGGAAAATCCACAGAAGAGGTGCTGTGTCCTGTTAGCCACAGGCACTGATGCTCTCCCAGGTCTGGGCAGGGGTACTGTTGAGGTTGGAAGATTCCCTCTTGTGTCTTACCAGGTTTTGCCCCTGTTTTGCTAAAGCAGAAACATCCCCAGATGGGCCAGGGGACCTCGGTGAAACTCACAAAACCTGTCCCTTACTTTACTCCAACCCTACCCCAACCAGGCTTTTCGGCTGACTCCTTTTGCCTGTCTTCTCTGGCACTGGCAGTGTTTATTGACCAAATAAAAAGGCTGCTAGTTAGATTACCAAATCTCTGAATTGCTATTAGATTGCCAAATCCATAAATTTTGGGTTGAGTTTTGAAGGGCCAAGCACTTGACTTCTCCCTTGGTACCTGCTGGGAGGTTGTTGATGGCGACACCACTTGGGTGAAGGCTAAAATCCCTGCTCCTGCACTCCAGATTGGAGTAGCATTTCTGCCCACAGGGAGCCTGCAACTTGTTTCAGATCTTGGCTCCTATACAAAGACTGGACTGATCCTGTGCCTTACTACCTTTGCATCTCAGCAGCTTAGCTCCCTCTGTCCCTTTGTCTTTTGGCTGGGAACAGTCATCAGTACTGGCATTGCATCTCTAATCACAAATGATTCTTTCCTGTGCTTGGCTTTACTTAAAAAAAGGAATTACCCCAAAGAGGAAAAGTTAGAAACTGATGATGTGAGATAATGCAGCCCTGTGTAACTATAATATGGCTGTTGTTTGAAACAGGATATCAATAAATGCATTTATAGTGTTTTCTCTCACAATAATAGTTGTCACATAATCTGCAATGAAATGGCATTCAGAGTCTCAAGATCTTTTCCAGCACCCTGTCTATGCTTTACTTTATTGATGTTTTTCCTTGTTCCCCTCAGAAGCATGAGTCAGGAACCCTGTGTTATTAAAAGCAGTCCCAGTTGCACATACCTTTCATTTCCTTTGGATTACATTAATTGCCTGACAGCTAAAAGTGATCTGGGTTTTTCAGTCTTCAGGCCTGGACCGCAAGAAATATTTACCAGCTACAGCAGATTTATAAAGATGCCACCGAGATGCCTTGAGACTAACAATCAGAAAACACAGCAGCAAAACAACACTATTTTTCAAGGTTAAATGCTCAGAATGCTAAAAAAGGAATTGCACATAATAAAGCCAAGCAAAGGTTTGGATTCAGCCGTATTTTCTCTACTTCTGTCACATAAAAACAAAGGTGCCGGTGGTTTAAAAATGATTGCACAGCATCACACAACAATTAGAAAACTAATAAGGGAGCTTTAATTTTAATTCAGTTTTGGTTTTGTAGTTCAAATGTCTGTTAGTGCCAGCCCCCTGCCTCTCTTGCACAGTCATTTCCCTGTCATGCATGCCTGGCTCTGTCTTCAGAAGACTCGTTTAGCTGAGAATGGCTGAATGGTGCTATATAAAGAGCAGCTAACGGGAAGGAGAGATTGACCAGGCTGATGTTAGCAGTCTGGAACTCAAACCTGTCCTGCATGACTTTGAAGGAGCCATTGAGTCTCCCTGCACCCTGTTTCCCAGGTGTGAGGTGCAGGTGATTGCACTCCTCACTCACGGGAGGCTCCCTACTCTGGGAAGTGCTCAGGCTCTGTGGCAGCAGGAACAGCAAAGGGGTTTGGACAGAGGAAATACCCAGCAGCTGTGTCCTGGGAAGGCAGTGATACCAAATCCGCAGGCTTAAATTCATCATCAGCTTTGCAGTGACAAAAAAACAGGCCAGATTCTCATTCAGCCACAGCCACCACTTTTTGTGTATAAAAAGACCCATCCTAAGGCCCATCACTGGCAGAGATGCTGCTCTTGGACCATGGATGTATTTGTGTCCTTTTACCTCCCTTGAAGAAGAGGACTGGTTCCCATATACACAATATGAAGACATTCCCTGCCTTGAAGTGACTTTGTGTTTGCAAGTGAAAAAATGAAACTTTAAATTCAAGAAATAGAAGTTTACTGGTCTTGGTGCAATTTATAAGTCAAAATGAAGTGCTCTGTGTACAAACACTATGGAACTGAACCATTTAAAACTGGTCTGCAAAGGCAGTAATAACCATTCTTTACTGATACCCAGTAAGAAGAGGTGATGTAAAGTATTATGAATTCTTGTCTGAGTGACCTTGTAGCAATTGTTTGTGTTCTCCAGTGTTCCAGATAAATGCTGCACACTTACATATTTATAAATTATTGTCATTTGAAGGGACAGGGCTTGCTCACAGGGGATGACACTCGAAGCAGCACACCAGATCCATCCTGTAATTCTGAGAACCAGGGAGGAGTGAACTATCTCCCAAGGTCGGTGGGGATTTTAAGTAACAGAGGTGTCCACATCCTGGCTGTACTGGTCATAGCTTGGAGGCCATCAGTGTAGATTTTCAGCAGCACGGAAAATCCAGAACTCGTAATTTTTCTTCCCATCAATGCCTAACTCTGAACCTAAGAGAGGCTGTTGTGGACTGCCAAGCTGGTCAAGCAAGCCATCTTCCTGGGGATAGGCAAAACTGCCCCAAATGTAGCTTAAGCTTTCTCAGTGGTGAGGAAATTGTTGAGCCCTTTGCTGCTCTCTGAACTACATCTTTGTAGCACCAAAATCCTGTGCTAGGAGCAGGTTTGGATACCACCTAAACAAGGAAAAAGGGAGGTGAGAACTTCCACAGTGCTTTAGCCTTCCACTAATAACAACTGAGACATCACTGACAGGCACTTCTGTCTTTCCAAGCCTTCCTTGAGGTTTTAATTCCCTTGGAGGGGGATGGAGACAAGTCCATTTGTTGGTGGTTTTCCTGCCAGGTGCTGTGTGAGCGGACTCTGGGTGAGCTGTCCCTCTGAACACCTCACTCTGGGTGAGCTGTCCCTCTGAACACCTCACTCTGGGTGAGCTGTCCCTCTCCAGCTCCCCAGAATTGGGCTGCACAGCAGATTTTACAGGGAGCTTTACACTCCGGTTAACATCTCTGCCATCAGCCTCTGTGTCTGTGAGGATGAGGTACCTATCCCAATATTTTTAAGAAATACATCAGTACTATGAATTAGAAATACTTACAGGGGGTTGAAAATTTGATTTAAACTCTCGTATAAATTGCAGATCTTATTAATTTTGTGTGGGTATATCATGTTGTGACTCCAGGTTTATTCTTCTGTAATGAATATGGAAAGCAGATTTTTCAGTTCTCAATGCACTAGAACATCACACCTGTTATTTTCTTATTTTCCTCCCTCTGCCTTTCAAGTTGGAATGAAGCCCTCTACCTTGGAAATATGTCTGTGTGGGCCTTCAAAGCCTAAAGCTGGCTGCAATAATCCTGCTATATCCATTTTTTTAACCCCTAGAAAGAGCTAATCATGTGAATCATTGCTCATGTGAATCTGAAGTACTGATTTTGTCATTGTTCTCAGTCCAAACTTTCACTGCTTTTGATGATTCAACTCAAACTCTTATCACATGTTCACATTTAGGGAAAGGCTTTGAGGGACTTAAATTCTTCTTTAATCCTGCCTTCAGCTAACAAAATACTCTGAACCTTTAGAACAGAGGAAGAGAGTGTGTGTGTGCATGTCTGCGTAGGCCGACCTGCTGGAGAGATCATTTCTTCAGGCTTTGCCTTATCTGTTTACACATTCAGTAAGGCCAGAGAGGGATTATACCTGGTGATCTCTGGCTCCAAATGTTTAAGTCATCTCTAAACTTGGCAGTAGACAAGGGAATTGAACAATTGCTTTTGCAAATACACTTAAAATTGTATATTTTTCCACATAATTCATTGTCAAAACAAATTGCTTTCCAGATCAGGTACTCAGGCAGAGTACTTGTGTTTGTGGAGGTCTGTCCATTTTGGTATTTTTTGTTCACTTGTTCTGTTAACATAAAATCATCAGCTAAATTGTTTAATCCCTGTGTATTGGGGGAGGATGGGGAGGAAATGGTCTTTAAGTTTTGCACAGTTAATCAAAAGTCCTCTGAGGCTTTGAAGAAACCCCCGACTTTGCGGAATCCTCCTTCTCCCTGCACACAAACAGTCCAAGCTGTCAGTTCTGGGCTCTTTTGTGTTCTCAGCAGCAGATCCCTGTCCCCCTTCTTGTCTGGGCTGTGCTAGGGAGGAAAGGAGAAATCATTACAGTGGGGGAGATGCCCAGGGGAGAGGGGGGCATTGTGCCCTGGGTGACAGCAGTGGGGGCAGCAATGAGGGCAGGGAGCAGCAACGCTCTCGAGGAGCTGGGAAGGGTTCCACGAGCTAAAATTGCCAGTTGTTTATTCAGTAAGTTTTCTCTACTTTAAGAAAATTAGGAAAAGGTAGAAGATTAACTTACCTCTCTGTCTGAGAGGAACAATGCCCCAGGGAGAAGAGACTTAGTCTCCAGAGCAGCCCTGAAATATGAGGGCTGGTTCTGATCTTCCCATTAGAGTGAAGAATTCATCCTTCCCATTCTGAAGCAAACCACATGAGCATCTCACTGAACAATTTGAAGCAAATAGCTAATAAAATCTAGAATAAACGAGATTACGGAATCAAATCATAGAATGCAAAATATTTGTGTAATTCAAAGCTGTTGCAATATTAATGAATTTTATAATAGAATGATTAAACACAGGATTCATTTTCATTTTGCAAATGTGCTTAAGCCTTTAATCTAGCAGGGTATTACAACATAGGTAAATTTTGTTAAACCTTTCTGTGAAAGTATTTTATTTAAAAAAACAAAACAAACCTCTTCCTGTTCTAAGCCCTCATAGTCACTCATTGTTTTCTTTAGCCTCCTCTTCATTGTTTTCTTTATTCTGCTTCTTCCCATGGTTCCTGGCTCACCTGCTGAAGATAAAATGAGACAATATGCACCTGACTCACTGAGCAGTGCAGAACCAAGGATGTAGTTCAGCACAGCTGAAGTCCAGTCGCCTAAAGCACCCTCTTATTCAATCCTGACTTTTCCTATAGTCTGATATAGCCTCTTATATAAAGAGTTTTTATCTCTGAATAATCTTGATTTTCACCATGAACTGTTTCAGGAGCAAGGTCCTACTAAATGCCAGGAAGCATGGCAGAAAATAGCCACAGAAGAAACACAAAACTTAAATCAAACCTCATTTATCTCAACCACTATTTATTTAAATTTTGTTTGTACTTGTTGAAGAGCCAAGCAGAAGGGCAAGCTGTGGGATTTTTTCCTATGAGGTTTTTTTGATCATCCTCAATAGGTTAAAAAAATGATGCTCAAACACCTTTTTTTTCTTTTGAACACAAGAAAAGTTCCAGAACTTCAGTCCAGACTGAGAAAAATTGATTACTCCTATCTTCTGTCTGGTAACTAATGGAGACTTGCTTTAAGTTGCTCTACAGAGCTTTTGTGCTGTTGTAAATCACTGCTGTTGTCAAGATGGAAAAGTTTTGAGCTTTCATGCTCAGCAGTGCAAGGCTGCAGGCTTCTCTGAGCTCTGCGTGCTTGATCCTGGCCAGGAGAGGCACAGATCCCTTGGCTGCAGCATTTGTGTTGGCACATAACCACAGGCTGGGGGTTTATGGATTATTTTTTTGAGGGGGGGGGGGGGTAAGGCTGAGGTTGCCCAGCCCTCTGAATGCCCCTCCTATGGTTTGTGTTTGACTCTGCTCCTGGCCAAGCCACAAACTAGGGCAGCGGTGGGAGCATCTCTCCTGGTTGCTGGACCACCAGTGAAGAAGGAACAGATGTATCAGGCCTAGAAATGTGTGCATATTTTTGTTGCCTGAGGAATTAACTATTCGAACAATTTTTATTGGGTTGTGCTGGATTCATTGTCATGTGTAGTCCTTAAAACTGGGTGATTTTCCTGAAAATAAGATCATCTTTCCTGAGATGGTGTCTGGTGAAGGACTTCCTGGGGGAAATCCTATCACATGCAAGGTGGAGAAATCAGTGACTGTTCTAGTCCCTTTTAACACTAAAATTGATATGAATCAGTGCTAGGAAGGTGTGTGAGCCCCTCCCACCCCTGGGCTACCCAGGAATTGACTGCGTGGTGTTAATGAAGGTGTGAGGTGTCTCTGTGCTTTTCACTCCCCACACTCACACACATCACACAGCATACTGCAGTACTGCTCCATCTCCACTCCTTTGTGTCTTCATACACCTACCAAGAAGGGATTGGTTGTCCTTTTTACGTACTATTCCCCAAAAATATTGTGTATCATAGAGATGACTAATATCATCCCGTTCATCTTTATAACATTGCAATCACTCCACCATCTTAGGAAGGTGTGGGCACCTGTATCCAAGACAGGCTGAAACAAAACAATTCAAATAATACCCTGAGTGCTTTGATGCAGGAGAATACAAAACCTTCCTATAACACTGTAATACTTGATGGGAATGCTTTTGTCATAATGGAAATATAGTCTGTTGTTTTTAATACCAGTAGGATGATGTGGTAGGATCCATTCTTTGCAGGTTGAGGAAAGGGTCTGTTGAAATGGCTTGATTCCTCAAACAAATTGAGATATTTGTAGATCTAAGCTGTACATGGATCTGCACCTCCCCTTTCACTCCTCACAGTAGCATAGCAGAGGTAGCTGTCATTTTCTGTCATACACAAACAGGCTTTTGTGCATCCGTTTGTAAATGTAAACCAAGATTTTGGTTCCTGGCTTCACACCCTGAACACACCACCCTGGGTTCCTTGAAAGACAGTGGGTGCTATGACCATGCTATTGCCTCTTATGAGGACAACATTAAAAAAATTAATTCTGGGGGAAATGCAGGTAAAAGGAAACCCAACATCATTCAAACCCACATGTTTTATTCAGCTTGAAATGAATAAGTAATTTTATTTTCAAATGATCTAAGCCTTTTACTTTTTGCTGCAAAAAAGAAAAGAACAAAATTTCTGTGGAATGCAATATCAGTAATGAATCTTGAAAATATAAAGTAAGGCCAGCAGGCTTTCAGTGCTTCTCCTTCTTTGATTAAGTGCTTGCTGAATTCAATCCAAATTTACAAAGCATGAGTTTGTTATTAATTCAGTTTTCTTTAGCCCAGCTTACAGCACTGAATTCCAGGTAGTAGTTCAGAGCTTGCTGCCTGCAGACAAGGAGGTCAGGAGCAGTCTGGGGCTGGTCCTGGGTTGTGGGGACAGAGGGCAGAGTGAGCTTGGCCACTGCAGAGGTCCTTACTGGGCAGTAATAGCATCGTGTACGCCTGGGTTTAGGATCTGCCCTGTGGCTTTGTGCAGGTTTATGTTTAACAAAGATCTGGCAGAGCATGTAAGGACTGTCCAAGCTGCTTGCAGGGTAAGGTTTGACTACACAGTGATGCTTGATTTCCCTGTCCCAAAACTCCAGACTATGGTAACAGCAAATTCTATTTCCTAACAATGATTTTCTGAAATCACCTTCTCCCCCTCAAGCTCAGTTTTGCACTAGAAATTCTACAAACCAGTAAATGAGTTGCAGGAACAGATGGGGCTAATTGCACCTGTCTGACAGTGCAAATTTTAGCTTTCTGAGCCTTCAAAAGGCTGTGGATCCAAATCAGTCTGCAAAGCAACTGATGGAAAGCCTCTCTGAAAGTCAGGTGTTTACTGGGTATGACTGAGCTCTTCCTGAGGCTGTTAAATCAATGACAGGTGATGAGCACTGCCGGAAATTAGGCTGTGAGAATTTATAAGTCTTAGCTGTGGGAACTCTTACAGAGAGACCTCTGGAACAAGTATCCCACCCCCAAACTCAGCCACCACCTTCTCCACGCACAAATGTTCAATTTAGATACTTTCCTTTCCACACGTATTTTGCATCAAAGAAGTATTTGAACATTCCTGTCAATTTTTTGTCCTTTTCCTCATTGTGTATGCTCACCCTGCCTCTGCAGTTCTGGCTGGGTGGGGCTTTTTTTTTTTTTTTTTTTTTTTTTTTTTTTTTTTTTTTTGTTGTTGTTGTTGTTGTTGTTATTCTCTCCCAAACAAGCAAACCCCTTGGGGGGGCTGTGTGTCACTTGTGCTGTTCAGCTGCAGCAGAGGAGGAAAGGTGAGGTGGGAGAAGAGATTGTGGAGGTGGCAGCAGGAGGTGGGAACCACAATCTGAACAGACTTAGGGGCCTGGGGGTGGTTTGAAGGAGGCCAGAACAGCTAGGCAGGGATTACAAGAAAAGGAATTGCAAGGAACAATTTGCATGCAATTCCTTTCTCTTTGTGGCCAAAGTGATTCTCCAGAGTGGCCCCACCAGTATGGACACAGGAGTGAAGGTGAGGGTGGGTGGGGAGCAGGACTGTCCCTAGAGTGATATGTGCTCAGCCAGAAACCTGGCAAGAGAGGGTGGCATGGAAAGTCAGAGGTAAACAGAGCACTGAAGGTGTTGAGATGACATTTGTACATGGGGATCTTGGGGAAAGAAGGGGAAGAGTGATGTGGTCAAATCAGCAGGTAACTGCCTATGGGGCCAAACTGAGAAGACCTTTCTTTCCTGCACTGGCCATAACAAACCCATTTTATTGATGTTCTGTGCTTTCCTGGAAAGGGATGTGTTTCTCTTTTGCTATGGTTTGTGTAATCCTTGCTGAAGTACTCCTGGGCATTCTACTTAGCTGACACCATATTGTCACATCTCTGTGTGATCTCCTCAGCTGGGAATACTGGGCATCAATCACTGCTGGCTAAGTGCTCGTTTTGAGTGTGACACTGGCAGCCAAATGAGGTTCAGCTGTGCCCAGGGTGAGGGGCTGTGCTGTGGCTGGAGCAGAAATGCAGTGAGGGAGACAGAGCAGGAATGTTCACAGCCTGCCCGGCCATGTGACCTCTCCTGCAGGATCTGATGGATCCTGTGCCTGATGCTGGCTTGGGGCCAAATCACCCATCCTGAGACTTGGCATCTGACACAGGATTTGCATTTCCTCAGCATCCTGAAAGCATGTGCTCTAAGGACAGAAGCAGTTCCACTGTAAATATGGCCTAGCCATCATTTTGAATGGGAATAGAGCCCCTTCAGGATGAATTGCATTCTGCTGCTCCTTTGAGGTGTTAAACTGTTTGGTGAGTGTTTCAAAGCTGAATCTCTGCCATGAGTAGTAGCCTTGCACATAGATCATGCTGCAGGGCTACCCGTGAGCCAGCCGCTCCGTCACGGGCTGTGACTCTTCCACCTGGAATTCCTCAGCTTCCAGCTTGTTCCTCAGATTGCTTAGACTTAGGCATGACTCTGCATTTGAGTGCTCAGTTTCAAGATGGCCTCTGATGTTCAGACACACATCCTAATGTATTTATCCCTAAAGTACCTGGTCCCATGGCTTTCTGGAAATGGAGCTGTTAGTATTTCCCAACCTGGGGACATCTAAGCACACAAGTTGTGATGGAGAACACAGTCTCTCATCCAGCTCTCCCTGCAGTCATGCTAAAATAACTAATTAGTATTTCTTTCATCCCAAAGTCTTGAAAGAAGATGCAATTAGTTTAGGAGGTACCTGGTGTGAGGGAGGGACTGCTTCCTTCTGGTGTTTTGTCAGAGCCCACAAGAGCTGACAGGTTTGGGCAGGAGAAGGAGAGCAGTGATAAGAAGGGACAGTGACAGAACCACCTCTTGGCAATCAAGCAGAGCAGCAGTGATAGCCATTCTCCTTTTCTGAGGCAGAAGTAGGACAGAGTGTCAGCAACTCGCTGGATGACCAAGGTGCTGTGAGAGACACAGGACTGCCAGGTGGTGACACACTGAAGGTGCTGCTGCAGTAACTGGGGTGAGTGCCTGAAACTCCTGCAGCCTCAGGAGAGAAAAATCAACCTGTTTGCTGCAGAGCTGCTCTGCTGCACTGGGCTAGCTCTCCTCCCTTGGAAGTACTTTGATTTTATTGACAACACAGTGAGACCTAGCATTAGAAACACTCAGTCTGCCTCTCAGCCAGCGTTTTCCTAGTAGTGGAGGCAAGCATTTTTATAACCACCAAAATCTGTCTGTGGAAACCGTGACCTCATTTGAGATTATTTCATTTCACAAAGCAGACTGTGCCTTTCTCCATGGCAGTACTAATTCCCCTTGAAATCCTGTCCCTCAGAGCTGTATTGCCTCTGCTCAGGCTGTGAGCCTGTTACAGCTGGATTTGCTGTGAGCATTTGTGTGATTGTTCCCTCATTTCCAGGCCCTGGCCCAGAGGCCGTCTTTGTCATCCACAGTCTCATTTGGCATGAAGATGTTTTCCTCTCAATTCCCTGGTCAGATATTTACCACTGTAACTTTGGCCACAGGAAGGCAGAATTAATGTTTCCTCTTGATGTTGCATCAGGGTATCACATAGGAAGCTGAGAGTGAAAGGCTGGAAGGAGCCTCCAGAGACTTTCTAGTTCAAGGTGCTGCTCTGAGGAAGGATCGAGTCAGCCCACGCAGCTGCCCTGGCACATCACAGTTTAACTGCTCTGCACAGCTGCCGGGAGGGGATTTTTACACATCCAAAGGCAGTGAATCCCAATCCCCTACTACCTTAAGAAAATATTTTTCTTGCTATCCAAAAAGAACCTTTGCTGCTAATAAACCCCTTTTTATTTCTTATGCTTTCTTCCTGCTTCTTCAGCCACTAGGGCTGAATAACCTAGAATTCCTCATCCTTTAATAATGATGTTTAACGTACAGAAAGACTATCAAGCTGTCCCATTGGCTTTCCTTTTTGTAGATCAAACAAAGTGAAGCCACTCATTAGTGCTGATCTTTCCAAACTTTTCCCCATTTGAGGCTTTCCCAAAAAACTTAAATCTCAGAGGATGATGAAAGATGAATGAAACATCACTTCTCTTGGTTACTGGGCCCCATTCATTTAAACTAAGACTTCTTTTTCTTTTCATTTTGGATTGTCGAACCTATAAATATGAAAGGGAAAATCTGGAAATGTGAAACTCTTGCAAACTAAAATCTGTTTGAATTCATATGAAATTTTTTGACAAGCGAAGTTCGAGCAGCTCATCTTTCCATGCTCCAGTTCTCTTTCAGACACTGCAAGAAAGTTACTTAAGGCAAGAACTATTTTCTTGGTCAACTGGCTTCTTCCTTGGAGCCTCCATCTGCAGGCAATGCTGTCTGCAAGCCTAATGTCTTCTTCAGCCTCGCTCTTCATTCTCAGCTCTGTCTGAGGTATTAACTGCCAAAACCCCTTGTTTGTTTCTTCACATAATCCATACTCTTTTTGGAATGACAGTTTAAAAGCAAAGAACCACACCCCAGCTCTGGTAAAGACATGATTTTAACATGATGGATACCATTTTTCATTCTATGTGGTGATATTTCTTGATCATCCTCGTCTGCAATGGAATCCCAAGAGATTTGCCAGTGTGCTGCAAGCACTCTCTCTGTTAGGGAGTGCACTCTGGGGGTCCCATCCTTTTGAGTGACAGTGATGGATAGCCTCACCAGGAATCTCCCACTGCATCCCCTGACTGGCTGAATGCACCACAGAGTAGTTAGGAAATTCTTTGCTGAAGAGAGAAACAATTCTAAAGCATTTTAGAACAGTGAATGGAATGTTTTGCACAGCTGGCAGTTCTTATTTATGACAAGTAATAATTGCCTCAGCTGAAGAAAGGCTCTGAAAAAGAAGGTATTTTCAAAGGGAATTTGGTGAGGCAACCTATCCAACCTTGGATTTGCAGGTTGGATTCTGCAGGTTCTGGGTAGCTTCAAGCAAAAGAATGCTGAGGGTGCTGAGGGGAAGGACTGGGTCTGCAACAAGGCACTGCCTCCCAGAGCTGGTGCCAGACCTGCAGACAGGTGCAGCTATTCCTTCACCAGATGAGGATGGAAATAATTGGATTTTTTGTGTGTTTGTGTTAGTTAGTTTGTTTTTTGTTGTTGTTCTGGGATTTTTTTTGGGTTTTTTTTTGCAAGGTGGGGATGAGGGTTCTTGGGGTTGGGTCTCTCTGGAACATCTAGGCATGAAAGAGCTCCTGCTGTACAGCAGTGTATAGATTCCTAGGCTGCAGAGGATATAATTACAGAAACTCCCTCTGAAATGGAAAGAACTAGACACTAACACGATGAACTATCTTCCAATCCTGTGTTTTCTGATAAAGAAATTTATGAGGTGTATTTGCAGCTAATGGATACATCTTAGTCACTCATGTGTAAATATATGTTGGAATTCAAAAGACCTGAGCTCCTGTGGCTTCACACAGATTTTTTTCCCAGCATCACTCTTTTAAACAACAATTTTCCTTAAGAAATTATAAGACTTAAAGTATATTTGTAATGCTGTAAGATTATACATTTCATGGCCTTTGAATTTGGACTCAGCAGAACAACTGTTTCTGTGTATTGTTTCTCAGTTGGATGGGTTCTGTGAGTACTGCTTATAATATAACACATTTTAAAGTGTCCTGGCAAATACTCTTTTCAAAAAAATTTCCCAATGAATCACCTGACAACACTTACAGCCAACAATGAGCAAACAGGGAGATTGCTTTTCAGGGTGGAGATTAATTTTCTCCAGTTCTTTTGTTGAGCTTCTCTTGATGGGAAGAGAAAATCTACCAAGGCATGTTGTCCTTAGTATCTCTGTAACTTGCAAAGGTATTTTCCTTTCTGCTAAAGACTATTTATTTTTGTGCAGAGAATGTTACATAGCCTGTTTAAAATGGAAATCATACTTTTTATATTTCTTTGCTCTATGGCAAGCATGGGTTCCACATAACCTTGGCTGAGAAGAAGGGTCCTCCAGCTTCTTGGCAAGGAAGACAGAAGAGAGCTGCCGGGATAATCCTGCAAATGTAGGAATGCTCAAGGAGTGCCTGTGCTGTGTGGCTGGAAAGCCTGGGTTTCCAGGCATCACAGTCTGATTCCCTCTCCAGTCTCTGCTGTGCCTCTTCCCCTGCATAGGCACAAAGGAAAGGAGATCAGTGTTTCTTGCTTTGGCTGTGGCATCTGGGCTGGTAACATCTGGGAAGTGGCTGGCAAAGTGTGAGCACCCAGTGAGGTATTTGGCTGGTCTTTTATTCAAACTGGGAGTTATTCTCTGCAGAGATCCTGCATCCTATTGTGTCATATGACATTCTGGGCAGCAGTTCAAGACAAATAAATAAATAGGAACAGTAATAATTCCCTTGTGCTCTTCTCTCTGCTGCAGGATTTTGGGGACCCCCAGAACACATTTCTTCTTGGTCTTCACTTCTGAAAGTGCCTAGAACAGTGAGAAGAAAAACAAGCATTTGGCTCTAATAAAAAAGGACAGTTAATCTTTCCATTAGATCTCACACAGACAAAGGCCAAGGCACCCCAATTTCACATCAGTATGAACAAACCCATAACAGCAAGTAGTTTCCTGGAATCTAAGACCCTTTGGGCTCTTTAGAAAGAAGTCAGCAGGACTTTCCACATGTTGCAACTAATATGTTTTATGTGCTTTCCTGGGCTGAGGAGTCTCATCATTGTTTTCTGCTGACACCTTGGAGATTTTCTGGAACTTTGTGTTCCATTGTACAACTGACTACTTCTGAAAAAGCCATTTTACTGACAGTCTGTAAGGGTTATTCTTGGAAGAGAAATAAGTAACATATTTGTACAGCCCTGTGTCTGCAGGGCTGTGTGTGGGGTCACACAGGGACACCTGACTTGGTGTTCCAGGGCTATGGAGACACGTCTTCATCTGACATCTTGTGCAGGAGTCAGAGCAGAGCTCTGCCTGCTCACATCAGCTGAGGATTCTGCCTTTACAGTGAGAATAAGAAATCACTTTAAATCCCATGCTGCTGCAGAAGCAGATCAAAGATGGTCAGGAATAATGCTCTGCTGCTTTTTGTCTTAGGCTGCACAGGTCTGGGGACTGGAGTCTCAAACAAAAGAAGCTCCCCACTGACTCCCTAGAGCTGGATTTTCAGAGGCAAGAGAATCCCAAATCAGACAAAACACTCTGGTGGGGGGAAGGAAAGATAAGTGTGATGGCCCAAAGGTCTGAAACATTAATATTTTCCTTTTTCTTTTCTTTCCGTGAGAGAAATTTCTGTTAGAAAGGGCCCATAAAATAATGAAAGGTTCTCCAGCGTACTAGCATGTGATTTATTATTCCCAGTTGTGCTTTGTATCTCCCTAAATGCAGCCAGGCAATGGCTTCTACTATTAGGATGCAAAGGTTTGAGAATGGAAAAGAGAAGTCTGAGATAGATTTTGGAACCTGGAAAGTGCAGTCCTACTCTGAAGGGGGTTCTGTGTTTTTCCTGAGAAGGCTGGCATGGGTGGAGAGGGGGGAGAATTGCCAGGCAGCAGAGGTGCAGCTCCTGCCCCTCCAGTGGTGACTTGAATGAGGCTTTGCTGCTCACTGAGACCTGGCCCGGGAGTGCAGGGGTGTTGCAAAAGGAAGATAACAACCAGCTGTGGTAAGAATTGCCTTCCTGGAGGAGAAACTGTGAAAAAGTTTTAATTATATCTCAGGAACCAGATATTATGTGCAGATATTATATGATAGGTTTACCTGCTGCACTGGGGTTTTCCTGTTTTGCTTAATAAATGCTATTTTTCAACATAGGTTGCTGTTTGGAGTGGGGAAAGTAAGTCACTGAACATTGCAAAGAGTTTTTTACAACTTCACAGGTTTCTGGATAGAGACCTGAGCCAATGGTTTGCTTGCAACCTTTATAAACACAACCTTTTGGCAGTCAGTCAGGTCTTGGCAGGAGACTTGCCGTTACTTATCACCAAAGTTTTCATGTAAGCATGTCAAATTTAACTACTTTTTTTTTTTTTTTTTTTTTTTTCCTTTTTTAATTTGGCCTTGATTTTGAATTCTCTCCAAATAAGATTTTTTTAACCTCTGGCTAAGTTTCCTGGGTAATTATTTGATTACTAGTTAAATATAGTTTCTCATGTAGAACATACAGTTGGTTTACACTTCATCTAAGTATCTGTCAGGTTTCTTTCTTGGTGTTTTTTTTTCTATTTTTTTGCTAGGGCTTGTATCTGCCACAATATGATTTGTGTCTTTTTTCAGAGCCAGTGCTAATAATTCATCAAGGATCACAAAAACATCAATGCACAAGTGATAATGCAGGCTGACACTCTTTGGTAAAAGGGGCATCTCCTTGGGAAGGTGGTGCTGAGGTTGCCTCACTCTTTTTTGCCTCACTCTTTCTCCTGTTTCAAGGGGAGGAATGTGCCCATGTGCTGGATCTGGGGTTCATGCCTGGTTTAGAAGGAGAATTTGAAATGCTTGGAGGAAGGTGGTGTGTGTCACCTGCCCTGTGCCTGTCTGCATAACCCACCTATAGCTGTTCCAAGGGAGAAGGTGTTGACAAATGCCAGCATTTTTTCAGAGCACCTCGTAATATAAAACCTGAAATATATTTGCTGTTGTTTTCTGCTGCCCTGGGTGTAGGTCTGTTCCTGGAATATGTATCAAGAGCAACCCCTCTGTTTACAGTTTAAGCATGAGCTATAGAGTACTTACCCCAGCTGCCAGTTTCCTGGGAAAAAGGTTTGCAATGACCATCTATTATCTTGGCTGCAAAGAAAGTAAACTCTTAACTGCACATGAAATTAAGCGATTCTTTTCTAACAATTGGAGTTTGGGTTTGGTGATAGTAAGTGTGGGTTTGTGATTTAATAGGTCATTACCTACTTTGCCCATAATCACAAAGTAATAAATAACTATTGGCAAGATGGATAATAGCTAGGTCTGAAAGGCATGAAAAAGATAAAGCAATAGGCACAAAACCATAATTTATATTCATAGAAAATGGGTCCTAGCCAAGAAGTGCGATTTAAACTGATAGGAGAGCAGATTTTTATTAGATGCCTCTGATTTCGAGAATGTCTGAACACCTACTTTCACAAGAGCTTTTACAAAACGTGTTTTGGACATGTTACATGGGAGTATCCCTTTCTGAAGAGGTAACTCCATATCTCATGGACCCAGACTTCCCAAGACACCTCTGAAAGACCACTCCAGGTTTTTGGGCCTAATTAACCAAATGCTGTCAATGCTTCATTGTTCATTTGCTGCCCCATTCAACACTTCTTGCAGCTGCTTTGAGTTGTTCTGACTTCTGGGACACAAGATGCAGTTCCTCATCCCTTCCTTTCTTGTGATACTTTACTCAGTTCATGTCAAACAAGCAGTGGCATCATTTATAATTTTATGCTTTCCCAGCCATTCTTGTTCCCTTCAGTGCAACGTGATAGTTAAAATATTGCAGCATATCATATTGCATCAGTTGTATCATAAACTCATCACGTTTTTTTATTATCTCTAGATATGCTGTGCAGGGCTCCAGGCTTGCTTTGTAGTGTGCAAGAAAATACAGGAGAAACTGAAATCCAAATGTGGCAACAAACCTCCCCAGGGCTGGGCAGGGAGGATGGCTGGCCATGGTGCTCATCACCAACTCTTGAGATCATCATTTGTTTCTTCTCTGCCTCTCGTCTCCCCTTGATTGGTGCCAGAAAATGAAGAGGCAGGCAATGTGTAGATGCCTTTGATGTGGTCTAGTTTTGAAAATGTGAAAATGCATTTGTGCAGTTCTGAGCCTGACATCAATGTCAGCTGGTGGCTTTGTTCAAAATTTTGGATTAATCAAGAGGAAGTACCAGTCCTTTTCCTTCTCAGAGAGGTTCAAAGAGAATATGTCTTTGCATATTTTAAGGAGGTGAGGAGATGGGGGCAGGAGTGAGATGCCTGAAAAAGTGCCAGTGGATGTTTGTTCACTCTGGAACAGGGAGAAACAAAAAAAAACCTCTTCCATATTTCTCACCAGCCTCCCCCGTTTCCAATACGCTCGCTTTATATCAGTGAACTTTAAGAACAAAATGTGCTCAGGGAAAAGAGATTAAAATTGCAAAGCAGTTTCCTTTCCTATCAACAGAACTGACAGAAAAAATGACAAAATGCTTGGGGGAATGATTAGAGAGAGTGAATGTTCTCATTCATGTCATGTCGTATATTGCTAATTTATATGTATTTGTTTTCGTACCAATCTGGCAAATTTCAGGAAAGAATCTGCCAGGAATCAATGGGAAAAATAGGCCTGTATTCTTTTGGAAATTAATAATAAGTATTTGCTGTGTTTTATTTGGATTTTAACGACATCTGCAGTGAGTGATGGATACCAGAAATGGAAACAGCCAGTGAGGAGGGGAGGAGGCTCACGCAGGGCTCTGGGGATTTGGGACCTCTTGCTGTTTCTGCTGCTGGGTGCCCTCGATCAGCCAGTGCACCCTCCTCCAGTGTTCCTTTTTTTCCTACATCTTCCATGAGGGAGGAAGGCTCCAGGCTTTCCATACCTGCTAAATGTGCTCTTCACTATTGCCTTTTTGGGGTTCCTTACATCCTTTCCTCTTGTTCCTCCTTTCTCCTTTCCTGTCCCTCAAGAAATGGCTACTGAGAGATAGAGCAGTTAATAAATACAAAATTTCACTCTCCTTACTCATCTTTTGGCCACTTCAATTTTCAATGTGTCACTAGTTTGCAAATACAAGATTTTCACCTCATACTTTGACTTTTCCTTTCATTTTCACCCCGTTATTTGGTAACATTTCCATCGGTCACTCTAAATGGCCTCTAATTTCTTCAGCTGTAATTTTGTTGCTTTTTCCATAACAAGTAGGGAGCTATTTTAGGTTCCAGTAACTCCAATGATTTCAATGACATGAAGTTGAATTAAAATTGTCCTCAAAAGCCTGAGGAGAAAAAAAAGAAATTAGTCTGGCATGTTCACCTGGCTTCACAGAATCATTCAGGGGCCCAAACCCTCTTGATTTCTGTGTCTTTGGAGATTTGCCTTTAATGCTTCAATATTCTGTGAAGGTGCTGATTTAATTTAACTATCATTCAGCCTGGTTATGCACATTAATTTTTTCAGTCTTTCCTGGTAAAGTAGAACCTATAACTCCTTAATCACTTCTGTTACTGATTTTATCTCCATTGCATCCCAACCTGAATTTTTTGGCAAGGTTGTTGCCTTCTAGGTTTTTCAGCCTGATTGTCAGGAACATGTTATGTCCAAGAATAGACTGGAAAATATGGTTCTTGCTAGTCTGTTTCTACAGAGAGGAAATTAAATTCAATGCAAAGAAGCACTTGCTCTCTATCAGAACTCAGTTAATGTCATGAGAAAGGGAGAAAAAAAAAAGGTGCCTCTGAGGGTTAACAGTGAGGAAGTTAACAAGAACCCAATATGGGAACTCAAGAGAAACACCAGATGAAAGAAAGGCAGATGGTATATCACCCCAGCAAAATCTTGGGCTATTTTCCTGCCTGAATCCACCGATTTGATCTGAGGAATGTGCTGTCTCTGATCTGTGCAGCTCTCTTTTTCAGAGGTTGTCAAAGGTTTGACGTTGGCACAAGGCCAGTGCCCTTATAACGATATACTGTCTCTGGTATCTTTTGTGAGATGTGACCAAAAACAGAGTAAAACAGTGTCTAATTTAGAAAGTAAAAGGAAAAAAACTTTATTACTTATAATAGGCAAAGAAGACACATACAGAAGAACATGGAAACTTTAAAAAAAACACTCTTCCTCTCCCTCCACCAGTTCTCAACTTAACAAAGCAAACTGAAAATTCTCCATCACGTTACCACCTTTTAGATAATTAATTTTCAGTCTATTACCACTCTTCTGATAATTAGTACTCAGTTCGCTGAGGAGAGATAGGAGTCCTTCTTGTACTACATCGTGGCCTCTTCTTCCATGTCCAGTGCTCTTACCACTGTGCATGGACCAGAGCTGCTTCTAGGGTTTTTCTCTTTAAAGATGCTTTGGTTAGTTCCAAGAAACGACAGCTTTTCAAGTTTGGGACACTAGTCCCCCCCAATATTACCCCCTGGGGCCGAGGGGCCTTGAGAACAGAGCTTTTCTTCTCATCTCTGTTCACACTACTGTCTACTCTTGGCTCCAAGCCAATGTCTCTCCCTAGATACAGTTTCTATGTTATAAGGAAAAAAAAATGAGTCCGTCCATGGTTATACAAAAGAGTCCAGTCAAAGCCACTCTATCATCTCCTCCCACCTAGGATTCTTTTCAGCGTTCTCTGACAATCTTCTACTTACACAAACTTTCATCATCTTTGCTCAGTTCTTTCTATCTGTCTTCTTCAAATTCAGGAGGATTAGCATTTATAAAGTTTCTATCATTTACAAAAAGGGTTAAAATCTTGGGCTTTGTTTCTCCAGAACTCTCACGGTATCTTTGCTGCTGGGCACTCTTCTCGCGCCACCCCCCCATACTCCTTCGGCCGTGCTGTCTAGTTGTTGATATCAAATTTCAAGGTGACGAAGATCACACACACGGTTTCTCAGTCTCTTTCCGGGGGGGAAGGGGGGGGAGGGAAAGGGAAAAGAAGGCTGTCTGCCACCTTTCTATCCTACAGGATTTTCTTCTCCCCTTCTGTGCCCGAGGTTCCGGCCCTACCTTGCCCAGGCCGCATGGCTTCCCCTCCCCGCCCAGCCAGCCGCTGGGCAGGGGAGATCCCTCCGTCCTCAGGGACCGGAACCAAGAGAGAGCTTTCCGGGGAGCCCTCTGCTTTGAACCCCTTGTGTTCTCAGAGGCGGATCCTTGTCCTCAGTGGCCACACCAGGTGCCAGTCTTTAAACCTGAGCACTCATTGGTTTGACCACTGAAGTTCAGAAAAAATTCATTTTTTTCCAAACTACGACAGAGGTGCTTTGACAATGCATCTCACCCTGGCTGAAATTGCCTTTGCACTGTCAGAGCTGGGCTGCAGAGGTGGCTGCAGCAGGGCTGGGATGCTGATGGCAGGGGCAGCTCCCTGCAGCACCAGGGCTTGCTTCCACAGGGGAGATCTGCCCTCCTGCCTGGCCAGGCTCACTCTCAGAGCACGAGTGTCCTGTGGGGGCCCTTGTCCTGGGATAACCCATCACTTTACTTCCTTGGCAACAATGAGAAATCTCTCAGGTGACCCAGGGAAGGGCTGGGGAGGGCCCAGGTATCCTGCAAGGGCTGCAGACCAGCATAGTTGAGGAGAAGGATCCCTTTCCTCACCAGAAAGTTTCCTCTTTCCAAAGGACTTAAACGGGACAGAAATGTGTGATGGAATGGTGGAACTCCTCCATCTCCCCAAACCACTCTATGGTGAGTGCCAAGACTTTATTTCCTCCATCCTGTGGGGATTTTCAGAGCTGGATATGTCTGGCATGATCATGTCATACTCTGGGGCTGGGAGGAACATCAGCTCAGCGTTTTCAGTGGAAGCAGGAGCAGAATTAACCCAGTTTATCCTAAGGCTTGAGTGTGAGAACAGGCTGAGGAGGAGATCTTGGATTGGAGGGCTGATGGATGAATTCACTGGAACTGTTTGAAGCCTTTCTGTTTGGCCTGGCTCTTCTGTGCCTTGGTGCAACATAGGAGCCACCAGCAAGACAAATCCGTGTGTTTAGCAAAAAAAAAAGAGGAGATTAAGGGATAGGATCTGTGAATTTTACCCATGTTATTCTGGAGGAAAAAGTGCTGTAAAGAGAACACAAACAATTAGGGCATATGCTGAGTTTGTTTATCTTCAGAAGCCTGTGGTAGGTGTGCCAGTGCGCTGGTGTTCAGCAATTAACAATAAAGGCAGACAGCAATTAACCACATGTCTGCTGTGAGTGGTAATGCAAGTTATTTGTATTTAACCTTCATGATTCATGAGCCACTTTCATTCTGGGAACTAAAGAGAAAGGGAAGGAACATCTTAGAGCCTGATGTCACCATGTGAAAAATGATCAGACTTCAGTAGTCAGTAATGAAAAAGCTTATATGCATAAATAAAAATATATAGATTTTTCCCCATTATTGGCAAATGAAATATAATAATTTATCATACATATACATATATATATACACATACATACATATAATTTTTTTTTTTTGTAATAGTGGAGCTGTCTTTCTGGGAATTTCAAGCTGCATTTGCTTTCAGGATCTTAGCTTGTATTTGTAGTGATATCAGTGGGAAAATCCTTATCAGTATCAATGGCTGTTGCATTTGGACTGCTGGTATAAACACCACCATAGGACCTGTAGGCTTTAGAAGTGTGGTGGGGTTTTTTTTTTTTGTTTTTTTGTTGGTTCTTTTTTCCCCATGTATTTCTCAAGAAATTAGACTTATTTAGGAAAAGCAGCCTTTATAGGATTCAGCATTCAAAGGAACATGATGGGACACCCAGACGGTTGGAATTAAGCCTGTTCATCTGCCACATCTTTTTCAAGAGTTTTTGAACTGACATTCAGCCTTCATGATTAATTGTCACTGGGACAAGTAGAGAGCTGGGTCTTTTATAAAAAAATATCAGGGCCATAGGGGAAGAAGAGCAAGGAAACCAAAGGATACCTGTGTTATTCTCTATTAAAGAAGAAAGAGCCACTGCATCAGGATTACAAACACTTTAAGATCACTTTTTTTTTCCCCTGAACCAGAGTTCTGTCACCAAGATTGTTTTTGGTGGCATGAGGTTTAGCAATAAGTTCACCTCATTGTAGGTAAACAGATACATTTTGGACAGTTTTCCATTGAGCAGCAAATAAATCTAGGCTTAAATGTAATGAACTGGCTCCAAAAGTATACTGGAATATTGATTTTTGTGAATTAATAAGACATTGTTTTCAGGTTTTTATGGATTAATACTTAGCTGCAAGCTGCTCAGGATTTGGGTAGAGAATATCCTAGCTGTAAAATGCAATTTTATTTTGGAGATGGAAACACTTCAAGATGGAACAATTGGATTGGTGGACAGATTGTATTAAAGGGTAGCAAGAGAGAGACACAAAGTGCCTTTATTGCTTATTCTTTCAATACAAGTAATAAGTATTGATGGCCTAAAAAAAATCCAATGAAAGTTTTTTTTTGAAAATAGAGTTTGGAGGGCTGTTAGAATGTCATCTTAGAAAAACCAATTAAAATGAGATATTTTGACAGGAAAACAATAACTTTTTTAGCATAAAAATAAATAATTTAAATTGCGTTCCCGTTTATGAGAACGGGAACGTTTATATAAGTTATGTATAACTTAGCTTAGAATCAAAACCTTATTTAACACTTCTAGCAAAATGAAATCTGCTTTCCTCCTGCTGTCCCTGTTTCCACTGGGAACTCCAAAATTTTCCAATAAGAACTTTTTCAAAGGTGAATTTTCTCAGAGGAATTTTCTTTCAAATCCATCTAATAACCCCCATCAGGGAGCACTTCAGATGTTCCACAGTGGGATGAAAAGAGGTCAGGGTATTGTAAGAGGAGCTGAAGGATGAGAAGAGTGATTTGAGTTGCCAGATTTGTGGGGGCAGCTCAGCAGTGGGCTAAGCACACTGGAGAGGTTGAGGGGCAGAAACAAGAGCATATTGCTGTGCCTGTGCTCACCCTGGGAAGTGCCTGTGCTCACCCTGGGAAGAGTCTGTGCTCTGGGTGCCTTTGAGCTGCCAGGCTCTGCTCAGAGGAGGGGCAGAACTGTCAGCTGGCACCAGTGGGAACGGTGTTTTGAGTTGTACTCCACCAAAAGGATTTACACCACAGCCTTTGCCAGAAAGCAGCACAGCTGGTGAGGTGAGCCATCCTTTCCTTGTCTGTAATTACTGAGCTCTGCTAATGCCTGTCCCAATCCCAAATGGAATGATGGGGTAGCTGCACTGGTTTCACAGGAGTTAATCCTCAAGGCCATAACCTCTGTGACAGAGCAGTCACAAACACAACAAACAAATAGCCAGTGGCATGGCTTCAAGAAATGTGTTCCATCAGATGTTCTCCTTCCATGAAAAGACCTGCAATGGAGCATTCCTGTAGGGAACAGGTTGCACTTGAAATGCAAATCGAGTTCAGTATCATCAGAATTGTTAGTACAGTCTTTGGTGCTGCTTGATAGACAGCACGTGGAGCCTTGACACCTGGCTGGTTGGGCAGTAATAAAACACTCAGGCAGCATTTTAACTGGAAGACAGTGAGCAGAGAGCTTCAGGAGTGGGCAAACTCTTGTCTGTGAGTACTTCAGGAAAGATGTGACAACCTTGAGTGTCCTTCGATTGCAAGCAATCTTTGCTGGATCTCAAGGACAGGAGTGTGAACATTTCTGGTCTCAAACTCCAAACACATTGTGCATTGCTATCAAAGCAGGGCTGCAGGAAGCACAGCTGAGCACAGCCCATCAGGCAGAGCGTGCAGCTGAGCTCTGGGGAGGGATTTGGTGTGCGGTCACAGGATTGCCTGTGAGAGCTCCTTGATCAGAACAGAAATATTTAATCAGGTCTGTCTCCTGTAACTGTCATGTAGAGAAAACAAGGCTACAAATTGGATTTGTGTGATCAATGGGCAAGAAAGACCACTTTATCCACCTTAGCAGTGCTGACGTACAGCACTAGGCTTTGGTGACAGCGAGGTGCCCATACTCTGGCAGGCCAGACTCTCTCCTGTCTGGGGACACAGGCTGTTCTGGAACCTTATGTTAATCATTTTAAAATTTTAACCACAGTCTTGCCTTCTTGTATGCCAATAGAAAACCAGCTGTTGAGTTTAGAAAGAGTATGATTTTTCTTACAGCAAAATCAAAGGAAGAATTTGCATTGATTTCTGAAAACAGGTATTGGACCTGATTGGTCAGATTGCACAGCAATGTTTGGGTACATAAAGATATGGTCTGGAATTTATTCATGTACATGAGTGAATTAGGAACCTGCACACAGTTTTTTGAAGTCAAGGGCTACAGTGCAGAGAATGGTATAGGGGTCTGACTCAAACAGAAAGGGGCTCAGAGCCTGAGCAAATCCTCTGCAGCCAGGTCTGGCACCACAAAGACCCTGTTAAATACATATTCCAGACTTGACACTTCATAGTTTCCAACACTTGCAAAGCATGAGCATCACAGCAGGTCTTACTGAACCTAATAGCACAGTAAATTTAGTAAATAAATAAATAACATACAGCCATGTCTGAACTTTGTGTCTTACTGAGAATTGGCATGGTGACTTGGCAGGGTCTTTGAGAGGTTTTCAGTTACCTTGATGAATAACAAAATTATTTTTAGTATTATCTCTCTTTGCCTATTATAAATTGCTTTGTAAAAGAGGGACTGCCAGTTACAGTCTGTCCATCTCCCCATGAGTCTGGAAGAGGTGGATGGGATGAAGAGTGCAGCTGTGGGACCCCCCAGAGCATGAAGATCTGTAGGATCCATTTGGAGAGGGGCATGACTGAATCCAGGTATGAGAGGGCAATGGGTCATGGATACCAAATGACAGGTGCAGCAGCATCCACTTCTGCTAATGTTTGCTTTGTGAAACAAAAAAAAACCACCAAAAACACCTAAACCCCAGAGACTGGGATCTACAGTGACAATTCCTTACTTCAGGAAATGAAGCTTTTCTGAACAATACCATCTTCTGTCATGCCTAATCAAACTAATTAAAGAACACTACCACACTTTATTAATGTAATTTATCTCTTGCCTGAGGTGAACTCTATTTATGCTCCAGTTACTCAAACATCACTGTTCTGTGTTTGAAGGAATGATGTTATTCAGTGATGTTTGTGTTCCGCAATATCAGGCAGTAATTGAACAAGCACCTGGGAAATTGTGTATTTCCTGCTCTGGAAAAGCTTCTTTGTGGAATGTGTTGTTGCACAGGTATGTTGGTGAACAGGCTGGACTTGGACATGTCCTTATTTGAATGGCAACTGGAAGTCTACACAAGCCAAACCTTTCAAGGCGAACAAGCCAAAATTCATCTGTAAGCATTAAGCCTGTGAATGGCCTGTTTAACTGAACACACATCATTTAATGAATTGGGGTTGGGAGGCCAAATTTATTCCAGCTGAAGATTTGGCAGGGAAAGGCTAATATATGCTGAAGGAGGAAGGAAGGAAGTTAGTTAGTTCTAGAGATTAAAACATCAAAGAAAATGTCAATAGAATAAAAGTACTTATTTTAAAAGATAATAATGTCTTCCATGGATATGCCTCTGATGTAGCCACAGTTGCAGGGCTCCTAGGCACAGTATCCACCTGGCTTTTGTGCCAGCTGGAAGAAGCAGCATAACTTAATTTATGGAATAGGACAGCATGCAACAATGGAAAGCATTGCCCAAATCTGACTGAGGGGTTTTCCTGGTGATTGCTTGCAATTTGTTGCTGTCTGCTTGATAAAAGCAGAAGATAGGAGGGAGCAAGGGAAGCAGCTCAGAGGTGCCACAGGCCTGTCCTGGCCAGAGGTGAGGCAGCTCCTGGGAGTGCAGGCTGGAGGCTCAGGGAGCAGGCAAGGAGGGGCAGCCTCCTGCCTTCCCTACAGACCTGGCTTTGTCGGCTGAGCTGGGCTGGCTGAGCTGGGCTGGGCTGAGCTGAGCTGGGCTGAGCTGGCTGGGCTGGGCTGAGCTGAGCTGGGCTGAGCTGAGCTGGGCTGGGCTGGGCTGAGCTGGTGGCTGAGCTGAGCTGGGCTGGGCTAGCTGGCTGGGCCTGAGCTGGGCTGGGCTGAGCTGAGCTGGGCTGGGCTGAGCTGGCTGGCTGGCTGGGCTGAGCGACGGGTGGGCTGAGGAGCTGGTGGGCTGGGCTGGGCTGAGTGGGCTGGGCTGGGCTGAGCTGGGCTGGGCTGAGCAGTGGGCTGGGGCTGAGGGCTCAAGGTCATTTTGGCCACCTGTCCGTGCTATTTGCCCTCATTTGAGGCCAGCCCTGCTGGCCTGAGAGAAACCCCTTCTGGGGCTTGGTCTTAAAAGTACCCTTGGAAAGGACATTGCAACTGGTCCTTGCCTGCCCTACCTCACCACGTTCTAGGTGGTGGGATGGGCCCTTCCCTGCCAGGGACTGACTGTGCCTGCTCTGAGGGCGCCTGAGATTTGCAGAATCCAGAACTGGTCCCAGCTCATGTATGGCACGTGCAGGGTTGTGGGAGAAACTGGCACAGGCACAGAGAACACAGTGGGAAGCAAACCTGATTTGGGACATGGAAAAGCAGACATCTCACCTCGAGCTGAGGTTTCATCTCAGGCCTGCAGGAGCAAATGTTGCCAACCCTTTTCAGTGGCACTCTGCTGGCTCTCTTCCAGCCCATACACTGGGCATTAGTGCAGTGACTGTGCAGTTGTATTCAGATTGATTTAGAGAATTCCACAACTAAATTTAAAGCCCCATTAAGTAGGATGATGTGTGGGGAACAGTACCATGTTATTTTTATTTTTTTTTAAACTTGGGTTATGTATTTACTGCTTTCCTAAGTGGGTTCTTAAAAAAAAAATCTGACAACTGATTCTGTCTTGTAAATAGGTCCAAATGAATTTTATTGAGATTTTTGTGTAAATGTTTTCTACCCTGCTCCCAAGTAGATTTTGGCAGTTTAAAAAGCCTTCTAAGAAAAAGGAAGAAGGAGCTTTTATTCCTTGTGAATAAATGAACTGCAAATTTCCTTGGGTAGTGGTTAAAACTGTTTTGGATTTTCCTAAAGAGAACAATGGCTCACATCCATTGATAAAGTACACCTTAGCTCTGTATTAATAACAAGTGCAGTGGGCTGCATCAGATTGCATCTGCCATTGAGAACACAGAGGCTTGTTTGGAGGACAGAGCAAGACTGAGCTCCCAGCATGTCGTGTTTATGGCTCCAAAACCAAAGTACAGATTGGAGATTTGTCCCAGGTCAGAGTCTCCTTGGCAGCCTGTGCACTGTTGCATATCAAGTGCTCCTGCACAAAAAAGCTGGATGGCCAAAAAAAAAAAAAAAATCCTGGTGCTTTAAAGGCAATCCCTGATGTCCCACATGTTCTAGGGACATGCCCCCCAGAGAGACAGCTCAAAATTTAGGGTGAAAACAAAAAGATCCCCAAAGCCATGATAAAGATCACAGGATGATATCTAAGGTGCAAACTGGGAGAGCCTGTGGTAAAACAATAGAAACTGTTTTGAAATAGAAAAACATGACTGGGAAGGTAACTGAATAGCATATTGAAAATGCTGATTTTTCTTCCTGATGATTAAAACAAGAAAAATCACACTACAGAGCTGATCATTAGTGTAACTGTGATTTTACTGCTATGTAGAATAATCTCTTTCAGCAGTGGAGAAATGGCAAGAAATATGCCAAAGATAGAGGATCTATTAACAGATAAGTCAGCTGGGGCAAGCAGAAATTCATGTAATATACCATGAGCATGATGAGATCCAGAAACACATAAAGACTGCAGAAAATGGTAAAATGCATGACACAGAAAGCAGTCATTCTGTTGGAAAAAGCTGTTATAGAAACACAAAGCTTTGGCAGCTCATGCAATCAAGAAACAGCAATTAATTGAAACTGGAAGAGATATTTTTCCAGATATAAACCTGGCTTTATATTTAGACAGGGTTTTTTAGCTGTTATTTATCTGGAGGCTGTTTGCATATTACATCTCCCAAGTCCTTGCTTTGCACCTGTCAGGCTCCCCCTGGCACTGCTGCCAAAGGCTCTCCAGAGGCTGTGCTCACCCAACAGCCTCCTGGGGCAACTGGCCCTGCCTGCCACTCGGTCCTGCCCTGCTGCAGGTGGTGGCAAATCCCCACACCCTCAGTGTGGGATCCTCCTGTAGCACAGGCAGGCAGGAGTGGCTCTTGCTGAACAAACAATAGCAAGTGACTTCTGGTGCCTTGGACAAAAATTTGGCAGCACAGATTTTCATTAAAAAGGAAACCTGAGTATCTAAGATTTCTGTCCTGAAATCAGTGACCTGTGCTTGGAAGAGGGTAGGATACTGTAGTTCAAAAGAGTCTCAGCCTTGCTCCTTGCCTCAATAAAAACGAGGGGAAGCAGGATTGCAGCTGAAAGGGAATTGGGTTTGGATGCTCCACAGCACTGCACAGAAATAAAGCCCCCTCTGCTCCCCTCTCCAGGAATTGTCTCCCTGGGGCTCAGCAGGCAGATGAATCGCAGAATTTAACTGGTTCAAGAGAAGCTGAATGAAAGACTTTAGTAACCCTGCCAGATTTATTGCTTTATTCATTATTTATGCAGACAGCAGCTGCAAAACAGATTTAGGGACTGACTACAGTCAATAAATGGCTGACAAGGCCCTGCTTTGACACTTCATGGCTGTTGTACCAATGTGCTAATTCAGGTACTGGTATCAGAAGCAGCCCCCGCCCAAATCTAATGACCCATTGTGAGTGAAAGCAGCAGAGCAGAGATGGAGCAGTGCCCTTGTCCTGGGGCTGTGAGGGGTGCACAGCACAAAGCAGGTGCTCTTCCTCCAGCATCTGTAAGGAAATACAGATACTGTATGGGAAATCTCTTGCTTAAGTTATGGGGTCCCTGTCCTTCCACCGTGCAGGGTTGCAGTGCTCCCAGAACCTTCAGGGACTTTGCTGTGTCCTCCTCTGGGTCAGGGCTGCTCACAGGGGCCACAGCAGCAAAGCTGCACCTAGGCAAAAGAGGAGAGCTGTGTTTTTTTTTTTTTTTTTTTTTTTTTTTTTTTTAGTGAGGCAGATAATGCATTTTGTTCCAGTTAGTGTGATGTTTCATACATCTGTCTTGGCCAAAACAGTGCTTTAATAATAGATGTGGGGAGAAAGCACTGACTGAAGGCTGTGTCAGTTGTATTTCGCTATTGCTGAACGTCCGATGATGATATGGCCTCTTGGCATAATTTGAATAAGATCTTAGTGTCCGTGCTTTTAGGAAATTTATCCCGTTTAAATCCCTGTCTGGGTGCAGTCAGCTGGCTCCTGGGTGTGTGCAAGGGGCGGTTTGGGGGTGGCACACCCAGGCTGTCCCTGCCTGCCCTTGGGGCAGCCCTGGTCCCCACGGGCACGAGGAGCTGAGGCAGGTGGAGATGCCAGGCTCGGGCTGGGACCCGCCCTGGGCTCCTCTGCTGCCTGCTCTCATTAAGCATCCTGTGGCACTTGGCAGCAGCAGGGCCATTAACCTTAATGTCCTGGCCAAATTCCAGCCTGCCGAATTGCACTCTGCCCGCGAGGCTCTATATTCCCCGGGAAGATTCGGGGGTGGAAATGGCTCTTCCCTCCCTCTCCTAAGCAATGTTGGGTGGTTTAGTGCTGAAGATGAAACCTGTTTTATTCAGAAACCTAAATCTGGATTTAAGGATGTAACAGAACAGAGTCTTCAAAGCAATGCTCAGGCTCCCGAGCAAACCCAGGTGCAGAAAGTGGTTTTTGCCTTCCTGCAAATTTTTCACATTCCTTTATTAAAAACAAATCTCCTAAAATCTGTTTAAGATCATTACTTGTAGCAAACAAAAATACTTCACACAAAAAGGAAACAGATGGTCCTGAATGTTGAAGATCTGTTTGAAATGTATTTTCAGCCCACTGTCTGGAACTTGTTTTGAGTTGTAAAGAAATCAAAGTTTAATTTCAGGCTATGCAACACTAACATTGTGTAACCAGAGGATTCTCCCATCTTAGTGTATCAGCCTAAGTGGGGGTCTCTTTCTTTGCTAAAGGGAAGTATTTATTCATTTGTTGGAAGGAAAATAACACTGGGTCTGGGGGCTTCTTCTTTGGGACCAAATTGTTCCAACATTAGAATAAAGAAGTTTTGCTGTTAAGCTTGAGTAGGCAGAAAATTTGCATTATCTGAGCAGACTTGGCCCCCTACCTGTGGTAGGGTGCTCCTGGATGGTCCCTGCTGACTTCACATTTACACTGGAGAGTGAAAGCTGGGGAGTTGTGCCAAGAGCCTCAGACAGCAGCTGGACCCTGTGTGTACAGTGCTGTAGCCTGCAGTGCCTGAGCATTTCTAATGTCTCTGAATTTAAAGCTGTATCTGGGAAAGCACAGACTTTAAGCAGAAGCAATGGTTATGGTTTTTCCCACAGGAACACCTCAGGAGGTTAATTCAATCTGTGTTGCTCAGACTCCATGGTTCCTGCTGGCACATCATCCAGTTCTCATAGTCAGTGTCCTGCCTCCAGCTGAAACAGAATATGGTGCTTTTAAAAAAATTGAAAAAAATTCACACAGCTGCTGTCAATGGAGGACATTGAGCTCTTAGCTGACCCATGGACATAGCTCTCATCAGAAATTAATGGATGGAGGAGGAAAACCTGCAGCCAGAGCTGAGGCAGAGGAGGGGCTGCCTGTGGGTGCCCCAAGGACAACATCTGCAGGGCAGGTTTGCCCATTTCTTGGACTAAAAATGGAGTAAAAATAAGTTATCACCACATTGGTCAGGGCAGAGTTCATGAATTTGACTTTTCTCTGGCACACCTGAAGTTGCTGAGCAATTGGCAGGTAGGATGTGAGTGATTCTGCTTCTCTCTAGAGCCAGCTGTCCAAGGTTTCCCAGAGCTGGAGCTCTTGGGATCTCTGATGCTTTTCTGCCTGGTTGGATGCTGGAAGTCTTTGTAGCAGGACAACAACAAAAGTGAATTAAGTGCATTTGAAATGGAGCTCTAAACGTACAATTTCAAGAATTACAGACTGTTGAATGAATTTATACTTGAATAACATCAGTGAATACCAGTCTGGTAGTCAAGCACCTATAAAAAAAAAAAAAAAAAGTTGTCAAGTAAAGGGGAGTTTTTTTAGAAATTAATGTCTTGTAGGTTTTTTATGTAATGTATTTTTGTTGAAATCTTATTTTGTTGAAATCTTATTTTTGCCTCAAATCTAGGACTTGCGTTTTCTCACTTCCTCCCCTCATCTTTTCACAGGAAGATTGGAATAGCTGTATAAAGTGAGGGTTTATGGAGGAGGCATTTTCAGCTTCTTTCTAATAAAATTATGGAGAAAGAAAAGGTCAAGCAAGGTTTCACTTATCGGATTTTCTACCAGTTTTTCTCCTTTACCTTAACTGAAAAATAATGAAAAATGAAAGGTATTTTAAAAAATAATCAAAATGAAAACTTCTGTTCCCCAGAAAATAATAATTCAGAATTTTCTCTTGAAGAATGGTGAGTGACATGTTTCTAACCTTGAAAATACTTATTTTCCCCCCTCTGCCTCCTTCACCCCCAAGTTCAACCAGCTCTGGCATCATGCTCAAGTGAAACACAGAGTTGTCTCTTACTCCTTTGGCAAAAGAATGTTTCTGAGGGTTTTTTATTTGGATGATGATGATTGTTATTATTTTGTTTCTGCTTGTTTGTTCGTGTTTGAGACATAGAAATCTCTCTATTATTGCAAAATAAGCTCACTTATCCTCGTTTATCCCCAAGGACAGGACAATCCAACCCAGCTGGGTAGTCGCTGTTTTCCTGGCTGTGCCCCTGGGCTGCTTCCCTGTGGCTGTGCCTGCGGGAGGGGCAGGGACCTTGCTGGGGCTGGGACTGGCAGATTCCCTGGAGCATCATCCCACTCTCTGGGGGCTGCTCTGGCTCTGCAGAGGCACCAGCATTGCTCAAATGACTGCTTTCGAGGGTTTTTTCACGACAGGTTGCACAGCTTGGCTGGTTGAGGGTTTTTGATGGTTCAGTCTCTGTGCCTGAGGGGTTGGGATCAGAATCTCCTGCAGCCTCAGCCCAGGAGCTGCTGCAGCTGCCCCGGGCAGGGGCTGGTGGTGTGACACCGTGGGCAGTTTAGCCAAACCCCTCAGTCTCTGGGATTAGCATGTGTTCCCTCTCCAGGGCTCAAACACATTTCAGGGTTTTCCCCTCAAACACACACCTAATTCTATTATTCCATTCACAGCAAAGGGCACACTCTGCATACCCATTCTATAGTTCTAATTATATTCCCCTCTATTAATTTTTAAGGGAACATTAAAGATGACCTTAGGAGGAGCCTGAACTTTCCTGCCAGCAGCCTCTGCTTGCCCTGGGGATGTGCAGGGCAGGGGCTGAGCCTTTGGCAGCCCGTGGTGCAGCCCTGCTGGGGTGGGTGCTCAGCTGAACAGCCCAGAGGGGAGCAGCTCTTGCTCCTGTGTGCTCCCCTGTAATCTGGTTTTCAGGCCTGAAGTCTCTGAGTTTCTAAATCTCTGTTTTTCTGATATTTTGATTTACTAAAACTTGTTCCCAAGAAAAGAACATAAACAACAAGACATTATTTTTGTAGCAATATCCATGTTATGAATTCTTTTAAGAAGAAAAATCTATCCTAATGTCCCTCTACTTTCACCAATGTAGGTGAAGAAAATTAGCTTTTGTTCACCAATCTCAGTAGTCTATAGAAAATTATATATAAAAGAACGATCTCTAAAATAAAGTCATTTTTATTTCACACAACCTTAAAAAAAATCGCAAGAATCTGTATCATGTAATATTGCAGCGGTGACACTCCCCAGGCCGTGCTGCCGTTTGCAGAGCATGGCCCCAGCTCTTCTCTCAGCCCTGCAGGAGCCGCCCGGGGCATCAGCTGGGGAATCCTCACTCTGCTGAGGAGCCGGGTCTGTGCGGGCACCACAGACACGGTGTAACCTGTGTGCCAACGGTGAGGCACCATTCGAGCTGAGAGGTGACCAGCACTTGTGTAAAACTCTCCATCTGTCTCTGCTGAGGAGGCTCGGGATCCGTTTGGATCCTGCAGTGCGAGCCTCGGGGGGCTGAGCTGCTGTCAAGTGCCTGCCCAGACAAATAAAGCCACGGGAGGCAGCGTGTTGGCACCAGAATTTCACTGACTTAAATCAGGTTTGACAGTCTGAAACAATACTATCATCTGATGTCTAGTTTCCAGTTTCTTCATCAGATTTTTTTTTTTTTTTTTTTTTTTTTTAGAAGTTGACAAACTAGTAATTCTTTTAATTTGTTTCGACAGAGTTTGAAAATTCGAGGATTTTTTTTAGGTTAGCCAGTGCAAAATTTACAGGAATAAATTGAAATGAATACATCTTACCTAGAAGTGCTTTTTGTTCCTTGGAAACACCTTCCTCCCTCTAGCAACTTCCATATGATCTTTGGGGCTGTTGCAGGGTAAAGGTCAGCGTGTCAGCCTGTGAAGTGCTCTGTGTGCCTGTGGTCTCTTGTTGATGTCAGTGACCTTGGGTGCCTTGATATCAGGAGGCTGTGGCCATTTCAGTTGGGTAGGATCTGTCCCTCAGTGTGTACTAGTGGCCTCAACATCTTGTGGAAGACCCATTAACTATCATGATTTCTGGAGCCTAGACCCAAGTTCTTCTGTGGGTAAAATTCAGAAGGCAAGGGATGCACTGGTGGTGTGGAAATACTTTCTCATGGGTGATAAATAAACTCCTCTTTATGCTTATTCTCATTTGATCCCTTTCTTGCTACTCTGCCTGCAGCAAAATGATGGTATGATATATATATATATATATATTCAGGACACTGATGGAAAATTAGATTTCTTTCAATGTGATATCAAGTAATGTTCCCAGCCATGGGAAAAACTCTATATTCAGTCACCTTTTAGATGCTGTCTATGAAAATCAATCTTCTTTGGTCCCACTGCTCATATTTTCTGTGTATATTGCTTTGTATTACTGTGTATTTTAGTTTTGTCTACTTACTCCTTACTCTGGCACCTTTATCCAGGATGCAAGTGTTATCTTCCTTTGCAGATGGTCCTCAGACTGTATCAAGAATCCAAGTGATGGCTGTTTTCCTAAGAGCCTGGCTTTGCTGCTGCTGAGATCATCTCTCTCTTCTCCCTCCGTCTTCTGCTGAGAGTGTTAATGAAGTGTCTGTGCGCCTTGGTGCTGCTGGAACCCAGCCTCTGGTGCCAGACCAGGAGCTGCCAGTGCCTGGACAGCAGCGTGAGCTCCTCCCGTGGTGAATCCCCCTGCTGGGACTGGCTGCTGTGCCTTCCTGCTGGGTGCTCCCAGGCAGCCCTGCTGAGGCCACCACAGCAGGGATGGTTGCTCTCCAGTGGTTCTGCAGTGAGAGCCTTGAGGCTCTCTCTCCCCAAGAGAGCCACCATGCCATCAGTACCTCTGCAGAAGGCTGCAGTGTGGACTCTCAGCTCAAGCATTTTCATCAATTTTAACTTTTAGCGTTTTTAACAATTCTTAAACTGGTGCTTTTTAGTCTTCCAAAAGATGGATTTTGCAACTTCCCCCCCAAACATCCCCCTCCTACTTCACAGCTTCTCTGACGTAGATTAATGCACCAGGAATGGCATTTTATGAAAACACAGAAAAATAACCGACCAATTTTTTGGATTACCAAGTATTAGGAGTTTGCCTTATACAAACATCACCAACCCCTTCTTGGAGGTGTTTGTGCTTGCATTTGGGTCTTGATCTAAGATCATGCAGAGCAGAGTTTTTCTACCAACCTTCTTGCAGACAATTTCTTCCCGAACATAAGCTCATTGTTCTCCAGATGTAATTAGACCAAGTGTTATGACAGTTGGTAGGATTACAGCACTTTGATAAATGACTTGTTTCTCAGAAGAGAAGGTTTGTGAAAACAAGACCATTCATCTCATTTCTCGCTCATTTCCTCTGCCCAACTTTCTTCTTGAAAATATGCATATGGACTTGGATGTGAGCTGAAGGGAAGATTTTGGTGTTTCCCACAGCCTGTGACTCCCTCTGAGTGGCAGCCCTGCCCTGGATCAGCTCTTCACCTCAGGATGATGTCATTTCAAAGCTGGCAAGAGGGCTTGCAGCTCCTGCAGGTCTCTGATAAAGATCCAAGGAGGACAGATCTCTGCAGACTCCTGCAGAGCCCAGGCTCCATTAACTCCTACCCTCTACAACCCAACCATCCATTTCTTTCCCCATCCAGCTGTCTCCTCCAGCTTTGCAGACTGATACACATTAAATTGTATAAAGGATTGTGGGAGGTGGTGTTGAAAGTGTTGTGGAAGTCAGAGTAAATGATGATGGGGGCATCCACAGCTCCCCCCTTATCTGCAGCTGCTGATGTTCTCCCATAGCAGGCAGTCAGGTTTGATGAGACATAATTTACCGTTGTTTAGCCCATTCTGACTGATCCAAGCTGTTGTCTTCTCAGAATTCCAAGAGGAGCCTGTAACTTTCTCACCAACCAAGGCAAAGTTGACTGCTCCCCAAACCATCTTTTCTGCCTCTTTTGCAAACGGGTGCATTGTTTGTTTTTCTCCAGTCACTGGGGACATCCCCAGTCATGTCAATATCTCAAAGATGACAGGAGAGGCTTTCTTATGACATTGGTCCTTTCTCACAGCACCCTTGGGTACACCCCACCTGGTGAACCTGGAGCCAAGAGATGGGCTGGAAAATCTTTGTGATTTTGTAACTGTGGGTGCAGCTGTGCTGTGGGGGTCAGGGGCACTCAGAGCATGTCCCTACAGCCACAGCTGCTGCCATGGGTCTGACAGACCCGTGCTGTGCATCCAAGGCAACTAGACTTGCCTCTCAGCACAAATTTATCTCCTTATAGGGTGTCCTGATGGCTGATTATCAATAGTTAGTGTTAGCCCTTTCTGGCCATGCTGGAGCTTTAGAGTGATTTCAAGGTCATTTGGCCATGGCTGCTTTTCCAGGATGGCTGGAGAGAAGCCTGAGGGCTTCCCTCTGAAGTTCTGCATGCTGGTGTTAATCATTTATCTATCCTCTGAGTAATATGTGTGTCAGAGCTCAAGACAGTAGCTTTTCAGAGGTTTGAACAATGGTGACCATCCATTCCACTTTACAGCATAGTTTTTTATCTGAAATTGGGTTTTAGGCTTTCCTCTGTTGAGCTCTGTGACTGATCTTAAAAGCTTCTTGATATATTACCCAGGCCTATTAGATTCTACTAGACCTCTCCATCACCAAGAATTGATTTCCCCCTCTTCCCCCCTTAATGCTTGAACTCAGAAGGCCCTTAGGGCTTCTGGCTTAATTAAAAATTAAATTTACAGATCATTTCTCAAATCATCCCTTAAGCAGCCAGTAATAATGATCACCTCTGAGTAGTGTGTGTCACTGTCATTTTAATGTGCTGTGTAGTAAATAGTAATGTGTCCCCTCTGTGAACCCTGTGTGGAGCAAGTTGTCCTCTGCTGCTCTCTGTTTATTTATGTGTATAATGTAGAAATCAGTGTGTTTTGGGTCCTGGGGACCTATACCACACTCCATCTTCAGTCACTTTTTCTTCTTACCACAGCAAAGGAGTGAGTGAGTTGTCCTCCATTAATGAACACTTCTGTTTGATTTGAAAGCTATTTTCACCTCCCCCAGTTGTTTCCCCCATAATTTGAAGATTATTTTTTTTTTGTTCCCTTTTCTGGGATGTTCAATTTCAGGAAGTTTCCTTTCAGTTGAGAGGAAACTCATGTTACACATGAAGGGAATAGGAAAAAGCTGCCAATCCAAACTTGTACAAAAGGTTCTTGCTGTGATGCTCACAGTAAACACACTGCTGAGAGTCTGAGGTGCTTCAGTATGGCAGGTGCCAGAGTTCATTGCAAACACATCTGTATCCAGCTAGCTGTGCCCTCTCCAATGTGCATTCCCTGTGAATCAACCCACTAATGGCTTGCTCTGTAAGATTTTTCTTGGGCATAAATTGCCTGAACTTTAATCTGTGATGTATCTGTCAACACTTTTCTCTGGTTATTTACTATTCATCCTATGCAATTGATTGCATGAAGCATTTACTACATTTGTGCTTTTTTGGTTATTTTGTAGGTTATCTGTGTGTTTTGAAATAGAGATTTAGCATTAATGATGGTCAATAGTTTTGGTGCTGTGCAATCTCTGCCCTCATGCAATGGCAGGTGTTTGCTTGAAGCCACTTTGAGCATTTGTGCAGTGACACGTGGGTGAGCACAGACCTGTGCCTATGAGACATCAAGGGCTCCATCCATGTTGGCTTTCTCATCAGATAAGTGGTTTTCTTCCTCTTGTATATTTGTTTGTCCTCTCAACTCCATACTTCATTCATTTCTGTTCCCTTTCTGTATCCTTTTTCTCTGCCATTCTCAAAGGCTCTTAGCTTAATATTTGAGTTTACTCTGGCTCTTGAGTTAAAAGTGCTTTTTTCTAACACAATCTCAGTAGTGTTAGATCTCTCTGGCCATGTGAAGCCGGAAACTTCTTGTACTTATTTCTTGATTTGGCCAGCTTGGCCATTTTTCAGTGCTCCCCACAAGTGTTTTAGGGAGCTGTCTGTGCTATGTCTCACCTTTTGAGCTGCCACTGGTGGGCCTGTGCCCAACAGCCTCAGCTCCACCAGTCAGACCTGCACTGTGTTGCTCTCATCTGTGGCTCAACCATGCTGCTCTCTTCCCTCTCCAGGCACCACTCTGTTCTATTTCCAGATATATTTTTACTCATTAAACTCCTAAAAGAGAGGCTGATCTGAAGACAGTTCCAGGGAGGATTTGGCCTAGAGATACTTTGCCACATCCTCTGCATTCAAGGTTGATTTTTGATGGGAAAGAACGTTTAACAGCTCTGCAAGAGGTCTCTGAGCTGAAGCCCTGCAGTAATCGTGAAGAACAGACTCAGGAAAGACCCTTTGAACCCCTTTTTACCAAAGTAGTACGCAGTTAATAATTGTTTGAATTACTCCTGTGAAAGCCCCTTTCACTCTAAGAAACATCACTAGAGAAAAATAAGCTAGCCCCAGTTGAGTTGCCAAACCATTCACCTCAGCTGCTGAAGTGCTGTGCCTCTGTGAATCAGCCATTCAACTGGTGCCATCAAAGGAGTGGCTCCCCTCCAGATTCTGGGGGGTAAAAAGAGCAAAAGTTGTCCAGAGTATTACCTAAACCAGCCAGAGCTGCTTTAAAACCGTGGCTTGAATCCCCTGGGATTTGCAGAATCCTAATTCTCCCCCAGTGAAAGTCTGAGCTTCTGCCTCAAATGGGGGTCTTTGCATCACTACCAGCTGCAGATCCCCTGGAAAGAGCACAGAGGAAGCTCTCCCAGTCAGCTGAGTGATCCATGGCTCCTGATCCTGTGGCTTCTGGGGCTGGGGATGCAGTGGGCCATGGGAAAGACTGTCCTAGAGCCGGGGGATGCTGCAACTCCTCTGAAAGATCATCCCAAGGGCAGACCGGCCGAGGAGCAGTGGAATAGCACGAGGCCAAAGAGAAATGCTCACAATTCCTCTCTTAGAGGTGCTATTGTGCCACGGCAGATGCAGCAGAGAATTGTCAGTGTGCAGCCCCTGCAGTGGTTTGGGGTTTAAGAGGCAGGGCACCATTAGTCTCCCGTCAGTAATTAGAATTAGTCATGTTCCCATTTCCTTCCCATACGTGCAGGATGAGCCCGGTGCTCCCAGCTCAGGAGGGCTTGGCTGCCCCTGGCACCCTGCACTGCTGGCACAGGGCGGCTCCCACCCAGCCCAGGAGGGACCAGATGGACAGGACACGGTACACACACCCACCTCCCCCTGCAGATAGCCTGACGGCTCTTGGAGGGAAGGGAAAGGCTTTCCCCGAGTGCTGCTCTGGAGTCTGCATGTGTGTAGGGCACAGACAACCCCAGGGCTTTCTCGCAACTTGGACTGTCACAACAGACAGAGTCTGAGGCATCTCTTGCCTCACTGATTTGCTTTTTCCTGTTCCCTTCCCTCCCCTCAGTTAAGGATGTTACTGCATGGAAGTCCGTGCTCCTGATCTCAGCCCACTCCAGGGGCTCCTGAATTCATAGTTGTGGTTATTGGCTCGGCAATTTAGCGGCTGTCTGGCTGTTTGAACTCGCTTCCTTGATGCTCCCACGTGGGGAGGCAGGAGAGCAGTGTCTCTGCAGGCACTGGCTCGCCTGAGGCAGCCTGGGCATGGCAGCAATTTCCATTTCCCTCACATGGCTCAGGCCAGCGCTGCCCTCGGTTTTCCCCCGGCATCTCACCAAGGCTGTGTCCCTATCACGCGGCTGCTGCTCGTGGCAGGCTCTGCCAGCACCACCACCCTGATCTTGGTACAAATCCTTGAAGGAAGAGAAGGTGCTCCAGCAGGAAGGGGAGGGGGTGCTGCTGGACTGTGTAGTCCTAAATAACAGCCTGTTTATGGGTGCTCTTTGATAGTGTGTTATTTCCTAGAGTAATGTTGTGTATCAAAATAGCCCAGAAACATCTGATTGCCTGTAAAAGAGAAAAACTATAGATTGCAAGTGCTCTGAAGCTATTCTAAAGTAAATCTGTTCTGTGTAACTGCAGAAGATTATTGAACATAGCTAGAAACTGTCTTGGGCGCATGTTTCTGTGGTGTCCTGAGACCAATTCAGTCTGAAGGGCAGCTGTATATGGCTAAAATACAACACTGTACCAAGCTCTCTCACCCTGTCTTCTAGGATCCCTAATTCCCTTAAACTGCCTGATGTGAACTGCCTGAAACTTTGGCAAGGAGCCCTCTGACTCGCACTATTTTCCCTGGGAGGAAGATCTGGGGTGGGTGAGAAGAAGAATGCTTGTGTGGGATCAGTCAAAACAGCGATTTTAATTCTGATCTGTTATCATAAGGCATGTTCCCATATCAAACTAAAAAGGATTCCAAGTGAAAAATAGCATTAGAAAAAAAAAAAAAAGAATTTTTGCAATAAAACTTTTTTCTCACTCTTCCCACTTTTCCCTCCTCCTCCTCTGAGATGTTCTGGCAAAATCTCTGGTATCTTGCCAAGCATTTAGCGAGAAAATGGTTCAGTTTTATTATTTTTTTCACAGATCCATCACTGATCATTCTCTGGAGTCTGCCCTGTCTGCTCAACAGCTGGTTCTGCTCAAAGGGTCTACTGGAATTATTTGCACATATTTGTAAATGATGGATTTAGACAATACCCACAATAATTGTAGAGTCCTGCTGTTTTGGCACAGTAACAGTTTGCAATTGATTTGCACAGGGATAAAGGATGATGCCAGGTACATGGTATGGGACATGAGCTGTGTCCTCCTTTAATGTGTACTTAAGCTGTCATGTGAGGTCATGGCTTCTATGGAGGGAGCAGTTGAGTCTTGCTGGGCTTTAGGGGAGTTTATACTGAATCAAGTGAGCCCTGAATCTTCCAATGCTGCTCTGGGGAATGGTTTTGAGCAGCTGTAGCTTGGGCCAGTTGTGGTGTTCAGATACATCTTCCAGTCATGGATGCACCAGGTATAATTGGCACAGGAACATCGCTATCCCATAGTCTGAAATTGCCCTCTGTCTGCATGTGGGGTGCAAACAGAACTTCTGTGATCCAGAGGCACTGGCTCAGCTCCTGGGGCTGTTGGGTTTTGTGGATGTCCCAGTGCTGAAAGAATGACATCAACTTCAAACCTGGTACCTGTTGGATGTGTTCTTGGGTCTTATCCCAGGATCTCAGGAGAGTCTGAGATGCACCAACCCAGCAGCAACAGATTTCCCTCTGTCCCCCAAGCAAGCAACTCTGATTTGTGCCTGCCCTTCCTGCTGAGGGCATAGCTGGTGTTCCTCTCCCTGGTTGCAGGCTCTGCAGTCAGGGCAGAGCTGGTTGCCTGTAGACTGCTGTGCAGTGAAGCAGCAAAGACTCTGGTATTCTCTGTATTGATAGAAATACAAAGAAACTAATATGTCCGTATCTTTAACAAATAGAATTCAACCCTACTTTCTCCTCTGCCTTCTGCTGTTTCTCCTGTCAATCTGTGCCACTGGTCCCACTTGGAGACCCAGTTCCACAAAGCTGTGCTGCCTGTTTTTTTATACAGACTTGTGAAAGCTTGTTTGATCTGGTCATTTCAGAGGAAGACATTGAAGTAGCCCCTGTGCTGCACCACACTGCTGTGTGTCCAGCACACCTGGGCTCTGCTGCAACAAGATAAGCAGAGCAGCCCTTTCAAGCTCCCCAGCAGAGCTCAGGCAGTCATCTCGGGGGACTGCTTTACCAGCAGAAGTTTCTGCTCGTCCTGCTGAGCCCTGTGTCTTGCCTCCAAGCTTGTTTTTCTCTCTACTGACTTGAAGTAAATTAGCTTCTACTCTCTTTCTTCCCTCACAAAAATTAAAAAGAAAAGAGAGGAAAGAAAGGATAAGAGCTAGCTTGGGAACTGTTGCATATGTGAAGGCAATTTTAAGGCAGAGTTCATCTGTTTTTCTTGGAGGCTGCAGTCGGTGTGTTTCCCTGCTCCCACCAGGCTCCCATGTCAGTGCTTCCAAAAGCCTTGTGAGGGTCCAGCTCTGCATCCTGTCCTGCACCTAAATCCTAATGCAGCCAATTGGGAAAGTATCTCCTGCATGCTCTGCTCCTGCTGAATGCTACTCTCAGCTGGGTTATTGCTCAGCCATGGTGATATTGCTGCCTGATTTATATGGCCTCTCTCCTTCTTGCTCCTCTGCCGCTTGAGTACAGCCATTATAAAAGCCATCTGCAGTTTGTGCCTTTATTCCTTGGGTTTCTAGGCTGGCAGATGGTATGGACAAAAAAAGAGCCTTCCTCTGTCTAAATTAAGCAATAACACATCAACTTCCAATCACATTCTTATTATCACCTCGTGATCACACTTTCATAAAATCCCCATTTCCACAGCTAAGCATGATAGATATTTCTCAGCCTTATGGCTTGTGTCTGAAGGAGTCTCTGTGCCACAAGCCCTAAAAGGACATTTCAAGAAATTACACACCTGTCCTTGCCTCCTACTTTGCCGTTTGCAACAGCTCTGCCCAGCCAGCCATTTGTTGCTGCTGAAATAAAACCTGGACAAATCCCCGTGTTTGGTGGGGTCAGAGCCCAGCCTGGCTGTTGTGCTGGTGGCTGAACAGGCTGCTCATTGTCTCCTGTGCCCTCCTTTGGTGTGAGTTTGGGCATCACTGCTATTCAGAAATCTCATTTTAGAGCCTTTATCTTGTCACCATAAAAGCAATAATTTGATTCTGTTCAGTTACAGGTTTTTTCTTCTTCGTTTGACCTGCTGGTTTATTATCTTTTCCTCATTTGGCCTAATTAAAGTGCTGTGTACAGCAGCTTGTTAGACTTAACTACGTTCCTGCACCGCTCCGGGAAGTGCATCTTCACTGATCGCTTTAGCAGCAAGATTGGCCCTGGGCAAATCATTTGTAGCAAATCACTTCCCTGACTGAACATCACCTCCTTTTTGGGTTATGAATCGTCTATGGCAGATTGTTGTTGCTGTTTCTCATCGTGATTTCCCAGCTAACTCCTGTGACTAATTTTCGGGCTGGGGTTGCTCACCCCTGGCTCCCTGTGACTCGGCATTTGTGGTTCAGGCTGCTCCAGCTGCACCTGTGCTTTGTAGACAACACTTTGGTTTCTTGATTGAATCAGTCTAACCACATCAATACGTAATGTAAATTCCAAATTTTCTTAGATATTCTGAATATTTTATTTAATCTTTCAGCTTTACTAAACACTTGCTTTGTTGCATGTAGAAGTTGAACACAAAATATAGAAAGAAATTAATTACACAAAATGTTTATTTTAATCCTGGCTATTATATTATATATTTTTTTTTTTGCAGTATTCACTTGTTTCTAGTTCCTAGTTTTCCCATCACCCCATAAAACAAGCTGGGTTTTTTTCTTAAGTCAGAGAGACCTTCTGCATCCAAAACCTGGGGGAGCAGAGATGACACTTGTGTATTGATGTATCAGGGGAGACCTGTGGCCCAGGGTGAACCCCTCTGTTTTTATTCTGCAGCAGATCATATAATTTGCCCACAAAAAGCAGTTACTCCTCCCTGGTTTTGCCTGAGTGTGAGCAGGCTGGGAGCAGCTGAGTTTTGCAGCTGGGTGCTGCATGCTGACGAGGCTCTGGGGCTCAGCACAGTCGTGCAGGGTCACACCCAGTGCTGGGTCACTTCCAGCACTTGTGTCCCCTCAGCTCCCTCTGGTGCCTTCATCAGCTGGGGCAGCTCTGTGCCCTCCAGGTGAGAAGTGCCTTATTCCCAGGAGGAGCCTTTTACTGTGCAGCAGGGGATAAGCGACGGCATAAATGAAAACAAAGTGCTTAGTTCTCTCTGCACAGTGCTCTAATGGAAAAATATGCTGACTATTTTCTGCTCTTCCCTCAAAAACTGATGTGTTTGTAAATTCGAAGCAAGTAGTGACAGGTGACTAATTTATTTTTGTCAGCTTAGCAACAAAGCCTACCCTTTGCCACCACGTTCATTTGTTATGGCAGTGCGTTGGCTGACATTGAGATTCATTTGGGTTTTTAATGTATCTCAGTGATGCAGCATCATAGCTATTCAGCTGCATTCCTTTCTTTTTCTTCTAAAACTAATTAATTTCTAATTTCTCCCCATTATTTCCTTAAGCTCTGTGTGCATCTACAGACAGGCATTTACAGTTCTCCTGAGGTGGAAAGCCTAAAGCTGCAGTTTGGAGGATCATGAGGTCATTGCTGACTTCCATCTCTTTTTTTTACAACCCAAAATACAAGGAGAAATGGAGAGGAAGAGAGGCAATGAGGCAATTTTATTTTTTTTTTTTAATTTTCTGGAAGATGCAATGTGCCATTGCCAAAAAAGATCAAGACTGATGTGCCATCAAGCCCTGAATATGTCAGTGGGTGCTGTCAGTCAGTAAGAGCCAGGGGCAGTGGCAGCACCGAGCTCTGTGCCGTGGCTCCAGAGGGTGCAAACCATGGGAAGTGCCATGGGAAGCACAGGGCTAACTGAGAGCAAACCCTGCACATCATCACCCACCTTCTGGGGAGACTGGGGATCCTGTTATTGCAAGAGTCATCTGGGAACACATCCAGGGCTGCTCTGAAAGGCAAAGGGCTGGAAAAGTAACGGGTTGGATTTGTATTTCCTATGCATCTCCTGCACAGCTCCCATCGTGTGAAATCACTCCCATCGAGTGAAATCATCCTCTTGACCCTCTCCTGCCTTCACCTAGCAGTGGGTGTGATCCCAGCACAGCAGGACTCACCAGAGCCAATGCTCTGATGGTCACTCTGGGACTGGCTGCAGAGTTTGACCCTAGGCAGAGGTGCCAGGCTAACACCAGGGTGGTTCCCCCCAGGCTTCTCACCTTGGTGGGTTGGCTGTGCCCCGAGAGCACAACCAGAACAAGGCACGTGAGTTCTTGTCCTTGCTGATGTGAAACAGCAGCTCCTCCTCCAGATGTGCTTTGCTCTGCTGATGGCTCAAGTCAGCTGTGCTGAATCCTGTCCAAAGTCTCCTGGCATCCCTTGTGCTGGGAGAGGCAACTCACTGCCCTGCCTCCCACTGCCTTTGGAGCACCTCATGTGGCCAAACACCCACTGATCTCACGTTTGACACGTTTGCTTATTGGCGTTTCTTGTCAGTCTCCAGCAGGAGCTTGTGGATACAGTATGGAAAAAGCCAGAGGACATGGCAGGCATCACTGTGCTCATTTGTGTGCTGCTTTCAGCATGTTAGTGTAAATAAGCATAGTAGCAATCTTGGAAATTACTGGTTGAGATTTTTTTTTTGCACATCATTTTCCCATAAAGCAAATACAGCAATGGCCTTTCACCTTTATGCATAAATTTAAAGCAGCTGGACCTTTTTTATTTATTTTCAACAGAGTTGCTGGAAACATCTAAATGTTATCAGTACCCATGTTGAAGCATATTTTTATAGCACGTTTCTAGGCCCTTTAACTTCAAGAAAGCACTGAACAGCTCACGGAGGGCGCCGTCTCAATTATCTGTCCTCTGTGCATTCCTCTCAGCTCTCAGACACCAGCCCTGTGCTAACCATACATCATTATTAAACTGACTTCATAGCACTAATTGACACAGAATGAATTTCAGAGCAGGAAACAGAGAGACTTTAGCATTCAGTATGAACAGACTGCAAATTAGTGCTACTGCTGTAAAGGTTAACTGAGATTGAAAACTGTTTATTACTGCCATGTAAGCTGAATGTTTCCCTTTTTTGGGAAATAGCCATGATTGGCATCTGAAGAGTAGAGGAGATGCAAAGGGAAGGAGAGCACCTGACCCTGAGGAAATCCTACAGCAGATTGCATATTAATGTCAGCCTTAATCAGAAGTGGTCATCTGAACTTCCCAGGCAGCTGTGAAACTCCTGAACTGAGAGGTCTTCAAAACATCCCAAATCTTGCATGGAAGGGAACAAGTAAATTACAGCTTAGTGAGCTGCAAGTCTGGGATATCTGGAGCCAAACCAGGGTAGAACAGAATGCACAAGTGTACATGGGCACAACATTTATTTCTGTTTCTTACCTTTAAGTTACAGATTTGTATGACTGAAAGAAAAATTATGGAGCAAGTCTTTCCTTTCAGAAGTTTGTTTAAAGACCACCTCCATTTTTTTGGCAGTTTTATGTTAAGGGTTTACTGTAAACACCAGAAGTATATACAGCTGAGTCCATAGAAAATGCTAATTTTGGTTCAGGATGAACAGACACTGAATGTTTGCTGCTGGAAGCAGACCACAGCAGAATCATCACCTGCATTATGCAGATTTTACTCATATGACAGCATGGCAATCTTTTCCATGATTACAATATTAAAATTCTTAAAACTATGCTTTACCTTCAGTAGCAGTTTACAGCAATCCAAAAACATCAATTAAAGGGTTAGCAATACATATAAAAGCCAATAAAACAGTTACTACGTACAAACAAGCTCATTAAAACAAGCTCCTATATATAAAATATCTTTTTTCTTCCCAGTTACTGTAGTGGCAGCTCATCCAAACCAAACACCCAGCCCACGTTTCAGCCACAAGGTGAATTTCCATCTGGCACGAGGTGTCATTTCTGATGGCATGCACACAGAGCCAGTAAAACCCAATAACAGAGTGCTTGTGGGAATGCATGGGGATGCCAGAGGGGGTCCAGCCACCCTTTAGTGCTTACAGGAGTGTTCAGACAGAGCTGAGTGGCTGAGTGGACAGTTCACTAGTGACAATGTACTGTGCAAGCTTGAGAAAGCTGGGAAGTGCTGTGGAAAAGGTTCATCAGTTCCACTATAAATGAACCATAGAGTAGAAAACACACTGCTGACTAGAATAATTGGACAATGAGAAAAACTCATACAAAAAATCCCTTTTCATCTTTTATAAAAAATTCACGTGCTTCAGAAGGCCTGTGTAAATGCTGCCATGGACCTTGAAATTTTTCCTTCTCCTGGCTCATCTGTCAGCTGATGTGATGTATCAGGAGCCCTTCAGAGATTTGACCCCACTTTGTGAAGTAAACCAAACCTGCTTTGTCCATCTGCAAGTTACAGTGCCGTGGAGAGTAGGTTTGAGTCCTGATGTGGTGAGGGGTCCTACTCTCTTATCCTTTCTGCAGAAAGTGGGACCTAAAAGCCAGAGTATGGTCTGAACCCCTCTCACATTAAATTCCTGCTGCTGTCATTGCTTGAGCAGCAAGTTTTGTAAGGTATTGGACTCAACGTGAAACTGGCCAAACACTCTATAGCTTGAACTTGATAATGAAATGTCCTGTTTATAATTTTAAGTGGAAAGCTAATTCTGCATTACCTGCAGAAAACACAAATGCATTGTTGCTTCCAGCCCTTTGGCAGGTGTTTTCTCCAAGGATGGACTTAGGATAGGTACTTCCAGCTCAGAAATTCCACCTAATACTGTCTAACCTCTTCTGCCAGCTAGAAAAAGGAAAACAGTGTATGTTTCACTTAGGTTTTTTCTTTCTGTTTTTCTTGAAAATCATGCCGGTGCATCAATTAAGTAATTCCTATCTCAGTTTTAAGAATAATTTATAGGGAGATCCTCCTGAGTTAAATCATCTTTTGTGAAAGATTGCAATGGAAATGTCTGTCTTCACTGTGATCAGACAGCTTGACTCTGAACAGCTGCATTTCATCAAAGATGACTTCATGCTATGACTTGCTAACAGCAGCCTGTGTTGTGCCCTGTATCTGTACTATTAGCTTATCAGGAGATGGGAAAATAATATAAATATTCAGAGATGAATTTAGCACTGACATATTGCAAAACACAGATGCTGAATCTCAAAACTGTGAAATGAATGGTTCACAGGGTCTGATATTATCCCAAACATTCGGAACATGTTTTGGTTTATTTCTGAATGAAAATATCTTTCTCCATTTTCAACATCACCCTGGTGTGGGAGGCACTGGCCATGTCCATCCTGAGCCAAAGGGGATATGGGGAAGCCTTTTCCTACCAGGAGTGTCATAGTGTCGTGAACCTAATCTCATTCAGCTGTGTCCCTTTCCAAAGGCCTGATCCTGGCTGCTCCCCACCCATAGAGAAGCTGTAAGGTATGGAGACATGTGAGTGTGGCAGGGTTGCCCATCAGAGCAGCTGCCTCTGTGTGGAATAGTCAGAGGTGGGTTTTGAGAAGAGAAAGGCTCAGCAATATCTGACAGTCATATTTTGGTACAGCCAAATGGAGCAGTAAAAGTAAGTTTTGGAAAAGCTGGATTTTCAGAAGCTCAGAGTACTTAGAAAAGTGGTGGAGGTGGGGAAGATGAGGGACCTCACCTTCCAGGAGTGGCTTTAGAGCCGGGCAGCTGATGGTGGGGCTGGTGCTGGGGAAGGCTCAGGGAGCTCAGGGACCAGGAGATCAGCAGGACACAGAACCCCACGGTGCAGGGAGGTCTGTAGAGCTGAAATCAGCAACGGGGCCAAGCTGGCTGTTGGGCAGCAAGCAAAGGTAGGGGAGGCCTCTGGCAGCAGCAGCACAGGATCTGTGCTGTGCCAGGGGCTTGTCCTTCTGCAGAGGGTGCCTCTCACTGCTGTGCTGCAGGGCAGGGCTGGGCTGGGGCTGCTTCCCCAGCCCGGGCAAGCTCTGGTGGCTCTGAGCATTTTATACTAGTGTAATGATATTCAACAAGGTACTGGTATTAAATAATTATATCAAGGTATAAGAACAACCCCAGCAATAGCCTCTTTTCAATGTCTTGTAACAGTTCCCTTTATTATTTCAGCTAATTCCTCCTGGAGGTGAATTTAGAGTTCCTTTCTTGAAATCCAGTGTTTGCCCTGTGCTCCTCGCTTCCTCCCCAGTGCTGTGATTTACAATGTAGCTGCATGTACACTCATTACTAATAGCAGATTTGGTTTCATGCCATGTACAAACTCTTTTGCTAAGAACCATGTAGTAACATATTCTGTTGCTTTGCTTTTTAGGTCGTTAATGCATTTGCCTTCCTTTCCCTCCCCAAAGAGCAGAGGGATGAGGATTGTGCAATTAAACCAGAGTGTGTGCTTAAGGCTTGCGGGTAGGAGAGGAATATGTACATCAAATGATACACACTGAGGCCACTGAGACTTCCCTGACTAAATAAAAGGATGAACCAAGCCCCATAAACTTCTCTTTGCAGTCACTAGGAATGACATTTCATCAAGGCTAATTGTTTCCCCACAACAGCCACGCCATGGAGTTGATTCAGACATGGCACCAGTAGGAAGCCTTCAGCCTGTCACCCTGGGCATTAACTAAAGCTCTCCAAGCTGTTTTCCACGGCTCTCTGTAAAACACCCTCCAAAACTGGAGTTTGGCAGTTGCTGGAGAGTTTAGGTGACAGTATTTGGTTGCAGGTTCTCCATCATGGCTGTGGAGCAGGTGGAGAACAGGAGGTGATTGTTGGGCAGGGGTGCCTGAAGCTTTTGTCTCGGTTTAATTGCCATGGCAGGAGGATGCCATGGGGTTGCCAGAGGGTTTAGTGGCTTATGTAAATAATTTCATGCTTCAACTGTGTTGCAGTTGCTTTTAAAAACTTGTCCTATGGCCCAAAACCTGAATGTGACCCTCTAGTGTGAGCACTGTGCCCTGAAAGACACCACACACACTGGACACCTGCACTTCAAGCTCAGAAAAATATTGAACAACTTTGCCCTTAAAAGAAAACTAATAATAAAAAACCCCACCATAGTTTGGGTGCAGTTTTGCACTGAAGAGAGATTTTTAACACAGGGTGAAATCCATTGTCCTTCAGAAACTGGTTTTGTTTACCTCAATCAGTGCTAAAATATTCATTAAAGACAGCAGAACTACTTTGTATTATGCAAAGAAACTTCATATCAAGAAGTGTTGTCTGTATGTGTTCAGCATATGAATATATTATATTCTTAATACTCAGACACTGCAAATAGTTGTTGTGAAAAAGGATCCCGATGACTTTCTAAAATATGTATTTGATTAAAAAAAATCCAATCTCAGAGATATATCATACTTCTGGATAATTTTTATATGAAATGCTGGACAAAACTTCCTCCCAAAGTTATTCGAGAGGAATAAATTGATCTAAACAGAAAATGTGAGATGGACAAACCCAACCAGCTGCTGTATCTTTTCCAGTAGGTGTTGTCTCTTGTTGCTTTTACAGGCACCCCTCTGTGTGTTTTGGGTTTGCTTTTGTGGATTATGGCCCTCCCTGCTGGGCTGGATCTCCCCAACGTGCTCCCCAGGCAACACCTTAGCTGCAGTCTTCCAATATGAAGGAATGTCAGGAATGGAATTCTGGTGGCATTAGTCACATTATTCACTGAAGCAAATTAAAAATGCTTTGCAAAATGCACAGAAATGGTTTATAATCCTCGGCCTAAGAAGCTAGGGAATTCCAAATTAAAATTGGCTTTGGACATGTGTGTTGGTAAATGACAGATTGAGCTGGTGCCCTCCCACCCTGTATTTGTGTCCCACTGGCAGTGTATTTCTTGGAGCCTTTGTAGGAAAATATGTCTGATCTGCAATACATCACATTATTAGGGTGTTTTTTTCCACCAGATTGTCATAATATTTTAGGAAGTTTGTGTTGATTTTGCTGTCAGGAAATGAAAGTGAGATTCCTGAATAAGTACAAACTAATTGGGCATAGAGATAAATCTGGTTTCTCTAACAACAACAGTGTTAACTCTGGAGTAACTGTGGGTAGCTGACTCCTCATAATCAGCTTTGGTTATTGTACAGAAGAGAAGAGCAGCACTTGTGCAACCTATAACAGTATCTAATAATTTCTGAAAGAGGAGTAAAATGTTATGACCTGATAGCCACTTAATAATGCACTTTTTAGTCAAAATATTGGTTTTCCCTTGGAACTATCCTATTCAAGTTCCCTAATTTGATTCTTTTTACTATTCTAATAGACAGTTATTAATACCATTATTGAGATGAAACTGTGCTGAAAATTTCCTCACCGTTTTTATTCATCAAGTGTCCTGAGCATATTCTTCTGCCTTTTGTCATAATCTTCAATGAAGCTACTTGAGAGTGAGCACTTTGCTATTCCCCCAACTGCTATAACTCAACATGATGGCTTTCAATAATGGAAAGCCCTAAAATATGATGATGTTAAACAAACTCCAGAGGAAATAATGTGAAAAATGTTATTTGGAGTAGATGCAGATTATAGTTTTGGTTTTACCTGTCCATTGCTGCATTAAAAAAACATTCCTTTTATGGTCCAAATCAACAAAATATAGAACTCCTAAGGGGGAATTTCCTCACCTGAGGAATTCATGAGCATTACTTGGTGACATTTGGTCTTCATTGCTACTGAGGTTAGCCAGAAGGAACAAGCAGGGAGGCTGAGGTGGATTGGGATCAGCACAAGCCTGGCTGGTGCTTTTTGCACACTGGCATGTGCTGTGTGTTTGTGGAGACAGCAGTGTGGGCTGCTCACTGCAGGGCTGCAGCTGCAGTTTATTCCTGCTTAGGGCAAAGCTGGAGTGAGGGAAACTCAGGGGACACAGGTGTTGTCTGTGATTTCAGGTATGGTCTCTGCATGGTGTGCTCACCACTCTCAGGGCACCCAGGCAGCCTGTGGGGCTCACGGGGTTTGGTTTGGCTCTTCAGCTGAGCAGACAGAGTGTGAGAGCCCAAGATGGGTCTGGAGGGACCTTTCTTGTCTTCTCCATCTGCAAACCCTGGTGGCTGTGCTCAGCTCAGTGAGGCTTCAGCCTGGCCTGGCAGAGGGGACAGAGGATGTGCCTCAGGGGCATTCCAGGGATCATGGTGCTGCCTAAGGAGGAAAAGGCTCCTGTGCCAGATTGGAGGATCTGCTGCTCAACACACTGCAGAGGTTCAAAGACAAGGATGAATGGCCATAGTTTATATTCTGCATTGCTGTGTGCATGATGATTTTTGTGGAGAGAAGAGGGACCAAAACAGATGATATGTCCCAGAAAGCCTGTGATGACAGCTGGACTGAAGCATCCTTTACTGCATCAGTGTCAAAACCAGGAGCACTGGTGCTTAACTGAGGGATGTTGATCTCCTCCTCCAGTGATTGCCTGTGTGATTGAAGAAGGGAGCCTGCTTATCTGCAGCCTCACTTGGTCCTTACCTGGGTCTGCACTCACTGCCTCACCTGTGAGGTAGGTATAAAAATACTTAATAAAACTCTTTACTTACAAGGGGAAGAAAAGGAACAAATGCAGAAAGGAAGATGGTAGAAGGAAACTATCTTCAGTCTCTCTAGGATTTCTACTAAAATAAGCAGGGAATTATTAATTGGTATTTTGGGAGAGGTAATAAAATTTCAATGACTAAAATTAAACCCTTATCTCTTTGGCAACAGAAACAGAAGACTACAGAGGATATATATTGGGAAATGTTGCCCATATTATCCAAGTTCATGTGGCCTCTCAGAGCAGGAACACTTGCTGGCTCCAGTACCAAAATTTCCAGCAGATATTTTGATTTTGATAAATCTGAATGCTTTTCTTCCATGGCTGAAGGGTTACAGGGGACTTTGCTGACTCCACGGGGCTGACATGACCCTGGCAAAGCAAAAGGAGCCCTCAGGAAGGGCAGAGAAGGGGCTGTTTCTCACCACAGCAATACAAAGTTTTAAGATCTGATGGGGTATTTCAAGGTGTCAGTCCATTTCCTAGTGGATAGTGGTGGTAATTGTATTTACTGTCACATGTAACCAGATTTGCACAGTCCCGTCAGAGATGTGGAGTGACTGCCACATGTAGAGAGGTGGGAGGTGCTGTGGGGAAGCTGCAATGGCTGCTTGAGCTTTGTAGCTGTGAAGAGTCAGCTGATGGCTCATGGTATCCCTGAGTGATGACAAAAGCAAGGGCACCCTAAGCACAGTTTTTCTAAATAAAGTGCACATGGTACGTACCAGAGAAGCCCAAACATATATATCTTTAGCTCTGATAGGGGAATGTCTAAGGACAGGTTTTGTTTGCTCTCTTTATGATTCACACGTTAATTCCATGCTTTGCCAAAGCTCTGACAAGTTCTGCTTTTATTAGAAATTTCCCTTTTTAGTCCTTCTCTCGTGCATTCACGAAGCCAGTGGTTTATGGACATAGCCTTAAGCAGTTTCTGCAGCTTCCCAGGTGTCTGCCAGACAAGGTGAGCACAGGTACTGCAGGTACAGCCTTTCCCTCTGGTGCAAGGTGCTGGCAGTGCTCCAGCCCTGAGAGGCAGTGCCATCCCTCTGGCTCTTTCTCTCCTGTGCTGCTGCTCAGGTCCACTCCACCCTCCATCTCTGCCACAGCCTAGACCCCTGTGTGTGCATTTAACATGTGCATTCCCCTTGTGTTCTCTTGCTGCCTCTGGAGGTACCTTTCAGTACTCAACAATGAATTCAGACCTTTAGTTAAGTTTTGTCTCTTGACACCTTTGAATTTGATTTTGCAGTTGAGGTAGTGTGTAGGAGATACTGATCTTGGCCAGGTATTTGACCCAAATTACCAAAACTCAACATCAGGCAGCCCCTGGCTATGTGTTTATGGACTGGAGGGCTGGGGCAGCTTTCAGCATCAATAAGTTGGTGGAGCTGCACTTCCCTGAGGTTGTGGAGGTCCTCACCAGATGAATGTCCATCAGCCTGGCCCAGGCAAAGCTGATTTTCCTCTATTGTTCCCAAAAGGAGCCTGAAGCAGCTCAGCCATACAGCACTAGGTAAGATGAAGGCACTCAATCCTACCCCAAGCAATTTTGGTCTTACCAAGTACTCTCTGTTCAAATGAGTATTTCCTGGGCTGGAGAAGACAGGTGAGGTGCCATTCTGAAGAGGGTTTCTTGGACCTTCTTTTTTTTCTGCATATTTTCAACTGAGTATTTCCTTTAAAATCCAAAGAGATGGTAGCAGTGCTTTTCACCAAGGAGAGATCATTCCTGATATCAGTGTGCCATGGAGCTATAGAAATACGCCCTGTGCATTGCCCTGTAAGTTCTCATTGCTTAAGATGGGGGATTTTCCCACAGGGAATTTTTCCAGACAGCATGAACCTGCTCTTGTATGATGTGCAGTGTGTTGTGGATGTCTTTGGGTGGTTTGCAGCCTTCTGTCCTGGAGGAAACTGCACTTCTGTAGTGGTAGAGTTATACAAAAATATGCTTTAAATGTCTTCAGCCAGAAAGAAATGAGGAACCATGCCATGAATATTACTGAGACACCAGCTTGGAGCCTGGAGTAGTTCTTGCTTCAGACAATTATTCAGCTGTAGGTTTTTCTCTGGCTGCAGTGATGGATGCTGCAAGGGGGAAAATACCATTCAAACTTCATGTCCAGTTACTTGAATGAGAAGGGTAAAGAGTATTTGTAAATGTTCCTGGAATTCTGAGAGAGGAGAGAGGTTTGAAGGACTGTGGATACATCTATCCTTTAACAGAAAACTGAGGAGTAAATCAGTTGGATGAGAGCCTGTTGAAGTTTTACCCACGGGCTCCCACTTGCCTTGAAAGGACTCTCAGTGAGTCTTGCTCCTCTCTCTCTGCTGTGTTCTGTTGAACTCTTTTCTCTGTAAATTGCAAATGGGACATCTGTAATGTGGAGACATTCTGGCAGGCAGAGTGTCAGCAAATCTGTGTATGATGCTCTGCAATGATGTTTTCTAGTGGCTGCAGCTTTTGTCAAATGAGCATGGACATCCATCCATGGTAATATTCCATAAACACACGATACAGCCAAATCACTGGGCAGTGCAACACATGGGCTGAAAGGGGTTTAGCCTAGAGTTGAGCATTCAATTTATGATTGCTCTTTCCCAGGCCATCCTTACTTTGCTTTTATGAGCCTCAGAAGGACTGGGAGAAAGTGTTTGCTTCCAGTGGCCCCTCCATTGTTTGGTGGTGCTTTGGCTTCTGGTTCTGTGCAAACATTGCTGTGTTGGTTGTCATCATCCTCATATCCTTGGCACCCCATTTTGTTCTCATTATACAAGTTGTTCATGATTTGCTGTGCAGTCTGGATGGGTTCTCCTCAGGTCTCTTATTGCCATATGTCTAATGGCAGATAAGCAGTATGCAGCTTGTTATCTCAACAGAGAGGCAGAGCCTTGCTGCGGCTGCTGGAGGCAGAATAATGTGAATTGGCTGAGTCTAAAGCATCACTGCAAGTTTTTGGTTTGCTTAATGCAATTTCCTACAACTGAGCTGCTGGATGAGTGTAGGTGTAGAAGAAGGGATTACAGGTGACCTTGCCCGTGATAAGTCACAGTGCTAATTACCAAAGAAGAGGAGGAGCCTTGCCCTTAATGAAATGAAAAAAAAAAAAATGTTGAGGAAAAGGACCTGGAGAAAGAGGACCTTGAGGAGGTAGAGGAGCTGTGAGGAACAAGAGACACAAAGAGGAATGGAACAAGGAAGAGAGTTGCTGCTGTAGATCAGCTGTGAGGTCAGTGTGGGTCTGATGGGTCAGAGCCTGCTGTTGGGGCCTGCAGTCACAGCTGAGCTGGTTAAAGCCTGTGTTCAGAGGCTGCAAACCAACACTGGCAGTCATAGTCCAGCAGGAGATAACCAGCAGAGTCTGCAGCTGGACCCTGCAGCAGGAGCTTGCTGTGGTCAGAGTCAGGGTGGCAGAGCTGTAAAGAAGAATAAACCAGGGCCCTTTTCAGGTTGTTAACTGAGGGTCTGTGTCTTGGCTCATTTCTACCCCTAAGGAGAGGGCTGCTGCAACATATGAGGGGAGCTGGGCTGGTTTTTGAGGTGGTGATTTGAGCAGTAGGATTAGCAGGAGGTACTTCTGAGCAGCTCTGAACTCTGGCTTCACTTTTGCACTGCTGTTGTGTCCTGACACTAACTCTATTGCTGTTGTAAGGAGATTGATAGAATAACACTGGTGTACTCAAGAATGCAGGGTAGGAGCTGTGCTCACACCCTGTAGGTCTCTCTAGCTATCATCAGTTCACCAAGGGAGCACATCATAATCTCCTAGAAGAGTACATTTCTGCCTCTCAGCTAAAACCACATTTAATCTGATCTTTTTGTGGCACACTATTACAGAATGCTGAAGTTTTCTTGTGTAGATTTGATTTGTTGTTTTCACCACCTGACTGCTTTAATCTGTCAGATTTATGATCTAATTATTTTACTCTACTGTTAGATCCCAAATTAATTACCGTTGCAGTGGTGCTGGCTCATTAGCAATATTCATTGGGGTCATCCCACACACATAAGTGTATCATCAACCTAAGGACATGCATTTTCTTTTCCTTTTATTGTATTATTCACTTGTACTTCCTGCCTTGGTGACACTGTTACTCTGCAGCACCAAAAGGCCCACTCCTCTGTCTCACTGCACATCCATCACCTCTTCCCGTGTGTGTTGCTGGGATGTTTGCTCCTGGGGGGCAGCGTGGTCTGTTGCTGTGCTCACTTCTTTCCTGAGCCCTCTGCCCTCTCTGTTTGTGTGCAAACCACCATGCCTGATGTCTCTGCAGGGATCGGTTGATTTGTTTTGTGTGCAAAAGAGAGCTATCTCACTGAATCCTCTTACTTTGGCAATAACTAGGTGTCAATGCATCAATTGTCAGGTCTCCTAAACAACATCTAGTTGAGTGTGCTATTTCTTTATTTGCTAATAAAGCCATTTTTTCTCCTATCATCTTGTAAAGTGCTATTGCCCAGAGGTTGTGTTGTGGCTCTGAGTCTCCTTTCAAAACAAACCTCTAAGCCTCAGTTGTGATTGGATTGTCTGTCAGAGATGGTGTTTATCAAATACTGCCTCCACTCTGCAAAATATTAACCTCCAATACTTTAAAGTGCTGTGTGTCTCAGACACTTCAAGAGCCTTGTGGCTGCACATCATGGCCTGAGACAGCTACAAACCCAAGTGCTGGACTCTAGATATTGCCTAAAGTTTTGAAAAATGTCTCTCTTGGGGAGGTTTTGACATCTCTGCCCTGTGCTAGCTTAAGTGTTGAAGAGCTCTAGTGAAGTATTGCCATCCTGGTTGCTGCAATTGTGTTGGGGTTCCCAAAGTCACCCACTCTCCACAAGTCTGCAGAAACCAAGCTTGCATGGCCCTGTAAGGGGCACCACTCTCCTCACCTAAGCCAGACTGGGAAACAGAATGCCAAAGGTTAATTCTTGCCTGCATTAGGTCTCCTGCTGCAGAGGACAGGAGCCAAGTGTGGTCTGGGCTGCCCATCCTTGAGTGTGTGAGAGCTGTAAACAAGCCTTTTCCCCATCATAACCAGACAGTTATTTGCTATAGAACAACCAAGAGCTGGGAAATGCCCCTCACCCATGGCCCATCAGTTGTTTCTGTCTCTTGGCTGAGGCTACAGGGCAGGCAGCTGGGTCCTGCTTAGGAAACAGGAATGGGTTGATGAGCTTTAGATTATAATATCACCAATGTTTTAAGAGTTCAGCCCATCTGTCAGATAGAAGTCAAAAGGAATGGATTAAAATTCCCCAAAATATATTTGACCTTGTCAAAACATTTTCATCTCCTCGAGCTTTACTTCATCATGTCTTTTGTGCATTGAGTCCACAGATTTTGGAGCCTGAGAATTTCCTGGGAAGGATTTTGTTTGTTCCCCTTGTTTGGAATGAACAGGAGGACTTGGTGGCTTGTGGTGGCCTCCTGGGGAGGGAGGTCTGGACCCTGTGAGTGCCTGTCAGCAGGAACTGCAGTGTCCTGGGACTCTGCTTTCCTGGACTGGCAATCAGTAAGCAGTGCTGAGGCACCAGCTGGGACTCCTGGGGTCACAGCAGTTCCCAGAAGGGACTGCTGGGTGTGAGCAAATGTATTTTAACAGTGGCACAGCAGTAGGAAGGGTGAGATGCAGACACTGAGAGCAAAAATGTGCCAACCAAAACAGGAATGCATTTTCCACCCTGCAAGGAGTGAGAAGACTCTGAGCAGTGCAGAGACTGTGCAATCAAGCACTGCCCTCCCAGGGGAGCTTGACGGTGGTGGTACAAGTAGTAGATACACAGGAAAGGGCAGTGGGAAGTATTTTGGTCATGATGCTAATCAGAATTGTCCCCTCTTATCAGATCTATCCAGTAGTTGGGGAGCCTTGACCTCCCTTGCCACAGCTTCCTTGGCCTGTCCATTTTGGAAATGTCAAAATTAAATTTCCCAATGACCCCTGAAACAATAAAGAGGTCAGTCTCCCTCACAAATAAAAGATTCTAAAGGGAGCAGAAGCAGTTTAAAACTTTATAAAACTCCAAAGCCCTCCATTTAGAAGAGTTGGAATTGATGTACTTTGCTATTTAAGAAGTTTTGTGCTACAGGCACTGTATTGACATGGCCAGTATCTACTGCTTGTGCAAGAAGAATGCACCTTGAACAAGGACTTTAAAAGTTTCAGTCTGTTCAGGAGACAGACAGTTAGGAGCTGGAACCAGATATCTTAAAGATATTAACTTTTCATTTAATTGTAAACTGCTGTCTCTTTCAATGATCAGCTCAGGAATATGTCCAGAATTTCCACTTTCACTGAAGTCTAAGACTAGAATTGTATTTAGGATTACAATTCCAGTATGCACTGATGAGCTAGAAGAGGTCTGAAGGGAAAATAGATAAAAGCAAGTAATTGTTGATGTTAGGGATATCAGGGTTACACAAAGAAAGTTACTCTAAGATTTGGGGTTCCTTTAAGGGGAGAGAGAGATACTTTTGTAATAAACAGAGAAAAAAAAAATATTCAGCCTTTCAAACATGCAAACAAAAGCACCCAGATCCCTATTATGCCTCAGTGTGTGTCTGTAACCAGTCTGTAAGTGGTTCACTGCAGTTGTCCTTCAAAGTTCCCAGGCTGGGATTGCAAACAATTTGGAAGCAAATTATTTAGAGAGAGGAAAGAAATGGTATGGGCATCCAAAAATGTAATAAATCCTTTGGAGCTTGATCTGGGGTGCAGGAAATACTTGGGAATGTGCCCAGGTCAAATCTAACAGGATTTTGATTTAGTAAGACCCAAACCCTGCTAGCCCTACTGCCAATTCATTGAATTGTAGCTACCTAGTGCCATTGCACTGCTCTCCCCTGGGAGTGTGCCCGTGGTGAGGCTCATAGGGCTGGGATTACAGCTGTCCTGGGGGAAGGAGGGATAATGGCACTCATTGGCATGCGCTTTAATTGTACAGTTGCTGGATCTCAGAATGAGAAGAACGGCAAAACCACTGTTTAACTGGAATTAGTTTCTTTATATGAAAGGGAGAGAGACTTCACTTGATTAATTTAAGGCTGCTTCCTGCCTTTCATTAGCAAATAGAAGCCGCTTTGTGTGCGGGGTGGGGGCGCTGGGGTGGGGAGGGCGATCAAAGGCCGCGCTCTCTGCCGGGCGCGCCCCGGACCCACCCGCGGGAGCCGGGGCTGCTGCGAGGGCACTCCGACAGAGATCGGGGCTGGCAGCTTTGTGCTCCAGGCTCCATGAGAAGTCTTAGTCAGAAACTATTTTTGTTTAAAGCATTTCTCACCCTCTGCATTATTCAAGGCTGGAGGCCTTTTGCGGAGTCCCTGCGGCTTTCCCCCGCACACAAAGGCGCATCTGTGCCCTGGCTGTGCCGCTGCCCAGGGACGGGCAGCTCCCGTCCTTCCGACCCGCACAGAGACCCCGAGAGCGGAGACAGACCTTGGCACTCACGGTCCTGGTGCTGGGGACACTGCAGACTTGCCCCAGAGTTTTGCCACTGCCTTATGGAGCTGCGGATATCTGGAGGAGTCTCCATAGCTTTGTGTTTTAGATGAAACTCGATCCAAACTTATTCCGAAGTTACATCTAGCAAGACAGTAAGTTAGACCAAGGCAGTGGTTTTTTATTTCTTTTTCTTCTTCTTGCTCAGGAAAATGTCACCTGCAAGAAGCATCATGCTTTTCTTAGAAAAGGCACTTCTCTTGGGGTGCTTTGTTAGCGTTAGAAGAATGAAGTGTCTGTTACATTATGCAGACTGAGTGGTTTATACAGACATGAATCTCCATTTATTGTCCCAGAAGGATGTTCAAGACTATTTTCTAACTGGTATTTAAAGAAAGCAAAAATTTCTCTGAGACTTCTTGTGCTTTTGAAGAAGGAAGGTCTTCTGTCCCGTGGATGGTGCAGAACACAGTGAGAATTGTACCAGAGCCAGTTACCAGACTGGAATATTATTGGTCTTGACAGTGTAGGACAAAAGCCTTGGGTACTCATGTTGGTTAGGCAGACAGCATAAAGATGTTGGTTTTAATGATGGGGTTTCTTTGATTTTGTCATGGATGTAAAGCTCATGTGAAACATGCACAGAAGGAAATTAAAGGAGTGCTCTTAGCCTTCTCCTCCTCCAAATCCCAAGCGCCCATCCCTGGACACCATGGGCAGAAAGAGAGACTGAAGCAGGGAAATGCTGAACAGCTCTTGAAAGCCACAAGGCTCTTGCTAGACATTGTTTCTGAACATTGCTCCTCTCTGGGAAAGCACATTCTCACACTGCCCTTTGGTGTCTGTGTTTGCTTTGCTCGGTCCTCAGCCCTGAATATCTGTGATCTGAAACCCTCTGTGGGGTGAAGAGGATCAGAAACAACACCGTAGAATAGTGTTAAAAGGGATGCTTTAAAAAGCACACAAAAGGGAGCAGGAATCTTGCACTGAATCATTTCCTACGGAAAGGAAAGTTGTGCACTGAACCCTCTTGACTTCACCGTGAGTCACAGCCTCCCAGCCACACTGGTCCAGAGGAGGGGAGTGCTGGCCTCACAGCAGTGACTCTCAGTTCAAGATTATCAACTGCTTCTTGAAAGTCTTCTGGAGATGAGTCACAGCTGTCCCTTTGCTCTGCAGCCTGTGAGCAAAGCCATGTGATGTGGCGAGAGAGAGAGAGAGAGACAGTGAAGGTATTGACCACAGAGCATCCGGCTTTTACAGTGGATGAAAACTGCCAGTCTCTTGTTGAGCTGTGCAGTCTGTCAGCATGACAAACGCTGTTTCCCATTATTTTGGAGAAAAGAAAAAAAAATTTGAGTGGAAATAAATCTAATGGGATTTTACAATTTCAAATTGTGACAGTAGCCAGTACTTTTATTTTTAACGAGCTGCTAACACTCCATTAGAACAGAAATGCAGTGGCTCCTGGAGATGGTGGAGATGTGTCTTTGCAGCCTGCTGTTCTCTGAAGGACTTTCCATGACTTGTGGCTGCAGGGTGGGTACCTCTTGGGCGTGTGCCTCGGGTGGGGTAACTCAGTGGCTGCTGTCCTAGAGGGAGGCTGGTCACCAGCAGATCAGGGGAGGTGTTATGCCCACAGGGGTTGCTCTGAGCTGCTGCTGAGCCCTCCTGTGGTATCAGCAGGGGTACCGGTGTGTGTAGCTTGTCAGACATAGGGGGCATTAGAAACCTTACTTAGATGGAGTAAAGATGATCCTTCAAATACATGGGGCCATGAGTAAATCTTGAGTAAGTGCGTGGTGCTGTAAAGAAAGAAAGATAGTGGTCAGAATGGGAGAGCAGAGTTTCTAAAGGCTCCAACACATCTGGAAGTCTGAAAAAGATTAAGCAGCATTTTCCTCTGTGTTGTAAGCTCTGTGCTGAGCTCTGCCACAGAGGAAGATGGCCAGAGGGAATGTTTCTTGGAGTGATAGCCCTGATGCAATTCATATGTTTGAATAATGCTGAAGTAAAACAGAACCTGGTCTGGGGCAGAGGTTTTGGGAATGCCATCCTAACATGGCACATCCCAGAGAGGACCATTTTTAACTGAAGGATGTGTGAGACATGTGGAGCTGCAGCAGAACCAATGAGTGACTGAGGTTGAACCATCTGTCTGGAAATTTTGGCAGGACTGATGGAGTTTGTGATGAAAGACTGGATTAGCCTGGGGTATGGAACAAACCAGCCTGAGATTATCTGTTGGAAGATCTTGAATTAACCTGTGGTGTGACATTCAGCCTCCCATGGAGCACAAGCTGCTGCTCTGCCCTCTCCCACTGGGCTGGTGATCCAGGTGGATTCAGCAAAGCTCAGGGACCCTGAGGAGAGGAGGTGATGTGGAGCATCCTGCAGTGCTCAGAGCCACAGCCTGCAGAAACTGCTGCCCACTGCCTGCAACAGAAGCATTTCAAACACCATCGTGGTGTTGCATGGGTGATGACAGCCCGAGCTGCACAGGATTATCCATCAGATTAATGTTATCACTGCAGCAGAAGATGAACAGGCTGGGAACCTGAAAATGAAAGGGACACATACTGAGTTTAAATTGAAAATTGATACACAATCCTATGTATTACCCGAGACAAAAATTGTAGTACTGAAAAGGGAGTCATATGGGGTGGAAGGTGAGCAGGTAAAACTCTTTGGTTTCTGGGGATCAGCTAAAGGAATGTGAGCCAAAGGAGGCAAGGGTAAATAACTGAAAAAGATTTTGCCATGATAACATCTGGGAAAAGTGCTTGTTATTGTGTTTGAGTATATTCAAGTTCTTGGTGTTTTTAAATCTGGGAGTTAGTTCACTGAAAGGTCAGCAACTGAGTCGGTGAGAGGGAATTTAAGGATGTCTCCAGGGAATGAGAAAGTCTCAATAGAACACGCCTAGAGCTGAGAAAGCCCTGCTGCCTGAAGTCATGTCTCAACAACCTTTCCCTTCTGCTGGCAGGAATGAAAAGATGAGCTGAATTTCTACTGTTGGTGTCAGATACTGAAAATAAATGTGTTCACTTTGGCTTTTATTGGTTATAGCAGGGGAGAAAAATGGAATATTTAGCTAGTGCTGGAAGAGGAAAATTAAAAGTGAAAACTCTCTACTGCTGCTGAAAAACCTGAATTCCTGGCTTGAGAGGAAGCAAGGCAGGAAGGGCTGCTGTGGGCAGTGTTGCTTTATCTCCCTTGCACAAACTGCGTGCTCAGCACTGCCATGCCTGCAGCAAAGCACCAGGGTCACTGAGGCTCTCCTCCCAGAGGGGGATGCTGGGTGTACCCCGGGGCTCTCTGGGCTCCACACTTCACAAGATGGGATCTGGAAGGGCTTGAGGAGAGCCTGGAGGGTCAGCTCAGCAGAATTGGCTGCTCTTGCTCTGTAAAGGCCTCGAGACCTGGATGTGTGCAGCAATTTGAAAGGCAAGGAGAGTCCCAGGCAGAGTAAGCATCACGTGCAGGGTGAGCGTTTGTTAGAGGGTGAATGGCAGGGTGTGCCTGGGTGCCCTGTCCCATCTCACAGAGCTGGTGTGCTCAGAAGAGACACAAGCAGGAGCTGCAGCATGCTGGACAGAGCAGAGCAGATGGGGTCAGAGAGCTCTGCAAGAGGGAGCACAGCCCCAGAGACAGACAGGGTGCTGCAGCACACGATGTTCTTGCTCTTTGTTTCCCTGCAGGAACGGGGAGCAGAGTTCAGCTATTTATGTCCTTGCTGGGATGAATTGGAAGGCAGTCATCATAAGGGCAGGGGGGTTCTTGGAGATTTAAAATCCCAGTAAAACTCTTTCCATCTTTGAAGGAAGCAGGGACAGAGTGAGCTCACATATGCAAAAGAGGATCGAATTTAGTGACAGGTGAATTAGCCAGGCTTGCTGTGGGCAGGAGCTGCTTGTGGTCTGTCACAAATACATGTGATTTCCTCTCACACTGCTCATCTGAGTGCTTGGACAGGGTGTGAGAGGGAGGATTACATTTTTTTAAAAAATTATTTAATTCTTTTAGCACAAGTGAATGGGAAATACCTTTATTTCCAGAAATGTATTTGCAGGAGCTCCTAGGAGGCATTGCAAATACTCAGGCATTCGGGCACACCCCACAAAGAGTAAATGGGGAATTGATAGATGTGAACAGACTGTAGGTCTGAGTAATCGTCTTCCCAAATTCTCTCCAGGGAATGTTGTTAGAGTCTGAACATTGTGGGAGAAGAACTAGGATTTATTCGGTGAAGATTCACTTACCATAAATAAATAAAAATAAATAAGAAGGCTAAATTAGTAATGAATAGTTCAGCCAGCTTTAATGCTAAATAAACACACTGAATTGTAATGAAAATACTAAAGCCTGTTTGAACTGGAGCTAGAAATCCAAGGAGAAATAACTGTGTGGCACTTAAATTAGCACTCACCATAAAATATAAATATATGATATAAAATATAGATTTATTTTTTTTTTTACCTCATGAGATTTTAAAGATTCATCTGTTCCCTGTGTTTGGAAGGCTTGAACTAGACACTATTCAGTGCTATATAGTGACATAAATCACTGAAGATTTATAAAATCCCTTGATGTATGCTCTTGGACAGTAACTATATTTGTAGAGGCTCTTATGGGGGTGCATTTATACTGATAGGAGGCTGTTTTAAATTCATTCAGTTATCTCCATATAAAGCATTTTTATAGGATTTTCCACACTATGGGGGGTTGTGCGACTTTAATTATACAACTCAGACTGTATTGGTAAAACTTATAGGCAAAGATAAGCCCTTTAGCAAGGCAGACTCCTGCACTTGAACTTAAAAGAAAATAATTTTCTTCTTGTGAGTTCCCCCAAGAGCAGCTGGAAAAATCAATAGCTGCTGTGGCAGGCTGTGCTTTTAGGCAGCGCAGGCAGCGTGTGCAGCCAGCACTGTGTGTGCTCTGGGTGCCTGAGGTGACTCCCCCCAGACTGGCTCGAGGCTGCTGAAGGGCCACCGAGCACTAATCAGCCTTTTGTGGCCACTTTAGACCATTTATTAAACTCTGCAGAGCTGCTCTGGAGCTGCAAAGTGTAGTGGGAGTCAAAGACTTTAAAGCAGCTTGAATAAAATTGTGCAGTCGAGGCAGAGAAAAGCAACATGCAAATGGAGCTCTCAAAACCAGAGTATTTCCTTTGGAAAAAGTGCAGCTGCCCTTTTATTGAGGGCAAACCCCTCAGGTGGTTGGGTGAGCCTGGTGCAGGACTGCAGGGGCAAGCCATGGTGTATGGGCTGGGATGAGCAGCAGTGCTGCTGCTCAGGTCTCATTGGCCTTTTGACCAGGAAAGACAAAATGCCCTATGGCCCTGGAGCCCAAGGGGCAGCTGGAAACTGATATCAGTGTCCCAGTGGTGGAAAGGAAGATCTCAATGTGCAGACTGGCAATTATGTGCCTCTGAGGGTCTGGCCAGTTTCTGGCAGTGATGGGGAAAAGAGCTCTCAGGAGTGAGATTCAGTTGTTCACTTGATAAAAATAGGATTATCTCCATCCCTAAGTTCAGCAAAGCAGCTTTTAGAGGCAGAATATATCTGTGCTCTCTGACTGCATTACACAACAAAAAGAATATAAGAACTTAGAAGAAACGAATAACGTATGTAGTATCCCAATGTGAACTGAAAATGAAAAAATGAGAGAGCTTTTTGCTTTATTATAATAACACGGAGCAGAGTGCAAGTATGGCTCTGCATATGAAATAGAGTTAGGAGGATAATCAGCCCCAAACTCCTATGATCCTACAATAGAGGCACCAACACTGGAGGCAGGCAGGAGAGTTAATAAATTAAGGTGCAACTAAAATAGATTCATGGTCATTTAACAATGTGTCAGGGCTCCTAGAGAAATGAATATAATGTATTTAAGTCTAACGTGCAAACAACTTTAAACAGAAAAGAATAAGGGAAGGAGAAAATGGGAGAAGATTTATTGCAGCAAGCAGCTGAGGTTAACTTGCTTTCACAGGAGAGCAGAAGAAAATGGCACATGCATGCCTGGAGGTGGCTGCAGCACTCCCACCTTCCCTCAGTAGGAAGGAAAGCACATTGAGGAAGTATCTGAATACCCTTAAGGTGGGTTCTTCAAGTGCCTGGGAATGGCCAAATGGGATTTCTCATCTTGAATATTCCCAGAGCAGTCACTTTCTGCTGGAGCCAAGAAGCTCATTCATGTCATGAGAGCCAACCCTAGCCCTCCTACGGCGAGTATCAGACTGGGACTGCCCAGCCAGCATTCACACAAATTTGAGGGGTTTTTCTCTGGTTGGTTCCTTTTTGGTGGGCAGCTAGAATAAGCCTGAGCCATCGATTCATCTATTTTTGGCTGCCCCTGCATTGTTTTCAGCTCATGAGCAGTTGCTGCGTCTCTCGGGTTCGCTGTTGAAGGACAATAATCATCAATCCATCTCTGCCAGGACAGGTGCAGCCAGAGAATTGCTGGGAATCCACCTCTGGCTGCAGCCCTGGCTAGGTACCCCAGAGGAGTCCATTCAGCAGTATAAATAGGTACTTTCAAGCTCTGCCCTAAGGAGCAGTGGGGTGAATTCACCTGTGCAGGTGTTCAGCATGGTTTTAGGTTCGCCGTGGGAAGCCTGGCTGGGTGCTGGGAATGCTGTGGGAGATGTTTGTGGACAGGAGACAAAGCCCCTTTTTGCTGAATGAGCCTTCTCTGAGCACAAAGCTTTGCCTTGCAGAGTTCCAGCACAGCTGGGCACAGAGCTGTCACTGCTGTGCTGAAGATGAAGTCACTCTGCCTTTTCCTTCTCCCCCCAAGAGCTGTTGCACATGGATCACCTCGGGGGTGCCCCAGCCCCACCTTCAGAGCCTCTGCCCCTGCCAGGGCACCCTGAGCAAGGCAGGAGCCCACACTGCTGCAGGGCTGTTTTGCAATGGAATATTCTTCATTCTGCCTTCATTCTCTGCTCTGTGAAACAGGAACTGGGGGAGCCCTGGCATTTGCACACAGGACCCTTGCTCCTGCAGTTTTCCTCCTCCATTTCCCCTCCATGCAGGGCTGTACCATCTCTGATGCTGTTCATGGTGAGGAAAAAAGGGAATAATTCTATTTCTTACAGTGATGTTACTTTCTCTGCTCCTCTGAAAGCATGTATGTGCCTAAACATGTTCTCTAAGTGCTGCATTTTAAATTATATATAAGTGAATACAAAAAAAGCAAACCTCTCCTTTTAAAAATTTTGTTTTATGGGATTAAAATAGAGACGTTAATTTCAACATTTAATGGTTTCACTGTGGTGATGCTCACAACCCTTCCATGTTCATTTTTTGTGACTTGTTTAGCACTTACTGTCAGTGCTGTTCACTGAAACAGCACGTTATAAGAGAGCAGGCTTCTAGGTGACATGGATGATTTATAAATACTTTGTACAGTCAGAACATATTTATGCAGGACAACAATTTGTTTGGTTATTTCCAGAGGCTGGGCCACTAACAGCTACATTAGAGAGACAAAAAGGACTGAACTTGTGCTCAAGAAGGGCTGCTTTGGGCTGTTACCCTAATGCATCTACTATTGCTAGATAAAAAAAAAAAAAAAGTTTGAGCTTTAGGCTTTGTCTACTTCAAAGATAACTTAGAAAAATGAAATATACCTTAGAAAAATTAAATATAATGTCTTGCATCTTCTAAAGTTGGTGTAAAACTTCACCGATGTCAGCAGTGCAGGTGTGAGGCCTGAGAAGAGTTACAGTGTGAGAAATATTCTTGTTCTTTGCTTTATGAACCAAGTGTTTGATTTAAATTTATAAATGTACTTTATAAATCCCTGGTTTAAATCCCTTATTTGAGGAAATAAGTATTCTTATGTCATAGAGCTAAGTCTAAAAATAAACGTAAAGGGGAAACAGATGTGGACAAATGTGAGCCTGATCCTGCTGCAAGATCTCAGCAACCAGACTGGGATCCCTGGCCCCTGCACACTGGGACCAGTGAAAATCTCTCAGCAGAACCAGTTTTGCTGTCAAACCCAGCAAAAACTTGTCTAGATCATGTTTCAGTGGTGCTGCAAATCTCCTCTGAGTGAGTTCAGCAGGAGCTGTGGTGCCCAGGATGGCAGCTCATGGCTCTGTCCAGGCAGGTGTGTGTGTTACTTTGAGTTTGAAAATATCCTTTGTAGTTAAGCTGTAAGTGTAACTGTACAAGAGATTTGTAGAGGAGAATTTTGTCTGGATTTACTGTCACTCTGTCCAGATGCAGCCCCTGGAGGTGTGTGCCAGACCCTGACTGACCCTTTGCCAATCCTGGGGGGTTTCCATGCTGCAAAGAGCAGCGCTTGCTGCAACATCTGGGAGAATCTGCAGTGTTACTTTCTACACGAGGGCAAAATTAACACAATTGCAATTATAAAAATACCCCTTTCACAATTCCTGCCATTTCCAGTCCCTGACTGCAGTAGGGCTTCATCAGGATGCAGGACAGGTTTACAGAGCCCTTTTCCCTCCCACCCCATCATCCCTGAAACTGCTGCAGATCTTCCCAGCAGCTCTGCTGGGTTTGTTTGTTTATTTACCTTCCATTATCCTCCTTGTTCCCCATACTTTGAGGTCAGTAGATGACCAGCAGATCTGCCCAATTTATTCCTGTGTATGACAAAAGAGACCTGGGTCAACCAATGAGCCGTGAACTTCTATTTCTATTTCGCTGTGGTTGTACGCCCGTGATCTGCACACTGCCAGTCATCCACCATATTGATGAGATTAGCTGGTAATTAAAAACCCAGCCAAGCCAGGCAGAGGAAGATGACTCAATTAGCAGAATGTCACTGAATCTAATTTACTTTGCTTATCACAGACTTATTCTCTAATGAATTAGAAACGAAGAGCAGGACACCTTCAGAGGGAGATCGAGGGGCTTAAAGGCTTAAATGCTTTGTAACCCCTTTGTGCTCATGGTTTGGGTTGCAGGGAGTGTGCTGATGCTGCTAATCACACACGCAAGGGCTGCTGCCCAGTACCTGTGTCCTGAGGGAGGGCAGCCAAGGAAGCTCTGCTATGGCTATTTCATGTGACAGCCACTGATCAGGGCAGACCTTCCTTTCTTGATAAACCTACATGTATTTGTTAGCTGGGAGTGAGCAGGGGCTTTGGATGACTCGTCACTGGAACTGTGCTCAGGGATGATCTCTGTGATAGTAGAACTGACACTGAATGTGGTGTTTGGCCTAGGAGAGTATGAGGGATTTCCTGGAAAAAAAAGCATGTCAGAAATAGACATTTCCCACTGCAATGGGTATTTTAAGGCACTTCTCGATGCTTTTCTCATTTCAAATATAATGTTTGGATGATTAACAATTAGAATAACGTATTTTACTGGAGCTCTTTGGAAGTACTTTAAGAGACCATTGGACAGATGTACAGCTGAATTTGTATGTAAAGTGGAGACTATAAACCATTATCTCTGCAGCTCTCTTCATAGTAGATAACAGAACATATTATGGCTGATTTAAGTGAGGATATTACTGGGCTCTGAGCTTTTAATCTGATCTGCATGACAAAGCCCACATGGCTTCATGAGCCTTACAGGGCTCACGGGCAGAGTGTGGTGGTCTGGCTGTGCTGGTCACGCCACAGGATCAGGGCTAGAGGCTGGGAGTTTGTTACTGTCACCTGAGCTCGTGTAACACTGATAAATAGCCTGGGAAAATGGCTTCTGGCTTGGCAAAGAAAAACAATCGGAGCAAACCATCTCATTCTCATAGCTTTGTTCAAGTAATGATAAATGTAACACAAAATATGAAGCTTTTAAAGCTTCTAAAGCTATTTGGAAATCTCTCTCCAGAGACTTAATCTGCACTGGCTTCTCTAGCAGTCCAGGGAACTGTAATGGGCTGTAAGCTTTTCTGCAAGCATGTATGTATATGTTGATTGCAGGAGGGAGGGCAGAGTTGGTAATGAGAATGGATGGGATGGGAAGCCTTCTCTATTTCTGACCTGAATCTGTTACCAAGGTATGAGAAATGTTGGTTCAGTGACAGTAACTGTCCCTAAAATTCCCTACTTTGACTAAATTTATAGTTCAGTTTCTACACAAAAGAAAAAAAATATCAGATGTAGATTACTGTGCAGAGATGGACACAAGTACTTAGCAGTTCTACATTTCACACGTCCTGTTAAATGTCCTGCCATTTTCAATCCCTATTTCCTTGTTTCTTTCCCCAGTATTTCTTCATTTTACAGAAACCAATTTCTTTAGCAATATGCAGTCATTAGAGAGCTGCTCGTCTACCACATCTGGGTCCAACAAACCATTTCAGAGAGGTTTGACCATTGCAAACACATCTCTATAAACTGTCCTAGAGGAAACAAAACTCAGTAAGATATTCTCATTAAGCTAATAATGACAAGGAAGTCTTCCTCTCCACTGACTCACTGGAGTTGTAGTGCCAGCAGGTACCTTGCCATGTTCTTATGCTGTCCACAGCTCTTGGTAAGTGAGAATTTTGGACATGTAAAGTTCCTGAGATCACAGCTCTGAGACATCTGTCAAACTAAGGGAAGTATATAAATTTATGATGAGGTGTTGCATTGATATTACCAATGAATAATTCCATTCTAACTCTGCAGTTAATATGGTGATTATCCTTGTTATCATTAGCTGGTTTTTTTTGTTATCTGGAGAACAGTGCTCACACACATTGTTCCTCTCAGGCATATAAGCCACAAAGCCCAGCTCAAAGACCCTGCAGGGTCAGAGCTAGGTCTGATCTCCCAGTGAGCAGAGATTATTCCCTAAGTTTTTCTGGTGTCTTTCTTGAGGGAAAATGTGAATTCCACAGTGGCATTCCAGTCTGGCTCCAAGAAGAATAAGATAGGCAATGGAAGAGATTTAACAGTCATTCCTTTTGCTTTTGGGTTTAGCAGCTGCAGAAGCTGGGACTTTTCCTGGTTTCTGTCAGTGAGTAATTTCTCACAGGTTTGGAGTAAGGATTACAAAATTCAGATAACTTTAGCATGGCTCTGTTGTTGTAACATTGGAGCTGGTGTAGTGTTAAGTAGAAGTGTTAACACAAAGAGGTGGGAGTGAACAGAAGTGGTAGAGAAAGCTGGGGAGCTCCTCAAGGATAACCTCAGTGCTGTGAAACACAGGGAACAGAAGAAGTTGAAGGATGTAACCAGTGAAACTTATGCCAACAGGGATGAGGCTGGACTGGAAATGTGAGGAAGCCTGCAGGAAGGTGTGCTGGGTGATGGCTGGGTTGTGGCTGGGTGCTGCAGGTGATGTCACAGCACAGGAAGGAGAGAACTTTATAGGCAGGTGTAAATGCATCAGTTAAGAGCAAAAGAATGATGTGATTCAAAGCCTGTGGCATTAGAGGAACTGTGGTTTTACATGGTGTAAGTCTCAGGGAAGGGGCAGAGCAAAGGGGAGGGGTCCCAGGATTAGGAGCACTGAAGGAAGGCTCCCCCCGAGGCACTCGGGCTGTAGGAGTCAGTGCAGGGATCTCTGTTCCACGAGAACCATTGAAAAGGACTGTTCAAACACTGCCTAAACGCAGTTTTGCAGCATTCCTCCTCCCCCTGGGATCTCCATGTGCTTTATAAGCAAGAAACATCAGGAAAAGGTCTCTGCCATCCAAATATTTATTTTAAGTGGTATCATTGGCAAATACAATGGATAAAAGGAACTTAAACTTCTCTGGCTTGTGTGTAAAACAGTGACAATCATCTGCTCTGATGTTCTGGAGTATCTTTTTTAGATTACCATCATCCATGCATGGCTCCTCCATAGCTCCTTCAGGGATTCCATCCATGGTCCCTCTCCTCTGCAGTGAGGCAGCCACGGTTCATTTAGCTGGAGATCATTTGGAGGCAGACAGAGGCTGTGTGGATAATAAGGCACAGGAGAGCCTTTTATTGCTTTAGTGGGAGCTAAAGATGAACACAACAAGGAATGGTTTCATTCACACACAGCAAACCTGACAGCACCAAGTGTCACTTTTAACTCTCCACTTGTCACTTAGGCAGAGGTGACAGGGAGGCTCGGGCAGGGTGTAATGCAGAGTGTGCAGTGCTGTTTCCCACTCCCAGCCAGCTGTCCTGTGGTAATTGGGGCCCACAACTTGCAGTTCATGATCACCATTGCCATTCATCTGTGAGGGCCAGCTGGTGCTGGGGACACGAGGGCTCCAAGAGCCCAGCCTGGATGCACTGATGAGCAGGAATACCCATGTTTGCTTCTCTAGAGTCACATCCTGGCAAAACATGGCTGTAGAGGAAGAACATCAGTGAGGGGAATGGGAGTGGAGTGCAGGGATGGATACAGGAAGAGGCATCTGGGAAGACAGGGAGATTGCCACCTGCAAGAACAGGAGAGAAATTTGAAATTTTGGCTCTGCAGAGCTGAGGATCTACTTGAATGGTGCTGATAACATCCAGGGCTGCTCAGTTTTCCCTAGGCTCACCTGCCAGGAGGCAGCTGGTGCTGCCCAGTTGTCCTACTCAGCAGTGTGGTTGGCTGCAGATTGCATTTCAGCTGGGGTTTTCTCTTCCTAAAAGTATTTCCTGACATCTGTTTACCCAGTCACAGTGCTGCTCCTTGCACATTTGCATTAATATATTTTACTCCTGAGCATTTCAGTGCCTCTGCCCTGGCTGGGGCTCACCCTTTGCCTGGCTCCAAAAGGGTGTCAGAGCACTGAGGGTGCTCAGGATGGAGAGGGGATGAGGCATTGTCTCAGCACAAGGGAGATGATCAGCACATTTGTGTCTCAGCACAAGGGTGTGCTCTGCCAAACCCAACAGATTGAGTAGGAAGGCACCAAGGAATTTTAACATGACCGAATAAAAACAGCTCTTTGGCTGGAGCAGCCAAGACACAGCCTCTGCTGCAGCCGAGGATCCTGTCCTGCAGCTCTGGGGAAACCAGAGCCCTGCAGCTGTGGGAGGTGAGCTAAATGGGGAACAGGAGACACAAAAGTGAGAAGGGGACTGGGACACCTGAAGACCTTTGTCCCATCTCTCTGGCTCTTCTGTGTGCTGGGACCTAGAGGGGGGAGTGCTGGAGGGAGCCTGCCCCTCCTGCCATGGCACACCAAGGCCCAGGAGGGCAAATCCACAAGGATTTACTTTTCCTCCATCATCTGAAAAAAAAAATCCCTTAAAAAACCCAACCAACACTCAGAAAACCTACAAAAAACCCCAAACCCACAAAAAACCCTCCCAGAAGTTGTTTTGCTTACCATGGAGAGAGTTAACGTGGATCTTGAATGCAATAAGATTACGAATCCTTTAACAATGGTCTCTATCTGTGTTAGCCAAATGCCATCTCTGTCTTTGACCCAGCCTCTCAAGGCCTTCTACAGATGAATACCAATGACCCAGGCCTTCATTATCCTGTCATTACACAAATCCTGCTGTTAATTTATGTATAGGAAAGAACTAGCAGCTACATAAGGCTCCATCAGCTGCATAATTACTGCATATATTATAAAACAGCAGCAAATGCTGCCTGTGAATACAAACCATCTCTGTTCATTAGAAACCCTGCAAGAATTAATTAATGAAGGTGTAATTCTGCCACTTGAAGCCATGGGTATTGTCCCGGTGTGTCTCAAGATTCAGCTACCTTGGGTTTCCCAGTGACTTAATGTAGACTCAAGGGAAACTAAGATGAGCACATGGTCTAAGCCAAAGCTGAAGGAGGAAAAATTGGGTTCTGGAGCCCCCAGCAAGCCCCGTGGCTCCTCCCAGCCTGATCCACAGAGATTTGCATGGACCTCTGCAGAGGCGTCTGTCCCTGGTAGCTGGTCCCTCCCAGCAGGGATGTGTCCAACCTGCTCTGGCTCTGGCTACATTTTCAATGTTCAAGCTCTTGGGATGCAGGTCTGGATCCAGCCTTTAAAACAAATTAGATGATCCTGTAATTTGAACAGAAGAATGAAAGGATTTAGGAATTTTCCACAGTGACATTTGTATTCTAAGATTAATTGGCCAGCACAGCTTATAACTTCCCAGGTTTCTGTTTGCTTATATACGAGAAGAATGTGCTCTGCTAGACTGACTGTAGTGATTAGTTAAATTACTCACACATCCATTATTTTAAAAAGCTTCTATTCTGCTTTGCCTCCATATTTATATAGTGCCACCTGATATTAACTTTCTGCTTGAATGATGGCCACTAATTCTGTGTGGGGCTCCAGAATGTCAATCAGCAAACGTTTAAAGTCAGCTCAGTCGGGCGGCTGGGGGCAGGGATGATGTGTGCTTTCATTTCAGGGTTTTCTCTCATCATGGGGAGTTGGGCCTTACCTGGTGTAAGAGCTGAGTGCTACAAATGGTTTGGTGCCTGCATCAGTGAAAACAACGAGGAAAATATGTGCAAAAGGGAAAAAGGCTCTGCTGGTGGGAAGCGCTGGCCAGGAGTACTGGGACAAGGGGCATGAAGAATTGCTTCATCTCTTGATCCTAATTTTGGAGGAGCACTGGGGCTCTGGCTAGCAGTCAGACACAGCAACACTGATCCTGCATTTCACATGGACTTTCTGACCAGCCATGGAAATAGCTGGGGTTTGACCTCCTAAGAGTCAAATCTGGCTTAACGGGTGGAAAAGCTGTTTCCCAAGAAAGAGAGTGCTTACTATTTTCAAGATAATTGAGTTATTTTGAGTTCGTTCCTACTTTTTTAAAGCAAAATACATGTTTTGAACAACTAAAAAAATATCCACTTTTGACGCTGCTTTTGTTGATGTTTTGCTTGTGGACACATGTAAATAATCTCTCTTTATTCATACTTGAACTATGGGCATATTCCTGTGTCCATTTTTTTCTGAGGGAAAGGTCCCTTTGCTTTGCTGCTGATGGACATTGTGAGAGCCATGGTGCCTCTTCTTCCAGAGGGAGCCTGTGAAGGGCTCCAGAGTGGCTTAAAATAACTCATTGTTGAAGCAGCCACAAAGGACCAAAGGCAATCTAATCCATCAGGCTGGAACATTTTCAGTTTGACTTTTTCTTCCTCCAAAATAAATAAAGCACATCCTCATTAGAATGAGAGGGATACGTGAAAGCTGATCAAATTTTATTTGATAAAAACGATAAGACATAGAAAAAAATATATGTATTACTGATCTGGGAGACATATAACTTTCTTGATGATCCTCACTTTTCAGGGAATGTGTTTATTAAAGGTACAGGTTGTGAGTTTGTACCTATATTTATTTTTGTTTCTCTCTCATGTGCTCTCTGGCTGACAGAGTCTTCATCTCAAATGCCTGTTGTCTTTAAGAATTGTCTTCTCATTTATTTACTTTCATTTTGCCTGCTGGAAGTTCCTATTAATAGTAAGAGAACAGTGCCGTGCCAGCGTGTCTTTATCAGGGGCTTTACAGAAGTTGTCAGTGCAATAATATAGCATTAAATTCCATTTAATGTAAAGCAGGACTTTCCCCACAGTATCTTTAAAGGGTTCATTTTCTCTTACAAATGTAAAGGTCTTGCCTTGTGTTGGCTTGCCATGGAGAAATATTTCAAATATGAAATACAATGAGGCCTCCTTTTTTTTGTTGTGTCTTAGGCTTCTGTGCTGTCAGGATGCTGCTTCATTATCAATTCCCCATGAATGCTTCTGGGAAGACAAGGAAAACTTCTTTACCAGTATTGTCACTTCTTTGTGACTCCATTTGGGTTCTTCTGTGTATCACAAGGGGTGTGGGGGGGGACACAGAATTGAATTTAAAATCTTTGACTCGTTCTCTGTAATCTCACCCCAGCATTTTGATAGCTCTGAAGTATTCGTCATTTTAAAGGGTATGTAAACACAGTAAATTTTATAGCGCTAATAAAACGTGTTGGTGAGCTCACTGAGAAACTCCCAGATCTTGGCCCAATAATGTTTGAAATACATAGTAACCTCTTTATTGCAACATTTTACACATCTACAAAATTAGGTGACCAGTCAGTAGCTAGCTGTAAACTGCAGTGCTGCAAGATAAACCTGAAATAGTAAATATTGTATATTCCACTGTATGATCTCTTTAATAGTCTAATTTTCAAAGGGGTCTTCTGGAGAAAATGCTTACTATTTCCAGCTTATTCTTGAAATACAAAAAGTGGAGATACATAGCTTATTAAATGTCTCTCTGACATGTGGCAATTATGCTGATTCTAATGATGGTTAAAATTTAGCTCCAGCTAAATGCTAATAGGGGTAGCAGCCCTAATTAAATCCACATTTAGGTGCTGCTGTTCTTGCTTCCAAGCCATCTGAGCAAAGCTCCCAGTTGCTGCCTAACCAAGTAAAGCGTGTTGAGTCCCTCAGGACTGCATCCACCCACAGAAATACCTGGTGAGGACCAAGGAGGGCTGGTCCTGTGTCCTGGCACTCATAAATTGCCAGGACATGCCGTGCAGCCCATGTCCTTGGCAGCAATGCAGTGATCTGGTGAGAGGGCATTCCCCTGGAGGGGCAGCACTGGGAAATTTGAGGTAGAAGTTGATCCAAAAGACCACCTGGCTCTGGTTGCTCTGGCTGCAGCAGAGTTTTCTGCCAGCACAAAACACCACTATGGCTTTAACCCTTGGCATTTAATATCCCTTTTTATCCTGCAAGGATAAAACAGAGATCTGTTTGCAAGCTGCTCCAAACCCTTCAGCATTGAGGTGAGGTGTTACATCTCAAAGATATGAACTTTGCTAGATGAATTACTCTCAAAAAGAGTTTAGATACCACTGTCAGTGACAGAAGGCTGTAAAGGAGTTACATTTGCAAGCTCTTAATGTTTCCAAAGAAAGTAAATTCTAAATTTTATTGGAGAGGGTGGTGAATTGGAGGTGTTTGCTGTGCTGTGCAGTCAGTTTGGAGAGGGCTGGTGCTTAACCACTCCTCTGATACCTCTCCTAAACTGAGGGCATCCTCTGCTTCCCTTGCAGCACTGAGCTCCGGATCACTCACCTCTCCTAGCTCCATTCAAAGAGTCAAACAGTTAAAATGGTTGGGGAGGACTGTTTAAGAAACTCTTCACATCACAAATTGCACAGTAATGAAGTTCTTTGCAAGTTATATAATGAAGAGCTTGCAGGTTTCTGTCGGTAGCTAAGTACATCTGTAATTATCAGCTCTGCAAGGTAGAAATTTGGGATGAGGAAGGCTGATCTGGTGCTATAAATACATTGGTTGATAGTGTAATATAGATCACATATGCCTCTCTTGAGAATTAGAGTTAAGGTGCTCACATTATTACTGCCTAAACTGTAAAGTCTTAGCCCAGGAAAGTTGAAAACATGCCCTGGTTGCTGCTCATTCATGTCAGCTTCATACAGACTCTTCTGGCTTTTTGGTCAGTGGGAAGGCCAGGCTCCAGTGAAAACTGAAAGCAGGGTCAGACCTTTGCTCCCTCCAGAAGACTGATAAACAATTGGTGCCATTCAGGGCTGCAACAGCCTTTTGGCAGAAGACTTCTTCCTTTTTCTTTTTCTGTGTCATTGACACTGAAGCATTCATTCTTGATATTCCTGTCTAGTTAATGACTCCTTGTAACAGCTCTCTCTTCCTGGGAAGCTCAGAGGGGCTAACCTAAGGCCAACCTCAAATTCATTGACAGGGAGGCACTGCTGTATGGGTTTGGGCCAGGACACAGAATATAAATAATGATTTCCTGATCCTAATGGGCAGAGGGCAGAAATCTAAGACCTTTCTTTGACCTACCGCAAACTCAGCCACAAAAAGCAGGCATTGCTGTTCTGTCAAAAAGGGAAGCAAAGTCCAGAGATATCTAATAAAATAACTTATATTCCTTGTTGAGACTCACCTAAAAGAAAACCTTTGCCCCTCAGATGCTGAAGTCATGTTAAGAAGCCTTTCTCTTTTTTCCCCCAGTGATATTCACCACCTATTTTCAAAGATTAAGTAAATATATAACTTTATATCACCACATTCCTGCTCCCCATCTGACCTTCCCTGTAGGTGACTGAAGCAAGGCACATGTGCTGTCAGTGTCTAATAGGCTTTTTATCATCTCTAGCTGGAAAAGAAGCTCTGTTCTAACTACCTTAGGTTAGGTAGGGTTAGACCCTACCACGCAGTGCTGTAACTGACCTGTGCTTGCTTTGCACAGGACTGAGAGTCCACCCTGAGCTTGCAGTGCAGAGGTTGAAAGCTCCTGCAGCACATCCTTACTCTGCACAGTCACTGAGCACTGACTTCAATTTTAGGGTGCTTTGGCTTTTTCCTCCCAATTTATGCAAAGAAACTTTTCTCTGTCTTGGAGGACTTGCCAAGCACTTGTCCCAGTTCTGGCAATCATGTATAAAGAGAGATGAATGCATCATAAAATGCGTATGGCTTGGAGAGAGTTTTTTGTCTTTTAAAGAGGTCTGCTTGCCTTCCCCACAGTAAGGCACTTTGAGCTCTGTGGAGGAAAAAGCCCAGCACTGTGTAGAACAATGAAAGCACTAACACTGTCTGGGATAAATCCTACAGGATTAGGCAGGCCTGAGATAATTATCGTTTTCCAGCAGAGGAAAGAGGCAGCAAGCTGTGTAGACTTCTGAGTTTTATCTGTTCTCTTTTTGCCATCAGAGGAGGGACTTTCATGCTCAGTTAGTATGAAAAATATGTAATGAAACTCTACAGCAACTTAGAAGCTGAATAACTCATTAATACTTCTGTCCTCCAATTGTGTTCCAAATTGTGCACCCCATCAGGTGCTGGTTAAATCCTCCTTTATTTTGTGTTTCCATCCACTACACCAGTAATGCCTTTGAGGTTGATCTGGACTGCTCCCACAGTGCTGTGCCTGGCTGAGACTGCAGACTGGAGCTGCCTTTGGACACAGTGTCCTGCCCAGAGCTCTGTGCTTTCCAGGACTGCCACTACCAAAGGTTGTCCTCTCCCTTCCCCCAGGGTTATAACTTGCAGGGAGGCAGTGACAACCTCTGCATACTTAGAGCACGGTCAAAGACAGAGGTTGCCTGGGGCCATGTTCAGGTTTTGAATATCTGCAAGGATGGAGACACCACAGCCTCCCTGGGAAACATGTTCCAGTGTTTGCCAGAGAGATCAAACATATGATAAAAAATGCCAAACCTTTCCTTAGATTTAAATGGATTCTCCAATATTTCAAGGAGCATCTCTTGTCCTGTCACTGAAAAGAGCCTGGTTTAGTGTTTTTACTGCTTCCCATCAGATATTTACACACATTAAAGAGACACTGCTACCCCTGAGCCTTCTCTTCCCAGCCTGAGCAAACCCATCTGTCCCAGCCTTTCCTCACATAAGTTATTCCAGCCCTTAATCGTTTCTGTAGCCCCTCACTGGCCTTGCTCCAGTACTTGTCCAGAGCTGAACAAGCAGTGCTGCAGCCCTGTCTCCCCAGGGCTGAGCAGGGCAGATTAATCACCTCCTCTGACTGCTGCTGGTGGTTTTCTACCAATGCATGTTGCTGGAAATATTTGCCTTCTTTACATCAAAGGCACATGGCACATGTTCAGCTTGGCACCCACCAGTACCCAGGTCCTTTCTGCAGAACTACTAAACCTGCATGTTACTCTGCTTGCCAGAGAGATACAGGTAAATGAAAATGTTCTTATCAGTAGAGTGGTTTTGCTTTTCTTTTAAACACAGGCCCTTTGATCAGAGCTGTGTGGCAGCCTTTCCCCTGCGTGGCTGTGCTTTGAGAAGGCTGTAACCTGTGGCACCCCTGAGCTGTGATGTCCCAAATGCTGCTCCCCTCTTCCAGCACTGTGTTGAATGAATGGGTTTCTGCCAGTTGTGCAAACATGGCTTATCCTGGTGTCAGCAGGCCATGAGCCAGCCCCAAGCCCAGCAGCAGGGCTGTGAGGCAGAGCACAGCAGAGGCACTGGCTCAGGCCCTGGGAGCAGGGGAGCTGTGCTAGCCCAGCACAGCCCTTCTAGCAGGGCTAATGAACCTGAGCCTTGCTTGTCACTGCTGTCCTGGTGCCAGAGCTGCAGCTAGTCGGGTAGGGATGAACTGCACTGTATTTATTGCATGTTGTAAATGTGCCTGTAGGTTGCTGTTTCACTTAGACTGAACTCCATGGAAGGGTTTGGATTAACTTTATTCTGTGTCACCAGCAGGAATTAAGCATCTAGCTCTGCCTGAGGACCTGGTCCTGAGGCTCTTAGGTCAGTGTTGCTCAAGAGATATTCAGTATGATTCAGTGGATATAAATCACCATTGTTCTCTTTGTCTGAAAAAAAGGTTGCTTTGATTTATACCAGCTCAGGAGCTGGCACGCTGTTTGTGTAGGAGAGTGCCTGCATTCTTCTTGGAGCCTGTGGCTGTGTCTCAGAGTGATCTGTATTCTACCACAGCATAAAGTTTTTTCAAAATTTGGGAGCCATTTACAACTTCGGTGCCATGCTGTGACATGATGCATTGCTTTGTAAACAGGGCCTTAAATGACTGAGGTCTCAAATCCATAAACTGACTGAGGCTTGGCAACACTTTGAAAATCTCTTTGCCAAATAACATGCATTACAGTACCCTCCAAACAAGATCTGACTGAAATGTTCAGGTTCCTTTTGACACTCTACCAAGACATTATGAGACTACCTAGGGGTTATTTCTAGGGGTTATTTCCCCTAAAAATAATAAGAAAAATGTGTTTGTGCTATGTAAAGTGGTGCAGCTGAAATACAAGAAGTGCTCACTTCCTTTATGTTTTATTTCCTCTGGGATCCCTTTTTAAAGAAATAAACGATTGCTATCACTTTTGTGTTTGGAACCTGCTTGCTAAGACATCCCCCAGATGTAATATCCTCCCTGAGACACTTCAGCATTTGTGCCTCTTCTCTTCCCTCTCAGCTCCCCCATCTCCAGATGGAACCAAGTGGGGATGCTTGCTGTAGGTACCAATATGTCTTCTGTTATTTTTGTAGACACGTTTCAATTCATCTGCTTTCAACAGTTGGGGTTGTTTTTCCCCTCCTCTTCATGAAGACATGGCTATATTTTTCTGCAGCTTTACTTTTCACTGAGGCATCCACACGACCATTCTAATTTATCATTTCAAAGCACTTTGCTGCTTTTAAACAGTAAGTTGTCCAGGAGCACTCGTGTTTGTCAAGTGATGTGGCTGCCTCACAGAGAGCTCTAACAGCTGTCCAGGCTCTGGGTAATGAGCCTTCTCCAGGCTTGATTGGTGTGCCTACAAGAGCTGCTGCTCTGCATTCTTCAAGATACGTGCTTATGTCCTGAAAGCAGGCAAAAAAAAGTGAGAAGTGAAAAAGCAGAGTTCTTTGACACGGGTTTGATTTGATGTAAATTCTGTTTGTTTCAGAGAGGCAGCACTGAAATCTGACCCTGCAAGTGCACGTGGGCACAGCAGCCCTGAGGTGCACACAGCAGTTTTGTTTTCCTATTGCAGCCACTTGAAAAGCAGCAGCTCCTAAGTGGCCATACCCAGTAATGGCCTTGTTGTGACCACATGCCAAATTGAAGTAAAATTGTAAATTTTACTGTAATTTACAGTATTGTAAAATCTGAAAGAAAACAGGAATTTTAGGGAGGCAAAAGCTCTGAACACTGGTGCAGCGTGCTCAAAAAATAATAAAAACCATTTTCTGGATATACCTGCATGTCATTCAGCATGGAAGCAGTTAATAACCCAATTACTTCACAGCATCCTCTTCAGCTTCAGTTTCCATTCTCTTTTATAGCAGTCTAAGGGCTGTTTCCAAAGTTCCCAGACATTCTTAGAGCTACCTGGTGAATCATAAATCTGCAGACAATGTTCTCTGAAAGCCAGCAGACACAAATGATGTAAAATGAACTCTGGCCTTTTGCACCAACACCTCTCAAAACTTATGTTCTTCCTTAACTGACTTTATAGACTCAAGAAAGAAGTAGTATATTTTGGAATTTTTGTTAGCCTTTGTATCTCTCATTACACACCCAACTTTTCATGTAAGAGCAAAGTGTTCTTCTGTGGTGGTCCAGAGGCCATCTGGCACTTGAAGAAAACCAGGAGGTAATACCCAGAAAATACAAAGCATGTCTGGAAGTGGGACAGTTTTAGACCTTCCTTGTGGGCACAAAATCAAATCCAACATACATTATTTATCACAATCTGAGCAAACAGAGAGCACAAATCCAGATCTCAGCTGAGTTGCTGATGAATTAGGATGCCTGTATCCTCCCAGCCAACACTGCTGACTGAATGCCTGTGAGAACCCATCTGTGCCTGGGCCACCTGTAATTGTGGAGGTCATTGGCAGAGTCTGATTTGGGGCCAGCACAGCAGTGCCCATCCTGTCATTTTGCCATTCTTCCTCTCAGATCTATCACCCGACTTTTCTGCACACTATCACAGAGGGAGACTTGTCTCAAAGAGGAAAAAATTATGTCCAGTAATACATCTCTCTGGTTCTCTTTATGCATGGACTTGTGGAGTCTGAGAGGTAATTGGGCCAACAATCAGTGCCACATGACTGGAGATGGAGGCTTTTTTGAGCTGTTGTTTAATTTTGGCATGCACTGCATGAAAGAGCAGCAGGATGGAGAGGGTGTTCTTCCCTCCTGCCATCCTTCCTTCAGATTCATTCCTAGGCTTTGATCCTTGGCTGCCCAGGATGTCATAAACAACCATTGCAAGCCTTTGACAGATAAGCAGGAGGTTCTTAGGGAGGAGGATATACTGAATGGTGAGCAAGAAAGGATTCATGCAAACTGTTTTTCACTTTCATGTCCCCTGGGGCAGGCTCAGCTGAATTCAGTCTCCATAAGGGCTTCTGATGCCAGGCTATGGCTAACCTGGAACATTTCCATCCCTTCCTCAGGCTGCTCAGTGCTATAAGAGCAGCTGTGGCCTCTGATTGTGGAAGTCCTGCTTGCTCCTGAAGCTCCTGAGCAGCTCCAAAGGTTGGCTCTTTCACAGAGAGGTGGATGCAAGCAGCCCCTCCTAGGTCTGAAACCAGGGCTGTTTAGAGGAATTTCCTTCGCTCCTCTGTTGGTGCTGTTGGGTCAGGGAGGGGGCCTGGTGTAGCCCAGAAGATTTGGCCACTGCAAGTTCTTAAAAATGCCAATGGACAAAAGTGTGTCAAGCAGGCAGATATCTGCCTCCTTCCCAGGCTCTGTTTCTCAATGTATACAAACCTGAATAGAATGAAAAAACGCAGGAAAATTTACAGACAGAGCATACAATAACAGAATTATATTTGGGGAAAAAAATTATGGGGATTTTGTAGAAAATCTGTAATTTGCTTGAACAATGTGAACAAGCAAATCACCTTCTATCTGACTCATTATGGCTTATTGAGAACTGAATTGTAAGCCTTCCTTGTTCAAGCATGATTAAGACTTACATGGCTCTTGTTGGCAAGATTTCCTATTGAGCAGAGTAACAGCCAAAGAAAATGATGGTACAATTTTATGTGATTAGGAAAAATCCTTAAAAATATGGGCAATTTTCAGTAACTATGTCAAGACAGTAACTAAAACAGAAACTTTGACACTTGTCAAAGCTTCATTGTTGGATCAGACAAATGTTTTTAATTGGTTGAGTCAAACTGTGTTTATTCATATCTCTGTGTTTTCTTCAATTTTGGTTTTTCCTTGTAAACATCTGTTATTTTTCTGTTACTGCTTACGTAGTATTTTTATGCACATTTCCAAGAGGGAAAGCACAGTTCATTCCTCTTCATCTTCATTTAGGGGGTCTTCTGCACAGTTAATTTTTTCTTGTACTTTTCTTTATTACTTTTCAAATAAATTCACAAAAAATAATTGGGAAATAATTAGGATAAGCCAATAGGATTTTCAAAAAAGCCTTGTGTTGGAGATCTTGTCAAGTGTGGTGTGAGTATTCTGTACATCCCAGAGAGGAGAAGGAGAAAAACAAAACAAAGTCTGCAAATTAATTTTAAACTATTCCCTTTTACAGCAACTGGAAATTTTAACATTTCATTCAAGGAAAAAAAAGTGAAAGCAGACACTAAAGGAAAGGAAAACATAAATAATTTGTAGGTTTGGTAATAGCACTTGAAGACACAATCAGTGCTGGGCAGTAGAGAGCCAGTGGAAATGCAAAGAGGGTGTTCTGTAGCTGGTTAAGCCAGGCTCAGGCACTGTCCTTGTCTTCTGGTTTGGGGTGAGCTCACAAGGGTGTGCTATGAAAGCCCCAGGCTGTTGACTTGTCTCCATCTGTAGAAAGTCTTAATCCTGTTTACTTCCTCATGGATGTCTGCACCTGATTTTTGCTGTATTTATCTTGGAATCAGCCTGGGTTTGCAAACACAGGGGTTCCTCTGCCCAGCCCTGCTGCAGCCTGTTGGAAGATGATGAGTTCCTTTGCTTCAGGTGACTTTATACTGCTGGCCAAGAGTGTCTCCTTCCTCCTTGACAGCCTGTAGTTCAGCTTGAGAACATCCTTCCCTAGGACACCATCCAGCAGCCTCCCACTGCCCCAGGGAAGGGCCAGGGCCCCACAACACACACAGCTCACAGAGGGGACAGCTGCTGCTGCTGGGGTTGTTTGCTGTTAGCACTGACCAGGATCAGCCCCTCTCAAAGCCTTTTTGGTCAATTTGATTTGCAGTCAATATGCTAATAAAATCAACTTCTCATACACATTTTTTTTATCATACCAGAGGGAGCTTCCTCCAGGCCAGCTCCTGAGTTTTTCTCTGGGACATGATTCCTACTGCGTTATTTCTTTAGTTTTGATGGGCAGGTTCATGATTGCACCTAGTAATAAATTTCCCTCAAATCTCAGGTTGCTTTCTGAATGAAATTGTTATTGCATGTAAATAGTGTATATCTCTTTTCTTTATTTTGTCATCTTCTGCTTTATGTGTCTGTCTAAAGACTCAATGCCTTGTTATCACAGTTGCCATTTCTTTTCTCCAGTAATAATTATCAATTATCTGGTTTCTTTTAGAAGTTTAGTTTTGTCATCTTTTATATTTTTCTGTGCTATGTTACCCCCCACGGTTCTCTAAACAAATTTTAATATCAGAAATTGCTAGCTGCAGTTTACACACTCTTTGATCCAAAATGTCACAGGCTAAATATTTAAGTTAGATCAAGATGTCCAGAAATATTTAGTGTCATTTTAATTTTAGAGCAAAATTTAAATGCTTTTATTCTATTTTGCATCAGCCTCCTCTTTTTTGTTTTTAGCATCAAGAGCCAGAAAACACTACACTTTTTTAAAATTTGAAGTCAATGAAATTGTCAGGATAAAAATATGATGCAGCTGCATGAGTGGTAGTGCTGAAAAAACATATTGCTGTGTCCTTCTCCAATCCAATATTCTCCCATGAAGTGAAATCCCTTGCAAAGTTAAGGCCAAACTCAACCTGGAGAATTACCTGCAGAAGCATCCTGACTTGGGCTGTCAAATAACTCTGACTTCTTTTGTTTTTTAGTGTGGAGACTGGTTCAGGAGTTTATTGCTTAAGCAACACTTCGTGTCTTTCATAATTTTACCCAGCTTACATTTTAAAGTATCTTGGTGAAACCTAGGAGCAGAGCTGCAATGGTTTTGGTCACTGCCTGCTTCGCCCAGCAGCTGGCCAAGATAAAATGCTACTTACTGCATTTTTTACCCTTATTTAAGAGCATGATTCATAGAGGAATAAAGAAAGTTAAAACTTGTAGGAAAAATCCACAACAACAAAAACTCCACCAAACAAAACCCTGTGAGTAAATGTTTTGCACAAAAGAGCACAGAGCAGATGTGTGTCATGTCTTGAGGAGAGCTCAGATCCCAAGGACGGGGTGAGGATGAGCCCAGCGGGGAGCTGTGGATGAATAACTTCAGGGTGAAATACTTTTCCTAATATAGACTCATGGAATCTATGACACACATATATAATATCATAATTTCCTGTACTGTAGCTTATGTCCATTGCTGTGAGTCCTTCAGCCAAGATTCAGCTCTTTCAAGGCGAAGTTTAATAAACAGTCATCAGTGTGTTACCACTACTACTCCAGTCCAAATAATAAGCAGAAGAGCTCTTCTTGAGATGGAGTTTTTTAAAATGAGCTTCTTAAAGGTTTTATCATGCATAAAAATGCAGATTGGAACCTACAAGCACTGTAACCTCTCGAGTGGGTGTTTGAAATCCCCAGCAGACTCCGGCCCCCTCTGCAATGTGTGAGGCTGAGGCAGCAGTACAGAACATCTGTGGGTGAAGCAGTGGTGAACAAAGCAACACTGTGCACAACAGGTTGCTTTAAATAATACACAGAAGGCCCCAAGAAGGAAGTTAAGGTTGGAATTTGATTGCATGTGGCATTTCCACAAGAGAGAGGTGCAAAGAAGTTGAGTGCAAAGCGAGGCAGGCTGAGGAAAGTCCTCGGTGTGAACGAGGAGCAGTGAATACAAGACAAAGAGTTTCAAACTGGCTTTTCATTATGGTTGGCTCATTTTAAAAAGCTGAGCTGGGTTTTCCTGGGTGTTTAATGTTTGCAATATCTATTGATTTCAGCTGGTGTTGGTACACGCTCGGCTGTTTCAGAAGTGTTGGAGCAGCTGCTGTGCCAAGCCTGCTGCACATAATTGCTGAGCACAACAATCTCACGGCTTGTTTGGGTTCCCTGCTCTTATCCAGCTCGCTATCTCCTGCCTTATCCTTGCATTGTAATGCCCTTAGGACAGAACTATCTCTTGTGTTGTGTGCAGCAACTGAAGTGATAAAGATCCTGTCTGTGCCTGGTGCTTCTAGGAATTACTGCAAAAAAAAATCCCATAATTATTTATTAATATGGTATGCATCAATGCAAGACATTTCATTGGCTTTAATAGGCTTTGGATCAGACTCCTTAGTACCTCTGGTCTTTTTGGGTTCCATTATTCATGAAGGATCATGTTTAATTCAGAGTTAGGGACTGCTTTTATCTGTGGATACAGAAGTTATCCCCAAGCTCGGACCTGCAGCATCTCCATGGATGAGAGCATGGCAGGCTCCCTTCTGAGGATGCCTGTGTTGGTGTGAAATAAAGGTGGAGTTTTTCCACCCAGTGTGGATGATTTTCTCTCTTTTGCCCAGTGGTGGGCACTGTTCACCTTGGGCCTAAATGGCAGCTTTACCAAGTCAGCAGAGGAGTTTAACAGGTCAAAGCAAAGGTCATGCTCTGCTCCATGCTATTTTCATTCAGGGGCAATCTTCTTGTCAACCTTCCATTATCTTTTCCCCAGCTTTTACTTGAAGATAAAAAGAAAGCTTATAATTCATTACAGTTCATTAAAATGAAAATAAAATTTATTTTGCATCAAAATGAAAAAATATGACTTGTTCATTATTAGCATATAAATGATATTTTTTATGTCACTCTACCACAAAATCACTTACATTTTCAATGATCACAGCACACAAAATTAATTTTTGATAGCCTTTTGTGATTTGGTTGGAAATTCTCATTTCTTTTTGTGCATTAACAGCAAACTGTATCCACTGCTATTCATACCAAATTTTAGATAATGAAGCAATTAAAAATACATGGATTGAAGATCTTATCTCATTTTTCCTCTGGCCTATTTCTGCTTCATTATTCATGAAGGAATATGTTTAATTCAGAGTTAGTAATTGCAGATATATCTAGTATAAATTGTGCCTTATATTCTTTTACCCAATTTCAATTTATTTTAGCAAATAGATCTATGGGGAAAAGAGAGCAGGAAAGACAAAAGGGCAAAAACTACATCTCAGTGTTGCCAAACAAAACCTTACAGGTCTATTGCTTGTAAAGTATGTCTGCAACTCAGGGAAAAGTTGATGCAATGAAGCTCTGTACTTGGCATATTAATAACCTGGCATTCGTATCAAATGACTGAATTAAATTATTCTGATTTGAGGCCATTTGAGAGGCTCAGTGTTACTGTCATTCTGCTGCTTTTTCCACAAAGTCAAAAAGTCCCAAATCAGTGAAAAGCAGAAATAACAGAATATAAAAGTAGAAAATAGCAGAGTCAAAATAAAATTAAGGTGTTTTGGGCAAAGTAGACAAACCCTCAGTTGCCAGAAAGTGACAATGAGTTTGGATGGTGTTTCCATGTGCCTGGAGTGAGATGTGTAACAGCTTGATAAAGCAATCAGATGCTGAACACATATAAATCATGAGGGCTGTGGCTGGGTTTGGGAAGCAAGGCAGTAAAAGCCAGTGGTGCAGCAGAGTTGGAGGGGCTGCCAAGGGCTCCAGCAGTGCCAGGGGCAGGTTGGGGTTTGGAGGTGCCCGTGCTCTTCATGGGGAGGTGCTGACAGGATTCATTTTAACCAGGAATTGTAAAGGTTAATTGCTGTCGGCTCCTGCAGAGCCAGGGTCCTCTCGTTGGGTTGTAAGCTGTGTTAGGAGTTGTCACAGCAATCCCCTTGTCCTGAACCTTCTGCAGAAATCAAGAGTGGCATGATATGGGTGAGGTTCCAGCTGCTCCTCTGACCACGTGTCAGAGTGCTCTGGAAGAATCTTTTGTTCGAATTTCTAAGGACACAGCCCCAAAACTCCTTTATACCAATGGAACTTTTTGTACAAATATCTCAGGCTTGAAATAGAGTTTGTAGAATTAGCAATTTGGATTTATTAAACATTGTGATCAGCACTTTCTGGTGCAATTATTAATGCAAATATTTCTGCCTGGTTATTTGATTAAATGAATAACTTGCAAAGTGATGCATAGCCTTTTCTGCGTAGTCCTTGATTCATAATTTCAATAAGTTAATTAATTACAATCTTATTTTCTCTCCTAATGAATTCTGGTTAGCTTTGATGGCTTTGGAAGCCTGAAACACATTGTGAATGATTCTCAGTTAAAGTTTCAGAGGGGTTTTATGTTCTATAAGAAATAGCTTTTGCAAACTCTCCATCACCTTTCGGTAAGAGCACTAACAACAGCTCTGCCTACCTTCTACTGCCTGTGCCCTGTGAGGAAAACCCCTCCCTTCAGACATGAGCATCCTGTTTTTCCTAGATGACACTGGCAGGGATTGCTTTCAAATAAATTACAGAGCATTCAGCTGCTCTGACCAACAAAAGCCGTGCTGCCCTGGGTGAGCAACCACTGTGCCTCCAGAGCCTGCGAGGCCACGAGGGAGCCTGAGCTGCCTTTGTCTGCAGTGTCACCCCTGGAGACCCTGAGCATGGCCCAGGCCTTGTGTCCTAAAGCTCCCAAGGGTGCCTCGACTGCTCTCAGAGCCTGCACTGGTTGACAGCCACTGCTGGTTCACCACACGCTGGTGAAATTAAATATAATGCAAAATTCTTCCAAGTGCATGACATCTGTTTTCCTGGAATCCTGTCTTTACTAAGTGCACTAAAAGCAAATTTCCTGGAAGTGGAACTGGGGCACAGAGGAGTTTCCAGCCGGGTTGTGCTGTGGAATGGCTGTGGCTGTGCTGAAGCTGACCCAGTGATGGCTGCTGGGATCAGGGGACATCAGGGTGCTACCAAGCCCACAGTGGTGCCTCTGTAGGAAGGGACAACGTCTCACCAAATGGTCCATGCTTTTCCCTACTTTGGCATTGTGGTTCACTTGCTCCTACAGTTTGACCTTGATTTTTTTTCCCCTACTCTGTCCTGTTTGGGTTTTGTCCTTTATCTTTTACTGTGTCTTTCCAGATTTAGGCTGATTTTGAAGAAAGGTGGATGGAGGCCACGTTTTTGGAGATTATCCCATTGTCTCAGACCATATCTCCTCAGTCTCCTCCTTTTGCTATCTCCTTTTTTGTCACACGAATGTTTCTGATTTCTGCCTTGCCCCCCCCATCACCACAGTTTACTCCCTTTCCATTGTTCCACTTTCCTCCATCTTTTTGTGGGAGGGTGGCACAAGAGAAAACCCCATTGAGCCCAGAGCAGTCATCTCCTTGCCTTCCATCCATCTGCAAAACAGGTGGCAAAAGCAGTCCCAGCACGTGTCCTTGAGAGGGACCTGGAGGCTGGAGATAGAGAGGCCCAGACTGAGCTAATAACCATCTCTAATTAAGAACTGGGTAATTCAGATACCCATCAGACACACTATCTGATCATAAGCATGAGCTTGGCACAGGCCTAGATCTTCCCTCTTCAGTGTCCTCCTCTGCAGTGAACGGTCATCTGAACAGTCCCACAAAGCAAGGCTCCATCAGCTTCACTTCATTAGAAACTAATTAGAACCATCACCCCAAGCTGGAAAGATACCTTTGAAGTACAAATATTTCCTCAGCTTTTCTTAATCAAGGCTTTCTTTTTATGCCCCTCTATATATGCTGATTCCAGCCAGCACATGAACTAGAAATCCTGGAAGGCTGGGAGGGAAAAACTCCTCTTGCTGTATTTCCAATTGGATGAAGACCAAAAATCCAGTGGAAATCTCATGATTTCCAGCAAAATGTACTGGCCAAGAAAATCTGGAGAAATTTCAAAAAAGCATCCAGATGTCTGGATAAATCCCTGCATTTAAGAAGAATCTTTGGAGGTTTATGTGTTCTTAATACAGAGAAAGAAAACTTGTTTATCAATATTAGTAAACTCCTCAAAGCACATGGTGCCTTAAAGGCAAAGAATTAGCTGTGTTGTTTGTGTTGGTGAGCTTATGGGCCTGAGGGCTTGTATGGCCTGGACAAACAAATATTCTAATAGGAAAGCAAATCGGGAAAGGCAGCTTACTCGAGAAGGCAATCTGTGCAAAAGAGAGAGAGGGGTGTGTATGGTTTTTCTCTCCTCTCCCACACTGGTCAGGGAATGTTTTCCATGTGCAGCCCAGCACTGTCAGTGCCAGGAATAGAGAGCAGGGACACCAGGTCCTGTGCCACTGCCCCATTCCTCATGCACCAGTCAGATCAAGAGGGAGGCCACGTGTCTCCTGCATTCCACACTGCCCTGAGCTGTGGTTGGAGGTGGAGAACATTATCTGAGGTGCAGATCCAGGATGGGGCCTTTATTCATATATTTTCAAGATGCCTCCCATAAATTCACTGCAAAGTGGCTCAGATCTCTGAAGAGCAAACTCTGTGACATGGCCTTGCTATTTCAGATGTTTTTGTTTGCTCTCTGCATCTTTATTAAGAGCACTCTGTCAAGGCTGTTGCATTAAACATTGATCCACCTTGACAGTGGGAGCAGGGCATGCATATTGAAGGGCAGGTGTCAGCCCCTTGCCAACAGCATCCCTCTCTCACAGATATTTAACTATTTCTTAGGCTCCCAGGAAAGACACATGGAAAGGGTCACTGGTGCTGAGAGGGCACAGAATGGCACTGCTAACTAATACATGGCAGGGAGGAAAACTGCACTCCTGAATTTCACACCTGGAAACCTGCCAAACAAGAAGGAACCTCAACCAGCCTTGTTGCTCTCCTGTCGAGGTGCCGGCTGCTTTTTCACATTTGCCAGGTGGGAGCTACTTATCATTTCACAGCAATCCTGCAGGCTGAAGCCTACTGACCTACTGTAGGGAAATTACGCAAAGGGCATTTTATAGCACTTGAAGCTTCATCTGTGCCTAGTGATGAGCTCACTGCTCCAGTTTTGAAGGTGCTTCCTGCAGTGATTCTTTCATGAATTGCTACTTCATGACATAGTTTCAATTACTAAACATTCTGGGATCCCCTTGAAATAGCCTTAAGGGAAGAGGCGGGTTCTGAAAGTCTTGGTGCCCTCTTGAAAGCAATTCAGATGCCAAATGTTGGTCTCAGCGTTGGGAAACGAGCAGAGGGCTCTGCCTGGCTTGGTGGTGACTGACGGAGAAGGGGTCTGACCTTTACCCGAGTTTGAAAGGGAAAATACTAATTGCTGTTTCTGTGAAGGGCATGATGAGAGACACAGATGGGCAGGGCACTTGCTTCTTTGGCTTCTTGTTTTAAATTTAGCTAAAGGCACTGAGAAACTTCACTGGCAGATAAGAAAAAATCTACAGCAACCTAAGCGAGCCACGTAACCCTGGAAGCTTCCTTTCTGAATATTTTAAACTTCCCACTGCAAAACTCACCCCACCTTCCTAAGTGGAGCAATCTTCTCACAGCCCAGGTTCTCTGGGATGCTCTCAAATTTTCTAGCTCTTTGAGCCAAAGAGCCATGAAATTCTAATCTCCGGTAACTTTCCTCCTCCTGAGCAAAGTCTTTTTCAGCTTGTCCCATTGCTCATTCTGGAAAGCTGGGCCAATCTATTTCCCTCATAACCTTATAATATCACAAAATGAAGTCCAGGATTTCTTTTCTTCTCTGTAGTCCTATGGTCTCTCTTCTTTTTCCAACATGTGTTAGTTTGACCATCCTGAAATTCTGTTTTGGGGAGGTGTGCTCCTCCTGGGTGCATTTCTTTCATGTTTTAGTTACACCTTTGTGGTACTTGGTTCCAGTTTTTGGGCAAATGATTGGCAGGATAAGATATAACTCTGTAATATATAGTGAGAGATGTCAGTTGTTCTTAAAGGTGGCAACCTTCAAAAGAATGAAGATAGCTTTTATGGGAAAGGAATTCTTGTTCTGTCCAATGAATGGAAGAGACTGTGGATTAAGTGTGGCCAGTCCCTAGATAGATTACTGGAATCAGTTCATGGAGGGGGAAAAATGTCAGGAAAAGTCAAAATGGGCTGCAGGCTGCTGTCCTGTTACCTTCTGGGTGCATGAGTGCAAGTGGGAGCTGGAGCCCAGACCAGTGTGTTGAGGATTATTCTTGACACCTGGGTTTCTCAGGCTGGACACTATTGCATAACAGAGCTCAGCTCTGTGGCTGGTGTTTGTCATGCAAATAGCACTGAAAAGCACTTAACAGAGGGGAAAAAAAAAAACACAGGGAAATGGGAAAACCAAAATAGTTAAAGTCCTAGCAAAAAAGCTTTGAGTTTTGATTGAGTTTTGAAAATAACCAGAGAGTGAGAATATGGAAAGAGGAGGAAGGAGTGCTTGGAAATGGTCTGTGAGGAAAAAGCAAATTTAACCAGATTGAAAAGGGTAAGGAGAAAAGAGGGAGTGGTGGGCTCAGACAGTCTATGGAAAGGACACAGTGAAGCCAGGAGTGTCTGTGAGAAAATGGAAGAAAAGGTGGTTTTGGAATGAGGAAAGCTACAGGAGTCATGTGAAGAAAGGAGAAGAAAGTATCATGCATATTATTTTTTTTTTCGCAAGAGATTTTACCTCATTCACTTTTCAAACAGGAGGGTGAAACTCTCAAGCAGGCAGAAACTCTTTAAATTTTCATTGCTTTCAGCTTCCAACCACCCTGGAAACCCTCAAGACCAGGCTCTCAGTAATTCAGCACATCTGCCTCTGGCTGCGGGCGTGGGGAGGCTTGGCCGAGCTCCGGGCAGCTGCTGGGACAGCTTGGGAACACGAAACCAGAGCTGGGCTCGTGCCCTGGAGCACGTGGAGAGCTCGGGCTCTGCCCTGCACAGTGTGAAAAACGAGGTTCACTTTCTTGGTAAAGTTTAAAAAATGTTTAATGAAGACAATAGGAGAAATAATAGAGCAAAGAAATACGGTTGCAACCGGGTGTCTTGGCCCGCTGCCAAAAGCACCCAGGTGTCTTGGAACCCCCCTTTTGATCCTGTTCTTCATGCATGGACTTATGCATATTCATTTTTCCAGGAACTGCTCTGTATGGTCACTCCTTGGGTCCATCAAGTGTAATCCTACTTTTATTCGGTTATCATCTTTTTGATTTGGGCTTTGGTCCTTCCTTTCACAAGCGGTGAATGCTGAGAGTCACTTGGGCCTCTTCTGGAAGTTAACTATTCAGGCAGCTGAAACACACTACACCTAAGTTCGAACTACAGCAAAGAAAAACCTTATACATCTATTCAGGCAGTAAAATTCTACTAGAGAGAAAAAAAAAAACAAACCATCATGCTTATAACATTAATTCCAACATTTGTGAAAAGCCAATACTAAAATATGCATTTCTAACAACAGCAACAGGCTGCGGGAAGGTTTGTGCCAATTCCCACTGTGTTCAGATGGGTTCATCTATCTCCTTGGGGCCTTTCTGCTGACACTGTTTCTGAGGGGTCAGGCACCCCCTAACTGCTGGTGATGGGCAGCTTTCCATCCTGGAAATCCCACTGGAAGAAGGGCTTTAGGATTTTGGAAATTGGTGGCTCACCCTAGAAATTCCTGTGCAGTGCTCTCGAAAAAGGAATTAATTGTATGGTTGCATATGTGTTTGTAGAGTATTCAGGCAAACTCTAAGCACTGAACTTCTGGACTTGCAATCTTGCAAAATACAAAGGCTTTTCACTGGAAATGCATTTTGTTGATCATTTTAGAAATTAAGACAAGCCGATTTTTTGCAGGCATTTTAAGTGTTTGTAACTCTGTACCCTTTCAAGTTTTGTCATCATGCAGTTTTCCCCTCACTGGGTAAGTGCAATTTCTTGATGGAATTACTGTGGGTATTTTTTCCCTCAGTGAGGGTTAAATGCAGAAAGTGGCAATGGGAAGAAGTTGTGGGTTTTAACTATGATTTTTCTGCCCACAGCCCTCTCCTTCCCTGAGGATGCCATGGCCAGAGCTCTGGCATGTCTGGGCTGAAGGTCTGTAGGGCAGTGCCCAGACATGTGCTTGTGGTGTCCCTGTCCTGCACTGGGTGAGGCATTCAGATGGCTCTGGAAGAGCATCTGCTACTTCAGCACACAGAGCTGCAGTGCTTTCTGTTTATAGAGAAGCCTGGCTTTGAATCCCAGAGAAATATTCTTGCAAATGGCCTGTGGCTGATGGAGGAGCTCTGTGGACACACATTCATTCCCAGTGGAGACCCATTTAGGTGATATTTATTCATCACTCCTGGGATGTAGGGCGTGGAAGTAGGTGCACTTTGACATCCCAACAAAGAATACTTCTTTTTTTCCCCTGTTTAAAAGCGTGTGTAACTTACCAGTGTAAATGAAGAACAAAATGGAGAAAAGTCTGTGATGAAATATTTAAGTTCTTCACATCTTGGTTTTTTCATCTGTGTACCTCGGAGGGATAGCATACTATCAGAGCTGGCTTTGTAGTGCCAGACAGCAGCAGCAACATTTTGTCTGTGCTTGCAGCCTCTCCCCAGCCTGCAGCTCTGTGCTGCTGCCAGCTGGGCTCGGTGCAGGGGGAGCTCAGCCCACAGCACAGCCACTTGTTACCAGGAGCCTGCATTAATCAGCTTGGGAAATTGATTAGGCTAGCGAGGAATGACAGTGACCCAGAGAATGAATGAACTCTGGCAGAGGGCTTGAAACAGAAGCTGGGCTTCTGCTTGTCCCCAGGAGAGTTTTGAGGTGTTTTATTCAGGAAAAAACCTGCAATAAATGGCACCACAGAAATGTGGGGACTGCCTGGGGGCAATGAATTGGCGAGTATCGAGGTTGGATTTACAGACATCTGTTTATGCCATCCTCACTCTCTCTGTAAAATTCAGTGGAGAGCATTTTACTGGTCCAGCTTTTTCAGTAGGTGAAAGAGAGGGTAAACAGGCACACAACCCTCTGGAAAGACAAGTTTTAGGGGACTACAATGGATGCAGTGGCCCCTGTGGCCTCACTACCTGCAGCCCTCACTCTGTACTTCAGCCAAGCTGCCCAGAGACTGCAGCATCCAGGGTCAGTGAACAGATATGGACACACTTTGCATAGAAGTATGATAAGATGGGAGAAAATCCTACCTTCCAGACCCTTTTTCTGCAAAGTCACAGAGGCAAATCAGAATATGTCTGAACAGTCTGAACCTGAGCTTTTTTTTCAGGCATCTAAGAGAGCTTTTCATTGATGAGGGTGTCCTGTCTCTACATGTGTGCATGACTGCCAACAACTCAGAAAGGTTTTGCCTTGGGAGCCAGCAGAGATGACATCCCACACAGTACAAATGAGATGCTTGCACCATTCCCTGATGTGCTTACAAAAATTCACAGCAAAAAGCTTTCCCTCCCTGCCTTCTGTGAGGCCACGGTTGCAGTGCAGGCTGAGCCCACAGCCTGGGCTTGGACTGAGCAGTCCCTTCCAGCCCTGGGCTGCCCATCCTGCAGCTGCTCCTCAGGCTGTCTCATGGGCCTGGCCCAGGGATGCCAGAACAGCCCCCAGACATCTGCCAGACACAGAGATTTCTGCTCCTCGTCTGGAGAAATGCTGCACAGCCTGAAAGGCAAAAATCTGTTTGCTGGGATTCATGTAGTATCAAGAATCTGAGAATTATAGACAGGAACAAAGACATTAAGCTCCCAGTCCAGGTATTTTTCTGTGCTATTACACCAGGAAGAAAACCCACTGTGACAAATGGACAGCTGAAATAAGAAATGTCATTACACCAGGCTGCTCTATTACAGAAACATGCCTGGGCAGGTAGAACAGAGACATGTGGCTTCTTTATCTTTGGTGTTAAATAGTCCAACTTTCACCTTCAAGGTAAAGTGTTTCCTGGCATGTAATTTGTAGTGGGGTTTTGATTTCTCAAATCAGCAAGCTTTCTTCCTTCATTGTAAACATGGATTAAAAGCAGAGAGTAAAATCATGTAAGGCTAATTCATTCCTGGAGATTTTTTATCAGGAGGTGCAATCTTCATTATCTGAATTTCCTATTAGTTGCTGGAAGGTGTGCATATCTCATAGAAACTACCACACGAAAATGTGAATAACACAAAAGAGAAATGTGAGGGGAAAAAAAGGGCTCTGACTGCCCTTCAAGTGGAGTTTCATAGCTGAAAAAAAGCAATACCCAGTAACAAGCTTCCATTATGCTCAGCTGCATCTGTAATATTGGCACAGATTTTGAGCTTGTTTTTTACCTTGCTTCGATATTTTATCCTTCTGTCACCCACGAGCAGGTTCTCGAGTGACTTTTTGGTGATCCCAGGGTGGTACTGTTGCTTCCAGGCGCTCATCCCCACTGCCCGGTGACACAGGGACAGCCTCCCGTGTGCAGCACTGATGACACTTCACGTGCTGAGCTCCACGAGAAACAAGGACCGTGGGCAGTGGTGCAGCTCAGCCCCAGCCCAGCAGACACGGGGCTGTGAGCACTGCCGGGCACACGTGGTGCCCGGGCTGTGGCTGTGCAGATGCCTTTTGGGCACGGGGGGAGCTGCACCAGCCCGGGCTGTGGCTGGGAGAGGCTCACAGCATGCCTGGGTAAGGCAGCACTGGGCACGGGGCAGGGTGTGGGGCACGGTGTCAGCGTGGCTGGGGAACAACAGAAGAGAGCTGGAGGTGCCCCCTTGCATGCCCCAGGCACTGCCAGGCTCCCTGCACCGCACACCGCTGGGCACTGGCAGGAGCGGGAGCTGGTACCCGACCTGCAGAGCAGGGCAGGCTGAGCAGCCCCGGGCAGCCAGGCTCTGTCACCAGGGCAGGGCCAGGAGAGCACAGCCTGCCAGGAGGGACTGGGGGGGACCCTTGGAAAACTCCGGGAATTTGAGCAGTATGGGCTATGCAGTAGGTGAAATTACGGTGTATCAGATCCTGCCCTTGGTCACACCATGGTGGATGAATGGCTCTTCAGGAAGGGGATAGGTGTGTGGTTATGTGAGTCCTGAGAGTTTGTAATTGCAAATATTATGGGTATTTTTATTGCATTAATATATGTATTAATATTGATATAACATAAAATATATTAAGTAATTATATTAATATTGAGCTGCCAGGTGAGAGCTGGATGTAGACATTAGTTCTTCCTCATCCTGCTATATTATGCAAACCCATAGGAAAATTATTATCTCATTCACTTACTAATATATTGAATATTATCTCATGCTCTCAGCTAATTATACCTGGGTCAGGTGTGTATAAATTAGCTTCTGTCATACATAGCAACCAGGTCTGAAGAGGAAAAAATGTCTGATTTAAATCTGATTAAAATCTGATAAATCTGGCACAGCTGCAGCCTGCAGCTTCACATTGCACCTGGATGGGATGTTTCCTCTGTCCCCATAGGACATCTGTGGGATTTAATGGATGTTAATAAGATATTTGGGAGCCACAAAGGCTGGGTGCTGAAATGAGCATTGTGAGTGATGCAAAGCTGATAGACAGTTAAAGAAAATGGAAGAAAATTAATTGAAATCTCTGTGAGACAACTCCAACCTGACCCAGAAAGAGTATCCTCCAAACTTCACATGCTCTCGGGCAGTTCTACTGAAAACATTGACTGCAAATGCCTCGGTGCTTTGTATTAATCCTCAAGGCAAAAGTAAGGTCACTGCTGCAGAAGAAGTGGTAGCATTTTCATTTTAAAACAAGCCTAGGGCTTATTGAATCTTGCTCTAATTAGGAGGTCTTTTCTTTTTTTGTCTCTGTTCTCCTCTCTGCTGCGTGCTGCAAGGCTGACTTGTTTCCTTGGCCTTGAAGAGGGGGGAAAGCTTTTCTTGGGGATTTTTAAACTTCACATATCTTTTGCTTCTGGCTTGTGCTTGCTGGCTGTGCACAGTTCACAGGGAGCAGGCTGTGAGAGGGCGCTGAGAGGTGTAGGAGCCCTGGGAAGATGTGTCCTGCTCCCCTCTGTGCTGCTCCGGGCCCTGGCCCCTGGTGCTGCTGCCAACCCCGGGCAGAGTGGCTGAGCAGGGTCCAGGCTCCCTCTGCAGCTGTGAGGGGCTAAGGCAGCCAGTGGAGCTTCGTGATTCGGGACATCCTTTGGGTAAAGTGTGGCTTTCAAGGCTTGAGATTTAAAAGCAGTATGTTTGATCCCTGTTAAGAACAGGAATCAAAGACCAAAGGAACTGTAGCAGTTCCTGCAGGTTGTGGAGTGACCAGCTGCCACAGGTAAGACTCCTGTGCCCTGGTAAGGGAGTCCTGGCTCTGCTGGGGCACTGGGGGGGTCTAACAGGGAGTTGCACTGGTGTATTTGGGGCGCTATTCTCGGGACTGGAGCTGGTGTGGGTGGGTCCCTCGGGCAAGCAGGGCAGGAGCAGGGCTGGCTGCAGCTGGGCTGAGGGCTCCTGGGTCAGGAGTGCACCGGGACTGATGAGCTATGTGGATGTTACACCCAGCGAGTGTGCAGGGAGGGCTCTCAGCTCTGTCCAGGCTACTCCTTTCTCAACCCAGAATGAACTTTACAAAGCAGGAAGAGGCTCCTTTTTTGCTATCGCACTGCCATCATCTTCTCTGGGTTTTTAATTTCCTCTACCCCTGTCCCATTAACACTAGATAAGTGTGCTAGGAAGATAAAAATCAGCTTACAACTTTATGGACAATTGATTAGGGGAAAAAAACCAGAGTGCTGAGCATAGCTGGCTCAAGCCTGCATATAACCTCTTAAAAATTATTTACTAGATACTCAATAAAGTGCCAGAATAGCCTGTTAAAATTGCAGAGGCGAGAGCCTCAGGGGAGATTTCCCTGTTCCACTCTGTGCCAGCCCAGCTGTGGCTGTTGGTAGCATTAGAAGTAAACACAGCTCCACTCGACACACAGTTGCTTTCTGTTTGCAGCAAATTTAAGGATGATATTTATAGGCATCTCTGATCTCTTTTGATCCATTCTATCCATTTGAAGAAGCTGCACTGTGAAAAAAACCCACCATATTCCTCTCTTCAGTGGTGGAATTAGAGAAAAATGCCAAACCACCAACTTTCAAAATGCTTCTGATGCCTTTTAATGTTTATTTTAGCACCTAAAAAAATATCTGAGGGCCTGATCCAGCAGCAGACATGGGTAAGGAAAGCAGCAGCAGATCTTACTGCACATGAGTTTATGGCCAACGTGTCTCTGCAGTGCCAGGCTCAGAAGTTACCAAACACACTCCCACCTGGAACCTGAAGTCCCTACTGCAGCCCACCGATGTAAATACATTTGTACCAAGCATGCTCGCCCTGACCATGCATATTCATGACGTGCCATAATGTTCTGTGCAGTGAGCACCATTATCAGCTCTGACTGACAAATGGGTTTCTAATCTAACGTGTGCATGTCACACATGGATCACAGGAACTCTGAAGGCAAATTGGTTCCTGGGAGCCGAGCTGCTTTTGTTCGTGCACAGCGCGGAAGCAGAGTGGTACAAAGTCTGCCGTGGCTGGGTGGCAGCCGGCAGCTGATAAACGGGAGACGAATGCACCTCCCTGCTGCTGGAATTGCTGCTGGGCTCGGGCAGGGGAGGCTGTGCCGCGAGCAGGACGGGCCGGTGCAAGAGAGGTGTTCAGAGAAGAAAATAGCATGGCACCCTCTGGAATACCTTGGCTGAATCCTGGGAGACCACGGACTCCCAGCAGGGCTGGAAGGGAGTCTCCCGAGCAGCGGAGCTCAGCATGCCAAGGCACACGGTAACCAAGGCTCTCCAGCCCCATCCGAACCGTGCCTTCACACCCAATCTGTGCAGCCGCACCACAAGCAGCTCCTTTGCCTGTTTTGAAAAGAAAACGTAGTCTTGAAGGCAAAGGTGTTCATAAAGGGTTTGTGCCGAGAGCAAACCAGGACACGATCAGGGTGTGGAGGCAGCCAGACCATTCAGCTGGTGCTGGGTGATCAGGAACTTCTCAGCTCATGAACCTTTCCTGTGCTGCACGTGTTTACACATCCAGAGTGCTGTTTTGTGCTCAGTGCTGAGGCTGAACACGGCATAGCCCAGCCGATCCCGCTTGCTTTGTGCACACAATAAACCATCAACAGATGGTAGGTTGCTTGTATCCTTTTCTCTGTGTAATTCCGCAGTCCTGCCCAAGCAGTCACTAATAAGCCCCTCAGGTAACACGGAAACTGAAGAACCCACATCATCCCTTCATATTGATAGTGCAGCATGAAGAGCTTTAATGGAATCATTGTTCTACCGATGCAATCAGACCATGGCACATCATCACTGCCTGCAGAGCTTTAGCAGTTAAGAGCAATCAGTTAAGTGTTAATCTTGTGCAGCACAAGAGCGTGCTTGTGTTCTGAGCTGAAGAGCAAGTGATGACAGGAGCCATATAAACAGCACCTATAAAGGCAGCAATAATAACTGGTGCAGTCTTTTCAAGATTGTGGTATCCTCTGTAGCCCAGCTTCTTCATCCAAATGAAATTCTACCACATGAAATCCAATGGAAAGCTCATGTCAACTCTGAACTCACGTAATTGTTATGACTCATTAATTTGGTGTGTTTATTTGAATTGGCTGGTGTGTTCCTAAAATACGTAATCTAGCATTTAAAAAAAAAATCTGATTGCTTCACAGAGCTTTGAATGGCTCTAAGTGAAAACTGCTCTGTTGCTCATTTGTCTTTCTCATTGGAATGCAATGGATACCTCACAAATGAACAGGAAAGGTGTTTAATTTATGAACCAAGATGTACTTCTAAATAATGCCTAATTAATTTCATCCATGACCTGGCATGTGATGCCTAGCTTAGCCTGGGCTTTGCAAACCATTAGTAAACACTTTAATTGTAATAATTGCCACTGGCAGTAATTATTTTCAGGAAGGCAGCTAATTTCAATCAGCCGAGGGAATCTGAAAGGTGAGGAGCACACGTCCTTGTCTCTTTGAAGTACCAATAAAGGCAGCTGCACAGCAGTGTGACAAATCCAGGGCACTGCTTTGCAGGAGAGAGGGTGAGGGTTGGAGAAGCTGAGGACACACTCCCAGGCCCTTGAACCCACTCCTTCAGCAGCAGCCCCACAGGCAGAGGGAGAGGCAGTGGTGGAAGGTGCTGCCAGCCCAGAGGCTGCGGGACAGGCTGCTTTTGGAAGATGTACATGCAGTATCCTCCCTGCTGCTGCCTGGCTGAGATGCCTGTGCTGTCCCTGCTTGGTTTTCCGGGCTGGGAGCCAGCACCCTGCCATGCTGCCAAGGAGGATCTGCCAAACCCTGAGGGAGCTGTTTAGGCTGGCCTGAGCCACCTCCATGTTCGATTTCTGGAAGATGGAAAAAACTGGACCCCTGTCCAAAACCTGAGAATTGAGCATAGGATTGTTGAGAAAAGCTGAAATTACACACAGAGATGTAGACAAGGAATACAGTACGCTATTATTTCTTTGTTAAATTAACTTTTCCACCAAAACCCTGTGATGCTCACTGGAAGATGTCACTTGTAATTTTTTTCCCCATGCACTCAGCAAGGTTCCATCTTACAGGCACTTTAGCACTGAATTAATTACTACATTAATGGATGTCTATAGTCCATTAGTAAATTAAGACCTGATGCTAATTCTCTTGGGGGGAAAGAGAGGGGTGTCTATTTAGCACCAAATCATTCACTTTGTTGCCAATGGACTCTAATGTTCAAAGGCAGGAAGAGAAGTACATCAAAGACACTTTAATTTGGAAAGCATAGGGGAAGCTGATCTCCAGGCCTGTCCATGTTACAGACTGTACAGCAGCACATAAATTAGCTTTGAATTTATAATCAACCACATCACTAGGGTGGTAGGATGAACTTTTCCCACCAGGCGTTTTCTTGAAATAGCACCTGACCATGCAAGTTTTGGAAGGGTACAGGTAGCCTAAAATTTTGTGGAGATATCAATTTAAATGAGTTTGTTCCTGCCCGCTCTCCAAATCTGACAGACTTGATCAATCATCCTTGAACTCCAAAATAAATTTAGGAGAAGCCAGCGACACAAGTGTCAAGAAAACAAAGACAGGAGTAAACAAAACATTGTCATAATTGGCAGAAGTCTGCTTTGGACCCTGAATCCTGAGTTTGCCTTTACAAGTCAGGAGTGCTGCTGCTGTCCTGGTGGGGTTTGGGGTCAGCCCATGGCAGTGACCGTGCCCAGGTTTGTGTGGCTGTGCCTGCCCCATCCCCACTCCCTGCCTTGGGAATGGGCAGCCCTACCCAAGGCTGCACTGCTTCCTGCTCAGGAGATCCAAATAACATCTCCACACCCAAACCCACTCCTGCCAGAGCACTGCTGCCTTTTCTGCACTAGGAATGCAAGCCATGCTTAGGCATTTTACCTTTAATAGTAGACAAAAATGAATTTTGTTCCGTAAGGGAGGAAGTCACAGTCCAAAAGCTGTTCATGTGGGTTTTTAGTCTCTGCCAGCAAAAATATAACAGTTAATTAGACTGGAAAACCCAAAGGAAAGTGAATTCTGATGGCCAATCATGAAGTGGCATGGAAAATATCTCCATGACAACAGAAATTTATAGCACTTCAATTTTAATATATGAAAGGATAAGGGTAATTTCACTGCACTGTGCAGAAGATATACCCCTTTCTCCTTCTCTTGATAGTCCCTGGATTAAATGGGAGCCATGTTAGTGTGGTCCCAGATGTGACAGTGAAAACAACAGTATGAGACCTGAAAGTTCTGAGTGCAAATATGCCACCAAGGTGAAAACTGACTCTGCTGTGAAGGACAAACATTTGGGGCTTTTGTGTGAGGTACTGCAGTGTATCAGAGTGATTTCTTCCCATATTTTGGTGCTATGTTCCTATTTACCCACTCAGGGCTCAGCTCGGTACATGTGGCACAGGGAGGTGCCAGTTCCCATCCCAAGAGCACAGCTCACTTCTTGCTGAGGTTATCAGTAATTGGCATCTGCTGATGTTACTGTTTTATGCCCCATAATGAATTCCAGGGTGCAAAAGAGAAAAGAATGGAAAAGATCAGAGGTCATTGATATGTATCCCAAAGTTTGACCTGCATTCTCTGCTCATGAGGAGCAGTAGTATTGTGCTTCCATCTTAAATACTGTATTCAATGTATTTCGTAAATATGTCCCTGGGCATGAATGTCTCTTTTAGGAAATATCTTGTAGTATTTAGTAGTGAATGAATCATTCAGACATCCATGGAAATTTCATTGATGATTTCACTAAAATTAATCTATTTTTATTTTAATTTAAGAATCAAACTTAAGTATGATAGTATTTGCTTTGGGAATGTTTACATTTTTTTCTTTAAAATCGTAACAAGAAATACATCACTTTTGATCAGATTTGATAGGATGCTCCTGCCCATAAAAGTGCATCTCATGACTTTACATACATGAGCTCATCTCTCATTTTCACACATTTGAGCATGTTTTGTGTGGCTCCTTCCAACCAGCCATGCCTTGGACTTGGCCTCTTGGGCAGCTGTGGCTGGGAGTGCTCAGGGAGACATACAAAACACATGAAAATGGCAGTTTGAGGAATCACGGCCTTCTGGTTTGTTTTCTGTAGTACAATATGGAAAGCACTAACAGGATTAGCCTTTTGTGATGAGTGATAGCAATATATTAAAAACAAATGTTAATAGGCAGCATGAAATTGCTAACAAAGTAGAAATTTGCTAATAAAATTCAATGGACCTAATTTAATCTTTGATAATGTGTCTAGCCTTGAGAGCCCTTTTTCCACAGAGCCAGTGGGCTGGTGAAAGAGAAGGATTTTCAGCACAGAGCCCAAGGCTGCCATGCTTCTGAATTCTTGCACTGCTTTTCCTGCTTCAAAGTGGCCCCTGGGAAGTGAAAAATTCCAAGTTTTCAGATGATCCAGGAAGGGTTGACCGCTGTCTGAATGTGGTACCTGTGTGGAAACCAACATGAGCCAACCTGCCCTGAGACACGGGGCCCTCTGGTGATATAATGGCAACAAGAATGGGTGGAAAACTTGGCTTTGGGGCACATTTCATTTTCTTCTGTGTATTGCCCTGGACAGCCCTAAAATTATCCAGGTTCCCAGTGAGTCTGCAGAGCTGGGAGGAGGAATCAGAAATCTGGGGGTGAGGAGACGGGGGTCAGAGCAGGGTGGGACCCGGGGAGAGCCAATAGCTGATGTCTGTCCTGCAACACCCTGGGCTCCAACTCTGCAGGGCATCTGGGCTGGCTGTGTCCTCTGGCCATGACATAACCATTTCAGTCTTCAGAAAAACTTTGGAAATTCCATTACTAAAAAAATTAATAGATTCAAAACAAGCCCATTTGGAAGGGAAGTGAGAGCAAGGGCAGAAAGATGAGACAATGCATGGAGGGAAAATTGGTAAAAGCAGACAAAGGAATCTAAAATGCAGAACAAATAAATTAATTGGATAAATAGTAGGATGAAAAGATGCAAACCAGAACAGAGACTCGTGTTCTGTAATAACTCTTTCAGAACTACTCAGATTAAAGGAGAAAGTAGAGATCAAATGAGCTAATTTAAGCAGATGCCAGGCTCAAAGGATAATGTGAACCTTAATTACTTACTCTTACTCTTCCTTCTCTTCTTAACTAAGTGAATTTCCCAGACAGTATTTTTGAGTTTCCCCAGACAGGAACCCAACTGCACATTTCAACCAAGGGCTTTGGCAAGGTCCTTTTCCTCAGCACGTTCTTCTTTCCGTTTTTCCTTAGATTTAATTATTTTCCAGCTTGGCCTTCTACCTGCCCCCATACTGAAAATCACTTTACAAGGTATTTATAAGCAGCCCAGGGAGTTGCTCAGAAGCTGTAAGGCCCAGCTCCTGTGTCAGTCAGGATGTCCTTTGCTGTTCCTTCCTCTTCCTTGGCCTCATCTCATCCCCATGGCTGCAGACAAGGGTCCTGCCACTGGTTCTGCTGTACCCAATTTCTGCAAGCTTTTAGGAGCACTTCACAATATTTTCCCAAGTTTGAGCTTTCATGCACTTCCTCAACGTGGAACACTTGTGAACTTTGGGGTCATTTCAGAGGGGCTTGGATCCCCTGGGGCACTTCTTTTCCTGCACAGTGAGATCAACATTTGCAGCTGTGGGGCCCTCACCAAGGACTGGGGGTGTTCAGTTCTGAGGAATGTCCATTGTCCACATCACACTCGAGACTGAGCTTCTTCCTATTCCATATGAATTTCCTTGGCATTAGAGAGTCACTGCATCTGCACAGGAGTAAATGGGAAATGTATGTCAAGTGAGGTACAACAGAAAATTACATTTTTAATAGGTTTGCATTGTAAATGAATAATCAGTCCACTGATAAGATATAATGACTTGGGACCACAGAAAAGATTCAAGGAAAGGCAGTGTTTTCCTTTTGTCTCACAAGTGACTCTCAGCTGAGAGAAATATCACTCTTTCTAGAACAGCAACTATAGCAACAGGAGGATTTGACTGGCTAGAGGTCAGAGAGTATAAGCTGTTTTTCACTGCTGATTTTAACATGCCATCCTCACAATTAGCTATTACTTGTGCTGCTAGGAGCCCTTTGTTGCGATTATATTTCATCCGGTGCTACAGTGTGCTGAATAATTAAAGCTGTCAGCACAAGAATGAAGTATCTATACACCTTTGGGAACAACTCCAAAATTATTTGATGTCCCAGTTATCTCAAGAAAATTATTAACAAAAGCAGCTATCCACAGGGCAGGAAAAAATATGCTTTGAGAGCATCTCTGTATATTTTCCACATCATATTGCCTAGAATGTTGTCACCAATGGCAGCCATGTGAAGTTCCCTGGTAACTGCAGGTTTTTGGTTTCTGTAGGCGTGTTGAGGGTAAAATTCTTGCACCTCCCATCAGAGTAGGAGAGCACAAAGCAGGGGTTTGAAGGTGAGGCAAAAGGGTGTTCCCCAGCCACAATGCTCATTTACCTTATTGGCTTTCAAGAAGGAAAAGGTGCATGACACATTTTCATCTTCATGTCCCAAGCTATGGCCTGACCTGCTTTGTTGGTGTTGTCAGATCTCTCAGTCCAGAGGCATCTGTGTCCCACCAGGATGCAGGCAGGCAGAGGAAAGGCAGGATGCTGTCCCTCCTCTGCTCCTCCCCACTGAACACACCTGGGAGCACTCCAGGGCCCTTTTCTGTCACATTATTTTTGAGGGGTGGGGCAATATTGGGAATACACAGCTTGCTTTGCAGCCACAATAACAATTAGGGTTTAAGGAGCATTGGCAAGGCTTCTCCAGACAGGAAATTGAGGAGGAACAAAGCAAAGGCAGCAGCCCTTTCCCCGGGGATGGATGGTCTGTGGGGGTGTCTGTACATCATAGGCTGTGTTTGCTCCACGTGTGCTTCCCCTCAGTCCAGGCTGTGGTGACAGAGGGATCCCACTGCCATTTGTGGCTTTCTTCTGCAGGGAGGGACACACACAGCAGTCAAGGTCTTACTATAACAGAATCATGCCAGAAAAACACTCCATCTCTGAAATTCTTTGCTGGCATTAACACAAACCAGTTATTCCAAGCACTCAAAATCTGAGTGCACAGGTCAGTGCAACAGGCTTCAGCTGCTCATATTGTAGGACTTCATCAGAATTGTGTGAAAAATGTGCAGCTAAATAGAGGAAAATACAGTGTCAGTGCTCTCTGCATAACGTTCTGGGGCTGGCAGTTTTCACAGGGCTGTAAGGACTGGCTTAGCTTTGCCATAACCTCCCACAGAAGTGCTGTGCTGCTTGCTTTTTTCATTACACCTGTCTTTTTAGGTCCTCTGCATCATAAAGGAAATGGGTGCCTTGTGTGGTTCTGTACAATAATATCCCTGTAGCTCATGCTGAAGTTAAAGATAAACCCTTATCTTCCCTGGGTTTCTTGCATGAAGCTCCACAAATCCTGAAGCCATTAAACACAGGCAGACTTGGGTCTCAGTGGAGCTACTCAGATATTCATTCACATGGGTTTGTCCAGAGGCATTTAGCTGCTCAAAGGCACAGAAACCTGGGTAATACCTGTTTGCAATTGTGTGTACTAACTGGGCACATGGCTCAGCATGAGAGCTGCCACTGCATCCAGCAGTGCCCGTGGGTGTCACTCATTGTGCATTTGCCAGGGCTCAGCACAAGGGGACAACTCAGCCCCACAAAGCCACTGACTGACTGACTGACTGACTGACTGACTGACTGACTGGCTGACTGACTGACTGACTGACTGGCTGACTGACTGACTGACTGACTGACTGGCTGACTGACTGACTGACTGACTGGCTGACTGACTGGCTGACTGACTGACTGACTGACTGGCTGACTGACTGGCTGACTGACTGACTGACTGGCTGGACTGACTGACTGAGCTGACTGACTGACTGACTGACTGACTGGCTGGCTGAGCTGACTGACTGACTGGCTGACTGACTGGACTGACTGACTGACTGACTGGCTGACTGACTGACTGACTGACTGACTGGCTGACTGACTGACTGACTGACTGAGACTGACTGGCTGACTGACTGGACTGACTGACTGACTGACTGGCTGACTGACTGACTGACTGGCTGATGCTGACTGAGCTGACTGACTGACTGCACTGACTGACTGGCTGACTGACTGTGACTGACTGACTGGCTGACTGACTGGCTGACTGACTGACTGACTGACTGGCTGATACTGACTGGCTGACTGACTGCTGACTGATGCTGACTGGCTGACTGACTGACTGACTGACTGGCTGACTGACTGTGACTGACTGACTGACTGACTGACTGACTGGCTGGCTGACTGACTGACTGATACTGCTGACTGGCTGACTGACTGACGATGCCTGACTGACTGACTGACTGATGGCTGAACTATGACTGACTGGACTGACTGACTGGACTGACTGGCTGACTGAGCTGACTGCTGGACTGGCTGATGCTGACTGACTGACTGACTGGCTGACTGATGACTGACTGGACTGACTGGCTGACTGACTGACTGGCTGATCTGACTGACTGCTGACTGCTGCGACTGATGCTGACTGACTGCTGACTGCTGACTGACTGATGCTGACTGACTGCTGACTGCTGACTGATCTGACTGACTGACTGACTGGACTGACTGATGCTGACTGACTGATGGCTGGCTGACTGGCTGGCTGGCTGACTGACTGGCTGACTGGCTGACTGACTGACTGGCTGGCTGACTGACTGACTGACTGACTGACTGGCTGGCTGACTGACTGACTGGCTGGCTGGCTGACTGACTGACTGACTGACTGGCTGGCTGGCTGACTGACTGAACTGGACTGAGACTGGCTGGCTGGCTGACTGACTGACTGACTGACTGACTGGCTGGCTGGCTGACTGACTGACTGACTGGCTGACTGACTGACTGACTGACTGACTGACTGACTGGCTGGCTGACTGACTGACTGACTGACTGACTGTCTGGCTGACTGACTGACTGACTGGCTGGCTGGCTGACTGACTGACTGACTGACTGGCTGGCTGGCTGGCTGACTGACTGACTGACTGACTGACTGACTGACTGACTGTCTGGCTGAGTGACTGACTGGCTGGCTGGCTGGCTGACTGACTGACTGACTGACTGGCTGGCTGGCTGGCTGACTGACTGACTGACTGACTGACTGACTGGCTGGCTGACTGACTGACTGACTGGCTGGCTGGCTGGCTGACTGACTGACTGACTGACTGGCTGGCTGTCTGGCTGACTGACTGGCTGGCTGGCTGACTGACTGACTGGCTGTCTGGCTGTCTGGCTGACTGACTAGCTGACTCACTCACTCACTCACTCACTCACTCACTCACTCACTCACTCACTCACTCACTCACTCACTCACTCACTCTCCACAGTGGGCTGGGGCAATCAAAAGGGTAAAAGTGAGAGAACTCATGAGATAAAGTGAGAACTGAGATAAAGACAGGTAGTAGGTAAAGCACACAGAGCCATCAGGGCAGCCCTGTGCTGAAGAAGGGCAAGAATATTTCGTCTCTAAGGCCAATGGACGGAGAAACTTCCCCAGAAGCCAGAGCTGCTGTAGGTTGTCATTTTGCTGGAAATTTGGTTTTATCTATGTTGAGCTCAGGAAGTTATCACATGCCCAGAGGTTGGGGTGGCTTTGGCTACCAGCCTGTTTGTGTTTGTGCACCACATGGAACAGTTTAATGTTTGGGTTTTTCATGAAGCTCCAGGGTCTGCTTTTAATCAAATGGCCTGCAAGCAGTCAGATTTGCTTTTGCATAGGGGAATAAATGACTCATGCCTTTCAGGGGTCCCATTCCTTCAAGGCAGACATATCTGCTTTGCCCCGTTTTTGCCTGGGGCTTTATTTCACTCTCTATATATACCCATATATTTATATTCTGCACTAAATACAGAGTATAGAATAAAGTGCATGTGTAAGAATCTGGAGTCTGGAGACAAAGAAATATTCTATATATAAATACATGGAGTTCTCTCTATAAATATACAGAGTTAATCTCTTGGTAGGGGGATTCAGCTGTCGAGAGGCTGTTCCCCTTGGTGTCAGTGTGTCCTGTGGAGGAGGCAGCACAGCAGCACACAGGGCTTGCCTGAGGCTCCTGTGGGCACCCAGCCCTGGGATGGAGCCCTAGGGTTTGCTGCTTTGCTGGGAGGAGCTCACAGGGCTGCAGGAGCTGAGCCATGGGAATAACTCAAATCCCATGTCCTGTTCCCATTGCTGACTTGCATTAATTTATGTTTAGCTTGTGACTTCTGCCCTTTTCTTCTTTCCTGCCAGCCTTTAGGGTTTATTGTTCTTGTTTGACATACCCAGCCCTTACAGCAAAGCCCACCTCCTTCTGAACAGATGTAAAGTGCACTGCACATGAATGTTTGGTGCATTTAGGTTGTTCCTCATCACTGGCACTGGCCTGGCTGTGTCCCCAGTGTGGCCACTGCCCACAGAGCACATCCATCATTGCCTGTGCAATGGGGGTGGCAGGGCTGCTCCTCCCTGCTGCCCTTCTTCCCCTGGGGACTTTTTCCCACCCTGGAAACCAATACACACTGCTAACAATTGCTAACTAAACCTCCAGCTCTTGATAAAGGACATAATGTGCTTCTTTCTCCCTGCTTAGACCCCTTGTTCAGTGCACCTCTCCTGTCCCTCTCTTGGCATTTAGCCCTTTGTGGGGTTTCTCTACGCTGATGGATTTTAAATTGTGTTCATATCACATTGTTGCATTCTGCTGCATCCTTGGAAGTGATGCCACTTGCCACAAGGACAGCAGATGGACAGAAAATTATGTAAAGAAAATTAATCCTTCTGTGGTGGGAGTTCCCCAGAATGGCAGAAAATCAAGGCAATAAATAAAGTGCATAAATATTTGTATCAAAGTCTAAACCTGCAGGCCACACAGGAAGGGCACATATTGTTAAATCTCCCATTTTTTTATTGCTTTATCAGACAGGGCCATTATTGCATTGTAAAGGATATACACTTTCCCCTCATGAGGAGGAGAGAACTGTACAGCACCAGTAAATCAGGTTATAAATTGCTAAGATATATAAGGCTGGATTCTAAGCCCTCTGGAGTTGAGGTCCAGGCTCTCATGGCTGAGGTGGTGAGCATTTGGTCACTCTCTTGCCCCTCTCTCTTTATTTTCAGTTACCTAGAAGAAAATAGAAGACTTAAAGCATTACATTTGGTGTTGTTTAAGGAAGTAGGAGACAGCTTTTTGGTTGTAAATAGGGATTATTTGGGAAAAGCAATGGACCGTGTGTTGTTGATCAAATGTTGAGCCTTAGCTTTGGGAATATCCCAAGCAAAGCAATCTGATCCTGAGTGAGCAAGCCTGCTGCAGCTGCAGTGTTTGGAAACAAATGAGGGCCAAATTCATTCCTGTTGTCTCTGATGTGAACAGTCTGAAGGGGATAATAATCAGCAAATTTTACAGTCAGCTATTGCTGCTCCAGATATACAGAGGAAGCCACAGCAGTGAGTACCTCACACCCCTGTGGGGCTTTTCCCCTTCAAAATCGTGTAGGCTGGTCAAAAAGCAAAGTCAGGGTCTGCCTTCTGTGAGCTGACACACTGAGAAATCCAGAGTTCTATTCTGTGCTCTGAGGGATGTATTTCCATCTGTATTTCCATCTAGATCGTGTTAGCATCTAGATCAGACCAATCTTTCCGTTTAATGGTTAAATGGAGAATAATAAAACATTTCTGTGAGTTAATGTGGGGCTGATAAATGGAAAAATAGGAAAATAAACAGCCAACATTTGGGATCAAACAGGATTTTTTTTTTTTTTTTGTCAGATTGAAATTAAAATTATGTTTGTCTGGGTTTTTTTTCTGTTGTTGTTGTCTTTTATCCTTTCTTAAAACAGATGTAAAACTCGATTCCACAGGAATTTACCTTAGAACCCAGCAGCAAGGTTAAAAGCTGAGATATTGTGTGTTTTACCTGAAGAATGAAAATGTTCCTGCAGAGTTGTCGGGGCTGAGAAGCAGAGCTGTGCTGGAATTGAACTTCCCTGAGCACCAGCCCTGAGCCCTGCCCAGCTCCTGCTCTGGGGGCCTCTGTCCATCCCTCAGGTGCTCGTGGCTCCAGGTCTGGCAGTGACTGATCCCAGCAAGAGGCCAGTCCTTGCCATGGGGAAAGCAGATTCTTCTGCTTCATGTTAACAGTTTACAGAAAGAAAGCCTCATTTTCCCCCAAAAGTACATCAGGAAAAATCCACAGCTCTTTGTGGCTCTGTGCAGAACACAGGGCTGGGTGCTGCCAGGTGTGCAGGTAAATAGAGCTGGACAAAAGAGAGCCGTGGAATTTGCTGGGTTTTGGACTGTTTTCAAACAATGAACCTTTAAATGTTGGTTAAATCCTTATAAAACAGTGCTGAGCCAAGTCCTGCTTCTCTGCATGGGAAAGCCTCAAGGTTCATGGGGGAATGTAAATTGTCAGTATCTCTTTATATATTTCTTCCATCCCTTTTATTTGGGATAGAAAGAATTAATATAAATTGGACCAATTTTTTTGCTCTGCCCTCAACAAAAATTTTTTGTTATAATAGAAAAACATTAGGTATATGAGGATATATAGTGATGTTTTGCTACAAACATGTCTGCCTACAAGGAATGTACTGAGGATAAAAGAGTCCAGCAGAGTTAGATGCAGTGAGATTTGATCTAGGGGGCTAAAACATCCACAGTTACCAGCTCAAGAAAATATATACTCTTTTCCTGCTCTGTGCAGCCTCCCAGAGCTCTTCTGGGAGCATGAGGGGCACTGCTGGTCTTGGGGTCTATTTCTCAGCCCCTGAAATGGTACAGGTGGTACACAGTGGAAATGGCAGATTTTGTCTCTCTGAGGGAATCCAGGGCTGGTTTGTTCCATCTAAAAGCATTCTGGGGAGTGCACAGAGCAGAGCTGAGCTCTTGGACAGCACAGAGCTCCAAGGGGAGCATTGCTTCTCCATCTCCTGTATTCCTCTGCAGGCACCCAGCCCTGAGGCTACTGGGGAAAAAATATTAGAAAATGCCATTCTTCTTTGGGGAACTTTATTTTGACTGTGCCCTTAAATGGAAAGATTTTGAATCAAAGCTATTTCCACAGGAACCAAGAGTTCAGGGTGTTTATTTATTTCCTTGTCACTAATAAAACCAAATTGCCCGTTAAAAATAGTCCTTGTGCCTTATGCAAACAGGCAGGGGATGATGCAGCAGGCAGGGAATGAGACTGGAAAATGAGTGATCCTAAAATTACTTCTCTGTCTGCCACAGAGGTTTGGGGAAGGCCTCAGGTCTCTGCTTTGCCACGTGAAGCCCTCTGGACAGGGCATCCTCCTGCCAGGAGGTGTTTGCTGCTGCCCAGGAGGGAGCAGCCCTGGGCACCCGGACACCGCTGCCTTTGTGCCAACACTGTCAGTGCCAAAACCTCAACCAGGGCTTGGGGCCCCAGCACGGCACCCTCCTGAGGAGATGATCAGTTGAACAGAACAATTCCAGTGAAAACCATTTATCTCTCATTAGATGTGATTTTTTGCACCAGACCCTCCTGTCACACCCAGCACAATGTACATATCCTCAGGGGAGCTGGGGCCGTTCCTCCTGGTGCAAGGAGCTGAAGAGAGGAGGCACAGAGCTCCTTCCCCTGCCAGCTGCACCCTGCTACACAACAGCCACCGTGTCTCCAGTGGGAGGAAAAACCAAAACCACTCCGTGGGCTGGAGCGACCTAATGGGTTATTCAATATTTGTGTAACAAGCTGCAACCAGGAGAAGCAGCAGGGCTGTTCTCACTCCCGGGAGATGAGGATGGATAGATCCCATCGGGGAGCAGCGGGAGCTGCGGCTCAGCAGGGCCAGCCCAGGGAGGCAGCGCTGGGTGTGAACCTGCCGGGGCTCGGATCAAGGGGCTCCGTAAAGCACCCGGTGGGTCAGGAGAGGAATGAGGCTCAAAGTGCAGGAACAGGGGAAAGGATTGGACAAACCAGGAGAAGCAGCATGACCTGAAGCCACACATCATCTTTCAGTTGCTCCCAAGGCACATTAGTTTTCTAATGTTTCGTTTGTGCTCAGCTAAAGTAACGCGGTCCCCTCGGGGACAGGGGGGAGCGGCGATGCTGGAGCACACGGAATACTTGAGGGAGCTGCTGCACAGGCTTGCATTTGCAAAATGTTTTTAAACTGCATATTTGTCAGCGTATAAATGCAACACTGAAAATCATTAGGAATCAAACAGCGGCAGGAAGCTGTGGACATCAACAACTGGCCTGGAACCTTTCATCCTTATCCACCGAGCTGAATCTGTGGTGGTATCGTGTCACAGAGAACTTCTGGGGGGTTTTCTCAGGTGACACAGGCATCACCCAAAGGACTGTCACAGTTTGAGAGGCACCAGTGCCTTTCCCTTTCCATGCGTGTACCTGTGTGTGTGTGTCCCCAGCACACTCCAGCTCTGTCTCCACTGCAGGCAGGAAAGCCCTGAGGCAGCACATGGGGCACGTGCTAATATTTATCACTTTGCTGGTAATGATTATTGCCTCAGGGACTTACAGATAATTCAGTCTGAATAACAGCATCCCGAGAGTGCAGCTGCAGTGACTGGTGATGCATCAGACCTTCGGGAGAAGAAAAGAGCCTTCCCTGGAAATTTTCATGCATGGACAGGTGCTCTGCTGTGTGGGTGGACATATTTCACCAGCCTTGCCATGCAGTGATGGATGGGTGACAAAACATGTCCAAAAAGACGGAATAAGAAAGTTACAGCACAAAAGAGCTGTAACATGAGATTTACCTTAATATGAAGCAAAACCCAGTGCAAGATGGAGTCACCACCCTGGGACCTGGCTTTAGGAGCACAGCTTGGGGTCCCCAGCCAGCAAAGTTCCCTTCTGACACATTCCAATGCTGCAGCTGATTTCCCAGTTAGGTTTGGAGATGACAGTGCTGTCACTCAGCTGTGCTTTTTCACAGTAGTTTAAAAGTCAGATAGTAAGGAAAACACCCTGTCTCAGGAGTTTTCTCACCAGAGCATTGACTGGTGTTCTGCTAAAAGGCATATATCAAACTCCAGATCTCCAGGTAACTCTAGCCTCAGCTTTGCTGAAATCCAAAAGAAAAGAGGATTCCTTGGAATTACATGTTGCTGAAATATTCTGTATGGTTAAGGTAAGTGAAAAAGTTTGTCCTAATATTATCAGAAACATCACAGAGAGAATTTCATGCCATTCAAAGTTATTTAACTTAACAGCACCTGCACAAGAGGGGGTCTGAACCCTCATCCACTAAAAGTTGAGCTTATACAGCCTGTATCACCTTTTCCCACTGAGCTCCATGAGAAAAAATATTAAGAACTAGAGAGGACTAAACTAAACCAAAAATACCCCAGACTTACAGACCACGCTCTCCCTCCAGCATACTCTTGAGGTGATTTTATTAGCCTTTGAGGAGCTGTGTCTCCTATTTCCCCCATCCTTCCTTATTTTATAAATACTCTAGGAGACCTTCAAGAGTTGTTCCAGAGCCCTTCATGAGCCCTGTGCATGCACAGGAACTTTCATGGCACTGTGGTTCTTCCAGTATGTCAGAAAAAATTCCTTTAAACGTCCCCAGTGTAACTCCTCTGAATTAGTCCTGCTGCTGGTTGTGGGAGGAGAACCACTTGCAAAGCAGGGAATGAATCATTTGAAAATGAATATTAAGTTTGTTTGGAAATGAAACCAAAAGAACTGAGTCAACACAGACTCTCCCCGTGGGAGACAGAGCTGCTTTGGATGGCAGCAGAAGTGCCCTTATCCCTCAGTGCACCTTTGGGGTGTGCAGCATCCTCACACAGCCCGGCTGCAGGGAAACCTCCGTGGGCTGAGGGCTGCAATGGCCACCCCCCCGCGGGCTCTCTGGGCAACAGACTGCAGGGGTGAGCGAAACAAAGTGCTCAGAGCCTCCCACCCCACTTCCCAGGGCCGTGCCCCCACCTGCCCCCCAGGGGGAAAGAATCTTGCCCCTCTTTCCCCTGGCCGTGGCAGCCTCAGGCTGCTCCAGAGCTCTGGTTCATTCCCATCCACACGCAGTGGGGCAAGGCAGGATCCTGCTGCTCCAGGCTGTGTGGGGTGGCTGTGCTGCTGTCTCCCTGCCAGCCCTTCTAGGCTGCCCAGGGGGCTTTTGGCAGTAATTGACAGTTTTCCATGGGAGCTACTAGATAATGCTTGGGTTTCTGTGGAGCTACACTACAAAATAGGGATGAACTTGTGAAAAGACACAGACTATACTGTAATGAAATATGGACATGGAAAGGGGCCAGACTCAGCTCTTCTTTTTGCAACAATTTGAGTTATTCAATGTATTTTAAATAGTTAATGATTTTGTTGTTTATTCAGTTCAATCCATCTAAAATAATAAAAGAATTAGAGGGAGAAAAGGAAGTTAAAGGTGGCCAGAAATCCAGCCAAAACATTAGGCAAATAAAGAAACCCAGCCTGCCTGTGTGTGAGCAGCAGTATTTGGGGTTAATCACACTTTTTGTCCAGTCTGGAGCAGAGAAAAGGAAATTCTCAAGACTTAAAAATATTGCTGTAATGCGAACCGCAGTTCTCAGCCAGCTCTTGTTCTGAAGTTATTTATTTGCCATGACTAATTTGCAGTTTTAAATGCGGTCATTGCCTCACACGTGGCAGTGCCTGGGCTCTCTCAGCACTGGGACTGGAGGCTCTTGGAGCATAGCAAAGGAGCTCTGCCTGTTCCCATGGGCAGTGCCAGCCCTGCTCTGCAGCCCAAGCCCAACAACCATTTACACTGAGCCTCTAAAATGCATTTCCCAGGCGTGCAGGGACGCTCCCACACCAATCTGATCCAGAGTGGATCAGATCACTGCCTCACCATTTCTCATCTTGCCCTGTTCTTTTTTTCTTTTTTCAATTAATCAGCCCAGGGATGCAGAGAAGCCAAGTGTCTTGACAGCACAGAGGTAATTTGGGGAGGGCAGGCGGGCTGCAGAGCTCCCAGCAGCGGGGCCAGCCCTTGGCTCAGCTCTGCTGTTGCCCCTGGATTTAGGGTAAATAGGTTGTTAAGTTTGTTCAGCCAACCATCACTTCCCATTTTCCGTGCCCAGAGAGCAGGATGAGGCAGGCAGCACTGCAAACACAGGTGGGTTAAGGGTTCTCCCCACCCTAAGCCTCCTCTGTGGGGTGAAGAGAGCGTGTCCTGATGCCTCTTTCCCAGCACAGACAGTCTCTACATCTGCCTTTAATTAAGATGGGAAAGGGGGGCTTGGGGGGATTCTGGGTTCATTTCTGGCAGTGCCACTTTCAAATTCCTTTAGTTCTGTGTGATGCACATTGGGCATGAACTGAGATGCACCAGGCAGAATTGGGCTAAAAATAAACCCAGAGTGTCACTGCTGTGTTAGTCTCCTGTTGATATTTCTTGGGTTTTTTTATGAAATATTCAAGGCCAGTCAAGTGTGGGGGAAAAAAACAAAAAAGAATTTTTGCTTTTTGAGGCTGGATTAAGAGTGAGCTGGTACAAATCATGTGGATTCAGAGCATTACATTCACTGTGGTACTGGTTCACACTCATGCTGATGAACTCTAAATAAGAGCTATACAGCTTGTGCTAATTTTTAATGCATTATTATATTGATACCAATTTAACTGATGTTATTAATTAAAGGAATGGACAAATGAAATCAGCACTTACCTATCCATGTGAAAGAAAGGGGCTGCATTGCAGCTTGGAGTCAGCAAGTAGCTGAGTGCTGGCTCCTCAGGGAAACCTGGGGAATGTGAGGTGTTGGTCCAGTGGACTCGGGTTAGGGACTTACTGCATCTATGGAGAGGACTAAATCTGACAAAAAAGCTCCTAGACAGGGAATTCTGGAAAGAAATTCATGCTTTTAAATGCATTTGGACATTGAATCAATTGCCTGGGGGTGTAAGGTCTCTGCAGGGAGCAAGTCACAGCTGCATCCCCACGCTGTGATGGGCCACAGTGGTCCCTGGACTGTGGTCCCTGCCTCCCCCGTGGCTTGGCTATGGCCAGGCTGCTGGGAGTAGCTCACAGCACTTCTCTTTTACTTGAGGCAAAAGTAATTTCTTCCTCTGAAGGCCAGGGCTGGAGCCGTCCTCTGCTAATGAATGCAAACCATCAGTGAGCAGTAATGGAAAATCGGGGATGATGTGGCAGGCAGTGGCTTGCTTTCAAGGCACCAGAAAAGCCCTTTTAAATTTAAATTTAGCAAAGAATTTAAAGCACATATATGCAGACCCTATTAGAAAGTGAAATATTTGATCTTGGCTATTAATCTGTTATAAGAATTCTTTCATTTCCTTGCCATGTGTATCCAGTGATAGACTTTCATAAATGAGATCATATTAAAATGTACTTTATGTTTCTAGTCAAATCTCTTTTATTATTATGCAAGTCCCAGTTAGGAAAAAAAACCAAAAAACAATTACAGAAGCAGACTAAGAAGAGCACATTATTTTAACTCATTTATACAAGGGAAATACTGCTCCTACTTGAAGGCTGTACATTGTGCACTACTAAACACCTTGGGAAGAGGTTGCTCTCTTGCAGCCATGCTACCAGATTGCAGATAATTCATGGACAGTGGAAATACAAATAGAGTCTAAAACAGCTCATATGGTGTGGGGTACTGCTATGTGTATAAACACACAGGTATACATATGTATTTTTATATGGAGTATATTAATATCAAAGTATTATATTCATATTGAAGTATTAAATTTGGTGTCTGTCTTACTGAAATCAAATATATTTTAAGGATGGTTCATAACTAATGTCAGCTGTCACTCCTGACACTCTGCACCACAGGCAGAAAGTGTTTTAGGAAGTTTCCCTGTGGCCAGGGAGGCTGGGAGGCTCTGCTGCCCTGGTGCTGGCTGTGGACACGTGCAGGGATTGTGTCAGCCCAGCTGGGCCAGTGGCTGAGGGCTCTGCAGAGCTGCACTGCCTGCTCAGGTGGAGGCATTAATTCAGAGAAGAGAGCACTGGCAGCCTGGAACCAGCACAGAGCATCATGATGGATATTTCAGGGCAAGATGGAAAAAGTGCTTTACATCTTATAACTTACTTTGGCTGATTAGGCACAAATGTCTGTTTTAAACCTTCAAATCTGGGCACCCAAACCGTGTCATAATCCTGCCGCTTTTCAAACGTCTTTTCACTTCCATTCAAGCAGCCTGACAGAGACCCAGCAGGGGCCACAGCATCTGCTGTCACGCTGCTGGAGCAGAAAGCTCTGCTTCCAGTGCCTGGATCCAAATGCTTCCCCAGGATGGGGCAGCCATGGTGTACAGTGAATTTGTGCATTGACATCATGCACAAAAGTCCAACCTAGTCTCCTCCAGAAGAGGGTGCAGCTCAAGGCTTGAATCTGCAAAATGCAGGATACTTTTGGATGATGTTAATACTATTAATAAATTAACCTGCAACTTCTTGCCCACGAATTTAGGATCCTGGCATGACTCTGCTTTGCTTGAGAGCTGGCCAGAACAAACAGGTGCTTGGCAATTTACTGCAGGACGTGCCGTGTCTGAGCCTTGTCCCCACAGAGTCCCCCAGCTCCGGGTTCAGCCTTTCCCCATCTGGGTGGCATTCACAGTTGGTGCCTCGGCTTGCCCTAGCTCAGAGCCCTGCAGTCAGGGCATGGGGCAACCCACGCCAAAAGGCTGATTTGGCACCAGAATAGCCTCAATCATCTTTCACGGAAGAATGAAAAATTGCCATCCGTGTCTGGTTTTTACTTCAGTACAACTTCATGTATCTCCTGGTTTTTAATCATTCATAGACAGCGACAATTTACAGCTGTCTGTGTTTGTGAAGCCTCAGATTACTAACAGCTTCTGATTTTTAGAAAATAGGTTACAGATTCTTTAGCAACAGATGAGGAAATGCCTAATTTTGAAATTCCCCCCATTGTCAAGGCAATTAAATACCTCATTCCTGTTGCACTTGGTTTACTGTGCAGCTATTGGCAAACTGCTCTGTCATTGTGTGAATTAACCATGTTCTAGACTATAAATTACAATAAGACACCTTAAGGCATGGCAGATGCAGGGATGTGGTGATGGTGTTTCCAGCAGAGGCACAGCCATTCCTGCCAGTGTGACACTCTCTCAGACCACCCTCTTCATGGTGAAAAGGCATTCCTGTGCCTTACAGAGCAGATTCTCACTGAAGTCTACAAAGCAAACAAAACACTTGAGCACCTGGTAACCTGATTTCCTCCCCCCCTTTTCTTTAAAGTAGTGGCCAATTACGCATTTGGAGATAATTAAAACAAAGGTTGAGGGTTTTTTTGTTTTAATATGCCATGACTATTAGCAGCTGCATTAGGAATAAGCCAGCACAAAAGCAGCATACTTCTTATACCAGCTATAAATAAAACCAGGCTTCAAATTTGCAAGCAGGATTTTTTTTCCTTTTTCCCCTCCACAGAAAATCTTTTCTTTGTGCCAAGACTAAAATATTAGTGCTGTGTTCCCTCCTCTGTTTAAACAGACCTCATTGCATCTAAGTGCCAAAAAAGTGGAATTCCTGAACAGCAGGTGAAAAGAAAACACAAGATCAAATGCAGTTCTGGCTGCCAAGAGAACCTGCAGTACAGCTTGGGGTGCATGAAAAGTCACGCAGCTCCGGGTATTGTCAAAGACTCCTGGAACGTCATCAAGGAGCTTTTTACAAGCATCCCACATCAAAAAGCTGCACAGGGAGATAAACCTGCACTACATCATGAGGATGGTGCTAAAGATACCAATCTTCCACTTTTAGGAGAATTTAACTTTTCCCAATCACATCTATGGAAGCAGCTCTAAGAAAACTCTGCTCTGTGTGGAGACCAGGGTATGGAAATAAATGTAAGTGCTCACACTGGGTGAACATTAGGCAATGGCTGGTTTGGGTCCATAGCCCAGCAGGGAACTACAGAAGAAATGTATCCTTCTGAGCTCATCCTTGCACTTAAGGCAAAGGACATGTATTTTGCTGCTCTTGGAACCAGCCAGCCCTTGCAATGATTCATATTTCTGTACCCAGCTGGACATCTGCAAGCCCATGACAGTCCTTTCTCTTTGTCTGATGCAGGTGATGCAGGTGATGATCCCTTTGGGGATGCAGGGAAGAAACTGCCCCACCACTTCTCATGGTTAATGGCCTCTGAAAAACAGTCTGCAGTTCCGCTCCTTGTTGATCCCTTCTGACCCTCTGCCTACCACTCCTTGTCATCACTGGAAGATGTGGGGAGACTCTGGCCCAAAAGCAGACATCTGGGTTTGAAAACAAGTATTTGGAAGTTTCTCTGGGTCCCACCACTGAGCTGGCAGTGCTGGGAGCCCTGCACAGTTCATCCACCTTGCACCCAGGTGCGGCTGCAGCAGTGCCTGTGGGCGAGCTCTGAGCAGTGACAGATTCCCAAAAGGACTCATGAACGCTTCCCCCACAGTGGCTGGGGCTGACAAAGGACTGACCGGGCAGCAGCTCTGGGATCACAGGCTGGAAGTGCTCAGGCCCATTTTCCCTCCTAAAAAGCACCAAGCAGCAAAGTTCTTTCAAGTAAGAGGCACATTGGTGGGGTTGAAAATAATACGAAGTGCACATGCTCCTAAAGACAGCCTTTTTTTTTTTTTTTTTATTTTAAAACTCTGCATCAGAAAACACCGTATGACAGAAAGCATTATATACACTGCAGTGTTTTTGGTATAATACAGTATTTCATACATCCATTTCTTTTTCTGCAAAAAAATTTGCTTTGTCAGACAAACAACCAAACTCCCATTGACAAAGAATACAGCTAAGGCACATTGTTTCTGCTAAATGAAAGACAAAAGGGTGCAAAACCGGGTAGTGCAATAATTGCTGAAAATCACATTCTACTACAAGAAAAGCATTCTGACTTTGAACTTTGATTACTGGTCAATTTAAGACATTTCAATATCTCATAAAATACTCCTTTAAATAAATAGCAAAATATCTACATCTTTCAGTGTGTTTCCATTTGAATTTCCAATTTTTTTTAAACTTTCTTGTATATACATGGTTTTCTTTTTTCTTATTCAATAGATTACAAAATATTTCTGTACAATTTTATGCATATTATGATCTATAACAAAATAGTTATTTCTTAAAACTATATTACCACCAGTCTTTGAAAATGACAGAATAACTTATTATGGACTATGTTAGGCAATAGAAAAATCCAATCAAACCAAAACAGAACCAAAAGGACAAAGTCAGAAAAATAATTTCATTACATTGAATTAATTATTTTAGTTTCACAAATCTTGTTTTATCTGTAAACCCTTTTCAGTTGCCTTTGGGTTGTATCCACATCTGATTACCAACATAGGACAGGATTTGGGATTCTTACAAGCACTGCAGCCTGCCGGGAATATTGGTGCTACTCACTGAAACACGACAACTCTCACGGAGGAAAGGATTAAAGAAACCCAACATATACAAGGCTCAGCAGAAGTCACTGGTTTCTGCTGACTTTGACAACCTTTGAATGAAGCTCCAAAAGCCATATTTTTGGAAGTGCATTTATTGACTCAGACAAAACAACCATGTTCTAAATGTACTGTTAGATTTCCAACCAACACCCAAAATCTGGCTCTATGTGGTGGCATTCTTCAGATTTTAAGACCATACCCTTAAGAGGATTTTTCTTCTCCCAGTTACCAGTACAAATCTGAGAGGTATGCTACTACACCATGTTAAAATGAGTGAAATTACTCTACAATTTGTCTTGTGCATCTGAGACCAGTCTGTCCTGTTGTAGTCTGAAGATAAATAAAAACTTACTAAGTTTGTACTTTGTATGTAATTAAACCAAGTTCCTTATCTACAGTGACTTGCAAGAGACAGAGCTTATAATTTCCTAAGGTCTATATGAATGTATGAGACTTCCTTTTGCCCAAAGGGAAGGTCATTTTTGTTCCTTAAAGACTGCATTTGTAAGCAATTTCTATTGTATTTGTGAAGTGTAAGCTGACAGCAACACAACTGAGCTGTAATAGAAATCTCAAGGTGCCTTTTTATTCATTCCACAACAGAGAAAGTGAGCAAGACACAGACAACACCAAAGTTCCTAACACAGTTTAAGGCCACATTTAGAAGGATGGAAGTAAGGCTTTCTTTAAGGGGCAACACACTGGATGCCACAATGGGAACAGACACCGAGCGATCCAAAGCTGATAGGATTCATCCAGAGAAAAGCTGAAACAACACCCTAATTTTAGCCAGCAGGTCTGTGCCTTTTTTTGGATCTAAGCTGGAAAATAAAATTCAATGCCATAGATATCCTCCTCTGGAATATTCCCAGCAAACTGAAGGTGCTCCCCTAGCAGGAGTGCTATTGTCTCAGTCAAGGGTGTTAATTACAACAGAACCAAAGACAAGCCGAGTCATTACAATATACAAATGCAGCGCCATGAACCGCGCCTAGAATTGTCACTCTGGTATCAGAGGCACCTGTACAGTATCTTGCTGTTTATTTGGCAAGGTTACAAGTAATACTTCTAGGTTTTAACAAAGTAGAAAGAGAATTTGCATAGATTGTACATTCAGTTCAAGGAGATTTCTGGTACCTTTTTTTTGTTGTTCTCAGGTAAACGTGTTTGCAGACACAGTGAGGTAGCAGCTGTGGTAGCACCCATGAGCAAAAGAAGGTAACCAAGGCAGAAGCTAAGAGCAGAGTGATCAACACACTACTGTTAGTAAGGAACGGAATCAACATGGTCCTCGCAGTGTCACATCATGAGGGTAACAGCTCCCACCACCACACGTAACGGGGACACCCTAACGCTGCCATGGTGCTGGGTAACACAGGCTGTAAGGCCTTGTAGCCTCCATTTTAAATGCTCTCAGCCTGATTATTCTTTCCCTTACTGTGATGATGGTGGTGAAGGTTTTGAAGGTCAATCTCTTCTACAATACACCTTCGAAGGGAATTACACATTAGAGTGTTTGCTTGCCTTTGAAGATTCTGCAGGAAAATATGCTGTCCTACAAATTCTTCCTTGCTGTCCTTAACCCTAACTCACATTTCTTCGGCTCCTCTGTGCCTGGCTGCAGCAGCAGCTGCCCTCAGGGCTCAGCAGCAGGTATTGCTGCTCTCAGGAACTCCTCCTGGGCCTCTGGAAGGGCAGTGTTCTGTCCTCTCTAACACTGCATCGCTCCCTACCCTCTCTGTGGGCATCACCCCTGGAGCTGCCTTGGCAGAAGTCTGAGGGTTTGGTTTGGAAAGGCTTTTTTACATGATGATTTCAACTGCCATTGAGAAGGGTTTAAATCCTACTAATGCTTAAGACTACACTGGACGTCTCAAATGTTAGAAATAAAGACATATATGGATCACTATCTTTTCACAACTGGACTGAAGCAAAGGCCAGTGAGAAAGGTTGCAAACCATGTCCCACGAGGTCTCTCTTATTCTGTTACTGAAAAATCAAATAACCAAGTCTCCTCTTATATATATCAGATTCCCATGCCTGAAAATCAGGACAAGGTAACTGCTGGCTTTCACCAACTCCTTCCTGTGTGCAAGTACTGAACTGGCTGAAAGCTGCTCTGAAAAGCAAACTTTCCTCATCTGCAGCTGGGTTTCTGAAGAAGCCTAGGGGATTTAGCTCACTCAAGTATAAAACTTCCTGCTGTATGGAAAGTGCTGGAGGTGGCCAAGGTTTCATGTGGCCAACTGCTGAAGCTTTGGGAGCTGGGAAGACAAGAAGGAGGGCAAGCTAGCCAGCGGCAAGCTGGCAGCTCTCGGATGGCTGTGATGAAAGAGAACTAGAGAAATCAACAGAAAGCTGGTCCTCATTGCCAGGCCACAAGGAACATCTGGAGCTTGTTTATCTGGGAAGTCAAAGCTGAGATCTCAGAGCATCAATGGTTTTCAGCCTTGCTGTGCAGAAGGAGCCCAGTTTGTTCAAAAGTTTGTTGCAACACAATTGTGTCAAACTTTTGTGCAGTTTCAGCATCTCCTTTCCCCTTCCTCTCTCCCTTTGGTCAGGTTTACACTATCCCTGTTCTGATTCACTGACTTCACTACTGTGCTCACTATAATCGTGGCTAAGAGTGATGGAGGCTTCATTAGGATGGCAATTAGTGCTGCAGGAGATGGGGGGAAAGCAAATGCACATTAGTTGGTACTTTGAAGGTGCTGCAGGACCACTGTTAATACACCATTTAACAACTGTACAGGCATTGTGCACTGAAGCCAGTACCCAGGAAAGTCAATTTGTAACACACGAATGCACATTCCTGTATCTTTAGGCTTAGCAATAATGAAGGCTTAACAACAGATATACAGAGGGACTTTCTTGTATAACACTTGCTATCATGAAGGAATTGTTAAAATTCTATGCTTGCCCAGAGCACAAAAAATGAAGACATAATTTCAATTCTAAAAAAAAATCCCCCTTGAATATCGGAAAATGAAAATGCAAATATTACTACTCAATGTCCAAATGTCATCAAAGAAAGAATTGGACAAAACTGAAAATAAACTGTCATTTGAGCTATTTCATTTAGCCTTGGGGGTTTAACATTACCATATAAACAGGTTTGCATAATGCTGAGACTGACTTTGGACATAATTCATTAAATCACGTTTGTAGATGTTCTGCATTTTGCCACATTCCCTTTCTATGTAATACAGATTGATCACAGGAGTGTTACATGGCTGTCATGCAGAATGGGCAGGGAATTTAAACAAGCAAAGCATTACACACAGAGGATAAATGTGGGCACATGGAAATATAAACCCCTCCCATTGAAAGGAATTTTGATCAAACCAGGCTTTCAGCTGGGATCCTGTTCAGCAAGGACTGGCCACTGTGACTGGAAAAGAACACCTGCACATTCAGATGAAGATGCAAAACTCTTATATTTTGTACCAACTGTGGGTCCCTGCGCTGAACGCTCCTTTTCACCAAACGTAAGATCTGTGAAGTTATTCTCTCCTGACCATTGACAATGTTCATCCCAGACTCCCAGTGCTGCCATTTCAAACCAGAGAATCCACTAAGCAGGACTAAGTTGGGCTTAACAGCATCATCTCAGAGCCAGCTCTGATCCCTGATGCAGAGTCTGGCTTTACATGTTTTTTATTCACAACTAGTGGCCTTTGTAACTCAGACACGGAGCCTCATATATATCTTTTGGATCCATGTCTGCATGATAACAGCTATAGTAGAGGTGGCTGTTTAGGTCCAAAGCTTGACATTGCCCCAGAAGATGTTTCAAACATGGCAGCTAATCCTTTGATGACTTCAAACAGACAGCATTTACCCTTAGCAAACTATCACACCTTTTATTTATGCTTAACTAAAGAATTTTATTTAGACTTAAATCTGAAATCCTCATTTAGCACTAGCGCTCTGGAAGTTTTGCCTAAAAAAGGACTGCAGGATGAACCCCTTCAGCTCTGCATCCTATATTTTAACAGCAGCACTGGGATTGCCAGCTGGCTACAAAACTTCACTGTTTAAATGCTTCTTGCCTTTCAGAAAATAATCTCATATAAATTTTCTTTGACATATTTTAAACCTAGTATATAATGCAAATGGATATATCAGCAACCATCTGTTTTCTTTCCCTTTTTTGTACTAAAACAAAATCATTTGCACCTTATATTTTACATGATAGAAGTGGCAGCTTTTTTCCTAAGCACAGAAGACGTGATTGTTGTCACCTTCTGCTTGGTCTAGTTAATGAAAACTTACAAAAAAAGCACTTAAAAACATTCCTGCTTAAGAATAAAAACAAGTATCAAATTTAAAAACTAAGTTATCTGCATGCGTGTGCGTGGGTGCACCCCTACACGTGTGCTTGTGTGCAAGACAGACTGAAGATTCTGTGACTACCTCAGGAGTCTTACTGAGAACAAGCACTGCCTGGGCTTGTTAATGAATTTTATTGTGTGCCCTAAATATGACCTTCATTTAATCTGCAGGGCTTGGACCGTGCAGTCACCATTGCATCAGTGTGACTAAAGCCCTGGATTTCACAGTGAGGATTGGAGGTCCCAGAAAATATGAACTTCACAAAGGAATGTTACATTAAAAACAAGCACTGTTATAAACCCCTACTGAATAAGTAATAACACTGTGATTCTATTACATAAACCTGTTGGCAACCCTGGTTTCACGCACGCTTGACTCTAGAGCTGGTTGAAAAGCTGGAACATTGTCTTGACTGGAATATTCCAGTCAGCTCTTTTTGCTACAAACTTTTCTAAAGCTACCACTCAGGACTGACAAAATCAAGACAAAAAAAGAAAGGGAGGTGTGAGGGGAGGAAGGCCTTTTCTTAATAAAGGCAGCTTCAGTTAGTAAAATAACATAATCTTCAAGCTGCAAAAGCAGCACCTACTAATTAGTCATTGACTAAAACATAAATAATAAATACCTAAATCGTTCCTTCTATGCATCCACTTTTGTGCCAGATAAACATTTCAACGCTCTGCCTTAATGCCAGCACAGCTGACACCACAATTTCAAGTCCAAAGCAAACTGAAGTAGCTTTAAACCAATATGACAGAGATACTACAAGCCACGGGGATCTGTGTGTTACAGTCCTACTGCAAGTGTTGTTTAAAAGGGAATTAAACCTTCCTGTGAGACGTGATTATGGAATGATCTAAGGGCCTGTTTCCCTCCTGATGTGGACACTTAACTCTAGCAGAAAGTTATCCATGCACACAGAAGGGTGAATAGATACCTTCCTTTATTACAACAACAGGACTTCTTTCCTAATTAACCCAATGGCTTTTAATGGTCTTTTTTGGTTACGTTGCTAACTAGAGATTAACATGACAACAACAACAAAGTGCATGTTTTTGCTAATGTAAAATGCACTATTTGGAGATGATTTAAAATGTATTTAAAATGATGTATTTAAAAAAGTTATTGGAACATAAATTAGTTTTTCCCCACTGTAGAAAAAGCAGGTTGAAATGATGCAAAACATGCCTATTTAAAACAGGATGCAGTCTGCTAGGAATTCTGAAGACAGAGCAAGGGTAAATTGTTGACAGAACAAAGTAAGAGCACAGAGAAACATGGCACTGTTCTCCTTCCCTTGGCTTTGGGCAGCGACCCTCATCCCGCACAGCTTTCCAGATGCCCTGGCAAAGCCTGGGAGGAGCCTTCCTTAGGAAGAGATGGAGATCCAAGACCAAGGGAGGGAATTAGTGTTGACTTACTAGCCACTGCTCAAATTAGGGAAGAAACCTGTTGTTGCAGATTTAGGTCCCAATTTTACTATTTAACTGGTTTACAACTCCACTGCCTGGGAAAAAACTCAGCTCAGCTCACGAGCAAAGGGTGTGCACAGAGACATCACAACCCACCCCAGCCTACACGTACACACCTGCTCTGCTGGCAGCCTGTGAAAACACTCAGGTACTGGTGGCTTCCAAAAATACCTGCAGATTGGAAAGGGGTGAAATTCAAAACACTTTTTTGTTCTTTAATAAATACTTTTGAATACTACACTGACCCTGAACCCAACTGCATGAGACATAAAAGACTACTATAGCAAAACATTTAAGTTGCATTTAGAGTTTATCATGAAATTAGTCTGAAAAAACCTCTGAAATTAGTCTGAAAGTTTCTGCTTTTGCTTGTTTTCTCTAACTAGGACAACAGACATCAGCTGTGTCCAGAATTACTTTGTGTTATTAAAAACTGGAGTGAGGCTGTATCATAATTACTTCACATTCTCTGAGGTCATGTGGCCATACAGGCTCCAGCCTGCAGGAACCAACCTCCCCAGGAAGTGTAAGTAGAAGAGAATTTTGCTGTGATTTATTAATGGTAGCAAAATAATGAAAGCCTATGAAACAGCAGAGGTATGGACATTTATTTTTAAAAAACTGCTTCAGCAGCTGCTCCTTCACTGCCCTCTCCACAGCTTGGTGCCACTGTTTCCAAGCCCACAGAATGGTGGGTGCAGTGGCACCTGGAATGGCTGGGTCCCCATGGGATGGCACAGGCTGTGTGCAGAGGCAGCTGCTCCCAACAGAGCTGACGGAGAGGGCAGTGCCAAAGGCCTTGTCAGAACTTCAGAACTTTATTTTTTTTGTTGTTTGTTTTTTTTTAAATGAATTCTGCTGCAATAAGTAACAAAAAAAAAGTAACTTCCCCTTAGGTTTCTGAAACCTGGTGCGAGATTCACAGAGAAGCAAGGTTCAATTCCCTTTTAAAAACCTCTGCCGGGCAGAGCGTGCCGGACGCTACCTCAGGCGGCCGTCGGGTTTGACGGGGCCCAGCTCGGACTTGGGGTCGGGGCTGAGGGAGCTCCAGGCTGTCTGGGCACAGCCCTGCAGCACGGGGCAGCCTGTGGGGCCCACGCTGCACACGTCCACGGCCGACCAGACGCTGCTGACCAGGGAGTCCACCCAGGCGTCCAGGCGGGCGCCCACGAGCCCCGCGTTGCGCCGGGCCTGGTCGGCGCGGGCGGCGCTGGTGGGGATGTTCAGCACCGGGTTCAGGCCCTGGAAGCTCTGCTCCATGTACGTGTTCTTGGCAGGCCCGCTGTGGAACTTGATGGCTTCCTCTGGAAAGGCAGGAGCAAACCACAGAGTTAGTGCATTAAAATTGCTGCCGCTGTGGATCTAAGGGTACAGCAAACAAAAAGAGCAAGGTTTAAGGGTGAGCTGTAGGCCATTTCCCACACGTTGCATGCCAGGGGTGGTGCACAGCTTTGGCACTCCTCGTGCTCACTGTGCACTCCTCATGCACTGTGATTCTCATCCTGCAAGTGCTGCCTTAGCAGGCAAAGCTCTGACCCTGAAAATAGAGTCACCCTTATTATCAACACCTACAACCAGCATCCCCAGAGCTGCAGGACATCCTGGATTGGCTGCACCTCGAAATGAGGAAACAGTTCGAGGACACCTGGTGTGAGAAATCTGCCAACCCCTGTCAGACATCCAAGTGCTATCATTGATTTGTCTCGGAGAAAAAAGCCAAGATCTCAGCCTGTTTTGCTTTGGGGTCTTTTTCCCTTAAGAGATGAACCTTGCCCTGCTGTGGAAAAGCCACAACACTCGTTAGTTCTATCTGCCTATAAGACCCAAGTGGTGCCATTTGTGGTACTAAAAGGACAACACCATGGTCTTGGACAGACCAGACCCAAAATGAAACGTGTAGCCCCAACATGATTCCTGGAAGTGCTCCAGTCTCACTGGGAAATTATTCTCTTGTGACAGTTATATTTTCAAGCTCCTGTTGTCATTCCCTAATGACACTTTGCATTGTGGTTCCTTTCCTTACCTTTCTATCTCAGCAAAATACAGTACAATACCCCAAATTTGCAATATTGCAGTAAAAACCAGTATCAGGCTGTGAAAATCCTTTCAGAGACCTAAACTGGACACTGTGCATCAGTGTGCCCCTGTCAAAGGTCAGTTGACTTCTGAGAGTCTGAGTGCACCAAGCTCCTGCTTCTAAAATCAGGATGGGACCCTCCAAAAATATTCACCAAGTGCCTGTTGGGAGCAAATTTCCAAGCCTTTCTTTCCTCTCAGCTGCCTTCCCCAGCATCCTCACTCTGGCAGCACAGAGGATATGTTTAGCTCTGCCAACAGACACACTGTCTAGAACAGAAAATGGGCCCATTCAGGCTGCTCCAGGCGAGGAAAGCCACCACGCTCCGCGAGCGTCAGAGGCCAGGAATTACACATTCACAGCTACAATTCCTTCCACATGTCCCTGATGCTTGCACTGCAGCCTGACACTGAGTCCTTTCTTCCATGCAGAGGACAGTATCTCAGGTGCTGGAAATAAATCCACGTATTTATTTAGAGGGAAAAAGGGACGTTTAATTGGAGCTTTGCTGTTACATTTGCAAAGTCTTTCATGTCAAATACTGTGCACATTCATTACTTCAAATCCCCAATTAAAGTGGTTCAGCACATGCCCATCACCATTATACATCATTTAAGTGTTCCTGCATTTATCTAAAACCCTCTTTTTATTTTAAATGGTAGACACCCACAATGACCTGTAGTCAAAATGAGTTCAATCTGTGCACATGTGTCAGGAATGTGCTCTGCCAGAGCACCTCAGTTTATGAAACAGAACAAGTACACATGATTAAATTTCCTCCTTTGGAAGCAATTAAATATGGAAGACTGTTTGTCAACATATTAATTAAATAGGAACATTCTGAGTAAAAATTCCCAAATAAATAAGAGTTGGCATTACTAGCAGGATCATCTGATTGAAATAGGCAATTCAGCGAGCTTGTTGAATCAAAGCCTGTTGTGCATGTGTTCAGTGCATGGAACAAGAGAGATCTTTATTCAGACAAGAAACAGGATGAAATGGAACTTGCCGTTCCCTCTGGCTCAGCCTCGTACACGTCCCAGCCCTCAGGACTTGGTGGATCATCAGGACTGGAAAGGATGAAACCTGCAGAAACTGCAGGACTCAGTGCTGGGCAAAGCAGCAGAGACTGTGTCAAGGGCTACCACTGCCCACAGTGAAAGGTGCTGCTCCAGTCAAGACACATGGAGAACCCTGCCCTGGGACTGGTGGGGACTGCCTGCCCCACAGCAGAACAGCCCCCCAAGTTAGGTGTCAGCACATCCTAGAAAAGAAAAGCTGGGTTACTGAGTCACATGTACTCATCAACAGGAAATGCTGGGGACTGGACCCAGAACCCTCTCCTGGAGCCTCCAAGTCTTTGTTCAACAGTTCACAGCAGAAAGCAGGGAGGATGCTGCTCATCCGAGCAACGGCAGATGGGCTGCTCCTCTTTGCATTAAAGGAAAAATGACAGAGAATCGTGACTCCATAATTTCCTGAGCTGGTACAGAAGAGAGACAGTGAGGCTCCCAAGTCCTGATATGCTGTAAAAAAGGAGGCTGGAGCTACTGGGTGTGCTCTTGAAGCACTGACACACCAGTCAAGTGTCACGAGGAAGAGCTCACGAAAAAATAATGAAGAATGTAAGGCTTATCCCTAACTGTTTAGACATTTAAATCTGTAAGGTGAGCACAAACGACTCAAAATTAGCTGAACTGCAGACATTAAGCCAGATTTTTTTTTTGCTGGCCCTTTGACTTCAGGAGGATGTATATCATTGTAAAATATATTCCTCTGACTTGAAAATATAACTTAAAAAAACCTTGGTTATTTTTGACCCCTAGTTTTGTTTGTTCTTCACTCACATGTGAGGACACATTTCTCAATTGACTCTTCTTGGTCTAACTTCTTTGGATTAAACACACAGCCTATAGCCAGCCACACAGGCTGGGATTTCAGCATTTTTGTGTGGGTTTGTTCATCATTTTGCAAAAAAAAGCAAATTAGTTTAGACAGAGAGTGGGCTAAGGAATGAAAAATGTGGTTAACTTGGTACACATTAAGGCGCTAGACCTGTGGGTTTTTTAAAGCAACACACAACGTACAGCTTTATTTCTTTACTTGAATTGTGTTAAAACCCTCTGGCAAAGAGGTAATTTTTTATTGACATTTTGTTTGTTTTCTCTTGCAGCAAACAAGACAGTGCTGCATTTGCTCATTGTGGAGCTAATCGACTCCTTGTCAGCTGGATCTGAACTAAATTTCAAAGCAAATCCCTGTCTTCAGGGTTTTTCTCAGAATGATGATTCCAGGGCATGTCTGCTCTTCTGCAGTCATGCGCCTGCCTGCTGCTATTACTGCGTTTATCAAGAACATGCCATGTTACCTCTGGTTAATTTAAAGAAATCACAGCAGTTCTGACACAAGTTGCCACCCACTTTATAATCAGTATAGATGCAATTAGCATTGATTGAACCACTGCAAACAACCAAGGGCAAAACAAAGGTTTCCCAGTATCTGCTAATTGAGATGATCTATAAATATGGATTAGGTTAAAAGGCCGTTGAGGTGCCTGAGTGCATCGCCCACGTCTCCTAATGCTGTCAGCCCTTGAAAGGGATGGCTGCAGTTTGGGGGCATAGGGACCAGGCACTGACATTTCAGGCTCCATGGGAGCAGCAAAGATCAGCAGCCCCATGCCCAGGACATACCATCAAGCTGGGAACAGAGTAGGAAAGGTCTCTGTTAAAGCAAAAAAGGAGATCTTTCTCACTTCTCTCCCTGCTTGAAGGAAGAAGGGCTTTTAAGGTATTCATTTATTTACAATCCAGGGTTTACTATCATCTTGAGGTTTTGGGGCTTTTTCTGCCCCAGAAGTGAACCTGCTACTGGCTCACAATAACCTATTTGGCTTTAATGGAACAGGTACTATCCATTAAATAGATGACAACTCATTATCAGCACTCCAGCTGGGAGAGCGCTGGGGAAACTTCGCTCTGAATATAAATTCAAATTTAAAAATGAAATTGCTTTGGCTTTTTCTCTTCCCCTCACTGTGACCCTGGGAGTCAATCACACTTGGCCTTTAAAGAGGAGGGAAGAGGGGAAAGTGGGATGATGGGGATGCAGAGACAATCTCTACTGAATTTGCTGTTTTCTTAGGACTTGAAGTCTGCTGGGTAGCTTGGATTATAATTTGTGAGCTGCTGGCTAAGTGCTCTGAATGATACCTGTTGTTTGCTTCTGCCTCTGCAGTCCCTTAGCAGGGGAGCTGGACATCTGGCCTTGAGTCTCCAAGTACACAAATTCTGGTTGCCTAAAGCTGCCAGCAAAAGTCCCCCATTCCTGTGTGATCTGCCAGTGATCTTACACGGTTCTGCTCCCTGTTTTGTCTTCTCCACATCCCATTCTCTCTCTGTCTTGGCACAATTATTCCTACAGCACCCTGCTGGTCCTTGGCAGCCCTCCTGTGTCTTTACAAGAAGCATGGAATACTTGGCTTTGATGGCCTCAACCATATGGTGAAAACCTCAAAATTGTTGTTTAGAAGAATAAGCGGAATCTGTGCAGGAGATAGAGGGAAGGAGACTGGTGGAGAAAGCAAACCTGATTAACCCAAATGATTTACCTCAAATGCACTTAATTTCCTTTTTTTTTCTTTTTTACTTTCTACAACCAGGCAAATACTTGCAGGCACTCCTGAGTCAGAGTATCTGCCGAAGGCAGAGCCGATCAGTGACACAACTCAATGCAGAGAAAATAGACACAGATTTGGATGACTGGAGGGGGGAAAGCAGCAGGGAGGAATAAGTAACATTAGATTATAGACTTTCCACTGAAATCACTTAGGGAGCCATATTTACAGTGGAAATACCCCAAAGAGTATCCTCAGTAATTCCATCTAGGATCTGATCTCTCACAGATTCAGGTTTTGAAAAGGTCAATGAATCTGTGTTTTTAAAACAATTTACATTCTGTCAGTTACACACATCTGGACACAGCTTCGAAGAAAACACTCACTCTTGATCTTCCTTCATGGTTTTACTTGCAAGCACAGAATTTAGGCCAAAATTAATAAATAAATGGAAATAGACAAATGAATAAACGAGTGGCATATGCTGTTTTTATAAACTGCTAAACAGAACATCTTTGCTGGCAGCTGTCCCAAGACTATTTTTTCATTTTGAATGCAATTATGAATTCTGAGAGTCATGATACAGGAATGAATGCGTTTTACTTTGATTATTCAAGAGAAGAGTCCATGGCTCCCTTCATGATGCTGGGAAACCAAAACAACTTTTCCCTGCTGTGCTCTGGACTGAAGTGATGTGTAGATAAGCAGTGATTTAGGAAATACAGGGACTGTTGTTATGCCCATGTTCTCAGGATACAAGATGCTAGTGGCTGCTGCCAGTTCTAGCAAAAGCTTTTCAGAATGGCAAAGGCAAATTGTACACAAGATCATGGAGAAAATTTTATGTCTGTAACTTGTGGACTCACTCCACTTTCCACATCTGGAGTGGAGTGAGACCGAAGGGGCATAATCACTACTGAGGAAAAGACATGCAAAGTGCTATGAAATGTATGAAAGGGCAATATTTCTGACAAGAGTTGTTTTTTTATCAGGCAGGAGAGGGCAGGTGGGGTGGTGGTGGTGAGGGAGGCTGGTTGGAAAAAGGAAATTTTTAAAGAAATCCCTATAAAAGCATATTCCCCTCTTCTACTGACAACTCCTGGCTAAGTCTGAGGTATTTTAGTTTTATTTTCTATGTTAAGACAAGAAAATAATACTATTCCTTCATTTTAGAAGATTTTTGGCAGTTTTTACATTGTTTACAGTAACAGAAAGCGTTGTTTTAGAAGTTCTTATTCTTCTGTCATACTCTCAAAATGCCTTTATTTGGCAGAGAAAAATGCATTTAAAGAATAAAGTGGTGACAAACTGACAAAAAGCTGGAAATCAAAGCTAAATGATGATTGCCTGCACAGAGCACAATAGTGTCACTGAGACAGAAATCTTAAAAAAACAAACATCAGGAATTTGCATTGTAAATACAATTCTAACTACAGTGCAGCATCACTACCTGCCCCTGTAATTAACTTTCTTCTCTATCTCCATGCCTCAGTCATCTATAGATTACACATCACATCTTCAGTAGCAAATCACTCCTAAGACTTTCTTGCTAGACAATTTCGTTCCCAAGCTTTATATTTCATTCCTGTAGTAGATTCTAGTTACCATATGAATGAACAGGCTTTTTAACAAAAAATGTGAGCCCATCGTATCAATGGGCAGTACAGGGCAACTACACAATTTCAGAATCGGAATTATTCCAGAATCAGAGTTTGGACCAAAGGGAGTTTTGCTTTTGCACCATAAAGTGTGGGCTTGTTTTTGAAGTCTGACACGTGTTTATCTGTCCATGGGGCTCTCACATTGTAGGGGAAAGCAGCAAGATTGCTGGCTACGTGCCACGTTTTCCATCCAATTTATGCCTTAAATGTTAAATTACCAAAGAACATGGAATTCATTCCTTTCCAGCAGACAAGTTGGTAGCAGCTGCATTCAGAAGCAGGCTGCCTCATACTTTGAAAATGTATCCCTTCTACACATGGTGTCTGTTCACAATTTATCAATGCCTATTAGCTGTTAACAGCAGTGGGTTGGAGGTGGTTTAGTTTCTGCTTAAGAAATGATGCCACCAAATGTTAGCAGCAGAAATCAGTAAGTTCACTCTTGTGCTGGAAACGTGTGGAATCAAACTCCTGTTGAGTGAGATAAGGGCTGCATTAGCTCTCAGCAGTTGTCTGCTGGTGTTTGCATTACAGAAGCAGCACGTTATGCTGGAAGGTAAATGCCTGACTTAGTTTGTTTGCTGCCTTGTCAGGAAGAAGAACTTCTGAAAACTTAATAGGATCATTCATGTATCTAGCAAATTTAAGATGTCTAAAGTTATGAATATTAATACTGGGCAGATGGAAGCACTTGAGCAGTTTAAGAAGAATGGTAAAGATATTCAGAGCAACAAGCTTGTTTTGATCTTACTGAATAAAAAACCAGGTGTGGCTGTAAAATGTTCCCTCTTCTCCCAGCACAGTGTCCCGGGCACTGGCTGCAGACCCAAGCATTTGGATGATGCCTGTGCCATGCAAACACGGGAGCCTGCAGAGCCTGGCAACCCCAGAATGGCCTCTGTATTGGGATGGCTCAGGGCTGCTGTGGCAAGGAAGAAAACAGCCTCTAAAAACTGTCAGTGTGGGTCTGGTCCCAGGACTGTATTTGTAGATATTTCTGTAACACAGCTGCTTGGCAAGTACTGAGCAGGTTTTGGCAGGTATCAGGCAGAAGTGAACGCCTGGACCTGACAACATGTCAGGTGAGCTCTGGCCTAGGGTAATTTTGTCTAATCCAGCATTCTGTATATTAATGCTTTTATTGTTAAACACACAGGCTTTGTCAAGAAACGCGTGTAAATCTCTAAGAGGAAACATGAATGAAAAGCAGTATAGAAAGGTCAATTTTTCTTTCAATTTCTAAATGATGGCTTTTACGATAGCTTTTATATTATTGAGAGCCTGAAGTTCTCTGGATTCTGAACTATGCATAATTTAAAGATACAAATAGTCTTTTATTCAAAGTGGCTGTGTTTTACTGACTGGATACAGACACTTCCACTTGTCTTAGTGCAAAAAGTTTCTTCTGACTTAGTATCTATAAAATCCCTTTCCAATACGGTGCTACTTCATTTTCAACAGCAGCATTTACAGTGAGTACAGATAAAATATCTATATTATTCCTGTAGCAAATAATAAAACTTACCTTGTTTGATAGGCTGCTGATTTAAGAAGGTGAGAGGAGTAACAAGGAATTTGGTTTCAGCTACCTGTACCCAGTGGTGCAGAATTTTTATTGTCCAGACACCAGGTCGCAGGGGCAGATTCAGAGGTGGTTTGTAGTGAGTAAACTCGGCACTGGATTCAATCAGAATATCATATGTTGCTGCAATTACATTAATGGGATCCACCCAAATGACAGTCACGGTGACATTGGGGCCTTTCCCCCATTTCTGCATCCCAACTGGCTCATCTGTTGGCCCAAGGAGTCCCCCGAAATTCCGGAAAAGCCTTTCCTTGGCGTCCCACTCGGTGCCAATCTGAAATTAAAGAACACAGTGCTGGTAGCATCATCTCTGTAAGCACCTGAGACCCTTATGGCAAAGAAGGGCTCTCAAGAGACAAAAATCATATTTCTCTAATCACATGAATCATATATACATATAAAAGCAACATGATCTAAGATCAAACAGTGCAGGTGACCAAAGAGTTATTTTTTTCCCTGTAGAGAAAGCCTCTGTGGGTGACCTCTGGAGATCCATGCACACACAGGCATGATACTTCCAAAATATATGTGGATGATGCAGATTTTCTCCACACAGATCTGTCCTTGTCCCTAAGCTTCACCTCACAAGGTCATGGTCAGAACCTGCTTCCTGAAAGCATAAGAAATAATTGTAGCTCATTTGCTTCCGAGATTTTTCTTCTAGATTTTGTTTCACTTCTTGAGAAGGAGTGATTCCAATTTAATGCCTAAATCCACCCAAATCCCCAAAACATAATGATTACCTGATGCCTATTACCTGTACTGGAAACTGTCCAGTCTCCAGTCTCTTCTAAATAAATCCCTGTGGTTGGCAGACAAATTACAGGAGGACTGAAAGCAAAAAGCTACAAGGTCAGTAAAATAAAACCCTACCATCCTAAATCCATCTGTCATCACACGAATTCCTCCTACCAGGCTATGACACTGCAGAGTATGAGACAAAATGAGCCTTCCACTACTCTGCAATCAACACAGCATTTCTGGTATTTCAGAGGTATTTCACCCAGCACACCAGCTAATCAAACCAGACAGCATAGCCCAGATATCAGACCCAAGCATCGAATGCCTCTAGGAGCTGTCAGTGTGTGCTCTCCTGACAAGACTGACTGAACATGTATGGAAATAAGCTGAGAAAGAAAATTTCCTGACCAGACCTTATTATCTACTTTGCCAACCTTCACTGAGGTGCAGCATATCACACCCACCTATTGGAAATAACGAAGTCACGACATGTGAAACAAACCTACATCCTCCTGGGCAAAGAAAAGTCTGTAAGGAACCTCTTTGCACCACATTCAATATTTCTTACTGAAGAACTCATTGCAGAAAACTTACTTCATCCTCAAAAATTAAACATCCACTCCTGACATCCAACTATTTCCCTCTCTTTAGTTTCTGAGCCCTGAAAAAATAAATCAGGAAGTTACAGTCCCTTTGCTCCAGCCTCCAGGTGACGCTGCTCCGCGCCAGGCTGCACAAAAGATGTTGAGATCTGTTCACATGCACAAACGTTTATCAGACTGCTCTGTGGAAGAGCTAAGGCAGCTTCTGGGGGAAAATTTTAACAGAATTGCTGTCTGGTAGTTAAGCTTTGTGCAGGCATGGCGCTGGGCTGCCTAAAGCAAACCAGAAGTCACAGCTGAAGGGCAGGAGAAGAGTGGAGGGAAGGACAGGTACCCCCAGATCCCTGCCCCAGGGCCAGGGCTCACACCAAGGCTCCACAGGCACCTCGGGGAGGGAAAGGCAGGGAGCTGTACACTCTGCTCATGGGATCTGCCCTTTATGTCTGATTTCCAGATGGGGACATACTTTCCCATGCTGCACAGCTTGCAGTACCAGCTGCTTTTAGAAGCACTGTATTTTATAGGGAATTTTACTTAAAGCACTGGTTAGAGGTTTATAACCCCTGAACTTTACACAGCTGAATTCCCAGTGCTGAGATGTCCGATTTTACAGGGCAAGAGATACTACAGCCCTATAGTAAGTTTCACAGCATTTTAAAACATTGTGAGTAGGCTTTCACTTTCAAATAGAATTACACCAAGTATGGGATGGAATCCACCAGTAGTGAATATCTGATAAATTATGAAGGGATGTGGCACAGAAACTGACATTTTCCACATCATTATTCTTATCACCTTTAGTTTGGGCTTCAGGAGCAAGCACTGTGCACGGGGTACACCTGGAAAGCTGGAAATCTCTCATTAGCTCAAAACTTCTGTTTCTATCTCTGTTTGAACCCAAGATAAAATTTTCCCTAGACAAATTATACCCTTATTATGGGTTCGTGTCTCATTGCTCACCACAAACAGGACCATTAGGTTCACACAATGCACACTAATTGCCTGCCACCTAGTTTATTTTATTCTCTGTGATGAATCACAAGTCTTAACAAGACCAGAAACTTAGCATTCGACTGATAGACTGTGAGCTGAGACTTTCGGTTCTTTGCAGCAAATCAATCCCTGCCCTCCACGGAGAAGTTGCCTGAACCCAGGCTGGCAGGACACACAGTGCGTGCATTGTGCACGAGCCAGTTTTAGGAGGTGTGGGAGTTCCATGCTTGGAAATCATCTCTCTTGGACTTCCTGTAAGTTTATTTTATTTGACTCAGCCTGCAGGAGCCATGTGCCCCCGAAACGCTGTCATTAACTCCCCCCAGCTGGCTGAAGGCTTCCCACTTGTCTTCCCAGGGTGTGGGGGAAATCTGCTCCCTGGGAAGTGAAGTCTGAGAGGAGCAGGGGGCAGGAGGCAGGGGCTGGAGAGATCCCATCATCTCTGCTGCAATCTCAGTTGTGCAGCAGGGTCCCAAATACACTTGGGAGCACATTCAATTCAGCATATTTGTGTGCTCTTCCTCTGGCCCCAGTGGTGTGATCTGGGAGAGAGGAGAAAGTTCCCAGCTAAAACAGCCCCATTCAGTTTTAAATTCCTGACAGATCATGGGGAAAGTTGTTGAAGAACAAGCAGTTCTATGTCCCAATAAGCATAAATCTTAATTTCATTTTCTGTGAACGCTGATGCTTCCCTCTTAGCTAAACTGCTAAGTTTGTTTTCCACACGTTGGACCTTGAGAAAGCAGTGGCATTTTAATAACCAGTAGCAGATCAGAGCTTCAGAGCTTTCCAGCCACGCTGAAGCTGAAGAAGTTATGAAGAAGTGTGCTGGATTTATAGCAGGGTATAGAGAAAATTATTTGGCTCAGAGGCAGAGATCCCTGTAGGCCAAAGGAAGTCAGAAAGTTAAAAAAAAAATTAAAAATTTTTAAACTTAAATTATTTACTTTGTACCTCCTGGTCTTTTAAAATATGAATCATCTATGAAAGGAGAGAAAAATTAAAGAAGCTAGGCAAGAAAATATAATGAAAACAAGTAAGCAGCCACCAAAACTCTTTTTGTTGATTTTCAAACAGAAGAAAATGTTTCCTTACGCTCAAAAAAGCTCACCAGTGATTAAATTCTTAAAAGTACTAAATAAGCAGCAGAAATACTCCTACAAATCACAAGAATTGGAGCTTGTATGAACATTTATCACTGCATGAAATGGCAGCCCTACCATCCGACACATTGACAAATGAAACACACTTTCCATCCATCTCTTTAATGGCACATTAGTGTCATGGATTTGCCATGCACACCAAAACACTGAATCCCACCTAGGCATTTCTTAATTGCCCAAGAAGATGGTAATTTATAGATTTAGCCATAATGACTGGAACACATTTCTTCAATCAATTTTGTACCTTAATTGAAATTTGCGGCTTAACAAGAAAAATCATGAAATTAACTGCTCAGACAGTTGTATCTTTAAAACAGAACACAGATGTCAGGTCCTATTAGTGGTCAACTTTCCTGATATATTTTAGGTAGATTTTTAATACTCTGTGACAGACACTGGTACAAATTTCTAGAAAAATAACAGGATTTGTGGGACATCTCAGCCACTGCTGTGATATTTTTCTCTTTAGTATTACATCGATATTCTGTTCACACGTGGTATCAGTACCTGACTACTGCTAATTTTATGAGTTTTTTTCAGTGTACTCTTGAGAGACACCTTTAAACATGCCACCATTTACATCTGGAATTGCAGAAAAATGATATTTTCCCCAGGAGCCTTTCACAGCACACGCAACAAACACGGTGGCAAGACTTTTAAGTTACTTTTATATTACTGAGCCCCTTTAACAACAACAAAAGCCGTCCTTTTTTTTTTTTTTTTTTAACAGAAGGGAGTCAGGACACTCAGATTAATGTAAGAAATGAGTGTTGACCACAGACTTGAACTGCCAATGGTATATCCTTCTATGATGAGGATGTACACTATGTTAGCAAAGCCACTCTCACCTCAAATTTACATGGAAATACAGTTTCCAAAGGCTGCTGATTTAGTGTTCACTCTCGTGATGCCAGAGGTGTGCATGGCTGGCTATGAGCACTCACCTCTGAGAACTGCAGCCTCCCAAAATCACTCGGTGGACTTGCAATCTTGAAGACTTTCTTGGGCATCACCCACGTTTCCAAAGTTTCCAGTTTACTGACAGCCAGATTGGTTGCATGGTGCCGGATCAGGAAGCCTTGGAAACGGTCAGCAAGGAAGTAAAGGTGGATGGAAACTGGATGGCCCATGGGGTAGTATCTGTAAAACAGCACATGCCCATCAGTTACACAAGAGAGACATGCAACCTCCACTTACTTGGAGCCAATGGCTTAAGAAGCCTTCATTTCAACTAGAAAATCCACCACTGTACATTAAGAGATTTCAAATGTGTTCATGACTCATTATCAAATATTCTTAGGCTGTTTGGATTACCCTGAAATGTAAAAACATGTTACTAAGAATATAGGCTCATTTATTCCATATCCACAGCTCTTTAGGAGATCCTTCTGTGTGCCAGAGCTCCTCTCCCTCACCACCTCTCCTGGTAGAAAGTGGCACCCAGAGACACACACAGATTGTTAGTGTGCTCTGCAAACACAGCACTGTTTGCTGGGATAAACTGTAGGATAAAGGGGATAAAGGATGCCCTAGGATTGTGACTGTGCTCCAGAGCTGCCTTTCCTGCCCCAGCAGGGTCAGTGCCTGGTCTGCACAAGACTGCAGGGAGTGCTGTGTGACCAGGCACTGACCCCTGGACTCCCTCCATTCTCAAACTCCTTTTACCCAAGGATCCCGTCCCCATTTTAGGTCTCCTTTTTTAGGAAAAAACCTTCACATTCTTTAAAGACTTGAGATTGCTTTTGCTGTGATTTTTTACTCATAATCAAAAAAAAACCACAAAAAAAAAACCACCTTGAAAAAAGCTCAAACGACTGGGCAAAACCAGTCATTGAGATATCTGGAAGCCTTCAGTTGCAATTGAGATTTAAAGACATTGTAGTCACAGCTTCAAATAATTAAAATGTATGGTTCATTTTCTGTTATGGCATCAGAAACATCTGTAGTGATGTTTGGGTACATACGGATGCATAAATAATTAAAAACATGTTATTCATACCTCAGAAATCAAATATTTTGCTACTTTGCAGCACTGACATTAACTGCAAAACAAGTTAAACCAACCAGCATCACACCTTCCCAGTAAGTCAGCTAAGCCTGACTCCTCAGGCTTGTTACCACAATTAAAGGATGAGCACTAAGGATGAGCACCAAGGAGGACTTTCCATTGCACAAGGTCAGCAACACCCAGAAGGAACTCTCTAGAGCTGCAGAAATCAACATAAGAAGACAGGGTACCAACAGGGCTGATGGACTGAGCAAAAACACTGCAAAGCTACGCAGCCAATGCCAGCAACAGTCTGACTTCTGTTCTGAGTACTAAGACCTCCTGTTTTATATGTGTGCAGCAGCAAATATTTACAATATCCTTCAAATAGTCTGAGTAAATTGCCTCTTGGCAGCAGAGAGTGAAAATGCCTTGAGATGGAAGAAGTGAATTAAATCTCAATCACACATTAATGCTGCTCCCACGGAAGATGCTGACACCCAGTCTCCTCTGGTACCCGAGCAGTCTGTGGGGGGCACAGCTTTCTGAGGCTGTGGGCTGGCCCTCACTAGGGAAGTGTGCAAGGCAGCTGCTCCTATAAACATCTCCTGGGCTGCGTGGGTGGCAGCAGGGGCCGGATGCCAAGGGGGATCCGAGGCGGGAGCCACTCTCCTCGCAGCATGAGCTGGGGTGCTGCATGCAGGATCAGCCAGCCTGGGGCTGTGCTCAGCCCCACAGCAAAGGGAACACTGTCGAGGTGCTCAGCCCAAATCTGTGCTTCCATTACTGCATTAGAGACATGCAAATCCATGAGAGGGAAAGAGGAAAGGTAGAGATGCAAACACCCAGAAGGACAGCGCAGTATCGAAAGAGAAGAGATGTGAATCATAAACCTAAAGATCATCATCCATCTTTCTCTGATCTGAACTGGATGCTGACTCACAGTGTCTTGAGGGGGCTCAGGTAGGTACGAAAACGAAGTCTCCATTCCATATCACTGTTTGCAACTCCTCCCTGCACTGTTTCATGAGGCTCCAGCCTGCTGTAAAGAGCTGTTCTTTATGCTGGAGACAGCTGCAGTCACAGTGTTCCTATCTATAATCTGAGCAAGCTTGAAAAGCACCTTGAGTTCCTGTGCAATGGAAAGTTCCTTAGAAATGAAAGTGATAATTGATATAAATCAGCATCAGAACACTGGCAAAAGGAGTGAAAACAAAAGTAATTGTCAAATTATTTCAGTACTGGTTATACATAGTCCCCATCCCCTTTGTTGGCTTCACTCTACAGGACAAATGACCCAGGACTTCTTTAGGTCTGCCTTTATTTCATATAAGGAAGGCATGCTACTAGCGATTATTTCTATCTAATTGTTATTGATCTTTTATTGCTTTGCACTGGTAACCTTCACTGACAAAACTCTAATAGGAATCTGGAGCACTTATTGCCACATCTTTCTAAATGGGACATTGCTCAGCTCTTCCATGACTTACTTAGGAAGGTCAAGGCACATTTGGTTCCCTCTTGAGAACACAAGAGGGGCAACGTCCATCCATCAGAGCACATGGAGCATCTTCAGTGTTTGCTGACTTAGGCTCTATGTGTTTTCTATTAGGATAAAAAAGGGCAGGCTCCAGAAATATATTCTGAAGAAGGAAGACTTTAAAATATTAACCCTCTCTGCTTTGAATCTAAACAGCTTCAGATGTGTTTGCAGGCAGCAAACAACTACCATGAAGAAAGCCGTTTCTGTGTAAGCCTAACTTCAGGAATTCTTCCTTCAAATCCCTTTTAGACTGAATACTTCTTAGCCAGGCTTATAGGTGAAAAAAGAATCTAGCATATAGGGGGAATTTCCTTTTAAAGAATAAGGACGTTTATTTGAGATAAATCAATCTATCTATCTATAAACACCTACATCTATTTTATGTATTTGATGCTAATAGAGCTTACCAGTTGCAGCACTTTTGGCACAGAGAGCTCCACCAAGCAGGCAAACTGAGCCAAGCAAGCTCTCTGTACTCCATGTGTGCTCCCAGGGGAACAAACAAGCAAGGACCATTAACCTGCCTGTGTTCAGATTTGTTCTGAAATCCTGTCCTCTGCTTTTGGTAAGCATAATAGAGGTGAACATGACCTCTGCTGCAATCACACGGAGGGTTTAGGAGCTGAGGCTATAATACACTTGCTGAAATTAATCAAGGGAAACGCAGCAGTGGGGGTAGCACTGCCCAACTGGATCCTGTCAGTCTTCATCAGGCTGGAGAGGAGCTCCTTAAAAGTGCAGCAAACAGGTCACATAATGTCAACCTGGAATAACCAACGCTTTATTATGGACATAAATACTCCTGGAAATAAGCGCTGTGCACTTGCAGCTGCCTGGCCCCTCCTGTGGCCGTGGCTCCAGGCAGCAGGGCCAAGCAGCAGGAGCCTCCCGCCCAGCCGGGCGGTCCCTGTGTAGTCTGGTTTTTCCAGGACTGAGCTTCTAAAGCTCAGCTGTCTTCCTGATGTTTTGGGTTTATGAAGCTGGTTCTCACAGCTTGAACATAAACATCAGGTCACTGTTTCTGTAACAGAATCTTATGTTTTGAATTCTTTCTGTGGGACGGACTTTCTTTGATGTCCCTCTGGTTTGGCCAATGTGGGTGAGGAGTTCTGTCACTCTCTTACCAACCACAGTGGCCTGTTCAAAACGTACAAAAGGGGTGATTTGTTTGAATAAACAGAGTCAGATCACGTCCCCATGCTCAGTGTGGTGCCGCTCCTGGCGCAGGACACGGCGGGGCAGCACTGACCGGCAGCTGTTGTCCGCGGCGGCGGCGTGGAGCGAGGCCTCAGCCCTGCGCAGCCCCAGGCGCGAGAAGGAGTGGAACATGGTGAGCGCCACGTCGCTGAGGGCACCCGGCCCGTCGGGCTCCTCGTACACGTTCTCCCAGTAGGAGCGCAGCCCCGGCGTGCCCGATGGGTAATTCCCGTACAGGTAATAGTCCAGCTGGCCAATGATCTCCTGATTCACCACCGCCTCAAACTTGCGGGCGAAGAAAGTTGGCCTGGCAGTCTGCTGTTGGGATAGGACAGGAAAAGACACTGAGCTCCTGCTGTCAGACATGACACTTGGTCGAAGCAATGGGTTGGAGGTGAGGAAATGAACTGTTTCTCTCCGTGGGCAAAGATGACTTAAAAGGTCACCTTTGGGAACATTCATCGTTAGGACTGATGCTAAGATTCAGCTAAAAACTACATAATTACTCAATGAAAATCCCCACTGCCTTGCTCAGCAAGGCTCTCCAAGTGCAGGAGGGGTGGAGAATGCTCTCCAAACCCTCAGTTAGCCTGAAGACAGTGCAGCACTGGCACATGTTATGCAGGGAGCAAAGTGTTCTGTGGCACTGGGGCTCCAAAGAGGCAGAGCAGCATTTTCTGTGTATGGACTTGCTGCTAGGAGGTGGTAAGAGGTCTCTGAGAGAGGTGCCTTTTGTGGCTGAGGTTTCTCCACTTCTGAGGGTCCTGCCCAGATTTTTCCTCTGTGCTTGACACAATCTTGGGCATATAAATGCTTTATATAGTACTCAACTACCATTAAGTTGCAAAAAGTCTTTGTTTTGCCTTGTTCATATTTGAGCATTGGATCCTGAGGTGCCAAGGAGTTCAAGAGTGCCCCAGATGGTTGGAAAATTCTTTTGAGGATGCTCAATTTTGCTCTGAGCCCCATGCTGTGGGCTTTGTGGTCTTGGCTTGCTTTGAGCCTCTGTGGGAACAGCAAGCCCCAGCCTTCTGGTGTGTGTGCTCATGTGAGGGAGTCTCTCACCAGAAAGTATCAGAAGCTGCCTTTACTTCTATTCTAATTTTGAACATTCCTTTCCATCTCAGTTTACCTGATTGTTTTCTGAAATATCATTGTGCATTCACAGCCTGGAGCAGATCAGGCTCTGCAGTCTGGCAGGAGATTTTTAAGACTTGCCATTTATTCTGTGCTGGAGAATTCCCTGGGATTGGTGTTTGGGGCAGCAGACTCTCTTTTAGATAACGTCTCATTTGCTCTTTTAGTGAGTGCCTGTGTCACTGACTTCAAGAGTGCCTGGTAGGCAGCACATTACAGCAAAGAAAAGATCTCTGTTTCAGAGCAGTCATCATTTCTGTGCTGTAGGGTAACACATTCCCCATCCCACACAAAGCCTGAACAAACATGCTTTATGCAGGGAACCCTGAGGAGCTGGAGAGATGGAATTGCAAATCTGGTGACCTTGAAACAAGCGGCTGTTGATTCTCAGTAGAAGATACCCAGGCTGGATACAACCTCGAGACTGAGTGCACCCTGGAGCACAGGACTCACTCTCACGTCTGCCTTGAGGAAACTATCACAAGGGAACTGATTAAACCTTCTAAGACAGTCCTGCCAAACCTGGATGATCAAAACCTCATGACTAAGGCTCCCAAAACGACGAGATAAACTTTAATGTGATCGTGCAAAAATGGATTTGCCTCATGCTATGTAAGTCTCTAGCATGCACACTAATGAACTTCTAATCTATTTTAGAAGATGATAAACATTGCTTAACGCTGAAAGCCAGGAGTTTTGTGAAATGATGAAAGTGCCTGAGCTGGAACATTAGAAAAAACCTTTTGCAATAAACTCACAAGAGTTACCAAGAAACAGTGGTAGACAGAGACATGCCAAGCTTCCCTCCTTTCTAGCACAGCAGATTACCAATGCCAAGGAGTCCAAAGAGTTGCTTTGTCACCTTATCATACAGTGGTATGTCTCCAGGGCCAAAACATAGGAGAACTTACTTTTCATTCTCCTGAAATTAAGACCAGAGCTTCCTCACATCTCATTCTCCACCTGTCTGAAGTCAAAGCTTCCCTTCCCTCTCTCTGCTGCAGCCATGCATTCAGCCAGCTCTCCACACCCAGCAAAGGGGGAAGAGCCTCTCTGCAGGTGTGTTCAGTTACCTGGAACCGGTGGAAGTCTGCTGGTTTGAAGTCATTGGGTGAGCAGCCACACCAGTCAACTATGTGCTTGTACTGACACTTGCAGCCGAGCTTCCTGTTCCAGTTGGTGATGCGCAGGTTGTTGTCCACCATGGAGTCACAGAAGGGGCTGTTCTCCAGCACGGTGTGAAAGAAGGACTGCAACAAACACAGAGCACATCACCATATTTAGCTCCTCAAACTTCCATTTTCTCCTTCACTTCAGCTCATGGGCCCAAACCTAATGCAGGTGACCTATTTTCATTTGAAATGACAGAATTAACACACTCTATTGTTCTGCCACATATGAAGCAGGCACTCTCTGTGCCTGTATTCCACAGAGCATGGAAAAATCCCAATGCTCTACAGACCCAACCAAACTGTAAGAACACACAGCTGAGGTCCTGCTCCAATAACCTGGTACAGAATAATTGCACTTCTACAATGACCAGCTTTGGGCACTGGCAGCCCAAAGGACTCCAGGAAAGGCACAAGTGACAGCAATCATTTCATTTTTATTTCAGCTGTATGAGCAATCTAAGAAATACCCATTATTTCCCTTCTGTAAGTTACTCCCTGGTCTAACAGATTTAGGACTAATTTTCTGAACAATGTGCTAATGGCACATTTCAAGCTGCTTCCCAAAACAATTGTCAAAACTACACCATCACCCTGGTTACTCTGACAAAAATAAAATCTCAGGCAGCTCTTCTGTGGGTGTCTATCTCCAGCATTCTGAAATGCATTGTGGTTGAGTAGCTTTGTTCTGAAACACGCAGTTCACCCTAGGCACCAAAAGGACATTCTGCCTCCTGCATTTATGTCTGAAATCATAAGTCTTTATTTGCTGACTCATGGCAGCATGGAATTCCTATTGGGCAATCCTAATTATATCATCATAATACCAGCTATTACATAAACCCTGTGTAATGGGGACTGATATAGCAGGTTAACAGGTCAGTGAAAGCAGGGCCATTTTACAAAACCAGCTATGTATCTTTCAAAGAAAACTTTGTAGACAAAAGCTATGGAATATCATAAATTTTAGCCCTGCAAGAGACCATTTTTGGAGAAGTGACTTCTCTTTAAAATCAGCAATAGTAAGATCTATAAATAACCAGCATAACATTAGCATGGCTGGCCCCCAAATAATCCCCCTACCCTTTTTAATGTCAAATGACAGCCCAGTGAATATGGATTTTATGCTTGAACTGTTTGGTTAAACCCATAAAGGCATCCATTCTCATTCAAGCGAGAGGGGAATAAAAACCCCTACCCAATTACCCATTGCCCTGTGTCCTTTTATAGCAATACAGGAATTTCTCTGGATAATGGATGAAAAGGTTATCAGAGTAGAGAGAAAAGGTGATTTTTAACAGAAACAGGATTAAAAGAAGATTATGCAAAATGTGTGTGGAATAATAAACCTCTATCAAAAGATAACAATTGCTGTGCTCCACCACAAGCTAACGAGCCTAGATTTGCAATATCGGTGTCATCCATCCCCCAAAATGTTCAGGAGCCAAGGCAGTTATGGGTTTAAAGGCAATCATGAGTTCTTCCTTGGCTGGCTGACTGCTGCAGCCTGTGGAGCAGGGCCTGGCACGCCCCAGGAGCAGTGTACCTGCCGGGGCAGGTGCAGCACAGGCTGCCAGCCAGGGCTCCGTGTGCTCCCTGCTGACAGCGCGCATTCCTGACACATTGCTGCACGCCAGGCAAAACCCCGTGCTGCTGTGCACTCCCCTTCTGCATCACTTACAGCCAGAGCGACTCCTGAGTGATCTAAATGATTTGTGACTGTGCCTTCTAGCTGAGTTTTGAACAGAACAATAAACCTTTGTTTGCAGGGTTTACATTTTTAAAGAAAAGCACTGGATAATAGCAAGGAAAGCTACTTATGAAGACAATTCGCCATCTCTAATATCCTTCAAAAGCTTTGTGCAGGAACGATTTGCAAGCAAAGGGCAGCTGGATTTTTGGTTGTTCAGTAACAGATTAATAGGCTTATAAGTATAAAACAAAGCCACTCTTTGCAAAAAAGTCCCCCAAACAAAAAAAACAATAAACAACTACAAAAGATGTTCTAATCCTAAAGGACTTACTCATCACAGAAGTAAAATTTTCATTACCCACTGTGGGATGCTCCACAGCCCACTGACATCAGGTGAAAGGCCCTCAGATTCCAGTCAGATCTTTGAGACAAGGACAAACACTGCAGGCTTGAACACAGAGAGGGATTCTTTGCATTCACATACCTCGGCAGGAAGCAGAGTGTAAGAGTAAAACCTCTTCATCTTTGTTACCAGATCATCATTGGAAAAGGTGACATATTCCACAAACTTCCTGTTCAGGAGGAACCAGTCGGAGCCCCCATCGACTGTGATTCCCTCTGGGATCTTGCGATCCCCCAGGCGCCACATGTGTGTGTCACACTCCAGGAAGAGCCGATCCAGCCCTTGTTTCCTGATAAATCTGAGAAAACACACGAGGAGCCATTAAATGTTAATTTGGATTTTGCTATCATCAGGAGCTTTATAAATAAAAAGCTACTTTCTCAAACGAAAAAGGATCAAAAGGCCACTTCTTTATATTTTTGTTTACTCATAAATAATGTAGAGAGGTTTAATAAATGATTGATCAGTTATATGTTCAGTTACAGAGGCAAAGATCAACAGATTGCTTTTAAACATCATTTACACCTTCTGCTGTCCTAAGGCTATGCAGGTGACAGAGCTCGAAAGCAGGAAAATCCATAATGTACATTAACTCTTGTGTAAACCACTGCAGAAGAATGGCAACATGAACAGGAACTAAACACAGTCTTCTCTCTCTAAATAAATTCAGTTTTTAAAAAACAGGAAAATGTACATAAAGGTAAAATGATCAATTTTCTCCTATGCTATTATTTCATTAATTTTTTTATAGGGATACAGCCAATTAGGAAGAAATACCGTTGTATGAGTCTCTGCTGTAGAATGAGCGAGTTTGATCCATTTTCAAGTCTCTGGGGAGCAATGTTTTGTTATTGCTGAACCATGAATAAGAGGAGCAACTGCAGAACTACAAAATTATGGAAATTAATTATTTGAGACCAATATAAGAGAAAAAAAGCTGGAAAATCAATCTGTGTTTGAAAACACTTTGAACTGGATGCCCACTCATGTTCTGAGGCTGTCTGATCCAGGTTTCTGTTCGTTATTCCTTTTGGGAATGATTTCCCTGGATGAGAAGCAGGGCACTGTGAATCAGCACCAAGGGGGTCTCTCTACTACAGTGAGAGGGGCACAGCTGTGCTAGGGTGTGGCAGGACAAGCAAGTCAAGATAACATTTTAGTGGTCGTCAAACACGTGCTACTGAAGGAAAGGAAAAGAATAAAAGGTAAGGAATAACGAACACCAGGGCTTTCTGAGGTCCTGCATCTGGAAACATGAGCATTAACCCTGCAGGCCAATTGCCTGGTTGAAGGTCTGTTCTATACCAATCAAAGAACTGAGATGCAATTATGAAATGGTGCATATTAATTTTCAAAAGGATCATAAATGACTTCAGGGTCTATGTCCTAGTGATAGCTATGTCTCTTTTCACAGTATGAGAAGAGCTCCTCTGTTAACACAACGGTGCCGAAAACACGTAAATGAGAGTCGAGAAATTTTTCTTTCCATGAACAAGTTTCTAATTTCATTTTCCATTATGAAGGATAATAGAAAAGTCTTGCAATTTTAATGCAGTGCTCTGGAATATAATCTTCAAATTCAATATTTATGCAGTTATCTCCAAATCAAATATTAATGTGCCTGAAAGTTTGGCCATTTATTTATTTCTCTTCAAAACTAAATGCTCATTAGAGTTAATTATTTTAAGAAAATAACAGAACTTTATCGACTGTATTTAAATAGGAACATAAAGTTCTTTTCCATGAAGTAATTTCAACTGCTATCTCTCCCAATTTATCACCCTTTACTTTCCTTTTCAAATAGAAGGTTCTTTGACTGCAATAGAAACCCTCAAACAAAAAAAACCACCTGGCTATTTCAAGAACTGCTCTACACAGAAACTGTCTCAGCCTGCATGACATGATACAGCTCCCAGCTCCCTGGTACGCCAGCAGCTTCGGCCTTATTGTCAGAACTTGGCAGCAGAGGAGCATGACCACCCTCGAAATGAGAAGGTCCTAGCAAATCCTGGCTCACAGCTTCATGTTTTCTCAAATAGTTGACAGGCTCCTTTTTTTTCTATACGTGTGCAGTTCTATGTTTTTTTTTGGTTTTTTTTTTTTTTTTTTTTTTTGAGCTAATGGCTTGGAAAAGCAAATCTCAGGATATGGAGTGAAATAAGCCAATTCCTGGAAGTACAAATGTTTTCATAACAAACCTCAACCCCCAAATCTTATACAACTGGGTTAGTAGAAGAAAGTAAATGTACTTTCCCATCACTCACCCTCCAGCAAAGCAGCACAGCCCAGCTGAAGAGATGCAATGCATTTAGAGATCTCTGAAGAAATGACCCTTTTGCTTGTGCTTCTTGAAACCCTCCTAGAAACATCGCACCAGGTTTCAGATATAAAACAGCTGAACAGAGAGCAGGTGTTTTTCAGAAGGATCACCCTGACTGAGCCTCTTCACACAGTCACTACACCTCAATGGAATAAGGAATTAGCAAAGCAAATAATTTCTGTGGCCTACAGAGCAATGATTTATACAAGGGGCTGTGAAGACACAGCTCTCCACTGGGCGAGTGCTTGCTGTTCATTTATGTTCCTTGGGAGCCAAGGGGACCAAGTGTATTTTAGATCTGCTGGAAGCTAAATAGGAGGGGCTGAACTGCAACCAAAGTGGAAAAGGTGGACGAGGCTCCCTTTTTTCCCTCCAGGCTCTCTTCTAGGATGACTGATGCTCCCAACTACTCCTGCAATAGCGATTTTGGCACCCATGCAGGCAAGAACTTACTCTAAGCATATTGAATACTGCCTGAGGGAAAGAGGTATTTGTATGCCACATAGGTTTTGTCAAGAAATGAAAAACTTTTGAACACTACAAATAGTTCATAAAGATTTTTAACTAGCCATCCAAGAATGATTCCAGCCACCTCTGAAAACAAAGATAGGAAGATGGAAGGCAAAAGCATGACCCTACTTATTTGTTTCTAGTCTCGAGCTGTATTTCATTAGTGTTTTGGTTATGCTCAAGGGATACCAAAACAGTAAATTTTATAAAGCCAGGCCAAGCTTCAGAAAGAGCAATGAAATGCAAAAAAAGGGTGGTTTTCCTTCTTGTCTTTCTCTCTTGGGTCTCACAAAACAGCTTTCAGATAACTCCCAAATCAAAAGTAGAAAAAAAAAAAAGGCTTAGTAATAGTGATGTGGAAAAATTCAGGTGCTTCCTGTCACCCTGAACATCAGGTAAGACTGGCACACCTCTGCCAGCTGCAAATGCACTGGCCAGGACAATGACATCCAACTGTCCCATGGTATGGTTGGCCAAATACGATAGAGATTATCATCAGCTGAAGACAACTGGCCTTCCTCCTAATCTAAAAAAAAAAAAAAACAACAGGAGGAAAACAATGATAGGAAAAGAGTCAGCCAGGAGATAATAGAATTAAAATATGAGTAGGGTTAAGAAAAGCGTGCCATTTTGCCTTTTTTCACAGAACACTGCATCTAAGATATCTTATGCTTTCCCTTACAATTTTAATTCTTCCTAAAGAGCCTCCACTTTTGAGGGCCAGGGTTTACACTCAAAAGTAAGCAGGAAACACAGGATATTAACAAGGTGTGTCAGCATCTGAGCTCAGCAATCAACACTGACAGACATGAAAGGTGCCACTGTGCCCTGTGTGTGGATGCAGCCTCACAGTTTACAGAGTTCCAGAGAGTTATTTTTATAATTTGCTAAAAAACCCCCGCTGCCTGCAGCACGTGGTCTGTCACTGAGTATAGGTGTCAGTCCAGGCAGCTCATGATTGCAATCCAGCTCAGCAAACTCCTCTTACTTTGTAGTTTACTTAAATATTTATAAATTCATTTCAGACAAGATTCTAGGATTGTGTGAGACATAAAGCATTTGTAACTTGTGTAGCACATACTCCTACAACATGTGTATAAACACAGCTCAGCTCTTATGGTATGTTCTAACTGCTAATAAATATTGTCACACAGTTACTTAATATCAGCAAAAACATCCCAATCAAATATCCTCCTGTTGTAAACCACAACTTGTAGAGACCCCTGCTCGAGTGCTCCACTTACACAATATGTAAGTCAGAGAGTCTGCTGTTTTCTGTTTCCTGAAGTTTATGAATGAGTAAAACTTCCTAAAGTATTGGAGGCTATCAGATTGCTAAACGTCATTTATCAGTAACTTTATCACTAAAAGGTTTTTTCTGGAAAGAATATATTTTTTAAGGTGAAAAGGTTTCTTTCTAAATGTTTCCTGTTTCTGGCCTCTCGCCTAGAAAACTTCCCATTGACATTTCACTGTTAACCAGGTGCACCTACCCAGGACCTCATCATCATTACTCAAGATTTAAGAATAAGAGCTATGAGTAAAAGTTACAAAACTCCAGCAAAACGATTCCTCACAAGTCAAAAACCAATGTCAAAGCAAGAATCTGTAGAGCTAGGAGCTCCACTAGCATCATGCCTGTGTTTCCCTGAGTTCATCTGCTCCTCTTTCAATTGTCTTTAGATGAAAATTTGAGGAAGTCCTTTTCAGTACAAAAAGTCAAGTAAATATTTTTATAGATGAGAAATGTGAGAGTCACTTGCCAGCAGTGTTTGCACAGCCACCCTGGAAACACTTACCAGAGTGAATCAGTTGGGAAGCACAAAACAGTAATTTGCTGTTTAGGTGACCAACTAGAAATAACTGAACAATAATTTGACAACCTTGAGTGTAGGAGTTGCAAGAAGTAATTTGTGAGCAATCTCTAGGCTACTACACATCTCCATAAACCAGGCACTGAAAAATTATTTATGATAAGCAGATTAATGAATCCCAAACCTGTGCAGAGCATAATCATTCCCTGCTTGCTCAAGGCAGAAATCCTGGCCTCCACTGAGTATGCTGAGTCCAGCTGACCCTGATTTCACTCCATTTCTATGAGTAACTGTATTCTGCCAAGGGTTAAACAATATTTACAACATCTGAAATAATTAACAATTGCCTTTTTCAACACAATGTCTATATGGTACCAGATATTCATCTGTTTTTCTAAGGATAGCATGTCGCAGTATGTTTCCCAAGACCTCTTCCTGTCATGCTGAAAGCCTCCAGGGCTGATCCCCTACTCCCAAAATGGAGCTGAAGCTTGAAAAGGGGAACAGTGTCAAACAGAAATAGCACCTACTTAGTCTGTCAAGATGAGGAAGATTTCTACCCAGTATGACACGCATCGTGTGGAAAGCACAGAATAAACAATTCCTGCTGTTTCAAAGGGCCTTGAAAATAACTCAGTACAGACAGAAATGATGGAAGAGAAAGAATAATTGTAACTTGCTTTTCAATGCGCTTTAACTCTAGCATCCTAAATGCAATTGCTATGAGGTCAAAAATGTTGAGAGCAGAATTCTTATCTTTCGTTAATTCCCTTACTTGGAAGAAAATATTTAAACCCATTACTATCTCAACAATCCCTCAAAGTTTTAATGCCAATGCCGAAACAAACATCAACAATATCAGAAAGAATTTCTCTCTTGACTGAATTTGCTCTAGTAAGATTGGGCTTATTTCAGGAGCAAAAGCCAAAGCCATAAATAAGCACACAAATTTAAATGCTTTTAGCAGTTTTGCCCACTGTGCTAAACACTCAGGAGTTACCAAGGAACCAGGGAAATCTTACTTTGAAATGTGATTAGTGTTTGTCACTGGTATCTCTGCAGGGTGGCTGTGCAGGCAGGGGGGGCACAGCTGCCCCTGGCAGGACAGGGATGGGCTTCAGCCAAAACCCAGGTGACACAGCCAGCGAGAGGAAGGCAGGGCTGAGAGCTGCACTTTGTGAGGTTTGTTCCTGGAGTTTCCGTGGGTCTGCAGCAGCTGAACTGCAAGTCGTGGAACAAGGAGCTCTACTGGAAGGATTTTTTGATAGTCCATGTTACCACCGTTGTTTTCAATGTATGTTAAACACTTTTATGTTCAGTGTGCAATTAAACCTGGGGCAGACTACTGGTGCCACACACACTGGGCAATGGAAAGTTTAGATCAGTTACAGTGCAGCAAACATGGTACATTAATTTGAGTAACTCTTTCAAGATACAAGTTCACCTTGAAATATTATGTTCAATGTGTCCCTTCTCAATCAATGGCATTTTTATGGAAGCCAAGCAGCCACGGCTCTTAGCCTCATGAGATGCTGTTGATAGCTGATGAATACACACATTTTATCTGGTTATTATTCCATCTCTATATGGATATTATGAGACTTTTCAAGCTTACAATAGGTACCTCATATGCTATATAATTTGTTTCTGCTTCTTTCATATGCAATCTTCCCAGAATACCCATTTAATGCTTTAGTCCTAGCACATCTCTGCATTCTATTTAGAAGAAATTTCTCATGATTCTTTCTTCTTCTCCACCTTTTCCTACCCATTAACTTCCATTAGTTTTGAAAAAAAATTTTCTTTCCACCTTCTTTCTTTCAAAGGAGAAGTTGCATTTTCAGAGAAAGTCTTAAAAAGCCCCAATGTTTCTCAGTATTTTAATGTTGCAGGCCAGGGAGCAAAATGAAAAATTCTTTAGTTGTGGAAACTTGCAAAGTCTATTTTTTTCAGTAATGACTCCACTAGGAATTGCCTTGTTTTGTCGACAGTTCCATGCATTTCTCCGTAAGCATAAAGCTCAAGAGAGACTTTCAAAGACTCTCTTGTGGGCTTCTTTCCCCCACTCTTCACTTGCACAGTATCCTTAAAGCAATAGTGAAACAGCTGTTAGAAGGTAAAAAAAGAAATGGCTTCTTCTCACCATCAGGGAGACCACAACTCAAGTGATTCTGTTTCTTTTTTATATTAAATAAACAAAACTGCAAATGATAGTAGGCAAAGAAGTAGCATGAACTCACCACAGACAGACTCAATGATATGAAACCTGACATTTTGCCATTTTTTCAATAAATGTCTTCTAGAGAAGGTTTCTTGTCTCCTCACCTCCTTTCTAGTGACTGAGGGCAAGTGTGAGTCCTTTCTGTAAAGGTTTTCAAGCTACCAAATCAGGCCACTGACCAGGACCAACAACATCTGTGCAGCTTCAAATGATGTTTCCTGTCATAACCATTTTATAAAATGCCTCAGGTCCTCAGGGCTGTTTACATGGCTGCAAATGAAGTGTGCTGCTCAATGTTCTTAGGTAGCAGTAAGATTCCTGATTATTTTACCAGTATCTCAATTTTCACCTCCTTCCTAATTCTGCCCATGCCCCATAAAGTAGGGCTACTTCAAACCCTCTCACTTAAAGCAGAGGATGATCTTGCTTGTACACTCTAAGAACAAAGAACATCCTGCTTAGTCCCATGTCAATATGGCTGGTTTTGTTTCTCTTTGCATTGACAGCTTAGAGCAGTTTTCCAAAACTGAGCAGAAATAAAAGCCCTACAAGGAGGTGAATTGTCAAGCTGAAGCCATAAAGGCTTTATGGCTCCCCTAATGCTTAGCATAAAGCACTAAGAACATTTGAAAGTTAGCTGTAATGTCTAAAATTTTAAAGTGCAGTCTCTTTGCAGAGAAGATGCATGTTGCTATTTCAGTCGCTACACTTCTCATGCAACTGTTGGGCTGAACTACTTCCAGGCAAAAAATAGATTTTAGTCCATGCGCTCCAGAATACTCAAGTGTTCTAAAAAATTCAGCAAAAAAAGTATGAGGCTGAGGGTAATTTGTGCCAAAGGAACCACCAAATATGCTGCATGAGCAGCAGTGGAAGTGCTGCTGGGACATGTGGTTAAACTGATCCAACAGCAGTGATAATGAATCCATCTTTCCCCCAGTATTTGGGTTCTTACTGGGCAATTCATCAGTGCAGTGCACAACAGTTTCTAATGTGTGATCCATTTTCCTAACTGAGCACCAAACCCCCATCATCCCCACACACAGTACACCAACAAATGGTGTGTGCCACTGAGGAAAGAGGGCATGTCTGAAATGGGGGTGCAGCCTGGATGTGTGCCAGCAGTGGGGATTTTGGGAACGTGCTCCGGTCCTTCAGTAGCTAAGGTTTCTCCAGCCTCTGAGAACTGGGATGGGATTGGGATGCTCCTTGGTACAGTTCACCAACACCTCTAAAATTACCTGGAACCCAGAAACCAGAAAGGGGACAATACAACTGCAAAGAACAGCAGTAATGAGGAGAAAAAATCAGCAGAAGAAAAGAATATGGGACACATACCAAAATTTTAAGGGCCTTTTCTTTAGCTCTGTTTGTATATTGCCTATGAGCTCAAGATTTCTCTAATATCTAACAGCATCCAGCCTTCTCAGCATGTTTACACTGTTTCCCAAATGACTGCTGTGGAGAGGTTTCCATACAACCCCCCTCTTTTCCTTCCTGTCATTGAAGATGTCACAGTTGACTGTCTTTATATTTTATAATACATTCGACAGGTGCTGGTCCTGCCAAAAAAGAAAAAATCTGCGTATTCCCAATTGCAATAGCTTATACAATGACCAGGTTATTCACTTGCTTTTAATAGTCTAAGACACTGAAAAGAGGAGGAAATGTGTTGCCCACTAAGCACTAGGTAAGAACTCCAGCCACTGTGTGCAATTTCATTTCATACATCCACCTCTGTCAGGAAATAATGCTTCTCCAGCTGAATGAAGGAGCCATTTTCATCTCCATTCTCTTTGCTGAAGTCACTAAAGGAAAATCAGAGTGATGCACTTCTTCATGACTTTGGCATAACTAAAAGAAAACTTAACCCTCTAAAAAGGAAGCCTGGTTTCTCTCCTTATTTGGCAGTAAAACATGTACTGATTGTGAACATGGCTTGAATATAAAGTACACTGTAATTGAGCTGTACAGGCAGTTCAGCTTTAAGATGGCACTTGTAAACTTTCTCTGTTGTATGATCCAAAGACTATGATTGACTTAAAATTAGGAGTTTTCAGTTGTTTACAAGGCAGACTTAGACAAAAGCTTATTGATTAGGTGCCATTATTCATCCACAAATTAAAATTAAAAGTATCAGCAAGGGTTATACACTGCTTTCAATTATGTTTAGATGCTGTGCTCCTGTATTATTAATTCACATGTTTTGAGAAAAACACCGTGGACCAGATAAATCATTATTGTACACAGGGCAGCAGCCAGTATAGTCCAGTGTCCTCTCCCTTATTAGGGTTCAATTAATTATTAAAAAAAAAAAAAAATCTGTTCCAGTGTGTTTTGAGGTAGGATATCCAAAGGGAGTTTTCTTCTTTTGCCCAATAACACGGACACTGGCCTGTGTTCTAAAGGCTGTCCTTTTTTTTTATTTTCTTAACTTTTTTCCTGCCAATCCTCGAGGCTGTTGCTTCTCTTCCAGACCTTACTAAGCTCTTGGCCATACCATTCTCTTCATGAGATATTTCTTTTCCCCTGGGCTGTGACAGGACAAAGCAAAGAGCAAAATTTAAAAACCGGAAAAATTAATAGGAAAGAAACCCCATCCTTTACTCTTACAATGAGAAGTCACTGAGTTTAGCAGTGGAAATTCCCCAGGCAAAGGTCACAAGAGGTTGGGAGAATATTGCAAAGCAGCACCACTACCCACCCCTCTGCTCCCTGAGGCCACTGGCTGTAGGACATGGACACAGGGGGACAGCCTTTGCTCTTAGCTCACCTGCCTGAGCTTGTCAGAGGTATTTCAGCTCAGAGGACTTCACCATTCTGACTACAGGGATAAACCTCACTGGCATGAGCACAGCTTACACACCTGGGCACTCAGTGGAAGTCAGGTGGCAATTGTGTGTCAGATGGGGAGAGCAGAGGGTACACTAACCAGTTTAGTCAAGACTGAGTCACTCAAACACTAAACATGGAATATCAGGTTAGAAATCTTCTCTTTAGATATTTCTCTCTCAACAGGTGGATGTAGAGCTGGAAATTCACCCACAATACAAACAGGAGATAACTAATTTTTGATCAGCTTTGGAAACATAGAATGAATTTTTACCCAACACCAGCATTCCTCAGAGGCATTTGCAGCTGCTGGCTTGAGTGTGTCTACAGCTGCCTGGGCTGTGCAGGAGGAGGGAAGCCACTCTGCCTCCCTGATAGAAAATTTGGGGACATGCCAAGGGTAATGTGAAAGGATCCATTCATCCAGTGGTCAGCAGTGGGAGCACTTAGGGGACTCAGGGATTAAGCAATGATGGCAGACAGGGATGGCAAATCTGCACTTGTGTCCTAGATCATGTTCCCTGATGCACAGGGAATTTATGGTGGAAATCCAGGAAAAAAAATAAAACACAGTGACATGTTGAAATAAGCTAAAAGGTATTTAGTTGTTTATACAAAGAAAACCATTGAACTACTAAATGAGTTTTCTATTCCTGTGATGGAAGGACAAGTGGCACATTAGTTCATTTCATTATTAAATTAATATCAGCTTAGTGTGTTTAATTGCTCTAAATTGTTCTGATCCAGCTGAAGTTGGCATGTTTGGACCAGCCTGATGTTGGTGTGTCATAATCCATTAGTGATTTTCCTTAGCCAGCTCAGGCAATTTGAGAAGACTCAGGAGCACCAGAGGAGCAAGGAGGCAAGAGACTGACTGCTTTTCCCTGGCTCTTTCTCTCCTCTTTTCTCCACAAACTTTGCTGTCAATCACTATTGCCAGCTAGAGCTGAGTCTGCCAATCACTCTGACACTCTGCTTTTCCCAAACCAGGGACTCTCCTGTGAAAACTGTTGACTTGGCTTTAAATATTACTCCTCACAGGATTATTTTTTACTACCTGCAATAGAATTTGTGCACACACAAGATGAATGCTCGTGAGGACTTAATTTGAACAGGAACATGACAGAATTGATAAATCTGGTGACAAGAGTAAGAATGGCCAAGAAGAGAGAGACTTGTGACTTACTCTGCCCCTCCACTGTGCTGAACACATGACTCAGTGTGTCACATTCTCTGGGTACACTTGACATTTTACAGAATAAAGGGAAGACCTGGTAACCCAAACAGAATAAAACAATATTTTTAGATGCAAAGCCACTGGGACTCAGCATATGGCATTGCTGGAAGTGCAGTAGGATTGCTGTTATGGTACAAAGCCAGAAAAATAGAGGAATAGCAAACCCATGAATAAATAGGAAAACAGGAGCACGGCAGTCAGATACGAAACTTCTTTCATCTGCTGTGGTTGTTAAAGCCTTTGGAAAATGGTGTTTGGTCACTGCTGCTCCCTCAAACTACAATGGCAAGTTTAAGTATTATTGATGACTGGTGGGAAACACAGCACATTCTCTTCTCCCTGAGACCTGTGCAGGGGTGGATGAATGAGGATTTTGATTCAAGGATCTCCAGACTTCAGTGTGTTTAGCATAGACTGTGATGAGCTCCAGCCACCATCCTCACTCTATGGCATTGCAGGCTGCTCCAGGTCCCACACCCGGGGCTCTGCCCATGCCAGGCTGTGCTGCAGAGCTCAGCTCAGCCAGCTCCTGCTCACCAGTGTGCCTGGGCAGTGCTGGTGTGTGGGGCAATTGCCACCTGCTCACAAAACATCCAGCTGTGCCAAGTCCACGGGGGATGCAACATCAGTCTGCTGTGCCTCGCAAAAGCATCTCTGACTCTGGACCAAGAAACAACCATCCTCAGAAAAGGGTTTCCTACCAATTCACTTCTGTTTCCCAGACAAGGGATTTCTTCAACCAGGTAATTCTAGAAAACCATCACCATACAATAATTATCAGTGCTCTGGTTAAAACAAGGTGAGGAAAGGGCCAGCTCACCTTGCATTGTCCCTCCCGTGGGATTTCAAGAAGTTCATATCACGGTATCTGGACAGGAATGCCACGAGCTGATCGTTTGTCCTGTGATGAAAGAACAAAAGGTGCACGAATTACACTGTGAAAACCACTGTGTCTAGAGCAATTTATATATTTATTGTTCTCATTTGGGGACCATTCTCAGATTCTGAAGGAGGTGATTCCAAAAGAAACTTCCATCCTGCTGCTAAACTTCAATGGCCTCCTCTGCTCAGGAAAGCACATGCAGAAAGAAGCACAGCTTTATTACACCTTAACAAATTTCTTATCAACCCTTGGCAGGTATTTTAAGCACTGGAAAGAGAGTATGTGTGAAGTAATACTGCTCAACACTTTTTAAGTATGGAAATCCAGCTGCAAGATGACTGCATTGATAGTTCCATTTACATGCTTTGCTTGATATTTCCTAGGGAATTTGGTTCAGTATCTATTGGCATTTTATTTGTTTTCATCATGTAATAGGGAACAGCCCAAGGTTGGAATGCATAAAGCAAGAGAATTTTGATGTCAGAAAGGCAATATAATCAACAGGGACAAAGGAATTTAGAAGGTGAATTCCAATTAGCATGACAGACAATCTGACACAAGCATTTCCAGAATTTCAGCTGACATGTCCAAGAATGTATTTACGCTTGACAGCTTTTGTGGTCTGCTCTTTCTTTAACAATGGAGCAAAAATGTTCTCTATTTATATAGGTCAGCATATTTAGGAAAACTGAATAAATCACATTAAAAAGATCCTAATCTCCTGAATTGCATTCAAACCCACAACCTTATGGATAGAACACCATTTAAGCAATGGTCTGTAATGAAGTTGGTGGCAGAAAGACTCAAGATAAAAGAGCTGTCAATAGTATTGTATTTTGAAAACATTTCATTATTATAAGCCACAGAAAACCAAGTTAAACCTGAATGTGTTTAACTGTACAAAATGTGTTTAACTTCTGGGGTCAGGCTGCAACAACCTGGAAATGTTATCTGCAAAGTAAACTATTTTCATAATCTCACTGATTTTATCTCGACCTAATGAATTATCTGTCAATCACCATCCCGACAGACAGGGCCCTGAGACCCTCCTCCTCTACTCCCTCATGTGAGCTGCAATACCTCCCAGGGTCAGACTCTGCATCTCAATTTGGCAAACTCAGAAACTGCTTTCTGTGGAGTAAGCTGTGCAGATTTTCACATTTGCTGCTCCAGTGACTCTCCATCTTACTGGGATGAATAGGCATTTAGTGAATTTACTTAGCAATGCTTCCACATGAAATGGTTTCAATGGCTGACATCTTCGGGTGAGTTTCTAGGCAAAAGCTGGCATGCAAAGATGATCTTTAGAAATATAATCAAGTTTGGAAGTGCTTGAGCTCTAATTTCCTTACAGGATAAAAATCAAATCAACCAAAGTAACAATCCACACCACTCAATAAAACATCATCCTTTCTAGATTGCTCACCAATGTGTATTTTGCTATTCAACAGTACTCTACCAAGTATATCAGGACTTGGGGCTGCCATACAAACTTCTCATTGCTTCTCAGTTTTTAGGTAATTCTTGTAAATGTCCAAATGATGCTTAGCTCTCAAAGTAATCAATAATTGACATTTTCCTTCTTGAAAACATTGGTGGTATCTTGATCCTACTTTGAATATTTTAAATTTTTAGTTTTAAAAAACTCATACAGAGTTTTACTCCTTGTCAATTAATATGCTTCTTTTCATGTGCTGACAACATGGAACTAAAACATCATAGTTCCATTTAGTAAAACTTTCTAGTTAATTGACATTTAGATTTATGCAGTCAACCAATTCTATGCTCAGCATGGCAGCACACTATTAAACTTTCATTCAAAGTGCTCCTCTGGCCCCGACATCATGAGGATGCTGCACATCACCTCTGACTTATTCCACCAGAAGACATTAAGAAGAAAATCAGAGGTATTTTACACGCCACAGATGTTAATGCATTTGTTAAAATCCTCCTCACCTTTCAGAAAACTTTGCCTTCAGGGGTAGATTTCCTAAATGCCTCTGGCACACATTGCTGCCACACTTCTTCACATACAGCAGCAGCAGAGTCTCTGCCACAGCAGTGCCTCTGGCACCAGCTACTTCCAATGCCTCTGGCACTCCTTTGGACAAAGACTGGAGACACGGGCCTGTTTTCTCTCTAAGGCAATTCAAAGCTGAGATTTTCAGCTGAAGACATCACTGGGAGCAACAGCAACTCCACGCTTCCAAATTAGATTCTGCTGTAGCCCCACAAATTTGAGGGATAATTCACCGAGCATAAATTTGGCACAAAATCTTTTACTAACTATCACGGTAAAACAGAAAGTAACAAGTGCAACATAGCCTTCCTAAGAAGGAAATAGAGTCATGGGGAGAGGGAGGGTAGTTCATGCTACTGATTAAAAATACACTAATATTACATACCACATTCCTATCAGTTTTTCCTGTGTGTAGCACAGCACAAATACAGATTAAGGGAAAAGCCCTTTTGCAGTTGGTGCCTGAGGCTGGACCTGATGGATGTATCCACACAGCTCCCACTTCCATTTCCTTTCGCTATTAAACTCACTTGGAGGGCAAGGCACCAGGGAGAAGGATTAGTCAGCTGGTTACCTGTATCATTAGCAGGGAGGATGGTGTGAGTGTACAGGGCTGAGAGAAAATGGGCATTTGCAGGTGTGCAGCACACAGGGAGAAATGCAAAACTAATCCTGCAGTGCACTTCAAGAGTGGAGAAAGGCTGTGTGTGGGGACGGCTGCCACAAGAAGATGACAAGTGAAGAGGAGTGATGGGAAACAAAGCATGTTTGAGATCACTGATTCGGATCTGGCATTCAGCAAGGACAGGTCTGCCAGCTGGCACAGGGGGCCCATCTTCCCCAGACCCTTGGTAAGGCCCTACAGCTGCCCAAGGGTGGGAAGGGTGGCAGGGGCACTGTGCCCACCTGCTGAGACGCCACTCAGCAGGGCTGGGCTCGAGGATGGCAGCACAGTGGGGCTCCAGAGGCTGCAGAATTGACTCAACCCATGGCAATGCTCAGCTGGGGATGTGGCTGAGCCCCTGGGCTGGGAATCTGCTTGGGCTCAGGTCAAGATTAGAGTTACAGGTCCGAGGAAGAGAAAAAGGTGAGTCTTATATCCAGAAGGGAATTCAGAAGATAATGCCAAAGCAAAGTCTGCTACCAGTGTTTTCTCACGAGCAGCCCCTGGCCTGGGACTGAGGCATCCCAGGGTGTGAGCAGGCAAACCAGGCACTCAGTAAGCACATGTTGAACATGGCAATCATTTCAGAACATGGCCTACACACTGTGGCCTGAAATGAAGACTGGAAGAGAAGCAGTGCCTTTGTGTTTCCCAGCGTGAAGGTGCTGGAGGCCTGAGCAGAGCGCGGACACTGCGGGCAGCGAGGGGCAGCGAGGGGCAGTGAAGGACAGCGAGGGACAGCGAGGGGCAGCGCTGCTCCTGCTGGGTTGGGCAAACCCTCCAACCCTAGTGACTAACCCAAGCAAAGAGCAGAGATACCCTCAGTCTGCACTGTGGAAACACATCAGGAAAGCCCTTGGAGAATATGAGAATACCCAACAAGTCTACCATCTAAAAATGTAAAGAAAGGGGAAGGCTATATTTAGCCTTTGCTATCTATCACAGAACAAAGATTAGCATGGCAGGCCTTTCTCAGCAAAGCTGATTCCTATAACAGCAGCCATTCATAAAACAAACCACAAAAATGAGAACAGCAGGTACGATTTCATAGACCAGCTGCATGAGGAAGGCTCTGGGTGACAGTTAATACCTCTGCTTTTACAACAGCGTTGTCTTAAGTGGTTTGTTTTGTCTTTCAAGTCAGGTTTAATGGAGGAACAAGATAATGGAAGAAAACTATTGCTTTAGCAGCTCAGCTTGCTGGAGTATTTGGGAGATCAGAGCTGTGCTCCAGCAGCAATGCTGCCATCTGGGCTGGGAATTCACACCTGTGTATTTTAAAGTGTCAGCCTTCTGCATTTGGATGCTGCAGGCACTGATCACTCATCACGAGGGATGCAGCTACTCTCCCTGCAGCCCTGCCAGTGCAGTACAATGCTCAAGACATTCTATTAGCAATACAGTCATCTTGCCTGTGCTTTCAATTACTGCTTCCCATTCAACCATTGTCTGTTTCCTATGGAAAAGAAAAGAAGTTGCATAGTCAAAAAAGAGTGGAAGTCTTTTTTAGATGGCACACTGCTGAATAAACCTCCTCCTAGTGAGAGTACATAAAAATGCCTGGGTACAAAGGAGATCTGCTGAGAGAAAATAGAATATACTCCATCGTCTGCTTTCTGAGCCACTCCACAATCTATTTTCTATAAATTCAAGGCTTCAGATGGCATTCATAAAATAAATAAATAAGCCCACTGCTGAGAAGCAGCCACACATGCTTAAATGAAAATCCTAAAGAGACCATATAAGAGAATTCCACCAAGGATTAATGAACAAACGTGATTAAAACTATCTACAGCTCTGGACTGCTGCCAACACGCTGCCAGCAGTGTTTGATATGTAAATGCTTAAAACATTTGCTGTGTGTACTGCCGTTGATGCAAAGCCTCTATAGAGAGTTTCTCCATCTAATTAGAGATATTGGCTTAGCAAACTTTGGAGTCTATAAAACCCTCCATGTCTCATTATTCTTTTAAAATAGAATATTCATTTGTTTGGAATGTTTTCCAGCTATATCCCATGAAACCCTGAAAAGCCCCTGGCTAATGAAAAACTCTAGCCCTATATCAGCTGATAAACCCTACAGCTTTTATGATAATAAAATTCTCACCACATGCACTCATTAAAACTTTGTAACGTCGCTTCTGACTTTCTTTAAATATTCACTGGGAAAAAAGTAAATTACTCAATTTCCAATTATTTTATAGCACAATTTCAACACAAGCATTTAAAATCTCCAGGACCTTATCAAATGCACCATACAATGGTGCAATCACTGTGTTTCTGATCTGAACAGTAAGTGCTGAACTGGAGCACACTTGGAGCTCTCCCAAAATTATACAACTTTCACACTTATTGTCATAAATTACTTTATGGGTCAGGGCCCACATGTCCACGTGTCCAGAAGCAGAATGTGCAAGGATTACACACAAGGTCCAGAGCTGAGAACTGTCCTTAAACTCATCTTCAACTTCTTGGGTACACAAGTACATTTAGTAAGGAGACTTTTCCAGGGAGGCCAATCCAGTTAAAACACAGACTGTCCATCTCCATCACGGATATGTCCCAACTCACCAATGTTTTGAGATTTTACTCACTGGTGTTTATGAAACATTTTTACAAAATCCCCTCAGTCCCAGGAGTACCTCTGAATTGATCCTAGCAATTAATTTGTCTGTGACGACGACATTTTCTCAGCATCCCTGTTGCTGCAGTAAAAAGTAAATAAGAAAAACAATACCCTGTAATACCATGTCATATGCAGCTCCTTTTCTCTGATTTTAAAGCCACTATAAATTGCAAGTTACTATATTTTAGAGTAAAACTGAAATACATTAAGGCAGTTTTCCTTTCATAAATCTAATTGTATGCAATTGCTAAGTCTAGATTATTTGTATGCTTAGCAACAACAATGCACTGAAAAATACTTGAATAACAAAAGCTTCTGAAGCACCTTCCAGATGTGCAACTGTGTAAGACCTGGTACACATGAAAATAATCAAAGAAAATTGGCTACGTGCAGGATGACTTATTCCCTAAATAACCTGGTATTGATGCATGCAGCTCAGAGGTATTTTGCTGGAAAGGAAGGAAATGTTTCACTCTGATTTGTTAAACAATTTTCTATTTTTCTATTTAAGTTTATGAACCATCAGCATATCACCACCATTATTTATTTTTTTCATCTTGCTAGCATAGAATTTGAGAGCCTGACAGATAGCCTTTCCTAGAAAGGCCTATAAATGCCTATTTCAAATAAATATTTTTAAGTAAAGGCAGAGACGTGTCTAACTTAGATAAGGGCTAGAAAACTTGCTAAAGGTATGTACTGTAGTAAAGAAAATTCCTCTCCCACCATATTCATGAGAGATGTCAGTTTAGTTGAACTGCATGTATTTAAAAAATGGTCATTTTTATCAGTGCAGAAAAAACTGTTTAACAAGCTTTGCTGGCTTGATAAACATTATTTATATTTGAAAATTAAAATACTGTAGATTAGTGCAGAAAAAATACAGCATCGTGGGGTTTAGACTCAACTTACACTGTGATCTAAAATGCTTAGCATTCATAGAATCAGATGAGTACTCAGCATTATGTCAGCTTCAGACACAGAACCATAGAAATGCCTAATTTGAAAAAGACCTTTAAGACATCGAATCCAGCACTGCCAAGCCCATCAATAAACCACATCCCCCAGTGCCACTCATTCAAACTAAGTTAGCACATTTCCTTTTGGCAGTGGTGCAGTCCTGTTCACTAGCAAAAGTTTCTGTTCAGGGGCTTGTGAAAGCTTTTTCAGAGGGGGAACTGCCATATCCGCCTGGTCCCCTCCTCAGTGTGTCTGCCTGGAGCACAGGCAGTTTATGCACTCATGTCACAGCCTGTTTATATCAGGCACTTTCATAGCTTGTTTCCAGACTTTTTTTTTTGCTTTTGGTCCCACCAACACAAATCTACATATGAAAAAAGAAAATGGCCCAGCATACCATCTTGTGTTTTGTTGTTCCCTGTAGGATCAATGGTTAAATACCATCACCCCTGCTGGGGTTCACAGGCATGTAAAGGATGAGCCACAGGTGTGTTTGGGGTCTCTTTTGCAGACAGGATGCAACACCCCCCAGCATTAGAGTGGAAGCTGTCTCACTCTGCTCCAGGGAGGGGCACAGGGGCTGCTCTGGAGCCAGGCCAGGATCCCTGGCAGCTCAGCCCTGCTCTCCCCTGAGCAGCACCAGTGATTGTCCTTGTCCACATTTCCTCTCCACACCACGTGGCAGGCTTGCAGAAGACAAGCCAACAGCAGTCATCACCTCTGGCTGAAGCTGAATTCTTCCCAAATTAATGATACAATGGAGGAGAAGCAGCAGCACAGGCAGGGGCAGGTGAGCCTGCCCACTCTGGGAAGAACTTCTGGGAAACTTGTCACATGCAGGCAGATGGGTTCACACAAAGCACAATGAGGCCAATGTTCCCCTTAGTCACTTTAGCTGACCTTCCACTAATAGCTGCCATTGACACTTCAGTCAGCAACTTTCCAAGGTAGCTGTGCTCAGGATAAATGGAAAGAATTGTGATTTTCATGGTAAAAATGCACCAATTTGGTGGATGACATCAGCAAGCCCAAATGCGAATGTTTCTAACCTTTTTCTATTAAGAGTGTAAGGACTGACTGAATGCAGAGTGTGGAGCTAATGAACACACACTATCTGCTGACAATTTGGCACAGGAAGGCTGCTTTAATATCACACTGTCAAAGGTCTATCACATTTTTCATTTCCATCAATAAGGAAGTTGAGTGTTGACGTAAATAATCATTTTGATGGACAGTGAGCAGGAAGCAGCCGTGCACCTGAAGAGGTTACTTACACAGCTTCAAGCCACACTGCTATTTACACTGAGATACAGGAATAAAGAGGATTCATGCTCAGAATGCCTAAATTTAATGAGGCTATTTACTTAGTTTTAATCCTTTAAGGAAAAAAAAAGTCTTTTCAGCATATTTCTATTTTAAAACTTTTATAACAATAAGGGTTTTCTCCCACTAGGAATAAAAAAGATGGAGTGACAGAAACATGGGTAAATGCACTTTCTGCCCAAAGTGCACCTTTGAAGAGAGCAGTACACAAATTACCCACATTTTGTTCTTCAAAATATTTTTACTACCTTCAATAGTGAGAAAAGTTCCCTCTTGCAAGTCCTTTAATCAATGAAAAAAATACTTTTTTCTATCCTCTTTCCTACTGATAAAGCACTATGCAAAGGACTTTTCTGTTTTCATATCTGTAATGCTCCAGAATCAGTGCAGTGCACTCAGTTTATGCTTGTGTAAGCCAGAGCATAAACGCAGCTCTGGGTTCCTGGAACAGGCTATGGGAAATCATAACAAAGGTTTTGTGGTGTGTCCCAGTTCTGAGGCTGTGAAAATGCATTGTCCCATGTGTGACAGCATGCTAATAGATGAAAATAAGCACTGCCTTCCTCTCACTCTGAGAGGTGCTTGTCTTTCCTTGCCTTGTCTCATGTAGGTAATTCTCAGAGGAAAAATCCCGAAGCAAGTCTCTCTCTGTAAGGCCATCCACTGTGTCAGAGTGGCAGCAAATGTAACTGCTTCCAAGCACCACCTGACTCCTAAAGCAGGGATCAGTGCAGAGAGCTCCCACACTTAACTGCCACCAACTCTGCATGGGCCAGGGTCCTGGGAATACCAGAATATCACTTGTGAGGATGCAGCACTACAAAGAGTTAAGACAGGCAGGATTATTCTATCTCACAAAAACATCTGAGTCCACTTAATTCCTGCTGTAAAGTATCTGAAGAAAGGGAGTACTGAAATACTTGACTAACCAGCTGCTAATACCCAAGGATATTTAATTATTAAAACTAAACATGATATAATTTCAGCTTTATAAAAGCACTGGGATTTTATTTAGTACCGAATGATGCTCACTGCTTTGTATTTTTCCAGTGTTTGTCTGCTGCTGCATATTCATGTACAACCTCATCTGCCTACATGATATATCCCATTTTGATGAAAACAATAATCACTGATTAAATAAGCAAGTGGAGTGAGCTTCAGAAATGATCAAGTTCATTACTCAAATTAGTGAGACTTTGTATAAAAAGAAAAAAATCTAGATATTGGGCTGAATAGGAGCTTTTTGTTTGTTTATACCATGTATATTTTACATGGTATAGTTTATATTCAGCAGTTTTATTCACCATCTCTAAAATTAAATTATCAAGAGTTTTGTGCAAAAAGAGAAGAAATTAAAATTAAATATGAGCACAGATTTAAAGCAACCATTCACTTCATCCAATTCATACATTTCTGCATCCATCTGAAATTTTATTTGCACAAGTCAATAAGAAAAATGATTTGCTAACTGTTGAGAAATGGTTTGGCAGTTGTTGAGCAATTATAATTAAAAATGCTCACTTTCTTCCAAGAAAGGGGGAAGAAAGAAACCTCCTTCACCCTGCTCCTCATGGCAGAGCTCTGCCTGGTGGGCTCTGTCAGTCCAGGCATGCAGCCCTGCTGTCCTGCCACAGCAGAGACCCTCCAGCATCCCCAGTGGTCACCCTGGGCTGGCTCTATGCCAGGGATGGATCTATTCAGCAGATCCAACTCGCATTTAAAGTCCATCATTGGGAGCTGCATGCTCTCCATCAGCTGCAACAGTCTTGCAGCTTAAGACCCATGAGAAATCTTTGCTTTTCTGGGTGCAGTTGTTAGTTGTTCCCAGCTTTAATGTTAAATTTTGGTAATTTCTCAGTTTCTGAAACATAACCTGCTCCCTGTGACTGTGCTGATGTGATTCACCCCGAGTGCCCACCCTCACCCAGAGGAAACCAGAGCCAACCCTGCCCAGCACACGTCTACAGCCAGCAGGTGCCCACAGACACCCAGGGCACTCCAGGCACGACTCTCAAACACCTCCCTGCACCTTCCCTGCTGAAGCCACTCTGCCACTGCCCCTCTTTGCAGGGCACCTCCCAAGGCACAGCAGCCATGCTCCAAATGGTCCAGACCATCCTCTCCAAAGCTCACAGACACTCTCCCTGCTGCCACAGCAGCCCCCCGGTGTTCTATGTCAGTGAAGAAGCAGAAAGTGCTCACACTGAGTTTGGAAGCAGCAGGGAGCTGAGACCACCCTCCTCCTGCTGGGAAAGGGAGCAGGAAAGCCCCCTCTAAATGGGCACAAGATATAAACTCAGCACTCCTGGGTCTGCCATCTCCCTGTTTAATTTGTAGTGTAATCCTGCACAAAAGATGGCTTTGTATGACATTGCCTTGAGAGCAGGGTGTTCTTCTGATGCAGTGGGGAAGATGGACCTGGGTAAAGAAACTTTTTCCCCCATCTCATCTTTCCAAGGAAAACACCAGAAAATACACACACTTATCTGGTGAGCAGCTTCATCTCCTAACTGGAGGTATCCCAAGGGGGAGTGGTGGGACTCCACCAGCACAAGGTCCCCGTGGTGCTCTCTGTGCCAGGGATGCAGCCCAGGGCTCTTCATCTGCCCATGAGACCCCTCTGTTGAGGCACTTTAACAAACTCCTTTAAAAGTAAAGTGAATTATTATAAACCAGGCCTTCCTGAAGCTCCTCCTGGGCCTGCCACTCCCTTTGATCCCTGAGCTGCTGAATCAACCTGTCGGAGTGCATCAATTCAAAGGACCAGAAGGCAAAACAGGGAAAACGGGTCAGGCTAATGGGATTTAACATTAATTCTGCACTGAGCCTGGAAAGATGGAAGAGCAGGGCCTGGGGGGGTGAAAGGGATAATGAACTGAGAGCTGATGGAAAGAAACTTAATTGATTTTAACAACAAAAGGTCATATTTTGTTACCTTTATTTGGGTTGAGCACAGATCTTATTTTGACAATTTGTGCCACCTGATGACTTGCCCTACTGATGGTTGGGACTGTTTAAGTCAGTGAGGAATGCAGGCTTATAACTTGGGAAAGGTAAAACAGCACATGTTGTGTTATCTTCACTTTGAACTGCCACCAGATATTATTTTGCAGCTGTTTTATTGCAAGTGGCATCCTGAAATCTAAACAAAAGAGTGCCTTAATAGCAATTTCAGCAGATTTTTAATTTCCTGAGAGAATTCAGCAGGGCAACAGAAAGGAGAGCACATTTAAAATGCAATGACATAAACGAATGCTTCCCTCTTTCAAGCACTTCTAGCTTTTGGAATTTGATAATGATTTCACTGAACTCTCTAAAAAAAAACAACTTAGAAAACTCAGTTGAAAAAACATTAAGGTTTCTGCTTACAAACCCCAGGTAAACACCACAAGGACCTGCTTCTCTGCATCTACCTCAGACTTAATCCAAAGTAAAAGTTACTTGGAGCAAAGCTGTGGGAGAGCACACAAGAGAGAAAGTCACATCTGACTTAATGATGAATCTTTAATCTGCCTGCACAGTAAAGATGCCTGGATAGCCAATTCCAGTTTGGGGTGCATTTATTTCTGTTGCCAGTCTGAGGCATCTCAGAACTACTAAATGTCTAAAGGAGTTACTACAAGCTGCAGATGTCAATTCCCCAAAGCCAAAACTGCTTAATATGTTTAAATCCAGTAGGGGAGGGCAGAAGGAATAACCTCAGCTGCTGTGGCTGCACAGAGAAAGGGTGAGCCTCCCATCATTGACATTCACCAGCTTGAAGAAAAAATTATGTTAACACCAGAGATGTATAAAACTTTTAAGCCACAATAATTTCCACATTTTACCCCACCCATTTGTGACCATGCACAAAACCACTGCTTTGCCAACCATTGATAACTTAACAGTAAAACAGAAGTGGAACAGCAAATCAAAAAGATAACTTTCAAAATGTATATAAATCTTAAGCAAATGTGCTGGCAAAGTGAAGAAAGAAGGGAAGGTTATTTGAGGGATTAAAGAAAGAAGCAAATCCAAAATTCTCAGAGAATGCAGATTCAAGAAAAACACTGATAAAGTTCCTTTAGGACAGGAAAAAAGATTCCCTGTGAAGTATTATGAGTGGATTGACATCTGGCTAGCCAGATAAGGATATTCTGAGCAAATAAACCCACGTACGATGTTGGTGACAATCCTGAGATAAAAACCTCAGGTGCTGGCACCTTAACAGATGTAGTAGTGCCAAAGCTACCTGTGCTGCACTCCCCTCTCGATGCAGGGAGATGATTGAGCAGTGCTTCAGCCCCAGATAACATTCCAAAGAGCACTTTAAAGAACACTGCCTAGTGCCTGGTACATTATTGTAGTGGCAAGGCCTGCTTTTCAGATCAGCACTGCAACACTTCCTATGGGGTGTAAGGTCAAATTCAGCCCTGGAAAGCCAGTATCCTTTATCCAGGCTTTCATGTCCAGCACCAATTTATGTAGTGCCAGGAAGGAGGTATTTCTAGAGGACAGCTCTGAAGTCTGAATCTCAGCAAGACGCAGAATTGTTAAATTAAGTCAAATCAAATTGATGAGAAGTGAGACAGAGAGAAAGTGGAACTGCCTCTTGAGCCAATGGCTTTGCCTTATTTTCCATTACACAGCTCTCAGCAGCCTTGCTGGCTTTGGGGTTTCTAAGTTCACAGCCATCAAGAGGGCACAACTGGGTCTCAGACATTTCTCCCAAAGCTAGAGTGCTGAAAGTTAAGTGCTTTGTTTCAGTTTTAAGAGGAGATTTTCCTGTATTTCCAGTATTGCATTTCAAGCCTGCATGTTGCAAAAGCTGAGGTGTTTTGCAAGAGCAGCTGGGTAGCTCCAGTCTGGTGTACCCACTCCATGCAAACTGCATTCTCTTTTTTTCTCCCTGTCACCTGCTCCAAAGGTTGTGTCATTTGGTCACAGGTGAAATTGGGGCAGGTCATGGTGAATTTGACAGAACAGAAATCATCCCTCATGTAGTATCTATAGAATAGTAATCACCCATGTCTTGCAGGGGATGAAACCTAGCCAGTGGCAGAAACAAGAACATGATCTCCCAGGTAGTTCAAGCACCTGAAAAATAATTCAAAAAAGTGCTGAAGCATTTTTTCCCAAAGGTTGAACTTCTTTCTAACACCTGTTGGTTGTAATTACTTTTACCACAAGAATGAAAACCTGAAGACCTCTTCCCTGCACTCCCACCTTTTCAGTCTTGGCAAATATTCCCTGGCCCAGGGACCTCATTCAGAAGTCATCACTTTGGTTTTTTACCAACCAATGTTACCTTGACCAAGAGAGGGCAACACAATGAAGCAAATGCAGGTCAGTCAGTAGAGTTACTTGCTAGCTCAGTTTTCTTAATTTCTGAGTGTTATTCTGATTGGCAGAGATAATCTCCACATTGGCACCTGTTTAAAGGAGCAGGGCCAGTCAGACCATCCCGTTTACTCCTGGAAGGGTGTAGCACCTCAGGTGCTATTTGATTTATGATACACCTCCCATTCAAGTGCCAGACCAAAACTTCTACTGAACGGGTCTCAGTTAACTGAGTCTTCACAACACAGGCTTTTATGGAAGGCAGGGCTTCACAGCTTCATCCTAAAATAATGTCAAGCTGTGAAACATGAGCAGTTTCACTGGGTTTCATTTAAGTTCCTTTGTTATACCTGATTGCACATAATGGAAAATGTAGCTGTATCTGCATTCCTGGCTCCGTCAATAAGACACTTTATTTTCTGACTATTCCGAAGCACTCCCCAAGCTTCTGCTAATAATTTTGCTTGACCTTTATTAAAGACCAAGCATTAGCTGGCAATTAGATTTGGTGATCCCTTTGGGTGATTGAGGCTCAGTGATTTACTGTAAATTATAAATAGTTCAAATGTTTCATTATGCTTATTCTTTATACAAGCTCTGTGGCCAGGTAAGCACTGACATGATATTCACTGGTAAATGATCTCATTAAACTTCTTAATTTAAGTGGTGCAACACTTCACCTGCCACATTATCCAAGGACTCCTGCAATGCACATTAAACATTCAGCATGAATAGATGCTCTACCATAGTTCACCTTGTTGGGAGTGAAATTTCAGTCCCTGAACATAAGGTTGACTACTTTATGCTGTTTGTCAGAGCCAATAAATAATGCAAATAGATACACATGTATAGTAAGAGGCTGAGGACATCAATAACCTTCCCACAAGGTTTTGAAAGGGGCTCTCAAAAGAAAATACTTTAAATTATGAAAAAATACCACTAAAATGAAAAAAAGTTAAGGGAAAGGAAGGAAGGTGTTGTTTTCTTTCATTTCTTTATGAATGCAATGACTGTGAGAGATTATTTCTGGAGAAACCTGCCGACATGTGTTCCTTTTTTATTCACAAGCCCAAGCACGAGGAGGGACGGTCACACAACCTCACACCTGAGTTGCTTGTGGAGGTTTGACTTGAGCCATTTCATCCCTCCTTTTCCTGCTGAGAATGTTTAACAGAGCTGAATGAAGTCAAGGTTGGATAATGCACCGCATCTCTTCACTTGGAGCAATAAATAACATATTGCCTCGTGGGTAAAGGGAAACACTTTTGTTGGAGGCACCTTTATGTCCAGACTGTTTGTCAGTGGTTTGTCCTACAGTAAGAAGGAGAAGCACGTGGATTAGGACCTTCTCTGTGCTAGTACTGGACCTACAGACTCCAAAAACCAAAACATTCAGGCATGAGGAGGAATAATAAGGGTATCTGGATTTTCCTGGCTTTCATATGTTTTATTTTACACATTTTTAATTGTTTCCCTCACAAAATGAATACTTCTAATATTTTTCCCCCATGCCTTTATATTTTATGATGCTTAACATCTGCTTCTGGACATCTTTTCTGAAGGATGAAAGGCTCCTGGCAATTCTACTGTCATCTGTGAACATACCAGACTACTCCCTGAGAGATTTAGGCTTCATCATATTGTATTAACCCCACATATTGACTATGGGGTTTTTTTTGACTTAGAAGGCTGGATTAGCTTTTATTATCAGAAGAGAAGTAGTAAAGGTTTCAGTGTTACAGATGGAATGGCAGATGGGAAGCGAAAGCTTAATATGAAGTAGCTCCAGATAAAAACTATTAATCCTCAAAATTCATATGTTCTTATGCAGGGAAACCTAGCAAAACCCACTGTAATATGACTAACCAGAGAGAAGCATTAAGTGCCCCTAGCCCATTGTCTGACAAATCATGGCATGGGGTCTGAAAGAAAAAAACCAAAACAACCAAAATCCCACAAACACCCTATTTACTATTTCCTGGAAAAACAATCTGCTCTCTCTGAGTTATGCAGGGAGGTAATGCTTTCCTAAGGTTATAAATGCTTTCCTAAAGGTTATAAATATTAATAATAACAATAATAATAATTTATAGCACCTCCACCATGAATGAAGTCATATATATATATATAATATATATATATATATATTATATATATATATATATTTGATGAGACAAGATTTTCCAGGCTTTATAGCTATAATATTCCATATTAAAAGAAATGCTTAATGTAACTTCTAAGTCACTGTCACTGAAGTTGGAGTACTGCAAAAAGTTTCTTATTTTTTGTTGAGGTGCATCATGGTACGAGTAGGAAGCATGTTCCCTGCAGTTCTGGTAACAGAGTGCTTTGGCAGGAAGGGCAGTGAGCCCCTCAGACCCTGCCCGGGGGCTGAGAGCCCCCAGGAGCTCCGAGAGCACCGCTGCAGGAACCCCCTCTGCAAAAACAGGGCCTGGAGCTTCTGCAGCAGAGCTGAACGACTGCAGGACAGCATGGCACCATCACAAAGACTCCTTTAACTCTGAGCCAACTGCAGACTGCCCCACAAGGCTGGGGGTTGTTGATGGCCATGTCTGGAAGCTGCCGACCCCATCTGGCCCTGTGGTTTGACCTGAGACTGCCCCAGGCCATGGCCTCGGCATTCCACGGTGGCTAGGGAGGACTCAACACCACAGGGAAACTGGACACACCCGCTTTCACTAGTGTACAACCATACTAGACCTTCAGCAATCCCTCTCCTACAATTTACCCTTTTTTGTTTGATTTGCAGTGCCATCACCTACCTCTTCCTTATGGTCTTGCAGTAGTCCGCTTCTCAGCATCAATACAGAAATTCTCACCAGGAAAGTGAATAATCAGGAACAACAAGCTAGCTTTTCCCAAAACTCAAGAGATATACAGAAAACTACATACTCTCCTTTATAAGCAAGGTTGATATGTCAAAATTGTTCTCTTCCAGTTGCACATCAAAAGTGTTTAAATACTGTGATTTCTTAATTCAAATCCCCATGTTCCAATATCAAGGCAGTCTCAGTAACTCTTGTACCCTAATCTTTCTCCCCAAAAGGTGTTGCATTTCACGGAGAGTGCTTAGAAACAGGCACCAACACTAAAGCCTTTTGTCCTCACAAAATCCTTCCTAAGGCATAGGCTCGGGTTTTGACATTGTTCACTGCAGTGGCAATTTCTGTCCAAGGAGCACCTTCAGGAAGGGATTCAAATTTTGAGAGATCTTGGAGAAGCTAACCAGTGGAAGCATATTTCTCTTCCAGGAGTACTGAAACCATGTTGTATCATCACCCATCAGGAAATCACACAAGAAAGTCACTTCCCCTTTCATTTATTCAGTTCGACATAGAGGGAAACAGAAGCCACACAGAATTTTGTGTTTCCTTCTTCTTAATAGCTCTTACAACTTAAACCTAAAAACAGTTTCAGGACATTTGGGGGATTTTTGGGTGGATTTTTTATTATTATTGTTGGGGTTCTTTGTATGGTTGTTTTTTTTGTTTGTTTTTTGTTTGGGTTGGGGTTTCTTACAGATTATCTACTTTTGCACAATGTAGCAAACTTACTGAATTTTCTGAGGCCTGGGAGATGTAAATCCGGAAAGAATATAATTTCACTTAAAATCACAAGCCATATCATGTGATGGTATGTGAAATTTTTAGCCTGATGCTATCTGAATAAAGATATTCAGGCAATGGTTGGTGCTGAAGATATAATTGACTCCTAGCATCCTATCTGTCACTTCTACGACCATTATCCACCACAGAAAAAGTACTAAAAAAAGAGAGAGGAGTACCTGAATCTATATTCATACCTTCAACACTTGCTGAGACATCAAATCACACTGTTAATCAGAGCCCTGGGAGGGAGGAATCTTTCCATGCCTGTGTTTCATTTGCTGAGCTCCAGCACTTCTGGCTATCTCCCTCATCCTCTTTTGCAGGTACCCCTTTTGCTGGAAATAATGACTAACTGGAGCAGCCTCTCAGTGAGAAGCACCCCCAGGCAAACAGAAGGCACAGAGGGCACAGGCAGGTGATTGAATCCTTGGCTAAAGCGTGTCTGTCAGACACCAGCTCACCAAGAGGAGTAAAACAAAAGAAACTGCTCCTCTGCTTCTTGCAGCACAGCACAGACACATTATAACCTATCTCCATACTTCCTTCCTTTAGGAACAAACCATGTGCTTTATAAAAATACCCCTTGTACCTGATTGGGTAGTCGGCAGCACTGAGGTTAATGAAGAAATCCCAGGGCCAGTCACTCATCTCCATTAAGTCCTTCATGGTCTGCAGGTAGGTGGTCAGAAGACTTGCTCCTCCCCAGATGGTGGCCATTCTCCAGGAGGTGACTCTCACATTGGGGTACTGGCTGGCAAACTGCAGCACTTGCCGGTGCAGGTAATTGGATCGCTTTACAGGAGAAAAGAGTAATAAAGTTACTCTGTCCAAAATGGTCTCTCCCTGTATCCACTAAAGGCCTACCCTACTTCTTGACTCACTGAGTGCTGCCATTGCTTTGCCCTCACTTACTATGGCACACAGCCTTCTTTAGCTAAATGTACAGAAAACCCTGGTTAATGGTTTTTGTCACAACTACAGTAATCACTAACCAGTGTGATTAGCTTTATTCACCATTTGTCATCAGAGATACCAAAGGGCTCTGCAAAGGAGGTGACTGCTCCCAGCTCCCTTTTACAGTGTGTCACTTGCCCAAGACACCTCAGGTCAGCTCTCCATCCAGTGGGCCACCAGCTCACTGTGCCTCAACTTATCAGTTACTGCTAACTAAATGTACAACAGACAGACAAGGGGAGATATTCATCAACACAGAAGGAGAAATGAAGGCTGTTACATAAAGAAGATAACAAGAAAGAAAATTTAAGAAAAAAAAAAAAGAGGCTCCAAACATGTAACAGATGGAGAGACAAAAAGTGACATGCACTTTATGCAGCAGAGGTAAAGGGAAGATGAAGAAGATGACAAGGATGGGTAGACTGACAGACGGTGAGACAGGCAATTTATAACCAGTGATATATTACCTTGTCAACATGAATGTAATAAAAATGGTCTTTATGGTAAATAGCCTTAAACATGCGCTGGAGCTGCCGGGAAGCTCTGCCATGAACAACCAAGACAAATGCGATCCTGACTGGGTTGGCTGGCATGTACTCTACGGAGTCCTCATCCCACTGTACATTGTTGTTGGCTTTTCCTGTTCAAAAACAAAACACAGGACATCTCTGAGTGTATCCACAGGGCAGGGGAGCAGAGAGCAGTACATGTTCCACCTCAGCTCCTTCTTCAAAGGCCCTGTGTAGGGCAGGGTGGGGGGAGTGCCAGCCTGTGTCCCATCCAGCTGGCACCCCCTTCTCTGTCCCCACACAGGGCCATCCATCACCCCTCGGGCAGCAGCGCACACTCATGGGCCTCACCTGAACAAGGCTGCACAAGCATGGACAAGTACCCAGATGTGAGAGTTGTATCACACTCTACCTGAGTACGGATGTCTGAACCTTCAAAGGAGTCACCCCCAAGCTTGTAACTAGTGTCCAAAGTACTCAAACAGTGACAAGGCTGACATTCCCCCAGAAGAAAACCCCCTGTTTAGCCAAAGCTGCTCGTTCCCATGATCAACACAGCTCTGCTGAGAAGCTGGTGGAACTCTGCTGCTGAACAGCTGCTGAAGATTATTGACTGATAGCATTTATTTGTAACAGCAGATGTGCCCTGGAATATTTAAATGCAAACTGCATATCTTCACTTCTTCATGGAGAAGTGGGGCTCTTCCAATACTATTTAAAATTCCTGTTCATTTTTATTTTAACAGAGTAATTTCTGGTCTTCCTTTTCTAAAGCAAACATCACAGTGTGAGGTTCAGACAGGATGCACCGATAAACTGAAGAGCTGGAGGGACATTCCTAATAAGAAATTTAAAGTGCTTTGGTTTTGGTTTGTGTACCTACTCTGCAATTCAAAAACCAGAACACAATGCAAGAAAAACATCATTTTATCCAAAACATGACATTCATTCTTCAATGAAACAACACTATTCTTCAGTGCTCTGACCTTGTAAGGACCTTTCTTAACAAAAATGATTTAGAAAGAACATGAAATTTTGAGTATTAGCAGTCAAAGAAGGAAAGTACCTCCAAGCAAAAAAACTTCCTCCTGTTCCAATTTTCCTCTTGCAAATTTGAACTTTTTTATTTTTTAAATGAAAGGAATAGAGTTGTCTTAAAAGCTACTTGATGTGTATCCCCCCTGCCATAGGTACAATTTTCAAATGCCCAAGATCTGAGCTGTTACCAGTTTCTGCATTTATTGCCTTTTGTGATGTCCCTTTCTCCTCCCACCTCCACATCTCCACCACCTCAAGACTCCTTCTGCAGACAGTGGAGACACTTGCTCTTGGTTGTAGGACAAATTTGAGGCTGTTCCTGGGCTGAGTTATCAGACAGCCTGAGTGCAGCTACAAAGCCCACTGCACCTTCCAAAACATCCCCTACAGTTATTAAAAAAACATGCTCATGTCTGTTTGATTTGACATAAGGAGCATGAAAGAAGACATTTGCCAAGTGTGAAGTGAGAGTAAGACGGAAAGACACTTTTTCCCAGGTTATTGAAACTGGAAACATATGTTGGTAAAAGTAAACAATACCAAAATCTTTCTTTATTTTCCAAATGTATTCATTACAAAATAAAGGTTGGACACAGAAAAAAAGACCTTTGCCTAATCCTTCTTGTGCATCACCTCCTTATGCAAGGCAGTAGTATAAACTTGGAAAAACCAGACCACCTGAATGTTTGCACAGCACTGTTTAGTGATCAAACAATTTGAACCCCTTAATTGTACTGAAATGCCCTTGAGTAATTGAAACATTCCTTTTAGACTGCCACAAGAGAGAGATCCTGCTGCAATGGGAGCAGTACAGCCCAGCAGGGAATGGTTGCAACATCTCCCACAGCTCTCCCCTCAAGTTTCTCCTCGCAGTGTTCCCCTAGCACACTTCTCTAAGTCAGAGTCTGTTTTTCCTACCCTGAAGCCCCAGGAAAGCTGTCCATGTCAGAGGTGTTCCTTGTGCCCAGAACGTGGCTCTTCCCTGCACTGTGTAAAGGGCTAAAAGGAGCAGTGTCCCTGTCCAGGAACACACCCAGACCCACAGCACCCAAGAGCCTAGGGAGCCCCAGTGCCCCGTGGAACACACCCCTCCTGTCCCAGCCCCTCAAGGAACATCTCTTTGCACAATGCAACTTTATTGCCCCATCATACTCAGACCAGACATTAGGAAATTTCTAGCCCCATAAGTCACTCCTAACTTTACACAGGACAGAAACAACTTAAAAGGTATTTCTTTAGAAAACCCTCCACTACTGGTTCAGTAAGACTCAGATGAATATTAAAATATTAAAAAGAAACTTGAAATTTAATTTATTCTATAATTTTCAGTTTGTTTATTATGGCTATTAGCCTATGCCCAGTTCTACTGTTTCTCCTGTGCAGCTGATGAGCTTCACCATGCCCATGCTTAGGGCTTCTGCAGTGACAGGGACAAAAAGGGACTCAAAGAGAAAATCTGCTTACAAAGAGAATTGACAGGGGAATGAAGAGCAATTGCAATTGCAAAACAAAGCATTTTTCTTTTAAACTGCTTTGATTTCAAGCTGATGATGTCCCATCAATGGACTCAAATATTTTTGGTTGTTTTCATTAAATTTTTTGACATCTCTCTTCCGAAATCAGTGGCTTTCTGCAAGGATATGCAGAAGATGAGGGGAATTCAAAATAGTCATATTGTGGGCATTTTATTTTAATCTAACTTGCTTTCAATACCTACACTATCATTTATCTAGTAATTACTGAGGACAAAATCCTCTCAAATTTCCACCTGAAATTCCACCTCACTGCATCAGTTTTCTCTAGTAAATTCCTGCAGTGACTTATTTTGCTCTCTGCTGTTTTCCTTCTCTAACTTTTTTTTCTTCATGAGTTTGTTCCTTCCTTCTCTTTTTGGTTTAGGGATTTATATTTGCGTTTACCACCTGCATGCTATTATGAACTTTTTAAGATAATCTTATTCTTGGCTGCCTGGAGTTTTACAAAGGAAGAATGCTACACTTTTTACATCTGTCAGACTATCTGCTACTTTGCTCTATACTGTAACTTCCCTGGTTTTAGCTCATGGCTGCTTAGCACCCTCTATTTTGCAGAATACTTCACTGATAAAGAACCAGTCTTGTTTGCAAAGAAGATGAAATTGGCAGGAAACATTCAGTTGAGGATCTGCTTACTAAAAATTGTGGTAGGACTTCAGATCTGTATGTGCAATGTCAAGACCTGAATAGCTCCGGCCACTTCACTTCTATGAAACTTGTGCAGACCAAAGCCTAGCACATCATGTCAGTGCCTGCATATTAATGAGCTGCTTCAGGTAGGAGTGCATCCTTTTCAGGCTGTTGGGACAGGACACACAGAAAATGCATCAGATGATTTCACTCAACGTCCTACCATTCACTCGTGATAAAAATCTAAAAGCATTTTAAGGAAGCATTTGGATTTGACAGCTACTTCAGTGCATCACTACACTGCATTCTGCCCATGCACTAAAGCTCAATCCACATGCTCATTCCAGCCCCACCCTCAGTCACTTCAGTCCTGCAGAAAGCAGCTGCCAAGATCACCTTTCTCTCACCCAGCAGGTAGAGGATAAGTGGGCAGCTTCCTTCCTCTGCAGCACTCCCTATTCCCTGCCCTCACTACACTTGTCACTTCTCAACATTCCAGTGTCTGCCCTTCCAAGAAAGAGGAGTCAAGCCCACACCAGAGAATTCCCAGCTCCTCTTGCTCATGTCACTTGTGGCAGTCTCAGTGAGACTGGAGGTGCACTCCATCTAACCTAGAAAGCTTCTCTGAGTGTGGATATTGCCTGCTGAATGAAGTTTCCTACATGCTTATGTAATTCCCTTTTCCTGGGATAATTTACACAGATCAGTGCTTTACAAACCTTAATAAAAAGCCTGTAATGTTAATACAAAGTAAAACAAAGCCCATGAAGAACATGATTGTTACAGTTCCATCTTGGGAGCACAGCTCTACTCTCGAAATTGCTTTGCACGTATGAGTCAGTGGGGAGAGTGAATGGAACATCCTCTTTAGGGCCCTCTGGCACAGGTGAAACAGCCCTGGCCTTGGGGCAGGACTTGTCTTAAGCTTCCTCAAAGATTGCTGTTTCATTACACAGTGGGAAGAGAGGACAGAAGAGCAACTTCTGACGTGGCCTTGCTCCAGAGAAACTGGAACCTCAGCAGAAGGGGAAGTGCACACCCAGCTTGTAACATCTTCCAGCCCTGTATCAAAGAGCATTTATTGTGCTACTCTCCACTGAAAACAAACCATGGCACTTTGCTCTGTCACCACATGTCTTTCACAAGCTTACTGAGAAAAGTGAAAGCTGCCCTTTTCCTTCCTGCTCAAAGCCTGACAGTCCTGACATCGATGTGTTAGCAGGAAAATCTGCACCTGTTTTTGAAGACAAGAGAATCTCAGTTCTACTACAATTTTAACTTGTATTTTCCATGCCCAGAGAAATCAATACTCATAATTAAGAGCTTAATCTTCAACTGCTGCAGTATTACTAAATTCCAGAATAATGAAGATAGTGCAATCATTTTCACATTTGTTGTGATGCCACGTTACGTTCAATCATCTCCCAATATAACTCAGAGCCAGCCTGCTGATCTCTACTGTTAATTAATGGGATCACACTTCCCCAGCAGCACAAAGCAATCTTTCAATCTATTTTGTGAGCCATCTTATGTTCTGTAAATCAATCCATCACCTTCTGTAGTCAGTTTGGTATTGTCCTGGCTGTCCAACAGATTTCCTCTGCACGGAGATACCTGGATGCTGCTGACTTCATCTGAGCACAGCTGTGTGTGTACACTGTGCCTTGATCCATGAATCAATGGATAGGGAACATTGGTAGAGTTATTGCTGTGTAGTTCAGCAGAGTGTTTGCTGCTATTACATCCATAAATGCAATCAGAAGCCCTGTCATTATAGCAGGAGTATGAGCCATAATCACTCCAAAGAGGCAGAGCTCTGTAGTCCCTACTTAAACTCCTAGGAGCAGCCCCATTCCCTTCAGTGGGACCATTTCTGCAACAGCCAGCTGAGTGGTAGCTGCTGAACTCAGATTTCCACTATAAACTCCTTTTCAATTGCTCACTGCTCAACAACACAGCGGGTTGAAAATTTCCAGGCTTGGCTTTCATCTGAAAATGTTTTCCATTTTGATTAGAGCAGAAACAGGTTTGCCTTGTTCAAATGGTGGCAAGGCCAATAAATAAATATGTTTTCATTTAGGACACAAAAAAATTTGTATCAGACCTAGTAACAGAAGTAGTTGGAGGGTTATATAAAAACCATAAAAAATGTCACTGAGCAATTTACCATTGAGCCATCAGGACCTGATGAGAAGTCTTTGAGGGTTTGATAACAGCAACATTGCCCTGGGCTGAGCCAGAACTCTTGTTGGAGCTAAGCCCCAGTAGTCCACCACAGCAAGTGCATCTCTTGCCATCAGGCTTGAGTCTTGTTCCTCCAGTGAGGAAACCCTGCACAGGAGAGGTAACTTCTGAAGCACAGTGTGTGTCAATCATACTTAGATGAAAAGCTGATTTTTCCTATGCCAGAACCTAGAACAATTTTTTTAGCAACATTAGTCCCAACTTTGGGATGCCCATTTTCACTTCCAGTCTAAGAAATGATTCCCTCGTTTCCATGGCGGTTCTTATGGAGATCTTGAGTGAAAGAAAAGATTTCAGGCGAGCACTGATTTTATATATATATAATTAATAAATTAATTAATTAATTATTACAATTATGTGCATGTAAAATGCCCTCTGGTCTCTGGTCTGTTCACTGTGCAGAAGATTCCTCTGGTAAATAAGATATCTACCATAAGTGGAATCAGCACCTTGTGTGTCCACTGAGCCCAGCACATCCACTGCCCAGGATGGATGTGAGGGGCTCTAGCAAAGCAAACCAAGCTCCTGAAGAAGATAATTATCATGGCAGGCCATAGGTGTGGCTTTTCCTCGTGGACTTTAACTTGCCTAGCAAAGTAGGAGAGGTGAAATCAGTTGAGATGATCTGCACAACTGTCCCCAGGCATGGGGATTAGAGAGGCATGGTTATGATTTACAGAATGAAGTATCACTAGTTCTATTCTGTAGATTTCCTTAAAACTGCTATTACCTGTACTTTTTATCTCTGAGTTAGCATTGAGCGCTTTGGAAAAAATTCAGAAATCACCCTGCTATTGAAGAATGGCTATTCAATTATTTTGCAGTAATGTTTTATCTCAACAACCCTGTTCTACAACTTTTCAGTCTCAGACTCTATCAAAAATTACAGGAACAATTTATGAACCTCTGTAACTTCATATGATCAAGTAACCCATAAGCAAAAAATCAATGCAAGGCAGGAGGGAAGCAGTGAGAGATAATTTAGAAGCATTCAGTGGCTACTGCATTTAACATTAAAGAGACAGATTTCAGTAATGTTCTTTCCATGCTGAGAAGAAGCCCTGGCTTGGAACAAAGGAGCTGCTGATGTGGGCATTTTGAGTCTTCTTTAATCATTTCAGAGGGTGACAGCATAAACTTAGGGCAGTCAGAGGAGAAGAGTCACTGCCTTACAGATGGAAATTCCCTTCCTGAGATCACTGGAAGTTTCTCTATAGTGAGCTTGTGAGCTGAAAAGCAGCTCTGCATCCCTACAGAATTTATATAAAACAGGAAACTCACTGTAATTACATATGTAGGTTCAGTTCTGCTGTTCATGAACAGAAAAATACAGGAAGGTAGAAAAAGGACACAAATAAGACTGTTTCATGTTCACAGCTGGTGCATAAGAAGATGATTTTTTTTTTTTTTATTTTATTCTAAGGGGGGAAAAAACCCCAAAGACATTTCTGAGTTTGGGAATTTAAAAGAAAACACTTCCACCCCAGCTTTGTCATCCTCCTGTTACAGCTCTGTAACATTTGTGTTGCATGCAGCAGTTCTAAGACTCTCTCAAGAACCCATTGGGGCAGACATTACACAAATCCAGAAAGACACCCTGCACCAGAAAACTGGGTGAATATGTCTTTTTTTCACATGATTTGCAGAATTCATTGTAAATGAAGGAATATAAAACCCTTGAGAACAAAGGCAGCAATTTTTTTATTGCAAAAGCAGTTGGGATAACACAGAACTGCTCAAAATCAACCTTCTGGTTCTGTGTACATGTGTGTGCAGCAGCAGCACACTCATATTCACTAAATTTCTAGCAAAAGCAGGCAGCATTTGGTTTGAAGCAGCCTACCATATTTCAGACAAAAAAAAATTTCTATCTTGCAGTCAGTATCGAATCACTACTGAAACCATTTTTATGATTTGTAAATGACCAAATAATTATCAGATTCCACTATACTGCACTTGCAAAACACACTAAACTTAATTTACTACAATACTTATCTAGGCAGGCCAATCATCTCTCTAACAAGCTTGTTTTTCTGACTGTTCTAATTATGAAAATGGTAGCATTCCTGGGAGACAAATCTCAATTATTTGTAGTTTTGCTGGAGTGTATTAGTCAAGCATTTTCTCCCTATTCCTACCAACTGCCATGAATAAATAACACTCAAAAGCAACAGTAAATTAATTAATGTTGAATTAGAATGAATCTTGTAATAATAGTATTTATCATATCAATTAGCAGCCAATTAGCACATCATGATCAGCGTTACTAGGGTGAATACAAAATGCCTTTTAAATGGGCATCAGGCTATTATTACTCTATTCAATGACATTACTGGACTTCAGAGATGGAACATAAAGCAGATCCAAGAACAGACACCAATATTCCTTGCAAAAACCATTGATTCCTCTTGCACCTAGCCCTTAGTTTGAGTTCACAGTCCAAATCCCAAGCAAACCCCGGGCTGCATGCAAAGCAGCGTGGCCAGCAGCTCGAGGAGGAGATCCTGCCCTCTGCTCCTGTGACACCCAGAGTGCTGCAACCACTTCTGCTGGCCCAGCATGAGGACATGGAGCTGCTGGAGCAAGGCCAGGAGGCCATGAAGTTGGTAAGAGGACTGGAACAGCTCCCTGTGGAGACAGGCTGAGAGAGCTGGGGCTGCTCAGCCTGGAGAAGAGAAGGTTCTGTGGAGACCTCAGAGCAACCTGCCAGTGTCTGAGAGGGATCTACAAGGAGAGGGACCCTCTGTCAGGAACTGCAGTGACAGGACAAGGAGCAATGGGTACAGACTGAAAGAGGGGAAATTTGGGTTAGGTATTAGGAGGAAATTCTTTCCTGTGAGTATGGTGAGATTCTGGAACAAGTTTGCCCAGGGAAGTTGTGGATGCCCAGCCCTGGAAGTGTTCAAGGCCAGGTTGGATAAAAAGCTCACTGCAGGAGGAGACACTGCATTCAGCTCCTGTGCTCCAAGAGCTGACTTGTGCTCCTCAGGGGGAGAGGTTACAGAAGGAAAGAAGTGACAGGATTGAAATGAAGCATGTGTTCAGTTATCTGATTCACCACTGGCTGTTGCTAAGGACGTTCCTATCAACAGCCCCAAAGTGATGAGAACAGGGATTTGTCATACAAGAGAAGCTATCCCACCACTCCCAAGAAAACTGATGACACAAACCCAGACTGAAATGTTTATAAAACCTCATTCACAACTTGCATTTTTCGAACAATCAACTACTGATTTAGGTGGTCTGAGCTACACTCGAGAGGCTGCCAGCCCCCTTGTTGCAGATGGCTTACATCCCAACTGGGACACCAGGGACAGCCTCACCACCATTCATGCCAAAACCAACAATGGGCTTTGGCATCAGCTCTTCTCTGAAGAGCCTCACTCCCTTCCCTCCTGAAAAGCCTTTAGATTTCCTGTGCAAGACAAGAAGGAAGTTATAAAATGCCCTTATTTCAGTTCAGACTTTCTCTTCTGCCTCAAACCATCAGGAAGTTTAATCCTTCAAGGAACAGAAACTTGAAAGCCAGTCAGTTACCAGGGAGCAACCAAGGGAGACATCAAACAAAGCAACAATATCAACACAACAAATACTAAGCAAAATAGCAACAGAAGTATATCAAGGCTTACACTTCAAATTAGCATTTGAAACAGCCTTTGCTGATTGGAGTGTCTGTTCCTGTGTGTTTGGAGCCTGGCACACTGTAACCTTTACACCATCTCTTCCTCTCATGCTTGCAGCAAGAATAATCAATAAGGAGTGAAAACACAAGCAATTACACACATCTCTACTTCACGTAACCTCCCAGGAGATATTATGTACTGCTGAGACTACCAAGAAATGAATAGGTAGATAAAAGCAAGTTTGTTACCTGCCTGATCAATGTTTTCCCTTTCTGTTTTACTGTGCTGTCATCTTTCAAGTCCTATGTAAAGTATCTCTTCCCCCAAATAATCTTAAGAAATTAACAGTTAACCCTCACAAATCAGATGGTGTAAGTTAATTTATACCATATGAGTATCTGGTCTGTTAACTTGAAGTTAATCCTCCCTTTGAGATTCCATTACAGCTGTCTCCTATTTTTCAAATGTAGAATTGTAAGGATAGAGTCTGCCTTTATTCTCTGTTCAGGATAATTATGAACATAATGTTGGAAACAGACCAAAAAAGTAAAGACTTTCACATGTATTTTATGTAGCTAGTTTGAAAAGGTCAAGTTAGGTACTGAGAATAAAGGCTGCACTAGCAAAAGCAAAAATCAACCCTTGTACCTGTTCCCTGTGTCAATGTAGCACAAAATGGGAAAGTTTAGCCTCATGTTTTAGCTGGCACTTGCAGTGCGAGTGAAATTAATAGGAATTTCACAATACAGTCAAAAGAGGGATAAAAGATAAATAGCACGGGTCTGTGCAGATTCATTCCACAGCTGTCAGGATCTGCTTCCCCAGCATCCCTTTGAGTTAAACTTTACAGGTTTCAAAGGCTGCAGGGCTGGGACTAAGCCCTGCTAAGAATCTCACACTGTGGCAATAAAAGATGTGTCAGACATGAGATTCATGTATGTGTAGGTACAATAAATACATATATGCCTCAAGATTGTATACACTGGTAGATTAGCTAGGAAACAGTGGGAATTGAAGCATTTAAAGTAAAACAGGACACCTAAAAACCAAGCTTCCCCCAGAAATAAATGCAGGTTCTGCACTCAGAGTATACATTTTTCAGCATAACTAATTTTTGACACATTAACTATTGTCAAATACCCTTTATGTCAAAGGACACTGGCAAGCAATGGTCTTGTCAAATGATCCAAAGTATGTCTCATTTGCCCATGTGAATAGTAACACATGAATTATTTTATCATTGATCAGCTTTTGTGCTTCCAGAAAGCACCCGTGTACTCCTTGCTACCATGTGTTCTACTTAAAGGATCATTGTGAAACGTGAATAATCTTACTCAACAGAGAAGAAAAAAAAGGACCGATCTGCCCTGAGTATATTGCTTGTCAGACAGAGGAACACAACGTAATTATATTGTGACATTTCCACCAGCAAAGAGATTCTACTGTAAGCAATTAACACTGGTTCTTTCAGCAGACTTCAAATATGTAATTGTATGGTATACTCAGTTACAATAACATCTGAAAAATAAATGACACTGCACTACTTGAGCTAGATTTTAGCACATATAGACAGGTCAAAACACAGGAGAAATGGATGTTAATTCTTGCACAGGCCACCCTTACACTTCAAAATTGTTCATTAATATGGAAAATGTTAAGGGGATAAATATTCACATTTTTAGAAAAAACAAGCACCAGTGACAATGAGTACTCTGGATCTAACTAAAATGGAGAATTTTAGTCTGTGCAGCACCTATGTTTCTCCTCCTGGAGATGGGAAAGGTAGGGCTGGGCTCTCCTGCCTGGCTAGAATGCTTTCCAGAAGCTGCTGCTGATCAAGAGGGATTAGTAAAGATGATTTAAGAAGGAAAAAAAAAATCATCGGGCATTAATCCTCTAAACATTTCATAGTCAACATATCTTTAACACAATCCCTCTAATCCAATTAGGGTGCCTTGAAAAGTCCTATCTTGAATTCCATGCTTCATTGTGATGGGTTCTGTGTGAGTGAAACACCCACTCAGCAAAGAGCTGCTGAGCACCTGCTCTGCTCCACAGCCCCTCCCCAGCTCTGAACTGAGCCCCAGCCCGGCCTGCAGCAGCGCCAAACCCGACACATCTGCCAGGGACAGCACCTTCAACGTTCACCCCCTGGAAACAACAGGGAAAACAACTCTTAATACAGAGGTTTTGCCAGCAAGGAACAAATTACTATGAATTAGCTTTATTTTTTAAATGTTCTCATGAAAATTGTTTGGACTGGTATTCACAAGGATGCATATTCACACTTAAAGTGATGGGCAAAGGATAGAACAAAACAGCATCCTCTTGTTGCTAAAATAAAGGACTTGCACTCCATTACTCCATCACAGAATAAAAGGATCCCATTAACATACCACTAGAGGAAAACAAAGGGAAAATCAAATTGCTAGCATCAGAAAATGTTCAACAAAAGCAGCAAAAAGTGGTTCTTCTGTATTTCAATAGACATTACAGTTTTGTTTAAAAAATCCATTGTGCAGAAAACATCACTTTATTGACTAAATGAGTTACTGGCTGATGTTAAAAGCATCGGGGGAGAATTTGTATGCAAAGTGCATTCTCACAATAATACCATAATTTATAAATGAGTTACAGATTTCTCTCAGATTTTAACAAGTCTATGATGCCCTTGGATGTCAAGGAGCTGCTTAAACAGTAACTTGTAGAAGTTACTGATAACTTTCTATACTGCACAAGAGGAGGATCTGCAATGCCTGAAACAAAAAAAATCATGCTTTTAACAGACAAAAACAATAATGGAGATTATTTCTAAAATTTTCTTAACTCTGCCCCTCAGAGTCTCTCTCCCCATCCTGCAACTCTTCATTTCATATCAGCACTCAGAGGTACTAAATTTGGCCCCAGGCACTCCCATTTCCTGCAGCTGGGACTGATCCTGCCTCCCAACACTGCTGGTAGGGTTTGAGCAGGACCTTGGTACAGGAGGCTCTGCTTGTGCATGGCTCATCCACCCCCCTGAATTTGGGGAGCCTGGCAGGAGTGAGCTGTGCATTAGTGGGGATCTCCAGGAATAACCTAATGGTGCAGCACACTGTGAGACAGGGCACACATCCAAGTTGTTGTGCATTTTAATTAGGTAAAGCAAGTGCTAAAAACTGCTTTGAAGGTCTAGATGTAATCCAGCAGCATTGGTTTCCCATATTTGGGTTTTCCTCCTGCCATCTCTCATTCATACACAAGCTATTTGATCATCCCTATCACAAGGGGAGGCTTAAAAGAGAAAAATTAAAAAAACTCCAAACTCAAACAACTTGTGTTGAGATGTAACTCAGTTCCTCCTCTAAAACGACAGAGCCCCTAACAAATTAATTCACAGCTTGGCTTTTATGGTACAGTAGGGCATGAAAATCATCAACTGGCTGCAAAACTGCTAAGTAAACCTAATTTAGGAGATGAAAACGTGTGAAATACAAGAGGCATCTCACAGATTGTAAAACGACATGTTTATTTAAAAAAAAAAAGAGACCAGGAAAAATAAGAAATGATGGCAGAGGATTGCAGCAACAGCCCAAAGGCTGCCTGGCTGTGGATGGTCAGAGATGCCCATGACCTGCACCCCCCAGGCCAGGGCAGCTGCTCACAGCCCTCAAACACCAAGCACTTCAGAGAGGGGGGCAGGAAAAAAGCCCCAGCAGGTTTGTTGCCGAAATAGTTCAGAACTTCACTATCCAGAGGGGTAGGGCCAGTAGGGACCCAGTGGCAGCAGCTGAGCACACAGGGGTCCAAACCCACAGCACTGAGAAGCAGGAGCCAGCCAGGCAGCAGCAAGGTCTCCTCTGAGTGCAGCTGCTGCTCTGCAAACACTCCTGTGAGGCTCTGCCTGTCAGGAACTGAACCTCCTCACAGCCTAAAAGCCAAACCCCCCGAAGAGTATTTTTATTTGAGCCAAGGAGAAGGAGAAGTATTACTTGTTAAGGCAAGGAGGTAGTTAAGGAGTAGCAGCAACATCATTCAGTTCATGTGCTGAATTCATTTCAGTCCACCTACTCTGCAGCCCTCCTGAAACCAATGGAGAATGGACAGTGTAAAATCAGTATCAAAAGAGAATTAGCGTGTCTGAGCCAAATTCTGCTTATGTTCCAGGGCTGAACAATCCCTGATCTATAAAATTTAAGATCAAATTTGAGCCTCTTTAACAGTCCCCCATTATGGCTAAAAGAATCAAAAACACCTGAGCTGCAATTTCTTTCAAATATAATTTAATTTCCTCTACCTTTATTTTGACATTAAAGGAATGATGAAAAATCTCTTCATATTATTTCTCAAGACACGACTGCTAGAAGGTGAGCTGTTTATCCCCACACCCCATTCGTTCTCACCCTTTCTCCCATGAGACTGGACCACCCTGACCTTATTGTCACAGCAAGTACCATCTTTATGAAAGAACACTTAATTTCTGGAATGAATTTTTATGTAAACTAATCCAATGTCTCCTGACACCGAATGCTTACTGCTCAACAGCACAACTTTCTTAGAGTTGAAGACAACATCTGAAATAGAATGCCAGTGATGGCAACCTTTTTATTAGAACAAAATCATTTTATAAATCCAAAAGTGAACCAGTAGGGAAAAGTTTAATATTATTGTAAATGAAGAAGTATTTAAAAGCAAAAATTATACTTGACACTGTAATTACATTGCCCTAGAGTATAATCTCAAAAGAACACAGAGATCTTTTGCCAAAGGTGATTTGAGTGTTAATATGAAACTCAACGTGGGCGCATTTTAATTACATATGTGCCTGCTGAGAACATATGATAGAGTCCAAAAAGCTAATTCACTGTCAGCATGACAGCAGGACCTAATATTAAATCCTGCACACTAAGTAAATTTTCCAGATTGCCAACTACTACACAAAAATAGTACACATTGCAAACGTGGTAATCAGCATGAAAGCAAAAATACAAAAAAAATATTGCCAAACAGAGTTCAACTCTGGGCCAGTAGTGGGTACAGGAAATCTCCCAGCAGTTCATCCTCTTTTCTTCAAAAGCAGCAATATTCAGTTGGTCCATGTCTAACCCTACTGACACCAGGCTTGCACTGACTTTCACAGCATAGATCCTCACTGGCACTGTAATCAAGTGGCACTGTTGTCTATAAAACTCTTTAGCAATATATAACAGCATTTCAAAGTAGATTTTAGTGTGCTTTTTTATTTTTTTTTTTTTTTTTTTTAAACCTAGCCCTAAATTTTCTTCATTTACAAGAAATTACTGAGTGATTTTGTGTTCTCACAAAATCCCTGACAGGTTTCTGGAACTTAAAAAAAAAAAATGTTAGGAGTCAGTTCATACCTCTTAATGCTAACAGGCATTTTGGTTTACCTTTAATTGTGGAAAAATTCATGCATCAGTCAGTATTTTCTGAGAAGAAAGAACCCAGAGTCACAAGGATGAGCTAAGCCTGGGGAAACAAGACATAACCACAATTCTGAAGGTAGCAGAGACCCAGCCAATACTTCTAACTGCATCTTTACCTGCTTGTTGCTTTACTGATGCATTATTAATTAATAACTACTGAGTGTTCCCAATAGAGCATTTTAAATAACAGCTGAATTTCTTTATGGATGATTATGAATCATAAAAGTAAGTCTGCAATGTTCAAAGCAATAAACAAGCCCAGGTAGGGAGCCTGAATTGCTACAAAAACTGCCCTTGGAAGCTTGAGGTTTTAGGGATGCTAAATGTCTCCTGAGTAATATTACACAATTTCCAGTCTAGCTTAATCCAATTAGTCTGAAGAAATGTAGGATTTCCTCTATTTTGCCTCAGCATAGGCAGATGCTGTTGGAAAGGGAGATGATGGCATTTTAGAAAAGCTGCAGGGTTGGTCTGGTTCACTGCTTTATCCAAACGAAGCTACACCAATTTAGGCCAGCTAACAATCCCCGTTTTCAGCTCTCAGCTCAGATAATGAAAAGAAAATTGTCAAATCACAATTATTTCTACACAAGATTTATGCAAATGATGAAAAATATTTCAGCAGCTCTGAAATGTATTATTCAGGGGTGATGCCAGGTTTTCACATTCTACTTGAATTCTGGACAAATTTACAAAGTACTGAAGGTGTACTTAGGGCACCTCTGTGGTTCTGCAGCTGGATAGGTTTAGGTATAGTTGAAATAAATTTGTAATGCTTTAAGATGAAAACCCACTTGGAGATTATATATTTCTATCTCCACCTCAAAAAAACGAAAAGCCTCCTACTATTTGAATAAAATTCAGCATTAGCTCTCAACAACATTGCTGCCTTTAAGGCAGACTACTACTATGCTTTTTCTTTCTGATATTTCTTTCTGTCTTCTAATCTTAATTCTTCTGCTTTATGGCTCAGTCCTTCTATAGGGATTCATAGAAAATAGACAGAATAACACCTTTCTTACTTTCAGATATTAAGATGGATCATTATTCCTCCTGACGTGTTAGAAGATATTTATCAGTTTGAGTTATGAGGCCCTTCTGACTGTGAAGACCTAAACATCGATTTAATGCCAACTTAAAGACTACTAAAAGTGTTGGAGATTGCATTAGATAAATAATTTAACAATAAAAGGTATATCAAGGCAGACATTATTGCAACCTTCCACCAATCAATCACCATTTTCCACGTTTATCCAATTTACATCTCAAGGCTCTGTATATCAAATTGCCCAGACATACACTACACAACTGAAATAACTTCATCATTGAATAAAATAGCATAGCCATTAAAATTCTCTAATATCAAGATAGCTGACATTATGTTAAATATTGGCTTCAGTTCCACAGGGTAATAAATTTTGACTTAAATCCAATCTGTCATGGATAGCTGATTCATAATGAAAAATTACTGTTTTGTCACTTTACCTTGGGAAATTTATTGTGGAAACTAATATAGCACCAGGCAGACTTTGAAATATATGATAAGTAAAACCACAGTTCCCTTCCTAAGCACCCTGAAACAAAGGGAACTGATTTGGTCTGGTACATAAACATCAGACATAAGGATAGCTACAAGAAAAGGAGAGAAAGAGAGAAAGAGAGAATTTTTCCTCCTTAAAGACACTGTACTTCAGCAAACTCCCTTAGGGAACTCAGAAAAAAACCTGTTATTTTTTTAACAAAATTATTTCAAAGTCTCTTGCTAAACAGGATTTAAAATCCACATAAATACTGACCTAACAGTAACATCACCACCCCCATTTCTCCTCTGCATGTGTCTGCAGTGCAGTTAAACACCTGATCTGTCCATGACATGAGGTGTCCCAACGAGCCTGTGGCACACCAAAGAATGAAACCCAGGTTTCCCCAGTATTAGTCCAGGACTTAAGTTCTGTTAGTATTTATATGGTTGGCCCCTGATATGCTGCAATGGAGCATATTCTTGCTGTCCCTCCTTAGTTGAGAGTCTTTAATAACTTCTAGAGCAATCACACTGCATCTTTCTTTTTCCTTCTTGAAGTGATCCTTCTGCTGGAATGGATTTCAGTAGAATTTTCTGAGTGGTTTCAAGTTTGCACAGTAGGGGCCCCCTAACATCACTGATTTATTTCCTAAAATTTTGCAGGCTGCAGCAATATAAAGCAAATATCATGACAACAGAAATATTTGCATGTTTGGCAAATTATGTCTACAAATGGCCACAAATGATTGAGAGAAATGAAAATGACTGAACCTGTGTGCTAACTGCACATTTACAATTTCAATTGTAAATGATGAAGCTGAATCTAGTGGGATTTCTCATTACAATTTCCGTTTTGATGACCAGGTTAGGAATGACAGAGATGTCTGAAGCTTCCTTGTAATATTCCTCATGAGCCTGTCAGAAGTGATTTTCTCACTTGTTTTTTAGGGATCTGCAAGGTAGAACATTTTCAGAATCAGACCTGCCATACAACTGTTCTTATTCCCAAATGCTGGATGGATGGGCTTTGCTTTGGACTATAAACTTCCATAGGCTGGTAAGACAAGAATCCCTACCTCTTTATCTTTGCTTAATTTAAATTTGCTTCTATAGGAGCAAAATTGTCTTGTTTATTTCTCAGTGAACTTAAAATTTTGGTGATAGATGTGCATAGAGACATTTTACGGTTCACTGATAAAGGTTACAGAATAAATTTACTGAAGTAAGACATCACTTAAGAGGGGTCAGCAAAGCTACTTTATTACATCAGTTAAACCTCTAGCTTACTTTGCTTTGAACACTTCACAGGAAGCTTGGGTTTGTGATCACCTCCTGGCAGAAAATTATAGATTTGTTTACAAAACCACATCAGCTCTGTGCAGCCTCCCTCTGCTCTGGCTTGGCAAATCCAGTATGTGTTATACAGAATTCTTTTCCACGTGTCTCTTGGTAGCTCTCCTCGCAATTCATCTCAGCCACGCCTCTCCTTAGCCATTTGTTTCTCTGGCAAGGGGACTAAATGAGCCAGGCTGGGTTTTCCTGTCCAGCTCTCCCTTCTGTTAAGGGGGTGTATCGCTCACAGGCTTTTGAATAAATGACCAAAGAAAATGACTTGTCTCAGACAGAGAGAATGACTTGGGGATAGATCCCCAAACCTGCTCAATGTCTCACAGAAATTCTTCCACAGCACCTACACCTCAGTCCCATGCAGAAGAGAAAGTACAAATGGATAAAACATATATTGCAGTAAATTTCTCTTTTGAACTTCCCTTTTCCTCTCTACTATTCAGTAAATTGCCCAGAATGAATCACAGCCCAGAAATAGATGAAGAACATGAAAATGTATGGTTCTGTTTAGTCATACTATTGTCGAGCTCCCCACTATTATGCAGCACAGTAACACACGCTGAGCTTTCAGTCTGAGAGTAGCAGGGTTTGCAACGCTCCGCTGCACAGCAATATCCATTGGCTGGCTGGAAGCCTTCATTTGCAATTAAAACCACAGGTGAGTACGCAGCCAGACTGCTTGAGCTGCTGTTTACAGCCAGTCACCAACAAAGGTGCATCCTCACCAGCAAAGTGTTTCTCTTACAACTTCTGAGTTACAGAAATTAATCAAGACTCCAACAAAACACTCCCATCATGGGCAAGGAAATATTCCACAAAAGAGACACAATCACCTTGCAACAAAGAGAATGATACAAGCCATTGTATTCTACTTACACCGAGGGCTGCCCTGAACTTCAGCTGAGGAGTGAGGTTTCCAATAGGATTTGTACAAAAAGATCCTTTTCGACTGACAGCTCTTTTTTGTGGTGCTCTCTGACAGGACCTACAACTGTTCCAGACTATTGGGGAGGGGGGGGGGGTTAGGTTGGATATTAGAAGAAGGTTCTTCATCCAGAGGGTGGTGGGGCACTGGATCAGGCTCCCCAGGGAGGTGGTCAGGGCCCCAAGGCTGGCAGAGCTCAGGGAGTGTTTGGACAATGCTCTCAGGCGCAGGATTTGGTTTTAAAAGGCAGAAAGTAATTCAGGCCTTCAGAAGAAATCCTACAAATTTCACAATTTGAAAGCACATACAATTGCTATTCAAATTATCTTCCAGAAACCACAGAGTTCAAGTTATTAGACAATGATTTTCCTGCAGTGTAATTTTGCTTTTTGGCTTAAATCTCCCACCATTTTCACAGTAACATTTGTGGATGAAGACAAATGGGTGAGCACTGAACACAAGAGGTAGTAGAGATGATTCAGCTTGCAGCAAGCCCTAGAAGAAAGGACTGAAAAATTCTTTGGCCTCCCTGGGGGCTGGTGAGAAAGCTAGAGAGGAAAAATGATGGACTTTTGCCATGGGCCTCTCAGTAGGGCCAGGACTTTAAACCAATGTCTTATTTTATAGTAAAACTAAAATGCTTCAGACTTTCCTGTGCACCCAACTGAGCCTGCTGGGGACAGCAGCAGGGGCTGGGAGATGGCAGTGCTCTGTTCCTCCTCACAAAGGTGCCAATCAGGAGTAACTTCTTAGACACGGCTAAGTGATAAATCAGTGAGGTACTGTGGATATTAAAATAGTGTGAGCAGTGAATCAGGGCTATTCACTTCTAACACTCAAACTATCAAAGACAAGCATTTACTCAGAGGACTAAATATACAACGAGCAATTTCAAAATCTTTTTCAAGGTTGCTCAGCTACAGATTCTTGTCATTCAGTTTTTCTATGGAAGTCATGATTACCCACGGAGAAAAAAGATGGATGTTTTAAAACTACCTTCTGCATAAGAAATACTTGCAACAGAAACAAATTATGGCTTGGAAACTTAAAATGGCAATAATGTCCTGTAAGACTGGCTTCATGCCTAGATTGCTGGCATTTTAATTCAGAGTTAGAACTCTTAAACAACTCTTCCTCATTTCCAGGGGAAGCCATTACAAACCAGCGATCTCATAAAGCTCAGTGACTCCCAAAATACATCAAAGAAATGCACTCTTTCAAAAACCTTCCTGAAACAGGGTGCATTCCCTTTAATTATATTTTTAATACTGCAACAAACTTTGTATATATTTAAGGCATTGTTTCAAGAAAGCACAAAAGAGGAAAATTCTTTGCCTCAGCTCAGGAGGAAGAAATTAAATGTCAATACTTTCCCCCCCAATTTTTTTAAAAGTAATATACTCAGTGCCACTGGCCTCAAACTAAACTGTGGCAGCCTTGAGCTGCCGCTAGCATGGCATTTCTGGAACATAACACTTCCCCATTCTCAAAATAATAGTTCATCAGCTGCAGACTCCCATGAAAACTGAGTATTTGCTAAGCAATGGTACCTAGAGAAGTGCAATAGTTAGAAAGACAGAGCTGAATCTATGCTCCTTTGTCCTTGGTGGCATTTTAGGCTTAAACCAAAATGCAAATCTAAAAGATGCCTGCTTACAATTAGTACATTACACTGACACCCTAACAGTTTCATTATGGCTGGAATGTCAAATTAGAAAAGAATAACCTTGAAGCTTAACTCAAGCTCAGTCCAGTACTAATGCACACAGCTGCTTACTTAGCATTGAAAAAAATTAAGATAATTAGACGCCATATTTCCTCTTCAGGGTCTGTCAACTAAAATCATCATAATTGGTCCACTCCAGAGGTCTAACAACCATTTTATATGAAAAATATTATGTATGAAAAGGAGCAGGGCTCAAGTTTTCCTTGTACAGGGGGAAGTTGGGTTTGGTGCTCTTGTTTTGAGTTGGGTTTCTTGGTCCTTCTGATTCTTCTCCCCACTCTCCCCAGCTCATACCTTCATACCAACAATTTTCTTTCGCCATAGCTGTATTTGACTTTCCCCACCAACACTGTCCACACGTTTCAGGATCACTGGGAAGCATTAACAATCACTTAAGTACTTTTCTTTCATCTCTGCACATACACAGTAATCTTTATCAAAATATTCACTGAGCTTCTGCTACCCTGACGCTCTCTTCCCAGGAGGTTTGCAGCAAGGACACACTAAGCCATTTGCCTCTCCCACGCTTGCACACACTCCCCCTTTAATGCTCCATAAAATGATAACATTTTCCAAAACAGAGGCTTGGTGAGAACTAGGACTGCTGACCATAAATTTTCAATCTCTTCTGCCCCCCACTCCTTGTGTCATGTATTGCTCCCAGCATTTCCTTGAGATGCCATGTGCCAGATGATTTCTTCATGTCTGCTCTCGGGGACCAATTCTGCAGTCTCCAGACCCACAGGTGATCAGATAGGCCTGACGTGGAGAAACGTGACCAGACAGTAGCATCACGAGAAAAAAACAAGAGGAACAACAGGCTGATTTCATTCTCCCACTTCTAAACTTGCAGATGATCTTGACAGGAGCTATCTGTATTTAAATGAAAGTATTAATTGGCACAGATGCCCAACAATTCTCCCCTCACTGAATTTCTTCTAAAACCGAAGCTGTCTATGCAAGACAGCGCTGACAGAGCCAGGCTGTGCTCATCACAGCCTTATTTTTGGAGGAAGAATCCCTCAGCTCTGCAATGCTACAATCTCACACATCCCTGAGAAACAGCAGTCCCCTGTGTTCTACAGGGCAGCTGTCCCCAGAGGTACAAGGAGACAGCAAAACAGTGTCATCCTAGTTTGGGGTGCCAAGGACATTTCTAGCAATTCCAGTTCCCTTACAAGATGTACGCATTTCTTCCTTCTGAAAAGAAACTTGTCCAGTTTCTGACCCACTGGCCAGATCTAGTTCCTAAGGATAATTCATTCAGTTGGCCCTCTGCACAGGGGACAAATCAGGTGTGAGCAGGGGACAGTTCTGTCAGCTCTTACAGCAGGGTTGCCTCATCAGTCCCTTCAAATGTCCAGAGTCACCCCCAGCAAGGCAGGGGCTGTCTGCATGCCCAGACTGGAGCCAGGGGTTCGTGTGCCCTTTGGGTCCATGCACTGATGCATTTCCATCACTTAAATGAGAGACTGCATTCCTCATCCATGCAATGAGGTAGGGCCCATCTTCAGCCAGAACAGCAAAGTATCTTTTTATTCCTTCCATCCCAGTTTTAACTATCCAAACTTGTACATGTGGCCATAATAAAAGTTAATCAGAGAATCACTGGCAACATACTCCCTTCCTGAGATCTCATTTTTCTCCTGACAGTGCTACAGCTTCACTGATTTTATTAGAGTTGGTTCTGCTTCACACACGTAAGGGGAGAGACACATCACTTATTTAATAAATTCATTTAGCCTAAAATGCAAGTACTGAATCTTGAAACGGCCCATTATAATGAAAGCAGTGCTGGAAACATGGTTTCCAGAACAGAACACAATCTCTGTACATGGTGTAATTACATCTTAGCGTTCTGCAGAATACCAGTGCATGGCTTAAATGCTATTAATTGTAAGCAGTTTTGTTCCACAGGATGTTGTTTGCTGATAACTACTCAATTAGGGTTATTTTGCAATTAGTCTACTCACAGTAAATTTACTGCAACCAGAGTCATCTGTGGTGCAGCAAATTAAAATGCTGTCTGGGCTGCATGTGCAGTGGCTCTTACATGCTCCTTAAACTGTGTATAGCTCACCACAGTGATTCTGTCACACTAACAGAGTAACACACAGGAAAGCAGCAGCAGCAGCCAATGTCATTTGGAATCCTGAAACCAGCAGAAAATGACAAATCTGAGGTCCAATGATCTGTAGATCAAACTCAGTGAGTCCAAAAATGCACTGCCAAAACCTTAAAAGCTAAACAAACCACACATTTATATGTCACTGTGTGCATACACATGCATATTGAGCAGATGAAATCCTCTATTTGCTTCAATACAGCTCCCATTCTTTTAAAATTCTGTAGAGGATGCTCTCATTTCCATGCCTTGAAGAGCAGCTCTGCTCCACCCCATAAGTATTTGGCATCTTGTGGCTTATCCTCTCCCTTCCTGCGAATCACACCTCTTTCTGCTGAGTGCTTTGAAGTCATCAGATAAAAACATTATGGACATTCAGATTGCTATTACCTGTGTGCTGTTGAGTAAGCAGAGCTCCAGAGCCCTTTTATCTCAGTTCAAAAACCGAAAGGTTGTGTTTTCTAAAATGAAATGGAAAATTTTCTTCCCGGCAGCCTCTAGGAAGCTGAAAGCACTTGCTTCAGTGTGCCAGAGTAGCATTATCAATAAGCAACTAGGGAGAAGGCAGTCTGATCTGCAAAAAACTCTTTCAGGGCTGCTAAATTATTTGGAATGAGGGAAGCTTGATTATTTTTCTACTTTATTGTAAGTTGGGTTTACCCCACAGGGATGAAGGTAGCAGAAAACCTGTTTGATGTAAAAACTAAGAAAAGACAACAGAAACACCCATGGGAAACAAATCAGGATCACTTGAGGCTCTCTGCTTTCCTAGGGACTTTTCATTTGCTAGGACTACATCTTAGAAACACTTCTCAAAAAACTCTGCTATGTACTTTGGTCTACCTATGGCCATAGATCTGGGTCAAGAATAGAGCCAGCTGGGTAATCAATGATAAGGATTAGGCCAGAGTCTCCCTGGGGATATGGCAGCTGAGAGAAGCTGGCCCATGGGAGCCCTGGTGCAGATACCACCTGGAACTGTGCCTGTGATGATTCCTGACCTGGGGGCAATGACCACGCAGGTATTGTGCTCTGTGTCCCTCCAGCAACCCTGCAAGGCAACGGGTGCAGAGCTGCAAACCACCACGATCACATGGAAGTGAAAAACAGAGAACAGGGGACTGAATCCAGCCACTGGGTGAGCAGCAAGGCTTTTTTTCATCTCAGGAGGAGGACAGGAAGTAGAATCACAAATTCAAGATCGTGTTCAAATGTGGAATTGTGTAATTTCAATTGCAGTGCTGCCTGTTGCTGTTGGGCAGGGTCAGGGGCACGGTGGCTGTTCTAGGACTGTGCTCCTGTCCACAGTACTAATGGATTCTGCGGGGGTAAAGTGGCACAGACCAGGTCACTTGTGCTTTGTTCAAGGGGATTTTATCTAGGTACATTGTGATGGGTATTTTAAAGATAAGAATTCTCATTTAAACTTCTGCTTCTTCCCAGTATCTCTGCACAAGAAAGGACCATGTGTGATGATGGACAAAGAAGGGAGGCAGCTGTTGCCCATCCACTGACAGCTCTGGTGAGCAGAAGGGAGTCTGGCACACCAGGAGAATCAGTGGCTGGAGTCTGGCCTGTACAGGACAAGGCCAGATTCCCAGCAAGGAATCATCTGCCACATTGTCCACAGGTTGCTGATCTCTGTACCGTGTCTACTGAGAAGAAAGGAACTCCCCAAAGGATGTCTCCCTGTACCTTCTCTCAACCTGCACAGGGCTGGATTTGCTATTTCCTCATCTAAACTTGTGCTGAACCTACACTTCCCCTCTTATATTTGCTGAACTCATTTTCCCCAAAACATACTTCTACGAAGGTCAAACGTTCCCCTCTGAGCAAAGGGAGACTTGCAAGCTGCCCACTGCCCTGCTCCCAGCCATGACTGGGTAAGGCTGCACCTACAGCCTTTGACACCACCCTCCTGTGCCATAGCACTTGTGCCCTGTTTTCAGGACCAGACTGCAGGGACATGCCACCTCACCTGCTCTGCAAGTCAGGTGACTGGTGAAGGTGCCATGTCCTGTCCTACTGCTTCAGCAGCAATGCCCTTAGAGGGACTGCAGCCCTCATGCAAATAACACCTGTACATCAGATAGGGGACATCATGCTCCTGATTTTAACAATACTTTCTTTTATCACCGAAGATCCTTATAATCAATATAATCACTTCTTTTGCCTGTTGCCTTTGGAAACAATAAAACACTTTAAAAAGAAACAGCTTGTATGATCCTTTTCTCATTGATAACCACTGAAGTAAATATATCACTTAACATTTATGACAATCCAGCTGGCTGGAGTTCTGTCCACGATTGATAGCTACACTTAGCAGCGTCATGGTTTTGATCAGCTGAGACAAGATCCAAGGGATTAAACGCTGGATGACATCTCAATGGAAACCACAGTACTGGGAACACGTTTATATGTTGGGATAATGGATGAATGTGCTGCTCAAATGCATAAATATTTATACTTCACAGTTTTGCTGAAAACAGACAGGAAACCTTTGCTCAAACCAAGCTGACAGGAACAACACTCACATGCTGAACACACAGACTCAGACCCCAGATGTCTGACTGCTGCTGAAAAACACCAGATCGCTTTTTTAATACATCAAGTGCCAAGGCCTCTAGCCACATCTCCCCCTACCAGCAATCCCACCAATGGGGTCTCTTACATCCCCAAAGCTGATGTCCAGTACTTCACAAACATCTCCTATAACCAAGCTCAACTCCTCTCAAGGACCAACAGAGTTGGTGAAGTCACCTTTTGTGAGGGATGGAGTCTCTTTGTGAGTGAAGAACAGCAGCATTTATGTTCTACAGCGGAAGGAGAGATATGGGACCACAATGCACTGAAACTCAGACAATGTACCTTTAACAGGGCTATACAATTCAAGGGATCTACCAAATTATATACATACAAGGCCTTCCAGTAATTACTTGGTGCTTTAAGTTTTGGGGTTCCCCCATGTCTGTCTTAACAGTTCTGTGTTCAGACATCTGGGAAATGACATCAAGGTCTGGATCTCCTCCATAGGTTTGGTGACCCAATCTTGTCCCACTCCACGTGTTGCTGCATTACCACTTCCCCACAGCAAAGCTCCCAAATCTGCTCTAGAGCATACTTGTATGGAACACAGGATGTCCGGACTTTCTGCCAAGAAATCTGGCAGTTGAAGTGGTTAACTTCAGCTGTCAGCATGGCAGGAGGAAATAACCTTGAGGCAAAGAAAAATCAACATTTCCCACATGTATCCATCTGGCTAGGCTAACATGTCTCTCAGTTATTCTTTTTAAACAAGTGTCACCACTTAAAATAAAAAACTAAATGAAACTCAAGCTCAGCAAACCTAAAAATTTTAGACACAATCTTTTTGCACCTAATTTTTTAATGTGGTATATATCCATACCACATGAGTTTTACCTAAATTAATCACATTTGGACATTTCCAGCATTTTTCAAGCCATATTTGTAGCTACCAGTTTTCCTGAGAACTTCATTCTGACATTACAATGGAAGCATTTATACCAATGTGCTATGTACATACATGCTGAAAGGCTTCAAGTGTAAAGCGCGACACTGTTCTTGGTTCTAAGACCACACTATTATCCTGACTGCAGGGCATAAGAGATAAATCCTGTATTAAGTAGAGAAGCAGTAAATATTTCTTGAGAAACCTGTTTTTAAGAACAGTAGTTGTTTAAAACTTCTGGAAAGTCACCCTGCATCCCTGGGAGACAGATTACAGAGCAGGGCATGGAACCACAGGTGTATGCAAAAGTGCAGGGTCTGCCCACAACGATGACAACACACCTTCCAGCTCTGGCCAGGATATCACTTGCATATTTGTATACATTTACTAAAGGGTACATTTACCTACACAAGATTTATAGCACTGATCCCATTTCTAGGACATCTTCTTGATTCCAGCAGTGTAACAGAGTGCTGCAAGGTGCTGACCTCCCTCAGCTTTCTCACAGACCACAGCTGACTGCTTAGGGAAGAAGGGGGAGGAAGAGGGAGGGAATAGCAAGGACATGCTTATCACAGAGCGTTCCACCAGTGGCACCTCATGGGCCCTCAGCAGTGCCCAGGTGTACTCACTGACGCTCATCCTGTTACTGATGGCTGCTTTTGCTCAGTTTTTAACTCTACTGCTCTTCTCTTCAACCTGTACTGCCTTTACTGCCCCTCTTCCCACTGAACACCATGTCTTCTGCCTGCTCCATTAATTCTTTGTCTCCAGTGTCTGCACACCCAGCTCAACAATCTGGAGTACTACTGTGATAAGAAAGGGAGAAAAAACACCAAAAGAGACATGGCAAAAAACCAAAACAAAACAGTCACAGATGCACTGGGGTGGGGAATGGGGGTGCTCAGACTACTCATACTGGTAATATACACCATCTAAATTAAAAGCCTAAGAATCCTGTTACAGGAAGATGGGCTTTTTTGGATACATTCTCTGGGGCAGCTCCTCTTTTTCACTGTCTGTACAGGGAATTTAACCTCCTAATCTCCTAATAGCAACACTACCCTTCTCTCTACCACACCTGAAATCACCCTGCAGTAACCACTGCTTTGTGATGGTGCAGTAAACAAGCCATTAGAGGATGTTCCCAATGAAAGGAACTAAACATCCCCTGGTTCCCATGGATCCCCATGATTATTCTAGTCTCAAAGCAAGAGCTGTTCTCTGGTTTATAAATCCCCTGTGCACTTTCAGCTTGGACAAAGACATGGCATATCCTTCTGTGCATGACCAATTACAGGGTGGGGTCTCTGGACTGTTGTATAGACAAACACTGCTGTGGGTAATGCTGCTCCTTGATCAATACCCACTTTGATCAACCGATCAATGCTACCTTTTCCAAAGGCACTTTACTCTATGGAGAGCTTATAGCTGAATGAATGGTGGCACATGAAGCACTTCTAGAAAAGTAGAAAAAGGTCAGCTCGGACATGCAAACTGACAGCAAGCTGAGAGGTAACTCGTGATCTGAGGCATGGAGAAACCAAAGCAACAAATCAAAGCTTGGCTTAGGCCAGCAGAGGTAACTGGCTCTCCAGCAGTGATTTTGAAAATAACTTTTGCTGATTCAAGAACATTAAAAATAGAAGTCAGCCACAGAATTGGATTTTCCCTATGCTTTTGGAGTTTTTTAATATACTTCTGATAATTACCTGGGTTATCAAAATGCTTAGGACTCCACTGTGACAGAAAAATAGCCATACAGCCATAACAGCAATGCCACTCATGTGTTGGTTAGCATAAAGCTCCAAAATTCACAATGGCTGTTCTCCGATTACCAAAATGCACACGACTCCTGCACAGCATAGCAAGATTTTGACTATGCTTCTCTGTGTCTGCAGATTAAGAACCAAAAGAAACAGGAGTAGCAATTTTATTGTGCAGTAAAAATCTGGTGGAAGTGAATTCCACAGGAATCCACCAGGGATCTTGTGACACCCATATAATTCCCTGTTAAAATCATCCTCAAAGCCTCCCTTGTTTTCACGGACTAAGTCCATTACACATTCCTGCAATAAAGCCATTTTTGTCATCAGGCCATTTCAATTCCACAGAATGCTTCCCCCAAGACAGTGTGTCCCTTCTCCATCTCCCAGCTTACCCTCCAGGGCACAGAAACGTGTCACCTGCTCCGGCATCAGCTTCCCCAGCTTGTGCTGGCAATAAACGTCGGCGATCTCCTGGCGGCACTGCTTGGACTTGGCGCGGGACATGGCCGAGATCGCCTCCTTGCCCGTCACCTCACACCTGGGGGCTGTCATACTTCAGTTCAGGGGAGCTGTTCTCAATTTTCTGTAAAAGATGCTGTGTGGGAGACCTGTCAATCTCCTTCAGATTGTTGCTGTTGCTGCCGTTTTTTCCCAGGTGATCACTGAACTGCACCACCTCGTTGGAGTTCTTCCCCAGCAGCAAGTTCTCCTTCATCCTTTCCTCTTCCAGTTTCTTCCTCAAGTGCTCCTTTTGTTTGCTAAGGGGTTTTTTCACCAGCTCAGACTGGTGTTTTTGCCTCTGAGTCCTGGGAGCAAAGTTACTGTTATCAATAGTTTCAAAGTCCTTGGGGACTGAATTTTCATTATTGCTGTCGGTTCGCATTTTCTCTTTCGGTCGTGGGAAAAATAGCCATCCTATACATGGGGAGAAAAATTAGACTCATCTTACTAGAACAGTTACATCCCATGCATTACAAGCATTTCTTACATGAAAACACAGATCAATTACAACCCCACACACTGCAGAAAATCCCTGTGTTGGGCTTTGCTGCAGACAGAAGCTGAGAGGCCTCTGGGGTGCCCAAGCCACCTGCCCTGGCATCTCTTCTTCACTGGGCCAGAGTCCAAGCCCTATCTCAGATGGAGCAGGGAGGTTTCACACAGGTTTGTGAGCAGTGATTAACCAGACACCTTACCCTGACACCATTAAATATCCATGAGAAAAAAGACACATGCTTCAAGGGAGCAAAAGCAGGTCCTTCAATGCTTTCCTTCACTCCTTGTGATTAACAATCACAGGTTGTTTGGTATCCCAGAACTGCTTTGTTGCTCTGCAGAAAGCACCACCTGACTGCTGCCTTTGCTCCAGCTGTGGAAACTTGTGGGGGACACAGTTTTTAGACCCATGGACATGGAAATATCTCTGTTTGCAGAAGTGAACAGCAGCAGATAAAATCAATGATTAATGGTTACTAAAACATTTGAAGCCAGGAGTAAAAATATTGATAGACTTTTTGAGTTTGTCCTGTTTCCTTTCTAATTGTGGAACACCTACCCAAAAATCAGAGACTGGGAAATGACAGCATCACTAATGATGACTGATGGGAGCATCTTTTAGCACCTATCAACCACATTTTGTATTCAAAACATTTTATCAGCACGAGCTAACTGCTTCTTACACCACTTCTGGGAGGAGCTATTTAACAGTCAGGGTTTGCAGAGAAAGGAGAGGGAGATAGTGACTTATCCCAGGCCATGCAGGGAGTCAGTATCAGTCTGACCTCTGAAGCTCAGCAGTGGGAAATGTTTGAATAGTTTATTCATTTGAAGAAGTTGTTTAGTGAGTGAATAAAGTGTTTCTCTCTCCATGAAAATGTCTAGTTTGCAGTGAGTTTGAGCTGTCAGACACAAATGAATGCAAAGGAGTTTTAAAAAAACCCAACAACCCCAAACTACTCACAAACCAAAATACAAACTTTTTCAAACAAACAAAATACTTCTAGTTTGGGGAGAAATATTTTTCTTTAAATAAAATTCTAACATTTAAGGGAAAGCATAAAATAAATTTATTTTCTTGGACTTACTTTAAGGAAAAGAATAGCATTTATACAGAAACACAAGTTCATTTAAGTAGAAAAAGACTTTCAGGATCATGAAGCCCAACCATTAATCCAGCACTGCCAAGTCCACCAATAAACCATGTCCTCTAGTGCCACATCTACACAGCTTTTACATCCCTCCAGGGATGGTGACCTGACCCCTTCCCTATTCCAGTGCTTGACAACTACAACACCTTCCAAAAATAAATTTTTCCTAATATCCAATCTAAAGCTTCCCTGGCACAACTTTAGGTACCTCCTCTTGTCCTGTCACATGTTACCTGTGAGACAAGCCCAACCCTGAGCTGGCTGCAGCCTCCATTCAGGGAGCTGTACAGAGCCATAAGGTCTCTCCTGAGCCTCCTCTGCTCCAGACTGAAGAATGCCCACTCCCTCCACTGCTCCTCACAGGGCTCATGCTGCAGCCTCTTCCCCAGCTTTGCTGGTGTTCACTGAACACCAAAGAGAAACAAAATAAACAAAACATAGTTTCAAGGCAGCCTTCATTCCCAGGAATGACCAAACTAAAATAAAAAAATTACTTTCAGAGCCTGGCTCCCACCACTTGTCCTGTATCTTCAACAGATCTTCAAAGAAAAACACAGACTGTCTTCTTCAATAAACCTTTTCTAAGGTCTCTAAGGCAATGCCATGACAGCATATTTCTACATATCTTGGCAACATTCTCATACAGGCTCACTCTTGCTAAATTATTTTTATCTTCAAATTTAAGAAAAAAAAATCCGAATCTGTAAAGCAAATGCATGTTGATAAAAGGGGAAGGAAGGGAGAGGAGATGTTTGCTATTGGCTCTTCACAGTAATTCTTGGCACTGGCCTGCACCAGAGCAGCAGGCACACACCTCCCCTGCCCTGGGGAGTGCAGAGCTCTGCCTGCACCCTGCCCTCCTGCTCCTTCCAAACCTCTCTGGAGCATGACAAGTGCCAAAGGATGAGGTGTGGGCACGTTCTTGTTTCCACCAGCATCTGACACTACACTCGTGGGATGTTTCACTCGGAATCTTTGCTCTCCAGTTTGCCCCCCTGGGCCAGGAGTGCTGGACAGGCTGTGCACTCCCCTGGGACTGCCAGACTGCAGCTCCAGGCGCTGCAGCAGTGACTCCCCAGGCTGGGACACAGCACAGAGCTGTGATGAAGCCTCAGGAGAAAAAGGCAAAGCAAACAGCAGATTTATTGGTGTATGGTTCATCTCTTTAAACTATTTTCCTCCTTCAAGTGCTTTGCCCCCTCTGGGAAATGCTTCTCCAAGTCTACACGCTGGAATCTGAAAAAAACCAAATTAATTCTAAATGCTTCCAAGGCAGACACAAAATGAAACCGGGCCACAACTCTTCCCTGCCTGCAGGGACAGTGAACACCACAAAAACTCCCACCACACAGGACACCCAGTGTCTGCAGGACATCTCTGTGAGAGGAGCAGGGACTAAAATTAAAGCAGGGTCTGTACAACAAGTGTATAACCAAGAGCTATAGATATACATTGAAACATAAGGACACAACAAATACCCCAGCTGGAAAGTCAAATCCAGCCTCATGCGATCCCACACCTGTTGGTGCAAGTGTTAAATGCCACAAACCCCGAAATCTCCACCCACCTTTGATCTGCATTTCCCTCTTGACTGCTTTCACCAAAGCCAAGCGTGATTTTCACAATACAATATTTCAAGATAGGCTCCACACGTGAGAGCAGAACGTACACGTTTGCAGTGCAGAGGAAATGAAACTCAGCACTCCAAGCTTAGAACAGCAGCAGCTGCTGACTGTAAGTTGTGTTCATTTGTGAAGTTCAGGGGTACAAGCAAAAAGCAGCACATCAGGTTTTCAGCTGACTACAGGAAGATGGGTTTTACTCACTCTGCAATACTCTATTTTTACAGTGCTGGATTAATTGCAGATTTTATTTGTCATGGATGTCTAAGACACTGAAGACAGGGCAGAGTCAACTCACAGAAAGACAATCTGGAAACCAGGCAATCCCAGTTCTGACAGAAACCACGGGACATACATCAGCAGGTTCACTGTCTGAATCATCATTTTTTTCAACTTTTATCAAGCTATTTCTTAGCAGCACCTCCTTATCTCCGTGCTTGCAAATCACTGAAAAAATGGAAGGCCATACCAGGACCAAACGAGAAGTGTAAGCCTATTAATACAGCCCCTATATGTCCACAGCCAAAGATGAAAGCAGTATTTCAAACCAACACCTAACTACTATTGAAAGCACCATTTTGGTCTTTGCAATAGAGCAATTCTCTCTAGACATAGACTAGAAGAGGCTCTATTCAAAATCTGTTCATTTGAGAGGCCACCTTATTAAACTACTCAGTATTCCAGGTGTCACACACAACACGTGCCACCCAAGAGCACATATTTCACCTGTGCCTCTCCTGCAGCCCTAACCTCTGCCAGTTTGAAGCCATCCCCTCTCATCCAATTACTCCATGCCCTTGCTAGAAGTCCCTCTCCAGCTCTCTTGCAGCTGCTCCAGGTACTGGAAGATGCTATAAAGAAACCTCTGGAGACTTTGCAGCACGGTATTTCCAAGATGAAGTGTGACACTGCGGATGTCTATCACAGAACACAGGCCTATGAGAAGGATTGCCACAAGCAGAAATGTTCTGTCCTGACTTTATCTGGTTCTCAGAAGATACAAGGAGAGGTTAACTGCAGAGTACTCCATGGCAAGAACCCTGGCAGGGAGAGTTTTAATGACTGTGGGGCCTCTTCTGAGTGTGTGCAGGCTGCAGTTCAGGAATAACAAGCAAATAATCCAAAACTGGGAAAGAACAGTCTGTACCCAGGAGCTTGCATGAGATCACTGCCAATGACATACTGATTATCATTGATGCTAAAAACAGTATTATAATATTAATACAAAAATAACATTTTAAGCTCAGAGCCATTTTATATAATGTGAGAATTTGAATTCTGCTCCAAATTCTGCTCCCTGTTGAACACAGATTTTAATTCTCCAAACTCCACCTCTGGTGTGTTTTATTAAAGTTTGTCAGACACAATGTATACTCTTTGGTGTACTAGACATTTCATCTGCAGTAATTGAGGGTTTAGGGCTTAGGTACTCTGAGCTTGATTGAATTCAAAGTCCCATCTATCTCAGGAGGGAAAACCTGGGTTTCTGCAGAGACTTTGCAATCTACTGAGGAAACCATGGAATAAATTGCTGCTGTCACCTATTACAGACCCAACAACAGCTGATTCTGTCACTGCACCTAGCACAAATACAGAGAATTTGGAAGAACTTCACAGCTGTCTGTAATGACAAATGGATTTTAATGACAGCCTGTTAGCACTCTCAGAGGCTTTTGCAAGTACAACTCACAGCAGTTCAGGCAGACCCAGGTAAGTTTGCACACCTGCAGATTGCCTCTCTTCACGTTTTGCTCGCCTGTATTTGCAAGGCACACATTTGCATCCAAGATAAGCATGTTCAAGCATAAACAGGCATTTGGAGTTCCCCAGGTCACAAATTCTCCTGTACTCTTTCGGGTACAGTTCTGAGTCCTGCATACTGAAGGCAGCAGGTTAAAGATAAAGACTATGGCTCCAATACTGGGCATGGGAAACCTCCAACAAGCCAGCCCTGTCCCAGTGGGGCAGCCCACTGCAGGATCAGAGTACACTGCAATGCCATAGGTACAACTCACAGTGTCCCACTGCCCCTGGAAGGAGTTCCTCTGCCAAGAGCCCGGATTAGGCAATAGGACAATAGGACAGGTAATTTTTGCAGTACGCAAAAAGCCACCACTAGACCAATTTCAAATCTGCTTTCAGAGAGTGCACCTAAAGTGCATGTAAATCAGCAGAGACCCGGACACCAGCAGCCATCAGCAGCCATCAGCAGCCAGGGGTGTACGAGCTCTGCAGACAGCAAGGGCACAATGGCTGGGGCTGAGGGATCCAGCTCCAGGCACCAAAGCCATGGGAAGAGCCCACAGGGTGCAGGCAGGCACTGCTCCAGCATCACCTGCCCCACACCTGCAGAGGCACAGCGCTGCTGCAAGGCTCCTTCTGCACAGCCTTTGTAGGGAACCTAACAGAAAACCCTAATCAGTTCACAAAGGCACACAACAGGAACTTGCATTTATCTGCCAGAGGTGTTCACTGCACTGTGCAGAGCACTTCCTCCTGACAATAAAAAAATGCTCCCTTCTTAGGAAAAGTTATTCACTGTACCATTTCTTTATCAACAAACTCCTATAAATACTATACAGATGGATGGACCATGTGCAACCAAGCTCTGAATTGCAAATGTTCACAGTTACAGTTTATCTGACAACTCATTTTCTCCCCAGCATGGAAGGATTTGCTGTCTTTTTGTACTGAGAACATATTCTCATATTCTTCCTCTGGCAAAGCTTGGAACCTCAAAGACACAGCAAAACAAACCAGAAATATGCACATGCACACAGAGAGCAACAACAAAACACACAGATCTTCCTCTAGATACAAAGTACTGGGCAGGCTGGCCTTGAGGACCAGCTATAACTCAAACACCTGTACTATAAAAAACTATATATTTTTCCTCCTTTCACAGAGTAAAGCACCCAATTATTGACCTCTTGTGAAAATATGCAATGCCTGGGCAGTCATAAAGGCTCAGACACAGCTGAGGCCCCCAGAGCTGCGGCAGGTACTTGCTGCTTTGCCAGGGTGAGCTGTTCAGGATCCAAACTAGTTCACAGCTCCCAGAGGTGGGGAATAGCTTCAAAATCTGCATCACATGTCAAAGCCTCAGAGACCTGGTCAGCTTTCACAGCACCATCTATTTTATCTGTCCTGTGACCAAGAAGAATTTAAACAGAACTATGAAAAGATAATCAAAACAAGGTTCTGTTCAATATTAATCACAGCTGTGACATATTATTTTGTAGTGTTTGTTAATTATTGAAATAAAGACACCTTCCAATTGCCAGAGGAGTCAGATGATGGCATCTCTACAATAAAATCTTTTTTTTTTTTTTTTTCCTGCTCTTATCTTTGTGCATTTGTGGGCTGTTTCTTAGTTGAAATCAAAACCTTTTGCATTCAGAACTACAAACTTTATGCTCTGGTCACCCCACTGTCTCCTGTCCTACCACACTCACATCTCTCAAACTGTAAAACCACCACTGCTCTGCTTGAAGCCCTCATGCAGCCACATGGATGCAGAGCAGACATCCCATCGTGCCATCACAACGAACAAGAAGTTGGGAACTTTAATTGAAGATGTGGTTGCTGTACCATGAGACCCTTGGAAAATGAGTACTTTTGGCAGGTTTGAACAAAAGCAAGGCCAAAGACAGCAGATGGAAGAACGGCAGCAGATGTTAATGTAGTTATATTTTTCCATATGTTTTTCTGTTTTGCTGTAATAAGTACATTGTGCTTTAATTGTCAGTGGCTGAAGACTTAGAAGAAACATTTTGTGAGAAATATATCATGTTACTTTATGCCTTTCATTAGAGAGGGTGATGCAAAAGGTGAAAATAGGTTTATTGACTTGCAAGCTGGCAAAGATGAAAGATGTACTTGCCTCAAACACAGCGCTTTCTGTTATGTAAAATAAAAATGGGACAAAGCAATAATTTGGGTTTAAAAGGAAGATTCTGGTACTTGAAGAAGTACAAGTCCTTCAGGTACAGCACTAACAGATACAGGCACAGGCAGCCCAAAACTATTGCAACATTTGGCATTTCAAAATGCAGAGAAACAGATGGACCACCACAAAGTGCACAGGGGACCCCTCAGTGGAACATCTGCATTGGTAATTGATTGCCTGGAGGGCTATTTTCCCCTTCCTTTCCAAAACTGTTGCCATCCATTTTTACTTTTCCTTAACACCAATTTAAGCAGTGGGATCCAAAACACTATAAACAACATTATAAAAACATCATTAATAGAAGTTGCTTTTATCCCTTTTTACAAACATACATTAAGGGAAGATGTTATGGTTTGAAATTGAATGAAAACAGCTTCAAAACTTTGGCTGCTTTCCTCAAAAGAGTTTTTCTGGTTTTTGCTAACATGTGACTTACTTTCCAAGTGATTTAGATGAGGGAGTTAAATAATATTGCATCCCTCAAGAGACCAGATTTTCGCATTTGTTCCAGCTTAGCACAGTAACTGTACAAAAAGCCGTAATTGTATCAACAGTAATTTCAGATGTTCATCTGGTTTTTTAAAAGTCTGGGATACTGCTAGAGGGAGCTGTGAAAGCACACATCCATAGTGCTTCTAAAATTGACCACTTTGTTTTGTACTAATTTTAACTTCTCAGGAAAGTTTGGACTTTGACAGCACAGGCCAGTCAAATGAATTCAATCTGTAACAGATTTATATATTTGATTTATAACCAGTAACTGCCCCCACTTTATGCATTCTGTTCTCTTTCAAATGGCACTGAACCTCATTGAGACTCCAGACTCAGGCACAAGCCCTGCCTTTGGCCAAGGTCCCTCCCAGTCCATTCACCACCAGAACAGCAACACTGGGCTGGGACAGTGACAACAGTGGGTTAGGGCAGGGGTTTTAGTCTGTGTACACACACACACACACACACACACACACACATTTTAATAGTTCCCACCTCTGTTTTCCAGCACCTTTAGCTCTGCCTGGCTGTGGGCAGTGGAACCCACCCCTGCATGACACAAGACCTTGCTCAGCTCCCAGGCACACAAGCCCTCAGAAGACAGTTCATTTGAGCATCAGTCCTGCAAGGTTAACCAGTGTTACTGAGCCTCCTGGATCCACTTCAGCATAACCACATCTTTAAACAGAACTCACCACAAAACCAGGAAAGAGATGAAGGACTGGCCTGATGGTGCAAAATGCAGCTCCTGAGGAAGCTCAGGAAAACCTTGGAGGTTTATTTTTCTCCAGCTTCTCCCCTAGAGAAGGTGGATCTTACAACAAAGACCTCAGACATGAAGGAGCTTACAAAGAAGTTAGTCTTCTTTCACGGGAAAGTATTTAAGTGACTTTTTGTAATAATATCTATACTTTGTGATCCTTGAACAGAACCCTCAGTTGAAAAGACATGATAGACCAGCAGCAGACACTAATTAATGCCACACGACTTCTGACCAGGAGTTCAGCAGGTGGGATCAAGAACTGATATATCTACATGATTGTTTTTCCTGATGGCTAGTCCAATACTGAAAGGAAAATGTAAAATGCTCTGTGTTTTTACTTCTCACCAAACTGTACTGCTTCATTATTTGACAAAGGTGCCCCAAAGAGACAGTATGTAAATAAATAACACAAAGTAAGAGCAGGGGTAAAGAGCAATCATTTCCACATTTAAGCTATGGACATGATAACCACACTGAACACCCATAACCAGCCAAACTTTCTCTTTTTTCTTTTTTTTTTTTTTTTTCTTCCTCTCTCAATGACCTAACCCATAAAAAAATAACACAGTTAATCTGGACTGAATTCCTCAACTTTCATCTCTATTTCTTTCATCCATAATTCAGCCAGTTTAGATTTTATGTCTTTCGGAGCAGTAGTAAACATGTGAAACTGCTTCCTGGTGACTTGTTATTAACTAGATTCCAACTAAATTCATCAGAAGGCCTAGTGCAACTCCAATCTAAACAATCTTGAGCAGCCCAGGGTGAATTGCTGAGACACACAATAGCTCTCTGGCAGCTATAGAAATTAAACATAATCAGAATATGGATGGTAGAAACCAAAGACGCCCTCACGCACAAATAGAAACACTCTTGTAAAATACAGGCACTTTAGCAGAAACGTATTCAGCCTTAATTAGGAGAAAATCTATTTAGATGAATACAATACAAAGAATAATAATGAACTTCAGGATTACATTTTGTTACTTGGAGGGAAAAAACAACACAAATAAATGGGAAGTAATTGGACCTTATTTAATAGTCTCAGACTATCAGCTTGAACAACTATAATCATTAAAGGCCCTGCAGTGATCTTCTACTGATAAATGTTGTTAAATCAGAATTACAATACAACAAGCATGAAGAGCAAAGCCTATTAATATGAGCAACACTAAAAGAAATAGATTAATTCAAATCTTTTTTCACCAGTATCACAAGGAATCTTTGAACCAAGCACACAGAAATTAATGGCTTCCACGTTTCTTCTTGTTTTGGGTGAGAATGAAATACTAACACTTCCACACAGGTGATTACTGCAGGGGACTGCAGATGAGCAGCAGTTACCCACAGCTGGATTTGTGGGTGTGCTAGATACTTGTTTGTGTCTTCAGAGAAAGTTCTTCTGCGAGACCAGTAGTGATGCTCATTAAAAAAAACTGCAAAAGCCAGAGGATTATTACAGGCTCTGCCACCCACCTCCTTAGCTCCCCTGTCAGCAGCTCAGCCTTCCTGGAAATTCAACCTGGGACCACCTCAGCAAGGGTGGTCTGTGTGGTACTGCACTCTCAGTTCTTGCAAATTCATTCAGAGCTATACAAATCAGCAGTTTTAGCAACACGTTGAAAGATGACAGAGTTCTGGGGTTAAAAAACAGAACAAAATAAAAATTTCTGACACCAGAAATGATGCACCTTAAGTACAAAAACTTGTCATTTTATTGGCCCTAGCAATAATCATGAAGAATATATGCATTAGGAAAAGACATCAAAAAGTTTTTTAGGAAACTGCTCTCCTCGCTTACTTGAACAGATAAATACTCACTTTGAAGAGCAAATCCTTTTCTGTACTGTACTAAACATACTGACTACATCTGAGCCAAACACCAGACTGTATAGTGCCCAACTTTCCTTAGCCACAGAGCAGCTTTCTTCTCATGCTCTAAGCAGTTATTTGTAATTACACTGCACGTAACAATGGTCCTATTTCCATAACTCCACACTTGCAATTCTGTCAGAAACAAGGACTCCCTCCATACAGTCAGTAATCATATCCCAGCATATCCACATCCTCAGCTGACAGAACCAGATGGGCAGCACAGCATAATGTTAACTTAGTCACTGCTCATAGTTTATGCCACACAGAAAAATCAAATCACAATATACTCCATTGTTTTAATGAGTATCATTATGTTAGAGCATAAAAAAAATGGAAGGCAGAAACAGCGATGAAAAATGGGTCCTGTCTATCTAGAAATTCTTGCTTGTGTCTTCCTCATACCATACTATTCTAAGCCAGAAAAATAATGTAGAGTGAGCTGGAAACTTTAAATTTCCATCTACAAATAGATACTGGAAAAAAAATCATAGAATTCATAGAATTTTATCAGATTTATCAGAGGTATTGGTAAGTTTTCTTCTGTAACATCAGCACTAGCCCAAAACGTGCTGTGAGGGAATACAACAGTGGAAATACTCAAGAGTGGCATTATTTCCACTTAATTGGAATTAAATGGGCAGTGGAAGGATGATTGCAGGATGACATTACTACTTTTGGCTTTCTAAACAGTTGCTCTTTGGACTTTTTTCTTGATTTTGCAGCATTCATCAACTCCCACCAAGCACCATGATAGGGTGAAAGGCAAAGATGTTTCAGTTCCAGGGACAAGGTGTCTGACATCTCACATTCACTGGGGCTTTCTCTCAAGGAACCAATGGGAAAATTCAGTCTCTGCTTTTCTATCTCAAACCTGGTGTATAGGAAAGGATTTAGTCTTTCACACACTAGAAAGTTCTCTTTTACAAGCATATTTAATAATCTACAGCAACCTTAGTGCACGTACTACTACTGTAGTGCACTGTAAGTCTTTAGAAAGAAACTGTTTTTTCTGATTGCTGGAACACAGTTTCATTTGCAGAGACAGTACAATGATAGCTCACACATCACACTATGTGTATCTTTCAAAACATGTATTTCTCATTAGTAATTTTACTATGCCAACCATTCCAAATATCAAAGTGACACTTGACAATTATAATGCTACATGTTCACCAACATAATAATAATGCTTCAGCAGAGCGATATTTGCAAGGGTTTGAAAGGAAGAAAATCTCTACCTAAAATCTTGCGTAGGATGCATAAACTTCAGAGATGAGGGCACTGCCAGAAATCAGCCTAAGGGAACTGTTGGTATTATAGATTTGAAGCTAACAGCTTCTAATCCATGGTTTGTAAGGACAGATATAGCCACATGAAGCAAAGCCAAGGAGAGACATACACACACTGTGTCCTTTTAGCGATGGGAGCAGATACTGTCATTTTGCAGGCTTTGGCCCTTTGGTTGGTGTTTTTCATATATCTCAGAGAGAAGGCTTTCAGTATCCTATTTTGTCCGATGAGCTGCTGTTTCAGTGACACGATGCTGCTACGAAAGGTGCAAATTCAGCAAGTCCACACTCCTGGTCCTTGTATACATCTGCCGGCAGCAGATCGCCTCTCCTGGAAACAGCCTGGAAAGCCCAGGGACGCCTCAACGCTTTCCTGGCAAAGCCCCTGGTGCTGACAGGTTGCACAGAATTCCCTTTCTGCCCGCCGGGCTGTTGGGAACGATGCCGAAACACGGCCTGTGCCAGCTCTCCCGCCGCCCCGGCCCCTCCGCGGTGGCACAGCAGTGTTTGCTCAAGCCCGAGCCGGCCGGAATACCAATGCAGCCCAGCAATGAGCTGAAGGGCAAACAGGAAGAAGGGAAAAAGCCCGGTGACACAAAAGAAACAAACGGCCGGAGATGAGCTCTCGCAGCAGGCCCCGCATGGGAACGGCGGGCGCGGCGGGCACTCCGGACCCGAGAGCGGACGGGGCAGATCCCGGGACAGGGGCAGAGCGGGGCAGAGCCCGGGGCAGGGACAGAGCGGGGCAGAGCCCGGGACAGGGGCAGAGCGGGCAGAGCCCGGGGCAGGGACAGAGCGGGGCAGAGCCCGGGACAGGGGCAGAGCCCAGGGCAGAGCCCGGGACAGGGGCAGGGGCAGAGCGGGGCAGAGCCCGGGGCAGGGACAGAGCCCGGGACAGGGACGGGGCAGATCCCGGGACAGGGGCAGAGCGGGGCAGAGCCCGGGACAGGGACAGAGCCCAGGACAGAGCCCGGGACAGGGGCAGGGGCAGAGCGGGGCAGAGCCCGGGACAGGGGCAAAGCGGGGCAGAGCCCGGGACAGGGACAGAGCGGGGCAGATCCCGGGACAGGGACAGAGCGGGGCAGAGCCCGGGGCAGGGACAGAGCGGGCAGAGCCCGGGGCAGGGACAGAGCGGGGCAGAGCCCGGGGCAGGGACAGAGCGGGGCAGAGCCCGGGGCAGGGACAGAGCGGGGCAGAGCCCGGGGCAGGGACGGGGCAGATCCCGGGACAGGGGCAGAGCGGGGCAGAGCCCAGGGCAGAGCCCGGGACAGGGGCAGAGCGGGGCAGAGCCCGGGGCAGGGACAGAGCCCAGGACAGAGCCCGGGACAGGGGCAGGGACAGAGCGGGGCAGAGCCCGGGACAGGGACAGAGCGGGGCAGAGCCCGGGGCAGGGACGGGGCAGATCCCGGGACAGGGGCAGAGCGGGGCAGAGCCCAGGGCAGAGCCCGGGACAGGGGCAGAGCGGGGCAGAGCCCGGGGCAGGGACGGGGCAGATCCCGGGACAGGGGCAGAGCGGGGCAGAGCCCAGGGCAGAGCCCGGGACAGGGGCAGAGCGGGGCAGAGCCCGGGGCAGGGACAGAGCCCAGGACAGAGCCCGGGACAGGGACAGGGGCAGAGCGGGGCAGAGCCCGGGGCAGGGACAGAGCCCAGGACAGAGCCCGGGACAGGGGCAGGGACAGAGCCCAGGACAGAGCCCGGGACAGGGGCAGGGGCAGAGCGGGGCAGAGCCCGGGACAGGGGCAGAGCCCGGGACAGGGACAGCGCTCACTGCAGCGGCAGAGCCCGGGACAGGGGCAGCGACAGAGCCCGGGGCAGGAGCTGCCCTCCCGCTCCGTGTGAGCATGAGACGGGGCCAGCCGAACACATCTGAAAAAGTGATGCGAGCCGAAGCCTGCTGTAAATCCGCCTGTGAAAGGATGCCTTTCACAGGCGATGGGAGCCGAGAACGAGCTGTCGCCTTCACTCAGTTTGTTCCGGTGTGTCCACTAGAGCAGCAAAAGCCTTCATCAAGAAACAACCAGCGTCTCTATGGCCCAGATTCTCAGCTTATGCCCAAATAAATTTTATATTCTTCCGAAAGCAGGCCCTTTGAATGACTGCTAAAACGTGCTATTATTGGCTCCTCGAATTGCTCAAGGAACTTTAAAAAGAGCAGACTGGGGAATTTATTAGGCAACATTTTCTCTTTGCGTTGAAATCTCCAAGATAATGAATGTCTTGGAAAGAGCAACGAGATCGTTAACATGCTTAACTCTTTGACCGAAGGCATGAGCTGGGCTGCTTCCAGTAAACAAGTGGTTTGTGTCAATTTTATAGATGTGATTGAAATAAGTAAAGAGTCACTTGAATTATTTTTTTTTTCCTTTCACTTTGTGAAAAAATGTGGGCTAGGTGGCCAAAAGTCCCCACTATCACAGAATACTGCAGCAAGACAGTAGTGGTTGAAAAACCCCTGCTCATCTTATCTGCCATCAATTGTCCACAGAGAGGGAATGACAATTGCAGTGTTACACATCCATAAATACAAGTTCCTCTGTTCTCTACAGCCAACTAGACTGTTCCCACACATAAGGGCATTACTTCAGTGCTGGCTGTACAAATAAGGGGAAATTCTGGCAGTGCCCACCCAGCAGTCAATGGACAGGATAAAGCTGTGCGCTCCTGGCGAGCCACATCAGCCCCACAGGGATCCAGCACAGTCCTGCTCACAAAGTACACCACAGCGTCTGAACTCAGAGCACATCTACATGATGAGACACAATTTCTTGCAATGCTAATTATTCTGTGCAGTGTCCACTTTCTAATGCATTCTCCTACAAAGAACAGATACTTTCTTACAATATAATTTAATTTATGTTGTGAACTGGCTGGCAATGACATTTCGGAAGCTCTAAACACATCTACTTTGAAAACTGTCTCCAAGTATGTTCAAAGAAACAGGCTGTTGAGCAAGGAACAAAAAAACAGGATGATATTTTATGGGACAGAAAAGTAAATTTACTTTCACTGCTCTTCCAGGCATGTGGAGGGCAGAGTGGGGGAGAATGGTGAAATAATGAATATCCAACACCAGAAAGAAAACATGCATGAACTCTGATAAAAATAGTCTGAGCAAGGAAATGGCCTCCCCACTGTACTTAGAAGTAAAACTACAGATACACAGTGAACAAGAAAAGGGCAGAGCCAAGAGGCATTTGAATTGCCTCTATTGAAATGCAACTATCTGACATGAAAAACACAGTTGAGAAGTATTTGTAGGAAATTGTTTAACAGTAGCCCTCTTGACTGTCGGCCTGACGTTCGTTAAGTGCAAAGAAAAAGTCTTTAAAAAGCAGCATTTAATTACTCACAGAATGTTTTAATTGCTCTTACAAAGCAGTTGTTTTTAATTACAGATCACATTAATACGAATATGATCCGATCCTGATCATTAGGATTAACTGTAGTGATCTTGTTTGCCAACAATAGTATCTTTGTATTTAAAGTAAAATGTCATTAAAAAGCCATGGGAAGTTCATCGTTAATGTGCAGGCAGTGTAATCTTAATTTCCTCCTGCAGATACCGAACTGAGACCAATCATGCAAGATTTTCCAGTATGTAAAATAACTGTCACTTTTCATTACAAAGAATATGAAGCAAAAGGAACACTGAAATAACAAGGCTGAAACAATTTTCCAGATTTAGAAAAACCCATGCCACAGTTTTTCTAAGAGCTAAAGAGATTTTTTTCAAGGGATAAATTTTCCCAGGAATCCTGAAAATGAGATGTAATATTCCTGTGCTCAGAGTTCAGTTCTGTGTTGGTAAGTGAGCCCACAGTAGGCCAACTATTCAACCTACCACAACCTCAAGTGTATGGCAGATATTATTTATTTAAGAAAAACTGACTGAAGATCAGTGGAATTGCCAGCAGTTAAAAATTTTAGTTCTTGATAGTACAAAAATGATCAAGCAGACTTAATGACAAAATGTTCAAAGGCAAGAGTAATGCAGGGCTCAAAAAAGGGAATTACAGAGGAAGAAATCCAGTCTCCAATAATAACTTATGTCAATCAAGCGCAGACTGTGACATCAGCACACATGGATGTGAATGGAGACAGCTTTCAGGAATGTTAAACAAAGAGCTCACACCTCCAAGACCCTGAGCAATTTACAAAAACTGGGCAAGAAGTAAGGAAAACAGCTTTCTAAAATATAAGTGTAAATGAATAGGTAGGAAAAGTATTATGTTTTACTCAGGACATACTTGGTATAAACAATGAGAAAGAATGAGTCTGATAAATATTTAGATTATTCTATAAAAACTATGAACAGTTTGAAGACATGAACTCTGGATTAAGTGAATTTAACACATATTTAGCCTCAATCTCCTTCAGACTATAATTTCTGACCCCATCTTGAACCTTGCTGCTGGGCACCTGTCCTGTCAGATGCCATCCATAGCAAATACAATGTGATTTATGTTTGTCTTTTATTCTTATCTCTCAGCTTCTGCTTCGGTGTTCAATAGTTCACCTTTTGTCTGACTGCTGCACTTGCTTGGGATCCAACCTTTGCAGAGCTGCAAACCTGTCAGACAAGGAACAAAAAACTCGTTTCTAAGTAGATAAAGGAACATAAAAAGAGCTATGGGTCAGGTTCTGCCTGACGTTAGGACAGCAGGTTTGTGAAGTGCTGCCAAGATGAGACAGGCTACCTCCTCTACTGCCTTGCTGGTGAGAGCACATGAAATGTCCCAAAACTTTTCAACCTTAAAGCTCCAATACAGCTTCGGGCAAGGACCAAGCACTGTTTCTCCACCTCACCCATCCTTACCCTCCGTCCACCTCCCTGAGGCTGCTCTTGCACTGCTGCACGGGCACAGCTGCATCAACACGGAGGCCTCAATTTCACCTGGCTCAGGAGCCCTGGCTGGGGTCAAAAAAGCCACCAGTATTTTCCAGTTCTTTTTCAGCAATGAAAGTCATCAAACAAAACTTTGAAGCCTCTCCCAAATAACCCCTGAAGTCAACTTATTACCTCATCTCTCTGAGTGACACAACAAACTGGGACCAACAGTTTGCTTTCTTCTTCTCTTACTATTCTTTCTCAAGTTCCAGATAAAATTACATTTTCACAATGTGTTTAGTAGTTTAGAGCTAAAAGCTTATTAGTCAAACTAGAAAAGCTCTGAGTATAACTGAAAAGATGGGTTTGATATTTTTAGCAGTTAACTCCCCAGGACACTGCTGCATTTCCATTGTTGTCGAAGTGTTGGAACAATCTTCAAGATTGCACCATGTAAAGCTGAAACAAGGATGGGCTGTGGGCTTCTAGGGTTTTCCAAATACATGAGCCCCGTGCTGCAGCGTGCCCCAGAGACACCCCGGGGGACAACAGAGCTTCTCCCCCAGCTACAGCCACATCAGAGAATCTGCAGGTGCTGGTCCACAGGGCACAGAGCACATTTCAGTGATTCTGCAACCACAGCTGTCGTGGCCATGGCATTGTCAGGGGAGGCAAATCAAATGGAAGTCACTGGACAGTGACAGTGTCCTAAACCAATTGGGAAGTCTTGTACATTGTGGCACTGCTGAGCCAGCAAACCACAGCCACAAGGATTTGACAAAGTCTATCATGCATTTATTACCCCCACAGCACAGGGTAGGGCAGTTCATAATGTTCAAAGGAACATGTATTTTTTCCTATTACAAATAAAATGGTTTGAGGTTATGCTCCCTGCATGTCTCAGTGTTTACTAGAACATCTTACATGGTTTTATTACCCAAACTCCCCCTACATATATGATCTTATATGTAATATATATATAATATATAAAATCTATCTATCTATATATATATCTCTTGTAAGACCATATATGTGGTCTTGGAAAGACAAGAAAGAGGCATTCAAAAATGCATGCAGACTGCATATATTGTTTAATGGGAATATTTTCATGTGTGTAAAATGAATAGTTACCCAAGCAATTCACAGTCAGGATAAAGCTACTCCAATACAAAAACTTTCTGTCCCTCTAAAATCTGGCTTATGTTATCACAGAAAACAAATAAAACCAGACTCCTTGTTCCTTCTCCAGACATTTCAATCAAAGTTTTGACTCCCTGCAAGTCTCTGCCTGTCCTGCTGGTAATGACCTTCATCCAGGAGACAGAGCATGGAAGAGTGTGAAAACACTGAGTGTTTTCACAAATTTCTGCCTTCCTTTAATTCACCACCTCTAACATCAACAGTCCCAAGTCTCTCTTGAATTATCACTCCTCAAACAGGCTCATATTGATACTGGAGATCTTCCTCCTACTTTTCAAGTACCATTAAAGTCCTTATGAAGATGCACACAAAATAGAAATATTTATAAAACTGTGAAACTGAAATATGCTACATATGCTGTAGACTAAAGTAAAAACAGCAGATGTCATTATTATGCATACTTAATACATATATTTACATTTTATATATCATTTACATATTAAACACATCCTGATTTTTTTTCAAATTTCAACACACATATCAAATAGCTTTTTAAACAAAAGCCTGGGAAAAGCCTGTTTGTCTTTTCTGCAACATCATAAATTTGCAACATCTCTTAGGAAGATCTGTTTTGCAACAAAGTAAGCAAAGGAGTGGGTGGAAGGAGAAAGCCCTTTTTGACAGGCATCCTCTTTGCTGATCCAGTTAAAGAAAGCTGGATATTCAGACAAGTGGTTAAACTGTAAAAAAAAATTCCATATTTTGCAATGGTAACAGATAAAGCTGCTGATGTGGCACCTTCCCAGTGCTAAGAATTACAAGGTTTGTGATTGGAAGCTTTTCCTGCCCCAGTGAAATTTTAGGTGCTAAGACACAGAGAGGCAACTCCCGCTGTTTGCTCAGAAAAGGTTTAGGGAACAAAGGAAAAATCAGCACGTTTGCTTCATCTCTGACACTCACTCAATCCAGGGTGACTCATGGCTGCTGACAAAGCCTGGGCTCCAGAGGAAGCCTAAGGCTCTGTGGTCTCATTTTTTTTTAATTTCGAAGTGAGAATAGCTGTAATTATCGCGTAGCTGACACTCATCCCACTAAAACTAGTATGTGCCTAAAACAGCTAATAAAACAAATAAATTAGAGCTGGATGAGAGCTGGTTATGGGACCGGTTCTGTGCAGCCTGCACAGCCCAGCAGCAGCTTGGGGAGCCAACCAGTTCCCGGTGGTTTTCCAGCAGCTCAGTTCCAGCAGAAGGCGTTCCCTTCAGCCACAGGTCACTCTGGGCTCAGGCACAGGGATGGGGGAGCACAGCCCTGGAAGCAGAACAATCGTGAAGAAGTACACACACAGCCGAGCAGGGCTGACCCACAGTACTGTGAGAATTCAAAGATCAGTGATAATAGTCAGGTGAGAGAGTTGTCCAGACCTGTACGTGAAACAGAGGCATTTTCCATGGGAAAACTACAGCTCACCTAAAGCAAAATAGGATGAAGCAAATTCAATTCGCGGATTCAGCAAATTCAGAGGGAGAAAACAAGGATGATTTATCTCTGTGTTCTTGCTGCAGTCTGTGGCCAGCTTTCACTAAACGCAGTGTGTCTAATGCTTATACAGCATTTTCTGTCCCAAACACTCCATGACACACGACTCTACTGAAATATTGGACATTTCAGTATCAGCACAAGCAATAAGTAATTTCTACTGAAAAATTAAAACAAAGTATCTTCCTGAACTGCTTCAGAAAACTGTGGGCAAATATCCTACATAAGCATCAAAACGGGACTCCTTTAACCAACATTCCCTTTCTAAAAAATCTAAACAAAATCTCATTTGGGCTGACAGTTCATTTTACATAAGGGAGACTTCAGAACCAACTCATGAAATCTATATATGCGAATGTGTGCCAATATTAAATTTAGATAAGTCATGAAGTCTTTCTGACAGAGTTCTGGCAGCTGCCAGTTTGTGTTTCACTGATTTTATAGGTCAAATAATAGACATTCTGATGTCAGACATTTGAGTACATGATCATTAAGCAATACTTTAGCAAATCCAAAAGAGCTTAGAAGCTACCCATATGGTCCACAGCTGATTTTAGCCACCAGTACAGCAACTGTATGTTGCTATACTAAGAGATGCAACTGCTGCACTCAGATCACACCGGTAATTTAGAAACTACTGTGCAGCAAGCAGGCCCTGCTATCCTGCTTGTTCATCTGCAGCAAAGAATGACTTCTCGAGTGAGCCACACTGGTTACTCAATGACATACAAACTGGGACCATGCAGCTTCTCAACAGAGCGTGGCCATCACTGAGTTGTTTGGGTCTGTACTGTTGTTCAGTGACATGTTGATGCCATGCCGATTTTTTGCCTTTTCTTTTACATGCCCTTTATGTCTTCTCAGTGCTCTTAACATGCATTCTTATAATTCCTTAAGTCAAATAACTTAACATAGTCTTGGTATTCTGTTAGACCAAAAGTCCAAACACCCTAAAGGCTTTGCAGCTGGAGGCCAGACAACCCTATGCTATCTTAAGAAACCCAAGGTTCCCTCTAGAATACATCCTGTAAACTAAGATGAAGCCCATCTAAAGAAGAATACTTTGAAATACAAAAATATCGCACTATTCATTGAAGCCTCTCATTGAGATGTCTTTGTTAGATATGCTAATTTGCAACCCTTGTCCGGTTGTCGTTATTCAGATTTTCTTTTGGAAATTACAGAAATGTGAATCATTTAAGATGTGTAATCTGCCATGCAAGAAGAATGACACAAATTGGGAGACAACTAAGACAAGCCACAAAATTGTATTTACACATGGCTCTGAATTTCTGTTGCCATTTGAAGGAGCACAAGGGCTCATTTAGAGCTAACAAATTACAATATTTTGGTTTGCATCCCCTGGGTTTTTAACAAATCAGCTGTTGCAAGAATACTTTTTAACTCCACACAGGGACTTCTTCCATGTGGAGAAGTCTCCTAATATAGAAAAAGAATTAACTAAATCAAGGACCCAAGCAGGTCCTAATACATACTGAATTTTAACAGTTAGCCTATGAGATATGCACCCCTAAACACTCTCTACCTTATTTACATAAATATATACACAAAGGATGATGGTCAAGGCCATGAAATTACCTACAAATCCATGCAGGAGATATACGTAGCACATCACACTGCAAATTATCCCTTAAGTAGGAGGGATGTGGGAAAACCTGGAGGAGAAAAGATTGCTCATGCTATTTCTCCTGGTTAATATCTTTGACTAAATGTAATTACATGCTATTGTTACTCTAAACAGCATTGCTCTTAACAGAGTAATAGCCAGGAAGGCACCTTTCTGTGGCACCAGGAGGAGCCCAACACAGCCCAGGGGCTCAGCACCAGCACATTTCCACAGGCTCTGCCTCTTCTAGATCCTCAGCAAACCTACAGCTTATACACAAGCTCTCACAGGATTTCCTCTGCAACTAATTTAGTGGCTTTTTCAAACAATAAGATAAATGAGAAACAGATTTAATATTTTTTTTTTTAAATCCCACTATGATTAGTAGGAAGATATCAATAAAATTATAATTAAAAATATTTTCTTCCAGCCTTACTTGTGTGAAATAAAGACCACCAGGAAAATGAAGATCACTTTTTTTATTCTAAAGGTCTGGGATTTTCTGTATTTGCCTTTCACCCGTACTAGAAGGCCAGAAAAGACACTATGAAGTGATACATCCAAGGGATAATATGCCAAGTAATGACAGGTTTATAACTCTAGTTAAAGATCTTAAGTTTCAAACTGAGGACATGCAGGCTATAAAATACGAACTGAACAATGAGTTCATTGCTGTATCCTCCAGTTAACCAGCCTGACAATTTTACCTCACCCTTTCTTTTCCATTTGTTTCAAAGTACTTTGTAGTTGATATTTTGAGAAGAGAAAGACCTGAAACTGTGACCCAAGACAGAGACAAAACTGTAACCACCACGATGTGATAGCAAAGGAGGCAAGAGGGCAACCTGGATTTTAAGATCTGGGATGTCATTAAGTGGCTGAAGTACAAACACAGAGCAGATCAATGCAAACATGTTCAGAGTTAAAAGAAACATCTTTTGGTGTTAGCGGCAAACCAAAGACCAAAAAGGTTTCCTTTGGTACAGTATACTTTTTTGACTCAACTGAAAAATTACGGTTCACTGCTAATTTTTAAATATATTTTTAGTACAGAAGAGGAATTCTTTCACAGATGTACCTTGGTGACTCTGTTTGGGATCCTGTTTTTCTGCAGAACAACGTGACTGTCAGGCAGCTGCTGAAAGCGCGCGCTGTGCGCAGCTGCGCGGCAATCGCTACCCTGCCCACGTCCCCTGCCCTGGCTGCACAAACAGGGCCTGTGCAGGAGCACAGAGCTGCTTTCAGTGCCCAGCAGGGCCACCTCGCCTCTGATGTAGCCTTGCTGGGAGGGGAGCGAGCCCCAAACCCAGCCCAGCTCCAAGAATCACCAGCCTCAGAATCACCAGTTCTGTTACCGTCCCCTGGAGCTGCAAGGAAATAATCTCACCAGGAGCCCTTTCAGGGGAATTCTCAGTGTAATTCTTTAAAAAGTAGTTTGTTTCCATAGAAGCCTCCCTTGATTGCTCCTGCAATAGTTAAAGAATTCAGATAACAATTCAGTAGTTATGTTTGGAAAATAAAATAATCTACAGAAAAGCACCACACACAAACAAACAAACAAACAAACAGAAGGCAAAAACCCCACCCAAAGGAGGCCGCCTCTGCCAGGGCAGATCTTCAGTCAGTAAATCAAAGAATTTCTACTGCTCAGTAAAGAATTGAGTTAAAACCAGAAAAACGCTTGGATTGAGTCAATTGATTTCCTTTTCTTCCATCTTTTGTAGGCAGCAATGGTGGGAGAAAAGGCAAGTCAGTCAAAATTTCCCTGGTCCTGCCAGGTGGGCTGACTGGCTCCTGCTCCACCTCACTGGCCATGGCCCCAGCTCGGAGCCCCAGGGCCCTCGGTCACTTCAGAGCTGTGCCTGCTCTTGAAGGGGTGGCTTTTCTCAGTCACATACCCCAAACTTTTGGGTATCTTCTGAAACAAAACCACTACAGATCACTTTGACAGCTTGAATCCCACAGATTTAAGGCCAAATGATATTTATTAGGGAAGACTCTTGTGCACTTCATAGCTGCAGGAGCTCTCTGTACTGGAAAGGGTGGGGTGTCTCCTGGCTGAGAAAGGACCTGGCTCTGGGGCTGATGAAATCATCTCTTCCACACCCTCAGCTCATGGCAGCCCACAGCTAAACAACAAGAAAAGTGATGACTGTTTAAGTGAAAAACAGTATTACCTTTTTCACCAGCTCTACAGGATGTCCCACAGCAAGACATGCATATGTGAGATTCAAAATAAATCTACTCCAATTCTAATGCAATTTTATCTCTAAAGAGAAGTTCTGCTGGTTGAAATAGTTGGTACAGCCTGAATTTAACAATCTAAAGGAAGCAGCTCTCTAGAGTCCCTAAGGATTAGTGGAGACAAATTATAATGAGCACATCAGTGTCATAATTACAGCAACCCAAGAAGCAAAGAACAGAAAGTTTCATGCTCTTTGTTGCTAACTAAAAATCTTAAAAAATAACAGTTGCAAAAAATTTGGCAGCCAATTACTACCCTTGGGTTGTTTCTAGATGCAAGATTAGGCAATGAGAATTTCCAGGAGCAGCTGCCAAGGTTGCTGGAGCTGCTGCAAGGATGGTACATCCTCCCCTTGGCCCAAACATGGATTGGCCATGGCTGACAGCTGTAGGAGAATCTCTACAACAGCATTTATACAAGCAGCGCTTGCATGGTAGTTATTTATTTAAATTCGGGTTCAGAAACCCAGGACAGGATTATACAAGTACAATGACATTGCAGGTGATTTTTCACCAACCCTAAAGCAGGCTTTACAATCCTGCTGTTTATATGTACTGCTGGTGAGACAGAGAGATTGGAATTAATTATTCACGTGTGTGTATTTAAAATCTACAGGTAGTATCAGTGCAGCACTCCAAGGTAATTTCCAAGGTGTCTCAGGGGGACAGACAAATGCTGGAGAGCACTTACTGTCAGAAGGGACATGTGGCAGGATTCACTCAGTGGCACTCAGTGGGCAATTCCACTTGAGCACAGGCCAGCAGCAAATCTGCCAGCTGGCCTCTTCCCTTCAGTTTCTTTTGGGCAAGTCTGGCTTCAGTTTCTAGAACTACTCTGCAGAATGTGAATGTACAGAATCAATGTGCATTTATAACAATGAGATCATTTATGCTGCCATAGAATGTATCTGTGTCTGATAGGTTAAGTATTTGTAAAGCTAATGATCCCTTAACTGCACAATGGTACTCTGGTGCTCTCTATTCATTCCCATCAGACATTTCAGGGCTTGGTTTCTGAAAGAAATTCTCTTAAGTGTACTGAACAGAAAGCCATGACAGAAAAATCCTTCCTCTTTAGTAGGAATTACAGCAGCTTCCATCATGAGGAAAGTGTTTTGCCTTTACCTCTGAGGTGAAAGGATTAATATAAAACTCTGATTCTGCTGTGTTCTCTGTACCTACCTTCAAATTCTCTGCCCATTTTCTGCTCATCCCAGTGGTATCAGTGGTAATTGAGCTCACTAACTCTCCCAATGGTTTTTTTTGCTGTTTTCATGACATTTCCTGAAATATGAAGTTAAGGAAATGCTGCAACCATTTTTACTTCTACAGAAAACAGAGACTGACAATGGAGAAAAGCAACTTAATAATTATTACAGCCCCACAAGGCTTTTGTGCAGAGAACTTCATATATTTGGCATGTAGTCTGCTAAATCTGTATTTTCTCTTATGGAAATCCAGAAAAATATGAACGTACTGTCAGAAGCAGTAAAACAAAAAAGTTGGTTTCATTTACTGTGATTACAGAGCTGGTGGGAAGACATCCTGATTCCACAAGGCTTGTTAGTCACTGGTTCCTACACACTGCCAGAAATCACACACAGAAACCCAAGGGGTGCAGCAGGTCACACATTTACTGCAATCTCAAAATTCCTCTGCTTTTATGTATGGAAGCATTAACACCAGCCCAACTTTATTTATGCTGATTTAAAGAAATCTTTATGGGATTACACCTCAGCATCAATACAAATGGTCACCTAATTAATGGCTAGTTCAGCTTCCTCCTGTGACTGATGGACAGCAGTAACAGCTTCTCTTGCAGAGAAACCAGACTTAATTCTCCAGCCTTTTCCATCTTATATTGATTCAATTCTTCTGATTTCAATACTTTAATCAGCCTAGATTGTTTAGTGTCTCTTACAGTGTAAGGAGGTGCCTGAGTGCCCCCTGCATTGTACAGGACCTAGCTGTGTTCTGGCTCATTACCAGGTTTAAGCTCTACATGAAATGAAACAACAGCAGAATTCAGCTGGTAGACTGTGCTGGTAGTGAAGTTCAACTGCACAGGTGGGCTATCTGGGGGAGAAATGGTCCTCTGCACAACAGCAATGGTCACACAGGGTGGAGCTTATCATATTCATACTGAAAACTAGCCAGTCTCACGAAGGACAGTCACACACTTTTCCTAAATAGGCTGGAAAAAAAAAAATCCATGAAAAATATGGGAAGATTGTGTCACCTCTGTGTAGTACTTAGCTTTCAGGCCTTCCCAGGCACAGACCTACTTCAGTGGGTCAATTTTAATGCTGTTACTGCAAAGCAAAGAGTGAAATAATCACTAAATTGGATCTATCAAGTACTGCTTTTGATAGAACAAAGGTGGTTATGTGTTTTTGAGATCATTGGGAATATATATGGTTATTTCCTCTTTCTACTTTTAATGAGGTCTATGAACTGGAAAATTATACATAAACAGATGAGAAAAACTGGCATCTCTCTTCTCTCCTTCCCTATATATTACAGGCAGAAAGACTTGGAGAGTTGTATAAAGCCAAGCCTGTCTAATCAGTGCCTTGCTGTGGGCAGTTTCACATTTCAGTAATATCCAGCTTCATGACATTGAGCACTGAACAGTGGCTTCCCCAAAAACACTCAGTTGAATGCATAGGTAGTTTTTGTGGTTCAAACATTGTATCTTCAAATCAATAATCTAATAAATACAGTTAAATTTTAGTTGAGTTTTTTTCCCATTGAACAAATACCTGATGTTTTTAGTGGTTTAACAGAACTGTAATACTTTAAACCAGGATGAACTATTTTGCAATGCTATTCAAACAAAGCATCAGAAGTATTAATCTGACCCTTTTAAAAATTACAGAGAATGCTTCAGATAACCTCAAAGCATTGAATAAAAGAATTGCACGGTTTTTTTCGGTTTCATTGACAAGAAAATGGTAATTTTTTATACTTGCAAACTGGAGTAGCTTTGATACACACCGAGTCATCTGATGCAGACATAAGCTCACTTCTGTTCTTTCATCAGCTCACCCATAATTTACAGTTGTTTTTCTGCAAGATTAGTTGGATTGTTTTTAATTTTTTTAGTCCCAATCACTGGGTTTAGACGCAGGAAATATGGGTTTAGGTGCAACAAAACCTTCTTTCTCTACTCTCCTAATGAGGGTAACATCACCTTCCTTCATGGGACTTCAGCAAGAACGAACTCTCCAAGGCCCAGAGTGTTGCTGGTGTAAGCCCAGAGGAAACCTCTCCCAGCTCTGTGCCACACCTGCACTCTGGCACCCAAAACCTGAGCCCATGCTGCCAGTTCTGCTGGTGACACTGGAGCACAGTGGGTCTGAAATGTCTGAAATGTCAGACATAAAAGGCTGTATCAATTACTTTACAAAAACATAGCACCAGCCAAAATATTCACATTTCCACAGTCTGTGACTACAACCATTACTACAGCAATTACATTCCTCTAGAAGTGCTCATTTTACACTCTCAAATGCTCACTTTAGACAGCATGACCTAACTTAAATCTGCATTTTCCAAGAGCATTATTCTTACTTTTCCTACATGCACTGATACTTAAAGCCAAATTTACAAAGGTATTTAGGGACTTAGAAGTAATAACTGGTTCTTTAGTAGGTAGCTCAACATCATCAAATCAGACACGGGAGCTGTACTTCCATGTCTAAGTACTTTTCCTGTATTTTTACATGTCTGTGTATCATAATTCATTCTGAAACAGATCTAACACATATGCTTGTGCAGAAATGGTCCTTGCAAAGTAAAATTCCCCACTACAGATGAGCTTCGAACCTCAGAATAAAACTCACTGCTAAACTTAAGACTAAAAGAAGTCTCTGGGGAATATTCTCCAATTGTCTGTATCTAACAATGTAACTGTCTTGCATGGGGGAAAAAATTACCCTCTCCTTAAACTGGATGGGCACTAAATTTAGTGGCAGCAAAGATTATTGTCAAGGTTGCATCAGAGCTTCACACGGGACAGAGCCTCTGCAAGATCCCCAAAGGCTTCTCTGCAACAGAGATTGTTATTCTGGTGTTTTCCCCAAAACTGGGGAGTAAAGCCATCCCAGAAGAATGGTTACAAACCAACTTTACAAAGCAATCTGCACTTCATGGTAACTGCTCTTTATCATTTTCCAATCAACACTAGTTGGCTTCTAATTGATTTTATATTATGTCCCTTACCAGAAGTAAGAATATTGTGTTTACTAGGGCAGCACAAAGAGGGCAGGCCTATTCTTACTGCTGTATTTAATGCTGCTGCTAATCATGGAGATTAGACTGAAACAATTACAACAGCTAATTAAAGAACAATGCGGTTTTTGGCATCTTTTCTCAGACAGCACTACTGGGAATTCCTAACTCAGGCAAAGCAGGGATAATTAAAAATCGAGCTCTGGTTTCCCCTGCACTGGCAGCTGGATCACGCTGATTAAACTGCAAATAAAACACATGAAACCAACACTTTGTAGTGTATCCAATTTCACTTAAAAGGGTCTTTGAAACTGAATCATAAACAGAGAAACAGTGCACAACAAATTATTTAGCTGAAGCTGGATATAGTCTTCACTGCAGTTGCTTCACAGCTCACTGTCTCTGGCATAGACCATGGGACACTCATTACTGCAGGGCCTGGTGAGCCACTTGAATCATCCACGGCCCTTCCAAAGGCAGCATTGCTCAAAAAGTCACACTAGAAGCCACTGAGCTCAGACAAACACCAGCAAAAAAAAATTTGGAAGACTCCTGTGGAAAATGCAGGGCTGCACCAAGTGACACCTCAGGTCGTTACTGAAGAGTAAGACAGGGCTAAAACCTCTTCCAGTGAGACCCTGGAGGGTGGAGGAGCTGCTGAAGAGCAGCTGTTTTATGACAGCTACAAGTTCAAGACAAGCTTCCAGAAATGTAAGCAGAATTAAGCCTTGTCCAAGATTATCTAGTGCTCTGCTGTGAGACACCACCTACAGAAGAGCAGAGCATCCCTTTGTCCTGCTCGGATGTCAGCATCACTTGGGGTCAACCTGCAGCTACCCAGAGACTTTCACAGCTTAACTTTGTTAATGATGATGATGATATAAATAATAACCTTTACTCTTGGCTAGCGTTTGCCTGTATACTTTTGAGTCACACAAGAGTAGTAGGAACACAAATAAACCCTAAGAATAAGACATGAGAGGTGATGCAAAACCACCAAATTACTTGCCTTAAGCTTGTTTGGGTGTTTAAAAATCTGCCTGAAGGTTGTTACTGTGCTCTCTGGACAAGTACTTAATGCTTTGTTAAACAACAAGGGGATTCTGTTAAAATCTTTTAACTAATGCCAAGAAATTTTGTATTCATGCTGCTCTGTGGAGAAACATCAGTATTAACTCATTTTCAGTGATCCCACTAACTGGGCAAACCTCATATGAATTTGATAGTGGTACAGCTCAGCTACACCAAGTCCATAAACCAGCAAGAGCTCCTCATTCCTTCAGAAGCACAACTATTTTTAGCATTATATATTAAGTAAATATATTTAACAGCAACAAATAATAATAAAAAGCAGGGAGGCTGCTCTTGGCACCTGCAATACTTGCACTAAAGCAAAGTGCTTAAGGGACAGGGTGCTGATGCCAGCAGATGCAGAGGAAGGTGTATAACTAAGGGGAAGTTTTCTAAGACAAGGCCTTTCCAAGTTTTTGTTAAGAACTTGAGAGTTTGGGCTACAGAACAGAAAATCTGCTACAGAGAAGACTTAGAGACCAAAAGGGGAAATTTTCTACCTACTTACCTACATATGGTGCACAGATTACACAGCAGTCCTGCTTTAGCCACATATCATGGGAACAGTTTGGAAGGTTGTCTCAGAGTTAATTAAGAATAAAATTATGCTAAAGGTCCTTGTGGAAAAAGCCCAGTTAGCAGAGTAGCACTTCAGAGGAAAGGCTCAGGTGGTCAAGAAACACCCAGCCTGTGCTCAGAGGCGTTACAGACATTGGGCTGGCTGTTGCTAGGAGCACCCCAGGGCAGGGGCAGTGGGAGTGTGTCCTGTGAGCCCTCCGTGCCCTCTGCAGGGAGCACACCTGGCCAGGGCAGCTGGACACTGCCTGCCAGAGCAGCTCCCTGCCAGCCCAGGGCCAGCTCTCTGTGCAGGGGCAGACAGGGACACACATGAACAATCACAGCCCTGCCTCAGCTTAACCTATGAATTTGGTGACATTTTCAAAGCTCACAGAGGATTTTCAGAACTTAAACTCTGGAGACCTCAGAGATTCCACTGAGGCTTTACATCTATTTCACCCAGAGTCAGCCTGAACTGCCACTTTTTATTCTCTTCATTACCTCAGACAGAGTAATTTTTGCATTTCCCTCCAGTTCATTAACCTTATTTCCCTAAGACAAACTTAAAAAATAATTTTAGCAGCCTGGACTTCCTAGAAATCAACGGCAGCAAGCAAAAGATGACATCACCCTGACAAAGGGCTGCAAGGAGATGTGGCTCTTCAACACCAGAAACAGGAGAGAGGAACCAAAAAGCCAAATAAAGAAACTTAGTGGCCTGGCTGGTGACTTGCAGTGTGATCTTGAAGGTTTTTCCTCCACCTGATCAAAGAGTGACTGATAATGACTGCTGATTCCTTTTTGTCGACTCTCTTGCTTAGATGCACATATGCTTCATTACAGGGACACAAGATACCCTTTATTTTAAGCTATTTGTTATTTCCTATTACTTTTGTTAGTCTCTGGTAACACATAACAGAAGTTTATACTGGAGAAGCAGCCCTCATATTTTTCTCTGAAACTGCAAGTTTGTTCTCAATCCCTGAGATGATATCTCATGCTTAAATGAAATTTTGGCAAAGAAAAGCAAAGCACTTTACAGCTATCCTTCTCCATCTAGTACCATTATGCCTTTATATACCTGTGTAAAAGCAAGCTATGCAAATTTTCCTAAAAATAATGATGCTAGTGTAATTGTTCTTTCTAGGCTATGTTCCAAAACCAATTTTAAACTTGAAAAAACCATGAAAGTGGGATAGCTGGGAAAAAAAAGTACTTTGTTTTTTACTTAATAATAAATGCTTGAAAGGATCATAGCATTTTATAAGGTCATATGTAACACCAGTTATGACACCACAGTAATGCATTATTCAGTGCCAGCAAAGAATATAAATTCTTGTAGTGTACATGGGTAAAATGTGGTTTAATTCTTATTATCCTTTGGCCTTGACTCAAAGTTCCTGCTGAGCGTTATAATGTTAGATGATGCAAATTCCCTGAGATGCTTTAATTAAACCTGCAATGTAAGACTTTGCCTCTGGCTATTGGTCACAGTACCCGACAGTTCCATTTGCAGAGGTACCACTCACCAGACTCCACTGCCCAGCCTGAGCTTGGGCCCCAGTGAAATGGGCATTTCTGGCACTGCTGACTCCAGTGGAATGGGCATTTCTGGCACTGCTGACTCCAGTGGAATGGGCATTTCTGGCACTGCTCAGGCCCCAGTGAAATGGGCATTTCTGGCACTGCTCAGGCTCCAGTGAAATGGGCATTTCTGGCACTGCTCAGGCCCCAGTGAAATGGGCATTTCTGGCACTGCTCAGGCCCCAGTGAAATGGGCATTTCTGGCACTGCTGACTCCAGTGAAATGGGCATTTCTGGCACTGCTGACTCCAGTGAAATGGGCATTTCTGGCACTGCTGACTCCAGTGAAATGGGCATTTCTGGCACTGCTCAGGCCCCAGTGAAATGGGCATTTCTGGCACCGCTCAGGCCCCAGTGAAATGGGCATTTCTGGCACTGCTCAGGCCCCAGTGAAATGGGCATTTCTGACACCGCTCAGGCCCCAGTGAAATGGGCATTTCTGGCACTGCTCAGGCTCCAGTGAAATGGGCATTTCTGGCACTGCTGACTCCAGTGAAATGGGCATTTCTGGCACTGCTCAGGCTCCAGTGAAATGGGCATTTCTGGCACTGCTCAGGCCCCAGTGAAATGGGCATTTCTGGCACTGCTGACTCCAGTGAAATGGGCATTTCTGGCACTGCTCAGGCTCCAGTGAAATGGGCATTTCTGGCACTGCTGACTCCAGTGAAATGGGCATTTCTGGCACTGCTCAGGCTCCAGTGAAATGGGCATTTCTGGCACTGCTCAGGCTGGGCAGACTGGGGCTTTGGGCAGACAGTCCATCTTTGCTACTGCATGGCTGAGGTTCATCAGAAAAATAAGACAACTTGGAGACTGAGAAAATAAAATTCCTGCTCTAACCTCTCCTTTTTTAACAAGGAATTTTCTCTGGGGGACTATATGGATGTTTAAGATCAGGAATTTGCAGCACACATGCTACTTATCAACACCGTGCGTTTCCACTATGCTCCAAACACTGGTAAAGAAAAGACTTCTGATGATTGCCATAATTCTCTCCTGCTCAGCAGGTGGGAGAACCCCTGGACCTCTAGGACTTCTCAGTATGTGCATGCATAACACAGCACTGGGCTTAAGGAGTAACTTCTGCTTACCTTTTATGAAAATTTTAAAAAACATGGTTTTATTTTGAAGTGAAAAACCATCTCAAATCTCTAAACCCTACAACTGCCAAGAAAAGCTTTTCCTCCTCAGCTCTGTGGGACTCTCATTCACAGGCAAGGACAGCTGGATGCCTTCAAGCAGTCTGGCAAACACCCTTTATCATTTTTAGGAATTTCACTATGTCTTTGCACAGCATTTGCACGCCTGTGATTGTGACCAGCCTAATGGATCCTTCTTTGCTACTGAATGTTGAAGCAGGTATTTTAAATGCACTTGTTCACATGTGTTGACTCAAAGTGCACACATCCTGGAAACTCACTGCTTTGGCAGCATTACTGCCAATAAATAATTAAAAAGCCTATTAAGACATCAAAAGCCAATTCACTGAAATTATACGCAAATATTTTTGCATCAGGGCCCAGACTAAGGAAACACTTAAACAGCACCTTCAATCCAAAGCAAGTGAGCATTCACATTGATGCAACTGCCTGACTTGCAAGTCCTGTGTTTTACTGAGTAAGGGCTATTACCAGCTCTGCAAATTACTTTCTCTTGTGGAAACATAGTTATTCAAGATTTCAAAATATCTAGCAAAAACAACAGTTTCCTAAGTAGAAAGGCAAGTCCGATTTCTGCCTAAATCCTATAATTTTGAATCTGGATAGAAAAAGCAAATAGTACTGACAGAATTTAGCCTCCACTGTACTTTTTTCAGACATCAAAATATTTAAGTTATTCAGATACATACAATATCACAAAAGCAGATAATAATGGAAATAAGGACATCAAGAAAGTGTTCTACTTCTTGAACAGGCAGCATATTTACAAATATTACTGGAACAAAATTAACTGCCACAGAGGGAAAACGGACATTAGGCACAAGGAATCTCAGTGTGAAAAACATTCAGAAAATGGGACACATCAAACTAAAAGTTAAATTCTAATTAAGAACATGAAACCTCGGAGGAAAAGCATATGCTGTCAGAGCCACAGCAGTTACATCAGGAGGTAACAACGGAGAAAAGGAAAATCTGAAGAGGAACAGGGACACTTAGAGAAATAGTAAACACTCAGAGAAACAATAAGCCTTCTTTTGGGAAGAGAGCATCTCTGCCAGACAGCACATGTGTCTGGCAGCACACCCTGCCAGACAGGCAAGCCCTGCTGACCATCTCTAGTTTGAATTTCCAGGATGAACCTTCCCCAGCTTTCTAATCCTGCATTTTCATGACCAGCTGAGATGATGGGAGCAAAGGGCAGGAGAGGGTTTGATGATCCCAATGCAAATGAAAATTACCAGCTGGGACACCACTGGTCCTTGACTGACTGCAATGCCCACTCTCCCACTCAACAAATGGATGAATGCCATTTTCTGAATTATGCCAATATTTGGATTGGTGTTAGATGGAGCACACAGGCTCAGACAGCTGTTTCAGGAGCATTTACAAGGAAATCACGCTTTTGAAAATACACAACCTAATCCTGAAGTTGAATGGATTAGCTCAAGATGTAGGACTGTCTACTGTGGAAAGTCGTTTAAGCTAAAACAGAGCAAGAATTCACCTTGGACCAACAATTCTTGATTAACTTTCTTTGCTGGCAAGCTTAGTGTAAACTAGGCACTATGCCAGAGCCTCCCAATCCACTCTGGAGCAAATGCAATTTGAAATGATGCCCTCGTATTTTAACAGCATGGACTTCAGGGTGAATTTTCAGGTAATGGGCAGAAGTGGCACAGTCATGATACTATGACTATGGATCACTCATGATACTGGCACTTTGCATAACAATAAATCAAGACAGGTCTTTACTAGCTTCCTTCACTGCACAGTAAAGGAGCAGCTCCCAAACTAGTGTTTGCATCATGGTGTATGGTCTGCAAGGAAAAACTGTCACTTCTAAGCTGGAACCACAATTTACCAACACCATCACTGTTTAGTACAAGCGAGAACAGTGGGAAATCTATATTAAAGATATTTTAAAATATACTACATTTTTTATAGTACAAATGCTGATACTATCTCTAAGTGTCTTTAACATGAATTAGATGTGCACACCCCTGGATACACAGGCACCACACCTGCTCCACCAACTCTGCAGAAGATGCTCAGCATTTTGCTGAGACTTTAGGCATCCTACAGGCAATGGACACGATCTGGATTTCCCCCTCTGGCACCACAAAAAACAGATACACGCCAGAAACCGGTTTGCCATGGAGATGGCAGACAGTCACTTCATCAAATCTGCAGGCTGCTCACACACATATCTCCTGCAGACAGCTCTGCAAAGTCACTGCTGCTGAGTATGAACCCCAACGAGGGTTTCATTTGAGTTTTAGCTTCTCTGAAGCCTTTGTGCTTTCCAAGCCCATCGGTTTGCCTCAGGCAAGCTGGAGCCATGCTGGGATTCACAGCTTTCCTGCAGGAAAGCCAGAGGAGCCCTGCCCAACAAACACACACCCACTGAAACCACACAGAGCTCCTCCTGCATAGCACAACCTGCACCTGTCGGGGACCTTTTAAATAAAAATGCTGAACTAAATTTCCCTATGAATGGCCAAGTTTTACGTGTGCTAAATCTTCCAGATTTAACGAACAAACAGCATTTTGCTGACAGGAGCAGCACTGGCACATCATCAGCACTTTCTGTGCCAGGCTGCCCAACTGCCACAGGACCAGGAGAGCCAGAAAGGGACTCCTGCACAGGGTGACACAAGAAATCTGGAGCAGGGACCTGTGCATGTTTAAACTTAGGCTCCACATCAGAATTTAAAGACGAGATAAAAAACATCAATGGTTTTATGTGTGTCAGTTTTGAAAGGCTGGGCTATAAAGAACACAAAGCTACTCAACAAGAGAAAAAAAAAGAATGTGAAGAATATGTCAGTTTGATGCCTAAAATAAAAAGGTAATGACCTCCATTTACACAACATTTGTTTTCACAGGCAAAGGAACAGCCAGCACACCTTAAGGAAAGGTTACCATGAGGCTGACTTGGCGCCTCATTTGTTATTTAAACTGTCTTTTGCTTTTTTGCCCTTAAAAAACCAACAAACCAGCTATTAGTCAAGACTAACTTTTTGACCTTTGTAAGACACTACGTTCAGCTAGCAAGTACTGTGATAACAGTGCCAACACAAGTTCAATGCTGAGCTGCTAGAAAGGTGCTCTGTAAGCAGAGATCAAACATCACTTGTTTCCTGCTTACTAAGAAACCAAACACTGTTGAAGACCACAACCAAATTAGCATCTAGATAATTTGTAAATAATTAACTTAGTGTCATTTTACAGGCACTAAATGCTTGCTCTTCTAATAACATGATTTAATTATCAGCATTTATTAAAAATATTTTGTTTGCTGTATGTAAAAGCAAACATTAGAAGACAGTCAAAAGCAATTAGAAAAGTAGGTAACATTTACTACATAGGATAAAGCACAATTAAATGCTAAAAGACAAAGGAAGAAATAAATAATAATAATAATAATTTCTGGTTCCTGTGGAGTCATGGAATAACACGTTAAAATAAACTGTATTATGCATAAGCAGCAAGATGAAAACTATTTCAGTTATACAACTGTTTTACAGCTGACTCTCTAAGCAGAGCAAGGAGCTCATCAAACCTGCCTGTAGCTTGTTTCTTGGAAACTCTACTTGTAAGCTTGGCCTTACAAATTATGAACCCATTACCAATGGCAGCCCCTGGCACTTGCTACCTAACAGAAGCCAGCACCACAGGCTCCCCAGCCATGATTTCAATCTTAGAACTGCTGGGTTTTTGTCCAGTTTAGCAGCAGTATGAAGTAGAGAAACGGTCCTGCAACAAAGGGCAGGGAATGGACCTGTCCTGCAAGGAACAGCATGGCTTTCACTCTCCAAAGTCTCCGTGCCCACTTGTGGGGCACAGGGCAGGGTGGCCAGGCCACCCTGCATGCAGTCACAGAGGGGTTGTGCCACCCCAGCCTAAGGAGAGGGCTCCTCTGGTGCTCCCACTTCTCAGGCAGGAGCTTCCCATGAGAGAAAACTCCAGCCCTCTCACAGACGAGAAACCCTGTCAGGGCGGTGTGTCTGGTTTTGTTTTGCTTTGTGTATACCTCAACACTTTGGGGTGACGGGCTGGGAATGCCCAAGCCCGGAGGGGCGCGCTCTGGCTCTGCCCCAGGCTGGTGCTGCTGGGAGAGGCACAACTCACAAACTCGGTACTTTTGCTGCATGACAGATTTTGCTAATCCTGTTCTGAGGCTGACAGCTCTCTACACACACACAAAGCACGGAGCTCAGGCAGTAATGCAGGCTCTGGCTGGAGCTCTCAAAGGCAAGCCTCAAATTCAGATGCTCTGTTGATTGCTGGACACAGCTTCCAAGAGCTCACTCCTCAAACAGCCTTATCTAATGCATGGCTTTCTATGGCTGGAAATACAACTGACAGGAGTGCAAGGCTGCCTGTGTGACTGGATGGGATGGTTCACAGCCAGGGCTGTCCCTGTCATCACAACTGGGATGCCACAAAAAAGGTGCTGAAGGGCAGGGGAGTAGCTGGTGCTTGTGGAACATGCCATTTCCATGGCAAAAGTCACCTGTTTGGCCTGGGCCAGCACAAGATTTTCACTAATGGAAAGGACACTGAACCACACATTTCCCACCAGTACTAACAAGGGCCACACCAGCAAGCCAAAATTTTGGTTTCTTTTTCCTTAAGAGGAAATACAGGGAATATTTCAAGTAACCCAAGATTATCAGTTTCCTTCCTTAATTTCCCATGGAAACATGTTTTCAGACAAATTTTACCACTTCCACAAATGTCCAGCTAGCAGCTTTGGGAGTGGCGACTGACAGATTGCCCACTGCCTCAGGATCATCATCAGCTGTGGCAACAAACACTACCATAAGGCAAGTCAATCAAACGTTTGTGTCTTTTTCTTTTAAAGTTTGCTTTGGCTTCAATACTACAGCCCATCCAGTTAGAGCCATTTTCCCAATCAGAAGCCAGAACACAGGAGTAGGTAACACAGAGCTCCACACCTCCGTGGGATTTACCAGCTACTGCTACACTTGAATTGCCAGCCTAGAGCCCAGTCAATTCCTCATGAGTGCTACTGGGGAGCAGGGACAGTGAGCAAGCTCCAGGGACTGCACAGCCACGCCAACAGGGCTGTAAACAGAGGCAGGCAGAGGAGGAAGGTGAATGTGAAAAATGCCCATGTGATCTGTGCAGCAGCCCAGGCAGGTGAGCAAAAGAATCTTCCACATAACTCATCCCACTTGTGCATTAGGAACATCAGCTCCAGGAGAAGGTTCTCCTTGTGCTGGGGAATCCAGCACTCAAGGGAGAGGCAATTACAGAAACAGACAATTCTCAGTGTGTAACACAGAAGTGGGCATAGCCATTTCAAAGCTGCCCTGGCTACAAAATTATTGTAACTAGGTCTGGAAACTGCTGCATGTAAAACACAGCTGTGCACATCTATATTTATCCAATTATTATCTGACTGTTTGTAAGAAATTCTTGGTGCATTTTTATTTTCTGTGCAGTGCTCCTCCATCCCAGTAATGGAATTAACACTTGAAATCACTTTGCTATACAAAAGCTATTTATGCCACTGAGGTCTATTCCCAGCATAACCTGAGGAAAATTGCATGAGTGTGTGTGGGGAAAAAAGCAGCATCACAAAAGCCTTTTCAGCTGTGTTCAGCCGTAGCTATTACAGAAAATGAAATAAAACCACAAACAGACCCCATGTTTCAGTACCATTTCAAACCAAACCCAGAGTAAAATGCATCCCAGATAGTTTCCAAGAAATGCTGTGCAGAAAACACCCCACAGAGGGTAACATGAACCAGGTCACCTGCACACAGCTTTTTGTTCCATCTGCTGCACAACCTTCACCCTGGCAAGCCAACTTGCATTTTCCTCACTGCTCACTGGGTGCTTGTAATTCAGCATGCCCTGCAATGGGAGCCCGGGGGGGATGAATGAATGGGGACCCACCCAGCACATGACTGGAAAACAACAGGTGAGCTCCTCCTGTTTGGATACTCTGATGGCAAGTGACACACAGGAAAAAGGAAGCAGCACAAAAATCCTTTACAGCCCTCACTTCAACATCGCAACTGTCACAAATACCTCTTGTATTGCAATCAGTGAGATATGAAGTACTTCTTTATTCCTAGATTTATCAGAACAACTTCTACATCTATTTCACTTAAAGAAATGAAACAGATACCAAAACATTCAATTAGTCTCCAAATATTTTTGTTAGTACAATTGTCTATTTGTTATGAGAAAAGATGTGCCTTAGAGCTTTATTTAAGCAATCAGCCAGACCTCGTGCTATCAAATATTAATATTTTATGTTTTATCTCCACTACCATTACTTTGAAAAAAAATCAAGACTTTTCCTGCTCTGTGATGTCATTTGAAGTGAAGAGTGTAACAGCACAGAATAGCTTTACAGTTCATGAGAAACAGAATCAGAATGATGCTTTTGGTTCTGAGAGCAATTGATTATTAACATAATTTAGATATCTTATAATTTGTACATCTTCCCTTTTGCCAATTTGCCCTATACAATAAAAATGGGCAAGCACAGAACTCAATTTTCTTTCCTTCACCAAACTTAGCTATTGCTTAAGCATTTTGAATGCAGCATAAATTAAAAAGGTACTGCTGGGAAATATCACAGTTTCCCTACGTTTTTAAAATCATAGCTTGGAAGCATAAGGCTTTGGAAGGTGCACTGTTAAAAATATTCATAATTAAAGACAACTGCATAAGAACACCCCATGTTCCTGAAGCTTCATCACACTTGAATGGACTTAGGGATAATTAGAAACTTGACCATTTTTAGAAAAGACATGTTCTATCAAATAAGCATATAGAAGGGACAGACAAGCCACTGGAAAGCTCAGGAATACTTCTGGGAACAAAAAGAAATCCAACCCAGTGCTGACCTCCATAGAATACAAGCTGTAGTTCAGGCTTAATTAAATGACAGCAAGGATGCTTAGCAAGCTTGGCTGCAGAGTTCAGGTAAGAGTTGAAAATACCCTCCTGTCCATCACAGAAGTTCCCTTCTGCATGTGCTGGCTCTTTATTACATACACTGTGTTTTGCTACCACTTTATAATGCCACTGTGTTTAACAAACTCTGTGTGATCCTTCCTTGCCAGTTTTCACTCACAAGGACTTGGCTCTGAAGTGAGGTCCATAAAATAGATGTAGTAGGCTTGTTGAAACAAATAACAAAACAGTCAAAAGCTTTCCCCAGAGAAAGGCCAGCAGAAGACAAAGGTAGAAATATTTATGCAGTCAGTCAGGGGCATTGGAAATGTGTTCTGAATAAACACTCATCTTCAGTATGCAAGTTCCATAGCCCTTGCTGTCTCCCAAAGATCAGCAAGAATGGAAATCAATGATGCTGCCTTGTTAGAAAACACAAATCAAAGCATCAGTGACTTTGTAAAATCTCTTCTGTCACTTTGACCTTCTGGTGCCAGGCAGCTCCACAGATTCATTACTGTTCATTGTAATGTCTAAAGAAAAAATCAGCAGCACAAGTGTTTGAGAGTAACACCAGCAGCAGGAATTGGAAAAAGGCTGGGAAGCAGAATACAAAAAAAGAAATGAGAACACCATGAACAGATGCTCACTCTGCCTTGAGGACTGTGTCCTCTCCTCCAACACATACAAGTCAATTCTGCTGTTGCACAGCTTCACACCAGGTCCTTCCTCACCATCTGCACCTGCTGTTTCCTGTCAGGAATCTGCTTCTCTCCTTGCCCAGCCAGTCATGTCAGGAGCTACTGCTACACCTGCACCCTCTCCAGGGACACCAACAGGGCTAAACACCATAAATATGGTGGGCAACACCAGCCCAGCCCTCTCTTTCAGAGAATCTCTTGTCAGAAAGAAGTGGGATGGGGTAGTACTAACCTGAGTCTCCAAGTTGGTGTAGGGACTAGGAGGTTCAATCTACAAAGAGAGCAGACAAACAGCCATTACTCTGGAATAGTGGAAAAGAAGTTGTTCTGAGCTGTTACTGGTCTAAAGTAGTGATATCAGGAACAAACACACGCTTGAACAAGGATGGCAGATTATTTTTTTATTTTCTTTTAAGATTTACCACTTTTCCAGACATGTGGAAATCGCACAGAACTTACAGAATCTCTACGATATTTGGATGAGCAAAAAAATTTGCAATAACAGCATGCCAGAGGGGCATGTGCAGGCCCTCACATCTTTGTTTTGATGCTCTTTTACAATTTAGATTACAGCTGACTGGTTTTAGATCAGACCAATATATGACTGTCGTTCCTGTAATTTCAAGGCATTAAGACCTTTTCAGAATGTTAATTGAGACCTGATGAAAGGGCTGGTCACACCCTTGGCAAATTTTTTCTTCTCAGAAGCTTATTTAGCTGTGGTTATTTTGTTTCCCATTAAATTTCTTCCTACTGAATGCTTCTCTCCAGTTCTGAGCTTTTCTGCAAGTGCTCTGTACATTTTCTGCAGGCTGGCATCTTCCTTGGTGTCAAAATCTGATCTCTTAGCTTAGCTTGGCCAGAGGATTCAAAACTCATTAAAGAACTTCTAAACACAAAAGCACAAAATCGTCTGTTTAGACTGTTAATTAAAAGGTTAGCAAGAGATAACATCCCTGTAGGAAACACCATCAGTGTTCTGGGATCAGCACTCCAGCAAAATCTTTAAAAGCACATCTTTTAAAGTATAAGGAACATCTAAAACCTCAGTTCTGCTGGTCAGGTATTACTCTGCAAGGTCTTGCTCTCCACATCCTGTTTAATTGGAAAGCCTATCAGAGCAGAACCAGGTCAATGGTGCTCTCTCTTAAATCCAACACATCTGTCTCAATCAGACACTTTTAGTTTAGAAACTTCTTGTCTATCAGATTATCTGCCTCCTGAGACTAATTCTGAGTTTTGAGCCATTGTGATTCTCACTTTGGCCAAATCACAGAACAGAATGAAGGAAAAACAAACAAACAAAAAAGTGGGCTTCCTCCAAGAAACTATATATTCCTTTTACTATTAATTATGCCTATAAAACAGCTTTTGTTTTAACAATCACCATAAATATACTAACAAAGAAACAAGCTATCAACCCAGGAAAAAAAGGTTAAGGAGGAAATTGGCCTTGGAAGCCTTGACACACCTTTCCTCCACTCTGCAAGTTCATGGGTCAGGCAGCACTGTGTGCACAGACGAAAAAGCCCATGATTACCTCTGTCACACTGCTAACTTTGAACAGGCTGATGAAAGGTTATATTTAACACCAGAGTACCATTTTGACACAGATGTAGTAGATGTTACCTGACAACTGGCCAAATGACACTGAGACTGGAAGGAAACTGAGAAACCTCAGTGAAATCCAAATATAATGTCATCAGCTAAGCTAGAGGAGGAAAAAAATCATCTGAAGGTGAGAGATGAGGCGAGAGGACTCTTGCTCTTGGACTGCCTTTCTCTAAAACAAATGATGGCAACACTCACAGCTCCTCTCGTAGAGACTTAGCTGGGATAAACTCTTCCATTTTGCAGCTGGCCTCTTAAGCAATGCTAGTTTGGTCACAACATTGTCCTCCATTGTCCCATTCACATTTATATCATAGCAGGAGGATCACGACACTAGCAGGTGTGTGGGGCAGATAGAATACCAAGTGTGTTTAATACAAAAAGCAAAATGCTACTATAACAAAGAACAGCTCAGCTGCACAGGCTCCCCTTTGGGAGATCATCTGGATTTTCTCAGTCAGTGCCAATTTGACTACAGACAAAAGCTTTTTCAACATGTACTGCTCACTTCCAAATGACAATATTTCCGTAAGAGGAAGTAGCTACTGTATGTATAAAACATCCTGGAAAGATCAGGGGATTCCTGTAATAGATAAGACTTCAGACTACTTAAAAGCTAGACAAACTCAGTCCAGTATTTCCTGAATAGAAGAGATTTCTTACATTAATTACTAATTTCCAAAGCTTCCTGCACCAATGAAAGCTGTAAATATAAACCATGTTTTGAACGGCATTATTTCACCATGCATCAGCATGGACTGTGATCTACAGTTTTTCCTGTTTATTTTCCCCCTCATTTTGGCTGTGGTAAGTTATATTCACTTGTGCAGACTCCATGGTGCAGCATTGCAAGGGGGACTGTTTTGCCCCATCATTAGAACACACAACACTCAAATGTCACATTCACTTACAAATTATCTGAGACAAAAAACAAAGCTTGGCTTTAATGGGCAAGCACTGACAATCCAGGTTAACTCCTTCCCCAGCTCACATTTTTTGCACAACTGCTAGAGATGCTAGAGATAAGGAAAGCCCCAAACCCTTCTCCCAGCTGCAGCTCACACAGTACAACACTGCTGCCTTTCAGCCTGCACTCCACTGACTGTGAAGCAGAGATGTGGCTGGGCTGTTTCTGGATGCCACCTGTGCCTTGCACACAGGAGTTTTCTTTCACCCCATTCCCAACTGCCTGTTCTACTTTCCTGCTTCACTCGTGCAGTTACAGGTACCACAGTCAGGACAGCCCTTGGAGCCAACCTGAGGGTCCCCAAAACACAACTGCAGAGAACACATCCCAGCCCTCCTCTTTAAGCATGGCAATAAGGAAGGTGAGGAGGGCAGAGAAGGTGGGAGGACATAAATACAGTCAAACTTGATTTTCAACAGCAAAATACAGTTTTAAAATTCAAGCTCAAAGTCAGAAAGACTTTCACTCTTACTGCAGGAAGAGACATGTTCTTAAAATCATCTGCCTATCACTAGTGCCAAATAAACGTCATTTTGGTAAATCTCAGAGCTCCCCTCCAGCTCCTATGCACGGCCTGATGCATGGTTATGGATGACAGTGTGCACAGGAATAGCTCATGGGAGGGATGAGGGTACACACTTTTCTTTTATAAGGTACAATCTCTGTGCTTTGTCCAACCTGCCTGCCCTCGTTTATTATTAGTTGCGAACAAAAGGTAAGAGAGCAAATCGTCACATGGACACATTCAGGAAAACCAGCAGAATAACTGGCACCATTCCAAGCATAGTTTTGGTTGGTCTGTGTATGCACCACTTTAATTCTAGCAGGTCTCAGCAGCCTGACACAGAACCACAAGAGTTGTGATACCTAAACCCCAGGGATGTCAGCAATCATCCCATCTGAAATTTCAGACTGCCATTTTTCAAGTGCTATGAATCATTAATCTCCGGTGCTTGTGATCAAATGAAATCTGTAGTGGGATTGGAGCGTAAACACTATGACAGTGCTGTATAAACAGCCTGACACATTGATCACCTTTAAAGACTGATCAGGGTAAGCCTCTGTTTACTATTGAAAGGTGACACTGAGGACAGCAACTCTGCTCTGGGGTTTGCCCACTGTGTTTTTCATAGTGGGTTACTGTCTCATCCCAAAAAGGAAATAGACATGTTTTCAAATACTTTGCAACCTTCCCAAAACAAAACTTAACGACAGGAAGGATTGGAGGAACCGACTTATAGATGAATAAACCAAGTGTTCCAAAGTCACATGGGAAATATGAGAGAAAGCTGCAAAGTCTGGGACCTTGACCACAAGACAAGCTTCTCCCACACACCACAAAAGATGCATTTCCAGCAGCTTCAAGAGACATCAGGTTTGACTACAGTAACTCCATCTTTGCTTCAATCTATCCACACATGACTTCAGCTTGACTGCAGGAAAACCCAGGCTTAGACTCCAAGTGCTGTTGGCTGCACTGGACTTGTTCCTGCAGACAAATCTCCTGCTCACTGCCCCTCCCATCACTTCTGGACTGCTCACCTTTAGTTCCCATGCAGCTCTGCTCAGCTTTGGTGAGTGGGGCAGGAACTTCAAAATGGTTTTTATACTTGATGAATAATGTTCACTCATTTCTAGTCACTTCTCTCAGTCCCTGGAGGCAGCACGGATCTGTGTGTGGCGTGGCACAAGGCAATGGCCCCCAGCAGCAGTGCCACTCACAGGTGCCCTCACCCCACAAATTCAGCACTCGAGCTGCAGCAGGTTTCCCAGCAGGTTTCCCAGCAGGTTTGTGCAGCTGGACCCTGAGACACACAGGGAATTGTCGTGTAAAGTTCTTTTTTAGTTTTATTGATTTGTTCTATGTCACTTTACAGCTGAATCAGTTCTTTCAGTCAGCTCATGCCACTAGGCAGAGATCTGTGCCGGTGCAGCAGAGGGAGGCCAGCAAAGCCAGGAGCAGGAGGGTACAAAGAACCAGCAGTCAGGACAGGGCAAGAAGACAAGTAGCAGTAACAAATGCTAGCACCACCACCAAATACTTCTTCCCATGAAACCACAGGTTCAGACAAAGATACAAAATATTCACCTAAAAGTGACATTTCACACGTCCTATCCAACTGCTCCGCTGCCAGTAAGGCAGGACCACATAACAGCAGCTCCCTGTGTGGGCAGTGATGTTTACACAATTTGCAGTTGACGGTTACAGGTATCCCAGGGCACTGCCACTTCGTCTCTTCTGCTGACTCATTTTATGACCCAGAGGTTTGTTAGCCTGCCAGCCTGTGGTTTTTATCCTACACTCGAACGTGGCTCAAAACCTTTGTATACTCACAGAATCGAAAAGTAAACCAAAACAACAGGATTTGCAGGGACTGCCTGGACAGCCATTTCCCCATGTTTCTGCCACCCCTCCACTAGTGAGGGGGAGCACAAGTGACACGAGTGCCCTGGAGCAGCAGCCAGGGCACCAAGGCACAGTTTCCCTGAAGACTTTCCCTGCAATGAAACCCAGCATCTAATTACAGGAAGTGTTCAGTAACCTTAATTGCAACCCTTAGCTACAAGTCACATTAACAGCTGCCTCTGCACCACCAGCTCTCTCACATGCTGACTTATTTGTAGAGGAGTGACTTCCCAGCAGTGCCAGTCCTGTCAGCTGGGGCAGAAGCTGCTTGGCAAGGTACAGGAAATTCTGAAGTCACACAGAAAATGGTCTTGCAGATCTGACTTTCATCGCATGACCAGCATCAGAAGCTGCACCAATGTCTGCAGAGTGAACGTTTCCAGGGTGGTCTGAGCGGCAGCACAGTGACAAGATGCGCAGGTGGAATACCCAGTCAGAGGGCTGGGTGGTCCTGCAGCTCCCGGGCCACCAGCGTGAGCAGGGGCTGCTCCAAACCACAGAGCTGCCATCAGTCCCTCACTGCCAACAGCCTCACTGGGGCACAGCCCAACCAACCTGCTCTTCAGTAGCAACATGAGCCCACGTGGCTTCTGCCAGCCCTTAATTTTGACAAATGAACTGTTTGTTTGCATCGAAATTGCAGAACTGATCCTAACTAAACACAAACTGCTGGGTGAAAATGTTTTTACACAAGACCATTTTCTCAACTAGTTTGCTGAGAAGCTGCAAAAAATGGGAGGGGCATCTTAAGCCAAGACACCCAACAAAATTTAAGACGCAGACTTTCATGAACATTTCCATAAAAGTACTGTCTTGGGCAACATCCTTAAGTAAACAATCCAGGCTCTATACAATCAAAACTCTCCCTCACATACAGGCTATCCCACAACCTCTCCTCCCCTGCCTCTCCCAAGTCTGAATACTTTGCTACCAGAAACAACTGCAGTCTTTAATAGCTGATGACTTCGGTACAAACTGTTCTAATCCTTGGCTAGTAAAATAAATCTGTATAGTTTCTTCAAAGCCAAAATGTAAGGGTCTGTGTCTTCTCCCAAATGAACAATCACACGCTTGTCCAGCAGTGGAAGAGCAGCTCAGTTAAATCCAAGACCTGCTAGTTCCTTGCTTTTCAGTGAAGGTAAAATTGCTCACTTGCCTGTGGGACTTGTACAGAAGACTACAGTCATTTACAGAACCTAAACTGCAGCAACACCTACTACTCCTTAGCTTGCAGTAACAGTCAGTGCCCAGAAATAGCCAAGAACTCCCTAATACCTGCATAAAAAGCATTACCCAAAATAAATCCATACCATCTTACTGAACATTTAAGCCACACGCTGAATCTTCTATTACTGTTCCAGTTACAAATGAAGCTGGAATTATTACTATCTTCAGTGTCTTTTGCTACCTAAAAAGTATCTGCTGCAGCCAGCTCAGCACAGACCTGTGAATGCAGCCAGGGCCAATGACTGCAGCACACTGATAGCAGCAGGGAGCTTTCCCAGATGTCTGTAAAATATGTCTGGCCACCAAGATGCTGCTGTCTAAGCACTGCTTTGACATTTTGAATATGTCAGCTCCCCAGGCCAGACATGCTGTCTCACAGGTAAGAGCGACAGTTAATGTTATAACTTATTAACTCCAGGCACACTTATCTTTCAGCCCTGACACCTCAATACAGCACAGCCTGCTCCAACACCACTTTCCTAATCTGTGCTTAAGAATGATACATCTGACCAACTAACAGCAAGGGTCAACTGTCCTGCTTTCCTTAATAATTTATTAAGAGCTGGCAGGAGCCATGGCTTTGCTGCACTGTTCAGTTGTTGTAACGAACTGCACAATCAGTTTCAGGCAGCAAACGAATTTCAGGATAAAATGCAAATATGTAAAAAGACAAGGAGCACTACTCTAAGGGATCAATATAATCAGGTTGCTTAGAGATAGCAAAGTGCACCGGATGCTGCTAACAAAGATCTTTTCCCCCCATGCCCCAGCTCATCTCTGAAAGCCCCACACGCCCTCGCTGCTGTGAACCACAGTTTCATGCCCACTTCCCTAGCGGATGCTGCTGAGGAAGCCTCCAAGAGGGCACCCCAGGAGGTACAGCCTAAGTTTGATTTTGAGCCTAATTACACTCATGGATGTGGGTTATTTGTAGTTCTAGATAGAAAAGAAAAAAAAAAAAGAAAAATGACACATCCTTATGCAACATTTTGATAGAGCTGGAGGAGTCTATATTTATAGAGTAACCAAGTATCTTAAACAGCTACATAAAAAAAACACATGGAAGGAGACACTAATTCACTTGAGAGTATAAGCATTGCATTTATAGGGAGAAAAAAAGTCCTGTCTGACAATGACTCCAGTCATCATCTTGTTATGAGAACAATCTGCCTGACACAGGACACAGTGTAAAAAATCATCAGGAAGACCCTGACCAAATTTAAAAATCAGGCTCATTTTAAGTTTCCATACAAGTAAGTTACGAGAAGAAAATTAAAGCCTGCACAGTAAGGAACATGTTCCAAAGTTAAAGGAGGAGCTGAAGAGAACAGGGCAGGGCCAGTTTCAAAGCTGAGGTGGGCACTGCCATGCTGGGAACAGAAATTAGCCAGTCAGCACAAGGGCTGCACTTGGAGCTATCACAGGTAATCGAGCTGGAAATCCACATCAAAGCACTTGGAAAAGAGAGAGACATGGTGGTTGGCCAGCTTAAGTGGTGTTGGCATAACCCAAATAACAACAACAAAAAGAAAGCACATTTTCACCACATTTTGCATTGCACACAGAAAGACACCCATGCTCTCAGAGCAGAGCAAAGCAGGGCTGCTCAGTGACAGCCACACGGGGACTCATCAAATTCTGAACAGCAGCTTTAGCTCTTCACCCTCCTGAATCCTTCTGCAACCACCCAGGGCCTTCCCAGAGAGGGGCACAGCCCGGCACAGAGCTGGGATCATGCCCTGAGCCTTGCTATCCTGCTGTTCTCATGTGAAGGATCTTGCAAAAGAATAAACGGAGGATGCCAAGAGGCTAGGAACACAGCCCTGGGTCATTCCAGAGGGAAAGGGAAAAGACAAGGGAAAATCAGCTTTAAGAAAATCCAGCTAAAAATCTTGAGGGTAATAGAATGAGAAGCAGCCTGTATAACTTCATACAGAATAAAGCCTGCCAGACAAATTTAATTGCTTTATTTGTTCTTTCATAGAGTTACAGAGACAGTAGACCAAAGGAACACAGAGGAGGTCATATTTTCTGGATTCTAGGACAGCATCTGTGTCTCACTAAATCCTAATTGAAAAATTAATTCAAAAAGACTTGGGAAGGGGCAAGCACAGCACTGGAATTGAGAACTGGCTGCAGGACTGTAAACAAATGATAATGATAAACGGCACTGTATAGAGCTGAGGGGAGGTCATTTTGAACAAATTCATTAGTGACCTGGAACGAGGATTAAAGAGCACGCCAACAAAATCTGATGATTGCATTAAGGCTCGATTCTGTCTGATGGCTGCAGTAAGGTGAAGAGGACACATCCAGCAGCAGGCTCCTGCTCCCAGATCCTGGGCAGGCAGGTCTGGCACGCCCAGCAGAGCCGCCTGTCACCCAGTGCCCCGGCCACCAGCACTGCACATCTCCCGCCAGCCACCCTGCAAGCAACAGAACGTTCTGTGGCCCCGAGCCAAACCAGATGTGTGGCAGCAACCCAGCCCTTGGCACACGTCAGGAATGCAGGACTGCACTGACAAGAGGAAGGCTGAGACCTTCCATTCAAGCACAGCCAGGAAAAGAAAATCCCACCACTAAAAATAACCCAAATGCCTTAAATCCCACCAAGTTGTGTTTTCATGATCTCCTTGATACAGCTTAAAAAATTGTGGGGTTATGGATTAACATCCCTGATAAATCCATTTAGGACCAGACACTTCCTCTGCATGAACTTACTACATTCTTTATGACAGGGGAGAAGAAAATTAAAGAAACAAACAAACAAAAACTCCAAACCCAAAACAACACATATGACAAAGAAAATCCTGACCAAACAAACAACTTTTTGAAAAATTTTGAATGAAATTTTTAACTACAGAATTTGGTAACACTGATCTTTAAAGGAGGAAATTGATAACTTAGTCTTTTTAAGTACAGCTGCTGATTTTCAGCTTTAGAAGTACTAGACTTTGAGTTTTATCAATAAGCTACAGGAAAAGATAAAGAATATGCAGGTAGAAGAGCAGTTCTGGCTCCCTTCTGCAGTTTTCATGCCAGAACTAAAACATATTTTTCCCAAATAACAGAACCTATCCATCATTTTTATTATCAGCCTGGATGCAGATCCAAGTTTCATCACTCAGTAAGTTAGAAAAACTCTCATTAGCATCTGTGTGTGTAGGGAGCCAATAAGAACACCTCATTAACTCATTAAAGAGGATTCTCACAGAGATTAGCTTCGTCAATCCTTCATTTAGCTACCAATCCATTCATGTGATGCTATTAAGCCCCTCATAAACAGCCAAGTACTTAGTAATACACTGTAGGAGCTGAGCTTCGAGCCCTATACTGGTGAACACTGCTACTGTGTTTGTGCTGCACCACTATGAAAACCACTGCAGCTCCAAAGATCATTCATTTCCAACCGAGGAGCTGAAGCCAACATGTTGTACTAAGATGGGACAGACACAGTAACAGTATCCAAACCCTATGATTTCAAAGCATTCTTAAACAAACCTTGCTCCACATCACACATTTGATGACATGACAAGAAACATGTACAGGCAAAAGAAAGGGTTACAGTAATACAGTGCAAAGCAGCTGCTGCTCATTGCCTGAACAGGGAAGCAGTCAGAGAGGAACCTCTCATCTCCATCCTTAATTTCCAGGTTTTTCTTCCTTTCCTTCCCTCTAACCCCTCTTCTGTGCATCACTGCTGTCACACCATCTGCAATCTATTCTCAGTAAGCCACCTCTGCATAAACAGTACATCTGCCTCTGCCAGGAGAGGCTCCCTCTCTCTTCTGAACAGCCTTTGGCTCGGTGTCACAATGATGACAGAGAGCCAAAATCTGCCACTTCCACGTATCAGACAGGTATTGTGTGTTGGTAAACAGCAATTGTCATCCAGATGGCCCCACAGCAGCTTCATGGAGGCAGTGGCCTTCAGATGCCATGGTGACAATTGCTCATGTAAGAACATGAACCTGAGTCCTTCCATTCCTGCCAAAGCATCTCCATTCCCTGCAGCCAGTGCTGCTTCCACACGGAGAAGTGTCAGAGGATTTCAGCCCATCTAAATTCACAGATCCATTAAATTCATATTTAATCTTTAATACAGATGCACAATTTTATTTTCAAGCTCAATAATTCAAGGAACATTCATTCACTCCCATCTGCTTGAACAAAACAGATTTTTAAGATCCTAATTAGCTGGTACATCCATGGTACCCTTATTATCAAGAGCACTGGGTTGGTTTTGGCTGTGGGTGTGCATAAAAGGCCCCACAACTCTTTACTGCAACTCACTTAGTATCATCCCACAAACATTCAGCTCAGACCTAGCAACTGCTCTGTCACATCCAATCCACTTTGGAAAACACAAAATAACCTCTGTTACTGGAGGATAAACATGGCAGCTTGCAGGATGTGCAGGGGAGGCCGAGCTGCCTGCCTGATCCCAGGCAGCTGCCGGCGACTGAAGCTGTGTAGTAAGTGGCTTTCCAGACTTCAGGAACTCAGACAAAAGATGCTATTAATGGCACTTGGGGCTGGAGGGGGGAAATCCTTGAGAGTAAAGTTTCAAGTCATTGCATGTTGATGAAGAGGAGTAAACATCAAGAAAAACTTGCCCACAGAACGGATTTTGTGAAAGGGAACTCCACAGCTTGATAGTACCACAAGCACCCTAGGAATTTGGAGAATGAGAGTGGAGAAACTGTGGGGAGACTGAAGTTAAAAACTGCACACTGCATGGTTCATTTTCCTGTAATTCCTTTTATTCATTGCTATAATCAACTTGACATGCAAAGCTGTTCCCAATTTACTGACAGCTTTTCAGCTGACATCTAGTTCTCAAGGTATTTTTTTTTTAAACTTAAATAGCTAATTATTCATTGCCTTAAACCAGGATATATAACAATGTCAGGAAATCATCTGTTCAAGTTATATCAAAAAGCCTTTGGGGATTAGTTCATCTCTTTTGTATGCTGCAGAAAACACTCACTTGTAAACAATTAAATCATCATTTGAAATCTGTCTACACTTTTAGCATCTCCAAATGCAGCCTGAAAACCATATAAACAAGTACCTTATTGTTGCATCTAGAACCCAGGGCTGAAAGGTTTTCCTTCATAGCATCTTATTTGGTGGAGGCTGAAGGCTGAATTTACAGGCTAATACAGGCTCTCTGTAAAACCTGTAATAAAATATCTAAATAAATGTAATAGCTGCTTAAGGAGACCACAGTCACACTTTTCTCAGGTTATGCTGAGAGTGGAAGACATGCCACAAGGATATCAACATATTTTGGCACAGAGGTATTTCACCTCCACGTAACAGTCACGGCTGATAGAAAAAAAGCATTTGAATTTCACCATAAAGGCTCAGCCTTTGACCTGAATCTACAGTGACCAAACCTCAGAGCACCCTGCTTCAAGATGCAAAGCTCCTATACAACACACACTAGAGGAGACTGAGGGACATCGCTGGAGCAGAAGCATTTAAAAGCAATTTTAGATTCCTATTTGAAATCACTATTTCTTTTTGGTCTCCTACTGACTCCTTGATTGCATTTTTAAGGGATGTAGCTTTGTGGAATACAGACACAACACAAGCAGAATATTCCATAGGAAGAAGCTCCTTTCTAAGTCTGTCTTGGGCTGAGCACTGTAACAGAAAGTTACCAAGCCTGGACAGTTCTCGTTTGCACATCTCATTACAGCAGATGCAGCCTGAGAGCTTCCGACACCACCCCTGAAAGAGAGCAGCAGTATTCCACTACCCACAGTGGTCCTTAGTTTTGAAAATTTACTTGGGCAAATATATATTTCACCAATACACTGGTCTCTCGAGGTTTTCATTACAGAGTTATCCCCATGCTCAAGAATTCTATTCTACTTCTCTGAATCAAAAACCCGTAAAAGTACTGAGATGAAAGGCAAACTTGCTGTTACTGCTTCCCCACTAATTGTGTGATTTTGTGGCTTTAGTACCTTGATAAATGTTTTGGCTAATTCATTTGAGTCACTGCAGCCATATCCTTTTTATGATATAATTGCTGACCCAGTCAAGAGAACAAAACAAAACAAAATTATCTTCCTTACGGAATGAAAGCCAAGTAGGTCCTTGTGAAACTACAACTTCCTTTCAGCTAGTGGAAGAAAACACAGAGCATTCATAAGAGCACACAGGGAGAGGGGATGCAGACAGCACATCATTGTTTCAGAGAGGAACTGCTCCATGGCCAAGAAATCCGCTGAGATGGCAGCACTGCGGCACAGAGCCCTCACCTCTCTGGCACTCAGGGTGCCTTTGGCCACAAAAACAGGCCATGGGCACTTTCTGCCAGTCAGCCATTGCCCAGATCTGGGACAGCGAGTTACTACGGTGGAAATTAAAAATATGACTAGGCAGGAATGATTTTTCAAATTTGAAGAGTGTTTCCCAACATCTGGAGTCCTCAACTGCACAGAAAAACTCACCTAGAACTAAAGGCAGAATGGTTGAAGCCGGTTCATCCCAAACGCCCAGAGGAGAGGTCTGGGTTTACTGTTTGTTTCTTTAGGATTGTTTGGTTTGTGGGGTTTGTTTGCTTATTTGATTTTTAACTAAAACTGAGGAGTACACACGTCAGTTTCTGACATGGAGCCTTCAAGCAAATCAACATGGAAACTGTGAACTAGTGGGAAGTCATAGGCAGGTTCTCACCCAAGCATAAGGAAAAGTTTCCTACTTTTGAAACAAACCAGAACTTCTGAGAAGAGTGCAGATTGATCATCATCCAGGCTTAGTAAAAAAAAAAAAAAATCATTACAAGAAATTGCTATATGTACAACATCTCCTTTCTCAAAGATACCATCACTGATCTAAAGCATAAATAAACACTGTTGCTCTGTCAGAGACAGATAATTTACTGAACATTACACTGCTAATGGCAATATTATACAAGACACAAGTGTTTCAGACAAAAAAAAATAATCTGAAGAAGGTATTTCTCATTCTAACAATTCTGCAACTGACAGGTGACTGCTGAGCTGCAGATAGGAAATTCAGTTCTATCTAAGAGGAAACAGACCTCAGCTCATTCTTTTGCTAGTTTCCGAGAGTAACAGTTCCTTTAAGTAAAGTCAATGCATATCAAACACCTGTCAAACTATAAATAACAAGATTCCTGTACTTGAAAAATAATGCAAGTCTTCAACATAATCTCCCTCCTAGAGTAATTATATTTTTATAAAGGTAACAAGCTTTAAAACACAAAATTTCCACAGCAAAATCTGTCAATATAATCAACAGTATTCAGTTCTTTCTAAGGAAATGCTTTTTTTTTTTAATCACTCCACTAATTAACCTTTAAAAGAAAACATTTAACTTATTTGTATTATTTTGACTGAAAATAAACTGAAAATTTCAGGGGAAATAAACCAAATAAACCAAGTCTACTTGAATACAAGCTAACACTGCTCCTCCCCTATCATGCATGTATGCTTGAGCTGACACTGCCCATGTCTATGACATACCGTATCTGTATCATATCAGAATTTCACTTTGGGGATGTTCTTAATTTGAATTAAAAAAGGGCAAGTCACCACATCTGACTTTGGAAGGGTATAAGGTATAAGGTCTGTAAAGAAAGGATCATCAAAATAGCAGCCACTGGCTTTTTAAACAGCTATCTTTGAAAGCAACCAAACACATCCTCTCCATTCATTCTTTCATTCATTCCTTAATGGCCACGAGAAAGCCTGTCCCCCTGAAGTCTACCTGAAGACAGGGCTTTCTCAGTAAGCAAGAAATACCACTGTTCTAAGTTCAGCAGAAAATTAATTATTTCAGGTTAAGGTTAAGAAACTTCATGACCGTCTTCGACATGTGCTAATCAGGATCTTTAAATAGTAATGGATGGGCCTTATCCTCAAGTTCTGCTAAAAAAGACAGCTCATTTCCGAAAAAGGAAGCAAGGAAGTGAGCCTCTGAATTTTTGATTGCTAGCTGAGGAAGAGTAATACACAAAGCCCTAAAAAGGAGGAGTTACAATGCTGAAGTGAGATAACTCGGAGTACTGCAATTACGAGCTCAAACCTGCAGACAGCCCCCAGGAGGACAGGAGCAGAGGCCAGGGGGGTCTGGCTCACATCAATCCTGACCATGATTTTCTAGAAGTAATGAAAGATCCAGATGAGAAGATCACTGATGAAGAGATAAAAATACCATAAAGTAAGGTTTGAAACAGGTAATTAGTAAGTATTTCACTGCAGCAGAAAGGAAGCATTACCCTCCACGAACACTGGGACTCATCCATTCAAACACTGATGTGCTCAGCACTACCCTGATACACCCAAAACGCCTCTTCACCATTAAGAGGTTTTGATCCTTTACTCTGTTCACATTCACAGATATGCAAGTCTCTATTTCAGAGCATTACTCTGCAGTAAGTGACCATTAAAAATGTCCACACCCTTCTCCCCAGGAGACACACTGCAATGTTTTTTTGACCAATGCTCTCACAAAACTTCAGACAGACTGGATTATTTTCCTTCCTATTCTGCATCACAATGGTTGTGAAAACCTTTCTCTGAATTTACCACACCAAGTCCTTTATGCCTTCAATAACTTCAATAACTTCAGCTGTAAGAAAAACTTAAGCCTAAATTTCTCATGAAAAATTAAAAATGAAATTTTAGGAAAGACCTCTATATTCACTAACATGAGTTGATCACCTACTCAGAAGCCAAAAATGTGTATTTTAAAAAATGCTTAACACTTTATAAATCCATTTAACTACTCAGTAACTTTGCTTTTTGTACTAATTTCTCCAAAATCCACTTTTATCCTGCATGGGATATAAGACCAATTAGAATGCTCTTTCCTTTCACATGTACATCCTGTGACAAAAACAATGTCATATAAATCAGACTTTTACTGAATAGGGAGATTATTCTATCACTTTACACCAATCTACTAAAAACTAATTCCTTCCAATTTAAAGCGAAGTATGCCAGCTGATGGTGGCTAAAGAAAAGAAAAATCAGGCAGTGGATAAACTCTGATAGCAATTCAAGAACAGGTCTTGAAGGCAAATCCTTTTGTCCTGCACAATCAGTCCTTGCTGATGGCAAAGCAGGGAGCTCTGAGGATGCAAACACTCGCTGCGCTGGCATCCTACACCATCGGCACCAGGGCTCTAACCCTGACCGCCCCGAGGAGCAGCAGTTTTCTTTTGCAGCAGCAAGGCAGGGCTCTTTCTTTCCAAGGGAGCCCTGCAGCCGGGTTCTCACCCTGGGGACAGAAAGCCCGGGGTGTGGCTGCCAGCAGGAGCCCTGCCCGCCACCCCGGGGAGACCACACAGCCAGGCAGCCAAATCAAACCAAGAATGATTATGAGCTTTTAAAAGCACTATGACTATTACAGGGCCTTGCTTTTCTTTTCCTTGGACAAAAATTTCTTGACTGAACCCCAAAGAAAGCTGAACTGACTGCTGAAACCAGCAGCTCCCCAAGAGAGCCAGCCCTCAAAATGCAGCCGAGACAGGGTTAACCTGAGACCCCAGCTGAACATCTGCCCCTATTCCCTTTACACACCATTTTGTCGGTAGTTCTTGCAAAATACTAGCCAAAATTTTTCTCTTTTCACTACATGAAACAATGGAGGAATTTATTTTCAATTTTTAGGAGGCCACCAACAGTTTTAGTGTAACCATAATATTTTGAATAGTATTTTCCAAGTTCATTGTAATGGACGCACAGACACAAACAGTCAAGCCCATTGAAATTCACAATATGAAGCAGATACACGTACAAGGTACACCAGATCTAACATTTTGCACCAGTATATTTAAACGTTTCTGCGCTGACATCAGCTTAAATTCCATGCAGGTAATGGATGGATAGCAGCACCTACAGCTCAAAGCTCTGGGCAACTTCTGCATTAAGAACAAGTTGCAAAGATCAGTGGAAAATAACTAGACATGTTCAGGGCAGGAGTGGAAGCAATCTGCACTTATGCAGGAGTGTGAGGAAGGAGAGCCATTCTGCTCTGCCCCCAAAGGAACCAAAGGCAAGGCCAGTCTGGCCAGCGATCAAGAGTTACCAATCCTGCTTGGCCTAGTGCTTAAAAATAAAAACAAGTACAAAACAAAGCAGTGGTGTTAGGCAAGCAACCTAATTTAAGTATTTTTTTCTGTCAGGTGTGAAAAATCAGTACAAGCAGAAGTATGAAGTATGCCATCACAGTATTCTGAAAGTGATAAAAAGATCTCCTCCTAAAAAGAAGCAAAGCCCTCCTACACCTTAATATGTAATGCAAAAGCTCTTTACTTGGCTTCATACAAAAAATAACAGAGCTAAGGTGATCACTCAGACTATCAATTAACATGTTCTTGTCCATATCCTCCCAACAACAGCCAATAGCTGGTAGCCAGTGTCACTTGTCACACCTGACCTGGCACACCATGGCCACTTTAACCATGAAGCCTGCTCAGGGTCATACAGATGGTGCTGAAAATATTCTATACACTGTCATTGAAAATTGTGGCCAAGAGCAATTTTAATTGTGTAGCTTACAAAATCACAACAACAGCCTGCCCACGTATCAGCAAATAACAAGGATAAGCAACTTAATAATAACTTAAACCAACCTACACAGAGTGCTTAGCAGGAGAGGACTTGCTTGGAATTTCTGCAGGGTATACTTCAGTATTTCTGCCTGACATAGCTTTTATTTCAGGGAGGTAACACAGTAGAGCTCACTGAACTTAATTTATGCTCACTATGCAAACCACAGCCAGCTGTGAATTTAGAAAAATCCTTATTGCAACAACCATATCTCTTCAAGCATGAAAGTCGTAGTTCCACTTTCAGGCTTAGTCAGCTGACTTAAGAAGGAGGGGACGGTTAAGATAATAGTGTTCATAGTGTTTAGGCAATCAAGTTGAAAACATGAGGAACTGAGCAGCTCCTACAAAGCCAGTCTGCTCCTCCTTGCAGCTGTCCCCAGCAGAATCTCCTGTGCAAGTGCCCAAGCCATGGACCTGGGGTTCTGATCCCAGCCAGGCTGGGACACCCAGCCTAGCAACCCTGAGAAACACGACTGGGTTTTGGTAAAAATGAATGACACGTGCACACACGCAAAATGAACTGCTGACCTTGTCCAAACTCTTGGACACAACCTTTCATCACCATTGTAGAGCCATCCAGCAGCTCCAGTTTTCCATTCATTTGGCAAATAACTGTGAATTTTTCAAAACTACTGAGGCTACCTGCAATGGCTAAAGGTAGTACTATCTGTGGACAACATGGAGCGAGATATGTCTTCTTTGATGAAAATAAAACATGGATCCAGACAAATGAGGGCAGATTCAGGCAGCCAAGAACTGAGGTCTTGATTTCTTATTGCAGATCTGCGACCAGCCCTTTGTGAGGCCTGGGGCATACCTTTCATTTCCTCATCAGATGTGGCAGCATAGTCACCCACATTTACAAGGCATTACACTTGTATTGAGGTCAAAAAGTCAGGAGTCTTTTTACCAGATCATCTTGCAGATTTCCAGCATTACTATCAAGTGGATTACTCTAACCTAATCCAATTTAAAACAATTTGATGGGAAAAAATCCCTCAGATATTTTAAATTCGTACTACAGCCCAACTTCAGCAAAATATCATGGGGGTACCTCCTGTGCCTGAGGGCTCTCACCCTTCCAGAGTTCAAATGTTTACCACAAAAACAGGTGTGACGGCATTTCAAAAACAGCTGCAACCCCATTTTCTTGTCAGGTTGCAATCTGTAGTTTGCAACAGAGCAACTGAAATGACAAAAATTACTGAACTTATCTTTTTTTTTTTTTTTTTTCAAAATCATGTAATATAACTTTACCCTAAAGGGATGACACCTGAAATGAATATAATCATAACTCCTCATTGGCCTATTAAATCAAAACTGTAAGGACGTAAAAGTTTGCAATAAAAAAATAACTTAATTCCTACCTAAAGCTGAGTAGAAATTTCACTGTATTGACTGAAGTCAGTTTGCAGCCAGCCCTTGCTCTCTGCCTTGGTAAACTGCATCCCAGTGAAACACATCTCATTGTGGAAATGAGCCGAGCTCTAACACTGCTGCCTGTCAGGTACCAGCCTCAGCTCTCTGCAGCTGATATCCACCCCAGGGTGCCTTGGCCTGTGTTCTCATTGCCTTCCTTGCCCCAATACTGGCACCTATCCCAAACCCAAATATGTAAATCAGGCATCCAGGTGCACGGCAGCATTTCCTGAGTAGACATGCAATACATTAGACTTTGCTATTGTTTAAATGCTGTGTTTGTAGAATGGAGCAATAAAACCTCTTGCAGGTAATGCTGGCAAGGCTACTAAGTGGAAAATTGTATGTGAGAAACAAGGGCATCCCAACATGATGTAAAGAGGAAGCAATGGAGATCCCAATGAAGGGAACTGTCCCAATGAATGACACAGCTGAGGTTTCCAAAAGGAGCCAACGTCACTCAAAACTAATGACATCTGCATCCTTAAGTGTCAAACACTTCAAAATTACAAGTGTTAACAAATACTCAACCAGGACTTAACTAAAAAGTGGCAAATGTCCTCTGGATGGTGCCAGAGATCTGCACTCTGCTGAAGTTCTTGAAAATTGTGGGTAGTTGTACCCATAATGAAGTGGGTGCCAGATATGTACCCCAAAAAATCCCAAAGCTCAGCTTGGGAGCAGTCTTCACTTTAAATGGTGTATCTTGACTACCTAGCATCACATTTCAACAGAAAATCAATTGGAGACAACAGATGAGTGAGAGAAAAAAAAAAAACCCAAACATTGTTTGCTTCTCACATGTGATGTTGTTTCATCCCTGTCAATAAAAACAGCCGAGATGCTCTTAATTGTGTCTGTGCAACCACTGACCTTTAAAATAAAAAGTAATTTCATTTCAGAACACTCAAAATTCCTGAAAAATAAAATAAATCTGTTCTGTCAATAGAGGACACATCATCACAACAAGCAGATATATAATGCCATAGGAATCAGCAACAGCAAATTGTTTTCAGCACTACACAAACTACACAGATTATCTGAGCAATTATTTATGCAAAGCTCTGAGGTGCTGAGTGTACACCATAGATGATGTTCTGAGCTGGCCAACTTCAGCCACTACAGGAATGTAAACCTCAGCAAAACCCAACACACAGAGCAACCCTGCTCATGTTGACAGGAGTAGGAGACATTTCCACAGCACCCTGGCTGTGTTCAGCCCTGGCCTCACTGCAGCACACATCTGTACAACAACAACTTTCTTCAAATGATGTAGCCTGGTACAATGACATATGTTAAATATAGCCAGGAGAGAGCTAGGAGCAGAAATCCATGAATAACTGTATTGATTGCAGTAAAGAAAACCTGGACATATTTGGAGCGGAGACATTTCCTGATGAAATTCTTTCCATTTGGTAAAAAACACAGACATTGTCTTACACCTTTCCACACACTAAAACAGTAAAACAAAACTCCAGACACTACCATTAAGAGTTCAAGTATCGGCACATTTACTGTTGCAGACAGGGACAGAAAATGGATCTTCCAGCACAAAGAAAAGGTGATGCTTTGAAATTAACCATAATTCTCAATTGTTGGAAGTTGGAAAAATTGAATTTAGTTTTATGGAAATTCTAGATAAAATTTCTTGAATGCTCTCTATGATTTCACCTTAGGAGATAAACATTTTACTCCAATGCCCACATACGTCATCACCAGGTACTGTATATTCAGGCTATTTTTTAAGTGATGGGATGGAACAAGATGAGAACAATGCTAGAAGGGTAGCAGAGCAGTAGTGTCTCTTCTGTTCTCTAGTTCTTTGAACTCTTACACTGAGTTTTCACACATGAAAGTGCATTTTCCAATGTTAACTGCTCTATTAATAAATAAATAAAAAGTCAGATATCCTACACTAACTCTCCAATCTGTGTGTGAAATTCCTCAGGACACTGGCTGAGACACAGACTAAGGTTGATTTTATTACCACTGAAAATTCTGGCAGTTTCTTTATGCAAGTATTACCGGTTTCAAGAATTTGCTCTATTGCCAACAAACATTAGGAAACTTCCCGAGAGCCAACTCTGCCCCTGTGAAAGGCAGAAGCAGCACTTTTGAGAGTCACCTCTCAGGGGTCAGTGGCCTGGCACATTATCCCTTAACACTCCTAACTTTGCGTGCTGCCGGTCCCAGTTTCCCCCGCTACAGAGGATGACAGGAGCCAGCACTGGGTGGCTCCACAGCTGGGCCAATTTGTGCCATTTTGTGGCCAGCACAGAGCACTCAGAGCAAACAGGAACTGGCTCAGCCATGGTCCAGCAGGGACACAGCCACGAGCACCCAGCAGAGCTGGGCTGAGGCTCCCGGCAGAAACCCCAGAGAGGAAGCGCCGCAGCAGTGAGAGTACAGCACATGCTGGGACCCAGGGGAAAGGAAAACTCAAACCAAGAGTGGCTGAAGGTGAGGAACAGTGGTAACAGCCGGGGAAAGGGAGGAAGAGGTAGAGATCGTAAGTTCAAAAGTGGGAAGCTGAGAAAAATTTTTACAGGAACCACAGATGGGAGCTCATCTTCTTGAGCATCTAGCTGTCTGCAGGGGCTGGCAGAACATAGTGAAGCACCCAACGCCAGCATCATCTCCATGACAGGCTCTTCGGAAAAATAAGATCTTTCTCTTCCTGAAAGCTTAAGCTCTGCCCTGAAACATAATCCCCTGCTTTTCTGCTCATCTCCTTCCATCAATAATTTCAAGCGCTAGGAACCCGCAGTCACTGTACCCAGCACAGTCTTCATTAAAAACAGCTCTGCTACATTATCCAAAAAATTAGAATTTCAAAGTCTGCATTGTAGGACACATCTAAATTCCCTTTAAGAAAAAAAAGGCCTACAAACACATAATGAGCATGCAATAACCTATATTGCTGATGTGTTTATCAAACTTTCTCAGGGAATCTTCAGCATAACATTTAGAATTCCTTTACACACACCTTTCAGCCATGCATGAATTAGATTTGCAATGAAAAACTGTACGAGAAACCCATCCTTTTCTTAACAGGCAGGTGAAACAGCAATGTTCTAGCACAAAACAGCTCCCTTTTACCAAATAAAACTCTTGCCTTGTCATTTACTCACATTTAAGTGTTCATCTTTCTGTTGCCTAAGCAGTAACATGGAAGGCTTCTGTCACACTAACCTATACTGTGTGGAACAGAGATTTTAAGCAGATAAGCAATGTTGAAAGTATTTTCAACCAACACAGTAAGTAGCAAGAGTAGGACATCCTAATTTGGATTATGACAAGCCTGTTGAAACTGAGAAATCAACACCAACACAATGATAGCTCACACCAACTCATTACTATAAGACAGAAAGTGTTTACAGTGACCCAAGTACGTGTGCAGGAGAGTACAAATGAAACCTGCAGGTGTGCAGGGACATACAACCTGTTCACTTCAGATGAGACTGGTGAAAATAAACACACAGATGAAGACAGAGGCTACCCACATAATTATCAAAGTTCAGGTAAGTTACTTTTCCATTCATTATGCCTAGAATGTTTGGGCAGAAAAAAGCAAATCCATTTCCTTTTCCAAAGCTTTGGTTCTCTCTGCTCACACACATGCACGTAAGCGTGTTTCACACCCATTCTTCCCTGGAAGGACATGCTCCAAGGGGCTCCCTGCCCGAGCAGAGCTGCTGAGGGATGTGATGCTCAGCTCCCTGACCCTGTGGGGTGGGTGTCCTGCTGCAGGAGCTCCTGGGGCAGCAGCTCTGGGGTCACTGAGAGCCCACTGGCACAGCCTGCCCAAGGCAGGCACACACAGGCAGAATTCTGATGGGCTCCTCACCACTCCCCCACACTGCTGGGTTTGCAATGTACAATTTTAACAGGGCTGGCTGCTTTGGAGGCACTGCCACTGAACCAGTATTTATAACTGTGATTTCACAAGATGACCAAAGTGTCACATCCCAAGCAGTGCCTGCAAAAGACTGTCCAAATGCAGATCACGCCACAGAGTCCAGAGACCTCAGAGAGGGTCCATCAGTCCTCAGAGAGCCCCATCACACAAACCCATCTTACAGTATCTTGAAATAAAGCCTAATACAAGCTTCTCCCTGACAGAGTCCACACCAGGCCTCTTACTCTCCAGAGAAACAAAACAGGCATTTTTGTATGGAAACACCCTGCTCCTTTGCCTCTGAAGACTTTGAGATCACACACACTTATTAGTTATTCTGTGCAGGCATGTGAACCTTTGCACTTGGATGTTGAAGGAAAAATTTATCCTTGACATAAAAATCAATCACATTAACAGTGCAACTTTCCAAGCTCCTGCAGGTTCACTCCAAAGAGAGCACTAATTCTTTTTTTAACTTTGAATGAGTCAGATAAAGTGTCTACTTGGGGCTTTGTTTGTAGGAATTAGATATTTATGTGAGATCCCTGAGAATTTTATGTAACAGCATTTAGCAGAAAATTAATGTTCCCAGACAATTTTTATTTGAATTTGTATTCAATACCACAGCATTTTCTTATGGTATTGTATTGTAGCCATTGTTTCAGAGCTCCCAAACTTGTTCTCTTCCAAACTAGAAAAATTTGACAAATTGATCAGAACTTATGACATATTTAAAACAAAAGGATAAATGGCAATGGGGAAAGTTTGACAAGCTGATGAATCAGAAAGCTAAAGGAAGAATATCTTAGCAGAAAATATTCAAAAGAAGAAACTTATTCCTCACAGAGTAATAAGCCTCTATGAGATAAAATTCAATTTTTAGAAGGTTTACCTCCCTGCAGTTTATGGATTGGTTTAAGTACCATAGTTAAGAAACTGTGGCATTTTGTTGCCAACATGACATTTCTTAAAGCAGCAAACAGCAATATGCACCAAACCATGTCTGTAAACCAATCTGCTGGGAGACAAGAAGTGCTAAACAAATCAAAACTCCTAGTAAATAGTATGCTGTAGAACAGCTCTTCAAAGATGCAAACAGAGTAACAGAGCTCTGAAGGCAAACTGGCAGAGCAATGTAAACCTCAGTAAGCACAATTTCAGGAGGTAAAAATAAAGCTCTAAGGATCTTGCTGTCAAATCCAAGAGGTTTGAATAGAAAGCAAGCAGCCTGCTTCTGATGCTGGCTCTACAAAAGTCCTAGGACCAATTACTTTTGTTAAAATACAAAATACTCATTTGGAAGAGGCATTTTCCTGAACCATTTAGACACAGGGAGGAAGAAAAGAAAAACTGAAAATCTGGAAGTGTGTGGAAAGCTTCAGCTAAACATTTCTTTTGTAACAAACTGCAGTTTCCTGAAGTCAAACAGATATTTATGCACAAAGCTGCCTTCAAACCAGAAGCACATTCTCCTCTCTGGGTTTGTTTGCTTTGCCTTTTTTACAATGCAGACCATCGTTACATGTTACACAAAAGCCCCTGAATAACCCCACTGGGAGTGGGGCCTCTCTGTGCTGAACATATAGTAAAATAACATTCCTGCTTCAAAGAAAATTTACAAGATCCAAAGAGACAAAAGACTCAATCCAGAAAGAAAATGAGGCATGGAGGCCACCAAAGGCCACAAAAAAAGGTCAGCAAGAATAAAACTTCTGAGTTCTGTCCCCTTGTATGCAGTATTACCCCTGCAGAGTCAAGAGGTCTCCCAGCATCCACTGATCCCTTCTCCCACTCCCAGCAATAACCTGTAACATCCGCTGGAGCCAGGAGGAGGCACAGCACAATGAGGCAAGCTGCTCTTGCACTGTGCAGAACAAAAGTCATCCCTGTAGGGTCTGCCTCACAAGGCAGAAGTGTAGAGTTCACTTCTCTACAGGAACCAAGACAAAGATCACTATATTTAATTTAACTGAAGTTACTGCAGAGGTGCTGGACACCTTCACTAAGGCCTGAATTGCAACTTGTAACATTAATTTGAAATTCTTGATAGAACTCAGAAACTCAAGGTTTATTAAATTATCAATGCTTTAGTAATAAAAAAAAAATAATTTATAGGCTATGAATTAATTTGAAATTATAAAACTAGAGAATCTTCACATAGTATTAATTTATCCATCTTCGGATGCTTTATCATGAATAGTGATTGTTTCATTATATATTCTTACTGTAAGATACATTTTAAACATGGTTTAAAATTCTAAAGACTTCATTACCAACTGAAATGTGGCAGCAAGAACTAATTTAAACAGAGAACAAATAATGAATACAGAGATAGTTTCTGAAAAACTGCCAGATGACAAAGAAAAACAAAAGGTCAGCGCCTCACTTGCTATGTCATCTTGTATTTCTCCAAGTTTACTACAGGACTTAATTTGGAGCATAAAATAATATGCTCTTCTAACTGCAAACATGTTTTACTTTCTGAGAGAAGGCTCAGAGGTCATTACAAGTTACATTTTGCTGTTACATGAGTCCTTTCAATTTTTTCAAGCTAGAAAGATGTCAACAGGAAATACAGATGCATAACAGTTACTTTGTGCATCAGCTCCTGTAAGGTTTTAACATATTTGTTGTTTGGCATCACCCCTCCATCCCAGGTGGTATTTCTGATAAGTTGTTACCTCAGCTGAGGTCACCAAGTTCTGTCAAATATCACTCAACCATGAGAGATGCTCCAATCACTCCTGGCCAAGAGGATGCTCAATCCTTTCTTCATTAGACATGCCCTGTCTGCTACTGAGAAGCAATTCACACATACAGGGAAAACACTTCCTCACATCTCTTAAAAGCAGAGAAAGAAAGCAAGCCAGGAAAGGATGATCAGCTATTTATTTGACAAAGAGATTTTTAATACAACTTTTAAAACTAAACTATCATCTTGGTGATACAAAGAAGCGCTACCAATCTTATTCCAGGTTTTAGAACATCAGAGGAAAATCTCAACAAATGCATTGCAACAATAAAAATGGGTAATTAATTCTGAATATTTCTTTATAATCTTTCAGGCAATGCCCACTCATGGCAGGATGCTGCTCATCACTTTCCAACAACTTTCTCTAGCAGTGTCCTGTCAACAGCTCTGGAATGGAATTGTTCATTACTACCATACGGACTCATAATTCCTCACCTCTTTATCATCTATTTTGCTGATAACTTCTAGCAGACCAGCAAGACCTCATTTTCCTTTGCAGAAACTGTTTATGCTCCAAACTCCTGATGAAACAAACATAAACACTGGGGGGGGGAGGGGGGGGGGGGGGGGAATACAAAAATTGGCAAAAGTTGGGCAGGATCCCACTGCAACCTCTATAACCAAGGAGACTGCAAATAAATACAAGATATCACACTTCTATGCTGTTAGAAAGGTCACCAGATTATCAACATTTGTTTTAGATAAAGAGAGACTACTTCCCTTTCCAAATCTTTACCTTATTGTGCTTTCTCTTCCAGCTCAAAAAAAAAAAATTGTGCCAATTATGTACTTTGTTATGGAGTGAACCTGAAACAAAACTTAGTTGGCAGTTTTTGTTATGAATACCAAAGAGAAAAGTTTCAAAAAGGAAAGAAAAAAAGTAGCAGGCAGACACCACTTCTCAGTTAACAGAGTAGGAAAATTTAAAGTTCCTTTAAAAAAAACTGAAGGCTTTACACAGCTTTAACCTGAAATCAAATGTGACAAGAGCTTTTGGATGTGCTGCAAGAGACTAACAGCAACAATTTTGTTAAGAATAAAAAGCTGGTTTGTCAACAGCAGCACAACTCTGTGCACAGCCTGTATCTCCAAACACCTGAGCTGTGTATGAATACATGTGTTATTTCATCTTGTTATTTGTTGAAGTTCTTTTTCCTCAAGATTCATTCTCCACAGATTTAGTGTCCTTGTCTCTATCCAACAAAACAATGCTCACTGGGAATCTAAAGCTGCTTCATGCAGCATCAAAGTCCTACATCAATCTTTTTATACAGCAGCTGGGATGGGCTGACACCCTACTGCTTTTCAGGGAGAGCATTCACCCTTTGATCTCTGGCTTCACATAGCAAGAAATCTCCTCCACCATACAGATATGCATATCTATGTACATAAACATAGCAATGTATATATGTGCATATATGGATATATAGGGCAGCTGATTTGTCAACAAATGAGGCCCAGGGGAGCATTCATTCTAAGGGCATCTGTTTAGACCCTATTTGAGACAAGTGCGTTTCATAAGCAGGAAGAAAAATTCCTAAGTGCTTTGCATTGGCAAAAGAAGCCTAAACATCAGCTCAGGACGCTGGTGCACCTGGCACAGTATAAATGTCACAGCACAGCACCCTGCACTGCCTGAGCTTAGGGCAGAGCTTGTACTGCCTCTTCGGTGATGTGAACCAAAACTGAACTTGATTTCGGGCAAGAAACGTTAAAGGAAACGTCACCCTGAGCTTAGAGAACAAAATGTCAACTTGGTGAAAAGCTCCAGGTGAATTTGACTGCAGTCAGTCACTACCAATCACTACTAAATATTTCATGTCTTACAGCCGTGCCAGGACTTTGTAACTCAAAGGACAAACGCTGGAGCAAACAAGCCTTCAGGTAAATCTTAACTCCTTCAAAGTAATAGGTCAGAATTGATCTCAAAGGTCTTTTCCAACCTAGTTAATCCTGTGAGTCTGTGATTTTGTAACTGGGAATTTTTTCCAATTTCAGCTTCAGAGGAGTTAAGAATTGGCTACATACTGAAGGAGAACAGACACTGTAATTTTATTTTAACTCACAAGTGATCTTGAAAAGATAGAAATTAGAAATATCAAGCACAGAGTCCTTGCAGAAACATTAGCACCAGGCAAAGCTCCTGCACAGTGATGTGGGTGAATCACACACAAATGTATCAAGAACAGTACTTCACCTACAGCCTCTACAGGGCTCCACTACCTGTCTGACCTTTGATATTCCAACACACCACAGGCACAGACACGTCCCACTAAGGCCAGGACGTTACCCTGTGACACCTGTGCTAGCTTCCAGCTCCCCTGGAGACTAGTCTTCATTTAAGAGAATTCAACATTAGAAAATTCAGAGTTTTCCTAAGAAATTCCTTCCAGATTTAATTGCTTTTACTGTTAATAAGTATATAGCATGTCAAACACTGTTTGCAACCTTCCCATTAAGCCACACTATATTATGCCACCATTGTAGGGCACAAACTGCAGTGCTCTTTGAGAACATGTTGATAACCCTTCATTCATATTCAATATCTGAAAGGATTTTAAGTTCCTATCAAACATGAAGCATTTGCCAGGGTGTCTTGCTGCATGAATAAAAGCTACATGCCAGAAACACATTTCCAGATGCAATATACTAAGCACCAGCTACAAAGACACTCTACAAAGTATGCAAGTGCATAATGTGAATTTTTACAATCATTTTCTTTTGCTATTGATCAAAAGTTGATCTGTCTCTGCAAAAAGGTGACAAAGCTGCTTCTCAAATGCTCAGAAACAATAAATTATCTTTGTTCAGAAAAGGGATGGAAGAACAGCAGTAGAGATACACATCAGTGAGAATAAAAAATGAAAGGGAGAACAGGAAAAATTTTAGAAAGAAGAAAGGTGCAAGCAAAGAGGAGCACAGACATGGACATGAGAGCAAGTTTCCATGGCATGCTAAGGGAGAATCCAAACAGAAAGTTCATCTCTGCCCCAGTGATGAGTTGTCCTGCAGGTAAATCAGCCACGTTGTGTGGGGTGGCTGAAGGTGCAGCCTCCAGCATTTCTGACACAGCCTCGTGCCACAGGCAGGGACAGAATAGGAGCTGAGCTTCCATGTGCCACTGCCTGGGGCTAACAGCAACTGCAACAGCAGCTCAGCCTGCCGGGGGAAGAAACTCACCAGCTTCCAGCAAAAAAGGATTTGAGGGTAAGTGCAGCAACAGTTACCAAGAAGTCAGGAGTTAGGAGCATAGTAACAGAAATCAGCTGCTCTAAAATAATTTAATCCTACATAAATTGCTTTGAACTTCTCATGAGCAAAGTGCCTAAAGTTACGTTCCAGTAGCAACCATACCTCTAAAAATCCATGAAATATGTAGTCTGAAATCATTATTAAAACACAAGTCCTTGCAAACATATGCCAAGTGTTTCTTTTTTTATTTTTTAACCCAACAGCAGATCCTGCAGTGACAGTCTAAGTGGTCAGATGCCTCAAGCTTGCCCTAAAGCCTTAACACACTCCTGCTCTCCTCCACAAACCATGACCTCACCTGTAGGCAAACTGTGAAAGCTGTCGAAGATCGGGGCATCCTGCAGGCACCCTCTGCTCCCCAGGCACATCCACTGCTGTGGCACAGCTTCACTGAAGAGCTGGACATTGTTTCTGGCTTCCCCTTCACACTTACATTGTCAAACTCTGCTCTGTAAGCCTAAAGGTCCTACTCTTGCAAAAAAATGTCCTAAACAAGGAAAGTAATTGCAAAAAGAGCAAGCAGGGAGGCAACTTGACCAGAATAATAGCAAAGTTGCTTTGTCACAACATAGACTGCAACCAAGTCATAGTTATTCCTCTTTTATCATGTGTAGAAAGTTTCTTACACAATTGTTAAAACCAGCATAACCTGAGTTTATCCAGAATTAAAACACCTGTAAAGGGTTTCTGTACAGTACTGATTTTGATTCTGGTTTTGCTCAACTATGAGCCACAAAACTGCCCCCAGAACGGCAGGCAAAGGTCTGCTCACATAGTCATTTGACCTCAGCTGCGCACTGCAGCATCCTCACAGCATTTCCATGTGGACAAAAATGAGCTTTTGGCTAATTTAAACACATCTGGGTAAAGTGGTTAATAAACTGTTATCACAAAAGGTACTACTCAGCAAGCCTGTTCAACTTCACAGGATGTTTCCTTGGGTAGGACTGAATTGTTTGGTCCACAGACTTCTGCACACAGACGCTGCAGCTGAGCAATGCCTTGAGTAGTGACTTCTTATGAACTGTATCACCAGCAAGGAAACATCTGTGTTCATTTTGTTTATTCAGCAAGCTTTGGAGCATTAGGGATAAGAGAAAAGGTTCTTCTCAAGGACTTATGCTCACAGTCAGCAGCTGGAATGGCCAAAGGTTTGGGGGTTTATTGGTGGGTTTTTTCCCCCCTTCATACACACACAGAAGGACTACTTAAGGAGACTGGTAATCTTAAAAGAAATATCAGGCTGGCAACTTGGCATGTTCAGATTTGTTTATGCTGATACGTGCAAACCAAATGACTTCAAAAATATCTGTGTTAAATCCTTAAAAATTAAATGCACAGAACTGAAGCAGCATGAGCTGCTTCCACTACTGGCAAGGGAGCGCTGAGCTGAGGGAACCATCACCTTTCACTGACTTCCTCCAGGCTGAGCACAGGTTTGGGGCCACAGATGTGTGCAGCTCACAGAAAAATTATCCTGATTACTGATGTAGCAGAAAGATAAAATGAGTTCCATCCACCAACTGCTCCAAAACAGAACCAGCTGCTGCAGTGAGCCAGGCACAGCCCCAGCCTGTAGCAGTGGCAACTGAATCTAAGCATCACTGTCCAGACCTGGACCACCCACCCCACCAAATCAGGGTCTATCAGACAGCTGAAGCAGAAGGGTCTCTTCTTTTGGGGCAGGAAAGGAGCCTGCACAACGCACCTAGGTACCTCAAGGGCTGGCAACTGTTTAGGTAAATGACAGTTTCAGGTTTGGCTCAAACAAATTCAAGACACTGAAACTGAAACAGAGAAAAGAGCTCATCTGCTTCTGGGAATCCTGCACAGGGTGATGCCAGGCACACGACTTACACTGAGAAGCTGCAGACAACAGCCACTTTCTGCACTGGTATTGGAATAAGAATTTGTCACAGCAGAATACATTTATGCCATCTCCTTAGTCACAGCAATCCCCAACAGATATTGTGGCAAAGAAAACATCTCATGCTTTTCTTCAAATGTACCTTCTCTTCTGCATTCCTGAGTGAGTCACTTACCAAGCCATGAATGCCCTTCAAACTCCTTTGGGTGACTGCTCTATCCAGGATAGTCACCCTGTCACTAAAAACCCCAAACAACAAACAGACACGGATGTGTGGCAAACATCTCTCCTCAGTGCAGCTTCAATCCATGTGTGTGCTGTCTGCCAGGCAGTGGTGCACACAAACCTGGTCCCTGTCCAGTGACTCAGTGCTCCTCTTGGACTGGGAAGCAGAGACAGCCAGCCTGTATTTTCCTCCTCCAGGAGAGGCCATGCAAGCAACAGTCTGCAAAGCTGGGAGTTAGATCTACACCCACTTGCTGCCACACAGACAGAGCAGTTTTCTTCTAGACCTGAGGCTTTGTTTTATTTTTCATCAAAGTTAGGTTTATACAAGCATGGCATCATTTAGGTTGGAAATGACAGTAAGATCATTGAGCCCAACTGTTAAAAACACCATAAACCAGCCACTGAAGCTGACACACTGCACAAGCTGATCTGAACACAAGACAACAACATAAATGTTTGCATAAACATTAACTTCAACATAAATGTTTGCAGTTTAACCTCACACTGGCAGATGCCTGGGCTGATCATCACTTATGTGTGATTTGAATATCTCCTTAAGTGGGGACCAGTACATTTAAAATAAATCCTAACACAGGTAATCTACTTGAATACAAAGCAGGCATTTAAAACCCATTCAGAAACCCTACCCAATCCCTTCGAATCTGGCCCAAGGAAGTCCACCAGCTACACACTGAAGCACATGACCTCTAAGAAGCTGACTAAGAGAATCAGAGCTAAAGCATAAGGCAACAGAGGTGGATTCAACACACCTGCCATCAACATAATATTTCCATAACGCAAAACTCAGAGTACAGTCCTCCTGCATGAGCATAGTCAGTAATTCAGGATTAAATTATTAACATTCCACAACTTTCAGTGAGACCAAACAAGGCCAGCAGAATATGAAGAATCCTTAAAAAAAAATCCTGAATTTTAAGTTTATGCACTCATAAAACACTAAAAATTGAGAGTGATTGTTAAACAATTCCACCACTGCCAAGAGAAATATGCAGGAACTCAAACTGTAACTGCCCAGCACCACCAATCTCTCCTCTCACAGGTAATTCCATTCAGAACACGGAACAGAAAAGAACATTATATATTAATTTTACAGAACCAATATTTATAAAAAATCACTTAATGAAGTATTGCTATCAAATATTTTCTTTTTTCTTCCTCTAGTATCATGGAATCCTTTAGGACAACAGAACAGCCTTCTAAAAAGACCCTTTTCTCGATCAATTTCAATGAAAATACAAAGGCTGTATAAAACCCCACCCTAACACAATCATACTCGTAAGACTATTCTTTACTGAATTTACATCCATGTCTGCACTCCACATCCCAATGAAGACACTCCATGGCTTTGAAGAACCAGAGATTACTCCCAGTGTGCTGTTTTACTTAAGCTCTTACACATCTGCATCTTCATCCTATAGCAAACAACTGAGAACACTGGAAAAAGTGAAATTTAGCTGAAAAAGGTGTCTCAAAATCAGTCACACATCATGATTACACAGGATAGTGACTGAAGGTGGAACCAACCCTAAACACAAAGATTTTCAAAAAGAATCTGGTACTAAAGGAGCACGAACTTGATGAAGTGATGACTTGCCATATCCTAGACTTGTTTAAACTGCATGCTGCAAAGCAAAATATTCCTAAGCAACATTCAGTTTGGAAAATTCTAGCCTGAGCAACTCTTGCTTATGTTTGACCACAGGTATTTGAGCGCTATGGAATACAGGTACGCATGCCTGCCTCTGTTTGCATGAGAGCTGCAAAACTGAGTCCTGAACACGTTTTACTCTAGTAAACAGGAAGGGGAGAAACACAGAAACCACTAAACCACCAAACTCTCTGCTAAAGAGATGATTCTAACACCTGTGGTATCTTTGTGTTGCTACGAAACTACCATCCTAACCTTAGCAACAGATTTAAACCTTTGAGGATACATTTTGCTCTCTGTAGGCGACATACAACAGGCAAATGCCGAAGAAGGGTTTATTTTAAGCCACCAGGAAACTGAATTCCAAACTGGGCAACACAAGTTAGGAAGAAAGAAATTTACCAATGGTAGCAAGCAAGGAAAAATACCTGCACCAATTTATTCAACAGTAAAACAGTACTTCATAACGGAGTTACTATTACCAAGTGTGGAAGAGAGACCCGGAGTGCTTTCCTCACCAGTTACCTTAATCCACTTCCTAACACAGTCCCAGCTGAGCTACTGAAGTCACTGCCATAACTCCCAGTGCCTCCCAGCTGGAGCCTGGGCCAGCCTCTGCAGCCACTGACAAAACCCCAGAAACAGGAGGGAATTGTTCAAGGATGAGGAGGAAGTGAGCACATAAGGCTGTGATAAAACTAGAAATAATACACAAACATTTACAAGCAAACAAAACACACAGCACCTCAGCCATTGCCTACCAAAGGATTGAAAGCACTGAAGCTTAGGTGGCTGAATTTAGAGCAAAGCCTGGCTAGCTCTGGTAACTAAACTGGCAATATATCCCTGAGGTTGAATCCAGGAGAGCACAAAATTCACTTATCCCTTCCAGGTGACACCACTCTACAAACAGAGAGCATCTGGAGCACTGTGCACGACTGCTGAACACTCTGCAAATTACACTGACACTTCAAAAGCAACAAAATGCTCCAGCAGTTGCTGAGCTGTCCACATTGTCCAAAAACGGAGACCTTGAAGAACCATTTGACCTGTGAGAGCCTTTTTTTCCTTCCACAGTTATTAATTCATAGGTCCTCAATATGAGAATTATGGTAAATTTATATGAGTGCAACTAGAAAGTGAAAATCTCCTGAAGAACTTAAACTACAGAATAAGCTATTGATAACATTCTGGGAGAACACGAGATCATTGTTCAGTCTGACAGAGTCGTGATGGTACTAAACTGGACAAACTCCCAACCACTTTAAATAAGTGTATCAAATTTGTCTGAAATCTTTTAACTTAATATATTTGGTTGTATAATGGCAAACAAATCCTATAACAACTTTCACATAAAATACCTTTAGGCCAAATTCTACTGTGTGAAATATGTGCATAAGCACATGGATCCCAGAGCACCTGCAGAATTACAGTCCCAGGTGACACAAACCTACCCAAAATTCCAAATTAACCTGCTTCTTTCTCTGCATCAACTACCTCTTAAAATGCCTAACTTTTATGAGATTTGCTTCTGGAAAATTCCTGTCCTCTGAAAGCACAATAAATGCATTTATATTTATCCAACTTTTAAACCAGTTGTGCTCTCAGTGGTCCCACAGAGCCCTACAGCTGACCTAACTTTGTTGTTCCCCACACAGGACTCATCCTGCAGTACACATCTGTCCTCCTGCCCACTGCACGAGGCATTTCACTGAAGCCCTAACCAAGGGGAGCAAGCACCCCTCAACTCACACTCTAGATGCCCACTGCAGCTCCACACAGGGGAAGGAAAAGGCCAGTGCAGTCTGCTTTTCTTAGACACCCAGGGATAAAAAAAATCAAAGAAAGCAAAGACAAAACCCCACCATATTTTACCTGGGGGTTGAGGGTTATGAGCAGAAATCTCTGCTTACACTGTCTGTGAAGTGAGCAGGCTTTCCACTAATAAATAATCATTAATCACTTGCAGTCACTGAGCACAGGAGATCATGTGGTAGCAGCCTGGCCAGTGTAAATGTTTAATACTGAATTAGATCAGAAAGGCTCAGGACAGTATCATCATAGCTACAGCGCTACCTGCAAAACCTACCTGACTTTCCTTTGGTTTCAGTATCCCTGAGGCCTGGCCTGGGCTCTGGGGATGGGATGATATGGTCTGGCTATGAAGGTGAGACACAGCAAAGGCCACAGAGGTACCTAGAGAAAGCCAGGTGGCTGGGAGCTTATTGCACCATTTTATACTGTACTGCTGTCAAACACTATCCCCTAACTTTGATCATATCTCTGGTTTTAGGAACATGAACACAGGGGTGATGAGCTGCCTGTAGGGCAGACTGCATGGGAATCTCCAGCTCCCTCGCAGGAGTACCACGGGCACTGCCATGTACTGGCACAAGGCACACCAAGAATACAGACACAAACACCCTTATTTGTGTGCACAGAGCTGGAGAAGCAGCATTCAGATGGCTTTACAAGAATATATCATAATCCTCCTCCCCCTGTCCTCTACTCAGTTAGCAGTTCAGTCAGAGCCAACTACAGCTATAATTATTGTCATAATTATTATTTTAATAAGAATCAATGACTTATCAAAATATTGCACTGAAGACTTTCACATCTTTTGTTGTAAGACTGCCAAAAAGGCAGTTCAGAGCTGAGGTACTGCTCCATGTACTCTGCTAGCAGGCAGCACCTCCAAGTTTCTATTTCTGCCACTGAGTGACAAACTCAATTCCAGCGAATGCCAAAATGTAAGCAGTTTGAGGCACAGTAGCTGTGCAAAGTATTATTACTCTTGTAGTGCATACACACTAACAGCTTTGTTTACTACATTCACTCCTCTTCTGCTTGTTTCCTTGGTTTTACATACTTGTGGGCCAAGTTGCTGAACTTAGGTGCCATAAGGTAGCCACCTGAATTCTTATTTACATATTTAAACAGCTGTCAGGCACCCACAGCAAGTTCTAAGAGCATAAGTAAGCCTGTAAACATCTAAGTCAATCTAGTTAGGTGCCTAGATTTATCACCAACTAGCCAAATGTGGATCTCTGCAGACAATTTGCTAGTTTTCATGAGAGTATTTTTTTCTACAAGGCAGGATTAGCTTGGTAACTGATTATTTTTTATTTACATGCCTATTCCAGATGACTCCAATCCAGACCTCTGGTAGTGCCTCACTTCCACAGAGAAGTCCACTTTACTTTTACAAAATTAACAGATGGCCATTTATTTAGTTACACCTCCAGGTACACTGCCTCACAGAGAAAAAAGTTCCTTAAATAACTAATGGCACTTGCAACTGTGGGACTCTTCATCAAGGGTGGCAAGCTGCCACCCCATCTACTTGCCTCTGTGACATGCAGTTGTGCAATTCTAAAGAACAAAAAAATTCCCTTCAAAATGTCATTTTTCAGGTTTGTTGTGCCTCATCCAAGCAAGGGTCAACAGGCTGGATGTTGTTTCAGGGAGCTTGCTTCACTTTATACAGCCATGACCTCGAATGCTTTTTCTTTGAAAGAAGACATTTTAACTGAACTGTGTGTGCTCCTGAATCAGGAAGAATACAATTATAAAGAACAAAGATAACTAGGAGCAGGTTGAGTTTTAAGAACAAAATGAGAGATGTCTCAGAAATTCAGACAGCATGAAATCCAAAACTGACCACCACAAAAAGTAAGCGAATAGTGTCAACTTGAAGAAAAATACTCAGATTTCACCAATATAACTGAACCAAAAAGTACATCTGAAGGGCAAGCAAAGGCTGCAGCATGAAGCAGAAATGAGTGTCCATGACTCATTCAACCAAATCCAAGTTAAACTGAAGTTTGCAGTGTCATTCAGCTTTGTAGAATTGTTTTAAATAAGCATCCCACTTACTCTCTAATAATAGAACAGCAACAGAACAGTAGCTTGAAAACAAAATATATGTGGGAAGCATTCACGATCTGACCTCAGAGTCAACCACACACTAGTGTGAAATCTTTTTTAGCTAACTTTTTTAATTAACTGGTACTCATTTATTGGTTTAATTTCATCTTAAAAAAAAAGAAAAGCAGCAAATTATAGATGTGTTATAAATAGTTTGTCCCTTAGAGGAATTCTCTAATCATCTCTAAAAATAAAAAATCATATGACTTCAGAGTCCTGTACTGACCCTTTCAGTACTCAGCAAGGTTATATATATATATATATACGTTTAGGTAACACTACACGTTGCTCAATTTTTATATCCATACCCTTATGACAGTCTGGTCTCTTCACTTCCAGGGCATACTCACACTCAGTAACTAGCATTCAGTCCTGTATTTGTTGTAAAGCTTGGGAATTACTCTATAGGAAACACAGGTCCACAAGGCATCAAAACCATTTTGTGCTTCCAAGTGAAGCCTGGAAATATCCTTTACTTGCCCAAAACTAGCTGGGCAGCCAATTTAGCACACTAGCCTCTTGCTGAGTTCTTTCTTGATCCATCCATGCTAATCAATCCTTAAACTCATCCCACCCCTAGGCTGTATAGTGCCAATCACAGAAATTCCGAGTGGCGAGTGGGAATCACTGAAGCAGGGTTTGTGGAAGTCCAGCGCTCAACAGGTCCCTGATGGCAATACTGCAAGTTCCATTTGACTCTGGTTAACTGCTAGCAGCTCTAACTTGCTATTCAGCCTGTAAACTCTTCAAGACAGGGACCTTTCCTCACATGTGTCTGTGAAGCTTCTAGTGCCCAGATGGTGCCATACAAATGAATAATAATTATATTTTCATGTAGACCATTATTGTGCGTAATGTAAATTACTTTCACTGATCTGAGAGGAAATAATTTTCTCATTTTGAAATGAAAAGACAGAGTAAAAATAATGATTACTTGTTTGATGCTATCATTATAACAATAATTACATTAGTGGGCCCAGAATCCCCAGCTGGTCTGTACTGACTTTAATGGAGTTATACCAATGCATGGCAGCTGACAAGCTGCTGGTCCTTGCTGAATATCTCAACTGCTTACAAGATTACTTCAAACCCACACTGCTTTCATGAAGGATGGGACATTAATTAAGTACACTCTGTAGACTGGGGAGGACAAACACCAGACCTGGCGTCTGGAGAAATGGATTCCTTCGTGCATGGCATGTACCAGAGCATCACTGCCATGGCCCCTGCCTTGCTGGCACGGAGGAGCAGGCTTCTGCACAGATGCACACCTCAAATGAGCTGAACTGCCTTCTGGAGACACTCAGCTCTGTTCATGAGAAGGCCTCAGCCCCCACATGTTTGTGAGATTCAACCAGGCTTAAGCACATCACAGCCATAATCAGCAGCACCAAGGGTGAAAGGGAAGAAAAAAGTTAGGACCTGCCAGGGCTTGGATCCTCTGGAGGAAAGAGAGAAAAAACACAATTATCAGAACAAAGAGGATTAGTCTGAAGTACCAATAACTGAAAAACACGAAACTACCTGTCACCCTTTGCTATGTAGCCCTAAAAACTTAGCTAAAGATGTCAAGAAGTTACTGATGAGAGTAGGCAACCAAGACTTGAACTTTCCCTTGTCCCACAGAGCTGTCTCCCATTCGACATGTGCTCTGTGGCTCAGCATCAAAGGCCTACCATTACTTAAAAAAAAAAAAATGAAGGACTGAGGTTCCAAGTCTAAAAATCAGACTTAAAACACTTGAAACTGCTAGTCCTCCAACTCCAGTCATACAAGCAGTTATACACTCCAGAACACACGTGCCCCTCTGAGTATCTGCACAGGGATGCTCCTGCCTCTGCCCAAATCAGACATCCCATCAGTCTATGTCAAAAGGAAAAAATACAGGGCATTGTATTCCAATTAAAGAGTCACTGCAAAAGCTCCAGCAAAGTGCCAGATCTAATTTTAACACTATAAAAAAAAATCAGGAAGTATTTGATTAAAACTAATCCTTGAGGTCATATAATTTGACTGTTGCTACAAATTAAGAACACTTCATGTTTTCATTGTACTCCTGGCCCTTCAGCAAGCACTAATAAGATGCCATATTATAGATCCTGGACTTCCAACGCTGAAAGGAAGAAATATTTTGAAAAATGTTTCCGAATAGAGCCAAAACATGTGGCAGGTAATGAGGGCCTCTTACTCCAAAAAGTACCCGTTTTGCAATAGCTGACAGGAAGTAAATGGGATTTGTATGTCCCCTGTACAACAGCTGGTCTTCTCTTGCTAAAAAATTTAAACGCTTCTATTTCAAAGGGAACATCTGCAAAATCCCATCACACATTAAGGAATAAAAACCCAACACAACAAAAAATACACCAGTGGCCTGGAAAAGGCTTCCAACCCATCTCATATAACACATTCCCACATTCCTGCAGAGAAGGCACTTAACAAGGTAACTGCTGCAGGAGACCGACAGCCTAATCTGGTTCTAATACTCCTCTTAAATGATGCATACATTAGCTCTCTTGCTGCAAAGATTTGTTTGTTTGATTAACATGTGCCTTGTTAAGTGCTAAGACTTTGTAAAAATAATTATGCACCTTCCAGCTGCAGATGTATTGTCTTCCTCCTCTGCCATTACTAAATGATGAGTTGATTCCACTTTCCTTCTCAACTGTTATTAAAACCATACTGCAGCATGATTAAGCTCCTGATAACAAGTAAAACCGTACTTAACAGTCAAGCCAGTACTATGGGTCCATTCTCTAAGAAATATATCATTTTTGGCCACATAATAGCTCAATGCTATTAATTTTATTCACAACGCAGGATACCTTAACTAAGCTGTTTCATTGAGCCTGGTGTTCTAAAGTGAGACTCAGTTTCCAGAGATTGATTCATTCTGGACTGAAGTTTAACACACAGATGATTAGCTCACATTAAGCTTCTTTGCACTTTTCAGGTCTGGAAATTTTTCTGAAAACCAGTTTCCCCTCATTTCCTGTGTTCAGGTTAAATTACTGAGGCCACAGGTCTACATCAACAAGATACTTAGAGTGCAATATATTTAAATAGGTACCATTTGACTGTGTCTACATATATGGAATCTATGCATTCATTGATTTAAGCAAAAAGGATAAATCAGTGGTGGAATAGTTCCCAGCATACTGTACACTGAAGTGCAGCTCAGTAGAGTGAACTCTCAGGGACTACAGTGACTCTTCCAGCAGTAGCCCAGTTCCTTGCCCACAGCAGAGGCTCCCTCCTTCAACACACACCTGAAGCCACCCTGTGCAAATCTGGGCTTTAACGCTGCTGTGCACTGAAAGCTGAGCTCCAGCCAGAAACTCACTTGTCCTGTACCTCCCACGGATGGAGGGTAGGTCCAGGCTGTGTATTTGTTTCTGGCAAAACAGTGCTGGGAATCCACCTGCACAATCCAAACAGTCCAGGGGCACACACGCTTCAAAAGAAAATCCTCCTTTCCAAACCTGAAAGAATCCCAAGCTTTTATATGATACACAAGGTGAATTCTGCACTGGTCTTAGTTTGGGGAAGCATTTGGAAAAGGCTGGGGGAAATAACTGATGGATGAACCTTAGAGGAAATGGAGAAAAGCCTCCTGGGTTTTCTTTCCTGTATGATTCCCATGGTATTTTCCAGCATTCAAGTTGCTATGATTTTGCTTTAGTTACAACAACTGATCCCAGCTTTTATAACCCTTAGTGCGGAGCAGAGCAGCCCCTGAATGCCTTTCTTAGCTTCAGTAACTAACAGGGATCACAGAGTTTAGGCACACTTTGTAATTACTTTTTCCTTCTTGCACCTTCAGCCTGGTGGAGCTCAGCATGCATCACCAGGAGGTGACAAGGAAGGAAAGAGCAAGAAAAAACAGACTTGAGCACATTCATCTGATCAACCCATGGAGGACCCAGCCTTGCTCTCCACACTGCCAGAAAAGAAAAAATACCACATTTCCCACTACAGATATGAAATTAAGGAGAGGCACTGGTGATCCTCAGGACTGTCCTCCCTAGCTTAACTTTTGTTTGGAATTAAAACTGCTCACTGACCCCAAACACACTTTCTTTTCATTCTACAGTTTTCAACATTTTGAGCTATCGATATGTTTGGTTCCTTTGACAGCTTTGTGCTGAAAGAAACATTCCATTTCTTTACAAGAACACACCAAATTTCAGACTGAAGAAATGCTTTGATCCCACACCAGCAGGCAAGAGCTGTATTTCACTGAACTGACAGTAACAGTGCATTGGCATTTCTGCTTTATGGCAAAAGAGGCAGCAGTGAAAACCCAAGGCTCCCAGGAGGCTCAAAGGAGCAGCATGTACCCACAGACAGCGCCTTCAACACCCAGTTCTCCAAGGCAGTGGCCACAGCTGCCCAGCACAAGTGCATCCCTGTGATGCACAACATCACAGCAGCAGATGCTCTGCTGTCACTTCCCTCTCATCCTCAGCAGCCCCAAAGCAGGGATTTGCATCCCATTTTCTTCCCTTTGGGCTCCCAACACACAACATGCACAAGCCCCTTCCACCATCGCTAGCAGGCTGCATTAAGGAAAGCCGAGACTGAGCAGCACGCTTATGGTATTTTCACAAAAAGCTCCTGCACACTTTTCAAAGATAAAGACCCTTCCATAAAAATCAACCCATTCACAGAAGAGAGCTTAATTCTTCTGTGCTTTTGACACTTGAGTTACGCTGCATGAATAAAACTTGTGCAAAGGGTGCAGCTGCCAATGGTTGCAAGTACACGCTGAAATCAGTGCCAACAATACAGCTGATACTTCTTTAGAAGTATCTATAAGCTGGTTTATTAAATATGGAACAACTGCAGGAAACTGCTTATGACTAATGAAAGTTCCAGATGTAACTGGTCAGGGGATCTAGCACAGTAAGAGTTTTCAGTTGCAAAATTGCTCAATTCAAAACTGTTTCTTTCTGCCAAGTTGGCAATTCCCATTCAATTATGCACAGGTACAGTGGCACACCTTTTACTACAGTACAATGTTATTTTATCTACCAAATTATAGTGGTTATTGTACATATCTGACAGCATTTAATAAAAATATAAATATCTTTTAAGCACCTGGTTCAAAGGATTATGTTTCTTTTCCTGCAGACACAAATTACCAAATCCTCACACTACTCATGTCTAACTCAGTAAAGTAAAATAAGCACCCCCATTTCAGTCTTGTGCACAGGACTGTGACAAATTAAAACCAAGATAAATAAAAGCACTCTAGCCTCATATGGCAACTTTCAGACACAGGTTTGAAAAGCACTGTCTTCTGCCAAGTGTCCAAAATCTGGTTTGCATAAATGTTTAGTATAAAGGCTCGTATAAGGATAGATAGCAGGCCAAATGACAAAAGTACAGAAACCCACGATCAAGTACTACATCACAAATGAACATTTAGCAGTCTTTCAAAAATATACTCCTCAAAATATATTAAAACTCACCACTCCACTCACAAACCAAAGACACACTGAAATTAATACAATTTTTGGCTAAAATGTAAGACTGAAAAATATTTGAAAAATCCTTGGAGGGCCCCTCAGATGCACTTAACCCAAGACACGTGGATATAATGGAACCACCGTATTCACACCAGTCAGCTTCTCCAACTGTTGCGAAACAATTTGACATACCCAAACTATGGGAAACTCAGACTGAGAAGGAATACTAACTTTGCTTGGATATAATGCATTGTAACGTGCAAACAGAGCAATGAAAAAAAAAAAATCTTCCTTCATACAGATGATATACAATTCCATTTCTCAGAGATTTTCCTAATGAACCGAGCCTGAACTCAAGACTGGTAATGCAGGCACGACTGGTAACTTTACTGACCAATTTAATAGAGGTGCCAAGATTTTAAGGCAGAAGGCTGCACAAAGCCAATTCCGCTATCGCTTCTTCACCAAGCACACGTTGCAGTCCATAGATGGATACTTAAGTGTGAGGTTTTGTATTCTGACAAAGTAATTTTAAGGACCGCAGCCACCTCCCACGGTGCAGGCTAAGCAAAGCCACAAGTACCATAAAGTCATCTTGAAGAAGCCTTGCCAAAAGCATCGCTAAGTACCATGCCCCTTGCTTTGAGCATTGTTGCCTTTTTTTTTTTTTTCCCAATATCAAAGTCAGACATTGTGGCACAGCCCAGTGTGATCCATACCAGTCATTTAGATAACGAGGGGAAAATAGGTGCACTCAGCACATGTTTTAAAGCATGTTTTCTATTCAGAACCCCAGTGCTCCATCTTTAGGTCTTTGATCAAAACTGTATGCAAAAGGCGTGATTCATAACTGCCAGCATCAAGACACTCACATTCAGCCTCTGCGTGTGGCCAGCACGGAAACAATGAGCTCTCGACCCCGCGGCCGGCACTCGTTCCAGCACATCGGATGGAGACTGGACCCCGTGCCAGCACCCACGTAGGACAACTGCTAAGGGTACATGTTCCAACATAGCCAGAGCCCACAGAAGAGGATCATTTCCTAGAAAGTCTGGGCAGCTGGGAAGCAGGGCTGAAGCTCCAGGTGCAGCCTGCCCTCTCCCGGCCCCCTGCCTGCCCAGGTACCAGCGTCCACCAACCTTCATAACCCACAGTGGACAGATCAGGCAGACTGAGAGATGAACGCATAAAAGACTTGATGGACAGGAAAAGAGGCAGAGGGCAAGGTGCGAGAGGAGAAATAACGGCGCCTAAACAGCTACATTTATGAATACATCAAATACCAAGATAAGGTTATGTGTAGAGACAAAAACTGGATTCGGTAAACTAGAATTTTAATTTTCACATCTAGAAAGGAGAGCAGGATCTGCACACAGTGGATGGCTACGTACTACAAGTTGTCCCAAGCGTTAGTGATGGAGTATTCGTGTGCTAAAAGCTCAGCTCTTTGCAGCCTTTCGAGGCCAAACCACTCACTGAAATTTGCAAGGATAAGTCACCTCTGAGCTCCAAGTTCTTGCCTTTTCTCTCAAGGATGTAAACAAAAACACAGAAACTAACAAAACTAATCGTGCACTCTGAGAGACATCACTTAATGTAAGCCTACTGCTAAAAGAATAAAATGAAACCCAAAGGAAGCTTCTCTTGAATGGGAGAATACTAGTACTGGTGCTACATATCTGAGGTTTGCAAGAACACTGTTATTTTCCTTTTTCACATGCCTAATAGAAAATTCAAAAATAGAAAATTCAAAAATAGAAAATTCAACTGGCAGCAGAACCAGATTTGCAACCCCTTGTGGTTTCAGGCCCGAGTCAGTTGAATGAAAACCGGGGAGTGTGCACAAGAATGAGGTAAGAGACAAGGTCCTCATCCTGCGCGGGCACAGTTTCAGTGTCCCTGAGTTGTCAGCGGTTAATAAAATGATTGCATTATATTTCACTGCCCGTCACCTCCCGGGCCTGTTAGAGATGTGCAATAAAGAATAGCGCCTGTGCGCTTTTCCAGGTGGAAAGAGCAAAGTAGCACTAAAACAAACCCCTAGGACGGCGTGGGGCAGGCGGCTCTCCCGCGAAGTTCGGGGATGCTGGGATGCCCGCAGCAGGCAGCGCCGGGAATGGGACGAGAGATGCCTCTGCCGGGGAAGGGAGCGGGTGCCACGGACGCATCTGCCAGCTCTGCACCGCGGCCCCCCGGGCGCTGCCGCCGGCCGGGCAGGACCGGCCGCGCACCGCGGCACCCGCGGGAGGCGCCCACGCGGGGAACGCGAGCCCCAGGCGGCCGCGCCTCGCCCGCCCAACTTCCCCGCGCCGCAGTCCCGGCAGAAGTGCCGCCAGACACCGAGAGACACCGAGAGACACCGCCGCTCCCGCTCCCCGCCTACCATCGCCTTGCCGTGCGGGGCGGCGGGTCCGCGCCGCTGCGGCTGCCCCCGCTGCTCTCCGCCGCGGTCTCGCTTCTCGCGGCCGCCGCGCTGCTCCTCGCCGGCGTCGAGGGAGGTGAAATTCCAGACGAGGAGGGTCTGCAGGAGCAGCACGGTGAGCGCCGCCACCAGCGCCGAGCGGGAGCGCCGCGCCAGCCGCCGGGCGCACGGAGCCGCCACCATCTTCGCTGCTGCTGCCGCCGCCGCGCTCCCGAGAGCCGCCGCATCCGCCGCGGCACCGAGTTTTCAGCCGGGCAGAGCCAGACGTCAGCAGGAGGAGGGCGGAGGTGGGGAAGGAGGAAGGGGGGGAAGGAGGAGGAGGTGTTCGCGGCGCGTGGGGATGGGGGAAGCCGGCGGGGAGCCCTGGCGGCGCGCCAGCCCGCGGCCGGGCCAGCCCGCGGCCAGGGGTGGGGTTGGCGGAGGAAGAGGAAGGAGGAGGAGGAGGAGGGTGGGCTGGAGGCGGAGGAGGAGCTGTGGCGGGGGCTCGGCGGGCGAGCCCGGCGCTGCGTGAGGGGAAGGGGCCGGGGCGGGGCGGCGGCGGCTCCCGGCGGGGCGGGGAGGGGAGGGGAGGGGGCGGCCGGCGGCGGGCGGGCGGCGACTGCCATCTTCTGAGGGAGCGCGGCCTCGCGGCGGCAGGGCAGGGCGGGCCGGGCCGGGCAGGGCAGGGCGGGCCGGGCCGGGCCGGGCAGGGCAGGGCCGGGCGGGCCGGGCGGGCAGGGCAGGGCGGGCCGGGCAGGGCAGGGCAGGGCAGGGCGGGCCGGGCAGGGCAGGGCAGGGCAGGGCAGGGCAGGGCGGGCCGGGCCGGGGCAGGGCAGGGCAGGGCAGGGCGGGCCGGGCAGGGCAGGGCAGGGCAGGGCAGGGCGGGCCGGGCCGGGCCGGGCAGGGCAGGGCAGGGCGGGCCGGGCAGGGCGGGCCGGGCCGGCGGCAGGGCAGGCAGGGCGGGCCGGGCGGGCCGGGCAGGGCAGGGCAGGGCGGGCCGGGCAGGGCAGGGCAGGGCCGGGCAGGGCGGGCGGGCCGGGCAGGGCAGGGCAGGGCAGGGCAGGGCGGGCCGGGCCGGGCGGGCAGGGCAGGGCAGGGCGGGCCGGGCAGGGCAGGGCACGGGCAGGCGGGCGGGCCGGGCCGGGCGGGCAGGGCGGGCAGGGCAGGGCGGGCCGGGCGGGCAGGGCAGGGCGCGGGCCGGGCCGGGCAGGGCAGGGCGGGCGGGCCGGCAGGGCGGGCCGGGCCGGGCCAGGGCGGGCGGGCAGGGCGGCCGGCGGGCCGGCAGGGCAGGGCGGCGGGCGGGCCGGGCGGGCCGGGCGGGCCGCACCTGGCGGGAGCAGCCCCCGCCCGCGCACCGCGCACCGCTCACCGCCAGAAAGGGCCCACAGTCCACAACGATGAGATGAGGGTTTGGGGTTCTTTGGGTTTTTCTCCTGAAGCAAAAGGGTCCCTGGCAACATTTCGGCTCATCAGATTGAGAGCGAGAGCAAGGTGCTGCACCTCCACGGCCCGGTGCAGTTTGCAGGCATCAGGCACAAGGCGACTGTAACTAAATGCCCAGTGTCTCAAAAAAGTGAACATAACAGACAAGTACAGTTGCCTTTTTCTCCCATCCTGATACTGGCTTTCTAATATGAAAGATCTCATTATCTGATGATAGGACAGAAGTAGGGAGGGGTTTTTAATCTGCCTGCACAGTGCCTCTTTTTCTAAGCCTAATTCCACTTTACAAACCAAATTCAAAGGTAAAAAATACTATCTTCTAGTAGTAATGGCAGACAGGTAGGATTTGCACAGACCAGTGGGATTTTACTTCCATTGGAAGTCCTTTAGCTTCTGATCTGAAGAAAATGAAACAAGTAGTAAGATTCAGAAGCATCCTTCATTACAGAATTTTCCTAATGATCCAATGAGGCTACAAATACAATTTTACAGGAGGTATCCTTCATTGCAACATTCCTCGAGCAGATGAAGTGTGTGTCAGTTTCAAAGAGTGCCACACTGAGTATCGCTGACTGCAAGGTGTCTAAAGCAGAGAGGTCAAAGTACATCATTAGTAACTTCCAGGAAAGTCAGCCCAGAAAGGCTTTTCTCTGTGTGACACCAGAGCATCGTCTGGCTGACCTTCCATTCATGCAGTGGAACCATGTCCCACTTTGGCCAGCTGGGGGATGGCAGAGAGCCCCTGATAGCAAATTTTTGACAGTGTCAGGCTTCCACACCAGTTGCACATGCACCAGATTTGCTGGTCCCACAGTACAGTGAAGTGAGCTGTTAGAACAAAGAAATGAAAGACTCAAAGTGCTCCTGAATGTTCTGACAGATTCTGCACAGCTTGGGAAGATGATGGATAATTTTTATTCCAAACTATCAAATAATTGGGCATTATAAACACAGTCAAACAAATTTGCTGACAAATACAAGATAAAAACATCTTCCATTTGGGATGGAACACTTTTCTCTTCAAAAGGAAGTTGTGGTTCTAGTAAGTAGTTGCTCCCTGCAGCCTTCCCTTGGGCTTGTAGATGGCAGGAGGTAGCCATGGTGCCAGAAAAGAAACAGACTCTGAACAGGCCAAATGACCAAGAACTCTCAAGAGCCTCAGGACCTGATTCCAATCCTGCATACCTCATTGGGAAATGGGACACTCATTCCCATGGATACCCTAAAATGGCTAAAAGCCCTAACAGCAACATCCAAGGCAGGCAATACTTCAGGACAACACTGCTTCCTATAAAAGGAGCACAGCAGTAATTGTGATGAACTTGTGATCCACGGTTCTTAAAATTTTATGACCTATTGGAAAAATTTTTCTAGATTTTATGGAGTTTTATGGGGTTTCCTCCAAATTTTTATGCTGGAAAATGTCTCTGGGTGTTCCTAATCTCTGTGTGCAATTACTGTGACGGATAGGGCAGTGAGGAGCAGCAGTGCATGCTCAGTCTCACACATGTCCTACTGAAAGCCCTTCTGGAGAGAAGATTTGTATCCAAACCACAATAATTTATAGGCCATAAAGATCTGAGTCTTCAGTGTAAAGTCAGCCCTGTGTATGGCAGGGAGCCCCTGCATGAGACACTTCTGCACTGACAGAAAAAGCAGAGCAGAGAGAGCAGACTTCTCCTCCTTCAACTTCCTCCTTTCCCCATATTTAGAGATGTGTAAAATCTGGAAAGGACAGTGCAGTAGGGATGGCATTCATTTTTAAAACTGTGGCATATCCAATGACCACTAACTGTTCAAATTATCCTTCTTCTCTGCTAAAGAAAACAGTCAAACAGAGGGAAGATAATTTAACTAATAACATTTTTTGTGCTGATTCAAACTAAAAAGTGAAAAGGGCAAGGCTGAGCATCTTGAGAATATGAAGATGAAAAATAATCACAGAAACGAAAGAAATTAACTGTACCAATCCAAAGAACAAACTAAAATCAGAAATTGCATAAAACTGTTAAATGAACTTTCTTATTATAACGTTTATGAACAATGGCAGCTTGATTGAGCTGTGTTGCATCAGAAAATATTTAATCAGGTTACACAGAAGACACTTGAGAGAGTTACCACGCTGAAATTCCCCATGTTGCCCAAGTTAGGTGAGAATTAGTATTTAGCACAAAGTATATAAGAGAAAAAAAAGATTTTATTCTTATGCAAGTGTTATGTTGGTTGCACATAACTGTCAAAGAGATGGTGTTTTAAGCAAGGGTAACAACTGTGACTTGGCTGATTTGCTCTAAAATCCCAAGATATAATTGATTTAAATATTTTTTTTTTGCCAAGGCACAGGTAAGTAAACTCAGTGTGGGTGTTTTTGAGAGATGGAGGATATCAATCTTGCCTACTTAAAATTATGTAAAAAAAGAACCATACTCGGTTCCATTTTAGTCTGATCTACTTTGCTAGATTTACCTATCCTGTTATAAAAAAATTGTTTCCTCCTCCTAACAGTGTAAATACAGTCTAAAATTGCATCAAGTAACCAGACTTTATACAAAAAAATAAGTGAAGTTGAGAGCAGTGTTAATAAGCAATATCCTTTGCTCTACTTTGCAGAGCTTATGGTCCATCTGGTGAACAAACACTGCAGGCTTATCTGAACTCCAACTCACTGCCTGACTCATAGGCAGTTTAGAAGCACATTCTGTAATCAGTGGAAGACTAAGTTATTTCAGAGTGAAAATTTGCATTTTTCATAAAAACAGTCATGTCCTTATCACATCAAAATTTAGACTTTGGATATGTGTTATGAGATGAGGGGGAAAAAGGTGAATGAACTGATTTGTCTAAGAATGATTTGTCTAAGTGTATCTCTAATATACTCAGTCTTAAAATCTGTGAAGAATACAGAACAAATAGCAAGTTTGTGTATATTCCTATGATATAAAAAAAATAAATCACAGCACCTAAGGAACATGCCTTAGGAATAGAAGAGGTTGGAAATAGCCCATGAGCAGTGGTCGATGAGTAATCTGCAGCAGCAGTAGCAGTGTCTTCTGAAGATTTGGCTTCTTCCCTGAAGTGACAAAGTCTTTCTTTTCTTTTGCTTCCATCACTACCAGAACAACACACAACTCCTAATCCCTTTAGTGCATAGAGTGCACATAGACCTTTTCCCTGGCAGTCTTAACTCGTCTAAGCATCAAATCCAAAAGAGCAAAATGGGGTAGGGAATTACTTCTTGAGAATTTCATCATCTCAGACTACAGGTCACTGCCTGCTCTGCACCAAGTCCCCAAAATATTGCTTTTTGTTTTTAAACACTGGTTTATTACTATATCACTAGACTTAAAAGACAGAGGAAGTGTATTTTGATTTTTTTGGAACCTCAGAACCACCATTAACTTCATGTTCTGCAATTCAGTCATTTTATGGTTTACATGTACCATGGATATTCACTCTTCCATATTTTCTTTTCATAAACAAAACTAAGATTCTTTGCCAGGTACTCATTTTACATCAGGCTACTCGCCAAGTGGGTTATAAAATACAAGTTCTCTCTTATGTGCATGGGCAGAACTAAATTCAATGGAGATGTGACCACTGCATGCAAGAAATGCCTTCCCTCCTGGTGATTTTGTAAAACTTGAGATTCCAGCAAACTTTTCTTAACCTACTCTGGTTTCATTTTGCCACATCACAAATGCAAACTCTGGTGTCAATGAATATGCAAAAGCCAATTTTTTGACATCAACATTTCATTCTGGTAACACTGTTTATAAATTATCAACTGAACATACTGTGTCAGGATTCAAAGACAATAAAAGCAGGCTCTATGTTCAGTTTGTATGAAATATGTAATATGGATGTGGAATGTATATTGCACCTTCCTTCTGAGAGAAAAATTTACTTCAGGACCTTGGCATATGCTTTACTTCAGGAAGTGAAGGAAAATGGAAAAATTATTCCCTTCACCATCACGTTAAAGCATCCCTTTTTCTTTGTAATCTCTTAGCATATAAAACCTTTTACTATCAATGAGGAGAAATGGCCGTATATGTCCTTTATATACAGCCCTCCGTGTTGTGACAGCTTTTTCTTCCAGCCAGTGGTCGAGGATAATCACGGAAGGATTACCCATCTGTTCTTGCCATGTGGCATTCTGTCTTCAGTAAGGAGATACTGCAGCTTCCTGCAGTTCTTTTTTTCTGATGTTCTCTCATTAACCAAAAATTGTTTTATTATCCATCTGAGTTGCTAAGTTGGAAAGTCTGGAAGATTCAGGAAGGTGACCTACTTTGGGTTATCTAAATTGGAACTAACCACTGCCTGTTGCAAATAGTACTTTGTTTAGATGCAGAAGCTTTCTTTGGCTTGGGCTTTCATTCTAGGTTTTGCTTTTTTTTTCTGTCTGTCCACTTGATGGAAAAAGACAAGTGGTACATAAAAAAAGGGTAATCAAAGGAGAAGAGATGAAAAAAGAGACTTTTTCACTAAGAGTGACTTTGTAGGTTGTGTTTACATGATTAGCCAGTTTTTCAGAACACCCAACAGTTTTTAGACTACAATGACATACCAGTGCAAAATATATGTAGAGATTTATCCCAGTAGTCACCTGAAACATGTTCCGTGTGTCAAAACTCCTACTGAGATATCACTATCACTTGCTGCAGGAACAATAACTAGAAAGGAAAAAAGGTTCTAAAGATTTCAATAGTCTTTCATTTTTCCTAACACTGGAAAATACAGCATTTTAAAGACAAAGTTTTATTCTTAAACTCCTGATATGATACAAATTCATCTGTATGAGAGCTTGCTCTGAAAACATATCTGATGAAATAGTGTGACTGTCCTTCATAAACAGAGCCATTTTGTGGGAACTGATTTAATACAAGCTTTTCTGTCAGGAAACTTTGTTTATGTCAAAGCCAGCATTGGCAGCCTCCAGAGATCATTTGCTCTCACTGATGCACTCGTGTCCCCTGTGCACACTGGGCAGTCCCTTAGAGCACAGCAGGGCAGGTGGAGCTGGGACTATTTGCCAATGCAGGCCAGTGACATTTGCCTGAGCTTCTGCATAAAGTCTCCAAACCCTTGGACAAAGCTTCCCAGGGCAGGGAGTGGGGGAAGTGCATTTGTGCCATTTGCCCCTGGAAGAGGGGAACTGTACAGGTAGCCTGATTTCCTGCTGCAGTTTCTATCAGCTGAGCTGGCAAAATAATGTTTCAGCTTCCCTCTGACACTGCCAACACCATGGGCTATGTGGCATATTATAGAGCAAAGACAATTATACAGATTTAAGCAAATGAACTTAATAATTATCATTAATCTTTCTGTATTTAGAAAGTCATTAGCTAAAGTGGGTGAAAAACCTGTTTGGCTGTAACTTGGATGCTACAAGAAAAGGAAGTTTTCAGACAGGGTATTTGATGTGCCTTTAAAAAATAGTTTTTGGAAGAGTAAGGCATTAGTCCATGTATGGCAAAAGATGACTGTGTCATTCATTGTATGATCTCTCACTTTAATAGCTTCTAATTTCATAGAAGTCGTAACACATTGTAAACACCTCCTTACTGAGTTAGGGAGGATTTTGGTAAAACTGACACCTTCTTTACAGTCTTTGAGAATTCATCCCATTCTTGACAGCACTGACTTATCTATGCCCCATTCTTCCATCACAATAGAAAAACTTCAATAAACATGTGAGATTCCATGTGAACCTAGCAAACATGCTCCTCTCAGGAAGAAGTTCCTATTTTAGCAAGATAAAAAAGGAAGGTTCTTGAAGCCGTATGGAGACTGAGGAGCCAGAGGAGAATTCTCCAGAGGTATGTAGGTAACTAATAGCAGTTTTGCAGGAGCAGACAGAACAGTATCTTGATGTGCTCTTCTACATTTGACTGTTCACAGAATCTTCTGAGCTGGAAGGGACCCACAAGGATCATGGAGTCCATCTCTTAAGTGAATGGCCCATACAGAGATCCAACCCACAACCTTGGCACTATTAGCACCATGCTCCATCCAACTGAGCTAATCCCAGTGTTGGTCTGTATGGTTTGGGCTTCATAACGATTTCTGCTTTGATGCACTTGAGGACTGTGAGCTGGTAAACCTATCTGTCCACATCAGTAACCTGACACAAAACAGACCAGCTCCCTGCAATCTGCAGAGCTGTGCTGCTGACCGTGCCTGAGCAGAGGCTGCTGTGCAGTGCTCACTTGCACACACCTGGAATCAGTGCTCTGTCTGCTGCTGTGCTGGCTTGCAGCTGCACAAACCAGGTGTGCATGGAGGTGGCCAAGTTACATCACATACTGTTGTAGCCACTTTTAAGGAAAAGGCATGGCGTGGTGCCCACCATCACAGCTCCATCAGTTTTGGAAATTGATACTCATCTCACATGGAAGCACTGTGGATGTGCTGACTCTTCAGTGAGGGCTGCTGGACATAGAGGCTTGTTTGCTCTGTGGTCTCACTGAGAGAGACACTAAATTCTGCTCCTTCTATTTCGTTCAGGTCTGCCTTGCAAGATGGAGATACTGACTGCAGTTCTACCTTTTGAATAGTACAGTTCTTGCCATGACAACTCAGTGAAATTAGTGGTTCCTTCTACCTATTTCATTATTAAGTTGTGGGTATGACACATATCTGACAACCCATTTGCCTAGAGAACATTCTGCTCCAAAAGGCCAGGAAGTGTTTGCCATTGTTGCAGCAGTGAGGTGGTGTCCAGGAGACACCTGCCTGTGTATTTCACATGCTACATTGCAGAATTGCTCAAATCCCTAAATGCCTGTATGCACAAAACCCAGGATATACATGTACAGGACTTTTGAATAGACAAGTAGATGCCATGGATAAAAGTGTAGCCCACAGAATACAGATTAGGGACTGGAATATAAACTGCAATATTTTGTCCCAGGACTGATGCTAAAAGGTGCTACATTTCTTGTATGGGCAGAGAAAAATATGAAAATAAACTAAATATTATTCAGTGAAAGGGAAAATAAGTAGACTGTAAGTGATTACACCATGCTCTTATTTCGAGTATTCTCCAAATTACAGTATAAGATAAATTCTTCAGTAAGTCCATATAACAAGTTATTTGTATATACTCTGCAAGCCACCTTTAAGATCAAACAAAACTTTATGATGAACTTTAATCCAACTTCTGAATCATGTAATAAATCTTGACAGCACGTGAGTGATCCATTTCAACACAATCTGCATTCTCAACAAAGTGACTCGTGTGACATATGGCTCTCTTTTGCCCTGGGATGGCTTTTAGTTTTGCAGTTTCATGTAACAGTTCACCTTTCCTGATTAGTGAAAGTTCAGTTTTGCATTAGATCTTTCTTTCACTGAAAAGCATTACAATAAAACATTTTATATCTCTCATGATGTAAATAACCACCTGAAATTCCTGTAAATTCAAGCAATTAAGTCTCAGCCCAAGAAAGCACTTAATGACATGTATGGTCATTAAGTATTGAATTTGGGGACATATGCAAGGGCTTCAATCAAAACATGTACTTAGGAGCTTTGCTGAGTTGAGGCCTTACAAAATGATGATGTGCAGATCAGCTACTAGTCATAAAATATATTTAAGTAATTAAAGTGATTTGCTGGTTAGCCAAAAGAAGAGGCTCTAGATTCCTTCTTAGTAAGTTATATTCAGGCAGATCTCACATTGCAATTAGCTTCTCAACTCTGATTCTCCAGATTTACACAACTGTTGATCCTATACAACACTGAAACTTCTCAAATGGCCTCATTCTTGCCTGGAAACTGAACCAACAAATTTGGTAGCTCATTCTACTAGATGAACTCCACTGAAGCAGATTCTTACCTCAGACTTAGATTTACCTGAGCACAGACGAAAAATGCAAAGAGGATCTGTATCATTTATTTTTAAGCCCCATGTAGTGAAGAAAAAGGCATATTATGCATTTCATGCATTATTCTCTCCTTCGTGCTGTATATAATTGGCAGAGCTTTTCAGAGAAAAAACTATCTGGCCAAATTCTCAGAGGCTCATGCTCTGCAAAAATCTGTCTTAAGTTAATCTATATTAGGAGTAATATTCAAGTTGACTGCACTCATATGAAAAATGTATTTAAAAAGGTCTAGCAGATACAATCTGCTATTTCTTGCCCAACTTTGTTCCCTGCTGTTGTTGGTCTCTCATGAGATTTCTTGCAGAGTGGTTAAGTGATCTATACTGAGGTTTCAAAAGCAAAGATAATAGGAGTTCTATTCATGGGTTAAACACTTAGCTGCTTTAGTACAAGATGTGTAGGAGCAGCCCCTAATGACATTCAAATCTTGTTATTGCTATGCTTCAGTATAGGATATACTTGGTTTTGTGGCTGCATGAAGCAATTGCTAGAGATGACTGTAAATCCTGAACAGCAAATAAATCCCAGCACATGGAAATGATGCCTGATTTTGCTCTTACAGCAGCACATCTTTAGACTTCACCATGCTGGCAAAACACTGCTGTCAGTTCTTAGTGTCTTGGCTTTTGGACATTCCCCAAAAAGAGTATTGTGGCAAGCTCTGAGCCCTCAGTATTTTTTAATTGCAAGTCCAACTTATTTTTCTTATGTCCTCCAAGGCTTGCTAGTACTTGTCACTATTCCCTGGTGGAGATAATTCTACTGAAAACATTTACAGAAACACTCCTACAGTTCCTCAAGCAAATTTGTCTGACATAGCTCAGACTATCCATTTATAAACTTTAAACTTGCCCAGCTGGCTCTGCCAGAAGCCTATTAGGCAGCACTCTCACAAACTGCTCTCCTTCAGAGCGGTAAAGACTATTTGAGAATGATGATCTTGTCCTCTGACACAGCTGGACTGGAAAGGAAGTGGAAATGACTGAAAAGATCAACCCCTTCCTGGGTTTCTAAGTAATTGTGCAAAAGGGCTAAAAAAACACTTAGTCTTACTCTGGAGAAATGAAAACAAGCACCCTGATACAAGGAGAAACACTTTTGGCTCTGCTGTTCTTTGTCTCACATTGCCATTTGCTTTCTCTTCTGGACCAATCTGCAAAATATTACTGTTGACCAAGCACAAGTGTTACAGGAACAATTAAAAATCTTGTGGAGGAGAAGATGCTGTACTCTTTACCACCCCTTGCTAAAAGCCAATGAGCAAACCATCCAAGTCCTTAACCCAGCATGGGGTAACAGCGGAAATGGTAAATTCTGTGACACAGCCTATCTGTGTTGTGTTGTAAGGGGAAAAAAAAAAGATAAATGAAAATACTTATTATATATCTTGGGAAAATATTAGTAGATATGCTCATGTCCTTTAAATATACATAAGACTGTTGCAAAGAGAAAAACAATTAATTGTTCTGAGTTCAATTACAACAAGAAAAGATTTAGAAATACATTAATAAGACTTTCTAGACACTCTTGAGATCATTTAGGGAAGTTGTGAAGTCTCCATAAACAGTTTAGACGAATAAGCTGTCAGAATGTTTTAATGCTTCTGATTTTTCCCAAGATCAAAATGAGTTTTCAGGATCCCTTCCTACCCAATATGCTGCATACAGAACATGCTAGCAGGTTAACCAAGGGGGCAGGAGCCTGCCAATTCCACATGGAAACACAGCTGAATTTGATGTTTCCTATCTGCAAATAAGGATACTAGAAAAATAAACACAGTATTAATATATAGTATTATTTTATTGAAAGAATCTAGAGAAACAACTGCAATAAGAAGATCCCATTATGGCTTAAAAAACGTTTGCAGGGAGCAGAACCAGGAGGCCTGAATTCCGTGCCTGTGAAACGTTTGTGAAAGCTGGCAGCACCCACCAAGCGAGTGCTGCATTTCCCACCGCAGCGGGCAGTGGCAGAGGTGGGGCAGTGCCTGTGAGCTCCAGCAGGGACCTGTGAGGGCAGCCCCGAGCCCTTCCTTTAGAGGCTAATTCAGCTTTTAATTGACTGAGCTCATCCCCTAGGCTGGCAGCAGTTACTCTGCACGGAGATCCCTGGCTGTCTCTTGCACGGTGCCTGCACTGCGACTACGTGGCCGAGATTGCTCCTCTCCTTCCGAATTCACGGGGAGCACGACCATTCCAGCAAACAGCTAAATACGGCTTTTGGCCGCCAAATTTCAGTTTCATTGCCATCAGAACATCACTTATCCTGGCTGGGCTATAATTTTCAGGCTTGTAAAACCTCAATTGTCATGTTTGGATTTTCTTAACCCACATTATAAATGCACAAATTTGATTTGTGTAGAATGAAATGACTCTCAGTGGCTCAGGGATTTGGCAAAAAGCTTCATATATTTCATTGAAATTCTGTTTGGCCTAGAGAGGCATTACAATTGTAGATAAAAAATGTGCTTTTTTAATACAGAAGTAATTTGTAATAGAATATTCCAAAATAATTCTATATTAAAGATGAACTGAAACAAAAGCAACATGATCTTTGCCTCTCCACCATGGGAATTAATTCAGATTGAGAAAACGGAATTGGAAGAGTCTGATTTGACACATTTTGCAAAATACATGGTGGGTGAGTGCAGGGGTAGGAAGCAATTCCATCACCTTGAGCAGGAGGCCTAGAAGTGAGCACATACAGTTCCTTGCAGTAATACTTGGAGCTGTCTAGGAGCCCTAAGTAGTGTTAGGGAGCAGCAACATTTGTGTAAATCATAACTAGTAACAAAAGAAAATTACAGTAAAAGCTCTTTGGTAAACACAAAGGGGAAGCCTGCTGAAATCTGCTTCCTTTTGCTAGGACAAGTTGGATTATTTAAAGGCAACCGAACATTTGGAAAAATCTAGGAATAATCTTAAAATACCATATTTCTAAAACAAAAGATAAAATTTTACCCTTTTTGGGTCATATAACTTGGATCTATATTTACATTTGGTTGAAGCTTCGACTAAGCAAATACATATGTATGAAGTCTTATTTTTACACTTAATTTTGGTTTTTGGGTAAATGCAAATGATGGAAGAAGTTGACATGAATAAATTGGCACCAGAAATCACCACATTGCAAAGTGAAAGATATTTGGGACTGTTCATCACCTTGCTACAAGGAAGGCTTCTGGTGTTAAGTCAGTCACTCACATGTTATATATCAGGAATGTTTTCAACTCTAGGCTGAGGAACTACAAGCACTTGAAGAAGCCAAGAAACAAATGTAATACTTGAGCATGTTTACTGTAAAATGAAGGGCTATTTTATCTCAATCAAATAAACCAACAAGTGAACTGCAAATCTGATACTGAAATAAATCCAATTTACTCTCATGTAATTGCTTATTTGATTCTCAACCATGACATGAAGTTAGAAAACAAATTGATATTCTGTCACTTCTGTTTCAGTAAACTTAACTCAAACAAGTTGCCCTTTAGGTGCATCTTGGATGGAATGGTGCTTTATCTTCATCCCAAGGAAATCAGTGTATTAAATTTGTTTGAAAAATTATTATCCAAACCATGACTCCTTTTCAGACAGTGTTTGAACTGCATACTAAAAAGGCCAAATTTCCCCCGAGAGCCAGCACAGCACAGAGAAGATAAGTACCATAGTATATCCTCCCTCTGCGAGAAAATGTACCAGCAGCAAAGATACAACATAAGCTCCAACAAACTCAGTAGGCACAGAAACTGCAGAAATCTTCTGGCATGGGCTCTTTCCTCATGGCCAAAATACAATCCTGATGTGCCTCAGCATTTAAAGAATAAGCTGTATAGACCCTATAGTGTCTCAGCCAGAATCAGAATACTAAATCCAGCACCACATCCACAGGGGTGAAGTTAATAAACTGAAAGACATCAAAACCAAAGGAGTAATGAAAGGGCAGGGGATAGGAGGAACATCCTTCCAGCTGAAAAGTTCTAGGGACTGAAATGCTGAAATGTTTGTTAAAATAAATGAGAATCAAGATTCACACCAAAAAAAAAAAAAAAAAAAAAAAAAAAAAAAAAAAAAAAAAAAAAAAAAAGAGGCTAGGTTGTTTAGCACAGCAGAGGTCAGCAAAATGGGCTGGCTGACTCTGCAGCTGGGCTCCGTAAGGAAAGGCTGGGATCGAAACCGCCAACAGAACATCTCACCCTGCACTCCCAGGGAATACTCTTCATCATCTCTAGTTTAAAGGTCAAATCAAGGCAGGTTTAGGGAAAAAAATTCCCCTTAAAAGGTCCAAGGCATAACTAATTCATGTCTGTGCAAGCTGAGAGAAGATTACAAAAATGGTCCCTGTGACTTTTTTAGTATTTTTTCAATTTATAAATGTATGAAAAAGGTTGTTCTGGACAGATTACCATTTTTAGTGATATGTTTTACTTTAATTATAAAGAATTTCAGATTAGTTCATATGCTTAAAGCTACATATTAAAATTAGTGTCACAGAAACAAATATTAATTAAATGATGAGGTAGGACAAGTTAAGACGTGGCACTAAGTACCAATAGGGTTAGCAGCTTGTAGGAACTGGAAACATTAACTGAGAATTTCCAGAGCAATCCAATTCCACCCATTCAAAAATTCTATTAATGTATATTTATACTCCGTATACAATAACCATAACTACTGCTAAAATATGTAGATTTGATATAATATGTACTAGTTCCTCTGCTGTGGTACCCTTGGCCCTTAGATAATAAATAATATTATTTTACTAGGCTTGTCAAGGCACATCTCTAAGAGGCTCTGTGGATAACATCCAGGTGACCCTTCTTTATATCTTCCTTGAATAAGAAGGTTGCCATACTCTTTGCTGACAGAATAATTTCATTCAGATTCCACTGTGATTCTGCATTTTCTGTTTTACTTCCTGTATTCTTCTGACACATATTTGCCTCTAAATAAATTCAGGGTATTACATGTAGAGGGATCTTGTTTTGCAAGATCTTTCTCAAAATCAAAAGTATTAGAACTTGTAAAAATAAGGTCTCTCAGACAGGATAAACTCATATTTTTCAACAAGTCTTCAATTCCAAACCATCATCTCTTTCTGTGATTGGAGTTTTCTACAGACAGACTACATCCTCTTCTCAATTTGCTCTTCACAGTTACTTAGAAAATGGATGTTTCACTGCCAGGATTTGTGCTTTTCAATTTGATTACCTGCATTGTGGTTGTCCTATGGAAAACATCCCATGAGAGAGCCTTGAGAGTGACAAAGAAGTTTCAAGATCTATGTATGAGCATCTTCAAAGCAGAAGCAGAAATCCATTTACATTTGCACATGTAGCTGTTCTAATTAGAACCATGGATTTATCTGTATAAATAAGCACAGGGCAGAATTGTTTTCAAAAGAAATCAGTGACTTGAAGAACTCTTTTCCCCCACTTCATCCTATGGACCTGTAGGTGTTGCTTTAATAATTTTAATAAGAATTTTAATAATAACAAAAAAGGAAGAAAGAACAAAGCCCAAGGAAGATTTCTGTGATCTGTAACGTGCAATGAAGTGTAGATCTGTGAGAGTGAAGGAAGGGCCTGGACAAGCTCTGCAGGCTGGGAGAGGCTGGTACTGCTGTGCCAGTGACAGGTCTGAGCCCTGCCCAGGACCTGCCCAGCAGAGGCCCCTGGGTGTCAGTCAGCTCCTGCCCCCAGCCCAGACAGACCCTTTCTGTCGCCGGGATTTTCCACGCAGTAAGGCCCGCCCTTGGGAGCTGAAGGTCACAGCTGGGACAGAGAGAAAAGAGGTGGCATGAAGAAATGTGCTGGAGGGACAAACTGAGAGGGCTTTGCATTAGAAGATTCAGGGGCTGGGGTGAATTTGGTGAAAGGACCACAATTTTGGGGCATTTGACCAGAATTATTGTGTTCAGAATTCAACTGAAAAATCTAATGTTAGAGTAACGCCAGAACAGAGCAACCTTTTCAGTCCCAGTACGTAGTTGTTTCCCTGCTTTTTCAAAAGTGCGGAATAAATACCTGTCCTGATTTACATGTAATGCAGTATATTAAATTTTTAATGTTTCTTCTGGGCTCAGTACAGCTCTTTCACCCCCACTATCATTATGTTAATGAGGTAGTGAAATAACATTGATTTTAAAACTCTCATTTTCTGCCTTGTTAAAAAAACCCAAACAGATGAAAAGCCTGTAATCTGATTTTTGCCCCACAAGCAGAATATTGTTGCCTGCCCTACAGCACCTGGACTCAGAACAAAGGTGAAGTCACAAACGTGAGTATCAGGAACTCCCTTGAAATGGGAGTGAAGAGACAAAACACAACCCAAAAACAACAAAACATCTGAAGGAAGAAATGCAATAAAAATTGGGTAAAATTATCCCTTGAGTAATGCTGGATGAAATCCAGACTAAAATCACTGAACAGTGAAGCTATTCCAATTTATGCCACAGTAACATCAAAATACTTCCTTCTCCTCTATAAACATCCTTTAATTCTTTCTGGAAAATGGAAGAGTACCACATGTGACAAGTGTTCCTAAGCAGCATGCTGAGCACCAAATGTGAACTATAATTCATAATTCATGCTCAATTAATCATGATGTATAAGGAATGGCTCTGTTAATGCTTCTACTAACTACCTAACCTATTTTGAGAGATGAAGGCAGAATTTCAGCTCTTGTGACTTGCTGTTGTGAGTGACAGACTATGGATACCCCAGCAGCTGTCAAAGTCACTAGCCTTCCCTCAACGAAGAGAAAAGCAATTCTCAGTATTACAGGAAGCTAAGAAAAGCTCTGAAAAGCAGAAATGAAAGTATGTGAGGGTGGAGAACATTATCTTTTCTCGTGTAAATCCCACTGAAAAGCAGCCTGTGTAATCCAAGCCTTGCATCAAACTAAGATTTAGAACAACCTTTGTTTAGCAAATGAGCAATTTCCAAGTGATACAACTGAAAGAGGAGAGGTCTGATGTCTCCAGATATTATTCTGGAGTTATTTTTACATGGCAGCCAGGGAGCAAATCCTGATTTAGGGGAAGAAGCTTTACCTTCACGCGCTACTATTTTTGTTAATCAGAAGGAGGAGTTAAAAATGGACGGGCCCTCTTGCCCTGCTCAATTGACATTCTGGCAGAGGACTGATTGGAATCATTAAAGCCCCACTCACAGCTGATGGACCTGGAATCCACCTCTGTGCCCCAGGATATGTTTGTGGATATCAGAAAGCTGGACTTCGTGGTCCACCACTTCTAAGCTGCATAAGCTGGCAAGAAGAGTTGATGAATCCTTGAAATCCTCTGGCCTAATTTGTGTCAGGCACCCCCATAGGTACACGGCGATAATTTAGAATGCCCACAGCATATTCAGATAAGTGCTTATATTAGAAACCATAATGAAAGAGGAGAATTACATAAGGAACTCTCGGATGCATTCTACCGATGAAATTTGGCTGTTTCACCCAGTCACCTAAAACTTAGGGACAATATGGAACATATTTTTCAAGCTTCTTGCAATGTCATTCCAAGAGTCTCCTGCAGCCCTCAGTATATCAGGGCTTTCCAGCCAGGAGAAGCTCAGTTAATTGTATTCCAACCTGTCATCATTAAACTTTGGGATGTTTTCTTTTTCCTCCCTCTCCATCTTTAACAGCTATTTTCCATCTCAAACCAGTAAAACCTGCCATAGAAAGCTGAGCTCAGCATTAGAGCAGCTCTCTTGGAAAATTATTAAAAAACGTAGCATTCCTCTCTCTTGAATACCAATTCCCGGCTGTTATGAACATCAGGAGAGTACGAAGGGACGGAAGCCCGCGGACGGGGCGCAGGGCGGGGCCGCGCTCCGGAGGAGCAGCGCTCTCGGCGGCTTTTAACCGAGAGCGGCGAGGATGGGCGAGGATGGGCGAGGGGCTGGGCGGGGGCGGCGGGCCGGGTCACAACACTCCTGAGCCCTCCTGAGCTGCCTAAACTCACCTGAGCCCTCCTGAGCTCACCTGAGCTCGCCTAAGCTCACCCGAGCCCTCCTGAGCTCACCTGAGCGGCCGCGCCTCCTCGCCCTCGCCGCCAGGTGGCGCCGCAGCACCGGCTCAGGGGGCGCGCGGAGCCCGCGGGACCGGGATAGGGACCCGGGATCGGGACCGGGACCGGGACCAGGGACCGGGACCCGGGATCGGGATCAGGAATCCGGGATCGGGACCAGGGACTGGGATCCGGGATCGGGATCCGGGACCGGGACCCGGGATCCGGATCGGTGACCGGGACCCGGGATCGGGACCCGGGATCGGGATCGGGGAGCCGCCCGGGGCCAGCAGCTCTCCCGCGCACCCTGGGCCTGCAGCTTTTATTGGGGATGATTTCTCGTGCTGCTGCGATGGCGGTGGTGCCGCGGGCGCGGAGCCGAGCGCTGCCCGCAGGGTCAGACACCGCCTCACCTGCTGTCGCCGTGAAACTGTTCCTCTGTGCGGCAGGGAAAGGACTCGCCACAGCCTCATCCTCAGACAACACCCACGCATCAATAAGTTTACTTAAATTCGCAGTCCCACAGAATCCAATTAAACAACGCAAGAGCATAAAGTTACTCAAGTATTCATGGATACGGATAGCTGCGTCCAACATTTACTTTGGACTGGTGCCAGTTACAGTAACCATCCCTTATATGTATTTCATTTCTCAGCTCTACAATTAAAAGTTACACTCAAGCATCCTCCTCCCAATGGGCCCTCAAGGATGAAACTTTTATAGGTCTTCAAATACATTATGTATCCACTGTTGTCCAGGAAATCTCCAATGGACTCTATAGGGAAAGCACAAAACAATGTATTATGTGTTCAGGATTTTGTGCCGATCTCAGTAATTGTTACAATGTTCAGAATAAAAGGAACATAGCTCTTTGATAATTAATTACACTCTAATTGCATTCACCTGGGAAAAATAGATAGCATTAAGGGGCAAACAGGGGTCAATAATATTAGTATAGGTGATCACCAATCTAGCATATACAAATACCAATTAGTTAAGCAGAGTTAAACAGAGTCAGTGATAATTTGCATGAAGGATTCTGAATGTAGAGATAAATTAAAATCAGAGAAAATAAGAGAAATGAAGCTACAACTCAATCTAAACTAGTGATCCATTTTCCCTTTTTTTGGGTGCAGCAGCTGGTTAACCCCTGAGAGGAATGGGACCAGTGATGCCACCTCTGCAGCTGAACCGTGCACAATCCACCTCAGCAAAGAGCCTCCCTGCACGCTTTGGAGTGCAGCAGTGCTGTATTAATGTGTGTAAGAGAGATGGAAACCAGGGCTGCTCACTCCTGTATAATAACAAGCAGATGGTGCAGTGTAACTTGACCCAGACATGGCTGGATGGTCTACTTGGACCATCCACAAGCAGAAGGAACTGCTGGTGAAACTTTATTACTCAAGCATGGGGCCCTGGTCTTTCATCTCACAGAGGGGAAAAAATAGATGGGAACAAGCCTTGACTGCTGCTGATTCATAGGCTATTGCAGCTAGCCACAAAGAGAGGTAAATTTGGGGCTGCTATTTTGGGGTCTCTTACTGGTCTTCAGTGTAGCAGAGCTTTTCCCCAGCCCTCAGCTCAGCAGCAATGACACAACTGAATGGGTTGTGTCAACCCATCTTTCATGGGTTTGGTAGCACAGAGCTCCCCCAGGACTCCTTGGCTTGTGCCTACAAAATCTGGGAGTCACACATAAACCCCACTCAAGCAGCATAAAAATCACTGCTGCTGATCCTGTGCCTTCAAACGCACTGATGAGCAGTCAGGAAACAACAGCTTAACACAACAAATGAGAGCATGAAATTTGTGATCCCTGAACTAACATCCAAGTTCAAACACCTGTGGCTGTATTCAGTTGATATCAGTCCAAATGACTGAGCATTCCTTAGGAAAACAAGAGTCAGAGAAGTACTTGTACAGCACAGCACTTGGATTTACAGCTGCTGGATTTGGAGGAGCTCAGCTCTCCCCTCAGCCTGAGCCAGGCTCCCTTACAATCAGATATTCTCCTCAGGCATTGCCAGGGTAGGGGAGGAGACAAATCATCAAAAAGGAGCCTTGCAGCATGCAGAGAGCACCATGCTCAGCTATTGAAGTGCAGCACATCTGTGTTGCATTTAGTCCTTACAGACTGATTCCTTCTCTCCTGGACTTGCAGTTAGTTCAGCATTTCCACTGCCTTTCCCTTTGCTGATATGCAGTGGGTGTAACTACTGCCCATCCTGCTACATGGACCTCATACATGGTCAAGTTCTGACAATTTTCTTATTATTATGCAAAATACTGCCCTTGGCACTGACGAGCATCTGCCTCTCAGATGGAAGCATGGAACTTCTTGGCCAAGGTGCAGAACCATTATATACTTAATATTCAAAGTGCAGTTCTTTTAAACTGAATTTAAACTGATGAAAAATACCAAGTGTAAAAATATCCGTGATGAAGTTTCCAGGCCTCATAAGGACTGCAGGACTCCTGAATGTTGTTGGATAAAAAAACAATGTGCAGGAAATGTCAGTCATTTCACAAACAGTGATGAGGCCCCTGTTCTCTTTGATTATCACCATTGGTGAAAAGACAATTTCTCATTAGGCCCTTTCTATGGTCCATGGAATGAAGAGCAGTTGTCCAGCATGAGGCCAGAACCAGGCTCCAGAAGAACATCTGAAATCCAGCTGCTAATCCAAGAATGCCTTTGCTGGTGGGATCCATAACTGGAATTGATTATGGACCCAGCCACAGCCACGTACATCGCAGATCCTCAGGAGCATTATCTTACACAACTGCTCTAACCTTGAGGATAACTTGAGCTCTCTTGTCAGCCATCTGCCTCACAATAAGTCGACATCCTTATGTATTCTCTCCGTCAAAAGGCAACTTTTAAAATGCTATTAAAAAGAACTGTGTACAAATTAAACAGTCAACACATTTTACTGCTGCTCAGTAACTAAAATGCTTTCACTATGCTATGCAATCTATAACTGCTGAAATTACTTTCATGTGTGTTTATAAGTCTTCCTATATTTTCTCCTCATTACTCCAAATACATTTTAAAAGCTTGTTAAGATAGATTTGTTGGTGTTTTGTATCTAGCTGACTGTGCATGTTAAAGGCTTCAACTGTGACTTTCCTAACTTGAAACACACTATTCCTCATGCTGCTTGTTAAAACACACATCATTCCAACCATGTACATTAATTGGCTTGTCTGGGGAAACAGAACTCAGTTTATGAAGTCTGTCATCCTGCTTTGTAGCTTAATTATAAAATAAAATTATTTTTTCTTCCCCCCAGCCAGACTATTTGCTCCGCGTTTTTCTTTTTTTTTTTTCCCCTTCCTCATGCTGCTGTTTAAATTCCAGGGCTAAGTAATTGATCTGCTGGGTCCTGCTTCAGCAGCTGCTCCCAGGGCTGGTGGTTAGAGCAGCATTCCTTAGGGACCTAAACTGCACTTGTAACCACCCAGGGCTGAGAGGTGCTGACAATCATGTCCAGGCTAAAGTCATTTCTAACAGAGGCAAAGGATTATTTAAGTTATTGCATGCTGACTCGTGATGTTCTGTGCACACCCAGCCCCTCTACAGCACAGCACAGAGGCTGCCACATACCCAAAAAGCCAGGAAGCTCAGACGTTTCCAGGGACAAAGGAACAGCAAACCTGTAGGAAACAGGCGTGGTAACTCTTGTGAGAACCACCCTTCAAGCCCTTTGGAGACCAACACTCTGAATAAAGTGTCCACCATTGGTAACTCCACTGGGTTCCCCTAAGGGTTTTCCTTTCCTGTAGCAGAGTCCTTACTCAAGGGCCGATGGCACAGCCAGAAGTCAAGAGCAGCCCAAATCAGACTGTCCAGGAGAGAGGGAAACTCAGGTGGCTCACTGCAAACCACAGAAGTGAAGGCTAAAGTCACAGGTCAGCAGCTGTAGTCACAGCAGGACTCCCACTGACTTCAGAGGCACCAGGAACTCCCCCATGGAAGGAAAAAAGGGCCTTATATTTGAAACATAATGTACTAAAGAAGGGGTCTAAAAAAATATCCAGAACTATAAAAGATCTCTCTGAAAATTAACTGGTTTTACTACTCCATCCTGCTTAGGGTCTAAATCCACAGCTGCCATCCAGCAAGACCCGGCTCCCTAAACCCCCACTCTTCTGAAACCCTTGACAGGTTGATTTTTAGGCAACTCTGCAGCAGGGGAACAGTGGAAAGCAACAGGAACCTGAAGCACTATACAACCTTTACAATAGCCAGGTATGCTAATTGTTTCTTCCTTCTCTAACACACAATTCTGCATGTTTTAGAGGTCAGATCCTGTAAAAAGTCATCTGAATCAGAAGCCAGCATCTTAACTGTGATAATTTGGGATGGAAATCAAAATTATCAAACTTCACACTGCACGTGCTACTGCAAATTTTGCTTCTTATCACACAAAACCTAATTTCCCTCTACAAAGGGATCAGTCTTGATCAAGACACACATCTTGCAGCAAGCAGCCCCTCTGTAAAAATATTCAGGTAAAAATCCTTACTTTAAGAAAAGCACCAGGATCCTCCAAGTTCTCCCTTCTGACTGCACCAGCCCACTCCCTCCCACAATGGCAGGAAAGCTGTATGTGCCAAGAGTTATTGGCATCATCTGTAACTAGGCATTCTGCTAGTGATTTAGGAAATCTGTTAATGGGAAATTAATTGGAATCAGGATCAGCCAATTGCACAAATTTTCCCCTTGATTAACACACCCACTTGTCGACAGGATGAATTACAAGTTGTGCTATTCACTGACATAGCTGGGCCCCAGGGAACTCCTCGGGGCTCTTGCAGTGTGGTGGCATTTAATGTGTCCAGGAATTGGTGATGCTGGGAGGGTTTGCAAAGCTGGGGATGTCCCAGCAGGAGCTGAGCAGGGAGGGCAAAGCTCAGTCCCACACAGCCCCTGCCTGTGCCCTGAGCTGGGGCTGGAGTGGATGCTCTGCAGTGATGGGGCTGCCACACAACGTCGGTGTGTGAGCTCCACGGCTGCAGCACCTGCAGAGCACTAAGAGCCCGAAGTGGGCAAAGGCGAGCTGCTGGGAGCTTCCAGGGCGGGCGGTGCCTCCCTGTGCTGGGAGGGCTGCGGCTCTGATTGCTGTGCACCCTTCCTGCAGGGCTTGGCCAGCACTGGCGTTGCCAGAGCCAGCCTGCACACGGCTGGCAGGCCTTGCTCTGCTTCCCCTGTAGGCAGCCAGCTTATTGCTGTCATCATGGCTGGGCTCAAATCTTCATCTTTCCTACGTCTGTAACTTAAGAAACCTTGGTGAAGCCGCTGAACTCGGGCTAGTGCAAGCATGGACTCCAAGCAGGTCAGCAGATGCCCAGCAGAGCTGTGGGCTGAGGGCACTCTGACCCCCGGAGCATCAGCACCCTGAGCTCTCTCCTCTGTCCACTGTGTCCTGGAGCAGCCTCTTCAGAGTGAGCCAAAAATACCCACAGCAAACACCAGCGGGTACATGGATATTCGTTTCTTCAGTGCCATGAGTATTAACAAGTTATTTCTGAATAAAACCTAGACAGGGTTGCCACAAGCATTTAGATTTGGCCTTATGATGTCCCAGCAACACAGGAAGAGCATGGCTTGCTAAGAGAGCTTGCAGTTGGCATTGGGACTTAAGGCAGGCTGTTTTCCTCGAGTTCAGTGTTCTACAATTCCACATTAAGTACAGTGAATGCTAATGAGAGAGCCCTGGAGCTGCTCGGGTGGTCTGTAACAGGGGCTGACAGGTCCCCAGGGAGAGGATCAGACTCCCTCTAATGTGACAAGTGTGGCTGTGTGATTCTCTGCTCTCCTGACACGCTTCCCCTGCTGCCTTGAGAGGAAGGGGAAGCCTTTTATCTCAGGGAAGAGGCAGTGGGTTGGAAGAAGCTGATGATCAGCTTTGCTTTCACATGGAGGGGGATGAGTTGCAAATTACCTGCTGTTAGTGGAAGGCTGAAGCCAGAGCAGAAGGCTGGGCAGGGTGCTGGGCTGGAAACAAGATGTGTGTTAAAAGGGGAATGGAATGCTTGAAGGGTACTGAGTGTTTTGAGGCAGAAAACATTTTGCAGAAGAGATGTCTGCATAAGTAACATCTTTATAAGCAGGGATATATGGAGATGAGAAATTGCTCCTAGAGCTCTGAGAAAATGAAGATTTACTGCTTTTAGTAAAAAGGGAAAAGGCAACACCAGGCTGTGCCCCTACTTGGCAGGGTAAACATTACTACGTGAGGTTTTGATGAATAGCTGTAAGGAAGGCTGAGTAGGCTCTGCTCACTCTCACAGACTGAACCTGAGCTCACTTATGGCAGAGAATGACCAACCTCTGTCTCAGAGCGAGAGCAGTGGGGTTGCTCTGTCTGCCCCCGTGATGCCCGGGTGTCCTGCTCCAGTGTGTGCCCCTGGCCACACACGGGGCCTGTGCAGGATTTGAGCACTGGGCACCCCCCAGTGCCATAGGGCTGGGAAACTGGTTTAGATACAGTCCAGGGAAGCAGTGAATTTCTTTGCTGGCAGGTACAGCAGGAGTTCCTGGAACAGCAGACAGAGCAGGACAGTGTGGCACAGCCCCAGAGACTGCAGCGTGTGCCCAGGAGGGGTGAGCAGCCAACAGACACCAAATCCATCTCCTGAGCCCAGAGGCACCCAGAGACACATCCTTCAGCAGTCACTCACCGCCTGTCACAAATGCATAAATCAGGGGTTTTGCATCCAATAAGTACTCAAAGGCGTGAAGACTTTTCTGCATTTAGAAATTTCTAAGAATCTCCAAACCAGTTGCTTTCAGTCTAATGTCTCCTGAGTGTTTGGAGGGGGTTATTTGCATGGGTTCTTTTTGCCAACTGTTGTCAGACTTAGGCTGAATGCCAAGCTCCTGTTGCTTTACCTGCGTGTAAGAGGATATTGCAAATACCAGAGATGAGTTTTCCTTGCAGAAGCCCAGGGCTTCCAACCCAGTCAGTAATGGCAGTCACCACCCCCATCATCTTGGAATGCCCACAGTCTGTACAGAGAGCACTGTGGGTACATTAGTGATCAAACTATGTCAGCTATGACAGAAGTCTTTGAAGATTAAGCAGGGAAAAAAAAAGTCTTTGAAATAGATATTAAAAAGTTGTGTTGTCCTTTTACTTATCTCAGTCTAAAGCTTCCAACAGTGGTCTTGCAGAGCAGAACTGACCAGGGATTTCTTTATCATGCATGAAATGATTTTATTTCATCCTGGTGCAGGAAATGACATGAGAACCATGCAGAAAATAGTTAAGTTTTAAGTCTGACAGGAAAAAAGGCAAATAGAATGATTTATGTAAAGTGCAGAAATACCATTCCTTCTTACCCGCTGACCATCCCAAACCTGGTCTCTGTGTGGAGCCAAGAATTAAAAATACATCAAATTCCATTAAATTTGCAGGTATAAGGGTGTTTCAACTGGAAAATATTAACTCATTCCTTCCTCTGATGCCATCTGCAGAAACCACACAGTGCACAGGGAATCCCAACAGAAAATGGGACCTCATTTTGCTGCAAGACAAAGTTGCACAGCTCTTCTTCAGTCAACCAAGCTGTTAGTAATAACTAGAGGAAAAGTAGCATTTTGTACACATTAGAAAACTTCAGGAGTCATATTACACAAGAGCTCAGTTCCCAACATTAACAAAAGTAAAAACTAGTATCAACAAATTTGGTTATTTTAAATCAGAACAGACTTTTAAGACACTGCAAATGAAAACATCTTCTGCGATATCTTCCTTGTCAGAGGGCAGGGGCTGTGTTTCCTCAGCCAAAGGTGGGGGTTTATCCACCTGAGCCCACGCTCACATCACCTTTCCCACTCAAGGAGTTTCCACAGGAACTTCACGTTGTATTTTTCCTGGTGGAACTGTAGGTTTCTGTCAGAAGCAGCAGTTTGCATTCCCTCCCCCAGTTTGTCCCTGCTCCAGGGCCCTGTCCCCTTGCCTCTGTAGAAATCGATGGCTGGGCTGGTCAAAGGCAACAGGCAGGGTATGGGATTTTGTGGGGGTATTTTTACTGAGATAGTTTCCTGTCAAATTTGGCCAACCACCTCTGCAAGATCCAGTGCAGACAGGACAGCAGGAATGCAACGCCGAGAGTGGAGCTGCGAGAGCTTCTGACAGCAGCTGTCATTAAATGGGTGTAACACCAGACCGCACCTCATGGGGACTAAGGATGTTTGTTTATACAATATGAAAGTCAGAAACAATTCTGAGGAAGAGAGTGAAAATTGGAGATAAGTAGGAAAAGACATTCAAAATAGCAGAGAGATCCATTCATTGACTGGTTCCAGGCAACAAATCTGATTTTCCTTTAGTTCATATCAAGCAAAATCTGTCTGCCTCACTCACATTGTTCTGAACTCAGTTAAGATTTTTTTCAAAATCTCACAGCCTACCCAAAAACTCTGCTGGGTTTCATTGATTTTCGTACTTGGGTGAGGTCAAACACACATAACCTTGCAAAATTCAAAAGGCAGATCACGTGCAAAGAAATTACCAGATACTCTGCCTCCCCACAATGGGTGTAGATGAGCTTTTACACAACTCTGTATTTAGCTATTCCCACCTCTGATGTTGCCAGATCTCAGATGGCATTCCCCTTTCCTTTATATTTCCTTTAAGCAACTGTGGCATTTTTTAAATAGAAGCAGAAATCTCTTGTATTCTGACAGCTGCTTTCTGTTGTCAGCCAGCGAATAACAGGTTCTAACTTCTAATCTTGCATTGTCTTTTAAACTAAAAACTGCCAAATCTTCTATTAATGGAGGCAGAAACATTTGCATGCTAATTTGTTTCCAAATGATTTAAAAATGATGTTACTGGCAGCCTGGAGAAATAATTGTTTAAGAAGGCTATCCAATTTAATATTTTTATTATCATTTGCTATTTATACAGTAACGCTGATGTCCCTGGTGTTTAACAGGGACATTCATCACTTTACACATTAACTGCCTAATCCTAGCAAAATCCCTCTTTGGAAGACAAGTATTGTAATCTTTCCTCTGCAGATGAGGATGTTCCAGTGCCACATCTCTGCCTCTTGCCCAAGAGCACAATGCAAGAGGCAAGAGCAGGATGGCAAAGGGCACCTTGTGCTTGGGGCCAGCTCTGGCCACACCAGGAGGGTTTCCTCAGCAGGAGGAGAGCCTCACCTTCTGGAAGAGTGCTAGCACTCCTGGGCTGCTGCCCATTCCCGTGGATGGGCCTTACTGCCTCTCTGTTCATCCATGGATATGAAGCAATCCCCCCCAAATCAGAGCAGGCTTTGCAGCTCTGTGTGGTTTGTGCTTGTGTGCAGTGTGTGTGCTCTGACCCCGTCTAACGTGGCTGCTCCTGGGGGACAACCCAGCCCCTGGAACTGCAGCCTAAGAGGTTCCAGGAATGGGCACCATGGGGGACCTGAGCATTCCACACCCAGCTGGACTGATGGAACACAGTGTTAACCTTCACTCATGCAATTACCACCTGCACAGGTGTGAAACATCTTCCATGTGACCCTTGATCAGTGCAAGGCTCAGAGCCAGCCTCCAGCAGACACTTGGTGTCACAACTATTTTGCTGGTTTCCCAAAACCTCTGGGGACTGGCCTCACACCACCTGGGCTCTGAGGACTGATCCCACTGCTGCTTGCACAGGAACCTCACTTCAGAGAACAAGAAACAAATATTCATTTATTTTCAGGCCTTAAGGTGCTGCCTCCTTCCTAGAATTGCTGCCTTGTCTATTAAAACAACACAAAATGGTTTCTCATTTTGTATAGACACATCTTGAATTTCCCAGCTGTCATCTGACAGATAGGAGCATCAGGAGAGAAAAAAATAAACAGGCATAGTGTATAAAGAACCCTGGGGAATAAATTTTGCAGGTTCTGAACATCAATGATGTGCAATTCTTTGTTTGCTGAAGTGTGCATGTACACAGGGAGAACTGTACATAATTATACTAAAACACTGCACATGGCTTGAGCTTTAAATATCTCAGAGGAAGAAAACATAAATGCAAAGATATTTTCAGCTGTTTCTTTAAGAGGGAGAGGTGAAGTTTATACACAGGGTGTAAACTACCTTGGGTAATCTGAGCTCTTGCACTGGGAGAGCTGCAGCCATCCCTGGGCTGTGACTTTGGATCTCAGCTAGAGACCCTGCAGGAATCAAATGCAAGGAGAAACTAATGAATTTTACTCCACACAGCATTTCTACTAAAAACCAGTGTGTTCTGTGACATAACAAAGGTGACATGCTCTCCATGGCTGCCATGGGTGCCACAAGGTTTGCTCATGGAGAGCTCACATTTTGGGGGTGTCTTTGGAAGGGACAAAGCTCTACAGGGACAGCTCCTGAAACAATGCTCCCCCTGGCAAGATCTGTAAAGTTCAGAGCAACACAGGGCCTCAGATGCACCCCTCTTCTCTTTGAGACAGAAAGACCTTTATAAAAACAGATCTCAACACCTGATTATTTGTCTTTGTTTGAGAAAAATATCTCCAACAGCACCTAATTTCTGACCAGCATCCTCCACTCTTTCAATTTCAAATCATTTGACAGATGTAGTCCTTAAGCTTTATTTTGAATAATTTGCTGACACAAATCTCCCCAGCAATTCCAAAGATCTCAGCTCACTCTGCCGCAGACCCTTTTCCCAATCACTCAGCCCTAGGTGTGAGTTTGAGAGAAGTATAAAGAGCACAAGGAAAGTAACCAAGAAAGCTTTAAGTAGCAGGACAGTGCCAATATTTTTTTGTGTAAAAATAACGTCTTCCAAACACACTGTCAATAACAATTTGTAACACTAAAGGAAGCGAAAATACTTTACCTTATAATGGCACCAGAGTGATTACAGTAATGGTTCATCCCTACAGGAGTGACAGAGATGTGACATTAACTCCTCCAGCAGGGAAACCTCCCCTGAGCTACAAAGACAGTGCCATGGATGTCAGGAAAAACTGTCACATAAGAGGCCAGCACTGCCCTTCAGCGTGCCAAATCAGATCTGGAAAATCTGCTGTAGCTACAGCTTGCCTCCAGCCTTTTGCTTCCAGCAATTACTGATCTCAGGTCTCACTGATCCCTGTGGCAGGTCTGTTAGACAGAACAAAACACTTGAAATAAATGAGCAAAATTAATGAGCAAAATTAACATCCAGAAAAAACCCAGAAACCTGTTTATTCAAATAATATAAATACTTACATTCCATTAAGCCTGTTTTAATCCACATGTGGAATATATGAAGTATTCTGCACTACATATACCAATTAAATCCTTGGTGGCAGACAGAAGGGGCATACATTTATTAACTAGAAAGAATAGACCAATATTTTTCAGAAATATTGAGGCAGTAAGGACTGCAGAGCAATCAGATCTATTTAAGGATCAGCTCGGGAGTTCTTACGACTACAAACAGAAGTAGGATTTTGCTGTAAGCATGCTATAAATGTAGAGCCACAGCAGACAGGGAGACAGTCTTCCAGCATTTCTAAAGACATCAAAGCAAGAAGGACAGAAATAAGCTTTAGTTCTCAAAAAAATATTTTAAGTCATTAGGAAAAAACTTGTGAAGTGTCACAAACATTCTAAAGGTTTGGGATCTTCCCGGTGGCTGTTAACAAAAGCAGTGCTTTACCTACATTAAAGTTAAAAAGTGTATTTCCTAAGCAGAGTGGGAGTTGTGTTTCCTTGACAGTCACCTGATACTGAGAAACCATAAAGTCAAAGAAGGTCACAGGAAAGGATAGAACAAGGTGCATTTCCTCAAGCATCTTGGCAGAAATGCAAGCAGATAAAGGCTGTCAAAAAGCACCCTTGGTGACAGGGTATTGAGGGGCAGATGCAGCAAATCTGTTTCAGCCTTCACCAAAATTTTCTTCCTCCCTCCCTCTGTTCTTTGTTTTTAAGTGTTTTCAATGTGATTTTAACGCAATGTGTGTTGCATGAATAAAACAGTGCAATGGAGGCATGGGCTGAAGAATTTCCAAAATTTTAACAGATCAGGAAAGAATACTTTCTCAGTGGTTTGCAATGTGCAGAGTTTACACCTGCTGGTCTTTACAAGAGGATATTGTACTGCATTGTGCTCAGAGTTTCACAGCCAAGGACACGAGCAAGCAGCCTTTGGTCAGGATTTCCAGCTGCATCTCAGAACGGTACAAGACGTCACGGGCTGGGAGTGGTGGTAGATGAATGGTAGGTCAAAATCTGTCCCCATGAGGGACAGCTGAAGCTGCTGCTGACTGAAAGCCGGAGTGTGGTGTCACCCGGGGAGAGTCGCTGCGGTGCTAGACAGGGAGCTGTGCTGTGGGAAGCAAACCAGCTCCAGAGCAGCTTGCTGAGAGCCACCCCCGGCGCTCCTGATTCACACCCGCCGTGTGCTCACAAGTGCCTTTGCTGCCTGCAGCCTCCTCCTCCTCCTGCTTCTTCTTCCCAGCCAAGAGCTGGGACAGCAGCCAGCAGGTTTCCCAGTTTCGGACCCTTCACCTCTGGAGGCACAGCCCCTCCTGGCTTTGTGGGTGTGTGGGGTGCGGGATCCCCAGCTCGGGGTCACCCCTTGGCTGCTGCTGCCCCTTGGGGCTCTCAGCAAAACGCCCACGGCTCGGCAGGGACCCCAAGGGAGCCCAAAGCTTTCACTGGAGCTTAGATAAGGCTGTGTTCCTAAAAAGAAAGGGTGTGGTTATAACACTTCGAAGCTGTAGTGTATTTTTGGGAGAAGAGCCAGTATTGAAGCCACCCTCGGCTGTGGGAGCGGAGCTGAGGAGTTTGCCTGCAGCAACATCTCAGCACCCTCTGCCCAGCCAAACCCTGTGCCCAGCTGGGGAAAAGTCACAAGGGAAGGCTAGGGTGGTGAAATATCTCTAAGTGGAGGCACGGGAACACTATCAGTATAACTGATTGAATATTTATGCTAAGTTGCAGTCAGAAGCTTTGAAGAAAATAAGGGTGTTGTTAGGTTAAAGAGCTGTGATAGAAAAAACCCCACGGTTTTGTCCTCATGCGATCTTCTATGCTAGAAGCTGAATATGAAATGTACACCACAAAATTCAACCAGCAGAAAGATGTGAAGTGTTCCTAACATTTGTGTTTTTCCAAGTTCACCTTTCAGCCACTGTGAATTCTACAGCTAAGGTCTCTGCATGGCAGCTGCTCTAGAAACTTTGAGAAAAACCTACACATGCCATCAGTGGCCAAGTTGCAGGAGCTTTGACAGATCTGAACAAGGTGTCACACAAGAAAGGATGAAGGAATGTGAGAAGACCAAAGTGATCCAGACTGTACATTGAGTAGATTTCTGTCAAGAGCTTTATGTAAGATAAACTTCAAACCTGAAAATCAAGAGTGTAGGGATTTATTTACATCTTTACAGAAGTTAACTAACCTTTCCAAAATGCCCCAGATGTTTTAGTTTGAATTCACTTTGAATTTTGGACCAGATGTGCTGGACCAGATTTTTTGCTTCTTCCCACGAAGATGTTTTCACAAACTTATCTACACTGTTCCTTAGGAGAACAAGGGTTGGAGATGTGTTACTGAGCCACTCTGCATATCATGGCTAAATCTTAAATGCTACAGGCTATGTCTAACTATGGCACTGCATCTGCATTTAAGGCATGACTGAACTATCTGTACATCTCAACCTCTGCTGTAACAATTTTCTTTGAACAACTGAATCAAGAATCCATGAGTCACTTAGGCAGTTTTATCAGCCTGTAAGAATCAACAGCACATCTCAGTTTGCCCTTTACACTTGACTGGGACAAGACGGACATGCACAGGTATCCAGAGCTTTGCTGTGCCAGCACAGCCAAATCTTCTAAAGAGAAGTAACTTTGCAGAGCCCATGAAAACACTTGTTCCATGGCATCAGCATCCTTTACTATAACCCTGGTCTTAATCCAGGAGTAGAGCTCGGGCACAAAGGACAAAATAACCCCAAGTGCTGAAGAAGTGGTGCACCCAGAGTGATCTGCTGTGCCAGTGAAGTACCCTCTGCACTCCAGGGAACACGGGCAAGTCTCAGCCATCATCTCTGCTGCTGCTCACAAAAGCCAAGGAAGGAATATCCCCACAGACAGCTGGATTTTGTCAGTCACACCTTTGTGGATCTCTGTGGTGCTTTAGCATAAGAACAGAGAGATCTCCTTGCCTGCACTTCAGATTATTTTTTCCATGGTGAACTTCTACTGTGTTTTGCACATTACATCACTCTCTTGGACTCTTCAGCTGCTCTTGAAACCTGCTGAAGTGACTGTTTCTGGCTTTCGTTTTCACTTGGTGAAGTGTAATCTAGAAAGCCCTACTTAACTGCTCCCACTTGTGCATCTTAATGTGAAGAGAATGCCCAGGCAGAAGCAGAGCTAGGGAAGGAGAAGTTTTCTGGAGTACAGTAAAGCTCCACAGTGTTACTTTAGTGCAAACTGTTACATGATTTCAATACAGATTTCCTGCTCTTTCTCAGGAAAGCCAGTGCTTGCTGAGACTCAAGTGACAACAGCTCCCTTCCCAACAAATGGCTCCAGCAGCCCCTGGCAGTAGCCAGGCTGCTCAGAGCAGACCCATTTGCCACTCCCTGCTCAGCTCCAGTCAGCACAATTCAGGACCACAATCATATTTATTTTTTACAGCTGAGAACTCTGACAAACAGCAGCAGGCAGCAAAGGCCAGTCTATTTATATTTCTTACAGTATATGTTCTTAAGAATGGCAGTGACCATTATGGAAGCTATCAAAAAGCTAGCTCTGACCTTAAATAAGTGTGCTCCTATGTCAGGCAGTCCCAGGAAGGAGAATTTATGAGGCAGATGCTGAATTCAGGGAAGAAACAAGATTTGAATTGCTCTCACCAGACATGCAGCCCAGGATGCAGTTGCCAATATTTGGCTTAATTCTTTGTGCTCCTTTAGGACAAGAATTTGACCACCCTCCTCCTCTGGGTCAGACTGGCTTCTGGTCTCTTCCAAACCCAGCACGTGAACTCACAAGGCCCCAGAGTGCAGGGGACAAACTGAGTCACACGTGTTGGCATTAACATTGTATGAGGAGCACAGCAGAGTGCAATTAATTCTGTGAATTTACAGACAGGAAAAACTGCTGGAGGAGCAATTCTACAGAAGCTTGGATACCTTTTGCATATGCTTTCCTTGATGAAAATCCTGCATAGTAACAGAAAATATGTCATATTTCCTTTGACATTTCAGAGGATGAGATCATTAACTATTAATTTTCCTTGACAAAGTACACCTTTGTTTTGCAAAAATGGAATCCCAGTCAGAGCACAATGTCATCTTGTTTACATCTCTTCCTGCTTTAACAGTGCTTTGCAAAATATGCTTATTTATTTTTATGAACCCAGGTGAAAATTATATTGCTCAAATTTATTTTATGTATTAATTTGGGGAAAAAAAATCAATAAATTACTTGGCCCTCCCTTCAGCTCTATTACATTTGTTATCGTTTAGGAAATGGACTTAAGTTCATTTATTACAAAAGAAGGAATTAATATATATATATATATATATATATATATACATTTTAAAAAGAGGTAATTGGAAAAAAGATACTTTTTTTTTCACACAGTTCCTCATCCTGGCTGTGACCCCTCCTGGTTGCATCCATGCTCCCACAGGCCATCAATATCCTCCCTGAAATCTGACTTGTCCTCAGGGAAGCAGTGTTTTCCAAGTCACAGCATCACAGAATCCCAGAATGGGTTGTGTTGGAAGGGACCCTAAAGATCATCTTCTTCCAATCCCCCTGCCTTGGGCAGGGACCCTGTGCACAAGACCAGGTTGCTCAGAGCCCCATCAAACCTGGCCTTGGACACTTCCAGGGATGAAAAGCTGTTTTCAGATTTTTGTCCTAGAAAGGATTGCTTGGGACAAGAGGGAATCAAGAAAAAAGGAGTATTTTCCTCATTTTGCACAGAGCCAGTAGAAACGAGGAAAATTAGAAAATGGCAAAGACAGAAGTAACATGAGCTGTAGAAGGAAGGAGTGAAAGGAAAAGGGGGAAATGTTTTTAAAGCATTTTCCTCCTAGCTGGATTAACTTGAAAACAATTTAAGGCAAAAGTTGGCTCTACAGAGAGCACAGGCCCAGCAGCACCTGCTGCACATCACTCCCCATTCAGCACGGGGAATCACTCCCTCCCTGCTCCTTGCCAGCCACCACTTTACTTCTCCTTGTCTGCTCTCACCACTTCTGCTGTCTCCCCTCCTGTCTTTGTCTCTCCATGAAGCATCCTGGAACCCAGCCCAGCTTGTTCAAGCTCCCAACACATCTTGAATTTTAATTCACTCTCATTTGAAGTCATCTATCTTTGTTTTAAACCCAGACACAAAGAGAATGAGCCAATTTATTATTACTTAAAACCAAAACAAGTCTGCAGAGAAAGCCTGGTCCACTCTGAGCACATCACAGCGTGTCCAGCTTGGTGCCAATACTGACTTGAAGGTGAGTGACCTCGGGGCATAAAATTCTGCACAGGGACAGCCCACTTTGGAAAGGTGCCCTGCACCAGGCACCCATCATTTAAGAGGAAAGATGACAACAGAAGGTGTAAAAGCAGCACAACCTGTTCTCAGAGCTCATTTCAGCCTTATCTGGACTCCAAGGCTGCCTGGCAGGTGAACTTCCCTGCCAGCCAATGTTGCATTTCATTCTAATTGGCATTTAAGACACTGCAATGAAACCCCTTTACTCTATACTTCATAAAGAACAAGGAAAACAGAACTTGGTTTTGTCAGTGAATGGAAACTGTACAACAATAATAAATGAGGCAGGGGGAAATGGGATTCTCTGTTGAACATGATGATAGTTCACAAATACTTTCCATTAAATAGAAAAGACATTAGAGTACTGAAAAACAAGTAAATAATTCCAAATAAACTCATGTGGAAAAAGGAAAAGGTACAACAAATATTTGCCAGTGGTTACCCTGGAACTGCACATTAGCACAAATCATAGAACCATAGAATCACTGAGGTTGGAAAAGACCTCCAAGATGATTGAGTCCAGCCTTTGGTAAAACACCACTGTATCAACTGAACACAGCCCTAAATGTCACACTGAGTCATTCCTGGAACACTTCCAGGGATGGTGAGCCCACTGCCTCCCTGGGCAGCCCCCTCCAGTGCCTGGCCACCCTGCCAGTGGAGGATCTCCCTCCTTTCTGCCTCCTGTTCTGTGTGCTGCCCATCACCTGCTTGTTAGGGATATGTTAGTGGACTCAAATTCAAACAGAAGTAATCTATAAAAGTAGTTTAAATCACCAGTATCAATATTATTTTAGTGTGGCGGGCTTTGAATTCTTGTCATAATTCATTGATTAATCATCTTAATGGGTGAGAAGACAATTCCTTTCCCATTTTCCTGCAATCCAGCAATCTTTGCCCATTGCAGCTCTCTGTCATCAATACAGAAACTGCAACTGCTTCAACTGCTGATTGCAGAGCCACATTTCACATTCCCTTCTATGGGAATGCATTTGTAGGGATACTAACAAAAAAAGTGGATTATTTGTTGCATTTCTTTGATCTATAAATAGGACTTCTTTGTAGAGGATATTTTTACTGCATTTGGAGCAATCTCGATACACTCATTCTAAAGTGTAACCAAGTAATTTTCATCTCATTTTGAAGTTCTGTGCCTGCAAGAAGTAAGTGTACCAGAGTGAAAAGTCAAATGAGAAACCGGGAGGTACAAGTGAGGCAGAGTTTGGGAACAGGACACAGAGCTGCTTTGCTTTGCTCCATTTTATTTACAGCTCAGACTAAAACCTCTTTCCCTTGTGTCTTTTCTGGTGACCTGCAAAAAATGAGCTGAAAGTGGCAAAGCATCTACTCAAAGCTGTTTAGTTCAAAGCCAGCATGAGGTGGGGCCAGTGGCAGGAGAGCCTTGCCCTGGGGCAGGATTATCCCTGGCTCTGGGTGAATGCAGAGGTAAAATGTTTCTGTACAATGGCCTGGTCCTGCTGTTCTGCTGCCTTCATCAGGCTGGAGAACTTCAGCTTCAGATGATCTCATTCAAACTTCTTCTCCATAAAGAAATCCTGTATCACCAGCACATGTTTTTTTTTTTTTTTTCTAGATTTGCAAGTCCTATTTATAACTTGTCACTTCTATCCCTGGAAAACTCATTTGTTTGGACAATTTGGTATTAAAAACCCCCTAAAGGTTAAAATTCTCAAAATAACTCCAAAATGGCAGGTGTGCACAGTGGAACACATCACCCTGGCACTTTGCCACCAACCCAAAGCACAACCATGATAAAGGCACACACATGCCAGCTTTTAAAATAAGGCTACCTCATAAGTCACCATTTAGTTTTGCTACAAAAAAAAAAAAAAAAAAAAAAAAAAAAAAAAAAGCAAAGAAAAGTCTGTATAGCATTCAGAGGACAAGAGACCAGCTCCTACATGTATTGGGTATTTATAGTTACAGCATTTGGGAATGCAAATTGAAATGAATCAATGCCAGCAGGGATGCCTAAAAGACATAAGTGAGAATTACAGCAATTAAGAATGTTGTCTCAAAGGAAATTAGTAGAGTCCATTAATTACAATGCCTTAAAGGAAAATGTAGCAAAATAAGAAAGAAAGAAATTAAAATATCAGGAAATTAGCAGAAAAAATTGGGGTGTAGAAAAGATAATGAGCACAGTAGGTATTTGCCACCCTTCTTTTATTAACAAGGAAACAAAACAAATAAATGGTGATAGGAACTGAACCACCAGGAATATCAGAGCAATATATTCTGCTACAAAATCAATGGCCAGCTTCCTCAAGACTTTGCTGATCTAAGTCCAACTTGTCACCAAATTCTTTAGAAACTGGTCCCATGGAAAAGAGGGCAAAAAGAAAGTGCCATGCTAATAGCTACCCCAGAAGTTGTATTTATGGTACAACATTGCTGGAGTGCCCAAGGGCTTTGAGGAGAAAGTCATGTTTTCTACACTCTGGATGAGTGGGTTTCACCGTGCTGGGACCCTGTGCACAGTGTCAGAGCAGCAGCTCTCCTTTCACCTGCTCAGGTGACAATGGGGCTGGTTTAGCCCAGCCTGTCCCAGGTGGGGGTTGCTGCAAATCCTGCCAAACCCTCTCAGTTCCACACTCACTGCTCAGAGATGGCCCCTGATGGCCTCAGTTTCCTTTTGATACATGACAGAATGGACATTTAAAAAAACTTTGATGGGCAGCCCAAATGTCAAAACACAGGAAATGAGTCTCAGTGCAGGACATCTGCCAGCCCTTTAGCAGCAGGAGGTGAAACACCAACAGCCTGTTTGAGTCCATATGGAACCCTGAGTAACAGCCCTCACTGACTGCTGCTTGTGGACTCCAGTCCTCATTCTGGTTGTCTACATCAGACACCACAGGCAGCAAACATGTAAACCCTAGCAATAAGATTTGAGTGGAAAGACAGGAACTGCTTGGAAAACATAATTATTGATGCTTGTTGCTGATGGCACCATGCCACCACACTGGTTTTCAGGCTCATGAAGAGCATTTATGCAGCTCTGGAAAGGTATTCCCAGTTCTCTGAATTGCAATAGTTTGCCTCTCCTTCTTCAGACTCAGCCAGATAAATCCTGATGATCTGGCTGGAGCAAATCACTGCTGCTTGACTGGGGTTTAATAGGAAGAGGTTCAGATGTGGAACATCCACAGGAACTCATGATAAAAGGGAAAGAACCATTTCCACACCAGACTCCCAGTTAGGATAAAGTGTTGGCTTGGACACATCCACTCTCCTGAGGAGCTGGGCCTGTATCTTTTCTGTCTACTTTCTGTAAACTCTTTGCAAATAAATGAATTTTACTGACATTTGAGGCATTCAATTATTCTCTAAGTGCAAATTCTGCATTCCTTCATCTGTTAGCTCCATATATTTAGTATGGATTGAACAGCACCTGCTGACTTGGATGAATCATTTGCATCCAAGCCACAAAATGGGAACTAAAGGACCTCCATTGATGCTGTTGAAATTGATGCAACTGATGCTGCCAATTCCACTCCTGTTGCTGGTACTAATCAACATCTCTTTAAAATGATTACAGCATTCAGATAGGGCCATAAAACTACCAGGTGGGCTGTATTTTGTACTGCTTCCTGGTTTTTCTACATTCTTCCCTACGGGAAAGGATTTATTGGTCCCATCAATCCCTCTTACAGTCTTTAGCATGGGAAGGAGATGTCATAGAGTTTTAATGTCTCATATATTTCCTCAATTACATGATCATTATAACCAGTTTGGCACAAAATACTGTTTTCATCAAATTCGGTATTTAAAGCAAAAAGTAGCATTTGTTAATTTAGCTGCAGATTAATGAAAATTTATACGCATGGATGAAACAGAATATATTTATTGTTTATTTAAAAATCCTCAAAACTACATTTGCATGAGAATTTTATTTAAAAACACAAAACTTTGTTCTTCAGCAAAAGCTGGCACAGTGAATTCAAGTCAGTAAATCTGAACATGCTGAGTCCAGCTCCACTGAATGTCAGGGAGCTTGATGAATTTATTTTTTTTTTAAAGGAGAGCTCATGTGAGCTTAAGAATGGCTCAGAACAAAAGAGTTCTTTGGGTCTGGGGCATTTTCCAATCCTTTTTACAGCCCCATCAGAAATACCTAAAATGTCTCTGGTATCCCTTAACACAGCACCCAAGGCCCACAAGACCACCAAGGGCTTTCCCTGCTGCCATCCCTCTGATGACAGTCTCTGATGGGAGCCTGCTGGTGCTCTCCTTGTGACCAGCTGGGCCACAGAGCCTGGCTGGCAGCAGGGCCACAGCCTGCAGGAGCTCTGCACCCTTGCTGGGGGAGGCAGGGAGGAACTGCAGCAGGGGCTGTGTCCCTGCAGTCATGGGAGGGGCCCTCCTGCACACAGGGACACTCTGGAGGGGCTGACACTGCCCCAGGGCCACCTCAGCCCAGCACTGACTGCCCGGGCTGCCTGGAGCCATAGGGCCATGCTCAGAAAAATGCAAATATAGGTCCTTCTGCTGGAGCTTATTTGCCAGAATCAGACATGAAAGAGGAAAGAAAAACAGACCAAATAATCCAGCTGAGCAATTACACACGAAGCCATTGCCAGTTCCCTGATGCAGACTTCAGGGAACTTCAGTACATTTGGAAAGTTCATGAGTCTGGCTTTGGTTCTCTAACAATCAACTGTGAGTTTAAATTGTTCATTATCTTTAATTAAAGGGAAGAACGACTTTCTCCTTCACCAATGTATTTCCCCAGTGCTGTTTTGGCCTTTCAGCTTCACAATGTAAAAGACAAACTCAGTGAAAAAGACAGCAAGGCAGTTTTCTATCTGTGCTCTCTTTTTGCTTTTCCAAAGCTCAATGAGCTAACATCATTCTCACTAATTGATTCTGAATTTTAGCAATAGCTTTATTATGAACTATTGAGAAATTGTAGTCCAGCTCTAAAACCTGTTCAGAAAATTTACCAAAGAATGCTTGCCCTTGAGAAGCATGAAGAAGAAATTAAATCAGTGTGAGCTTATTTTTCCATAAAACATTATTATTGGTCCCAGGATGAATATATTACAGTTATAGCCAACATAGACGTTCATGGAGATTCCTACATAGGAGATTCAAATATTTCTATAAAGATTTTCAATGGCCTTATTGCTTCTTGCCATTTATACTTTCTCCATGCCCATCAATATCCCTCAGGCCTGTCTGTACCTCTGCAAAGTCTTTAGTCCCTAACCAGATGTCCAGTCTCCCAACAGGGGCCACCCTCCAGTTTCTTCCAGCTGCTCCAGCCTTGCATTCCCTCTTCCCCACCACAGCATCCTGGTCTCCTTAATGCCTCCTTCTCCTGGTCCTATGTCCACGTTTGCTTTTGCACAATTTTCCCATGGCTTTGTGTTGACCTCCCACTTTGCTGCCTTGGCCCTGCCATCCCAGCATCCCAGAAGCACACAGTGGTCAGCAAACACGCAATTACAAGGAAAGGAGTGCAGGCCAGGTTTCCTTTAACCAGACAATGGAGTGTAAAAGAAGGCTTAGGCCAGTCCCACACTCAGTCAAGCAAAACTCAGATAGATGGAAAATGATGCCTCAGACCACAGGCACTTCATCTTTGCTACAGTTCAAAATTCAGGCAGGAAATCCTCCCCCACATTCCCTTCTCCCATCACAGGACACGAACCAGGAAGGTGCTGCTCAGGGTGCTGCTCAGCATCCCTGGGGCAGCATTCCCTGGGTGTGCTCCTGTGAACACAAGGCAGGCACGTGCTGAATGCAAAATAACAGGACAGAATTAAGAGAAACCTCATCTTCAATTCAGCAAACATCCTCTGCTCATATGTGCACACTCTGCACTTCACTCTCTGACATCCAGCTAATATTTCTAAGATGTCCATATTGACTGTTTTTATTTCTTTTTGATAGAAAATGTTCTTCTAGTAACAATACAGTTAATGGATAGGAAAGATTATTTTCTGAGTATTTGGGATAATGCAGCTTTTCAGCTATTATGAAGCCATATTGTTCTATAGATTCACTGTCTCAGTCTTTCTTTTATGTCCCCTGAATTTGTGTGCAGCATCTAGAGCATCACAGCACACAAGCTCTCTTGCAAACACAAGGAAATCATCACCATGGGAAAATAGCTGGAATAATCTCCTTAAAACTTTTAAATTATGATTTATACTTACTATATTTTTGAAGACTTTGTCTGAAAATTTTGGCAACTGCTACAGAGATAGAACTGATTTATATATGCAAAAAAGTACTAATGTAGCACAAGTTTGAGTGACTAAAGTTTTAATGTCAAAAAAATGTCATGAAAAAATGTTAAATTTCAAAAACAAGAAGTGTGTAATACATTTGACACAACAATCCAGCACAGTTCCACATCCAGTAATAGCAATGTTTGATGCAGTCTGAGACATTTAAATAAAGTCTATATAATAAAAATTGAATAGAACTAGAAAGAATGAAAATGACACATCAAAATTCCCTGAGCTGTTTCAAAGTCTCCAGAAGGAACTTAAGTGAATGTCAAACTTTGTTTAAAATCTTTTTCTTACCACAGTCTGTTTCTGAAAGTTTTTCACCACGGCTGCTGTCAGGGGTAAAAGCAGTGGGAGAAGGCGATAGAACATTTCAGTAAGGAAGGGCACAGATTAGACTGGTGAGGTGGAGATGCTATATTCCCAATTTGCTCTTGGGGAAACCCCAGTGATACACACAAGATGTGCATGTCACTGAATGCCCTCAATCTGAACTCCAGCTGACAGAGCTATAAGGAGTGGAAACAAAATCTTGACCTACTGAGCTCCAAAAGGGACAGAACATCTCCAACCCGGTTTTGAGCAGTTTGAAATAAGCACCCCATTAGGCACCATTGCCATTTTGAACACCCTGAGATAAAATATGCCAAGTGCCTGGTGCCTGGCTGTGTTAGAACTCGGGGGTGAGCATGGCCAGGACTGAGGGTTCCTACCATGACTTTTTTCCCAGAGCTGACAAGGTTTGCCTGAGTCCCACTCTGCATATCAATTCCTCAGCAAGAGGAGTCTCCTGAACTACTCCTCTCAAAGCAGATAGACGAGGCAAACAGAGACCCACCAGCTGTGCCCCCTGCCCTGCCTCCCTGGAGCAGTGACAGTGCCCTGTTTCTGTAGGAGGCTGCCCACAGAGAGCAAAGATGCACAAATCCCTCGAGAGATGCTGCTCTTGGGCACTACCTGCAGAATACCATGAGGAAAACGTGCCCAGGAGGTCCTTGTGAGAAGACCTGTACCAGTACCAGATCCTGGACTTGTGCTCCTCACAATCACTCCTTTCCTTCCTCCCCAGAGGATTGCAGCTCAGTGCTCAGCAACTGGAGTTACAGGTTAAGCAACATCTGTTCAGCAACATCACGTGCAGCAAGAGCTGATGTAGGAGTACAGGAGGAGCAGCATTTAAACATTTAAAATGTTATCAGCTCTGTCTGTCTGTTGCCAAGAAGCTTTGAACTGATTCCCTTGCCCCAGCTCCCATTCATCCCTACCTGTTTACCTGACACCTGCACTGCTGCTCTGCCCCTCTGCAGGAGCACAGAACTCCCTCAGCTCCTGCCAGCAAAGGTTACTTACACCTGGCAGCTGGGGACCCTCCCCAAATGAAGGGAAACAGGGCTATCAATCAGACACAGAAAACGTGTTGGCAGCCTCAGGCTTTTGGGTATTTTCACAGAGAGTCAGGCAAAACAGGAGAAAATAGGTTTATTTCAAGTCTATCTTGGGTCCTCAGAAATAATTTCCTATCTCAGCAGTCCTGGGCAGTCAGAGCAGGAGACAGCAGTGCCCACTATCTTTCCAAACAAATGGTGTGTTATCCTTCTCTATGTCTTTACCTGACATCAGAAAAATCAGCTCCATTAACACAAGGTTACTCTTCAGAAATTTTTTGTCTTGATTACTCCATTTAAGTAATTTATTTTGGTCTTCTGATTCCTATTAGTGGGATCAATATTAACTTAAATCACAAGGCTGTGCATTTTCTCCTGCTCCATTCATGCAGATCAGGCACACTGCATTTCCCCTGCTTGTATTGCTGACAAATTAACCTCAGCTGAGATTACCAAGATCAAAGGAGAAGAATGACTGCAACCAGTTTCTCCATTCTGTTTTAGGCAGGGATTGAATGGTTTGCCCACAGGTAAACTTCTGCAGAATTCTATACATCAGACTTAGGAAAAAGCGTAGAATAAAACTGGTGAATGCCTGAGAAAATCAGATCACACTTAAGATAACACCTTCCTCCATAAAAAACGACTAAATGCTGCAGCATTTCATCCTGTGGGCAGGGATGAAGGATTTGCCCTCCTAGCCAAAGGTGTGGAAGGTGGGACTGCGTGTAGAAAAGGGCACAAGCTGAGAGAAAAGAACTTTAACTTCCAGGCAGGTAATAATTTAGATAAGAGGGTAGAAAATCATGGATTCATAGAATGGTTTGGGTTGGAAGGGACCTGACAGCCCATCTTGTTCCACCTCCTGCCATGGGCAGGGACACTTCCCACTGTCCCAGGTTGCTCCAAGCCCTGTCCAACCTGACCTTGAACACTTCCAGGGAGGGGTCAGCCACAGCATCTCTGGGCCGTGTAACTACTGACAAACAAGGAGCAGCACAGTGAATCACATGTGTTGAAGTAGGGGTAAATTCCAGGTGAGCAGCACTGCAGAAGGCAGAGTGAGACTGGAATAGCCGTGGAGGAGGATCCTGGGCAGCCTTAGGGCACCATTCCAAGCAGCTGTGGCTGTTTAGGATGAATACTGAGGCAGCCAAGGCTGACTCCCAGTGACAGCCAACAGCTGATGGGCCACTGAGCTGTGTAAGCAACGGGTTAAATGTAAGCAATGAGTTAAACTCCAGATCAATCTGATAAAGGGTCAAAGGCCAAACATCTCCAGCAGCCATTGCAGGCAGACCCTTGGGGACAAGGTGTTTTTGACTGGCTTTGGGAGTGACTCAGGGATGAGGACTATGATTTAAAGGGTACTATGACATTTATGTAGTTGCTAGTTAAATAGTGTGATGCTGGAAATTCAGATCTAGGGAGAAACAGTAGTTTGGGAGCAGACACAGGTGTTACAGAGTGTGCAGCCTGGGTTTGCCAGAAGGCCATGTGACAGTGACATGCTGACAACCATACCAACTCCACACCATGAGTTTCAGTGGGTCAGTGTCCTGACCACTTGGAAGTTCCCTGACATCTGCTTACCTGCACTTTCATTTGGATTCACAAGTCATCCAGAATTAATACATGACCCAGAGGAAGAGTTACACTGAGCTAACCCAAGTGAAGAAAGTATTTTAATTCATTTTTATGGCAGCTTTTACAGCCAAGTTCAGTGAAAGATGTAAAATGCAAGGCACAGTCTGTTCATATCAGAATTACGTATCATTACCATAAAATAAAGTGCTAAGTTCATTTCTTTCCCTGAACAAAGCTAGACTGTCTTGTGGAGCTTTTCTCTAGGCACAAGCCCTCACCAGAGCAGTGCAGTGGCCCCAGGAACATGGGGTGCACTCAGTGCTCTGCAGAGGGTGCCACCCTCACCCCCCGACTGCCTGGGCAGCAGGATCTGTGAGTTCTGTCCTGGTTCAGCTCCAGAGGGGACTCAGGGCAAGGCTCAGGGCAGGGCCCAGCTGTGCCACCAGCTCAGCTGCTGGAGGAGCCACAGCAAGGGATGAGACAGCACGAGAAGCAGGACAGCCCAGCCTGTGTGACCCCCACTGCTCCTGTCTGAAGGCAGTGCCACAGCTCCCTCCAGGGAGGGTCAGCCTGGGCACTCCTGTCCCTTGGGATGGCCCTGGCACCTGGGGTGAGGACTGCATGGTGCCAGAACAGCTCAGCTGCACCCCCAGCACACAGGGAGTTCCTTCTGCAGGTCACTGAGGGTAAAGGTCACTGTCACTGCAGGACAGCTGCCTTCACCTCAGGGCAAAAGGTGCCCTCCCTTTCTCTGTTCTTCAGCAAATACCACCCATGGCAAGGCTGACACCCAGCCCAGGCTCACCCACGGCATGTGCAGCTCTGGGGGCCACACCAGCCCTGGCAGGTACCCCTGGAGATCCAGAGAGATCCACCTGTGACCTCAGACCAGTGCTTTCAGAGAAAACCTAACCCTATCCAGAAAGACCTTCTTCTCAGTCTATTTAAAATTCACTGTTTGAGAGAATTGCTGGATGTAAGAAGTGAATGATTCACATTGTTCAGGAGTTTCAGATTTCAAGTAGGTATTTTTAGGCAAGAAATGGACTGAGACAGATTATGTTTTATCTTACAGTAATTTGGAAGGTATAATGAAGATGATACAGCAACTGCCATCTACTCAAAAAATGTCTCTGCCACAATCTCTCCAACAAGCCCTGCCAGCCGTGGTGGGAAGCTGCTCTCACACGTGGGCAGGCACCTGGGAGTGGGGCTGCTGCTGCCAGCACAGCACCCACAGCCTCAACCAAGCCTCTCCTCACCACTTACACACATTTCATCCAGAAAAATGAGCTCTGAATACTACTGTGATACAAGCAGTTTAGTAACACTGTTAATGCAATTATTAGAATAATTGACTTGTGCAGTCTCTGTAACAGGTGCTCACTGCAGCCTGATGCTGAGCCCTTCTGAAAAGCAGGTTTGCACTGTGGCCAGCAGCAGCAGGGCCCTTGCAGCTCCACAGCTCAGCAGCTCCATGCTTAGTCACTGGTTCCACTTTTTCTTGGCAGACTCAACTGTGCCAATGATTTCCACTGCCAGATCTAAGTTGGTCTTCACAGAATCACAGAATTAACTAGGTTAGACAAGACCTTTGAGATCATTTAATCCAACCTAACACCACCTTATCAACTAGGCCACATCACTGAGTGCCACATCTAGTCTTTTCTTAAACACTCTTCCTCAGGTTTTGTAATCATAGCACAACTATTTCCAACAATGTACCACTTCAATGAATTCCTTGGCATTTCTTGCATCAGAATTAAATTATCTTTTCTCAGCTGCAGGCTCCATGATAAACTTCCCACCACTTTGTAAATCTGGACCCTTATTTTCTTCTTTTTCCCCCTGAGAAGTGTGTGGTTTCTTTAATAGTGTGAGAGGAATGAATCCAAGAGGCTAAGACACTGAACCAACAAGGACTTTTGCTATTCTGGACTCAGTCTTGTAAGCAATGAGGGCATGACGGATGTGACTTTGAACAATAAATTGGTATTGAATAGGAAGAAGGTGATTCTGTTTAAATTAAATGGAAAGATAACCAAAACCAAACCTGAAGGACAAACTCTGCTATATAAAGAACCTAGAAACCATATGGGCCAATGTGTTCAGGATCCATGGATACGTGACAGCCTGGAAATTCTTGAATTCAGGATGGTGAATGTCCCAGGAGCTTTTGTCAAAGTCATGGAGAAAAAAAAGTGAGGGCTCCAAGTCTTGATGAATAATCTCTCTCAAAAAAAAAGCATATCATAAGTAAACAGAGAATGCACAAAGAATGGGGAAAAGGTATAATCAGCAGAGAAATCCCACTCAGAGGCTAGAAGATACAGAGAGAGTGAGGATATTTACAAATCGGTCTGAATTACATCTTCAAAGGGCCATAAAACCACACAGCTACACAGCCCTCAGAAATGTAACCATGGAGTCACAAGACAATGAAAGAGTGAAGCAGCCAAGCAGTGAAGATGAGGTAAAAAAAAAAAGTTATAATTACAGCTCAAATACTTTAAATCAGTTTTCAATCTCTCCCCCCTTCTAGTCCTCTACTCCTGTTTTGAACACCCCACACAGCTTGGAAAATCTGAGCAAACTGATCCATTCCCAGCACTGTATTCACACAGTGCTCCCAGCTGGCAGCATGAAATAAAGCACAATTGGTGGGACAAGCAGTGGTGCTGTTCTGAGCCAGGCTGAGCATGGACAGGGCAGGCTGGCCCCAGGAAACACATTTGGAAGTCTCAATTTCAGTCTAAGCAGGAGAAGGACACGTGCACAGATGACTTTTCCTGAATTATGCATTGGTGAAGTACATTTTTTAGCAATGAATGCTTTCTCTTCTAGGACTACATCTGACTTATTTAGATAATTTTTTTCCTAATACATGTTTTAGCTATAGCAAGTCATCATTCTATTGTCTGATGGGTAACCACACTAAATTGTACTAAAAATAATGCATAAGAGAGCTATTAGGAAGAGATTTACAACAAACCAGATTTTTTTCAGGGCAATTTGTCTGCCTTATCTCAGCAAAGCTTATGTGGTTACCTCCACTTCTGCATTACAAAATCCAGCACACTCCCCTCCCAATTGCCTGCAGGACAGAGGTGGTGCCATCTTTGCCTGGTGCTGAGGTAGAACAGCCAGTCAGTGGCAAAGTGCTGCAAAAGGAAGGTTCAGGGCTTTCACTGGTCTGATGCTTCCTGGAGCCAATGGGTGGGCCAGGGACCTGCTCCAAATTCTGGCTGCTGGAGGCTGCACTAAAGCAGTGAAACCAGACCAAGCAGAACAAAAATTCTCCTTCTGGCTCTGTACTGCTGGAACACAGCAGCCAAGAAAGGACAAATTTTGAAGTGTGCCAATCCCTTTGTACACATCAGTAACAGCTTTGTTACCTGTATAATAAAATACCCATTTGTCCACAGGTGTTCCTGCAGACCTCGCTGTTGCCCTCAGCCTTGCAACTCCCTGACAGATTGTGGAAGTGCTCCTGGCCCTCTCCAGCACAAAGTCAGCTGTGGTTTTTGCTTCACATGTGGATTCAGCCAAAGCACAACTGCTGATGCTCAGAAGGCAGAGGGGTATTGCAGTATGCAGAGATTGAGCTGTATAAGAATCTTGCTCAGACATCTATAAATCAGTTAAGCAAAACCACCTGCCTGTCTTGAATTCAATCTCTTAAAGGATTTCTCTGACCTGCAGTCCCACAGTGAGCTCCCTGGTCAGTGGGAAGCAAGAAACCACATCCTGCTTGCCTTCCCTATGCTCTCCCTTCCACTTTCCTGTTCAAGAAGAAAACAAGTGAAACAGCCTGATGCTTCAGGATTCAGCTCCTCAAAGTCATCAATAAATCAGAAAAGAGCATAGGAAGAGAAATCGTGGCCCCAATCCATTAGCACTCAGTTTCCAGCTCTGAAGGTCTTTTTCACTGCACAAAGCCGAAGAAGCGCCGCAGCAGTGACCTGACAGAGCAGTCCTTGGTGGCTCCTGTGGCTCCCTTGGCTCTTCTTCCTTTGATTCATTTTAATGAACCCAGCAGAGTCTCAAGCATAAATTTCAACCTTAATTTCTTTTTTTTTTTTTTGGCTAATCCCATGATCAGAACAAAATCTTGGCTTCAAACACACACAGCACTTTTGGAACACGCCATTTATGTCTGGATCAATCACAGATTATCAAAAACTCCCTAAGGCATTATGTGGGGGGGGATTTTTCCCCTTTCATTAAGTACTAAACTACAACAATGAGAAGCCTAAATGAGCTAAGGTGACACTATTTTATAGTAAAAAAAGTTCCTCACACACTCAGCTCTCTCCTTCTTTGAACCTCCCATAATTTTTCACTTTTTGTTAGTCGTTCATGATTTTATCAGGCAAGTTATGTACATTTTCCCCTTACATACTGAAGGCCTCTAGGAATTACATGAACTACATTTGATATGAAAGGCTGTATTCACCCATGTGACACACAAGGCCAAAAACTCATGTTATAAGAACCATGAATTAACTGCTTACATGGCACAGCATGACCCTGAATGAGTCCCAAAAGACACTGAAATATGGAGACCCCAGTTTTAAATCTCAGATTGTTTTTCTGAAGATTTTGCTTTTCTCTTAGTACTGGCTAAGAACTGGCATAGAACTATTTAGAGATCTATCTGCAATGAGGTGTGAAGAAAAATATCTTGGAAAAATTCATTATAATCCGTCTGCTGTTCTCAGCCCCTTGTGCAGTGGAGCCACTGTCATCTTTTCTTCCTATTGCTCTCACCCAAGTTCTTGGTTAAAAATAAAACTGTATTTTTTAAAAAAAGTCTTTGCACAGCCATGTGGGAAAGTCGCTCTTGGTTTACAAGCTAAGAACCCTTTTACCTCTAGTTCATTATTGAGTTTGGCCAATGAGCTTATTTTCAAGGCCTGGTTTGGTTTTATTTTTTTCTTAGTATACAAGATACCTTTTAAACACAGTGTCTTTATGCCGTTTTGAAAGAGTAACATTGTTTTAAAAAAATTCATTAACTCAGCAGACAGAAAATCTGATTTCTATCTAGGGTATCTGTACTAGCTTGTGATATAATCAAGACTTAAAGAGATGTCTCAAGGCTTTTTGTTTGCAAAGCTGCATTTTAGGATTAGTCCTTCCATTTCTGTAACTGACTGTTCTCCCACATGAAGAGCATCAGCCGTGGCAATGTGCAGTGTCAGAGAGACCCCTCACACCCCCCAGTCCCACCACCTCTGTGTCCCTCTGGATCAAATGCTGATGTCTCCCAAACAGGGAGACAGCATGACCTGGATCCACCAGGCAGAGGGTAGTTCTCATCTTATCCCACAGGCTTCTCAGACACAGCTATGAAGTGAATAGAACTTTGAGGACAGAAATCTTCAGGTTCATAAAAGCTGTTTTCTGTGGCTTTAGAGTAGAAAGTTTTGAAGATGAGAGTTAGGCAACAATTTCAGTTCAAACTAGGTGATGTGTTTGTTTTGTTTCCTTCTGGAAATTTCAATGCAAAGCCAGGACAGCTGGGTATCCCAGAGGAACCTTCACAAGCAGAGTGCTCTGGTTGTTGGTTTGGTTTTGTTCTCCAAAAAGGTTCAGGCCTTCAGGAAAAGATCTTTTGAATTTGACTGCACCTCTACAGGGATCTGAGAGCTCAGTTGCCCTTGCAGTGTCTTTGGTGCTGAACGTGCAGAATCTTCAGCTGCCACGAGGCTTTCCTTGTTTGTCCTGACAGTTAAATGCCATCGCCTCTTCTTCTGAGAAAATTTATTAATGAAAGATGAGACACTACATTTCATAGTAAAAAATTAATGCTCCACCAGTAACTGCCGAGAGCTCACAGCATGGAAAGGTGAAGCAGCAAGCCAGCTTCCTTCGAAATGAACAGTCTTTTCAAACATCTGTCTTGGAACCATTCATGTCTTCCTGAAACTTGAAATTACACTAAGCTCTAAGTCCCCTGTGTTCATAGCTTTTAAAAAGCAGTCATATTTGGAGAATAAGCTCCTGTACTGAGCTCTGAGGGTATCTGACAGATGTCAGGCCATGCAGTCTCCTTAAATCCGGATGAATGACATTACTGAGATTTCTTTCTAGGAATTCCTGCTGATGATCTCTGTCCACAATGCTCAAGAGTCTTGCAAGGATTTTGCTTGACAGAGACAAAAGACAAGCTGTGTGGGATCATTCAAAGGTCCAGGTTCCTGTGTCTAGGTGCCAAGGGCAGCTGGTACGTCACCTACAGGGAGTGATAGCTCCCTGCTGTACCTCATGGCTGACCAGCAGCTCAGATCCCTGCACAGCCAGAGGTAGAAGACACAGACCTCTTCCATGAATGCACCTCACTGCTCTGAGAATGCACCTACCTGCTTCTTCCATCTCCACAACAATAAATGGCACAGTTTCACAGCCCAGAGCAGCTCTGTGAAGAAGCACCTCCTTTTAGTTGATCTTAATCTTACATGAGACCATCTTACCTGGAGGTAGCTTGTTCCCAGCTGTCATTCCTTTTTAAAATGGGAGGGGGAGGTCTGTAGGATATCAAAACCTGATAAAGTGTTTAAAATGTGGGCATCCACAGATCTATACAGCTGCACAGCAATGTTTTCTGTTTTATTCTCCAGTCTTTTCCTAGTAATTACTCCCATTCTGGCAGGGTTTTGGTTTGTTTAGTTTTGCTTTGCTGCTGAATTGACAATATAATGGATAGTCCTATAAAAGCACTCAGGAAAAAGATCTTGGAGTTAATAGCTAGTTCAGAGACCATCACCAAGTGTGTTTTTCCTCCCATGTGCATCACTGCACATTTATCAACAATGAATTTCATCTGCCATTTTGTCAAAGCGTTTGACAATATGAGCTTGGGGATCCATTCCTGCAAACTGCACTTGCCCTGCAGGGTTTGCTCAGCTGAGTTCATGGACAGGCTGCCTGGAGCTCTCTCATTGGCACAGGGGGAACAAATCTGCTGGCAAATTGCACCAACACAGAATAGTTAACTCTAGTTAAAACTAAAAAGTGGCCTAAAAGCAGAGGCACAGCAGGGCTGCCCTTCAAAGCTGTAGGAAGCAGGAAGGAACTGGGGGGTTGGTCCCACCAGCCTGGGAGCATGGGGACTTAGAAAGCACATAGTCCTGAATCTTTTTTTTGCAAACACCAAAACGGTGCAAATGCACATTAAGACAGAATACAAATGAACAAGCCCTCAAAGAGGCACTGTATCATTTTTATGTTACCCTACAACTCCCTGTGGTGTGATTTGATGTACAGAGTAGGCTGTTGTTCTTAGTTGGTGCTTTCCCTCTAGAGAGCTTACATACACCCCCAGCCTCCACCCAGTTCAAGGAATCAATTGTGACTCCTATGGCTAATCAGTTTCTCCAAGAGACGCTTGCCTTCTCTTCTCCGAGTGCCCTGTGTTTCTGCTGAAGGCAAGGACAACTCATGTGAGAGACAGTTGCTTTTGGAGTGTTGATTCAGACAAAGCACCTCAGAGAGAGGAGTTGTTGCAGTGAATAACACCACAGTTATGAGCTTCTATAAAGCATAAAAGAGCCTGCAGTCTGGGGGAGGAGTGTTTAGTCATGTCACAGCTCCATGGTCTTCAACATGATGCAGTTGTTAGTCATGAAAGACAATGAGCGCTCTAAATTCAGGAATTAAGCTTTGCTCCAAAATCTAGCAATGTGAATAGAAAAAGTGGGTTTGATTTCGGTGGACTCTGAGTGGCTCAAGCTTTTAAATTTCTATTTTAGTAACAGTCATAAAAAAAGGCCTTATTTCAGACATATTGGATATTTACTCAACTTATGTGTTAAACAATCAAGACAAAGAGACCTCAAAATTTAGCCCACAGATAGTCTGGGTGACCCTTCCTGAAGGAAAAGTCACAGCAGTAGACATATGAGAAACATATGGGAAAATATGAAGCTTATCAACAGCTTCATCAGCACAGATGCAGACAAGCCTTACTCATGCAGCATCCGGAATGCAGGTGAAAATCCCGAGGTGGTGGTGGGGGTGTTCCCCAGTCAGACTCCCTGCCAAGGTCACACTGTGATGGATACACAGAGGAGCACCTGTCCGTACAGGGACACACACACCTACAAACTCAGAGGCAGGGCCTGATTTCTGCACATCCAGATTTTGACAGAATCTAATGAGCTGGCAGCTTCACTAACACTGACCAGTGGGTAATTTTTTTTTTTTTTTTTTTTTTTTTTTTTTTTTTTTTTTTTTATTGTGAGCATCTGCAGTCAGCAACAGGCAGGATAATAAAATGCAGCTAGAGAGCCTGACTTCCAGTAAAGGAGAATGCTATAGCTCCCTCCTATGGCATGATTCATACCCTTTTTCCTGATAATTTTTAACAGTGATCATCCTATTCTAGTATTTCATTAATGTTCTTCATTTAGTCAATTAACCTGCAGTGACAATCTCAGAGAAGCCACACTCTCTTTGTGCTGTGCCATTCCACTTTCCCTTAAATTAGAGATGTCTGTCCACAGGAATGCTGGTCACGATATAAATTACTTTAGGAAAATGGATAAAACTTATCAATCAGGCAAAATAATTTATGATCTTTCCAAACACAATAATCTATCTTGTAATAATTTCCTTCATGAAAGGTCATCCAAGAGCTGAATAGCCCAGTTCAGGACCACTTTGGGAAGAGACCAAATGCAAGTGGACTGACACTTCTGGCTTGTGAGATTTGTCAGTACAGAGGGTGCCTGCCAGGTTTCATGGGGTTTCTCTGACACCTCTTGCTTTCAGAGCCACCTTCCCTACACCACTGCTCTCCTTGATCCCTCCTTCAATCTCAACAGTTGTTGTCCTTCAGAGTATCTGCTTGAATGGCAGCCTAGAAAACATCAGTACGGGCAATGAAGCTGATGCCATTATGTGAAAAGGGCCATTAAATCAACATTTTAAAAAATAATTTTTAACCTACACTATTGGGGTCACTAATTAAAAATCAATTCTTCTCTGTGTTGCAAATCTGGCAGTAATTCTGCCTCCAATGGGTACAGCAAGATTAACAGCACATCAGGTAAATGCAGCTGGGAAATGACATTTTCATTAGTGATTTATTGGGTGTGAAATTTCCACCATGGTGAAATATTCATGGACAAAGCAGGTTAGAATGTCTCCATAAATATCCATGTTACTAATTACTGCTGAAGCCCACGCTGGATTAAATGTTCACAAAGCAGAGCATTCACAACCCACAGGAGAATTCTCTAGGACAAGACTTTTAGGGAGAAACCAAAAATACACAAAACCCAATAAGCAGCAAATTAAGAGGTTTTCTACTAATCACTGCATATCACTTCTCCCATCCCCAGAAAAACGAGCAAACCAACCCCAAAACCCCACGAGAAAGCAAAGCAGAGTGATATCATCTCCATTAGCTGTTTGTCCTGCTAAGAAGAGTGCCAGAGAGTGATCCTGGCCTGAAGACCAAAAAGTGGCAAAGGCACCAGCTCCTTGGTGTGCCCAGCCCTTAGGGACATTCACTGTGTCCCCACCTGCAGCAGCAGTGGCCAGGTCACCCTGCCCCTGTCCCCTCAGTGTAGTGACACTGATGTCTTAAGTTTCAGCTTTTATATTTTTTAGATTCTGTGCTGTTTTAGTGGGTAGTTCTGGGTTTCATATTAAGTGCTACTAAGCTCTCTTCACAGAGCAGGTAGACAAAACAATTCCTTTTCTAGCTTGGGACCAAGAACAACTGATACAACTTTCAGGCCCAAGAACAAAAACAACGGTGAAGTGAGAAGAGAAAACAAGGAAGATGGAGCTTCATAACCTGAGGCTGTAATTGGACAATTAATTCCAATATGCTAATGGACCAGAACTTAGGAAAGTGTGAGACCTCGTGATCTGTCATCCAGTTTGTGATCATTTTGGGGTGCATCTTGGGTGTGGCCCAGCTGGGCTCTTGTGCTGCCCAGGTGTACCCATCGAGCCCTTTCAATAAATCCCTACTTTATCCTTTTGCTCTGGCTAGTCTCTGTTCCAGGTCAGCCTCCAGAAGGCATCAACACCCTCACTGTAATGGCTCCAACCCTGCTTGCCTTCAGCACCTGGCTGCTCTGAGTTATCCCATGGGATGGAATCCCAAGGAATCTGGATTGCCAAAGCACTCAGAGCACTTTAGACAGGCTGTGCAGACCCAGCCAACAGAGACCTTCAGCTTTCTCAGGGAACCTCTGCATAAATGGCCAAGTCAGCAGAGCAAGAGACAGTAACTGGAACATTTTCTGTTTGCTGACTGCAGGTGGACAAACACCCACCCTGGGAATGGTCAGCAGTTGGTGTATGAGCTTGTGCTGGCTTTTAGGGCAGCCACATCCAGAGTCCGGGCACTTCCAGAACCCAAAAAGGTGAATTTAAGCCACACTGGCTCCCAGTCACTGGTACTGGTTTTTTGTATTTAATTAGATCACAGCACATCCCAGCTCTGTGTTAAAGCACAGCCACACAGATGTGCACGGAGCCCGCCACTCTCTGGTGGGAGACGATGAAGAGGAGGCCACCACAGAGCCCTTGGATTGGGATGGACACCCCATAAACCATTTCTGCTGTCAACAGATTGGTAACATGGAGCCCCAGACTTAAATACATTTTGCTTTCACGTGAACGTTTAGGGGCAACAAAATAAACCTGCATTGTTGAGTAACCAGGATTTTCCTTTTTCTTTACTTCTGTACAAATTGTCCACATGATCAATTGCTTAAGCCAAGATAACTTCTCTGTCAAATGTGGTACTTGATCACACCAAATATTTCTCATGTTTGGTACTTTCCAGCTGGCACAGCTTCAATAGAATTCATTTCCAGTGGAATGAGCTGCACTGTGCAACAAGGCCCAGAATTGGAGAATCAATAGCTGGCCACAGTTAAAAATATGTTAGGTCTCCTCTGGCTTTGATAACCTCTGAATAACATGCAACATAATGACATTTAGAGAGAAGTGCAATCCTCAGAGTGCTTCATGTTTTGTAGATTGGAAGCACCAAACTGTTTAAAAATAGCTTTTTGAAATCAAATTTCGCACAGTTTTGGCTAAAAAGAAGAAACTGAAGAAGCTGGTGAAAATGCAAAAGCAGCAAGTTTAAGTGAATTGAACCTCAGAAGCTGTTGGAAGTTAATGGCTTCAAGGGGCGTCCATTCTGGTGGCTGCCAGCTTTACACCAGGGCTTCTGCATCTCTTTTTGAGATTGCTAAAAGCATCACTACATATTACCAACATTGTTGTTGCTGACTAAAATACTTAGTAATGACACAAACATCATTCAAAATCAAATTATCAGATGTACTGACAACATACTCTAGAATTTAATAGCATGTTAAATGATTGTAGGGAAATGTTCTGTGAAGTCAGTGAAGCAGCTGCAAAAACTAATTCAATTCTCAAATGAGTAAAAGTGAGAAACTGTTCTTATAAAACCAATATTGTAAAAATACATGCTGGCATACACTGCTGACTTCTAGGGGAAAGAGAAGGAATTTTTTCCTCTAGCAATAACCATCTAATTTTGATGACTGATGTAGTTTACCTTGAACCAAAACTGCTCCACGTGCCTGGAGCAAGGCTGTCCAAAATAATACATTGAGGAATGTCATATGTTCAAAATACCAGACATGATTCAAAACTATCGTTGATCATGATATGATGAACATATGTATCTTGAGTTAAATGAAATTCATCTTAAATTTCTGGAAACTGCTAAAGAGCAAGAGCAGAGTCTGTCCCACCTTCTGGAGCAAACAGCACCCTGGTATAAAACTTACACGGGACACGAAGGTTTCCCATTTTCCTAAATTAGTGAAATGTGCATTGATGATCATGCAGTTCCATCAGCCTTGCTCTGCTCTGGCAGCATGTCCTAAGACAGCTGCCAGGCAGGAGAGAAACCCACAGCCATTCCCTGCTTCCCAACACCTCACACCAACAAGGAAGAGTTTTCATAATACATCATCTCTTGGAGATGGGTTATAATGGTGCTTGAGATGAAGTAACATGTAATTGAAAAGAGAGAATAAAATTATGGAAGTCTTAATAAATTGATGAAAGTTTTAATAAAATGCATGTCAAAAAATAAAAAAAAAAAAAGAACACAAATCTTGTTATAAACAAGAAATCACAGTATGTTTGAACTTTATGCCTCTTATAAGCTCTTTTTCATTAATGTTTTCTTTACAAAGCTCAGCATATCTTTAAAGCATTGAGCAAGTCACAGCATTCACAGTGGGCCCATATATTGGCTTAGAATGGCTGGTGAAGTGCTCCCAGTCTGTGATAGAAATCAAGATTTATAAACACATAAAACAGGCAAAAAAGCTATAAAGTTCAACGAATTCATGCTCCCTAGTTTACACAGAGTTGGTTTGTGTGAATGGGTAGAGGACACCAGAGAACTCTCTCCCATTTATGCATTCATCCCAGCCTATAGATCTGGGGTCCTGCACTGAGTGTCCCACCCCAATCCAGCCTCAGATCCCTGCACTAAATAACAGCTGCAGCAGGCAGGAGAAGCACTGCCCCTGCCCACACCTGCTGAGTTACTGAGGATTTGCATCCCTCCCTACCGTCTCTTCCCTCCTCCTGCTGGAGGCAGGCTTCAGGCTCTGGAGACTCAGGGCAGGAGCAGTGCCCACATGCCCTGGATGCAAACACTCAGTTCCAGCTGGGCAACATCAGGAATCCCCACACACTCCTGCACTCCCCAGAAGTGACTGCTGCAGAGCTTCTACACAAGTCTCAAACTGAAGAAACTCCCCCTTATCTGGAGAAAATGATCACAGTCCTGGATCTGTGGCTTTGATGAGCAAAATGCCAGCAACAATGGAAAGAATTTATCCCTGTGGTACAGAAGGGGAGTGTGACATGAATGTTAACAATATTCCAATGCTGCTGGAAGCAGGGAGCTGTCACACACAGCCCCCCTCCACAGCAGACACTGACTGAGGTGCAGCTACAGCCAGCATCTGAACTGAGCTCACGCTGAGTTGCAGAAGAGTCACAATTCATTTTACTCATTGCATATTGTACTTTACATTTAGCCTTTTCTACTTCTAGCTATATTATTTAATTAATAACACGCTAATAGCCAAATTACAAATCTTACTAGTTTGCTGAGCTGTCCAGGGTCAAAAGCTATCCCTAATGAAAAGCAATTTCTAGCTGCTCTCTGTATTTGGGGAAAATGGGCAGCAAATACTAACTGATGTCATGCACAGTTCTTTTGATAGGAAGCTGTAAATCATCTTCCCAGAAACAGAATTCATTTGCTTTTTAGCAATGGTGTCTTTTTATGCTATTTATGAATAGAGTAGAAAAGAATTCAGAGAAACCGAATAGATATTAGATATTCTGTTTTGGGGTTCTCAAATGGAATATTTAAGAATATTGATTTTTGTAGTGCAGTTACATTGTATTCCCAAACATTAAAGTGTTTTAAGGCAACACCTGAAAACAGACATCAAATTTCCATTACCTGCTTTCTTGCAGAGACCTTGCTTTTAGAAAAGTGGTCAAGGCAGTGAGGGACACAAATCCTAAGGACTTTTAATTACACTTCTAATCCTGTCTCTGTCTGGCATTTTTGAAAATAAAAAAGGCACAGAAAGACAAACAAAACAGCAGCTCAGGAAGGGCAGCCCCACGATCAGCGCTCAGAGCCTTGGTTCACTTCCCAACTCTGCCACCAGCTTTGTTTTTGTCTTTCTTTTTCTCTCCTACAGCAGGTATAACACTCTGATCAGGAAATACTTAATAGGCACATCTGGGAAGAGGCCATTGCGCTGGCACAATGGTTACATACTTTAAATGATAAAGAAAGACTGCTTTAACATTCAAATGACATATTTAAAAGTCCAGGTAGGAAAAACCAAAGGTAACTTGAAAAGAGAAGGCATGAAGAACACATAGCCCCTCCAAAGTCAATGGAAGTTTTGCTTTGACTTTACTGCAATCAAGATTTCTGTATTCTGCATTCATTTCTGCATTTCTGCACTCCGGGACTCTGTATCCAGTCCCTAGACCTGTTCCATCTGATGCAGTATCACAATATCTGCACATATTTCACAACGTGTCAAAAGAAGTGTACAAAAGGAACACTGAAAACCTGCAGTCAGTGTGCTCAGAGGAGGACAACATGCTGGCATGTGTGAATTAGGATTGTTTCAGCTTATAAAATCATCTTTTATAAAGACAGGAGGATGAGTCCTGCAGCATTCACGTTTTCCAACACAGCCAGAATCTTTCAAAGCCCAGCATGCTCAGAATGAGATCCCAAGTTCCATGTATTACATTGATTTTATAATTGATTATCTTCCCAGGGTCACTATCTGGAAACCTGTAAGACATAATTTTTTTTCAACTGATTTGTCTCCCTGGACAGCTGCTGCTTACAACCTCCAACTTTCCAATAGATGATGACAGCACAGTGAAGGATGGCTCGAGTACTGTGATCATTCACTTCCACCCCGTGGGCTGCAATCCAAAACTTTCCTACACCTCGTTTTTTTCATGCAGTAAGTCATCATTGGGAAGAAAGTGTCCAGATTTCCACTAATGTGAGGGCATTTAATTGCTCACCAAAATGTTGTGAGGGCTGATTCAAACACATCTGGTGTGAAGCACTGTGTACACTCCCACTACTGACCACGGTTCCCTCTGCTCAGCAGTTCATCTGAAGACACATCTTCCATTCTCAGCTCAATACTTCCAATACCTTGGTATTTTAAAGCCTGTCTTCCCAGGCACTTACTGTAACTTGCAACTGTATACCTAAGAATCCAAAGTCCATTAAAATCAATGAGAGTCTTCTACAGACTGTGAGATTAGATTTAACCCCAGAAAAATTTGGCAGTCTCAGGCTTTCATACAGAAGTATTGTCCTTATAACCTGACAGCCTGTCACTGATCTGTGAGGTCCCTTTATGGGTCCCAGACACCAAGGACAGTGGTGAGGCTGAGGATGTGGCATTGCCAGGGCTCCTTGCAGGAATGCAACTGCAGGGAGCAAAATCATACATCAGGAGCAAGTGAGTAACTGCCTGTGAGTTTGTCACCTGTCCCTGCTCATCTCCCGAGGCAATCCATACGGGCAGTTCCTGTGAAGAATTCATTTACACATCCCAGCAAGACACTGCCAGAGCTGTGTGCAAGCAGGGGCCAACACCACTACTCGGGCTGCAGGGAAGATGAAATGGGAAAACCATCCATGAAACACTGGACAAAGCTAAGAATGCAGAGAACAAACCCTCTTAGTGGGGGCTGTGCAGCAGCAGCATCCCCTCTCCCATCCAATTGTGCTTCCAGCAGCTGGAAAAGGAGCTGGCATTGGCCCTTCTGGCAAGGACACCTGAATAATGAGTCTGACTTGTCCAGAGATCTGAGAGACGCTGCAGGTGGGGAGTTCCCTGGTGGGGAGTCCTGCCCTCCAAGCACAGCCCTGCATGCAAGAAGGAACCAGGCTGGTGGTCCCTTCCATAGTGCTGACTCCTCTCCAGGAACAGCACTTGTCTCTCCAAGTGCAGAGGGATCACTTCGTAATTTTTACTAAACACCACCACCCTAGCTGGCTTTAATTCCTGATTACTTATTCAGAGGTTACCACTTCGCCTTAGCTGGCAATTACTTTGCTGTGATTAATTACTGGTTTCAAAAGTACCACCTTCATATTTGCTGGGATATATTATAAAGAGCTTTAAACCTCTAAACCTTTGCATTTTATTCACAGTAGGACAGAAGTCCAGTTATGGTCCTCTAGTGCAAAATGCATTATACAGACCTACCTGAAACCCATTCCTGCTCCAAAGACTCTACTATTTAAAGCTGTGATTGAATACTTGTTCACATCCTTATCTTGAAGAAGGTAGGTTGTTCCAAAGACTCCAAAGTGATTATTCATCCTATTCATGAATTCAAGAGCATGCATATGTATTTGCAAAACTGGAAGAGGCCACAAGAGTTGGAATAACAGCGGGAGGATATAAAGAGAGGTAATTGTGACTAATGCAATAAGCAGTGGTTAGAGAAGAGTAGCCGCCAAGCTGTTGCTGAATACTTTACTGGCAGTGCACTAGAGGCAAAAGTCAAGGAGAGATTTGAAAAAGGACAGTGTAGTATTTAGTTGGCTTTTAGGAGAGCCTTTCTTGTGCATTATTATAGGAAAAAGCACAAATATGTCTGATGGAGATAGGATTAATGTCTTCATTTCTAGAGCATATTAAATTACCTGGCATATTGTAGAAACATTTATAATTTATAAGTAAAATGACATTAGCAATTAACATGAAGCTTAGAGAAATAGTCTAGACAAGAATTATTATATTGAAATCCAAGGTTCACACTACAGGAGCATGTTTAACACCCATATCCTGTAAGAGGATCCACCACAGAGGAAGACATCAGTTTTCCTACTTTCCCTGCCTCTGCCCTCATGCAGACAGGAACAGCAGTGCTGGGAAGAAACAGCCCAGGGGAGCCACTCTGCTACTGAAGGTGAATGCAATCCCACTCCAGCTGCACCACTTGTGGATTGCAGAGCATCAGGAACTGGGCAGGATCCTTCACAACATCATCCATCACTAAAATGCACTACAGAGATGGAAGCTGGAAAACAACATAAAAATCTCTTTCTGCTAAATGATGTTATGGATTATTGGTTTCCTTCACACGTGTCAGCATTTTACTTTAGAGGGATGCTTCGCTTTTGTGGCTAAAAAAAATGTTGCAGGCAATAAAAATAGTACAAGGCTACAAAGAGCCATTTATCAGCTTGCAAAGGCCACAGAGCTGAGATCTGCCGGCACAGGACAGGAATCATGGTTAGCTCAGAATTACTTCAGAGTCAGGGATGGGGGTGTCATCCCCTTCTCTGCTGTATTTCCCATAGAATATTCACATTTTAAATTTCCCTTTACTCCCTGGTTATTTAATTTCTAACCCTCCCTATTTTTAGCTACTATCTGAGATTCCCTCATTTTTCAGGCTACCAAGAGCTACAGACAACATTACCTTCCCTTTTAAAAGGCATTCTGGGATGTGTAGCAGTAAATTTTGCTCCTAGAAAGCCACACCAGGGTGACGAGCATCCCTGATAAGGGGTCTAGCCATCCTACAGAGATAAAGGACAAGCTACCAAGAGCCTGACTGGCAAGCAGGCATTATCACAGGAAGAGGGGATCTCTTCCTTCCAGGAGAGCAAGGAGGTCACAGCCAGCCCCCAGCTGCTGTGGGACACCACTGCAGAGTGTGGCACTATTCCTAGCAAAGAGGGGACAGAGTCTAGATGCAAATCATTTCAACTCAAGCCCAAGTCCTACTATCAGAATGTGAATTGAATCCTGTACTCTCTCCATGCCCAAAACTCTCTGTGCTGGGTCAGGGGCTCTGGGAGCTGGTTTGGTTTGTTGAAGGTGCCCTTTTCCTGTGTTTGCTCTCCATCCCGTGCCAGGGAGAGGGGGAGCACGAGGACATTCCAGACCTGCAGCTGCTGGAGCAAGACACATGGCAACACTGTCACAGAGCTGCTGGGAGCTAGGGCTGAAAGCTAGAAACAGCACAGGAGAGAGAAGGAGCTGATAAATACCAGATGGCGAAAAATTTCCAAATGTTGATTAGCTGGTGAAAAAAGGGACCAAAACTCTTGGAGTTTTAAGATAGCTGTGGCTAGGCAGTTCTGTTCAGGAGTTGCCAATACAATTTATTTTAAAATAGTCTAAATATAATACTAAAAAAAAAGGAAAACTGAATTACTCACAAAGTGTGCCCTTTCTAATAATCTTTTAAACACATCTACACATAATGTCAGTTTTTTCAACTTCTGCATAAAGCACTTGAGCAATGGATTCTGTGCAGCAGGGAGGTATTAATTTAGCATTTTAGCGTGAGCCTGTTTTTGCTCAGTTAACTTTAGGCTATTGATGTTTTATTGAGTGAGTAAATTAGTCAGGTCCTATTTATCACATATCTTTATTTGGCTTTACATCTTTCTTGTGAGCACTGAGGGTGAATGGAGGCAGCTGAGGCCAGAGACTGGTGAGCTGTTGGGCACATCAAGACTCTTGTGATCCACTGGCCAAACCCATGAACATCATAAGCTGCATTTTCTCTTGGAGGAAGCCTGTGATGTGCAGGGGGAGGCCACGGGCCTGCCTGCTCATGGGCCCACTGAGCAGCACCTTGCTACAATGGCTTGATAAGGGCTCTTCAGTATGAAGACCAAATCAATGTCCCAAGGAGAAGAAAGTCTCTGAAGCTCAACAGAAGAATTGCAGTTCCTCATTTGATAACTTTGAATAAAACACATCTTTAAATGTTGAATGAGGCAATGACTTTGCTCATTCTTTAAAAACCCAAGCAATTTCAGCAACATCTCTCTCTCTTGCCCCAGTAGTGATTTCATTGTCTTTGCTGCATGTTGGAGCATTCCAGAACTGGAGGAAGCATTAAAGTGTTTGGGTGCCAGCAGCACGCTGGCAGTACTGGGATTCAAGCATCTCCTAGCAACCAAGAGGGGCTGGTTATCCCAGAACACTGTGTTTGTTTTGAGGAGGAGCCACGCTGTAGCTGAGCTTTAAATAGAAGGCCTAAGTATAAAATTTTATACTACCATATAACCAAGAAATAAGCCTGCTCTTAGACAAATCCTGAGCTGAAGCAGCTGCTAAATCCCTCTCCTCTAACAACTTCTGCTGTGAAGCAAAGTAACTGTTTTTAAATGCTGCTCAATACTTAGCAAAACTAAACTGAAGATTAATGGTTTATAGTTTTCATTTGTATTTCAAATGAACAAGAAAAGCAGCCAAGCAAATATCTAATTGCCTCTGTGCACAGCTCTGGTACGGTATGACCAAGCAAAGGAGTTCTGTGTTTTCCAAAGAAAAGGAAAATATCTATCCTGCAACAAACTTGCCTTTACCTCTTTGAACCTTGGCTATTGTGAATTTTCAAGCCAACAGTTTCCCTTCTGAAAAAAATCAAATCCTGCGATGGGGACATTATACACCCATCTTTTCCACAGGGTACAGTAACTGATTATGTATCTTCTGATGCCTCTTGACAGTTGTGTTTAATAAATGCTAATGACTAATATATACAAACAGTATCAGTTTTTTTATCTAGAAGAATTTCAATTCAGTACTAATCAGAAGATTTGGTCTCCCTGGCCTGCCAGCCAGTTTGGATTTGGACAGGGACACTGAGGATGAGTCGCTCCAAGGCTTAGAGAAAAGTTTCAAGACTCCCAATGAAAACAATGCTTGAAGCAACTGCTCACACTTGAGCTGTCTCTGCTTGTGTGACAGGTCTGAGCACAGAGATTTACTTCCAGCTGACATTTTGCCACTCTTTTGCATAAGAGGCCAAGTTGGGAAAAAAAACAGCACACACAACACAGGTGACACTTCTTAGATTTTGGAAATATTTTAACGACTTTTTTTTCCACTATATACTGTTATTCATGAAATTCATAGAGGGCTTTGCAAGAAGTATTTCATTGTAGTTAACACAATGAGACACTAAACTTCCAGGAACACTGGGACATTATAAAAGTGATTTATAAAACACAGTCACTATGGTCAGTGTAGCTGCAGTTACCCCACACAGCTGTGTATAACACACACCTTTACAACTACCCAGATGTCCTTCCCTCTTTCAACCCAGATGATACTGAGAAATCAGAAATGCCTTGCAAAATAGTTTTGCAAGTTCATAGGTTAAGTTTTGAGCATTTTAAAGCATTTATGGAGTAGAATCGCAGATTTTCAGAATTTAAATCAATCTCAAAATAGCTTTTCTTGGCATTTACTTTACATTTGAAAACAGAAACACACTACAAAATTATAATAAAGACAGCATTTTCCACTGAATCATTATTAATGCATTTCTTTTAAGGGATATTTTAAATACTAACTAGGAAGATAAATAAAGTCCTGCATGGGCCACAAGTCTGTAAAATCTCCCCTCCAGGAGCAGGGATGCCCCAGGCTCTGTGTTTCTCTCCAGTTGTTCTCCAGAAGCACAAAATCTCTTCTGCTTCTCAAAGGGCTCATTGCAGAGCCATGTCTGTTCTAGCAGTGCTTCTCAACACCTTACACAGTGCTGCTGAGAGGGAGATTGATAAAGGCAACGGGAACAAAAGAGAAAATGCAGTTTAAGATGAATCAAGGGATCAAGTTTCTGGCCCAGACAGTCTTTTTTTTTTTTGTCTGGGGACTGCTTTTGTCCTGACAGCTTGCAAACACCAGCAGAAACAATTTGGTTAAGTTTTGCCTTCAAAAAAAAACAAAGAACTTCTGTACAAATATTGAATTCTATGAACAGATTCTTTTTTTATCACCTACTTCAAAAAGTCATTTTACAGCAAGTGTGTTGCATGAGCTCACAATATAATTTGTCACACTCGACAATACCAATGCTGCTATCGATTTTTCCCCCGTTGTTCACTATAACTATGAATAAGATATTAACTTGTCTCATTTAAGTGTTTCTCCTACTTTTACTCCACAAGCACAAATAGAGTTGTGCATAAATATGTACCTTTTTGTTAAATATAAAAATCTATTTTTCAGGGAGGTGGTTGTGAAACACAGCAGGGAGTATTATTGCACTTACCACGAATTAAGTGAATCATCTATTGAGACATTCATATTTTCAAGACTTCAGCAATTACATCTATATATAATTATTATGCAAAGCATACTCCTATCTGAGGACTTCAAAAGATCTCAGTGCAACCACCTGGGAACCTACACCCAAATTCCAAGCGTGTGTGCAGGGTAGATGTGAAAACTCTCCTGGTAATGTGTGGTGTGTACTTCAGAAATTTTTTAGGGGCCAGCCAGGACATGAGGCACCAAGAAATGCACTCCTGTGACACTGATACCAATTCAGGCTTGGCACTGCAAAACCCACAGTGAAATCTTTTCTCAGAACACAACTCCTAAACCCCTGAAACTGTCTGGAGAAAACGGCAGAGCAGTAATGGAAGAAATAAGAAAATAATGAAACCACAAACATGACACCTATTCACAGATGCCTGTAAAAATATCAAGCTATTATTGCTGGACACATTTCTAACACAATAGCAGTATCTCTCTAACACAACATTTCAGGATTTCAAATAAGAGTAGAATAATGTCATGTTGGTGCCTCTTGCAAAAATATAACTTCAAAAAGGTGATGTTTCCTCTAGAGAGGGAGCAAGGTGGATGCTGGTGGGTCTCTGAACCTTCATACCCTGAGGTAATGCACTTTGGGGAAAGAAACTTTAATCTGACATGTATTTAAATTGCCTTTCAATGTAGGAATGTATGAAATTATTTCCTTTCTTTGATGCCAATCCCTTCCCTATGGTCATACCAATGCAAGGGATCTAGGATGTAGCAGACAGTAGGAGAGGATCTAAGATGTTCTAAGTGGAAATTAAAGGCAGTCTCTGGGTAAGGACTGAAGTTAAGAGCCATAGGAAATAAGATAAAATCTGATTTGGGTCTGAGCTTTGGTTAACCATGTAGGTACCATGTCATGGGAAAGGAGCCACTTAAACATACTGTCACCAGGAGTTAGTGAGTCATAAATGATGGAATTTGATAAGGAAAATGAAGGTCCTAAAATACAAAGTTGTCATAAAAAAACCTCAAAACACCTCACACTCACTGACACTAAAGTAAAGGTAACTCTGTGAATTAGGCAGTATAATTTTGATAGGCTGGGAGGGAAGGAATGTTTTAATAAACTAATAATGAGATCCAGATGATTAGGCCAATAAAACTGGGAAGATGGAGTTTCATTATCCTATCCTGTACTGCATACTGTGCACCCTAGTGTGTTAAATGGAAACTTTCAGCTGTACGACTTGAGGGTGTTAAAAACAACACAATAACAACATGTACTTGGATGCTAATAATGGCACTCTAAATAGACATCAATTTTAGCAATCAAGGCCACCAGAGCACAGCTGTCATTAAATGCATTATAAAAAACTCCAACTCAACAAAGTGGGAGTAAAAAGCAAATCAGAGTTGCCTGGCTGCTCTGCAGGCATTGGTTGTGCTGACACTACACTGACAGAGTTTTAGCACTTTTTTCCCCACAGAAGTTTGCTGGTGCCTTTTGGAGATGATATGACTTCACATTTGATGTTCAAGCTGATCACTAGAAATTTTTGTATTTTTTAAATATTTTTAATATAAAATATTTATATTTTTAATACAATTTTTCACTAGAAAGTGTTAAATTTGAGGAACATGAAAGGATTAGAAAGGGATAAATGTAAGGAGGACATTATCAAGACCATCCACTGAACAGCCAGTGTATCAATCTATTTGACACCAAGGAATTTCTTAATGAGTTGTCACAAGCACCAAAATCCTTTCAGATGCATTTGCAAATAACACTTTAACTAATCAATCAGTTTGCTTCCCCAACTGCATATATGGATAAAGTGAGAGTTCATACCAAAAAAGTCACCTACCAACAATTAATCATTCACTTTCCATTTAGACAGAAAGTACCAGTCAGGCAATGTCTTTCAATTTGTTTCCTTGATATTAATAAGTACTGCAAAAATAAATAAGGATAAGATTTTTCAAACCACTCAGCATATTAGTTTCCTTTTAACATCCTATGATGAGGCAAGTCACCATCATAATGTTTAAAAACTAATTTGTATGTTAAGTACAAACCAATTAGTATCATCCTAAAAGCCATGCAGAGTCCTTGCTTGAAGAAAACTGCATAAAGCAATGAACTGCACCTCAGTTCTGTCTCCTGGCACACTGATGTTTGCACTGATGGCACCAACTGGGGCCAGTGCCCTCCCCTGCTGCCTAGTGGCACAGGTTGCCTCTGCTGTCTCCCTGCTCCAGCCACCCTTCCTGAGCACTGCTGTCACCACTCTGAGAGTGTAAGTGCTCAGAGATTTGTAATGGAACTCCCATGGGGCTAAAACACTGCCTAGAGTAGGACTAGGAAAAGATTTAGATTTAACAAAAGACTTCTGCATTCAAAAAACCAAAAAAGAATTTAATACTATGTGGCTTCACTTACACCATATTGTGATAGGATTCTGTTATCCAAATATTTAGTATCCAAATTTCTGATGCTAAAAATTTTCAAGATGAAAAAGAAATCTATGGAATTATCATGCTTGGGACTCTGCACCCCTGTATTCAATTCTTACCAGATTTACAAGGCATCAGTGATGCTACTATGCATTAAGCACAAGAAAGCTTTGCTTCACTCTGCAGAACATGACACTAATAGAAAATGAGAGGCTGCAAGTACCACAAATCCTCACAGAGGAAAATGGAGACACTCCTTTCCTATGATCCTTTGTAAATGGTCTCTTGAATTCTCAATCCAGCTCTGCCATTGACATTCCCAGACTATTCAAAGCCTGTCACAAGAAGTTCTACAGACAATGAATGCACCCATCGATGGAGAGATGAGACATGCTGTGCTTTCTGCCGCTGGCAGAGACTGGTGACTCCCCCTCCTAACACAAGCACCTTAGTGTGATAGCAACTCTGGAGGTGTGAATACCACGTTCCACCCAAGAAGTTATGACAATTTTTTACTTTTTTCTTTTCCCCACAGAGCTGCAAATATATTTGGATATTCAGAAAATTCATTCTCTCACTGCTCGAACCGGTGCACTGGCAGTGACTGGGCACAAGGATGCCTGACAGCCCCTCAGAGGGCCAGCCAAGACCTCTCAGGGTGCCTGTGTAAGTTGTATTTACTGCCAAGTGTGTTCCACAGAGAGCACACAGGTCTGGAAACATCAAAATGTGTCATTCAAAATGATGCAGCCCAGTCTGAGTGTGTAACAGTGCTGAGCCCATATGGAGAGCAAACAGCAGAGGTTCAAAGAGCCCCAGCCTGAATGCCCAGGCTGCTGCAGGGCTGACTCCCACATGGAAAGGGCACTGTGCTGCCAGCCCCCTCACAGGGCACAGCCTCCCCAGGAAAACGTCTGAAGTGAGAGTCACTACTTCGAGCTGCTCTCCAGACTGGCATTTAACAAGCTGTCAGGATGACTTAAAAATAGCACAGGATCTAACTGCAAAACAGAGTTCTGCTTTGCTTGTTCTGCTTTCCCTGCTGTGATTTTATCAGGAATTGGCCAGCTTAATTTAGCTTTGCTAGTTGCCAGGAAATAGCAGAATTTGGCTTTAAATTTGCTTCTTGGCTGGGTTTTCCAAACGAATCCACCCCAATTGCCCCTCAGTGACAGGCTGCAGCAGTTTGCACCCTGGACCAGGAGTGCTGGGCGCTGATCTTGCCCCCACTGCTGAGGACAACGTGGCCACCAGGCAACTCTGTGTCCCCTCTTCATAAATGTGACTTCCGTGCCCACATTTATAAAAGCAGGTTATAGTTACCTCCCTGGTTGGAAAGCTGACACTTTTATAAATGCTCAGAAATGGCAGTGTTACCTTGTGAAGGTGTAAGCTTTTGGGCTAAGTTGGGAGGAAGTGTGAAATAAATGAATGTAAAGCACCTGCAACATTGAAGCTGAGACACCTTCCAACTGGCTGTGACTTCATATTGCTTGCAAGACTGAGATCCTCCTCCAGCTCAAGCAAGAGCTGTTTTGTCAGTTTGAAACTAATCCAGCCAAGGTAAAAATCAAGGTTTAACTAGCACAGATAAAATGAGAGTGATCATGCAGCTCTTCAAAATGTAATCCATTACCTTGCTTAAAACTTAATATTCAGACATAACAATAACATGCTTTTGAACAAGATTTAAGATTACTAAAAGTAGAAAGGTCATTTGGAAAATGTCACAGCCTTGGTAAGCAGATCTGGGGTTGGCTGAAAGTATCCAGGGGCATATTAAAAGATAAATCTTTCCTATTTAGAATTCAACAAAACATAGTATGAGGATCTCTTGGATTTCTGGTTTATCTGTCTCTATCTTCCAATTTGCCTTTTTGCAATATATTTCAATGTCTTAAACTTGACTTCCTCCTTCGGATACAAATGAAAATTATCCCCAAGGAATTTACAAAATTCCTCTAGTAAAGAAGTGATAACTCTACTATCTCTTTGCAGAAAGACCTCAACGTAGAGAGTCCCTGGGTAACTTCTGTTTTCACTTTCCTTTAGGTGCTCTGATAGAAAAATACTTTTCAATATTTTTTGAGATCAAATTCTCTTCTAACAATCCTATTTTTACCTTGCTTTTATGAGACTGAAGAACATTGCTTGGTCATCATCCAGAACTGTGTTTGTTTTCATGTATCAAATTCCACCCATAACTGTTACCCAACTGCACTAAGACTATTCTTTAGCTCAGCAATCTTGAAGTACTGCTTTTCCACCCATTTTCCTTTTCCAGTCTTTCCAATAATAAGCCTTCCTTGGTAAAATCTAAAACTACCCCAGCCCTGGCTTACTTCTTGTCCCATCGCACAGATCAAATTAGTCAAAAGCTCTTTTGCAATCAAAAAACATGAACGTGTGTTGCTGAGATTGTCAAGAAGCCAAGCCTGACCTTATTTCACAGAGAGCACTTCCTCCACCTTCACAGGTGTCTGACTCCCTGCCAGGCACTTTAGGGATCCAAGACTTCCCAGACTCTGGCAGTGGCTGCCTACATTTCCAGTTTCAAAGATGAGAACCAAGATGTCTCTGTGTAAGCCCCAAACATGATCTTGCAGCCCTTTCTGGTTCTTTGAAATCTTACCTGCCTGAAATCCCCCAAGGTTCATGGATCCTGCTCCACGTAAACTTCTGCTGTCTCTTCTGCTCACAGTAATATACCTCAAACAGCAAACTTCTACTTGTTTTTCTACATTTGAATAAATCCCTCCCCAAAACAATGCAAACTCTTCCTGCTTTTACTGAAAAAACAAATTAATTTACACATGTATGGAGGATATTGCTGATTTTAAGAAGTGCCCCTTGCGCACACTGAAGAGGAAATTGGGAGTTGTCAGACATGAGTTTCTCTCTTGTTATTCTCACATAACCCACCCCAAAAGAAATAATTAGAAAGCAAAATTCTCCAAACTCCAAGTATGGAGAAAAAATGTGGGCTAAAAAAATTTTTTAAAGGTTCCAAGAAACAGAATTTGCATCTTAAATCTGTAGGCAGCCCTGCAAACCACATTTCTTTCTCTTTTGAAAGCAACTGCTCTCTGCATTCACAATTCAGCCTAATAAATTCCATAGCAACCCTATGAAGTGCACAAATAACAGACCTGAATAAGAACTCGTAGAGCCTAGGACAGAAAGAGGTCCCAAAGCTGCCTCGAAACACCTGATTTCTCAGGACAGTTACCACCCAGCAATGACACTGAACCTTCCAATACTGCCCAGGCAGTCTGTGTCTCAGTTGCCTCCAAACCCCATTGTCCTCTGCAGCAATAGCACTCCTGCCCCGCAGGACTCCGCAGGCCCTGGAAGGGCTCGAGGGCAGCTCTGGTTGTCACAGCATCCCCACAGGCGGCTGTGTGCAGTGACAGCAGCGACCAGGGCAGGGAGGCACCCGTCAGGAAACAGACCATTGATGGGTACGGGTTATGTTGTGACCCGGATTTGTGATCTTGACACAGTAACTTAAATACCTAAGAAGTAACATAAGATATAAGAAAAGCATATTTTTGGTTGGAATAATTATTGAAAGTTTTAGTTAATATTTACATGAATATTTATCCTCTCTCAATCTCTAGCAAGTCCCCGCTTAGCTGCAAGAAGGAAATAGATAAGCACATTATCTGGTCCAGCTAAGTCAAAGAAAATGGACACAAATAAAAACATTTCAGGGCTAAAATTATTTCATAGAAGATTCAAATAACTGATTGTTCCTCTGGCAACACTAACCATTGACAGGGATAAACCCAAGATTGCTTGGGTTTCCTGAAGGAAAGACCAGGACCTAGTGTCCACTTGGAACATTGCAGCACCCTGGGTGCATCTGCAGATTGTCATGTAATGCTAAGGACGGAGTGTGAGGGACATGGCAAGCTCTAGGAATTATTTTGCTGGTGCTAGATTAGGAACAAACTGCACTAGGAATGCAGGTGAGGAGCTGGGAAGCCAAGGAGAGGACACAGCAGCCCAGCAGGCAGCCTTGGAGCCAGCCGGAGGGTACCCACGGCAGGGAGCAGCCTTCAGGGAGACCATGCCAGGAGCACACAAAGCCTGCAGTCTTCAAAGCTGCAAAGAACACAAAACCCTAAACAAGAACAACACAAGTCTCTGGACACAAAACACAAATCTCCTGATTTCAAAACAAATCCTGCCTCCTTTCCCACCACTGTGTCCTTGCAAAGTTGCCCTTCCTTCCCCCTTTGCTTTCCACACACCTGCCGTGACTCCCCTGGCCCACGTGTCCCGTTGTCCATCTGCAGCCATCCCGTTTTCCTTCTCCACTGCCATCCCTGCCCCGAGCTCTTGTGTCTGTCTCCTCCTGCACTTTGTCCTGCACCACTGCTGCCCTGGCTGCTCCTGCACTTTGTCCTGCACCACTGCTGCCCTGGCTGCTCCAGAGGCGAGCGCTCCTGCCATCCATCCCAGGAGGTCTCTCTGGCCAGACCTCAGAGATCCAAAAAGAAGTCCTGACATCACAAATGCTTGTCCTTGGAAAATTCAAAACGGAGGAACAAGAGCACCTCTCATACTGTAAAGGACCGACACAGTGATAAGAAACACACCAGCCCCTTGCTTTTCCCGTAATGTCAGCACTAGGTCAGCACTGAGCATTTAGGAAAGAGCAGCAATTAATCTGGAATAATGGCATGCAGGCAGAGGGACAGCTCAGAGGCAGCTCTGTGCATGCAGATCATCATGTAAAGTGTCCCATCAGGGAAACAATCAGGGCTCTGCCCTCACAGGAAAATGCCAACATGCACCTGCTGAGGAGTTTGCTCACCCTTCCTGCAGCTCCATTCCCACTCCCGCCCTGGGGGAGTCCTGACCCATCACCATCAAGGCAGTTGTGATAGCCCCAATGGCTAAACCACTTCTGGTTTACAGGATTTATGTTTTTACTTTCTCTATTTATCTGAAAAACTGTCAAGATCCTCCTTCATGTGACCAGCAGACTTTTAGGAACAAACACATACATCTCATATTGCAAATGTTTGAAATTACTGACTAATCTCCTTGAAACCTGATTGCTTATTAGCACTGCTCTGAAAAGCAGTTCAGGATTTCCATCACAATCTCTTTTTTTTCCTACATCTCCTGGCATTACTATTTTAAGTACAGAACTAAGAATGGGAAAACACAAAGACAGGAATGAATATATTTCCCAGAAAAAAATTTGCTCTTTGAATTTTGTTCTAGGAGCCAGCAGAAATCCAATCCTGTTGTGCTTTTTATCTGTCATTTTCCCTGAAAGGTGTTATTAACTCAATTAGCAGAGCTATCCATACTGAAATTTCTCCTTCTATCATTACTTTACAGCTTTCAAATGTAAAATTCAAGAGGCAGAACTTTGAGACACAATTTATGGCAAGTTTGAGAATCTTTTGGTATTTTACCTCGTTACCATCCACTAAGCAGTGTATTTAACTCCATTCCAGGTTGTGCTGACAGACCCATGCAGAGCTTGTCTGCAGGCAGGCCACCCCACAGCAGAGCCCCTGTGGACATTCAGGCACTCAGAGTGTCACTGCAAGGGCCTGGCAGCTCCTGCTGGGGACACAGGACCTGCACAGCTCAGCTGGCCAGCATGGCCACCAGCTGCGGGACTGGGCAGGTGAGGTACCACACGAGAGCACATGGGCACAGAGACCACCTTCAAAAACAAAAAGTTAAAGATTTGATCAAATTCTAGTTCTGCCTTGCTGCAACAAAGTCATCTCAGGCAACAAGGCAGCTTTCCAGTGCCTCTATCATTATTATTCTTTTAACACACTCTACCTTTTATTCTGCCTGAAATAATATTGACTTTTACCTTTCCTTAAGGGCTGTTATAAGATGCCAGTGAACTGCTACCTCTGCAGCATCTGAAACAGAGCAAACGTTTTCTATCAAGTCTTCACCTCTTCAAGAAACACACACCTCCACTTGTGTGTTCAGTGCTGTGCCTGGGAGAGATGCTCACAGTGTCTGCTTCAGCTGGGGACTCAAAGGGAAGCAAACTCCAGGGGCTGCCTGCCTGCCATGGTTGGTGCTCAGTGGGAGCTGGGAGCAAGTGCCTGACATTTCCAAAAGCTGTGCTTTGTGACTGCTGAAACCAAGCTCTCCTCACATCTTCCTGTAAGCCCAGCAGCTAAGACAGAGAGCTGCCACACAGGAAAGAATGTTTGTTCCTTCTCAGTCTCCCTTTCCCTCCAGATCCATTCTCTTAATTCCTTGTAACCTGTGCAGAACAGGAGGTTGAAGGATGCAACCCAAAACCTCCCAGTCTTCAGGTAGCCCTACAAACACAACTCCTACAAGAACTACACTTGGAGAATGAGCTTCCAGGAGAATTCCAAAGGCTGTCAATAGGGTTGTTCAACCTGTCTGAAAGGGCAAAAATACTAACAAAGGGATGAATTGTATGAGTCAACTTGGCCTGTGCAGAATACATGCAATACTTTTGCAGAAAACAATGCAAGAAAAGGGAAGCATTCAGTAGCTTGGTGTAAAATTGTCATCAGTTGTTACCATCACAGGATAATAGCCTCAGCAGGATCCATAAATTTGTCTTTAGAATAAAGAGGCATTTCAAATATTACAGCTGTATATGCAAACACCGACTTTCAACAAGAAAAATTAGGTGTTCATTTTGCACCTCTATTTAATAAACTCTAGTGCAAAAGCATCCCATTATCTGAAGTCAAAAAATCCTTCATTGGTAGACTGACAATCACTGCTGTTTCTGTAAACTGTGAATCAACTTCCCACTCCTTAAATCAGCAAATTGCTGTATTATTTCTCTTGTGCTTGTCATTCAGAGCACTTCACCTCAAGAGGAAAGAAAGATTTTTTTTCTTTGACAGTGGCCAATAATGAGTATACTTGTACAAAAGCATTTTATAAGGGTCAGCAGCCTGTTACAGAGGGATTCTTATACAGCTTTTCATCACAGAGCAAACGGAGAACATGCTTTTGCTGCTATTGAATCATATCCATTCCTGAAAATTACTGTGCTTCCTCTATTTACAATGTGATTGAGACAGAGAAGGAAAAATGTCAGGTCAGCACTCACAGCATGGATCAACAAAATCAGTATTGCAACAATACAGAAATTCTGAATATCATAAAGCACTAGAAAACATTATGTTACCATGTATCTCCCATTATTACCTGCCACAATGGAGGCAGGGCAAGGCTTCAGAGCACTAAATACATCAATCCCCGAGGATCAGGCAATTTGTGTTGCTTTATTTTAGTTGTATTATAGTTTCCATAGGTTGGTCATGACTTTGTCTGAAAAGCAGGTATCGACCTTTATAAAGGTAAGCAGGAATACTAGTCTTCTATTTCTTTTTTATTAATTTATTTTGTATTATCCAACATTTGTGGAATGTCTCTCATTAAACCATAATTCTGCATTGAAATAGGATTAGTAATTTTTCTACTCTGAATCTACTGGTGTTCCTATCAGTACTTTGACATTCAGAATTGAATTTCTGCTTCTGAACCACATTTCAGAAGGTTATTTTTGCCAGCTATTTATATTGAATTATTCTTATTAAGAAATAGGCTTAAAAAGAGAGAAATATCAAAGACTTTTAGTCTTCAAAAGCTGGAGAGCTGATGGGAGGGAGCCCCATTTCTAACCCAGAACCACAAACCTAAATTGGCACAGTGTGTTAGCAAAACAAAACAATTCAGAGCAGAAATTAGAGAATGTAACAGACAGAAAGAATTGATTAATCCTATTGATTCAGAGCAGCACTATCTGCATTTAACACTATGTAGGAATAAGACTCTTCCTAGTTTAGAATTTACATGTCCAATAGAAATACCATTACATTAAGGACAATGCACACTGGGAAAGAGAGCCACCACCCCCACCACTAAACAGTACAAAAAACTTTCCAACTTGAGGCCTAGGACAGTTGAGACCACACACCTGAGCAGCTTTTCATGATACAGAAGAATAATAACCTCACATGTAATCTGATATCAGATGACCAGCTGGTCTTCAGAGTCTTTTCCAAGGATCATCTCTTTCACAACACCTGTGAGACAGACACATCTCCAAGGCAACTTTCTGACTCTGGATAAAAATCATTATGTGTGTGCAAACAGTGGACATTTAGTGCAGGTAAGGACAGACAAGCTCAGTGTTTGGTCCAAAGTTGCCAAGAGAAAAGGTTTAATGGGATTCCAGGTGACTAAATTGCTTTTAAGCTACTTTCACATTCGGATCGCTATCCCATGTGCCCTTTCCTCAGCCACTCCAGGTCATGACCTAGGATATTTAAACTGCCATTCACATTAAAATGTCAGACTGTGAATTGTAGGGGCAAGACAGAATCAGAGATTTGCCTCCAGCATCTCTGCTGCACAGGCTGCAACCTCTGGCAACAGGGCAGAGCTGGAACCCAGGAGTAGCAATCGCTGAGTCACTGTTAACTGGATTCTATACCCAGAATCATGACTGGTGGAAAGCAAGGATCTTGAGGATAGAGATATCAAAATTTAAGACAACAAGTGTTTAAATAAATAGAACTGAAACTGCAGCATCAATTCTCCACTAAATGTCTTGCTGTGAATAAAAATCAATGATAATCTTGTCTCTAACTTTTTAGGATGTGTTCAACAGATATATTTCAAAGACTCTGAAAGCTAATGGAGCCTGCAATCTGAGTTTCATCCTTAAAACAATATGTAATGCAATTATGCATAATGTTCTACTGTGTTACAAATTTACAGGAGAAATTTGACTTCTGTATAATTGCTTATTTGACATTAGTGTCTGTGTAACTGAAATCACATTGAGCTTTTAGCTTGTGAAACATTTTGTGGCTTTCCACCTGTGAAACATTAGAATTAGCCTGACTTCTCCACTTTAATCTAGCCCAAGTGAAATTTCCCTTCTGATCTTCTTGGCTTTAGGTATGGTTTGCAGCCACCCACATCCACCTACACCTTACATGAGAAGTAAATGTCCTTCTCGAGGACATGAGGCACAATCAGTACACCAAATACAGAAAAGAGAAACATGTTTTTCAGTATTTCCTGTGCACTAGGGGAAATATGATTACAAGTAGCAGTATTTACCCAGTTCTAAAGTAAAATAAAGGTTAAGAGAGTCCCCCCTCTAGAACACAAAGCCATCACCCACACATGGGTGATCAGTATCTATCCCCCTCTGCACAGCCTTTTCCTCTCCTACACATTCTACTTTCATTACATGGGAGATTGTTTGGATCCAGACAGCACACAGAACTTGCACCAGGCCGGTGCTGGGCAGAAACTCAAAGCAAGCTAAAAGAGCACCCTTGGCCATTAATTAGCTCCTACTCACCTAGGGATCTACTTAAAAAAAAATTGAGCTGAAGATCAAACAGACTGGCACATTTAGCTTCAGTCAAAGGTGAACACATCCTCTGCACATACTGCAATCTTTCCTGCCAGTAACAGGCATTACAGCCAAGAGGCTTCAGGTATTGCTATTTGAGCACACTATAACACCAAAATAATCAGGCTTTAAGTATTCTGAATTCTTATTTGAATGAACTACTACATTGGTAAGGGATTTCTATTTTAAATTAACAACAAGGACAATATGAATAAAGATGATTTTGAATTCATGAAGATGAATTTAGTTGGATTAAAGGAATGGGCATGCAAACATCTGACACAGCAAAGCTTCGTTATCTTGCAGCAAAAACAAAGGCAGCACCACAAAATCACTAGAAACTAGGTTAAAAAACACAGTGTGAAAACAAGATTGAAAAGAGTGAAAACCAACAGCAACGAAGGTTAAAACCCAATCCACATACTCTGCCTTTGCATACACATAATTCACTGCAAAGAAAAAAAGATTATCTCCCACCAGTGGAATGGCTCATTGCCTCAAGGAAATACAAAACAATTACTGTTGCAGAATAGAAAAAGGATCTGGGGAGGAATACTGTCTCCCCCTGCTCCCCCCAAAAAAATAAAAACCCAAACCCAAAATACAAAACCAACTTTACTGCATACAAATGAATGAAAACAAACAGCAAAATGACATCACAAAACCCAGAGTGAAGTCATGTAATACAAAGACTTACAAACTGAGTTCTCCCAAAAACAATGGGAATATTCATCCCAGATTAAATTTTGCCCACTCAAGCAAACAGCCCATCCAAAAATCCAAGGAACGTCTCATGAAGTTCTACCTGTGCCTCACACAAAAGAAAATTATTTCATAATGCATGGCAACAAAGGAAGAACTGATCCTGATTTTTCATTGTTATTATAAATTAGGAACTATTTTACAGCACCCACTGAAATTACTGTACCAAGACTGAAACTCTTCAGATGTAAAATGAAGTTCAGGCTCAAGAGGAAACACTGGCTCCCTATTTTTGAATTGTCCTGCAGCAGAAGGTCTTTTGTTATTGACACAAGGAAGGAAAACACAAACAGCAAACCACTTTTGACCATGTTTTCAGTTTAAGATTAACATAAAACAATTTCCACATCTTTTTTTTTTTTTTTTCCATCACTGTTTTGTTGCTTAGAGCTTTCATCATTGATCTAACATCATGGAATGAATATTTTAAGGGAAAAAAACCCCACAAGTGGCAGCACAAAGTTTGTTTCTCAGGCAGGCAAGTGCCATCCGTTAGAAGACAGCTGAGTCACAGGGTGTATAAATAACTCTGTCAAGAGAATAACTTAGTCTCACTGTGACACCACTCAGCAGAGCCACAGAGATGGGGCACAGCAGGTGTTACCAGTGCTCAAGCAGTTCCCTTTCTCCCCACATCATTTGCAACTGCTTTTGCCTCTTTTCAGCAGCATGAAAGCAGACAGGAACGTTTGTTCCCAAGTGGAGACATCAGACTTTCTGAGAATTCATTAACTCTGGCAATTCACAAATCTTAGCTGTGCTGGGAGGTCACTGGAGCGGCCGTGTGTCAACTAGGAGCAGTGCTGTGAAAAGAAAGGGAGCTGTACACAAACCTGGGCAGGGGAGTGGAGGGTCACCTCCCACCATGCAAGATTTCCCTGCTCTCAGACACAACACATCCTTTACCTGTCCCACCATGACTAGCCAGAACACACTGAATAGACACTCAAGGTCATTTGCAAGGTGGCAGCAGAGAGGCACAGATTTTCTGGACCACGCTCATGGAAGCACACAGAAACCTTTGCCTGCATCAAGTATTGCTTTGGGGAACAGGCTTCTTCTAAATTAACAAAGCTTATACAAGAATTTTGGGGCATTAAACCATATATAACTTAACTTATGATCTCAGCACTTTATATAAAATTTAAGATGTAAATACACAAATTCTTCAGCTAAGTCTTTCCTCATATCTTAACTCTTTCTTCTTTACATCCAGAAGTAACACAAAGGCTTTTAGGCCTGTCCCCAGCACTGTATTTAGCCAAACTCTTCTGGTACAAAGTCCAGGGAAATCCACTTCATCCCTGAGACAGTCACAGCACTTCCAGCATTAACACAACATTGTCTCATCTGTTGGCATGCTCAAGGACCCAAGGCTGGATGAAGACCACAATACTTTATATAACCTCATAAAAATATGCACTAAAAGTGCATTAAAAAGGCACTAAAGCATCACTTTACAAACTGTTTGCTCTTCTGCTCTTATGTTCCTTCAAATCCATTTGTCTCTCAGAAATTTCAGTCCTCCAAAGAAATTCTGAAAAAATGCTCCCAATCTAAATGCAAAGTTATGCCATGGATTTCTGACAGGTGAAACATGAGGACTCCTTTGAGTCCCAACCTGAAGGTTGTGTGCAGTCACCATTTCCACTGACTTCAGGGAGAAGTCTAATGGAAAGATGAACCTAAAAAGAAATGCAAAGATCCAAAATAAAGATGCAACTCTGGATGTACTTTTGCTCTAAAGACATGTCTTGTATGACTTGTACTTCCTTAAGAGAAGAACCAATTCATTGTTTCCTGGGCTGCCAAATTTTGTTCCAAATCTTGGGATGTGATATGAATAGCTGGAAACATCAAAACATGCTTTACTCTCTTTTTACTTTTACTTTACATGTTTAATCTGCCCTCCTTGGTAAACACCATTACAGACTTGAATCCTCAGCTATACCAATGTCTTATTTTTAGCTGGAGTAAATGTAGACATTAGCATAATTCATGGCCAAATATTATTGTATTTATTTTTTTTTAACAGAGGGAACAGCTAAGGTCAAGTCATCCATAGCCCGATACCCTGCCTCAAAAACAAAGCTTTCTCTGGGTAATAATGCTTGTTATTCTTTTTTATCCACTCTTTTACCTTACTCTATCCTCTCCATCTATACAGCAGATATTTCTCTATTTTCTACTTTATTTTTACACTCATTTTACATCCACGTAATTCATGACCTCAGGTAAAGATCACAAATATGATACTGAAGATCTCCAACTGCTGACATTTTCTTTCTATTTGATTTCTATAGAAAGAAAAACTGAGTTTCTACCTATTGTAATCACATTATCATAACACAGCAAAACATTTTTAGGCTTGAACTGAAAAATTAACTTCTCTCCTGTATGTTAGGAGTTATTGGTGCCCTGGTGACAATCTGAATGCAGAGAGTGGCAGGCTGTGCTACCAGGGCTGCTCCCTGGCCGGGGCACTGGGAGGGTCCTGGCTGCCAGGCTCCAGCAGGCAGGCATCATCATCCCACTGCTGCATCCCATCGGGAGAGCAGGATGGCTGCAGCACAACGCAGCTTTCACATTTATCTCCCTTTCACAGATGCCCAACAGCCATGAATACAAATGAAGGGATACATGAGAATAAGTTTGTTTGTCATTGAGAGTCAACTGTGAATGACTAACAACCAATGAATAACCCAGTGGGTGTTTGATTACGTGGCCTGCATGTTAGGTTTTTGAAGGCTAACCTCTCAAAGCATATTTCCATCCACTTGGCTCCCTATGAGAGGATAAACATTTCAAAGAAGGCACTGTCTCCTGCAGTATTTGTTTGTACAGTGCCCCAAGTACAATGGGGCTCTGTTCTCCAAGCAGCTCTTCATGAGAAGTTCAACTCCCATTTTCTTTTGTAATCACACAATAAACAGTTTGTGTTTAGTCTTCTACTTTCATGGTAGACAAAACCTTTATTGATCAGATCCAGTTAGTTCACCTCAGCAAGAATCCTCTTGCTAGGTAAGAGAGAAGAAATTGTTTTCCTCAGAAGCTGCATTCTTTCTTGTTTTCACTTTCACAAATAATTTCAGCTAAAGACTACTTTCTTCTTTCCTACGAGAGGCATTTGTTGAAATTCAGTTTGAGAGATGAGTGGAAGCAAAATTCTTAGAGAGCACTTTAGCTGTGAATACTGGTCTCTCTGCTTTGCACCTTTGAAGGCAGGTCTTCCTGAGCTACTACTGATCAAGATTCCAAACTGAACACTTAATGTTAGAAGTGAGATGTTGTTCTGAAGAGTGAGCATGTCTGCAGCATTTCACCTTTGAGTCTCTTTATGTGAAGCATTCTTAGGCAGACTCCCAGACACACTTTGTCTCATCACAGTTTTTGTTAACAAAAAGTGACTTAATCCCTGCTTGTGCTTCTAGGTGTGGAGAACTGTTTTTGTGTAACAAGCCCCCAGGAGCAGCTCCACTGCAGCAACAAACCCCTGGAAAGCCAAGCTCCAGCAGTGCCCACCTTTCCTCTGTTATGGAGAGGCATGGGTGACTCTCTCCAGCAGGGCTGGAAGAAGCTGTGCAGTGTTTGTCAGGGCCACCTGCAAATCTGCCTCCTCTTCTGCTCTTTTTGCTCCTCCATCATTTTTTTTACTCATAATTGGTGTGGACACTTTAATTTCATAGTTCTGCCTCATAACAGTTTAGTGCTATTTGGTGTTGGAAGGCAGATTAAAATCTTTACATACACTGTAGCAGCCTCCAATAAAACTGATTATTTATCAATAATACAAATTATGTAAAGCAGAAGAGACTAAGCAAGACTAAGACTTATAAACTCTGGGTTTGTACCCTTTTTTGGACATACTACTGCTGGAAATCCTGATAAATAGGAAAGAAATTCCCAACATTCATTGACAAATGTGTAAGTTGAGGAGCAAACCTGAGAAAGTTAATTTTACAGAAGGCAATAATGTTAACTGCCATGAACATGAGAAGGGTGGGCATGATGGACTTCCTGAAATGGTATCTGGCCACTTTTGCAAGTTTGAGAGTTTAGAAAGATTTATAAATATAACTGGCTTACGTAGATGAAGGTATTGCTAAAAGTCCCAATTGACAATATAAAGGACAAACTACTTGTTTTAAAAGCAACAGAGGCTTTGGAAAAGAAAAAGGGGTTGAACAACCTCTAAACATTAAGGGAAAGGAGGGAGGCCAAAAAGCAAAGAAAAAAAAGAGAGAGAACACTGTTTTGGTTTTGCCTTATACTGACTAACGTTTTTCTTAAGCCAACCCAATCTACCTGAAGGACAACATGAACAAGGCTTTTCCAACTATGGAACTCACTGAAGTTGCACCTTTTAAAGATGAGCATCCACGGAAATTCCTCCTGGTGCCCATTGTTACACTTTGCACTGGACCCTGTAGGATAGCATTGCCCCAGATATGTCATGGTGAATTAGGACATCAGTGGAGAGTAATGAGATCCATGAAACCAACATATCAGAGACAGAAATAGTCCCTTGATAAAGGCAACCTTCACTACTTATCTGCCTTAGACTCACTGGGGAGCTGAGACAGCTCACAAAAGTATCAATTTAGAGTCACCTGTAAGGGTAGTTTTCATATAATGGGAGCTGGTTTGCTCCCAGTGAGTCTGAGCCCACCAATTTATTTCATGCAGCAATCAAACATTAATGGGTTTCTGTTTTAACCTGTTCAGAGCAGAAATGGTGACTGAGAATTAAATTGCATTCCATCATGGGTCTGCACAGTCGACGAGGTCCTTTCATCTTGCAATCACTTTTTTTCCTTTGTGGTAAAAAGAAAGTTGGGATCCATAAAAACTTCAAACACATTGCATTCTCCAAACAGGAACTTCCCTGTCAATTTATCATAGATTTCAGTCTCTTGATCTTTTCTTTGTGTCTTGTGATAAGATCCAATGCCAAGAAAGACGTTTCTTAAAGGGCTAGCCTATAAAACTAAGCAATGGGATTTTATTTCATACTTTAAGATTAGAAATCCATTATTGATAGAATCATTAATTATATGTTTGGATTTATAAACAAGATTTGAAGAAAAGCACAATATTTGAACCTACATAATTACTATCACAGCATACAATTGCTTTTTTTATTAAGCACAGACCCCATTTCTTCTTTGAATATTTTATTCTGAATATGCGTTCCAGCTATTTGGCAATATCTCCTTTTCCATTTCAGCCCTTATTTTGAAAGAAGGGAACTCAGATGTGAAGATTTCCTACTGATATAATCTAGTTCTTCTTCTAAATCAAAATAAATTGGAAGTGTGATGTCTTAAAAAACCCCAAATCCTCCCAGCTCTCTCCAGGCCTTGGACCCAGAGGCTGGGGGAACTTCAGGCACTTCAGGCTGTGGCTGCACCTTCCCAGCCCTCTGTCAGTCATGGGGTAGGACATGCCTTGCCATGGTTTGCAGAGATTATTCACATTGCTGAAGGTTTTTTCATGGCAGTGAGCTGAACTGCAGCCCCTCAGAGAGCTCTCTCTGTGTGTGTACATGGGCATGATTGTTCCCTCAGAACAGGAGCAGAGAAGGAACCTCCACCACATTTTCAGCCACCCTAAGGAAACCACACTATTTTCTAAGTGAAGGCTTAATCTAAGACTCCAGGGAGATTTATCAAAATATAAACCAGGCCAAGCAATGTAGATGTACCAGAAAAAAGATTATAAACCTTTGTGGACATACAGGAGGTGTGGGAGCTCTGGCCCAAAGCCTGGCAGGGGAGGATGAGTGGGGGAACCAGGAGGGGCTGTGATTCTCCTCAGCCTCAGCACTTCTTTGTTCTGAGACAAAAGGCAGCTCTTGTACATTAAATGTATTGATGAGTGACAGTGCAGCTCAGGCTGCCTTCACATAAAATTAGAGTCTTGCATTGAAGGATCTTTGGGTTGTTTTTTTCCTTTCATGGACTAATGAAGCTGTTTGATTCACACACACACAGCTTCCAAGCTTAGACAAGTACAGCCAAGGTAAGGAATGATGACCCATGCTCGAACCCTGTCATTCATTCAGCACTGACAAACATTTATAGAACCTTAATTTTCAGAACCACAGCTAAGAGTCCAAGCTCAGCTGACATGTTTCAAAGACACAGATTCAGTACCCCAAGTTACCACATGGGATTTAGGAGTGAAGACCTGATCTTGAGCCTTCCTTTTCACCTCCCCACTGGTACAACAGGGAAGCCACTGGATGGTGCACCAGCCCCAGTCTGCTCAAACCAGGCCAGTGGAGCCAATAGCAATTAATGAGTACAGGTAACTGCAGAAATCAGTTGCAACCAGCTGCTACATTAAGGAGCAGAGAACGAAGAATCTGATATTCTACTATTATTTTGCATTTCATTTCTCTAGGTATGACTACACTAATAGGAAAACTTTAAAGTTACTGAGACTGAGAAAACAGGATCTTTGATGTCTTTTATGCTTACTTCATTCAGTGTAGATACTAAACCTCCTGCTTTCGAAACTGAAGACTGCTTCATTACTAAATGGCTGTGCATCATGGCCCTTACAAATCTCTATTAAACTGAGGATTAGGCAAGGGCTGGAACAGATAGACAGTATATTTTCATTCAATCTCCTTTAAAATAATGATGCATGCAACTTCATGTCATTACTCTTTAATGGTCTTAAGCCTATTTAATAGCACAGTAATATTCCAAAAAAGGAAAAGGGAATTATTTCCACATTTAATTTTCATCGCAAAAGTGAATGTGGTTCTTTCCATGGCAGATAAGCAGCTAAAGCTGCTTGCTACCTTAACTGGAATATGACTGCATTAGCTCTGCTACATTACAGCTGGCCTAATGAAACAAAGCAAAATGATTAGCTTCAGACTCCCTGGAGTATCTGGAGGTAACATTTGGCTTGTTTCTAGGGATATCCACAGGGACAATGGGAGGTGCAGGTGACAGACCCAGAGGAGATCAAGCTGTGCCTGTGTGACCAAGGTGGCTCCCTACAGCACTGTCCCTGGCACAGGGGCTGTGTGGGGCTGCTCAGGGACTGGTGTGGCCCTGGCCTTGGCACCTCTCGTGCAGCAGGAGCTGAGTATTGCCAAGGGAATAGTCACACTACCAAAGCTGTGTTCTGCCCTTATTTACACTGCTGGCACTCTGTGAGTGTTGTGGATCCACTCCTGCTGCACCCCTGCAAAAAGGAGCTGATACTTGGGCTTCCCAGTTCCTGCATCTCAAATGGAAATAAGATGTTCTTCTTTCTTTAAAAAATAAATAATCACAATCCACTAGCTGTTACCTAGGAGAATCTCCTACAAGTTAACTTCTTAAAAATCAGATTCAGACGGAGGTTGTGCAGTTCAGAACACAAAGGGTATCTGAGTCAAGGTTTAAAATCTTTCTTTTAATGCAATAATGTGATTGATTTTTCCCCTCCTGGGGGGTGTTACCATATTCATATTTCAGCTTTAATTATCTTCTCCAGGATTGTTAGTGCTTCCACAAGATACCTTCCAAGTTCTAATTATACATACTGGATAGATTAGCCAGTGTTTGATAACCTTTTATAGCAAATTGACTTCAGCTTCATGTGTACAAAATTCTGAGCTGGGGAAGGAAGAGAAGCTGTATCAAATGACTAAAATCAAGTGAAGCACAGGAGCTCTGCCCCTGTCCTCCTGTGCTAGTATCTGAGCTCCGCCAACTCACCCAGGCAGCAGCAAAGAGCCTGCTTACAAGCAGGACCCAAGAGATATCACACAGATATTTAATATAAAGTTCTTCTCTTTAACAGTAAAGTTGTCTGTGGACCAAAAATCTAAGGTTATTTGCACTAGGGTTATTGATCTACAGTAACTGGCACTGTAATCTAAAATATTTAAAGACTTTCCTTGCCAGGCAGCACTAGTCCTTAAAATCTACGAGCATTTCATTGACTTTCCCCAAGGATTTAAGAACAAAAACTTCATTAATTTTTGTCAAATATATTATTTTCAACTACGAAAATTCTAAAAAACTACAACTTTGAAGACATTATGAGACTGTAAATGTGGACAGAAACACATAAAACTAATCAGGGAACTTTGCTAGGTTAACACACTGACTGGTAAAATAAAACGTAACTTTGCTTCTCATGCAGTAATAAAAATCTGTTGTGTTTTTTTTAGCTTAACCATTAATTAATGAGGTTTCAACAGTATGAATGATTTACAGTGGCATGCTCTGACAGGTTATACATGGTGAGTAATGCCTTGTCAGACACTTCAGTATTTATATTGAGATGAATGGCACATAATGTGATGCACATGCTAACAATGAACATCAATATTTAGTACTCACAGCAAAGCCTGCTGGTATGATTAATTTGCTTTTAACTTCATATCTATCTGCAGGCTTGCCTATCAGCTCTTTATGTAAAGAAATATTTCCAGAGAACCCTTTTCAAGTATATTTACACATCCTCACTGCTTTGGCAAGAACTTTTACTTCTCCTTGGAGCTCCACTCATATCACTTTACAAGCCCTGAAGTCCATTGAGGCCAGCCAGGCTCACAGCACCCTGGTAAGAGCCCAGCACACCCACAGTACCAGCAAGGCTGCTGGGCAGACAGACCCATTTATACACCTTGCTCTGCAGGGGCTTGGCGAGCCTGTAAGATCCCTTCCAACCCCAATCATGCTGTAATTTCCCTCAGGAAAGGCAATGAGACAGCAAATACAGTTCTGATAAAAGCCACGGAGAAGGTACCATAATGCCAAGCACTGTCACACAAATCACCAGATCAAACAGCCATCAGCTACATCCCTATCCATGTTCTTCCTGCAGTTTTGTAGTGTTGTTTCCAGCCACCCAAGTCTCTTTCGTCCTGTGATACACTCATGATGGTGCTATTCCCAGTGACTGGGCTCAAAACCTTTCTGCTTTGTATGGTCTGAAGTGATCCTGTAAAGAATTCTTTGAAAGCTACTATTAGGATGATGTATGGCCTAATTTTGGTTGCTATAGTGTTTAGAGTCAGACTTATGACTGGGGAAACAATCTCCCACTCACTTGAAATGCAGGAAGAGCTTTCTGTGCTGCAAGAAAAGGCTTTCTGGCTGAAAAGTCATATTTTAAAGTTTACAGCTCCTGCTTCTGGCTCAGTGCTGCTACAGCAGCAAGGAGAGGAGAGCCAGCCTGGCAGGGCTGTGCAGGGCTCTGGCTGAGGCTGCTCCAGAATTCTGTTGTAGCTGCTTTATGGGATGAACGTAGCAGCAGTTTATTACCACAAGTACCAAGCTGCCATTCGAATTTTTCTACAGTTTGAAAAGCAGCACGTTTTTATTAAGATAGAAATGACTGTGAGGAACCAAGTGCATTTTAACCCAGGCTGTAAGACGTAATGCAAGTACACAATGCAGGCCTTTATGGCTGGCAATAGACACCATTTCTATCAATCTTTGCTGTTGCCTTCCATCAAGTTTAAGCTGCACAACCTTGGTGGCAGAACCTCATCTCACACTCTCCAGCCTTGGGGCCATTTACAAAAATAAATCAAACTGAAACCAAATTCCTAAGCAGATAGGAGAACCTCCTCTTCTCTCTTCATTCTACCTATATCTGTTCATATGACAGAGAACCTCAAAGCACTACTGAATATATGCATTGTACTCTATGAAAACCAACACTCATTTTACAAATGAACATAGGAAAGCCGAATTTAAAACCTTCCTCCAGTTCTGAATCCTTCAGCCTATCCATTTTAGCAGGATTTTACAAGGGTTAAGCACCAGTTTCAGAAGCAGCTTATACTTGCACCTAGCTTCACTGATGTTCAAACAGACCTTTAGGAGTCAGGAACTAGGTTCTCAAGAATTAGGAAATGGCTTTAAAACATGATTTTCAAGGCAGGAAAAATGTCCTGTTATTAATAATGTGCCTTAGACAAATCCAAATAAGCAAATCAGAATAACCCATCCATTGCTTGGATATGTGACAAACTCTTGTACATGTAACCACAACTCTTCAGACTGAGAATGTACATACATTCAGACATTTAGTTCAGCTTTACTTCCTTTCAAGTAACTTTTCCAGCTGGGGAAAAGAATCTTTTTTAAGAGCACACCTACTTAGGATGGATACTAAACTAGCTAATGTACTTTGTGTTGCTTCTGCAGATTTTCACCAACCTGAAGCATGAGGTTCCTGTGGCTTACACAATGCACATGGTTGATGAATTTTAGTTAAACTAATCTCTGGTACTGTTCTCACTCCCAGCAATTTTAGCAGTGTCCACTCCCATTACTACACTGAAAAGTCATTCCCTGATTGCAAAGCAGATGCTTGGCTATCCCACATAGAACAGAAATGTCCTGTTCAGTGAGGTTCCAGGGCTGCTAAAGAACTTTAAATTTCCTACCACTGACACTCTATCTTGCCTCTAAACCTTAAATAGGTGGCAGCTCTGAGTTCTAACATACAACACAACCCTTTCCCCCAGAGATTCATGCCCTTATTTAATTGATACCAGAATCTTTGGTCTGGCCAACAAGCATGATCTCAAAATGTCACCTTCTGTATCTCCACCTTTCTTAGTCTCCCTCCCTCCTTCCCTGCAGGAAAGCCATCACTTTGTAAGTGTTTCACAGGCAGCTGCTGCAACCACGCAGCACTCCCAGCTCCAGCAGAGCTGGCAATGCAGCATCCCAGGTGACAGCACTGCATTTCAAATTCCTGTACTCTGGCAGAACCCCACATTTGCACTAAACACTTGAACACACAAAATACAGCATATGCTCTTTCATATCATTAAAAATACCCTCTAAGAAACAATAATTTTCTTTTAAAATGCACTTAAACTTTTGGGTGGTTTGATTGTTTGGGTTGGTTGGGGTTTTTTTGGGGTGGGGAGAGGGGGATTTTTTCTTAAGAAAATAAAACATAATTTAGTGATTTTTAGTGAAATCCTTATATGTTTCCTTCAGAAATCCGCAACACATTATCCAGAAAAGCCTGTACTGACAGACTAAATGCTAAAAGATCTCAGCCTTAAAGAGTTTTGGGTTTTGGTTTTTTTTGTTCCTTCCTTGTTTCACTTCAGAGGTTTTCCCAGCAGCTCTAATCTGTAATAGAATATTAAGCTGTATCTCCTGTAGCTCTGTTGGTCACAGTTACTGATAAGATTTGATTCCTACTGTTGTTAAAATGCAAGAGCCAGGCTTTGCCAGGGCGTGCCTGACCTTTGCAGAGCCACAGCCTGGTCAGAAGGGCGTCGATTGCTCTGCCCTGTCAATGGGCGAGAGCTGCAGAGCCAGCAGGAGAACACGTCTGACACTGCAGTTAAATAGCAGCGCCTCAGGAGAGCACATTTATGGAATGTCTGAAGGCTGAAAGGTCACTCTGAGCCAATCTCCCCTTTCCTGGAGCAAGAGCTGCCATTCCCGGCCTGGGCAGGCTGTACCACAGTGGCCTGGATCTGCCGGCTGCTTTAGGAGAGCAAGTGTTTTCATAGGTAGGAGCTTTTCTCCATAATGTATCATACCTAAAGCAACACCAAACGTCTGGCAGAAATTAAAAAAACCCCAAGGGGTGGAACTTCTTTAAACCAGCAGCAAGGTTCACTCACCTTTTCACACAGGTTCACAGAGGTCTCCCGCTCTCCTTTCAGGGGCTGAGGGTCTCCAAACACCGCCCACAGCAAATAAAGATTTTATGCCCAGAAACATCCCACACTTAGTGTTTGAAAACCTTCCAAAACTTATTACAACAGGCTAAGAATCAAGGCATCCCTCCAATTTTTTACCTAGACAGCTCAGTACACCCCCAGAGCTCTCATCACACCACACTAAAGTGGCCCAAACTCACACCTGAGCTCCTGCCCCTGCCCCTTTACCGCCAACGCCTGCAAATCCTCGGCATTCCATGGGTGCTCCATGCAGAGCCTGACTTGCAGGAAAAACAGCAACTTTCACACACCCCAAGAGCCGTAGCAGGAGTTCTCCTACCTTGCCTCTTTCTTTGTGTTTTCTCCTGGTTTCCATTCTGCTCTCCTGCAGCTTTGAGGAGCCTCCATACCTGTTCAAATGAGAGATGAAAATCGAATTGATACCAAGCCTCTGTTTGTACATACTCTGGTCTTTGGATACTTCCACTTACTTTTAGAGAAAGTGCACTTAAGAGTTTCCTATTCTTAGTCTAAGTGAAGGGAGCTGGTATGGTATCAGTCTCTAAGTCTGGTGTGATGCTTTTTAGACTGTACACATCCATCAGCATAACAACAGGCACATCTAAGAGCTAAACAGTATTTTTACCATGAGCTGTTTTGTTGCCAGCTTAAAGAGCAAGTCTCTCAAAACTAGATCCTTTATTACAAACATTATGAGCTTGAAGTAACACAAATGTTTTATTTTTTAAATTATTTTCATTTTCTCAAATGCCATCTCTTGACACCTTCCCTCCCTTGTTTAAAAGCTTTTCTAATCCAGAATGGCATAAGAAACAGAATACTGTAAAGTGCTTACATTGAAGTCTGACTGGGTAATTTGGCAATAATCTTACAATAACTGTTTTTCCAAACCCACTAGTACACTTTCTCAATGTTCCAGTTAGTGTATAAAAAATAATGCTTAAACCGTACAACTTCTATAAAAACCTAGAGCAGGCAATGCACTCCTTGGCACAACCACACATTTCAAAAATGGGATTTTTATCACAGTATTTCATTTCCAGTCAATCGGGGTCTGCATTCATAGATCATTTTGCACACACATTACTCAGCCACTGCTGCTTCTATCTCTAGTCTGGTAAATATTTTTGCCTTGTGCAAAGGATATATGGCCAACACAGCCAAGATGAATTCTTGCATTAGTCTTGCAGCCCAGCTGACAGTGACATACAGCAAGATATTAGAGCACTATGGTATCAGAAATATACAGTAAGCCTGAGTAAAGGATGTAGCCTAGAGCTTTATAGCTTAAGACCCAGGAAAACAAAGATAAAAGGTACACTTCCACTGTAGCATATGGCCAAGTTAAGTCATTCAGAATAATACACCACCTCAATTAAATTTAACCTATTGAATCATCATCTGGCTGGAACCAGCCCAGGTGCCTTCAATGACAGCTTGGCCTATTTCATGCAGTGCAACAGCGATCAATAAGGAGGTGCTATGGGGTAGTAGATGGTGCCCTAGCTAAGAAAAAAAGTATGTAACTTAGAGTTATTAAACTGTTTTACTGCTTCTAAATGGACATTAGTATTTTATAACATAATGCAGTAGTAAAGCAGTAGAGGAGTCTGGCTCTTGAAGGTGTTAAAAGGCTGCTGTGACTCTCTAATGGGCAGCAGTATATCGCTCCCAGTTACTGGGAGCAGGCAGGTGTCAGTTCCGTGGGCACCCCAGAGGCAGCTGCAGAGCAGTGCATAACCAGTCTGTCATCAGCAAAGAACAAGTGCTTTTTCTGTACTGATAGGAAATCTTCATTTCTCTTTACAGGCATTAATCCACTGAAATCAGGCATTTTTAAAAGACAGAGTTCAGGTTAAGCCATTCTCTCTACAGCCCAGCAATGCTGCATGTACAGCATTTATGCTTCCAGCCTTATCAGCATTCAGAGCCACATCAGTTTAGCTAACAGTACTAAGATTTTTAAACGGCTAATGAATTCTGAGCATGGCCAACACTACTTTAATTCAAATTTGCCTTATAGTGACTTCTCTCGGCTCAGCAAAGGCAGCAGTTTAATGTGCAATTAAGGCTCTCTCTGCTATGTAAGCTGGCTTTATTATATCAGAAATCATAAATGAGAAGAATTAACACATTGGAGAGACAGTCTAAGATGATGAAGAAGAGGAAAGTTTATGCAAAATACAGACTGTATCCAAGCTGCAGTCACCTTGAAGACAGTGGAAACACTAAACAGCTCATTTAACATTTTATTAGTCATTTTGCTAAAATGATAGAGAAGGACCATAGAACTTTAGCAGAGTGGCTACTGAAATCCCTTCACACGTGATCTGAGCTGTCCTGTTCTTATTTGTAATTTTATATGAGATGTCGTAAACATATATATAAATAACACAGAAACAGTATTGTGATAGTAAGTAAGCTGCACAAATTCTATCACAGCAATAAACTCTCTCAGAATTTTATCCTCAGGGCTCCAGATAACCTCATCCAGTGAGGAATTCAATAACTCCATCACTCAAGAACCAGAAAGCAGGGTGGTAACTGGGTTTGGAAGTAATGATAATGAAAATCTACAGATGCAGCTTCTCAAATGGAATTAATTTGATGAGAATAGAACACAGAGAATCATTTCAGGCTTATTTTTTGACATCTTTCAAAGTTAGAATACTTCCAAATTTATATGCTTGAAACCCTAGCAACTGCCTCAATTTTCTAATGTAATATCTTTGTGGGTAGAATCCTGGAAGACAAAAATTTATTAGCACATGGCAGTATTATTTAATCCAACTTGGTCTGCAGGCTCAAAACACTTAATCTAAATTCCTATGGAATTAACCATATTTAGTGTTACTATGACTGAATTTTAATAACCTAAAATTAAAGCTGGGCCAGTTGGAGGAGGGAGACATAAAAACTGAGCTACTCATTTTTTGCTTTCAAACACTTGCAAGTTCTTCTCAATTTTTAACAAGTGAGAGACCTCCAGGCATGGCAGATATCACAGTTTGGCGGGTACTCTATAAAATAGGATGAGGCTAAAAAATGAATACTTTTCTTTTTTTTCCAAATAACTTTCAATTAAAATATGAAAAAAAAAATTAAAAGACCAAACAGATTGAGGCATGAATAAACAGCACTGCTTTATGAAAGCTTAGTGGTTTAAAGCCAAGTGTCCCACATTTTTTCCAGCAGAAATATTTTGAGACATTTGACAGTGTGATGGGCTTTTGTGGAAGAGGCAACATGGAAAATTTTCAAATAGGTGGCTCACAGTAACACACTGGGAAGATGAACTGGAGGGAAAGGCTGAACAGAGGAAGGATCTCTTAGGAGACATGGTAGAAAGGAGAGCCTGGGCCAGTGTTCAGTGGAAAAGAGTAAAGAAGTCAAGGAAGAGCTGAATCCAGAGCAGGAGGAGCCCAAAGAAACCATCTCAAAAGTTGTCTTAGCAGCGGCACACGGTAACTCACGAGTGCCAGAAGACTCTCCCATTTCAAAACTGAGACCAGGATTACCTTGGCTCTTAGAGACAGAGGTTAACTGGGACTAATAGACTTTGTAAATCAGGACCAAAGGGGGAAACAACTGTGCTGGCTACTGTAATTTCTGCTGCTAAGGCTCTAACCACATCTGGAGAAAAAAAAAAAACACATCTAGGAAAAAAATTGTGGTTTTGGCATGTGACACTAACAGTAAAGTGTCACAAGTTTTCGAGGGTGTACTGCCATGCTAAGGTGCAGAATCAAACAAAACCTTGTAACTTAAAGATGCATAACTTCAGGCATTTATCTTTGACAGGAACAGCCTGTGGGAAGCACATCTCTCTCTTATTTATACAGAAAAACTCAGGCTTCTGAACTGAGAGGGTCTGCATCTCCACATCAACTCCTGCTGTCAAACATAACCACAATAAAAAGCACCATCCTATTTGGATTTCTTATTGATCCATGTTCCACTATGAATGGCATTATTTTCTTCCTTGACCTCAGTTCAGGGAACAATTTAGAAGCTTTTCAAAATCTGCTTTTCTATTATTCAGAGACAGATTTGAATTTATTGAACAAGAATTCTTTTTACAAATACTTTTTTTTTTCTGGATTCTTTTTTTCTATCCATCTTGCTTTTCTGTTCTCTCCCTCCTGTCCCAAGGTGGATGTGAACCTCAGGCTGCCTGAGTAGCTTTTAAACATTAAACAAAACACATCAGCTTGCCATGTCTGTCTCAGCAGAAAGTCAATATTCACTCCAGGAGCAATCAAGCACCCAAGCACAGAGACTATAGCAAAAAGCTGTAAAAAATGCAGTAACAATGCCTGAAAGTGTTTTGAGTAAAGGTTTTCTTGTAAACTTGCAGTTGAAACCAGCTTTATCTAAGAAATTACAAAGGCTTTGATCAATCAAAAACTAAATGTTGATATTACAAACCAAATATGTGGCCAAGTGTTATTTTGAGCCACGCAATGCACAAGGACCTTCTACCAAGTTTACTGAAATCATAGTAATAAAGTTTTTGTGTAAATTTTGCAATTCTATACTTTTGATGGGCCCAGAATTTTAGTTAACCTGAATCTCAGGATCTTTATTGCTTCTATAAATGCAAATAGTGAGAAAAATACTGGTTTTCTAGCAGTACAGCTTTGAAAACCTTTACCTAATAAATAAACAAACTCATTTCACATATGTCACTGATCATGCACTGGATGACATACATTTTTTAGCACTACCAATCTCAAGAAGAGTTTCAATGAAGAAACATCTAAGTCAAGAACAGTATATGCTATGAATGATCTTTTTTCCCCAGAACAGCTCAAAAATAGTGCAGTTAACCCAGCAAGGATTTTAACCTTCATCATATGAAAGTAGAAATTCTTTCTTAATTGTGAAAAACCTGCATAAATAAAATGACTTAAGATTCTATAGACTTAAACAATAATTTGCATATTATTAAATATTCCAGATAAGTGCTACATAATTTCCCCATGAAATAAGTAATCTTGAGAAACATTTCTAAGTCTGGGGATTGGTTGTCACTGTCAAAGCTACATGCCGAGATGCAGAATGGACAGGAAATTGGTTCTGTGCTTATCCAACTCTTGCCACCAAAGGATACAAGCATCTGTGTTCTCAGGTACATGCTGAGGTGCAAGGGAGTGATTTAATTTCTAGTTAATAGCATTTTGTTTCTTCAAATGAAGTGGCCAAACTAATTCTACTGTAATTTATCCAACAATTCAGACTTCTTAGAATGCTTTCCATTCTCAGCCATGCAGTGCTCCTGGCAAAATGGTGGGGAAAAGAAAAGGAGGAACTCACAGGAAAAAGAAAAATAAGAAGAACTAGGATTTCCTGTAAGGGCTTTTGTAACAGAGTAGCACCTAACAAGATAATAATTTCTGTTTATCTAACAAAGGCCAAATCCCACCATGTCTTACGAGCATTCCCTGCAACTGAACCAAGTGAGTGCAACCAAGTCACACCATGAAACAAAACAAATGCATGTAGAATGAGAGGCTTATGAGATCAAACAGAAAGCTATTCAAATTAATATGGGATGAGGCAGGCGCCTGGTATGGGTAGGTATGACAGTGAACATAACTGCTTTTCATTTTTCTAACAAAAAAATACGTCTTGACATTGTAAAGCAGGATTCAATAAAGGAGACTGAGACTAATCCTGGAAAACAGGAATGGGAGGTAAAACCAGGACTTTTACCTGAAGTACAATCAGAGTAGCATGCATTCAGCTTTCCACTCAAAATTTAGAAAATAACCCAACCTCAAATCTCTGAAGGTTTATCATCTAAAAAAGTACTCCCCAACAGAGAGCATTGCACTTGCTTTCAGAGAGAGCACTGTCTTAATTTACAGCCTATTCAGTAACAGACATGTAAAGTTTAGGATCTACATTCTTACAAGACACCAGTGAAAATCCACCTTTGTTCATTTTTAGGAGATGCCTTTTTTTTCTCCCTCTACTCTGTGTCTGTTCTTTGTACAGAAAAATGAGTAGCATGTTTTCGTTTGATCAGTGCTCATCCACCCCTGCTTTGCTCTACAGACGCTGCCCCCCAGGTTCTGAGTAGAGGTGATCTCAAAGGGGAGCCAGGCAGAGCAAGGCATTCATCAAGGGAGTTGTGTGGGTGCTGGTCTGACAGGTACCCTGGTCAGCTGAATGCCACCTCTGCTGGAACCCTGGTCAGCAAATGGGCAGAGATGATCATGGCAAGAAGCATAACTCTTTTAAATCAGCATTTTAAAAGCTCACAGAACAAACTGAAGAAAACTCATCTGCCCATCAGCATCCCCAGTGCCACGAAACATATTTTTACTTGATAATGTTAATATTAACATTCTCTTGAGGGCTTCAAACTCAAGATGATTGTGGAAAGTGCTGAAGGCCTGAGAAAACATAAATCTCATTAAAATTGCAATTTTAGTTGTGAAGAAAGGTTCATTAATATGTGTTAGACTGTGAGTCAGCAATGCTGGCATCCTTGCTAACGCAACGAGGTGGTCTCAGCTCAGAAGCCTTAAATGTGGGAGCAAACAGCACTAGCAGAACACTGGCTCTGGAGTGTAAACATTTATCATCAAGAGAAACTAATCCTACTCCAAATTTTCTGGGCTTTCAGTCTTCTTATTGTTTGCAGCATTTACACAAAAATACTGGAAAAAAATTCTACAATAACGGGTAATGTGCAAACTACAGAGTCAAAATATTTCAGACAAGGAAAGTCATATCAAGGAAACACCAATTCCTCATGCTTTCAGAATATGTAAATATTTTAGACATAGAAAAACATTTAAATGCTCATAATTGCAATGGGTACTTATCCCCTGAGAGCTCAGTTGATTCAGGAACAGACAAATCAGCAGACACGCCTGCTCAAATGTAACTTAAAAAATAAGTGAGAACAGTAGCTATCATGGAAACAACATTATTTTACAACAGGTAAACACATCAGCCCCAAGAAAAGCCACACCAATAGAACAACTTCAGCACCTTAAATCAGGATTCACAAGCAGTCACAAGCTCCAAATTATCTACAAATTATGATTATCTGTCCCAGAATTACCCAGCCATCTTGCACATGAGCATGACCGATCTGGAACTCCTGATTTTTTAAAGCCAAACTTCTGTCTCAGCAGCAGAATTTAATCTCTCTTATTTATGGTTCTCCCAATTCCCCAAACAATTAGGTGGCAGTGGAAAGAGGGAGGCACTGACAGGCTGATGTCTCCCCCCATGCCACAGCATGTCAGGCACTCCTCCTTTCTGGCTCTCTGGAGTCAGGGTGGCGTCGCAAGGTCATCATGATTTGTAGCACCAGAGGATTGCAGAAGCCTCAGGCAATTGTCAGAAGCCTTGGCATCCTAGTAGAGCTCACTGAATTATTTCCAAATTTATTACTAAAGCAAACAGATGCCAAATAATCTCAGTGCCCACAGCCCAGAAAGGCAGAGAGGAGCGAATTAAGTTCAGAGAAGATGCAAAGTTTCTGTCTATGTGAGATGTCACCATCACAAACACAGGTTGATTTACTTTTTAGTGACCCAACTGCATCCTTTCAGTGCCTTTTTTACACTGAGGTGGGTCTAATGAAAAAAAACGCAAATATGCTCAAGTCCTTTAAGCCAACCAAAGTTCATTCCAGGCAATTCTCTTCCAAACTTCTCATATTTACCAAATGCAGCAATGCTGTGTACAGTGCTGCAGTAATAAAACTGACACCTTTTGCACTTTGCTGCTGGCACAGCTGTTGTGTCATCCCTTTGATATAACATATTCTCCCTGCCTACAATGTATCAAGTCTCTCCCACTGTTGTTATGGGCTTTTGCTCTTAAATGAGGAAACAAAGGACATCGGTGACTATTACCTGGTATGTTTGCTTTCTCAGTTATGAAGGAAGTTTTCCAATGTGGCTGCAGCAACTCTCTGCTCTCAGTAAGCCCAGCCCCACACGTTTTGAGCCAAACCCAAGTGTCATTCATGGCACTGAGGATCAGCCACAGCTGCCCAGAACAGCTCCTTCTCCTCCTCCCTCACCCCATGCTCTCTGATAGTGCTTGCCTCTTCCCTTTCCCTGCTACTCATTTGGAGAAATTAGTTCATTTTTAGCTCCACGTAATTTCAGAAACCTTTTCATTTGTCACACTCTGCTGGCAACAGAGTTTGCTCCTCTGTGGGAGCAGCAGGGAGCTGCACAGCTACTCACACAGGGGGTTCCAGGCTTGGCTGTTTTCTCCTAATCCAAGGCAAAACCACCCAAAACCTGCACATGCTCCCCATGCCCAGCCCAGCTGCTCATTCCCACCATGGACACCAGCCCTGCGAGCCCTCTGCTCTTTTCATTTGGCCACTCTGATCTCTGACTTTTCCTCCTAAAGGATTTTCCCAGCCAGGACACCTCTCTGTGCCTCTCCCCTGCCCATTGTGAAGTGGTTTTTCCTCAGTTCCCTGATCCAGGTCACTACATAGCTGCTCCCAGTGTGGAAAAGCCCCACTCAGATGCCAGAGGCAGGGTCTGAGCTGGAGGCTTTGGAGCTGCTCAGGACAGCTGAGGACGCTGGCCCAGCTCAGGGACACCCAGGAGCTGGACACAGAGCCCAGTGACTGCACATCCTGAACAGCCAGGACACACTCACCTGCTGGGGACACACCTGCAAAGGGCATTGTCTGCCCATAAAACTAAAAGGAAAAAATAATTTTTTTTTTTAAAACCCACTTTTTTTTCTCAATTTCATTCAATTAGGTGAGTGAACTCTAAATGCATCTGGACATGAGCACACCTCTTTATCAGGCAAAATAATTTGAGGGATATTTTCAAAACCTTATGAACAAAAGATAGGGATTTTTTGCAGGAACTAAGGATGGTTTTGGACATTTCTGCCTTCAGAAAGAAAAACATTTAAATAGAGTAGGAGGATAAGGGTCACATCCAGCCAAGGAAAGTATATGTAACGATACACGACTGCAGAAATCCCATGCACAAAAGAGAACAGTTCTGGTTCAAATGACAACCAGCCAAAAAAGGCGCTGCCCCCCCCCTAAACATACTAGAGAGAGCTTTAAAATTATTGAACAAAAAAAGAGCCAAGAAGAGGAGAGCAGGCTGCTATGATGGAACATGCAGGAATAATGATCTTAGGGAAGAGGTACCAGCTGTTCCCAAGGGATTAACAACTAAAGCAGAGCCAGAGTGACAGACAAGGAGCCAGGTATGATAAAGAAGATAGATGGAAAATTTCCAAGGTCTAATAATGGTAATCATGGTAATACTAACTTCTAAATTTTCAGAAAAAGCAACTCTAATTTTTTAGGACTTCTTAAGAAATCCACACTTGAATGCAAGTGATAGAAAACTTACACCAATCAATCATTTTCTACAACAGTTGGGAATGGAGCAACAAAAAAGCATTTAACTCATGGTTAAAAACTGAGAACTACAATCAGCCCACAAACCAGATCTGAATAATTTTTGAGGAGTTAAATCACTCAAACCTTAATCACAATTCATAATTCATGCTGAAATTTCTTTGAGTTTTGTGGCTGTCTCACTACACACCTAAAGCATCATATAACCTGTAGGAATTAGCAGTAAATAAACAAATGTATAAATAGTTGTTTGACATAAAGGATCAAAATTCTTTACAAGCATTTAGCCCTTGGATGGATGAGGCCAACATCTGATAAGATAGGAACACAAAAAAGAAAAGCAGAATTAAACACCAAATGGCAGAACACTTATAGGCACTACCATCTTTTTCCTTCTAAGAGGTCTTGAAAAAGAGAAGCCTGTTCCCATCTTGATTCTTTGGCCTGGTTCACAACATCACCACACTTCTTTTACTGTGATCAGGGAGGATTAAGGACCTCTGTGCAATTTATATCCACCTGGGTTCTCAAATTTAAGTAATAATATTTAATACTTTATTCACACATAATATCTGTGAAAAGAGATTAAACGTCATAGAAGTGGAAAGTCTTATTTCTGTGGCAGCACTGATGGTATTAGAAACCTCAGAGATGATGGTAACATCATTCTCCTCTGCAAGGGCTCACCAGTTTTTGTGCTATCAAGGACAAACAAATAAGGGAAACCAGGGGGAGTCCAGTTCCTAAGCAACGCTGTGTTTCTGTACCCCACTCAGGCTCTGGCAGAGGTTTATCTTGCTCCAGGCTCTGAAACAGGATACAAAAGGTCTGTGGTACTGTCTGGGATGCACAGTCCAGCTTCTGATGACTCCTTATTAAATCACACTCTTCTTGGGCTGTTATTACTAATGTGTATGATGAAAATAATTGCTTTCCCTTTTTTCAAGCCTTAGTGTTTCTCGTCTATCTACCCAACAGAGCCATCAGGACAGTTCATAGACCTTTCTGTGGCTGCACAATGCCAGGCAACAGGAAGCCCTGAATCAGAGGGAGGATCTCTGATGTGACTGCAATACAAAACGTAACAGCAACAAACAGCTTGGACAAAAACGCAAATTTTTGTCCTGCCAGTTGCTACATTTGGTGTTTGTTTCTCTGAACACTTCACCTGCAGCAAACAGAACTTCTCCTGCAACCAGAATTAGGCTAAATTGCACCACATGTGCACAGGAGAGCCGCCCAATACACCCTGGTTATAAACTCCTGTCCTCCTGTCAGCCCCTCGTGCATGACACTGTAGCACAACCTGTGGAAACAAGAATATCTGTCATCTGTTCAGGGATATATGGCATAACTAAAAACATCCAGGTAAGGGGGGGTTGGTGGAAATCACCTTTCCATAGTTATCCCTATGGTATTTGTTAGATGAGCCACAAAGCAGTGGCATAGACCACCAAAACATCACTGTTACAGGACAACAAACCAAACAAAAAATTGGTTTTCCCTAGCACAGAGACACACACAAAATGCATCCTCTGATTGCATAAAGCTCCATGGGCAATTTTGTAGAAGGATTATTTTGTCTTCTTGCAGTTGCCTAGTGATAATATTTGTCCATCTGCTGTAAAGGCACATTTCCATATCCAAAGGCACAGTATACATTGCCATGTGCTGGAAGGGATGCAGGATTCTTGCCTTGCAAATCAGCCCATTGATCATGATGAAAAATGGCAAAATGCCAATAGTTCATGCACTGAGACATCTCGAGGATTCACAGCTGAATAGCTATTAAAATAATAAACCTACCCTACTTCAAGTCATATTTAGAGCTAAGCAACACCAGACTAACAACTTTTTCAGCAGTACAATGTTCTTTATAAGTAATAAGCAATGTAAATTTTTGCAAGCTGAAGCATAAAGCCATAACTATACGAATAATCACTACATATAAAAGTAGACCTTTTGACCTCAGTACAGTTATTTCACTCAGAGGAATACTTTTCTTTATGAGGGGTTTATTTGTTCTGGCCCCAATTCTCCTAATGATGGTCTGCTATAATCATAAATGGATGTGGGGTTGATTTGAATGATTTCTTTTGCTCCTAAAATTGGTATTTACATCTGAGAATTAGTGCACAAAGTCTAAGTTGTTCCACTGTATGACTTTAACCACCAATAAAGGAGAAAATGCTCTTCAAACGAAATTTCTCCTATATATTTTACGTTTTAACAGCAGAACTACCCATTACTAAATGGAAATGATCACCTTACTGTTAGTCTAACCATTCACCAATTTGAGCAATTGAACAGATGTCATTAGTGAGCCTAGATTCACTCTGGTGAAAGCACACACACTCTATGAAACATAGACAGATGAAATTTCAATTCTTACCCTGGTTTTCAGGAGTCCCACATACTCCTGCCATTCTAACCTACATCAACAAAACTGTAGCATCCAGTTACAAATGATTAGCACCAAAGAAACACAGGTTTAACCTTTATGGAGATGTTTGCAGCATAGGCCAAGCACAGCACTCTCAGAGTTCACCACTAATGACTTCAACCCAGTCTAGATGAGCCAAACTTTCAAGCAGTTAAAACAATTTAGATTAGATGCTAATTTAGGTCTGGGCCTCTCCTGTGAACAGCTTGTGCCAGATTGAATATGGTGCTCTTGTGATATGGGATTACAGTCAAAAGAATTAAGCAGCAGCTACCTAATTAATTTCAGTTAGTGGTATTTAAAGACATGCAGCTGTATGCAAACCAGCTTCCCAGCACCAAGGAGTGCAATAACATTTCATTCACAAAGCTACTGAGTGCCCATAACGTGGCTGGTGCCACAGCCCTGCATTTGCCTATCTGAGCAGCACAGGCAGGTCCCTTGTCCCCTCCCTGGCACAGCGTGCCAGCACGTCCTGCTCTCTGCCCGGATCACTGCTGCAAGAGAAGCAGGCAGCATGGGCCAGAAACAACTGCAAGGACTAGGTAAAGGTATGAAAAATGTACTTTTCCAATTGCTCAATATTTTCCTTGCGAGAGCTGTGCAGCCCCTGTGGCCAGCACGGGTCTGACACGGCTCGGGTGGCTCAGCTGTCCCAGGGACAGGGACACAGGGACACAGGGACACAGGGACAGAGCCAACCCAGGGCCCTCCAGAGCAGGGTGCTGGGCACACCCACGGAACGGGCAGGTTGCCATGGTGCAGCTGCTGCAAAGGGATGACTGAACCTCCTGATAGCCCGTGGGGATTTTGCTGTAAGAAGCTTCTCCCTCTTTTTGCACATGGGTCCTGTGTTTAACTCTAGGGACTGTGGGACATCAGGGATGTGCTGCCAGCTGGGGACTGACTCTAAGAGAACCAGCTTTGCTGTCAGGTGGTCTGGAGAAAAGAATACCCAGTGTAGGAATGTGACGCCAAACAAAAAGGATCTGCTTTATGTATGCTCAGCCTGGTGTTAGTTTTGACACATCAGTGAAGAAAATGGAGAGCTGGGTGCTAAGTGCAGTTAAAATACTATTCTGGGTCAAACACCAAGGCCACCAGCCCAAATTCTCCTCCAGTCTTTCCCTGACCTCTCCATTTTCAAGTCATAATTGTATCACCTTCTTTCCTGAACAGGAAATTAAAAATCCATTAAAATTATTACCTATGTCAACAGTTTCCTGTATTTTTAATGCACATTAAAGATACTATAAAAATATACAAGGCTTGTAAAGGGTGGAACACTGAAATCGCGAGCAGAATCTCCACTGAAAACTGATACCAAGAGTTTGCTGCCTTTTTTAAAAATTTCAACATATTGCCACCAATTCTTTTTTCCTTTACATAAAAATACCACTGCAGAAAGTCAGTAGATCCCCTCTACCCTCTCAGAGGTGGCAAAATGTAAATGTTCAGAGATGTCTGGATCATTATTTTAAATGTCACCAAATCCAAACCTCAGCATTACAGGAGTTTTTAGCTAAATTCATGTTCCATACATGCCAAAACATTTGCCCTCTCATCAACCATTCTTTTCTATTTTGCTCTTAATTTACCAAGTTCTAAACTCACAGATGGCTTCAGTAAGTTTGGCTTACAGAGTAGGCAATACAGGAGAAAAATTACAGCAATGAACAATGTCTTTAACAAGTCACATTTAAGGAGATCAATAACATCTAACTTTTGAAAGAATGTAGTAAATCCTCTCGCCTCTCACAGTCACATACAGATAATCATGGCAATCTGAGCTTATTTGAATAAACTGAAAACATAAAACTGATAATGTAAATCACTAAAGCATATTCACTTTTGCTTTTACCAATTTTAAATAAGAAATTTTAGCCAATATTTTTTTCTGTAGAGTAGAATAAATAAGCAGTAGTTTTCACAAGTCAGTATAAATTTGATTTAAGGTAGCATACTAACATTAGTATAACTGCAGTGTAAATCCCTACAGTGCTTTACAAAAATAGGTTATTTCATACATTTTAAATTACTTATTAAGAGGGTAACAAAATGACACCAGTCAAATTTCTGTTTATATAAACACTGCTTTTACCTTGGTAGAACCAGATGAGTATAAAAAGCAATTTAATATTAAAAATTCAGGTCATTCTATAGCCATTTTATCATGCAAAAATTGTACAAGAAAGGAGACCACCAAATTAAAGCTAAACTCATAAATGGACATATGTATATGTCTGGAATCAAATATTTAACATTGCACACAATGGACATATCATGATAAAGAAATAACCATATGAAACTTGCCCTAGAAATATCTAGAAAGAAATTATTTTTCCAGCCATAAAATATGCTGGAGCATTATAAAATTCTTACTGAGTAAGAAAAGCAACATGGGGATTTCTGGAGCTACTGAATTTCCCTCCCATTTTCCAGGCTTAGAAACTTTCCACTTTCATTAAGTTTTAGTTAGGCAGTGTCAGTGGTTTAGTGCACCATGTGTTCCATCAGAAGCACCTGAATGTTAAATAACAGAGGCTGGGATTACACTTCCCTGCATACAAGATGTCTTCATTGGATTGAATAAGGAGCAGAGAATCTGACCACCCAGAGGAGAACTAAATTCACTTAATATATCCTCTGATGAGAGGGGGGAACAAGAAGAACTATGACTAACCAAAATACATGGCTTTATTGGAAATGTGCACATTGTGATGATTCCTTTAAAAATGGAATACCAATAAAAATGGCAGTGATGGTCTCTAATGTAACCTGTGATAGCAGATTACAGGTCTGCAGATGAAATTTTAGCCCAAGTGTCAAATGCTGTGTTTTCACAGCTCCAAGCAGTTTCTCCCCTCATTTCAGACTTTCAGTGAATACAAGGGTAACGTTGGAAGCTTGGCTTATACTGTATCCCAGTAACTTGGAAATATCCTCCTGGGAGGGGTGATAAGGTTATAGCTCTGCATTTCTGCTCTTCTCTTTCAATTAAGGTTTTTCACGTCACCAAAATATGTTTTACGTAAATGCAAATCAAGGATTTGTTACTGAGCTGCATTTGGTATTTATAAACTTCTGAGGAGCAGGCAGTGAGGCTCGTGGTTTATTGCTGCTTTAAGCCCATTGTAATCTGCAAAATATGATCGGTTATTGTGGCGGCTCCAAGTATTTAAAGCAAAATCCATTTTTCTTTGTCAACCACTTTGTGTGATATGAGATGTTAGACACACGGACTGAGTAATTTCCTCATTAGCCCAGCCAAGCACATACATCTTTCCCCATCCACTCCTTGAATTTATGTTATGAAAAGATACATATTTTGAAGCAAACCATTTTCTCTGCATGTTAAAAACAAAATGAAGTTGGAGACTGAGAAGGGGAGAAAGGGAACAGCTGAAAGTAATCTGAATCTCAGAATACATTTAAAGGGAAGAACAATGTTTACTTCTATTGGGAGATAAGCCATATTGAGCTTATCAAAAGACGGTCCTTGGATGCCACAATTTGCATGTGGCTTAAAGATAAAGAAACAATGCTGCTTTCTTCCACACTCTAATCCTTCAGATGGGCAGCTTTAAAATATCCCATTATTTAAATATGGATTTATGATCAGAAATCAGGTACATTTATTTTTTACAGCTAATTACGTTCAGAGTGATTAAGAAATCAGTGTATTACAGAGGATTTGGAAAATAAGTAGTGAAGTTTTAGGACTATTTCTGCAGTCCTGCTCACTGGGCTCATAGTCAGGATTACTGTACCCAACACAGTACTAAGCTAAACTTGACCCAGAGAGTTTTGCTGCATTCTATTTATTCAAAATTAATATAGTTTTAATTTCATTAACTGCAAGAAATGGCAATAATAATTCAGGAATTATATTTGTAACAATTCAAAGAGAAATCAAGGGTGTGTCAAAAAAGCAAAAGACTGAAATTCCAAGTACCAGATTTCCAGCCTCTCCAACACCTGAGTAACTTAAATACACAACTCATCCCTTTAAAACCACAAGACAGGTGCGTGCTTGACTAGGACCACATGCTTTTAGACAAATTGATTTATGTGAGCAGAGCTCACTCCTCTGACCACAGCCTGGGAGGAGACTGAGGGAAGATTTTTTTCCATCCAATCAGCCAATAGCCAGGTTTTCACTGGAAACACAGCCCAGGTCTCTCAGCCCCGCTCTGTTTTACTCTCAGTAACACACACAGCTGGGTCCTGCAGGGCACAGCTCCACCCAGGGAAACAGCCGTGCCAGACTGACCCTTCCCTCCCCAAACTGCAGCAGCACAGCCTGGCTGTGTCCTGGCCAAGCTGCAGCCACAGCAACACCATGCAAACTGCTGCAGGGAGGAGTGCTTTGCAAGACTCCCCTGCACTCTAACGTTCAGTCTTTGTTGTTCCACAAGACAAATCCCCATACAAAAATAATGCAATATTTCATTCAGATGTACTCCAAATTGTGTTTTAGGGGAACCGTAGCTTGTTATTTTTGAACATGTCAGAAGCAATAGAAATTTCAAAGCACAAAGTGTATAAGCAACATATACTAATGCCTGCTTGAGCTGCTCTGCAATATTTTATCTAGAGATCTGCCAAATTCTTTGCCTGAAATTCTGCTGAAGTTTGACGGTCACAAGTAGAATGGCTATTTTTGTATCCAACATGCACATTATCAGGAATAAAAAGACAAATCGTCAAGTGAATGGCACTGTTGTTACAAAGGCGGTATTTAAACAATTGGAGAACTTAGAAGCAAATAGAAGGCAACCAGCCAATTCCACATTGTTTCAAATGACATTTTCACAAACCTCCATTTTCCAATTATTTCGCATAACGTGCTCTGCTCTATGGGCTTGGATCTCCAGCGCAAGGCTGCAACACGAACTCCAGAGAGTGCTGGGAAAAGAGACTTCTTAGGCTATTTTGAAAAATGCTTTTTTTTTTTTAAAGTAACTGAAGCCAGAAGGACAATTTTCATGCATAAACACAGCTTTCTGGCTGTTTTTCACTGCTGTCAGGCAAACATTAGCTTTGCTCAGCATGGCATTTCCCTTCAGCTTTATTTTGTAACTTCCATTGCATACTGGAAATGGGGCTCACCAAGGAAAGTGTTTTTAAAAGGTCTACTGCTAAGGATAAACTAATTCATGAAAATTTGATCCACATGTTGAACATGCCACAGCATGATACCAATTACAATCTCACTTTCTATCCCATCTGCTTCTCCAAGTCTGGAAGTGCACATTCTCTCCCACTTTCACATGACACTGCCAATACACACAAACTCCATCACATCCAGTCCCTCAGGCACCCTGCATTTCTTTTTCTATACTGCAGTTAGCCCAGTATCTCATCTCTTTAAATGACTGTTTTAGACACCAACTGCCTCTAGATGCCCCATGCCCCTTGTCCTTGCTCCTGTCTCCAAGTGGTAGCACAAAACAGACTCTTTAGGATAAACTTCCTTCTGGTTCCAACAGGAAAAAGAGCAATGGAGCAAGAGCTCAACGATGATGATCTCCCCACATTTATGACCTCTTCTAAAGCCCTTTAAAACAAATCAAAAGATTCGTGTTTCATTTTATTTATTAAATAGTACCCATGGCAATGTATCTTTTGCCTACAGATGCTTGCTTTGGGGGGCGTCACTGAATATTGAGAAGTCTCACTTTTCACCTGTGAACATTTTCCCCTCTTGACCCAAAAGCTGCTGGAGGAGAGGAAAAAGAAATGATTGAATTAGCAGAAAGATGGTGTCTCTCCATGTTCCATTAATCATAAAGACACACATTTTATTAATCAAAATAAAGTGGTTTAAACTTTTGCTTGCAAAAACAGTGCTGCCACCTCCCCCACAGTCTCTCAGCCATCTCTGCCAGTGGCAGATGGGCTCAGAAACCTCTACAGAGCAGCCATCAAGAGCATGTGCAAAGATTTGCTCCAGAGGAACACAAGGGAAGGAGCTCTCTTCAGCAGCAGCTGTTCTAGAAACAGCCTCACCAGGTGACTGACAACAGCCTTATGTCATTTCAAATTTATCCACCACATTTTATACTTTCCCTACAGCTAACTTTTTGAAGGAAGATATACACTGATCATGCCTTCATCTGCTCTCATCTCGATCTCTATTGTTTAAAATTTAACTCGCTCATCTCTAACATGCACAGGCTCTGTCATCAACCACAGACTGCCTAGACATATGCTGTGTGACATGTCCAACCTGAGCACTTAATGCCAAAATCCCAAATCCTGCTGTATTGTGGTCAGAGGTTGTCCTGGTTGGCATCTCTCTGCCTTCAGGCATTCCACACTGTGTCCCACACCTTAACAGCTGGCAAACCAGATGTGAATTTGAGACAGTGTCAAGCATGTTCCTGTCAGAAGCACTGGAAGCTGGAATGCTTATTCTGGCTTCAGTGACCTGATCTGCCTCAATATTCCCTGGGAGACTTTTCCCTCCCACTGTGTGTGCACCATTATCTCTTGCCTGGAGCACTGTGACTAAGCTCTTGCATTTTTAGTGCCTCTTTGCTTTATGTCATGAAGACAGTTGTTTAATAAACAATATCACACAGACTTGTGGTCCGAGACAGGTAAACTTCTGGCAGTATAAAAATGTAACAAATCATTACATTTACATTATGGTAAGCTATTATGTATTCTTTGCAGCAAAGAAATTAAACTGACAGATATCAAAATCAGTATTGAGAGCAACAGCTTGAAAGAGAAAAAAGGGAAAAAAATAAAGAATGAGAAAAGAAAATCACCAGAGATTTAGGTTCAAATATTCCAAAATTTGCAGACACAACCAGCTGCAGCAAATGGGGTGTCCTGGGTGCTCCAGCCCAACACTGTGGCTCACCCAATTCAAACACTCTTACACTTTAACACGGGTGCAATACTTCAAGTCCTTCCCCATGGAGCTGTAACTGCCCTAAGGATACCCTTAAATAAGAATATCATTTACTGAGCAGCATCACCCAGGGAAACCAGGCTGACTGTAAGCACTGCACGCAGTTCCTTCCACAAACCTCAGCATTCCCTGCTCCATAATCCCCCACTCTCAGCACTAAAGGGACGAGCTCACTGTAAACACTCAGCTATTCATCCAGCCTGATAAAAGGCCTGCAGGCCACCTCCCCTGCTCATTCACAGACAGTAGCATGGTTTGCTGATTAAGTGTTTCCAGTCTCTGAGATGATGACTCTGGTTGCTGGAAGTGGTGATAGCCTCCCCAGGACATTACTGTGATTCAGAGCCTGCTTTGGCATAGACATCCATTTAATTATCCAAGGGCCATTTAGGAAAATGTTTTTGGTCTATATATGTAATGAATGAGCACTACACTGTGGTTATCCATACATCAATCAAGTGTGATTACAGGGGTGACTGCCACATTCTCCGACAATTTTTAGAAATTAGGAAATGAGAGAATAAATTTTCTTTAAATCCTCTTCTTTTCCCACCATCACTTAGGTAGATATCATTTTCATTATTCTGTAAATACCAGGTCTCCTCTCCTCTGTGGTCTCATCCTGTCTAATTATTACTGTCAGAAGACCTATTTTCGACCCTATACCTAAAAATTTCAGTAGAGAACCTAGGAAAAAAAATTGCTAAGCACCAGGCTTATTTTTCTGCTCAAGTATGAGACTGCAGATGACCATGAAATAATCATTCTAAGTGGACAGAAGCGAAAATATCTAAAGACCTGACTGTATATTTAAAATAATAATTTATTATGGTGCCATAGACATATAGACATAGGGTATATTAAGAAGGATTAGTTCAGAAGTATATTTAAAATTTCTATTTTAAAAGTACATCTCATTTCTCAAAGAGAATACACCACGGCCTCCCTTGCTTGAATACAATGAAATGTGGATGAGGATTCTCAGCAGGAAAGGCTTTTGAACAGGGCCAGGTTTTTACCTTCAAAAAAATGAGCAATTCTTGTTTCCACTGCCAATCCCATATTGCAGGGGAGTTGTGCTGAATACTCATCTCATCAGTCAATGCTTTGATACACCCTTGCACATATATTGAAGACAGAGCACCTCAAAATGTAATCACTGGAATATCATGACATACATGATAATTTAAGAGGTCCAAGTCTTCCACTTACTATCCTTTATTATAAAAGATGTTTGTCCTTGTTAAAGGCATTTAGCAGGGTGTAAAAAAATAACTATAATATTTAACACTGCACATTAACAACATGTCACTACAACTTTAATTTTTAGGCTGAAGTTTTTGCTGTTTCATACCCACTTCAAAACCAAAACCCAAACCCAGCCTTTTAGCCATTTCCCAGCACTAACTTGTTCTGAAGGTGCTAAGTCATTGGGGAAAAACATTATTAGATTGCAGTAACTTTTTACCACTTCTACTTGGACTGTACTTCACTGTACTTAGTTCCAGCTTTCTCCTACTGCTTACAGATTGGCCTGAATTCTATTTATCTACAGATATAAAAACTCACACATACCTACCTACATACTAAAAACATAGCTTATTGTTCCTGATTTTAATTATTTAGTAGAAATTCTTAAGGAAGCTTTAAAGGAATTATTTTCTTGCAGAACAGAAATGTTGAAGGAATCCTGATCCTGCAGGCACAGAAAACTGCATTTGAGTGCTCAATATATTCAGTAAGGCTTGAATGACTCATACAAGGACATGGCTGCAGAATGAATGTTTTTATTAATTATTTATTAATCTTCAGTGTTTCAGTGTCATACTGAGTTAGCATAACTTTCTGAATAAATTATTCAGCTTTTCACAGTTCAACCCAAGCACAGCACAGCTCAGAAGGGATGACAAAACTGTGACATATAGCACATTCCCACTAAACCCCTTCTCTCTTTGAGCTCTTGATATTTTAATCACTTTTCTACCCAGGGATGCACTCCTTAGCATTAGTGTAAATCAGAGGAATTCAGTCTCAAATACTACAGAAATTCAGCAGCTGTCCCAGTTGTTGGCACAACGACAAACCAAATGACCCACTGGGGGGACGAGGGGGTCCCAGCCCTGCCCTGCCCTCCCTGACAGCCTCGGGGACTGGGCAGAGCAGCCAGGCACCTCACCACCTGCAGGGAAGGGCTCCTCATGAGCCACTGTCTGGAGAACTGAGGCTGTGCCACTTTCGGCATTTGCCAAATTCATGTTTTCCACACTAGGTACTGCAGCTCTGAAGGATCTTGCATTGTTGTAAAAGGCCAGTTTAAAACCTTGCCAAGTTTATGGCCTAGGTGGTGGTGTACAGCCACAAATTCCAGAAGCTCACTGTGTATTGTGGTGCTTAAAAATAAGAGAGGGAACCATAAAATGTCAATGGCTGAGGAAAAAAATTAGCCGTAATGCAAACTAGATGAGAAGGTTTTTGAGCATTTCCTTCTGCAGAGTTACCCTCACTGGAGCAACCCCTCGGGCAAGGGGAGAGCAAACTGTGCCTCACTGGTTCCTGCAGCTCTGAGCTCCTGGCTGTGCCCAGCCTCCCACCCACAGCAGCTCACACAGGACTGGAGTGAGGCAGAAATGGCAACGCACCCTGAGCTGCTGAACAAGGCACCTCCATCCACCTCCTGCCAACATCATCAACCCCTGACTCACTCTGCAGAGGGAGGATTTGGTTCATCAGACAAATTGCTCCCCACAAAGGGATAAGGGTGTCCTGCTTGAAGGACTCCTGAGATCTGAGATCCTCATGGATGTTCCTGCAGCCTGGGATTTCTGTGCTTTGGGCACTTTACTCTGTTCAGCTCCTTTCCTTTGCCTCCTGCTACACGACAGAAAACAACCACCCAAACCAACCTCCAGCAAATCTCTATTGGCAAAGCAGAAAACCCAGATAAAGGGAGCAAGAGGCAACAACAAAAAAAAAAAATCAAAAAACCAAACCAACTTCCTAATGGATTATAAATTATAGAAAGAACATTCTTTGCTATGTAATTAATGGAAATTTACTATTTTTAAGCTTCCTAAGGGAAATTTTCCATGTCAAATCAATTTGTAGGTAGGACCCAAGAGGCAGAAAATCACAACTGTTTGAGTATGCTTCTTCATTACACTGTTGCTGGGGGTTTAATTTTCAGTCACGTTCTTTGGTGACTTTGATCTTTGATGACAGTGTTAACTCTATTTGGTTCTCAGCACTGCATTGATTTTAAAAAGCCTTTTGAGATACCCTCACTAATTATTTCAGTGGAAGTTTAATTAAATCTTGTCACACAGGAATAAGCTTCTTCTTGGAATAGCTGCTAAACATTATACAGCATGTAATTGGAGAAAAAAGGAGGATGGATAATTATAGTTGGACAGACAAGCACATGAAGAAAAAGCAGAAAGTTATTTCTAAATATGAATTTAAGTGCAAGTGTCTGTGAACCTTCTCAGCCTCTTTTGTGCACAGAAGTAGTGACTCCTTGCACTTGTTCTGTTTTTCATCCATATATTTCTATATCAGCATTTCCATTCCCAGATCTCATCCTAATTTCTGCAATAGAGGCAACTTTGAAATATATGAATTTCACAAGATTCCTATTGGAAAGGAATTATTAACATTTAGTCAAGAATACTTTAGGAGTGGATATTTTCCTTCAGATAACTGGTCTGCTCATGTTTATTTAACAATGCAACAAAAGAAAAGTTGTAAGGATTTATTTTTCATTGAATTCTTTTGCCCACAATTACTTGCTGTTGACCTGTATCCTCCTTTTATTTTCCATATGGAGTCCCATACGTTCGTAAATAAAGGATATTAGATTGTAGCAGGGATTGAACTTATTCCTCAGCCAGATATACATGCACAAAAATGGGGCCTGTTATTTCTTTTTGTAAAAGATTTCACTGTCTTTCTATTTCCTTCTGATTCTTTGATTCCCTAGAGCAATAAGTCTTACTACAGGTATTTCACCCAGCTCTAATGTTGAACGTCACATGTATATATTTCATACTGAGCCAGCAGCTAGTCTAGTATGTTCCACTTGGAAAACTCAGCAAAAAAAGAAATAAATCTATATGCCTAAGGTTAAGCACAAACTTTTGGCAAGCCAATATATTATCATATTAACTGATACATATATGGCATTCATACATAAATACCATATTTTTATGATGATACTAATATTTCTTTTTGGGGGAAAACAAAGTTAACCTAATTTTGAATGAGCTTTAAGAGCAGAAGAATTTGTTTGGAAGGTGTATCAATCACAACAAAACAGGAAAAAGTAAAATTAAAGCTTAATGGCAAATGAAATGAAACAGCAAAATGTATTCATTTCCTAATCTGAATTCTGTGAACTGCAAGTTCCCTAGAGATTGAATAAAAGCCTCAAGAGGTTTGTATGATAAACAAAAATGGTCAAATTGGACTCAACAGAATCTCACCTTCTGTTTTGAGGGCGAGGGTAACAGCAGCCAACAAAGGGAAGAGCTGAACAGCAAAGCCAGACCTTGGTCTATGATCTAAGAAACCCCATAAGGGAAATCAAGGGCTTGAGCAAGGCATTACTTCTAATCTCAATAATACATCTACAACACGGCTGGAACATTCAAGAACAGGAATTTGTTTTCCAGCCCTTGAACAAATGAGTGTGGCCATCTGGAGAGATTGTTCTTAATCCAAATGGGCTTGAAAGTCTCTGAGAATAAACACTCCTGCCTGGAAATTAAGAATAAAATCTGTCATTTGCACTTCTTTGACACCTTTCTCAGGTCTAGAAGAAGCCTCACAGGGCAAAGTTTGTTTCTTGTTTAAGGAGCTAAAAAAAACAGCACTTCCTTATGTTGCTTCAGAAGCATTCCAATAAATATAGGACTTGGATCCCCCTGTACAAAGATGTGGGGCTCTCTGAATCCATTCCCAGCAGGGGTTTAATTTTCAGGTTCCAGAGAACTTCATCATTCTCTTCCTCAATATGCTGCACAGTGGGTTTTCCCTCTGTGCATTATTTTAATGTTAATTACTATCTCATGTTCTTACTATAGGCCTCTCACCTCTGAAATAAGTCTAATAAATCCTTTAAAATTCATCACCTCTAAAGCAATATCCAAACTTTTCTGTCAAATTCATCCTACCTGACAGAGCTTCCAGCAGGATGTCCACTTTGGCTAAACTCAGTAGCAAACCCTTCAGAGCAGTTGGCCTCTGTGTCTAATCACTCCCAGTGGATTTTCACATCATAATAACAGAATTCAGTTGTTTTATTTCAAAGTAAAGAGTCAGACCACGGATCTCTCCTCTGACAGGTTTACTTTGCCCACAGGTTGTGTTCATGCACTTGCAGGGATGAGAGGCTGATCCTGCAGAACCCAGCTCCAACACCTCCAGGAGGCCAAGTCCCACTGGCCATCACTGCAGCCTAACAGGGATGGTGTTAGTGCAGTCATTACTGGAGTGATGAATGTCAGGGGATGACCCATGGATCACCTGCCCTTCTGCCACCAGGATCAGCAGACACACTGAAGTTACTGATTAGGTCAGCAGCACAGCTCCAGGCTGGGGAATCTAAATCATCCTTTATTCTCTTTGGAGCTTCCCACAGGTTAATCTGTCCAGGCTGGGGCTGAAGCATCCTCCAAACACATGCTGTAGCTGTACTCACAAGAGTTTCCTTGAATTGTTTTTTTTCCCAGTTTCCTTTGCAGTAAGAGCCTGGCTGATCCCAAGAGCTCAGTGTGCCCCTTAACTGAGGATGCTGAGCAGAGCCCTCTCCCAACCTGAACCCTGTCCTGCTGCCAGGGCAGCCCCAACAAAGCCATGTGCTGTGTCTTTGCCCAATCACCAATGTACAGAAAGTGCCACCACGGTGTATTTACACACTCCCCTCCTGAGGTCAGGAGTCCCATGCTGGATGTCCCTGGGGTAACACCTACATTTGCAGTTGTGGGCACTGGAATTCAAAGATGTCAGTAACTCTTCAGGGGAAATAGTTAAAATAACTCTACAGAAGAACAGAAAAGAGAACATTGTTTTTTCTGCTCTTAGCCATGTTCAACCAAAATAACTCTGGGTGTTACCTTGTTTAAAAAATAAAAGCATAATATTTCAGTATTTGCAGAATGTATGATCCTCAAATAGTGTCTCTCTCCTTGCATAAGCTTAGCAAAATGATGGAACCAGATATCACTCCTGTTCTGACTCTGAAGTACAGTATAATTTATGTGTTTGTAAAGTTTCTAACCTCTCTGAGACTTAACAAAGTCATTCAGGCATTCCTTAACAAAAAAAAACAAAAAAACCCAAAAAAACCCCAAAACAAAAAACAAAATAAAATTAAAAAAAAAAAAAACAACAACAACACAAAACAAAAAACTACCAAACCAGAACAGTAATGGGAAGATAAAACCACCCCAAAGTAAACAGTTCAACCAAATCAAATATGAAAGGGAAGAAAAGTGTGCAGACCTCTATTATGGAGACTGATTATCAGCAAATGTATAAGCAATTAGAAAAGTCCTTCATCTTGACCTGATTAGGAAACAATGCAGACCTCTGTAGAAATAATGCCAGAAGGGATTTTCCTGCAAGGCTCTGAGGGAACAGCAGGCAGTGACCCTTCACAAAGTGTTTGTTTGACTTCACACATAGTGAAAAACAACAGTCCCTGCAACATAATTTCTGATTTCTCTGCTACACTGTTTGAGACCTCCAGAAGGACACTCAGCATTTTGTTGTGCTGAGCAGTAAACAACCCCTGCACACAGCAGGAACATGTGCAAAGCAAACTCCACCTGCATGTTCCTCTCCAAATTGCCAGAGGCTGTTAGAACAACTGCGTCTCATTTTTTAAAAAGAAAAAAATAAACCCACAGGAAAATTGCATCATTTTCTAGAAGTTGCTGAAGCTCCACATAAAGAGGAAGTACCATCTGATGTACTGTCAAAAACTAAAATTAAACTCACATTTAACATGGCAGTAACAAAGCAGGCAGCCAGTTTGTTCTCTGCAGACATTTTTGAGTTATAAGCTAATTCAGGTATTCCAGCCCCTGCTCCTGGCTATGTTATCCCTACAAGTTCTGATTTGTCACGGATGTATCCCACCAAGAGCAGCCACAGTCATTTCTGAAAACATTTTACCCAGTGTCTGGGGATAGAATAAGAAAAATACATAGCGTGTAGTTCACAAAAAATTAAATTTCTTTTTAAAAGAAAATTTGCATAACAAAGTGTTCATATTGAAGAGTTCTATGATATTGTAGAATTAAAAGACGAATAAATAGATTTCACATTGATCAATTCTGTTGTTCACAGAATTGCCCAAAGCTCCTTTGGAGAACTGAGTAATAACTTATTCTCCCATTAAGTAAATTCTATCCTAATGCTAAAGGTAAATTTTTGCAGGAGATGGCAAAAGAGTCTGGAATAGCCTCTGCAATCTGTGAGAGTGTGATATCATGATATGGAAAACAAGAATCGTGATAGATCAGTCACCTACACCCAGAATAGAGTTTCTTAATTTCTGTTAAATAACACAAGAAATACACTCACAGAAATGCAGAGCCTAGCACGTACTTTTAAAAGAAGTGTTTTGTAATCATTCATTTTGTTACTTAAAGACTATTCTAAGGGGATTTTCAGTCTACTGTCTCCCTTTCGAAAGAATTTTTTAGGCAAAAATCTGCTAACTATTGTACGGTCACAAATTGTATAATATTAGCAAGGGAAAATGTAGCTAAGGGCAATATTTGTTATCTGTATGATTCTGTCAACTATATGGCTTACAAAAGAGAAGAGAGACTCCTACCTCTGTTATCTGTGAATTCTACTGAATTTCACAGAACCGTGCAAGGACAGGTCTTTATTACTAATAACAAAATGAAATTATAGAATTATCTGGGTTGAAAAAGACTTCAAAGATCATCAACAGCTAACTTATTTTTTAAAGTTCAGCTGGGCAGTTGCTGGCCTGCAGCAACAGCAGAGATAATTATGGTAAAGATAAAGAATTCCATCTAAACCAACTGTATTGTTCTTAGAAGCATAGAATGATTTCTTTCGGAAAAGAGCTCTAAGAGCCTCAAATCAACCATGAACTGCCACATCCACCACTAAACCCTGCCTCCTGATGCCTCCAGTCATGGTGACTCCACCACTGCCTTGGGCAGCTCCTTGGGGAAGAAATGTCCCCTGATACCCACTCCAATCTTCACTCATCCACCCCAGCCCACTCCAGCACAGCCTGAGGCCATTCCCTCTCATCCCATTGCTCGTTCCCTGGGAGCAAAGCCTGAGCCCACCTGGCCCCAGCCTCCTGTCCCAGAGTTGGATTGAAGTTTATCCTTTCCTCCAGGACAAACTGCCCCAGCTCCCTCAGCTGCTGCTCACCAGGTTTGTGCTTCCATTTAAAATTATTTCATTGCCAATCTTTCTACACATTTGTGTCTTCCACAACTAAAGCAGAGCATGGTACCACTCGGGAAAAGCAAAACCCCCAAATCTTTGTAACTGAGATGTTCTGTGGGAAACCAAAGATGTTTTGAAGGAGAAATGTCTGAGGAAGAGTCTGTGCCAGAATCCTTCCCTGGACATTGTAGCTCAGTTGCATCTAGACTCATCTGTGATTACTGAATTAGAAATAGATTTACTGCTCATTTACCACAATGGGGTGGTGTTTGGGTCTTTGTTTTTCCAGAAACTGTTTAGCCATAACTAACTTCCACATTAACTGAAATATCAATTTTATGTGAAAAAATTATAGCAGCTCCTCGCACAGTAAATTTCTTAGGAGAATCAGTTATTTGCCCAAAAAAGAATTAAGAAAGAATACACACCTATTTTATAGAAGCAGAAAACATTAGGAACATAGTTTATAGTCATATTCATTGTGTCTCAGAGTTAACCTCAGGGTATGTTGAACTGAGGGACACTTTATGTGAAATCAATGCCTGTTGTGTATACACAGGCCTTTTCAAATATTAGTGTGCAGATTGACATGTGTTTTAATGGAGATGTGACTTACTGCCTGCAGCCAGCCTTAATACTATTGAAAAATGTGATTATATTTGTACTAATGGTGTTCCTATGCTGCAGCTATGGGCTTGTAATCTCAAAGCTGTCATGTCCCAAGAGCATAGCCTCGTACAGATGGAATTACCAGGGGCTGATACTCAGTTAATACTCCTCTACAAATTAGGATGAGAGCCCTGACACCTCTGTCCTGCTGCAGCCACTGGAGTGTAAATCCTCTGCTCACACAGGCACTGCAGGGCAGCGAGTACTTTGCAGAAATAATTAATTGTCATAATTGTTACTACTATATTCAGTAAATTCAGCCACACCAAAAGCCACTAAAGACAGGTTGTGTGGTAATGCTTCAGAGAAAAATCCTTGTTAGCAGACTAAATGCCAACACCAAAACCATTAAAAACCCCTTTAAACCCAGCCTACACTCTCGGCTCCACAGCCTGCTGCCCTTTCCAATGCAAGCAAGAACTGGGTGCTTAATGGATTTAGTAATCTGTAGGATAAACTAATTAAACCCAGATAAGTACTGAAGAAGAATCTTAAATCAGAAAAAAGGTTGAATGAGGTTAAGCACGAATTCAAAGGTCAATACTCAGGCTTACAGATACAGATGCTCAATCAGGACATTAATTAATGCAACTTTTTTTTTTTTTTTTTTTTTACACAGCTGTAGAAACAAACACATACTTGTTAATGAAGAGGCAGGGGCTGATCCTCGGTGGTGCTGAATATTCTCAGATGCCCTGAAAGGGATGGTGTGAAATAGCGATCTGTGATATACTGAGGAAAATCTATTTTGCAAACCCTGAATTGCCCACAATACTCTTTATAATGTGTACAAACTTCCACATGTTTTGTGTTAAAAAACACAGAGGATCAGTGCAGAACACAAAGATGTGCTTGTGCTGCTATTTCTCTGTCTCATTTGCTTATTTGGGGCACGCTTAGTCATAATTAAACAATATTGAAGGGATGTTTAAACTATTTCTGTATGGATTTGCCCAGAGGGCTCTCAGCAAACTATCTCTTCCTGTTCAAACGAGCAAAACAATTCAAGAGTTTTCACCAGACATGCACATTTTAACTGTCTTTTAATGACAGAATAATGAATATTTTATGGCTGCAGCTTCTGCTTAAAATGAGATTTTTTTATTGATGTTGGGATTGTCCTGGAATGGTTCCATTTCAAAGCTGGTAGGATTATAATAAGGTATTTTTCTAAATATTTGGTACTTTTTCTGATTATTCTGATAGGTACAATTTTCTCGTAGCTGAATATGCCAATCATTAAAATTACTCAGTTGTAAAGTAAATAGATCTGTTTGATCAAAAATGCAGTGTAACAAATTATGAATCTTTTAAAAATTGTTTTTCAAATGTGTATTCACATCTTTGAACATACTTTTAAAATACACATTACAACAGAACCAGCAGACTTGTATTTTGAATAACAATTTTTGTTAGTTTTACACATGAAAACTTAGGTCTATGCCACAGAAAAAAAACAAGAGAATTTTATCATGTCAATGTACAGAAAAGATCCTGCATTAAACAACAGCAGTGCTGGCCATCTGGAAATAAATGTACAACCTCTATAAATCTCTCTAATTTGGGAAATGGGTGAGTTCTAGACATTGGGGGGTTTCTCTTAAGAATACCACGTTCTCACAGTTTTGCAAGCAGACACAGACGTGTGTCTGTCAGGATTAGCAGAGAGGAGATGGGGAGGCTCTCTGAGTGCCTGAGCAGGCCATGCAGAGGGGACCAACCCTCTGGGACTGTGCTGGGGGCCAGGGACCCCCAAGGCACTGGTGCTGCTCAGCTTGGTGTGCGCCAGCTCCAGCTCCAGCTCTGTCCTGGAGACCCCAAAGAGAGTGAACAGCTCATACCACACCTAAAACCCAAAGGACCTGGTGAGAAAAAGGGGTCACAGAAACGTGCACCTGACAGATGAATTGCTATTACCTGGCCACCAAATTGGATGTGGGCAAGGGTCACTAAGAGCTTTGATCTCAGCACACCAACGTGGTCACTAAATACCACTTACAGCAGCAGTCATTTCCTGGACAACAGCAGGGCAATGTGACCCTTGTTAAAACTACCCCATCAATTGGAAATCACTACTATGGTTATGTGGTTATGATTATTAAGATAATTAAAATAAAACAAGTTAGTAAAAGATCCCATCAAGTTTGACCTCGAATAATTAGGTTTCTAATGCATAGTAAGGTCAGTAATAAGCTACCATGAAAACAGAAATTCAGATTTTTTTCTTGCAGGCAGAGTTTAAAGGAAACACATTGCTTTTCCAGTGTATTTAATTTTCAATATGGAGTCTGCAATGAGCTGCTAATAATCATGCACTATGCCATCAGGGTTTTACACCTATTTACATATAAATAGTTCAGACCTGACTTGGCTACCAACAGTGGTTAATTTAATTTATTGTCCTTTGGCAAGTGAATAGTCATTGGTTTTCTAGCACTTTTAACCTTAGCAAACCCTTGGGAAATAAAAATTAGATTGAAAGAAAATTACTACTGGTGGAGAACAGCAAGAAAGTGACAGTAGTATATATAAACCTCAGGCAGCAGCAGAATAAAGTGTCATATTATTGTATGCTGTCTTCTAAAGTTCAATATTGCTTTCTTGATTTACACTTCTGTAATTTTTTCCAAGTAAGTCTTCTTGCTTTGGGGACTTTTGCATGTAACTTCATGTTTTTCAGCCAGCAAGAGGGATTAACCAATTTACCATTAAAAAACAAATCAGAACTCATAAGCATAAGGCATCAACGTGCAACCAACAACAGCCAAATAAGGTGACAGCTACTGAGCGCTAATGCCTGAGTATCTGAGAGACTCTGTCTGATCATCTCTCCTGTACCAGTGTAGGAGAACATCTCTGAAGGGCCCAGATGAGGAAATCCAGAGCCCTGCAGCGTTGCTTCCCTCCTGGCACAGGCTCCTGCCTCCCCCGGGGTGCCAAGTGCCCTGCTGAGGTGAAACTGCACTGCCACGAGGAGCACTGAACAGGAGCAACATGAACTGCACCATCCCCACAACAAACAGTCTGGGGAAAAAATTACAGTTTGGAATTTCTGACAGCTTGGATGTACATGACACTGCTGCACAATTTGTTTTCCAGAGTTAAAAAAGTGAATTATCTCAGATGGCAAGGAAATTAGAGGTTTGTTTTGTGAAGCTCTGTTGTCAGAGCCAAACGTATCTGAACTCCACAAACATGGCAGCAGATTTAGAAAATGGGAAGTCCTGAAATGTGGAAAAAAATTAATACAATTTTTATGTCAATACATTTTAAGTAAAATATTTTTATGTCAATATATTTTTTGCGAAGTATTTTTATGCCACAAGTGTGTTACCAGCAATGGGTTCTTTTTCATCCCACAGGAGATTTTTGTTTAAAAAAAGAAAATCAGTAACCATTGTTCAAGAAAATAAATTCTGTTTTCATCTTGGAAGTGATTTCCTTTTCTGCACTTCTCCAAAATCATATTTTGCTTCTCAGTCACCTTCAGATAATAATTTCCAAAAATAAACTTTTATATCGCTGATGTTAAAAGCACAAATGTATTGTAAGAACCAGCTCAAATGAACCAGTATTGTGTGCATTGACATGATCCTTACTGGTTTGTTTCAGGTGCTGTCAGCTATTTTAGCAGAGGATGAGTCACTGTGTGAAATGCAAATCCTGTTTCATTTCTCATCAGTCATGATTCACCCTGAAATGTAGAAGATTTTAGCAAGTTGGTATATTATGCATTAGGTACTTGGGCTATTTGCTCCAGTAATGCAGAATCACTTTATCCCTCAACTTTAAGGGATTAAAACCCTTTGTGAAACAAAAGAACGTGAACAGTTTGTTCCCTTTTTACTGGTAGGGCTGTGTCAGAGATCTCACTCCAAGAGATGTTTAGGGTAGGTGCAAGTGTTTCACCAGGAGGAAATGTGCCTTCCAGGGAAGCCAAACCCCAGCCCAGCCTCCAGCCTGCTGCAGCTCAGGGCCTTTGGGCAATTGTCACATTTTCAAATACAGCCTCCCAGATGGATTATGCCCACCCTGCTGTCACTGCTCAGCATGGGGCACTCTGCTTTGCTGCTCAGCAGGGCTCCAGCCTGTGCTGCTGCAGTCTGACTGTGCCCTGCATCCAAAAGGTTCTACCTTACAGCCAGCTTGGCAATACCCACCCTGGGATCAAAGCATTGCCTTTACTGTGGTACTGGCAAAATGGACCAGTAAAACTGGTCCAGCTCCTCTGTTGACATTTGAATGGTTTTTGACTGAACATTTCCACCAAATCAACAGCTTTTCAGAAAATAAACATCTTCAACATAAAGAAAATCTTGCTTTGGGAAATCAAATTATTCCGTTATTTCTCCTGAAGCTAATGTGGTAGTGACCTGTTGTTGAACCAAATTTATATGCTTAATCCATGATCACCCAGTGCAGCAAATATGACTCTCATGAGCACCAGAGAATGTGGTACTTCAGGCAACAGAATTTGTTAAATTAACTTAAGAATAACTTTAATTTAATATAAAATAAAATTTTCCTTGAATGGTAAATAGTGACATTTCCTTATCTATTTTTAAATATTTTAGTTCTATTAGGGGAAATAATCATTAACTTTCAATCTTTTCAAACTATTTGGGCTGAAATTTTTCATAGAAAAGAAATTGTACATCCTGGTGAACATTTTGAAAAGGAAGTTAGGATTCCAATCCTACTGAAAGTAGCTGAGGTAATCACTTGTGCCACTTTTTACTGAAGAGCCCATTACATACAGGGGTTTGACTGCAGCATTTTGTTAGCAGATAGGAGTCCTGTTACCAGTTTGGCCTTGGTACAAATGGTATGAACCACAGCAGCTTCCAAATGCAAGATTTACTACAAATTAGGATCTGAATGGAATGAGTCAAACAGCAGACAGAGAGGATTATGAGTCTGTGGCTATATTCTGACATATATTGGATTATTAGGATTTGCATTCATTAGGAAAGTTAGACTGGCATTTGCATGAACGTGATATATTGTGAAGTTATGGAAGTCCTGTAGGTAATAGGAGAGGGGGAGTTATAAGCTGCCTTTTCTGATGAGCAGCTGTAGGTTTTGCACATTTGCCCACTTTGCTGGTGGTTTGTTATGACCAGCACAGCTCTGATCCTCCACACACCCTCTGCTCCTGTTTGACACTGATGGGGTTTAACTGTGGGGGCTCCCTGCACAGTACCTGGTAAAAAATAACCCCTGTGGTAACTAAAGGTTTTCATAAAATACATTGAGGGTCAAATCAGAGCTTCAGCTAACATCCTGTGTAAAATACAATTCATATTGAGGTGCATAGGTTGCACCTCAGTAATGACAGGCAAGGCTGTAAGGTGGAGATGTGATCTGCACTCTGTTACAAGTGATGAAATCAGTGACTCAAAAAATCAGAATCTGTAGGAGAAAAGAGTCCTGCCTCTCTCTTTATCTATTAATTTGCTTTCTACATATTTGGATAGCCCATGACAGTTACTTAAGTGGCTCCTGAAGTCCTGTAGCCTGAAGGCTGCAAGCATCTTTAAGTTTGATTTGCACATAACAGAATTCAAAATCTTTCAAGATCATTAGGATCTCAAATACATTAGTCTTCAAATTGAATTCTTATTAGGATGATTTATAGCCTTGAACATCCTCTCACCCCTACTGAGGGTGGCATGGCAGGCAGGTAGACTCAGAGTTCCTCAGAGAAAGGAAGTGCTGAGGAACAGCTGAGCTGTGTGTCCTGCCTGAGCACTGGAGCTGGAGCACGTGTGGTGGAGCTGAAACAATGCAGATGAAACAGCACAATGCCAGGGGAAAGCAGAGAAAACAGAAAACTGCAGCCAAGTTCTGGGGAAGGATGAACACAGGATTATACTGCTTAATTCCTTTTTTAAGACAGGTGAATAATAAATTCTTATTGGTGAAATGCTGCTCTTTTAACCTTCAATATTTAAAGGATTTATGAAGGCTTATTATTAGGGACTGCACTGATGGAGTCCTCGTGGGCCCACTCTCCATCAGCCCATCTCCCCATGTGGACATTTTCACTTTCTTTTCTTTCAAAGTTAGTAAAATAATGAAATAATAGAATCCCCATTTGCTCTATCAAGCTAAAGAAATAATTAACTGTGGGAGCGAGAGGTAAGAAGAAAGAAACCTCAAGCTTAAGCTCTTTGGCAGAGAGAAGCAGAACTATTATCAGCATTAACATAGAGAGATCAGAAGCTTCAATATGAAGGTATTAAAAATGCACACAATATTGATCAACAGGTTTACCATAATTATATAGTAGAAGCTAATTCAGCCAACTGTGTTTTCAGACTTTCTGGGTGATGTACGTCCCAGCTCATGAAATACAGACTGATAGTATGAGTCCTGACTGACAGCTTCATTTGAGTAATTTGCGACAGCACACTGACATTTTATTAAAGCTCACTAGAAGACACACTGAAATCAGTGGGGGAGACTCTTGCTTTCAGCAGGCTTTGGATAAAGTAATAGGTGTTATTTCTGATAAGATGGTGGGAGACCCTGTAAAATCCACAGCAGCAGCTCCCAAATTTCCAGTAAATGAAAATGAGTGGGAGTTGTGCACCTGAGTCTCCCTTTGAGCTTTTGAATGCTCCTGTTCTTTATAACACTAAACACTTGTCAGCGTGGCATGTCAGGGGAGAAGTATGCAAGACGCTTCACCTCTTCTCTGATACATCTCCCCCAGGTAATTTTACCCCCTCATGTTCTCTTCATTTTCCTACTCAAGTTCCCTTTCTCAGTCAAGAGTTTTCCCCAGTCCCTCCTCCCACCTTATCGTCCCTGTGGAGCTCTTTGTTACTGTTTCCATCAGTGGATCCAGGAGTTATTGCCCTATGACGCAAGATAAAGTTCCCCTCTCTATCATTCTCAGTTCCCAGACTCTCCTTGCCAGTCTGTTCAGCTCTTAGCATGTGGTATTGCCTATTCTGATTTTGAGTCAGAAAGTGAATCCCTGAGAGCAGAGGAGACAGGCTCTAATCCAGTGCTTTGTCCACCCATACATCAGCCTAGAGCACCTAATAAAAAAATTATTAAAGGGAAGAGATTTGGGGTCCCCTAGTCTTGGGCAGAAATTTGCAGAGCTGGTGCATCTTTTCTAACCTGTAAGAGCCATGAAACCCTGGGGCAGAGTATCAAGGACCAGAGCAGCCCCAGGGTCTCTTCAACCTCTCCCCCTCCCCTGGAGTTTGGCTGCTCGTGCCCAAGGCAGCTTGGATGTGGGGCAGCTGTGCAGCTTTGGTCTGACTGACGTGTGAGAGTAGCTGTGAGAAGCTCTGGTTGTCCCCAGCAGCCCGTGGGATGTGTCCCATCTGTGTGCCAGGGCCTGCCCCTGGGCACAGCCCAGCCTGGCCCCAGCTCAGCCCCAGCTCAGCTCTGACAGCAGCTGAACACTCACAGCAGCACTGCACAAGCATCACCTGTCAGAGACTGGACCCATTCAGGCACTTGGCAAAAGGAATGTCCCTAACAGCCTTCAGCCATTCAAGCCCATGGCCCAGAGAGCCAGAGAGCTCCAAGATGTGTCGACAGATCCTTTCAAGAATGCCAAACAATGCATTTTTCTCTCCTGTTCAATTCTTGGGTCTTCACAGCAGTGAGTACAATAAAACAAATAAAATAACCAGCCTGTATGGTTCCAGTTTGCACAGTTTAACTATCAGGAAGGGAGGACTTGACAACAGGGAACAGAACAGCACAAGGTATGGGCTGTATACAAAACCAAGAATCTGTAATAGTTTTTCATTCCTATTTGGTTCACATTTCTGTTTACAGGTATTACAACATTTTATGCTTTTTCTTTATGAAGTTATTGGCCAGACTCACCTTTTGTTCCCCTTTATATTGCAGATATGTGGTCCTGATCTGTACATTCTCCATCTCCTTGTGGCTAACAGTGATGCAGAAGTGCCATGGTTCCTTTCGTTTAAACCAACCCCAAGGCAGAACTTACATGCTGAACCAGACCCAAAGGCCACTGAAATCAAAAGAAATATTCTGATCAGTCCCAGTGAGATCTGAATCAGTCTAGTAAAGAACACTTTGCATAGAAGATAGCACAGGATTCACTCTCCTATCAAAGAGGCATTCCAAAGCACATTTGTTATTAATTCTGCTTCCTCCTTAATCCCATCCTAAATAGTTCCAGCTTCACTTCATTCTCTCCTTGAAAAGTTAAAACTTCCAGAGGTTTTGAAGACACCCTTTGTCAAAGGATTACTGGAGGCACCAGTGGAAATTCAGGCATCATTAATTAGACAAGGAGAATGAATTCCTATAAAAATTGCCCATCTGTGAGTGTTAATTTAGAAGCAAGTAGTTATTTTTCTCTGCTGGAAAGGTATATTGAGAGCAAGCTGAGAAAATAAAACACAAAAGAAAACAAGACAGGAAAAACAGTATGAATCTTATCAGTAGAAAATGTTAATTACATTATAAAGCCCTTAGACACCTAAGCTTCTGTGTACAATGGAAATAGAAACCAAATAGAATAGTGTGAATTATCTCTGCATTTTTTTAAAAACTCTGACTACCATTCTATTCGTTACCTTTCTCTCAACATCTTTAACTGGACAAATATCAAGAACCTCTAATTTCTGGATTTTTTTTGTCACTTTTTGCCTAATTTCTTGTGTGTGTGTTCTAATGAACACACATCCAGAGGTGTGTGCAGCCGTGTGAAATGTGTAACCAGATGACTGCAAGCCATTGGTGGCTGTTCAGGACCGATCAAAAGAACTCCCACCAAAGTCTCAGGATATCAGCAATGAATCCTACAATCACACCTTCCCCAAGACATCAATGCAGGCTCCTTCAGAGTATAGGCCAGTAAGGTGCACAGGGGGCTGAGCCAAAACATCCCTTCAGGCTGCAGTGGACTTCATTAGTGCTGTGGGTTCCACTGGCAGACACAAATGCTGTATGCCCAAGAGAATAAAAAGGGGTCTCAGCATCATCTCTCTCTGGCTTAATCAGCTCATGTGGGAAGTGTTGCTGGACATCGAAAAGCTAATTCCCATTTGATGATTCTGTATGATAAACTCAGCAGTGGATATTTCTGTGGCTGTGAACAGAAACATTGCATGTGGGCATTGAGTGAAACCAAGGGCCCTTCTGCCAAAGGGCTCCTGCAAGGATGTGGCATGAAATATTAAAAAAGAAACCTTTGAGCCTGGAGTCCTTACTGGGTCACCTCAGCCTTCAGCTATCCTGCCAGTTCAGTCCTCTCCTTGGGATGTAATTAAATAAGAGCAAAATGGTATGAACCTGCTAATGGCTTCACATAGCCCAGAAGGAAATCACTGAATTACCCTGGGATGCCTGCACTGATTAGAAATAGCACTGCATTGATTGAGGCACTTCATTTGGCACAGAGATTAACAGTGGAACTGAACAGCATTAAAGGCAAACCACCACAGAAGGTGTTGTTGCAAAGATTAGTGAAGGGTAAAAGGATCATGGACTATGCACCCACTTCCTCTCAAAACTCCCACAGACAGTCTGAGCAGGCTGACTGGAGCTCTGAGCTATCTGAGCAGTTACCAGGGCTGAAGCAACAGGGCTCAGAGCATCGGCCCCTCTCTCAGGGGTAGAAACTACAGTTTGTAACATCAACACAGTTTGACACACGGTGTGAAGCCACTTTTTTAAATCAAGCTCTAAATATTTGAAAATTAGTAGAAAAATCTCTCCTTGGGCAAGATTGTTCAACCTCTGCCTGTCTGCATCTTAGTCACAGGATCTCCACCCTCCTCAGGCCAAGCTTCACTGCTTCCTTTCTGTTTCAAATCTCCATGGAAATCTGTCAAGTACTGACTGCATGGAACTGCAGTTTATCCTTAACCTGCACATGACTTCTGTTCCTAGAGGCTCCAGCATATGATCAGATGTGTTTATAGCATGAGCAGCTGCTCTCCTGAGCCCTATGCTCCTGCAGTGCTGCTGAACCTGGACCACCACTGGTACCCAATCCCCAGCCAGATGGTTCCCCCCTTACATTTGTCATTCAGCTGTCCCTTTTCCTGACAGCCACAATTGGTTTTCTGGGCTGTTAATGGTGGAATTTGGTAATAAAGTGCATGTTATTTGATTCTGAACAGGCAATTAGACTTCCTCATTTCATTTTTAGGGTTTTAACTGCCTGACTTGACACTAATGTGAAGCAACCAGCATCCCACTCTGCTATGCCACTACCATTAATGCCAGTCCAATGTGCACAATAATTTTGATATAATACATCACTGGCAGCTCATCTCCATATCATTCACCTGGCTTTTTTCCCCAAATTCATCTTATGGTAGGATCACACATTCCCTAATTAACACCTTCTTTCCATGGTTACTAATGAGTCTGTTGATATCACTTCTCCAGGCTGCCTCTATTATAATAAAGTCTTGTGGGTATATCCAGCTCCAACTGTCTGCTGTAATTAAGACACAGATGTCACTGACTTTCACTTAACACTTAACAGACACATACTTCCCTGGATGATAAGTGAGGAAGGAAAATGCTTTGTCTTTTGATTCTTTCTCCATTGTGAATGGCAGGACTCTGGGAAATGTCTTGGATAAGGGACAGGCAGTGAGACTGATAACTGAAATAGCAGCACCTGGCAGGAAGTCAGCCTCTGACTTTTTTAAAGAAAAATGAGACTAAGGCAGAACACAGTGAATTTCTGGAGGCAGAAATTGTTCACAGGGAAGATTTACACAAATCACAGGAGACCACAACACTCATGTTCAACAAGACTTGTCAGGTTCACCTATGGCACCTTCTGCAGCTTCACCAGGAATTAGAAACAGTTGTGTTCATTGCATGTTTTGAAGACAGTCTGGTCCAAAACTTAAACAAAGAAGGCAATCTTATTTGGCTTTCATCAAGTCATGGAGTGGTTTGAATTGGAAGAGACCTTACAGGTCATCTCATTCCAACCCCTCAGCCACAGGCAGGGACACCTTCCACTGGACCAGGCTGCCCAAAGCTCTGTCCAGCCAGGCCTTGGACACTTCCAGGGCTGGGGCATCTCCCTCAACCTGCTGGCCACGCTTCTTTTCATGCAGCCCAAGATATGATTGGTTTTCTGGGATGCAAGCACACATTACCAGCTCATCCCCTTCAAGTTATTTTTGGCAGGGTTCCACCCCATCCATTCATCTGCCAGCCTGCATTGACACTGGGGGCTGCCCAGGATCAACAGAAAGCTTCATCAGACTTTGACAAGGCTGGATCACAGATGTGAAGATTTTCTGTATGGGACAGTCCATGAGAAAAGGCATAACACAAAATGGAAACACAATGTCTGCTACAGAGAACTCTTCAGTAAACTACCCCAGTCTCTGTGCTCTTCAAAGCTGTGTTCAAGCTAATCCTTCAGGAGGTTAGAAAGGTGGAAATCTATAGTATTTGACTGTATAGTTTCAACAATGAAAAAGCTATTCAGGACATAGAATTAATACAAAGGATCTACTGAATTCCTTGTGAAGGTCTTGAATCTTTTGATTGCATTTATTTACAAAAGGGGAACATGTTTACAAAAATAAAATATACACTTCACAAGAACAGATTCTATGTTAGTGTACTTCTATTGGTACCATATCACATTACTACATAAAAGGCATAAAGTTATATTATTTCTTAAATTTAAAATACCACCTTCAAATTCCAGACTATTTTAAATATTAAAGCTGAAAAACAGAAACAAATTTAAATAATAAATACTGATCATATACTTTGTGTGGTTTTTGAAATGGAAAAAAATCAACCTTTGAGCACAGAATGACAGTTTAAAAGTGTGGCTGATTAAGCTGTCTCCTTACAAGCTGAACAGGCAGTAGCACTTACTGTACTTAATCCATCAATTACATACAACCAAGTGTGCAAGTGGTGGAAGAGTCCATAAATAGTGCTGTAGTGTCCGCCTCCAGAGACCCAAAATGGGACAGAAAGTTCTCCAACTAAGGTGTTTTCCAACAGCTACCAACCAAAAAACTGAGCAGACACCTCCACACCATGGTCACATCTTCATCTGCAGTGGCTGCAGAGCCTAAGATACACAACAGCTGTGGCACAACCATTCTTTAGGATAAAGAAACTTTCTGTTTGAAGAAGCATTCAGGGGTAAAGTTGCTTTTCTAGGGATAGTGTAGTAACTGGCTGATAAAAGCAAAGACAATCCCAAAGGACTGCACTGAGGTGGTGTCTTCCTAGAGCAATTCTGATGCAGTTGAAAGGATGCAGATTTCCACACCCCAGCAAAGTTTACTGCCTTCTCTGGAGAGTGCTGAGCCCTTCTGGTATAACTTTTATTCCTACCTCAAGCTGCTTCTAAAGATCAATATTTTTGCTGTTAGACTATATGGAATGGAAGAGATTTTAAACTTTTTTTTCTTCAGATCTTCAAAGGATGAGACATCCTTAATTCTCCATTGGCTTTATTTCCTCTCTTCCATTGCCTCCACCAGGGGGAAATAAAAACCCAACCCAACCCACCAAAACCATGTTCCATGTGATCACAGCCCTTTGTGTCCATGCTACAATCTCTTCATCAGACCAGCCACCCCTTTAGTTACACCCTTGCAGGAAATGACTCCAGGTAAAGGAAAGAAAACACTTCACTTTCATAAATATTCCTACTTTAAGGGGCAGATCATCACATGGGGACTTAAGACAGTAAGTGACACAGGCTATAAACAGGAAAATAAAAGATTTTGTGGCCTTTGTAGCCTGTAGGCAGGATAAATCCTTCCAATTACACAAGATCCTGGCAAAAGTCATTACTTGCTGTTCAGCAGTCTTACAGCATTTTTCATTCTTTGCTAAATTTATCACACTAAATCCCTTCCCATGATCAAAGTCTCCTGGGATACAGAAGCTGAAAGATATAAAAGTGCTTTGATCCAAGGGGACTCTGATGAAAACAGGTTTCAGTAGTACAACCTCTTAATAGTTACCATAACTCAGCATGATACTATCTCAATGTCATCAGCAACAAAAGACTTATCAACAAGGAAGTACTGATTTGAGGATGCACCCATTATCTCATATGCATTCACAGGCATGGCTGAGGACGGCAGCCTTGTTCAGAGGTTCCTCAAAATACTTCATTTTCCAACTACTGTGATTTTTTGAATACATATCCTTCTGTATTCCATCTCAGCCCCTTGACCAGAGAGTAAAACACACCTGCATGGCACTACTTCACATTTTAAACAGTAAGGCTCGCTTCCCCATGGAGGTCCTGCTCAAAAATCAATTATTTCAATTGGAAACAACAGAGGAGTTAATGTATTTTTTATCTTCCCTTGTGTCTTAGAAACATTCAAGGAATACAACGTCAGCTGAGGGGAGAGAGCAGCAATCAACAATATAAAAATCAGATTGTCAGTCTAAGATACTTGTCTATCGATCACTTCCATAGCCAGACAATATATTCAATACCAAACTCAAAATGATAATTCACATAGGCGTTCCCCAGTTGTGCTATTGCTTTCCATTGCATCCCTAGAATTTTTAACAGATATTTTAATTATCTAAATTTTGCAGGACTTTCTACATTTCTGCGTATATTTCAAACAGGAGAGACAGAATCATACAAAACAAAAGTTATTACATCATTAGAAGACGAGGCAAATTTCAAGCTGGCTCATTCATTTCTCTATGGAAAAAACGAAAACTTGGCTCCAGACCTTCCAATCACTTGCTTCCACATCACCGCGCAGAGCTGCTCCCTGCTCTCCCTTTCCACATCAGCTGCCCGGGGGCCGAGCGGCTCTCGGGGTCTGCGCACTCCTGAGCACGGGGAGCTCCGAGCACTGTGGGGCCACCCTCCATCCCCTGGCCGGAAAGCTGGCCCTGGCCCACCCTGCCTTGCCCTCCGAGGACCCGGACACCACGGAGCCAGCCTGGGGGCTCCTCTCACACACACTGGGGTCGGCAGGAGGAGCAAGCTGGACACATCCCAGCCTTGGGCGTGCTCCCTTCAGCCCCGACCCTCCTGCCTAAGCTGACAGGAGCTTCCTGGAATTCCCCTGCCCTTTTCACCTGCACCACCAGTTCTGTGCTCTAGTGACACTTTTCTTTTGTTTAGACAGTATTGCTTTCTGATGGGAATATTAGTGGATGGCATTCCCTGTGCCCCCTTCAGGTGCACATACAGAATATCTCGTGTCAAACTGGCTTATTATGCCACTATTCCCTTGCTGTAGATAACAGCAAAACTTCAATTAAAGCTTAGCCCTTCTTCATGATGCTTTTAGCATAATTTCTGAACAAACTGCATTACCCCAGTAAATGCCTGAGTTTGATGAGACACAGGTGGGAATTAAAAAGTGATTTTTTTTCCCCCATCACAGTGGGAGGAAGAAAGCCAAACCTCTCTGTGCTGTGAAAAATCTGCTCTTCCTTTTCTGAAATGTGATCTCTAGAAATGACACCCAGCTAGTGGTTCCTGGCTACCAGAAGGAAAACAGTTCAGCATTTTATGAACACAGTTAAGGACACACACAGGGGCAGCACTGTTGAACTTTAAGGGAGGTATCAGAGCCTGTCCTCCCAAAGTGCTGCACACCCTTTCAGAAAAGAACTTCCACCCAGGAGCCCCAGCAGACAAGTACTGAAATTCTTGCATTTGAACCCATTTTCCTCTCATCAATTTTTGTTAAATACTACAACAAAAGGGAAACTTTTCTTCCATCCAGCTAAAGATGTTTGTCATGACCCACTTCAGCCCACTGAGATCTGAATCCAAAGAGTGTGGAGAAGGAGCACAGGTAAGATTTGGTAACAAACTTGGGAACGATGTACCAGTTACAACATTTTGAGCACAGAAACCATCACGATGCTTCAGTACCAAACAATACTCATTTATGGCAGCATTTTTCTCTCACAGCTCTGAAAGCATTGTCAAAGGAATTAATATTCCAGCTTTCATTTTTTGGGAAGAAGTACACTGAGTACTGAGGACCAGCATTTCCAAACTGGCTACTGATTTTTGCAGTTCTCCTGTGTTTGCCATGTTCGAGAGCCCAGCTGGAGCTAACAGACCTCATCTACCAGAAGCACCAATTACACACAAGTCCCACTGAATCATTAGGAGCTGAAGGTTATCAGCATTCCCAAAAAAATAATTAAGGAGAAATAAATGAATTTGCTGTGATAATTTGAACATGCAAAAATAATGGATTGCTGTGGAAAAGGCACGGCCCACTTCTCATCCAAGGTCACACAGTACATTTATTGCACAAGAGAGAACCAAGCTCAGGTCTTCTAATAGTGCACAAAGTGAGATATCTACATACAGGTTCATAGAGTAGAACTGTATGGAAACTGGACTAATGATTCAGCTGTGGGCTTTGCACTCTCATGTCTCTCATGCATAATTTGAATGACACTGATGAAGCATCATCACCTCCTCCCAATCATCCCTACCCCTGTGGACTCTGGAGTACACCAGAGATACTTATGAGGCCAGTTAGGAAATACACATGGGCTCCTTGTCTGGCCTATGAAAAATCAAAGTAACCACTACCAGCTCCCTTTTTTTTTTTTTTTTTTTTTTTTTTTTTTTAATGGGTTTCTTTAAAGCATAAAATCATAAAATGAAGAGGGACAAATTATTAAAGTAGGCGGAAAAGAGATGACAGCATAGTTTACATATACAGTTTTCTAGCAACTAGCAAAAAAATCTCAGATCCAAACATCCAATAACCAGATTTTTTTCCCCTTATTGATATTTAAAATATACATAATATTATTTCGTGATGAGTCTACTCCAGGTGCTTCTACATAAGCAGGGCTCCTGTGAAATAGGATTTTCTAATCAAACCACTGATGAAATGCAAAGCAAACAGTTACTTATTTTTAAAGTTCCTGAACCTGGCATTTCCAGACAAATATCGTGGAAATTTTGAATGAAGAAAAATTAATACTAAAGGTCAGATGCAATAAAGAAATACTAAGAAAATGTCTGAAAATCTGAACATCAATGTTTAGATCCCAAATAACCTTCCTCAAACTGACACTTAATGATCCACAAATAGATTTAAAGAGACTTCCTCATTTAGAAACACTGAAATATGAGTAAAAAAGAAATGAATGGGTAAACTGTCATTCTGTTTGCCCTTTTCTATTATTCATAGTTCCTTTTCCCAAAGCTGTTTACATGTATGCCCTTACAGATTTTATACTGTCCATCATTAGTATTAAAATTGAAATTAATTATAGGTCACATGCTCATCTGCTATAAATTAGGGTAGCTATTGAAATAAAAGATACAGACAAAGCAGCACTGAATACTAAAGCAATAAGGAGCTCTATCTTTGTCTGCCTGACAAAAAGTGTGTTGGAAATATTTTTTTAAATAAGAGCGAGAAAATCTGTTGACAAAATAATCTTTTTTTACTGAAAATCATCACTTTCCTTCACCAAAATATATCTATTGAGACTAATCCTCACATAGCAAGAGAACAAATACTACATGAAACTACACCTTAAACATTTGGTATATTCACAAAAATTAAGCCATCCAGACCAGCTAAAAATGTAAAGCTGAAAACAAAGCAAGTATGTAACTGAAGTCAACAGATACTATTCTTTAAGAATGCGTGTGAAAGCTCCCTGGAAATTAATTTCTAGAACAGAATTGTGAGTATACATCAGAGACTTGTGTTAAACACATCCTTCTGCTTTCCTACTGAACTCTCTGTTCACCTGTTGCATTAACCCATCGTACACAGACAGGAACAGAATGACAAAAGAATGCAAACCAGCCTACCCGAGATCACACTGCCCTGGGAGCAGAGCTGGGAGCCAAAGCTCTTCCTGAGTCCCCAGCCTGAGCCATAGGCTGAGACAGTCAGCTCTCCAGCACTGGGGGTCCCTGCCACTTTCACTCATATGTTTTGATGAGTGCACAATTCCGCTGGAGAGTTTATTCATTTCTCATGGAATATTGAAACTACCAGTTCATAAAGCCAGCATCATCATGGTTAACATCAAACCTCTGACTGCTCTGCTACTGTGGTACAATGCCTTTACTGCAGCTGAAAATAAAACTGAAACACCTAAAGCTGATTTTGATTGATGTTTTGTTTTTTTTTTTTTTTTTTTAATTTAGGATTAAATATTGGCCCTGTGCCTTGTCAACACCATACAGACAACTGGGTCCAGAGAGCTCAGCCCCAAGACCTTTCTCTGAATGGGCTTCCAAAACCTACCTGTGAAGTCCAAGCTTCCCAGCTATCCCAAAGGATATGAGATTGTCTGTAAATTTACAGGAAATTGCCATTTTCTGTAGAGCCCACACACTATCCCCAGCCCTTTTCTGTGCTCTACAGTTCCCAGCTGTGAAGGACTCCAGCCCTGTGTGCAAACAGCAGCTGGGTTGTTGGTCACTTCTGTGCTGCTGGAGCAAGAGCTCAGTCTGGAGCACCAGTCTGTGTTCTGCTTAGGGAAGAGGTAATTTGCTTTATACCTTTAAATGAAGTTTCATCTATAGTGGCAGCCAGCTGTTTTATCAGACACTGTATCCTCTTGTCTGTCCCTCTATACACTGGTAAATTTCACTCTTGACCCTAAGTTGGCCAACACTTGTAAGAAACATTCTTTTGTGCCAGATCTTCCTCAAGTGCTTTTTTCAGGAAGTCCAGCACTTTTTCCCCACACAGTCCAGTGTGTGATGATAAGAGAAGAGCCAAGCCTGCTGTTTTTGTTTTCATGCAATCACATCTGATTGCTGGCTGCTGCCCCTCGCTCTCCATGGCTGCATGCTGGCAGCCTTGGAACTTTGCTGTTTACAAACAGGGATTTAAGCATCACCCCAAATGTGAGCTTGCCCTCAGCAATCTGTTTCCACGAGCCACAGCTGCACACACTGGTGCTCCCCACACACTGAACAGCCTGTCCAGCTCTGCTCTCCTGCAGTGCCCCTTGCTTAGCTCTAAACTGCAGAGCAGACCTGACAGATGCACAAAGCCATGGGGTGGCCTTAGGTACCTGAAACCAGACCTGTGGAATCACAGACTGCCAAACTCATGCCACTTGTGGATTAACTGAGCTTGTAACATTTCCCTCCAGGTTGCCTCTGCTCCCTCTGGTCACCCCCTTGCTTTTTCAGCATGAGGCATTTTTTTCCCCAAGCAGTTGCATGCAAAGACCAAAACAAGGGTGGCTGCTGGTTATTGTTTTGGGGATATTTTTCCTGAAGGATTTCTTTTTCCCAATTTTGTTATGAGGCCAAAATTCTCATTCAAAAGAAAAGCTGGTTATTTCAAGTTCAATATATTCTGTCACTTAAAAACACCCCAAAAAATCTCCTGGTTAAATACTAACCTTTTGCTGAAATCCTTGAATATTTCTGTTGGGCTCAAAGAGTAAACACCTTGGAAAGTTTTTTGCTATCGATGTTGCTACAGGCAACCTCTCTATAGAAACATGTAAGGATAAACAGTCTGGTCAGTGAAATGTTTTGCTGATAGACCAGCAAGATCAATCATCAACACCAAGCAACTCATCCTTAAAGGTGCAGGTGAACTGCATTTTAACAGCAAAAGGTCCCTCAGGCAATGCAGTTCCCAGCCCCAAGTGCAGGTGGCACAGCCCAGGCAGCTGGGACCCAGCCCTGAGCCCTCAAAGCCTCCGAGGCTGCAGCCCAGGTCAGCTGGGACAGGGCTGACCCCAAAGCAAGAGAAGGCAAAATTTTGCTACTTGGTGCTCAGTGCTTGTTCTCAAATTTATCCTGCCTTCCCCTGGCTGACCATTAATGTCTCAGCCCTCCAGAGACCTGTTTCTTTCAAATCCTTCTATTTTCTGTATAAAACTTTTCATACAGAAAGCAATTTAGTTTCATAAAAACAAAGCTTCCCAAACATGAACTGGTTCCCATGCATAAAATGCCTTACTCTTAAATAAAATGTGGTGCCTTGCATCAATAAAAGAGTGAATTCTGTTTCAGTTTAATGAAAGGGAAGCATATTAAATGTATTCTCCAGTATTAAACACTTCCTTTCTGTCAGAAGGGCTCTTTTCCCACTTGCTGCTTTAATAAAACATGGCAACAGGCACTATGAACAGTGGTGCTGGAATGCTGGGCTGTCTGCAGAAATGAACATTCCATCAACTCCTACTCCCCAAGGCAAGGAGACAAAGGGCTGTGATCAAAACCCCTTGTCTGGCACAAGAGAATTCTCCAGCCCTGCCTGTCCGGGTCTGAGCTGTGCAGAGCCAGCAGCCCCCCAGCAGGGCAGGAGGCTCCCCCCTCCCAGCACAGGCAGGCACGGGGCCCTGCAGGCGCTGCACACACACAGGTGCATTCCCAACACCTCTGGCTCCCAGCAGGTATGAGGGACCCCCAGTTGTCCTGCAAGCCCAGCGTTCCCCTAAGCCCCCCCAAACTCCACCATGGCCCCACAGAACACTAAATACTTCACAGAAGATTTTTTTGCTTGTTGAAGAAATTGTGACAAATAAAAGGAGTTCCCAAACTCATGCGTTTTTAAGGAGCATCTCTTCTCCATGACTGCTGCCTGCAAGAATGTTTGAATTTTGGTAGCAGAGTTTTGAGAACGGCTTTCCAAGTTGACATCATTATTAAAAAACCAAGTTTTAAATGCAAGAACATCCTTACCATTTACAATGACAGTTTCTTACATTGGCAGTAATTCTTGTCAGTATTCAGCAGCACCATGGGTAACTAATACTTCCTATTTGCAGAGAGAGAGCCATATCTGTTGTCAGAAATTATTAACTGATGTTAAAACTTCACATTTGTTTAAAGACCTTAATTTTCTTCCTTTTAAATGTTCTTTGACCTAAAATACAGTTTGATGCTTGGAAATGTATTTGCATATGTTGAGGCAAATACAGATCCAAGTATGCCACTGCCCCTGATTTTGCCATATTGATCCCTGTCATTGCAATTCCTTTCTCAGAACGTGGCATCTCAGTTATTTAAGTTTTGTCAGGAGTCCTACAGTATTTGGGGCAGTTGTTGAAACTTTTTACTGAGACTGATGTAATTAGTTGAGAAACTGAGTTCGTTCCTTACCAGTTTCTAGCCCTCAAGGATGCTGAGAAAAGGTTACACAGAAAACTCGCGTGCAAGCTAAAAGTTCAGAAGCAGAAAGGCTTATCAAAACCAGGTGAGCATTAATCACTGCCTGTAATGGCCCACATCCACACACTGCTCTGCACTTTCAAAACATAAATTTGTATCAGGCAGAGCTGCAGAAACCAGAGGTTTCTGATTATGAGAGAGAACGAGAAGTGCCAATGTCTCTCGCAAAGAAGCTGATTACAAGTCAGTCTCAGAACTTGCTGGGCTGGAGATTCAGCTGCCCCTTCACTTTCTTTCTGCCTTCAAAACTAACTCAAGGCTCCTTTTGATGTTTTGGCAAAGGTTATTCCCTCTGGAAATCAACTGCTCTGATGAAGCTGTCTGAACAATTACCCTGGTCCTGATAAGGTCTGCTGGAAACTGCTGTTACTGAGGCTGCCTCGGAGATGGTTGCCGTGGTTTCCATCCCAAGCAATGGCTTTGTTCCCTTCTATGTGTTCTGTTTGCTCCCTCACCATTTATATCCACTTCTCTTTAACCTGGCAATGTTGGTTTGTTTCCATCCCCAGCCCTCTGACTGCTACAGCCATTTGCACAATCGTGTGGCTGGGAGAGCCTCCAGCTGTCCCAGAGGAGGTGCTCTAAGAATGATTTTCTTCAACTCTGAACTCACCTAAGTCAGGTTACCTATGACAAAAGATCAACATTAATTATTCTTAGAGGGCATTTTTCTTGCAAAAAAAATCTCAGAGGCTTTCAAACTTTATTCTTCTGACCATTTGACCTTTTACATTTATTAAAGTGTACTTTTCATCTCTCAACCAGAGACATCTCTTTTCAGCCAATTCCTTGCAATACTCTAAAATCAGTAAGAAAACACAGTAAATGATCCTTTAAATTACTGCCATGCTAACTAAAAAATGTTTTTACCTATGTCTGCAAGAGTAAGTGTATGATCTTGGGAATCACAGACAAATAGCCATACTTCTCTATTAGTCAGAATAAAAGTTGAAATGGCAATACAGCCAAAAAATTCCTTACCAAAAAAAACCCTATCTACTTGCATCTAATGCAAAAAATGTTCAACCACATTTTAACTAAGTTCTCAGGCCAGTGATTGCTGAGAAATGTCTAGTTTCTCACTGTATCATATATCCCCAATATGTGCCAAATGTAACAAGGCTTGGAAGCATCACTGCTGCCATCCAGGCAGCACCCAGTACCAGAATGGATGTTATTTCAGGAATGTGCTGCATGCCCAGTGAGCTGGCATGTATTCGAAAAAATGCTCTAGAAAGTGTGAGCTTCAAAGTCCACCAGGTAAAGGGTCTAGAAAGTGCCAGGTTTTCAGATCCCCAAAGTATCTCCCAATTGCATTGAGGCCCATTTCTCTGCCACAAAGCCCAGAGGCCTGTGACTGTGCAATGACCTGAAAGCAGCAGATGCTGCTGGATCTTGCCGGGTAATTTTTTCCCTTTTACATTAAAAATAGAATACAATTTTTTTTTTCTTACACATTCTGGTACTATTTCATCCAAATAATTCTTACCATTTGGAATGCAGCCTCATGTGACAGGCTCATTAGCCTGACAGCAGAGCCAGCAAGTTCAGAATAGCACAGTGGAGCACGTGTTGCTTTTCTCTGCAGATGCTTCAAAAAATAAGTGACAAGAGCCCAAATCCTGACCCCAAATTAGCTAAAGGAATCTTTCTCAAAAACAGAAGCTCTTGTATAGCTTCTATTCTAGGATTAGATCACAGCAGCAGAGCAGTAATTTCCTCCCTTTTTGTTCTTGCTTACAGAGGAGCCCAGCAAAGGCTCAGAACACCCTTTCCCTTAGCGCCCCACCTGTGGAATTCCTGTGCATCTCCCTCCTGCTGCCACCTGGCTCCCCGACAGAAGGGCATTTTTACATTAAATTTGTGGAACTTTGCCACTGAACTCGGGCTATGTTTATCTCCTTAAAAAATTACAATGTGAAGGCTCCAGCTTTCTGATGATTTGGCTTGGTGGCATAGAAGATACGAGCTGGCTTGAGGACTGGTAAAAGGGGATTGGATAGTGGCCTCACTAATTACAACAGAATTAGTTCAAGGAATCACTGACTAGGCACAGCAGCATTTCAAAAGATCAGATACGTAGTTTATCCTTAAGAATTACAAATATCCATAATATCTTTAAGGCAGAGCTTTTCTGGTGCAAAAGAATAATTTGAACTTCTCCAGAACTTCAGTTTGTGAGCTGATAAAGGAGCAGCCCTTGGATACTGCAGGTACCAGAGATGCACAGGACAAGTCCATGCATAGTTTGATTCTCAGGGTCACTGCACACTGACACTCTCTGCCGATGTGCAGCTGCTATAATAAAAAGCTCTATTTGGAGCATTGGTAACACACAACTATGTTAAAATTCTCACCTTTTTTGCAGAAGGAATGTGCTCTTAAACAAGGACCCTGCATAAAAACCATGTGGTTTGTATTCCAACACAAAAATAATCATTGTGATTTAGCTTCTGTGCTCTCTACCCAGAGATCTATGGCTTCCTATCTATTGTATCTTTAATATAAACCAAACAATTTTCATTCTTACTGGCTTCTTCCACAAGGCATTCTATTTATGAGGTGGGTTTAGACTTATAATTTAATCATATGAACAGATTTTGCCAATTTGTGCTCAAGCCCCATGACAATATACTTTTAGATTGGAGCTTTAAACAGCTCCAAGAAATGTTTATCCTGACAATGAAGAGTTTAAGCCATGCACAATTTATTTTTATCTTACTTGTATAACAAGGGCAGGTAAAGAGGATGCAAACCATTTTCACATTAATTATAAATACTGCATTACACACAAGGTTGCATCTTCAGCTTTCCAGGGTCCCATGATCTCCCCATGTGCTTGTAACCCAGAAATTTTAGCTTGCTTTATGTTGTTTTAAACCAATCTTATGAAACTAATCTTTCCTGCTTTCTTCTTTTATATAGGTTACAATCACTCAAGCAAAATTGTTTTCTTTTAGTTTATGCTTCATCATTTACTATATTTGGATAAAGCCTATTGGGCTTAAGTTCTATAACTAGGATATATTATCTAACCTTACCAGGTCGTTTTCTTCAGACTATTTCATATTGGAAAGAAAAATTCTAGTTTAAGTACTCATTTCAAGAAGCTTAAATATAGGTATATTTTGCAATAATAATAAAATATACCTAAACAGTTTTATGTTGGACAAATACTCAAAGTGTTTATTCACTTTTATTATAATCCTAGCAATTTAATATTTCTGATTGCATTGGCTCCCTTCAAACAGCCAAGACTGAAATACAGCAGCAGACTAAGGAGAATTTATGCTGGGGACTGGTGGCATTTGCAAGGTACCATTTTTTTAAAACCAAAAATCGTAATGATAGATAGAGAGATAGATAGAGAGATAGAGAGATAGAGAGATAGACAGAGAGACAGAGAGACAGACAAAATAGATATTCTACAATAATTTCTTTCAATGGCAGGTATTAAATAACAGGTAAGAGCCTAAATTGTAGCAGTTTCTTTAAAGAGAAATAAACCAAACAACATATAAACAAAGAGAATACAGAAACTGAGCACTGATTTATAGAAACTACATGATCTTTGTTGTGAAAACATGTTTGGTGGCCTTAATGCTAATTCTGATCACCTTTGAGAAAAAGCAGAACAGACTTAAGATATCCAGCATAATCCTCTGCAAGCATGTTTGTACAGTTCTAAATGAGGGCAGAACAAAGACTGGTATTTTTTCATTCACTGGACAAATACCTTCTCTGTTTCCAAAGGGTGGGTTGAACAAATGGACCTTACAGGACATCTTCAGCAGGTTCTTGTAAGGCTTCCCATATGCCCTGAGGCTCCTGCAGGAGCTGAACTTGAATTTTATCTTGGTACTCTCAAGATTTATTGCATAAAAATTTAATAGGAATTTTATTGCATATCTAAAGTTACTTTGGTGTTATTAAGATTTATTGCCTAAATATTTAGAAGTGGGTGTTATTCTTCTGAAAACTGTTTCCTTTCCTTCTATTACCTGGCCCACACACATTTGTCCTCCAAGAGGGGACCTGTAATTTACTCCACTGGCTAGAGGGAGGGACCAGGCTTGAAGAGACAGCAGCTAAATAAACAAGAATGTGGTGATTACATCCTTTTAATTATCCAATCACGATAGAGCAGAATTTCCAACAACAGATCAACTAGCCTAAGTATTTAAACAGGAAAATATATACAGGAGCCAGCAACAATGGAAAGGGGATTTGAACAAAGTCTAACTAATAGAAAGTAAATTACTACTTAATTTAATTGCAGACTCTTTGCTTGCATTTGATCATCTCAGGAAGAATTTGCAGGTACAAAAGTAATTTAAGACTGGATACTGTAATTACTTTTATCTCCCAAGGAACGCAGGATACCCTAAAGTTAAGGCTGGAAGCACGTCCTCCCCTTCAGAAGCACTAGAGAAGGTCACGTATCAGGTGCATTTCATGCTGAGCACTCTGCACCCATCCATGTCAGCTGTTCCTTGGCTCTGGCACTGGGAATATGAGCTATAATGGCTTTGAAAGCCCAAGGCTCTTCCACAGGCCATTTTCACACCTTCTCCAGCATACTGGAAACTCAGCAACACATATCCACACCTATATCTGTACATGCTGGAAAGGTTTGACATTTAGGAAAATTCTCTTTACATTGGTAAAACTATTTTTCTAAAACATACCCTCTGCAATTTAGTGCCCAAACTTTAGCATTAGATGATTGCTTTCACAGAGGTTTTGATGAAACTCTAGATGGTTTGTGGCACAGTTATTTCTGCTTGTTAATATTCTATCCCCTTCCAGAAACCAGGCAGTGTTTTAAAAAGAAATTGGTAGACCAGTTTATAAATTAATGAATTAAGGCAAATCTTATTCTTTGGGACATGGGGAATAAAAGCAGCTGGCTAAAATCAAATCCTTAATATCATAAGTTGCCTCACTGTACGTTTACCCATTGCATTATCCAGGCAATGCTTGTCTTGTTGTAGGCAGGGTCAGAATAAGCTGGAAATCAAGATGGGATCAGCTGCATGTAGCAGACAGCAGCTGTCACTTCAGCAGAAGTGCCCTTCTGATGACACAGCACTTGAATAGCTGTGGAAACTCCAGTGTAGATGTCAGCCAACCTTTTGTGATTAGTAACTACTGGATTCTGACATCGGTGACAGGGGTATGTGATAATGTACCAATTTATCTTAGATTCTACATAAAAGATCAAAAGTCCATGGATTCTGATATTAGCTCATCAGTAAATTGTTATGACAGTGATACTAGGAAAAGAAAAAGAAAACCCACAAACTTGCACACAGGATGAGCAGGATGTATTTCCTGAAATTACTGTTTCAGTGAAAAAATAAATAGAAGCAGTAATGGGGGTCTGACCTAAAGACCTCTCACGTCCAGTTTCTCTAACAAAGCCTTTGTTTTTCTTACTAAGCAGCACTGCATATAATTTCAGCTTCATTCTCCTTTTAAGATGAAGAGTGATGAATAATCCCAGTGAGCAAAGAACAAATATATTCAGAGCCATTTCAGCCACTTAAAGCCCAGAATTTTGCCCCAGCTGATTGCTTTCAGCAAATATTTATGAGCACTATGTTTTGTTCAGACAACTGCTTGTTGAAAGCAAAGCCTGGGACTGTATCTGAGACTCATTTAAACAGCAAACTAAATTTGTTTGGGGAAATTTAGGCAGAAATAATCCACAAAATATATATTGCAAACAGAGCTGCTAAACAGTGGCATTAGTTAGCACATGCCTAGAGGCATAAGGAGCTTAAGGCCGTCTGAAATTGAATGTGATTTTTTGTAAAAGGAGATTGTAATCTCATTTTTGAGACAGAGAAATGAGTTCCACATATCTAATTTGCTAGAGCCAGCTCAGGAATTTGGAGAAACATCAGCAAATCTTTGGTGATACTTTCCCTTTCTCCAAATAAGGGATTTACTGGGACTATTGTGCCAGGGAATTGCTCGCACCCTTGTGGCACAGCAAGGTGGGAACACCTTGTCATCAGCTGCCCTCCTCAGCAGCAGCAAGTACAGCAATGGCTTGTCAGGAGGAGAGAGGTGAGGGGGTCCTGGCTGCCCATCTGCAGGAAATTCGCTGCTCTAGGCAACAGCCTCCTGTGCTTAAAGCTAAATATCATCCTGCAAGGAATAACATTTATTGCAGAAAGCAGATGGAGTGAGATACCAGGTCAGATAATTGCCACTCACCCACAGATTGTTGATCTGCAATCAACACCCAGGTGTGCCTACCTGAGTCACTGTACCCAAAACACCTTAAAAGCAGGCCTTTTTTCCCCAGACATCTGTGTAGTAGATGCCGGGCTGAGGCTCAGAGGTTTGTGTGGTGTCACCCCTCACGGCAGAGCCCCGGGGCAGTGGTGGCAGCAGCCCCAGCCCAGCAGAGGGGCAGCAGCACAGGGGCCAGGTTGGAGGTGCCACTGTCCCCAACAAGGAGAGCAATGCACGGTGGGGCACAGTCCCACAGCCCCGGGCTGCAGCTGCTCTGAACGGCAGAGCTGCTTTGGCCCCGAGGAGACACCCAGAGGCTGAACTAACGCGTGCTTTGGGTTTGCCGCTCCTAATTCCTGCACAGCATATTGAAAAGCAACAGTCAGGAACAATCGCTCCCTCTCATCTAACAAAAGCCAAAGCTGTGCAGGAAGAAATACAGATGGGTTTCCACCACAGCCAGCTGTGCCAAAAGCTTTGCTCCCTGGCATGGTTGCTTAGAGCCCTACAAGCAATATCATTATCCATGCACACAAGCACTGTGTTGTCACCTTGTCAGTTTTGGACACCCTGCCCACACTAGTTTTTTTTTTAAATTTTGTTGTTGATCAAGAGTAAGGGAGTTGCTCAATATCATCATTAACAAATCATCAATCCAGTTATCTGCCTTTCTATTTCATTTCAAATTTACAGTCTCGTTACTGCTTCTGTGACAGGAATGGATTTTCAGATGATTTCAGAAGTAGTTAGGATGACATGATGACTCAATGCATGTGATCAAATGTCTCTCTGAATGAGTCTGTTGGATTAATGAAGCAGTTTGATGAATTAAATTATATTCCAGCAAAGAGCAGATGATGATATTTCAAAATGGCAAAGATTTTTTTCACACATTCTGGTGTTTTCAGTGTCATTCAGTATTAAGGACAAATTCCAATTATGAGAGGATTTGAAAGTTCAAACACAAGGCTTCTCTGATCATTTGTGGGACTGGTGCCTTAGGGCCACTTTATACAGTCACAGCTGAGAAGACAAAGATATAGGGCAGGTCAACCAGCACAGCCTTAATCCACGCATAAACCAGAGCCAATACTTGGAGAAGAGCCAATAAACTTAGCAAATTATTCTATAATAAAGAAAAGATACAGATTCTACATCTCACTCACAATTGCTCCCAGGAGCACCTCCTGAAATACAGCAGCTCTGAGCATAAGCTGTATCACACTGATAAGGTTTGAACTTTGAGTCTTCTGCAGAGCTGGAGGAGGGGGGTGAGCAGTGCTGGGTTTGAGATGCTTTCTTACCATTTCTTCTCAGCAATTTCCATAGATATTTGCTGACAAACAACTTTCAACTCTAAATACCTCTTTCTAGCTTTTATACTTTCCCCTGACAAATGTAAAAACAACTAGGCACTGCACTCTAACAAGAAAAGACCAGATCACAATCTTAACACTTAGATAATTTAACACTGAATATCTCCAAGAACAGCCAAATCAAATGCATTCCACAGTCCTTAGCTTTCTTTGCCAATATCAAGCTATATATATTATCACAAGTGCTGGCCCCTCAGATTCACTCTCATGTTTTGGATAGGATTTCTTTCTTATGAAATTAGATCTCCAGAGTTGCACTATCCCAAATGTGTTGACTCTGTTATTTACACTACCTCATCAGAGCACTTTACTACCACATGAAATGTATTTCCAAAATAGAATTTCCAATTATAATGCCATCAGATGTCCTTAAAACCACAGTAACAACAGTTTGAGCAAGCCTTGGCTACCAACAGGAGTTTTAGTAAGACAGAATTTCAGGTCTGCTGCAGAGGAACTCAGGCTCCTTTTGCATTTTGCTCCCGACATATGCAGAGACTGCTCTCTCAAATAAAAACAAGCCAGATACAAACCTGGCTCAGACAACTAAAGTCTACTTTTTATAGGTGAAAACAGACACAAATATCAAGATAAAACACACAAGATCCCGAAGCTTGTCCTCACTGTGTTGCTCTGGCCAAGGGTGAAAATGAAAATCTGTCAGCACCAAGGAGCAGAGGAGAGCCAGGATGCGACACTTCTGCCTTCTTTATACAGCACTGTCCCCAAAATTAAAGAAGAATTTAATCCTCAGCAAAGAAAACAGGAGTAAGAGATTTTAATGTCTGGTTAAATGGGAAGAGGAAACTCCCCACATTTACCTAGATTTGTATCTTTACATCTCCAAATACACATTTTAAAGACCTCATCAACTTTGTCCTAGCCTTGAAAAAAATCCCAGAACTCAAAGTGAGGCTTCAAGGCTGAAATCAGGAAAGATAGAATGTCAAGACCAGACAGTTCCTTGAGTTTAAACTGTTTTTTGTAACCCAGGGCATGCAACACAGAGTAATCAAACAAGTTATTGACCTAGATGGTACATCTTTATGGGAAAAGGTTTTGGGAGAGTTTGTATACAAGTTTCTTGCACAGAGTAATTCTGTTAGCCTTTAACTCTTCTCTTACAGAGATGGTCTAACAGAGACTGGGATCTCCCCTCTTCATGGGAAATAGGCTTTTCCATGCACACTTTATTCTAAATTCTGCTTTCTTTGTAACACTGTCTGGAGAAGATCAAGGAAGAGTTTCATTAATCAAATCACTGGAAACTTATGGTGAATTTTTTCCAAAACAAGCCACGGACTTTTGGAATTCAATAAATTGATTGTGCTCTTTAACTTCCTTTCCTCCCTGTTTTAGCATTTGAAGCACTGTTTTCTTTTGTGTCTGGCTATGTTAGACTAATCAATAAGAAATTATACTTCTGCTTTTTACATTCCAGCAACATATTTCTCACTGATTCATATTGACTGCAAAGCAAAACCAGAGAAAACTAATGGAAATTTTTCACAGTGTTCTTAATGCTGCCATCTAATACTGGAGAACTGCACTGCCAATGCTAACTTAATTTGCAGAGAGCATTATTTTTAAGTGTGCACATCTGGAGATATGTGAAGATTTTTGTTGTCAGTAAAATTAACCATTGTATTATTAATTTTACTCAAAGCCACTTTCTCAATTAAGACTAAGAACCAGTGTTCTATCTGATTACCCCAAGGTATGAGTGACCAGTTGTGACTGCTTACTGCTGTTTACCTATGGGTGAGATGCATCTCATCTCCTCTTTTAAGTGACAAAAAATACATTTTTTCCCCCTTCAAATAGTGCTGAGCTGCTTGTCTTTTCCCTGCAACTATACATCTTTTACACACATAAAGACACATTTGCACTTCCAGTGAGGAACGAAATTCCTATCCCAGCAGGAGGCATGTCACCCTGCTTTGAAGTGAGCCCACAGCATCTCCTCTTAATATTTGCTAGAAACAGAACATCTGCAGAGAAACACTGTCAAATACTTTCCATTTCTTCCCTTCCCTAGACTCCATTTCTTTCTAATCTACTTTTTGGGGAGGCACTTGCAAGTTAAGAAAAAAAAGTTATGTCTAATTATGCAACCAAGACAGCAGCAGGCAAGGAAAGCCTGCTAGATAAATAATGGTATTTCTGTTCAAAGTGTTAGCAATATACCATTGGAAAACTGATTGTCAGTGGAGAGTGGAAGATGGGAGTGGGTGAAATGACAGCCAAAGCATATTTTTTGGATGGTTTCCCCAGAAATTAATACATTGTCAAGTTAAAACTGTCCCCCTGAAAGGCTGCACCAAGCTAGAGAATTAAAATTTGAATGACTCCATTCACATTAACACTACAGAGCAGAATTCATCCAGGGAAAATGAGAAAACAATGAAAGAAACTGATTTTTTTCCGTCATCATCCCTTCAGGCTTTTTTTAATAAAAATAAATATCTCAAAAATAAGTAGGAAAAAATAGCAACAGCAAATTTGCATCCCAGAGAAAAGTTAATGTTTATACTTGGCTAATTCATCACTGAATAATGAAATGCTGACAAAAGTGACAGAACATTTAAAAAGTTTAACTTGCAAATGCACCGGCTCAGATTTCCAGTAGAGCTGAGGATGCCAAGTGCTTTTGGAAATCCTTGTGTCCCTTGTTTGGAGCTCAGCTTTTAGAAGTACAGATCTAGTTGTGACCATCAGCAAAGTCAAACACTGATTTCTTTTCCAAGCTTATTTCTAAGTGAATGAACAGAGTCAACGAAAAAAACTAAAAGGGATCAGGAATTTCCTTCCTATAAAAAATGAGCCGAGTAACAAATTCATCACCTTGCCACTTAGGTTTCCTCCTATCAAATGTCTCCTACATACAACACAAAGGAAAATCACCAGGAAGGTTTAAATCAGTGCACTAAGAGCAATATGGAAATCAGTATGACAGCCCACTGCCTAAATCCAAATAAGATATGAACAGCACAAAAAAAATTTAAATAAGGTGAAAGTAACATGTTAAAAATTATTAATGCAGTTAGGGAATTTTCTCTAAAATTCTACAGTCACCTGGGACATTGTGCCCGGAAGAACATGACTGCTATTAGTAAGCCAAAGTATACTTGTACAAAGATTTCAAATACAGAATAATGATTAAATCTTAGGTGGAAAAAATTACAAGTTGTTTTGAAGCAACTTCTACAAAAAAGAGTAGGGAGGAACAGAATTTCCCAATCAAGTGTGTGCTTTGCTACTCTAGGAGGGAAGCAGCGAGTGCCTCCTCTAGGAAAAAAACACACAGTTAAGACAAAGGCACAGACAACCCAAGAGTCACACCTGTAAGGAGGGTATGACAGTGGTCACAAAACAAGAAATATATCCTTTATTTTCCTTTTGTTCTTGGAGGCCAAACTAAAAATCACTTGTAGTTACCTGAAGGTGCAGACACTTGGTGTGTACCAAGACAGAGCAGAGAAGGCAGCAGCTCCCAACAGCTCGGGGGCCTGGAGCTCTTGGCAGGCCTGACCTCCCCTCCCTGGAAAGCTCAAACCACAGCACAGAGTTTGGCAAAATGTTGCCACCCATGCAGCAAGAGAGACCTCCACACTTTCTGTGTCCCTGTTTATTGTAGCTTGGTGTTCAGGACTCCTTCATGTCCTCAGGCTGCTCAGAATGCATTCATGTATATAATTGAAACAGCAGCTTCTACACATGTTGGTGAAGTTTCTCAATCCTTCTGCTCCACCTTGGGGCTGCTGGGCTAAAGTCAACGATTTCCTTACAGTGCAGCAGGTCCAAAGGAAGCTGTACTGCTTAGGAGGGACACAGAATTCTCCCCAGTGGCCTAAATCATTCTTAACTGGTGTTTCACCTCTTTACAGCTGTGCTTGACTAACCTCTGCAATGAGCAGAAGAACACCTAAATAATTGCAATGACATGCAGTGATTGCACACACACTAATATTTCATGATAACATTATTTCGTACTGCTAAGGAAAATGAAATTGTGGCAGGATGCCATAAATAAAATCTCCAGAGCTCATACCTGCCTCTGGAACTACCCCATTATTCATCACTGAGCAGTCCCAGGCAGTGGTCAGCACAGGGCCACCTTTCTTTGCTATGAGGAGGTTTAGACACCTCTCTCTCCCCATAAACATCTGACAGCTGCTGAGATGAGTTTTTAAAACAGGTACAGAGAAAACCTTCACTTGTGCAGTCTTTAAGTGATGATAGACAGGAAAAGTGGAGTTCCTGTTCTGAATATTCCACAACGACCAGAACAGCATGCAACCAGCTAAAAATAACTCGCATAACTAGAGAGCATGCACCTTTTTTTAGCTTGCAGAAAAGAACAAATCTGAGGAAGCTTCTGTGCTCCATGTGCTCTGTAGTAACCAGTTGTTTGCCGTGGAATTGCTGTAAGATTCATGCCCAGCCCAGTTTAGTGTATCAGGGTTTCTGCTCTGTACTCAACCTGGCCTAAACACAGGAGGGGCTAACACCAACATCAGTATTTCTCTCTCCTGCTGGGGTGTCCCTCATGCCTCTCCTGAAGCTTTCCACCAGTGCCAGAAGAAAAGACTGCTGTGGTGGTTTGCTCAGGAGCCAGACCAGCCCCTCCTCAGGCACAAGAGCCTCAGCCATAAGAGGCTGAACTGGCAGCTATTCACAAAAATAGCAACGCTTGGTCCCAAATCAGAGGACACATCCCAGATGTGCCTGGGGAACCAGACCTTGCTGCTAAAAATTCTTTTAACCAACTGCTGTAGTAGTATTCTGAAGTTCATTTGATTTCCTTTAATGTTAATTTACTGTACACATATTTTTATGCTTTTCCTGGTAAGACTTCTCTAAAGCAGAAAATTAAATTATTAGACCAATATATTGGCATGACCATAGTTGCAGTCCATGTGCAAGTGACTATAATTAAGCCTATAACCACAATTATTGTTGTCATAACTATTTCATGAAAACATGAAATCAGTAACAAATTACTAATGCTAAGGCCTTTTGCAGTGATTCAAACACAGTGCAATTTTTAGCTTAGCAATTATTTTATATTTGGTATAAAGCTTTTCAAACTCTGTATTGCTAAGAAGCATGCAATATTGTTATTACCATTAATGTTTACTACAAACATTATGATTTTACAATTACCACTGTTTTCACTGCCTGAAAGTTCACCTGATTCATCTGGTAGCACTGGCTGAACAAAAGATGTAACTTCACTGTGTGAACACTGTATTTTTTACATCCTTAGAGCACTGTGACCAAAATGCCATTGCTATTGATTTAAAACACTGCTATTGCAGTTGTGAGCAGAATTCAACCCAGCCTGTGTCCAATTGTGAATGATGCCATAAAACCACATAAAAAATGACATTCCCTTCTTCAATCTCTTTTTATGATTAAAAATGGGCTTTAGTTTGGACCACTGGATTTTGAAAACCACCCTGGTCTGACAGAACCATTTTAAATAAGGCCTTGTCAACAGCTTCATTTCTTTCCAACCAGGTGTGCTGGAACTTACACCATCTTGAGACAAACATTATGTCATTGCTTGGAAAAAATAAATGGTCTTTCAGACACTCAGCACCTAAAGCATGTATGACTTGAAAACACAAAATCATCCCCTGAAGTTCCACTGGTTTCTTCCAATTCAGATTAAGAAGCATTTATGTGATATGAGAAGACAAGGAAATCATAGAAAAAAGTGTTGGACCATCTTCTGGAATGGCTGTCAGACAGAGTTTAGCACAATCAATGATTCACAGGACAGTGAAGTCAAAGTGCTCATAAACTTTTACAAGAGTGGAATTAGACCAGAATTTTGTGTTACAGAAAATGTCACCCTGTCCACTTAATATTCTCTTGGGAGCAACATTATAATAAAAGAAGAGGAGAATTTAGCATACATGGCAAGGTATGTACAGCAAGTCTATTACTTCCAAGGATGTCCTATCCTATTACAAAGACATTTCAGTATCATTACCCTTGGTAATGGAGGGGTTTCTGGCAGTGCCAGGAAAGGCTGGAGGCTTGCTGAAGGTCACACAGGGAGTCAGCAGCAAGGTGGGAGCAGAGCATGTTCCAAGCTCCCAGATCAACTGCTAGAATGTGCTGATCCTCCTGTTAATATGACAGAATTGCTGTAAATGGGATTATCCCCATTACCACGTGAGAGAGATAAATGAAGCCCTGAAAGAATTAGAGCTGCTTAAATGACCATACATCATACAATAACAGGCTTCTTCTCATCACTTTTACAGAGGTAGAATCTGATTGTCATGGAGAGAAATGTATTTAATTCCACACTAGGAAGTGGGAAGGCAAAGTTGAGTGCTTTTACATGCAAATCTGAAGAAAAGTTATCAGCTAGCATTTCTAAAGCTGTTGTTGCATATGCAAGAGCCATGATGATATTTTCAATTCTGTGTTACTCATCTCTCCCACCTTAATTCTAGGTTGTTAGAAACTCCATGCAGGGGGAGGAGAGAGAAAGCTGTGAACGCAGAGATTTTGCAAAATATCATCCCAGCAACAGAGAATGTTTTCCAAAATTTGTCTGAGAATGAAATATGTCTTGCAAGATCATAATCAATCACTGAAAATACTTCATCATGAAATTCAAGTGAATAGAACCATGCTGCAAAAACTTCCCACAACAATGTCTGCAACAGACCAGACCACGAAGATGTGGAGCATGCAAAAGAGGTCACAATAAGTTTCTTGAATTCCTTCCATCCATGTTTTGATGACATCTAACTCCAAACAGGAGAGTCAGGTGTTGTACCACATGTCTATCCTTGGCCTCAAAATTGAGCACAATACAGCAAGGAAATGCACTGCACCAGCAGGCTTTTTTTTTCCCATTTTCCTGTACAAAACCTGAAAAAACTCCAACAATGAGCTCCTCCCAGTACTCTGCTAGGAACACATCACTTCCATACTCTCCAAGAGGAGACTGCACAATTTGAGTCCAATACAGTTGCTAAAAGTCAATGGGCAGCTTCATATTGACTAAGCTGCATAATTAGATCTGCAGAACACAATCCATTCTTCTCAGTTACCATCCCTTGAAACAGAGCTGTGCATCGAGAGCTGTGATGGCAGGAGCATCAGAACCCTTGGAGCACACCCTAGAGAAGAAGGGAAAGTCAGGTGTGAGCACACTCATAGCTAAGAATGGAATGGAAACGTGTCTCCAAAGCAAAATTCCAAAGGGCAAAGAGAGGAAAGTGATGGTAAGAGTATTTGCTGAAGTGCTCATTGTCCACATGACTCTACCATGCCAAACCCCTTTTCCTGGGAAACTTCAAGAAACATCAGAACATGGCAACATACAGGCATCAGGACTGCTGGGGTTGTGTATTTTGCCATACATCAGGTATGAGACCTTTGTGTTGGCTAAACCTGTATTATACCCTTCCGGTCATGCATCATTAACTCAAATAACTTCTGAATTGGAGTTGACTTCTAGGGGTAAATGAACCAAAACCTTCTCTTTTATTGCTTGTTAGAGCTTGTAGCAGATGAGAAGTAAGAATTTTCTTTGCTGACAAGGTAGTACATCATTTCAAGATGAAGTGTAACACTGAAAAACCACCATTACTGTTGCCACTTTACAGTAATCTCTGTTTCCCTATAATGTAATTTTACTCTGGCATTGAATGTTCTGTTTTTGTTTTCAAAGTTATTTTTTTAGAGTAAGCATATTTTCATAATTCTTTATTCAAAATTAGGGTATTTTCTAATACTTCTAATTAAAGAAAAGTGAACATTTCTCTGTAAAATTAAGACAAATAATAAAGTCACTAAGCCGTATGCCTTTGTCAGGTGGATATGAACACATCCAAAATTATTCTATTGAACTCACTGGAGGATATCTGATTCTCTAAATTAGTAAAACTCAACACATGCTGCAATTATATTCTTCAGAAAGCTAAACCTATGGCTACTGAGAACATTTGATTAATAACAAAGATCCAGCCAAAGTTGTGTTTGATAGCACATTTATATTTAGTTATATTTACTGGTCCTTCATCAGTTTCACTTCCTTCTTCATGAGGTCTAAGAAAAGACTTGAAAAGCATGAGTCAGCCCTTCTGGATATCGGGAATAAATGCTGTAAATGATGTGAAGTGCCAGTATACTGTCGTTCAGGCAGTCTGCTGCAACAGCAGTTAGATTATGTCCTCCCAGTTGTGCATTATAGTTCTATCCACAGCTGTGCATTACAGTTCTACCTACTGTTGTGCAGTACAGTTCTACCCACAGTTGTGCCTTACAGTTCTATCCACAGCTGTGCAGTACAGTTCTACCCCACAGTTGTGCATCTCCAGTCCTGGCTGCACAAAGAACAGCTCCAATTCTGTGTTCAGAGCAGAGCTGTGGCACCCTGGGCACAGTGCACAAGAGACACAGGCTGGTGTGAGTAACAGAGTTAAATGCAGCTTCTTTTATGGGTAATGAACTCATTTCTGTAATCATCTACACTCCGAGGCAGATGGGAAAAGTAAACTTTCATAAATAATTGAGGCATTGGATTTTAAATTCGAGGAACTGGTCCTGAACTGCCACGTGTGAAGAGCAAACAAGAAACATCTGATCAGAGCTAATAAGGATTGAACAACCAGTTGCTATCAGTACATGTAAGTGCTCCTAACTGTGCAAGTCCTCCATCCTGGAGATAGAGCACTGATCCTGCAAAGACACCTCCAGTTATTCATGTGTGTGTTGACTCTGCTCACACTCCTTTGAGCTGATGGTGATGCAGACTTCCCCTTCTCTGTGCTTTGCTGGGGTTCACCAAGAGGTAATGACCTCAGCACTGAATATCAAACAACACTGGAAAAGGTTTAGAGACAAAATCATAATCTTAACTGCAGGAAGGCTGATGGAACACAGATCTGACCACACCACAAAACTTCCACCCTGGAAATCAGGGTAAAGGAGGCCTGGTCAGTAGCTACAGTGTTAACCTGCTGTCAAGTCCTCCTCCATTTCTCTTAATAAACACAAAATCCTGTCATAATTTTCTTTTCACATGTTGGCATTTCGAATGTGTTGCTTACAAGGTCATCTCTGTTTGGGGAAAAACAGTTTAATTGATTTTATTATTGCAGAAAAATAGAATAACCACTTGCACCTTTGTTTGCAGATAAAAAGCAAAATTAATGGTTGCATACAGCTGAATTAAGCACTTAAATTTCAGTCTCTACAAAATGCTGACAGTGTAAGCTTAGATCAATACCAAAACAATTTACACTTTAGGAGCACTGGCTCTGGCTATTAACTAGTAATTATGCCAAGTTTGCTGTTAAATTACTTTAACTGTTTCCAAGGTGTAACTGAATTATGGCAAAACCTGTTAACAGTGTCAGAGTGGGAACTCACAGCACAGTCCCAAGCACATAACACCTCCAACAGTCCCAGCTTCGACTGGTCACAGCTGTTCACTGAATCCTCCACTGCCCTGACCTCTGCTCTCCTGCAGACCTCTTACACTTCAGATTCTGGGTCTGCCACACACTGCAAGTTATTTAGCAGGGTGAAAAAACTTCTGGGTGAGAAACTGCAGACAACACGAGCCCTACTTAGCCCCATAAGGCCCTGAAGCAGTACAGGAACTGCTCAAATTTTTCCAATATTTTCTCAAATTGTAGGAAATTGCGACAAAACTTTGGACTTTGTTTTCTGGGAAGGATTACGATTCTACTCTGGAGACAAAGTCCAGAGCTTGGCTTTGGCCCCCTGGAGGAAAACAATGTTTTCCTCGGTTAGTAAATGAAGTTCCCAAACAAAAACATAAAAATACAACCACTGCAAGTTTATTTATAAGCAAAAGCAAGATTTTAAACACCTTCACATTAAGTTCCCTTTGTGTTCTGCATTTACCCCACAACAGCTGCTGAAATTAATCTACTCTGTCACGGAAGGAGCAGTTTCTCCTTCACACATTACCCATGTGATGAGGAAAAATGCAAAAAGAAGTTTATACCAAAGACAGATAAAGCAGAGCAATGTGTGAGGAAATCTGTTGTTAATCAAGCCAGACCAGCAAGACTAGGAAAAGGAGAACTAATTGCCTACCCCAGAACATGCTCTCTGTCCCCTGTGCCTGGCTTTAACAAAAATACATTGTCACACTAGTCCTGAAAGTAACTGAGGAGTTTGTTTTAATGATGTATAAATCAATGTGTACGAAAGACTTACCTGAGCATACTACAGCATGTGCACACTATCATCTCCTCTAATTGATGACTCCTGCTGTGGACTTCACCTCCCTCTGCTTTCCACAATACTCCAACCCAAAAAGCAGCCAACACTTTATCAATAGAGCATGCATTTTCAAAAGAAAAAAATTATTAGTCTCATATTTGCTGGTTATCTCTATCTGTATATATTTGGCTTTCTTGTATGAAAAATAAAAACTTATGTGAAGAAACAGCCCCAACACTTAATAGACATCAGGGCCCTCTCCCACATCTCCCTCAGTTGATGAGTTACCATTACCCACCACTGCACATAGGGTTTTGACAGCTTATTAAAACCAGCTTTAAACAGAGAGAGGTAGTATAAATAAATTGATTGAGAGAATATGGCTGAATTAGGCACTACAGAATTTCATCTGCAGAGTTATTTTAAGCTATATAAAAAGCCATGGTCATTTTCTTGCTGAAAAGGAAAAAAACTTCAGCCTGTTTGCTGCTTTTCAGTCTGGTTTGTTGCCAAATATATTACTTGGAGATGTTGTCAAAAAAAAAAAAAAAAAAAAAAAAAAAAAAAAGACATCACGAGGTGATGTGTCTCTCACAGCTCAGCTAATAATGTGATGGTAATCTTTTAGAGAGGAATGGTTCTTTAGCTATGGGAAACATGATTTTGAGGATAAACACATTACCCAGCTGGGTTCCTCACCTTAGGTGACTTTCCCTATACCAGCAGCAGCAGGAGGGAGTCACAAACTGTGCAACAACAACTGAAGTATTTCTTTGCCAGCCTCTTGTGCACCCTGCCTGCACCAAGCACCAGGAAACAAAGCATTTAGCATTTCCCTGTGTTGGACAGCATGAGAACAGCTGAGACTGATAGCACCTACAGTTTTAACTCCTTTTGGCTTCTCCTCCAGCTCTGCCTTTCCTATCATCTCTTTGCACCATTTCTGTTTGTTTCAAAAGGCTGTCCTGCCTTTAACAAGTGCCATGGACTTCATCTGCCTGTCCCACTTCCACAAAACAGCCCCAATAGTATTAATACAAACAACACCCTCTGTGCCTCAAAACCAGCCACTGCTCCTGCCCAGACATCTCACCTGCCACCTTCTAGTGCCAGTGCAGAAAACCTGCCCTTGCTCCCACACATGGCACTTGCCTGGCTACCCAGGTCAGCTTCATCCCTGTCCTTTTGTACTTTTGTTGTTCTACCAAAACACTCATGAAGATGGGGACATTGGAGCTATGAAGATGTGACCTTGACCGGCTGAAGGCCTGAGCCCTCCAGACTCCAGCAAGTGTTTAGTACCTTAAAGTGGGACCTTTTGCCCATCAAATTCAGAATCTCAAGACACAAACATCGGAAATCATTACAAGTAAAAGTTCGCTGGCACGCCTTGAAGTGAAAACATAAATTCTGATTAAATATCTTTTTTGCTGCTGATTTCTACCTCCCCTGAAAAATACAGCATCTCCTAGCTCTTGTGAAATATTTTGACTGACAATACAGAAGCCAGAGAAATAAGAAAATTGTCTCACCCAGGACTTCTAAAGTCATTTAGTCTGAAGAAAATTTTAGTTATAACCTTCCGATAATTTTAATACACACTTTCCAAGCAGAAATGTTTCAGACATTCAAAAAAAATAAATAAAAAGAAAAAAAGGAAAGCAAACACACTGACAAACATGTCAATTTCTTGAGCTACTTTTTTTTCAGAAATGTGACCAGAAAGTGCAAAACAAAGATTGCCAAGCTGATAAGAATCCCAAATCCTATCTACTAAATACTATAAATTGGACACTTACTTGGGCTTCAAAGATAAAAAAAGAGGGTTTAGACAGGACAGATTAGCATTGCAAACTAACATTCTTCCTTTGCATACAACGAATTATTTGATAAGAGATGAGGCTGTGTATGGAGTGGTCAGCATTGCGTTCTGCAGTTCCTCCATGCCAGGCACTGACAGGCACAGGGCTCTCCCCACGCTGCCACCCACCCTCAGCCCAGCAGGGCTGGGGCCAAACCCAGGCTGCTCTGCTGGGCTGGCAGCTCCCCCTCGGACCTGGCAGCTCGGAGTGACACCGGGAGTGACACCGGGAGTGACCCACTTTAGCAGGGCATCCCTCCCCTTGTCTGTCACCAAGGGCAGGCGGGCAGCCACACACACAGCGATGACATTTCCCAGCAGCAAACCACTCCTGCTCAGGCTGTGCTCCAGCTCCTGGGAACGTGCAAGAGTCACAGGCACCAAACCACTGCTGCCCACTCTAGCAACACCCCTCACCTGCTCCAGCCCCCAGCTGTCCTTCCCAAATCCATCTCACTCAAGTGAGCCACTCAACAGTCTCAAACGCCTCAGAAACACAGCGGGGTCCATCTGCAACCCCACTTGTGTAGGGAAGCATGGCTCCAAAGGTGTGTGCAAAGCAGAGACACCAGGAATGCTTGTGTGCTTGAGCAGCACTGCAAACCACCTCTCCCTCCTGGACAAGAGTCAGCAGCAGGAACAAACAGGAGCACTTAGAGGGCTGGCAGGGTTTAGTTTGGCTGAATTTAGGTGACCTTTCACTGAAGGCACATAATAAATGAACTTCATGACTGATGCAATGCTCCCAAAGTAGTTACAAGTTACCCTCGTGGGTGAGGGTGGCTATGCTGAACTGATCATCTACATCTATGCATAGTAACTGCATAAATTAGGAAGTCAAACCTGTGATCAACTCAGTTCAGAGATCAGGTAAGTCAGTTCTTGCATAGAACGTGTCAAATACCTAAAGCCTAGTATTTTGTTTTATTTTTTGTTATTTAGCATAAAGGAGGTTTGACTCCAAAGGACTAGGTTCATTACTCATCAAATGCACTTAGAAAATTTTCTCAAAATAAAAAAAGTCATGTGCCACATGTATACTTCTCTACTGCTTTTCCTATGTCCTAATAGATAAGGATTGACTTTGTGAAATTGCTGCAGCAAGCTAAGAACATTGCATGAAGTGAGAAATTCTGCCCAATGCACAGAGAATATGGATGTGCTATGTTACTTGCTGTGCATTACACAGATACACAATATTCATCTCAGTCAGAACAGCAGCCAGTGAAGCCTCCAAAACCCAAACTGTTGTGCCCACCTGATGCAAAAGCCCAGCAAAGCTGATGGCTCAGTCCTCATGGAGTCCTGACAGCAAAAGGGGAAGGTAGACAAATGTGTGTAAATAAAATGGAGGTGAGGGAAAGCAGAAGGTACCAGGGGGCAGCAGGGGGGAAACAAACACAGCATCAAGAGTATAAGCAGCTCTGTAAGGATCAAGTCTCAATCATGAGCTCAGTACATGTGTAGACATGCACAGGGAGGATTAAGCTCCAAAAGAAGACAAGAGCAGCACAGCTGTGTGTGAAGAGCCTGGGGAATGGAGATCTGAGCAGAGCACTGCAAAGACAGGGAAGGTGTGTTTGTGGCAGAACCATCAGGCCACACCACCCCAAAGGGCATGTAGGAACACTTGTGACTTTAAAACATACCTAACTCTGGGATTCCTTTCTAAGCCACTAAATTGCTATTTATTACTCTTAGATGCCCACCATATATTTGGCAGTACACAAGACAGAACAGTAAAGACATGAGGAGGGTAACAGCTGCATCCCATGCTTCATCAAACAGTTAATCCATTTTCCCTGTGTTCCTAACTGTGTAGGCATCTGGAAAAAAAAAAAAAAAAAAAACACCTTTGTGGGAACAACCTCCCCTTCCAAACGTGTGCTGCTACAGGGAGCCTCCTTGGCTACACTCCACGTTTCTTTCCTGCCACAAGAACACAGACCACCAAGTTACCAAGCCAGCAAATCTCCCCTTTTCCCCCCAGCTCCATCTGCCCAGGAGCAGTGCCCCAGGCATCCCTAGCTCCTCCACCTAACCTACATCTCTTCATGGGAGAAAGGATTCTGTCTCCATCTGTACTGGGATTTTTGAAGTGCATCTGCACAACAGCTCAAAGAAATTACTTTATTATAAAAACGATGCAGCTGCCCCTCCCTTTGGCCCATTGCTTCCCTGTAGCATCCCAGGTCTCCTTTGATCACTCCTTGCCCCACACCCTACTGAGGCTCTCAGTCCTCAAAGACCAGACCAGTTTATTTTGCCTTAAGAGCATATTCTGTGAATGCAAAGATGTGTTGCATGTAAAAATCAGCTTCGAGTGGGAATGGAGGTGTGAAAGAACAGCACTGAATAATAACAGCCTAGAACAAAGTCCGTGCTGACCTACAGCTGACCTTCCTGCTCTCAGTTATACAAGAGAAGTCCCTTTGCAAGTCCATGCTGAAATACCTCCTTTTCCAGGACCCCAAAAAAATATCAAACATAAAAAAAAGCAAAGTCATATCCTTCCTTTTTTGTTCCTGCATATGGGGGACATATTCCTTGTGTCTTTGTGAGAGTGTGTAAATGAGTCTTCAAGTGACCCTGGGAGATTGCTGACCAGTCAGTGATTCTGTGCTCAGTACCAGAGGCCACCTGACCTGCATTTCAAAGAAACAAAACAGTTTCGTTATTCCAGAAACTCAACTCTTTACAAAGCACTGCACTCACAGCAATCTGTGAGCAGCTCAGCTCCCAGGGCAGATAGAAAGTCGTGGTGCTGTACAAGTTATGTGCTGCTTGCTAGTGACGCTAAAATTCTTGTTAAATAAAAGGAAAACTAAATAGCAAGACATGCTCATCAGAAAAATTAAAAAAAAAAAAAATCCAACCTGATGAAAATTCTGGGTCTCTGCTCTAAATAATGCTAAAAGTAATTAAAAGCTAACAGTATGGTCTTTTTTCTTCTTTTATTGTCATTTTTATTACAAATAACAATGGGACTTCTCCCATCCAAAAACCATCTATACCACCCTTCATCTCTGATGAGGATTCCCAGTCCTACAGCATTTCTCATAAATACCTGGTGAGACCTTTGCAGAAGCATTAGTGTGCAATATGGACCTTTCCTTCCAGCAGCTCCTTCCCTCCCTCTCCACCTGCACTCACTGCTGTCTCTGGGCGGGACCTGCTCCTGCCCCCTGCCCTGCTGAGCACACTGGGGCAGCACAGCCAGCCTCCATCTCCTGCCCAGCCTCTCCCCGTGGCTAAAGACTGCTTAACACTGCCAAAAAACACCCAAGCTGACACTGTAAGCTTCATACCAATACTCCTCTAAAAGCATTTAAATATACACTTACTTATCTTTGTAAGGAAAGAAACACATCCAAACTTTTCTACACACTCTGTGCACCATCCCCCTGTAGCCCCAGCAGGTGCAATTAAGACACTGATTAGGAATTAATCCCAGATTATTTGGCTTTCAGAGAACTGGGGGGTTTTTAAACCTTAAGGTATTATGCAAAGGAATCATTTAATATTTACAGGATAAAATGACATGAAAGTTAAAATCCATTTTCTTTCCATTTCAACATCCTGCACATTCTCATCATCTTTGTGATTTCTGTATAGAAGTTGTCAAACTTCTCTAGAGGAAGAGCACAGCTAAGGGAGTTCCTTGGCTGAAGGTTTAGCATTAATTTTGCAGACATGTTCATTCGAGGATTTGATGATAGACTTAAAAATCTCTGGTCCAAAAGCAAAACTGAAACTAGGCATTAAAAGTATGAATGTTACTTTTCCTTCAGTTTTCAAAAAGTTGCATAAATTGTTAATAACCCCACACCGAGGAAATAATTTTATCATATATGATTAGCTATTTTCTGAAGGAAATAGAGTGAAAAGTACAAATTGACAGAATTCTGCTATTTTTCTTCTTCAGACTTTCAGATCAACATATGCATCTCATCTTCTTCCCTCTCTAATTATCATGCAATGGCATGTCTTGAAGAAGATAAATGGTATGTGCATTTCTGTGACAAGTGAATTCTCTGACATGTAACTACAAAATACTTGGGAATCCATAAAGAACAAAAAATACCCAATACAAAAATTTAGATAGCACCAGTTCTTCATGCTGACAGAGCCTAAAATTAAAACCTGAAAGTCTAGAATAACTGCACAGAATCTACACATAGAAATGAAAAGCTGACGAGAACACAGCCCCATCTCATTTTATATAATGGTTACTGCCATCCATCCAGCAGCACCTGTGATAGCCAGAGTCACAAGTTCTTAGACAGAAGTTACTCATTTTGGAATTCTCATTTTCCTCATTTTCCAGAGGAAGAAGAGTAATTCAACAGTTTACAGCAAACTGGCCACATCTTGAAAAAAGCAGGCAAACACCATCTTAATTACCACCACACTGTTACCTCTGCTCATCTCACTTCCAGAGCCTGATACCAGCCTTGACAGGTTTTCATAACAATAAAATGCAATAAATGAATTTATGTCCTGAAGGACTCTAAGCTGCCATGTCACAAAGCCATGAAAGATAAATGATGTCTTAACTAATTTTCTGATTTAGTGTTCCCCAACTTTGCTCATTTTGTTATGAGGAGAGCTCATTTTTCTATTTGGCAGATAGCTGTGTCAACCCTGTTAATAGCTACTATTACCATCACGTGAGCATGTTTGTGAAAACAAATGTAGTTTCATTCTGACACTGACCTCACAGCACTTCAGATTTATTACAAACACAAGATCTGTCAGTAGCAAAAACTGATGCACTAATCCAGGGATTCTGCTTGTCTGCCATTAGCATTTTATTCATTTTTCTTTTGCAGAAGTTCATCTTTAAGCAAGGGCAGATTCATAGATTAAATTACTGTCTTGACACATCATCTGTTGCTTTGTAAATTCGTACAAAGAATATCATTTCCACAGTCTTTAGGAGATAAAGGATTACTGTTAACCATCACTGCAGGCACTGTACTGATATGAGTCTAACTTGAACTGTGTAAACCTAAAAGAGCTTAAAAGTGGCTACTAGAAAGATTTCCTCATCAAATGTTCAGACTGAGAATAATCTGAATTGAGTAGCCCCATTTAATGCTAATAAGATGCTTTTAGGTGTCAGGACTCAACAGATGGATTTCAGGATGAGATTTTCCAAACATCAACATGCAGGGAAACCAAACCAGTGCAAAGTCACCTTCCCCTCCCATCCCAGCTTGTGCAACTCTGCTCAGAGCTTTGGGCTTCATTATGCATGGGAGAAAATAAAACTTGTTTACTATTATACCCTCTAGGTACCTCAAATGACACAAAATATTCCAATGTCTCAAAGGGTTTTCTAAGGGAATGAGTTACTTGCATTGTTCCTGTGAGGTTTTGATGAAACACAGTCATAGCTGAGCTTGGCTATGGACCGCAAGGTCCTCCTGGGGGATGCTGGGTGCTCTACCTCAACTCAATCCATCCCATCTACCCAGAGGTGCTAGAAAAGGCAAAAGAAAAAAAAAATGCCCAAAACAAAAACTTACAGTAAATCAGGTTAGTTGCTTTCTCAGGAGGCAATGTGTTTTAAAAAGCCAGTATGTTTTATCCCTCAGAGAGAAGGTTTAGTACATTTTTTTTTCCATTTAAATGTGCATAACTAAAACAGCAAACACTACATTGTTTTCCTCAAATGATTTGCTGTTTTACAAGGTGCAGTTTGCTTGGGCTGCATTTTTGAGATACAGCTATGTGAACAACTTGCTTGTTTTTTTCAAAATTATTTTAGAACTAATTTATTTTCTAATCTTCCACTTTGTCCAGAAGTTGGTGTGAACTGCCTACCAACAAGAGAGAGACAAGAGAAAAGATGAAAGAACAGCCAAAAGTCTTGTATTCACTATCACCCCCTTCTGACAGCCAAAGAAAGCAGCTAATGATTGGAAACCCTTCTTTTCCCACAAAGGGATATTAAAATCAACGTATGCACATGCAAGCCACTGTGCTAAGTGGGTGATTAACTGCTTTGTGCTAGATTCTGAAGTTCGAACAAAACATTTTGCTTTCCCCGTCGCTTCGCAATCTATCCTGTTTTACTCTGTCATGAACACCTGCTGTTCAGACAACTGCGTTTAAGGTGGGCTTAAACATCACGAGATTGGGCTAAAACCCTGTCATCCCGGTCTAAAAGTAGAGCCTGAGCTGGGCCCAGGGCAGATGCCATCCCACTGGAGGCACAGCACGGAGGGCAGCCCAGGCTGGTGCTGCGGGAAGCTCCGGGCGGCACCGGGAGCCTCGGAGGGGACACCCGTGTCCAGCAGGGAATAACGCCTGGTGGGATGAGTGAGCATTTACACCCAAAGGAAAACCAGGAGGATACCGGGGTGAAAAGCATGACCTGTCTGCACAGCACTGAACTGCAGGAGTCCTTTCATCCTGCAGGACTTGGGATCTCTGGAGGCAATGGACAGTTTGGATCGAGCTGCACAGGCACAGCTTTTCTACATTTTCTACATATCCACTCGAGGGCTGTGACACACTTGTGCCAAGTGCCCATTACAACAGCTTCTCTGAAGCAAGAGGCATTTTCTCACCTGCCAGGCTCCACAGGGGTTCGTTCTAACAGGTCTGACATCTCCGTATCACCACTTAGTCTGGACTGAGCAGCACACCTGTTCTGTTCTTCTCTCGAAGATCTTTTGTTGTCTCTCGCAGCAAAGCTCATGTTAAGCCTAGACTGACTTTTACTGCAACACCATCTTGCTGGATGAAAAATCTTCCATCATGCACTGTATTAAAGAAAGTATTAACATCCATGGCAGAAACACGGGCTGGGTGACACCTCCTACGTGAAGTTAATTCATGCTTGTGCTAAACCTGGGTCTGGTCCAGCTGACACAGTCAGCTAAGTTACTGCACTGCCAGTTTAATATTTTGCCATCTGCTAACTGAGAGCTCTGCTGCCTGCTGGGTCCCATAAAGACTTTTATTTATTACATTATGCATGGCAACATCTGCCACAGGATTCAGCTCAGCTTAGCTTCCTAATTAAACAAACAAACACTACATGTCCCGTACATGATTGGGTCTAACTATTATTTATAAAATCTGAGATAGGTATTTAAAAGATAAACATTGTCTGTTCCAGATGAATAAATACCCCTCCCACCATTTGGGGAGGTATTGTTAGAATAAGCTTAACTTTCTCAAACACTCCATTTTACTACAACAAAGCAACCAGAAGGTATTGCATTTGTTGTTGTTTTGCTCTTATTTTATTCCTGAAATTATTCAATTTTACACAAATTAGAAAAATCAGATTACGTCAAATTCTTGTTAGCTCCTCTCCTGAGTATTGTCTGTAAAAGCAGGGGAGAATACACAGACTCCCTCTGTGTTTGATTTCAGAGAAGAGACCCTACCTGAGCAACATCCCCATGCAGCCACCACGAAAGGCACCAAGAATGCACTGCCCAAGTCCATTTCAAACTTAATTGCAAAGGAAGCAATCCCTGAACAATATCACTGGCTACACACCTACATCAAGGCTCTCCCATCTGTTCCAGTCACCTGCAGTTAAATCAAACTGGGAGAAAACCTGGATGAAATCCAGGCCTAATGAATTCAGTAGGAATATCACAAGTTGTTTTTTTTTCATGTTTTTTAAAATCAGTCCTAAGCTAAACCTTGCATTTTATTTGAACTTTAACCTTTATTTCACCAATCTCTATTCTCTTAACAAATCTCTTATTTTAAAGATTAAAGGGTATCTACAATTCCAAATATGCCAGCTTTTAAAAAAACCTTCCCAGGTGTAACTTCCAAAAATCAAAGGGACAACCACTGAGTTGAGCTGAACCAAATCCCAGCCTTCCCACATGAAGCAGAAGATCTTCCCACTGACACAGCAAATCCTTCTTTATGCCACATAATTCCTTGGGCTCCTGGGTCAGTTCCCAGTTCAGTCAGGAGCATATTCCTGATGTTTCCTGACCGTGTCAAAGGGAACAGCTCGTTTCTGTTCAGAACTATGGTGGTTTAACCTCAGCCAGTGACTAAGCACCTCACAGCTGCTCACTCATTCTGCCCACATGGGATGGGGTGAGAGCTGAAGAACCAAAGTGAGAAATCTCATGGGTTGAGATCAAAACAGTTTAACAGATAAAGCAAGAGCTGCACACACAAGCAAAGCAGAGGAGGATTGATTCACCACTGGCCATGGGCTGGCAGGTGCTCAGGAGAGCAGGGCTCCATCATTCCTAATGGTGTCCTGGGTAGAGAAATGCCACCACTCCAAATGTGTGTGTTTCCTGTCCTCCTCCTTCCCCCAGCTTTACACCCTGAGCCTTTATACCATTGTGAGGTCTGGAACACCCCTCAGTCCCTTGGGCTCAGCTGTCCCAGCTGTGTCCCCTCCCTGCTCCTTGTGCATCCCCAGGCTCCTCACTGGGGGTGAGGAGCAGAAAAGGCCTCGGCTCCGGGCTGACCACAAATAAACAAAATGTCTCTGAACCATCAACACAGCTTCCAGCACAAATCCAAAACACAGCCCCTTATCAGCTACCTCATCAGTGAAGAAAACCAGCTCTGTCCAGCCAAAGCCAGCACAGGGATCATTGCTGGGAGCTCTCCTGGTGACAGGATTATCCTCACCTCGCAGGAAGACAATTCCAGGAAGAAACAAGCAAAATTTATTCTAATAATCTCCTACAGAAAGCATAAGAGATTTTTGTGTAACTATACAAAATTCAAGTCATTGTACAAAGAATTTTCTCTATATAATAGCTTCCTACCTTTTGCGAGGGGGGGGGGCAGTTACATTCAGTAGAGGTTTTTCACGGAAATTCTCTCAACTGTAGCTCTACTAAATTCCTTTTGGTTCAAATAATAGAACTCAATTCCCAAACCCCTCTCTGACTCAAAGAGCCCTAAATCTCTGCACTTTTCATCCACATATTTCCTTGAAAGCCCTGACCCCTAGGTTTTTCTTGCCAAAATACTAAATAAGAGTGAAAATAAAAGAAAAAATCCTATCAAAAAACATACTGAAAGTAACTTCTGGGACTTTCACTTCTGAAGTCATAGAGAATACAAATCCAAAAAATGACAAGTGAAACTTCAATCTAATTGAAGAGAATATTGGCAAGAATAACAAAGTTCTCCCTGAAATGGCTGATTCTGTATGCATGGAAAAGTTAGATAAACATCACATGATCTCCCTGGACCCTCTAGACATAAACAATGCAATTAAAAGGAAACATTTACTTCCACTCTTGATGGTATTACCTTAGGGATAGCAGATGCCAGATAGTTCAGTGTTTATTAGAAGGAAGTAGCAAGTTTGGTAATTGGAACTGGCTCAACCCTCTCTCACATTTTTGTAATTTTATAACACCATATGGTCACTACAGATCTCTCTGACAATCTCCTGGTTTAAGTTCAGCTGTTTCACAGAACATTTCAACTGAAGTTAAGCATGTTGAAGATATAACGGTAAGCAATAAAGATATTTTTCATGGAGGGCTGCAAAATCCCTGAGAAATGCAGATTGCTATTTGAATGAGTCAATATTTGTTGATAAAACACTTCGTACCTTTGGGCTTTGGGTGTATGCTGAGCCCCAGCCTCACAAGGCCACAGAAGGCTGATGACCCTGAGGTCCTGCTGAACCCCCTGAAGAGTGGTGACACAGCAGGGCTGCTGGCAGCTTGGGAGAGAAGCACAGTGACAGAAACCAGCTTGGCCTCCACTGACTGCATTTACATTCAGGATTCCAGTTACTGCTTCCAGGGAAATTACCCACGTGCTGGTGCCTAAAGGGATTGGCCTGCTCAGAGTGGAGACCTGCTCCTAAAACTAAACATGAGCACTGATGCTGGCAAGAGGACAGGCACATCCAGTCATGGTCAATTGGATTATTAGGTGCCGATCCAATGCCACTGACTTCCCAGGGAATTGAGGGCAATTCCAGCTAATGAAGGCCTGCATTTACTGGATAATCAACAAAAAGTGTTTTCTAAAAATGCATTAGTATGACACAGCAATTGGTTTTGCTAGCAACTTATTTAACTGTATAATTTATTGATGATATCTACAGCAAGGAAAAGTATTCACAAGTCCTTGCTCCTCCATGGCTGAGAGCATAAATATATAAATCATATGAAACAGAAAAACTCAAGAGCATATTTAAAGCCTGCTCTTATTTTAGCTCCAATGACTTAAACAACTTGACACTATGATAATGCAATGGGTCTGGGCCTCATTAATTTTTAATCAAACTTTATCCACCATAGCTTTTGAAACGAACTGTTACTAATGATGAGTTGTATGTCAGTCTCATGAATGGGATGCAAACTTCCATTAAAATAATGAAATTACCTTGTTTGACTTTTGTTCCAGTTCCATGGCACACAGCCCCAGGTAATCGCCGTTTGCACTACTTGCCCATATTAAAATCTGTTTATTTACTTAAGGTCTTCACTCAGGACATCCCAATTTAGCTCATGTCAGCTGTTTTTTATGATTCTAAGAGTATTTGTCTTATTAAAAAAAGAGACAAATACATGCAGGCAGTGCGAAGTGCTAAAACATCAATTATGCAGACACAGAACATGGTGAAAAAACAGAATAGAACAAGCACAAAATCCCTAGTGATATAAACACATCCCAGTGTTTCCCTGTGGCAGCAGCAGTAATTTTTGGAAAAGGGAACAAGGTCTGAAAGGCATCTTTGCTGGGTATAATTTTGCCTCTTCCAGCAACATTTGCCCTTTAGGATCCCAAGTACAGGCTAAAAAAAAACAAACTAAATTTCCAAATATTATTGTGCTCTAGAGTGCACAAGTCATGACACACTGGAATGACCTTATTTTAAAAGTGTATCACTCTGGCTCTGCATGTGCCTCTGAGGAATGAAGACCTTTCTGACTAACTTGCAGTGAAAAGCTGTTATCAATATGTTATTACATAAAAATATGTTACAGCATCGATAACATGTCATATTCCAACTTCTCAACAGTTTCTTCCAAAGTTCCTTCAGCAAGCCCCTACATCCCAGAATCACAGAGAACATCTGAAAGTGATGCAGATCAGCCCTCTACAGATGATTTTGGAGCAGCTGAGGTTTTGGTGTGAGCAGGTTCCTGTGCACAGCAGATTTTACTGCTAACAGAGGATTTCCTAAAGAGCAGCCTATCTTTAATAAGGCTAAAAATATCTGCCATAAATCACCTCAAGTGCCACAGCAAGATCTGTTAAAGGAAGAATCATCACTAAAGCTACCTAGGAAATAAATACAAGTTTCTGTTGACTAGGAGAATGCAATGGAATCGATTTATAGTTTTTAATATCTCTTAGGTTTTCAGTGAACTATTCTGATCTGTCCTGAGGTTTACAAACAATGCTGTATATGACTCTTCAGAGGGACAGCAGCCACTCCTGCTCAACCCTCCCAGGCTGTGCCCCACAGAAACAAGGCAGGAATTGAACTCTCTGCAGACACAGAGCCTTAAGGTTAAAACATTTCCCACCCACACATAACAGAGGCAGAGCCAGGAAAAGCCAAGGATTCTCTTTCCTGGCATGTCAGAGAGGACCAGAACTCTGTTTACCAGACACAGAATATCTCACCTGAAGAGGAAATTTAACAGCAGACGTCTTCCTCAAAGAACACTGATATCACCTAAACCCAGTTTTTTCCACACTTCCTTTTTCCCCCAAAAGCACACAGAATATTGATCTAGATTCTCTCCCCAGTACCTGTCTGAACTCTGGTCTGTGAAAGCCCAGAGAAGACAATTTCTCTCTTCTTGCTCTGACTGATGGATCCTCACCTCTCCCTTCCCAGATGCCCCCAGAAGCCTCCAAAAGATCTTGTGTCTCATTGCTAATGGAAAAGTACACAGCTTTCTAACAATCTGTACAAGATGAGGAAAAAAGCATCTTTGCCTTTCACATGTTTATGAATTACGTGCTTGCAATAAATTGTATTCACAAACACAAAAACACATCATTATTTATACAGAAACTCCCACTTTCTGAATTCATTCTCAAATTGAACACAATAGGAATTTCTGCAAAACGCAAACTTTTTTTTTTCCTTTCCTCAGACACATCCAGCCCCTATAAACAGAGATCTGGAACAAACACAGCCAGGAGAGAGCTTGTGATTGAACAGAATTTAAGAATTACCCCAGCTGACAGCTGTAAAAAAAGTAACCAAAGAAATGTAGAGGGCGAGTGCTACGTCCAGTGCCAGTCACCATGTCAGAGCTGACATCAAACGCTGGATTCTCCCAGCTCAGAGCCTGACAGTGCAAATGCCAGTTTGAAAACCTATCCAAGCCTGCACTGAAGGCACATGCTGTGCTCACAGAGGAAGGACAGGACTGTCTCATGCAGGAGAGATCAAGGAGCTGCCTACCTGTCCTGCTCAAAGCACGAGAGTTGACAAGCATCTGACTAACAAAAGTCATCCTTGAAATAGTTTTGGGTGTTTTTCCTGAACATACAGCATGCACAAGCATTAAAGTAACGAGACAGAACAAAGGGAAAATTACATCAGGTCTGCTTTCCTCTCTATTATTATCTTCCTCCTGAAAAATAAAAGCATTGACTTTACCAGATACTCTTCTTCCTGGGAGAGCCAGGCACAAAAATAAGCCAGCTCACGTTACTGGTTTGTCCCTCTCCCCACAAGCCAGAGGACACCTGATCCCAGCTAACTTGATTTAGCCCAGTCTGCAGTCTTTCTTCTTTTCTATTACATTAGGCCAAATCCGTCTTTCAAATTACCTTTGGCAATTAACTGAGGTGGCTAATTCAGGAGCTTAATTGCTCTCTGTTAGTCATGTAATCAATGTAGGCAAACCTCTGCATTAGCATACCAGGTGACTCTGGTATAATAGTTAAAATTTTCAGGGTTTGACTCAAACCTTAGAGCTCGACAGTCCCTACTGGAACAGGTGACTTTCCTATATTAATGCAAAAGCTGAGCATAGCAAAGACCCAAGCTCAGACACCCAGGGACCCACACCATCACTTCCACTGAAAATTACTTTCCCTTTCACCAGACCCTTTATAGAAGGTCACACAAGTGATTCCTGACCAATTCCTGAGGGAATTCCTGTACCTCAGCATGTCAGACAGGGTGTTCCTGTGCCTGCACTCTTACCTGATGCTTCAGGGGGGATTTAGAAACAGATAATCAGGTGTACAAGAGGTCAGTTCCCAGCTCCCATTAGGTCAAAGTGAGCTTGAACTCTGAAGCACAAGGGTTTGGGGTTTTTTATATTTTTCTGAAGACTGGTAGATTAAACAGTCCTGCTACTTGTATAGATTTCCAGTTCTACCCTGAATTTTTGGATCCCAGTTAACCTTCAAGGCAATGAGCCCTGTGCAGTGGGTGAGAATTAATTTCTTTTGCCATGTCAGAATTTCCTGAACGCCTGGTAAGAGGTATTCAATAACATTCGAAGGTAAAAAGGGGAAACAAATGTTGTAATTTAAAATAAACTCTGAATCAATTATCAAATTAACCTTTTCAATTGCCATAAAGGAATCTGCTTTTTAAATGCCTCTTTATGTAACTGTTCCCTCCTCCCCAAACCTGCCCCAGTTCTGCAAGAAATTCAGAGACAGACAACTGCAGCTCACTGTGCACTGATATCTTCCCAGCTGGATCATCTCTTGTCCCATTTCTCATGCATGGAAAAATTTTTATTGCAGCTGCACATGAAGTACCCCACAGTGACACCTCAGTGTCAGACCTGGACAGATATTTAAATCTCAATATGGTGCATTGTGTAATTTAAGTTTTTCCTCTGGTATGTACTAGCAATAGCTGCATTTAGCAAAATCTATCACTTTTCACTTGTTTCACAAGTCCCCCTGAGTGAGACCCTCAATTCAAACTAGGTAACAAAAAATGAATGAGTTGCATTTGCAAGAACTGCTGTATTTTTAAAATAACATAAAATTTGTAAAGAATAAAGACTGTAGAAACAAATAGCTAAAAATAAGGTACTTGTGAAATGTATTTGCAAAATTCTATGAGCTTTTCTGTAGAGTATGCTAGCAGTTAGAATTATAAAAACTAAGATGAAATAGGAAAAATATTTCCTTTTCCTGGAAATGCATAAACTGCCTTTATTTAGAATTACTGCCATAAATTTCAGCACTGTCAAAGAAGCCTGTACTGTTAACAGCATTCATGATTACTGTGAAGAGTAAGACTCATTTATAACATACAACAGAAACATAAGGAAAATGAATTTTTAAATGTCATTAAGCAGTATTTCACAGCTATCTAAAAAAAAAAACCTCAAACCAAATATTCTTCTCCCTGAAAGTTATTTCTAACATATGCATTTTGCTAGCTCAGATCTAAAAACCCAGATCTGAAGTCAGCAATATCTGGGCTTCACACCAGGCTCCAGCATTCCTGGATTCAAATACCTCTGAATTATCAATGCCTGAGTTCAAGGGACACACAATCACATATGTATATATTTCACAGAACCACAGAGGTTGAAAAAGACAGCTGAGATCAAGTCCAGCCTATAACCAAACACGACCTTGTCAACTAAACCTCCTTCTGCCTTTGTTTTACAGGCAATTTCTCTTTTTTAAATGAGCAGTGACATGACACAAGTTAACTGCAAATTCAACACACTATATAGCCAGGTAACTTATGTTTTGCTACTCTTCCTGGACCTTCCTGCTTCACAGGAAGATCACTTTTCTGCAACACTTTGTTTTACCTTTCTGTCAAAGAGGAAAAACATAGTCAGGAACACCCTTATGCAATACAAGCAGTAGGGGTTTACAGACATTATTTGACCATACACAGATATCTAATTAACCTTCAGCATTTAATTCAGCCAGTGTGCTGAACTGAGCAGACAGCTATAACTGCAATTGTACAGAAAGATAATTTTGCATGAAAAGTTGCTTAATTTAATTTTTTGTGTGTTTTTAGAACACAATAATACATTTCTGCATGTCCACATTCCATATTTACATGGGTTCCGTGTCAGTTTTAGGAGTTCATCAGAGCAGTAAGGCCAGAGTAGGTGCACAGAGCCCCGGGGCAATGCCCAGCCAGTCCCTGGCTGCAGCTCCCCACTGAAACAGGGAGATGGGCAAAATCCTGAGCTGGCAGGGCTGGCACAGACTGCCTTGGGATTTCTGCCTCACCTTTCCTGCACTAGCTCCCTAAAAGCCAACCATAAATTTACTTAACAGGTTGCAAATGCCATGCCCATATTTGCTCAGTCTTCCAGAAGTTCCTGGGAATGCAGACAGCATCATTTTTATTGCTGCAACAAATAACAATGAATTTTCATTGTTCCAAGATTCTGCCTACAACTGCTCCAGGCAGGCAGGCAGGTGTGTGTTCCACAGGCAGCCATCCTAAAGCTCCCAGCTTTTCCCAGCTGCTGTCAGCCCAGTCAGTAATTTCCAAAGGGTATTAGAATATTCATAGCCACTTCCAAGCAGATTAGGCATTGGCAGTAAATCATATGAGATTAACTTGGCAAAACATTTTTATCCTTTCATGTGCAGCTGTTCAAATGACTGTAGTGAAGAGATTGTTCCGTTGAGCTCTAATATTTGGATTTACTTTTGCAACACAGAGATGTGGAAGGTATGAAGAGAGATCGAGAAACTCAAGTTTCACCCAGTATGCAAAAGAAGGGTTTTTTTAAATCCCTAAAACACACAGACATACCTGCATTTTAGACATCCTCCCTGAAAAGTGTTTTTTATTTTAAAACCTACACAATAAAAATTGAAAACGCATATGATAAGCAGGAATGAACTCCACCTGCCACATAAACACCAATCAGCAAACAGCAAGCACACTTAAAACTTGGATTTTTCAGATATTTGCTCACCTGAGTTGAACTGAAGAAAATTCAATTCAAATTCAAATTTTTGTGAGACTATTTTTTCTTAATTGAATTAGGGATTCACTCTTCTAGCAGTTGCTAAAATTTAAATATAATCTTCTGTGGATATGGGATGCCAGCTCTGCAACTGGACCGACTTGCACTTGTGTGCTCTGACACAATACAAGCCAATAAACACCTTCTTAGACATCAACAGAGAGAGAGAATTTTTGTACACAAGAGCAGACATCACTTCACTTGGAAAGAACAAAATATACTTTCAGGTTGCACAATGCCACACAATACTTTCAGCTTAGGCACCTCAGTTCTCCTCAAATTTTCTGTATCCAAGCATTAAGCAGTCTCTGAAGGAGTGTCACATATTCCATAGTTTATTTCAGGATACTTGGATACGTTATATTAGAGCAGACTGATTAGACTCCTCAAGAACCCAACTGTTTCATGGTAACATATGAAATCATCATCCTAAAGGCCATTAACACTTCAGCAAGAGCTTTTTCCATTGGCCTTGCATATACTTTGGATCAGGGCCAACGGGAGGATAGTAATTACCAAGATCTCCCTAAAATAAAATAATTTCTTATCCTACCATCTCCCTCCAAGTTTTCTTCCTTCTACTCCCTGCTGTCCTGCAGCTATCAGGATTGAAATGTGGTAGCAAACTCTTTCCTCCTTGACAGAGCCAAACCCATAAAACAAGTACTTAAATGGAGAACAAAGCTGTATCATGATAAATTTTTAGCAGCAAGGTAGCATATTTCAAGTGCAAAAGCATGCACAAAGGTTAGGAAGCTGCTGGCTTTTCTCCACAGAAAAATAAGATCATTTGCTGAGGCACTTCTTAGGGCAGAGAAGCCAATACTCTTGAGCTACTGGTTCGCTTCCTCAAGTATAATTACCCAGCTTTGTGAGCACAAACAAGATTTGTGCCAGTGAACAGAACAGCTCTCGAAGCATCTCTGATTCAGGAGCCAAAGACTAACAGGGTTACTGAACTTTGAGTCCAGCCAAAATAAAATGCAGAAGAAAAGCAACCTGTCTTGTAATGTCCCTGTCCAAACAAATTAATATTGTCCTTGTCACTCTCTCCCCATCAGCCCAGGCCACTTGTTCAGCTCTCCTGGGAAGGGCTGAGCAGGGGAGGCCCAGCAGGTCTGGGCTCACCCAGCTGCCTGGTCAGGGAGAGCCTGCACACAAGTTCTGTGCTCAGTCTTTGTTAGCCTGGCTATTGAATTGATTCAAGGAAAAGGAGCTTCTTCCACTTTGTTTCCATGACGACAACCCTGAGAATTTTATCTTCGTATAAGTGAGTTATTGCTTTTTGTGCTTCCATAGTCTAGGCAGAAAAATTAACATGATATGGTCTCAAGAAAGACAATCCAATCTTCCTATCCTCCCAACACTCCTACAGGCAGCAAATTCTTAGATTTCATTACTAGAGGTATAAATGGGTTGAAAAACAATCTTCATTGTTTATTACAGAGAGATTTAATTTCAACTAAAAACTTCAATTAAAGAAGATTCTTTTGATGGCCATGTTTGTGTACACATTAACAGAAGAGAACAGCCTAGTGTATTATTTCCTATCTATAGTCTTTTGAAAGCAGCTCTGGGATGTTTATCCATAAATTTTGGTCTCTATTCCTCTCCATGTATGATTTCGACTTTTATTTCTCAGTGATGCATTCAAAATATCTTCAGTGCTACAAAACAAGTAAATTTTTCCAGAACACAAAGACCAAAATCTATACAAGACAGACATTTAAAACATAAAAACACTGGTATATATCTTTTAATTATTCAGGCTAAAACTCTAGTGTATGCACCAAAAACCAATAGAATAAATACAAGGCTACAAGTATCATTTCCCTTGAAAGAGCAGAGAAATTGCTGTCCTGTGAAAATTGGATCTGATATGAGATATCCTCATTACAAAAGGAGGACACTTCAAAAGAGTCTTGAACTGAACAGCTGGGTGACTGACTTTGTTGAGAAAATATTTAAGGATACCTGCAAGAAATTCTAAGCAGTCCCACCAGTGAGAAGTTGAACATGTTCACCTCATTTCACATCATTCAGCCCACAGTTAAATACTTAAGAGATGTGAAATGAACATAGGGAACAGCTCTTCAGGGGATTAAAAAAAAAAAACCAAAAACATTCTCTTTCCATCTCATTCAGTCCTGAACTACAAGGACCACCAGATTCCCACATCATAGCACTCCTAGCAAAGGACATAGATCATGAATAAAAGGAACACTACAGGAATTGCACAGCACAGCACAGCACAACTGGGACAATTTTCTCAAAAACAAGTGACATCGTGAGACAGATCTCATTGTGTGCTACAAATTGTTGCAATTCCACTGCCTTCACTGGAACGCTTATTACACCAGCTGAAAATTTGGACCCAGCAGCAGACATTTTGATGATTGTGGCCATGCTGGAGTTGACTCACAAGGAGCAGCTCTGATGGATTCTGGGTTCCTCTCAGTACTTGAACATAGATGGGCTCACAAGCATGGCATTTATGCTGTTATCAGGCATGTAAGTGAGCATGCTAAATCACCCATAGAACAATGAATGTTTTAAGGTCAGTTGAGCAGGGGAATCCCACTCTATAAACAGGAAGGGCACAAAGGTTTTTCTTCAATGAGAAAAGAGGAGGAAAAAAAAAGCAAAGCACCTGACTAAAAGATGGTCAAAATATTGAAGATCCAGGAGAAGACACAAATGGAGGGAAGCTCTGCCAGGTACAGTGCTTGCAGTCCCTGTTGTGTAAAACACACTCCTGCTTGAACGGCTGGGCTGGCAGCCAGGAGCTGTTTTGGGGCTAACCCCAAACCTGGATGATCCACGAGGTTGTCAGGATTATCAGAGCAAGGACACTAGCTCTGAGGAGCCACCCGGTCTGACCCTGATCCCTCCAAAGGAGGGGAATAAAGACCACTGGTAGTTGAGCAAGTCAGACCCACTTTATAAGGCTACACTTTCAAACCCAATGTCTGAATAGTCCTGGTTAGCATGGAGAGACAAAGATTGTTTCCATTTAACCCTCAAGCATGTAATTCAACCCAATCTGAAATCTTAAAACACTGATAAATTCTGAATTATATCAATAAATTCAAAAGGCAGCATGTTCTTTAAAGGAATAGGAGGATACCAGGTAATATACACAGGAATAATAAATGCAAAATAGGGGAATTGCTGGTAATTTACACAGGAATAATGCATGCAAAAGTCAAACAGGATCTTCAATAGGAATCATCCTAGTCAAAAATCTAAGTGAACAAAGCCATGCAAACTATCACTCTGAAGAGCAACAACTGATGCCTGTGGGGATAAAAAAGATTAGGGAACCATGAAGTGGCAGGAACAGATGGGGTTTTTTGAACCGAACTTCACTTAGTTCTAATCTCTCTAATTCCCATTATTATTTTTAGGTGGAAAAAGGTTTCATTTTCCAAACATAATTGCCTTGCTATTTTCTGTCGTATTGTAAGACTCGCATTGTATCCTCCACATATTATTTTTGTTCCTACGTTATTTTCTTTTTTATATAATTTACCAAGGCTGATTCTTCTTTCTAATCTCTCTGCAGTCTCCTATTTCACTGCTAAAATGTTGCCTTGAGATGACTGATGACATATTTGACATTTACATTTTATTGGAAAGAATATAGATTGCATCTTTCTTATCTGTTCCTAAAACATTTCCTCCATTCTCTCACAACACGTTTTTGGGGACAATAGTTGCATCCCCATCAATTTTTTCCAATTCATTATATACTTCTTTGAATACTGACTTTTCGAAGTTTAATATTTGTGTGCCATTACTCTTTGTACATATTGTATCCTCCTCATGAATATTTCAATTCCAATAGCAGTATGATCACTCAACCTTATAAAAGCTCACCAGCATCTATCTTATTTATCATACAGGTCCTGCTTCAATTCCTGGGATTATGTCCAAATATCCTCTGAGATTGTTTTCTCTTATAATTTGTATAAGCAAGTGAAAAACCCTTACACCAACACATGAATCTTTTCTCAAGCATTAAGCAATTATTATTCCAGTCAAACTTGAAGTAATTGAAATCCTCTGTGATCAGTGCACCATACCTTTAATGAGTCTCCACAAGTATTTCTTGGTTTTTCTGCTTAGGATCATACCTTTAACCACTTCTGGACTCTATTTTAACTCCAGCATCTCAAGTTTTTTCTTACCAACTGAAGTCCAAGCACAATACACCCCCCCTACCTGTTCTTCTATTTTTCTGCGGACGCCCACTGCTGAGTTCCAGCTGTAAAATTCTACAGTATTTCATTGGCTAGAGTTACTTAAAAACTTCTCAGACCCCTAATTTACACAGGATTTTACTCCTAGCAACTCACAAACAAGAGTGAAGATTTAGAGGATTCTCTTTTTATTGAAGAAAGTAATTTAAGGTCCCACTCTAGATTTTTTTTAAAAGCATCAAAGGGCAGAAGCTCTTCCTGCAGCTCTTACAGAGCAGGCTGAAGTGGGTGCTGTTTGCCCCAGTGATTTCACTCACTGGGGTGGCCTGTGGAGCATGGGCAGCTTGGTCAGGCCACAGAACTGTCCCTGCCACAGTCGTGGGTGCTGTGGATTCTGGCACAACTCAAGCGTGCTGCATCCTGGCCCCGTACTCACTCCTCCCCTCCAGAAACACAGGGTCCCTCAAGGGGCCCCAGCAGTGTCTGGCTCTGGCAGGACCCAGCTGCTCCACACAGGTGCTGAAAGGAGCTCAAAACCCTGTCCTGCAGGCTGAGAGCTTAGGCATGAATTAACGTGCTGCAGCAACGTCAAGTAGTACATGAGTTATTTCCAAATTATGACATTGTACACATCTGCCAAAATCTATGTCTGTTCACCAGAGAGTGCTGGCAAGAACGCATGAAGAACCAGCCAATTAATGAACTTCTCTGCACACATCTGTTGGAAAAATACTGAATATTTTACCACCTGCATAGCAGAGAAGCAGCTCCACTAAGCCAACTTCAGCCATGTGAGCAGCAGCTCCCAAGAGAGAAACCAACAGATGGGTGCAAAGCCCCTCTTGGCTTGAAGGTATTTTTCACAAATATAAAACTCAGTCTTTATGTAAGCTCCACAAGCTACCAAAAGTTTAAATGTAATTATAACATAATAGATTAAAAAACAATTTTCCAGATTTAGTAACAGGTACCCAGGTCTATTCTTGCTTCACAAAGCTGCTCTGAAGCCAAGAGAGACAGAAAGCAATACAGAATTTCAGAATATTTGCTTTCCTATGCCTGTCTGAAGAAACAGCTCAATAGACTGACATGACAGAGTTCTCACCTTCCAGATGAACAAGGTCATGAAAATTCTGAAACTTCCCATTGCATGGTGTGGCACGCAGGAAGCTAATGAAACAAGGTGAGAAACCTTTTCTTCCTACACACTTTCTTTCAGGTAAAGAAGATGCTTTACCCTGCACTGACACACAGTAAAAACCTCCAGAACAACTGTGATCATAATAAACAAATATTTCAATCTGCCAAATAGTACAAACTGAGGGCAAATAAAAGCTCTTTGGTTAGAGAATTCCAACAGCTTCCAATAGCTTTATTTAGAATTTTAATCCCTCTAGGCTTCTCTAATTAAAATCAGATGAATTTCCAAGTGATGCCAACATCCTCAACAGCTCATATTCCCTGGGATCTCCATCATTTCTGCACAGGCCATGATCTGCCAGTCACCTCTTGGTACCAATCATTACAAACTATTCGTCAAGATCCATCTCTCCAGGTTCACCTATAAAAATTAAGGTCATTTACTCTCCAAGCTCTTGGCTGTTATCCTATATTACCCAAAGTTCCTCTTCCACAATATTTCTCTGCTCTGGGATTGAAGAAAGTAGGAACAGGGAGTAATAGGGGACTGCACGCAAGTTTTTCATTTTTACACCACAGCCTTTTCCAAGCCAGGGTGAATCCTTTCCTGCAGCACCTGGGTATGCTCAAATACACAGAATGCAGAAGGAAACAATCACTCAGATATCCACTTCCAGTTACCACAACCCCCACAGTTCAAGACTTCTCTTTAAGACTCTGTCGTAGTTTGAAAAAAAAATGAGTTTTTTGAACTTCAGTGGTCAAACCAATGAGTGCTCAGGTTTAAAGACTGGCACCTGGTGTGGCCACTGAGGACAAGGATCCGCCTCTGAGAACACAAGGGGTTCAAAGCAGAGGGCTCCCCGGAAAGCTCTCTCTTGGTTCCGGTCCCTGAGGACGGAGGGATCTCCCCTGCCCAGCGGCTGGCTGGGCGGGGGAGGGGAAGCCATGCGGCCTGGGTGAGGTAGGCTGGAACCTTGGGCACAGAGGGGGAGAGGAAAAATCCTGCAGGATGGAAGGGTGGAGAGAGTACAAGAACCTTGAGAGGCATTAGGCAGCCTTCTTTTTCCCCTTCCCCCCCTCTCCCCCGGAGAGAGAGAGAGAGAGAGACTGAGGAACCGTGTCTGTGATCTGTGTCACCTTGAAATTTGATATCAGTAACTGGGCAGCACGGCCGAAGGAGTATGGGGGGTGGCTCGAGAAGAGTGCCCAACAGCAAAGATACCGTGAGAGTTCTGGGGAAACAAAGCCCAAGATTTTAACCCTTTTCGTAGATGATGGAAACTTTATAAATGCTAATCCTCCTGAATTTGAAGAAGAAAGATAGAGAGAACTAAGCAAAGATGATGAAAGTTTGTGCAAGTGGAAGATTGTCAGAGAATGCTGAAAAGAATCCTAGGTGGGAGGAGATGATGGAGTGGCCTTTGGCTGGCCTGTTCTTATAGCCATGAATGGACTCATTTCTTTTCTGTAACACAGAAACTGCATCTGGGGAGAGGCATTGGCTTGGAGCCAAGAGTAGACAGTAGTGTGAACAGAGATGAGAGGAAGAGCTCTGTTCTCAAGGCCCCTCGGCCCCAGGGGGTAATATTGGGGGGTCTGGTGTCCCAAATTTGAGAAGCTGTTGTTTCTTGGAACTAACCAAAGCATCTTTAAAAAGAAAAGCCCTAGAAGCAGCTCTGGTCCATGCACAGTGGTGAGAGCACTGGACATGGAGGAAGAGGCCACAATGTGGTGCAAGGAAGACTCCTATCTCTCCTTGATGGACTGAGTACTGATTATCAAAAGGGTGGTAATAGACTAAGGATTAATTATCTAAAGAGTGGTAACGTGATTGGGAATTTTTAGTTTGTTTTGTTGTGTTGAGAACTGGTAGTGGGGGGGAGGAAGAGTGTTTTTTAAAGTTTTCATGTTCTTCTATATGTGTCTTCTTTGCATATTATAAGTAATAAAGTTCTTTTCTTTAACTTTCTAAATTAGAAACTGTTTTGCTCTGTTTTTGGTCACATCTCACAGCAAATACCAGGGACAGTATATCCTCATAGGGGCACTGGCCTTGTGCCAACGTCAAACCTATGACAGACTCTCAGCAGATTAAACTGCTTTTCATTTGGTTTCTTTTCTAAAATACACAGGAACCCCAGACCGCCTGATGTACTTTTGTTTCTCCTTATGGAGGCAGTTCCATTTCAGCAGCATGAAAATCATTAGTGCACATTGTTTGTGAGCTCTTTTCTGATCCTCCAGCATGCAAGTCAGTACGTGGTAGTCTTAACAATAACAATAATTAAATTATGTTTAAATATCCCTCCCTCACACTTCTCTTCTTTAAAAAGCTATGATTCAATCATTTCAGTTATGAAGGCAAGATAAAAAAATCAAAATAACATTCGGGAAAAGCCCAACACTCTCACAGACAAAGGCGAGTGTTTTCTGGGCTTTAAAGGAAAAGCAAAGCCCATCACAGCTCTAGGAATTGACATTTAACTGAATCTCAGGGTTGAGTAGCCCCAAAGCTTTGAGCGTCCTTTGGACTCCAAAGAGCAGCACAGAACACACAGCCTGCAGTCAGTGTACCACACCGTGTCCCACAAGGTAAAACTGATGGTGGGGCAGTAGAGGCACTACAACAATGATGCCCTCTAATTTAATTTTTAAATAACAACAAAAAGTGTTATTAATAGGATTTCAGTGATTGGGGTCTTGGGCTTGCTCCATGGATGGAAGGTAATTTTTCTATAAGAAAATAAGTAGCATTAAAAAATAAGTCAGCAAGACTGCAAAAAAGTATTTGTTGGCTTGCACGCAGCTGAAACCAAAAATATTCACCTTCTGTAAACTACTCAGATAAACAATTACCTTATTCATCCATTCCAGTTCAGGTGCCTGTTCTGTGTATATTTGATCTGGAGGCTCCATGAAGAATGTTATTGATCCTTTTAAATGGGTAAGGACCTTGCTAAGCGATAAACTGTCCACCCACTTTCCCTAATTAAGAAAAATCCAATTACCACACAGAAGTGTGGATTGCGAGACTGTAAATACCACCCATCAGTCTTCAGGAGCTGGGACAACTGGCAGCATGTTCCCAAACCATCTGTACAGCAAAGGACTCATTAAAAATGACTTGACAACTCTGTACTGGAGTGCAGGACAGCAACTTGACTGAAAAGCATCAGCCTTTGGAAATGGTTCCCAAGCACCTCAGAATTACCCACACTGTCATCGGGAGAGTGATGTGCTCACAGGGGTTGCTAGAGTCTGGAGCACAGAGTTCTCTGAGTTCTGTGGAACAGCTGTACAGATCCTTCTTCTCCCCACAATCCCCAAGAGAAGATGAAGTGAAAAAAGCTCCTGGAGAGGTGCAAATGTAGAACAGCCCTGCAGAGCACACAGAACCCACGGAGCTGCCAGAGGGGAGCAGAGCAAACAAGGGCTCCTCCCTGGAGGTGATGTGGTGCCACACCTCAGAATCCAGGCTTCTAAAAGGACACTTACAGGGGCAGGACCATGGGAAGAACAGATTTGCAACAAAAAAATCAATATTTGGGGGAAAAGGCAGGGATTGCCAACACAATGAAGAATATACAAAAATCTTGGAAAAAAATAACAGTGGAAGAAGAGATCCTCTTAAATAATTAAAGCAAGCCCTCCACTCCTTGCTACAACACAAACCTAATTCAAGGCTTAGAGGAGAGCAGGGCTCTATTTCCTCTCTTACTGCCATTCCTGAAGTTCAAGAACATTGCAATATGATGGTAAAATTATTCTGCATTGATCAAAAGAATCTTCAGAAGGAGGACTAGAGAAATTTAGATCCTCCTCCCCTAGGATACAGTGAATAAGGGCTGCCATGCCTGTCATAGATCACTCTAAGAAAAATAAGAAAATAATTAAAGTTTGCTTTATTAAATAGGAACACTTAAAATTTCTTTTTGAATTTTTCTTTAATCATTAAAAACAGCACCAAGGAGGAAAATTACACTGAAAGGTAAAACATCCAGTAAGGCAGACAGAAATAGTAATAGCAGGACTGACAAGCAAATTCATAAATGTGAAAGATGATACCAAAGGGACTATAGGAGTCTTAAGTAGTCAAAAAGACTCAGAAGACTGGACAGTAAAAGAAAAAACAGGTAAGTGGCCATACAAAAGAAAAAAAAAAAAAAAAAAAAAAAAAAAAAAAAAAAAAAGAAAATTGGAAAATAACTGCCAGGGCTAAAAGCAAAGGGTAGGAAAAAAGATACATCATAAGGGAATTACAGGTAAAGCTGGGATATGGCCTTCTCGAGAACTGCATTATACTTGTAGCAAAGTAGGAAACCAGAATGCCAGGAGGGAGATCAGGCCTTGGGGAGTGAGAGCTCCATCAGAGTGTCAGTGTACTCAGACAAAGGCTGCCACAGCTGCTGTTACAGTCACACTGCCTGGATTGATGCAGAGCAGGGAAGGGCTGAACAAAGGCACACAAAATGCATTCATCACCTTGTTCTGGCCAGCTGAAGAAATCAATGAAAGTTAAAGACACCTATCAACTTTCATAGAAATTTTACATTAAAAACCCTTTTTTGAATGTGAGTAAATGCTGCAGTCTGTACCCCAAACTCTGTTTTTCCATGGTGTATGAACACACCATCAGGGTGGGTCAGATCCTGTGGGAGCTCATGGCACCCAGAGGCAGGATCTTCTTGACCCACAGCTGTCACCACTGTGTGATCCTCCTAAAAACACTCACATCATGCCAAATGCAAACATGTTCTCCCTGGTCTTTATCTCCCAGACCAGGAGTAAGGTGTGGCCTACACACCATGGGATTTGCAAAGAACTGAGACACCCAGCAAGGGAAAACACAAAATTAAGAAGAGGCAAGAGAAAGATGCTTCAAACACCAAACTGCCATGTCTTGATTTATTGATTTATGTAGTGGACAAAACGTAGTTCACCAATACCCTCTCCTCCCTTGTCTGCATAATTCAGTACAAGCAAATAATACCAATGGAGGTGATTTGTTAAGCTCATCTATATCTTGGAATGTTGATGGTGGATGCCATTCTTGTCTTACAAGGGTTAGCTTCATTTCCTTTAAAATTTTAACACAATTCACTTCCTTTGAATAATACAATTGACAATTGTATTTCATTGAAGGGCTAAATTCTAACCAACTGAAAAAAATACCTATTTAAAAATTACTTGTCCTGCACACAGGATTCAGCCCCCCTACACCTCACCCAGTCCTCACCAGAAGGTCCCAGACACGAGGAGGGTCTGGGCAGGGTGTGAGCAATGGACCAGCCCTGTGTGTTCCATCCCCAAACCAACACCCTCCCCAGGGGACAGGTGATAATTAATCAGCTTTCCCTGCCTGTCAGGGTGAGCTCAGGAGCCTGGCTGGAGGGCTCAGATCTGAGGGCTGCACCAGGCAGCCTGCATCAGAATTTGTTTCCTTTGCTGGCAAGCACTAACTGCTCCTTCTGCTGAAGAAAAGAGTCAGTAATGGAAATCCTGCCACCACCTTAATAATAACATCTCCAGCTTGGTGCCAGATTAATGAGTAGCCGTGGAATAACATTTTCAAAGTTTGACTAATGATGATGTCAGGTAATGGCTGAAGCATGGAAGGCATCTGTACCCAGAAATGCTCTAAAGGTGGACAAATTTGTCCTATTACCTCTGAAAATATGACAAAAATCCACAAAATTGTGACTTGGGAATTGGGAAACTGTTCTAAGGCCTTTTATTTCCTCATGATGAACAGATATGGGAAACCACCAACATTTAAAAGCGAATACTTTTAACCTGTAAAAGGCTAAATATCACATCATTCTAAGAAAATGCAAATGGACGATTTAGGACACCAATAACCATGCATAAATGTTCTCTATTTCTGTGCAAACAGTGAAATAAGGCAGAAGATTGTGACACAACATTATAATTCTATTTCACCTTTCTTTTTCAGCAGCACCAGCTACCACCAAAAAATGAAAATCAAACAGGAAAAAAGACTTCTGCATAAAATGAAGATACACACATGTCACTGAAGTAAAAGCCAGAGAAAAATTACATTAAAAAGCTTTCCCACGTTCAAGGGACAAGTCCAGCAAAACTAAGGATGATTAACTGCTCCAAATACATCTGTGGTCAAGAACCAGGAAAGGAAATAAACAAATACTTCCAGCTCATCTCTATGCATCATGAAACAAATTAAATTAGGTTTTTGTTCACTGTGTTGTGCAAAAAGTAATTTTATCAAGAGTCCCTGAGATAAAGTCAGGCTGCTTCTTAATCACTGCACAAACAACTTTTTCCTCAAAGGTTATATTCCAAGGACATTTAAAATATAAATATATGTACATGAAGTTTATGCCTTTCGTACCTAGCATGCTTACTTAAAATGTGTGCTGGGATACTAAATCTACCAATACTGTTGATATTGTTCTATTTTATACATTTTATTAAAACTAAAGCTGCAGGAATTCTCACTGGCATAAGGGAAAGTACACCTTTTATGACTACCTACTGGCAGGATTCAAAGGCATCTTGAAAAACAGCCAATAAAGCTACCAATAGGAATTTTGTGTATTAGCTCACAGTTTCATAAATATAATGGAAGAGTGGATATGAAGCTGACATTTACATCTCTTCAATAAAGCCAGAATGCCAGAAGTAGAGCTACTCTGACAGTGCTTAAAAAACTTCAATTACAAGTTTTGCCAGTGACAGACTCCTTATGAACTTGTTCCATGTTCACATAAGGAATATGCAAAGTTTTGCCTTTTCTCCAGAGAACACCATTTTCAAATGTTTGCTTTATTCTCTATGTAGATACATTTCATCTTTATAAAGTTGACACCTTACCCTGACAAGCTTTAAGTGTTTTTTAGGTGTAGTAAGCAGGTTAAATAGTTGCCACATTTTCAAAATAAATGCAACAGTAGATGCAGAAATACAGGAGCAATTTTCAAGATGAAAGCTATGCTGCTAGAAATGAGTTGGCATACACAGATATATAGATATAGATATATGACTGTAGACAAGTAAGATTGATAGATCTATATTAAGCTTTTGCATTTTGACAGTAGGATAGAAATATGCCAGATGATTTAGAGATCATAGGAAAAATGTATTTGCAAGAGAAGCTTGTAATAAAAACTTCTCTCCATGAGAAAATCCTACCAAGCAAGGATGTCTGGGAAAATTTTCAATTACAAAGTTGAGGAGTGGGAAAAAGAAATTTAAAAACATAGAAATGATCTACTGACTTCAGCACAGGCAAATTAATTAACAGAAAGCAAGCTTTCCACCTAGTTCAAGTTTCATTTTCAAAAGGCTGTCAAGTCCTATGGCAAATACTTTTTTAACCAAAGTTGTTGCTGTGTTCACAAGAGATGTTCTAAAATATGCTGAATGGTAACTCTGTATTTTGCTAATTTGTATTTTTGTACAAAATTTTGCAATTTACTTATATTTTAGTTGTTTACTAACAACTGTTTAGAACAATGCAGTTGGAAGGTCAGGGCATGCACATGGACAGTAGAGCTGCTGGCCTCCCCACCTGGCACTGGGATCACTCAGCACTCCCACCAGGGCTCCTGCCCCCCAAGGGATTCTGTTCAGCTACAGCTCAGGGCCTGTGCACCAACCCACACATAAAGGGCACTCTGCTTCCTGCACAAACGCATTTGTGTTACCCTGCTTTCCCACAAGCAAACAGCATTGCATTGCTCCTCACATTGGCAATACAAAGTTTCCTGGGAACAGGACGACCAGGTCTGGCAGCTCAGGCCAACAATCCCCCTCTCCTGATCCTGTCAGCTTCCAAAGGCACACCCTGGCTGCAGCTGCCTCCCTCAGTTAGATGGACACTGAGAGAGAAGACAAAGCTGTTCCCTCTTTCAGAGAAGTTCCAACATATTACAGGTTGCCCTTTCCAAGGTCTGCACACACCTCATACTTCTGCTCTCTGCTTCTACATCCTATTATGGTGCAATCATATTTTTCCCTCAAACCCAAGGTTGGTGGGAGAGGTTTAACTTCCATGAAAACACTCCAAATACAGTATCACACAAACTGCATGCATATATTTGATCACCACTAATGGCTGGGCTTGCTACAGAACAAACAACTCAGTAAATTAAAAATCACTCAGTTTTAAAAGAACATGAACAACAAATATCCTTTGTATATTCGAACATACTGCAACCTTTAAAGTCCAAAATTTTGTCACTTAAAGGTGAGGATTTCAAAGCACAGGCAGTAATTGCACAGTGTCTCAGGGAAATGTGATATACCTTCTTTTCTCTCATGCACACAAAGTGAGAGTGCTGCCTCCACTGCCAAAGCATTTTTGAGACAGCTGAATCCAGTGAATCCTTTGGGTAACACCCAGCCTGAGTGAAATTGAGTGTCACAGGCTTTGACCTTCAGCAATGTCTATTCTCTAATTAAGAAGGCCTGATACTGGGAAGTGGAAAGAATTGTTTTGTTTGCAAGAAAAAGATAATTCTGGCTGTCTCTCCTGAAAGAGGCGTATTTTTGCACATCTTTACATCTGGCAGAATAAGCTGAACAAAGAGCAGTATTTGTAAGATAATTGAAATTTATGGTTACAAGCAGAGACAGACAAAGGTTAAAGACATAATTTTAACAATACGTTGTACTTCTCATACAAAAGCAATTGTGACACCCTGTCATCTGTTCACAGCAATCTCTGTCTCCTCCCAGACTGAGCAAACAACCAAACCCTGTTAATGTATTGCTGCTAAAAACACAGGAGAGGACTACAGCAACACAGTATTTCCATCAGTTAATCACACATTTGCTCTGTGGTAACCCACTTTCAAACCACCTTGGGATATGCAGCTAAGGATTTTAGTTATAGACTGCTAACAAAGGAAAAAAAGGTTAGATGAAAATTTGAGCCCTCTTTTTGTTTGTGCAAAATAGTCATTACCTAGCGGAAGAGTCAAAATTATCAAGCACCAGTTACAAGTTAATTTATAACTAATGGAAAAAGTCTAAGGTTGGAATCTTTAGTGTTGATTCCCCTCAAAACTTGAGGATAATGGCTTTTTAAATGTTGCAGAATTACTATGACTTTGTGTATTCAGCCAAGGCTTTAATTCTCCAGATGATGGGAGAGCTGTCCAGGTTTTCCCAGCTAAGCACAAGTGAGGGCTAGAAGGTATCTTCACAGATTACAAAGATTTATTTCAACAGTTGCAGTATTTAAACTAATAACCCCTAAAAAAAAGCCCAGCAATCGGGTGCCAAGACTGAGAACTCCTCTTATGATCTCTTTTCTTCCCTTTCTTCTCCCTTGTCTCACAGTATCATAATAAACAAAGAGAATTAAGAATAACTTATCTAACATCAAAAGCAGAACAAGATACAGGTTTAGATTAGATACAAAACTACCTAAAGGTACAGGCTAAGCTGTGGCAAAAATCAGTAACCCTGTGAACAAAATGTTCAATTAACATTAAAAACAATGCACGTGTTAAAGAGTTTGAGCTAAATTAATCAGTCATTTCTTCCATTTCCAATCTGTATTTGCATATGTAAACAGTGCAGCACTCACAGATTTATGTGAAATAAAATGAGAAAATGGGCAATTTCCCCCTAGAGGGGCAGATGTTTAAGTTGTTTCTTGTGATTTTTCACAGATGTTTCCCTCTTAGTATATTTTAAATGGGATTTCTAGCTCAGTTCTGAAAATCCATGTTGTCATGCCAAAACGCAGGCAGCTATAGGCTGTGTGCACAGTTTGAAAGACCTGCACAAGCAGCCAGAACCAGGAGGAAAGGACTTCTGCATCCACACATATGCAAAGCAGGTTCCCCGTGGGATATGCCCCATCTTGGCTGCTGCAGCTTTTCTGTGGTAACTAAGGACATGACTAATTTATCCTCTCCATAAAGAGTAAAAATTGTGGGATTTATTACAAATATTACAAAATACCATGAGGTCTCAGAGTGCAGGGTCTCCTTGTTCTGAGCATTGCACAGTCCTCAGCAAGGAGCTTGTACCTGCCTCAGGAGCTCCCAGGATAAAAAGATAAGGCTAAAAGCTGGCAGTGTCCCTGCTGGTGCTCCCACACTGGCACAGGGGGAAAAGGACCCATTCTTGGAGGTTTCGTGTTGCTAACAAACGTGCTTAATGCCAGTATCAGAGCCACTGCTAATAAGCAACACACAGCCCTCCCTTACTGCTCTTGTACCCTAAAGGAGAAAAGAAAATGACATTTTGAAACATGACAGAACAGAAGGTGTAGAACAGCCTTCTTCCTGAAAGTCCAAAATCAAGGACAGGAGATAGAGCGAGAATGTGAAAAACTCTCCAAACCTTCTCCTTCAATAAATAAATAAATAAGTCAAAAGGCAGCCTTGTATGTTTTCCTTAAATCAGCTTCTTCACAGCCTGGGTGCAAGGCCAGTGGAGGACCACTCTCTTCCAGGGTCCGTTTATCCTGCAGGGCACCTGTCACTCACACAGTCTTCCTGAAACCACAGACGTTCCCCCTGCCAGGCAGGTTAAAAGAAGAGAGTGAAACCAAGCTGTGAGACTATCCTAAGCAACACAAACTACACTTCCAAATATCTGCTTCACAGCAGTTTTAGAGACTGATTCCCTTGCAGAGATATTAATCAGAAATACTATTACCTAAAGCCAACGGCAGGCAGAGAAAGGGCAGCACAGCTTTCAGGGAAGGGAACCCACGAGATCATTTTGTTGGCTTTGTCTTTGCCTTAGCAGCTCCCAAGCTCCACAGGAGACAGAACAGGAGCCCAGTAAGACATCAAGACAGAGACACAGGCAGGAAAACCTACTACAAATCTGAGAGAAATAAAAATGTGCACTTCCTAAAGGGAAGCTCAGGAGTGAAAAATGGGTGTGTGCTGTAGTGCATTTCAGACTGTCTGTTAGCTGCTGTGCAGGCAGAATCAAAGCAGCCTGGACCAGACTGTCCCACTTCATCTCCTGCAGGTGTCTAGAGCAAGGAAATGAGGGACTGAAGAGTCACTAAAAACAGACTGGGGAAAGACACCTTAGAGAGTGACACCATCCCTGTCCTTGACAGCTTGCCATGAGCAAGCTCATGCAAGAGAACAATGGTACTTGAAGGAAGCAGAAAAATTAGGGCAGCTTTCCTACAGCCCAGTCTCTTACCTACAAAATTCCAGGCTCCAGCACTCTATGACCAACTTGGTATTTCATAGTCATACATCACCTTCTACACAAAACTGCAGTAAATTTGATAAAAGTTTTAAAATAAGAACACAGAAGGGTGGAAAGTACATACAGGTTCTTAGTCACATTTCTCTGCTTCTTTTTCTAAACTTTCCCTCTTGAGACATCAGGAATGGCCAGGAAATTGGAGACAAAGTGAAGTGGAGGATGGAGAATGCTGGATGGGACTCCATGAGACACAGATAAAATGTTCCAGAATTTAGACCTACCTGTGAAACCTCCTGGGAGATCATCTCAGCAGGTAAGTGTAGGCAGAGCAGAGGCTTAGTGAGCTATATAACCCTTGCAAGTTGTCTTGTTGACAAAAAGTAGGTGACAGGAACATGGATGCCTAAACCCTGTTAGAAAACAGACATGATCTGTATTTTCACCCTCATCAGTTTACAGCCACACATAAGCACTTGTCAGAGCACAATCACCAGTGTTTCTTGCCCAGCACCCTGGAGTCTTGTTGGAAGTTGAACTGGAAAACCAGTGCCTGGGGGAAGAGGAATGAGGTATAGTTTTATTTCTTCTTTCTACTGCAACTAGCTTTTCCAAAGAAGTTCTTTTCTCAACTACCATTTAAAATCTGTTTTTCAGATGAAGAAATAGAAGTGGAAAAGGTTGGTGGACACAAACTCTGCAAGGGCTTCTGCTTCCCAGGGTTCACCTGCAGGAGTTAACTCCCTCCAACTTCTTATTAGCACCACCTTTGGATTTAAAAATAGCTTTTTCCTCTCAAGTCTATGATCTCATTTATCCTGGGACTGAAGTTCCAGCATGAAATTTATCACATCAGAAGTCTTACTACCCTGGCAACACCCTGACAGAGCTACAAATATCAAGCAAGAGACAATAAGTGATTGCTGAAAAAGAGACCCGTGTTTAAAGAGAAGCATTGCCCTGCATGAAGATTCCCCATCCGAAACACATCGCACACTCCAGCTCTAAAAACTGTTCTGATAACTAGATTTTGTTCCTGTTTTCTTCCCATCTGCATAGACTGTAGCAGATGCATTGGAATTTGGGAAAGGGCAGCCTGAAATTATTTATTTGGGGAATCCAGTGCCCAGCCCTTGAGGACAGTCCTTCAGCACAGATGCCAAGCCTCCGTGAATTCCCTGGCAGCAGCAGCTGGAGGTATTGACCAGCAAACAAGTGGGTTTGCTAAGGGGCAACCTCCCTCCTTCATTTGCTTCTCCCACCCCAGTCTTCCCAGCAGCTCCAGCCCCTCATGAGGGTGTGAGTGGTAATGAATGGAGCTGACAGACTCCAGGTGTGAACTCTCCAAGACACCTTGGGCACACAGCAAGGTACTGGGGCTGCCTGACAACCATCCTGGGGCAAAGGCTGTCTAAATTACCCACCCTACTGGAAACTGAAGCATTGCCATCTGCTTTTCCCAGACTCAGGTGTTCAGGAAAAGGACAAGAAGGGGTGGGAGGTGTTCAGGACAAGAGCCAAGGGCTCTTAGGCAGCCCTGGATCAGGGCTCTCATAAGCAGTCAAAGCAAACAGACAAATACATGAGAAGCAAGACTGCAGGATTTTCTTCTCTGGAGTTTTACAAAAATAATTCAGTTGTAATTGGAGAAGCTGGGATTCATGGAACATTTTCCTTTCCACCAGGCAGATGAATCTATGATTTGTATTCTCTGATTTTAAATGAGATTCTCACCCATCTTCAGTGGATTTGATTGATACAGCACATGAGGCCACTCAGTAAAGTGATACAGTGTAGATCAAAGCATGAAAGATAATTTTCCCTGAAATGTATGTAGCTAAGGGTAAGTTATGAGTCTTTGTTTCACAGTTTATGGAACACAATTTCATTTAAAGCCTAAATCTGTCATTTCAGCATTGTTTATCAAAATGCATCCAATACCCTCTCCCTCAGAAGAATGGTGTCAAGTCAAAGGCAGAAAATCAAACCCATACAAAGGCATCATTTCAAATATTTAACCAGCTTGTGATTTGCATAAATATTATCCACATATGATGCATTTGATGCAAGCAAAAGTAATTCATCTGCAAGTTAAATATCCAGAGTGGCAAAAGGTGCTGTAAAATTTATGACAGAAAGACTGCCTGATGTATACCTAAAGATGTTATGAGCTGCCTTCACCTGCTTGTATATCTATATTTCATCACTTTGGATTTTGTCATACAGGAGCTGAAGAATATTCCCAACAATTTTTAATCTTCTTTCTTCATTACCTGTTTTTTTGGCTCACTGGCACTCTGGGAGTATATATTTCCTCAAAACAATTTTCCTGCCAAATTATTATGTGCAACATAATTAAAGCCACTCAAATTTGAATTTTATTTTTGTTTGGTTGGGTTTTTTTCATTACAGAAACACGAGGCTGGTTGGTTCAAAAACAACCTTGCAAACAACCCTGGCCCTTCCCTTCATCCCAGTAAAGCTGCATCACCCCTTTGTGTAAATGTTTACAAACTTAATAGGCTAAAGTGAATTTGGGTGAAATTTCAGAAAGAAAAGAATAGTCATAAGAAAACACATAGAAAGAAGAAGAGGAGATGACAATGATAAAACAATTCAAACTATTCTATGCTCATATCTTAATTTTCTTCTTCTGTAAAGTTTTCAGTGTAAATTTTATTAGACATCTTTCTGGAGAGCAATCAGTTCATGTCAATCACTTCAGCCCTGCTATCACTGAAAGGGAAATCACATGCTAAGTCTGTCTTCTGGTATCCCTGTGGATCCTACAGAATTACATTTGTGTTCAGTCTGGAGCTGTTCCACTAAAACATACACAGGTCACAGATTAAGGATGATTGAAGTCACTCATGCTTTGATCCTTCCTACAGAGCAGCCCCAGGGGATGCCTTGGCTGTGGTCAGGATGTTTCCATGGCTGCTGGGTTTGTTGTGCCTTGGCAGAATCCTACCTGCAGGGCTCTGAGAACAGGTGATGTCCTCACAGGTTACAGGTACATACAGCAACAAAATGACAATGGATTATCAAAGATGTGGTGGGGTGATCTGATCCTGTCCTGCCAACCAGTAAAAAGAACTCCCACTAGATCAATCACCTCCACTGGACAACAGCTAAGGGAGCAGGATCCAGCAGCCTTTCCCTCCATGGGAAATCCATGCTTTCACAATCCAGCTACACTCACAAATGTCACATATCCAGTTAAAGCATATTCAAAGATACTCATCTTAAAACATACTTGCATTCACTTAAAACACTCAATGTCTCCAAGCTCGAGAGTTCGACATTGAAGATGGCACTAAGCAATTAAGTTATCATACAAAAGCAGCATTTAGGATCTAATGGGATAGAGGACAGATGCTGTAAAAAAGTGCCAAGGACAGTTCAGTGCACTCATGCTGTTCAGGCTCACAGAAACTCAAGGAGTGCACAGCACATTCTTGGAACACATTGTTTGGCTGCCAGCCTCGGGGGAAGCGGCAGGCAAGGCTCTCAAGGCTCTGAACCGGGTCACTCCTCCTCAAGCAGAGGCTGCCCAGCCCAGGAGGGGAAAGCCAGGGGCTCTCCCTCGGACAGGGCTGGGAGCTGCTCCCACACCATCACCTCCAGCACTGCCCACATCCCCCCTACAGACTTCCAATGCGGCTTCCACCAGAAGGGAGGCATTCCAGACAGTCTAGGCTAAGCCTCCTGAGGGGATGGAGTGCAGAGAGAAGAACTGCTGCTCTCTGCCTCTTGCCAGCAATGGGCACACGTTCAGGAAAAGCTGTGTATGGTGAGGGATGTGCTGAGGTTCTCTGGGCACCCACTGCCAAGGAACACTGACCCTGCCCAGGGAAATGCTGTGCTTAACACCAGTGTCTGGACAGGAGCAGGGCCTGGTGCTGGTCTCAGAAGGAGGTACAGACACACACACCAGAGTTCATGTGCCACTCAGGTAACATTGCCCTCAGCTGGAACAGGTGGTGTTCAATTTAATTTAGCTTCAGAAAAGGTAGAGAGAAGGAGAGGAACTCTGTCACCAGCCTGTGTAATTTCCCTCTGCTTCAGCACCATGGCTTTTTCTCCTTTTTATAAAACATGCAAGTCACTGGCTGAATCATGAAAAGGCTGAACAAACCCCACCCCCAGAGCCACAAGAAATACACTGCCTCTGCGAGAAACTTTTGAGGGAAGAATAAAATTTTAGATTCACTAAAATACTGTGATTAGTCTATTTGCAGACTCTCTTGCCCAATAAGGCAGCCTGCAGGGCAGTCAGCCAGCCAAGGTATTTAGACAAGATATACCAGAAAACAGGATTTTTCTTCTAACATAATTCATCAATGGAAACAAATTCGTGTTATTACCAAGCATAAAACCCTGCATGAAGCTATAAAAGCATGGCTTTTGTTCTGCTACACAGGAGGAGAATCAGGGTTGCTTATTACCCTGTGAGAAATGCCTACAGGAATCCTGCAGGAGGTTTCGTTAACAATACACTACTTTAACTATCAGCAGAGGGACTTAATTTTAAATCTCCACTTAATAGGTTTGTCAGATTTTATAATCAGCTAAAAAAAAGTCATAAATGGCCATAGCTCATTCAGCTACTTAAACTAGACAGAAAATTTTCCTTTATCATAGTTTAATAGCAATGCATAAATAACTAAATCTAAGTCGAACCAAAATCAAAGCAAGGGAAGAGATGCACAGATTTTCACCATTCTGCCCAATGTCTCTTGATGGAAATATCACAAGGGATTCCTTTCTGTGGACAGAAAAGGCAACCACACTTCCAGACATGACCTATTTTTGGTGTGGAGCCACATCAGTTTGGAGTCTGAAGTGTTGGATAACATTTGACAGGCCCTCCTCTATCACTTCAGCTAAATCTGAGTTGCTTTCTACCGTGCAACTTCTCACCTGCAGCCCTGCTGAATCCCCAGCAGCAGGCGCGAGTGGTGGGATCAGTGAGCTGCCCAGAAACACAAAATCCCTGCCAAGCCCCTGAGGAAATGCCCGGTGGGATGTGCTCCTCCAAGGCAACCCATCCTGCAATGAAACAACCTCTCTTACAGCTTTAGCACCATCAATGCATCTCCTGTCCTCTACGTTATCTGGAGTCTACATGCTAATTTAATTTTTTTATTTTAACTTCGGAGCTTTTTCTTCTTTCCTCCTTCCTTCAAATATGTCAAAAAAAGGTGGAAGCATTTTGGGGTTTATATAAAGACTTTGAGAAAGTCCTTTTTTTGTATCTGGAAAAGTGCTATGAATGCTTTTGGTTCCTGACCATTTCAAATATCAGATTAGTCCTATCTACTGAAATGATCATTGCAGTGCTAAAAAGTAAAAAAAACAAAAAAACAACTCTGTATTTATTCATCTTCAACACATGCCAGAGGTTCAGATTCAAGCTAGCCTGCACAAAGGTTAAAACTGTTCAGCCAGAGATTCCACATATATTTGGACAAAATTTCACATACCACACCATACAAATGTACTTTCTGCATGGCAAGCATCAATCCATAAAATCTTTATTGTCTGTCACACAGCATCCTTTGATGTTCGAGCAAAGCCATTTACCTTTTTCTTCTGACAACAGCAGGCTGCACTTGCCAGCAGGAGCACCTACATCACACCTGACTGTAAATGGGAGCCACTCCTGGAAATCCAGTGATCTAATTGAAACAAGCAGGCTGTCTTGAAAAGCATTTATTATTCATTGTGGCTCCATTACTACTGTATGGCACAGAAGTGATCACATTGAAAAGGTTACTGTCAGAGGAGTAAGGAATCTTTGTCAGTACAGGAAGGTCAACATCTAAGACTAGGACTGAGCAGACAGTCATTTATACACAGCATGGTGAAAAATGACAGAGCTGGAGACAGACCCACCACTAGAGCTTCACTTCGAATTATTCAGCAATCCTTTTGTTCTTCTCCATAGAACCTGACAATAGTTTGCATATTTTTAAATTGCCCTGATAAGGCCATGAGAAATGTTCTACTGATAAAAGTGCAGAATACAAATTGGTGCTGGATTTACTTAACTGCCCACAATAGATCATCTTGGCATACTTTTCCCCTTAAGCAACCAAATGGAGGTAAAAAAAAAAAGCAAGCAGTGTTTTACTTCCAAGTGAGTATCAGACAAATGTTTCTGTTTCAAGATAAAACATGAGACAGAAGTGAGAAAAGGACTGCCCGAGCAGGAAACCTTTTTCATAGCTGCAAATGCGTGTATTAAAAAAAAAAAAAAATCCAAGTAATTTCATTTCTTACAGTAATTCTTACAATAATTAAGAGATGACAACACACCCTAACAAATAGTGGATGAAACTGTTTAAGATGGGGAGAAGAATCTGGAAGGAGGGCAGCTATACCGTCCTTCCCCAAACTCCATCTGGATCCAAATAAATTTTGAACACATAATGCTGTACACATAATGCTTCCTTCCAGACAGGGCATGTACAGGGTGTGAAGGATCTTTCCTGGAAGTATTCCAGCTCACACTCATTTCCAGGAGCCAGGATTTCTGCAGGAGGAAGCCAACATAACTCTAAGGGGGTGTGTTTTCAGCACGATGCTGTTCCCTCTGTCTTTGGCCTCTCTCCCCCACATTCCAGTTTCCCAAAGCTGGCCTCAGGTGAGCAGGCTGCATCACCTGCATGAACTGCACAAGGCAGATCCAAGCTGGGAGTTCACTGTTTTCACCCTTACCAGATTTGTGGAAATGTTGTCAGTGGTGCATTCACTTTAATTCCCAGGAAAGACCAATTTCCCTAGATTAACCTGCAAAAGCAGGGAGTGGAGGGAGGGAAAACCTAATGGCTTGGAAAGGGATAACACCTAATCGACCAACTTTCTAATAGTTAATTAAATGTTACCAGTTCTCTAATTGAAAAATGTTGAATGTATTCCCTAGAACCTTCCATTTTTTTTTTCCCATTACATTAATCATTAAAGGATACCTGCTATATATTACACCCCTTTCAAACACAATCTTGCTGATAAAGAAAGTCAGGAATGCTGGCAAGGTCAAATACCCAGCTAAACCCCAATGAGAGCAGGCAACCAGTGATTAGAGTGCTTGGTAAGATTTAGAAAATGTCAAACTGATAAATGATGGCTTTCCAGATTTAAGGCAGAGCACATGCAGTGTAGTACACAAGTCAATACCTCTCCATGAATAATGTATTTACCTTGTGAGGTGGTCCACATGCAGCTTGTTAGTTCTCTCCCACCTCATAGGAATTAACTTAAGCAAACAAGCTTTAGGTAGGATCTATTTATACAAAATACAGAAGGAAAGGCGTTTATATTCTCTATAGATGTTCTGTAACACCTCAACCCTCTTCCTTTTTATTTTTTGTGAGTAGCAAAGATTTTACTGCTTGTTATTAATAGTGGCTTTAAAGACACACTTAATATCAGTGTACTTTGACTCCTTCTCAGATGCATAGAATCCATCACAACATGAATTCATAGTCACCCGAACAGTGAATAACTATTTTTCACAAGCACAATTTATTTCTGTAGATGGTGCAGTATAGGAGTTGCCTGTGATTTGTCTCCTAATTGATACCTTTGGAGATCAGGGAGAAGGGAAGAGTTCTGAAGTGTGTTCCATCACACCCAGGAGACAGCTGGCATCACTGATATCTCTTTCCTTTTTTCTACCTGCTTCATGATTTTGTCTAATCAATATGAATGATCACACACTGGTAGCACTATAGGTATGAGGTATTTCACTCACCCTGATACAGAGGAGTCATTGCAGAGACAGAACAAGTCTACAGCCACAATTGAGAGCTTGCAGCACGTGGGAGGCGTGCTTATGATGGAGCATCCATCTGTAGAGATGTAGCCAATATGGTATGGAAAATGAGATCTAAGGGAGGAGTACCAGGGGACTGGAGCCCTGGAAGAGCCAGAGACTGAGGTCACTCTTACCCCTTATAAACAAATTTAGACTGGCAATGAGAAAGCGCCTGCTGCAAAATAACATTTAACACTTTCCCAAGGCAGAGCTTTGTGGGGAAAGCAATTATTCATTATATCACCCTATGCACAAAGGCAAATGAAGAGCACAGGGCTCAGAGGCTGATGGCAAACTGACTGTCCAGGGCAGACCTGGGCTGGGAGCTCACCTGAGAGCTCTTGCATGGCCAATCATGAACTTCAGCATCTTGTTACAGCAGAGCCTTATAATTCTTTACCTGGCATTCCCTGCTTGGATGAAAATAACTAGGCTCTGTTTTCTAAGAATATTATTGCCCATCTTCATTGTTTTAAAATAATCCTTACCCACAGAGAGATTATTTCAACAATTCAGAAATTAATAAACAGAAAGAAGTGACAAGCCGTGTTTGCTAATGGCACATCTCCAGTCACAATAGGGATTCAACCCTTGCTGGCACCTTCAGCTGTTAAACCAGACCTATGAAAGGAAAACACAACTAAAAATCAGGAAACCAGATGAAGATTGATATTGACTAAACAAGTTGCACTAGCTATAAATTTTCTCAAAAATGGGTAATACTTCTGCTACAAGGTGCACAGGAAAATATTTCCACAACCAACATGCCCTTTTGAAGTTACAACAAAAGAGAACGTAGGTATAAATCTTTTCCATCACCGGGTTCTCCCACTGACAGCCTGCCTGTCTGGATGTTGGGCATCTGCTTTGATTTAGCCCCCTCTAAACCCAAGGTCTGCAGCCATGGAACAGCCCCACCTGAAGAGGAGACAGTGGGAACCCCACTCATGGACCCCAGTCTGTGTGGTGGTGGGGAAGGAAGGATAAGCACCAGCAACTGGACTGCCATGAGTAATTCCAAAGGAGTTCAGGTCTTCAGGTCACTGCCATTCCAAAATAAAACACCAAACATGCTATTTCAAGGAACTGTGGATGCAACTTCACAGAACCAATATTAATTCAATGAACTAAAAAAAAAAAAACCAAAAAAAAACCAAAAAAACAACTCAGTTACTTGTTTCCTTTTCCAAACTTTAAGGAAATAGTTCTCCAGCTGTGTTCTGTGTACTGAATATGCTTGTTCAGCAATGGTTTAATGGGGAAACCTGTCCAAACTTTTGAACTGTGATTACGGTGGTACATTAAGGTTTTCAGTCACTGGTGGAGTTTATGGTCCCTGCACATGTCACATAATATATGGCTTGTCTTACACACACAAAGCACACACCGTAACTGCAAACACTTGCCCATGGGGCAGACTGCTTTATGGCTTAATATGCTTATGGTTGTAATAAAATTTATTTTAGGAGAAAGCAGTAAAACAAAATTTAGGGAGTAGAATAATGGGATAATTATGCTCTAAAACCAAATGGGCTTTCTTTATGTCACCATTTCATAAAGTCAAAACAATTTATTATAGCAGTACCTCAATAATCTCACTACCTATTGGTCAGTTTCCACTTCCATTATAGATTCTGCTTTTCAAGACCTTCATAGAGCATAGCAATTCCAGCTTGTATTAAACTAAAGCTTGCCATATTGACAAGTTATCAGCACAAATGCAATTCTCCACACCTCAAATGGCTAAAATCCATTTTTAGTATCAGGATATATTTGGGGAGAGGGAGCCAGGATGGAAGGTTTGCTTCCAGAAACATAAGTGAACAATAAACTAATATTAGCTATAGAAATATCACAGCCTTTTCAAGGTTCTTAGTGTTCCTGGCATTGCAGGGATAAGGAATGGAACAGATCCTTAGGCTGGTTAAAGCAAAGCTCATGGAGCAAAAGTAGGGGCAGTGGGGAAGAGAGAGGAAGCCCTGTTATTTATGTCCTAGGATTAAAACTGTACCATGTATTTTACAGCTTAGACAGGGAGGCCATGCCCTGAATCTCCCATATGTGCAAAATGTTTATTCACTAGAAGTTGAGGAATAGAGAGCAGTTTCTTAAGCAAAAGAGGAGACAAATGAAGCAGAAAAATAAAACTTAAAAGCACCAATAGGCTCTCAGATCTTTATCAGAATCTGCATATAAACAGTAATCTCATAAAAATTAATAACAGACATCTTTTCAAGAGAAAGTTAGGAGCCTTCTGCAACACTTAGCATGCAAATGAGACAGCAGTAATACACACATTCAGGCTGAACATTTGACAAGTTCCAAGGTTTTGAAATGAGTCCCATAGAAACAGATATTGTCATTTCTCATTCCTCCAATTGCTCCTTGTCCCTGCTTCCTTCAGAAGCAGCTGGAGGTTCAAAGTTAGCTCTGGGATACCTCCCTCAGCACAGTCTTTCCCTTTGCTCTTCTCATTTGGGCAGAAACTACCCAGCCCCGGGCCAGCCACAGAAAATCAGCCTTGGGATGGCAAATTCCCAATTGCCCCACACTGCTGGGAAGCCCCAGCTGGCCCTGCTGAAGATGCTGCTGGAGACTTCAGCAGTGCCAGCCAGGGTCCAGCACCCACTGAGCCGCACATCTGAGAGCCAGAAGCTCCTACAGTCAGGGAGAGGATCCCTTCCCAGGACCCAGCAACAAAGCAAATCAGGCAAGAAGAGACTTCATGAATCCATTTTAGCAAAACAATTTGCAAGTCTATTCCACGTATCTGTAACCTTGTGCATGCTTCTTTTGTGTCTGGCTATTAAAACTGAGTGGGCACTCAGCACTTCCAGTATTAATCAGAAATCAGTAGCACTGTCCTGCTGGAGACATTCTACAGAGTATAATGGTACTACAGGGTCATCTAGAAAATCACTGCTTCCTTCCCCATACTGTAGGGAGACTGCAGGGATGATCACACAGTCTAAACTTCCATATTAGTTCTGAAGCTTTCCAATTTACCACTTCTTCACATCAAATATAGATTAGTTTCTTTAATTGCCCTGTATAAATTCATAGCTGAAATGTTTGACTTGCCCAGAACAAATTGTCTGCCAGGATGATGTTCTGCAGCCAAGCAGATAGCTTAATTGGATATTTAACTTAACTGCAGGCTTTGTTTCTTCATATTTCAAGTCTTATACCTTAGTGTTTGCTGAATTATGCATTCTGAACACATCTCTAGATTGTCTTACTAAGTGAGTGTTCTGTTGTTCTTTGAAAATAAACATGTTTCACTATTAGCTTTCTAGCTCCCTACCATTCCTACATGATTTTCCCATATTCCATAAACCTATGACAGGCAGGTCCCTTCAGGACATGAATCACAAAGCAACTCTGCTGTCCCCAGCTAGCATTTGGAGAATTACTACCTAGAAATATTTATTTGCAGATGAGAAACGTCCCTGGCAGTGAAGCAGGGCATATCTGGACAGAACACAGAGGTCTAGCAAGTGCAGGCTGACTCAGCTGACAGAGCAGGATACGACCCAAAACTCCTACTAACTCTGTGATTCCAGAATTCCTATGTCAAGAATGTTTATTTATGGCCACAAACTTCTCTCTAGAGCTCAGTGGGTGCATCAGCTCTGCCACCTCCCCACCACAGCCACGCAGTGCCGCACTCACTGCACACCTCCCATACAGGCAAGCCCAAGGAAAAACAGTGGGAGCCAATATTGCACCCTGTTTTTCTGACTTCCTTTTCACCAGGAAAAGCAACTGTCACTTCAGATCCCAGCCTCCTTTTCCCTTTGCTGCTCTCAGCATGGAGAGAGTGCAGTTCACTGGCAAATTATGAACCAAAACACACTGCTGACCCAAGCTGCAAACTGAGACTCAGAGGCCCAAGCTACAGTCAAAGGAGAAACCTCTAGAATGTCCTTGCTCTCACCAAATCCTTAACATTCTCCTAGTGAAGTTTTTCATATTTTTGTGTAATGATAAGTGCATAAGAGAAAACAGAACATATACTCAAAATTTATATCCAATAGCATATGGCAAATTGGATCAAGAGCTTAGTAAAGTGAATAAATTACATAGACTGGGATGCTTCTGATTTTATTATCAACTTTGTCTTTGGGCATCTGTTCTCTTGGAAAGCTGCACAACTTCTGCTGATAATGGTCTCCTCTCCTCCTGCTTAGCACAGACTATGATTCCATTGTTTAACTGATTGGACACTTGATAAAAATTTTTAACATCACTTATTCAGGTATTATTGATTTTCAATTTCATCTAATTGCATGGCACTCAGAACTTGCAGGTAAGAAGCTTTACATTCTGTGAGATGAGGTCAAAATAATAATGCTGAAAGTCCAGTAAGAGTCAGAAAACCCACTTCCATAAGTCTTACATGCACCTGTAAGTACATAATACTCTCAGTGCCCCAAGTAAAGCCAACCAGCTCACAAAGGTTCTCAGAATGACATCCTAGAATTAGATCTCACATTGGGATTTACAGTCAATGAAACACTAGTTCTGCTTAGGACAGTCTACTGAAATCCATCTAGGAGTTGGAAGCCATTTGCTGTGCTGATTTTTTTCATTTTTATACCTCATTAGTAGTGACAGGATAATCTTCATGGCTACTTCATAATTTTCTTTTAAACAAGTTCTACTTCATATTTTTCTTGTACTTCATTACATGACAGAACTTGGCCTTTTTAAATAAGTTCATTGCAATGCAATTTCTAATCTCTTCTTCAGGGTTAGAATACAGATTTCTGCGAATATAAATCAATGTGGAATGAAACAAATGTGCTCTACAGAACAGGGTGCACAAGATGAACTGAATGTTCAGTTTAAGTACGAAGGCAACTTTAATTTAGTTGTAAATTTATGTTGTATCCTGCTTTGATAAAAAGCTTGCATTGCACACAATATATCACACGAAATGCCCATGTAGTTAGAACGGGAGCAGCAATGGCCTTATCAGTTCAAAAGTATCTGATGAAGGGAACCACAGTCTTTTGACTAAGTTATGATAAAAATTAGTAATGAACACCTACTGAAACCAAGACAGAGAACATTATATAGAGTAGATGGCGAATGACACACTATATATATACACACACAGAGCTGAGATGTTGCTTTTCAAATAGTTAATGAATAATTAATGGTGAACTTGATGAAATGAATTTGCTTATTTTCATAATTTCCATACTGTCAGACCCTTTGCACCTACATCAAAAAAAGGGACAGGAGAAGGAGAAGAAAATGGCAATTTGTTTGAAAGCCTGCTTCATTAATATTCAAGATAATCCATTTTAAAGCAGCCATTTACAACTCAAACAGTCAGTGTGTGCCATTTTGCATACCAACGATATTATAATATGAACAACATCAAATTTCAATTACAAGCACATGAAGCCAAAATCAGCTCTCAAGCAAAAGTAGGATAGATGAACAAGAATGTCTAAATTCTTAGTGTAGGACTTGATAGAACTCCTGAGCTTTATCCCTGCTCGAAGAAAATTATTCCTTTGTCCCACAGGCCAACATGAAGAATGTATTTGGTTTCCCTAAATGGATCTGATTCTTTTCCACTTTACACCACTTTCGTATCAAATGAAAGGAAGCAAACTAACAGAAAATGAGCCTGGCAAATGCTTTTACTCATGTTCCCCCACATACCCTTCATAGATTTTACCCTACCTACTTCAGTAATAAAATGAGTTTATTTTAAAATAGTTTAACACCTATTTCTAGGAAATCCTAACATTAAATATCGGACACAAGTGCACAGATAAAATCTTCTTGTAGGTAGACATTCAGGAATAAGTATCCTCAATTCAGAGTGAAACTTTTGCATTTCTTTTAGTGTACAGACTTAAAACTGTAGGCAGAAGAAAAATCTGACTCTTACTCTTGGGGGCTATTCATTATGCAGAAACTTTAGTGATGATGTTCCTTATGACAATAAAGCCAGCTTGGTTTACATCAAGCTCTGCACAGAACCAGGACAGAGACTGCCCTCAGCAGCTCTTTATCTGCTGTGTGAGAGGTGCAGGGCAGTAGCTGTAGGAAAGGACACCTGCAGTGGCAGCCTCAAATCTTACCCCTCCAAATACCTCCCAGTCCACCTTATGGCTTGGTGCTCAGGCTGCTCTCTCCCCATCCTCTCCTCCTGCTAAGTCTCCGCTTTTGTCCTTTGGGTACCTCTAAGGAAAATGCTACAGTGAAAGCCACTCTAAAATGGTCATTTCAGCATCTCTGAAGGGCATCTTAGCTTGGTGTCATTGCAGTGGCTGTGATCTGGTTGCTTTGCCAACCTGTAGAAAAGCTGGCAAATGCTATTATTACATAATTTCAGCAGATAGGCTCCTGAGCATATCCTGTCTCTCAGTCTGGCCACAGAAATACCCATCACAAGAGTTTTGTAGAAATACTGACAGTTAGTAAACAAAGAATCACTATAATAAGCTAAGCCTAACTACTGGTAGCTTTTCATTTAGTTTAACCCATTTTCCAGCATTGACAGTATTTGTTAGTGAACCAGTAAAGACAGAGAAGCATTCTTAGATAGGGGAGTAAGGCCAAAGAACTCTCCTTAAATTCAGGTAAGAAAACAGAGCTTTGCATGTTGTACAGAGAAGTGACCTTTCCCTACCGGTAATGTTCTGCCAGAGTTTGGTAGGAATTCCAAGTCAGTTATTGTCTTCTCTGAAACTAGAAAAAAATTATTTGAAACAATTGCAAGTTATCAGAAAGTCATGTAAATTTCAACTGCATAAGCAAAAAAATCTCTAGGGTTCAAGCACATTTACTGAAGACATTAAGCCAAAGTTTCTTCATTCAGAATTCCTCAATTCACAGCCTGGCTGCCAGTACTGAAAGTGCTATCAAAGCACCACAGACAGGATACAAAAAGAAAAAACAAAACAATAAAAGAAAACACCACCACAGAAATAAAGTCATCCAATCTATCTGCTGACATTGGGAACCTTCTTTCCATGTGGAAAAACACACATTACCCAAAATGCACATGGCAGCAACAGTATTATAATTACAAATAATTAATGTGCTGCAGTGATCAGTAAGCCTGCTAATTATCAGCTGCCTTTCCATCCAATCTGTGCCATTACTGGAGTAAATTGAAATTAGAATGAGCATAGGAACTTATTAATTCTAGTAGCAAACCAGTCGCAGTTGGGAAGAAGCTTTGTGCTTCAGTTTCCAGCTTTACCCCCTTCTCCCCGCTCAGGAAAACTGTTTGAATACATGCTTACAAGAGAATTAGACAGAGCAATCCATTACTGCAGTGTAAAATACACCAGCTTCTGAACTGGGGCTTCTGGAGGCTGACCGTGCATGCACTTGGGACCCACAGAGCACATTCACACCCACAACCAGCTGGGACAGGGCTGCAGTCAAATGACTCTAAAGAATCAGGCATTCTGGACACAGCAGGTTTAGTGCCTAAAATGTTTAGGGAAGAGGATTAAAACATGGACTCTGTTGGTAAAGGGCAAAAGGCACCTCAGTGGCCTTTGTGGCCCAAAGGTGTTGCAAGGATTTGTGATTATCTATGTACCAGCAGCTCCTGAATGGTTTGGTGTGGACAAGAGGCTTTGTAATACTGATGATGCACAAAAGAATTGACTCACACAGAATTTACAGACCAGGAGCAGCAGGACAGAAGTGCTAGCAGGTAGATCAGAGGGTTATTAGGAGAAAAAAAAAAAAACCAAAACGTTATTATAAAATACCTTCTAACCCAAACACTTCATTGCTGGCAGGAAGGAGATGCCTGGATATCACAACAAAGGACTCTGCTGTAGATGCTCAGCAAAGCCACCCACAGAGGCCACTGAGCTGAGCAAACTAACGAGCTGGAAGAGCAAAAGAGCAAAACAGAGCAGATCTGAGCCACAGAGCCCAGGCACCCAGCTGGGAAGGCTGAGGGATCAAAGCTGCAATTAAAAGTCTGCAGACAGGAATAGAAATATTGACCAGCAAAGTTACAGAGTTTCAAATACAGAAACAGCAGGTTTCTACACCTGCTCCTTTCTACACCTTCCCACAGAGGGTGGGAGATGCATTAAGGTCAACCCAGGCAGGATTTCAATCAAGAGGAGCAAGGTAACACCTGGTCAGAGGCTGAGGGGGAATGAAAATTAATCTCTGAATGCTGCAGAGGATCTAAGCTGCTGAAAGAGGAAAATTCTGGTCTAAACTGGACAAACATAGCAGAGCAGACTAGCAGGTACTGTAGACATTCTGCATCAACAGACTTGGCTAACCCTGGGTAAATATTTTTATTAGCTCAACAGCTGATTGCTATTTACTACTTCAGATACAGACAGTTTTATTCACTCAGCAAGTACTGCTGACCTGGAGAGCACATGGCCATCATTTGCATGCCTGAATCTGGTGTGGGTTAGCTCTCATTCCATTACCAAAAAGGGCTGCCAACTGATTATTGTTACCATTAGCAGAACTCGCGTTTTATTAACATTTCTCCCAGAAAAGTTATTTAGTCCTGTTTTAGGAATACTAGTAGTGCCCTGATTTTTTATCTCCTATGATGCCTCTTTCATGGATACAAACATATTTTTCCTTTCTATCTAACGTGGATTTACTCAACTCTGGTTTCAGCTCCCTTTCCGCACTCAGTTACAAACACTGTGAATCTCTACACTAATTTCCAGAGCTTTTGAAACATAGACTATTTTATCTCCACGAATGCCTTTTAATCAAGCAACTTTTCAATCTTCTTTTTATACACTAAGTGGATTGAATTCATGTTTTTCACTTGAAGACACATGCTGAAACCTCTGAAGCATTTTATGATTTTTTTTCCAAACCCTAGAATTTTGCAGCTTCCATTTTAAAAATGTCCAGGACTATCTGCAACAGATGTTCACCTCTTGTTCCCCAATTTTCCCAAATTTCTGCTCATTATTGCCCAGAGTGCCACATGTTCCTTTTGCTCTGGTATACCACCCTTCTCTTGATTGTCCAGTATATTTCCCTTCCAAGAGCCCCTACCAGATTTTTTTCCCCCCAGGATTTACATTTCATTCAACATTTCTCACAGCCCATATCTTAGACTGCACTGCAGGTAACAAAAAAATCAGACTTTTATTTAGCACAACTCACCTGTCACACCCAAACAATATTAATTAATCAAATTTAAGTTACTTGGTGATCACTGAATAAACATCAGTTGTCAGGTCCTGGAACACATCCCACAGAACTCTGGACCAAGCAGATGATGTCCTATTGGCATCTGCCTTTGAGATTTCTCCGTTTTCCCATTCTTATCCATGTGCTTCAGAATCAAAGCACAGTGGTTTTCTAAATCAAGTATATTTAAACAGTTTAGGGAAGTTAAACTAATGCAATCATATCCAAATTTATAATCTCAGGAGAAAGCTCCAGGTTTGCCTAGGGTATTTTCCAACAAGCATGTATATGGACTTTAATTAAATCTTCTACTTTTAGAACTGATATTTCCCAAGAGCTTTTAGGTTTTATGTATCCTTATTAAAAGTTACACGCATTTCAAAAATTCTGCTTATAACTGTTTCTTTCCTAGAAACAAAAGTCATACCACCACCACTCTAGGACTCTCCCCTTTTACTTCTATTTTCTTTTCCACATCCTCCCTTAAATATTTTTAACAGTTTTTTTAGCCTCTAATTTATATTTATCAGCTTGAATCTAACTGCTGTACCTAAGAACATTCGGATCTTATCTGTAGTTTAAATAACAAAATCTGAGAATGGACCTACAAATGCAGATTTTTCTGGAAGAACAGAAATTTCCTTCTTCAACAAAGTTCGCTTACAACAGTTCCTTCTTTGGTCATGCAAACCATTTCTAGGGTATCATTCTCCACGGGCTGAAACATGAGGAGCTTTTCTTGATGCATGAGTCACTTCCCTACACCAGCGTAAAAACCTCTGATATTACTCAGGATGTTCCTTATAATTATCTGGAAATGCATATCTGCATGAATAATGTGTATATTGGGTCTGTAACAGAACCAAAATATATATTAAGAGTTCATTTGACTCATGCAAATAGTGGAATGTTAAGGCTTTTTAAAGGAATACAAAGGTAAATTCCCTTTTCAGATCAACCAGATTTTTGAGGACCAAAAGTTTAAGAACAGCCTAATTGCAAATACCCATTTCAAAGGTTTAACAACCTATATTCCTGAAAAGTTTTCTGCCACTTATGGAATACTGGATTATGTCTGAAAAAGATACAACCCAAGTTTAAGAGATCTGTCCCCTCAAAAAATTCAGCAAATTTCTTCTCCAGAAAAAAATCCCCCAGTCCTAATAGGACAGAGATCAGCTGGAGCCCCTGGTTTTAAATCAGGGCTGAGTTAAAATTTGAAATAGCAGCGTGGGCTCCCAGGCTGGCAGGAGCTGTGAGCTCTGAGCCTGGGCTCAGGTGGGCAGAAGGGATGGAACCCTCCTCCAGACACCCTGCAGCCATGCAAGGGGCCTGCAAGTTCAGCCTTTGTGTGCTTCCATAAGGCAGGATGGAGCTGAACCAGTGCCAGATCACACTATTCACACAGGGCATTAAAATCATTTCCAGGCACAGGGACACTCAGTGAAACTCTGCCTGTGCAGCCACATTAGGAAGCTCCTCACAATGGCACAGCCTCATCTAATCCCACACAAGTCTGGTAATCAGCTGAGTCTTCACAGGTACCCTGTTTCAGTCCATGCAATTTTAATTTTGGGTATTTGGATTATCTAGGGTGTCTGCTAAGAAAAGTGCCTAGGACAACAACTACCTTTCAAAGCATATTTAACCAGACACCAGAGCTGCATTTTCATCCTGTCCACGTTCTGTAAAGAATTCAGTATCCAGTGGTAAAAGGAGAGCTCAAATGTCATGAACAGAGAAATAACTTTTTTACAAATGGGAGGAAACTGAAAATGCACTACTTTAGGTCACCAGCTGTTTCAGGAATGGGACTTGAAACTATGCCTCCTTCTGCAGTTTCAGCATTAATGCACCAAAACCACCAATGAAATGGTCTTGATAATCTTTAGATCTTAAGTGTACTTTTATTTATAAATGAAATAAATTATAACACATAAAATTCAAGAGATGTGGTTCGTTACACAGGAGTATAGTTAAATCTGACTGGGCTCCTATGAGCTTCATAAAATCATCTTAGAATAAAAATAAATAATATAAAATAAATGGCTGAGCAAATTAGATTTCCTGGTGTTTTATCTAATTAATGCACCTCTTAACTCAAATTTGATAGCTTTCTAATTACCAGTTAATCTCATCCATACAATTAGGAGCTTTTCTGCTCATACCTTTTCTTTACAGTTTACCATGATTTCAGTGGGGTTTTTGGGTGTGTGGTGTTAAGGGGCTATTGTTTGGCTTCTTTTTAAAAACAGGGTCTGGCTTTTTTACCTTCATGGGCATAATATTGGAAACAATAACAACATACCCTCCCTGCTTAAAGGTATTACTGTCTAAGAACAGCTAGATCAGACTACATTTCTAATGCTTTGTCCCTGGTATAAAAGAACAGCATAGAAATCTTCCAGATTAGCTACTGACCAACTTTGCTGTAATGCAGAGCATTCTTAAAAAAGGTTACATTGGGATGAATTACAGAACATCATTGCTGAATATTATGTAAGGAATTGTAAAAGCAAACACAACATTTTTCACTTACTTCCAATATTTAAGCCAGAGATTTAAAATAGTAAATTTGCAGTGACCAAAATTTAATTAAAAAAAAAAAAAAAAAAAAGCCACAAAGCTGTTTGAATATGATCTATACCATCTACCTCTAAACACTCAGATTCCAAAATGCTGCTCTGTTGATGCCTTACCAATACAAATCACAATACTATTTTTGGTTATTTATGAACAAAGGGGGACTGCGAAGCTAGTACTTTTATCAGCCTTCATTCATTTTTAAGCCTCTCACTCTTGCAAGGAAATTGCATTTTGCCACCAGAAGCATAATTCACAATGTTGTCTTCCAAATCAACTGCCAGCATGTTGGGTTTACAATGCTTCAACCAAAAGCTAAGAAATACAACTTCAAAATTGAAATTTAAATAGTATAGGGACTTTTCTTGGTCATCCAAAAATGTTTCCCAGCATGAATTCCCCAGTATTTACACATCCACATTTCCTGCAAGTACAGTTTATACTTCCCTTACAGTATACAGCCATATCTGCCAAAGTCAATCACAGAATCATACTTCTTGAGCTTTCCTAACAACACAACCATAAATCACAAATCCTGCAGACAAATTAAATTTATTAAACAGTTTATGCTGCTCTCAAGGAGCTCCCTGTACAACCACTTCTGTCTTACTTGGCTGCTGGTACAGAAATAAAACATATTAACAGGGTACATTTGGTAACCCAAACATCACACAAAGATCTCATGTGTTTTTTCATTTAGAGAAAAGAAAGGTTTTCCACAACAGAAAAAAACAAAAGGGAAGAACTTAATCATGAATAAAGGGGAAAACAAGGTAATTGCTTTGTGCATTTAAGTGCCACTGAATTATGTCACTTGATGGCTGAATACCTTCTGAGGTGACACTGCACAGACAGCACAGCTGTCTCCTGGCTACATTGCACATCCTGCTCCTCTGAGAGAGCTGCAAGGTGCCACAGGAACCCTGAGCAACTGACATTTCCTGTCTGCCTGTCTCAATCCAGACTGCATCCAGAGCAAATCTGGGATTTTACACGCAGGGGGGTACAAGAGGAGTATTCAGATTTCAAGTTCTTTAATCTCCATCCTGGACAGTCACAAAGCAGTGCCAGAGGGCTAGGCATTATTTATTCTAAACATCTCCTGGTAAGAGACATTTGCAGCCTTTGAAGTATAGTTAAAAAAAAAAAAAAAAAAAAAAAAAAAAAGCACAGTTTAATCTAACATCAAGATTTCTCCTAGCATCAAAAATTTAGAAGGAGGCAATCTATTTATCACAGCCTGGAGGCTGGGAAACTTCACTGCAAGTGCATTTATCCTGGCAGTATCTCTGCTGTCTTAAAATTCACCTCTTGAAGGGCTAGAGTTATTCTATACACATAAGCACCAGTAAGATCTGACATCAAAATTAAAATGCGGTTGTGCAAGTGTAAACAACATCTCAGAGTCAAAAAACAGATGGGATAGATGTTAGCTCAAGAGCTACACAGAAAGACAAGGATAGTTTAAATAGGGAGCGACTGACACAAAAAAACAACTTGAACTACATTCCTACTTTACCTTAGGAGGCATTTTGACAAGATTTTGTAAAACAATCAAGCTTTCCTGGGAAACCATCCCAGCAGATTACAGCAATATGCTCCACCTGATCTCACCATCTTTTCTGGGCATTTATATGTCAGTCTCCAGTGAGCATGAAGTGGCAACAAGATAGAGATGCAGATATTTCATATATTTTCATGAATTTACTGTAGGCAAAGATTAAGCCAATCACATAGTCACCGAAGCTTGACACTGCAGAGTCTACATCAGTGGCTGCCATTTAGATGCACAGTATTTCCATTTAAGTGTAACCTTCACAAAACCTTAGGTGTCCCTGCCCTCAACAGGCTTTGGAACAAGATGTTCTCTGAGCATCACCTCCCAGCCCAGATCTCTCTAGAATTCTTCAGCTGTCTCACATTTCAAGCCCAGTCATTCAGAAGAGTCTTACATATTCCCTCCCAGTTCTCCTCCTCCCACCCAGCCCTCTGAGCCTCTGGCATCTGCCACATCTCTGGAGTCACTGCCAGCCCCAGACACGGTGAGGCTGCAGTGCAGGAGATTAGAGAAGCTGAGTTTCTTTAACAAGAACAGCTGGGTTCTGCTGGTTTACCTTTCCCTGCAACAGTGACAGATTTCATCCAGGCAGTTTCAATTGCTGATCCAGCAGCACCAGTAACTTCAACCAGACCTCATATCCTCAGGGACCACACACAGAAGGCATGGTGTGAGGATGAGGGACAAAAGCCCAAGTAGAATGGTGTGTGCATAGTCAGGGTATATGCATAGGGTACATCACATCATAGCACAGGTTATAAAACCTGATCCTCTCACATAACACCTATGATAACCTGTTCCCAGCAGGGCTTCATGAAATTATTCAGGACAGACCTCTTAATCAACATTAAGGACACAAATGCCACAAAACTGATGCTTGAATTATGCACACTGAAGTCACTGAATGTCACCTGTGCCCCAGTCATAAAAATCCTGGAAAAGGAGAAGAATTATTTGGTGTGCATTCAGTATGATTCACCCAGGCTTAGATTGCTCAAACAGAACTTCACTCTGAAACTCTCATAAATGAGATTTACCATCAGGTCCCTCCACATTTAAAAGATTCCAGTCCCTGTGCAGCAGTTATTTCACTAGAATTACACAGAATTTTTTAATATCTCTGCTGAAGAAGAGTAACATTTGTATTCATACTCTGCAATATTTCATCTGTCATAAAAATCAATAGAAATTTTCAGAAAGGGCATTTTGTGCTCTGAATGTGCTAATATGACATTCACCAGACCAAATTAATTCTCTAAGCAACAACTGGCTTCCTGGAGTTTTGATTCAAAACAAGAGCCCAGTCTATATGTGTCCTCCCCACCATCTGCAAGAAGGGAGATTCCACCCTTGGAGACATGCAGTGGACAGCAAAGAAGTTATGACAGCTCCACTTTAGATCTGCCATCTCAGTTTCAGTTAATCACTCTCAGCCCCTGAGTAGGAGACACAAATTTGCCTCCTGTGATTCACTCCCCACCATCCTCTCCTTGCACAGCATCTCCCAGTTCCTAGTGGGAGTTTCACACACTTGAGCCATTATGTCTACAGTGCCATTCAATTTCCATGCTGAAAACTCCATCCTGGGCAAAACCTCAGCCACCCCCAGGGCTTTCCAGGAGTCCCATCCATTCATTAATGGGATCTAAGAGCAGAGAAAGGTCCTTTGATTTGGTGAATACAAACAATTAAGAGAATGGGTTTCTCACAAACCAAATGGCCTCGGATCCTCAGGAGACACATACTGGCCTCAGAGCCCTGGCCTTCTGCCCATGGGCTTTGGCAAGTGATAGCCCTAACTCAGAAGATCTGTAGGTTTCTGAAAGGAATAGCAACATTATGTCAGATCTGAAAACAAATATCTTTCAAAAGGCTCAAAGGATGCAGTGACAAGTTAGTGATCACTTGCAGGGCTCTGCCAAGGATTTTTCAATAAAAACACAATAAAGAACACAGGTGACCCCTGAGCCAACACGTACAAAAGCCTTTTAGATCTCTTTTCAAAACCATCCTGCCCCTTTCACAGGGCCATGTCTCAGCCCTCAGAGGTGCCCTCTCCCAGCTGGGGCTCTGGCAGGTCACCAAGCTGTGCCCAGGCTCACCCAGAGCTGCTGACAGCTCCCTGCCTGCCCAGCACAGTTCAGCAGCTGGGTTTCCTCATGCCCAAAAGCACGGAGAGTGGGCAGCTCTGCCAGAGCCAGCCCTGGGCCCTTCTGTCTGCAGCCACCAGCAGGTTTGGAACCAGAAGCAGGCAGGGACCCCAGCAATCCCTCTCACCTCCAGTGCCCTATGGTGCAGCTCAAGAGAAAATAAATCCATAAAAGCAACCAGGGGTTGTAGGCACCAGGCACGCCGGGCCCTGGGACTGCAGGCAGCAAGGGAGAGGGAACAGCCCCAAAACCAGAGCTCAAGGAACAAGGAGAGCTTGTTCCAGCCTTACAAAAGGCAGGAACCCATGTGTAACACTGTCCTGGTGCCTTCCTGTTGACCATGGTTTACTGAAAAAGCACAAGGATTTTGATCTCATGCTACATCATTGTTAGAAAAAGTGAAGGGCTTTGGTTTAGTGTTGAAAAGCTTTTAGAGACTAAATATACAATTAATCTAAGCAGTATCTGCTCCATCAGACACAGTTCTGGACAGGTTAATGCTAGCCTGTCACACTTTTCAGTGAGCAGCATCCTTATCTTGCCCATGAATTCAACTATTGTACATAAAAAGCAGTGTGGGAAAACCCTGGAAGACAGAAGAATGTTAAAATAAGATAGAATTAAAATGCATTCCAGTCAAGACTGCAAGTGCTCAAAATAATGGTACACTACTCCACAGCAAAGCTGTACAAGCAAATTGATTACTTTGGTTCACTGACAGAACAAAAAAACACAGATTTTACTAAGAGCAGAAGGTTACATTACCCTTAAAATAAAGGTAGACCCAACCCCACGGCAGAGTCACAGGTGTTGCTCTGTCACACAGCTGCAGGAGTTCATGTAGGAACACAAGCATCTACAATTTACTGCATCTGTGGATACATACTGAGGACAAAGTATATCCACACCCTTCAGGGCTCCTGAAGAGACCAAGGGCTTAGAAATACATTTTTTATTTAAAATGTCTTTATTTAATGTAAAGAAAACTCCATTGTCAGATGGGGGGAAGCAAATTTAATAATAAAGTTCAGATGTCAAAGCTAATCTGTTATTCTAAATTTTAAATGTGACATTTTGGAAATGAGTAACATCAAAGAGATGTTACTTAATTTCAACATCAGTTTGGAGGTTTTCTCTTCCAAAACTTTAGAAGTGTGCAGCAGAACAGCTATTTCACATAGAACCCACCCTGCATCCTTCCTAAGATACTATAAATAAAACACTCCAAACAATTTCTACTCCAGTGATTCTCTCTTTTTTTCTATCACAATTTGCCTGCAGTGTTATTAAAAAAAATAATCTATCACACAACAAAACCTAAGTGGAGCTCATGTGTTCAATCAGCACTCCCACCTCACAGGAACAAACTATTTTCAATAACATTTATTACTATTCTTAATAGTCCTCCTCTTCTGCATTTGCAGCTCCCATTTTAAGCCATTGTATAAACTTCTGCCAAGGTAACCCCTGTTTGAGACAGATTAACACAATAAAAGTATTTCAAATTGATTGGTTTATGATTTATGAAGGATCAAAGCACTGCTGGCAGTCAATAAGTGCCTGCTATTTAGGAAGAAATCTAATTATTTGGTATGTTTCCAGTTAAAACTGTGACTTGTCTGTGTTCATACATTGGTTTGGGACTCTCCTTCCTCAGTGAAATGCTCAGATTTTTTGGTGGAGGTGTTGTAGCCTTGCATCTGACCTCCTCCCTAACACAGCAGGGCCACCTCTCACCCTGGCACCAGTGACTGGCACTGAGAGCACACCTGACCCCACTGCTGCTGATTCCAAGGCAGCCTGGGCTTGTGCATCCTCTGTTATTAGGGAAACTTGCACATGAATTTGTAGAATACATCTGGTTTAGGGTTCCACCCTGCTCTTCAGCACACAGGCTCAATATTGAACACCCTTACCAAAATGGGAGAGCTGAGGCTGCTGAGAGAGGAACCCAGGATTTGGGAGGTAGCAGCCAGGTTTCAGTTCAGGTCAGCCCCTGAAAAAAAAAAAAAAAAAAAAAAAAAAAAAAAAAAAAAAAAAAAAAAAGCCATGATCTGAGACTCTTATATTTTTTTTTCTCACTGAAATATACAGATTGTTCTTTTCCTTCACTCCAATTTCACATAAATCCAGTGCAATCAGAATTTTCAGGGTATAGAACAACTAAATCTTGCCCCCATCCAACAGTGGTAACTGGGTGCCCAAATGGGGTAAGATGGACCTCTCAGCTCTACCAATGAGTACCCTGAAAAGAAATTGTGCCCCTTTTTTAATTGATAATCACATGTTGAAACTGACACTACAATGATCAATTCATTAGGAAGATCTTATCTCTCCCTGGCTTTACACACTGAATAGTTACTAATGACTTCTTTTAATTCTCATAGGAGATTGAACTGGGAACAGTGAATGGATGATCCATACCTTTTAAAGTCCTCCATAAAAACTACAATGCAATCCATAGGGACTATTTATATGCTAAGAGAAGACTTTGACATCTAAATGCACTAAAGATCAGAAAAGAGGATATTAATGCTTATTTTACCAGTGTCAAGCTATTTTTCTAGCTTTTAGAACAAAGAACAAAATGGCAAAGCTGAAGACTGAGCCAACCTGGTCTATTTATTTAATAGGAAGAACATAATTTCTGTATCGGGCTTGTGCACAGAAACAACTTTGTCATTACTGCATATTTACCAATGGGGTTTATTTCTGCAAAATTAGCTTACTAGCTCCAGAAAAATACCCAGGTAAAACATCCTCCCCATCATGGCAAGCAACTAAAAGGGTAACTAAGCAGAATTACAAGCCATCAGCAAAGCTCTCTCTTCACATGGTCCCGTGTTCAGAGACACGGAACACATTTGTTTAGTTCCCTTTTGCACATTTTGTTTATTTCCCTTTTGGTTTAGTTCCCTTTTTTACCCTTATCCCATGGGCAGAAGCAGCAGGCACTGGATTTATGGTTGCACAGTGAGGAAAGGCTGTGTTATGCTCCTTATCATTATATCATGTCTTTTGCTTTTATTGACAGACTTTGGTGCCTTACTCCATTTTGTGGTAAATATAATTTCCAGCTGAAGACAGCAAAAGGCTGCAGTTTTTAATAAAAAAAAAGCAGGTATTAGGTATTGATGTACACCTCTAGTTGTGTAATTCAGTAGATCAGCAAGGGTGTTATTCTCATTTCCATGTGTTCTCCAAAATCTGTTCCAAGTACAGTTATACAAACTGCTTAATATTTCTGAATTAAGTAAAATGAGCCTCTTGTGGCTAGAGATTTTTTATTCTAAGTATTGTAGGTTGTTAGGCTAATTTCATTTAGATTACTATCTACTGCTTGACTCTCTCAATATTTTTCATTGATAAGCCAACACTAAGTGTATCAGCCAAGGAGTTCCTCCCATCAGTGTTTTGCCAGGATTCCCCTTCACTACAGAAATCAACTCCTTTAACTCTTCTGCTGAATGCTCTACAGTACTTGTGGTAATAAACATTTGTCACTAAAAAGGTGACTGGGGAAATCACACCTTATTAGCAAAGCAAGCTTCTTGCTCTGCACTCAAAAAAGCATCATGTCTAATTATGAATTTTACAGGAACTCTGTGATACAGTAATTGGGATGAATTAGAAGTGCCTTCAGCAAGCTCCATTTAAAGAAAATTAAGATAGTCAAAAGTAATATTCATTATATTTAGCCATTAGTAAATATTTTCAACTAATACAGTAATGGATAAAAAAACAATTCCTAGAAGAAACATTTGTGTTTCCTGTAATTATTGAAAATCAAAATACATTTGGTAGAAAGCAATTATTTGTTTGCACTGGCAAACTTTGCAGCTATGCAAGGTTAGGTTTTTCCCCAGTTAATGAAACATTGCTTCAGGAACTAAACTCATTGCTCATTTCTTTTCTCCACTCCTATTCACTCCATAGATTAAAAAGCCATTATTCTAGAACCAAAATATTATTCTATCCGTGTGTAACTCTTAACACTTATTGCAATGATCACAGACATTTGTAGAGCTGCACTTTCAAAGCCATTTATTGCTAATAACTGCTTGAAATTTGTTGCTCCTGAATCAACAACCAAGAAGGACAAAAAAAACACCAGGAAGGCACCATCTGCCAACAGGTGACAGAGTGTTCCCTACTCTGATTTAGCCCTTACTGTTTTTATTCAAAAAAAGAAAAAAAGCCCACTGCACAGTAAATTCCCACAAGCTCTTCTGATTTGGAAATTTTTTTTAATTGTCACATCTAGTCTGTATATTAGATGCCAGATAAAGTAGCTACAGCATCTTGTGATAACATCACATACAACAAACAGCACCATCATAAACCTGATCATTTCTTTATCTCTGATTTGATTAGTATATTTTGTCCTTACAAGTGTAAATTCCCTTCTTTGCCCCTTGGTTTTTTTCTTTGCAACTCTTATCACTGGAAGGTCATCACATTACTATCAACCACCATACAGAGAACACCAGCTTGCTGATAATGTACTCAGTGAAGCCTTCCATTTCTCCATCTAAGCACTGGGGGGAAGAGAGGGTGGAGAAATGGAATTGTGTCATTTGAAAACAATTCAATGGCAACCTGGCTTGTATGCCACAGCATCTCAAACTTGTAGCTCAGGGGTTTACTGTACCTCAACTGCAGCCCTAGAGACAATCACAGCTTTCATCTGGTACTAAGAACCCTTTCAATCCATCAAGCAAATTTTAATCAAGTGTGTTGCTGGAACATCAAATCTGGCTAAAAACAATCCAAGGCAGATTTCCCAGATGGGATTTTCAAGGGCTCCAAGGAGTCAGGCCCCACATCCATACCTGCACTCAAAAGTTCCCCAGGGATGGTTTCTATGCTGCCATCCCTTTACAGCAGCTCCTTCTAAGTGGAGTGCTTGCAGGCTGAGCTGAAAGCTGGAAAACTGGAGCTCAGCATTATTCCTGAAGTCTAGCTTATCTCTATTGTGAAGGAAATGATGAAGCCTGAGTGCTAAATGGCTAGGAAAACATGTACCCAAATAATTATAATATGTCATTAATAAGGATTAAACATTAATAAAATTACTTGCAGAGGGTTCAGTCAATTGCTGGTATCTTTCATGTTAATTAATACTTGGCACTGTATAAATACTCAGAACATACTTTATTACATTTGTACAAGACAGCTTCCAGAGCAATTTTAGGTACCTGCTAATGAGAAATAATGGTTGTCTGAACAAAGCATTGGACTGAGCTGAAATACAAAGCTTTGTTCCAGAATTCAAGAGGTGCCCACGATTCCCAGGAGTGTCTTTCACCCCAACCAATCCTTCATGTAGATTGTCAAGCTTCTTGAGATACAAGAGCTCTGCCATACATGTGCCTTTTTTAGGACAATATCTTGTCTTGGGATTAGCCCAGAAACATATCAGTTCTGTGTGTATGAATATGCCAATCTCTCTGGTGCACTTCTGTCACTCACCAGAAAAAGCCTTCATTCACCTTTCAAGATCTAAAACCAAATTTGTGCCTTTTCTCCAGACTAAACGCTGAAATTAAGTTTGTCTGGCATCCTCATCTCTCAATGACCACCACAGAAGTCCTCACTTCAGCATAAATCCTTTGCAGAAGGGACAACTGGGGCGTATTTAGCTTCAGTCTGGCTGTGTGGAAGAATTCATTTGGACAGCCAATAACGCTGCTCTCTAAAATGCCAGCCAGGCACTCTCAGAGGCAGGAGAAGAGGCCAGACAAACACTGGCCTCACTGCTCCTGTGCCCTCCAGGACACTTGGACAGCATGAGACGCCCTGCAGTGCACTGCAGGGTCACCTGGCCTGGCAAAAAGCTGTCCCTGCTGACCCTGCACCTCCAGAGCTCCCCATCACTGGGAACACTGCCTGCTCCTGTGCATGGAAATCATCCACTGGCATTTAGCATTTCATCTGTTCTGTTCCCAGTTGCACCGCAGATCACCTACTCGCTTCACCAAGCTGAAACATCGCTGAAGCCCCACGATGAACAGGAGAGGAGCAACACCCACTCCTTCCCCTTAAGGGATAAGGGGTTTGCTGTAGCAATAAGATTTCTAAAAGAAACTCGATCTCAAACTCATTTTGACTTTCCCACTAAAATTTTAACTGTAAAATTTAGGTCAGGTTGGCCTTAGAGGGCAGTCAAGATACTCCAGTTTTATTTCTGCAAATGCTAAAACAATCCTTCATGCTGTAAGAAAACACCCATTCCTTGATAAAGTAGAAAAAACTCACAGCTTTTCCATATCCTCCCTAGATCATCAGGATTTTTCCTGGTCCTGCTGAGCTCAAATGATGACAGTACTAGACAGGTTATCATCACACTGTCAGAGATTCTTCAAGCTGCCAGCTGCTGCTACTTCAGCCTATTTTTCAATAACCACAGCTCACCCTGCTGCCTGCCAAAGCCTCCCATTGCTGGAACAGCCACTGCCAACTGGCAGGATTCCTTCGGGGAGGAGAAAGGCTTCATTAATGCCTGCTTCACCCCTCCCGAGAGCAAGTGTCACTTGGTGACAGGTCCCTGTCAGCCAGGAATGACTGGCAGGTTACTTGCATTCCTCTTAAGAACACATTTTGTGATTAAAACTTCTAAAAGCCCACAGGTCAAAAAAGCTTAACAGCAGCTCTCTCCTAGTAGAAGGACGACTTAAGGTTAACTGCTTCCTTAATGTGCAATAGTAAAATAGATTTACATAGATAAAGTCCTTTGATTTCAAGTAGCTCTTTCTGTCTAGGATAGCTCCACCACGAAGGAGACATGACCTTGTTCAAGCACCCTTTGAACTAACAGCATAGGAAACCTTTCAGGTACAAGTTTCCCAGACTCAGCTCACTGAAGGAACTTTCTCCCTGCAGCACTGAGGAAAATCAAACATTTTGTTACAGGGTTTTGCTCAATAATGAATAGGCTTGGTGAGCAAACAGAAAACCTGGCTGGGACTAGGTTGCACTGGTACAGCCCACAAGGAAAGGAATGGAAGGAAAAACACCACAAACTTGCAGCAAGCAGGACAGCCCATCTTCAGCAGAAGTCCATACAATAGAAACATTGGCAAGGATGTGGTTTACTCACAGACAAAGCAATACCTTAGGTACATGTTTGCAGGATGAACTGGATGCTGCAGAATAAATGTCAGAACAAAACAGGAATTCCCTAAGCAATTAAAATATTCTTAGCAATAAAAGCATAGTTTTAGGAAAAGGTTAAGGAAAATACCACACAATATCCCTATTTGCAAAGCCTGAAGGGTCACCAAATGCCTTAACAGCAATGTACACTGTCCAGAGGGTTGGCAGCCACATCTCCCCAGGGACAACAGGATGCACATCCCAGACATTTTGTGGGAAGCAGCAGCCCCCACACCACAGGGAAGGTATAAACCTGAGGAAAACCTGCTTGGGGATGGCCTGTGCAGGGCTAATAGTTGGACTCTGTGTTCCCTGTGGGTCCCCTCCAACTCAGAATATTCTGTGCTTTCATGAGAGGAAGAAAACAAAAATGCTCACACCCCCTGGGGCTTGCTGCTTCTCCCGACTTTACCTGCAGGTCCAGTGAGAGATATCACCTCTCCCTGCAGGTGAAGCCAAACCAGCCTGGCATTCTGATTTGCGGGTTCCACACAAACCCCACCCTGCTGCCACCCCCTCCAGCACTGGCTCTGTGCTGGTGCCTACACCTGGTGTGGGACACTGGGACACTCACAAAGGACCCTCAAAATGCTTTAGATTAAGCCATTAATTATTATAGTCATTAAGATCCCACTTCAAGATTTATCTTCTTCCCATGTCCCCATTAAACAAATTGGATGTTAGTTTCCAGTTATTCATACTGCAGAAGCAAATCCATCAGTGAACTAACACAAATTTTGCACATTAGCTCCACTCCTGCAAGACAGATTTTTTTCCCCCCAGTTTTCACAGAGAGGTGCTGCTCAGCCAGGCAGAGGCACTGGCATAGAGAGCAGACCCACACCAGCAGCAGAGTGCTTTATGAGATCCTGCACCACACCAGAATACACCTCACTAGCCGGCTGAAAATAAAAATTATCTTGAGTCAAAAGGTCAAAAGCAGGGATCTCTGAAGGAGTTCTCACACTCTGAGCCAATGTGTCTTGGAAAAACCTGCTCAACATAGCAGGTGGAAGGTCCACCCCATCCTCAAAATGGTTCAAACATTATTTCCAGATGAGTACAAAGATCATGATGAATGGGGGAAGAAACTGGACATACAAATTTCCAGATTTCTCATGAATTTTCTATACAATTAATAATTTATTTTAATGAACTGTAGACATTTTTGTTTATGCTTTTGATGAAAGACTGCAATTTTCAAGTGCCTCAGAGCAGTAAAAAAAGAAAAGCAAGAACATCATCCAACACAGTGAGACAAAACTCAGAGAGGGTAAAGCAGAGGCAGGGAAAACAGCAGACAGAAGTGAAGGTGCCAGTTCAGGTTATACGGGAGAGCAGAAATAAAAGCAAAGATCTTTTCAAAAACCTGTGTCCCTATCCTAAACTCTTAGTGAACCAACCTCCCATTTATCAAGCCAGATCCTTCCTCTACTTCTAGAAGAGGAGGAAAACACCACCAGCTGGCAGTTCTGAACTCTTTTCCTGTTTGTTTCCATTATTTAAAATGGAAATGGATGCATTCCAGTAACTCTGCATTATTTCTGGTTGCACTATTTGCCTCTGCTGAAAAGTGCACGAGTAGGAGAAATTCTAACAGCTCTGAAAAACATTAAAAGCCGTATTTATCATCCTCTAAAGGTTCAGAGCTTTCAGTCAACGTTCAGAGTAATGAGATCTTGGCATCTCACTCCTTTACCAGTTCCCCAGCAGAACCAGGGAGGGGAGAGCCAGTGGCCTCCCATGCCTGTCAAGTCAATGCTGCTCCTGAGCTGATGCACACTGATGTTACACCCAAGGGACTCTACTCTTCAACAGAAAGAGAATTGTATCTCCATTAAGATGAATTTCCAGACTAAAGGATGTGTCTAATTTTAATTTGTTATGCATAGATAATCGACTTTATACTGCAATTGCTGTCATTTAATGTTTGTCATATTCAGATCTGATGAGCCACCTGATGAGTAGGAATTACTCCTCTCAGATTTGATTTATTTATGGTATCTTTTCTCCTTACTACAGAAGAAAGAGAAAAATCTTTGCCCCATGTCCAGGACACACACCAAGCCTGTTTTATGTGTGACATTCCAGGAATTCACATGTTTGTACACCACATTTTCAGTGCTGTCTGCAGAGATATTACATTACTGCTGCAATAGAAATGTTTAACATGAATTCAGAGATGCAGCTTTTGTTTTGCCTCCAAATGAATCCATTCTTTGTCCTGCTCGGCTCACACCTTCTCAGATTGCAGTCCTGAGAGGGAACATGGCCATACTAAGGGTTATCCAAGGCAACAAAAGAGACAAAACTTGCTCTGGATCACACGTGACACACAGAAGATGATCTTCCTTTTAGATCACAGCAGGTCAAGGTGAAATACTTTCATTTAAAAGCTACATTTTCATTCTTGTGGGCTGCCTGGGATCTACACATAATTATATCCTACTAAGAGTCCTCTAAACTACCAAGTAGACCTAGTTTTGTTTTCTAGTTTGGGGCATGTATTATTAGGGTGCCTAATAAAACACCTCTTCTGCTTTGAGACCAAAAGAAGAGGGAGGAGGTAGAAGGCAGAACACCTGAGAGACGTCGTTAAAAATTCTCAAGTTACTGCATAGCAATTTTGAATAGCAATATTTACAAAGGTCTAAGGAGTACCAGGTTATACATACCACAGAAAGCATACAGAGTTTTGGAATGACAGTATGGCTCAATGCAAATTGAGAGCCACTTGTTAGCACTTCCTGCTGGAGGGCATATGTCACCACCACATGGCAACTCATGGAAGTGTGAAATAGAATCATTATCCACTCCTGCCCCCCATTCTGAAATAATGATAATGAAAGCAATCTATTCCTCAGTCCTCCCAGGAACAGAAAGACTTGGAGAGGAACAAGAATATTAAAACAAGAAATACCAGGGGAGAAAAGTGATTTTTCGAACTCCAAAGCAGTCTACAATCTCAAACACTTCCCTTGCAAGTACACTTTCAGTTTAGTAATAATTAGATCCCCAGTCAGAAGAAGCAGTAGTCAGAGCAGCACTCATTTACAGCAGTGCAAAACAGCACCTGAAGAGCCCAGGCTGAGCAGTGAGTGCAGGGCTGAGCAGAGGAGCCCTCAGAACACATTTGCACCGAGCAAGCTTTCCTAGGCTTACAAAGCCCAGGAGTTTGCTACAGGCTCTTCCTTGCTTTCCATAAAGCTCCAGACAGACACAACAGACTCCTGGAACAGGGCAAGTAAGACATGCAAAACTGCAAGTCTGCAATTCAACATCCAGAGCAGGCAGAGCCCAATATCAGTGAACACCATCCCAGCAACTGGGAGCAACTGGAAGCTCCCCAGAACAGGAGCACTGAGGCACAGTGCTAGCCCCAAAAATGACCAAGCTCCTCCTGGGAAAGCTTACCTTATGCAGGAGAAAGGTTTGCAGGTTTGTCTCCTCACTGCCTCCTACTCCACAAACTCAGCTTGTATTGCAGCCTTCCAGGGTAAAGTCTTTCTTCAGGAGACCCAAATGGGCAACTCCTCATTTCACAAGACTTAGCATCTTGGCTCTAAGGAGGCTTTTTAATAGTTTAAATGTTTGTGGTGGTTTAAGCATAGTCCCATGCCATAGCAGGTGAATTCCTCAGCACCTCTTTCTGCAGGGATTTTGGTCATAGTTGGGTCCCTCCAGTGCTGCAGTCCCAACCACCCTTCTCAGCACCACTTCCCCCACAGGTTTCTCTCCCAGCTGACCCTTTTATCCCAGCCCCAGCACTTCACCTCATAACGAGCCAGGCCTGGAGCCACCAGGCCTGGGCCCCGTCAGGCGTAGGCCCCGCCAGGCCTAGGCCGCGCCCGGCCTGCTCAAACCTGCACAGTCGGGCAAAGCTGCTGCTGCCAGCGCCGGTTTAAGCTCAAAGCCTTGTAAGACACGCTGTTTGAAGAGTGAGGAAGAGGAGGGTGCAGGTGACGGCTCTCTGAGAGATCAGTCAGTAGTCAGGCACACTGACAGCGCTGGCTCATTGGGGTCTCCAGGCGCCTCACTCACAGCCTGCCACGGCTCCGCGGGAGCTGCAAGCACCCACAGGCCCAGGGACAGCCTGGCAGGTACTGACACGTTCTGAGCTGCAATAAATCCATCTGGCCACTTATTTCTTGTTAAAACATCCTTGTGGCCACAGCTAGTTGAGCTGTTCAGAGATTTGGGCTTTGCTGGTCCGACCCCAGCTGCAAATGCTGCCTGGGATTGTTGCTGCCTGCACAGGTGTTATTGTTGTCAGCTGAGGGGATGCTCACAGCACCTGACTGCAATGTGTCTGAGCTCCCAAAAATCACCTCCTTGCAGTGCTGGGAGCTTTTTAGCAGGGTGCTTTGAAGTTGCCATCCCACGTTTATTTATTCAGGTTTTTCTGTGCTGAGTTAAATGCTGCAGCAGCTGATTCACAGCCCAGATCTCCTATCTCTGTGGTTAAAACACCTTCTTGAGATGCTGATATCCCCTTCACCCAATCTAGCAGGGAGGAGTGACTGGAATCTCAATGATGTCCTGCTCTCCAAATGAGTGCTTCAAGTGACAAAGGTGAGACTGAATGTAAAGGAATGGAAAAGATTTCAGGGAAAACCTGAGAAAGGTCTCATTCATGTCCTAACCTAGAAAAGGAAGAAAAAAATTCTAAGCTTCAAAGCACTTTAGAGATCTGGAAAATTCGAGGGATGGGGCAGCCACAGTTTCTCTGAGCAACCTGTGCCAGGTCCTCACCAACATCACAGGGAAGTTTTGATTTTTTTCCTAATATTTAACCTAAATCTACCCTCTGACAGTTTAAAGTCATTCCCACTTGGTCTGTCACTACATGCCCTTGCCAAAAGTCCCTCTCTAGGATTCTTGTAGCCCCTTCAGGCACTGGAAGATGCTACAAGGTCAGCCCAGAGCCTTCTCCAGGCTGAACCCCCAGCTCCCAGCCTGTCCCCAAAAGGGAGATGCTCCAGCCCTGCCCTCAGCCCAGTGGCTTCCTCTGGACTCGTTTTAACAGAACCCTGTCCTTCTCGTTTATTTTAGATTTTTTTTATGTTACCGAATGAAATTAAACAACCATAAAAATCAATTTAAATAACTTAGATCAGCAACTTACAGATTTTTTATTAAATTGTAAGTTCTTGTTCCTTTTTTTAACATTATAGTATGAACTTTACTATAGAAGATATAATCAAAACAAAAATTTTATATTAGAAAAAATTACGCCATCAGTATGTTTATTTCTAATATTGTCAAATGTGTTTTTATTGAAATTAATGGGTTTTTTATTAATTTAATCCATCACCATATTTTTTATTATTATTATTCCATTTCTAACCAGAGTACTCAGCTTATGTAGAAGAAAATGTGATTACATGCTATGAAGTCACCAAGTATTTTCATCTGGACTATAAATGGAAGTAACCTTTCCAAACAGAATATATTAACATATGCCAGAGAATCCATTGGTTATTCTGAGACCTCTTTCTTTCAGTCTTTAATCACTATTGCTATCATTTTAAAGTCAGTTTTACAAATGACAAAGGGACCAATAGCTCTCCTGAGAATGTGGGATTTTTCTCAATCCCGACAAGGTCTCACAACTGTGTTATGGTCTAGTAATTAATTTTTAAGCAGAGATTGTCCCATTGTTGTCCAATTCCCTAAAATGATAAACAAAGCTGATTCTTCAGAATTCTATTAAGCTCCTTGCAAATGAAATCCTGATCTGAGAAGTACAAATATGCAGATGGCCTATTATGTCTTTTTCTTTCAAGCAGAAGGAAATTAGAAGGAACTAGAAACTAACAAATATCCCCAGGCAAGGTTTGCAAGACCCTGAAGAAAATGCAGAGGCACATCTGTTGCTCTTCATCTCTCCTGGTGAGAGAACAAAACGGATACAATACACCTAAAAAGGGGCCATGAGAGGAGAAACTGAGACCAGACCTATGTGTGCAGCAGGAACCAACACACCCAGGCCCCACACACACTTCATGAACTCTGGAGTTTGTCTGAAAGAGGAATCATCCACGTCTGTCACACATCACACTGAGCAAAGGGAGAGGAGGGCCTGGGCAGCATCCCCCTGCTCCTTCTGCAGGGAGCAGAGGTAGGCAAGGGAGCACACAAACGAGCAGGAAGGCTTGGAGGGGGAATTTCTTGTGTTTTACCACAACCCTATGCTCAAAAATAGTAGTTGGACTCGCTGTGGTGCGAGGGCTGTAAATAAACTGGTCTTAGTGATGGGGATTTAATTATTCTGGTATTGACAAAAATGAGAATTAAAATGGGAATCAACCTGCCGACTTCCACAGGCAGTAAAAAACAAGTTTATCTTTCACTGTGTATTGAGCTCGTAGCTATGATAAATTCAATAATGGTCTGTGGGTGTTTAGTGCTTTATGATAACAAATCATTTGGCTTCAAGCAATCATGGTCTTAGGCCATGAAGCTAACAAATAAGACTTCAGACAGCATTATGTTGCTAAACTCAAATATTCCCAGAAAGATGGTGGGAGAGGAGGGGGAGAACAAGGAAGAAGTGATATTTAAAGCAAACAGAGTAAATAATGCAATCAGGTTGATCCCAGCAACAGCAAAGCTAAAAGTGATAATGGAAGTTACTGGAGTAAAGCAACAACATATCAAATATAGACAGAAAGCAATTACAACAGGTATAATAGAAAATTGAAAGGACAAGCTAACTGATGTAAAGAGCTCACAAAAGCTTTGTAAACATTCAAGGGGGTAAAGTTGCTAATAATAATCCATGAAGGTTCAGGGAATACTAATCAGCCTTGAACTGTTCTTCATTTGAACAAGGACATACGGGTCCATTCCAGGTTTAAATAAATGACCGAATAACAGAGATTTAACTCATTGATGTTCTTTTCAGAGAAAAAAAAAAAATATATATATATAGAGAGAGAGAGAGAGTAAGAATTCTTGCATCAGTCAATAATGCACCAGAAATAGATTTACTGGAGTTTTAGAGATTTTCTAAAGCCACTCATCTATCTGCAAGGAAAACATGACTTACTACATAAAGTGAACTCACCACTGGTTGTGATGTGGGCCAATGCTGTTGTGCTCAGCTCAGGAAATTTGCTGCCTTTCAAGCCTTTTCTGCATCACTAATTTTACTGCATTTACCTTTGCAAGAAGCCCAATTTAAATTACTATCAGAATGGACAAAAATAGAAATACAGATGCTGTACAAAGCAAGGAATACCGAATAGCAGGAAAATTAGACAGCAGTCATCTCAGGGTTCAATTCCACACTCAGCCTCAGCTTTCCTGGACAAAAGATTTCTGGCAGGATTTCTAAAGCCATCTCACCTTCAAAAGCCTCACTGCTTAGTCCATGTTTCCTCAGCAAAGGGATACTCTCTATTTATTAGAATTGCTAATTCTACAATTGCACCTGCATTGTCTGAGGAACAAAATTAACATGAAGATGAATAGCAGCAGGAACCAAATTGCTGTCTCAGATGGGCAGTGCTGAAGGCACAGATTTGCCTATTTATTTTCCCAGTATGGACAGTTTTCATTTTTACAAAGGAAAATACATAAAGGTAACACCACAGCACTGAAGTGCCATGTCAGAGGATGGTCAATTTGCTTAAATTTCATATCTTTCTCTCCTTGGTGGGTTAGAGAAGCTGGCAAGGTTCATATTCTGCTGAGTAAAAAGTAACCTGGTAGGAGGTGGGGAGCCTTGGTCACTTTATCAGCAAAAAGAAGCAACACAGACTTGACAGATTTCCTCCTGAAATTCTGCCTTCAGTGGGAAGGGGAGCACTGAATTCTATAGTTTAAGTATTTGTTTTCTTGCTTTTAAAGCACATTTGGTTTTTTAATTTGCTGTGTCCTTAACACTGATGCTCATGCTAATCAAAAACACTTGTTCTTGGAGTGTGACAGACATCTAATGAAGAAATTTAGAAATTAAGCTGAACTATCTATAAAGAAATTGCAAAACTCAATATTAATGATCCATTTCAATCTTAAACAATAGAGTTTTGTGCATCACTGATGAATCAGCCAAATATATAAAACATTCATTGCTACTTTTGACAGAAAAAATAAGTAACATGCAATGCTATCTTTATCCAGAGGGTCTTTCTCTCATTTCCCACAGATTTCAGCCATTTCCCCATATTTAGCTCACCAAGCAAATGAATTAATCATTTTTTCACTACTGTGCCTGCAAAAAAAAATAATAAACACTGAGTCTTGAAAGATTCCAGTAAGTCAACATATTGTGTTAGTCCCATCCTGCGTTTATTCTATGCATTAACATAAATCAATGAAAGATACAACAAGCAGCTTTAACTGACACTTTCAATAATTTGGACAGGGCCAGTCCAACCACGAAGTGTTTGGAGCACAATCTCAAGCCTTAGCCATGCAGGTTTAGTGGGAGCTGAGCATTCCAGCAGCAGAGGAGAGAAGGCAGCGCTGGCCCCAGCGCCATTCTGTCCAAGCAGCCCTGCCTCTGCTGCAGAGCTCGCTGCAGAGCCCTCTCAGGGCACAGCATCTCCGGGGCTCTGGGAGGGGCTGCAGCACTGCAGAGCTGCCAGCCAGAGCCCCTGCACCCCCCAGTGCCTGGACAAACCCTCTGGCTGTGCCCACGGACACACACTTGTGTCTGTCTGTCCTGCTCCATGCAGGTCTCTGGGCATTGCAGAGACCACACTCAGTTTTCTGCTTGGGCTTGTGTATCTGATTATTGGGTTCTATAAATAATTGAAGATACTGATTCCTTGGCATTTAGTTGTGCTTTAGAAAATTAGCTCATGCTTTAGTTTTCCCTGTTTTCCCAGAGTACAATTTCTCTGCCAACTGAAGAACTTCAAGCTATAGTTTTTGTTAGGAATTAACACTTTAACAGCAGAATAAACCTCAAAACCTGGGACTCATAATCAGTCACAAGTGTGTTGCAGAAGGCAAAGAAAAGACAATTTTGAGAAGAAACACTGGGCAAATTCTATATTTAGAAGCAAACATTAAATTAGCAAGAATTATCACTTTTCTTTTTTTCTTTTTATTAACAACAGTTCCAGTGTTTAAGTTCAATCATCAGTCAGTCTCACAGTTCAGAGATCAGAATATCTGGATCTCCTTTGAGGCACATGGATATGTGCAATGCTTCCTCATACATTCCCCAAAGCTGCAATAATTTTCTTAACATTCACCAGCTTAAAATAAAAATGTACTGAGCACGTACAATTTCTTATAAGTCTTAGAACTCCTTGTCTTTTTCCCATATATTTCATAACAGCAACATGAAATTCAAAGTCATTAAGCAGAGCATGATAATTTATTAGACCTTCATCTCGAGCTCTATACATAATGCTTTTCCAACATTCTACATTCTTGTTATGGTCCTGACAAAATTTCCCTCTGAGAGATTAGAATGATCACTGAATTAAGTTATAATTATTTAGGCCCAAATTCTTGCAAAGTGCAACAAAAACAGTATAAAACCTTCAGCATTCAAATTTCTACAAATTTCTAAGGTAGGGTTTGTAAGTGTAAACATTTAAATGTAAGGGGACTTTTAATTCAAGTACTGCAAAAGAGAAACATTGCCACTTACTGGCAGTATCCATGTCTTTGCAATATTTGTAGGCATTTATGTGCATCTTCAAATGCTCTGTTAACCTTTATAGTATTTGTCAATAAAAAGCCCCATTAACATTTAAACTGTGTATGTCCAACTACCTACTTCAAGCAGGAATCAAAAATGAACCTGTAAGAAACATTTATTACAGACTACATTACTGGGACTGTACACATTGGAGATTTCAAAAAACTCACATTCCTTATAGTTAAAAAAAGGTAAAAAAAAAAATCATCAATTGGGAAAAAGGCTAAGCATGGCCTGAGCAGGAGATGTAACCATCATGGGTGAATGGTAACACCAAGAACACAGTACAGCTTTGGAAAGAGTAGTGCAGCCAGCTGGATCCACCTCAGGAACACTGGAGGTCTGAAGACTGGACAGGAAACTAAAACTGAAACACTGCTTTTGTAGGAACAGCAGAACTTACCTGATATGAACAACTAACCTCACCTGACATTGAGAATTTGTCTTCACTGGGTAAACACTTAATCAAAGATAACATAATCACTGGAAAAGAACTGAAATCAAACAGACTCTTCAATCAAGCTGCTGAACTGGAAGTGACAATGACATAATTCACCAGTCCTGCTACGTCCCCTAAAATTCTGTTTCAAGCAACACTGATTTAGTAGAATCCCTGTGTGCTGCTTCTGTAAAGTGGGTATTTCAAAACGTAAGGAAAAATCATTCCAGAATCTAGAGACTGAAACTAAGTATTATCTATTACCACTGCTTTTATAAATCATTAATAAGGACAGCATGACCTGTTCCAATGAAAAAAAAAAAAGCATTAATTGTCTTCAAGTATGAGAGATGCACTCACAGTGACAGCAGAGGCATTCATTTAATCACCTTACAACAAGGAAATCTATAGACTCCATAGAAAATTTACAACCAAAATGGAGCTAATGTGACAAATGGTGCTCATGTAGCAAAAACAGAAAATGTCAAGTCTGCGAATTCAACAAAAATGTGTTTTAGTGGCTTTGGCTCCTCAGGCTCCAGTCTGGCAGAGCACCACTTCACCCAACCCTTCCTTTCAGCTCACGTCCGTCTCGTCTTCTGTTTCTTCGTTTGTCTCTTGGCCTCCTCGGACCACCGGTGTCAGAGCCTGTCTGTCCAAGGGCACGGACCCCTTGCAGCCGAGTCGTCAGCTGCAGCAGTAAGGGAATAAGCTGGGGAAAAAAGGGAAGCAAGCTGTGGTTACAATGGTGTGTAAGGTCTGAATGGTATGGTTCTTTAGACATGTAGCCCCTAACAGAATCTATTGCATCGATGGCACATCTACAAAGACATCAGAATATGGCAGCAAATCTTGGAGAGGAATCAAACCAAACTTCTGGGAATTTCTGACAATCAAAACCTAAAGTGACTGAGAGGAAATCAAATTGCACAGATGAATTTAATTTCTCTTGGTCAAAGATAAATCCAGTCATATCAGAAAAGACTGGAAGAGCACAGCTTGATAACAGAGACAGAGGGGGTTGTACAGCAGGTATTTGTATTGCTCTTGAGAGCTTTTGAACTAGGGAGGGTATAAAGCTAAAGGGACCAGACTTGAAGACTTGCAAGATTTTTCCAGTTTGATTATGCCTGAAGCCAATAAAATAATTATTTTCATTCCTATTATCACTGAGTCTGGTTATCTGAATTTTAATGATGCTGTACTGTTTTGTTTTTTTCTCAGTGATCAGATGAGAAGCCAAAATTCAGCCACAGCACAGGAACTCACCTTCACACTAAGCTTTTTTAAAGGAAGGTAATTGTCCAAAAACATGGCTGCATTGTGACTTTGCTTATAATCTATCCAAAAGGGGACTGTGACTGCACCTCTCTGCATAACAACCCAACAAACCCTCACTTAGCACAGTGCAACATACCCACTGGTAGGACAATACTACTTGGGTAAGAGCAGAACCAGCCCTGACCCACCTTATCGTGGTTGTAACCAGCCAAGAGCAGGAGCAGCGTCAGCGGTAACGCAATGTAAGACCCCTGGGCAATATCTTGTTCAGGCAGCTTTCTCTGGAAACAGTGCAGATCATGGGTATTAGGGGTTTTAACAGTTAACTGCAAAACAGTTGAATGTAAGAAACATCACCAAGAGGATCATGAGGCACATCCAGCCCTTCTCATCTGACTTCCTTCCAAGTGCAGTTCTAGCATTTACTTCACTTTCCACTTCAAAGCCACCCTCTGGATCAGTCATTCATGTATTACCCCTTCCTGAGGTGTGCTGATTTGTAAAGCAAATTCATTGATGGGCAGTCTCCACTGACAGCCTGTGTGCTTTGATTTACCTGTCCTGTGCTGCCCACACCTCTGTGACCCCACTACAGCAGCCACATCAGCACAGAACCTTCCAGGAGCATCTGCACCCTTCATTTCCTACTGCTGTTTCACTGGCAACTGAACACACAGCAAACCTAAATTAATTGTCACTCTAATGCCATTCATAAACCTCTTTATATTCACACTAATAGAAAGCTTGGCCAAGAGCACAAAATACATGCAGGTTATAACACCAAATACTGCTCCCAAGGTGAACATTGGAACATGGAAATATTTTGTACTTACAGTGGGACTGAAGACCAGTGTAATGTGTTTATGATATCCAATGGCAGTGAAAGAAACTTGAGGCAGGGTGTAGTCATACTGTGATTTAGACAATGTAGAATCCAGGAGCACCACATAATTCTGTGGGTAAAAAATACACTCAGGCTACAGCACCAGGTCGAGACAAAATCACATTTAAAGGCAAAGGTCAGTTAGACAGGCTTCAAAGCTTCAAGACACTCGTTAGTCCAGCATGAGTACAGCTCTGCAGGCACACCACAAATTACACTTCAGTGTCCTTAGGGGAAAAAAATAAAGTGATCTAAGCTAATTTTCCAGCAATATTCTTACCTCTCCATCTCGCAGTAGTGGTGGGAAATGAAAAAACAGAGATAGGCCTAAGTTGACTGTATGAATTGGGTTGTCAAGATTTTCACTTTTGTAGAGCTTCACCTGTAATTGAAGGAAGAAACACAAATCAGGTATTTCCAAGCCTGCACCACAATAGATATTTCAGATACCCCCCATCTTCAGGGATAAAAGCACTTCAAAATTCATCATGTGTTTGTATAAACAGAAAGTTGTCAAGTAAGAACACCTGGAAATGTTCTAATCTGGGATGTGAAAAGTCACATAAAGAGTCTTTTTATAGAACTTGAAATAATTTAGGAATGGCTGCTTGTCTGACATTTTCACATACCCAGTGTAAGAAAAGCAGTCTGTGCTGTGGGTCACAAAACTGCTCTCATTTGTGTCTGGATCCAGTCTTAGCACCTATTTCAGAGACAAGAATGCCTGCATTGGAGGCCAGGGTGATGACATGCATCAAGAGCTCATATGCAGTACATGCAACACAAGACTCCACCTAATAAGAAGGCACAGGTTTGGATAACTTCCATATAATCAAATTTTTACATCAGCTCTTACTTGCTTAGGCTGAACTGCAAGGGTTTAAATTTCCCCAGAAAGATGGCACACAAGCTCAGGACTCTTCAGTAAGGTGACACATTTTCCTTTCACACCTGCTCTGAGTGTTGGATCCTTTGCAAGTCTCCAAAAAAATCCAAAAAGCTTATCAATGAGATCTTGGCAGGTGAGATGCATAGGAAACTAATGTGAAATAAATCTAATTTCTATTTGTAGGTAACATTTTATGGAGCTTTTAAACCTGTGAAATGACACTGTAACTCCTACCCCACTAACACCTCTTGCAGACACTTCCAGCATTTGTGCCCTAAACAAAAGGATCAGAAGTGTTTAGCAAGCTTTTTCAGACTACAGTACAGTGTTTTGAATTTTGAAAATTTCCTGTTTGTCTCATACTGTCTATTATGATATACTTTTAAACTCACATGTCCCATGGTATCACTACATTCACATGGTATCTTCAGGTTTTGACATATAAGTCAAAAATTTCAGGAATTAATGCAGTTCTCTGATACAAAGGGATTTCATCCTTGATGTTTTGATGCCCCTACAGAGAGCATCCCTAATCAGGGATGTAAATCCCAAAATGTACAGGCCAACCAGAGAAGGTATTTCTTGAACACATTCCCATGAAAAATGGAAACATTAAAGCAAAGCATCAGGAACACTGCAATCTTCATTCTATCTGGAATTCAAATTCACCTTCTTTAAACTATTAGTTCTAATTTGAATTAAATGTGTGCTCTGGCTCCTGAACCATTTCCAGTGACCCTGCAAAAAAAATCATTGTGAAAGCAATAGCAAATACACTTGACAAAGATGAAAGGCTTGAACTTACACATAATGTGGAGAGATATTCAGAAGCTGTAATTACATTTCCACTTAAATCAAATTGATTAATTTGCCGGAACGCTATAATATTAACATCATCAATGTCACTGTTCCCAACCTGCAATGGAAAACATACTCAGGCTTTTACCAACAGAGGAACAGTTAACAAAGGACAGCAACAAAACTGTGTTAACACAACACAAACATTGCTGATCATTTTAAATAAAAAGTGGATTTTGTTCTGTACTAACCACATGGAAACTTGAAAGCTTTCCCACTGCAAGTCCCTGTTCTCCAGAGTGCACAGCTTGCAATTGCAGACTTGGGCATTATCAGCATGAGGCTCATGACATTAAGCTAAACTAAAAATGGAAGTCTCAAAAGCACAAACTATTCTGGAAAAGGCTGTGGTACATTCACAGGACTCCCGAATCTCAGAACATTGGTCTCAGTATTTTGCACCTGTGCTGAGAGATGCACAGAGATGTTTATACAGTTGATTAATGTAGAATATTTAACAAGATTCCACCAGTTTTCAGTGCAAAGTTATTACTACATTTTATAAAGATAAAAGTGCTAGTCCAAATTACAATTTCGCCTACATCAAGACTGCATGATTTTCATCCCATAAAACGTAACAATATATCTCTGTCCATAACTAAATACAACTGTAGGACAATAAGACAATTTATGACATTCTCAAGCTACCACTGCTTTGTTCCACATCATAAAAAGTGTTGAAAAGTATTCCATACATTTATTCTCTTGTTTCTGGATGCACAGTTTTCATGACTGTGAAAGAATCCTTTTTGCTTGTTTATTACTGTTTGGGCTTTATCTCACTTCAGTTTTGAGCTATGGTGCTGACACACAATATGGGGCCTGTTTTTAGGGAGCTAACTTGCTGAAAGGCACTCGTGTAAACAGAATGCCTTCACTACATTGCTGCTGACAGAACAGACAGAATGCCTAGACAGACCCATTTCACATTTAAGTGATGCTACAAAAAAAAGAGAAAGAATTACCTCAATTGCCCGATGCTGTGGTAAAGCTCTTTCAATGTGATCATTGCCTTCAGCTTTGAGTTGGACATGATACACACAGCCAGGCTGAAAGCAACATTCAGATGATAAATCCCAACACTGAATAATACATTCTTTAATTTCAGAGAGCAGTAAAGAGAATTTTCTAAGACTCCATTTAAGACACAGCACCCAAACAGATTTAACTCTATGCAGTTAAACTTTTCCTTATCTCAAATAGAAAATTCTACTCAATAACACTGTTAGGAGTATTTGTCAGAAAATAAGAAAAGAACTATATAGAACTTTAATTAGTTTAATTAGTTTGTTACATCAGAGTATTAAAAGAAATCATCTGCTGTGATGATGGAAACACAGGATTAAAACCAGATCAAACACTGCCTTTTACTTCAGGAAATTGTTGACTCCTTACATAATGGTGCCATAAATTCAGCTTCCCTATTCCCTGAAGAACAGCTTACTTCACATATATGCTGTGCAACCAATATCACACACATCCCCAATATCCTGCTAAAAACAGCCTGTTGCTATCTTCCCAAGAGAAACTAAACACTTCCCTGAATTCTTTTGCCCATGACAATTGCTGGTCACCCAAGCACTGACCAGCAATCAGTGGTCATGTCACACCAACTGCTCAGTGTTTGTGGAGGCCAGCACTGTATGCTGCCAACAAGTTCACAGACTTCCACCACAAGCTTTTCTTTTCCCTCTTTATCAGGCTCAGTGGTCACTACATGACCGTGTTTCTTCAGAAACAGAGAAGGGAGTCTGAGTTAGCAAACAGGATGGGAAAACAAACCAGTGGCCACTGAGCAGAACCCATTTCACTGCTCCACTGTCCAGTGACAGGAAAGTAAATGACAGAGGGCCTCCTACTCCTTACCCGAAGGCCACGGAGCCTGAATTTGCCCTCTTCATCAGTTATTGTGTCCTCTCCATAGATGCTGCAATCCTTCTGTCCCACAGCTTCCACTGAGACTCCCTGCTCAGGCTCTCCATTTAAAGAGGAAACTGTGCCATAACAGCTGGAGGCAGAAAGAGAACCAGTTGCTACAGGTGTGCAGATGCTGGTGTAATGCAAGTTTTAAAGACATTTTATTGTTATAACTGATGGGAAAAGTACTTAATGTATTTACCACAGCATGGAGAATAAAAGGGGTATTTATAATGTGTGTGTAAAACAATGTAAATCATTAGAATTCACTGCAGTTCAGAGCACAGCTTTAGGAATCCAAGTTCCCTAAACTCCATGAACAGAAGTTCTTTCTTACCCCTGAGGGCAGGAAAGGAAGGATCTTTAAATCAGGCATCTGAATTGGTCTACCATACCTAGAATAGTCCTCTCCTCTCCCATTGGACACTTCCAGCACAAACCACTCCCAGTGCCACTGAGACAGTACATTCATAGCCATGGTTCTTCTATAGCTCTACCATCTGGGCTTAGCTATATATTCACAGCCATGGAAAATGGCCAAAAAAGTACTTATACACAGCACATTTAAGTTAAATTGAGACTCTGAAAATCTCCTCCAAACCTGCAAGAACCGAGGTGTGCTGGGAGGAAACAGATTTGGCACAACACATCCTGATACAGCCCATAGCATTTTCCATGGATTCCAGCTCCACTGACCTGTAAGCTGTTCTGTAACCAGTTATCTGGATTTTGAGATTTTGTCCTTCCTGCACTTCAATCATTTGTGATGATGGTTCAAACCGAAATTCTTTCATCATGGGTTTAAAGTAATATTGCCCCGGGCTCTGCAAAAAAAGCACAAAATAAGCTGTTTACTCATAGTGATGCAAAACTCACCAACTCCAAACAAATATGCTTTGCAAGAGCTCTCTGAAGACCTGAAGTCCCCTGTTCCAACTACAGGTTAAACCTGTCACAAAATGTGAGCAGTGAGAAACAGGGAGCATGTTGGACAATAAACTGATGGAATTCCACCTGGAGAAAAAGTGTTAAGAGAGAAAGGAAACTACAGCCCTGAAACCTTACCACAAGACCTCGAGGACAGGAAAGTCACAAAAGAAGGATGTCTACAAAGAAACTGTTCAAGCATGTCTACACACATTTAGATCAATAATGTAATTAGATTTCCTTCCCCCTAAAGACTCTCCAATGATCATCAACAAACTGGCTTGTTTCATGTTTACAGACTGCAAATTAGTAACTGAGATCAATCAACATCATCTACGACCTGCTCGGAGAAACCTCTTGCCACATTAGATTCCACATCTTTCACTTGCTAAGATTTTAAGTGCTGTTTGCTCTCAGGGATCTGCACCTCTCATGGTGAGTTAGGGCTCCAAAGGACACCTGCCACTCAAGAGAGCCCTATTTGGGAGGGCAAAGTAGCACAGCCCCACATAGAGCCATGCTCAGAAGAATCCTTTCAACTTACCAGATTGGAAAATGTCAGCATGCCATCATCCTGTGTGAGGAGGTTGGACCGAAACACCCCTCCACTGAGAGACAACAGAACTCCAGCAAGAGCCTGGTCATCCTCTGATTTGATCTGTTTTAGAAAAAAACAGTAATTTTAAGTGTGAGGGTTTCTTTATGGAGCATGGTTCAGTTGAAAAGCCCCTTGCAGAGTGCACAGGTGGGCTGGCTCTGAGCACTCAGCTCTGTGAGCAGACCTAAGCACACCTGTAGTGCCCCTCCTGCCAGAGCACAGGGCTGCAGAACCCTCTGCTCCCAAGCCCTGGGCAGTCAGAGCCCATGGCACTCCATGTGCCACCACAGCAGCCATTCTCTACCACACCACAGAGCACACAGGGAGGCCAGAACAAAGCCCCCCAAAGAATGGGACCAGGCACTAGCAGGACCAGACTACACCCACACCTTGAGGGATAAAACTCATTAAAACAGGGTGGTCCAACTCTACAAAAGCAAATAAAGCCTGTCTTTTGGACTGCAGGCTCTAACTTTCACTCTATAAACCTTGCAAAGCATCTTCTGTATGGCAAGTCATGGTCCACAACTGAGCTCATCCACTGAGATTTGCCTCCTCATGACAAAAATTATAATCCAAATAATAATAAATTATCCCAAAATCCCACACCCATTTGTCTCTGGAAGACATGGATTAACTTTTTGCTTGACCAGCTCCAGCTGCACACACTATTCATTTAGAACCCAAAATGTTCAGAATATTACCTCAAATGTCACCCCAGCAAGAGCAAAAGCTTTGAAGTCTCCAACTGTTCCTTCTACTGCAGTCAAAACAAAACCTTCCTTCTGAGCAGTGATTGTGTATTCCAAGTCACTGTGGAGTGGCCCAACACTTCAAATAAAAGGAGAACAGAACTTGTTTCAGAAAAAAACACCTGGATATCACATACACATTGTCAAGTAACCACTGTATTTTAACTAAAGAATCCCAAGGTTCAAACGAATCTGTTCATTACCTGTAAGAGCCTCTGTCATCTGTGAAAACTGTGATAAGTGCAGAAGCTGCTCCCTTCTCACTAATGACAATCTCAACACCTTCCAATGCAGGATGAATTCGCCCTTCCAGAAATAAGCCTGCTTTCCCATGAATCTCTATCAGCTTCCCAGGACAACTCTCTTGGTCATTGTGAAGGGGATTTAAGACAAAGAAAAAGGTCAAAAATACACCTGACATTCTGGCTTACAACAGGAGTTTAACTACTTCCAAAGTGATCAGCTGGTGGCCTTTTATCTTAGAACAAAAGATCAATCCACACAATTTCAAGGCCTCTCAGCACATCTTACAACATCTGAACAGCACCAAAATGAGTAACTACATTTCGAAGCTATAAGCACTTCCCCAAAAGATTTCTGAAGTGGTTGGAGGTCTTAGAGAGTTACATACACTGCAGCTGCATGGAGACAATGGCAATGACACTTCCTTCTAGGCAGATTACTCTGAGCTTTGACCATGTTTTTGGAGTTAGAATTCAGTTCAGCATATGTCATGTTAAATGACATTAAGCAAAATTTTATTTCCCTTCCTCAAATGCATTTAGAATGTGCATACAGAGTCATATGAAAAGAGGCACTTAACACCTCCTAGAGATTTCAAACAAAATATGTTCACTTAAGAACCTGAGGACAAGATGGACACTGACCTAACAAGCAGCATCAATAACTGATGATAACCCTGACAATTTTGAAGTTGGATTTTTTTTTTTTTTTTTGTGAATGCTTTTTTACTGTAATCTAGTGGGGAAAAAAAGAAAACTTTAACAGAAACGTGAATTTGGTAACAAATTCAAAATAGAAACCTTGCTTTTGCACAACTCTTTTCTAGGTGACAGTACTGTGAACAATTCTGAGAATCTGGTGTAATACCCAGAAACCTGGACTTCCTCTTGTGCCAGGTGGTCTTTCAGCACTTGGAAGAATATTCTGCTGATAAAAACTGTACTTGCATCCTCTATCAAATAACTTTCAAATTCCAGAATTAAACTGGCCCAAAGAAATAGATGCAATTGAAACTTTCCTAACATTACTTTTCAAGTTATTCATGTTTATCTACACAGATCCATTTCAACCATAAAAATCTAATCCTTTCAAACAATAAAATACTTATATTTACCTCCACTAACCACTGCTTCCACATAAGGTGGATAGAAAAGCAGCTCTTTTGATGATGGTGTTACAGTAATTTTCTCTCCAGACCTGCAAAACACAAGTAAGATATAATTAGAAGGAAATCGAATTAGCAGCTCTCATGCACAGTGGAGTGCAAGAATGCATCTAAATACTCCAAAATAAAAGTGTCAACAACAACCTAAGCTAAATTTTTACTATGTGGTACTAAGTTTCCTTGTAGTTCAGGGTCACCAAAGGCACGCAGCCAACAGCTGTCCTACCTGGGATTGTATCACTGTTCTGTTTGACAGAAACACCACACAACAGTACCAAGAACACACCTTGTCCATTGGAGCTGGGTATTACCTTGCCCAGTATGAAAATTCATACAAGAATGGTCCTTGGAGCTCCTCCACCATTTCTTGCACTGGTGGTTTTGTTCCTTCCTCCTCCTGACCCTTCTTTTCTCTCTCCTGCCGGCGGCTCTCGATTTCTGCCAGCTGCTGCTCCCGACGGAGCTCCTGAACAGACTTCAGGGGCCCTAAAACTAAGGCAGGTTCACTGTCAATGGATGACCTGAAAATAGGGAGAACAAACAAAATCATCTCCTTCCATAAGGAGAGATAAGAGCTTGTTGTATCTGTTAATTACTGCCCTTACACAAACGCAGACAAGTCCCAGGATATTTTTTAAATCCATCCCTCTTTAACTGCCCTGTTTATTCTGGTAAGAGCACAGGAGTGGTAAATTTTTAGGCAAAAGGATTAGTTTGCAAGAGTACCTTTAACAAAGACCTGAATTAAAAGAGAAAGCCTGGAATGTCAAACCTGAGAACAAGTTTAATACAGCAAGGATGAGTTGTACAAAATAAATAAAAAGACTGCTACGCTTGCTTTTTTTTTTTTTCCTTTGTCTCAGAACCTACCTCTCAGGAACAGAGAATACAAGGAGAAAATAACTTCTATCACACATAAATACTTCTAAGAGCCAGAAATTGCCAGGGAAAGCTCTGAGTTCTCACCTATCTGACCTATATATTTGAACTACCCAGCTATCTTGTCACTGTCCACTGAACAGATTGCTAAATAAATACAACCAAGTTCTTAGAATCAGCTCAGAACAATGCATTTTGATTCACTCTGCCTGATCTTGCATCCTCTCTTTTCCAGCATTTTCTTCTAGACTCCAATCATCGTTTATATCTCATCATCTGTCTCTTCTCCAACAGTTTGAATTCTCAGTGAGGACTGAACCGAAATGATCACAATCACTTTTCCTAGAGCCACTTTAGATTACCAGCATAGTTCTGGCTCCTGCTTCAGTCTTCACCTGTATTCTAGTTTGTCTTTTTAAGAGACACAGTTACTATTGTTCTGTCACACTAAGTTTCATCAAAGCTTTATATTCTTTTGCTGCAGTCCAGACACAATACAGAAACATGTAATTTTTTTTTTTCTTAAAGCCTATTAAAAATTCTTTCAGGCACACACAATCTCAAAATACTCATAATAAATTACTACAGTCTCGTTTTGAAAACATACCAAGCCATAATCAAGAACTGATTAAGATCACATTTGCTTTTGGTTGAGGTTGTTTGGAGTTTTTTGTTAACTGAAAGTTAATGGGTCACAGCCATGGATCTGGTACTTGTGAAAACAAATGGCTTGCTTTTAAACCCCGAGCTGTTCCCTTTATGTTGGTGGCACTTCACAAACTGGACTTCAGCTGAAAAGCTTGAGGCAGGATTGATCAGAGCCTCCAACAAGCTGAGAAGGTTGGTACAATATTCACCTCCTCACTAAGTTGTTTTTAAAATCCTAATGGCTCTCTGCTGTCTCAGTGTCTCCTTTGCAGCTGCTGGAGTTGCCCAGCAGTTGCAGTGATAGGGTCATTAATCTCGGAGAACTCGAGGCAATGTTCTGCAGGTAATGTTCTCTGAATAGATGTTTTCTGCACTCAAAAAAAGTTTGAGAACCCATAGTCTAGAACAAGTAGACACCAGCAGACTATCACTAAAACACCCATCATTATCAGACACTTTTAAACAGATTTGGCACCTCATACAATTAAAGCTGTTCACAAATCAGTGCTCCCTGGTGAGCTGTCTGTTCAGCTAAACATAAATTGGTGCATAAGTGTGCAATCACTCTGCATGCTTTTCCTTTTAGAACCATCCTCACACCAGTTACAATGCTCTAAAGCAGCAGATTCTCATTCTGAGGAAAGAAAAAAGGGAAAAATAGATGCCAGGGCCTTAAAGAGCTCAGACCTAAAACAATACCCTCTAAATTCTGAAACATCAGTTCATTAAAGCATATAAAAACACAGAAAATCATTCCTTTTTACCAAGACACAAAAGCAGGAGGGGCAAGGTTGAAATGATGAGAAAATGCTTAAAATGAGGCTGGATTTCGCTTCTCCAAAGAACTCAAAGCACATCTTAGCATTAAAAACCTCTTGCAGCCTAAGCTATAATCCCCTTAGAAAACAGCCACTGCAGCACTAAAACTGGAGTAAAGCTTTATGAGGGAAATGCCTTTTTCTTCCACTTTTTATAGCCCCATGATTTCTTTGTCCTTACTTAATGGTAACAGTCACATCCATCAGTTTATCAGTTACGATCGTGCCAAGGACATGGTGGCGAACCGCAGTGAGTGTTAGGATACTGGGAGAGGACCTGCAAATGAAAGGAACAAAGACATGAATTCAAGGTCCCCTTCCCAAAGAAGCAAATCTTATTTAACAGAGTCTGTGCTCCCACCCCTGAGACTGAAATGCTTTACAAAAGACAATACAGAAATTGCACAGCAAAACTGTAGTGATGGGATGATCATCTGTTGGAAAGGGAGCATTTCCCAACTCGAGCCCCCAAACAATTCCTTCCTTTGTTCCTCCTGCTTCCTCTCAAGCTAAAGCTGATTTCATTTAATTGATTTCATAGTCAAAGTGCCATTAAGCACATCACCAGACTAGAATCTGTAAATAACTAATTAAACCTGCTGACCGAAGAAGATCAGCACTGCTTACTTGTGATAAGGGTGAACATTTATTCAGCTTGCAAAAAATGGAGTGAGCAGAATCAAACCACCAGAGGGGCATGGCAGCAGTGACAGGCAATAGTGCTGAGGGCCTCTTAGCAATCTTACTATCTTGTGCCTTTCAGCCCTCACAAGTGACCAAGAGTTTTCACTGAAATAACTCTTCTATTACAAAGCAAACCCAACACTGAACAGACAGAAAGCTACTAAAATCTTTAAACAATAATTAGTTGATTTTTATTACTTTTAAGATAGAAAGAGCAAGAGAACAGATGTGATACCATCTTGCAAAGCTTCCCTCTCCACATCCTGCCCAGCTGAAAGCAAGCAGGAGAAGGGAGATTTATGAAAACCCATGCTGGTAGGTGCAAGGTGAGGAAGAGTCACACTCTTACGTGTCGTAGGTGTAGTACTCGTGTTCAAACTGGTGGCAGGAGCGTGGGGTCACTTCATACACACCTGCAAACAGTGAGGCAAAGAATGAGCCACTGAAAAAGTCAAGTTGGCTGAATTCTTAAGATCACATGAGAGCAGAGGTGAACTACAAAATTTAATCTGATGCTTTTCACACAGACACTTTCTAATGGATCTGACAAATAGAACCTATATGAATGAAATTATTTTAACATGACCTTCATTCATCAAAAATTAAATACTTCCATCACCAAGAAAATAAAATAGCAACATTTTATTTCTGGAATCTAGATTTGGTGAAGGACTAAATAGCCAAAGAAATGGAGAATTCTAAAAACTTAGAACAGATCATTTATATACAGATGTAATTAAAACAACGCCCTTCAGAAACCACAACAGATTAATTTTTTTTAGTTCCCATCAGTATTAGCTAACTGGTTATTTTTCATTTTTCAAACTAACATATTAAAGTTGTTACCTGGCTTTGAAAGACAGAATCTATTAACTCCTTTGGACAGGTTATAAACACCAACATTCTCTGGTCCATTTCCATCTTGATAAAATTCCTGCAAAGTCACAGCACAATCCACTATTAGCAACTACCAAACAACAAAATGAAAACAGTATTTGCCTAAAGAGACATCAATGCCATCTCTTTTGTAACACCTAACATCACAAGACCATTTTACCAAACTTAAAAGACAAATCTTGAAGCACTCTAAATATCAATGTTCCCATGCTCTGTGACCCTCCAGAGACAGAAGAAAGCCTTGATTCCAAGCATCATCCAACCTTCACAAGGTCATTAAAGACATACAAGAACATTTGTTTCCTACATACCAGTGTGATTGCATGAGAAAGAGAACACCTCAGCATATATCCAGTCTGCCTGAATTCTACTCCTGACACATCTTCCTCCAAGACTTCCAATTCCAAAGACTTATTCTTCCAGCACCAGTCTTCATGTACAATGCTTACTAGAATATACACCAAACAAAGCAGAAAACTGAGTAAGTAAGGGCACGTTTTGTGATTATATATGAAGTTTGTGTCTCTCTAGCTTCCCTGACAATAATCTTCAGAGATAAATACATGACAATGCCTGTAATAACAGACCTGGCTCATAGCACTGCAGCATCACCAGGAACCCAACACATCTATCAGGAAAGCTGTGCTATGAAATGGAATGATGAAGCCTGGCCACCCTGGAAGACTCCTCAATGGGCACTACCACTGTGACAGGCAAAGCAGCCTAGAGGACATCACAACCTAACCCCAATTTAACCTGGTGGAAAGGTGCTCCCACTCCTGTATAAAGAGTGCAATGTATATACTCCTTGTACACCTTTCCCTGGAACATAATTTATTTTCACAGGCCAAGGCAGGCTGTTCTTAGGAGCAGCACTCTAGAAGCAGAACTAGAGTGTGTCCCTGTTCTTAGGCTCAGGATAAAGTCCACTTCCCCCACACCAGCCATGCAGACCCTAAAACTCAGGAGAGCAGTAACCTAAACTGACAAGGATTAAACATCCAACATTAAGAAAACCTGATGCACTCTTGTGAAGTATTTTTTCCAGATTCTCTCAAGCTTCACAGTTGTGTTCGGCAAACTGCAAAAGGTATCCATGACACCAGAAGTGCTCAGATCAGGTCCCAAATTGAGCTACCCAGGGTTCCCCCCCAGCAGTTCCCCCGCTCCTACCTTTGTACTTGCCCGGGAGCACCCCGTCGAAGGTGAAGGGCACCGAGTCCCGGCTGCCGGCCAGCTGCAGGCTGCGCTTCTCCCCCGGGCGGCTCCCGGACTGCAGCGTCACCGTCAGATCACCGCACGCGTCTGCCAGGGAGCACGGCACGGTCAGGCTGCCCCCAAACCAAACAACCCTGCCGCCCGCACCGCGGGGCACCAACGCTGAAACGCTTCCTGCCGCCCAGCAGGCCATGTGACCATCGAGAACTTGTTTCTTAGGCACATGTTTACCAGTGGTTTTTTGATGTCTGCAGGATTTTGAGACTGTTAGTAATATACTTTTATCTAATGGCAAGAAAAAACCCAATATTAAATCCCTGGGTTCGCCTCACTCTGCAGAGACTTAAGAGCCAAATAAACACCTGTGTGACAGAACACAAAGTGCAGGGAGGATTCAGAGAGGAAAAATTAAGGGTAAAAATGGCAAAATCAGGCTCCAATCATCATCTGCTAAAATCAGTGGGTAATCAAGGAAAATAGCATGATATGGGAACCTTAGACTAAAATAAAGACAAAAAGCTTTTGAAAGAGAACAGAGGCTGAAAGCTTCTGCCAACTGCTTGAGCATCTATCCTTCGGTTTTTACAGGCACTGTTTTTTTCCCTTTTTTTGGGTAAACTTCTTTTTCGCCTCCAATACTTCTCTGATTGACGTACACTAGCCCAAGTAGCAGTTAGGACCATTTCCTTCCACAACCCACCCATCTTACGAGGAAGGAAGACTTGCTCATCCCTAGCAAGTATTAAAAGCAGGTATTTAACTTTACTCCATACTTTGTTACCTTACTAGGTCACAACATCTCCCAAGAGCTTCTTCTTCCAAGTGCTGCAAGTTACATTTACTTATCTGCTGATGGGACTAACCACAGTAAGTGTCCTCATGTCAACAACACTCACTCACACATGCAGTGCTGAAGTTCTCCATGCCATTGCCACTTCACTTTCACAATGGACTTACCTAAACAAGAGATCTTCCCTGAGACAGATGCCAAAAACTGAGAGAAGGTCACATCCATCACTGGTCTGTCAGTAACAGTGACAGGGAACATTTTGGGTTTCAAAGCCAGCCCTGCTCTGGTCTCAGCCTCTGGAATAATTACCTGTAGAGTATGTGACATCACCACCTTTCAGATACCAGACCAAAAACACCCACTGTGCTGTCTTCAATGCATTCATCAGAAATTAGAAAATGGAAATCTACTGGAAATCCCAGGCAAAGCAAAACTAGCCTCTCTTTTAGAAGAGGTGTTTTAGAAGAGATTTCAAAATCTTCTAAAACACCATGACAATCTACAATATCTACAATGAAGATATGAAAGCTCATTCTTACCTGAACATTGTATGTGCCCGATTTTGCCTTGAAACAAAATGCTCCATGAGGGTCAGTTTCTGTTGTAACCAGTGATGCTTTGTCTTTGTCTTCAGGTATCATGGTTACCTTGTATTTACTGATCTGTTTGACTGTGTCAGGGAACCGAGTAACTGAGATGCGGCCACACACACTGAACCTGTTAAAGAAAAACCAGTCACCAGAACAAATACCTTGATTTGACATAGGTCATAAAAAAACATTTATTTTAGAACGTCCTTAAAAAGTAAACTTCACTATGTTGAGGTAATAACACCTGAATTGGACAGGATTTCTCCTGAGAGATTTGCAAGCAACTTGCTTCACTCTTCCCTGTCACCAACCAAATCACTTCAAGCCTTTTTCCATTATTTTTTTTTTTTTGTGCTAAGCAGGCATCAGATTTAGGACTTTCTCCCCTCAGGTTTTAAATAGCTTCAAATGTTTTGTGTCAAAATCCTCAAATATGCTAGGTAATCCACTGTAATGCGACCTTGGTACACCTACACTTGTGAAAGCACAAGACAAGATGACAAATTAGAAGCTGGTAAATTTTGTTTATTGCCTTCAACAGCACAACATGTTTAGTTACTGAATAAATTGTACCCCATCATTTAGCAGCACACAGGGTTTTTTCTAATTGGCTGGCTATGTCTGTAAACTCAGTAAATTCCAAGTTTTCACTTCTTCAGAACACTGCTACTATTTCCCTCTCTGAAGTCCTGGGCACAGAACCATGGCCCTTCCATCTTCCTCAGCTCATGCTGGATCTCCCACCACTGCACAGCCTTAGACTCACAGCATCAAACAAGACAATTCAGGTAAGGCAACAATGACCTCAAGAGTGAGCAGTAAAATGCAGAGGTTTGGTACAATACTGTCTCAGACAGCAGGCTGGCTGAGTCCAGAAACCATCCTCCTGCAGAAGCGTGAAGGGGCAGAAAGCTTCTCTGTTGCTTTCTTGGTTCACATACCATTCTAAAAGTCTTAATTTACCCATGCCTAAGTGTCTTCATTTGCAAGGGAAAGCTTATTAAGAGGATGTTCCAAACATTAACTATTACTGAGCAAAATACTGTGCACAAAACATGCACTCCTACTGCCCTATTTACCTTGAATTTCTTCAGCAACATTCAGCTGCTGACAACACTACCCAAGCCTGGGCAGGGCACGGGAATGGATCACCCACTTTCACAGCCTCACCCACACATCAAATTGCATTTTCATTCTGACACCAGTGCTTACCCTGTTGCAATGATGTTTGCCAGCTGAGGTGTATTTGGTGCAATCTTCACAGTAATAGTATCAAAGAACAGGTGTTCTTTCCTGGCATGAATCGTGTATGTACCTGTTGTTATGTTCTCAAGGCGGAAAGAGCCATCAGCTTTTGTCTTCACTGTAACAAATAACAAGAGTTAAAAACCGGAGCATATGTTAACCTCATGTATCAACAGATCCAGAGGGCATACACTGCCTTAAGCTATTTTTAATTCATATTACACAACAAATAGTTTTATCCTTTTTTACTAGATGAACCTTCATTTCTGTATTTCAAAGTACAATCTGGCATATGGTTGAAAGCAATTAAGAAATTTTCAACTGCCAAACGAATGAACATTTAATGCTCTCATCTAAACCAGAAAACACAAAATTTATCAACTGCGTGAAATCCACTTTAATATTTCAAATAAACTGCAACAAAAGCAGTATATTATCCTGAAGGGTTAATTCCACATCATACACTAGTCCTGTACTTGAGTTTAATAAAGGCTTCCCTGTGGCAACAGAGATCAAGAGCACTGCACACCTTTAATCTGATTGTTCAGAGTCACAGTGGCATCAGCAACTCCTTCTCCTTCAGGACCATTCAACACTCTGCCTGTGACAGAGAAACCCATCACATGGAAAACAGGCTGAAATGGGAAACAAATTAATGTTAGTCTTTACTCAGGAAATGCAAACACGCCTACAGCAATCAACACCATTTTCTCTCCACACACATATAAAGGAAACTTATTTACAGCTCTAGGAAAAAAATGTACCAGGATAATGACAGTGAAAGTACAAACTGATCTCCAGGCATACTGCTCCCCTAAGTACAAAACACACATTCTCAATTTATCTGCACTGGTACAGCTCAGAGGGCTGCAGTCACAGATCATAATGCCATTACACAAGGCACTCTGCAAACCAGAAAAACCTACAGGCCCTTCTCCAGAGATGTGACAATCTCAACAAGGAAATACAAGCAACCTGGAAGATTACTGCCTGTTTGTAACATGGACATGGAAGTGAACACAGTAGATGGCTTTGCCCTATTTTGTTTCTTCCTAGTAAAAGGGACCAAAGTACAAAAACACAGCATGGTACTAGAAACTGTCTTCTACCTGCTGTGCATAAACAAGTATATTCAACTTCTTACAAAGAAGTTTTTCCACAATAGAGCTGCTTTCTGCTAAAATCATTTAGGTGTTTACAGGAATGAGTGGCACAAAAGGATTATTCCCTCTGCAGGCCTTACCTCGATCTGTAAACTGTCATGCTCTACAAGAAAGTCCAGTCTAGATGGAGCAACATCAAAGGTGATTCTCTCTCCTCTGTAGAATGGTATCTGAAAGAAGACACATGGCACTGACTCCTAAGCTGTGATGACAGAATGCTTTTCCTCTACCATTTTCCATGTTCTTATCATCATCGGACACCTCTACCAAGGGTCAAATGAGCTGCAAACATCCTAGAAAAAATTACTGAGGCATGGAGACACAAATATGGGCAATACTTCGAGACTGATGGAAACCATGAAACTATCAGAAAAGATGGAAAAGTAACCCCCTAGTCAGAATACAGCATACTTGGATGTGCAAGAGCTTACAGATAGGAGACTGCATGATTGCTAGATGGATTAAAGGAATGAGAGAAGCCTGAATCCCATTTGTAGAGCACACAGACTGAGAATGTAGGACCCAGAGGACTTCAGGCAGTGCCCAGAGAACATGCTCCCCCACCATCCAAGAAAGAGAAGGGGGGAAAAAAGGAAACAGCTCAAAGGAGAGGGGGTGGCAATAGCACACTCTGGTTTAGAAAACGAAATTAACAGCCCAATGAATAGACAAGCAATGAATTTCTAGTCACTTACCACAGTGTATTTCCCACTTGGCAGAGAAAGAAAGCTGAAAGTTCCATCTTCTTTTGATACAACATTGCACAAATAGGATAAAGACTCATCTCTTGATTGGAACCCATCCACAGGAGAAATATTGCAGCCCACAACATCCTGCAGTAAAAAATGCAATAGAAGTTTGTGTCTCAAAGAAGAAGACAAAGTAATTGGTGGGGGGGAGGGATACAGGAGGGTTCAAAATACTCAACTGTGAATGAGTGATGGAAAGTATAAAACCATTTTAGAGACAAAGTTTGATAACATGGCTTAAAATTAATGTATAGGTAAAAAAGGAAAAAAACAGCAAATAATCAGTTTTATGGTAACAAGGATAGAACACTGGGAAACTACAACATCCCCAAAATTCCACCATGTGTCTTAACTGACCTCAGCTGTGTGGACAGGGTTAACATTGCAGAACAGAGCTCAGCTCTACGTGAGCAGATTTTTCACATTCATTTCTGAATGGTGGCAATAGAAGCTGTTGAACTTTGTTTTCCCATCAAAAGGGCAAAGAGTAATTAAGATGTCATACTAAAGACAAATTACAGCTACTGTACAATGAATTATGAAATAGGTCAGAATGAAAATAGGTCAATGAACAGAGGTCACATTGGATTACAAGGGCCTTGCTGGGGAAAAAGAAAGAAATCACACAAAAGATCCAAATGCAAAAATACAGTTTAAGGGATTGTATAAGCCAGTGAAGGACAACTGAGTATCAGGGCAATATGAATCTAAAAGCTATTTGGTTCTTCTTATTTATAGCCACACTCATATTGCAAAGGTACTGCTCAACCATTACCTCTTTAGAGACTGAAGAAGAGAAAAGGAGAAACATGACCCCTTTCATGGGCTCTCCATCACTCCTCACAGACCCAGAGACGTTGTAGCCTGCAACAATCAGGGGGCTGGCAGCATAAGCATTGGAACTCGTCACCCGCACCACTGTCTTTGACTGAAATACAGAAACAAACATTTTCACCAAAAGCAGGCATCAAGTCTCATTTACAGCACAAGAACAATCAGAGACTGCACATTCAACAACAGGAACAGAAGCCAGAGCAGCAGAGCTCAAAGAGGGTCCCCAGGCTACCTAAGACATTAAGCAAAGATACTTTCTAAGACAGCATTTTTCCAGCTTCACTGATTTAGGAAATGGTCAGGACATCAGGGCTCCTCAAAGAACAAGCAGTCTGGGAGGAAAGGACTTGAACTACAATATTCTTGTAAAATGTACAGGATCAGAAGATGGAAAGCAAAAGCTCATCTGCCAGTCCTTCCCTGGCTGGCTTCACTATCTCCAAAGAGAGTGTGTACGAGGCTGTTTCTTGACTACCTGAATTAGATGTAGAAAAACTCCAGTAACCCTTTCCACCCACAAAGCCCCTTCCTCACACTAACTGATCCAGACAAGGCCTAGCAGATCTATCCTCTCTAAACAGGCAAAGTAGAACTTCTGTAGGCTCTAACCTCTTTCAACATCCAGGTAGGATGCGACGCAAAGATTTCATATTCGCCAGGAAGCACTTTAAAGAAAGCAAACCTGCAAGGCAAGAAAGGGATTATGCCTCTTCAGAAACAGCCACAAACATCTGTTCACGGAAAAACAAGTGAGACTCTATTCACGTCAGAAAAAATATTTCAGAACTCTTACAGTCCCAATCAGTATGGCAGAATTTAAAGGATCTTGTGCAAATGAACAGATGAATTAAGTATGCACCACCCACACTCACTTTCCTCCAGGTTGTGTAATAGTTGCTTGTATGTTTATGTCACTGCCAGCATTTCTCAGTACAACCTGAACTCCAGCAGGACCTAATGTCTGACCTTTGCTGAGAACCTGTCAAAATAAAAAGAAACAGAAGTATGAGTGAAAATAACATGCAGAGCTGAATTTGAATGTTTTTAAGAAAGCTGAATTAGCATAAGGTGGAATAAATAAGGATAAAGGAGTCTAACCTTTCCGTTCACAGAAAATCCTGTGAAAACAAAGTTAATATCACCTCCCTTTGTGCAAATGTCATTAATGCCATCCACATGGATGTCTACACTGGTTGGTTCTGGAAGAGAAGAACAATGAAACAGCATGATAGTGAGAGAGCAACCACAAAGAAACTCTGCTGCAGCTTTACACAGCTGTCACAGGAATGTATTAATTCAAGCATGGCAAGTGTTGCTCTGGAAGCCTTTCTTCAGCAAAGTTAAAGCACTCCCAAATCCTGATGCTGAAAATCCTCTTTCCCTCCTCCCGCTGCACCCATTTTTGTCAAAAACCCACACTCCTTCAAATCAGTTCAAGGGTTACTCTGTCAATGTCTACCACCCAGCTTTACTTTCCCCTGGTGCAATAAGGACATTTCAGTTATTAAACCATGCAGTATGGTTTATAGGCTTGGAAAAGTGCTCTGTTTTCCCTGCCAGCTGCAAGTTAGAGATAAGTCCCACACTGCAGTTACAGTGTCCTATTTTAAGAAGACATACAAGCACTTACCAAAACTCCACCCTAGGGGAGGCTCAATTTTAAGAATGAAATCCCCCTAAAAAATAAAAAGCAGTAACTGTCTTCATTGATCTAAATTCAATTTAGCTAAAGGATGAAAAAGAAAGAACACGAGCATCATGCTGCGGAGAAACACAAGACTCGAGTGCACCATTCTCCACCATTCTCCTTTCCTCCTGCTCACGATACTCTGTTCAAAGCAGCCAGTATCTACCCAGGCAGGCTGGGATGCTGGGCTCACATCCAGTCAAGAGCAGAAATTAAGTATCACCATGTTTATCCTGCTTCCAGAAGAAACCTGGCTCACAAACAAGCAGCTCAGTACTAGAAAGTGTTCAAATCTACCTCCACCTGCCCCAACAGATGGGCTTTAAATCAGGCTTTGATATTTCCACTGGGTTGTACTCAACCACTCTGCCCAAACAAGGGATAACAAAATTCCAATCCTTTTCAAAGCTCTGATCCGAAATGGATTAGAACAATGCAGGGATCCTCTTTGTATCAGAGAGCACCACATGTGTTCTGCCACATATGTTCTGAAGTTCATCCCTAGAAAGCCTCAAAGGCCTAAGAATGAAACCACCAGGCTCAGAAAGTGTGTTACATTCTTAGATTGTGAAGGGAAGGAATGATTTGGTGGTTACACTAGATGACCTTTAAATGTGCCTTCCAACCCAAACCATTTTGTGTTTCTACTTCTGAACCCAAAGTCAACTAGCTCCTTAAAAGAGCAGAACACCTTGACTATCTAAGGCTAGCTTGTATTTAATTAAATTTGGATGTAAACTCCTTTCCAGTCTAAGTAGACATCAAATTACTGATACATTCTCTGCTTCCTGGATCATTATTTCCTTAAACATTTTTAATATCTGCAATTAACCACTCAGATTATTTTCAATTCAATCAAACCAAAACATCTCATACACATTCAGGTAAAAAATCTGAAAGCTTTATCTTACTCTGCAGGAGCCTGTACTTTTTGTGCAGTGTTTGTACAGCTACAGCACACAGCTGCTGGCAGGAATTCAGGCTCCCAATGCTGCGGTCATTTCAATAAAAAGCACATGCAACACTGCAGCTACAGCTAGCTGGCTTTTCTTTTAATTAGCACTGGGCAATGAAGTTGCTGCATTACAAAAAGAAATAATGGAAACTTTGATCCAAAACAAACTAAATGATGTCCTGATTTAAATGTTTCATGGGCGGGTGTTGCTCTGAGATTTAACCTGCCGGCAGATAGGCGAAGGCAGCTCACAGGTATTTGTGTCTTACCTTGTCATAGAGGGGAATCATGAAATACCCATTGTTCGGAGCACAGTCTGTCTGGTATTTCAGAGTACCATGTTTTGTATATAACTTAATCTAAAAGAAGCAAACAAAACAGACACAAAGATATATTTTAATAGGCGAGGAGCGCTGGGACCAGGCACTGTCTCTCGCAGCGCTGTCACGCAGCAGCCGTGCCAGGACAGGGTCCATGGCAAGCAGGCTGCAGTGCCAGGGTGAGGAGGAGCCGCGGCTCCACCGCCGCCTGTGACCGCGGCCCGGGCGGCAGCGCTCGGCACGCCCGGCAGGCAGCGGGGCCGCCGGCGGCGCCCACCTCAATCAGGGAGTAGTTGATCTCCACGTCGGACTTGACGAAGCCGCCACAGCCCACGACGATGTCCTCGGAGCCCCGCGCCAGGGCGCAGCACAGCGCGCAAAGCAGCGCGGCCGCCGCCCGGAGCCGCATGCCCTCAGCGCCGCCACCGCCCGCCGCCAGCGCTGCCGGAAGGGCCGCGCCGCCGCCACCGCGCCGCCACGGCCACAGCGCCGCCTGCCGGCCCGGAGGGCTCCGGGCGCGGCCGGGGAACCCACCCGCAGCCCGGCCCCACAGCCCGGCCCCTCATCCCGGCCCTTCCCAATATCCCGGCCCGGCCCCATAACCCGGCCCGGCCCCTATCCCGGCCCTTCCCAATATCCCGACCCCATAGCCCGGCCCGGCCCCATCCCGGTGATTCCTCCAGCCGCGTTTATCCGTCTCCAGCTGCACCTTCGCACCCTTTGTAGGCGTAGCTGGTGCCAGGTCACTTCGACAAAAGGGGTTGTCTTCTTCAACCTGTATGTTCTCACCATCTGTGAACGTATCTAAAGTCAGATAACTTCTAGAACAGAAGTTGCTCGATAAAGAATTTTGTGTTTCAAGCATTGCATGAAGTTGTGCCACTTATATAAATATGCATCAGGGTGAGAATATATCTTAGGTGGGCGTGTTCAGGTAAATATTACTGTATTTAAAAGTATTGGTATTACCCCCTGGGCGTGCTGAATTTGTGGAAAGAATAAACAATGTCTCTTTTCTAAGCTACACTCTGTGCCTGTGCTCAGCGAGCTCCTGCAATCGGCAGTGCCGGGGGCTCCGCCTCGGAGCGCTGCCGGACTTTGGCCGCAGCGGGCCGGCCCGCGCGGCTCTGGCGCGGGGCTCTGGGCGCGGGGCTCTCGGCGCGGGGCTCTGGGCGCGGGGCTCTGGGCGCGGGCTCTCGGAGCGGGCTCTCGGCGCGGGGTTCTGGCGCGGGGCTCTGGGCGCGGGGCTCTGGCGCGGGCTCGGCGGGCTCTGGGCGCGGGGCTCTGGGCGCGGGGCTCTGGGCGCGGGGCTCTCGGCGCGGGGCTCTCGGCGCGGGGCTCTGGGCGCGGGGCTCTGGCGCGGGGCTCTCGGCGCGGGGCTCTCGGCGCGGGGCTCTGGGCGCGGGGCTCTGGGCGCGGGCTCTCGGAGCGGGGCTCTCGGCGCGGGGCTCTGGGCGCGGGGCTCTGGGCGCGGGGCTCTCGGCGCGGGGCTCTGGGCGCGGGGCTCTCGGCGCGGGGCTCTGGGCGCGGGGCTCTCGGCGCGGGGCTCTGGGCGCGGGGCTCTCGGCGCGGGGCTCTGGGCGCGGGGCTCTCGGCGCGGGGCTCTGGGCGCGGGGCTCTGGGCGCGGGGCTCTGGGCGCGGGGCTCTCGGCGCGGGGCTCTGGGCGCGGGGCTCTGGGCGCGGGGCTCTCGGCGCGGGGCTCTGGGCGAGGGGCTCTGGCGCGGGGCTCTGGGCGCGGGGCTCTCGGCGCGGGGCCTGGGCGCGGCTCTCGCGCGGGGCTCTCCGCAGGGGATTCTCCGCACGGGATTCTCCGCTCGGGCTCTCGCACAGGGCTCTCCGCACGGGATTCTCCGCTCGGGCTCCGCACAGGGCTCTCCGCACGGGATTCTCCGCTCGGGATTCTCGCTCGGGATTCCCTGCACGGGATTCTCCGCACAGGGCTCTCCGCACGGGATTCTCCGCCCGGGATTCTCTGCACGGGCTCTCCGGCGGGGTCGGGGCTCTGCCCAGCGAGGAAAGGCCCCGGGCCGGGCGGAGCGGCCATGGGCGCGGGCGGTGCGCTCTGCGGACCCCGGGTGAGTGAGCGGCGGGGGCCGCGGCCGGCACTCCGCGGGTCGCCCCGTGTCCGTCGGGGCTGCTGGGGCGCGGACTTTGCCTCCCCGGCACCAGTGTCCGCCCGAAAGCCGAACGGACCGCCCAGCTGCAGAAAATGTGATCGGCTGCGAGTGAGGACGCAGCTCGGACCCACTACAGCAATGCCTTTAAAAGGGCTCTAGTGGGTCGATCGGTCCGGACTCGCGTAGATTTCCATCCCCAAGGTTGATAAACTCCAGTAATAGTTTGCGAGTCATTATCTGCTTCCTCTTTCCGTCTTGGGATTCCTGCCCCCAGCCTTGTTCTGCATCCTGTCCTTCACTTCTGCATTGTTTCTGTTTTAGGACTGGAATCAGACATGGCATGCAAACATCCCAGGACTGACCTGGTGCTTCGAGAGCTCCATCATTGCCTGGATCCCTTGTGCCTATCTTTGGATCTGTTTTCCTTTCTACTACTGGTACCTTCGACACAGAAACAAAGGCTACATCAGGATGTCCAACATCTTCAAAGCCAAAATGGTAAGAGTAAACATAGTGGTTGGTCCTAAAACTATCTCAACTTTGATGCAGAGTTTAACTTTCCTAAATTATTAATTCTTTCCTAATGATCCATCTCTGTGGGGGTTTTTGACATTTACTTGCTCAGGTCAGTATAAATCAAGTAAAGTTTTAGAAAGATATGTCTTAAGATATGTCTGTACTTCTGTTTGATTCCCTGACACTTCCCATAACATTCTCTGTCCCAAACTGATCTTCCACCTCTCCAGTTTTACTTCCCAGGCAACTTTCATTCAATTTTTCATTCAGTTTGGTAGATTGTCCCAGCACTTCAGTTCATTCCAGTGTGTGTTTTCTGTCTCTGCCCCAGGTCCTTGGATTCATCCTGGTAATATTGTGTTTTTCTAATGTCTTCTTCATGGTGTGGGAGAAAAGCCAAGGAATCCCACGGAGCCCAGCATTCTTCATTAGCCCTGCTGTGGTGGGAATCACAATGGTAATTCCTCCCTTGGTTGTCTGCACGTGGCCAAGCTTAGCCCTCCTGGGGCAGAACTTGTATTTCCTGTGGTTCTCACTATCTCTGAGCACAAATTTGGCTGGTGGGGAGCAGAAGGCTCGGGTTGCACTTTGTTCCTCTCTGTTGTGTCACACATCAGGGAGTTGGGACAGACCCTGTGGGCGGAGCACACCTGGCAGCAGCTGAGATTCCAGCAGGGTTTAGAAAGAGGTCTCACAACAATGAGACAAGATTTCATTTCTCATAATCAGAGTATGTGATTTAGTATGGTTTAGAATGAAATGTGATTTCTGTTCAATAAATAAGTGCCTATTCTCCCCTTCTGTCATTGCATCTTCATAGCCTAAATCCTTCCAGCCTCTTGGCCCAATTGTAATTTTATTACTTGCCTTCTCTGTAGACATTCTTGAGTGTAAAACTGCACATGAAGCTTTTCAGTGTTAGCCTCTTAGGAACAGTACTGCAACTCTGAACATCTTGAAATGTTTGGGCAAGAAGCTAACTGATTTTTCTCTATTGTGTTCATGAATTTAATAACAATGTTTGGCATTCCATTACCAGTATTTTATTTGGACAAATTTGTGCTTCCTCACAGGTCCTTGCTTTGTTCCTTACCCAAGCAGAAAGAATGATGGGCATTCAGTCTTCAGGGGTCCTATTGATTTACTGGCTGCTCTCATTTGTGGCTGCACTTGTGATGTTTAGTTCCAAAATTCAGCATGCCCTGGAAAGAGTAAGTGAGATCACATACCTTTAATGCTTGGACTACAAAGTCTCTAAACAATAGGGCTGGTTTTGTCTCATTGGTTGCAAGGGGGAGAATCAAATTCCTCTTTTAAAATATGTGATGAGAAAAACGATTCATGACACTTTGTGGTGGATGTTTATTTGCAGAGGTAGAACATAAGAAGCTCTTTCTCTGCTGGTTAAACATGAGGTTCTTACCTCATTTTCACCAGTATTCTCTTCCTTAGGGCTTCCTGGAAGACCATTTCCACCATGTTAAAACCTACCTTTATGCTGGCCTGGTGCTAGGAGAACTTGTGCTATTCTGCTTAGTTGATCACCCTCCCTTCTTCTCTAAAGCTGACAATCCTGTAAGTGTAAGGCTGCTTTTCCTAATGCTTTGTTTCATTGATGAATCAGGATTTCAAATGGGGATACACAGGCACATGAGTATCTGGGTGATGTAAGATGCATCATTCTGTTAAAAAGCCGACAGTTTTAAAATGTAACTGGCAGAATTTGGGTTAATTGGGTCAGTGCTCTGTCTCTCAATATAAGTTTTTCAGAACTAATATCCTATCCATACTCATGTTTCTTGTCACTGAAATCAGTGGATAGGGCTTCTATTGCTTCTCCTAGTGCTGCTCTCCTGTGCTGCAGTACTCTGGTGGTAGGAGATTGGAAAACCTGGGTGCTTAAGAAAATAAATGTCTTTGGGTATGAAGAATTAAATTCTTTGTTCTTCCTTCTGAGACATTATGCAAAGTCAAATTCTCCAAAATCTCCCAGTCACACTGAGCCTCCACAATACACTTACTCTGGTTCAATGAATGGGGAAGGGGATCATTCTGATTCCTTTTCCTGGGGAAGCACACAAGGGAACTATATTCATCTGACATATGCCCTTTTCTATATATAAATATCACACATTTACATTTTCTCTCCCAGCAGAATCAGTGCCCAGAAGCCAGCAGCTCTTTTCTTTCAAAAATCACATACTGGTGGTTCTCTGGGTAAGAAAACAGAAGAAGTGGTTTCGCTACAATATCAGAAAAAAGCAGCAGCATCAGAGAGCAGAGAGGGTGTAGATGGCAGCCAGAAGGAAATATCTCAGCCCCTGTGTTAGCTTATGGAGTGAGGATTTAAATTATTTCTTTAAATTATTTCTCTTGTGAGGTATTCTTACAAGATCAAATTATAGAATTTTAATTTACTTTTTTCAAAATAGTTTAAAATGCAAATTTATGATTCTAGATAATTCTCTTCTGCCTCCCAATTGCTCCTCCAGTGCCCTCCCAATCTTGAAATAGATCTCATCGATCTCAAAAGATCACTATGCACCAACCACAGCCCTCTCTGCCTGCCAGACCTTGCTGTAACAAATGCTGGGAAAGGGAAAACAGTGAAGAGGCTGAGCATTCAGAAGTAAAACAATTACATTCCTTAATATCCACTGTGATCAGGTCTCATCTGCCTTTCATGGAGCCCAGAGAAAGTTAAACTGAACTTTCTTCTCCACTACCCAAGACTCTCAGTATGGACTAGAAATTAGTGCTGACTTGCAAATCCCTCTTGTGCTGACAAAAGATAGCCTAGGGATCCAAAGCAAAACTGCTGTTCCTGGACATTGATGTTTGTTGTGGGACAGGGCAGTCCTGAGCAGGGTTGGGATGTTGGTGCCCGTGTGCTCTCTGTGGTGCACTGCCCTGATGGCCCTGGGTCCTGGAAGTGTCACACACCCCACAGATGCTGCTGTGCTCCCCTGACTGCAGTCTGTGTCCTCCAGACTCCTCTGGAAAGGCTCTCAGCAGGCCTTGGGGCTGGATGACTTGTGGCCAGTGAGGAAACAGGACTCCTCTGAAGAAATTGTTGCCTGGGCAGAAAGAGAGTGGAAGAAGTGTCACAGCAGAACTCAGCAGTGAGTATTTGATCTGGAGAGCACACACCGTGGGCTCAGCTGGGCAGTTCTAGATAATCTAAGCCAACACACTCACAGGTGCTGCTGTGTGAGTCCCTTTGTGCAAAATCTGGTTTTAGGTGTTAAAATCTGCTGGATAACATCCTTCCACTCCTGGAAGCACATAACTAACTTTTTGTGAGAGGGGTCAGTTTTTGATGAGCTTTTATACTGGACATGGTATGAGACCCAGTGTGAGATATTTAGTGATCTTTTGAAAGTAGAAAATTCCAAGCTTTCTCCAGTTGAAGGTAACTTTCTCATTGTTTCTTCCTTCAGGAAAATGGAGTCTGCTACATTTAAAAAGGGTCAGGAAACTGAAACTGGCATAGCAGAAGCTGAAGAGACAGAGACTCTGCTGCAATCAAAGCCCAGTCAGAGCGGGCCCTTACTGAGAATGTTTTGGAGCATGTTTGGAACTTACTTTCTTCTCAGCACTGTCTGCTTAGTTATCTGTGATGTCTTCTTGTTCTCCACCCCGAAGGTACTGAGGTATGTGCACATTTATAATGGATTTCTGTCACATGTACAAGATTGCTGTGTGCATCAGCTCAGAGATGTGTATGTCAGCACCCACAGTCACACAAACAATGACCTTTTGAAATTTTCTCTTGCTGATAAAAGGATTTCAGGTGTCATTTGTGCTAAACCCACTGTCAAGTCAGGAGGAAAAGAGACAAAGCCACCACGTGAAGCCATGCACACTGTCTGCACTGCTGAACTCCAGCAGTGGGAAGGACAGGATGCACCAAGCCATTTGACCACTTCACTGGAACAGGAGTTATTTGATGGTTCTGTATATCACATCACTTACCACTTGCTGTAGTCTTAAGGCTCCATGTTTCCTGGCTAATAAGGAGCACAGCTGGACATCCTACACATCTTAAATAGCTTTGTTAGTTGATAAAATGCTTTGTGGGTTCAGGTGGTACAACACCAACCTGCATTACATTATATTTTCATGGGCAAAATCCTTTCTTAGTCATTAAGATTGGGAGAACTCCTGGAAATGTCAATGACTCCCTTAGATCACAGCTGCCACTTTGCATATTTCTGACAAATTCAGGAAAATCAGGATCCATCCTTAACACTGAAAATGAGGTCTGCCCAGAAAAAATGCTGAGATCAGAGATTGCTTCAAAACCACAAGTAGCTAGATTTCAAAAATCAGGATATTCTATGTTCCAAAACCTCATCCAGAGAGAATATGGAAAAATCATCAATATTTCTGCCAGTTTGTTTTTGTGTGTCTGATACTTCACCAGTACTTTGTGGATTGAGCAACATTTTGCCCTGTCTTGCAGCCTTTTCCTGAAGTTCATTGAAGATCAGGCAGCCCCAAGCTGGCTTGGCTATGTCTATGCCTTCAGCATGTTCCTGCTGGGCTGTCTCCAGACCCTGTTTGAGCAACGCTATATGTACATGTGCCTTGTTCTGGGGCTGAGGCTGAGAACTGCAGTGACAGGCCTTGTGTACAGGAAGGTGAGGCTCCAGCTCCTTTTTTAGCTTTGCTTTTTTCTAGCCCTACCTTAGCAGTAATGACATATGTTATTCATAGCAATATCAGGGCAGGTGTCATTAGAAACTAGGTTTGGGATGTAGCTGTGCTATATTCACCTCTGAGCTGTACATGGCAGGTACATTTTCCAGAGCTTCACTATGCAGGAAAAGCCAAGAAAAGGAAAGAGCAAAAATCAACATGGACTTTATTATGCTGTAGATGATGGTTGGGGAAAAGGAGTAAATGCTTCATCTCAAAGTGAAGTCACATGGCCCAGGTAGCAGCATGGTTTCCATATCTGGGATTTGACATTTTTCTCCCTCTCTTTGTTCCCTATGAGGAAAAGAATGTTGTTTGACTTTTGGACCAAAGCTGTTGTTTGATATGTCTTTTCTTTCTTCTCTGCCCTGTCTAGATCCTGGTTATGTCGAATGCCTCAAGAAAAGCAGCAACCACAGGTGAAATTGTTAATCTGCTATCTGTTGATGTGCAAAAGCTAATGGATCTGATTATCTATTTTAATGGGACCTGGCTGGCTCCTATTCGGATTATCATCTGCTTTGTCTTCTTGTGGCAGGTAAAATATGACACTATTTATCAATCCCTTTCTATTGTAAATACCAAAGGAAAAATGAGGTTTCAAAATTCTGCTTACTGGTTTGAATTACATGAAATTGCCATATTTTTCTTAGCCCTGTAGCATGGTGCATTCACTTTCTTTCTGAAGGATATTTTGTCTGATCCTTGTCTGATCCTTCAGTTCATCTTCTCACCTGTGTGTTCAGCATTCAGTCCCTTTTAGGAGACTGTGAGTATGGTTATTGGGAGCTGACTGGTAAAGTTCTGCTTCAGAATCTCCTGTCACCTCTCTTCACAACCAAAAGGTGGTGGCCCAGAGTAGGCTGAAAGTCCAGTTCCAGCTCCTTGGCATAGTCCCAGAACATAATGGGGAATGGTCTGAAATAGCAACTTGATGTATTTCATCCTGAAGCCTGGTTACCGCAACATCAGTGAAACAGCTTGAAGCAAAGTTACATGCCATTCAGAAAGAGTATTGGATACTTTGAATTTCACAGGTATCAAGGAGTTTACAAGGAGAGAGCAAAACCTGAATTAGAAATAATGGATGGTAATCTAAAGATCCATTTCTAATCGATGTATGGTACTTTCTCATCAGTACAGAGCCCTATTGTTTAGTCCCTGTTTTTGGCCAATGGAAGAATGAGCAGTACAGAGATGGGTGATTCACAGGAGATTTCCAGAGGCCTCTGAAACCTTCCTTTACTGCCCAGGATGGACTGTGTCTGCAGGACACAGTGACTGTGAAAATCAGTAGCTGTGGTACAGACTGTTGAGAAGTCATCATCCCTTTTCTAATGGCATCGACAAGTTGCCATAATTACACTTTGTTTGCTGGTGTTCACAGAGCAGTCGTGCAGCCAGTGCCTGTAACTCCCTGTGTCCACCAGCACACCCCTCTCCAGCCATCCCTAGGGAGATGTAACTAACCCATGAGAAACAAGTGTTGATACATAATTGTTATGAACCCTGGGATCCAAGAGCTGTCCCGAGATAATGGTACAGGATAATGCCACCATTTCATCTCATGCAGTCAAGCTGGATTATTTGTGCTGCAGGAATACTTTGCTGAGGGTTTAGGTTTGTTTTTAAGGAAAACCCGGTGTTGTCTGGGGTCGCTTACTCAGGGCAGCCACAAGATGTCCTTCTGGATGCATGCAGGGACGGACGGGGAGAGCCGGGAATGGCTCGAATTGCCAGCGTGCCTCCGTCCGCCTGCAGCAGCGATCCAGTTCCTAACAAGGGAGCGAATAAATTCAGCACAGCCTGATGACAGGAGGTATCCTGCCTGGAGAGTTAACAATCCACAGTGCTTAGGAGCACAACTCCCAGGAAAGGCAAAGGCAAGATTAGAGTAAAGCCTGAGCCAGAGATGATGTTATGCACAAGTATAAGTAAGAGGGAAGGTAAGCAAGGGAATGAAAACCAGTCTTTCCTAGTCATCACCAGAAGTGCCTTCTCTTTCCTTTTCTCCCCTGGCAGCTTCTAGGGCCATCTGCTTTGACTGCAATTGCTGTATTTCTTTTTCTTTTGCCTCTGAATTTCGTGATCACCAAGAAGAGGAATCAGTTTCAGGTACATTTTGCTTTGCAAAAGTGAAGTGGTTTACTGAGTTACGTGATTACTTACGTTTATTATTCATGCTTACCATGACTGTCTGAAGTAACATAGGAGGATTTGAAGCCTAAAATGTTTCTTGAAATTTAGAGTGAGCTCTTCCATGTTCAGCCTTTTACTATGTTTGCCCTACTTTTCTGTTGTTTTTATGTACTGCCAGTAAAAATAAAGCTCTGAAGATGAAAAGTAAAATATTTCCCAGACTGGAAGATTCAAAAGCAAATCAGTATATACAGCTCAACTGCAGGGAAATTTATTCAGGACTTGGAGACAGGAATAAGGTATTTTTCTTCAGCATAATTGCACCATTAAGCATTCAACCTATTAAATGATAAAACTCAAACATTTATTACAGGAAACCCAGATGAAACATAAGGATGAGAGGGCTAAACTCACCAATGCCATTCTCAGTAACATTAAAGTAATCAAAATGTATGGCTGGGAGAAAACCTTCATGGAGAAAGTGCTTGGAATCCGAAAGCAAGAGCTTCAGGCCTTAAAAAGATCTCAGATTCTCTTCTCAGCATCCCTAGTTTCTTTCCATTCATCAACTTTCCTGGTGAGTGGATCACCTTCCTACATAAAATAGGCTGTTTCTTCCCTTTTTCTTTGTACTCATGGCTGGACAGATTTTTCCTATGGACAGCTAGAGATTATATTTGCTTGGAGGTCACAGGAGCTGCTGTGGCTGCTACACCAAAACCTCCTTAAAGCAGGACAAATATCCAGTGGTCAAACTTGGTTCTGTCACCAACACACCAGACCTTTGCCTATGGTACCTGCAGGACAGGCACCTAGAGGGGATTGCCTGGATTTAACCAAATGGGTCCCAGAGTCCTGAAGGGCCTGTCACCCCTGAACCATTCTGAAGCAAGTGGTTTGCTTGTCCTTTGCTCCCTTTCAGATCACATTTGTCATGTTTGCTGTCTACACCCTGGTGGACAGCACACACGTGCTGGATGCTGAGAAAGCCTTCGTGTCCTTAGCGCTGATCAACATCCTCAACACTGCCCACTCCTTCCTGCCCTTCTCCATCAACGCTGCTGTCCAGGTTAACTGCAGGCCCTGTTCCTCTTCCTTTGACCATAAGGGTTCTTTTCATATCCCCATTAACAGGTAAAGGTAGGGATTTCTTAGGGCTCTGCACGTCAGCTGTGTGATTGTCACTGTGAAACGGTGAAGTGCAAGGGCTTGCAGCTAAAGGTACTTTGTGGCATTGCTTTTCAGAAAGGCTCCTTTATATTAACAAAGTAGTCAACAAGAATTACTCCTAAGTCTTTTGTAGCTCAACACAAGCATCATTAGATCTGAGGGGCTTCTAGTTCTGTTTTTAATCACAGAAAACAGAACAGGTGGAGCAAAATCTCCACTGGGGAAACCCTGCTAGTCCAGGCCAGAGAGAAAAGCAATTCACTGTTCAGTAAGAAATTAGGAAATTAATTTCCCTCTTACACTCCAAGACTGTCACAATTTATCATATAAAGAAGCAATCACTGGAAAGATTGCAGGAAGAATTGGATGGAAAAATACCAATTTCACTGGACCAGAAGCACAGGGAAGGATATGGGGGTTTTGCTAAGCTAAGTGGAAATAAAGGCAGGTAACATAGGGAAGAGCTGCCTCTGGCCATCCAAGCCTACAGCATCTGCAGCATAGCACCAGTCAACATTCTAAGTGGTCTTTAAGCTGAGTCTTCGCTTTGGGGTTTTGCTCCCTTTCTACTCTAAATCTTATTTTCTTCTGTGTGCTGCTTCATTTCAGGCCAAGGTTTCCTTAAACCGCTTAGCAGCTTTTCTGAATCTGGAAGAACTCAGTCCTGAGAGCTCAAGCAGAAACACTTCTGGCTGTGGTGAGCTTTTATGTTAGCACTTTTGTCTTATAAGAGGAGTAATTTCCATTGTTCAGCTTCTACTCAGGGTGTCTACCATAATCAAGAGAAAAATACTAGCCCCTTACTGTCACTTTATCTCTCTGGCCTCATTATTTCTAACAATCTGGTGATTTACCCCTTCTTTTCATAATAAAGGTTGGTTTTATGTAACATAAATACACACTGAAACAAAATCACATAAAATGGGACATTTCTGTAGCTATCTTTGCATTTACAAGTGGTCTGTCTTCATGTTTTAGTACAGGCAAGTATCACCATAAGAAATGGGACTTTTTGCTGGAGCAAAGACACTTCTCCTTGTCTTAGAAGGTACAGACTTACCCTTGGTCATCTCTCAGTACTGTAGGTCAGGGTGGATTCTGCATGAACTAATCCCTCAGGGCCTAAGTGAAACCAGGGTGGAATATCCAGAGGCTTCTGAGTTTGCTTCGTATTCAGTGTTGAATTCTAAAAATTACAAAATCAGATAAAACATAATTTTGCTTTTATGTTGAGGAGCACATAAATGGGAATATGCCTGTATCTGGATGTTGCCTTATTATATGGAGACTGTTTTCTTCATACAGTTGTCTTGCCCAAATGTGAAATTACAGTGGTTGAAGACAAAAAAAGTAGAACAGATGGAATGCAGATATTATATATGATATCACAACATGCTTATTTCAAAGGCATTAATATTTTAGAAGAGAACAACTTTGAAAAATTGTGATGTTCAGGAGTGTTCTATATCCAGTGCTTTGGGCTATCCTACCTCCAGAGTGGGGATCTGGGTATGAAACTCAGATGGAGATGTGGATGAAGACTGCCTGGTTGGAGGTGTCTGAAGGGATGAAATCAGGGGATTTACTCAGTACATACCCGACAATAGCAAGAATTTTGATAACAAGTACAATTATTTATCACGATTATTTTCTTTTCAGAAAGTGTTCCTAGAATGTGGTAAGAGACTGATCTTTTCCCCGCAGCATAGACCTGAGTGTGCCCCAGGGCTCCCTGCTGGCTGTGGTTGGGCAGGTGGGTGCTGGCAAGTCCTCCCTGCTGGCCGCGGCACTGGGCGAGCTGGAGGCCACGGATGGCTGCGTGAGCATCAAGGTGAATCTGCCCCTCAGCATTTGCCTCTCATTAGGCTGATTCCAGGAACTGTGAGGTATTAACCACAGCATCAGGTACCTGAGGAAAAGCCATTCTCTGCTGAATTTCAACACAGGCTGTATGTATCAGTCCACATTTAATTATCTGAAGGTGCTGCAGACCTCTCAGATGAGCCTGAACTTTGGGAATAGGAGCTGGAATAATACTTGAAAGATCCAGTTCTGTTTTTCCCTCTGTAGTGAGCTGAAGTGTCATCCTGGTAAAGTGCATCCTGTGCTTGCACCTCTGTTTACAACCCTGAAAGGTAATAACAGTGCAGACTCATATTTTGCAAAGCCTTCTGAGAACTGTCAGTGCTAATGATCATTCCAGATTTTCATAACTGAGAGAGCTTTTCTTCAAAGATGGATTCTCACTGTGTCAAGTTGAGCTTATGGAAAAGTTTGCTAACATTCTTCCACTTTTATAGGGCACTGCAGCTTATGTACCCCAGCAAGCTTGGGTTCTGAATGCTTCAGTGGAAGATAATATTCTGTTTGGGAAAGAGATGGATGAAACCTGGTTCAATAGAGTAATAGAGGCTTGTGCACTGCACCCTGATTTGGAGACCTTCCCTGCAGGGCAGAAGAGTGAAATAGGAGAAAAGGTACTGCCTTGGATTTGTTTTGGCCAACTTTTCCCTGAGTAGCTACAACTTCAGGTGTCCTGCTTAAAACATCTACCCCTGAGTAACTACAACTTTGGGAACTGTGATAAAAACACAAAAAATCTAAAACTCATAACAGGCAGATGCTCAGGAATTTCTGTAAAGTTGGCCCATGATGTAATTTAATTTAAGCCCACCTTCTGACAGTTAGCCTAACCAGAGACATGAGAGTTGTTTAAGACAAAAGTCAACACATCCAGGTCATTCTTGGGTGCTCTTTTGCAGGAGAGAGGAGTTGCTCAAGAGACTCTGCCTCTGCTGGAGCCCTATTTGGAGGGAGGGAGAGCACTGATTTAAAAATAAGGAAGTCCTAAAGCCTCAGTGTAAAAGGGAGTCAGCAGCTGGGAAATATGCTGCAGCTTTGGCATAAACAGAGTCAATGTGTTTTCCAGGGCATCACTCTCTCTGGAGGGCAGAGGCAGAGGGTGAACCTGGCCCGGGCCGTGTACCGGAAGGCTTCGCTTTACCTGCTCGACGATCCCCTGGCAGCCGTGGATGCCCATGTTGGGCAGCACATTTTTGAGCATGTTCTTGGACCCAGTGGTTTACTGAAGGACAAGGTGTGCTATGGACCTGAACTGTAAACAATTGCACAATGTCTCTAATTAGCAGAGCCCCCAAAGTGTTTGCAGTAGGCTGGGTTGCTCAGTTTATCAAAGGCTCACAAATGCATTTCTACAGTGGCAGCAGGGGACTGGGGAACGTCTGCAGGCCATACAAAACCTGCAAGTCCTGCAGGGAATCTCACCCAGGAGGAGGAAGGCTCTCTTTATCCTCATGCAAACCACATGCCTAGTACCAGCCTTACTTTCACAGCAAGCTTACAATTGTTTGGTCTTCTGTGGACATCCTCCCCTCCTTTTGAGATTTATTTCTAGCACAGTTCAGAAGAGCTGCATGATCTCTTCCAAATTCTATCGCCATGATGTCTAAATCCCACTACTTTTGAATAGTTTAGTGACATCTCTACAGTTCTCATCACCTAAATGTTCATCGCTTAAACACTTCTCCATTCTTTCTGCATTGGTTGTGCTTTGTTTCTCCTTGGCATTGCTCTGCTGTCAAGCCATCTGGATAATAAACATGGTTAATGAGAAGGGATGCTAGGGCAGCTCTATTGGATTCAGACTATAAATTGCCTAGAAACACTTGATTGAGTTTCACATTATAGAAGGAAAACAGGAAGAAGGCAATTTCTTGCATTAGAAAGTCCAATTAAAACAAGCATATCTGATCATAAATACCTTTCTCTCTATGAAGATTGGTTGCAAGTATCAGAATATAATTATTGTATTGAAACAGAGTAACTGGCAAAGAATGTATCAGACTAAAGATGTACTCAAAGGTCTTGATTGTATATTAGAAATGCAGAATATGCCAATTTATCTAGGGAAAAATTACTTTTCTTATTTACTTTTCTCCAATTATCTGTGCAAATATGCCCAGAAATGTAAATAAGAGGAAATACCCTTTAATTCCTTTCAGGCTGATGAATTTTTGAGGCCTAAATTTGATCCTGAAATGCTGATACTAGTACTGACAGCAGAACAATTATAACTGTTCCCTCTTTATTCAAGCAGACTCGTGTGCTGGTGACTCACACAATTAACATTTTGCCTCAAGTGGACAACATTGTTTTTCTGGTGGATGGAATGATCTCAGAAACTGGTTCCTACCAAGAACTTATACAGAGAAACGGGGCCTTTGCAGAATTTCTTCGTTCACACATTACTGCAGAAGAGAAGCCACATGCTGGTTTTCCAGGTAACTCTGATGGGTTGGAATCATTCTTCCTAGGTCTATCAGTCAATTGTTCCCTTCATATCACATCTGTTTTATTATGGACATGTAAAATAGAGATCCAGTCACAGTAAGGTATTGCTTTGTGTGAGGAAAAACATGCCTGTCAAATCAGCTGAGTCACCACCTCAAAACTGGTTCTTGAATCCATATTAGTAGACAATAATCATGCAGTAAACTACTACCCACTACATGTGCTATTCTCTTCAAGCCTTACCTTGGTATTTCTACCTCTAGAAACAATTTTTAAATTAATCTTTCCTCCATGTTACCTGTCTTTCAAAGGCTATGTAGGACAAAACAGGATTCTAAAGTGTTTAGAAAAAAATACATTTATTTCACAGCTATAGGAGACACCAAAGACACTATCACCACTGGAAATGGCCCATCTCAGGAGAAACCCCTCAGGTAAGCTTAAAGCACCTTCAGACACTGAAGAATTTACTCCAAAAGCCCTTGCAAGCCTACATGGAGGCTCTTACTGAGTATGATAAAGGTTTGGGATTGATCTGTGTATTAATAACAAGAGCAAACAAGCAAAACTCAAGAATATGTAAAAACCTGCTCCTGAACGTGGAAGTTGACTGACATTTCTTCTGTACTTCTCAAGGAGGCAGAACAGAGCTCAGGTACAGGCTCCTTGATACATTTGGCTGCTGATCACTCCCCAGTGGGGCTGTAAGGTCAGACCCATCCCAAACCAGCCTCAGAGCAAATGCTTGAAGCCTCTGCTCCTCAGGGGGTTCAGAGACCTCAGTCCCTGTGACAAACATGGACATGGCTGGGGCCACTCTGGAGGAACCTGAAAACTGCAGCCCTCAAAACAGGTGTGCATTTAGGGGCAGATGGGTGGCTAAAAATTGAAAGAATTTTTGTTTTCTTCACGAAGTGGTGATTCAGTAAAATCTGCTGTGGGAGGGGAGAGCATTCCTGTGAGTCAAGACTGTACCAGTGCTGCAGCCACCAGTGGAGGATTAACCAAGGCAGAGACAACTCAGCATGGCAGGGTAAGCACAGCACGCTCCTGTAGAGGCAAGGACACATTCCATGGGGATAGCACACCCATGGCAGGCAGGTCAGCTCCCTGCCTCACCTAAACCAGAGCCAGGGGAGTCAGCTGAGCTGGACAGGCTTGCCCTGTAACTGAGACAAGAACATATTACACTGAGAAGAAATGAGAGCAAGAAGTCAAAAACTCCAAAAGAGGCAACTTTTTCTTTAGGGAACCCCAGCACTAGAGCCAGACTGGGATCTCCTCACCTCTCCTGATCAGCAGGGCCCCACACAAGCACCCAGTGTGAACATGACCATTCTCTCTCACACTAACAACAGAGGGAAATCATTGCCTGACATAAAGAAAGCCTTACATGCATTCCAGAAGTAACATGAGCCTATTGCATAACATTCATCAGTTGATAATAATCACTCATTAAAGATTTCTTTAAGTATGCCTTCATTATTCATCCATGAGAAAAACAAAACAAGAATCAACATGGTTGCTATGGCTGTGACATATAACCGAGAAATGCCATAATAAATCATTCCTTGCTTCAGAGCTGCTCTTTTTTTGCTAACAAGCTCTCCTCCTCTTTTTCCCCTCTCCAGGCCGGTGCTGGGGTGTATGGAGCCTACCTGAGGGCGATGGGCCCTGCCCTGTGTGTGTACATTGTCCTGTCCTTCGCCTGCCAGCAGGCTGTGGCTTTCTCCCGGGGCTACTGGCTCAGCCTCTGGACCGATGACCCCGTGCACAATGGGACACAGCAGCTCACAGAGCTCAGAGCTGCAGTCTTTGGTGCATTAGGAGCGGTCCAAGGTTCGTTTTAAGTTGCTCACCTAATCCTTCTCTGTATTCCCACCTCCCTTTCCCATATCCAGGATGTTTTCTCAGAATATAAGCAAGTGCATACTCTTAGGCTTTCAGCTCCCTGGGCTTTTGGCCCCAATCCTAAAGGTTTTTCTTTTTTATCTCTTTTCATCCTACCAGCATAAATTAATCCTATCAAAGTGTAAAGTGGGGGCTCTTCTCTATGCTGCATGAAATCTTGGCTTAGGTCATGTAAAAGAGAAAAGATGGGAAATTTGGGGACTTTTCCATTTCTTTATCTTTTTCTTTTAAAATAGCCACAATTCTTTTCATCACTCTGTTTAAAAAGAAAAATATCACAGCAATTTAAAGTAATCCCAGTCAAGCTTATTTTTTAATAATGAATAATTTATCCCACATGTTTAAGTTCCTTCCCTCCAACAAGCTGGCTTAGAAGGTCCTTGGCCACTCTTTAACTACCCTACAGAAAGGGCAGCTTACCCTGCAACTCTGAGGCGTGGTTTAACTCCTGCTAAAGAGAGGTTTAATTCCTGTTGCACCTTCCTGAATGCACACTGGTTCAGCATTCACAGGACTAAGTGGAATCACTGTCTTGCAAAGAAGAGTTCCAAGGTGGGTTTATTCAGACCCAGTAACAATAACTTCTTCTCTCTTTCAGCCCTTGGCAGGTTTGCCTGCACAGCAGCAGTGCTGCTGGGGGTGTGTTAGCCTCACACCAGCTCTTCCTGCAGCTGCTGAGCAGCGTCATGAGATCCCCAATGCTCTTCTTTGAGCAGACACCCACTGGACACCTGCTGAACCGCTTCTCCAGAGACATGGATGCTGTCGACTCTGTCATCCCTGACAAGCTCAAGTCTGTGCTGGGATTCTTGTTCAGCTTATTGGAGATCTACCTGGTGATTGTGGTGGCTACACCATGGGCAGCAATGGCCATAGTGCCCTTGACTGTTCTTTATGCAGCATTCCAGGTAGGAGGTCACAGATACACAGCCATGTCCCTGCAGAAAGCCTCCTTCCATTTTTTTCAGAGTGAAGGCATGCAGAAATTAGTTTCATCATCTCAAGTTGCATCTGAGCAAGAGTAATGTCAGTCCCTTTCCCACATCACCTCAGCCTTCCAAAGCACCCCAGAGCCCCCACAAAGAGGCTTGTGCTTTTCTAATGTCTAGAACAAATCCTTCTTAGGGCTATATTCCTTATCTCCATTAGTGTAAATCACATGAAGACCAAAAGCATTTTTCCTTTCCTGCAGAATTCCTACACTACTTTATAATATATCCATGTTTGCCAGCCAAGACTGAGCATTAGGGAAGGGCAAGTACATCTCTGTGCTCCATCAAGCCAAGGGCTCAGCTGCAGGAGAAACTGAGTGTAGAGGTTTTGTGGGTTCACAGCACCTTGGCTCCTTTGCCCCAACCACAGTTATTCCTAATAAAGACAGGACATAGCAGAGGTAGGAACACTGCCTCATCTTCTAGGGGTATCTCCTACATGCACATAAGGTTTTGTAACACAAGGATAGGATGTACTATTGCACTTCAGGCCTTCCCAAATTTCCTGTGGAGCACCTCCATAGAGGCACTAGCCTTCTAATGACTCTCCCTTCCATTCCCCTTGTACCAGCACTTCTATGTCACCACCTCCTGCCAGCTGAGGCGCATGGAGGCTGCCAGCAGGTCACCCATCTACTCCCACATCTCAGAAACTTTCCAAGGCAGCAGTGTGATCCGTGCTCACAAAGACCAGCAGAGGTTTATTTCAAAGAGCAATTTCCTAGTGGATGAGAATCAGCGAATTTGCTTCCCTGGAGCTGTTGCTGACAGGTACAAATCTGCCCAGCAGCTCCACGAGTGTTCTGTAAAGTAATCAATCAGGTGTTAGGAGAAAGGGAGAGGGCACCCAGCAACAGCTCTGTGCTCCCCTCCTCCTGCAGGTGGCTTGCTACAAATCTGGAGTTCCTGGGCAATGGCATCGTGCTGTTTGCAGCCCTGTTTGCAGCCATGGGCAGGACACAGCTCAGTCCAGGAACTGCTGGCTTCTCCCTTTCCTATGCTCTCCAGGTAACCCAGTGTGGAAATAACACCATGAATCAAAATACCTTTAATAATTACTTTGATAATACCTTAATAATACCTTTATCAAAAGGTGCCTTTACCTTTATCAAAAGCAACTGCGTTTTCATTTCTACTATGAACTATTTCTGTGCCTTTCTAGATGCCTTTTCCTACCAAATCCTGCTGTCAGTGCTGAAATCCAGAGCATTTGGAGCACATGGCCCCTTAGGGAATGAGCCTCAAACACATGTATGGGCCATTTTCTTCCTCCTCCACCTGAACTTAAACATAAGTCAAAGCAACCCCTGGGCAGCTGAAGCAAGGTCTTCAGCACCTATCTTACCTGCTTGTAGACTAGTTGCACAAGAGCCTAAGAAATAGCTACACCATCTTTTAGCATCCAAGTCAGTAGCAGTTCATCCTCTATAAACTTGCTGATGGGCTATGGCAGGACCTGGCTTTCACTTTAGCATTTTAAGGTTTTCTGATGTAATCTAATTTCTGACATAATTAGCTGATGAGGAGATTTTTAGAAATAAACACTAAGACAAAGTACAAGGTAACTCCTGAGCACAGGTCAGGGCTCATTTTATCTTCCCTAATGCTTCTTTTCCAGATAACTGGTGTTCTGAACTGGCTGGTTCGCTCCTGGACAGAAATAGAGAACAGCATTGTTTCTGTGGAGAGAGTGACAGAATACCTGAGGACTCCTAAGGAGGTAGCTAATCCTCTACTGACCTTACTAGAAGGGGCTGAACATCCCTGCAAACTCAACAAGTAACTTTTCTGCTCCACCTGAAAAACCTCTAGTTTTCCCCTTCTAAAAGGCCAGTCATGTTTCCTTTAAAGAACTACAGCATTTGGGTTTTATCCAACTGACCAGACTTGTTTTATAACCTCTGATATTATTTCCCTAAGACAGTTATGCACTGGACTGCCATTAAAATAGCTTCACTTGTTAACAGTCATGGAGTGAGACATTTCCTGCCCATATTTGGAGTATTTATTATGTGACTTCAGATGCAACTCTCTGATAACTAATGGCTCCTAGATAGCTTTTTAGCTGCTAAAAGTCTCCAGTGCAGTAATTTTTGCTCTGAAATCATTAAAATTATATCTCCACATGCTGCCCTGAGAGAGGAGGCTTTCACAGTCCTGTTTATAGGGGCATATACATTTTTTAATTGAACCACTCCATGTCAGAACTCTGACATGCAAGCAAACGTTCATACCCCGTTTTCAGTAAAGAAAATCTGACTGGCATCTTTGGATTAAGTAAAAAGCCAACATCTGCAGTATGAAAGTTAGAGGCCTTTTCCTGGTTTGGAAACAGCAAAGAGATTGGGGGGCAGTTGGCACAGGTGTCTTCAAGAACTTCCCATTCCAGTATTGCCACTTGATTGGGTAATTTATATCAGCCTTCGACACTGCTGTTTGCTTTCAACTCTTCAGGCACCCTGGACTCTGAATGGCAAACTTCAAGGTCAAGTTTGGCCCACTGAGGGAAGGATTGAATTTAGAAACTACAGCCTGTGCTACAGGCCAGGTTTGGAGTTAGCACTGAGGCATGTCAGCATCACCATCAATGGGCACGAGAAGGTAAAAACCCACTGCTTTAGCAGTGTGAGCAAATCCAGGGGAAACAGCCCCTGCCTGCACCCAGCTACAGCAACCTGGCAGCTGCAAGAAAGCAGGAGCCCATCTCCCACACTGCACACCTTGTCCAGCTTATTACAGCAAAGAATTCCACTTTTTCAGTCTAGTTCCACATCAAGGCCCTGTTCAAACTGCTAAGTCTTGTAATTATTCTTCCCCTCAAAGGCTTTGGGGATTCTTTTTCATACCAAACAATTGCCAAGTATAAATGCTTCCATTTGAGGAAGTATTGCCAGACTATGTGAATCACTAACAGCCCTAAAGATCTGATCCCTGCAAAGCTGTCTCTCTTCAAAAGGCCAAGAGGAACTACATGACATGTTTGTCCAACTGTGAGAAAACAATCAACATCAAAACCCAAGTCCTGCCATTGCACTTTTACAGCTTGGCATAACTGGCAGAACAGGAGCTGGGAAATCCAGCCTTGCCGTGGGGTTGCTGCGACTGGTGGAAGCTGCAGAAGGAGCCATCCTAATTGATGGACAGGATATTGCCCAACTAGGTCTCCACGACCTCAGAACCAAGATCACTGTCGTGCCCCAGGTATGAAACTCATTTCCAAAATCCTTGAGCAGTGTCCTGAACCCCTGTGAAGGGTTTATAAAGATTCTGTGAGAGGAGGTTCATTCAGCAATTTCCAGGTTGTAAATAACCTCTATGCCATGTTCATCTGCCATTCAATATAACATTAGTCACAGATTCCCACCCAGCAGGCAGGACCCAAGAGCTCATTTTTGTAATTAATTTCAGGAGTTCTTTGTACTGTCTCTTTGCTCAGGATCCAGTTTTGTTTTCTGGCTCCCTAAGAATGAATCTCGACCCATTAAACCAATACACTGATGCAGACATCTGGACAGCTTTGGAACTGACTCAGCTCAAGAACTTCGTTGCAGATTTGCCAGAGCAGCTGGAATACGAGTGCACTGATCAAGGGGAAAACCTAAGGTATCTTTATGAGAACAGACTTGGTTGGATAAGGAGGCTAATTCCTTTTTTTAAAAAAGTAAATTCTTTAATGATGTCCAGACTGCAAATTGCTACATTACTGTCCTTTTTAATAGCATGAAATCAAATCATAAGACACTAAGGAAGACCTTTCAGACTTAGTCATTGTGGTTTGCATTTGTGCAGTACTTAAAACCCTGCACAATCTGTTCCAAGTGCAGCTCTTCTGGGTGCCATAGCAATATCTTCCCCTCCCTTCCCTTTGGCTGTTTCATGCTGTTACCTACCTGCAGGTGCCACCAGCCTTAATCACCCTTTTAAAGAAAGGAAACAATCACCTTTTCATTATTGATTTCAAATGAATCATCTGTTCTGACCCCAAGGAAAAGTGACTACTGGCCTCAGTTTACCATCCCTCTTCCTACTTGCAGCACTGGTCAGAAACAGCTGGTTTGCCTGGCCAGAGCACTCCTGCAGAAAGCCAAAATCCTCATTCTGGATGAGGCCACAGCAGCAGTGGATTTAGAAACGGATGTGCAGATTCAGTCCATGCTGAGGACTCAGTTCAGAGACAGCACCGTGTTAACGATCGCTCACCGGGTAAACACCGTGCTGGACTGTGACAGGTAAAGACATTTCTGAGCAGGGGGAGCACAGGGGCAGCTGATGGGACTGACACTACCTGGTGTGAACAGCAGCTTCACTTCTGTCCTCTTCATCTTTAAACCTCCAAGCTTTGCTTTAGAGTTTGGAGGATCTCTCTTAAGCCAGCAGGGCACCAGGAGGTTAATCAGAGCTCCTGTACTCCCACAGGATGCTTTTCATGCTGTGTCACAACCCTCTCCCCCCCACTGACAGCAAAACCATGACTATAGCTCCTTGTGTCACCTGAGAGTTGTGAAATAAACTAAAATACCCAATCCCAGTTCACAAATCTCACTCCAGTCTCAGCTGCCAAAAATCTCTCCTCCCAAACTCAGCACTTGAACAGTCACCCATCAGAAACCCTTTCTATCTCAGCACTGTTTCCTGGCTGAAAAGCTGTTGGAAAGCTTGGATGAATAACCAGCAAGTAATGAAACTTATTTTAAAACCAAGTAGAAATTACTGAGTTTATTACAGGTGCTAGTGTATCCCCAAACTTACACTTCTTTTAATGTTCACAGGATTTTAGTCTTGGAGAATGGCCGGATAGCAGAATTTGATACTCCAGAACATTTAATAGCTCAGAAGGGTCTATTCTACAGACTGATGGAAGAATCAGGCCTTGCATGACTCACCCATGGAGTATCCCACAGCACCACCACCACCAGGAGTAACTGACCTCCTAACTGGGTTATTTTGGTTTCTCTCTAAAATGCCTGACACTCGACCAAACTTGTGCCAGAACTGAAGTTAGTACATGGGAAGGGGTAGCTTGGGATACATGTTATTTCCATAGGAAACTCAGCAATTCCACTTCCATTATGTTTCCAGATACTAAAACCTCACTTGACTGCTGAAAACAAGCCAGTCAGGACTTAAATACTTTTTTAAAATACTTAAATACTTTTCTGGGTTTTGTCTAAAAACAAGCAAAAAGAGAAAGACCACAGCATTCCCAATTTATACTGTAAATGGAACCCACAGATTATTTTTAAAAGCCAAAAAGATTTTTATGGACCACAAGGAAGAATTTAATTAGTAGCAAGGAAACTTAGCTGTTTGCAGTTGATCCCAAACTCCAGGCAGAACAAATGTTGTATTTTGTCAGTGTCTTAAGGACTGCTGAGCCAGGCACTATTCTCACAGCTGTGGACTCCAAGAGAGCAGCTGGAGCTCATCATCCAGAGTGCACAAACACTGGGGAGGAGGGAAGAGGAGGCAGGACGCCACTTAGCAGGGGAGCAAAGGCTGTGTGCTGTCACAGCTGGGGATCAGATCCACTCCCTCCCTCTGCAGGAGCAGAGCCAGCTCCAGCAGGGGCTCACCAGTGCAGGACAGGAGCGTGGCTGGGAGGGGCAGCAGAGCATCCGTGACTCCTTCTACCCAGGGCTTGGAGCATTCCCACTGCCAGGTGCCAGGAGCTCACAGCAGGGCATGTCCAAACGTTGACAGCAACATGTCCAAACTGAATTTGTCCACGAGGAATTTGCATGGTTGGAAGTGCCCTCCTCTCTGATCCCTGCAGTGCATGAGAGCAGCAGGATCTCACCCGTTGACCTGGTGGTTCATTCCTGGTTTTCCTCCTGAGTGCGAGTTAACTCTTGCATGTGCCACCAGAGTGCTGCAGAGCCTCTGGCATGGTCACCTGTCAGATGTTGCTTTAACAAACCAAAACAGAAACCAAAGCTTCCTGAGCTTCCCAGAGTGTCTGTGGCCAGCGCTGTCCCCAGGTCTCTCCTTAGGAATCACAGGGTGACAATGTGACAGACAAATACACACAGATACTGCTCTTTACTGTGACTTTTGTTAAAGCACCCCGTTTTCTAGAGAGCTGAAATAAAAAGAGAATCAAGTATTTAAATGGTATCTTCAGTAAACTAAAGCAAATATGTCACAGAAAGGGGAAATGGGGAGGGGATGGGAGAGTTCCAACTGCGAGAATCAACCCAGACTGGCAAAATCCAGCAGTTCCTTCTCCTACAGCTGCTCAGTGGCTTCTGCACCCAAGTCAAGAACAATTTACAGTTTCTGCTGGACAAGGGCCTAAGATACTGAGGTCCAGTGCCTGCTGGTGTTCAGGTACCAGGAAAGAATTATTTTCCCTCTACTTTCTCCAGCTCTCATACTTGAGGGCACAGACAAAACAATTCCAAACCCAGATACAAGTTAAGAGTACTCCAAAGATTTACCAATGGCTCTTAAAACCAGGAGCATTTAGAAACACTGAGAGAAAAGTTAGGTATGCTTCCTTTTTAACTGAAGCCAAAGATGAACAGAATTGCCCATGTTGCTGGCTAATTCTGAAACAAACATCTTTTAGCATTCCATAATCCCCAGTATGAACATCTTTAAATGCTGATTTTCTGTTCCTAAGTTGGTAATGAAGAGGGAAGGCAACAGGAGACAATAATTAAAACATACTTTCACACTGGTAACCTTTGAAATGGAACAGTTTTGCTGTCAGCTAACCCAAACTAAGAGCAAGCAAAAAACCATCAGCTTTCACACATCAAGTTGTGCTGCAAAGGCAAAACAAAAGCAATTCCTAAAATTACATATGAAAAACTCATCATGTTTCAGATGAGTCCCCAAGGATATGTCCAAGTACAGTGATGAATGTGGAGCTCAAGTCTCACAGAAGTTATCTGAAGCAAAATAAAGGACTTAACACTTGGAGATACCATGTAGGAGAGAAATGCTACCTTCAAAAAATCCTTGTCCCATGATTCCAAGTTTAAGGCAATAGTGAAACTGCTAAAGCCAGAAAATAAATCGATCTTCACACCAAGTTCAGGCCATGTATGTACTGTGCAAGTGGCACTCTCAGTGCCCCAGATGGTCACAAGACACACAGGACTGCCAAAAAGTTAAAGGTAGCAATGACCCAGAGCACAACTGTTGCTGTGCCACATCACTCACACCACGATGGGATCTTCGTGTGGGTCGGGACTGGGAACACTTACAGAGTAGCTCTGTTCACACACATGAATTAGGGTGGGTTTTCTTGTAGGTCTCCTAAAAATTCTGAGCTGCTTATTTTTCAGAATCAGCTTTTCTAGATGTGAGAAATTTTCCATGTTGCAGTAAATAATGTCAGCCAAGATACATCAGTGTGCACTGAAGTCAGATACAGTAAATTCAGCTGTACAGCAGCTCCTCTCCGTTCTTTGCCAGGGCTCTCCTGATAGGGTGGAAGGGGAGGATCACAAAGTGTTCCTGGAGGATGGCTGATCCCAAGCAGGATAGGTGTCTCAGTGGTATTCACAGTTCCTCCCCTGGTAACTCCCTGCAGGTGACTCCATCTCCACCTTAATGTACACCACCAGCCACAGCCCTCACCCCAGAGACCCCTGCTCTGCCCTGTACTCTAGTTCTATAAACCCTGTGCTCCAGGCATTCCACCCTTCTGTCCATCACAGTGCTGCACTGGGCATTTGAAAACCTGAAACTCACAGCTCATCCCCAAACTCCCCAGTCAGCCCCTGCTCACTCCCTTTCCAAGAGAAAAGTCACACCAAGCTCAGCAGATGTGGCAGGCACAGGCCACAGGCACCACTGCGGGGGACAAAGCTCCACAGCACTGTGCTCCTGCTCTGCTGATCCATCACTGTGACCTGGTCTGCTCAGCAAACCACAAAACAATCCAGCCCCACCACAGCACAGCTATCTACACTCACAGCTTCTACCCACCACCCTAACAACCCCAGGCATCAGGCCAAGCAGAATGGTTCGTCTAAGCAGGACCAATAATTTCTACTTCCAAGGCATAAAGGTGAACTGACAAAGCAAACCCTTTGTCAAACACGAGGCAAGAAACAACGCATTTTCTTTCAAACAATTTTTTACTGCAAGTTCTTTGCAAATATTTGCACTGTCATTACAAAAAATACCAAAGAAATTTTCAGTCTATTCAATTTCAGAGAGTCATAATTTAAAAAAAAATAAATAGCTTTACTCTAAGGACAACAATTGTCTAGTATTAAAGTCAGCAATATCAATCACAGAAGTCCACATTCTCAGTGCTGAGTATCTGGATCCATCTGACTTAGCTTGCTTTCTTCCAGCATTTTCCTTTAAAATAAGACTAATCAGAACATTAGAAAAGTAACATATTTCTTACCACAGAAAGGTGAAAATTCAACATGGATCTTGAAAACCAGACTCTGCTGCCATTTTAATTGTCAGAGCCTTCCAACACACAACTTAAAAAAACACTAAATTTTCTTTTTTTTTAAACGACTGCAACACAACATTTTCCCACAAAATTTAAGAGTCAGCAGCAGCAGCATGAAGGGCATGTTTTCTGATATAAGGCTAATGGTCCTTGATGTGGCAGAGCTGCCATGAAAGCACAGAACTGCCAAAGCCAAGGGTGTCACAATCAAGGTCACCCTGCAGCCTCTGCTCAGCCTCGTCCCCACAGGTGTCACCAGCACTGGGCACCCCAGTGGAATTCCTGAGTGAGCTGGGTGTAAGAGCAGGGACTGCACACAGCAATGCACCAACTGCTGCACCATTTGCTCTGGAATGATTGTCACTCTAGACATGCTGAATACTGCTCTGAAGTTGACTGTGCTTTGTCACAGCAGCGCTACAGACTGACAGTGAATTGCTGCTCTGCACTGTAAACACACGGAACCCTTAGGACAATGCATAAAGCATTAACCATGTACAGTAAATGCCATAATGAGAAAGTCTGGCACACGTTTTATTTCACAAGAAAAATCTTTGGACTGTAGTTCTATATGCCACAAAATGTTCCAAGTGCATCCCACGATAGATGGCTCATGAAATGAGGAATTTGCAAACAAGAAAATAACTAGCATTTGCAAAAATGTTTTAAACAAAAAAAAAGTGGGGGAGGGAACTTCAGAACATAAGAGCAGACGAGAAGAAAAAGCTTTTCTGAATTTCTCTGATGAATCATGCTGCCATACACTTGAGCATATAATGACAGATTTCAGGAAAAAGGAGTCTCTGAAGTGTCTTGCTTAGTGTATGAGCTTCTGGTGCCTAAAAAGGTGGCTAAAATCAATTCTAAGGAGAAATTAAAAATAAGAAAACATTGCATCTTTATGTTGCTTCCATTGCCATGCTCTGGCTAACTTCACTGTGTCTGGAACTCAGCTGCATGGTTCAGTCCAGCTCAGAGGAAGTTACAGTTCTCCAAATGTATCACCTGCCTCTTCCCCACAGTAAATAGCCACCTTCAAATACTACACCAAGCCTGAATCTTTGGCCATGCTATAGAAAACACCTTTTTCCTGAAGTAGTTGGTCTGGGTACCACATTCCACCACTTCTCCTCTCTCAAGGACTAAAACTCTGTAAAACAAAATTAAAAAAAAAAAAAAAAGAAGAAAGAAAAAATGGTCACTAGAAGACCCAGAAAGGCAGTGAACATGGATATATGTGTACAGACAGACTGCAGCATAGCCATTATTTGCAAGTGAAGACAGTGCTGACTGTATGAACAGACTGAGGTTCTCACTGTCCTTCCCAGCCCTCTGCAGATGATCTCTGTGCTGCATTGTTTATGTAGCACATGGTTACCCATCTCCTCCTGCAGAGGAGACTGAACTCTGCTCTGAGCCAGCCAGAAGCCAGCTGGCAGCACTTCTAGTCGAGGTGTGTGAGAGCCTGTAAGACCCTGCAAGAGCTGGGATAACCCTCCCTTGACACCTCCACACCAACGGCTGTTACACAGCTGCTGTGAGAGAACAAACACATGCAACTGGCACCGGGAAGTCCACCAAGCCAGGGGTCAGCTCACTGCTGAAACTGCTCCAGCTCCCCCTGCATGGCAGGGGCTGCAGAGATGGTCCCCAAGGGCCTGGCAGGGGCTGCTGCCTGGTGTCACCACTGTCACCCATGGCTGAGTTGGGTGCTCCCCTGCTGGCAGCACTCCTCTCTCTGATCTGTCCCTACTGATCCAGCCCCTACAGAGGGCTACAAAAGTACACTGAAATCCTGCTACTGGTCACTTTTCCATTCTGTGATAAAAGGGACAAGAGAGCCTAAAATTGAAATATGAGACAACAGCTTGGCCCTCCTTAGCAAGACAGCCAAGTGTGAGGGAGGCTGTATGAACTATAACCAGAAGTGATGGAAAGTGAAACACCAAATAAACTTCAGAGGACAGGATATTCCCCTCTGAACTCCCTATGCTGTCTGTGCCTAAATTAGGGCAAGATCCAGGAACAGACTCCTGTCCTTGCCTCTCTCCCCTTCCCAGATTGTCCAGGCAGGAACAGCACAACAGCAGTGTGACAGAGGGACAAGAGGAGCTCCCCAGGCCAAGCACAGCCACCACAAACCAGAACACACACACCCTACCCCTCAAACCAGGGATTCCAGCAGCTCTGTGCAGAGGCAGCTAAAAACTGAACCAGTAAACATCCAGCTAACACAAAGATTCCCATTTAAGTGGAGCACAGTGCAGGTCACCCAGTCAGCAAGATAAAAGCAGTATCACTTTACCTTGTGTAGTCCATAATTGTGTTCAGACGATGTGCTATAGTTAACACTGTACATTCTTCAAACTGAGACTTTATAGTTGACTGTATGAGCTTATCTGTTTCAAGATCAACAGCAGCTGTGGCTTCATCCAGAACCAGGATTTTGGACTTCCTGAGCAGAGCTCGTGCCAGGCACACCAGCTGGCGCTGTCCCACACTGCACAGATGGGATGGGAGGGTGGGGAGAAAAGTCAGAACAAGTTTAGAGCACTCATCAGTATTCATTTTGAAACCTGGCAATTCCTTATTCTAAAGATAAGGTAGGTCTTACTATTTCCCTGCAGATTATCTAACAGCATCTGAAACTACATCCCCCTCAAATGAGGTCCTGGCAATGTAGTAAGAGAATACAAGTGGTTTCAGCACAACTACATCAGGCCAATCCACTGAATCAGGGCAGAGCTGAGGACAGGACTTCAAATGGTTTCTACAAACTAAACACATAAAAAACCCTAATAAGGTGCAAATAGCAAGTGAACAGCTTCCTTAGAGTAACTGCTGCTGCTTAAATGCTTTCCAAGGCTGCCCAAGCCGACAAACCTTCCAGCATTCAAAGTATTTCTTAAATTATTTGAAAATCCCAAGATCAAGAGTTCAAAACATGTTGAATAAAACCTAGCTGGTTGATTGCCTGGTCACACATGAGGAATTCTCCAGCTGCCTCCCCAGATTCTCACACAGGGTTGGGGCATTAGAACTTTCACAAGCACACATGATCCAGTTCAGCACATCTTCTTTGACCTACCTGAGGTTCTCACCACCCTCAGCACACTCATGATTCAGTTTATCAGGAAGGGATGATACAAAGTTCTTCAGGTGAGCCAATTCCAAAGACCTCCAAATGTCTTCATCAGAGTGTTGGTCAAAAGGATCAAGATTCATACGCAGAGAGCCAGAAAACAATATTGGATCCTGGTCATGGAAAGAGGTAATTGATGATGTACACAGACCATGGCAAGGGCTCCAAAAATATTTCTTAGACAACAAAGGGAAACTACATGTACAGATAGAGTTGCAATCAAGCTAATATACTGAATTTAGGAGTGAGGGCCCAATTTTTCCAGTAAAAAGTTATTCTGTTACTCTCCCTCACTCTTGTTCCTTACTCTTCTTGGGGCCTGACCTCTTCCCCTTGCAGATTCTTACAATCAGACCTTTCCATTAGTCAGTAACTCAAGAATTCAGGAAAATACCCCTACAAAACAAACAAACCAAAACACCCAAGCCCCAGCCAGCTTTCTTTTTACTGGACCTCTAGGCTAAAAAACAGGCCTTCTCTGTTCAACCTTCTGTCAGCAGGGACTACCAGGTCACCTTTCACTTCTTAGGGAATTAACCATCTGTAAAGATTTAAAAACTCTTCAGCTGCAGTATGAATGAAATTACTCCTTTTTTTTCTCAGGAATAAATACTACTTTGGAGAAACTGATGCGAACCAATCAAAAGGAGAAAGCAAAGTCCCCCTGCAGGATTTCTAAAAGAGGTGGTGCAGAAAACCTTTTACCGTGAGCTCACTAGTTTTTGCCAGTGTGCTGCAATGGTAATTCAAAACATCGCATTTTACAGTCTTACTTTGAATCAGAACAGGCAATAAAGGCTACACAGTAAGAACAAAAACACTTGAGATTAAAGCCAATGCTCATAAAGCTGTATTTCTAAACATTTAGGACTATCAAATGCACAGCTGCTGGGCTAGACTGGGATGGTTATGCACAGGTTTCTGTGCAAGAACAGCACTGATGGCACCCACTGTGCCCAGTTCACAAAGGGATCCCAGGCAAGTGTTCAGCTGGGATCAGCTCTTCCCACTCAGGCTGAGCTGTCTCTAGTATCTAAGTCATCAGCTCCTGAATCCAGAGGCCAAAGTTTTGCTTCCACAACACGGCTCAGCCACAGCCAAGTTCCTACTTGTTACCTGGCACAGGCAAATTGAAACCAGCCTAGGGGCAAAAGCTTAGTTTCAAGTCCATGAAAGAGCAAGCTGAAGTGACTGAATTTCATAGCACAGATCAGAGGAGGAGTAACAATCCTCTGCTCAGTACTTCATGGAAAGAGCACTGGAGTGCAAAGAGCAAAGGAGTTCTGGTAGTGGCAGGATTTTCACCTACCTGAGGGATGATGGTGATCTTGAACCGCAGGTCATGGAGCCCAATCTTTGCAATATTAATCCCATCAATGATAATTTCACCTTCAGCTGCTTCATTAATCCGAAACAAACCCAAAGTGAGTGAGGATTTTCCCGCTCCTGTTCTTCCAACTATTCCAATCTGTAGGGAAGAAATACAAGAACAACTTATTCTGGGAAAGAGTTAAAGCATTTGCACCTGAAACCAACACATTGTCATACTTTTGGGGTTATCCACACACCAAAAGCATTCAGTTTCACACTTGTTTTACTTCCCAGTTAGACTGAAGTCTTGATCGATTCTTTTCAAATATGAAAGACTGCTACTTTGGGTGGCTGATACACCTCTTGCCATCTGCCCATTCTAACCACCTGAGGTAGCACTCTGCCCATATTTGTAAAGCATGCACTCTGGAGAAAACAAATGCCCAGTTGGCTACCACAAATAAGGAAGCTGGATAGTAGATCTGTCATAGTTACCTTTCATGCAGCTGTGCAAGATCACACTATCAAGAGACATCAGAGAATCCACACAGGACTGGGGGAGGACATGTGTGAGTGAGTGGGCAAGACAGCAGGAGGAGAAATACAGATCAGCTTGGCTGGATCCAGAAAATCTGCTCTGAACTCATTTTTTCCTGAAGTCTCACCTTGCAACCTCTGCCTCACTAGATCAGGCCTCCCCCCTCTACTGTAGGCTGTTTTCCTGAGATTATAATTAACTTAATCTCTCTGCAACCTACTCCTCTTTGCTTATGGCAAACAAATTAGCAAAATTCCCTGGGAAGGGAAGACAAGACAGGATAAACCTCACCTCCCAATGAAACCAGGCCAAATGATACTTGGCAGCCCCACATAAGCATCTCTTTATCCATGATGCAGAACACACCTTGCAAAGGCTGAGAGCTCACAACATCTGCAGTTACAGCAGGGCTGATTCCACAGAAGCTTTTCTAGTTCTTAAGATCCCCATACACAACAGAACAGGGTTAAACCTCTCTTCTGCATACATGCAGACCTGTGCACTCAACACTCTACCATGAATTCAGTCATTACCTTTTCACCCCCATTGATGGTAATGTTGATGTTTTTCAGAACCAGGTCCAAGTCCTCACGGTAGCGCAACCCGTAGCCTCGGAACTCCACCTTCCCCTCCTCAGGCCAGCTGCTGGCTGGGGCTGTCTGCTCAATGCTCCACTCAGCCTGGAAGAGACAAACACGTCTGATCAGCTCCTGCTTCAACCAGCAAGGGCTCAGAGAACTCAGACTGCAATTAAGAAAAATCCGTCTTTTTTGGGGATAATTTGCAAAAGGAACTCTGACGAGAAGAGAGGGAGAGTTGTCTCAGGACAGATGAAATGGTATGAATAGCCAAGGGCTTGGCTATCTCAAGTCCCACTTGCTGGATAAACTTTCCTCCTGCCAATGGCAGAATCATACAGGTAGCACACATTCAGACAAACTGTCTGCACACCCCTCCCCAGCAAGGAAACCTCTGGGGCAGCCACACATGCAACTAGAAGCAGTTTAGCTGAGACTGCGCACTAAAACATTAATAAGCTGGTGAAAAGCTGCTGCCTCAGCCTCCCACAGAGGTGAGAGAGGAAAGAACACACCCCACTGCATCCACTGCCACTGCCAAATGAAAAGGCTTTTAGATGTATAAACACTGGTCTGCTACCAGAACTTAAGAAAAAATTCTAGGAAGGGTCTTCATAATGTTTGGTTGCAAAAAATAGTGACCCAAGTCATGTTCAAGTGACAGGCAAGGCAAAGAGAAGACCCAGGGAACTCCATAACCATAAAGGGAACAACTGCACATTAAACAAGTTACGTGATTTGAATCAAAACAATGTAAAACCTTTTCATTCCCCATACTGAGTGCAAAAAGAGAAACAAATAAAAACATGATGTTTAAAGTCTTAGGAAACCGAAACATTTGTCTTGTCCTACTGCTTAGCCTTGAACATAAGAGCATATTTCCTAAATAGCACTGTGTAAATACCAGTGGATACACCACAAAAGCACCAATAGGAACTTCCCACTGAGACCCAGCCCATCCCTGGCAGGCACAGCCCTGAGCTCTGTCCCACCCCTCAGCTCAGAGCACCGGCCCACTGTCCAACCCATGCAGTGGGCAGCTGACACCTCAGAGCAGGGCACTGGCTTCCCCAAGTGTGCTGGACAACTCAAAGTACCTCCTTCTCCATTTCAGCATATTCTTTGACTCTTTCAACAGCAACAATGTTGGTTTCCAGTTCGGATGACATGCGGACCAGCCAGTTCAAGTAGGCTGTGATCTGCAAGGAGGAAAGAAGTCAGAGAGCAGTTTACATGAAATAAGTTACTTGCAATAAATGAAAAACCTGGAACAACCAAAGCATTGCAATTTCATGGAATGCATAAACACAGGCAAGAGCTTGGCTAATCAGTGCTGGACAGGAGGAAAGCCTAAATGCCTCCAAGATGCACAGAACGAGACACCTTGGCCACATCCCCCCACACAGGGAAAGCAAAGAAGAAACTTCCTAGCATCTTCTCAGATACTATTTGTAATTATTATTTTCTATGTTACTTATATTAGCTTTCCATCCAAAGCCAAATCGAGGTGCTGACATTCTGATGAGAATTCAGAGGTTTTGCTCTTTTTGGACAAGGCCAACTTACCTGCAGTGAGTAGGACACTGAGAGGCCGACGAGCCCCGCGCTGAGCTTGTTGCGTGCAATCACGGCAAACAGTGCTGCAAACAGGACAATGCAGTTCCCCACGTACTCCAGACGGACAGCCAGCCACCTGCAAGGCACACAAACACCTTTCCAGTCCTTCACCCACAGAGATCAGGGAGGGAATGGTCTGTTACACATCTTTTCTTGATAAGATTAATATGGCATGTGTGTCCTGCTGGCGACACAGGCACTGCAACATCTGAGGTTCTGCTTCAGCAGCATGTGAACCTAGAGGCTCCAAAATTAATGTGTCTTTCAGGTGCATAAATTCCTGTCTTAATTACAACTGCTTTCTGAATATTGGGATCAATAAATCAAAATATTTAAAATACTATAATCCAGAAGCAAGGCAGGAACTCTCAGAAAGGTGAGAAATTCAGAAGTAATTTTAATTTCATCACAGATGTTTGAGCAAAACATCACTGAAATGGATTTATCCACACAGGCTTCCCTCCCCTGGACAAGCATGCCAAGAGCTGTGACTGATAAGGAGCACAGCCAGCAGATCCACCCCAGGTAACTGCTGCTCCATACTGCAGCCCCACTGGTACCTGTTTGCAACAATGCTTGGATAATAAGCTTTTTGATTCTCATCCACCTTCATGTCGTTCTGCTTGATGAAACGTTTCTGCTCCTCAAAGGCTCGGATGACACTGACTCCCAGCAGAGTCTCGTTGAAGTGGGAATACACAGGGGAACGACTGACAGACTCAAGGCGCTTCAGCTGCCGGGAAGTGGCCACATAAAATTTCTGCAAATCAGAGAATGAGAATTATGGTCTGTCAAAGGTTTGACGTTGGCACAAGGCCAGTGCTCCTATAACGATATACTGTCCCTGGTATCTGTTGTGAGATGTGACCAAAAACAGAGTAAAACAGTTTCTAATTTAGAAAGCAAGAGAAAAACTTTATTACTAATAATAGGTAAAGAAAACACATACAGAAGAACATGGAAACTTTTAAAAAAAACACTCTTCCTCCCCCCCCCCCAGTTCTCAACCTAACAAAACAAACTGAAAATTCTTCATCACGTTACCACTTTTTAGATAATTAATCTTCAGTCTATTACCACCCTTCCGATAATCAGTACTCAGCTCGTTGAGGAGAGATAGGAGTCCTTCTTGCACCACATCGTGGCCTCTTCCTCCATGTCCAGTGCTCTCACCACTGTGCATGGACCAGAGCTGCTTCTAGGGTTTCTCTTTTTAAAGATGCTTTGGTTAGTTCCAAGAAACGACAGCCTCTCAAATTTTGGGGACACTTCTCATCTCTGTTCACACTACTGTCCACTCTTGGCTCCAAGCCAATGCCTCTCCCCAGATACAGCTTCTATGTTATAGGAAAAAAAATGAGTCCGTCCATGGCTATACAAAAGAGTCCAGCCAAAGCCACTCCATCATCTCTTCCCACCTAGGATTCTTTTCAGCATTCTTACTCCATCATCTTTGCTTAATTCTTTCTATCTTTCTTCTTCAAATTCAGGAGGATTAGCATTTATAAAGTTTCCATCATTTACGAAAAGGGTTAAAATCTTGGGCTTTGTTTCTCCAGAACTCTCACGGTATCTTTGCTGCTGGGCACTCTTCTCACGCCACCCCCCCATACTCTTTCGGCCGTGCTGTCTAGTTGTTGATATCAAATTTCAAGGTGACGAAGATCACAGACACGGTTTTTTCTCAGTCTCTCTCTCTCCGGGGGGGGAAGGGGGGGGAAAGGGAAAAGAAGGCTGTCTGCCACCCTTCCATCCTGCAGGATTTTCCTCTCCCCCTCTGTGCCCAAGGCTCCAGCCTACCTCACCCAGGCCGCATGGCTTCCCCTCCCCGCCCAGCCAGCCGCTGGGCAGGGGAGATCCCTCCGTCCTCAGGGACCGGAACCAAGAGAGAGCTTTCCGGGGAGCCCTCTGCTTTTAACCCCTTGTGTTCTCAGAGGCGGATCCTTGTCCTCAGTGGCCACACCAGGTGCCAGTCTTTAAACCTGAGCACTCATTGGTTTGACCACTGAAGTTCAGAAAAAACTCATTTTTTCCAAACTACGACATGGTCACACCCAGATTGTGTCTGGAAAGCCAAGGAGCATCATAAGCAGTTCCCTGCCACTTGGGCTGTTAGTGACAGATTCAACTCACACATGGAAATACACTTTTAGGCCTTAAGGACCATCACATACACTGCTGCCTTTAAACAACTGCCAATCAACCCATCTCATGCCAGAGCCATTTTCTCCTCTCTCTTTTATCAGCAAGTTTAGTTCAACAGTATAAAACACACATATCACCACTTTAAGGTTTCCTAATGGAGCCAAAAGAATTTACAAATTCAAGAGCCAAAGTCAAACGTCAGATGCTTCTCTCATCTGTGCTGCTCTACCAGTGTCTAAGAGTAAAGCCAGAGTGAGGCAAGCACACCCTGCCCCCACAAGACAGAAGTGAAAGGCTGCCATCCACTCTCTTGCTCTGTGACAATATTCTGATGAAACAGGCACACAAGCAATACACACATACCCCTCTAAAGGCTACTCTCATGTTTGGAAAGAAGTCTTAGAAATATGTTTTCCATATTTGGGCTCTGAGCAACAAGCTGTGCAAAATTTGTCACAAAATCTGATGGCATTTTTATAAAGTAGGTATTAAAGGATTAACTTCTGCACAGAAGTCATTTTACACTCGACAAAGGAAGGAAATGTGCTAATGTCAGATTATCAGCAAACCATGCAAAGCACAGTCAGTCAAGCATGACTCAACTCCAACACATTAAAATCCTTCCTCGTGCAGGGTAAGAACTGTCTTAAGTAACAGAGGATGTGACTGCTGGTCCTGGTTCTCCCAGGTAACACCCTTTACCTGCACGAACAAGTAGACGAGTCCCAGGGGTGGAATGATGACAGCAGCTATGGGTGTGGCCAGCAGAATGATGATACAAGCCCCAATCACGTTAAAGGTGGAGCCCATGAACATCTTGATGATGGGTGGGATGGAGGAGTCAATGGTGTCTATCTCCTTGGAGAATCGGTTCACCAGGTTCCCACTGGGAGTGCGCTCGAAGAAGCTCATGGGGGACCTGAGCACATTGTGCAGCAGGTTGAAGTGCAGGTGTCTTGATGCAAAGATTCCTCCTATTGACACAACCATTGAGTAGCCAAACACAGCAATACCTAGAAAAGGAGACTCACTGTTAACTGCTGCCACCTCTCACACAAAGCATTTTCCTCACTTTGTCATCGTTTAGCATTAGCATGTCTCTAGAACAATAATCCTGAGAACTAGGGCTCACTTCAGGTAGACTCAGCAAATATGTCAAGTCGTTTAAAAAAAATAAAACCGGTGAAAACATCACATTTCTTTCATTGTTTCTCCATTACAAAAATTTGTGTAATATTTGAACATTTTCCCTGAGCAAAAAATCACTGAATTTGCTCTTGGCATTTGTTTTTTATTGTGGGATTTTCATGGCAGTTCTGAAGTGAAGTACTTGCGGTGTTGGGTTTCACAGCCAACAAACTCTAAACCACAAAGAGGACACAAAATAAAACATCACTGAAGCAGCCTCCCCACAGTGCTCTGGAGGGAGCCACAGGTAGCCAGAGCAAGCCCCAGCCAGGGCAGCTGAGCCAGGCTGGGGCTGCAGGGAGGCAGCACAGCCACAGCCTCCTGGGACAAACCGCCCCTGCAGACCAGGCCAGCACAGCCTGCTGACAGGACAAGGAGACACTTCTCAGATCAGACATTTGTCACAATTCTGGCTCATCAGCCAGCAAAACACTTCTCACTTTGAGAAACTTCATTTACAAATGAAAGGAAAACCACATTTTGTTACTGAATAATTGCATAGGTTAGTTTGCTTGCTTTTTTTTTTAACTCAGGTTTTTCATTTTTCTAGGAAAATGCATGCTCAAATCATTAGGAAAATGCTGCTGCAGGCACCAAGAGCATTAGAAACACTGAATCAGCAAACCTTAAAATATACAAGACCAAGCAAACCTTGAGAAATTCCCAGTGCTCCATATACTCCCAGTCTGAGAGTTGTGTTCTGCTGGGTCCCATTGATAACGGGATCATCTGTCCATAAACTCAGCCAATAGTTGGAAGCCAAGGAGGCTATATGATTACACATAAAGAGGAAAATGGCCAAGAAAGACATAAGGAGTCCAATTGCTTTCATGTAGTCCCAGTACACTGATGCCTTCACCTGAAGACAGAAGACAAAAAGAAATACTCATTTTGCAGCTAAGTTTCAAAACCAGCACCTCCCCCTTGTCCAGCACCTATTTAAAGTCAGTATCCTGCCATCAGGCCCTGGAAACACAGCAGCTGCACTCCAGAGAGCCACTGCTTGGGAACACATGCTGCAAAGCATTCTGTGGAGACATGCCAAATGCAACATTCCCTCAGGGTAGGCACACATCATCCTCTCCCTGTCATCCAAGGGAAGGGAGGAGCTGCCTGAAGTACCACAGAGCATCAGTAGCAGAGCCAAAAACTTCACTGAGGAGTTCCAGTTTCTGGCTCTCTGTACCACAAGATTATAAAGCCTTTAAACCAACCCTTGCTCCACATGGCTTGTATCCTATGATCTATCTTTAACCAACAACAAGCAATCCCAGCTTGGATTCAAGCAACATTGCTAGGAGCTCTAACTGCCACTTTCCCAGGAAACTCAGCCTCAGGTTTCTCAAAAAGCCCAGGGTATCCTGGGATTAGATAATTATGTCTACAGTGTGTCCTGGGTTACTGCTGAATTGTATCCCCATTCGTCTGTTTAAATCAAAAATGAGTTCTGCACCTTTAAGACTGGATCTAAGAGTGAAGAAGAAGCAGTGGAATGTCTGAGGTGGGTGTTTTCAAAACATCAAGATAAGAGTTTGCAGTTTTGGAGGACACACAGGGAGTGTTGGCTGCAGTGCGGACGGCGGGACAGAGCTCTCCTTTGCTTTCTGTTAGTTCGTGGCTAGCTGAAGCAGAGAAGTTTTCCGGACTGTGAGTTTCTTTTCCTTTTTTTTTCCTTGGAACTGTTCAAACCTACTCTGGACTAACCCCCAGCAGAGCACCAAGAGCTCATCCCTGTGGCCCACCGGGCCTGGCTTGGGCCCAGCATTTCCCAGTGCCAGGGACTGACACAGACTGAGCGAGCCGAGCTGCACCCACGGCACAGACTGGCTGGATTGGTCATCTCTGCGGAGAAGCAGGAGGTTTTGTTCCTTGGTGTTCATTTGTTGTGCTTGGCCTGTTAAATAAACACATTTTTTCCACTTTCCTCTAAGGAATTTTGTTTTGTTTTTCCTCTTTTCCTTTCCTGAACCAGTTGGGGGAAGGGGCCATTGGATTGGTTTTCTGGAGGGACCTATTCAGAGGTTCCTTCCCAAATTTGCCTTAAACCAAGACACAGTGGAAACTTGGCTTATTTTCATCTGAGTCAATTGCAGCTCCTTGCAATGAAGGGCAGTTTTAATCAGGTCACCTAATTTGTCACGACCTCTCTCCAAGAAATAGCTGCAAGGTTTTCATTTCTCCTGCTACACTTTGATGTGGTCAGGCCCATCATCTCACAGCAGTTTTGTGCTGACATTCTTCCTGCAGGCACACATGGGGCTCAGGTTTGGGAGCAGAGGGCACAGCAACACTTCCATCAAGTATTACACAACAAGCAGCAAGTTCAAGAATTCACTCAGCCCATTCTCACACCAGTTACATGGCCTTCAGAAGTTATTTTCTTCGGAAACAGACTTTTCCAAAACTGAAAGAGGGCCCAGGAGGTGGGAACTGGAGACCTTACCCTCCCAGTCTTGGCTGTGTCAGCCTCTGTCAGCTTCCAGGAATTCTTCTCTGCAAGTGGCTTCTGCAGCTCTGCTGTGCTGCTCTGGTGCTGTGGCTTCCCAGTGTCTCTGCTGTATGATGAAGAGTTACTGAGTTGCCTGTTTGAAGACATTTATTTTTTAATCTTAGCTTGACATAGGACAGGTGTTACCTCACAAGTAGGCTTCGACAGTCCAGAGCCTCAAGTCAGTGGTCTGCACTCCTATGGAGATGTCCTAACCTGCCATCATCCTCCCCTCAGTACACTCTCCCAACCCTCCCTGAGGGCATTTCATTCCCAAGCATCCATGTTCAGGTGCAAGTAATGGTCACCAGATAAAGAAGTCTTGGTTGCACATTCACACTCCAGAAAGAAAAATGCTTTGTGACCAGTCAAAAGTCCAGCCTTTCCAAACCCCATCAGCACAGCAGCTGCTGGAGTGCAAAAAGGGTACCTGCACCCCCCCAAAATGGCCATTTCACTCCCAGGCACTCATTAGCTCCCAGAAGTACAGTGTGCACCATGAGAACACAGGCACTATTGGAGCACTGTCTAGAGCACCTTAAGAATAGGGCACAGACTAGGAGATGGTTTTGGAAAGGTATAATCAGAGTGATTGCAAGCAGAATAGGAGCTGCACTTGGTACTTCATCCCACCTGACAGCAGTAAAATGCAGAAGCCTTAGGAACACACAAAAGCTGGGCTAGCAAATAAAACACTCTCCCTTTTACACAAGCCAAACCCACATCTTGCTACAACACAAGAGTTTCTTCATATGGAAAGAACATCCTGAGAGGTGTGTGTGTGCAGACATGAAGGTGCAGTGTGTACCGGCCTGGAGTGGGGCTGCAGCCCCAGAGGCTCAAACACCATGTGCCAGTGACTGGGAGCCAGGCACAGGGTACCCTGCAGGGCTGAGCCCAGCCCCTGCAGAGCCCTGCCCAGCATGGACACACAGAACTGCTCCAGCAGCAAACCTCGTCCTGCCCAGACACACAGGGCCAGCTGAGGCCAGCAGCTCTGCTGCTCTGGGTGCCACAGGTGCCTGCTGGACCTGGAACCACAAAGCAGCAGTGGCTTTGCCTCCCTCAGGCTGCTGGATCCTGAATGATGTGTTTTCCCTCTAACAAATGCCATAACCATCAAAGTACTGTTTATCCACATCTGAGTGAGGATTGAATGGATGGGGGGCAAGAGGAAGAAAAAAATAAAAGAGAACACACACCTATGCATCAGCTTTCCAGGGGCTTCATTCACAAGGCCTCCATTTTCTATAGGCTTGCCTTCCTTTGCAGATGGACTATTTGTATCTGAGAGGGTGAAAAAGTAAACATGAAAATGGTTAGGCAAAGAGACATGAGCATTTCATTTCAATCCTAACTGCCACTTACAGTCTTAATGTGCAAACAAAGCAGGGAGCACGAGTATTTACAGATAATAACAGAAAATTGATCAGGTGAACAAATCAGTTTATTTCCCTAAAACCTCCAAGAGGGTTAATTGCCAAGACAGGGAATATTTATTTTTCTAGCAAATGTAGGTCAGTAATAATGTAATATAATTATGAGGACATAGTTAATGTTCAAGCATGCAATACCAAGCTACATGTGACCCACTCCATAGAAATAAACCCAACACTCCAACTCTTCCTTTTCAAACCACAGCTTCTAGATACTTAGTTACAAATTACTTTTAAAATGCAATGAGAAGACATTCCATAAATAATGAAACTGTAAGAACAGCAGGCATGTGCTAGTAACTTTGTAATCTGCGAGTCTTCCTGCAAAGTTGAGCAAGAAGAAACGTGCAAAATCCTGGTGTTTTAGGCAATTGCAGGAACCAGATGACTTTAAGCTAGAAATGTTTCCATGAACTGTTATCCCACAACATCCTGCTTGTACCAAGATACAGCACACATGAGATGAGTGTCTACAACACTCCAGAAAACCTGTCAGTTTGAAATATGAACCTTTTCTGAGCAATTTAATTCAGTGTAGTAGTGCCACAAGTAAGACTTCTAGGTTCAGGTTGTCAATTTTCCTTATAAAAAGCAAATGTCTGACTCTTAAGAAGTTAACTGTCAGTAAATGGAACTCTATTATCATGTATAGAAGTTAAATTGGAATTTGCAACAAAGAGTTTTGAAGGATCTATGCATAATTTATTCAAAGGTATCAATCTGAATATACTCAAAAGATGTTCAGGAAAATTTGTGCAGATCTAGAGTCTGACATTTTCATGTCTTTGTACAAAAAAAAAGACATGCATAAAACAGATCAAGCATGGACTGCTTTCCCTTCTGTGGGTTCATTACTCTAAAAACCTCAAAATAAATTGTTCAGCATGGTCTTAAAAAGACAAAAAGCAGAAAATGTGAAAAAGTTCGATTATTTAGTTCTTATTTATGTGAAAATGATCAAACCAAGATGGGACTGCTGATTATTTTAAGCACTTGATAGCATTTGTTTTGAAAGGTTTCCATATGAAAAACAGCAAGCATTCCAGCAACATACTGCTTTGGAACATTGCTGAAGAAAACAAAACCACAAATAAACCATCCTTCCCTAAAAGCTGAAATTCGATTTCGTATTGCAGGCTACAAATTCTTGCTTATACTGCATTTAGCTCTGACAACAAAAAATGCTCAAAGACTGCCACAGCAAATCTGGCAGTTGCACTTAGGGTATAAGCCCACTAATAAGGGTTCTCCTGAAAAAAAACGACCTAGAAATTATAAAAGGGAATATATAGCTGTGGGTACTGTATACACATTTGAGAACAAGAGGGACCCTCAGGGCTCAATCCTGAATGATGCTTCTCTTGGTACACTACATTTCGAGGTCCAGGGTCTATGTATAAAGCTAATTTAAAGTTTCCTTATGGAAGCCTCAGATACAGAATTGCTGCTGCAGTTACCTGCAAGCTGCCACACACCAACTGCTGCAGCTCACACAACTAAGGACATGCAAACCATGCAAATACCTCCTACTGTGCAGATTAAATTCTTCTGATAATGACTCAGTCTCTTGTAAATAAACTGCAGCTACTCATATTACTCCAAGGCAAGCACTAATATAAAGCCACATGGCAAACAGTTACCTGTTTCCAGAGGTTGAATCGTTCCTTCTAATGAAGGATCTGACTCTAAAAGCACATATAATTAAGTTTTTTCCAGAACACACTCTACCATTTTCAATCTTTACAACCTCACATCCAAGTAGAATAACCTAAACCATAAAACCCAAGGGAGAATCAAATTTGCTGAAATGGACCTATTTTTAACCCCAAGCCACAAAACCCAGTTTTCCCACTCAGAGAAGAAACCCCATGAAGCTGAGGAGGGGAAAGGCAGCAGTACAGGACAAGGGCAGAGGCAACCCTCAGGAATCCCAATGGGAGAGGAAGGCTGGGAGGCAACAAGGACCAGAGCTGCAGCCAAACCTTAGGGGCTGGGTGGGAGGAGAGGCTTCCCCACCCTTGGAGCAGCAGATGGACTGCAGCCAGAAAGCACCAATGCACTGTGCTCTTAGGCTGCCAAGACAGAGCTGCAGACATGAGGGAGCCTCCCTTGGAAAGTGGGTGTGCAGATACCCTGCAGCCAACTCAGCCTGACTCCCACCACAGACAACTGTGCTCATCAAGAGCCTGGGAGTCTCAGTAATTGTGCCCTTTTACACATTCAATAAACATGAATATTATCCCTATGAATCAGATAAACAATGCCTCTACTTTTCACTGTTTACCACTGGCAGAAGATCACTTGACTAGAACTGATGAACAAATTTGCTGCAAACAGGCCAACCCTGTGATACAGCAACCCTCTCCAGATCACCAGGGTGGTGCTGAAGTTAGAAGTGCCTCTTATTAGAGAACTGCAGAGAATCATGGCAAAAGATGAAGCACTGGCTCACTTTCCAAAAAAAAATTCAGTAATTAAATGGAAAAATAAAGTAATTTAGTTTAATGAAAAGGATTTCAAAATGTACTTTTCCACATCTGAAAATGGGAGGAGACAAAGACTAAAAGTACAAGGCTATTAAGTGAGGCAAATCTTCATATTAAAGTTAACTTGTTAACTGCCTAGGCAAGAACAGAGAAAGTTAATTTGCCTACAAATTTCCATACTCTGAAGACTGCAACAAGTCTGACTGTGCCCAAAGTAGCTACAGAAGCACCTACAGAAAATACACAGAAGTTAACCTGATTCTGCTCCCACAGAATCTCTTCCATCAGTGCTTTCCACAGTGAGACACCCACCCATGCAGTATTTGCTATTTAGAGCATCCACCCAAACCAGCACCCCAGTCTGCAGAGCAACAGCTGGGACTCCCACGAGACCTTTCCAAGAGGAATGCCAGCCCACAGCAGGACAGCCTGAGCTTGAGCTTTGAGATGACAGAGTATCCCCACATGCAACTCCTTGGACAAGGGAGCCAGGAGAAGATGCTACCTTGCACAGGCAGGAGCAAACCCTGCCCACTCACAGACTCCAGGGGCAGCCTGGTGCCAGCCTGGATTGTGGAGCCTCAGAGAACAAGGCAGACCATCACAGACCTCCCACAGGCAACTCTGAGCAGATCCTTTCCAAAGGAAGCTCTTCAGCACCTCTTTAACTCCTCCCAGCTGCATCAGTTCAGGTAAATGAGGCACCATTTCCACTGTGCCCATGATGGACACATGAGGGGCACACCAAAACATAACTCTGCGCTCCCTCGAGGGAATGGGAAGGAACCAGTGGTTTTCCAAATGGAACACGAAGCCAAAGGCAGGCTCAGGCCCCTCTTTGTTCCCCTGCAATGCTCAGCACCTGCTCCCAAACTCATGTCATCAACTTAACCCCAGTCAGCACAGAGCAGGCACCCCTTGCACTGCTCAGCAGGAGGGTCAGGAAAGCACCACAGGCAACCCAGTGAAGAAAACAGGCTGGAGGCAACGACTGAGTTCCCCTGTTAAAATTCAATACTGCAACTGTCTGTAGATAAAAGAAAAATGAATCTGAAGTGTATTCCTGTACCAGTGCAGCTCTGTAGCTGTTTTGTAAAGCAGAAGCAGGAGTCAAGGACAGCAGCTAGAACATTGAGCTGCTTCCTCCCCATCCCCAAAGGAGTTAGTTGCATAAAGAAGAAACATCTTAACAGAGACAGGAAGGGTGTATAAACCCCAGATGGCCTTTATGCAGTCTCACCACCATCTGAATTTTGCAGTGAGAGGAAATTTTACTACAGATCTGTTACATATTTTTCTTATTTTAACAAAGAATGTGTGTTTAATCTCACAACCTTCAATGCTCTCAAGAAATAAGCACCTCTACTTATATAGGCAATCACAGGAAATAGTAATTTCTTTTACCTTTCCTACCAGTACTATTTTTCCTGTAACAGGACACCCTTACTAACATGACAGACATCAAGACAGTTTATTTGTGAGCTTACCACTGTTCTCCACGGTTTGTTCAGCATTAGCATATGTACGAAGAAACTCAGCAAAGGCCCCATCTTGCTCCAGCAGCTCCTGGTAAGAGCCCATCTCAGAGATTTCCCCATCAGTCATTACCAGAATTGTATCCATCTGAGGCAGATAGTTGATTGCATGGGTTACCAAAACCCGAGTCTAAAAGGCAAAAGAAAAACAAAGCTTTTCTGTCATCTCAGATTAGTGAATACCACTAGTGACTACTGCTCTTTACTGCTTGAATTCTGTGTATAACTGAACTATGTAGTAATGAGGGACAGGCACGCAGCATTTTTAAGAGAACACTGTCTTGATTTTTCCATCAAATAATTCTGAATTACATAAACCAAAGCACCTTTCACAAATGTCACAAAAATGTCAATGCTTTATAAAAGTCCTCTAAAAATTGCAAAAGCATCTTTCCTTTTTGGCTGCTAGAAAGAAGTCTAAATATGCAGCTTAACAAACTTGAAATTATTTGAACTCAGCCAAGAAAAAGCATTCTCCAGAGACATTATAACATACTTTATTTCTCAGGATTCCTTTTGGTCCAATAACTTTTTCAAAAATATGTTTTCCAACATGAGCATCAACAGCTGATAAAGGATCATCAAGTAAATAGACATCTGCATTGCAGTAAACTGCCCGAGCAAGACTGACTCGCTGCTTCTGTCCTCCAGACAAATTCACACCCTGGGGAAACAGGAAAACACAATCCTTTACTTACAGCTGAAAGAAGATGTCTTGCTACAGTTTATGAAAGACACAAGTCATAGGTGGTTTACTTAAATTAGAGGAATTTCAACAATGCATGAAACATCTCCACAAATAATTTCATTACCACAACAGCATAAGCAATCAGTCACAATCCTCTTGCAAGGAAGCACAATCTCTTCTGTTCTCACTGTCAGTGAAGGACTAGCCAAAATAAATAATAATTGCTAGTCTTGTAAGGCAATTAACCCTGACTGGCACACCTAACTGTACATTCACAGGCTACTTTTCTTCTCAGCTGTGTGTCTGCAGTGCTGCCTCTGATCTACAAAACAAACTCTGTTCACACTGTACAATGTGACTGGCCTGCTGACCAACAAGGAAGATAAAGCGGCACCTTGCCTCCTGTGGGGCTGTCAGTTCTGTGGCCAGCTGGGAGCTACAGGCCCCCTGCACCCAGTCAGAGCAGTGCCAGTCCCTGAGAGCAGCAGAGCCCCCAGCAGGCACAGAGCCCTGCCAGCTCCTGGCACAGGGACACTGGGTCAGGACATCAGCCAGGCACCTTTCCACACACCACACCACGCCTGCCTCGGTAACCAAGGGCCAGATTTGGTTCTGTGCACTGTGATTTGGATTTTTTGGAGGGGTTGGAGGGGTGTTTGCTTGTCTTGAACGAAACTGAAGTGTTCAGGTTTTTCTCTTCCTGTTTCTGTTTTTCTGCTCCCTAGCCATGGCAACTTAAAAACAATTAAAAACTGTCACTACAAGATGGTTTTATATTTTTAACTGAGGACAGGTTTCCTCCCCTTTGAGGCTTAAAGAGAAGGAAAACACACTGTTCAAATCTGCCTCTTATCCTAGATAACTTCTGCTCTGAACACTTTAAATTCAATACAACTTCAAGATAAAGTAAAATAAGAGCCACACAGCCTTAACTACAAGCAATAGCACTGTTATGGTGGAGTGGATACTGAAATACCTTTTCTCCTATTTCTGTTTTGTCTCCTGAAGGAAGAATCTCTATATCAGGCAGCAGGGCACAAGCCTCAATCACTCGCTTGTACCGGCTCTCCACTCATCTCCCTTCCGAAGATAATGTTATCTTCCAGAGTTGCATTTTGAACCCAGGCTTGCTGAGGAACATAGGCTACAGAGCCCTGCAAGAAAAATAAATCAGTACTTTAGACTAAGAGCGCACAGAGAGTCAAGGCACAGCAGGGCTTTGTGAAGCAGGCAGTGCTAATCACCTCACAAATTACCTACGGTCATTTCCAAACAAAGCAGTTCTCGGGCTCCCGCCTCCTCCAAAATGTTATTTTTATAATCCTCTCAACAAGTGAATGTAACAAAGTGCACTGGTGGAAAATACAGGACTTCAAACGAAATACGATTAACATAAACCTGGAGGAAGCATTTGTTTAGAGAATGTTTGCACAATTACTCCATGTCAAAAGTCATTACTGCTTTCATATAATTATAAATTATGTTATGCACAAAAGAGTTTAATCTGGAATGCAAATGTTTAATAAATGCACCCTTGCCAAGAGATTTCTGCAGAAAGCAGAAGTGGTTTTCGTATAAGTCACTTCAAAGGAGGAGACTGAGATAATGCAAAGTATTTTGCTTTGAGTATCAGTTCTGCCTTCTCTTTCTGCACCAATAATTAGTGATTCAGACCTCAACTAGTTTATTTTTCCAGAACAATTTTGAAGGTGGCTAAACCTACAGACTTTTAAATGCGACAGATTTGGTTAGCTCTTAAAGTAATTTTCTTTCCAGGTCATTTTTTCTCTGTTAGCTCTGATGTCTAAGAAAGAACAAAAGCTGCAACAGGAGCTTTTCCCATGTTCAGGTATCTGGGTGTGTACCCTCTCACCTGGTAATTCTCTGATGTCTGAGAATGTAGAATCCAACACTGCTCTTCCTCAGAGAATATGTAACAGGGTTTCCCCATCTCATACCCAGATGCTAACAAGACTCACCAGAACACTCATCTTTGAGTGCTCCATTGTTTTATTTGGCTAAATCTGACACCAACAGACTTGGATGCTGTTGGGTCAAGGCTTAACAGGCAATTGCACAGAGTGCAGGCTAAGGCATATACATAGTTTGCCAGGAAAGCTGGCTAAAAAGTGCCTTCATTTGAAAGGCCTCTCCTCCCTCTTCACACCACTTGGAAATCCAGAATCCCTCCAGCAACAGCCACAAATAACTGAACAATTCTCCAGACTTGTCACACCTTGACAACCACGTAGCCTTCCTTCTTGTCCATCTCCCCCAGTAATGCTGACAGCAGTGAAGACTTTCCACAGCCAACCTGACCAACAACAGCCACCAAGGAGCCTTCAGGAACAGTGAAATTAATGCTGAAAGAAAGTGCACATAATTCAGCCTGGCTTGCTGGCACACCCCAGTAGTTAAACAGTCGATTGAACTGCCCATCTAAACCAGGTGCAATGTGAACACTCAGTGCAAATACAGACTCAGCACCAAACTGTAACTGAAAACCCAAACCTCCCACTCAGAAAGCACCTAGTTCTGCTCATGCTTAGAACACAGAACATAATCTTAATATGTAATTAGTCAATAGGGGAAGAAAATAGAAAGAAAAGAAGCACTGTGACCCAACCTTGCCAAGATTTCTCTCAGGTATTCTATGAACACAAACATAAATATAGCATTTTTGTCCCAAATAATTTGCCATTTAAGGCCCAAGAAAAAGCAGTCAAAAATAAGGGAGGGAACAGGGCACAGGGAAGACACAGCTTGTAGCTGCATCACAGTTTGCTTTCTGCAGCCCAGTATATCAAGGCCAGCAGAGCACAGTGATAATCAGGCTGTAAAATGGAGCCTGAGGACACAGGCAAACAGGAGGGAGCAGAGCTGACTGAGAGATGCAGCTGAGCTGGCTGCATCCTCTGGATGGAGCTCATCCCACCTGCAGCACAGAGCCAGAGCCTGAAATCCCTGCAGCTCTCTCTTCTTGATCCCTACATCTCTTGCTACCTCTCTTTATGCATTCCATAAACGCAATAAATTGTACATCACTCTAGTTCATAAAGCCCCAATTTAAAAAAATATATATATAGAACTGATGTTATTTGTTCTCTTTCTTTATGGCAACAAACTTTTCTCCATATGTACTTTACAATTCAAATACAGATCATTTATGATGCAGCAAGATTATGGAGTGGAATAAAGGGCAGCAATCTTTACCTGTTCAGCAAAGGAGGATCTGTTTTGGCCCAGCTAAACGTTGCATTCTTCACAACAATGCATCCTTCAGCTGCAAAGAGAAAACTCACATTGATAAAAGTACAGTTCAAGCTAAATTGTGTGTTCACAATCCAAAGTCAATCCAAACACACATGAGCAGAGGTATAAAGCTACTTTTTCAGAGGAACAACCCACTGCTCACCAAAAACTTGTGTTCTGCCTTTACTGAATTTAGCAAGACAGCAAAGGTTCTAAGGTTTTACTCTTACTCAGGAACCAGGAGTTACATGAATGTCAGCTACACAGAGATACCAATTAATTCAGCTGCATCTCCAGCACTGCAAAATCAGTTGTGGAGAGGAAAGAAATTAACTGAGAAGGAAGAAGAAACTTTACATAATTTTCATTTCACAAACTCCATTCTCTTTTTCCCATCAGCAAAACCCACCAAAAATACAGCAAATTTATTTTAGAAAGCAAAAGAAAACACCTAAAACCTGCACATACTGATTTGCAACAGGCAAAAAAACTCACCCTCTTTGATGGGACCCCTGACTATGCTGTCTGGATCCAACTCCTCATGGGACAGGAACACCCTGAGGCGCTTCAAGGAAACACTGGCCTGCATGGAAAAAGGATGCAGATTTATACTGTGCTTGTTACATTTAAGTGCTCACTGTTTTGTGCCACATACATATTATGCCATATTATGATACACTCCGAATCCCTCCTTAAATACACTGCACAGTTGCTTGGATAGGCCAACTTTCACTTCCCAACCCACAAGAAAGCTGGGTGATGTAATGAACACCCATCCACCAAACCTGGGACTATTTCACTAGCACAGCACTTATTAACACACAGCAACTGCAAGGTCCCTTCCAGAGGGGGCCACACTTCCCCAGTGGTCATTCTCTAAGCAGGGAAATGTAATCTTTCCACCCAGGGCCTCCTTCTGCACAAAAAACATGTGGTAATGACTGAAGTCTTACTTCTACTATGCTGCTGATGACCATGGGAAGCATGTTCAGTGGAAACCTGAGGATGTTGAATAATGCCAGAGAAACAAAGGCCTTCTGAGCATCCAAGATGTTGGCCTTGTTTACCGTGACATACACAGCAAACGTGGACAGGGCAACCTGAAACCAAGAGCAGAGGCTGCAGTGAGGGACATGTCTGAAAGCCACCAAGTCAAGAGCACACAGTGTGACAACTGGAATCAGACCACAAATCAAAGAGAAAGGAATCTTCTGATAACTTTGCATTCCTGACAACACTTTTTTCAACATAATATTAAAATCTGCTGTTGTAAAAAGTTGATGGCTCCTCTTTAAAAAGAGGTAAATGTTCACTTTCCTTATGTAGCAAAGGTGAAATCACAAATGTCCCAGGCTATTTGTAGTCACACAGCAGAAGTAAAAGAAACAGAAATAGTAGGGAAGTAGAGAAATGATCACTGGTCTTTTTCCTGATCTCTTTCAGTTTTAAGACACTCCTCAAAGTATCAGATATTGAATCAGTAACATATATTGACAGAAAAGTTAGAAGCATCCCAATACTAACCTATTTTATATTTTGTAGAGACTACCAAAATCCTGGATTTCCAAATACAGCCCACTTTATCATGGACAAGAAACTTGAAATGTTATTGCACTACAAAGATGAAACCTTTCCTGTTGTGAACTGTTTCATTTTCATAATGAACAACAGAATTACACTGACCCATTGTTATCATGAATCATAAGCTATAAAAATAATTCCAAAAATCCATACACTTGTTTTTTCAATGTGTTGAATAAATTATAGTAAAATTCAAGGAAACTAAGTAAACCCAGATGTTTGCTTTCACAACTATTCCCTTCATACTGTTTTCTTCCATGATAATACCCTCACACCTCAGTATATCCCAAGATCCAGCAGTTTTTCCCCACAGACTGTCACTTAAAAGAAGAACTCGAGGTAGATAAGCCTCTGGCAACCCCTCTCCTAAAAGACTGGAAATAATGAACTCTCCACCTAAGGCACAGTCTCATCTAAGCACAGAATCCACCAAAGATATCAGTATTTCTGTTAAAAAACCTGACTGCTGTGAAGACATGTGTTGTCCTTGGTGCAGCAGCTGACTCAGCTGTGCCTTGTACAGTAGCTTGTTTGTACAGCCCTTAGTTTGGACAACCCTATCCTGGGGAGAAATCCCTCCCATGGAGAACAAAAACAAGACAGGGTCCAAAGAATAACCTCATGAGCAGCATGTCTGCACTCTTGTGCTACCAGCAGTGAGTCTGAAACACACCCTTATCAGCACACAGAGCAGCAGGGGAGGTACTGCAAACCAGCAGTTCCCTATTTTAAAAACATTGTTTTTAAAAACCCTGGCCTTGGAAACGGGGAGGAGTAGAGGAAATAAAAGTTTTGAATGTCAAAAGTGCTTTCAAGTAGGCACTTGCAATAAATTTTTCATCAAAACATACAAACAAACAAACAAAAAAAAAAAACCCAAAAAACCCCAAAAACCCAGGAAACAAGCTGTTGAAGAGCAGCCTTGCAGTTTGGGTTGTGCCCCAGTGGCAAAGCCCCTGCAGAGCCAGTGCCACACATCCCCTGTGTGCTGGAACAGAGCTGCACATTACACCCATCTGTCTTCTCAGGCTCCACAGAACAGCATTAAGGAGTCCACCTGCAGAGTTTTATTTAGAAATTTCATTTAATAATGTATTTATATTAAGATAATCTCAGACTTCTTTTAGAAAAGCATTCGCTTAAGAATGCAGCTGATGCTCCCTACCCAGGGCATTGCTTCTCTGCCTTTCATCATGCCCTGAGCATAATGTAAACAGTTAAAATGTTTGCAGGGAAGGAATCTGAGACTGGAAAGTACACTTAAACACCTTCAACTAGAACAGCACATATTTTATCCTAATGTAGTCATGGCTTTTAATTGTTTCTGCAGACAAGAGCAATGGCCCCTTGTTCTAATTGGGTCTGAAGCAATTTTGATGTGATCTCACTCTTCTCTCCCTTGTATTAGTTGAAATGTAAGCTAACCACAAACACAGGAAGGATGTTTTGCATATCATGGATTTTTATCTTTTGTTAATTAAGAATTTGAAGCCATCTCAAGCTACACAATGATTTTGTGTATTTTTTGCTCCCATATTGTTCCTACACAGATGCTGGGAGAACCCCAGCCAAAGACACTCCTGGAGCACAACATCCCATTCAGTCAGTAAGGACCTGCTGCTCTCAGAAACACATTGAAAAAAGGGGTCTTTTATTCTCCTAAATCTGACCATATATTTCATCTTAGATTCCTCAAGTACTCTACTAAAAATAGGAGGGGATACAGAGGTTTTTATTTTCCAATACTTTGGCCATTAACTTCTGGAATACATCCAAACTTAGAAGTTACTGAGTTTCAAAGAAAACAGTACTGCCTTTCCATGGAGAAGTGGACCCCTAAGTGTTCAAGGACCCACCACTCTGGAGGGCATTTTAGCTCAACTCATTAAAACACAAAACCAAAAGAAGTCCTCAAGTACTGCCTGGGAAAGCACAATCCCAAAAAAGAGAGAAGACATCTAGATTTGTTTCACTTACCAGAAATGGAGCACAAACCCAAGTGAAGGTGGCCATTGCAGCAAGGTAAGCAGATTTTTTTAGGACTTTGAGTTCCTTCTGTCTGATCTCTAATACCTTCTCTCTAAAGGCTAATTCCCAAGCATAAAGTTTCAGAACTTTAATCCCACTGAGAATTTCATTCATCAGCTTAATTCTGTTGTCTTTGCTCTTCATTTGAGCCACCTAAAAACAACATTGCAAAAAATAATTAACAGAGCACAATACTTGGCAGAACCTCAAATTTCTGAGCTTTGTGTTTTGCAATGGCAAATTTACCTCATTATCATCAAAGGCTTACTAGCTTCCCAAGCAGGAAATCTGAGATACTATCTGAACAAACAAATATGCAGAATTAACAAGACGTTTTAAACCAATTAAAAGAATCCTTCACGTAACTACAAATCCAAACCAAGATCAGAACAAGTGTGGCCCTGGTTTAAGTGTGATTAACCCTGCAAGAAGGAGCCTTGGGACTCAGGTACAATATACAGTTAAAAAATAAGCCAGTGTAAGACATGCAGTTTGCATCTAACCTTTACACCCAACTTGATTTTGCCTCATTTCAGCACTATCAATGGCTTTCTGATGGTGTACTAAGGCAAAAAACTTCCCATTCAGCCATTCTTAAGTTTCCATCCTCCTAAAATATTGTAATGAGGGCAGTGCAAAGCTGCTGTTGAGTCAGCACAGGCAGAATGCACTGGTGCAGCCATCCCAGACCAGTGGCAGCGTGGCTGGGGCAGGCCAGCTATCCCTACTTCTCCCCTGCAGGAACCAAACGCTGGGCTATGTTTTATGAACTTCTAGAGCTAAAAGCTTTCACGTCAATATCTCAAGCTTCCCTGATATTCAGTAAAATCAGCTAGTAGTAAAGTCTGTATCACAACACACATGGTGGGGCTGTTGGAAGTAGTTTTAGAGCGGTAGAACTGATCCCCACTAGATAAAATCAACAAGGGATCAAAAACAGCCAAGAATTAAGACTTCATCTCTCCAGGAAACAAAACAAAACAAAACACAAAAAAAGAACAAGCCACACATCCAGGAAACATGAAATTTCACTCATGGCCATGAGCTGGGTCTTCACTCCTGCAGGTTTTACATCACGTACAGATAAGCGTACACAATACCTCTGACCTTTCTTCCCCTTCCCTTTTTTTAAGGGATAGACAGAGGGATGGGAAAAAAATAAAAGGAAAAAGGAAAAACCTCCCGAGACAAGTCAAAGAACAGATGTTTGCTAAAAGCACTACAGAGAGGTGCTAACCTGATAGGTTTTTGTCTTCATTGCCATCACTGCGTTTATTGGAACCAGAAGGACCATGACAGCCACCCCTGCCAGCACGGAAGGACCTAAAGTCTGAAGAGTACATAACTGTAAGCATTTATTTAAACTAATTTATTTTTAATCTTGTCTCAAACCACTGCATACATTACAGAACATCATTCCAAAACAGGTTTTCAGCTTGGGAGAAGGATCAAGCAGGGGCTTAGGTTAATATCTATATACTTGGACTTTTGAAGCATATATATAGCCCCCACAGAGAAGTACATATAGATCAACCTCTCTCCAAATATATCTCTATATACACACACAAATATGTTGTAACACTTTACACTTCTTGCTGATTTGTCTGTTCTTCTGAAGAAGAGTCAGCCCAGTGCTGTGTGAACTAGAAACAGCAAACACCTCATATGGTTACTCTGAGCAGAGAGCCAAGCCCACTTTTATTTAAATCGAGGGACAGGTGAGAGTCTCTGAGTGCTGCAGTCCCCCCCAAAACACCAATTCCCCTCTGCATCCTCCCCATATGAACTCGGATGTGCAAATTCAGAACCTCCCACCTTCCTTCCTGACAGCAGTGACTAAAGCAGCTCTGAATGGCTTCTTAATAAAGAGCACTTTCCCCTCACTGCTGCAAACCCTCCAGTGGTCACAGGTGTGTGAGTCACAGAACCATGGAAGCAGCACATTGCCAAAGACAAACCAGGAAACAACTCACCCTCCACAGTAAGTACAGTGCCAGTATCACCTGGAAAGGGGCAGACCAAATCATGTTTATATAGGTAGCCAAGTCCATGAATCTCTGAGCATCCACAGACATCAGATTCACAATCTCACCCACAGTAGAAGTCTTCCTAGCAGAATTTGTGATAACAAGTGCCTACACGGAGGTAAAAACCCAAAAAACAGTTAAAACAATATGAGGACAAACTTAAGTCATTTGCATTTTCTCCACAGAATTCAAGTGCTTACAGTGCTTTTTTAAATTACAAGCAATCATTTTCCTCCTTCGTATTCTGTTTACCCTATATGTCCTGCAAAATGCAAGTTGTATAGTTTGAATCAATCAGCTGGGTTTAAGCTAATATAGAATTAAAGTCACTAAGCAAACATCTGGGTTAGGGCTGGTGGTTTTATTGCCTGGAGGTATCATTTACTTAGTTTCTTACATGGTTTTGTTTTAGTGTAAGAAGTGGAATCTTCATTTCTTGTGACACATTTTTCTCACACAGAACTATCAGTCCACAGCTTTCTAAAATGTTCCAGCTTATTCTAAGATGGCACTGCTGGTAAATCCCAAACAAAGCTGTAAATTTAGATGCATGTTTAATTTCTGCACCAACTGAAGCACTGCACACTCCAAGTCTAAATGAGGAAAGTTTTCTTACTTGGCAGTGAGAAGCATGTTAAGTAGCAAAACAGAAAACTGCCCTGGCTTAAAGGCTTATAAAAGCCTTTATGAATCAGACGTGCTCTTATTTCTATTAAGTTAGGAATCAGCATACCAGGGTCTTCTACCCTATTATTACAACTTAAGAGATGCATTCTCACAGTCACAGATATTGCATATTTGTAGTCACAGTATTGCTACACACTTAAAGAAACACCTACCTTTCGATAAATTACACCAACAATGGCTGTTTTGAGCCTCATTCCAGTTACAAAGCAAATGTGAAAATACTGGTGAAGAATCAGCGTCTGAAGACAGGCACAAACAAAGAGCAGCACTGTATAAAAGTAGCCTTGCCAGTTTGGGGCAGATTTGTTATTTACAAAGTTGAGCAGCAATCTGTGGAGACAGAAATGAGTTGTCTTGATAGATGGAAAACAAATGTCATGGTTGCAGCCTTAGGTTATCCCAAACATTGTACAGTCATGCAAGCACCTGAAGTATCAAACTGAGATAATAAAACACTTAAGCAAACTTCTTAGAAACTGGAGATTATTTTGTATGAGCATGCATCACTCCCTCCTTGACATACCAGTCTGAAACCTGAAGTAACACATAGCTTACACATATAGCATTCTCTTGGAGCTACACTGAAAAGTCTCATATTCCCTCCAGCTGAAATACAACCACTTGCAGTTCCTTTTACTTCTTAGCTCACAGCAATAAAACCCCTCCCAGCCCCTCAGCTCTCTGTGGCATCACATACTCTGATGTGTAGGCACAGAATAAATACAGGTTAGAACTAAGTAAACTCTCCTGCTATTGCTGATTATGTTCCTGCCCTGTCTTCCCGATGTTAAAAAGAAAAAAAAAGTCAAACATTTATTGCAAGATGTTGTAATTTGAAAACCAATGCTTGAAATCATGCTTGTCCATGGTCTCTCCCTTATATGACATCTCTTCCTCATTGCATCAGCTGAAGGCAAAGCAGCTTGAGGAGTGAAATACCAGCATGTTTTAAATCCCATTCACATACTTTTAATACAATAATAAAGTATATAAGTCTTACTTCAGAATTTGCGGGCCTGCAAACATCAAGAGATCATGTGCAGCTTTAAAAAGGAAGCTCATGAGAAAATATGGTCCAAAGGTTTTGTATAACACCTTGAATAAAGATGCTTCAGAGCTCTTCTGAGATGGTTTAATAATCAAAGCTTCAACCTCCTCTGTCACATCACCATTTGAGTCGCCTGATTTTTGCTGCTTTTTGGGCACATATAACATATCTAGTGGTTGCCTGAAAGAAAGATTAGGTAGAGAATGTAGCTTTTATTCAAGCATAAAGCCAACTGGAAAAATGTACACTACACAAATGAGATGTAAATGAGTTGCTTACAGTGATTCTTAACAGTTTAACTGAGTTTTACCATCAAACATTTTTCATCATACAACATAACTACATTACTGGCTGTTCACAAATGGCTTTCTTCGCTTGATAGGCAACATTCCTGTAAATCTCTCCCTTAAGTCTGCCCTTAGGGAATGAGGAAAAGGGCTGTAACTCATAAGCTTAAAGAGCAGAGGACATTATTATTCTAAAGCCCAGCATGCTGAACTTTCATCATAATCAATGCTTCACTGTACCACCAGAGTTAAAAGACTGAAGTCAGGTTTCTGCCAAGACATCCCCAATGGACTGAACACATTCTTTTCCTACATCTGGCTTATGCTAAACTACATGCTCTGAACTTCTGAGGACAAGCTGTATGTAAAACACATTGTGTAAGCAAGCACACAATCTTCCTTCAATGAAAAGGTGCCCCTGTTTGCTGCAGCCAAGGATGATGAAAGTAGAATGGAGACTGCAGGCAAGCAGTCTTTCTAATTTTAGTCATCTGGCTTAGATGCTCAGACTCCCTATATAGTCAAAAGAAAGGAATACGCTGCTCACTTTTATGCCCTGAATTACCCTCCCGAGGCTTTGCCAACTACAGAGGGAGCCCAAGCTCCTAAATCACACAACAGAAGTTTGTGTCCAAACATTCCCTACCCAGGGAAAAGAAAACCACACATCAAAAGTCACAGTAATAAGTTTTGGATCATGAAAGACTAAGGGAAGGTCAATGCAGCTCCTCATAAATAAGAAACACAATGCCCTAGTTGGTTCCTGCTCTCTGCACTCCAGGACAAACACAGGCCTTACAAAAACAGGTTTGGTAACAAATAACACCTCTAAGCAGAGGCTGAGTCACTTGAGTTTTTAAACCTCTGTATCTTGGCAGAACTGAAAGCCAGGATAACTGAACTTACCTCTTGGTCTTTGACCACTCCTTTGCCCAGTTTCTAGCCAAACCTGGCACTATTTCCTCTGATTTGTCTTCTTTATTTAATGACCACAAATCCTTGGCTTCCAAAGGGTTCCGATATCCCTGAATCATCAACCTGTATTAGAAGGAAGCAGCAATATAAATTTAAGAACACTAGAAATGTTTGTGTACATATAGATACATAGCTACAGCTGCATCCAGCCCCAAAACAGAGCCAGCTCTCCACAAAGATGCAAGCAAGCATGAGTGCCTGCAGCAACACAGGTCCAGATGCTAAAACATACATCCTCCTGTCTTTACTGGGAGAACTGTACATCTAAGGATCCAGGATATGCCACTGAATTCAAATTCCAGGGAAAATAAAAGAAAGGATGAAGTGATCTCATTTGAAAATCAGCCAGACAATTAATATTCCCATGCCTAGCAAGTTTCAAAATCTTTATTAGCCTTTAATTTCACAAAGCAATTCCTTTCATCTAGCTTTCTGTTGGAACTCTGGCCAAGTACCAGCCACAACAATACACCACTATTATTTTACATGCTTCTGTGTTTTAACTCATAAATCATGCAGCATAAGTAAAATTAAGTTAACAGGAAAAAAAGAGCCTATTGGACAAAAAGAGGTAATAGTTTCCAATGTCTTAGTTTCTAAATACAGCAATTTCCCCTTTCTTCTATTTCTCAAAAAATATTTTTTATTATATTTCTTCATCAAACATATTAAATATAAACTGGCAAAATTTAAAATTACAAAGACCCTACAAAGGAAATTAAAAAAAAATTAATCAAGTTTTTTTTTTTTTTTTATTAATTTAAGCTACCTACAAAACAACCAACCAACACAACCCAAATTATTGTTGCATGATTGTTGCTAATTTAACTCTGAAAGTAGGATCCTGAAGTGCCATGTAACTTGAACTGGTGCTTTATGCAACAGCTTACCCAGTGATCCACCAGAAGGTGATTCTGGAGAGGAAAGAAGAACTGAACTCTGGACATGGATTCTACAGGAGAGAAAAAGAAATCAATCGACACACAAAATGACTGCAGGGCCAAAAGAAACAAGCAAAGCAGAAAAGATGTGTGTGAAATTCCTTTAGTTTGCAATATTTTTTCACATTACTAAAACTTGCCGTTTACGCTGCTGAGAGCTTGTTCAGCAGCCTGTCAGCAGGCTCTACCCCTGGGACACAGGAATAGCAGTGCTCCATACCAACAACACAACAAACAGCTGAAGGAATTTCAGAGGCCAGGGGAGGCCAGACTGTCTCCAGATGTCATGTGCAGTGCCCATGTCAATGCAAGGTATGCTACCATATGAGGGCACAAATATGTTAATTAGGTAGTTAATCAAGAATGAAAAACTCAGTTCTCCTGTTCTAGCAGTCAAGTGATGGGACTCCACTGATACAGATGCACAAATGAAAAAAAAATGCCTAACTCCATAAAAGATCCCAGAACACCCCTTAGGAGCCCTGCATCTCATTCTTCAGATATGTACGGGAAACTAAAGTATCAATACACTCCTAATCTGGCTGGGTTCAAAGAGCACAAAGAAGGGCTGGGAGAATTTCAAAGGTATGAAAAGTTCATTTACTGGCAGAATTTCCATGGACATGTCTCTCTTCCCTCTTTCATAGCCCTGAACAGCATCTAAAGAATGCTAAAACCACTCCTTAGGCACAACAAAACACTGGTTTTACCATTAACCATAACTGAAGCAACTCACATGGTCCATCTACAAAAGTCACCAAATACCATTAAAGTACTGCAATTAAAACAGCCAGAGCCAAGTGTTTCAAACATTTCCCATTTTTTGCTCATGTTTGTGCAGCCTGGCTTCTCCTGCACTGTGTTACATTCAGCTACACAAAACAGAGTCTTGTACTTTCTTTTTCTCAAATAACTTTTTCTGCAACCTTTACAGGGAACAGTAGAGTATTTATCAGACAGATGCTTTTGTTTTTTGAAAGAGAATGAGAGTTTCACATTTCTAAAGTACCCAAACACTTGCAGGAAAATGATTGTGAACAAATCCAACACCAACAATTAGTGAATAAACAGAAGTTTTTTAAGTCAGAGAAGGGAAGAAGGCAAAACTTTCAGTATTCAGCCACTCCTGCTTTTCTGACAGACTTCCTGCAATAACTGAACTTCAGCAAACAAGGGAATACTTTCAACTGCATCAAAATGTAAAAATATTCTGAATTTTACATAAAATGCTGTATTGCTTTTTTCCTTTATAGATTTTTTAATCTACTTGCTGGTGGAAACTCTAAATTTAAGAGCCCACTATCCTGTACTACCAAAAACTGGACTTGGTTTGCATAAAGCCCAAGTTTAAAACATTAGAACATGTTAGATTACTTTTAAAATACTACTGCTTTTGAGAAAATTAAATAGTTACCACACAAATAATTAATAATCCTACTGACTTTCATGCCAGATAGAATGAAAACAAGTTTTAACAAGTCTGGATTTATGTAATGTAAACAAGATACAAAACACATTGCCTGACTTCTTTATACATCAGCATCTACATCTCAGAAATTTCACTGCAGTTTTCTGGCTTAAGTAAACACACACTAAAATTGTACTTAAGGCTTACAGACATTTCTGGTTTGGAAATATTTGGCAAAAGGGAATAAAGCAGAATTTGAGGCTGACTAACATGACTTCTTTGCTCTTTTCCCCAACAAAATAGAAAGTTAAAATTTTAAGTCTGCCCTGTTTCCTGAAGACATTCTAAATTCCTAGAAATACTCAGAAAAACAAACCATTGTGGTGTTAAAGCACCTTGCAATTATTACAACCATGATCAAAGAAGAAAAGGCTTCCTTACACCCACAGTATCCTGTCAAACACATTTAACCCCTGAAAGGGATGAAAAGAACCAAAAGATGAAGAGGATCCAAAGGCTGAGCAAGATGTTCCTCCTGCCAGGGACACCCAGCCTGCTGTGGCCCTGCAGAGCAGCCCTGGCTCCAAGGGACTGCTGCAGAAGGTAACTGTGGCATTCAGGAAGTGCAAGTGGTCATGGACCCTTCCCACAGTTACAGTATTTATTACCCTTCTCACACATTTCACCCCTTCCTTCACCAGTCAGTGTCACTTAACTGCCATCAAACCAGAACCAGACCTTGCACAAAACCGAATTCCTAAACTCAGCCCATCCAAACTCTGGGCAGTGACCAGGGTCACCCCCCCATGACTCACAACATCTACCCCAGAGGTGGGGCAAGGATGAGCCAGCACCTCCTGGGTGCCTTAGATCCATGCCATACAGCTGGCACATGTAATTAAGAACAGATGCAAAAAAAGATCATGTCTAGGAAAAATTTAGTATCTACATACAAACCACCTTCTAACATTAGCTGCTCTTGCATCTGAGCTGGTTAAATCTTTACTTGACACTAGAGTGATAAAAACAGAAATCAAACACAACTGCCCAGGCTCAAAAGCTTTCCAGGTCTACATTCTTTCCCATGTTCAAATGAAAGTGAATCTGCCTACTGATGATATCAGATAACCAGGAGCACAGCATTTCAAATCACTATTTCCCAGTGACTGCCAGCAGCACTACTGAATAGAAATACATATAACCTATCCTTCAGGAATGCTATCCAGCAATTAAATACAAATACAACGAAATACAATGAAAGCAACAGTACTTTTGTGCTCTTTCTTACATATAGCCCCTCCCTTCCCCCAGTTTTGCATATTATGGGCTTTTGCATCACCAAATAAAAAGCAAATTTTAATTATTTGTCATCTGGGAGACTCTGGCCCTGTAGCTCATTACACAGATTATTGTACATATGATACTCGACACTGTATAGACTCACTCACAGGATCATTTACTGTTTCAGAAAACAAAGGTGGTTGCTCTGGAAAACAACATAGGATGAGCTCTACTAACACCAGGACGAAGTAGATGCAGAAGGTAACATAACGAAATGCATGAGCACCCTGCAAAGGAAGGCAATATTCCAATTAGAAAGCTTGAGGAATTTATTTTCAATAAAGTGCTATTATTAAAGAGAAAACAGCTCCTTACTGTAAATTCTGTTAACTAAGTGCTCACCCCCATGCAAATTAAAGTCAATGTCTATTCTGGTAAAGGGAAGGTAATGAGAGGGGAGAGGATGTGAAAGACACATTTATTTTTATTCAGTCACTGCCATTAAAATACAAGCATGAATTTCTTGTGCAAAAAGTGCTCTTTAACACATACATGGCTTGTGCCAACACAGCCCCAGTCTGAAGTCAGTGTATTCCTTACCACAGCAAGACACTTATGCACTGGGTAGCAAGGAGTATTGAAAGCAAAATTTTCAATTAGGAGGCACACATAAGATTCAGAGGAGCAGAATTTACATTACACTTTGTTCCATTGTGTGGAAAATTCAGAGGTTCTTTCAGTTTTTTTAGACTGAGACTAGGCATAACACATAAGCCACAGAAATCAAAGCACAGGTATAGATACACACAGCCCCAGTAAAATCCCATTTCCAAGCTGAAGACAAAAGTTGGCTGAAAATTCTCAAAATTGCCAATGCAGCTTAAAGGTTTCAAGAAATAAAAGTGCCATTTTCAGGCAGCTCCACGATTAGTTTGATACTTGAGATGGTCTTACTAAAGGGCAAATTGGCATAAAAATATTTCAATTTGATTTTGTCCAAGCAGGTGAGATCACACCAGCACTGAACACAGTGTTTCAGGAAATCCACTGCACAGTCAACAGGAAGATGTCAAACTCCCAGCCAGAGCAGCTTGATATCAAAGATTTCAGAGAACTGGAGTGTACTCGAGCAGACACATCCGCTTTCTCCAACAGCCAACCCAATTTTCTTGGCAACTGTTGCTACAGTTAAAATCACTATGAATTTCATGAGCATTTCAAAACAGAAGGCATTAATTCTTGCTTCCTTTGCTGTTACAGCACAAGGAACGAAGGTACACTAAATGAATCATTAATTGATTTGACTGGCATAATTACTAAGCAACTACTCTATCACTGCAGCATTTGTGATTATTTTCAACTGAATGGGGCTGAAAATCACTTACCATATTTAAGGCATGTTTTATTTTGGATATAAAAATCACTGTGGCACATAACAATGAGATGAACCAGAAAATAGTCATTACACCTGAAGACTGGACTCCTTTTATTCTTTCATACTGTATTAAAAATGTGGCCAGCAACTGTAGATAAATAAGACGAAAACATATTCACAAATTAAGTTTCACAATATGTTATGCACATGTAAAAGGTGGTGTGCTCAAGTCTACTTATTTAACATTTCTAATCCAGTATCTCCAAGACCTTCTAAACCCCTAAAATTTTAAGTGTAATTCAAAAATACATTTAAATAGGAAATTCTCTTTATCTGTAACAATAAGGAGTGGACAAAAAATGAAAAAGGAATATGCATTACATAGAAATAAACAATCACATACACGAAAGTACTGTCAAAAGCTGTCAACCATTACTTATTTTCTTTACTGGTTCTATATCCCAAATCAACATGGAATTACATCATTTCCTGACCAGTTCTATTTAAAATAAATAGATTTCTTTCCCTACAAGCCACAATACCAAACAATACTGGCCAAGTATTAGTCTGTTTCTGTATTTTGGGTGTTTTCAGAGTCCTTTAGGAAGCTGGTACCTCTCACTGATCTACTCCAACATGCATTTTCAATCAGCCTGACAAAAGCTCGACAGCTGCGTTATTAAATGACCACAAACGACCTAATAGCTCTTGCATTTGTCAGTTTGTTGAGGGCTGTTTGGGGTTTTTGTTCATTGTTGTTGGGGCTGTGGTGTCCCCTTGAGGATCATGTTTAATCACTACGGTTCCAGCGCCTCGATAAACTTCAGGCAACTGACAATAAATGAACAGCAAGGCATCTTCTTTGAAATGCAGGTTGCAGGGATACTGGTGTGAAAGCAGAAAACCCCAACACATCTAGGTCAAAGGAGGTAGCTGGGGACACCTGTGTGACTTGTGGCTTTCAAGACTTTCCACTGTGCCATCAAGTGTAACAAAGATAACAGACACTCAAGAATCTCATTATTCAATCTTCCCCCAAGCTCACTTGTTTATATTATCTAGGTTGAATCAGCCCTCTTGAGTTGCTTCCTCTACCCCATGCCTACACCAAACTATTAAAAGGATGCTAGCACAGGCCTACCAAAATAAAACAACTGAAACTGCCTTGTGTGCTGATCTGCAACACACTGAGCACAGACAGGTGAGAGCCTGCTTTTTCTCATTTTTTATTACAGGAAAGCAGGTTTTTCAGAGTCAATATTTTACAGCTCAACCACAGAGTAAGTCTGCATATACAGGCTGCAGTTTAAGGGATTAGAGCACTGTGAATAGTACCAAGATGGTGTTACTGCTTACAGCTTTGCATGGACAACGGCCATGCTGAAGGACTTACCATTGTTATACCCAATACTGTAGGGCTAACAAGAAAATATGGGGCTCGAAAAATATTTTGACTTCTTTCCCAGAAAGAGTAGAAAAGGTCTGCCCAGCAGACTATCCACAGTATTAAGCCCAAAGCCTGCAATACAAAAAAAAAAAAAAAAAAGTGACTTTAATACATCAATTGACAAAGATAATGCAGCACAGTGTAAAGACAAACACCAGATGTTATGTGTTAGCAGGAGTCATAATCAGATCATATAATTTGGGCAATTCTACCACATGCACAAAAGAAAAGCAATTTGGCTTTTATTACTGAATTCCTACTATAAGATAAAAGTTTACTTTTATCTTACAAAACTTAACTGATTTTTAACACCATGTAATTCAGCCTATTATGTAGCAGAAAGCTGGTCTCCTGAATAACAGATTGCAGAGAAAAAAAATATCTCCAATACACCATGTTATTACAGCCCTTCCTATAACTTTGCACTTATTCTACAGGGAAGAAAAAATCCAAACCCATTAAGTACTTATTTCACAATAGTGAAGTGGAATAGAACACCTGCAACAGATCTAGGAATGTCTATGCTGTGTAACTTAAGAAGCTGACAGGATAATAAATTCTTTTTATGATAGAAATAAGGGCCTTGAGATTAAGTTGCCTTAAAATTGTCTCCTCCAACTGGTCTTGAAAAGGATTTGCATGTTTGTTGCTATGCCAGGGTAAATTTCAGAAAGTCTGATTAAAGGGCAAAGGAAACAGGAAAGGCTGGGAAATCAAACAAAAGCAGAACAAATAAGTTATTCTCGAAGTGTGCACACAGGTCAAGACAGATGCTCAAACCAATACTGTGCTAAAACACAGGTGCCAAGAGACTGCCATTGCCAAGCAGGCTGGTGAGCTCTGATTTCAGGGTCACGTACCGTTTTGGCTTTGTTAAGGTTTGACACTTGGATGTACCCCCTGTCATGACGGCGAAGGTACAGCGAGTACACTGGGAAGCAGAGCCACAGGTAAATGCAAGGAATCCAGACCAGGACTGTGTTCTGAAAGCACGGGGTGAAGTCTGGATCTTCTGTGTGCCATGTCAGATTCCAATCCTGGGGCAACAAAACAGGCTAAGTTACAGAAAAGGCAACACTGAACTTCAGAATTTGAAAATCAGAAATAAGGACCGAGAATAAAAAATCCACAATGCATAGAACCAAGTAAAAGGCTCACCCTTGCAGTCAATTTCCTACTCGACAAGAAGAGAATGTAAATTGACATAATTCAAGGTATTCCAGCTTCTCTCAAGACAATTTTCAAACCCAAGGTAAATCACCATACAATCAAACCAAAACTGATGCTCACAGTAATGAAAACATGATCATTTTTATTGCTGGCACAAGGACTATTCACAATGACAGACTGTTTAGTAGTAGCATGAGCTTTAATACCATATTTACAATTGCTCTGAGCTACGAAAATGTCTTGCAGCCAATTTTACCTTTAAGCCATTGACCTTGCTGAAAAATTATCACATGCAACACTTTCTCTCAAGTGCTGTAGATTTTTGACTCTTCAATAGAATAATGCAATGCACAATACTACAACTGTAGATGGACTGCAATTATTCAACAGCCAAAGCATTGCTCCCAGGCTTCTGCTTAAAAGTCACCGAGCCAAGAGCAGCAGTCCCATGTCCAAAGGCTTTTTGACTATAATAGTGTTAATTTTTCAGTGGCAAAGTATTTTTACAGGCAGTTGCACAGCTTACACTACACAAAACACCAGTACCACTACTGGGACATAATGTCAGTAATCCTACTCATTTATAAAAGCCCGAGCTGGTCACTGAAACAGGTGCCATTATCCACATTTTATAGATGAGGAAACAGAACCAAAAGGAGCTGTAGTGACTGTTCCCTCTATTCCAACATCAAAGCCAAAAGCAGATCCCACTGCCCAGAATCACCACACTTTGATCCTTGTTCCACTGAATAAACAGCTCCAAACACAATTACAAAGAGAACACGGATCTAAAGAGAAATGGAAGTTAAATGTTCCTCCCCCATTTCCCTCAATTTCTATCAGAATCTAGGACTTGATACAACAGACAGCATACACAGGACACTCAGCTGTTATTTTACTCCTCTAGTTCTACAGCATTCTGAAAATTCTTCTCACTTGGTATTATTTTTAATTTTTCATTTTCAGAAAATCTCCGTGCCAATTCAATGGAAATAACACTGGTATAACATAAGAACGCCCAGTTTTGTTTTCTGAGTCTGTGCAGGAGTCACCAGCTGTTGGTGACAAGGCAGTGGCTGTGAGACTCTCTGGGCAAGCCACACGCTTAGGAAGTTCCTGCCTCATAACTCATCAGAAATTACTGCTGAGTCATCCTTACATTTAGCCACCACACAAATGTTTTCGGCTCTCTAAGTCACAGCTACTCCAGCACAACGGCCAAGAATAAGTCTCATGACTCTGCAGAACAGCTTACAATTCACAATTTAAGACAGTTATAAATCAACAGGATGTAATCAGCTTTACAAGAAATAAAGGAAAAAAAGCACTGGCATCTTTTTATTGAGTAAACTTTAGGAGATCTACACACTGTTTACAAAGTTGTGAATTTCTTTTTCTCTGTTTGTAAATGCCTTCTATAAAATGAATCTGGCAAATACCAGCAAGGTCAGAGCAGGTAATGCACGTCACTGCCATGTGGCAAGGTAACAGCAAGGAGTGCTGTATGTATGACTGCTATACATACTGGCTGGAGGATAACCTAAAAATGTGCAACCTTCCGTTTGACTTTCACATTTACAAGTTATCTGGAGGTGTTTGCTTCTGCATAAAAGGCAAGAGTGTACAATGCAATGGTGCTTCAGGGTTCAGAACAGAAAGATGGGACAAATGGGCAATTTTGGGCAAGACTACTGCTACAATTTCACAGCAACATCAGTTCTTTTATATGTTTCCAGGATTTCATCCAGAGGCTGTTGCTGTCAAGTAAAAACATGCTTAGCTCTAAAAACACTTCTCTGCACAAAAGAAATGGCAACACACAGGTGAGACGCAGAAGCCACTTCCCTTTCCCATTCATTCCAGGTGGCAAAAGGCGAGGAATGTGTGAAGAGAGACACAGCAGTATTCTCCAGCTGATTTCCTGGGGGCAATTCCCTCGGGCCGTGTCCACACAAGGCAGTAGCACAGCCAGGACCAGGGCTGCAGAGATGTCTCATGTGCTCACAGAGCCCTCCCCCTCGGTGCACAGGGCTGCCCCACTGACAGCCCAGCAGGCTCTGGAGGTTCCCAGTAACACCAGTCCGAAAGGCACTGGGGCCCCTGGAGTGGGCAGCAGGCAGGCAGGGCTGTGTGCAGGACACCGCAGCTGCAGCTCTCGTCCGAACCGAGCTGGCATCGCCCGCCCTGGACAAAGGCAAGAGGAACTCAACCACTACAAAAGGCAGGCACACCCCAACTTCTGCATGGAGGACACCACAGCTTTAGGAGATTCCACTGCAGCTGGAAAACGTGTCACTCTCATCATGAAACCAGCATGCCTTCACATTTAAATTACAGGTTCAGTTACACAAGCCGAGACTAGTTCTGCCAGTGGAAAGTACATGCTTCTCCTTTGCTTTATATAAAGCCAGTCTTTCAGTTTTGTTTTCCATCACAAACAAAATGCAAAAACACTCACTGAAGCAGACCTTTGTATTTAACAGACATTAATTAGCAAACTATTTTATGACATTTTCATTTTTTCTGACACAAGTTTTAGAAACAGTTTTAGCAAGTTCTACTAAAACATGAAGTTACTCCATTTTTCTCAGCTCAAAGATTAACGATTTTCATCCTGACAGATCAGTTAACTCTTCTACTTTGCAAAGTCACATCAAAGGACAGAGATACAACTACTGAAAGCCTACACAAACTAGCAGCCTCCTGCATTAAGGAAGAGGAGGAAAAAAGGGGGTAAAGTCTATAGCTATTAGACTGTTTAATCTGGAAGCAGCCTTTATTTTAAACTGTGACTTCAGGAACCCTCTGGAGAAGAATCAGTCTGATCCTCGTTCCTTTCTTGATAGATGTTGAGAGAGATACACACTGTAGGCTTAGAGTAGTCCAGAAAAAACATATCTCAGATGTTAAATAGTTTCAGGCTGGTTTTTCTTTTCAAAAATTCCTTAACAATTTTAAAGTTTCCCAGAATAGCAGAGGGGTATTTTTAGCTTTACCTGACCTACTTCTCAGTTTTCATTTCTGTCATCAGCACTATGGTTCAAAAATACCAGTTCACAGCCTTAGTGCCCTGTAGCATGTTTTTTCATATGGCACAAAAAAGCTTCCTACCACACTTGAAATGAAACCCTCTGTCTAAAAGAAGAGCGCAAAAAATGCTTGGCATTCCCCAGAATAAAGTGGATCCATTCACAGGTAAACCACTCTTAACAGTGCATAAAACCTAGGAAAATTAATAACTATATTAATTCCTGTTTAAAACATCAGGAACAGGCAAGATAAAAGCGTTGGCAGTAGAACTGGAAGACAAAGCTGCAACACTAGAGGCCGGTGATTGTGCCTTTGCTGAGGGGAGACTGGCCAAGGACAGCTGCACACCTCCAGTATGCCTAACCTGAGGAGTAATTATTTGATGCTGGCTGCCTCTCCTGGCAGCCAGGAAAGGCTCTCAAGTGAGCAGCCAGGGGTTGCTTGTTCTCACATCAATAATCCCACTTGACCCACAGCACATTTTAAAATTCTCACTGGCAGAAACAGAGACCCAAATTGCTCAGTTTCATGCCTGCTGTGTGCAAGTGTGCTAGAGATGCAGGCTGTCACCACACTGTTAAATCCACCTGCATGAATCAAATTGGGACTGAAAAGTGACTATGCAAAAAATGAAATTACAAAACCACACTGGAATCTTAACATCATGGTCAACATTTCCACCTTCAAATGGCATTTGACACTGACTCTGTACCCACTACTTCACTATTGCCCACAGCAGTACCACCTCCCTTGTAATACCAAGATAAAGTTTCTCAATCTTATCTCCTCAACAGTAAAAAGGACTTTCTGTTTAATGCAATGTTTACATTTAGTTGAGTGAAAGTAATTAGCTCTCTCAAGCACTAACATTGTAATTGCAGCTGACAACTTCCATTATAATAATATCATCACTTTCTCACTGAAATAGGAAGTCTTATAATCTGCCAGCTCTAGAGACGGGATTGAAATATTTCCCAGCGTAGCACCTATAAAACCATGAGCTGACTGAACCATGGTCTCTCTCTCTCAGTGTAGGCTGAAAGCCAATGGCCTCATGGCATCTATCTAGGACAGCAAATTTCCTGCCTCTCCCCAGAGAGGAGATTTGGCAGATCTGGCTGAGCCTACATCTCCAGAGGAGCTGCATCAGTGCACAAGAGGGAGGGGAGTAAGGGAAGTGCAGAACAGGACCTCTCTCTTTAAGGCTGCTTTAAAGGAACTCTGACCCGCTTTAAAAAAAGTCCCTGATACCTGATATGCCATCTTTGTCCTGCCATTCACATCTTGGAGCCAGATCATAAACCTGTGCTGAGGCTCAGGTTTGTCCATGTTAGACCACTTGTCTAAGAGTATGTTTAGAATGGAGCCTAAACAAGCACGATCATGGCACAATCTTCACAGTATCAGATCTGCTTTGCTGTGCTGTTCAGGCTGCAGCACAGGGAGTGACAAGTTGATAATACAAGCAACAGGTATTTGTACAAAAAAAGCACTCCAGAATCCCTACAAAAGTTTTCTAGCCCAGCTTCCCAAAATAGCACATGCAGATTGAGACCTTGGAAAAGGGAAGATACCATACCTCTCTTTCATTTCAAATTCTGAAATCTAAGCTTTATTCTTAAAATATCTAAATGTTGTCAAAGACAAGATTATTAGAGCAAGAGGTGGAAAAATTACAAAATATAATAATCACATAATAAACAAGGGTCCTAATTTTTTTTATCACTTATATAAAGAAGATTTTTTTGGGGGGGGAAACACCAATGTTTCTAGTGACAAGAAAATGTCTGTAATTTATCATAACGTTTTCTATTAGAAATGGTTTTAGTAAGTTATAAATTGTGTTAATGGTTTCTCAACAGTAATTACTTACATAATGCAGATTTGACTTGTTAACACAGGCAAGGAAAAGCCTCCACCTTCCTTAAATCAGGTGTCTGTACCTCCTTGTCCCAAACCCACACGAGTATTTCCTAATGTTTACAAGTTGAGATCCTTCATTACAGACGTTTCTCCCTTTAGAATAAAATAGAAGCAGGTGCTAACAAATTGCCAGAGAAAGGAGCACCTGCAGCTGAAGCATTTACAAGAGCTAAGCTCTGTAATCTAAGAAGCTAAAAGCCACCGAACTATGACTATTTCTTTGTGTCAGAGAAACATATAACAGATCATATTAGCACTTGTAAAATTAAAATTTAGCCTCTCTCTACGGACGCTGCATTTCCATACCCTGCCATATCTGCAAGCACCATGACAAAACATTTGGCCGCTTGACAACAAAATATTTATCACTTCTAGTTTCAGAACCTAAGGGTGGCCTTCACCCTTCTGCAAAGTTTTGCACTGAAATCACTGTTACCTAAAAGGATACAAGAGAAAGACTCCTGCTCTCATCTCCTTGCACCAAACACGGGGCTTCTGCTTAGTAATGCAACAGCCTGTACCTTGAGATGAAATCACTGAGAAGTCTGAACACACCTGGGTAATGCTCTTACCAAGGGACTGGGATGAACTGTATCTGAAGCTACCACAGAGGCAAAGAGGGAGAAAACAGTAATGCAAGGAATTCTGACTCTATTAAAAGTAAGCAAAAGGTCAATACCCGGCAGTAGGCTTTTTAGGGATGTGACCCCGAGTGACTTCAGCCAACCTGGGCTGACCTTCACTCGGTCCGAGTATAGCACAGTGTTTCAATGTAAACTGCACTGTAATTGCATGAAATGGAACAAGCTATGCAGGCATTTTGCTGCATTTTTTCCCTCATTTAACTTTTCTGAGCAATTCTGAATTGCCACCTGTAGAATGACAGGTCATCTGTTCAGACAATCCCCATCAACAACAGATTAATCAGGCTTAATTTCCCTGTATTTCCCTTAAATTGATCTGTTCTGGATCAAGGAATAACAGTTTCATTTCTAATCCAAGTTCAGTTTTTCTAAGCACATTTAGACCCTTGTTCATAAGTGGAAGAAAGCTGACAAAGAAGCCTCTGGCTATCATTGCTAAGAAACACTACAGCCAAGGCATGAGAATCATGCAATCTGCTGTTAATTACAATAAAGCACCATTTTGTGTAAATGTTTCCTTGTTTATCACTCTGCTACTCCTCTGTTTCAAACACACGTATGACCCTCCTGTCAGCAAATATAAGCAGTTTTGTGATCTGCATGCTCTTCAGCAGAGACTAAACTCACAGCTTTTATCAAGCTCACCCAGTACCCTCCCAGAGCACCTCCAGGTCCCTCCCTGGGGAGCTTTGCCACAAACACACTGCAAGAGCAGTAAAGACATATCTCACAGTGCAAAGAGCTGCAGGCTTCCAAGAGACGTGCCAATTTGCTGCCTATCTGATGTGTGACGGCATAAGCCAGAGATCTTCAGAACAAGAAACTGCTCCTTACATAACAAGACTGGTTTTTCGTCAGAAGTTCAGTAGTCTATTTTGGTAAAACTACCAGTGTCCTCATAAATAACATAAGCACAGCAGCTGTTTATGTCACACAGTATCACTTCACAAATGTCAGTTAATAACTGCAATGCATTAAAGAATATTAATGCATTTTTTTCTTAATAAAATTCTATCAAGCTACATTATGGATCTCTCCGACTACAACAATGCCAGCCAAGTACAAAACATAAGAAACAAACACTACGAAAATACGTTTTGGACAAACACTAAGAAAATACATTTATCTAGGCAGACAAACATGCCCGAAAGCCTCGACAGAATTCGACACAATGGCAAAGGAAGCGAAGCCCACTCCCTCCAAGCTGGTCCTTAGATTTTGTGTGGCCCTGTCTCACCTTCCTTCACTCACCCACTCTGTTCTCCTTTGGTAGCTTGTTTTCACACAAAGAAGTGCTACACCTAGCACAGCGTGTGGATACCACTTCTTTACTAGCACTGAAGAGGCTTCACAAAAGCTTTCTGAACAGGGAAGAAACAGGCCAGGGTTTAACATAGCCAGAGATACAGCTTGGATCATTACAGGACTCTAGTTTTCAAAAGGAAACACAGAAGCTGAAAACTTGCTTTTCTCCTAGAAGTGAATGCAATTACTTGCTTTCAATCATTTCTCAAGAAGGAAAAGTCCAACTAGAAAACTGTGGAAAAAAATTCTGCTAAATCTCCACTGAAATAAAGAACTTCTATCTAAATTAATTTTTAAAAACACAGTGTCTGCCTGTGAACAACGTGACAGAACTTATATAAATATAAACCATTTATCTCACATTCCCTTAAGTATAAGCAAGAACCTCAAAAGCTTCAGATGCATATTTCCCACTTCTTTTTCATAAAACCCTATGAGAGCTTTGAAATTTCAGTGTCACAAAAACTGTTAACCGCTTCCTTTAGTAATTTCAAAACTGAGAAGGCTTTTCTAAACATGATACTGCAGAGTTTACAAGCTCTGAAAAAAAAAAAAAATTAAACCAAGATTGCATTCAAATAAAACCCAGGAGATTATTTCAAAATGCAGCATATGGATTGAGACCACCAACTGTGGTGATATCTGTGCAGATGCAAACATCTCCAGGCAGGCAGGTCAGGAGGCCAAAGTGAGTTCTACATCTGCTGTGACACTTATCCTGCTTACCTGGACCCACAGTGCTCCTCACCCTGCTTCACCTCGGTGTTTTTGTGTGCTGCTATTGAAACAAGGTACACTGTGCTCAGACAGCAGTGATATTCTAGGCAAAGCTACTGCAGCGTGTCAGGTCACAACAAAGTTTTACAGCTTGAACAGCACCTTAAATGCACTGAACTGGAAGGCAAGTAGTGCAAAACATTACCCCAAGTCCACCATGAGTTTTCAAGCTTTTATTGTCTTCAACAGCCATCAGTAAATAGTTACTTCATCTTGCACAGCTGTACCTTTCTTTATATTGTGGATGGAATATTCATTCCAAGACACTCAGTGATGCTCGAGCAAGCAAGGATTAACAGTACTTGTCTAAAAAGGGAGTCAATTTCAAAGGAACCAAGACGCAGTAAAGTACTATAAACAAACAATATGCAGTAAAATCTGACTGCAGTGAAGTTAACACACTGAGTAGGGGCACAGAGGTTAGACAGTGAGAAAGAAAAAAAAAAAGAGTGAGTGAAGAAGATGGCAATCTTCCTTGGGTTCCTGACCTTCCAGAGTAAGTGTTAAATAAAACCAATCTGTTTAATTCTCAGACAAGAACTTTCAACAATAACATTCCTTGGGTGTGTAAACAAGAAAAATCCTGGCCAGCAAAGCCTAAGAAGATTAACATACAGTTTTAAGGGTCCATTAGGTCCTTTCAGCCACAGTCTCCCCCAACAATTAAAAACTGAGTTGCCCACAACCTTTGACAGAAAATACATCATCTCCTTGAAGCAGAGTTTGCCAGAAAACCTTCTGCTCCACTAACAAGGCTCCAGGACCAACCAAAATAGCTGACGCAGCCACCACAAGAATGCAGGAACACGTGTCACTGTGTATCCCTATCACCCAGCTCCGAGAAGCACAAGAGCACAGTCCAGAAGCCAGGAGGAACAGCAGCCCAACCACGTATCTATGGACATATCTAAAAGCCCAGTAAACACCGCATATACAGACACAATTTCTGAAAATCCACTACTACTTCAGCTTTAAATAGCAGCAGTGATAGAAACATCAGAAAAAGCAGCAGCCAGAGCACCCAGAAGCACCCAATCAGGCATTTCTATTCTCCCCCGCTGGGAATGATGCAACAACAAAGTGGAAACAGAAGGTTACTTATAAAGACAAGTTCAGCATGAAGATTTTTCCAGGCGCATCTAACCCTCACTCAAATGCACAATTATTCTTCTGCAGGATCAGAAGAACCCAAAAATCAAACAACCACACCCACAGGATCTTTAGCTGGAAGAAATGAAAGGCAGAGTCCAACGTGATTTGGAGAAGGACGACAAATCCCAAAACAATGGGAATCAATGCAACTAGTGGGAAAAATGTATGGAGTAGTTTTTACAAAAATATCAGAAATGGCTGTAATACACAAGAACAGTTTTCCTAATAAAAGAATCTGATACTAGAAATCCTGTATGAACTAATTGCTTCCAACATTCTATGTGCAGTTCTTGTGTCTACCTGATGTTACAATTCCATAGCACCAAGAATGAGCTGGCAGCTCTTTTTCACAAACCTACTACTCTCTCAAGTCAGTTTTTCCATAAACTCATTCTGAAACACGTATTCTCTTAAGGCTTTCAAACGAAAAGTCTGATTCTAAGGAAGAGAAAAAAATATGCATAATGATACTTCATAATTTAGCCAGTTCTCAAAAACCTGAGAAATAGCAGAAAAGAGCTATTAGTATAAGCAACATAAAAGCAAATTTGCAGATACACTTTTAATCAACTGGGAAAACTAATGGTCTTAGTCTTGATGATTTTAAAAGTATCTACTCAGTAATATCCTAATGGTTCTTGAGATAAACTGCACATTGGTATTTATTGAGACATCTGATTCTATTTTATTTTTTCACTAGTAAGGCAGCTCATTAGCTCTAAACTATTTGGCAAACATCTGATGCTACACAAGTACTTCCTTTCCCTATGATGACTTCAGTAGCTCTCACTCCACATTTATTTTCCTAACTTCCAGCTCTTCCTTTCCTCCACACAGTCTCCTTCTACGTACAACCAGTATGCTGCTGAGATGAGTTTCCACTCCGGTCCTGCTCTCCCGGGTGCTCGCTGCTGCCAGGAGCCGCGTTCCCCTCACACGAACCCGTGTCTCGGCTGAGCAAGACCCCGCATCGCTCACCTGCGCGCAGCTGCCTTTCACTTCACGCACAGCACCCGCGCTCACCACTCTTCGTTAAGGAAGAGCGAAAACACCGCTGCACAAACATGCGATAAAGCTGCAGAAAGCGCGTCCGTGGCCTCCTTCGGAGCGGGCACGGCTCTCGAGTGACGGCGGCCGTCAGACACCGTTCCTGTTGTTACCGCTCGGCCCCGAGGAACGCAGCGAGCGGCCGGACGCGTGGGCAGGGACCTGCTCAGCCGCTCGGGAGCTTCTTCCCAGTGCCCCGGGCAGTCATTCCCCCGCCAGTTCCCCTCTCCAAGCATCTCCCTGCCGGAAGCCCCGCACACGAGGCGCGCCGGCGCCCGCTCCGCGACCCGCCCGTGGGGACACCGCGCCCCGGCGGAGACCACGAGCCCAGGCAGGGCAGGGCCCGGCCCCTCCGCCGGCCCGCCGCCGCTCCCGCACGGCTGGGGAGCATCGCGGCCGCCGCGCTCTGCCCGGGCGAGCGCCTGCACCGCAGGCTCCCGCTACCCTCCTCGGCCTCCGTGCCCGCCCCAGCCCCACCCGGCTCCCCGCCATCCGTCCGCGCCAACACCGGCAGCCGCCGCCGAGCCCAGCCCCCGCAGCCCCGTCCCGCCGCTCACCCAGAAGGGCTCGGAAGCGTCCGCGCTGCAGAAGCTCTCGATCCCCATGGAGGGCGGCGAGGCGACCGCGGGCACCCGCGGCAGCGCTTCCCCGTCCACAGCTCTCCGGCCCCAGCGGCGGCGGGCGGGGCCGGGCGGGCAGCGCCAGCTCGGAGCCCCGATTGGCTCCGCGTCACGGGGATGCCGAGCCCGGCGCCGCCGCCGCCCGCGCTGCGCAGCCCCGCCTCGGCGGGGCGGGGGCGGCCGGAGCGCCGCGTGCGGGCACCCGCGGCGGCCCGGGAGCCGCGGCCGGAGCCCGACGCGTGCCTTTGTTAGCGCCGGAGTGGCCCGCGCCCCGGCAGCGTACCCGGGGCGGAATCGCTCCGCAGGCGCACCCGCCTGCTCGGGGCAGCTGCCCCAGCAACGCCAAGGTCCTGCGCCTCGCACCCGCACCGCACCTGCCCGCCGGGCTGGACCGGAGCCAGCAGTGGGCATGACGGCATCTCCCTGTGCGTGGCCCTGCTCCGGCCGCAGGGAACAGGGTCCCCGTGTATCCCCCGAGGAGAGGCACCGCAGTGCCCTGCGAGCCGGGCCCCGCGGGACTGAGCCAAGGCGGGGTCCTAGGGGAAGGCCCCAGAAAAAGCCTAAGCTCACCTTCAAATAGCTCAGTTCTCAGCGCTAACCAGTTGTACTGGTTTCAATGCCCTAAACTAGTTCAAGTTGACTAGCACGAACAGAACCAAAACAACTTCATCCACAACCAGGTTTGCATCAAAATATGTAGAGCTAACTGCACAGCCCTGTGGTTGCATTGGGTTGTGTCTCACGGTGCACATCCTATTTGAAATGCACCAGTTAAATCCACAGTCAGCTCGCCTGACTACTGTACCAGAATAGACCAGCTGGAGTATGGAGTACATATGTAGGAATGGCATCGCATGCTGCAGGAAATAGCAGGGCGGTTACATAGTACTCTACAGTAACATCTGAAATGTTTAATCACACGAACCTCAATTTAAAATGCTCTTGTCCATACAGGGCAATTATGGTAACAGACAAAGTTGTTAAAAAGAGACAGGTCTTGTTTGTTTAACCTCTAACTCGAAAGCAGGCGTCACAGATACAAAAAAAATGTATCACAGACTGCTTCTTTATTCACCTGCGCGTTCAGAGCTGCAGTTTCAGAGCTGTGCTAGTGGTGGCCAGATTGTCCATCCGACTGCAGTATTTCAGGTCTGTCCCCAGAGATCCCACATTCTCAGGGTGTCAGGTCCAAGAGCAGCAGCAGCTGGGTCCAGCCCAACCCAGCTCCCATCAGCACTGATGAATGGAGCAGAATCATCACAGAAAGATCAAACCACACACATTGGGGGTCAGAAGTTCTACAAGCTTGTCAGTTTAACCCATACCTTAATTCATATCATGTTAAAATCTTTACAGCATTGCAAGAGAACAGCTAAATGTTCAAGTATGAGTCCCTTTATTTTCATATGCAAAAGACAGTAAATAAGCATGAAGTGAGGAGTGTTTAGAAAGACACATTTTTAACCACGTTTTTCTCAAGGTATTACTGTAAGCTTAAAGAGTAGCAAAATTTAAGTTCTACATTCCAAATACTTTTCTTTCAGCCTCAGACTCAACCATCATGCTCCATGTCAATGTTTGTCCTCAAATAATGATTCTTGGATTTCCACCTCAAACTAGTTCTTTTCCAATTAATTCTATTTCCTTGTAAACCAAAGCACTGTCAAAATACAGAGTAAAGAATGTGAGAGGAAGCAAAAGTTCAGAAGAAAAATGTAACAGATTCAAAATATTTATTGTGGAGGAGAAAACCCAGAGCTGACACAAAGCCAAACTTGCAGAGATACAGAACCAAGGTCTCAGAGAACCAGAAAGTCACTGAACATGGATTTCACAAACCATTGTTGTAACAGCATCTTCTAAAACACAGATTAATACAAGAAATAGAATTCTTGTTTAAAAAGGAGATTCCCTTATGAACAGAAAATAGAACCACACAAAATTCTATATGAACTTTTTTTTCTAGGATACAAATTGAAGTAATGTGGAAAACTGCAACAATTTATCAACGGGAAATCAGGTGTCACAAGGTCATAGAGAAGTTTGAAGGATGCAGAGAAACATGTTTAGACTATGAAAATGCCATAACGTTTAACATAAGCAGCTGTTTGTCCCTGGAGTCGCCCTGGGGATCCGGGCAGTGGGCTCAGGGTGGCCAGGGGAAAGCACTGCTCTGACTCACCGACAGCGACTGCTGCACTAAGGAAACTCATGGACTTCACCGTCACTTCTGATTCTCCTAAATTGTATTTATTGGCCCCTACCAGAGATGATTCGGAAGACTGTCATATAAATATTTGCTTTGAGAGGAAATGTAAAAAACAAACGAACCAAAACAATCCTAACAATCTCTCCAACCCCCACGCCTAAGTCTTGTCTTAGGCTTTACTGCCTAAGACAACTCACATTCTCCTTCAAGCCCCAGCAGGCCGCTCCATCTAGACAATAGCAAATCCAGTTTGTTCACCCACACTGGCTGCATTTCCTTTGGGAAATACTTAATGCATTGTCAAAATAAACACTCTTGACTCATCCCAGCAACACGGAGCACACACATAAGCCTTCAGACATGCCAGGGATCCTCGGGCTTGCAAAACACCCCGTGTACAGTTACATTTTGGCAAGCCCTTTTCATCAGCTTTGGTGAGTCCTTTTAATCAACAGTACATCTGTCAGGGACTCTGTGCAAAACTCCTCCGCCACACGCATGGGAGAACCTCTCGCTCATTGTGCATGTTTCCTTCCCGATCTTTGCCAACCTGTGAAATTTTACAGAGGTAAAAGCACGGCAAGCCTGACACTCCGTCCGTCGGGCGGGGCTGCACTGCGGGCGGGCACAGCAGGGCACCGAGCGGTGCCTCCACGGGCAGCACGCAGGCGCTGCTTGTGCTGCTCATTCTATCCCGGTATGACCTCTCCGCGGGCCGCTGGCAGCAGAGGGATCCCCTGGGCTCCCGCTCCCGGAGGGGCCGGCCGGGAGCCGCGCTGCCTCCTCAGGGGCTCCCGCCCAGCCCCGCACTGTCCGCTGAGGGAGCCCCTGCCCAGCCCCGCACTGTCCGCGTAGGGAGCCCCTGCCCAGCCCCGCACTGTCCCCTCCCAGAGCTCCCGGTCCTGCCCTGTCCCCTCACGGGGCTCCTGCCCGGCCCCGCTCTGTCCCCTCAGAGGCTCCCGCACGGTCCCTCACTGTCCCTCACGGTGCTCCCGGCCCCGCTCTGTCCCTCACGGTGCTCCCGGCCCCGCTCTGTCCCTCACGGTGCTCCCGGTCCCTCATTGTCCCTCACGGTGCTCCCGGTCCCGCTCTGTCCCTCACGGTGCTCCCGGTCCCTCACTGTCCCTCACGGTGCTCCCGGCCCCGCTCTGTCCCTCACGGTGCTCCCGGTCCCTCATTGTCCCCTCACGGTGCTCCCGGTCCCGCTCTGTCCCTCACGGTGCTCCCGGTCCCTCACTGTCCCTCACGGTGCTCCCGGTTCCGCTCTGTCCCTCACAGTGCTCCCGGTCCCGCTCTGTCCCTCACGGTGCTCCGGCCCCTCACTGTCCCCTCACGGTGCTCCCGGTCCCTCACTGTCCCTCACGGTGCTCCCGGCCCCGCTCTGTCCCTCACTGTCCCTCACAGTGCTCCCGGTCCCTCACTGTCCCCTCACGGTGCTCCGGCCCCGCGCCTGCGCGGTGCGCGCGGCGCCATCCGGGTCCCGGCGCGGCCATGGCGACGGTGGCGGAGCTGAAAGCAGGTCTGGGCTGGGGCCGGGGCTGGGGCGGTCCCGGGCTGCGGGAGCGCGGCCACCCGGGTGGGTCTCAGAGCTGCCGCTGGCGGTAACGGCGGCCGCCGTCCCTCGGCGCTGCCCCCGTCGTGTACCGTGGGCTGTATTTCAGTATGCTTCAGTATTAAACGCATCTTGGTGCAGAACCATCCTACTTCTTAAATTGCCAGAATGTATGCTTGCGACTTAAAAAAAACCAAAGAAAATTGTATTCGCGAGTCCTCTGAAGGCTCGAGTTTTGTGTGGGGGAGGCGGCCGGCGCGGCGGGCCGGGCAGTGCGCCGGGCAGGTACCAGGGCAGGTACCCTATGGCTGCCGCGCCGGCCCCGCCCGGACCGGGGCCCCGCCCGGACCGGGGCCCCGCCCGGACCGGGGCCCTGCCCGTACCGGGGCCCCGCCCGGACCGGGGCCCTGCCCGTACCGGGGCCCCGCCCGGACCGGGCCCCTGCCCGGACCGGGGCCCTGCCCGGACCGGGGCCCTGAGTGCTGCTACTTCTGCTGCTGCTGCCCGGGCCCTGCTCGGACCGGGGCCCTGCCTGTACCGGGGCCCTGCCTGTACCGGGGCCCTGAGTGCTGCTACTTCTGCTGCTGCTGCCCGGGCCCTGCTCGTACCGGGCCCATGAGTGCTGCTGCTGGCGCTGCTGCCGCCGCTGCTGCCGCCGCTGCTGCTGCTGCTGCTGCCGCCTAACGCGCCTTGTCACCGTGATAGTTTTAAAGGACACCCTGGAAAAAAGAGGAGCTCTTGCCCAGATCAAAGCGAGGATCAGAGCTGAAGTGTTCAATGCCCTGGACGACCAGAGCGAGCCGCGGCCGACGCTGTCCCGGGAGAACCTGCTGATCAATGAGCTCATTCGGGAATACCTGGAGTACAACAAGTACAGATACACAGCCTCTGTTTTGACGGCAGGTATCGGCGACGAATTTGTGTCATCGCTGTAATAGTAATCGGTGATTGTTTGGTTGAATAACTTCATTGATATTATGGCATTAGTAAACATGACAAGCTGCATAATCTTGCCTTCCCTTGGGAATTAACAGGGTACAAACAGCCTCTCCACAGCTCTACTTGCAGCTTTAAGCCAAATCACTCCATTAGTTTTCAAGAAAACCTACCCTCTGCTCCTTTACCTTTGAGGTAAATTGTTTGACACAGTGGTTGATGCAAGAGCAAGGAAACTTGATAACAGCCTGCAAACTCACATTTTGTGAAATGCCTGACAGCAGTACTTTAGAGAAAGAGTTGTTTGCCTGATGAATTTATCTTTATACTGTAAGACTTTAATATTTTTCTTAGATTCTTTGAGAGCAAAGATAAAAATTGTAATGTGCTATTGTAAATTAGATCAGTATGAATAAATAATGCTTAAGTGAGTTACCTAGAATTACAATACACTGTTAGTATTTAATACTAAAAAAAGGAGGTGGGTGCTAAAAGGGAGTTGTGTGCTCTCATGATCTTTTGAAGTCTCCTGTTAATTGGTGACATTTTTCCTACCAGTCTCAAGATTCATGGATTTTGTTTTCCAGAATCCGGCCAGCCTGAAGTGCCCTTGGATAGACAATTTCTTGCCAAAGAGCTGAATATAGTTGAAGATGCAAATGCAAAATCAGTGTAAGGAGGAATTTTGGAATGCACAGTATATTCTGTATATTCTATATTCTGTATACCAGTTTTTCTCTTTGGTGTTATTATAAATCACATATAGATATTCTCACCAACTGAAATGTGGCTGATCCCACGCCTTTTCTCATATGCTGGATTCAGCTTCATGATGCCAAACCTGGGGCCATTTTCAGACATACTCCAAACACTGTATTCTGCCAACACAGTGGCATTCTCCAGATAGTGCCCTTGTGCATCAAAATACAACTCTCTTACCAGTACAGTTGCTTTCTACAGAAAGCAAATCTGCTTTTTGCATATCTGTGAGCTGCTGTGTGGAGCAATAAAATTATTACTGTGAGATTAGATATAAAGTCAAAGTGCTCCAATAGAGCTGCATTAATGACCTGAGGGCTGAAGCAGGTTCAGGCACGTTCAACATTCTCTGTATATTGTGCTGTCTGAACCTGTCTGGTGCTTGGGAAGAGCCCAGTTTGAGATGTGCTGTGGTGGACTGGCCTAGAGCTCACCAAAGTCTGATCTTCTGTGTGTGTGGATCCTTCTGATCCATGGGTGAGAATGTGGATTTGTGCTTCTGTGCTAAACACACTCCAGTTCATCACCTGCCAGGGGAGCTGCAGTTCAGTGGAGAGTGGCTCCTAGGCTGAGCTTTTTTAGGGCAGTGCTGGTGTTCAGGGGGAGCTTAGGTCTGTGCTTTTTTATGTAATGATACTTGGATGTATTTTAAGTCATTAAGGACATCTGTACATATTGTAGAAGTAAATATTAAGATCTAAGAAGTCCTGGGGGGAAAAGGTGTATTTTTAAAGCTCAGTATTTTATAGAATTTACAGATTGGTTTTGAATTTCTCCCTTAAGCAGACCTCTCCTGTATGGAATTCTTTCTCATTTATTACATGGTGGGCAAGAAGGTACCCAGAATATCCTTCCAAAAGTGTCTTTGCTGAATTATCCAAAGCAGAGCCTTGGCAGACCACCTGCTGAGAGAAATCAAAAAGGTGGGTGCAATGTCATTTTTGCAGAACTTTTATCTGTTACATAAACATGCAACTGGATACTGTGTACCTCCTCCTCTGTATGAGGAATGCTTTCATCTAGCACCAAATGGCTTTACCATTTCCCTAAATGTTCAGCTGGACAAATTGTACTCCTTATATTACTGCAAACCTGGAAAGGGTCAGCTAGAGACAGCTTCACTATATTGGGAATTCAATATAAGATTTTAACCTAAATTCTCAATAAAATATATTAAATAGTGAGTATATCTCTGTTTCTTATCTGGTCTAACCCAATTTCAATAGAGAGTTCTTACCTTTTTAGCTGTCAGTTCTTTACATGGGCATAAACCTTTTCTGAGAACATAATTCATATCCTATTTGCTACAAAAGCTTAAGCCCAAAGTTCATTGCTCTATAGTAAACACTGCTAAATCATACTTGCCTTTTCTGGTCTGCTTTTGGACTGGTGACAATTAATACTACTTAAGCTAGAGAATGAAAAGGTTCATTGATCCAGCTTTTTCCTTCAAAAAGTCTGCTTGGCATATTGCTTCATTTTTTACTGTGAAAATATATTACTCTCTTCTTAATACTATGAACTCTTTGGTTTGTATCAAAAATTTCAAAAGTAGGAAGCCTGAGATCTTACTGACATCTAAAAAGGGTGAGAAGTACTAACAGTTTTTTAGCAGTTAATTCATTGAGACAATAATGTTTTTCTTCTGCCAGAAGAGGGGGCTGAAGAAACAAAATTTCCATACCAAAACTGCTATAAATTACCTCTTTGTTAGAAAACAGTTATTCCTGTCAGGGATTTCTCCATTTTTAATACAAACTGAGTGTATAGGAGAATTGTTTTTAAAGCATACTTTTGTTTCTACCGGGTCACTCTGCCCTGTTGACTCCAGTATAACTTCACATGGAGATTTAATTGGTTACAACTTGTTACAGAACTCAGGATCAATCATAAGACACAACAGCATATTGCTTTTTTAGAACTAAACAAAAGCATAAAGGTTTTAATGCTTTGAACCTTTAGGTAAATGTATTACTTTCTGCATGTGTTTGTGGAGTATGTTAGTGGAGACCTTAAGGCAGTGGGTTTAAAATAATAGTTATCCAATTCTTTTCATTAGGTTGCACATTCAGGTAATCAAATCCATTCATGAACTCAGCCTACAAAGTTTCTTATTTAACATCTGACTTGCTTTTCACTTTAGAAATTACCTTGTTTATTTAGATGTATGAGTATTCCAGCAGACTGGGGATCCTGATAAAAGGTGTGGAATATGGTGTTTCTTTACCTCATTTACTACAGCTGAGTTGGAAGTTGTCTGAAATCTAATCTTAGTGATATAAAGCTTTTATCTCCTACAGCTGCATGAAAACATTTATCTGTAAGATTTCCTAAATTCCCTATGATGATATTGTGCATCAAAGTTGGTAGTAGTAGAAGATAACACACCTTGGACCTCCTGATGCATGAGAATATTTTTGTCTGTGTTTCATTTTCAGACAGAATTCCAGAACCAGGAAGGATGGCTGGCATGAGCATTGAAGAGCCTCTTATTTTACAAAGTACAAAGAGATGATATCTTTCATTTTCTAATTTCTCATTTCAAGGTCTGTCAGATGTAATTTAGGACATTCTTCATTGCATAAATTTCTCCAATAAATCCAGTGGGACCATTTTAGCTTGTAATATCTACTCATGAGGCAGGATGACAAGGTCATATTTACTGTCAGTATAAAAAATGTTAGCAAAGCTCTCTTTCCACAGTGAAAACTTTATAGGGATTCACATTAGTGAATCCTGTGTCTAGAATTGCACCTGAATATACTGAGTTTATCCAATAAATTTTTATACAATAACTTATATTTTCTGCACTTATATCTTTGTGTGGTTTTCCTGTGTTTCTGAATAAAATTTTTTAATTTTATTCTGTGTGGTATTTCGAGAGTGTTCAAATGAAACATTTTAATAATTCTTTTTAAAAAGAAGCTACAGCTTTCAGATAAGTAAGGGAAAAGAAATTCTAATAAAAAATTGAAGTGATTTAGAGAGACAGTTGTTTTTAATTCTCCAGAAATGGGTACTTATATTTATCTTCATGCCAGCAAACAAACAAGAGTAAGTTTTTTCCATCTGGAGTTGCTATAAATTGTACAGTGTAACATTGGGTATATGGGAGTGGAAGGAACTTCTGGGGTTTTTTTCCCAAACAGCATGAAACTCAAAGTCAGGCAAAGCTAAAAATAAAGTTGATAGTAGATTACTGATTCCCAGAATTCTTTTTTAGCTGAGTTATTTACATGTTTTGAAATGGTAATTTATTTTAAAAGCCAGACTTGCAGGGGCACATAAAAAATAACATCTATTTTTTCTCTTCTCATTTTAACAAAATGCATAAATGTTAAATATATCCAGTGGTACTGAGAGGAGTTTTGTATAAATAAATCTCTAGAGTCAGGTCCTTTAAAAACTGTATTGTTAGATAAATGGTACAGTGGAGGGAGGAAGAGAGGAAGAGAACCTGCAGCTTGTGAAATTGGAAGGACCCCGAGTTGGGCACACTGAACTTTTGCCTTTATCTTGATTTAACCCAGCTAGCATTGCAGGGAAACTTTCATTTCTCCGAGCAGCCTGTACTCTGTGGAATGGCAGAGAGGCTGCCTTTACCCATTTGAAGCCTCAGCAGTGAGCTCATCTCCTCCGTGTGACTGGCAGCGCTGGCAGCTCCTGTTGGCTGAGCTGTGAGTGTCTCAGGACTGCTGCCAGGAGGGCAGGATGTGTTTTGCACATAAACCTCAATCAAATCCATCTGCAGGTCCTGTGCAGCTCGGCAGCAGTGGCAGCTGACCACTGGGTCAGGCCAGGGAGCCTCTGTGTGCCCTGTGCTCACACCTCTGTCACCTGCAGCTGCTGGGCTGAAGAGCCATCCCAGGACTTCTAGTTTGATTTTCTACAAGTTCAGTGCTAGACCCGTGTTGTCCATGAAGCAGTGGATCAAATCATTGTGTATATTTGGATTCTGATTTTCAAGGGCAAATAAAAAGGATCTGGAAACACAAAAGCTCAAACCTTCTCTGCTAGGCAAATGTTTCAGTGCAACCAAAGCCACTGCTTCTGCTTTCTTCTCAGCATAGATCATTCAGATGCTGCCCAGGTGCCATGGAACTCCTTGGGAAATTAATTTTTAGTGGTAGAAATTTTAAAAAAATATTTGCCCAGGCTGAAGAAGGCAAAGGGATGTTTGGCACCTTCCCTTTCCCAAGCACACAGCAGGCTCCTGTTTCCACAGTTGGGAAAACAGAGGCTGCTACAAGGGCATCCTTCACTGAGCCTTGAGGTAAAGGTGTATGTCTGAAATCAGAGACAAAATACATTTAAAACAAAGGGAATCTTGAGACTGTTTCCTCTGGGGATTCACCCATTGTACAGACACTCTCTTGGAACAGTGTCTGTACAGTGCAAATAGAATTTGGCCTGTTTGCTCTGGGTGCAACTTGCACTTCATCAAATTCTCCAATACCCTCACAGCCCACATCTAGGGGTTAGAAACAATCTCTTGTTTCAAAGAATAGTCATTGTACAAGCAAACTAAAGGCAAATTTAAGTGTATTTCCAGTGATGCTTGTTTACAACAAAGCTTTGAAATATGTCTATGAAACTATACTGGTCTAATCATATTATTTATCATCTAGCATTTATTTTGACACTACATGAAATAGGAGAGTATCTTTCAAGATGCTGACACACAGCAAGTCCTCTGCCTGCCTTGTTACCCGGTGAAGAGGAATTGAAAAATCTTTCCCACATGGATGCATTTAGCATTCCTTAAAATTTTAAGGTGAGATCAATATTTAGATCGAAATATTTCACAGTCCTAGAGTCACAGGTTCAGGTTTTAGAAGAAATTGACACCTAGGTGAGCATACACAAAAATTATTTTCTTAACTTCAGAAGTTGCATAATTACAGCCTCAGATGTCTTGTATAAACTGCCCTTTCTCTTTCTACTGACAACAGAAAAAAAAAAAAAAAAAAAAAAAGATAAAAGCATATAGAAGTTTAGGGTCTTTAAACAGCAAAATGCATTTGTGAATTTTGTTGGAGATAGAACATTAACCAAGAGCATTATGGAGGGAATTCCATTAAAAGAGGCTGTTTGTTTTCTAAGCACATTATCACAAGTCAAGGTGACAAGGAGCCAGTGAAGTCTGGTATGGATATCAGATCTGGAAAGCACTTTGGAAGAACTTAACCCACAAGTTTTAAAAATAAAAAATTCTTTAAGACCAAATTTTTGCTCTCCCCTTGATGAGAGCAAACTGTGTCTCTAGACTGCAGGGCAGCCGTGCTGGTTCAGAGGTTTTAGTTTCTGTCCTGCACAGGGGAGATTTTTTGAAGCTTTATCAGCTCTCCCTGAGGAGTCAGTTACGTTTTCCTTCCTGAGCACCCTCACGTCAGGCACCCGATCTCAGTGTCACTGGATCAGTTTTCCGGAGGACTGATTAGCCTTGGCTAATCACCTTCGGAAAAGAAACCCCGAAAGGTTTCTCACTTGCAAAGACACCCTTTCAGCAGCTGCTGATTCAGACCTGCTCTGTGCTCTTCACAGACTTCACCCGACCACCTGCAGCCAGCATCAAGCACAAACATCAAGCAGCTGGTGAGTGTCTTCCTCCTCAGACTGCTCTCGAGATTGATTGTCCTGGCTTGGACACAGACTGTCCCTCCTGTCACAAGGGCACAGCTTGACACAGGTGGAAACCCACCAGTACACTTACCTGTTCTAATTACATTTGTCCTCTTAGAGAAACATGGTCAGTAAAACTTAGGTAAAAACATTTTTAAACAAGACAAAATTGCTTAACCAATGCTTTATTTAACAAACTAACATCACCATCTGTGCCTTTCATTTTTGCCCTCTCTTATGTTCAGGTTACACCATGGTAAGGCACCTAAAAGTTCGTTTCTTTCCTTCTTGGGTCCTCTTTCTTTTCCACAAGTACAATATTTACAGTGCAAATTCAGTAAGGAGATATTTAAGGGTAGGCTGTTCAATACTTAATTCTTTTCTAAAAAAGTAATTAAAACAAACAAATAAACAAATCAAGGGGTTTAAACAAAGCTTATTTTCTTGTCACAAACTCATCATCCACTGGGAATCCACAGCTTTCATTTTGAGGCAACTTTGGTTTAAACCAAACACAACTTTCAGGAGCCCCAATCAGGCTGTCAGGGTAGTATACTCTTACATTAGCTTTTAAGTGAAGGTTGGAAGCCATGCTTATACTCATCAGTTCCTACCCCACATGGCTTGAGAGTGCAACTCTTTCAGTCCCAGCAGTAATATTTTTTTGGACTTTCCAGCTCCGTTTATTGTCACATCATATAACACCCTCCAGCACTGCTGCTGTTAAACTCCCTCCTCAGGCACCAAGCCTGCGTGTGCAGTGGTTTGCAGACCAGCCAGAATAATTTCCACTCCTTTTTAAGCTACTATTATAATGTGTCTGGTTTTTTGAAACAGCTGCATGTGTTTAAAAGGAACTTCTTAGGATAACTTTGATGAATGTTAAAATAATCATACATTTCAGAGGATTCCCTTGCATTTCATTGTGTTTCTAATTAAAAGCTAAGTTTGCAATCAAGAGACTGCGGGGGAAAAAAGCAAAATAGGGTGATCTACCCTGCAGTTCCTTCTGAAGTGAGGAACTTTCTGCTAGCAAGGACAATTTTCTTGGATTTATGTCACAGTGATCATTTCCCTGGCTTTGCTCCAACCAAGTCACACATGCACAGGTCTGACATGGCACTGCTGGGTCCTGGCAGGCTCTGCATGGCTCTGTGGCAGCCCCACACCACGGCAGACACCAACCCTCCCTCTGGCAGGACAGTCCGTGACCTCTGGGACTGTGTCACCGCCCTGACAAATCTGGTCTTCTCCAGCTGAGGCACAAACTTGACCCTGCATCTGATATTTCTGAAATGTTGCACAGCAGAAACCCCAGGGCTCTTTCCCTCTCTCCTCTTTGTCTGAATTTTTTCACCACTGGTCAGAACTAGAAGGGGGGGGGGGGGGGGGGGGCTACAGGTCTATCACACCTGCAAGTTCCTGACCCAGTGACAGCAGAGGTTTTCAGCCCAGCCTCCCCTTATAGGTATTTTTTTAGGATGATGAGACCAAAATGAGCTCCATCCATCTTCCCCAGGAGGGTTTATTTTCCAGAGAAGACAGAGCTGTTGATGTCAAGAGAAATAATTTCACTCAGGCCTGTGCTCTGATCCTTTGGGTATACACCATATTTAGTCTGTTGCTGAGAGGGGGGTGTTTCGGTATTCTGTATTTGGCACGTTGATGGGAATTCCTAGAGGATCCTAGCTTTCCCTTTTTGGGATATCTCCATCCACAGGTCCTACTGCACAAGACTCTTGGCTACTAGGGGAGGAAGGAGGGGGGATGGCAGGGGACTGAAGGTTTGGGGGGTGTGCAGAAGGTTTGATGAGGAGCAGATCACTCCCTAACCCCTGCAGGTCTGGCTCCCAGCACTCTGTCCTCCTCTCCCTGCCAGCACACGGTGCCTGCTCCCCTCCCTGTTCTGTCCGTGCATCCCAGGGACTGTGCCCCTCCAGCTCTTCATCACTTCTCTCCCATATATACAGACACAGGGAGGTATTTCTTATATATGAGCAAGTATTTGCAGTCCTTTCTCAAGAAGTGAGCTGCATACTGGATCGCAAAAGAAACTTTGGCAAATCGACTGGGAAGGTGGCAAACAACCCTCTTGTTACCCAGAGGCAAAGCAGGCTTAAACCAGCCCCAGGCTCCAAATGCCACATAAACACAGGGAGACCCAGAGCCACCTCCACCCACACAGTCCTGCTGTGTGAGGAATAACCCTCCTTGCCCAAGCAACCCCCAAACTCAGGGACTTAGTTCCAACAAAATGCACTGACAGTGGGAAGGAAATGTCCTGTGCCACACGGGCCCGTGACCTGTCCTTTGCCCTTCTAGGCACAGGGCTATGAGGGGCAGGGATACTGCCAAGCAAGGCAGGAAGGAGTTAAAGGTCCATTTGCTTTGTCAAACAGAAGGGAAAAAGGGTGAAACCCTGACCTTGTGCTTTAGGGGCACCCTTTCCATACATCGTTTTGAAAGCCAGAACCAGCCTGCTTCCCTAAAAAGTGGCTCGGGGCAGGGGCCACAGCCCAGGGTTAGGCCCTGCTGGGAACAAGGTCCTTGGCTCAGGCTTTTTTAAGCCAGGTACCAAAAGGGTTTTCCAGCAGGACGTGGTTTCCAGGGCCCCTCCCCACTGACAAGATTCTCCTCCTCTATATAGGGAGGCTGCAAAGGCAGTAAGGACTTGGGCTGTCCCGGCTGGTGGCTGTATCTCCAACTCACTCTGCTCCCCCCTTGGACACCAGTAAGTACCACGGGGGGCAAGGTCCCTGCTGGGCACCAGGCTGGGGGCTCACACGCTTGGGGATGGGGGCTCTGGCAGGTTAACTCTTACTCTGCTCTGCAAACGTGTTCAGAGCATTAACCTGGGGATGGGCACAGACCTCTCAGACGTGCTCAGGCAATTGTTTTATCCTGGTTTGTGTGTTACTGTTCGGGTTCTGCTGAAAATGCATAGAGACCGTGCATGCCTGAAAATGGCACTACCCTGCTTCTAGTCCCTGCTAACACTGCCACTGCTGTGTCGAGCCTCAAAGGCTCCAGCTGCAGAGGAGGAGTTGTGCTCTGGGCTGGCAGCAACGCCGGCGCAAGGTGCAGGGCACTGCAGGTGTTCACAGGTACCTGCTGCAGGCAACCATCACCTGTGTATTTGGGAATGAAAAACTGATCTGATGATCTCCTTTAAGTGTTCCTAACCTCTCAGTCCTAATAAAGGACTGCTGAAAGAAAGTGCAACCAAATAAAATAATCAGTTCATCAGTAACTTGTTCTTTAAACAGGAAAAATGCTTAAAAATTAGAAGGAACAGAATCACTTTTACATAAATGCCCCAGCATTACATATAAATGTTTTTAATATGCTGGGAACAAATTTGAAGCAAAACTAATATGACAATTTACTGAACTACAGTAATTTCAAAGGTGACATGCCTTTTTTTAAAAATGGAAAATAAAGCAACAAACTTCAAAGAAAATCCCGTAAGTAAATAAAGACAACAGTAGATGGCAGTGCAGAAAGCAGCTTCAGCACCATCCCAGCGGTTCACGGGCTTCTTTCATGTGTGTGTGTTTGTGTGCATGCACACCTATAAAAATGTTGATATTTATGTGAAAAGCATACAAGTTTGCATAATTAAGAAGCATCATGAGATATTTTCAATATAAGAGAAATCAGAAGGCTTGTCATTATCTAACACATACATATTAGTGAAACCTTTTCTAAAATACACTTGTTGCAAGACAAGCCCACCTTGTCCTTCACTCCCAGCTTTTCCCTGATGGGCAGTTTGCAGCAGGATTGTCGGGATGGACTGACTTGCTGGACTCCCCAAGTTCCCCCTTCCCTCAAGGCACTCAGGCAGGGGCTGAGCTGATGAACCCCCTGAGAGCAAAGCTCAGATTAAGTTGTCACTTCAGTTTAGCGCCCAGTTCTGCCCTGGCTGTGTTCACTCGGGTGTAAACAATGAATTTTATTATCTCATTTGCAATTGACACACTAGTCCCTAAAAGGTATTTGTTTTGAATTTGTTATCATTACATTTTTGTGGAACGGCGAGTATTGAGCAGAACATCTCCATAAAAGGCAGCGTGGGGATGTATGCAGAGATCCCAATGCTTTGGAAATCACAAAGACTTATTAGTTGCAAATCTTATGGCTTCTGAGTGTGTTAATTATAGGAGAAGCCAAGAGCTAAAGAAAGTTTTCCAACTTGTGCAAAGTCCAGTTAAATTATGGATTATTTGTGGATTATAATCAATATACAGAATTTGATTTAGTTAATAGAATGATATCTACAAGAATTTGAAAGAGCTGGTATTTTCCAGATAAAGCGAATCTATCCCTTTTTTCCTTATTTTCTGATTTTTACAGTTTATAACAATGGCAATAACTAGGGCAAATTTCTTTCGAAAATTAGAAAATAAATCAAGTGTTTAGTCAGAGTTATGTAGTAACTCGCATTAACAAAGGTGAGAAGACTTTATTATAAACTGAGGCACTTACAGACAATTTGATTGAAGTATATGGAGAATGCATTACCAAAAAAAGGTGAAAGGCTGGGAGGGATTGATAACGGTGCTCATGATCAAGCTATCAATGCTGGGAAATTCCAGTTCTCAAATGAAGGTCACAAGATTAGGATTCACCCCTAGATTATCCTTTGATTACCTTTTTTTTTCCAAGCAGTGCTCAGTTGGATGATTCAGTTAAGTAATGGAGAAGTAAAAGATAAGGAAACTGGAAAGATCATAGTCAAGAATTACTGCAGCCCAAGAAAAACAGTTTGAGTCAAGAGCAGGTTACTGCTACACTTTTCCTTCAGAAACTACTCATGAGAGCAGACTTGGGTTTTGAAAATAATTGGTTATATTTTCCTCTGTTGCAATAATTATTCCCTGTACAGATGTAATAAGGCTTTATATTGACATGCACATCCTGCAGAGGAAGGGAGAAGTGTCCTTAATCTTCTCCTTAGGGGAAAAGCAGTCCCTGATTCAGGAGGCAATTCTGCTTGGCCAATAACCTTTTAATTAAAGTGCACTTCCTGGAAATATTTATATTTCATCCTTGAAATAATACACTCAGGATAAACTGGTTATAAAGACAGCATTCAGCTTCTGTCATTAACATAAAAAGGGAAAGGGCAGTAAAGATCAGCCAGATGTCTCCATAGTGGGACAGCAGACAGAGGAATAGAGTGAGCTGTGGGAGGATCCATGTATGATTGCATGTTAGACAAGTACAACAAATGGATCAAGTTAGGTAATTTGGCACAATTCTAAGGCAAGAAACTTCATATTGATGGTATTTTTGTGATTGCTTTTCCTCCTCCCATTCTCAGGATTACTCATCTCTGGGTATAAAGTGTATACTCTGGTACATGATTTGGACTAAATGGATGAGAAACTCCCCCCACCTCTTGCACATGGATAGGGGTCTCCATTTCTTTCAGCCAGTCCTATGGGTGAAACCCAGGAACTGGCTAAAGGGTCAATTTTGCCTTCCCAGGGACTGTTCTCAGCAGGCAGTATGGAGTCTTCACCCTTGGCCTGTTTCCCCAGTATCAGTCACATACTGGCCCAGTGCAGTGAAGTCTTGATCAGAGATGGAACAAAGATAAAGTGCCAATTATTAATCAGACAGCTTCAGCATCGCATTAGCAGCTCATTGGTCCTCACTACAACAAATTTAGTTGAGTTTGTGGAGCTTATATTCTACCCCTTCCATTCAGATGGAAGACCTTCCTTTATAATGAGAACGAATAGTGCACATTAATAAATAAATTCAATTATTAATAGCCATTAATCCACACTTCATAACTGCATTTCCTTTTTTACTACAGTGATAGTAAGAAGCTGCTAAAACTTTATCCTTCAATTCCAGAGGTTCAGTCATGAAAAGTTCTTTTCACATAAATCCATGTTTTCTTCTCATTGTGTTTCAGAGGAGCTCTGAGATCCAGTTCAGACTGTCTGTTCACTAGTTCTTGTAGGGGATCTATTCTTACCATCATCAAACTAGTCCTAGTATTTGGATCTAGGGAATAAGAACCTGTATTTCCAACTTCTGCAGTTTATTCATCTTTATATACCTTCCAAATGTATCTTTCTTTGAAAAAGACTGAATTTAAAACTTTCTGCACCTTGCTATGTACACAGAGGAAGAAGTAGGAGAACGCAGTCAAATACAGACAGACCAGCTCTCAGTTTCACACTAGGATCAGTGAAAGATGCTTTTAACTTAGCGTGTAACAAAGAAAGAAACTTTTCCTTGGGCAACAGAACAGACACACCTCTGGGATGTCCCACATGTGTCATGTTTTGTAACAGGCCAACAGTTTTAGCTACGGTAGTGTTTTTGAGGTGGATGTTCAGGATGACTTGGCAGTTTGATTTCCACCATCATTTCTGTGGGCAGCCTCAGAACAGCAGGATTTGACCCCATGAATATCAGCTCTGCAGTTCAGTCTCACTTTTGGTGTTTCTGACAGCAGTACCTAATTCCTATTGATATAAAAGTGCTGTCACCTGGCATTTAGCCACAGGCAGCACTATCCAACCTTCCTGATGCTTCAGCATGGCCACAGGGTTCACTTCTGGCACAGGAGGGGCTGAAATCGCCGCCCCCCGCTGCAGCAGTGGCTCCCATGAGAGCGTGCCTTGCAGAGGCCAGGGCAGCCCCTGCTGCTCCCCCAGCCTGGCCATGGGGCAGTGCTCCATGGCTCCCCGGGCAGCAGCTTCCCCCACAGCTCTGCTGCAGAGAATTCCATCTCCATTATTGGAACTGTGTGCCTCTACCAGCACTCTTGGCAGCCAGGGAGCATTTTCTGCCTTAATCCACGCAGAGGTCAAATAGTTTCCTCTTGCTCTCTTCCAAGAATCTCCTGGGAGCGAGCAGAGGGCCACATCCTACAGATGCTCCCTCACAGAGCCAGGAAGCCAGTGGCAGTGCACGAATTCTCCCTCACATATTGCACCTTCATGGAGTACCTGGGCAAATTTTCCTCTTTGGGATTTCCAGGCAAAGCTCTAGAACAAGCACATTTAGCTTTTTTTGTTGTCGTTGTTTGTTTGTTTTTTAAGACAAGGCAATTGTCAAGGGAGTTTAAAGAGCTGGGACAGCTAATTTCCACTGAATTTCAGTGGGATATCATCTAACCTTCTTAGGCACCTCTAAAAAGCTTTACATCACTTTCTGCATGCTCTATGTTTCCTTCTCAGACTCCTCAGAGAGTGTGGCCTTGCAAAAAAACCTTAATCTGTGGGAAGGCTTCAGGGACAAATATTTGAAAAGCAAGCTCTGATACTCCCAGAGCACAGGGTGTCCATTTGGCTACATACCACAGAGCTTGGTCATTACAAATATTGTCCTGTTTATGGGTGAGCTGCTGGCATCTTTAGTAGTCAGTTCTCCAAGCTCCCTTCAGATTCATGTTTGTTTGAATGCTGTAACTATTAAATTCATTCTCAATAAGGAAATGAAACAGCCTCTGTCTCCTAGAGATATTTTTCTTGGCCACACGCTCTTTGTTGCTTCTCCCCAGCTCTGCTCTGTGCTCCACTACACAGCAGGTTTCCCAACCAGCTCTACTCTTTCTGCCCTGGAGCAAACCACAAATCCTCTGTGTACTGCTCGCTTCATTTAGACCTGTGTCCCCAGGGGGTAGAGCAGAACACTCACAAAGCTCCAGCACTATCAGCACTGATCTCAAAGCCACATCCAAACTTCAGTGGCCAGAGCAGGAGAGCAGCTGCCTCCTCTCTCAGCACCTAAACCCTCCCCTGCTGTCACCTGTGGGGCAGATACATCCAGCTGCTTTATCCATGTGTGACTGCATGACAGATCATGCTCCTTCCAGTCTGAGCATTATGGTTCACAGTATCTTTCAGCTGAGGCAATTTCCAGGCTTGTTTCGTTTCTTCTTTCTCTCATGTGATAGACATTTACCCTTCATAAATGATCAGCTCCTACAGCCTGACCCATGGGGAGGGGCTAACTCTAAATTACTTCTCCTTCACCAGCAGTATTGACAACAACATTTTTTTTTCTGCTTTTTCTGTTGACCTTGTTTTAATCTTATTCTTCTCCAAATGAAATGGTATTAAGTGGTTGGAAATAGTCCTTTGCAAGAGAGGTTTATTTCTGTCCTTGCAGGAACACAGCATGGGAACCATTATTCTACTGTTTATTTCATTATTGCACTGATATTTCAGGATGCACCAAACAGCATTTGGGTGATGGGAAATTTTGTATTTGTCTGAATTCAATTAGCTTTGTGATGGGCAAGAGCTGAGGCTGTAGGAGGGTGTTCAGCTGGTGGTCCTGGTGCAGTTCTGACAGTCTCATTGCACAGGCACTAAGTATCCACAGGGAAATGTGAAATGTGACACAGGGCCTGTAGTGCTTTGGAGCTGCTGCATGGCAGATTTGACAAATGCGTTTTGTCTCGAACATCTCCACATTTGCCTTCTTTTATCCCTTTAAAGCAGAATATTTTGCTTCCTCAACAGGTGTCTGCTGAGTCAAAATGGCTCAAAAACCTCTCAGCGATGATGAGAAATTCCTCTTTGTGGACAAAAACTTCATCAACAACCCACTTGCCCAGGCTGACTGGTCAGCAAAGAAACTGGTTTGGATTCCATCAGAGAAACATGGATTTGAAGCAGCAAGTATCAAGGAAGAGAAAGGGGATGAGGTGGTAGTTGAACTGGCAGAAAATGGAAAGAAAGTGACACTGAGCAAGGATGACATCCAGAAGATGAACCCTCCAAAGTTCTCCAAAGTGGAGGACATGGCAGAGCTGACTTGCCTCAATGAAGCTTCTGTGCTGCACAATCTAAGGGAGAGATACTTCTCAGGTCTAATTTATGTGAGTAGACCCAAATGCACGCAGAGCATTTCCTACTGCATGTGATCATGGCCCACTGACAGCCAGCTGGATCCCAGCCACTGCCATGCAAGCACTAACCCCCAGTAATGGCATCCTAACCCAAAATTTAATTTAAAATTGAATTTAAAAATGTTTTGAATTCACTTTCCCCCCCATGATTCTCCTGCCTCTTTGATTTCTTTTTTACTTAGCTAAATTGAAACACATGAAGGTTTCCTCCACAAAATTTATGGATTCCAAAAAAATATTGTTGGCTTGGAAAGTACTCTCTGATAGGTGAACAAAATCTGAGTCCTGTTGTTTGGGGAAAAACATAATAGGGACTTTAAAATTAATTCAATGTAAACCTAAACAATTTTCCAGTAGCTTGCAAAAAGAGTCTGCAGAAAAGGGAAATTATGCTGTTTTTCTCAGGCAAAACTCCCCCTGAAAGGCAGCTGAAAAGTTCTGTTTTGGGGGTGCTGGAGTTAAACCTTATGTGTGGATAAAAGGACAAACCCACTGGAATTCAGGCAAGAGTACATGCATGTACCAGTGTGTCACTGAGGCAAAGTCACACATCCACTAAACCTTTTTGTCCCTCAAGTTGATCAAGTTACAGATCAGACAAGCCTGGACAAATTGTAATTTCTCTATGTTCATGTGAGTTATGGCAAGATAACTTGCCGTAAGTCTGATGTCTTTCAGTCATCATGAGTACATTAACACAAAAATATTTTGACATTGATAACCCTGTCATCTACCCACATCAACAGTTAGCAAACAGCACAGTAAGAAAGCCCAAAACTTTTCCAAGGAATTTAGCTGTTATCTTTGATTTTACATGAAGGATCTCTCTGCTGTGCTGCAGAAAAGTTATCTACAGCTTCAATCTATGAAAATTTTACTTGCATGACAGACCACCGATGAGTGAAAGTACAGAGCTTAAGTAGAAACAGTAGACAAGGTCTTATTACTAATATGAGGAATGCTAAATTGCAAAGTAGGAAATGAAGCAGAAAATAAGATAGTTATATGGAGTACAACAAAGGAACTACTTACTTGTTATGCGTAACTTCAAAGAGCCAAGCTTGAGATCTTTCCTTCAGGAATGCACTAAAATGCACATTATCAAGTTTCTGAGAGAAGCCAGACTTCCCATCATTTCATTATTTGAGTTTATTGGATTTTAAGTTTGCAGGTGAACATGTGGACCCCTGTGCTATAATATCAGAACATGCAGCCTTAATGATTAAAATAGACTTTTTCTGAAAGTGTTCTGCATTGTTGCAAGAATTAAAAGAATTAGTAGAAGGTTGGTGGGCTAAAATGGGGGATTGGGTATTTCTTTGTTGTTGCTCTCAGCAACACTCTGCATAGCTGTTCCAGGGTTTCCATTATGTTTACTTTATGGAATTTTCACTTTCTACAGAAAGAGGAAATTAACTTCCTCTTTCTTTCCAGAAAGAGTGGATAATGCAATTAGAAATCAAAGAGTTTTTCATGGAGGCAAAAATGGAAGTGTACCTGAAATTAAGTTTTCTTTCTCAAGAGACTAGATTTTAAGATGGTAAAAGTTTTAAAGACATTAATTTGACTTGCAGTGCAACAAGTTGTTTGTATTTTCTGTAGGCAAAACCTGCTTGAAACTGCCCAGCTTTACACAGTGCTGCCCTGCTAGATGCTGTCATACCTTTTTAAAAACAGAGGGGGTCTCTAAAGAGAATTTGAGTCTCACCCACTTGCAAAAGTGACTGTAAACAACCATCTCCTGGCTTTGCAATGTGTTGCCTAATTTGCATCCCTTGGAGTCTCACACATTCAAAGAAAACATGACCTCAACATTTTTCTCTCCGGAGCATCACTGACACAAATGGGGATTCCCAAATCTGCTAAAGAAAAATAATCAATCCAGCTGGGAAAAAAAATCATCTCCCCCTTGCATTTATATTAAATATTATTAAATAAAAAGATTCAGTGCAGAAATTCAGAGTGATTGCATGCTAGAAAAACACCCTGGCTTTTTGCTTCATCACAGATAATTAAGATAGAAGGGCAAGAAGAAACATGAGCCACTAACTCATGTTTCACATTGCTCAGAACGAAAATAATTTGCTTTATCCACACAGAAATTACACCAAAAATTATTATATAAGCATGAAAAACACAGCAATGCAACTTCAGTGGATTGGAGAGTAGAATCAAATTCCTCGAGGTACTCATAGGCACTACTTGTTCAGTCTTCACTTAACAGTGAAAAATGTTGTCTTTGGTACATAAAGCTAAATATGCATATTGGAACTGAGTTGGACTCTTCTGCCCAAACCTAGATATTTACAATGCAGATGTGTATTTGTGCCAGTCTCTTGTAAATACTCAGCAGCAGCAGCTGTCTGAGGGATACACCAGCTCAGCACTCTCATGGAAGTATCCCTGAGATATTTGAGATCATGTTCTTCCTCCAGACTCTTAGAGGAGAGATTCAGCAGGGGAGAGATTCAGCCCCTCTTTAGACAGGCTATGCCCCAGGGAGAAGGATTTAAGGCATGGGAGCTTCAGTGCCCCTACTTTCAATCACACACTTGACTGTATCAAAACATCACCTACATTAATCTAGCTCCCCCAGATCCTGGCAAAGCAGACACCTAGAGCTACAATCAGCCAAAATAAGAGGGCTTCATTAAATTTCCTGAGGTGACAGTTCATACCAGTCACAGTCCAGATAGAAATGAGGATTCCTGAACTTCATCAGCTCCAGCTTTTGCCCTGCCTTAATAGCCTGCTTCTTGTGCCTCAAAATTAGCTCTTCAAAGGTATGTTACTGTGTGCCTAGGTGTGCAAACAGCCCTGCATGTGGCAAGTCAGGAAATGCCTGGAAATTTCAGGGAAGGGAGACCTAAATAATTTCCTTGATTTCCTCTCCTAATTTTTTACTTGGCTGGGGATGATTAGTTGAGTGTGTACAGTAAACTTATTTATATTATTAAAAAATGTCTTGCTGACCCTCCCATAAGGGTCTTGGTGGCCATTCTAGGATAAAACCATCATTTTCAAATGTGTTGTCCTGGCAACACTAAATTTCATTTTGACACGAGCAGCTCAGTTCCCTTCTGATGCCCCGCATCAATGAAAATCCAGCCCAGCAATTCCCTGCCTTCCACCCCAAGGGGTTCAGCCTGGGCATGCTGAGACCTGGCGAGGGTTTGAGCTGGGCTCTCGTGGGCTGTGGTGACCCAGGCTCAGGCTGAGCTGCTGGTGCCCGAGGGCAGCTGGAGCAGCCCAGCTGTTGCTGCACAGCTGGAGCAGGCAGCGCACAGCTGGAGCAGCCTGCTGAATGCCATATAAAGTGCTGGGGCTGTGCCGGGCCCTGCCGGGCCGTTGCCTATTATGGTCAGGAGAGGGAAATCCCTGTGCCCTGTGCCCGGAGCCTGCCAGCACCCGGGGCTGAGGGTGCCAGCAGCTGCACCCACAGAGCTCTCCTTCACACACAGCAACAAAATCACATAAATAATAACAAATTCTTTTTAAAAACCAAAAAAACCACTCCTGCCTATGTGAGAAACAGCACACTTCCGTTATTTCTTTTTTTTTCCATAGGCCAGTTTAAATACCACGATACTCCTGTCATTATGCTCTAATAACTTAGGTGTTTTTTTTGGGGTTGGGTTTTTTTTTTTATTTTGGGGGTTTAAAATTTCTTTTTTAAATTAAATTCCCTTTCAAATTTATTACTTTTAGCAACTGTTTGTGAAATATGACTCTTCTTCTATTATCGTATGGTATTATTTCTGGTCCAGGTCAATACCTGGAATATTTAGAAGTAAAGGAAAAAAAAAAAAAAAAAAAAAAAAAGCGAAAGAAAACATGGATGAACACCTATCAGCTGGCAGCCAATATTCTTTTTCATTTATGCATATATTTTTAAATTAATACCACAATTCTAAACAAACCACATTTTTCCTTAAGTTTCCTGCAGAAATAGTCATGCAGTAAAGGCATGGTTAGTCTCTCAAGGCATCTATGTGGAACTTGAGCAATTTTATTTAAGGCATCTCATCAATCATCAGTGTTACATGGTGTTCATAGAAGCTTTTTTAAAAAAAACCCTTCAAACATCAATCCCTGCTTCTTACCTAGGATTTCAGTTTACAAAATTTGATGCCTACCTGAGCAGATACTTATGTCATATTCTGGTAAGAAAATACACATATAAACAAATATTAATTATTACAGCTGTCACCATAACCTTATGTGTGATAAGGGTATGGATTTTGTACTGAAAATAACTGAAGTCAAGGAGCTCTAACGGTGTTAGGTCACGGTGTTTCTACAGATTGCTAAATTCACCTGCTTTCCAGCAGCTCACTTATTAGAAATAATGACCTTAGGACCCACCCCTACACACACACTCAGGAAATCTCTGCTCTGTTTGTTGTTTGTTTGTTACCCTGGGCAGAACACAAAGCGCTTCTCGCTAAAATCCCGTTAGTTCCGTGCGGCCGATGCCTGCCTTTCCCAGCCTGGCCATGGCATGTGATGATAAGCCCAGCTTTTATTTGAATTCCCCTGCAGACTTACTCGGGGCTCTTCTGCGTTGTGATCAACCCCTACAAGCAGCTGCCCATCTACTCAGAGAAGATCATCGACATGTACAAGGGCAAGAAGCGGCACGAGATGCCGCCGCACATCTACGCCATCGCCGACACGGCCTACAGGAGCATGCTGCAAGGTAGGACAGCCCAGCCCTGGAGGGACAGGGACACCAGGGAGCCCCACTCGTGCTCCTGCCCTCCAGGAGCATGCTGCAAGGTAGGACAGCCCAGCCCTGGAGGGACAGGGACACCAGGGAGCCCCACTCGTGCTCCTGCAAGCACCCAGCCAGGAGAGCTCTCACAGAGGGCAGCACTGCCTTTCTAGATGTTTCAGAGGAATGCTTTGGCAGGAACAGCAGCCCACAAATACTGTGACTCAAAAAGGAAAAACAATCCTTTTACCCATCTGTGTCGAGGCATGTGGGAAGGTTTCAAAGTCAAGCAAATAGTTTTGGCAAATACGGGCATGGAAAATGCTCCCTCTCCACTAGTGGAGACTATTCCAAAGTTAGCTGTGAGCACTGATGGATCTTCCAGCATTGCTACTCTGTCCCCCCAGCAAAGCAGATTCAAACAGTGCTTTGGGGCTGCTTTCCCTACAGCTTGGTGTCTTGATCCCTGGGTTGAGATGTGTTCTGTTTTCCAACAGGGATGGAAATGAGCAGTGGGAAAGCAGTCGGGCCCCAAAGGGTGAAAACAAACCCCAAAATTCACAGTGCTCTCCTCCTCCTGCAGTCACTTCTGACAGACTGAAGGGATTTAGTTCTGAGGAAAACCATCTTTTAGAGATGAAAAAGCTAAAGTGATGGATAGAGGGGGCTGCAACACCTCCAGACTACAGGGCATGACCAGGTGCCATCTCACATTGACCTTGGGTGCTACAGGAAACCAGGAGCTTTACAACATACTTTAAAGTTTTATGCCCTCATAAGGGCCCTGACCCTACAGAAATTCTGGCTGACAACTATGGCTCAGCAAGATTCACAGGCTTGGCCCTAAAGTTTAGGGCTTCCCAGGATCTGGACTTTTTTCCTTCCTATGGCTTATATGACATTTCTTTTCTGGAGCTATTTCAATTCCTTTATTTAAGTGCGTCCCAGAAGGCAGAGCTACAGTGCAGCAGAGGAGGACCAATAAATCAACAAAAATATCCTGAAAACAGACCTTCCTACACACTATGTGATATAATCATGCTTATAAAAAACTTACTTGGCAGAAGGTCATCCCACTAAGCCACATCTGTGCTCCAGCTTCCCTCCTGAACCCTGTGCTCTGCATCCAGCACTGTCCAGGGCTCCCAAAGCCCTGAAGCCATTCCTCTCTTTGATCCTTTGTTTAAGCAGCAAGCCTTGAGGGGAGATCTGGGAGAAGCTCCTGGCTCCTGCAGACCATCAGCAGTTGTGCAGGGTACTGTACATATGTCTAGAAATGAAGTGGGAAAAAAAAAAAAAAAAAAAGAAAAGGGCTATCAGCTATCTGTAGGAAAGAAAAAAACCCAACATGCCTATGCTGAAACAGAATTGTCTTGTCCTGACAATACATGAGTTTTCTGCCTCGAGTGAAACTAGTCTCAGCACAGTGAGCCTGATCCAAGCAGCACAGGGATGTCTCCCATTCCTCCTTTCTCTGACTGTCTCCTGTCCCTCCCAGCACATTCTCCTGAGCAGTGGGAAGCCACTGGAGCTGGTTTGCCCTCATTATGGCCATTAACTGCACTTAGAACAGTATGGGTTCAGTTATGCCTCCCAGGCTGGGTGCTGGAGGGAGGAGGCAGCAAGAGTGCAGGCTCTTGTCAATTCACTTCTTTTGGTGCTCAGAATAATTTCCTGGCCCTAGTAGCTTTTGGAGAATTACTCCTCATTGTTCACATGCCCCCATTGCAATTCTTCCTAGCAGCAGAGAAGAGGGGCAGAGCAAGTAGGAAGGAACAAGGAGGGAGTAGGTGATTAGCTGAACCTTTCAGAGGATGCTCTTTCACTGTTTCCCACCCCAACCACGCACAGCTGGCACGGCAGCCGGCGAGTGGAACCACCAGGACTCCCAGCACAAGCCCAGGACACCCACGTTTTACTTGCACATGTCATCTTGGAGTCTCTCCATCTCTGAAGAGAGCCCCAGCTGCTTTTAAAGCTGTGCTTTTGTTTGTGAAAACCTACTCATGTTTTGTGCATAAAATTAAACCAACCCTCAAAATATCTCTGGTTATTCAGCCAAAACTCTATCCACGCTGGAGTGGTGAAAGTGGGCGTCAGCACGGTGCTGTGTGAGCACGCAACACGTTTAGGCACAGAGAGCTTCAGGGGGGCTGTGAGCATATTTCCAAATGGAATACAAACAAAAGTTCTTACTCATAAACATGGATCAGAGCACTAAATGTTTTCCCTGTGAAAGTCAGTACTGCTCCTTATCTGGAAACTTGCATAGTTTCTGCTTGCCAAAGTAAAATATATCTTAGATTCATGAGACCAAGGAATTATATTCTGGTTTTTCATGACCAGGGCCACTTGGCCCAGAGCAATCAGCTTGTTCAGATGTCTCAGGGATCCTTTATCTCTTGATGAACCAAGCCTCTGTGTCTGCAGATCCCTGGTCCTACCGTTGGGAATCACAGCCCCCACATTCTCACCCTCCCCTGAGATGGCACAGCCATCCAGCAGAAAACATGAACTGTGCACACTGCATTCCTCCTCTGCTTCAGAAACTTACTTGGTTAATGCATTCATTAGGGATGATGTTTAACTCCCATCAAAGCTGTTCTGATAAAAACACTTGGCCACAGCTATCAGCAATCTGATAATCAGACTTTCTTCCAAATACGCAGAAAAGCTGACATCTTACAGGACACAGGAATTATCAAAGATATGGGCTGGGCAAAGAAAGAAATTCCACTTGTTTCAAGTGGTTGTGAGCACCTAAAACCCTTTTGCAAATCACAGTCATGCTGTCTCATACTCAGCCAGGAGTGCTGGGTGTCTTGTTGAATCTGCTGATTACCGTGTCACTAATGCAGTTTGATCCTTGCCCAGGCACAGCTGTGGAGGCTCATTTCCAGCCAGAATGAGAATAAACTTTAATTTTCTTTCATGTCAAAGACTGAGAATTCGACAAGAGCATTTGTGTGTGTGCCCCCAGGAGTTACCATGCCCCATGTTACAGGGCCCTCCTGGCCGTGTTTACAGCTCTAGATGGTTATTGCTACACTTGGAGACTACAATCATAAAACATTTCCCCCTGCTCCTCACCCTCTGCTCTCTCCTGTGTTTGGGAGGAAGTAGCTCCATACAGAGGGCTTGATCCCCCGCCCAGCTCGTGCACTGCCAGCAGGATTCCTCATCCAGCCATGATGCAAAACTGCTCCAGGTGAAAGCCACCCCTGGCTTTTTGCTGTGCTGACGTGAGTTCCTCCTCCTGGGGCACAGTGTGGTCTGTGAATGCTGGTCACAGCAGCAAGGAGGAGGCAGTGCAGGCCAGGGAAGAGGAACTGGAGGAGGGTGGATGACCCTTCCTGCAGCACTGCCAGCTGAGACACTGCCCAGTAAGGAGCAGTAATTCTGCTGCCTTCTGTCATCTCCCCTGCAGAAACAAAAAATAGGTGAGAGACAATACAAATGTGAAAGGTCATGTTTTGTAAAAGTAGTAACAAAGTTTTTATGTAGTTGGTTAGGTCTTTATTAAGTTTTCTGGCAGTAAATCATCACAGAGAAGATATATTACAGCTTTCTGCAGATTCAAGGAGATTATTTTCTGTGGAGCCGCTTTTATGCAAACTTGAGTTAAAAATGGAAAAACAAACAACCTGGTAGTTACTTGGAGGTATGGGAGGGAAACACAGTTCCCAAGGTCTTAGAAAAGGAGGCTCCCGTGAGAAGCCATCTGTTTACTGTGTCCTCAGCAGGACTGTACAGAAATGTCTCCTTTAGGCAGTGCAGTTATTAACAAATGTAAAGAAGCAGTAAGTGAGTGGGGGAACATGGTTTCAGTCTGGTCTTTTTTTCCTTTTATGGTAAAGCTGCCAACTTGCTGCTTCATTGTGATAAACCATCTGATTTTGTTTGTGATTAAGCGGAGCTAACTGGTTTATCAAGAACAGAGGGGCAAGAATTCTTATAGGCAAACTGGAGGGGTTTGGTGAAAAAGTAAGCAGATTCCAGAGGAAAAAGAAACAAAACTCTGCTGCACGTTTAGGAAAGTTGGTGAGGTTTATAATGTAAATGTAGGTCAGTATTAAAAATTGAGGAGAAAATAATTTAAAAAAAAAGTTTAAACATCTAATATAGACATACAGGAGACGGATGATACTCTCCCAGGTAGGGTCAAATTTTCTTAAAAGGCATTAGCCAAAAAGATATTAGAATCCAGAAGACATATTTTGTTGCTTTTTAAGGCCCAGGAATTATATTTAAGGAGTTTTATTTATACAACTCTTTCTCTTCTGATAGATCTGACCACATAAAGTTGCAGACTCACAAAATAGGGCACAGTCTTTTCTATATAGAATGAAACATTCCAGAACAGAAAAAGGATTAATCCAATGGGAGAGCCTTTGAAAGTAAATGAGACCATTATGGGCAGCTCAGGTCATAACAGAATAGCACTGGACTTCCTGATACAATTCATCCTTAGAGCTGCAGTTAGAACTGATGCAGGAGACAGAATAACCTCTGGAATTCTCCCTCCCTGAGTGTGCACAGCACAGTTTGCCAGCATGAGGTTTCTCCCATGACTGACCTATCCCTTGAGGACATGTGGTGAAGCTTCTGACCTTCCTAATCCTTCCTGTGCTCTTACAAACCCCCAAGCTGCCCCTTCACAGGCACTCACACAAACCCCCGAGGTGGGCCAGTCCGTGAGACACCTTTGGGAGCATTCCCCTTCTGAGGAGCAAAAAAGGGCAGCAATGGGCTGCAAAGAGTAGTCAGAAAATACTTGGCTTGGAGAACAGCTTTTTCTAATGTTCCCTGAGCTCAGAAATTCCACTGGCAACTCAGTATCAAGAGTCACTTTTATTTTCTTTACGGTATTTATGGGTAAGTGGTGCAATATCAATATATGCCCATGGTTTCTATTTACACAACAATGTATTTTTAGCAAAAGTACTTCCATGCTCTTACTTTCTTAACTTAAAAGAAAGCCTAGCTGATACCCTGCAGTGAAAAACAAACATGGCTCACAGCTCCTCTCCTCCCAAATGTTTATGTGGAAGAGTCCTGCAGTGCTGATTGCTGACAAATACCTCCAATAAAAATGACGAATGAGAAATTTTGTACCAATTTACCAAACAAAGCAATTAAGTGGCACCATTTGTTGTGTGGTGATCAATAAAGCAGTTAATGTTATAGCTATTGAGAAATAAAACAGTTGTTTAATATCAATCCAAGCCACTGCAGAATCCTCTAATGCAGAATCCTAGACTGGCTGTGGGCCAGGCTGCAGTTACAGCTTGAGAGCTTAATAAATTGGTTTAAATAGGTTTAAATTATCTCACGGTATTTGTGACATACAGGGTCAGCAATAGGGCTGAGAAACCAGACAGGTATTCCTGTAAGTCACCCCACACACTGAGCAAAAGGAGCTCCTGTCTGAACCTCTGAGCAAAGGTTGGTGCTGGCTCTGCTTTGGATAAATCATGCCAAACCATACGGAAGCTCTGGATTCTGCCTAAGTATCTGCCTCAAGTCTCAGATGTGTAAACTAAGCATGCTTTTCAAAAATGTATTTGACCTGCCTTGGAATTATTTTCCTAAATCAGAAGATTTTTTTACAGTCTGCAAAGGCAAACTGAGTCTCAGTCAAAGAAGGGCAAACTCCAGTGCTGGAGTTGTTGCTCAAGCCTTAAGTCTGCTTTCAAATAGTTCCGGGGCTGGAAAAACCACACCTCTCTGGGAAACTTGCTCGGGTGTTTGACGAGTGGAGGAAACAGTTGCACTTTAGAATGGGTTGCAGCAAACACGCTCATCATGCATTTTGGCAGAAAAATCTGTGTAAAAGTTGTGACGGTAGAGAGAAACTGTGACTCCAAATGAATAATCGGGGAGGATTTCTCCAAGAACAGGTCATGGAGATGGAAAACAATCCTACCTGCAGCATTGCAGAACACTGGACACTGGGGTGCAGAAACCTCTCACATGCCTCACACAGCAGAAATGGAAACTTTGGTCCCCCTTTTTATAAATCTTGATCCAAAATGTGTTTGATGGTCTGTTCATGGCAAAAAACATGAAGAATTCTTACATACTTGTAGACATGATCTTGCATAATCTAAAGTATCTTGTTTTATCTTACTCTTTGGAAAATCTCCCAAAGAAATTACTTGTCCTCTTGATAAAAGTTGTCTCTCAGTCTGAAATTAAATACAGGCTATATGATTCAGGTATTTGAACTGCTTTGCTTTCAAAAGTCAAAGCTTTGCATGACCAGCTTTAAAACATTTTAGTTGTTGATGCCTTATCTGTCCAGACTTTGTTTCGAGTGGGCTGCTGGCCATGGTTCATAAGCATAGTAAAAACTTGAGTTTCAGGTTTGAAATTTTGTTATAATCTTCTTACAGACAGCCTGATCTTTTTGCTGTCCTCATTACAGTTCATCTCTAATGGCATTTACAAAAAATATTTTTGACCTCTTAACCTTTTGTTCATTTTTTGTACAAAATATTTCCATTAGAGATGGTTACATAAATTCAAGGGTAAATTAAATAAGATGTGAACCCAGTAGTTTTTACTAATCATGGTCAGCCAGATTTTAGAAGGTGTAGGCTGTTCAATGTAAATCCTTATAAATATAAGTGCTTCTGTCAGAAGAGCCATTTTCCCTAATTAATAGGTTATTTTTCTTTATTCACAGATAGAGAAGACCAGTCTATCCTGTGCACGTAAGTGAACTCATCTATTTTAGTATTTCTCAATGTCACAATATCTTTATTCAAAATTGATTCAAATTCTGATGGAATGGACACAGTCTCCTCACCTTCAGTAAGCTTGAACTCCAGTCCCAAACCTCCTTCAGTAGAGAGACCTGTTGATAAGATAAAGAGCAGGAATCAGTGTCACAGGAAATCTTTAATGCATAAATTTATTTCTTTAAATTTACTTTCTGAACTTAGAGATTTAACAGTTTACAGTGAACACTGGGGAGTGTGGTTATTACTCCACAAAATCCCACGTGTTTGTCATTCCTGTCTGTTTTGAACAATCACTCAAAATGTTGAACTGGACATGGATCTCCTGCTTGACCCTCAGTTTTAACAATCTTTCCATTCTTCTGTTGCTTATTAGTTGTTTTATTTGCTTGAATGCCATCAAGAATGCTTCTGACAAAATTTTATTTTTGTTAAATTAGACATTTTCCAGTTTTGTTGATAAAAGATCAGATTTGAATCTATGTAAATGCTAATACGTTTGCAGAGCTGGCTTGTGTATTATTTATAGCAGGGTCATGCAATGATGCTGTAATCTGTCAGGTGTAGGTTATCTGAGAAAATGTGGCTACTGACTGAATATATATTTACCCTCAAAAAAGCACTGCTACTGATTACCTGCCATAACATTATTTTTGACTGCCACTGTTCACTGGAAACAAATTATCACCTAATAAAAATTGTATACTGTGTCTGGTACCATAAGGGCTATCATAGCTCTAACCTCTGTTACAACAAGACTTCAATATTTGTAAGTATACCAATTGAAAATCTGCCCCCAAATGCATTAATACCAAAAAGAAATCTAAAATTCCTGCAACAATGAAGTAAAAATTGACCATCACATTCTTCCCAGGATGAAACATGTCATGGTTATGAAGACTAATTTACAATATGCATTTCCTCCTTCTATTTCTGTACTTTAGTTTATTTTTCCACTAGTAAATCTCCTCTTAACTTTGGAACATTGGTACTTTCAAGAAAGGAAGCTCCTGTTGCAAATCTATGCCTTTTTGTGCATGAAAATCCATTATAGGATCCACTTCTTGCAGGTACCATTTATTGAAATTACCTGGACATCTTGCTGGAAACCTAAAGTGTTTCACAACAGTAATACAATAAACAGAGAAAATTAAATGCCTTTTCCACCCAATAATATATAAAATAGAGAGAATTAAATGCCTTTCCCACTTTGAAAACAGCACAGCAAGTGATTCCCCAAGATGTTTAGGGTAATTGGTGTATGGATGTGCATCACAACCCATAGCTTAAAACAGTCCTCACACAGCTTCTAAAGCAAAAAGATTGGCCAAGCTAAAACCAATGTACACAACTTTAACCACTACTGGTTTAACATTCTTGTTGGCCTTATTTGGCTGTGCACAAAGAAGAAAGTTCAGCTTGGCTTTCAGCTTGGCAGCTGTCAAGTTAAAGCAATTTGCAGTATTTTACAGAATTGTTAGAAATTATAAGAAATTCTATTTTGGCTTAAAATATGTAACAATAACTGAAGACTTCATGGCATGATCAATCAGGATTTTTTCTTGAAATAGCTACAGGCTTGAGCTTTCCAAGGCCTGGTACCTAAATTGTAAAAGAATAGCTGGAAGGATTCGTATGGATCCCCTGAAATGCTCCTGGGACATAGAGAGGGGGCAGATCTGAGAACTGAGCCTGATTCTGTGTTTCTGACTATAAATATACTCATCCTCAGGACTTCTCCCTCAGCTCATTAAACCTACTCTCATGTGGTTAGGCACTGTTTGCATTCTTTTTCTTTTCTTAATCTTCGTGTGATTAACCATGGTATGTTTAAAATCTCCATCTGTCTTCAATGTTCATGGGTTCCAGTGCTTCCTCAGAATTCCCTGTCTTTCCAGATTTCATTATTTTCTCTACATTTCATTAATAACTACACTCATACTGCCTTTGGCCTCCTCTCCTCTGTGCACACACATCCTTTTGCTGTTAGCTCTTTCCCATGGGTAGCATCACTGAACATCCTCTGGTGTTATTCCCTGCCAGTTGCTCTCTTCCACTTTACAGTCAGCCTCAAAATCCCACATCTTATCATGCACATTTACAACACAAAAAACTTTATACCATGGCTGTGTCTACTAATATAACTGTGGCTCCATTATTGTAACATAACACAATGTAGAGTAACATTTATAATCCATATACAATACATAATATTGCACTAAAGACATGAAATTCAAAATCTTACTCTTTTATGTGTCTGAAAATTAGGGCAGGCAAGACTTTTCCACCCTTGTGTCTTGGTCTCTCTACTGTTCTGAGCAGCCTTCACTGCTCTGCCTGGCTATTGGGATTTCCTGAAATTCCTGCCTGTGCTTAGGCCTCCCCACTGTGCTCTTTCCTGTTTGACATCTGGGTTGGCCACGGAATAGTTTGTATTCACTCTTAGTCCATATTGACCAGCACGTAGATATTGCTGAAGGAAAAGTCACAAGAAATCTGTCCAGGTACTCAGAGACCTGAGCAAGCTCAGTGCATCAGCAATCAGGTGTGACTAAACTAAGCTATGGCTAGGGAACAGACCTGTAGCTTTTCAAGCCTCCTCCAATGTTATTAGAGGCACAAGCCCTCAAAGGAGATATCTGGCCTCTTATTTGATTTTTAAAGATACAAGTGGGTTCTCCTGGAGTTTTCAAAATGTTTTTTACTAAAAATTCCACAATTGCTTATTTGCATAGCTAACCACATGAGAGTTCCAACAATTTCTTCATAAACCTGTCTGATCTTGGGATTGTCATATTTTAGACACTTCCCAAAAGGAGCAGAAAAGAGTATCTTTTTTGAAAGGCAAATGTGGCTGAGAGGACTGTGCACAAGATTCAGTTAAAAAAAAAAGCTACCTTAAGTGAGTGAGAAATCTGATCAAAGTTCTGAGTGTTTGGGGTATTGTGAAGTCTGTAGAAACAAGTGAAACGTGTACCTCTAATCAAGTACTTTTTCATTACCTTTCTGGTTTTTAAACATGCTTTCAGTTTGAATAGCTTCTAGAAAAACAGCGAAGTAACAGGGTCATATTTCCACTCAATTTGACATGGGAACAGACAAAATATTGAGTGGGACAGTGACCATCCTGCCCTTTTCCCCTTCTTCCCCTCTCTCTCTCTCTGGGCAAACTCTCCAGAGCCTCACCCAGCCCTGGGACTTCAGCCCATTTCCTTCCCTGATGCGAAGGGAAGGAGCAAAATCACCCAGAACATCTCCAAAGTGCAAAGCCCCATTAGTCAAAAGCCTGCTCCACCAGAGAGCTAACCCCTTCTTTCCCAGCTCAGCAAGTCTCCAAGGCTACAGCTGCCTGGCCCCTGGCCCACTGATAGCTCCACGAGCTCCAGGCTCGGGCACAGCTTGATGCTGACCCTGCTGCGCCTGGGAATTGAGGAATTCAATTTGGGAATGGCTTTGGAAGTAAACCCATAGGATCAGTGGGCTGGCTTCTGAGACAGGTCTCCAGCGGGGTACAGCTGGTCTAGGACAAGGCTTTTCATTATGTTTGCACATCCCATACTGCAGGAAGAGGCTGCCATCCCCTGCTGTGATTTAGAGCACCTCGTTGAGTGCCCTCACAGCCACAGTGCCAGCACAGCCGGATTAAGGGATGTGTGAACAGGCAATCTTGTGGTTCACTGCTTACTGAAACAAACGCTGAAAATAAATTCTGCTGTTGCTTTTCAGATGTTTCCAAAAGAGGAATTAAGCTAAGTCTCATATCATAATATTAACATGGAAAGCTTTCAAATCTTCAACAACTACAAAAAAATTACACTTTTAAAACTAATTTTTCTCAGTTGTTTTCAAATGTAAAACAATCCTAGTTATACAACAGGCTCAACCCCAAAGGTGGGGCCAATTTGCTAGTATCACCTTGTTCTTCTTTGGAAACCTATTCTAGCTGGGACAATTTTCATTTAAGGTGAAGATAGTGGAGTCATGGAGGATTTTGTACCTCAAGAGGTACAAAAACTCTGTTTAAAGCTGAGCACTTATATATGTGCTTTAAATCATGTACTGAGGTCCTAAAACAATGCCTGGCAAGCAAGGAGGGAAAGATAAATTTAAGTTATACCCCACAATGTGAGAGGGGTATTTTTAACAGAGCAAGCCTGTTAGCCTAGCTTCCCTTAGCTCTGGGAAAGCCAAAGAGTTTCTTAAAAGAAAAACTTGCATAGAAAGTAACTAAAGTACTGCTCTAGGGCTGCTCAGAACTGTGCAATGGGACTCGCTTTTGAGCTGGGTGCAAAGAACAGCCCTGGCAGTAAATATGCTCCCTTGGGTATGGCAAGGAAAAAAATTATTTGAGAGGCTTCAATTAAACAAATGATCATTCTGCTTCCTAAAGACAATGATCAGAAGAGTAGTAATAGTATTTGTATGGTGAACACCTACTTGGAACATAATTAAGTCTGAGGAAAATGGGCACTCCAAAGAAAGGAGGAGATGCCTCCTGGGAGGAACTCCATCATGTATGGTCCATGCCAAAACCACCAGAAAATGTTTGCAGGAAAAAGACCCATCTTTAAAACTCAGTCACTGAGCTTGAGAGAGCAAATACATTTTAAAACAGGTGGGATTTCTCATACCACCTCACAGTGGAAGTGGTTTCTGCCCCCTCAGCAATGATAGTACTTCAAGGCAGCTGCAGAGAAAAAACCTGTTCTGCATGACCAATTCTGTTGCAACTCAATAGTTCTAGGAAGAATGTCATGCACCTGTGAAGTGAACTAAGATACTCACACACTCTCCTGCTCCTGGGTCTCTCTTGGTAAACCTCTTGTTATTTAGATGCATTGACCTGACCTAGCCATTCCTCCTTGTTAGTACATTTACAAACACATGGCTTTTCACCACTGAGGTGAAATCAGACATCATATGGCTATGATGCATCCTCCAGAGTATGAGGGCTACTAATGTTAAATGGATACTTGTTTATCAGACCTGTCTGTTCTATGGCCATTTATGACTGGTCTGATACGTTGAAAATCAGTTGTATTCATCAGATAGAGACTTTATACTTCATTACTTATTGGAGACTTTTTTCCTAATGAACCTAAAGCAGTTGAGGTTCTGTGTGTTTTCTATTACATGTTGAGGAACTTGTTAATTGTCTATTTCAAAGAGAAGTTAAAGCCCCAAAACCTATCTGCAGAAAACAGGAAAGCCCTTAGCCTGTGCAGAAGCAAAGAGTTCAGGAACATTACAGCATGATGGGATAATTACAAGTAAAATGATGCCATATATGGTAATACTCACAGGGATTCAGGGAAAAGCCAGAAGATGGGCACTGTTGCCCTGGGAGAAAGGAAATGCAATGATGATGTGATGAACTACAAATAACCCTTAATAACATGGAATAGTTCAAAGCCCTGGGTTTGTTTGGAGAAAGTTGTTTAGATTGTTCTTTTTTCCAAAGAAACAAACTTGTAAGGTAGATTTATTTGAAAAGTTTGTATGCATATGCCTTCAAATTGGTGTGCTTGGTTTGGAGTTTTTCCCAGGACACTTAATTTTTATCAATAAAACATAGAAATGTTTTAGCACTGAAGCCCAGGCAGAGATTAATCCAATCTCTAAACTGTGTGAATTAACCCAGGTCTTGTGAAAAGGAATTATTAATCTCAATTATTTGTGGTTCAAACTCTAAAAGCCAGAAGAAACAGATCTTATCATGTCGTACCTCAGGCAGGAATTGTTTCTGGTTTCCTAAGGTTTATATCAATGTCATTCTGTATTGAAAATTCTGTTCTTCATATATTTATGTCCATTTATCACTAGTCCATTGGTAGGGAAAATTAACTCCTGTATTTCCTAATTAGGAAAAGAAGCAGAACTGTGGTGGATTCAGCTAAAAGTTGCAGATCAAAAGAGCTGATAAAAATCTCTGGGATTTTTGAATTTATTGTTCTTTTCAGGTTTTTTGAATCCATTTTATTACAGATCCAAAGAAAAAGAGGTCCAACTTAGATTGTTGCTCTCCTCACAGCACCAGCTCTGTTGAAAGAGCTTATTTGTTACATCCATGCCCACTTTACCACCCTTTTTGACTGCTGAGCAGGACAGTATAAAAATATTTTTGTCCATATAATCATCAGAGCCAGAGGTATCTGAAAGACGTAAGATGATGTAATGTAAAAATTTGCGAGGAAAATTGGCTGGAAATTTCTATTGAGAAAAGACTGTCAATCTGTACACTGAAAACCACTCTTTGACTTTAAGAGAGAGTTTAAGACTTGTAAATAAACTTAACCTGGAAGTCATCCAAGAGAGAAAAAGTTACTGCCTTCCTGCTTCCCAAGGGACAGTGCATGGAGCAGAGCCGGGATGCCAGCTCTGCTGGTCAGACATCCCCACGATGTCCCTTATTCCCCAATGAGCAGGGACACCTCAGGCAGTTCCATTCCTGGTCCCACTGAATTCAAGGAGCATCTGAACACAACATTCAGATGAAGCAGGATCAAGCTGTTAGTCTAATGCCAGTGTTTTAGAAGAGAAAACTATTGTATTACTGCTGATGTTTCCTTTTACTGCTGTATTACATCATAGTTAATGTTGTATTTTTTGATCTTAAAATATAAGCAGACTCCCTGCCAACTCCACTTCTCATAAGTGTTCAGATGCTGCCAAAGCAAGATGAACTGCTTTTCAAAAATGCATCATGTTTTAGAATTCCCTTAAATGGCCCAATGTCCACTCCAAATACAACCAGGACAGAGATATAACTCTGATAATGCATTCTTTGCAGGCTGAAGTCAGGTGGATTTGGGAGGTGGTGTTCTGGGGTAGATAAGAACTGAGCTGGGCAGTTTCCAGTCCTGTTTTTATACACTACATACATCTACATGGCAGAAGGACTCCACTGGTTACCTATCTTCTTTTGTGTTATTTTCTTTCCCCTCAGAGGTGAATCTGGTGCTGGCAAGACAGAAAATACCAAAAAGGTCATTCAGTACCTGGCTGTTGTGGCTTCCTCACACAAGGGCAAAAAGGACACCAGTGTCACTGTAAGTGAGCTCTTGCATGCCCAGCTCTCCAGGCTCCCAGGGCTGTGCTCAGGGTGCCCCTGCAGCTCAGGGGCTGGGGCTTGTCAAACAGTTGGCATATTAGGAGCACAAAGTTACGTCACAGCTCGATGTTTATGGAAGAAAAATATTTGTTTGACACCATCTTAGGCATCAAATCAGAATGTACTTAGGGAGAACAGAAATATTCAAAGGTTTCCATAGGCATAGCACCTATTTATATCCCAGCATGAAGGACTTGAAGTCTGCAAGGGCTCGAGTCCTTGTTTTACCCTTGACCTCTGGAAACTGAGAATTTTGGGAAAGCCTGTAACTAACACATTGCCCAACTGCATCACAAAAATGTATACCAGCATTTAAACTTCCAAAGTTTTGATTGGATTTGTTGGTAAGTTTTCTTACTAACTAGCAAAGAGTCCCAGTATAAAACTTGTCTCCTTATTTTACTGCTCTGTCAGAGGTGACAGTTTGGAAAGGCACAATTTTTTCGAAGTGCTTTGTTCATTCAAAATTCGTAATAGTCTTGCCTGAGAGACTAAATTTCATTTTTTTACTCTAAACCATATACCTGCTCAGTTCCTGGAGATCATTACCATAGCTGAGGCTCTCAGCTGTCTTTGCTCTTCTCAATGATACAATCCCAGGTCCTACATCATTTCCAGCCTTACTAATGTAACTCAAAACTTCTGCAAAAAAATGAAGTAATTCGCTTTTATGATAAAACAGGCTTAATTCAGAAAGACATTTCATTGTGTCTCAAATTTCTTGTGTACAAGACTGGGTACAAGATAAGCAATTAGCAGAGAAGTGGGAAATAAAGTGAAAATCTCCTGACCACCCCTGTGCTGGGTCTCACAGCTGCCCCTGCCCGTTTGTCAGCAGAGCACGAGGTGTGCAGCCCTCCCTCTTCCACCACAAATAACTGGGCTTTTATGTACAGTGGATTCTAATTTGAGTAAGGGAAGGAATAGATGTCCTTTTGAATAGTATTTTCTAGAAATCTGTGATTAAATTTAGTAGAAAGGGTCCAAGACTAATGTTTAATATTTAATGTTTATGCACATAAAGTAATTTCTTCCTATTGAGTTCCTGCTCAGTAGCTGGGGAAAATGAATTTGGGGTGCCAAGGCCATCCCTAACTGCAATTGCTGCTGACTCCTCTGGGGAATTATGTGAACCATATTTGCCCTGAGATAGACCTGAAGGCAAATATCCATCAGAGAGGAGCTGAGAAAAAGTCTAATTTGTTCTATATTATGCTGACAAATAATAATTCAGTGATTATGACTACTGACACTGCAATTTCAGTCATTAAAATATAATGAATAACAAAATGCACCAGAGAAGAACTAGGGATTTATCATAAAAATATTTGCCCTTGTCTGGTCCTGAGAGACTAACCTGGGACTGAGTCAAAATCCCATCTCTTTGCTTCAGGTTTTTTCTTTTCTTCAGTTAAAATGCTCTAAGTATGTTAATGCTATTTGTACCCTTGGTATGTCTGCAGTAGATTGTTCATATCTGTATTCCTGGTTTATTTGCATGGAAACTGTACTGGTTATTTAAATACAGGAAAAACAATAAAAATGTCTGTCTAATGAAAACTATACTGACATTTGTTTTATACCATGTTATCCAACACAGCAAGGTCCATCTTTTGCCTACGTGAGTAACTTAGACTGTTTGATGTGTGTTTAAGGCACTGAGTGTAGATCTGCATGCTATTGTTGCACCCCAAAAATTTAAGAGAGATTTTGTTGAAATATGTTGTATGATATGATAAAAAGCAACAATAGCACCAAATGCTCTCACAAATCAACCCTAACTGTGTCAGGCTCCATGGTAAAGAATGAGGTCTGACACAGGCAGGGTCATCTTTCAAATATCACCCTCTTCTATATCTCTGTGTGTGTTCCAATTGCCATAGTTTGAATTAAATTTCCCACGATCCTGGAAGAGCCACTCAGCCTGAAATTAAACAATGTGGTTTCTGGATGAAATACCCAAATGCTTCCTGTGCTTCAGGTTGAACTTTTTAGGACTGTTGTGAAATAATTCCTAAACCTCACGGTGTTTGGTTTGTTTGGCTGCATGCTTTCCATTTGTTATTGCTTGGGATTTTACATTTCCATGTAACTGTTGAGAATTGTTCACCACCACAAGAGTTAGCATGTTCTTAGCTTGCTGCTGTGACATGTAACAGAGCAATTCCCACTGCAGCACCTGTCTGCAGTGTGTTACAGGCCCTCCTCTCTGTGTGCCATACCACATAGCAATGCTTTGGGAATACAGGCAGGTTTGCTGGCACGTTCTTGGTGTTTCTGTGCCAGGCAAATGGGATTTATTTTCTTTCATGCAGTCTTTTTTGCCCCATTCTGACTGCTGCCTCTCAGACCTCAGCTATGACAGTGTTGCCCCTTAGTCCCTTTGACATTCTGCAAAAAAACCCACTATTTCATGGTTGGCATGGTCACCTCCGTGGAGTTTGGTGGACTTAGAGCTGCACACAGTGCTGGCCACCTGGAGCCTAAGTTTTATAGCCAGGTTTATGGCATAGTTCAGTTCTCAGTAGCAGCAGGTGGTGTCTGTCTCATTTTAACAGATAAGGTTCTATTTTAGATGTCACCACCTGATTGCAGCAACACTCTCTGCTTATACTGGAGTTTTTAACTCTACAGAGTGTAACTGGACGGAGCTGCCCAGTACAGAGAATCTTCAGGGACTTTAAGGAATTAATTTCTTATTCTGGGATTGCTGTGTGGACTTGTTAGGAAACCTTTCTTCCCTCTTCCTCCAGCTCTCGGGTAGTAAGCTTTTTAATGATACTTCTGAGGTAGCTCCCACCATTGACACAGAAGTTCCAAGGCATTCAAGAATGACATTTAGAAAAAGGTTACCAGATTTGCACACTAATTGGGAAGCATTTTCATTTTGCAAATCATTTCCTAGATTCAAACAAAATATTGCCTTAATTTCTAATTAAATTTTTTTAATTATATCTTATTATTTATCAAGAACTTCTTTTTCCTTTTTAGGGTGAGTTATTTGAAATAATGCATTTTACTAAAGAGTAGTACTCAAAGAATACAGTGGCAAAGTAAATGTGAATGTAAATGATCTCATAGGACAGAGTTGAATGAAAAGTTCTGAAAAGCTGTATACATATGCAAAGTATTTTTTCAACTTCATTGATTTGCTTAGAAATAGGATTAGGTAAATACATAGAATTAAATGCATGCTTGTTTCATTGCATTATTTGTTTCCCTAGCAATTACCAATCACAATTAACAATATAATATGAAGTTTGTGTGTTTGCATGAGAATTCATTATCCTAGTTTGAAATAAATCAATGCAATTCCATATTTAACCTACGTAGCCTTGCATGGATCATTATTAATAGACTTGATGAAATCTGCTTTGTAGCTTTGTGCTGCATTACATTAAAATTATTCTCGGCAAGTTATTCTAATTACATTGTCATTTGCTAGCAAAGGGTCTCAATAAACTAACTTGGAAAAGACATGCTAGAGGTTCCTTTAAGAATATCCCATTTAAAAATTATATTAAACTGGAAAAAATAATTGACATTGAATGACCCTTTTTTTTTAAGGAAGGCCAGTCGTGATGCTAAACAGATTAATAGAGTTTGATCTGTCACAGGCAACAAGGCTGGAAAAGGGTCATGTATACAGGGAAGCAGTCAACTGCACAAATAGATAAATACAAAGATTAATAGAGAATGAAAACAAATCCACATGAAATTCAGTATTCAGCAAAAAAAAATTAGAGACTTAAATTAGATTTCACCTTTCTCTCCCATGTGCAAGTGTTAGTTTCGACTAAGTAATTATGAAGTTTAGTGTTAACTGCTTCTGAATGAATTTTAGGGTGAGCTGGAAAAACAGCTTCTCCAGGCAAACCCTATTCTTGAAGCTTTTGGAAACGCCAAAACTGTGAAGAATGACAACTCCTCCAGATTCGTAAGTAGGAGAAATCCAGTTGGGTCTGTGTCGGGGGAGGTAAAACACCTTTTAAAACCCAGTGTACAGACAGTGGCCCCCACTGGTGCTTCTCTTTAAAGACAGCCTTGAAACTGATCCCTGAAAAACGTTCAGAATTCCCCTCTGAAACAGGAATTTGGCTTGATAGAAGAATAAAGATCAAGCTCACACTTGACAGTAACATTGTCTCTCACAATTTAGCACTCTATGTGTGACCTTTAGGCGTCACCTCCTGCTCTAGCACATATCCACCTTCAGAATATTTGCAAACCAAATCTGTACTTCTATTTTCTTTGCACCATTGTTGAGTATATATCTCATAAGATGTGACTGTTATGTCATGGTTAAGATATTAAATAGAAAATGGAGGAAAAAATGGAGAAAAAATTAAAAAGCAGTTCTACAGATTGGAGGTTGAATGTCGTGAGCTGAGAGCTGTCAATATCTGATGACACTTCTTTCTGGCAGTGCTGGCAGATGCCTGTTTTCCCTGCAGACCCTCCTCTCCCACCTCTGCTCCCTCCCTGCAAAGTTCAGGGTTCCATGTGGGTCAAGTTTAGCAGAGAGGGTTTCACAGATCCAACCCTGTTCCCTCACTGACCTTGTGGAAATCAAAGTAGAACAAAGATGTTGTCCTACCCCTGCTTCCAAAGCCTAGTCCAGTAGGGAGAACAACTTTCCCTCTAAGTGCCAGAACAAAATGTGGGGGGAATCTGTACAGAGGGAATATCAGAGAAGCTCACTTCCATTCAGGCTGTTCCACAGGTCACCCCAGCAGGAGAGAGTCAAGCATGGTATTCTTGGGAGGGGGATGTACACGTCTTATGAAACAGATTAAATACTGGCTAATATTGGGGGAAAATGGCATAACCTGGAAGAACAGCCCAATTTAGACCTTCTTTTCACTCACAGGGCAAATTCATCCGCATCAACTTCGATGTGACGGGCTACATTGTTGGAGCAAACATAGAGACTTGTATCCTTTCCAGTGAGCTGCACTAGGCTGACAGAAGTAAGATAAACAAGCTCACTGCATGTCTAAGAAAGGCAAATATTGCTGAGGCTGCTATAAACAAAGAGGGAGGGAAGTGGCCCCGTTTGTGCTGGTATCAGCTTCTGTCTTGCTCTCAGGTTTGTGTTTTCAGGGCTGTTTTCTCAGCCTCCCTGTTTTTCTATAGGAAAGGGAGCTATTCCCCAAATACAGCTTCAGAAACTGGACCATCCATACCTGAGGCAAAGGCAAGGGACATTTTTGTGTCCAGAGGAATTGTCTTGCCTGGATGCTAAATACTAACTGCTGTGTCAAATTACACACCCAGAGCAATGAGCTGTGTATCAATAACCTTGATGGATTTTTTTCAGGGAAAATGGACAGAGAAATTCAGCTCAGTCTGACCTTGCTTGTCAAGCATGTGGCCTGTTCCCTTGGCTCTGTTTATGAGCTATTATGTTTTAATGAGCGTACTAATATGCAGGTGGTTTCCTCAGTGTTGCACTGCTCATCTTTGCATACAGAATGAGCTTCTTACTCCAATAAATGAGAAAGAACAATGCAGCTATAAAAAAGTACTTATCCCTTGAGAGTCACATTAAGCAACGAACATTTCATCATTCTGCTCTTATTTTGACAACTGATCTTGAGAAAAAATCCTGTTTTAACATTTTTGGTCTTAACTGAAGTTTTATCTACAGCACTTTAGCTTTTAAAGAGTGTGTCACTGACTGGTATTGAAATACTTTCTCTATTGATAACTTAATTTTTATTACCCTATAGTCACAAAAATGGTCCATAAATAAAACTTGATTTTCTTGATTTTATACCTACAATACTCACCTCAAGAACTTTTTTCAGGCAGCCCCACTGTATGAAAAAATTATAATGGTGCTGTTGATGGTTCTGAGGCTGATGGCACAATTAAGAACAGACTGAATCATGTTATTGATTTTTTTAACACACTTTACAAACAGATTTGCTTGAAAAATCCCGTGCAATTCGTCAGGCTAAAGATGAAAGAACTTTTCACATCTTTTACTATTTGATTGCTGGAGCTTCTGAACAAATGAGAAGTAAGTTCCTTACTAATGATTCTCTCATCTCATTGAATAGTCTGAGCAATGGCTTGCCTAAGTATTTATCTTAATTTCTGTAACTACATGTCATTCAATCTTTAGTATAAATAAATAGCCATAGAAATAGCTATGTATTTTAGCTATAGAGAACAATTTTCTCAGGTAAATTATAAGAAAGCATCAATTCATGTCCACCTGTTTGAGGCAGGTTGTTTGCCGTTTACAGGATATTTTAATTTACAGAAGATGTAGACCCATTCAGATCTCATCTTGAATAATATCAAGAAGTTAAATTGGGAGGAGTTATTAATTGCTTTACACAAAAGAAATTGAGGACTCCAACAAGAATATCAGCTCATTGTTTTAAGATAAATTAAGAGAATGTCTTTGCCACAGCACATTATTACACTGTGAAAGCCACAGCTTCAGATGTATTGGAACATCATGGTTGAAATATGACATATTTCCCTAAATCACTCTCTGTTAAAGAACGTATAAAGCAATGGGTATTTCCCATGGCCATTATGTTCCTTACCTAAAAATCTGTTGTTGCCATAGAAAAAAGCTGAATAGTCTGTTAGCTTGGCCCACTATGGTTGTTGTCTTGTTCATTCTTATCATTATGGGCTATGAATCCCCACAGGGAGATTCATAATTCTGAGTAAGTTATTTATGGCACTACATAAAATTTTGGGAAGAATGGCTCAGATATGAGTCCATAGGACATAAAATTGCTCCAAAGTGCAGAGAGATTCCCCAGACACTAATGAAAACTAGAAACATAATACCATCAAGCCTGCTAAGTAGTTATTTTGAAAACATTTGACAAAACCCTAAATTCCTCATACAAGCAGAATCTTCCTTTGGTGATAATGTTGGGGTTTTTTCTGTTGCTCCTTAGGAGAATTCATGAACAAAGATCATTAAGTAGATGCACATAAATAAAATTTTCTTCTTTTTAGATGATTTGTTGCTGGAAGGCTTCAACAATTACACCTTTCTATCTAGTGGCTACGTGCCTATTCCTTCTCAACAAGATGATGAAATGTTCCAGGAGACCTTGGAAGCCATGAAAATTATGGGCTTTACTGATGAGGAACAGACAGGTGAGAATTGTTATCAACACTGCATTCAAGATATACACCTGCAAGTGACACTATGTAGAGATGCAAATGCAGAGGTTAATTCTGCCTAGAATAATCACTTTGCAAAGCTAATTTGTGTTTATGAAAGGGAATAGTTCTCATTGGAACCCCTGACATAACCAAAAAGAGATTACTGAGTCTAAGCTAGTCTATCAACAGTAATGACCATTTAAAGCCATTTGAAGAATGAAGATTAATGAAGATTTTCCAACAACTAGCATGAAAACGTTGCAAAATAATCTGATTGAATTTTTAAAGAAATGGAACAGGCTCAAATAGCTCATATGTACTCACTGATTCAGAGAAAAGAGAAATAAAAACAAAGAGCATGAAACAACAACTAATCTGTCTTGAAAATGTGGGCTGCCAGAGACATCCACCCGCACAGCTTTTACCTCTCAGTGCAGCTGGGAGTGTGCAGGATGCAAATGGCCATGTCCCAAGTGACACCTGGTGGCAAAAGCAGCGTCCTCCCACTGCCCGGGCCTTGGAGCAGCTGCAGCAGCAGCAGAGCACCGAGGGATGCTGAGCACACCGCAGCCTTGGGAGATGGTGGCACTGGTGCACGCTGGCCTGCTCTCCTGCCAGCACTGGTGTGGACAGCAGCATTCCCCACTGCAGCAGCAGGAGTCATTCCTTTGCTGAACCCCTCTGATTTCATGCTCTGAAATAGAAGCCCATTAGGACAGTATTCTTCTCCTGTAAATTAGATAAGTTTACAGATAAACAAATAGAACTCCTCAGATTGAAACAACCTCACCTGTTTCAGTAGATTTTACTGAATTTTTAGTATAGTAGATTTTTAGTATCAGTAGATTTTACTACCTGAGATCAGGTGGCATCACATTTATGTATATCTTCGTAATCAAACATTAATAAGTACCTTTTTTGTATTTTGACACTAATCCTTTAAAGATATGTATACGTTTGATTTTAGTTGCATAACTAAATATCTCTATGTCCCTGAATAACTGGACATTCAGAAGTGCCACATATTTTTGAAGCTGCTGGTAATTCAGATTTATTTTTTATTTTAAAGGCAGAAATACTCTTGAGTGACTGAGCAGGGAAGATGCTACAGGCACTGCGAGTGGGAGACAAATTCCTGAGATGTGGGGAAGTGCCTGGGGAGCCAGCATAACTTAGCTTGAGGTGCTGGTGTTCCTAGACTGGCCTGTTTGCTCCACTGCACAGACTGTGCAGATTTTTGCTCAATCAGCTCTCAAACTCCTGCAGTTTGTGGCACAGTCCTTTAAAACAAGCCTTACTCTTTCCAGAGAGGTACAGACTATCATAGAATGTTATTGCAGAGAACAGTTTTCAAAATGTGGCCATTCTGTTCCTAATATATAACTGTTTCTCTTTCTCAGCTATACTGAGGGTCGTTTCATCTGTCCTACAACTGGGTAATATTGTCTTCAAGAAGGAGAGAAACACTGATCAAGCTTCTATGCCAGATGATACTGGTATGTTTTCAACTTCAAAATTTTGTTAACATTAAGAAATTCATAAAACAGCAACTGAATAAACACTCTTTATCAATATTTTTTATTTAACTGCTATTATCTATGTGGCTCTCAGGCTTTAAAATATAACCCATGCTCAAAATCAGCTTAATTATCATTATCTTTTCTAGTACTTTTGAATCCATAAATTGATGAATGGTGAATTTGTTTCTTGGATGACAAATGTTACTTTTATGGCAAGTGCCATCTCTTGTATGTACAATAGAGGAGCTTTTAAGGAAAATAAATAATTCTGCATACTTGCTGAGCTACACATATTCACACTTGCTGACCAGCTAAGAAGCAATTCAGTCCAAAATAAAATCTCACTTTTTTATTCTAGCTGCACAGAAAGTGTGCCACCTGATGGGGATTAATGTGACAGATTTCACAAGATCTATTCTGACCCCAAGGATCAAGGTCGGACGAGACGTTGTCCAGAAAGCTCAGACCAAGGAGCAGGTACCACACACACACTCTGCTCAGCTCCCCTGAAGCTATTCTCCCTTTTCCTGTTTCTCCTTATATCTAAAGGGAAATGTCCATTTTCTGTCTCATTTCTAAGGAAATTAACAGTGAAATGGGTTTCTTCTTTCATTTACAATCTCCTCTTACCTTTTCCAGGCAGACTTTGCCATAGAAGCTTTGGCCAAGGCAAAATTTGAGCGTCTTTTCCGTTGGATCCTAGCTCGTGTGAACAAAGCTCTTGATAAAACAAAAAGACAAGGAGCTTCTTTCTTGGGCATCCTTGACATTGCTGGATTTGAGATTTTTGAGGTATGTACTGTGACACACAAGCTGATTAAACTCATATAGATCCTTAAATTTTCCTAATTTTAATATACATAAAGAAATACAAAATAGCAAATACCATCTTGTCATTTAAGTTCACTCTTGAAGGTCTCTTTCTAACATTATAAATTCACTTCTTTCTTCTTCACAGATCAATTCCTTTGAGCAGCTGTGCATCAACTACACTAATGAGAAACTTCAGCAGCTTTTCAACCACACAATGTTTATACTGGAGCAAGAGGAATACCAGCGAGAGGGCATTGAATGGAATTTCATTGACTTTGGCCTTGACCTGCAACCTTGCATTGAGCTGATTGAAAGACCAGTAAGATTCTCTCTCTGTAGGGGGGATACTACAGAGTATCAGTTATGTGTCAGTACAAGAGATCCTTTATTTCCTGGAAGGATCTGTAACCTCGGGAGGGGTGGAGAAGGTGGTGCTCTGTCTTTGCCTCTGCTTGTGATGATTCTGATCTGATGCTGCTCCCATTGCAGACCAACCCTCCTGGTGTCCTGGCACTGCTGGATGAAGAGTGCTGGTTCCCCAAGGCTACTGACACATCCTTTGTGGAGAAACTAATGCAAGAACAAGGCAACCATCCCAAATTCCAGAAGCCCAAGCAGCTCAAGGACAAAACAGAGTTCTGTATAATGCACTATGCAGGAAAGGTACTGGACAGATTGAGCTATTTTGACTTAGGGAACTTTGAGTCTTTGATACCCAGAGGATCAAAGAGAAACATTCTGGTACCTGCATTGATGAGAAAAGGTTTTAATTATGAAATGTGCTTATTAAGTGCTTTAATTACACAGCACAAGAAATGAGATTTGCAAATCATCGTTGTGCTAAGCTCACAAGAAAGCTAAGGGTATTGAAAATCCAAGCAATTTGGATTCTTTTCTAGTATGCAGACTTTTTAAAGACATTAGTACTTATATTAGTATTTATGCAAGAATAAATACTGAACTCTCAACCCTAGAAACCTTTGCATATTATTTGCCTGATTTTGTGTTAATACAGTGACCTGTGTTCTTTGACACTCCAGATTTATTATCAAGGACAAATTTTTGATGTAGCACTCACTGTTCCCTGCAGGTTACCTACAATGCAACTGCCTGGCTGACAAAGAACATGGATCCACTAAATGACAACGTGACTTCTCTGCTGAACCAGTCTTCAGACAAATTTGTAGCTGACCTTTGGAAGGATGGTATGAATCACAACTCTAAATCACTGATGGGGTTTAAAGGGAGAAACTCCTACCAGAACTTTTTGACAGCTATCCTTTGCTGGCAGCACACAAGTGTGAACATGATAACCATAGAAGAGACTAAACTTAGACATAAGAAAAATGTGTTCTAAAGACATCTTTAGTAAAAAACTTCATTAGAGAGTTTTAAACACTATAAAAAAATTCCTTAATACTATTCAGCAACAGAATAAAAATTATTCATTACACTGTCAAAATGTTGCTGAATATGTAAAATTGTAGACCTCACTTGATGACAGATTATTGTTAGGTTTAATGAAGCCTCTCATATAAGTTCTGAGGAATTCTATTTAATTCATGGATATTATATAATATATTTGGGGTATTCAGTTGTTCCATTCTATCACTACTTAACAAAATCCACATTTCCATCTTTGACAGAAGTAGACTATGTACCCAGAAGGACTTCTAGTACATTTGTCAGAATGCTTCTACTGTAAAAAAAATATACCTGCTCTCTTTAGCAAGCAATGCCAGTGATGGGTGTGATGTGAGGCAAGGATAGTTGATATAAACTGTCCCATTCTTTCTTTTCTATTTCAGTGGACCGTATAGTTGGGCTGGACCAAATGGCCAAGATGAGTGAAAGCTCACTCCCCAGTTCTTCAAAAACCAAGAAAGGCATGTTCCGTACCGTTGGACAACTCTATAAGGAGCAGCTGACCAAACTGATGACCACCCTAAGGAACACCAATCCCAACTTTGTCCGCTGCATCATTCCAAATCATGAAAAAAGGGTAAATTTCAGATGCTCGTTTTTCAGACTCCTGGTTCATTACTCCTGCTGAGCTGCTCACGGCACACGGCAGAGCTGAACGATGTCATCAAACACAGATGTGGGACAGTAACATTTTTGTAAATTTGTGCTAAAAATACCTTCTGTCCCCTTTCCAGTCTGGCAAACTCGACGCCCATTTAGTGCTGGAGCAGTTGCGCTGCAATGGTGTCTTGGAAGGGATCCGGATCTGCCGGCAGGGCTTCCCCAACAGGATCGTCTTCCAGGAGTTCCGCCAGCGGTACGAGCCCCTCAGCCCCAGCCCTGCCTCTAGCAGTGCTGCAACCTGTCTGTCTGTCTGGACAAAACCACCCTGTGTGTTTCAAGCTCCCTAACATAAGCATCTTTTGGCAGATATGAAATTCTCGCTGCAAATGCCATTCCTAAAGGATTCATGGATGGGAAGCAGGCTTGCATACTCATGGTGAGGAAAGCATTTTTGATCCTACTGATAATCAGGCCTATACTTCTTATATAAAGGTGTTGAGACTGAACAAAAAACAAGAAGTGATTTTTAGTACCCTGAACCTCAGCACTGGAGTTAAAAAATATCCCTGTTTTCCTCCAGATCAAAGCACTAGAGCTTGATCCCAACTTGTACAGAATTGGACAGAGTAAAATCTTCTTCAGAACTGGAGTTCTGGCTCACCTGGAAGAAGAGAGAGACCTGAAGATCACAGATGTTATTATTACCTTCCAAGCTATGTCCCGAGGCTACCTAGCAAGAAAGTAAGAATATGTGCAAACAAATCGAATGTTTTCCGCAGCACAGTATCTGCAGGGGTCTTTAGCGTTCCACATAACAATCTGAAGCTACTGAGACATTTCAGTATTATTTATATTGCATTAGAACTCAAGACCAATGAAGGTTTTGCTTCCAGCCCAGAAAAGGCTGATTAGTGTAATTACAGGGAAGCTGTTGCATTGTGAGGCTGTTCACAGCCCTCTGTACAATAAACTGAGACAATGACCCATCATTTAAACATTTATGTGTTTGTACCTGCAGAAAAGAAGCATCTTACACCATGACTGGAGTCTTATGCACTGAAAGTAGCAGCACCCTAGCATCTATAAAACATAAAATAATTTTTTCTACAGCTTCAGGACGGAGCTCTGATCATCTAGCATGATCTCACCACAAAATTATCAATAATAGTGCCTTTTTTTCCTGCATACTATCAAGGCTTTCAAATTGCCAGACAAAGAAATATGTTTCAAGAACAATAATCAGTGCAAGATCAGAGTACTCTGGAAAGGTGTTCACACCCAGAACTAGATCTATACGTCTGTGCCTACCCATGGAATGCAAACAGCCAAAAAACCAAAATACCAGACAGCTAACCAGAATTATCACCCTTCCTCAGGAAAGCACAGGCACTGTTAAAACAACAGAAGAATTTGTTCCAGACTCCCCAAACCATGTGGCTCCTCAGCAGATTCCCATGCCAGAGTTTCTTTGCTTGACGTGTGTACCTTGCAAACGCCTTCTGTTCTCAGACTGAAGCAATTTGCTTTACATTTTTAATCACAGAGCCTTCGCCAAGAGACAGCAACAGCTGACTGCAATGAAGGTTATCCAGAGAAATTGTGCTGCCTACCTGAAGCTGAGGAACTGGCAGTGGTGGAGACTGTTTACTAAAGTGAGTGACTGCTACCAGTAAATCTCTCCTCAGTTTTCCAAAAGAAATTAGACACCAAGGTACATCTTGTCAGGCACACTCCTTGTTCCAAAGCCCATTGCAGCTGGTGGCAAGAACCTCATTTGTTTCACAAAATTTGGGGTTAGAGATACTCTGGAGAGTTCGATAATGCAATTAACATTAAAGGTAGTTCTAGCTTGAGAAGAAAGCAATCTAGTTAAGCAGAAATTCGTAAAAGATTTTGCATGTTTGGAGACTTTTTTAGTTGCCACAAAATGAAACAATCCTACACGGGTGGAAAAAGAACAGAGTAAAACTGAATTTTCTGAATATCCAGAGTGACATATCTATGGGAAACCAAGTAGCTTGGGAATTCCTAACTGGGACACTCATACATATTATTTAATATTTTTCCTATTAAAGAGGCTCAGGTGTTTCAAGAATGGCCTTCAACTCTTCCTATTTGGATTGATAGCAATCTCCTCTGCAACCAGAAATAGGCAGTAACACACACCTGTGTGTACACATTGCCTTTCTGAGCAGATGCAAGTTTTGTACATTATCAAGGGATGAAAATAGGCCTGGAGACATTTCAAAAGTGACACTGTCAGAGGTAGAGGTGCTCACAAGGCCCTAGGAATTAACATAGAGACAGCCAAGAGCAACACTGCTGAGGCTCGAGGGATTAAAGATATTCCCATCAAGCTTGGCTGGACAGTATCTGTCCAGTCTGGAGCAATGACAGCACTACAACACCATTAGTGCCAGTCAGTTCTTTAAGCACCATGCTCAGCAACACAAACACTGGCAGGAAACATCCTTAAAAAAACCCTTTCCATTTCCAGGTGAAACCACTGCTGCAAGTCACCCGCCAAGAGGAAGAAATGCAGGCCAAGGATGAAGAACTACAGAAAACTAAGGAAAAACAACAAAAAGCAGAGAGTGAATTGAAGGAGCTGGAACTGAAACACTCACAGGTGATTTACAGCTCTGAGCCTCTGGGAGACACTAGCTGTTCTTTTACCATGTCTAGAAGCTGTTAGAGTAAAGGTATCTCTGTCCTTTGCACTCATTCTTGTCTTCATAGAAATGGAACAGAGCAGAAAGTCAGTGCAGACAAGCTCCAGTCATCTCCAGTAAAGGTCAAACATCCACACAAGACTGCCTGCCTGGACCCCAGGAAGGTCCAGTAAAACAACCAATTTGCACTCCAAGCCTTAACTTCCACTCCATTTTATTTGTGCAGCTTGTTGAAGAGAAGAACCTCCTGGCAGAGCAGCTTCAGGCAGAGACTGAGCTGTATGCTGAGGCTGAGGAGATGAGAGTCCGTTTAGCTGCTAAGAAACAAGAGCTGGAAGAGATCCTGCACGAGATGGAAGCCAGAATTGAGGAGGAGGAGGAACGTGGCCAGCAGCTGCAGGCAGAGAAGAAAAAGATGCAACAACAAATGCTGGTAAGGAGGGATAAGTGACAAATACAGACACTAACTTGGATCTCACTGAGACACAACAGAGACTGGAAAACCTCAGATCCAAGGACAGTGCTTGTTGCACAACCCTCTGTAGGATATATGTCTGTGTTACTGAAAGAGAGACAAGCAATTGATGTTCTTTCCTCCAGCGTTCTCTTCTTCCTCATCTCAATCCTAATATTTTCTCTAAAACATTATTTTAACAAATCTTTCCTTCTATGTTGTCAAGTATTACAGATTGTCTACTTCTTAATAAAAACAACAGTTTACAGCATACAGTAATAAACATTAAGCATTTCTTAAGAATTATATAAGTAGTATTTTATTTCCAGAATTCATGTTTTGTGGGTTTCTTTTTCCCCTCAAAGGATCTTGAGGAACAGCTGGAAGAAGAAGAAGCTGCAAGGCAGAAACTGCAACTTGAAAAAGTAGCAGCAGATAGCAAGATAAAGAAAATGGAAGATGATATTCTGATAATGGAAGATCAGAATAACAAGCTAAGCAAGGTGAGTGTTCTGGGTCCACTTTCTTACTCTGAAAATAGTGAAAATTGAGAGAAAACCACTTCTTCCATTAGAACAACAGGAAAACTCAACTATCTAACCTCATGGATGTACAAGAGATGTGTTACACCATGCCATCAGTCCAGCCTCTATCAAATGCATTTCTGATAATTTTTCCACGCTCAAATTTTTGTGTTTGAGATCTGCTGTAGCAACAATATCTTCAAGCAAAATATTTACAGCAGTCAAGGGCAAGCAGTGGAAGGCATGTCCTCTTGTCCAAGAGCAGACTAAATAATTCTCTTGGTTTTCAACTAATTTCAACCAAACTTCATGATTAAAACTGGAACTAAGAATGTCTTCCAGTACTTTTAAAAAGGGAATACTCCTGTGAACTGGGCCCTGTGCTTAGCAGTCATCAGAGAGAGCACAAGATTCTAAGTGCAGCAGCTTAGAGAACACAGAAGTCATAGACACCACTCCATAGCTCCTCTGTAACTGAAAAATTGAAATGTATCACTACAATCTCAAGTAACACAGCATAAAAGGACAGTCTCTTGGATGTTTTTGGTTGGCAAAGAGTTAATTTATGATCACCAATGACAGACACATTTGCTAACAGAAGTATTTTATTTTTCTTAAGGAAAGAAAACAACTTGAGGAAAGAATAAGTGATCTAACAACAAATCTTGCAGAAGAAGAAGAAAAAGCCAAAAATCTTACAAAGCTTAAGAACAAACATGAGTCTATGATTTCCGAACTTGAAGGTAACATGAAGAATAGTTTATTGAAGGTTTTGAAGGTTTTGTAGAATTTCTTCCTTTTCCTTGGCACAGAACAAAAAAAACCAAACAACCAAACAAACAAACAAAACAAAACAAAACAAAACAAAAAAAAAAAAAAAAAAAAAAAAAAAAAAAAAACAAAAAAAAAACAAAACAAAAAAAAAAAACCCTAAACAGAATCTGGAGAGAAATTGTTAAAATTCTGTAGGGTTATTTCCAAATTTTTTATGCTGAAGCCAGTTTGATAACCACCAAATCCTCATAGTGCCAAACAACAGAAACCTTTTATTTGTTACATATAAAAGAGTAGAGAGAAAAACAATGCTTATGTTGGAGAAAGATAAAGAAATTCTTCTCTAGGATGGCTAGAAATAAGGCATTGCATGTTGCTCCAAAAACACAGTGACTTGTAGTTAAATGCATGGCCACACTGGAGGCCAGAACCATTTTTTTTGCCCAAGTTTGAGATCAGATTAAGGACTCCTGGCACTACCACAGTCTGGTGACCAAAATCCCTCCTTTTTCAGTGCGGCTGAAGAAGGAAGAGAAGAGCAGACAAGAACTGGACAAAGTTAAGAGGAAGCTGGAAGGGGAGGCAAATGATCTCCACGAGCAGATTGCAGAGCTCCAGGCACAAATTGCAGACCTGAAGGCACAGCTGGCCAAGAAGGAGGAAGAGCTGCAGGCTGCTCTGGCCAGGTACTCACTCCTGGGCGTGCACGTGGTGGAAAGCCCAGACTGGAACAAATCTTGCCCCTTCCCAGACACTGAGAAGCTCCAGCCATGAATCTTATCTCTCAGTTCATCCCCTCCATGTGCTTCCCCATTTTCCAAATGTCTTTTTGTGAAAAATAATTATGCTATTGTTTGTCCATAGACAAATAATCTATTTTACTAAATTACCTCCAGATATCAATGAAGACTCCTCTTTCCCACAGGCAAGAGCAGTGCTCTCAAGTACAATGAAATGTAACAATCTACTTCCTAGGCAATAGGCAAAAATGAATTAAGAGTCTGACCTTGATCCACTCCAGAATCTCAGGGGATTTACTGTATAAATCAAAGAGAGAAAACACACAACCAAAACTTGCAGAATCAACTGATTAGCACCTCCAGACATTGCATCCAGCTAAAGTACAGCTGTCTGATCTTTTTTGCATCAGTCCTCCCTTTCTTTGGCAGCACTTTCTTGAACAGAACTTATAAATCTTTAGTGTATACTCGAGTGAAATTGTTATTGTTTTTCTTATTTCTAAAATGAAATGCTTTTTTTTCAAAAAGGCTTGAAGATGAAACTAATCAGAAGAACAATGCCCTCAAGAAGATCCGTGAATTGGAATCTGTAATTTCTGATCTCCAGGAAGACTTGGAGTCTGAAAAAGCTGCAAGAAACAAAGCAGAAAAGCAAAAGAGAGACCTTGGTGAAGAGCTGGAGGCTCTTAAGACAGAGCTTGAGGATACTTTGGATACCACAGCCACCCAGCAGGAGCTCAGGTACGGAGATGTAGCACAAGGGGCAAAAGGGAATGTCACCAAGCTCACTACAATACTGCCCACTGGCATTGCAGTAGGGCTGCAGTGCTCTTAGCTGCTGCTGCTCCACTGATGTGTGTCACCTTCCAGAGCAAAGCGTGAGCAGGAGGTCACAGTGCTGAAGAGAGCTCTGGAGGAGGAGACTCGAACTCATGAAGCCCAGGTCCAGGAGATGAGGCAAAAGCACACACAGGCTGTGGAAGAGCTCACAGAGCAGCTGGAACAATTCAAACGGGTAAACAGAAATCCATCTCCTTGAAAACGATCTCCTAGATAACACAATTTCCTCTTATAAATTATCTTTATTCACTTCTTCACATGCTTGTAGGCTAAAGCAAACTTGGATAAGACCAAACAGTCACTGGAGAAAGACAATGCTGATCTGGCTAATGAAGTCAGGAGCCTGAATCAGGCCAAACAAGATGTGGAGCACAAGAAGAAGAAGCTGGAAGTACAGCTGCAGGATCTGCAGTCCAAGTACAATGAGGGAGAGCGTGTTCGGACAGAACTCAACGAGAAAGTCCATAAGTTACAGGTAGGAAGGAGTTTGATGCTTTGCTGTGACACCATGGGCCTGAGAAGCCCAGTTTATACTGTTCTGTGAGGGTGTACCTAGAGGAATTATGGCCCTGCAGCCAAAATGCTCATTTTTTGTCACCTTAAACTCCTACCTCAATTATCACACAATTAATCAACGACAACCACTCCATCTCATGGAACTGGGAGCTTTTAGTCTCACCACCCCTCTGTACATGCTGCAGTCTGTAATGCCATCACTGCTTCAGTGACCATGATGCAGTTCTGACAGTTTCTTTCTGTTTGTTCATTTTTGGGTGGTGGGGAAGATTGACAGGTATGTGGCTTTTGGAAATATATTAGACAGCTATTAAACACACATGCTCAGAAAAGATGACAATGAAAGGAGAATGCTCACTTATCTACAGTTTAAGAAATAACTAAAGATCATTTAAAATGGTTCTCTGGTAGATGTTCAATGTCCAGATTTACTAATCAAGCTTATTATTACATCTTGTTCATAGCTGCAGTAAGCTTTGCTTTATTATTTTAAGCAGGTGTATAAATAAGAAAATATAACCAAATGCATCAACTTCTGTCAAACTTGGGAAGAAGAAGGAAAATCCATCAAAAATCCCTATTCTCCTTTGCAATTCATTGCAAGGAATATACTAATATTGCTTTATGAATACAACTAGGTTTTGATATAGAGTAATAAATACTATGGTAAACTAGACAAAAATGGCATTAGATGAGACTTCAGAAAAATCCAAGGAAACTAAAGTTTAAGAAAGATTTTGAAGCTTTATAAAATAACTGAGTTTATTCCCTGTGGCATCTTACAGGTGGAGGTTGAAAATGTCACCAGTTTGCTCAACGAAGCAGAAAGCAAAAATATCAAACTGACCAAAGATGTTGCAGCCTTAGGATCACAGCTACAAGATACACAGGTAACTTGCATCCAAGATCAGCTCACCTACAATATAAAATGCACAATAAAAAGACCTAAACTAATGACTGTCTTGCCAATTGATGTGGTGACTGTAGGAGCTGCTTCAGGAAGAAACGCGGCAGAAGCTAAATGTGTCCACCAAGCTCCGCCAGCTGGAGGATGAAAAGAACAGCTTGCAGGAGCAGTTGGATGAAGAAGTAGAAGCAAAACAAAATGTGGAGAGACATATTTCAACACTGACAATACAGGTATCAGTGCCATCAGTGTGGCAGTTAAATCATTAGCTCCATCACTGAGAATTGCGTGGGCAGTTCCAGAGGATCCATAGAATTATCCTGGCATAGGACACAGACCCTCAGGGAATTCGTGCTGTTAGCCCAGATGGCACCAGTGGTGCTCCACAATGGAGGCAGCAGTCTCCCTGTCCTTTAGTGTCATCCCTAGGACAGGTACAAATGCATGGTAGCTCCACACATAGTCTTGCACACAAGGCCTGTATGTGCATCCTTGGTCTGTGCTCTGCCTCACCCTATGAAGGCTGGGTGATGGGTAACCAGCTTCACACAGATCAAACTAGGAAAGCTCCAAGTCTTAGCTGTCTCCTTGCCAAGTTTTTGTCTCTCTGCCAAGTTTTGTTGTCACCACTACAAAGATTTGTTCTCTGAATTCAAATTTCAGCTCTCTGACTCTAAGAAGAAGATACAGGAATTTACCACCACAGTAGAATTCATGGAAGAAGGCAAAAAGAAACTTCAGAAAGAAATTGAAAGTCTCACACAACAGTTTGAGGAAAAGGCTGCTTCTTATGACAAACTGGAAAAAACCAAGAACAGACTCCAGCAGGAGCTGGATGACCTGGTGGTGGACTTAGACAACCAGCGTCAGCTGGTCTCCAACCTGGAGAAGAAACAGAAGAAGTTTGATCAGGTATGGGTTTTAGATTCTCCCTTGCTGTGTTATCACCTGCCTGGAACTCACAGAGTGCCCACTAGGACAAGGGGCAAAAAAAAAACCCTAAAATTTAATTATACAAAAAATGGTTAATTTTGTATTTATATGCCTTTTTCAAAAGCAGACATTCTTCTCTGTCATTAACAACTGACATGACAGCTGCAATAGAAAAGCCCTGTTACTAATGACCTCCTGTATTGACACTACCTTTTTACAGATGCTAGCTGAAGAGAAGAACATCTCCTCAAAATATGCAGATGAAAGGGACAGAGCAGAAGCTGAAGCTAGAGAAAAGGAAACAAAGGCTCTGTCATTGGCTCGAGCACTTGAAGAGGCTTTGGAAGCCAAAGAAGAACTGGAGAGAACAAACAAAATGTTGAAAGCTGAAATGGAAGATCTTGTTAGCTCCAAAGATGACGTTGGCAAGAATGTAAGTTTTGGCCTTAGAACAATCTCCACAACAATAACTTAAAATAGCAGCTAAAAAAAGAGATCATTGTTTTTAGTGTGGGAAATTCTCTGCAGCACATAAATCCACTCAGCAAGATCAGATATTTCATACAAAATTCAAAGGTTATTCCATTTGTGTCCAAACTTTCAAGGGACTTAGCAAAGTAACCGTAGGCTATGTTTATTTTTACAATAACCTCAAGCATGAAGAAGATTCTAACTGATTTCTAAATAATGTACTATTTTATTACACTTCTCTGAAATTGTTTACTCTGCAAATCTTATTTTATTAGTTATATTTGACCTTGCCACCTGCCTTATATTTGCTTACATAACTGCAGCAGATTTCCACTTCTGCATTGCCAATCACTTCTTTTATTAGAGGGATATGATTATATTACTTCTAATACTAAAAAAATTAAATTATTATATTTGACTAGATTAAAAATGAAAGATTGGGATAAGAGAATCTTGCTATTTTAAGACAGTTTTGTGAGTGTACGATATAAAGCTAATTTAGCATTTTCAGTGTAAGTTAGTTCATTCATTGTCCACACCTCATAGTTTTAAATGTGGCCTATAGTGCAGGTATACTGTGTATAACTAGAATTACTCTTACTTCTCATAACAAGTCTGTTAAATTCTCATTGCTTGAAAGGTCCATGAATTGGAGAAATCTAAACGGACCCTTGAACAGCAAGTAGAAGAGATGAAGACACAATTAGAAGAGCTAGAGGATGAGCTGCAGGCTGCAGAAGATGCCAAACTCAGGTTGGAAGTTAATATGCAGGCCCTGAAAAGCCAGTTTGAAAGAGATTTACAAGCCAGAGATGAACAGAATGAGGAAAAGAAAAGACAACTCCTCAGACAGGTACCATTCCCTACTACTGCCTTTGTAAATATCTAACCAAGCCAGTTGAAAGGCCCCAATCTGCCATTATTAAAGCACCTCACTAACTGTAATGAGAAAAAAGCATTACATTGCCTTGAACTTAGTGATTAAAAAAAAAAAAAAAGGGTTATTGAAGAAGGCAGGGGGAATTCCCTGTTTCAGTAGCAGATGCACAGTTACCAACAAATGTAGCTCTACAACCAACATAGTATAACACGTATGAATTGTTATTTCTAACATAGTCAGAACCACCTTTCCTGTATTCTCAGTGCAAGTGAGAAAAGACAACTTCTAATATATCTGTCTTCCCAAGATACACTGAATGCACACAAAAGCACTGGAGATGAAACCAGGATAAAACTATTTTGTACAGGAGTGTTGTGACAGTAAGGACAACTGCTGTAGTCATCATCTTGTAACACAAATACTTCCATGAGTACAGAACCCAAATTGCTGAGTCCTTTCAAAAACCTTAAGTTTTGGGACAAAATGGAAATCTGCTTTAACTGCCAGGGAAATCACAGTTAACAGAGATATGGGGTCTGGATACACTATTCAGACATACACAGAGTGTTAAAGAGTGCCCAAGGACTTCCCTAAAGTGAACTTGCTTTCCTTCACAATCAGCTCCACGAATACGAAACAGAACTGGAAGATGAGCGGAAGCAGCGTGCCCTGGCTGCTGCTGCCAAAAAGAAGCTGGAGATGGATGTTAAAGACCTGGAAAGCCAGGCTGACTCTGCCAACAAAGGCCGGGAAGAAGCCATCAAACAACTTCGCAAATTACAGGTATGTAAGCCCAAAAACACAGTTTCTCCCACTGCTATGTCTTATACAACCACGATACAAAAGTGAGGTGACATTTGTGAACTTGATGCCCATTACAAATGATTGGTCAGAGGGGGAATTTTAACTAGACTGCCCCATTCAAATATCAGTATTTGAACGCTCACTGTGAATGACAGCGGGAAAATTCACAGGGCAAATGATTCAAGTCTTAAATTCCATCAAGGTAGAGAGCTACCAGAATTCTCTAGCCAACACTCATCTGCTACTGGCTTACCCACATGGAGGAAAACAAAGATTCACAGGAAAAGAAAGAACCCTAAGACAAAATCTATTTCAGGGCTTCAATCTGGGTTCTAACACTTGACTCAAGAGCATAAAAGACTGTTCAGAAATCAGGCTGTCTCTGAATTAGCATGTTCCTGTTTATACTTTAAATCTCCTTATCAACTGTTCTGTCACATGCTAACAACTAAACAACACATTTCCACATTTCTTTCTACTGAAATTATAACAGATTTTTTATTCTTTTCAACAAGGCTCAGATGAAGGACTACCAACGAGAGCTGGATGATGCACGGGCTGCCAGAGAAGAAATATTTGCTACAGCCAGAGAAAATGAGAAGAAAGCAAAGAGTCTGGAAGCAGAACTCATGCAGCTTCAGGAGGTAAAGTGGGAAACCTACAACAGAATTAAGGATATTACACATGGCCTTCAGAAACAAAATAGAACTGCAGTGAACTAATCTAACAGCTCTTAGGACTGAACTTGTAACAAGTTCCAGGTGCTCCACACACTCCACTAAAGCTGTTGGATCTACATCTAAGCACAGTCAGAATGCGTTGAAAAAAATCACCTTGGAAAAAGGTACAGATTGCCAGCCTCAAAGGGAAATGAACTGCATGATCCAACACAAATTGTTTTCAATAGCAATAAATTCTTGAGGACTTAGTGCTATTATTCCTACCTGTATTAAATGGCCATCTTGTGACTAAAACAAATAAAAGAGAAACCCGCTGACAGGCTGGATAAAGTGTATTCCACTGTACTTCCCCAGGATTTATGACATGACAAGAATTTATTCTGTTAACAAGACAACCCATCTTATACCAGCTTTAGAAAATTTACAGTCTTCTGAATCATGCTATAACTACTTGAACATTAACTCATTTCTTTACTATGCTGCTTTTTCCATTTCTCTAGGACCTGGCTGCTGCAGAAAGAGCTCGCAAACAAGCAGACCAGGAGAAAGAAGAGATGGCAGAGGAACTTGCAAGCGCTGCCTCTGGAAGGTAGGAATACACCAAATTACACAAAAGGCTCTGAACATGCTACTTATGTTGCCAAGAGAAGTTGTGTTCCATCCCCAATAGCCATCTGGTCTTGAGAAGACAACATGCACACATATGACTTACTTTCATTGAAATATCTAGTTCTCTTTCTGAATTACTGGCAGTTTGTAATATAATCATAACATATGGTCAGAGCCATAACTACTCACTTCTTAAATTTTAATTTCCAGGACAAGCCTTCAGGATGAGAAACGGCGCCTGGAGGCAAGAATTGCCCAACTGGAGGAAGAGCTGGAAGAGGAGCAAGGCAACATAGAGGCAATGGGTGACCGCATGAGGAAAGCAGTCCAGCAGGTACAGCCCCTTCCGGCACACAGCACTTTCTGTTCATACTCCAGCAAAAGCTACTTGGGTTCTGAATAGCTGGAGGATTGCCATCCCAAATTGCCACCTGTCACTTGTCTGAAAGCATGCAGCACTTCTGAGAGCATGCAACACTTGTGACAGCATCCCTTCCCACCTTGCAGGCAGAGCAGCTGAACAATGAGCTGGCAACAGAACGCTCAACTGCACAGAAGAACGAGAACGCTCGGCAGCAACTGGAGAGGCAGAACAAAGAGCTAAAGAGTAAGCTGCAGGAGATGGAGGGAGCTGTGAAGAACAAATTCAAAGCCACAATTGCTGCTCTGGAGGCCAAAATTGCTTCTCTCGAAGAGCAATTGGAACAGGAAGCCAGGTACTTGTCTCCCAGAGGGCACAGCTGTCCATTTATTGTTCCAGTTAATGAGACAGAAAATAAACAAAGGCAAGAAGGATTTATGTCATCATGCTCAGTGCCACTAAACTTGGTAAAGTCTCTTTCTCATTTAACATTTCTGAGACGTAAGGCAAATAACTGGAGTTGCTACAGTTTCTGATTAAAATCCATTTTATTGCTGAAAAGTTCTAGTGGTACCATAGGCAAGGATCTGCTCCCCTACATTTTAGAGTGAGGGCCCTCTGACTCTGCCAGATTAATCCATAACACATTGTGCCACTTGTTGAATTATTCCTTGAAGAAATCTCCTCGTGTTTCAGAACGCATCTCCTGGAGCACCTCTAGCGTACAGCAGAGACATATATTTGGTTTTGTTTAGATCAGAAGAACATGTCTTAAAGCTTCCTTAGAATTCACCTGCTAAATTCAGTAAGACCTTTAACACTAGGGTGCTTGATGCCAGTTTCATCAGCCACAAGCCCAAGGCAGGTGGAGAGTACAGAGGTTCCACATCCCCAAACACTGCCCTGTCATTGCAGAGAGAAGCAGGCAGCGGCCAAGACGCTGCGCCAGAAGGACAAGAAGCTGAAGGATGCACTGCTGCAGGTGGAGGATGAGAGGAAGCAAGCAGAGCAGTACAAAGATCAGGTACAGACTGTGTCACAAGGGTCTCAGTCGTGGGCACAGGAGTTTTTAGGTTTTGCCCTAAGAAAAGTAGATTCCATGCTGTGTGCCTCAAGCAAATGCCCTTCTAGAAAACAGACTGCATGCTTGGATTCTATGCTGGGAAACCATACAGTCTGTTACTAAAAGACGGGACAATGTAATTCTTCCATCAAGTGCCAAAGCACAAGTCCTTGTTAATCAGCCAGATGCAACTGATATACGGGATTGTGCACAATACCCCTGGTGCTACATGAATAGAGATGTTGAACATATTTCACATTAAATTTTTTACTTTATCTAATGCAAATCTATCTGCAAGCCTGAAAAGCAGAGGTGGGACTATGCAGCAAAAGAAACAACGAGGTTGTGTCTGATTGCAGTAGCTATCAGCTAAATGAACTCCCACAACGCAAAGTTATTTTCAGGCTATAAGCTTCCATCTTTGATTTGGGTCATGTTTCAGTACAACTCTCAATAGAAGCATGAAATGAAAACGAGGAATGTAAAGCTCTTGGATCTGTTTTAAATTAAAGCATTACTCTGAAATTTCCTTTTAGGCTGAGAAGGGCAACGCGCGGCTCAAGCAGCTGAAAAGGCAGCTGGAGGAGGCTGAGGAGGAGTCCCAGCGCATCAATGCAAACCGCAGGAAGCTGCAGAGGGAGCTGGATGAAGCTACTGAGAGCAATGATGCCCTGGGCCGTGAGGTTGCAGCACTAAAGAGCAAGCTCAGGTAGAGTACCCTTGTTTGGGACAGCCCTTCCCACTCACTGACAGCCTTGAAATTTAGAGCTGAACTACAAAAGCAGAAAAAAACCTGCCAGGTGAAGAACAGACACTGATAATGCTGCGAAGTTACTCACTCCTTGTGTTAGCTTGGCACTCAGAACAAAAGGCCAAAGTCAAGAGTGAAGTGCCTTTCACAGACTGCAGCAGCCTCAGGATTTCAGCTGAGATGAACTGTGATAACATGGCACAGGTCTTACTCTTCTCTAATCAAAATCCTTTTTGGCTTCAGTTGAAACAGAATTAGGCTTGGTTGCTTTTGAAAACACCCCTTATATAATGGCTGTATCTATTTGTACAGAAGCAGTCACAAAAGTGTAGAAATGCTTGTGCTTTTCACACTTTCACACATGCACAACTCACACGTAACAACTGTGAACAATCTTGGACATCACAGGCAGTAAAAAGCAAAGCACATTAAATTATTCTTATTCCAAAGTCTCTTTAGACTTCACCACTATGGGATTCAGTGTCATCAGACCAAGGAAAAGATTAAAACGTTCCTTTGCATTTTATTGTTAAAACTGCATGGGAAAAAAATAAAGCCATGATCAGTCAGCTACATATCCCCGAGTTCTGCACTCACTGGGTTTGAAAACATGAGCTCACTGAAATAAAGAAGCTGACTTGAGTTATAAAGAAATTGCTCTATCTGCATCACTATACCATAAAATTTAGCCTTCTACCTAAGACCAATGGTATGTCTGATGAAAAAAAGCCCCCATCTACTTGAGTTCTCCAAGTAGTTTGCCAGAGTATTTACCAGTAACATGCTTCAGTGTTACTGGATGTGGATCCCCTTCAAAGTGAAGAGTTATGGATGTAGCAGCCTTTGCCATCAGCACCACCTTGGGTATTGACATGCTCCTGGCTGCTTTATGAAGCAGTGGCTGTGTCCAGCCCTTTTTCATAGAACACCATACAGCTCATTTTTGTTTTATCTAAGTGTAATGTAATTGGCTGTAATGTACTTTGTTTAATTATTTAAAAGTAATTACCTACCTCTGATCATGACCATGTGCCTAGTATAACTGCCCAGGACTCTTTATCTCTGTTTCAGAGGGACACAGGAACCTTCGCATGACTAAGCAGGTACCATGCCTTCATCTTTGCAGCTAGCTTGTATTGCACAAATTTCCATTTTCTTTGGCCCTGGTTAAAATTATGTGAGGTTTCTGCAAACTGTGAAGGCTTGGATATCTTGTCATTAATCTGTTTCATCAAAAAAGACAAATATTACAATAATCTAGCTACCATCAGCTGTTCATCAGTGATACATCTTTCTTACAAGTAGGTTATATACTGACATAGACTTACCAATGTTGCATTCTCACAAGCTCTACCAACAGAGTACCTGAGCAAGTACTCTGATATTTTTTGCATGATTTTTTTTTGCACATCATCTTTGTACACTGCCATGAAGAGTAATTTTTTTTTCAAATAAAATACACCATTGATTAGTAAAATTGATTAAATGGACTAATGAATATGGAGTGTCACAGCATGTCGTTAGAATTTCACAGTATTTCTTGTGCCTACTGTAATGCTGACCTAAGGTAAGAGCCCTTCTAATTCACCTGAGATTTGGGAAGACTACTTGCATGTGATTTACACACCACACAATCACAGACAAAAGAGAAAGTTTTGCCTTTCATGACATAGCACTCTGTGCCTGTATTGCTTACAAAGTTATTACTGAAGCTTTTAGAGCTATTTTACAGACATTACATTGCTTGTTTACTGTATAAAAACATAGAGCACGGACACTGACATTAAAGCTGACACTGTAACCTAGCACAGCATTATGTTATACTTATTAGCACATTCTCTGAAGACAGGAATAATACCTGCACTGCAAAAATACAAGAGCTATTGCCTTGTAATATTTGTATCTTTTCTATTTTATATATGCTGGATTTTGCTGTGAATACACAAATATTTAAAGATGATGTCTTGTCCTTGCATGTACCTTTTAGTCAGCCTAGTATCTCCAGTCAGACTGTTACTCAAAGCACCACTCCAGTAGCACTTTTTCAAAGGCAGATTAAATACAGAGGTGCTAAGCAAACACTGGTGCTGAAGGCTTGTCCCAGACACACACATTACTCTAAAGGTACTAATAATACCAATGACCATATGAATATTATCAAACACATAAACTTCTTTAAGAGGAACAGATATAAACAAAAGCTTTTTATCCACAGGGCCAATACCAGTTTAAAGAACTGGTAAGTTTATGCATACTGCAACAGTTTAATAAGTAGTTAGTGGATGATAAGGAGTTCCCTTTGTAGCCAAAACAGTAGTGCACAATTTGGTGAGACTCTTCCTGTTATTCCCCCCAGTCCCATGTTCTCTTACAGCACTCCAGTGAATTACTGCAGCACAAATGACTCGTGAGTAACCGAGTCCAGACAGCACAAGTCCAAGGGGTGGAGAGCTCTTCCTTTATTAACAAGAATTAACTAATTTATTAACCTAATTAGAATTTATTTGCTAAATAATAATAACAAAACCCTGCTGCTGTAAAAAAAGTGACCCTGCCAAGCACACACCAGGACAGAAATGACACACCCCTGTGTTCAATAAATTCCATCAGCACCAGACAACCATGGTTAATTACCAGCAGACCTCACATAAAGCTTTATTAGCTAGCTAATTGCATGCTCACACTGAAGTTTAAGGGCAGAATTATGGAAAACAGACTACATGTCACATTTCCATCTTGGAAATGCAGATTCCTGCCTTTGAACTAAGTCCAGCCAATGTTCCTACCCTCTTTCTTCATATGGAAGACTGAACTTAGGACTTAAATAGCTGCTTCAGAAAGAGCACTGGCTTAGTCTTTTGCAAGGACAAGACGAGCCTTTAAATATTTATGCATGACTGCTGTACCCAAAAGTGCAGTCTCAGATCTATTTAACACCAAATTACTATTTTTGGCACAATATCCAGTGATCATGAATTTATTTTATTGCTTATATCTGTGGTCTCAAGCCTTTACAAAGGTTTGCTTAATGAGGGCAAGTGAGAGGCCATGTCACAAAATTGAAATGCTTTGTAGCACATTAGCAATGGAGGCCATGGGACAAACCCAGTCTGTCTCACTTGCTCACACCTCCCCAAAAATTAACCTTGAGGACCAAAGTGTCCCTGCCTTGGGACGTGCCTATTTAAATATACGGGGATGGGAGGGAGATGGGAGAGGAAAAGGGTATAAAGTGGGAAAAGCATTTCCTGTAGGACACTTGCACTGCTAAGCATCAGTCCCTGGGTCACAACAGTTCCAAAGCAATGACTGTTCCCTCTCTCTGATGGGAAAGAGATTGGAGGTACTTAGAACCTAGGTGTCCCACCTGTCACAGCCCCTGCAGTGCTCTGACCAGTACAGCCTGTGCAGAGAGGAACTGCAGGCTCAGAAATGTCTGCTGACATGCACAGCACCGCCCCAGGCCTGGGGCTCACGGCCCTTCAGGAACTGGAGGGCAGAAATTCTGTACAAATTGCTCTCTCTGTTTGCTCCTCCAGAGGGACAGGAGGGACACTCCTCTGCTGTGGTGTATGAACAGCCCTTTTACCACTCCTTTCAAGTACCTTCAGTTGCAGTTCCCCATGGGGAAAAAGAATGAAATGAGAGGAACAGTGGGGGTGATTTGGGGCTGATGAACTGTTTAGAGGAGGACAAGGACACAAGCACAAGAACAGAAAACCTATAATTTCCAAGCAATTGGGAATCTCAGCCTGTTCACAAATTTCAATTACAAGTTACAGAAAGTGGAATTAGACCCACAGCTCTTGGCTTTTCTGCATTTAGAACCATCAGCCCCTCAGGTCCTGTTTCAAAACTCTACTTATTTGTGAGGATTCCAAATGACCTAATACCTAATATTTTTTTATATTTTTTTCCCCCTCTTACTGCAGGAGGGGAAATGAGCCAGCATCTTTTGCCCCACCCCGTAGATCTGGAGGCAGAAGAGTAATTGAGAATGCAACAGATGGAGTTGATGATGAAATGGATGCAAGAGATGGAGATTTCAATGGAACAAAAGCCAGTGAATAAACACGCTTCAAAAATTGCACTGCAGCAAGGGAAGGGTGGGAGGACAATATTTAGCACTGTATAAGTCTGCTCTTAGTGTCAAGGTCACATACACCCACTCCTCTGACAGATAAAAGCACAACTGCCTTGGCTCCAATGTATAGATTGACGCTAAAAGTACCCCAAAACTTTTCTTACCACAAAGTGTATTCGAAAAGGTGGGGGGTTTTAAGAGTAATTCACTTTGAGAATCTTGCAGAAAATGAGTTCTAGTAGCTCAAATGATTTAAATCCCAGTAAACTATAGAGTCTACAGAGGATTTGTGAGATTGTTGCAGGGAAAAAAAATGTCACTGGTCAGGTATCTTTTCTTAAACTTTCATTTTGTTTTGAATATACAATTAATATAGGGTTTTCTCCTGGTTACTACACCCCTGATGCACAATTCACAAGGTGGAAGTGCCTTTTTAATCACTTACTGAAAAATATCATTTGTTCAAATTAAGTCAACTGTTACAGTTTTATATGCACCATGGATGTGCTTACACACTAATAAAAGGCTATAAAAATGACTCCACTATTCTTGTGTACAGGTGTCACTTGAAGGGAAGGAGGCATGCAGCAAAACTCTAAAACTGAAATACTTCTTACAAAAGTTCATCTGTAATCATTAGAACAAAACCCTGACTTTCTTCAAAGTAATGCTTTCGAAGAAATGCAAAAGAGTCTGTACACTGAGCTGGAAGTAAAACGGTATAACCACATGGAAGAGGTTGGATTGCCCCAGGAACACACAGTGCTGAGGTGCCCTGGGATGCATCCAAGGGCTGACAGGCACGGGAGCTGCAGACTCCCAGCATTGGTGCAGGAGCTGGAGAGCAGTGGGGGCCCCTCCTGTCTTCCTGTGGGCAGTGAACCCACCCTTCGACTTCTGCTACATGCAGAAATTTCCAACCAAAGCCTCTAGAGCAGGCTGAAACCATTAGAAGCCGCAGCCCACACTGAATGCAGGGATCCAAGCCAAGCTATTCTGCACTAAGGGATCAGCATGCAGTTACTTTTTATTTTTGGAGCACTCCAGCAAGACCACAACCTACTCTTGGGAGCTACCAGGACCTACCACAAACCCATGCAGCTCAAGCACTTTCAGACAGCAGCAGCTCTGTGGTCACACTGGGGCAGTAGGGAGCCATGCACAGAAAAGCAGGATGTAAAAATCACTCTAAATCCAGTGCAGAGAGCTTACTTGATGCCTTTGATTGAACAGCAAGGGAACTTTAAAGCATTTTGACTACAGGGAGAACAAATCATGCACAAGCATCCACCTTGACAGCTAAAGCAATCATCTTCTACATCTAAGCATTGTTTCACAGGTGCAGAGGTCATGAGCTAGGGATTCAGACTATGCACCTTAACCAACAGAACCAGAATCCAGAGAATTCTCTCTGCTCATGAAAGAGTAAAAGAAGAACCCATTTAGAGCAATTAAGGAGACAAGCTGAGCAGAGAGGGGTTAGGAGTTACTGGATATGATTTGATCATTGCTTAATCAGGCACAGAGCCCAGCTCTGTAAAGATGCTCAAGAGCTGGTTATCAACACAGTTGGTGAGCCTGCATGAGTGGGAAAAAGGAGACAAGAAAGTCTTCATATTAAATGGTCTTAAGCACCAATTCTTGGACCAGAACCAGCGAACTGAACATGTATAAGCCACAGTAATAACTTGCAAAAAAACTCAAAATGCATCAACTACTCGCATTCAAAATAAGCTTTATTCTGCTCCCCAGTTAAACCAACTTCATAGGTGGACTGAGAATTGGAAATCTGTGGTTTACATATTCTAGAGAAATAGATGCCTCAATGGTTGTTTTCACAGCACTTTCTTTAAAAAAAAAAAAAAATCCCCCAAAAATCAAACCCATTTATGTATTTTTTTGTCAAGTAAGCTCTCCCCTATCCCCTGCCACAAAAAAAAAAAACAAACCAAAACATAAAAACTGTTTTGTCATGATTAGTTTTGCAAGTACAGGCTTCCATAAAATACATTAATGCTGGGAATTAATCTACTCCATTTAAAAAACAAATGCAGTAATATTCTACAGGGGAAAAATAATTTTAAAATAATTCTCTACTCATATACGCTTCTCTAGCAAAAAGGGCTTTTCAAGTTAAAAAAGCATTTCTAAATTAGTAACAGCTAATATATTCATACAGAAAAATAAAACAAAGAAATCACTAACACTAAGGCACCTTAGTGAAAGGAGGCTTGTAAAGCAGTAAAACCCACCTATCAAGATGTTACAGCTAGAAACTTGATCAGGTTTGGCTTCCTACAACCACCAGGCTTTATGTGCCACTATGGGTTTTAAAAAAAAATTAAAATAAAATGACATCTACATGCTATTAGCTCTTGGATCTCCTGAGCACTCAGCACCAGACATGTCTCACCTTTAACCATGACCTGTTCTGAATGACAAATCATTGCTTACAAAAACATCTTGCCACTACAGAGGCAGGTTTTTGTGCAGCCACATTCTGGTCAGCAAATATCCCACAAGGAGCTGAGGAGCTTCCCTGCAGAAATACACCTTTCTCCACATAAAAACACTCCTTTAATTTGGGTGATTGCAGCACACAACACCCATTGTAGAGAGCAGAATTCCAGCCAGAGCTGGTGGTGTATTAACACCAAAAGCCAAAGCCTGAGGAGCTGCATAGTGAATATTGCTGTGCTGTAGGCAGAAGGACAGTGGCTTTGTCAGTGTCAAAAGAAGGGACCGTCAGGGAGCTATTTACAGTAGCTGATGCAGGAAGCAATTCCCAGTCCTGCACTGCCACAGTCAGAATTGCTTTGTCACACTTTGTCACCCACAGAACTTGCCCAGAGGCCACACTGGAAGCCACTGCCAATTGTGACTTCTAGTTAGTTGTCACCTACCCTGAACTGCTGTCTGCTTGCTCATTGATATTCTCTTTAAAACTAAAGTCTGAAATACACATTTCTTCTCCTTCCCAAAGCCAGCCAGGCATTTCACAGCAGCATCTTGACAACACTTTGTGAGGGGTGGCTCACAGGTCCTGGAACGTGTGAAGGCCGTGTTCCAAACTCCAGGCGTTTCACCAATCTGCAAATGCAAAACTCAAGTCAGGGCATTTCTCATTCAGTGTAACCATGCTCAGAATAACTGCTCACTTCCAAAACAAAACACTCAGGTGAGATTGAGAGAAGAGCACTCTGAGCACTGCATGAAGCCATTCCTTAACTGGACTGAGTTTTCACTGTAACACAGGGCTCCATTTCTCTTTGAGTAATGAACACTGTCTTTTACACGTGTTGGAATTTCAGTTTAGAATTGCAGCAGTAGATAATCAGCTTTTTGAATATGCAAATGTATTTGTTTTGTCCCATTTAAACATTGATTTATAACAAAACACGCCTTGTGCTTGCTTCAGATTTGAGGTATTCAAAACTTGATTGCAGCTAGAATTCTAGCTAGAACTTCAGCAGCTAGTGACTCCAAATGTTAAACTGACCTGAAACATTCAAATCATAATCCTGAATAACTGAATTTCACACATTTTAAAAACAAATCTGTCCCTACCATAACAAAGACTTATATACTAAATACCAGTTCCTAAGTTCCAACACCAACAGCTGTCACTAAGACACCAGCAGAGCCCAGCACTCACCCTGTGTCACACAGAGGCTGGTGAGGACTCAGACGTGTTTCCAGGACATCTCTGTTCATGTACATGGACACTGAAGGTCTGTTTGGAGACTGGTCATACACAAAGTTTCGGCAAGATGCAAGCTTGGACTCCAAAGCCTGAAGTAAACAGACAAGGCAAGTGTCAGATTGACCATTCCCTTTCAGAAGCTGGCATTGTGGCACACCAAAATGGCACTGAAGTTGTGTGGGTTTAGGGTATTTTTCTTTCTTTAAAAGTAAATTGGCCAGTAGAGGAACCTGCTAGGCCCCAGTGCCACATGAGTTCTGAATTTTTGAAGAGATGAAGACATCTCTTTAAAGATTAATCTCTGTTTCTCTAAGGAGCTGATGCTCTTCATCAGCAAGAACACAAAATCTTCACTTTCCTCAGAAAGATTCTGACATCTTTCTTACAGCCAAAAATTTTTAGATTAGTAAACATTCATATGAGTTATCAGCTTCCCCAGACATGTATTAGGTGGTACACCAGAGGGAATGAGCCACAGATATCTTACTCTCCATCTCATGCTCCCATTCTAGACCACTCCACCTTTTTTGAGTTGCTTCTTGGCTGTATAAGTTCTGCAGCTCAGCCCATCAAAGTCTCACACAAATGCTTGTCACAACACAGCACTGAGGCATAAGGAATGAAACACAAGTAATGGGATAACTTTCCCTGCATCAGCACTACCTTAAATATCAAACTACAGCTTAGCAGGACCAATGGATTTTTAAGACAAACTTCACCAGAAGCCTTTTGGACAGCAGGTACCAGCCTGCCAACTTCTCTGCCTTTCATGGGAACAGATCCCTTCTCAATTTACGCATGCTGACCTATTTTTTCTACACATGCGCTTCCAGAAATTCATAGAGGAATGAGTTCTTATCCCCATCTGGATTAGAACTTAGAAAAACAATCATGGTCCATTTTTATTTGGAGGTTGGTCAGAAACGTTTGAAGTCCAGACCAATCCCAAGGCCACACTTAGCTAACCTGGGGGCAAGAGACTCTTTTCAGTCTCTCCTGAACAGCAGCACAAGTAGTGCTGGCTGCAGTTTCCAAGAGCTCCAGCTTTCCAAAAGCATTGCCTGGCAGGTAAACACTCACCCCCACTTTGCGCAGCAAGTCTCCCACAATATTAAGTGCAGATATCCTTGCAGCTGGTGTGAGAGGGGTTGCACCATAACTGTCCTCAAGACCTGCAGGGCAGGTTAAAGGAGGATATGTTACTCATGGAAAAAAAAAAAAAAAAAAAATAAAATTGACCCTATGGTCTTAGAGAAGGCAATTCAAAGAACATGATTAAAGACCACACAGGTTTTTAAAACTTTTCTGCTAAATTAGAACAACATCTCTGGGACAGTTGTGAACTAACAGAAAGTCCCAACAGCTCATCTTATCCCTCATTATTACCTGACAGCTCAGGTCAATTGGAATTGAACAGACTATGAATAAATTCAAAAAAATCCCAGTCTACGAATATGGAGACCACGGTGATTTGATTTAGGTGAACACCTCACTCGATTCTGCAGCTAAAGGAGCAATGAAAAGAAGGGAGCAAACTACAGCCAAACCAAGAGCACCAAATGGTATTTGTGAGCTGGTTCCCTGCCAGTCACCTCTCCTAAAGGTCCCAGGGGTGGGTATGCTGATGGGTGTCCGGCGCATTGCGGGTGTTGAGGGCACAGATAAGGAGGCCTGAACTGCAGTATCTGTTCTTTCTGCTTCCAGGGGAGCTCTCATTGGTGTTTTGGGTTTCTCCTGTTTCTGCTGCACTGCAAGCTCTTGTCGTAGATCTATGAAGGAAGCAACACAAAACAAGTTCTGGAGTATGCAACCACCAGGATAAAAACAAGAGCTAATCTTTTGTTCAAAAGATTTTTCTTCTCATGAAGGTGAGGTAAAGTCACTTATCCTTGTAAAAGATTACTCCAGACAGATCTTCAAAATCCAGATAACTAAAGGTCTTTCTAGGATTGTGGCTCAAGATGCTTCAGGTAGTGTTAGTTCAGCTGCTATTACCTGGCTTTCATTTTCAAACCCTTGCACAAAGCTCCACTTCAGACAGGAATTAACTCTTTCCCAAATGTTACAGGCTGGTAAGCAAAGGCACATCAAGTCTGAGGCTTGGCAACTTGGCACACCCTGCAAGGTTGAGATCCTACCTATTGTACCCTTTTCCTACACTGGTTTCCACATGAAGGAAACTTGAACAGAGGCCAGGTAGAAGCCACATTATTATCTAGCCAAGGGATAGAGCACTTCTGTCCCACAGCCTGGCTATAGTTTATGGATACCACTCAGGGGCACAGAATCCAAGATCTGAAAAAAGACCTTTATTCAGCTCCAGGGTCTCTCTCTCTCACCCAGCCTTGCTGACAGATAAAAAAAAGCCAGTGCATTCCAAGGCAATCACAGTCACAGCCCCCTGTTTTACTTCCCCATTAGTGCTCCATTCACTCCACTTTCCACAGGCCAGGAAACAATGAGGTAAATGTGTACTAAAGCTGACCTTCATGGGAAGCCACACCAGCACATGCCCCAGCTGGGCTGGCTCAACTCCCTGAAGCCTGATTAGAAGGCTGGAACAGACTTTTTGTTTCTGTGAGTGCTCTGGAACAATGTCAGGAGTTCAAGGAGTAGGGGCATAACATTCTTAAGTTTTCTTAATTGTTTCTACATTTCAGGTTTTAAAGAAGCAAAGTTAAAAGCCCAGCTCTAGGGCATACAGAGAGGACTGAACAGCTCCAAGGCAGCAGGAGAGAAAGGAAAAGATACAAATAACCTCTGTCTAACCTCTAGCTTCATCTTTCAGGCGCTGCACAGACTCCAGAAGGTTTTCTTTCTCATCCAGCTCACTCTCCAGAAAAGCATTTCTTTCAATAGCCTGGTTTAAGCGCTGTTCAAAATCCTCCAGGGACATTATAGTGGCTCTGGAAAAGAGTGCATTAGGTGTCACTACCAGATCCTTCAAGCACATGGAGGACTCTGTCTCTCACAAGAAAATGAACTGTTGCATTTTTGTTTGGTTTGCTTTGTTTTATTATTATCTTTTTAGCTTAGCTTGTAAGATATGAAAGAGTGCAGTCAGGGGAGTGGAAGAGGTAAAAAAAAATTATCACACAGCCCATCTGCAACAAATCTCTTCAACACAATCATCAGACAAGTGATAGTTCAGAATGGCAATGTGTGGCAACTAGTGCCACAAACAGCTCAGCACCACCATGCTTGCAGGACAGAAGAGAGGTGGAAAAAAAAAACCCAAAAAGCAGATCACCTTTTTGCTCTTTCCAAATCATCATTTTCTTGCTCGAGTTCTCGAATGTATTTCTGAAGCTGCTCTTTAATAGCTCTTGTCTGTGCCAAGTCATCTTCCAGTGCAGAGATTTGCCTGTATCCTTCCAAATGCTGCATTTCAATCTTTTCCTACTCAAAGGCAAATCAAACAGCACATTAGGTACTAAGCAAAACATGTTCTCTTTTTGCAACATTGTCTGAGCCCCTTGAAAGGCAGAGACAGATGCTCTGAAGTTTTTTAAGAAACATCACTTTATATATGGTAAAACGCCAACAAATTCAATTGCTCACGTACTTCTAGGCTGCCAGCAGACAAGAACTCTTCCTGTCACTCCTTATCAAACAAAAGTGCTGGGGAACCGTTCCCAACACTCACAGCACAGGGCCATTCCTTGCCTCTCCCAGACAGCACAGTTTCACAAAGGAGGATACAAGAGAAGCCACTTATTTTCAACCCTAATATGAAGTCAGGCAGTATTTAGGGGCCAAAGCAACAAGAATAAAAAAAAAATTTCAAATTCCAAGTGTGACCTTGTTATGTGTTGCTGTGGAATCAGTAAGATTCTGCACTGCCCATGGGATTTTATTAGCCCAAAGCAGGTTCAGAATTCTAGATGACAGAACATTTCAGGTACAGGTACACTGTGGATAGGAACCTAACCCAAACTCTGACTCCCTCTACACCACGTATAGATTTAAGACAGACATTGGCAGGGAAGAAGACTCAGCTTCCACAACAGATCTCTCTCCTGCACTGCCATTAAATGGGGAGTTAGTTCCACAGTATGTGACATGTGAAAGCTTTCCCATGTGACAGGAAAAACTCCACAGCACACTATTACAGTGCTTTATACTCAACTACTGTGCTACCAGACCACTTCAACATGCCAGAGGTTTTCTGGAAACTCCAAGATTGCTGTGTAAGCAACACTCCTGAAACGCTCTTCAGACAGAATTCAAGTACTAAACACTTGAAGTCACTGGAAACAAATCCATGCACTGGAATTTGAAAACAATGGCAAGTAGTCTAGTGTGAAGGATAAAGTGAAGACAGCTATTTTAGCACATGAAATGCATAGACAAGGAAGAGGGAAAGAGATATCCATCCCAAACTAAGAAATCCTTATTTGACTGCAGTGTGGTGACAATGCTTTAACTCCAAGACTCTGAAATACAGTAAAGAGCCTCTAAGCTCCAAGAGGCAGATTACTTTCAATTAATTTCTCAGGACTAAACTTTCGATTAATTCAGGATTACTTCCAATAAATTTCTCTCTAAACTAACCCTCCGAAGCACTATTCCCATCAGTTTTTAGGTGGTGTGAGTTCTGGTTTCTGAGGGGGAGCAGGCACACACACTGGGCTGGTCAGCTCAGAGCCACAAGCTGTGTGGGCCTGGCAAAGTTCACCAGTGTCGACCTAGATGCAGATCCCAACCCTTGATGGGTTCAGTTAACACTGCTGTTCAATAGCTTCATGAGATTAATGCTTTGCTCTTGAATTGATTCAGATAAAAGACCAGAACTGCAAGGTCTGAGTCTTTGTTCTTAGCCAATTGTAATAAACTATCAGCTGATCTGACCCTCAATGGTGGCTCTGTTCCTTCACTACAGGCTGTTACTGCAGTTTTCAGGCTGCATGAATAGCCAATTGTTGAATGGTTTATTTCAAGCAGAATATATTTTAAGACAGTTATCTAGCGTGAAGAATAATTTCAAATTGTCTAAAATATGGTTACCTTCCACTTTCTGAGGCTCTGTCTTGGTTCCTACTATTTTCATTCTTCATTGTTTTGCCTGGTTCACTGGCCCTTCCTCTCATCCCAGCTACTCTAGAGAAAGAAAATAATCTACAAACTCCTCAATTAAATGAGGTTTCATGGGTTTAATTTTTTAAAATTTGTCTTCTCCCCAAACCCACCAGCTTCCATGGGCTTATGTGGCTTCCTGGAACAGCAGACCAATACTTCATACAACATGCACAACATCTAATATTTCTAAGGTGCCACAACAAGAACAAGGATTAAAGCAACATAAATACAATGAAACAAATCTTAGAGGTCTTGGTCTCAAAAAGCAGGGAGTGGAATAAATGGCTAAGCTGGTGCTAGAGGGACATGGTATCTGCCTATAACAAGACTATTTCCTGAAAACAGTAATTTGGACAACAGTTTAAACAAAAGGCATTGCAAAGCTGGACTCATCTGGTAATTAATCACTTATACAAATAACTTCACTCCCATTAGCTCATTATGGCATCCTACTGAATAGAAGAAGTGTAATTACATTAATCTCTGCTTCCACAGAGATTGAGCAAGCCCTACAAAACACAGTGTAGTATTTCTTGGGTGAATGTAACTCATCTGCAAACAAAAGGCCTAAATTAAAACTTTTTAAAAAGTCACACCAATTCAAGTGACAATTTTTTTCCAAATCTAAGAGAATTTACCAGTATTTCCTGAACCTGTCAATCAGCACAGCACCATCTTTGACAGACTGAAATGAGGCACTCATCACTCTTCATACTCTAGATGGCTTTATTGTTTCTTAAGGCACTGTGTTAAGAAGCCCCATCTCAAAAATTTCATATCCTTTATGCTATATAGTTCTGGAAGTTAATGCCTTTTTGCTGGCTCTTAGTTTCACAGAATGCTAACCAAGTGCAAAGAGAACAACTCATTTTTCCCTAAGGACAGATTCAATAACAAAACCAGGACTGAAACTGTTTTATGACTCAATTCTATGTGTTACCCACCAGCTGCTGCTTCCCAGCTTATCTGAAATGTCAGATAATAAATACACAACTATGTAAAAAGGGTTTAAAACTGAGCTTTCTTACATAATGCAAAAACACAGCTGCAGTGTTTGTACTTTGATTGTTCTGCGATATTATCTGTGACTACATGATGCAGACAGCAAGAAAGCTACAAACAAAAGCACTAAATAGATGGAAGAAGGAATAGAACAGCAGCTCTCTTGTGTTCACACTTAGTCTCCACTCCACTGTGGACAATCTTTTGCCATCTGAAATCTATCCTGACACACAGCCACAACCTGTGAACAGGGTTCCAGGAACGCTACCAAGGAACACAGAATCCTCAGAGCAGACAACGGGTTAGCATTTCTTTACTTTCTAAGACTTTCCTTTCTGCAGTCTCCTGGTCAAGTTTTCTGTAATGCTGAGGTGACACCACAGGGCAGAGTGTGCAGACAGCTGCCCTGTTCACCTCTGCACTGTGGGTATGCACACACGTGCACCACCAGCTCTCACCTTCACTGCCTCCAGCTCCAGCTGCAGACGGCTGTTTTCTGACAGAAGGTCTCTGTTCCTGGACTCTGTTTGCTGCAGCTGAGTCTCCAGTTCAGCTTCGTACTCTCGGCTCCCCTCTTGGAATTCGCGCAACTCATCCTGTGTATTCTCAGCACTAGAGAGAAATTCCAGCAGCAGAACTCATCACAATGAACAACGAAAAAAACATCTCTTGTACACTCGAGGTAAAAACAACTCTGCTCTTGAACGTACAAGGCTAGATGCCTTTCTCCAGCTCATGTGTTCAACAGGAAGAGAGAAACATATGCAAATGTTTCCCTGACAAGCAAGGGAAGTCAGTCCATAGCAAACTGGTAAACAAATTAAAAGAGTCCAAATAAACAGAAAAACACCAGAATATGTCTTCACACTGTAGATGATGAGGATATGTGGCATCTCTTTAGTTTGTTAATTTTCCACTGCTATCACACATTTATTCCATTATTCAATTCTATTATTTTTTTGGAAATATAAACAAAGCCATTATTGATCAGCAACAAAAAGTGAGGAGCAGAGAGATAAAAGGAAACACTTCATATTCTTGAACAATTCTATTGAAACAAACCTCCAACAAGCTAAACAAGCAGCAATGAAAGACCCGTGTCTTTGCATGAAGTGTTATGCACCTTATACCACCACTTGGAGGAATGAAGCTACTGCCTTACCACTGCTTGTATTTCATAGCCAATTCCTTCCAATATCTGGTTTCTTCTTCCACTGAGCTGAACTGATGTTCTTCTGAGTCTTCCATAATGAGTCCTCAAAGTCTAAAACTCCTGTTTCATTTTCCCCCCTGAAAAATTAAAGGGTCAAGCATAAGAACTAAGGCAGTGAGCAGCCTCATCCTCCACCTCGCTTGCAGAGCAGAACACCCCTCCTCCCACACAGACACTGCTAGCCTGGAGACCAGCCTTGATAGGACTCTGTCATACAGACATAAAGGTGAAAGAATTCCTGCTAAGTCACTTTCCCCAGTTCTCTCAAAGCTGCTGCAGCTCACACCACATTCCCAGCAGCGAGCACCTTCGGCACATCTGACTACACAAAACGCCAAGCCTGAGCTAGAGCTGAGCCAGTGCACAGAGAACACCAGTGAAAAAAGACATCTCGGGCACAACTTCAGCTCCAAACAACCTATTGTTGCAATTCAACAACCCTAAAACACCTATCATGAAATTAAAGAAACTTCAAAGAGACAGAGATTAGGTACTCAAGATACTGATTTCCTGAGTTAACATTTAAAGGAACACGTAAACTTTTTATGGACATAACTGCAGGACACGTGAAAAATTTTTTCCTAGGTCAACACAAAGCTACCCAACTTTAAACCTGAAATATAAAAAACTATGTATAATCAATATACATAATATTCAATATATCTGGATACCTCAGAGAGCCATGGGAGAAGAGAGGGCAAAAGCACCCCAGAGGTTTTAGCAGGATGCCAGTGGCTGGGTTAGGTATGCAGTTAAGATTGCAGCAATCCAGACAATCCAGCTGCCCCTGTGCCAGCACAAACCTGTCACAGGACACAGTCCCAAATGGGAATGACACATGAAAGAGCCACAGGGGAATCAAAAACCTTCAGTTGGTCACTCCCACTTGAGGACTTAAGTATCTAAACACCACAATTAAAACAAATGCCCTGTGATGTGCGTTTCACACTGCTAAACAGGTCAGCAGCAAATATCATTTCATACAAGTTAGTCTTGACAATGGAGAAATGTCAGACCTAGGGTTCTGCATAATCTGCCCATGTCCAGCCCTGGTGAGGCAAAGATTTCACTCAGTTATTATCAATTTAACCAAATTGATACCAAATAAGAAACCAAGTTAAGATCAAGAACAGCAAATAGCACTGGCATTGAACAATTCCTGACAGTGGCAGTTGTCAGAAACTGCATCACGGAAATTCAATGACTGAAGAAACACAGTTCTACAAAGTTTCACCTCCAGTTCTGCTGAGCAAAACATTCCCTAGAGGTAATTCTGATGGAACAAAGAAGAAGGGATGGCTGAAGCCTTCAAAGATCACTTAGATGCCAGCCCTGTCTTCTACTCTTTTTTACAATACTCATAAAATGCTGGAGTAGACCCTCTGAGCAGCATGTCTTAGCTAAAGAAAATGTGCATACACTGCACATCTACTGATCTCTATGGAAGAAAATATCTTGAACCTGTGTCAAGACTTTCCTCTCAAAAAAATAATCTGGTATAAACAAGATCGAGTAACAGCCACCTATTTAGTAACTATGCTGGGACAAACCTAAGTTGTTCTAACCTCTACTACAGACAAAAGTACTCAAAGTAGTCTGGCAATCTAAAGCCCAATTCTTACATACCCAAGCAGTGCCACAAAGCCCAATTCCTCTTTGCAGCCCAAGCAATTATCAGATTATTGAGCAAGGAGTAAGCAGTGTCACAGCTGAGTGGGGCTGTGCCTGCATACCTCAGTGCACAGTATCAGCTACACACTCACAGAGACTACACTGTTATTTAAAAGGGAGTTGGCAGATCAGGAAAAAAGTTACTAAGCCTTAGTTTTTATAATTGAGTTTGACACAAAATGTTCATTAGACAAAGCTACATCTGTTCCTTCAAACAAATAAAAGCACTGTATAATCTATTGACACATTTCCAGCATAAGGTCTCAAGGCTGAAGAATGCACTGGGCAAAAAAAGAAGAAAAGGAGTGTGAGTAAGGAGAGATTTTCCAAATAGCACTCCTATCCATTAAAAAGAAAATTATGACCAAGCATAATTAAAATTCTTGACCTAGGATAGTTTATGTCACACCTACTCTTGTTATTTTTAAGTGAACTGAAAGTGCCTTTGGTGTTAATAAGCATGTCCTGCTCAAGGCATTGTGTACATACACACCAAACCTTGCAGCAGACTTGTGAAAAAAAAAAAAAAAAACCAAAAAGGATTTTTTCTGACACAAGCATTGTGATAAATCCAGTATCTGTGTTTGGACAGCCAACAAAAATAATTTAAGAAAGATGAACTGCAAGACATCTTGCTCTGAAAAGCTTTCAAACAACCCTTTGGAACCAAAAGACAGATTCCATCAGCTTTAAAATCTTGAATATGCTCAGATCTGGCTCCTGTGTTTTTATACTCCACTTTGGAAGAACTAAAAGACTGTAGTAATTGGCATTTTTTGAGATTGCAGGGCCGCATAGAGAAGAACTTTCCTTAACTGATGCATACAATCCATAAGGCTTTCAGAGAACCCTGTGAATGTGCTGCACCCCTCAGTGCCAGCTATCTTTGTGAACATCAGATTATGGGCCCACTGAGACATCACCCATTAACAGCTTTCTCTGCTTCATGGGTACCATTACTAAATGGCATTTATAATTTAAAATTAATTGTACAGCTGCAAATAAATGGAAGGACAGTGGACCTGCATTTATCTCAGACATGTGGCTACTGTCCAGTGCCACAGGCACGTTTTTTGCTGCAACATTTAAGGAAGACCTATTAGTTTCCTTCCCTGATCTACTTCTTAGTTCAAACTAAGCTGGGATTTTCAAACTAACCAAAGATGAAAAATACAAACTTAAAATGAAAAGTTCCATGTTTGAAACAAAGTATTAAAGCTTTTTTAAACTTTTTTCCTGAAATTTGTCTAAGAAGAGTGCAAATAAAAACCATGTAAGTCTTGTTAAACTGCCTGTAGAAAGGGTAGGGCTATGACTGTTTTTCCCCTGTTGCCTTCTCCCCTTGATTTTTAATAACTTGGAGACAACATGCAAAATTCCTGAAGAGAAATCAATCAGGAACTCCTCATTGTCTGGGCTGACTACAAAAGCAGGGAGAGCAAAGGGGGGGGGGGGGGGGGCCGGTTAAAGGAAGTTTTAGAAATGCTTTTCTAAACACTGGAAAAGGTGGAGAAAAGGAGGTGAGAAAGTCAGAGTGTGAAACAGGCAGAGACTGGCTGCACCTTGCCTGCTTTCGCACACCTGGAGCCAGAAGAGACATCTGGCCAGGCCTCGCACACTCGCTGGTCACAGGCATTACAAACCTCCACATCATGCAGGAAGTGGAAGCGATCATGGGTGGGGACTGGAATTTTGCAATGAGAAAAACACTGCAGCAGAAAACAATTTCATACCAGTGGCAGCAGAACTGTAAAATTCCTAAGGAAAAAGCAAGTATCAAGAAAAGCAACGCACAAAATTATTGAAGGAACTCCAATGTGGGAATCAGTCTGAATTCACCCAAACTCATGAGGGCCCCAACCCAGATTTTTTCAGTCCTAGAACAAAGGACTCAAAACAACCCCGACACTGAACTTTTTTCTTTGCAAAAGAACATTTAGCTCGGTGAACAATGTCGGCCGACCTTTATAGCAATGGTCCAAGTCAAAGAAATTCATACCGTAATAAAATAAGTAAACAGTACCACAAATACTACTGAATTATCCATGACAGAGATGATTAAGCTCCTATTAGACACCTCTTCCCCAAATGTAAACTAAAACAAACCACCTCTTTGCTCCTGAAAAGTAGCTTTCCCATCCTACGAAAATCAGATTTGCTTAAAATATTCCCCTTGAAAGGTCTTCCTGTAACACATGGGCCTGTTTTCTTTTGTTTAAGCCATACAAAAGAAAATCACAACAAAAGAGAAAGGGAGAGGTCACGGGAGCACCAGGATTACTACAGAATCCCACAGCCAGCACTGAAAAGAGTTAGCAGCTTCTCCGGGGCTTCTCTCCCAAAAGGGTGAATTCAGCAAAACCTTCCTCTCAGTAACCAGTCCAGCGCCGACACTTTCAACTTCCAGTGACTCCTAGGGAAACTCCTCACTTTCCCGCTGAAAGCCTGACCTTGATGGTTCCAGCTGCAAGCCGAGAGGTCAGCGAGGCAGCGCTCCGGACCCCATTCCCATGCGGAGCACGAAGCCGGGCGGGCTAAACCAGCGGCACGGCTCGCACGCTCCGCTCCCCGCCCCACAGCGCCCGCACGATCAACTCCAGGAGCGGAGGAGGTTCAGTTCGCGCGGGCCGCAGCCGCCAGGGTCCGTTCCCGTCCCGTGTCCCCTAACCCGGTCCCGCTGCCCCGGCTCTCACCGCGCTCCCGCCGCACCCGCACGCAGCTCCCGCCCGCCGGCGCCGCCGCCCATTGGCTGCCGTCACGTGCCTCGGGGAGCTCCGCCAATCAGCGCCCCCGAAACGCGCTTCGCAAACTTGGTGACTTTCAAAGGCGCCGGGGGCGGCGCCGCGCGGTCCCGTTCCCATCCCACCCCAACCCCGACCCCAACCCCGACCCCATCCCCATCCCGTTTCCATTTCCATCCCTGTTCTCATCCCCGTTCTTGTTCCCGTTCTCGTTCCCAGCCCTCGTCAGCCTCGCTAACCCCCCCCCCCACACACACACACACTTTCCATGTTCAGTGACCTAGTCTCACACACAAGGCTCCGCATCTTCTGCGGTGTTAAGGGTGTAAACCAGCATGTACCGTAATTTTTACGCGTGCTTGACCTTAAAGTTATCTAAAAGGGAAAAGCTTTACATAAATTCTTTTTTTTACCTCCATTCTAAAGACCTCTGCTGCAAAAGCAAGCAGCGAGGCAGCGCCCGTATCTATTTTTAACGCCAGCCCAACATCTTTAGACCGAAGTGCCCTTTTCCCAAGCAAGGACAGGTTTCTGTGTCAGCCTATGAAATATTAGACCCTTCCACTCATCTCCAGCGCAGCACGATGTCAGACACGCGGCTGGCCTCCGCAGGGCTCTGGAGCTGCGCGGACAGCGGGGCAGAGCTGCCGCAGCCCGTGCGCTCCCGCTCCTCGCAGGCAGGGCCGAGGGGAAGGGGCCCGAGCTGTGCGGACGCTTTCCCGAGCGCCGCGGGTGCGCTCCTGCCAGCCGCGCACACGAACACTCGCTCATTAGTGGTGCCTGGCATTTGTTTCCGGAGCCAAAACAAACCCACGGATTATCAGAGGTGTATCGCTGCGGCCCGCGCGGGCAGGGCCGTGTGTCACCGTGTGTCACCGTGTGTCACCGAGCGCCACCTCACACCCGGCAGCGCCTCCCGAGCCGCTGCTGCTGCTGGGCACCCACGGTCCCAGTTTCATTCACCTCTGACGTAACACCAGGCCTGCAGCACAGCCTGGTTCCGAAAAGACTAGTCTAAACTGGAAATATGTCTCTCCCAAAGCCTTCATGAGGCTGGGACTGTAACTAAGAGGATGGATGCTTTTCTATAAATATTGCACGAGAAGGAATCTGTCCATAATTCAGATAACTAACTGAAATGGGAGAGCAAAACTATACTACTTTCTTGTCAGGCATTCAGCAGAATAGCTATATTTTCAGGTCAGATGTTCAGCAGAAGTAAATGGAGACAAACTATCATACAACTATGAAGAGAAAACTAAATAAGGTATTTTAAAAATTGGGTTAATAGTGTTTGCAGTTCTGTCATTACTCAAGAATGTTTTTATTATCAGATAAGTTGCAGAAAATAAGGCACATGCTATTGTAGTATGTTCCCAGTAATTAAAACAAATTATACATCGTTCACAAGTTTGGGACAAAGGGCATTTTACTTCAACACTTCAAGCAAACTTTTGAGGATAGTATGACTACACTGATTATGTCAAAGGTATTCCTGAGGGGTTTTTTAATATTTCTCATCTTTAAATTCTTGTAAAACACAGCAGAATTTATGAGAGATCAGAGGAAGCTGAAAGCCTCTCATCTAATTCTGAAACAGGGAAACAGCACCCTGACAAATGCCAGGGTTTCAGAGGCACTATCAGAGGCACTATGGTACAGAAGCAATAAACATTCTTAAAAATAGGTTACTGTAATCACTGTGACTGCCTTGTTTGCAAGAAGAACAAGAACACTTGTCTATATAAAAATTAGCAGAGGAGGGGAAATTATTTTATGCATTTATTTTTAGTTTGCTGATTAATAATTAATAACTGGCAGATCTTTGTGGTGCTAAGATTCATGTGCTGGTATATTTTAATGAGAACACCACACTGATTCTTCCACAAAAACTAAGTAGACAAAAATTTATCCACTGTAAGTTCTGGTAAGGTTGTAACACCTTATCTTTTGGCAATAAGCTTCTGTTGGGAAAAAATACTTGCTTTTCTTAGAGAATTAAATAACTCATCACCCCACCCACTCTATAGATGGAACAGGAACTGCTCACCAAATGTCATTACAAACTACTGAACTGCTTTTCTTTTTTTTTTTCAAATGGATTACTGATGCCCATAAAATGTGACAAACATGTTAGAGTATCATATGGCAATATTGCTATCACTGAAGTGCAAGTATTTAACATCAATAAAACCCTTTTTCTGTCTCTTTAATGTTATATAATTCTCTGCACTCTTTATATGCAGAATCAGATTTGTACATGCTTAAGCAAGAAACAGATTCTCACTACTTCAAAAACCTGATATCTTGAACAGACACATTTTTGACGAAACTGTCAAATGTACATTAATAGCACTGGTTTATTAAGCAGAGCAGAACTCTCAGCCTTGGCACACAGCAGTGACACCCCAGTGGCCCTGGCAAGCCTGGCTATGGCTCTGAGCTTTCTCACCAGGGTTTGTCTTTGCTGTTGTCTCTTAGGCAAAGGTGCAAGTAAATTCCAGCTTAGCCTATTACCACAATTATGATCAAAAGATACTGAGGCACCAAAAAGCAGATCCCCACCCTGTGCTGTCACTAACCTCCCTCCTTGAGGGGTTCAGCCACCATCTGAGGAGCAAGCCCAGCCTGGATGACATGGATTGGCTGCATGGCTTTGGCCCAGCCTTCCGAGGGAGCTGTTAACCTGTGAGCCAGAGACGTGTCTGTAGAAAGACAAGAACAGGAAAATTAGAAATAGAGGTAGGGCTGTTGAGACAAGGACTATTAGCAGCACAAGGATTCAAGAGGGAAAACACCAATGTGGAAAGTTATACAATCCTAAAGTGAGCAAACCCCAATTACCTCTAGTGAGTTGCCAGTGTCACCACATCAACAGAGCAGTGCCCCATGAGTGGATGCCCACAGCTTTCTTGATGCCTCTTTGGCCAGCAGACTCCAGGGGATTTGTCAAGGGGTGGGGACACACTAATGCCTACTCAAATGGTTTCTTAGAAGGTTGTTCTTTTTTGTTAAGTAGTTATTGCTTTGTATTTTCAAGCTGTGTACATCTGACTTGGGGAATAGCTTATGATACCCAGTGCACCCAGAGAAAGTACAGAAGGTTCAGACATGTCTGTTAAAACAAGCAAATATTTTTTGAAATATTATGAACTGGATTGACATTTAACTGCTGTCCTTGGGCTTGAGACTATAAACTGCCTTCAAGGGAACAGGATTCTAAAAATACTTACAGCACTGACAACCTACCCAGAGTTTTTTGGTGTGTGAATTAAGTTCTGCGTGAAACCTTAAATTCTGTGCAAGGTATTCAGAACTGTTACTTACAAGAGCCCAAATCAGCTCCCTGGTAATTCCCCTATTGCCTGCCACATGTCTAAGCCAGGACCACACCTGCTCAAGTACCCTCTGGGAGGCCACTCCGAAGGATTTCCTGGAGACCTCTTTTGTTACCCCATTGTTCTTCCATCCAGTGTGCAAGAGCTAAGCAATACTGAAGCAAGATACTTGGTTTTGTTACCATTCTGCAGAACAGGGTATCAGATATGTAACACAGGTGCTGTGCCTTTGAGGAAACCAGCACAGTCTGTTATTGATACAGAAACAGGGGATTGGTCACTGTCCTGGTTTCAGCTGGGAAAGGTTTATTTCTTTACAGTAGCTGGTACAGGGCTGTTTTGGATTCAGAATGTGAATGGTGCCAGTAACACACTGATGTTTGGGTTTCTGCTAAGTCATTTTTGTCTTAAGTCAAGGACTTTTTATAGCATTATAATAACTTGAGGTTATATTTCATCCTGTCAGCTGCCACCAAATTGTAATTTAACCTTATACTCTATTAGCTTCTGCTTGAATGTATATGAACAATTAGTTGTCAAGGAAATAAGGATTTGTAGTGTTCTGCTCCTAGGGACTCTGCATTCCTCCATTGCTCCAATACCCGCTGACACAGAACCAAGGCGTGGGTCAGCCTGGACGGGACCACAGGAGGTCACCTGGTCCCCCCTCCCTGGCTCTGGAATATCTCCAGTGAGGGAGGCTCCACAGCCTCTCTGGGCAATCTGGCCCAGTGCTCGGTCACTCCCAGGGAAGAAGTTCTTCCTCGGGTTCAGGTGCAGCTTCCTGAGCATCAGTCCCTGCCCGTTCCTGCCGCGCCATTGCTGGGCCCAGGAGCAGAGCCCGGCCCCTGCTCGGAGCCCGCCGCGCAGACACTTTTGCACATTCCCGTCTTTCTCCCAGTGCCGTTTGTTGCAGACTGTGTGTGCTCGACGGCGGCAGCTCCCCCCGGCCGCTGTCACGGCGCGGCCCCGGGCCCGCCTCACGGCGCCGCTTTAAAGAGGCGCCCGCGGGCCGTTACGACAGCTGGCTTTGCGGCAGCGCGCTGCTTTGCGGCGCGCGGCGGCGCCTGCCGGCAGAGGGAGCGGAGCGGGAGGAGGGAGGACAACAAAGGCCGGAGGGGCCGCGGCGGCGGCGGGCGCGGGGCGGCGGGGCCGGCGCAGGTGAGGCGGGCGGCGGGCACGGCCGGGCCCCCGGCAGCGCGGCGCTGCTGCGGCAGCCGGGAACCGGCCCCGCACGGCCCGGCCCGGCCCGCAGCCCGAGCAGCAGCAGCAGCGGCGGCGGCCTCGGCCCCGGCCCGGGGCGGCAGGAGCCTGGCAGCGCTCCGGGGCCGGTGGGGAGGGTCGGGCGGGGAGCGCTGAGGGCGAGGCGCGGGCATGTGCGGGGAATGTAACGCTTGCTCTTTTCTGTTACCGTTTTAATTCCGCATTAACTGCTGCCATCAGACACATTCAAAAGTAACGTACTCTAGAGTTGTAAAACTTGATGAACTTGATATTGTATACTGCATAATTTTCGGATAGCTGGGGTTTGCGTGAATAAGTATTTCTACTTAAAAAAATATTAAAAGCTATTTTGAGGTCAAAACCAATGCAGAGGTAAATATAGTGTTATGTAATGTGTTCTATGGTTATTTGTTTAATATGAAATACAGAGAGCCTGAAGGAGTGTAGTCTAATGAATGCGGCACGGAGTTGGAGGGTAAGGTGGCTTCGTTGCTAATCACAGTTTTTCTGGTACCGAGTCTTAGGTTGCTTTGCTGCTTTGTGGTTCTGTAAAGCTAAATCGACGTGCAGTGGGGCAGCTTGAGGATTAGCAGAAGTATTTGTAAGTTATTTTAATAATTTGAAGCTCTGTTTAAATGCTAAATACTATGTGGTTATTACAGTTATGTTGTGTATAGGTTTTCGTAGCCGGTGGAAAACCAATGGATATACAGCTCAGTTATTTCAGCCGAGTTCAGTTGCACCTGTTGAATATTTACAGTTGAGCTGTTCTTTGCCTCCTGGATTTGCTTTCCAGGAGAATGCACTGAAAGTTTGGGGGCACTCTCATGTGCAGCAGCTGTGTGACTCCAGCTAATGGACCTCAAGGTGTTTCTCCTCAGACTGGCTCTTCTGTGCGTGGTCATGAGGAGCATTCCTGTATGAAAAAGGGTAGTTAAGGCCTTGGCCATAGGCAGAATTAAATTTAACGTAATTAATGCAGGCTCACTGACTGAGCAGTAGTGGAGTTCTCTAAGATCACCCTGATTTTTCTCTGTCTTGCTTTACAAGTTATTTAAAGCATGGTTTTTGTCTTTTCCTCTAAGCAGGTGGGAAGAATGAAAGGAAGGGGGAATGAAAGCATGTTGAACCTTTTTGTTTGGCTGTATGATGGAAGGAAACAGGACGGAGAACCTCTGCAATAGATCGTTGGGATGGCTTCAGAGACAAGAGAATGATGCTAAGCCATGGCTCTGGAAACTTTCTAATTGCTTTTCTGCTGCTGAGAAGGCTTTGCCTTGTAGTGCGAAAACGGTAATTCCTGCCTGCCCCGAGGGGATGGCTGGGCTCCCGGTGCAGAGCGGGGTGGGTGCCTGACTCCTGGGGTGTTACTGACTAAAGTGGGGTGGGGAGGGAAGGAAAAGGAGGCAGCAGCTACCTAGGTAAGTACAAAAGCTGCCTGGGGATTTAGGGCCTTCAGTTGTGCTTGCAGCACTCACACCATTGTTGGTGAGAACAGGCAAGCTGCTTTGCTCTGTCGGGATTTACTCTCCACAGCTGTTTGGGATAATGCAGCTGGCTGCCTAAAAGGTGTGTAAGGAGCTCTGCCAAGTTATTGCTGACGAGTAGAGTGGGGTTGCTTCCAGATTATCTGTTTGGTTTGGAGGCAAATTTAGCTCTCTGAATTACTGTTATTATGTAGTAGCTCCAGCAATTGTGGATAGTGTTCTTCACAATGTCTTTTTCTGTCCTTGTTTCCATTTCTTTAAGTGCTCCTTTTCTGTAATGTACATAATTCTATGCATTTAAGATGTAAAGGGCTAAGGATTAGGGGTAGTACAATACAATTAGGTACTTGAGAAAGTGAGCTCCAAGTGTTAAGTAATGCTCATTCAGACACATTTAATTTGATGGAGTAAAGACTTAAGAGAAATGGATGAGCATGTTACTGTTTTCATGTGTTGGTGTTAGGGTGGGATATGCCACAAAATCTGGAATTTAGGGTATAAAATTGGTTCAAGACAGATTTTTGGCAGAGTTTATCTTCATAAGATGTAGCATTAAGTGGAGAGGAATGAGTAATTAATTATTCATGTGTAGTAGCAAATGCATTAAATTCAATTTGGAAAATAAAAGTTGTTCAGAAGTTTTGTAGCAGTGTTCTGTGCAGGTTACCTCTACTGACCTTGACTATTATTCTATGCTGCTTGGTTTTCACTGCTGGCATTTCAAAAAACTTTGTCTGTGTATCTTGCTGTCTCAAATCAGAGTAGACAAAAAAGCACTTAGTTGTTGTGAAATTTCAGCCTTCTTTGCCCTCTGCTATATTACCTGTTTGATGTGATTTCTAATTTTTAAAGTCATACTCTTAATACATTACTTTCACAATTTTAATACAATTTTAAAATTTTAGTCAAACTGCAATATGACTTGCATATCTGCAAGTTGTGAAGCTTTGTCATATCAGTATATTTTTGTTCTTACAAGAAATAAGGATCTCACAGCCTTAGACTAACAGTTTTCTGCTTTTCTGATTCTGTTTTATTGACTCATTGCTATTTGGCTTATAGCTCTTTGGGTTTGTTGTTTCCAAAATCCACTGATACCAGTATACCTAAGGCTGACACATGTAACCGACATGGTTCTCTTAATATTTTACGTGTTCAGTTGGTAAGGGGATAGTAGTCATACACATAGCACTTTAAATGTAAAATTGTAGTAGTCTAAGAATATGTGCTTTTTACCATATAAATTTACCCTATAAAATTACTGTTTTATTCATGTGCCTGAATGTAACTGAGCTTTCGTTTTCCAGAAAGATTACATGGAGAACAAGAAGGCTGCTGTAGAATTGAAGGATGCTTCATCTCCTCATGCTGGCTCTAAGTTGTTTCCAGCAGTGCCGCTTCCCGATGTTCATCCTCTTCAGCAACAGCAATTACAGCTTTCCCCTGGCCCCAAAGTAAGCTGCTGTGCTCATGGCTCTGACTCTTCTTGTACTCCACAAATGCACTGTGGTGGTGGTGGTGGAGGTGGGAACCTGCTTCACCCTGGCACAATATTAGACTCAAAAAGCTCTGGGACGATAACTTGTCAAGTAGGGTCAGGATTTGCTTATCAGTCTACATCTTCACTGAAGAACCCTCCAGCTAGAAGCAATTTGGCAGGAATTTCCAGTGAGTTCTCTGGCATGTGTGTAGAAAACAGTGTATCTTCCTGTCAGCATCTGGCCTGTTGTGGCAAACTCCATTTCCAGCCCTGTCATGGTAACGTGCACAAACTGCATCAGTTCCCAGCCGTGCCGGGCTGCCCCTCCTCTGGCTATTTCCCCTGTCCCGAGTTCACCGCTGGGGCCGCGGGGCACTTGGACGAGCACATTGCACAGCCGGAGCTGCCGCCGCGCCTGTGCGCCAACCCTCTGCACCTCAACGTGGTGCCCCCCGTGTGCCTGAAGGGCTCTCACTACTGCACTGACTGCTTGAGCAAGGTTTGTACACCCCACCCTTCCCCTTCCCTACTGCGGGACGTGCTTCGTGTCAAAGCTGTGTCACTTGAGCAGAATGCCAGCTCCTGTGGCTGCAGCTTGCATCCCCCTAGGTAGTGATGCACAGTCCAAATGTGCAGATGGCCGTTTTGAAGGTGAGCTCTTTTCTGAGGTAACATTCAGTGCAGTGGGAAGATGGAAGAGCTATCACAGTGTTCAGCCTATAGGGGATCTGTTATGTACTCCAGTGGAGTTTTAACTTCTTTTGAATCTAGTCTGCTTTACAGCTCCAATTAAACTGTTCCATGGTAGGGACTCTGAGAAAAGGCTATCAGCAGTTAAGACATACCCTTGGGCAGCTGATCAATAAAGATCCATTTGTAAGTCAGGTGATATGTCTTATGCTACAAGGATATTCTAGTGTTGGTTTGGCTTGATAGGTTGTAGCTCAGTCTTCACGAATTTGTAATTTGTACTTTAGTACCAATTTAGTCAAATTCAGAACCTGTTAGAACAGTGCTTGAATCTTACTAGGAATTTCTAGTGAAATAATAAACTCAACTTTGCAAAACTTACTTAAACTTCTAAAGTTTAACTTTCTAATATAAAAGTGAAATGTCACTTTAATGAACTAAATGGTGAATTTAGTATATTTGGAGTTATCACACCTTCTACTCTTCATGTGTAGGTCTTGTATACTAGGTATCTAATTTTTTTTGTTGGTTTTTTTTTTTAAGGGATACACATTACTACTACTTAAAGGTGGCATGTCTTGATATGTTGAGTTTAGTAGAATCTTTCCTTGCATTTGGAAATCTAAAGCTGAATATGCGGGATAGAAGGATAGACGCTTCCTTCATGCCATCATACTGTTGTTAATTAGCTCTGTAAAGCACATCTGAACTGGCATTTGTAGCAGAAGGGAAACGGAGTGCTTTTAGCATGGAATAGCATGTGTTAATATTGTATACTAAATGAACATGTATTCTGAAAAATTGTCCCAACAGCCAACCAGAAACAGCCTTGTTGATGCTGCTAAAATCTGGCCAAATATTCCTCCTCCAAGTGCACAGACTGCACCTGTTCCTATCCCAATCTGTAATGGCTGTGGAACCAAAGGAACAGGAAATGAGAAGAGTTTGATACTGGCAAGCAGCCTTGGCAAATCACCACAGAAATATGGTAAACCACATTTGTTTGAAACTTCCATTTAGTGGATGTTCTCCTTTTAGATATACTGTCGCACAGCAAGAGTTCTCTTAAATTGCACTATTGTCTGGAAACTTCTATGAAGTCACAGAAGACCAAACAGTGAAGAGATAGCTTGTCTCTGTTTTGAAAATTCATTACTTGGTTTTACATGTTTTGACTACTTAGCTAACTTACTGTGTTTACGTAGAGTTTTGATTTTACTATTATTGTTTTTACTGTTTTAAGAGCTAGAAAAAGAAATTCTGTGGACTTGGAAACTAGTTTGTTCTGGTGATGTATAAAGAAGTTATCTTTCAGCCGTGTTTGAAAAGCATTTTCATAGTCTGGTGTCTGTTGTCACTCCATATGCAGTCAAGATCTATAATTACAGTAGAGATTCTCAAGTGTTCTTAAGAGGAAAGTGCTGTGTGAAACAATTGCATGATCTTTCTACAATGTTAGTACTGCTTCAATTACAAAATTGTATCTACTATAGAAGTTGCAAACTTTAAGGTCACACAATATTATGAAATTGATAGTTTTACTGTTACTTTAAAACTACATCCATTTTAAGGTTTTTAAGGGAGAGATGTCCCAATCAAGTGCCTTTTAACGAATGCAATTCCAGTGAATCTTTTGGGTAACTAACCAACATACACACAAAGAAATGATTGTCAGGTGTGCCTTATTTTAAATTCTCAGGTAAATTAATATGTTGCTTGTTTTTGAACAGTGAGGATTCTGTGTCATTCCTCATGTTCCTTTTCAAATTGTTTTGTGGGGATGGAATGGTGGTTTGTGTTAGTTCAAATTTAAATAGATTTTCAGAGAGCTGAAACACCAGTTTAGCAAAAACTCCATAGCTCATTCTCCCGAGCTGTGGGATACTTTGGGTTAGTTCTATATTGCCTTGATTTTCTGTAATCATCATGGTACTGGTCATCTCATCCAGTTTTGTTTAGATTTCTTATCTAATCCACAGTGTAAATCTGAACAGCTCCCATGTTTTACTTCTGTTGCTGAAACAGCACCAAGTTTTATGCAACTTCAGAGTTTTTTATGGCATTTGTTTGGGTTTTTTTTAAATACATTGCTTGATTGTTTGAGAGCTTAAAAGTCAAGTTGGAGTCCTGCATCTTTATCCTAATCTGGCAGTGACTAAATTTTTGTTTCAGACTGATAATTCCTTGGATTGCTTAAGGAAGTAAAACTGAACTTGCACTCCTAGGCATGTTGTTCATAAGGCTTCCCACGTGCAAAGATCATACTGTGCTAAGTATAATCTCCACCTTTTTGAGATGTGGAGGTGAAAATGAGCTGTTCTTCTGCCTGCACAGGGTCCCCGGAAGTGGCGATAACAGGCCAGGTTCTGGAGAACTTGCCCCCCATTGGAGTCTTCTGGGATATTGAGAACTGCTCCGTTCCCTCCGGCCGCTCAGCTATAGCAGTTGTGCAGAGGATTCGGGAGAAGTTCTTTAAAGGTCATAGAGAGGCAGAATTCATCTGTGTGTGTGACATCAGTAAAGAAAATAAAGAAGTTATTCAGGAGTTAAACAACTGCCAGGTATCCATTCAGCACCACCTTGGTGTTTTTGCTTGAGAATTTGTGTACTTGGAGTATGTCAAGATTGATTCACATTCATTAAAGCTTTGTTTGCTCTGTGGGTTTACTGCATTTTTAGTTTATGTGTGGGGTCTGTAATGCTGAATTCTTTTATTTTTGCTGCTGTGATAGTTTTTAAAAGGGAATCTCCATTCTGTTATCTGTAGGTAACTGTTTTAGCTTTAGTTTTAGTGTTCACAGGAGTGTCTGTATCTCATCCACTAAAATATGGTGGAGTTTTTGTTATCCTTCAAATCTGTGACTAAATGATTAACCTAAAAGAACTATGATTCTGTGAAATTAACTTTACTTTGTTACCAAATACTGTGTTGATTGGTAAGGATACCTGTAGATTAGTGGTATTGTTTGCAGCACCTTTAACACTACATATATTTTCCATCAGTGCCTTCCATATCTTGGTATTTTTTTCTTATTTTTTGTGCTGGTTTCTATGTCAGAAATTTCCACCCTCGAAATTGCAGATATGGCCACAGGTTGACAGTTTTTTGCAATGTGTTTGAGTTGTATAAATTGTGATTGTTAACACAGAACAGAGAAGTCACCCCAAAGATATTGCTGAACAACTGGGGTGGAAGTTTAGTGCTCATAGAACAGTTTTTGATCCCTGTGTCTTCTGTGCATGTGTGCATTAATTTATCTAAATTCAAAGTGTATGTGGGGGCTTGTATTTTAATTTTTTTTAAGTTCCATTGGAGTAAGCACAGTTTGCCCTGAAACTCTTCTTCAGAGTGTGTCTATGTATTTCTACAGGTGACTGTTGCACACATCAATGCTACAGCAAAGAACGCTGCTGATGACAAACTCAGACAGAGTCTGAGGAGATTTGCTGATACACACACTGCACCTGCCACTGTGGTTCTTGTGTCAAGTAAGTGTTTGTGGTACTTGGCTACAGTGCTGGCTTCAGTTCCTCTCTTCCATAGTATTTTTACATATGGCACTAATTTGATTTCCAGGGATGGTGTTTAGGATGGTGTTTAGAACCAGCTTTAACTGAGCTGTTGAAGAATTCTTAATGTCAGTGGCAGCAAAGGAAAAGTAGGGACAGTAAGATGAGAACTTGGCTCAGTTCAATCACTTAAGATTTGATACCTTTTTGAGTGTCAGTAGGGTATGTGTGTGACTGCTGTCTAAAGTTAGCTTCAGCAGGAAGCTCATAAATTAAAACTCATGGAGTTGTATTTATGGCCTGAGCAAAATGTGGTTTTAATTCTCATAGCAGCATATTATGTTACACAGTTAAATCTTCAATCCGCTCAGCTATTGAATTGTCATGTGTTGGCCTTGGGTTTCTCCCTAAAGCTAAACAAATGTTTGCTGTAGAAATACCCAGTACCAGTCCAATGCCCTGCTGATGAATTGCTACAAGCTGCTGTTAAAAGGAAGCCCTTGTCTTGAGACTGAATGTGAACTGCTGATTTAAATAATATCTGAGAAGCCTTGTAGCTTTTGCTGTTTTTTCATTGGCCATTTCCAATGAGAAATAGAACCTGAGTGAGGCTTGTGGGTTTTTCCTTCAATCATACTTTTTAGATTTTTTTTTTGAGTGTTTCCTTGCCCATTTCATTTTTTTCCCCTCCAGCGGATGTGAACTTTGCTTTGGAACTGAGTGACCTGAGACATCGCCATGGTTTCCGAATCATTTTGGTACATAAAAACCAAGCTTCAGAAGCACTCTTACATCATGCCCATGAACTTATTTGTTTTGAAGAATTTATTTCAGACTTGCCTCCAAGGTTACCACTGAAAATGCCGGTAAAGATTTTAATTTCTTGGTGCAACAGACATTTCCATTTTAGTGTCCAATTGCAGTTGTTCTAATTTAGGAGGAGAACAGACTGAAACTGTGTGTTAATTATGATGGGGAGTGATGTCTGCTGTGTGTTTGGACACTGTCTCTATTTCATTTACTACCATGTGAATGTTTGTGTTCTGCTTTCAGGCAGGAAGAATGAAATACTAAATGTGGTTAACTACTAAAGGGAGCTAAAAAGTGAAATAGTAAAGACACATTCTTACATTGTCTGGTGAAATACTTATTGGTATTTTACCGTCTTTTCTTTCCATTGCAGAAAGTTTGAGCAAGAACTTAGTTGTATTACGACATTTTAGTGATGCCTTCTTGAGTTTTGAGTGCTTGTGCCTTTTCTTGGGTTTTGCCTTCCTTGGCGATTCCCTCTGGATATGTTATAGTGTCTTTGTACAGCACTCGTGACTTTTTCTTTCTTGAAATAACTTCCTGACATATGCATTCACATGTCTGTATAGAATATATGAGCTACCTGGATAGTTAACAGTGGTGCTTTCTCATCTGGAGAATTGATTAGGTATTGAACCATTGGACAAGGACCCTGTAGTCTGTTCTAACTTTAAATTATATTGGAGATGGAAGTTTGAGGATCTTCTTGGTATGAGAGTTTTTCAAACAAATTGATTGCTCAAAAGAAATGACTTGGTGATGGGAGAAGGACTAGTGGATTTGAACCAGAGGGTGTTCTGGCATGATCAAATTAAACTCTCACTCCCTTTTGACAGGCTTGTCATACACTGTTATATGTCTATAATCTGCCAGCAAACAGAGACAGCAAAAGTGTCAGCAATCGCCTGAGGCGTTTGTCAGACAACTGCGGCGGGAAGGTGCTGAGCATTTCTGGGAGCAGCGCCATCCTGCGCTTCTTGAACCAGGAGAGTGCGGAGCGCGCGCGCAAGCGCATGGAGAACGAAGATGTGTTTGGAAACAGGATTGTAGTGTCTTTCACTCCCAAAAACAAAGAACTCAGTGAAACAAAAAGCTCCAGCTTTGTGGGGACTGACAAGGTCAAGTCTCCCAAAAAAGTTAACAAGAACACGAAGCTGTGCCTCCTCAACAAAGACTCGAGTGATCAGTCTGCTGGTACCAAAGGTTCTGCTGGGAGAGGATTCCAGATTCATGGGTCTGTCATCAAACCCACCAATGTCAAAAGTTTACAGGTATTGTTGTTCTACCTTATTCCTGTGTTCTTGTTTTATCTTGTGTTTTGAGGATTGCTTCTTGTTACTGCTTTAACTTGTCAGTCCTAATAAATGAGTAACTGTTACGTGTGATGATATTCCTGAATGAGCACTGTGTTCATCTGCTTGGGAAGCAGACAATTAATGTGAGGGTGGCTGTTGTTCCCTCTCCCTGCCAGCTTTTTGTCAGTTTGGAAATAGACTCCTGGTGTTTGCTCTCAAATTCTAGCCACTGGACTTTTGCACTGGTGATGAGTAACATCTAGAGTGATCCATTTTGTTTGTTTTAAGGAGGTAAGTAGAGTTAAACCTACAGTGTAGCAAAATATTTCAACTAATTAACAGTCTCCTGTCTTCTGCTATGGGAAATCAGAAATTCCTTGTTATGAAATACCAGTGAAAACACTATTAAATAAAAAATGGTCAGTTATCTAGCCTACTGTCAGAAAGAAGGCTTCTGGCAAGGGACATCTGGTGCTTTTATGCTGACCTTTTATCTCTTTCATGTAGGAGCTGTGCCGCCTTGAATCAAAGAACATCAGTAGAAACACTGAAAACCAGCAAGAACGTTTAAGAGAACAAATTCCTTCTCCTCAGAGTAACTCTAATGCAGCAGTTTCCGTGTCTCTGGCAACCAAAAAAATGGGAGCAGGAGAATCATCCTCTAAAAATAGTCAGAAGTATGTTTAAAAATAAAAAAAGATGATGTTAGTTACATATTTTTTAATGTACATTCTGCAACATAATGTTTTTTTCTTTTTCTTATATATATATTTGTAAATAGAAAAGAGACCTCCGCTTCCAGGAGCATTACCAATTCCCCTGTAGATAAAAAAGATAAAGACGAAACTGTATTTCAGGTCAGCTATCCCTCTGCTTTCAGTAAGTTGACGGCCTCAAGACAACTCAGTCCTTTACTCATGTCTCAGAGTTGCTGGTCATCTCGGTAAGTGTCTGTCTGTCTTGGGAGGGGATGTGAGAGCTCACCAGTATGTTCGTTGATTATTCACAACTGACTTGCTTGTGCTGGAACTTGTTTTGCCTACACACATGTACTGGGAAAATCCCTTTTAAGAGCTGTATTTATGCACTTGACCTGTATCTATTATCTGATTTGAGATTTATTTATCAAAATTGTGCAGTTGCTTCACCTCAAATGTTTTTATTTTACCCAGGAGTATGTCTCCCAACCTTTCAAATAGATCATCTCCACTCACATTCAATGTCATGAATCATACCAGTGGTACAGACTGCCCTGATCCCTTTGCAAATGGTGCAGACATTCAGATCAGCAACATAGATTACAGATTGTCCAGGAAAGAGTTGCAGCAGAATTTACAAGAAGTCTTCTCAAGACACGGCAAGGTAAAGGTTCAAATTCCTTTATCAAATCTGTTTTTTAAATCGTTCCTGTTTATGTATTTAAGGGCGTGTTTGTGGTTTAGGTGTGAGCAGACAGAGAAAGGTATTGGAGCAGAACTTTTAAACATTGTTAAAAGGATGGGTTGTGTGGGGGGTGGTTCTTTAAAAAGACCAAGTAGCCACTTGTAGTAGGTTTAATTTGTGTGTGGTCTTCCTAGATCTGGTATTCTGAAATTTGGTATCTATAATTGTTACTAAGTGGCTCACTAGTACCTAGGGATGAAACGTAAGCTTTAACAGGATAACCTTTTTAAGACATAAAGCTGAATTCCGAATTTCAGCTTTAAAATCACAGTAAAAACTGTTCTGAGTCAGAAGTGATCAAAAGCAGGGGAAGTATGAATTGGTAAAAAGCAATTATGGAAGGTGAGGTCAGTAGTCCTCTTTCTGTCTGATCTGTGGATGACATTTTTGTGCCATAATCTTTACATGGGAAGGTGATGCTTGTGTTAATGGAATAGCATGGGCTTGCCCTAGTCCAGGATCACTGTGCTTGTCTCTTGTTTGCATTGCCCTGGTGGCTGTGGTTCATCGCACTCCCTTCCCTTTTGGCCAAGAGCCAAATAAAACAAAGCAAGACTGCTCTAGTGGTGACTTGCCTTAGGTTAATGTTTCTGTGTAAATGTATGAGGTGTTTTCTTCCTCTCAGGTAAAAAGTGTGGAGCTCAGTCCCCACACAGACTACCAGCTGAAGGCTTTGGTTCAGATGGAAAATCTGCAAGAAGCCATCAGTGCTGTCAACAGTCTGCACAGATACAAAATCGGTAGTAAGAGGATCCAGGTCTCATTAGCAACGGGAGCTGCTAGTAAATCACTCTCTCTACTTAGGTAATAAGTACTTTGGCATCTTCTTAATTGTCCTAGCATGTATTAGTAGCTGAGAGATGATCTAAAATACTGCTTAAAGGGATAATAGGGAAGTAAAATAAAATCTCTTGTATCACCTGATGGATATGTTAAATACAACTAGGCTGGTTTTCAGTTTAGCATTTCTGTGCTGCTTGTATTCTGAGTTCCATCTGAAGACTCTAGGTCTCTGTTTAAGAGGGTTTAATAGCTGCACTACTATTCTTGCTAATACCTTTAACTTAATTTGTGCAGCTGAGTTAGGATTACACTGGGCATCTTTATTTCTTCTTTCTTCCAAGAAAATGTATGGATTTAGTTTTTGAGAGTGGGTACACAGTTGGAAACAGCAACAGCATTTCATTTGCTACATGGAACATGGTACAAATTAGAGTCCCCATGCTAGTGAGAGTACTTGTACTTTTTCCTTACTGAAAGAGAACATTAGGAAAAATATTATCATTTATTCACAGAATGAAACTAGTGCTTGGACTGTAGAGTATTGTACAATTATGTGCTACTTGCCATTTTATAATTTACAGCTTTATTTCATTCTTGCTTTTTCAGAGTTGGTAATATAATGGCCAGGCTGGTAACTTCTAATGCTTCAGCTTTGATGTTGCATTTTACAGACACTGATTTTTAGCACCACCTCTGAAAGATGCAACTCCTTCAGAGACATGACCTGATGAATTAGCAGAAGTGTTACTGCTTGCACCCTCTGATCTAAAATGATAACTTGTATAGTGCTAGAATGAAAGGGAACACACTTTGTCCCATTTTATTTATCATTCATAAATTGCATCTAAATATCTTGCTAATTTAAGCAGATTATTTTTGTGTTAATGCTGTGAAACTTCTCTTATAGCTCGGAAGCGATGTCCATTCTGCAGGATGCACCTGCTTGTTGCTTGCCTGTGTTCAAATTCACAGAAATCTATGAAAAAAAGTAAGTTCCTGGTGGTTTCCTTTCCAGTGCTTCTAAAAGAATCTTATCACATGTGATTGTTTGCAGTGACTTAGAGTAGCAGAGTGGAGAATTATGAATTGTTATTGTTAGGTGCTGCAGCATATTTTGTGCCCAGAGGCCATGATGGCAAAACTGGCCTTTTTTAGAGGGTTCTGCATTCAGAGTTTTACTCAACTCTTCTGCATTGGTTGAATAGGCTAGTTGCCTTAACATTTTGCTTCGAATAGTTTCTAGCATATTCCTGTTTATTTAACAAAAAAGGTAGATTACAGCATTGCCTTACCTGTCTTTATAAAAAGTGCCTTTATTTCCATCTCTCCCTTTCAGGTTTGGCCGTAAGTTAATTGTCTCAGACTTGTACAAGCTCACAGACACTGTGGCCATCCGTGACCAGGGCAGTGGGAGGCTCGTGTGTCTCCTGCCCAGCAGCCAGGCCAGGCAGAGTCCCCTGGGATCCTCACAGTCACATGATGGCTCCTCAGCAAACTGTAGTCCAATCATATTTGAAGAGTTGGAATATCATGAGCCTGTTTGTAAGCAGCATTGCCTGAATAAAGACTTTATGTAAGCTGTGTATAAAATACTATAAATCTTACGAATATTTGAACAGCATTTATAGTGAACCGATATGTTCAAGTCAAGGTGTGTGTTCCCATAATGTGCTCTAGTCACTCGTGTGTTTACAAGTATAAGGCAGAAAATAGCAAGATGGGCCAATGGATTTTCTAGGCAATTCTCATGGGTTGGTGGGTCCAGGTAAGATGGTTGCATTCTAGCACAGCTGCCAGCTTTGAACACCTCTTTAATGCAAGCTGGAAGGTTCCCTGCATTCCTCTGGTTATGTAGGAGGGTTATACATACTAGAGACTTCTATTACCTGAATTTCATTATGTAATTGCAGCTGATAATTCTTCTTTGTCCCTCACCTATATTTAGCAAGTGATTCATAGTGTTGCAGGTTCCTTGAAGCCATGTATTAAGTTTTTTGTTTAATTCAACAGCTGCCAGGTTGTGCTAGTAGAGCAGTTAGTAGGTGTTCGTTGTTAACTGCCTGGTATGTGCTGCTAAAATTTAATTTGAAAGTTCTAATAGCTAAGAAAACCATGGCCTTGTAAATGTTAGTTCTGGGAATTTGCTGTAGCTGTATTTTTTTTTGGGAAAAAAATATGAAAGCTGCTTGTACTGTACTACAAGTACGGTTTTGTCACTAGTATATTATATGCATATAGTATACTGTTTACTGTCTGTGTGAGCGCAGATACTATGGTAAAGCTGTGTATAGAAGAGGCATAAAAACCCGAACCTCTTATTTTTGCAGTGAACATGAGTTTGATCCAGATTCTTATAGAATTCCTTTTGTGGTTTTGTCTCTGAAGACATTTGCTCCCCAAGTTCACAGTCTTCTACAGACACATGAGGGTACTGTGCCTTTATTAAGGTAAAGTATTTTAATTTTTGTTTTTAGTAAGGTGTGATAGGTTGAAGACTTAAAAACAAACTTTTTGGGAATCACTTGTTGTGTATAAACTCAGTTCCTAGATAAAATGATATCCTTTATAGCAAATGAATACACTATGAAGTGATTACCTGTAAAATTCTTGTTTAGTAAAAACAGCACACTTACTTAAAATATGTGTTTTATAGAGATTTTGTAATGTGTCAGTAAGTTGTTGAAATCTTACTCATGAAGTGTCTCAAAATAATGTTTTAGAATAATTATTATAGTGATATATTAGTGTATAAGGGAAGCTTTTTTTCCCCCCATAGTTTTCCTGATTGTTACATGTCAGAGTTCAGTGATCTTGAAATGGTGCCAGAAGGCCAAGGTGGTGTTCCCTTAGAACATCTGATTACCTGTGTTCCTGGAGTTAACATTGCCACTGCCCAAAATGGCATTAAAGTTATCAAATGGATACATAACAAACCACCACCTCCTACTGCAGGTAAATATTTCTGCTTAAAGCCTTTTCTCTTAACTCATTTTTTTAATGCTGAAAGCTAATATTTTCTGCTAATAAAATAAACGTGTATAATTGTTAAACTTTTTGAAAGGAGAGGCTTTCAGCTGGAATGTTGATACTTATTTTCTCCTATGCTGTAGCTTCCATCCATAAGTAAAGTGTAAGCCTTGTGAAAGGCACAGTAATGTGACTTTTTTGTTTGTAGATCCCTGGCTACTGCGTTCCAAGAGCCCTGTAGGTAATCCCCAGCTCATTCAGTTCAGTCGAGAAGTGATAGATCTGCTCAAAAGCCAACCATCTTGTGTCATCCCTGTCAGCAAATTCATCCCAACCTACCATCACCACTTTGCAAAGCAGTGCAGAGTGTCTGACTATGGCTATTCCAAACTCATGGAGCTGCTGGAAGCAGTGCCTCATGTACTGCAGGTGAGTGATGTGGGACTGGCCACTCTGACCTGGGGAATTGTAGTTGCAGCCATCTGAATTCCTGGTTGCTGTTGCAGAATAGATGCTGGGCAATTCCCTAGAAAGAGCTCATTGACTGAACCTTGGTGGGTGTGTCCTTTTTTAACATGCTGTTTCTGTGCCCACCCTCTCAAAACAACTTCTGGGGAAACCTCAGGAATGAAGTTTGAAGCTGCTTTTAATCTATGACTGGTGCTTGGGTAAAAGTTTTTAATTGTGCAGCGTACAGCATAAGAACATGGCAAATGCTGAGTGCTCATGAGTTGGGCTGAGATGGGTAGCCTGTAGCTTGAAGGGATTTCTGTGAGAAATAAGTCATGTGACCTTATTACAAAACCCATGTGGTCTCATTCACTTACAACTTTGAAGAGCAGTTGGTTGTAGGATTTTTAGATGACCAATCCAAATGTGCAGAAGTTGCAGTAGCACTCATGGATGAAGTATTGAATTTCTTGAGGGCATAGTTCTTAGTGCAGAAAATGTGTAGCCTCATGAGGCTCCCATTCCAGATTCTGTCTCTATTATATTATTTTTCTAGCCTACCTCTACCAATACTGCCTTTTGACTACCTTTTACTGAGGGTGCTGGATGTGAGTGACCAGCTGTGATTTTCTTTCAGATTCTTGGCATGGGTTCCAAACGCTTGTTAACGCTAACGCACAGAGCTCAGGTGAAGCGCTTCACTCAAGATTTACTGAAGCTGCTCAAATCCCAGGCCAGTAAGCAAGTTATTGTGAGGGAATTCTTGCAGGCTTATCACTGGTAAGTTACCCTAATGAAACAAGAATGGCTGTGCAGGGCATGTCTATTAATGGTCATTTTAATACTAGTGGAAGAGGAGTCAGCAATTAAAATCTCAATACACAACTGTGGCAACTACATTGCCTTTTCATTGCAGTATGGAAGTTCACACTTCCAATGAAAACAAAAATTAAAAGCTCTCTGCCATATTTTATTCCTTCTTTTAGTGCTTTAGGTTCATTTAACTTCATTGAGGTTGGAAATGGGTTATTGTATTTCATTAGTTCTCTTTGAAGCCATGACTGCAGTGTTGAATTTAAGCAAATGGGTAATGGCCCATTTACATGAACAGTATAGGGAGAACTTAGTGATAGGATTTCTTCAGAAGGAAATATATAAAATGAATAGATTAACTTCCAGGAGTTACTTTCACTATTTTAACTGGATCTAGCACTGGCAAAAATCAGGAGTATTACCTGTCTGGAATATTCTATGCTAGCATTCTAAAATGTAGAGGGGTTTTTTAAGAACCAAGATTGATGCTGTTTTTGATAGCAAGTAATAGTTTTGTGCTTTAACAAACCATGGCATCTTAGAGCTACCTGTGAATTTACCTTTGCGTGTGGGCTGTTGTCAGTCATGTGCCAACAGCTCCTTCTTGGGAGTGCACTTTCCTATTTCCACTCTTGGCAAAAGTACATCATTGGTTGTTTATAATAATATACTTAATGTAGAGTCAGCACTGGCCGCTTGTTGAATAAGTGTTTGTGAAGTGTTCTTGCTCCTGAGAGGTTTTTGTTGGAGAAGTGGGAAGAGTAAAACACATTTTACTATATTGCACAGTATTGGGAAGTTTAATGTTATATTTTCCAGGAGATGGTCTGTGCCTTCTCTTGAGACCTGCTCTTCTTTAAAAGAACATATGGCTGTAGCTATTAAGCAAATACAGACTATTAGAAGTGTAGCCAGCTGGAGCTGAACACACAGCACAATTAGATTTTTCCTTAAAACCACTGGTTGATACATACAGCTCTTTGTTACACTGATTGTTCACATGACAGTAAATTTTACTTCTCTGGCTAGGAGAGATTTCTAGTTTCCCTTTGTTTCCCAGGATGGTATTGTTGCCAATGTGGAAGTTGTCCTTATGTTTTTTAGGATTTGAGGATTACTTTTTCAACTCCCCAAAAATACATTTTTTGCCTACATAGCATGCATTAATACTTGTATTACCCACAATCTTTTGCAACTTTCAGGTGTTTCTCTAAGGATTGGGATGTTACTGAGTATGGAGTGTGTGAACTGGCTGATATTATATCAGAAATTCCAGATACAACCATCTGTTTGTCACAGCAAGACAATGAAATGGTGATTTGTATTCCTAAAAGAGGTATGTCCATGAAACTTTCTTGTGTGGTTTCTAAATAAATTGTTCTTTCACTAGTCTAAATCTTTAGTAACTCAAATATGTAGGAGTGACTTCGATTTTTTTTTTTTTTTTTTTTTTATAATTGTGTTTCTACCTTTAAAACTAAGCTGCTAAATTATAGCAAATGAAGAATGTCATTCTCTGAACACTTACAATAGAACAGACAGGAAATCAGGTGGCAGAAAAATAATTTTACTACTTCTGCATGTAGTTGTGCTTTCTGTGGAATGATTAGACAGGGAGTTGTTTCCATACAGGAAAAAATGCCGACATATTTGGCTATTTAAAACCTTCTGAAGGCCTGATAACCTGACTTTTTGACTTTTGAACATGTAAGCTTAGTAGAGGTCTCAGTGGTAGAAGAAAATTGTGACTTGGCATAATACATGATGATGCTGAAAACCAACTACTGTGGTGCTTATTGTATTCTGTTGGATTTCCTAAGTGTGTTGGGATGTAGCTCTTGCTTTATTTTTTCATTTTAGAACGTACCCAGGAGGAAATTGAGAGAACCAAGCAGTTTTCCAAGGAGGTGGTGGATCTGCTGCGGCACCAGCCCCATTTTCGAATGCCCTTCAATAAATTTATTCCTTGTTACCACCACCACTTTGGGCGCCAGTGCAAACTCGCTTACTACGGGTTTACAAAACTACTTGAACTCTTTGAAGCCATACCAGATGTCTTACTTGTAAGTTCCAAAATCATAAGCTGGACTAAAGCATTTTTCTGGAATGAGTGCAACTGTTTCAGCAGGGTTTATATATCTTATAAGCTTTAGTATGAGTTATCAACTCTACACCTGTAATGTTTAGACAGCTGTATTTAAGAAAGTCTTAATGCTATTTTGCTAAAATGGTCTGTGATTTTAAGCACATTCAGGAGGCTATTTGTCAACAAATTCAAACAAAATTCGGTATCTCAAAATTGGAGCTAAGTTTTATTACAATTGTGTTCAATTTGCTTTAAATAAGTTAACTATTTCACTGCTTGTTTTGTTGTATTTCAGAAGTTACATGGTTTTGCTTGCTGTACAAACAGCTTTTGAGGTGGCCGAGCCCTGGTACACCACAAATGCCTTCCTGCAGACCCTGAGTTTGAGCTGCAGCTTGCACTTTATCCCTCCAGACTGCGCCAATCCCCTCAGCAACGTGTCCCTTGTGTCGTGCAGGTGCTGGAGTGCGGGGAGGAGAAGATCCTGACCCTGACAGAGGTGGAGCAGGTGAAGGCTGTGGCTGCCCAGCTGGTGAAGCTGCTGCGGGCCCAGAAGGACAATGCCCTGCTGCTGGCAGAGCTGCTGCCCGAGTACAGCAAGACCTTCGGCTACGCCCTGCGCCTGCACGACTTCGACGTCAGCTCCGTGCCAGCCCTCCTGCAGAAGCTCTGCCACGTTGTGAAGGTAGCTCTGGCCCTGGCTGCCAGCCCTCTGGAATGCCTGGAGGGCCCTCTGGAATGGCTGGAGTTTTGTCTCTCAGAATGTGGCTCAGTACACGTAATGAAATGTTTCTGGAGTATGGTATGAAGTCAGGAAGGGGAAATTCCAAAAGGGTTTGAAATGGAGTTTCTATATTCCTATGATGGTCTCTATTTTAACCTTTATATATAATTATTATATATATTTATATATATATATCTATTTTAACCTTTTATAACCTTGCAGCATTCTCTGGGAATACTCATGTTTATTTAGGAGATAATAAGTAAAAGATTCTATTCTAGTACTCACTTTAACAATATAAATTGTTTTTCCCCCATCTCACTTCTACCTGTGAAAAAGTTTTCTGATAACTGGAGTTGTTTTCAGTCTTCTAATGCTTTCGGTTCTTTTACTTTTCTTCTTTTTCTAGCTATGGTTTGAGACTTTGACTCTGAGTGTTAATACATAGGAGGTACTCTGTGCCAGTGGAAAAGAGAGGCTGTAACTACATGGATGTGGGCACATTGCTTTAGTTGCTCCAGTTTCGTTGACTTAGCAGCTGGTGTTAGCTGGAGCTCAGTCAGCATAACTGGCTTATAACAAAGAGTAAAATCATACCTACCAGTGGACAGAAACTGCTGCACAGCTGTACAGGTTTTGTCTACTTCAAGTAAATACTTACATGTAATAGGGTGTCTGATTTTGTGTAGTTTTGGCTTAGGGGAATATCAGATATAGCTCAAATATATCAGATATATGCTCAAATAAACCCCAGATATGCATCTTAATTTTAATTCAGTCTCATCTGTGTCCCTGACTTCTTCCCTAATTAATTTGTAGGTGGTTGACACAGAATCTGGCAAGCAAATCCAGCTGATAAATAGAAAGTCTCTGCGGACCCTGACTGCCCAGTTGCTGGTCCTGCTGATGTCCTGGGATGGAACATCCTTGCTCTCGGTTGAGCAGCTTAAGCAACATTATGAAGCAGTCCACAGTACTTCACTTAATCCATGTGAATATGGATTTATGACCTTAACTGAACTCCTGAAGAGTCTGCCTTACTTGGTTGAGGTGTGTGAGCTCTTGCCTTTCTGATGTGTTTGGAAAGCCATTGTGTCTAGAGACTGGAAGTGTGTACTCTAATTCTTTCTCCTCTTTTTTTTTTGTTTTTTCTGCTAGGTTTTTACTAATGGTGCAGCAGAAGAATATGTCAAGCTTACAAATCTGTATGTGTTTGCAAAGAATGTGAGGTCCTTACTTCACACCTACCATTATCAGCAAATTTTTCTTCATGAGTTCCCAGTAGCATACAGCAAATACACAGGAGAAGTGCTGCAGCCTAAAGCATATGGATGCAATAATTTAGAAGAACTCTTGGGAGCAATTCCACAGGTGGGAAGAACTCAGTTTTGCACAATTACATTGAGATTTCTGTGTGGATTAAAAGTAGTTCCACAACCAGTTTCTGTTAGTTGGGGTGACTTAGTGGAATAGTTACCTTCTTCAGGGAAGCTTATGCCAGTTGTTTTTTTAATACATGTAGAGAAATCTGGAAAAGAAGAAAATGAACCAGCACATGTTTTGGTGAAATTTTTCTTAAGAACTGTTTCTAGTAAGGCTGTAAGCATCCCTGGCATCTGAGTGAGAGAATTGATTTTCTGTCTGTGTGAATGAATGGTTGTACAGTACTAAACTCTTAGTTTGATCAGAATGCATTATTGGTTTGGGAGTGAAGAATTCTGGGACCTTTTCAGAGGTGCCGTGTTCTTGTCATCCACATATCCTAAGTGCTCTGAGATTTTGTGACCTAGTTTGTGGCTGTAATATTTCATTTAAGTAAGCCAATCTTTCTAAAGAGTGGCAAAAAGGAATTTTCCAGCTCCATGTTTAAATGTTTAGTTTCATTCATGTTTATTTAGTATACTTTCTGGCACTATAGTTTGCCTTTGGTATCAATTACTTTGAGCCTTTACTTGGGTAGTGTAGTAAAAATTAGCAATGTGGTTTAGTTTACTGTTGGAAATCATGTCAGTGCAAAGCTGGGTGAAAGGCAGTGAGCAAATGCTGTGAATTTAGCATGTGCTGCTGTTCAATTCTGCTCCCTTCTCAATAGGTGGTCTGGATTAAGGGACATGGCCATAAGAGAATTGTAGTCCTGAAGAATGATATGAAAAGTAAGCCATTTCAATTCTGAGCAGTATCTTAGGTTTTTTTTGGGTTTTTTTTTTTGTTGTTTGTTTGTTTGTTTGTTTTTTAATAAGCAGCTTGAGTTAACTAACCAAATTAACTTGTCTTTTTGTAGCTCGTTTTAGCTCACCTAGTTTTCCCCCTGCTGATCATGTAGATGATCATGGAAATCAACTTGCAGACAATAATGGGCATGTTATGGAGACCCAAGGATCAACTTCCTCAATGGAACTAAATCTAGGAGGGCCTAGCAATGGTAATGCAAAATTGGTTTATATAAGAATTTTATTGTTTTAGGGGCAATAAGCAGAGTAATTGAAGCAGCATGGGGAAAGGTGAGTTAGTAAATCTGAACTTGTATAAAAAGGCATTTTGGCTTGAAAGCTTGTTGAACTTCTCTGAGTTTGTGGTTAGGCTGAGCTGGTTTGTGTGTGCTGAGCTGCTAGTCTGTAAGTGTGTGTGTATATAAAGAGCTTCTGGGTATTGCTTCCCAGGGATTTGGTGGAAATTGAAGTCTATAGACATGAAGCTAATGAAAGAGGGGGGGGTCAGCAGCAGCTTCTACTAGCAGTGTCTCCTGTATTCTGATGAGAATTTACTTAGATGCTCTGGTGCAGCAAAGGAATCTGAGATTAATAAGCATTAATTAAATTAGTTTGGTGCTAGTGTTTCAAATAGAGCATAGTTCTCAAATCCTCAGATTTGCATCTGGAGACTTTTCATTTGCCTGTGACAATAGTGACACCTTCACAGCTTACAGATGCTCTGAAAGATGCTCCCTTATTTTTGTGGTTTCTAATCAAACAGAGCAAGAACTTCTTTGCCTCACAAACACATCTCCTGTTGATCTCCTGTGTGAGCCAGTACCTTCCTGCCTGCCATCCCCCCAGCTGAGACCTGATCCCGTGGTCCTTGAGTCTGCAGACCTCATTCAGTTTGAGGAGCGTCCTGCACCCCTCCCAGGTAAGAGTTTGCCTCCCTTTGTGGCTTCAAATCAGGGTGATGAGTTCTACTTAAGTATTTTCTTGCCTAACAGTAGAGAAATAAGCTTTTTTTACAGAAGCAGGGCATCAGTAAATTGAGTTGTCTTATTTATTTTAGAGATAATGATTTTAACAGAAGAAGAAAAACAGAGAATTGTTACCACAGCTCAAGAAAAGCTGATCTCTGGTTCTGTGGAGTCTGACACCACAGAGAATGCTTCAGTGCCTCCCTGTCAGTCCTCTGAAACCCAAGTAAACAAAGAAGCAACAGACAGCCCAGCCAAAAAGCAACACAAAAACAAGGTCAAATTGGCAGCAAACTTCTCACTTGCACCTGTAACCAAGCTTTAACTCTTTCTTTTTAGTGTGAAAGACAAATACCTATGGACTGTGCACAAAGTAAAGCTGTTTGCTAGCCCATGTGTATTTTAATGGAAAACCTAGAGGAATTAATTTGTATTTAATGTATTCTGTCAAGATTTTGTTCCTTTTACACTGAACACAGCTGTCAGCAGAGCAGATTTTTTTCTATTACTTTGAAAAAAAAATCTGGCATTTGTTAAATTATTCTTAAATTTTACAGTTTTTCATAAATGTGTTCAGTAAGAGCAAAATATTAATTCAACACATGTGGAACAGATATTATTTTCTTTAAGCCTTGTTGGTGATGTAATCATACATGTAGCATATTGTATTCTATAGGCTGTTGCTTACTGGTATTGTTTCAGACAGTATTAATGAAATGCATGATTTGTCTTTCAAAAGCCTGTTGAGAAATTTTAACTCGCTGACCTGGGATGAGAAGAGTGAGGGGAGCTGATTGTCCTCCCGAGGGGAAACTTGTTCTCTGACCTTCCAGATGACTTGTAACTACATTAGAAATGCTTGTCCAAAGGTGTCTGTAGAAGGTTATGTGGGTCTTGTGTAAAACTTGTTTTAAATGTGTTTTGCTGTAGCTTTCAGTTCCATTTAGGAGCTTTCTAGGACAGTGGTGCTTTAAGCTTCCCTTATATTTAGTTTGTCTGGCATGGGTTTGGTTAAGGAAAAGACTGTCTTGATGTCATGAGTGTAAGATACAGACACACATATTTTCATTGTGTCTAGAAATGAAGTTAGGAAGATTCTGAAATATGCATCTAATGCATAAATTACAGATAATGGAGCAGGTCTTATTAAAATGGTTGGTAATGGAAGGTATTGATGCTATTTCCACCTGTAAGCAAAGTTCTAGCTACATGTGGAAATGCTAAGGTTGTTCTGCTTAACCTTGTTTTCTATTTTTAAGCATGTTCAGTAAATGGGAAGCTCCTTCTTTGATGTGCTGTCTTTTAGCTGTGTCTGTTTTTATTCTAAGACTTACTCCTAGTGTTGGCAGCTTTTTGAATTTGTGGTATCTTGTGTTGGCTTTTGCAAGGGCCAGCTTTGGGAGAGAGGCTAAGTCAGTGGATGACCTTAACTCTAGTTAGCAGAACTGTCCAGTGTGTGAGACTTTCTACCCATTCTGGGTAACCGTGGCATTTACAATGGGTTGTATTTGCCAGGCAGCAAATAAATTGCTTGTAGTATTGAAAGAACCTATACTAGAAGTTTTCCACTGGCCAATTGAGGATTTTTTTTTTAGATGGATTCTATTGTAATATGCAAGAGATGGAATACAGGCTCTAATTTTTCAGCCAGCAGCAGGAAATGCCACTGAACAATGGCTATGGACAGAATTTTACTAGTCAGATTTTGTTATAAAATCTTTTATATTTAGGCAAGTATTACCAGTAGTGAGTTTATAGCCATTGTAAGTGCAAAGAAACACTGGGAAGTTTTTTCTGAGCATTATGGCACAGTATTTTGAGTCCACAGTAAACCTCTACAGACATACTGCTATAGAAGAAGAAATTTAGAAGTTTTCTTGGAATGTTTTTAGTGAGTTGAATGCAAGAAAATCTGCTTTCACCTTAACTTTGATAAGGTTGACAGTGATCAGTCTAGATCTTTGTTTCAGAAGAGCATGCATTGGAGAAGAGACCAGGCTGAAATAGTATTTTCATGAGATGCAGGTACAAGTCATTTGGAGTACTAAAGAAAACCAGGTTTTTGCTTCAGAGGAAAATAGGGTGTTTATCCAAGTAATGTGGTTGTACCACGTACGGAGGTCAGCATATCTTATCTGGATTCATGTGTGATTCTGCTGAAATTGCTATTTGAAAGTAATAGAATAATACTTTTGAGAAGTTGTGTTCATAGTGTAACAAAATAGCTAATTGAATTGCAATATATTTTTTTATCCAAGGGTTAAATGAATGATGTGACTTACAGATTTAAAAGCATTGCAACCATGAAATTCTTTTATTTAGCAAATAAATGTACTACTTCAGATTCATGTTTGTTTAAAAGAAAAAATGTCACTGATGCCCTCAATTTATGCACTATTTTTTTTCCTTGGAATGAGAGAGAAGAAAGACTTCTTTTCTTAGCTGTCTACTTTGTTTGGACACTTTCTTTTGTGGCTCAAGTGCTGTTTTGTGTGTTGGGACCAAACAGTTGTCAATAAAATTTTCAAGCAAGCATCTCTCTTGTCCTTGTCTCAAGACCTGTGGAAAAAAACTCCAGAACCAACCAAGCTGCCCTAGAATACTCAACTTGCTGTGTCATGTTCAATTCAGTTACTGAGACAGAACAGAGAGCTGGGCTTTAGTGAAGGCTAAATAAACACCATAAATTCTGGAGGTTGAGGCTTTTCCCAATTTTTGCAGTTGAGCTGTTTGCAGATGCAATCAGTGTCTTGCTGCTCTTCATGCACTGTCATGTGTAGGGTTTATTTTGAAGAGAAGCTGTGCTATTTGTCAGCCTAAAGAGAAAAAATGGAAAGGGCTGTAAATTCAGCTGGTGAAAGTCAGGTGTTCCTGCTCAGTGTCTCCCTTTGAGATTTAAAATTGTTGCAAAGCTCACGTGAACATTATTCAAGTTAAGGAGTCACTTTTGAGTTATAATAGCTTTTTCCAGCTTCAAGATGGTAATTATTCAGGAACTACAAATATGGCAAATTTCACAGTTGTGATTTGAAATTCAAAATCTTAAAATAAAAAACTGCAACTAAACTGAACTGTTTTGTCATCTCATAGCTTCATGGACAAAAGGAAAGACGTGGATGAGCTGCTCCTGACTTTCTCTTTTCTGGGAGGATGTTTGTTTGGGTTTTTGTTTTTTCTTTGTTTTGTGACCTATTCTCATTCAACAGAACTGTTAAGCAGTCTGCTGGAGTCAGGCCTGCTGCAGATAAGCAATCACTTGACCTTACAGAGTACTTGTTCAGCAAACAATACTGAAGTAACTACCTACAAAACTGAGCAGGAAATGCTTCATAAACAGTGTAATAACTATCCCTCTTGAAAATGATGACTATTCCTCTTTGAAAGGAGGAACAGGTGGCTTATAAAAACTTCCTAGAGCAGCACCACAAATCCTGTAATCACCACTCTGTAATTTCATTTTTCAGTAGTTGTGAATGTTTTTAAGTAAATGAATGAGTAAAATCCCTCATAGCACCTGGTATGTGATTACCTTCAAAAGATGAGTTTGATTTTTAAATGCTGCTTTGGTTTTGTGCTGCAAACATTCCCACTTCTTTCATTCTCATTTTATGTTAAGCCATCTGTTTCAAGTTAGTAACAAAGTTGTAATGGATAGCTTTTTGTTTTTTCTAAAATGAGTATGGCTGGTTTTGCTTGCCATAATGTGACAGACTAGTTGCATGGTGAGCTATGGTTTAACTCTTATTAATAGCGTTTTTCTAGCAAGCATTACTTTTAATGCTATATTCCCTCCTGTATGACTATTTTTGTTTAGTATTACTTAGGTGGATTAAGACAGAAAAAAAATTCTGATTCAGGTGATTATTAAAATGGCTTGAAGTGCTATATGTATGCTACAGAAAGCAGATTGATCTAACCAGAGAATGCTGTTTTACAGATTTCTGAAATGCCACTTCAGGATGTTTGAGCATGTTTTGACATGGCTGTCAGAGCGCTATTTTATATCTCATGCCATGGCTCAAGTTTCAAGTCAGTCTTTCAGTTACTGGACTTGAAAGTGAAGAATTGCATCCTGCCACAGGAGCTGTTCTGTGTCATGAAGGAGAAAAACAAAAAACCCTTCTGTTGGTGTAGATGGGATGAGGTAATTGCTGCAAGAAACTTGATACTAGCTGCAGTCATCTCCTCTGGTTTTGTGATCAAGCCTGTTAAAATCCACTGATCTCTGTAAGTGATGAGATTTACTTTTTAGGTATCAGTTTAAACATCACTTGGTGTCTTACATAATTCTTTCAATCTCCCATGAAGTGTTGTTGTAGAAAACTGTCTCTCATTAAGAAACCAAGGCTGTAAAGAAAGTAAATTTATCATGTGAGGGGAGATCTGTGAGACCAAGTTGCTGCCAAGGCTGTCAGGATCCAGGCTCAGCTGCTGAGTGTTCTCAGGATCCCATGTGAAGTGTTGTGCACACATGGAAGGGAGAGGAAGTTTGGGGCTTTAGGGAATATTTTTATGATCCTGTTTGAAAGCAGCCAGCTTGCCTGGCTATTAATGGGATGGATGGGACCATGTGAAACAAGAGGCACTTTGATAACAATGGCAGCATTTTTGCTGGGGTGGAGGAGGGTTTTTTTGTTCGTTTCAGTAACACCATGGCCCTTTTGGCTTGGCAATTCTTTGGATACTCAGATGTGTTGGGACCCTTATATTCTCGGTGTAGGGCTGGGAACTGTCTGTAATCTGTGCAGGCTCTGGGCTGTACTGATGTTCCAAAGTCATCTAGGAGCTTAATGAGATTGGCTTTTTGGGTGTGTGCTCTTTATTCAGTGAGAAAATTCCTTTATTTCAGTAGCATCTCTGATTTGCCCCTCAGTGTTACACCTTTTGTGCAGAATAGTAACCTTATTCTTTTTGACAAGTGTAGCAGCACAGGAAGTGCATCCCATTGCACTCCACAACCCATTTTTCCTTCAGTAACAGGAACAAACAAAGGCTTAGTATAACACAGCAGCTTAGTTTATTTGGAAATATGTTTAACTTGGAAGAGATTCAGTAAGCCTAGGGGAAGATACAAGAGAACCATTTGCTGGTGGAATTGGTGATTTGTACAAATAGCACTTGAGCACTTTTGTTTTTCTCAGTAGACCAAGATCCTTTCCTGAACACAGTCGTGTTTGCTGGAGTGACTGATACCTGAAACTCAGCTCTGAAAAGATGCCAGTTACTCCACAGAGTCACCTAAAGATACCTGTGTGCTACTCTGCAGATTTTAGATACGGGGATTGTAGAATGTGTCGTAGTCACAGGATCAAGGAAGTTACAAAACCCACAGTTGTTCTTGGGATAGTCAGTGATTTAGTCTGGTTTTTAAAAATAAGGGTCAAGATTTTTACACTTAATTCCTTCCTAAGTTTAATTTGTTTAATTGCAGCCATTAGCTTTGACATCAGTCGTAAGGGCTCTGCTGTGTTCTAGATAAGCAACACTAAACCAGTGTTGAACACAGTTGAGAATCTGACCTTCCAGTCTAAAAAATACAGGACTTTATTGCTTAGCAGCATCACTGACCCACTTTTGAAGGAATCACTCGTGCACTGCAGGCAAGCTGTTCAAACCCACCCAAATAAACACAGAAATTAAGCATTTGCTAATTAAAAACAAAAACTGGCATACAGAAACCCTTCCAGCTGAGCCAAACTAGAACTTCTGAAAATGAATTTCACTCTCATTTACACTGCTGGAGTTAAGTCCCTTTGGGGCACTGGCTGCCAGTGCTTAACTGTATGAATATTGCACATTCCTACTTGCTGTGTTTCTTCTTGGTTTTAGTAAAGGGAGATGGCTCTGTAGCCTGGTCATGAGTGTTGCTTCCCAGACTCTGGTTCTTGCTAATGAATTTTTTTTTATGGGAACCTACATTGTACTCACTTCACTTTATTCCCAATGCCTGTGGATTCTTTGCAGCCCATAGGGATCACTTCAGTCACCAGCAGAGCCTGGGTTAAACACTAATGTGCAGAAGTCACCTTGGGCCTTAAAAACCATGTGCCAAGTCCTTCTGGACCCTTTATTAGTGGCACTCATAGCTGATCCTCCTCAGGTTTAAAGTTTGGTGCTTCACTACAGCTTTTTCCCTGACTTCTATTTGCCTTTATTAATGACACTGACCATCTGCCTCTTGTCTTAAGATACTCACAGTTCCTGATGTCTTAACTGGGGTACCAGCAAGCAGCTGTGCAATTTTACATTAGTTTCTTTCCCTCCAGTGTGTCTTCTCTCCCCTGAAAGCAGTTTTCTCCATAACTCTCAATGTACACAGGGGCCAGCAGAGTCCAACCCACACCAGGCACAGATTGTAACAGCTGCAGAGTTACATGTGGTGGTCTATGTCCCAACAAGGATGCAATAACCATACATGAGGGTCAGCCTTCCTTTTCTTCCCTGCATCTTTGGTCAAAGTCATTAAAGTGCTTCAGGTCTTAGTGGAAACCTTTTGCCTGTTTTCATCTTTGAAACTTAAGGTACTTAGTGACATTGGTTCTTTGTCTCAGGTGAGTCTGCAATACTGAAATTATTCTGGAAATGCAAGTGTTTTTCATCAAATCAGTCAGCACTACGGATTAGGTTTTATTTGTATAAGAATAGTCTGAGTTACTTTAGATGGTGTCTATTGCCTTCAACCTTTATAAGATACTTTTTCTCTCTAAAAAAATAACTGTTTATCCTTTTGGGGTAACTGCTGTTAATTTTTTCTCCTTTCCTATACTGTGGTTCCTTGGTATATAAGCACACACTTCACTTAGCTGGCTTCACAAAAATGGAAGTTCCTTTTGCAAAATGTTATTTTAGGAACTTTTTGTTGTCTTTTGTTATTTCTAAGCCTGAGATTGTCACACTAGATCCATGTACATTTATTTTACTATTTACACCTATCACAGTACATTTATATGGAATACCATCACACAGACAAACCAGCTACTGACAGCTAATATAAAGATATTAGATTCCACAAGGCTTAATCTGCATAGAGACCAGAAACACTGAAGGGTGAAATACAGACAAGTATTTCTGTATTTCCCTTAATTTTAAACCCATTTTATGTAGAATGTGATCTTCCTGCCACAAATACCTACTTCTGTATTTGTATATCTGTCTTGTGGCCAATTTGTCTTGGGTGTCTTGTGTCTTCCTATGCCTTTTTATGGATAGTTTATATTTCTTGTGGTCACAAAATATACAATTAATACTTGTTTTAAGCATGGTTTCAATATTAGTTAAACTTTGTCTTATGTTCTCTCAGCAATCTCTCAGTGATGTATAATCTCCTACTGCATGTAGCTTCTAAAAATGGACAAAACCCTGGGTGAATATTTCTCTTACTTCAGGGAGGGTGGATCTAAAACATAAGTGACACAAACTTGGACTCCATCATCAATTTGCAGATTACTGTAGCTGTGCTTTGTTAAACCTTTGCCAGGGATTTATTTCCCCTGGTGCAAGCAGTATTAATTTGACTTGAGTAATCCAGATATCAAATGGGATATAAAAATCTTTAGCCACTTGCAGCATCCTTGTCACTGATCTCATTCTTTAGGAAGAATTTGAAATGAAACTCCACAGGAAAGTAGTTGAACATCACACAAGTTTGGTATTTTGTATGCAACATCAGTTATCTTACAGTTGCTCCCTCTATCAGTTGTGCTATATATAGCATTGCTACTTGTGGCTTTTGTTCTGAACAGCAGCCAAAAGACGATAATTTAGCAATTTCGAGTGCAGTTTGTTACAGGGGGAAAAAAGTGTACAACATATTCTTCTGAAGTTATAGCCTATTAAAATTGCTGCTTTACACCGTAGTGGATAAAATACAGCCCCTTTTCATTCACCTGTATCACGGGGGTGGTTTTTGTTGGCTCTACTGCTGATCTCTTCTGGTCCCTGGACAGCCACTATACAGAGTTCTTTTGTTTTTAGGCATGCGTGTAGAGAGATCCATGCAACAGTGAGGAACCTGCCATTGTCCAGTCCACAGATGACACTTGTGCCAGCTGCTCTTGCCTCCCTCAGCAGGATGCTGTTGGTTCCCCTCACCATCCAGTTCCACTCAATGGAAACATTGAAAAGACAAGCAGGGAAGGAAGCCCAGGGCTCTACATGATGTTGCACTGTGTGGCCCCACAACAATCTTTAATAATTGCCAACCCTGCCTTGGCAATGGTGGGCTTGCTTGGAGGAGGTTCTGCCTTCTTTTCTGCTGGGCTGCCTGCAATGTTCAAAACAGGACGCCATTAGAACCAAAAGCTGCTCAAACTGCTTCTTCCTACTTCTGCCTTAAAGGGTGCCAACCTTTCCCGTCCCTCTCCACCCACCCTGAATTTTTCAGCTCAGGTTTGAACAATACATCCTAGTGGTAACCGAGCTGATACACGGTTTAAAACTGCTCATAAAGTCTTGTGTCTTCAGGGAAGGGCGTTGAGAGGGCTAAAGAACCCATACATCTCAAAGGGAGGGTGAACTTGCATCTGCTTCGAGGCAGGTGTCCCTTTTCACAGCCAGGGGGTCAGATAAGGGGCCCTTTCACAAAGTCATTTCACGTTTAACTCCCAACAACAAAAGGAGCTGAAGAACAAAAGTATTGCTAGAATTTATTCTCTCATCAGCTTGGATGTTGTAATCAAGGAAATAAGAAAAAGGTAGGTTTTCATTTTACAGGGTGAAAAGAATCGTTTTTATCTTTAAAACTGCATTTAAAAGCAATGAGAAAATAAACTAACAAGGGAGATGAGTCATGCTCCCTGTGACTAAGGGGTATAAATAATATAGTGATGCAACTTAAAATGTCTCTTCTCAACCTTGTACTTGAACTTCAGGGTCATTCCAGTCCCTCTGGGAACTCTTGAGCCACATCTTGATCTGTGCAAAGCAGCAGAATGTTTGATACAAACCTCTTCAGCTGTGGGCCAAAGCCCCTTTCTAAGAAGGGCACTGTTCTCACTTGACTCTCTGCCTGGGAGCTCGTCTTGAGACAGGGCAAAATCAATGTGTGAACTCCTAGAGCTCCTGCTGTGGCTGTGACTGTTCTGTTTGAAAGCTGCAGCTAAAAGCTTCCAAGGTGTCCTGCAATCCTCTCAGTCTCTCAGAAACCAGGGTGCTGGCCAGTCTGTCTACAGGTGATTTGGGTTGGGGTGATTAAAAAGCCTATTTCTGATGGTAATAGGTGAGAAATCCGGGGCAGCTGTGAAAGTTTGCAGTCTTTTCTCTAGTTTCCATCTTGACTGCAGAAAAACAGGTGAACTTTGCTTCAGATATTCAGGCATGGATCTGAAGAGGTTTTTTCCAGGTATTTTTGCAAATCCAGATAGGGAAATTATTAATAAAAATCTAACTGCCTAGAAAGCAGCTTTTAGCATGGTGTATACAAATGTACTTTGCATATTTAAAACATACAGAGCAATTTTTAAGTGGCCATAGGGTGACTGAAATTCAGTTTTAAGGAGTAATTTGGTATCTGAAGTCTAAGTGGCCAGCAGTTGCTGACACCCTGTGTTGTTTCTAGGTGATCTAGCTAGCTTCACCAAGCTTTTGCCAGAGGCTGCCCTGTGAAAACGCTCTTTTAATCACTTGTCTTTGGAGTTTTTCCTTTTGTTCTTGTTTCTTTTCTTAATGATTAGGAACTCACTGGTAGGAGACTGTGTTGCTTTGTCTATGGGTTTTAACTTGGTTCGGAGGAACTCAGCCATCTCTCTGTCTTCTTCTTTTTCCCTGGTGGAAAGGAAAACAAATGTTAGAGGAATGACAGTTTTCTCTGTAAACAGGATAGGAAAAGCTAGAGCAGATAGGATCAAGGCATTAGTAAACACTTTATTTCTTTGCTATTTTAGGAACATTTAATTTTGCCGCTTATTAAAAAGCAGAATGTTTGCCTAAATGCAAGCTGCTGCTGAGGCTTTTGCAATTTGCACACGAGCTCAGAGAGCTCTGGGTTCAGCTCTAGCTCAGGCTGCTTGTCAGCTGCTGCCTTTGGCCAGCTCTCTTTGATCAGCTGCAGGAGTCTGGCAAAAGCTTTGCTTTATCCTCTCCTTGCTTGTTAAGAATTTAAATGTTTTGGAGGAGATATTGTCATTTTTGATGAATGGATTTAGTCTTCACTGCTGAAAGAGAGGGAAGTAAGAGCAAAACTGACTCTTCATAGAGTGTTGATCTCAAACAAAGGATTGGATTTGGGTGCTGGAAGTGAACTTTTGAGGAAGACTACAACTTTCTTGGCGACTTTGGGCCATGCTACAGAGATGAAACCCTTCAGAACCTGCTCATGTCTTAGGTAGGGCTGTACTACTGAGTGCTTTTTAGTTGGCTTGGGGTTTTTTGTTGTTGTTTAGGTTGTTTTGCTATGATAAGATGGGAATAGTAGTAATCAACCTGACAACATGAATAATTTAAAAAGGAGGATTTTAGATGTGTACAAATATCCCCCTTGTAGAATTCTATTTCATGTCTACTTCTTATGCCAAGAGAATTCCCTGGTAGCAGCATAAATCCTTTCCTTTTAAATGGTAAATGTCCAGACTGTTTCTGGTAGGAAAATGAGAGACCAAAGCTCACTGTTAATCATGAGATGACTGAATCATTAATGGGATAAAGAAGCACAGAATTACAGTAATCTAATTTTAATTTAATGTTTTTCCTGTGGAGTGGGGAAGACGCTTTTAACTTGGTAAGTTGTTTTAAAGGACCAAATCTCTCCCATTAATGTTGATTTAAATCTTGTCACTTAATCTATTGTATCATTAGGTTGTGGAATGTCACTAAATAAGCTCAGTTGCTCTTTGTTCTTACCTTAATCTCTCCACCTCTGCATCATCTACAAGAAAATCTCTTTTTTGTACCAGTCGATGAATCTTCTGAATCAGTTCATCCTCTCTTTGCTTCTCCATCTTTGTTTTTTCTTTTTCTGGTCAAAAACAGAGAAAAGAGTGTATTGCTTTGGACTCTGGGGAGTGTGAGGGGTGGTGGAGGCCGTTGCAGATGTCTGAGAATCAACTGCTGATTAAAGTCAATGGCTTTCCAGACCTGAGTCACCAAAGCCCAGCAAGCCGGGTCACTGCCTCTGCTCTCTTCACTTGCTGCTGTTGACTCTGATCAGCTTAATGGGCTGAAGGCTCTGTGGGCTTTGCTAAGCCTGCTTTTAATACTCAATTATTCTGCAAGATATTACATGTAATGTTTTTAAGAGCTTTGGCAAGAGAATAGTTCAAGATGCTTTGTTAAAATCCAGTGTACAAACTCCATTTGACCTCAGGGGAAAGGAGATCACACCAAAAGGAACTATTTCTCTGTGTTTCAAAACAGCTTTGGTTGTTGAAAACAACACTTTTTTCTCTGCCCAGACAAGGCAGGTGAGCTGCAAATCCCCACAAATAGCATCAATTGTAAAATGTGGAAAAATAAATGCAAGTTTATTTGCATTTACACTTCAGAAATCCGAGTAATTCATATATGTCTTTGTTAATTGGCCAGTCTGGAATGGCTAGGTTGTCTATGAACAACAATTTTTGTGGCATGAAAGATGTGTCTGTCACAAAGTAAAAGTCATAAATGTTCGGGATTACAGAGCTGTCGTTTCAGGCTATAAAGCAAATGTATTTAAGACAGAACTCTTCAAACCTAGCAAGGCAGCAGAGATGAGAAAGCCAGAGGCAAATCCAAGCTCATGTATTTCTTCAAAAAGCTGAAAATTTTGATCAGCTATGAAGTCACTTTGTATTAAATGAAGATTTTGGGGTTTGGGCAGTAGAACTGTGTTCAGAGAACTGCACAATTCAGTACAGTGAGAGCTGGGGGAAGAGGAGTGAGCTGCCTGCAGTCTGATACATCTGAGCTGTGTTATGTCTGCTGATTTAAGTTATAAGACACTTGAAAACAATTGGTTTTGGTACATATTTTTTAAAAAGAATGCTTGGAAGTCACTGCTTTTTCTTGCTTTGTATCTTATGGTTACGGATCAAGGACTCCTCACTTCTGAAAGTAGAAGCTACTTTCTACTTTCTTTCAATCTATCCTTTTCCTAAATTGAGATGTGCTTTTCCATTATATCCTTCAGGAAACTGTCTACTAAAAATATTAGCATATGTGGCAAAATACTGCATATTCTGTGTACTAAAACACTGATTCCATATCTACTGAAATTGGCTAAACTGTGCCTACTGAAACCAAAGAGCAGTTCTCTATACAGATCTGTATTCTTACAGGAAAATTATGGTAGAGATCCTGTGAATGAATCCATTTCTGGAAAGGGTTTTTCTAGGTTAGGCACATGCTGTGTCTGCACGAAGTCAGTGCCAGCAGCTGCTTTGTCTTTGTTAAGACCAAGCTCTTGTGAGCCTGCCTGGAGGTGCTGCTGCTGGACCTTCACCTGTTGGATTCTTAAGTTTGCTGAGATTTGCAAAGTGCTAAGGAGAAACTGCTGTCTGTGGGTCTCTGCTCGAGGCCTTGAGACTGGAAAATCATTTCTAAAAGATAAAAAAAACCCCAACAGCAGAAACACCAAAAGAATGAAAGCTGATTAACCCTATCTGTTAGTTAAAACTCTGGGCAGGAAAGCTTGAAGATCAGAAAAGTGAGGCAAGGGACATCGTTCACAGATACCTTCTAGGATTTGTAAACCTTTCCATTTGAACAAATAATAAACCAACAGTGTTATTAATAAAAATTTAAAATGTGACCTCTACTATAAGGAAAAAAAAAAAGAAATATTATTAATCTATTTCTGTTAGGTGCAAAATGTGACAAAGTTCTTACACAGCTGAGAGTTTCAGAGTAGACCTCCCTCCTATGTCACAAGTGACCTCTCTCCTTTCTGAGGACAAAGTTGTCCTTCAAAGCTGCACAAAAAAATGTGAGGAGGAAAAATGAGGATAGCCAAAGGATAGTCAAAACTTGGGCTTAATAGTTAAGCAGGAGCAAATTATTCCTGCAGGGTGCTGGAGGCTGTGCAGTAATATGTGGTGTAAATGGCCTGCAGGACCTTTTTTTTTTCTTTTCTTGAACTGACTAGGGCCGTTGTGGATCATCTAAAATGGCAAAGGTGTAGTGAAGTGAAATTCATCACTCACAGCAGCTGGAGTTTTGAGCCAAGGACTGCAGAACTGCCCACAACTCTGGCCCTCCTTCAAACAGTGAATTTGCAGAGATTTATGGAAAAACACAAACCAGAGTCTTAGGCCTTGCTTTATGCAGAAACCTGTTTTTCTTGATGCTTGAAGGTAGATTTAACTACAGCTGTGACAATGGATTGGTGTAGCAAGGAAAAAATCAATCATATTCACAGTGATGGTTATAAATCCTTCTCCTCTCCCTCTTTTATCTCTGGTATCTCAGCACTTGTCTTTTCTACCTGACAATCTCTGTGCCACTTGCTTCCCTTGAGATTGCCAAGGGATTGCAAGAAATAAGGAATGTGCTCCTTGTTTGAGTGATATTTGCAGGGTTGCTGCCATGGGAGCAGTGAAATACGGCATGAAAAGAAATTTAGAGACACAGAGATTAGAGATGGGCAGGAAAATGGGAATTAAAAATAAGGACTAGAGGAGTGAAATATGAAACTCCACCTCGTGGGGAGGAGATTCTGATTGTTGGGCATGGGTGGGTGATGCACAGGTGGGGATGGGGTCAGAACACAGGAATTATCCCAACACTGGATGGAGACAGCCCTTACCTGGGATTGCCACCAAACTCTGCAGCTCTTGCTTAAGGTCCATAATGTCTTTGCACAGCTGGATGTCATCCATCCTGCAGAAACAGAACAAGCATGGTCAGGATGCAAACTCCACTGTGTGTTGATGGGATTGGCCAGATCTCACCTGAATAAATGACCCTGGGACCTGTCAGCCTGGAAGGGGACCCTGACACTCTGCTCACCTTGTTTCAGAAAGCAAAGGGTATTTAATACTAAATGCCCATTGAGCCCTTGATTACTTGTCTAACTGGCTCTAATTTGTGTGTAGGTTCATACCTGTCACTGTGGATAATTTCAGATACCTTTTACTTTCTTTAACATCAGAGAACATTCTGGAATGGGGCCATGTCCATAATGGTCCTGGGAAAAAACAGGTGTGCCATACTGCACTTACTGCAGCAAGAGTCTTCACTAGGGAAAGAGCAAGAACAGCAGAGAGCCTGGCAAGGAGAAGCAGAGGGTGATACATTATTTGGCACAGCCAGGGCAAGGTTTATACTCTACTACCAGCTTTCTTTTGTATTCTACTACCAGCTTTTCTTTTCTTACTAATAATTCAGCTCTAACACCGGAGATCTGGAAACTGTCATAATCTGGCATTTAACTATTTTTGAGGGTTTGTGCCTTGGGTGAATGTCCTCCATGGTTGATGCTGAATGCTTCAAATCCTTAATATGTGCAGAAAGTCTGTTAATGTTAAGACATAGAAAACAGCTTAAAAAAAAAAAAAGTAACATAAGCAGAAACAGCACCTTCAGTTCTCATTGGAACTGCTGCTTCTCCTGAGAGCTGCCACGCTGAATCATTCCCCTGGAAGGCAGCAGCCTTCAGCATTAGCTTCCTGGCACAGGTTTTATTTCAGTATCTCAGCCACAGTGGCAGCTGAGGCTCAGGTGTTGGCTCCAAGGGCAGCATCTGGGGCTTCCATTTTCAAATCACTTCCTGAAGAGCACAAAACCCAGCCTGTATGATTAATTGTACATTCTCAGCTTGGATCTCACCAACACTCTCCTTGCCCACGGATCTCTGAGCTCTGTTCTTCACAGTCCTGTGCCTCAGGGTGGATTGGTGTTGCCTGAGCACCTGAAGGGAGATGAAGTGCTCTCAGAGCAGGGGCTGTCACCGTGGTATTTCAGGAGAGGGAGGCTGAGGGATTCGAGTGTGTGTGTACGTGAGCGTGAGCCCCCAAAGGACAATGCAGCCAAGTTATTGAATTAAGTGAGGAGTGGAAAAAGTAGGTGTTTCTGGCACAAATAAGACTTTAATCACAACCTAAGAGCTTTTATTCTCCTCACCGCCTCTGCAAGGAACGCAGGTCTCTGCAGGGAGCTGTCCTTCAGCTGCTTTGCTCTTGTTAGTAAAACATGTTGATACTTCTATTATTTGCTGCTTAGGTTAACTCCATCTTGCCTGTTCTGCTAACTTTCACTGTGCTAAGACAGCTATTCCTACTGCCTTTTTACCCCTCTCCTCCCAAAATACGACCATGAAATACCTCTCCTAATAATCCTTATTGCTGACCTCTTTTCCTTCTTTGTGTACCCTGTCACTTCCACTGGGATCTGCTCCTTCACTGCCCATCTGTCTTGTAAGACTTGGTTTTATTGGGAAGATCAGCTTGTTTGCCTCAGGACTAGTCATGGTCCTTTGCTCTGTGTGTTTAGGACACTTGGAGGCAGAGATGCTTTTACTGATGAATCTTCTTACTGCGGCTCCCCATCTTATTCACGCTCATCACATGCAAAGCCTGCTTTACTCTTGAGATCCATCACACTAAATGGTACTGAAATTACTTTTATCAATTAATCTTAAATGCTGTCCTCCCAGGAGAGTCAGTATTCAAAATGTGCTGGGATATGAGCAAGCCTCACAGCTCCTCATCTATTCAGTGTTCACACACTTTGGGTGTCATGTTCATACATTTGACTAAGATGACCATGCCTAACAAAAATGACAGTTTCTTGTCAAGAAATATTCAATATTGAACTGCTGTATTCAAATGACATCAGGCCACACTCTCCACTAGTGAAGAGAACAGTGAGTTTCTACAAAAGAGATCTCTGTGATAGATTTTTTTTCCCTGATTCAGAAGATTTGGCTTCATTCTGAGAAGCTCTGAAACACACTAATTAAAATACTCTACTATCTCAGTTTGGCTCCCTGCCCTCACTAAGGAACTCCAAAAAGCTAATGGCACTGCTCTTCTCTGAGGATTTTCAGGAATTTAAAATAGCAGCAGCAGTATATTCCAAGTGAGCAAGATCATTCATATTCAGTATTCCCAATAGTCCCTGTGCCTAATTTGTGACAAAGGTACTGGCCACATGTTGCAACTTTAGTTGTACTTTCTCCCCATTATTTTGGCTGGTTTTCAATCTGGCTGCAGCGTATACTCTACGTATATTCTTAGCATCTCTTTTTCCTGAGACCTAAACTTAGTTCCTGCCTTGTAACACACAGCAGAGAAGTAAATCCATGACCAAAGCACTTTAGGTCTGTAACAGCTCTGTGATCACATGAATTCCAAAGATCATAAGTCAGATGACCTCTCCAGACTCCCAGTTCTGCAGGCTGGTGCTTTGTGCTGATGGACAAAAACTGAACCTACCATCTGCACCAATCCCCTTAAGCACATGGAACATCTTTCCTCCCATCTGTGTCAAACAGCCTTTGTGTTTCATCCACTCCACAGTGCTGATTAGGAAAAAAGTAATAAAAAAAAATAGGTTAAATGACGAAAGGGAGAGCTGAAGGACATATGGGACCTTGCCAAAGCTTCATCCATCTAACTTAATGAAAGCAGGATCTATGGCTACTTGTAACTGTAAAGCACATCCCACATCTGCTAGCAAATAATACTGAGTGCAGGGCCTGGGCAAGAGTTGCCTTGCTGCCCTTGAAGAAAAGGGAAGAAGAGGAACTTCTGGAAAGGAAATCTCCTGGAAGGCCATTCAATCTGTACTGGTACTATGAACCTTCCTTTCTTTTCCCCCTTATGCTCTGGATGTTGGTTGTGAGAGGTTAGAGGTGTCCCAAAAGAAAGTAATGCTGCTTCTGAAAAAAAAATCAAATCCCAGTGTATTTCTCATTTGGAAGATGGATGGTTAGCAGGGTTTGACTGAAAGCATCTTGGTATTACTATCAGACCTCTTTAGGAAGTAAAAAGAGCTTTTGGAAATCTTATGGAGAGCAGCAATTTGCAGAGTAGAGGAGAAGAAATTCCTTTGGGTCCCCTGACCTACAGAGGTTCTCTCTTCTCTAGAAGAGATGGTACATTCTTTCCAGTCCCTATGAAAACACTTTTCACAATGTAGAAAAAACATCAGTGAAGCAAACAGCAGTTACAATATGACAGGTTTTCCTCCAGAGCTGAGCTTTAAATGTCCGCTCAGGAATCCTAAACACATGAGTTATGAGTATGATAAAACATTTTTCTGGTTAGGAGCCCAAATCCATTCCTGGAGTAATTGCAATAGTATTGAACTAGGGGTGAATTCTCAGCGTGCTTTCGTGTATTCCCAACGTGCTGCCTGCACTCCTGCTTTTCTCTTTCTTGATGGCTTGTTGCAGAATCTCTGCATGCTTGGAGACACCACACAAGCACATATTATTCCTTTCTCTCTTGGTATTTCAAGCTATAACATCACAACCTACAAGCAGCCTCTGTTTGCCAGAAAGAAACAACAAAAAACCAAACCTCATAATGAATAAACAGCACGAGCAGAAGGTTTTCTAAACATGTCACAAAATGACAGGAAAATAAGTGGGTCGGGGAGCCTGCAGTGCTCTGGCACAGTGACTCAGCCCCATTACATGTTTCTGTGGTCCAGCTCCCAGGGGAGAGTGCCCTGAGCACTGTCACTGCCACCCATCAGCGCCGAGGTGACAGCATGAGTCACCTCTGCTGTGCTCCATCTGCACTGGGGGGAGCAGGGCGGGCAGAGAGAGCAGAGCCCTCCCATTCAGCTGTGCCCTCTAAGCCTCAGGGGCTCTGCAAAGAGAGGCACGACTTAAAAAAGAAACTTGCTGTACCAGACACAAAAGAATCGTTTTGTTTTGTTTCTGTAGAATTTATTCATCGACAACTGAATTTTTCTACCGTCTTTCAACCAAGGAAATTCCCCAGTGTATGACCTAGGTGCCACCTAGAGACATGCATAGGAAAAAAGCAAAAATTATAGTGAAAGCTCATAAAAAAGTCACTAAACACCCCCATTAATGGTCAGCCAAAAAAAAAAAAGAGAAGGCCAACAAGACTGACAAATACTTCATATTTGAGTGTAAGAACTATTAGCAACACCTACATAAGCATCAAATATTTCCATTGATTTCAGGATGAGCAGAGCAGTTCAGTGTGTCTAGAGAGCTTCTGCCTTTGCTGAATGACTTTCGAACCCAGAAATAGATCTGTGCTCCCTCTAGCATGTCTATAAGAGGAGGTCTGAGATTCCTTTGTTTCTCTTATTGGATTAAAGTGTTTGAAGTTAAAAAAGGAATGTAGACTGGATTTGCTGGTTTCCTTCCCTCTCTTCCAGGAGGGTTTGCAGGCACTTAGATTATTTTTAGTTTTGTTTTAATACATTCCTGCCCCAGGAGTGAAATGCTTGTAATAGTTGGAGTTTCTGAAGACTTTGATAGTGCAGTCTAGGAGCTGGCCTGAGAATCAGGTGTCACAAGCTGACATGACCATGTAAGTGAAGGTCTCCATGTAGGGATAGAAAGTTCATCTCCTTGGTGGTGTCTCCAGTCAGCATGCTGAAACCAGCCAAGAGCAACCAGTAGTGATGGAGAAATTTGGGGGAGTGAAGTAAAGAGATGGGTAAAAATAAAGAGGATTGCTACAGAGATGGGGATGATGTCAAGCCCAGATTGGAGGGACTTCAATGGAGACTGCCTTTGGGTACTGCAGGTGTTTGTGGCTTTGCCAAAGCTGTGGGGAATCTGCAATGGTGAAAGTACTCTTGGGACTACAAGAGCACAATAAATTTATAGAATCACTGAACTGTTAAGGCTGAAAAATGCCTCTAAGATTGTAGAGTTCGACAGATACCTCAGCACTGCCATGTTCACCACACCCCCAAGAGCCACAAGCACATGCCTTTTGAACACTTCCAGGGATGGTGGCTCCACCACTGCCCTGGGCAGCCTGTTCCAATGCCTGATCACCCTTTCAGTCAAAAAAAATTTTCTTATATTCAATCTAATCCTTCCCTGAGCACTTTGAGTCCATTTCCTCTTGCCTTGTTGCTTGTTATGTGGGAGAAGAGACCAACCTCCACCTGATGCTCCTTTTCTATATTTGACTCCTTTTTGTCCCTGTTAGCTCAGCTTAGTTACTTAAATCTCCTAATTATAAATCTGTGAGATCACAGGCAACATTTAATGAATACAGAACGCGTTGTTTGAGTCATTATGGTGTGTGTTTATCACACTGTTATTTAGCTCAGCACCTGGTGCTGCTGGGGCTGGAGGACACAGAGCTGGCAATTAAGGTAACAGATTGCTGACCAGCCTGCTTGGCAGGGCAGCTCACAAATCACAGCTCCTGTGATTCACTTGCACTACTGAAGTGTGTCTAACGTTTCTTGTGAAAGTGCTCTCTGCTGGAGGAACAGTGCATAGAAGTTAGTGAACCACAACTTGCACAGTAATGTAATTCAGCTATTGTTTCAGAGAATTGAAGATGGCATTTGAAATTCTCTGTCCCAGAAGGGTCATCTTTAAGGTATGTTTCCCATAAATTCAGAACAGTGTCTAGAGAGGCTGTCTGTTTTTCATTTTCATTGGCATTGCTAAATTCTCTTGAGCTTGGCCATCTCCTCTGCCAGTTCCAAATTTTACTATGAATCAATAGTAACGAGAGGAGTTTTCCTGAAATTGCCCCACTGTGGAGGGGAATATTTCTTCATGCAGCAAAAATTGACTAAGTTAATTAGTCTAAAAACATACAGACAATAGAGAGATCAGATTTAAATTCACAAGTATCAGCCATTTGCAGAAGCATTCGGAAGATTCCATGCAAAAGCATAGGGTCTGGCTCATTCAAACTACTCTGGTAGTTCTATTTTTGGATATTAGGCACCGGAAGGAGGAAACTCTAGGTCTGCTGTGCATTGTCTCCAGCAGAATCAATGATACATTTCCTTCTTCATTTGCCTTTATGTTTGACCTTTTCTTATTTTTAAAGCCAGGAAAGCAACTATTTGTTATCACAGCTGAAAAGAATATAAAGGTTTCTGGTATAAAATTAAACACTGACAGTCCCTTCCAGGGCTTTTCAGTTCACTGGTTCCTCTCCTATTCATAGCAGAAGACAAGTGGGAAGGACCAGTGAAATACCACAGGGCAAGAGGGACACTTTATTACAGAACATCCTTGCCTCGAGGAAGCTCAGCTGTCCAAAAGGGAGCCCAGGATCTGTGAGTGCCACCCGTGCCTCATGTGCTGGGGTGGTCTCAGGGGACAACTGTACCTTCCACTCCTGCAAACCAGAGCATGGGTAGCCAAGAAATGGGAAGTGAAAACCAGTTTGGGATAAAAGGTTACATCTGGAAATACAGTGCTAAGTTTCTGCATTAAAAATGACAACGTCAAAGATCCCTCTTCTACTAACAGCATTTTGTGACAATCACAACACATATTCAATGTAGAAAATGCTGTTTAAAGAAAATTCACTATTAAAGAGCTACTTTTCTAGCTGTCCAACAAGAGACAATAATAAAAATTTTTTCTAAGACAAAAACATCTCAACTACCAAGTTTACAATTAATCAATACTTTCCAAATTATATTTTTATTATTATACACCACTAAAAAATTGCTTATCCTTTCAGAGTACTTTAATGCACCATTTTTACAACCACACATCTTAAAGTATAATGTGTTTTCCTCTGGGGTTGATGGTTTGCTGTCAAAGAGGGCAAAGGAGATGGGTCTGCAGAGAGATCAAATTGAACTAAGGTGTTTTCCTGGACAGCTGATGTCTACTTTTAGCTTAAAGGGCACAGTCCAGAACGTTGCAATTCTGTCCTGAACTCATGTTGTTGAGGCTTCCAGCTTCCATGTGAGAAGCTGTGAGACTCAGAAGAGCTGGACCTTACAGCTCTACACTGACATCCTTGATCCTTGGCATTCCCCTAGAAATGCTGTCCCTAATCTCAGAGACCTCGAGCTTTGACAAGCTGACAACCTTCATTACAAAACCACATTGTGCCCTTTCTCAGCTTGCAGCTTCCTCGTTATTTCAAGGACTCTGGTTATTGCAATGTGCTGGGAGGCAGAGCTCAATGTGACACAGCCACAGCCACAACTCCACCCTGTCATGCAGAAGAGCCTGTGCCACACCAGGCTGTATCAGTGGCACAGCCATGGGGTCCCTCCTACAGCTGGGCTTGGTGTTTTGCCTACTGCTGCCTTATCTTATGAAGCTGACAACCTGACATTTATATTTGTGGAATAATATGTATCATCACACAACTGCCTTCTTCTCTACAGCCTCCCCGAGTCCATCCTATGTTCCTAGAGCAAGATACAACCAGGAAGAAAAAAAAAAAAAAAAAGGAAGGAAATCATAATAAGTGATATTTTATTGTTAAGATTCCAGAACCGTGAAGGAGAAAAGATTTATTGTTCCTTTCATGAAAAGATGGATCTTATCAGAAAACACTGACACCAGCTCTATTCATGAACAAAAACCTGGTGTTGCTGGTGTCATTTATTTACACTGCAAGAAGAGTAAGGTGCAAAACTCAGAGAAAAGTACCAGATGCTGAACACATAAGTAAACAGTCCTAAGGGAATTCCTGCTTAACCTTAGAAAACAGAATACATAAAGTACAAAGGAAAAAAGGAGCAGCAAAAGAATCAGAAGTACCCAAGAAAGCAAAAGTCAGAACACCTGCTTAGCAATAATATAACCAGTGAGTTACCAGTGATACTCACACCTCTGACAGCCTGTTTTATCTCCTTCCACTCTCCCTTCCCCTCACCCTTCCCCAGGGTGATGCTTAGCGTGGGGCTCTGCTGCCACACGAGGCATGAAGCAACTGAGAAATCAGAGTGGATGTCACATTAGTGAGACACTTGTAAGAGTGTTAAAGTATTCAAAAAGCTTCAAAAAAGAATTAAAATTTGAAATGAACTTTGTACATGCAAAGACAGCAATCACTGCTGCCTTTTCTCACCTGAGAATGGAACACCCCATGTACATATTTTTGTAGTACTTTGCAGCATTACTTTCTGAGTTCAGCCAGTCATGAGACTTGGTTTCATATTCCCACTTTGTGTCTACTAGATTTACTGCACTCAAATTAAAACATGGGATTTCTAAGTTGGTTTATTTAAGGTTGTCATCACCAAGGGAATAAACTTCTCACTTCAGCAGTTCTTGTGTACTTTGGTGTTGCTTCCCTCTGCAGTGGTTGCATTTAGGCAGGCAATCAGCAGAGATACCTTTCTGCATTTAAAATACCAATGTGCTGTGCATACTGCAAATGACACAAAGGTGGGAGTCTGTCTGACCTCTGTGGAGGTCCTGTTGTTCTTAGAAGGAACGTGGGCTATACCTTTTCCCCATGAATTTGCCTTAAGTTTGAGATTCTACCATCACACCCAATACCCTCCAGAATGACCATTACTGACCACCCCACTTCTAACTACTCCCAGCAATGGATAAATCAATATCACAGCAGGACAACAGAGATTTATGGGGTTTTGCAAACTGGGAGAAGGATAAAGGTTAAAAAGGGAGCAAAGATAAAGTAAGCCTGATTTTAAGCAAGGGAAAAAAAATAAACTAGGGATAAATCACATACTCTGGACAGCTAATGAAGCTGTGGGACTGCGAAGTCAAGTTGCAGCAAACTTTTCTACATAAAAGGTCTGGGATTGTAAGTAAGCAAACATAACAGTGTAAAGTGGTCTAAAATCCTGAATAGAACTATGGAGAATTTGGATGATGTAGCTGTTATGAGCACTCTGGAGAAGAGGGAGTCATCTACTAATGTGTAGTGAGAGTGTACAAAGATAATGACCAATTTTAGTTCTGAGTGTGAAGGTGAATTTGGCCTCTTCAGTATTAGTTTAGTGATGTAATAACCACACAGACATTAAGCAAATACACCATTGCATTTATAGCATTTTTACAGATAAAAAAAAGTTTAATGAGTAAAATGTTTTCAGTAATTGCCTAAAGCAACCTAATTTGGCTTTATGTTTAATATCTTCTATTCCCTACACATTAAAAAACTGCCATTCAGTATCACCTACATGGCAGAAATAAGAAATAACCATCCCAAGACAGCTATCACAGGTGGAAGCAACTTCTACAATTTTAGTTCAAGGTCATTCAATAAAGCTGGCTTCAAGCTTTGCTTTCCATCTGGAAAGCCAGCAGTGTCAGGCACTGGCAGATTTCCCACAGACTGTGTTTCATGATGACAGTGGATGCTGTTTTATAAGAATTCCATGCCTTTCCACAGGAACGGGCAGCAACTGTTGGTGAGATGATCTCACCTTTAATAATAATATTTACTGGGTTCCAACATGCTAATGCATTTTAAAATGCATGAATTTTACACTACAAATTATTTTGAAATTCAGTTGTTTCGATCTGCTCTGTATCACATAGAGGTCTGAGGGTTTGCTGCCTCTCCCTGTCAGCTAAACTGAGCTAACACATACATCATCCATTTTTACAACTGTGTCTTTCAGCACAGTAGATTTCCATGCCCCAACGATCCTAAACTGCCTCTGAAGCCAAGCACATCCACAGCAGCAACACATTAAATGTGTGACAAAGAGGATGCTGCCCGAGCATCTCCCCCAGCTTCTAGGCCTGTTATCTCACCAGGAAAGAAAAAAAAAAGGAAGTGGGACAGGAGAATTAGAAAGGAAGAGAGAGAGTGCATGTTCTGAAGTGGTGTGTTTGCTTTCCTCAACAGCACAGACAGATTGAACATTTACAGTTTGACCCAAAACTCTTTTTATACAGAATGTTTTAGGAAAGGAGCTGAGAGAAGCCTGAGAAGCGAAGGAGGGGGAACGCTGGCGGGCTATAAACTGATGCTTTTCTGTACATATTGTCTCCTCCATACCAATACATGCTGAGTTCTCAGCTATTTTAAAAACAAACCAAGAAGAGCTGGAGATAGCATATGATGGCTTCAAGCTATATTTTCATTTCCTGGGCTGGCTGGAGATGGCCACAACAGCTCCTGGCATAATTTTATGAGATTTCATAGTATCAGTGTCATTGAAGGAGAGCTGCTACAAAGAGCCACAATTTCTATATAACCTGTACATATCCTGGGGAGGTCCATCCTGGGCACTAAGCAAGGCAGGGTCTTGAGACAAAAATAGGATTTGATAATGTAATTACAGACCAAATCACAATGCATCTGCTCTGCTATGACTGAGGTTGCCTGAGCTAAAATATGATTGTGCAATATAAACTGTGGCATTACCTAATTGAGGAAGGCTTGATTTTATAATGTGAACATTGTCTCCTTATAGACATCAGCTAATTCTTCATAGCAAGCAGGTATTCAGCTAGATGTGCTGTGGGTTTCCTGGGTATGAAGAGTACAGCTGCTTTCAGCTGCCCTCTGCTCTGGGTTGATGCTGAATTGCACCCCCATTCATCTGTTTAGGTCAGAAATAAGTTTTGCACCTTTAAACTGGATCTGAGAGTGAAGGGGGGAGAAGGAGAAGCGGTGCAATGTCTGAGGTGGTTGTTTTCAAAACATTAAGATCAGAGTTTTCAGCTTTCCTCACACACAGCCTGTGCTGTCTGCAGTGCAGAGGGCAGGAGAGAGCTCTGATTTGCTCTTTGTCAGTTTTGTTAGTTTTTAGCTAGCTGAGGCAGAGCAGCTCTCCAGACTGTGAGGATTTTCCCCTTTCTCCTCGGCACTATGTGCCCCTGCTCTGCACTAGCCCCAGAGAAGCCCCAGGAGCTCTCCCTGTGTCTCCGGGCCGGCACTGCCAGAGCCAGGGCTGACACAGCCTGAGGGAGCCGGGCTGCCCACGGCACAGACTGCCTGGATTTGGCATCTCTCAGGAGCGGGGAAGGGTTTTGTTCTCTAGTATTATTCATTTGTTGTGCTGGGGAATGCTTTGCCTGTTAAATAAACCATTTTCCCCACTTCTCTCTGAGAAAATCCTTTTCCCAAACCAGTTAAGGGAGGGGCCACCTAAATTCGTTTTCCAGAGGAAACCCTTCAGAAGTTTTCTCCCAAATTTGCCCTTAACTAGGAAATCCTTTTTTTTTTTTTTTTTTTTTTTTTTAAAAGGAGGAAACAAAAATAAGGAGCAAAGCAAAGGACACATTTACAAATGTTAATACCTGACTTGCAATTGGAATGATGGTTTGGGAAACATGACCTGTGACTTAGTCCATTGCTTCAACTCATTTCACTTTCTTTGTTTCTTTGTATTGATAAAAAGCAAAACAAGAATAATCAGAAATCTGGCCTCATAAAGTATACACTACAGGATGAACTATTTCACTGTAGTATAGAGCAAATGGATAAAACAGTTCACCTGCTTTCCTTGCTTTTCAAATAGAAAAAAAAAATCATGTAACAAGCTAAGAATAAGCTGTCACACATGTAATTTTATTGAGTTTCATGCAACAGAATAAAAAAGCTGTGTTTTGCAATGAAAATTATTACAAATTTGAAAACCAGAGATGTCAGTTGGAGTTTCTATAGTGTATATTTTTGCTTCACTTCAGAGTTCCAGAAAATCACACTGTTTAAACGTATCTTTGTGTGACAACACTTCAAGTGCTTTAGTTTTTAATTACTGAAAAGAGGTCTTACATTATGTTTAGTGCACCAGTAAGGGATTTCCACTTCTCTCTGCAAGGCAGAGGAAAAAGAGTGTACAAAGGACTGCAAAGTAGTACAAAAGAGTGAAAAATCACATGTATTGAAACTGTATAGATATTTATGGTCTTCCCTTAAAAAATGTTGCTGTTTCATTTTTAAACAGGGTAAAACCTGTTTCCACTGTTCTCACAGATGGTTTTCTCTCTATTTTGGGGGATGTTTTTTTTTTTTAATACAGTGATAGGCTGACTACAGAAATATCTGTGCTTGTCTGAGAGTGAATCCTTGGTCTGTCACTAAAAACCAGTATATGCAGCTCTGGGAGACTGTGGACAGCACATCATTCCTGGGCCTGCTATAGAGAGGCAGTGAAATGGCAACACGTTCTTAAAGATATCTTCTGAATTTTAAAATTATTTGGATGGGTACCAGTACATGTCCACCAGTCAGTGGGGGCCTTCCAACCCAAACTGTTCTGTGATTCTATGCTATGCCAAGGACTCCCTCATGCAGAGTTTGTGTCGTTTGAAGAGACATGTGCTATACAAACCACAGCTGAAGAACTGCCAGAAACAGCATTACCTGATTGATAATCTCATACATCAACAGGAACAGTTCTTCCTTGGTCACACACAGGAGTGAGAAAAACACAAACCAACTCCATGTCCACTGAGCATCTAGACCTTGCTACGGTTCTCTTTCAGTTGGGTTTTTTTACTGGCTGATACACTAACCTAGAGCAGTTCTCTGCCTGATGGCCTTGTTTCATGGCTACCACATTTGCATCTTCTTCAAGGAAAATGGTAAATTCAATTAGCAGCCTTAGAGCATATTCCTTCCATGGATTAAACCCAAAGAGGAAGAGCTTGCTGTGGTTTCCATCAGCAGCAGGTCTAGCTTGCAGTGTTTTGTTTTCTTATTCTTGAGTGTGAGTATTTTTAAATGCAGGGAAGAGCTGTGGCACCTGCTGGTGTGTGCAAGCAGAGCTGACAGGCCATGTGTGCCTGTGACAGGAGCGAGCCAAGGGCACGCTGAGGGCTGGGGACACACTCTGAGCACAGCTACAGAGCACTGCTTTCTTTAAGCACAGCTACAGTGTACTTTTCCTGTACTTTAGGATCTGGCTACATGTGAACAAAAAGATCAGTCAGACAGCAAGAAGTATGAACCATTACTTTTAAAAATGTAGCTGGAAATGTGAGCTGTGGCTGGATGTGCAAGTGATACAGAATTATTTCATCGTTTTCACGCTTTCATAAGAACAATGAAAAAACCCCTATTTAACCCAAGAGAATGTCTATTCTGTTGCTAACAGCATGAAAGGCAAAGAAGGGAATACAAACATACCACACAGTTTCTCTAACACTATGTGTGTGTTTTATCTTTTGCTATAATTAAAGGAAAAGCTAAAGCAGATGCAAGAAGTAAAGAGATGGGGTTCTCATTAAAGCTGCTCTGGCACTCCGTGGTCCGAGCGTAGGTGTAGTGCTGCTCGTTAGCAGTGTTCAAAGCTGAGTCTGCCTTAAACCTGTCTGAGGAGGCTCAGCTTCATGTGGTTGGTTGCATAGGTCATTCCCAGGGGAATCTAGTCCTGTCAGAAGAAATCAGTTGCTAAAATTCATGACCTACATACAGACTTCTGGTCTTTGGATATTGGCAATTCGCGACTTCAGAAATCAATTAAAAAAAAAAAAAAAAAAAAAGGCTACATATAAAGTCTTCCACAATATGTCTATGAATTAGAGTTTATGTAATTTGCTTAGTGAAACAGATACAAAACTTGGACCTCCGAGGTAACTTTGACTTGCGCTGTTCATCTCAGCAATAGGTCATTAAAACGCATTTGTCATTAAAAGATGTTTGTTGTCATTGAAGACAAATGCAGCCAAGCCCTTCTGTCAGTGTAAACTACCCAGCAAGAGAGGCAGTAAAGAACAGGTGCTCCTGCATTACTTGGGTATCATTAGCAACATGCTTCTCTCTGACCATATCATTCAGTGGCATTAACAAACTGAATTTAACTGCCTCAAGGATTAATGAGCAGAGTCAGAATATTCTACCACACAGCAGAGAGCAGCTGGGCTAGAAAGCTGTGTGAATATCCCTGGAAAAGTGATCATCTTGGTCTGCTGCAGCTGGGGGAACGAGAGGGTCTGTGACTGTGGCTCTCCATGACTTCGAGAAGACAGAAAGTGGGGCCAGCTCTGGCAGTGGCCGCCTCTGTCACCTGCCTGCCCTGCCAGTGCCTGGGGCCGAGCCTGGTGGAGACTCATGGTGCCAGGAGAGGCTGGGAGTGCTCCTGGGCAGCTCTAGGCAGTGTGTGAGGATGAGATCCACCCCAGGAGGAGAACAGTTGCACAGTGTGAACGCCAATTCTGTTCCCTTTTCAATAAGCAAGCTCTCCTGTGCTAAATCCCTTACTCAAACACCTGCCAGGCAATACAGTGTAAAGAGTGTGAGCGTGGGGGAAATGAAAAGAACAGACTGGATACCAGAACAAACAGAACAATTGCTCTCATTCACTGGGGCAGTTTATTTCAGTGCTTTGTTTGATATAGAAAATGTCAAGAGAAGTGCAGGGTTCAATGATGAGGCTTCTTCCAGATTAAATTTATGTACAATCTGATAACCAAGTAGTCACTTGACTACCAGCAGCAGGAGTGACAAAACCTTTCATGTTCACTTTATTTGTACCACTATGGCATTACTAAAGGTCAGTGCCACTACTACCAGCCTTTATTGCAAATGTGTCTAAGCAGTGACTCTGGGCAGAAGTCTTCTGGGATAATACTCAAAGACAGATGTTTGTGCTGTTTGCAGAGGGGTGAGGCTTCCAGCTGTTGGCAATGAAAGTCAGGGCCCTAAAATTAACATCCAGTGTAAGGGTCAAAGAACCAGCCCCCTGTACTTTAACATGAGCAGAAAGCCAGTGAGTTTTGTCAGACTACTGAAGCTTCAGTAATGCCAAGGGTCTGAACCCAGCAGGTTTTAGAGCTACTGATGTTCTTGGCCTATCAGCAAAGGCATTTGCTTCTGACCTCACATACTCACAGACTCAGGACACTTCAAAATAATACACTTATTAATAAGTTCTGATCTTCTAAATTTGATGATTTAGGAATATTAACCCTATTGCCTTCACCATCAGAATTGGATTAATATTTATGAACCTTCAGTGAGACTCCTGTGCCTCACCTTTTTGGCAATTTTGAAAATTCCTCTTGGGAGTATTGCTATTTAATTTGATGTATCAGAAAGTGTTTTGTGTTCATAACTTAATGGCTTCCATTTAACAAATGTCAAATCTTGGCTGCTATTAGTGCAGAACACAGTGTGCTCTCTTGTGACATGAACTGTCTAGGACTGCTAATGAAGTAGGAATAAAGCCTGAATTAGGTTAGACCATGGAAGCTTCAAATCCCCTACCTGTTGATATTTTGTTCAGACAAATATCCTTGCCACAAAGGACTGAAATCAGGTAGGAAAAGATGCTCCACAGACATGTACTTTGCTAAAGTTTCCTTTTGTAAGTAAGAGATCCGTTTTATGCATTCTGCAAATTGTGCTGAATAAAAAAAAGGTGCTGAACAAAAAAAAGGTAATTTCCTTTGCAACTACAAAAATCATTTCCCAACGGCATTTTTTAAGTGCTCACCTAACTGGGATGCTCTTTATCTTTCTCCCTTTTAAAATGTCAAGCAGATAAAAGTCTTCTAAATACCATTCTTTCCTATTTTGATTAATTTTGCATAGTGTTTTCCCAGAAGGATTGATACTTACATAAACCTGAGTTCTGATTCTCTTCTGACTAAGACTTCCCGAAGTCTCTGGATCTTTGCCATCTCAAGCTCGATTTCCTCAGGCATCATTGTTGTTTCAGCCATTGAAATGATGTCAAGTTGATCTGTGTGTGGAAGCAGAGAAAATGAATTAAGCCAGTCAGACTGTCTTAATGGTGTTTTTCAGGAATGTAAATTAAATCACAGAGCTACCTAACTAAGGAGTAATTAATTCAAGCAGTAAAAAACATTCTAGCTGAATGCTGTGCTGACTGGTTTCTCTATTGTTTTGCTTATTACTTGCAATGTAACCGTTTAGAAGTGAAATATTCCCTAAGTCAAAGTGACAATCATTTTGTTAGTCAGGCTCGATCATTCCTCTGAGGAATCCCGACCACAGCTACAGCCACCATCCCACAACTGCTATCACCACAAACTGGCTGCTACAAAACCCTCTCAGAGCAAGTACTTGCAGCTCTGAAGAGTCCTGACATAAACCCATGAATATTCACCACCTTGAACCCTCCTGACTCTCCCTGGCACTGCCCCCTCGGTGCTAAAGCCCAGCCCCAGCAAGGGAAGCCAAGGGTGTGAGCAGGAAGGAGGATGCAGGACATCCCCTTGCAAGAGGCTGAGGGTCTGGCCCAAGGGCATCCAAAGGGGTTGAGGAGACAAAAAGCACTTTGCAGTAATAACTTGGCAGCTGTAAGGAAGGCCAGGGTGCTTCTGTGATTATTTCTCCATAATTGATGGATTACCTCTGGAACCCAGGGAGGAGGAGGGCTATGGACTGTGTTCCCTGAACGTAAAGCAACCAATTTATTTATATAAGATGGGTTTGGAAAAAGAGCTGCTTGGCCTCTGGAAAACCCCATTCCAAGGGCTCATCATGTTTGGCCTTCACATTAAAACAAGAATTTAGGCACTGAAAAACAGGTTGGCTGCATATTGTGGTTGCCAAACAGAGAGATATTCCTGAAAGAAGGCCTGTTTAGGCTGTATTGGTTTGGAAAGGGGAAAAGAGAGAGGTCAAAACGTACTCAGCATAATTACGCAGAAAACAGCAGACAAAAAGAATCAAAAAATAAGCTGTTCAATTAATTAAGAGGAGATAAATTCTGAAGTCCCTCATGACAGACTAAGCACAGTTGAGAATTTCTGCCAAAAATCTGGAGCAGGAATGAAACTACAAAATCTCAGCAAACAGCCCCTGTATGAGCTTAGTTCACAGTTCGCCCAAAATGGAAGCAAAGGAAAAACATTCTATACTATATAAACAAAATATATTTCCCTTGTATTTAAAAATAGATAAAATATTTTTAAACTTATCCTGCTAGTATTATCTGCAAGTTTTGACTTCATTTCTTAAAGAAGAAAGTGGGGAAACAAATATAAAAAATAATTTTTTTCCAAGATAACAGGACTTTGAGGAAAAAAAAGTGAGAGATTTTGAAATGTCTGTCATGAGAGAACAGCCATATTTCAGTGGTTGTTTTTAAACTCAAATTGCAAAACTGGTCTGTAAAGTAAGGCTGTCTTGTGTGTCTGAACACACAAATGCTGCCTGTACAAGATGGATTTTCCTATTAGAAATCATTGTGCTTGTTAGAGTATATTTAGTTGACATGTAGCCTAAATGTCATGAGGTTCTCACAGGCCCACCTCACATTTTCACTGCTTGCCAGAAATATAAGCAGGAGATGGGAAGTTATTTTGATGCTACCATAAATTAAAGCAAATAATACTGGTAAATAGGAATATAAACCATAAAAAAATTACACATACATACATATTATAAAATTAGCTCTCAGGAACTCAGAAGAAAAAAAAAAAAAAGAAAAAAATAACTCATTTTCTTGCACTCTGCAGCTCTAGCTGTAAGAGCCCTGGAGTCACCCCTGGTGTGGGGTCAGCCTCTGCCCTGTGTTTTCAACAATTCAGGAACAAATAAGCCTTAATGCCCCAGTGAAGTGCTTAAACCAGCACAGGAATTACTGCGACAGGCAGGAGTCTGCTCTGACCCCTTGCAGAACAGTCAGAGATTCTCCTTCACATCCCACTCAACGCACTCTTGAACCAGAGAAAACAGTTCTGAAAGCGATCCAAAATTATGCAGCGTTTCCAAAAGAATCAAAAATACAACAAGGCAGCAGACGTTTGAAAGTGGAGGGAAATAAATATAGAAAGCATTAGATATTAGTGAACAGCTCGTGTGCAGACTGCGAGATGTGTCAGGACGGGGAACAGAGGGCAGGTGAGAGGACAGTGCCCCCGGAGAGACCAGCGCAGGATCCTCGGCACTGCCATCCTCGCCAAGCACCAGCCTCCCGGGGCCTGCTTCTCTTCTAACTTTGGGGATAACTGGCCTACCTGGCAGCAGCTGTGCTAAAGGATAATTAATTATTTTACATAAAATGGTTCGCGCTCCCGGGATGTGAACCACTGGGGAAGATTATGTTAACGTTATTAATCCTTTAAGTAAAGCTTTAACACTGTCCCAGTGAGCTATGACACCTCCAGTGCTTTGAGACATGATTCAGAACAGCTTCACACGGAAGACTCTCACATTTTAAAAAAAGGAAGAATGAACATTTCATTTTATTTAAAGCAGGTATGCAATAGTCAACTATTTATTTTGGCACATATTGAGCTTTTTTTTTCTGGTAATGAGATAAAATTCATAAAGCAAAAGTGGAGACATCACTGATTAGTCACAGCCGGTGACAGGATAAAACAATTTTGTCTGTTCTGCAATCTCCAGGAAATTTTCAGTGACAAAGAAACAAGTAAAATGTTATTACTGTATGCACAAAAAGATATTAGCACAAAAATAATTACTATAGGGAAATAAATCATCAAGCTATTACATATAGTGAGAGGGACTGAAGAGGTAAACCTGAAGTTATTTACGCATAATTTTGCTTCAATTTAAACGCAGACTGGTATAGTTACACCGGGTATTAACTTAATGATCACACTTCATCCTCAGTGTGCCAGCCAGAAATAGAACGGTAGCCATCTATGTTTAAAAGCAACAAAACCCCAAATTGCCTATAAAGTAAATAAGTGCAGAAAACGCTAAAAGCAGCCTGAACTGAGCCGGCGAGGCTCGGGAGAAGGCCTGTGCCTGCTGTCCGTAGCTCCGCAGCCGGGAGGGATGCTGCAGCTCACTGCGGCACGGCTCCCTGTCCCTGCAGCCACCGGCCGCTCGGCTGGCACCGGGGCTGCTGCCGGCACCGCACAGAGGCGGGAGGAGCTGGCACAAAGGGTCCGAACCCCGCAAACCCCGCTGCAGCACCCCGAAGGGGCCATCCTTACTGCGGGGCCGGCGGCACGCTGAGCTCCAGCACGGCTCCGGCACGCCAGGAGCCGCCCGCGGAGCCACAGCAAGCGCAGGTCTGCCGGGGCACGGTCTGCCCGGGACACCTCATCCTGACCCCCTTTATGGCCCTGCCGCTCTTGGAACCCGGTCACTCAGCCCTGCGAGCGGTGACTCAGCGAGAGGTAAGCTCCAGCACAGGGTCAGGGCAATGGTCCAGCTCGGCACCGCTGCTCTTTTCCATCTTCGACACGGGTGAGCCATCCTGAGCATCCTGTTTGTCCAATCCGTGACTGCAGAGAGCTCAGCTGCGTGACTCCTCAGGTGTGCACACACCCAGCAGCAAACCTGCTCTTCGGCCCACTCAATCATGGCACTCGAGTTAAAAATTAGTTTAAGTCATTGTTCGGGACTGGACTTCAATTGAGCAATTTGAGGCCGACTTCCACTCCCTTAAATTGTCCCACAAGAAGATAATCCTTGTTAAGAAAATGTTAATGGGTAAGTTTTGTTCCGAATCTGGGTCAGCACTTTTGGGGCTTTCTCAAGAATTCAATGAAATTCTTGAGCTAATCCTTTTTCTCTGAAGTATATTAAAAGCTAATAGAGCAGAGTGCAGCAAGTAAACTTCCAATGCTACTTCATATATCAAAATCAGGACTCTCAAGACCACTATTAGTTGATGAGACAAAGCAGGAGTAAGCAGGAGGCACAGGTCAGAAATGGATGAAGAGAGAACCAGCTAGTGCCATTTAAAAACAGTGTGCTTGTTGGAAATTGAAATAATTGCATAAAACAGAAAAATTAATTTGTTATAGTTCAAAATATTCCAGATAAAAATATGGTTGTGTGAAAATAATCAGATTATTCCTGTAGTTTGTCACTAGCATGTCACCTGGAAGCATGAGTGGCTAAGCCTTGCAGCCAGGCCTTTTACTATAACTTTTGTTGGTGCCTCAGAGTTGAGGTTTTTTTCTGTTTGATTTAATCCTTCTGGTGCAGGATGCAGTGGCAAATAACTAACCTGTGTAGGAAAAACTACATTTAATTGCCTATTTCTAATCTAGGCTGCTGCAGCATTCTATTACCATGAATCCTAACAATTACTAAATTTGGCATGTGTGTGGCACGGTATTTATTCAACGCTTTATGATGGAATTACCATATAAATACAATACAAACAGCTGCAATGTGTTTTGTTCCTGGATTGCCTGGAAGGCTGCAGTCTTGTGCAATTTCAAATGGGTAGACTCAGGGAAGGGGATAAAAGGGGCAGTACCAGTGTGGCAGTGAGCTGATTGTTGTGGCAGTGAGCACATCACACACTCCTGCTGCTTTCACTGCCTGGCTCACTTGGTTTGGACACAGGCAGCAGTCTGGCTTTGGGAAACATCCCAGAAATGTCCTCACCCTGCTGCAGAGTACAGCTCACAGTCCATTTCAGGGCTTCTTTCAGAAATGCTGTAATCTCCTCTTTTCCCTCAAGGCAATCTCTTCCCTCTGCTTGTCAGTTTGTTCTCCTGTTTCATCTCTTGCACCAAGAATGGGCTGGTGACGGCAGCAAATTCAGAAAAAGGTGGGATGGTGCTGCTGGTTGCATCGGGCCCCAGTGACCAGCTAACAGGCTGCACTGGGGCAGCAGCAGCACAAACACCTGCTGAGTTTTAACACTGTGGGGAAGTAATCTCTAAAGACAATAGGAGTATGCAGAGACTATTACTGGAGAAGCAGAATGCTAATGTGCTACTCCAGTCACAGTCAGATGTGCAAAAGTTCTCAGAATCTCTTTGCTTCCACTGCTGTCAATGGAACTGAATGATGGAGATAACACAGCTGAATGTGGCTTCTAGCAGGAAGCTGATTTTTTTTTTTTTTCTTATTGTGCCTGCTATAATTTTAAGTCTTTATTGATACTTCCCCATGAATGGAACAACACATTTAAATTTTGGGATCTCTAGCACATAGAGCCATGAGCTGCACTTTGGGCTGACACAAGGAGCCCATCTCCTTCACAGGTGGACAGGTGGCCTTGTCCCTGACACCAGTAGCAGACAAAGCTTTCTGACAAAACTCTGTCTGCTGGAAAATGCCAGAGAAGTGGCATTCAGAGTATTTGGGGGAGAACATGTTGGATTCAGTACATTTACTGTAAAGTGAAAAAGAATCCCTCTGTGCAAAAACCCTTGTTTTCTTTCAGTGCATGAGGATCCAGAACAGCCTTGCACTTCTGGAAATGCTAAATTTCAAAAATAATCAGAAGTTTCAACTGCAATGCACCTCCCAGATGCACAGGGGGTAATCTTAGAGCCCTGAGGTATTGGCTTAAACCAGGCTTCATTTCTGCCAGACAGCAGGGCACCCAGAAATCCCAAAGGTGTTTTTATCGCATGCTCCATGTCTCAGCATAAACCTCTGGGCTGGCAGAATCCCCTTACAGCTTGGCTTTGCAACAGGCAGCTGTGAAAGCTGGCAGCTCTAGGGATCCTCTTTGGCAGGAAGGATCCAGAGATGCCTTCTGAAAGCTGATTAAACACCAGGATCTCTGGGAGTGTCATGGTCATCAAATATCCCTGCTTCTCAACAGTCATTTGGAGAAGGAGAAAAAGAAGTGGGGGATTTATCTGACTTGTGGGGAATTGTGGTGCATCTTTGCTTCCAGCAAACCTGAAGCACAAAGCACTGGCCACCTCAGCTCTGTGCTGTGCAAAGATCACTTATGTCCTGGGACAAACTGCTGGACTTGAGCAGTCCCTTGCATCTGGTCCATTCTGCAGCTCCTCAGGCAAGAGATCAGAATTTCATGTCTGCAGAGACATATATGATTAATTTTTTCTCTATTTGTCCACCTCTGCTCATTCAAAACCCACCACAGATCATTCTGTTTGCCATATCATTTCCTCCCCAAGAACTATTAAATCATCTGCTGTGCCTGGTGATGGCTCTGGCCAATCAGTCAGCTGTGGCCTGGGTGTAATAGCACAATTATAACATTGGGATTTATTTTGTCCAGGTAGGTCATGAATACTTTTTTACTCTTTAATTATCACATATTTACAGCCTAGATGTCTTCAAACATAAGTTTCTGCTTCAAAAGTATTTCACTTGCACTCTACCATATGACCCCATTTAAAACTGGGTGAGCATATAAAAATTGAGAACATGAAAAGCACTGTGTGCAATTGCCCATTGCACTTCCAGAATCACTGCCCTGTCTGTTCCATATCTAAGAGCCTCTGGTTATAAAAAGATTCCTTTAGTTGCTTATCCTGTATGTTCTTGTTCTTATCTCCAAGCTTTGACCTTTTATTTTTTATTATTTACCTTTGCAAGAAAGCCTGTTGGCAGCAGCCTATTCTTTCCCATTTCAGCCTTTTGTATACTTGGTCTCACTGAGATTTCTCTTGAAATACAAATGCCAGATTCACAGTGTTGAACGTTAACTCCTTCCTCTAACTCTGAAATCCTTTTGGTTCCTGTGGTACAATGCTCAAAGAACTGCACACAATGACTCCTGTCACATCTGATGGAAGTGCCTGCAGTTGCCCACTGCCCAAATAAGATTCTCACTTTCCATCTTTTATTCTGTACTTCTGTAGAACAAGTTGCATTACACTGAATACAGCTAGTTTAAAAACTGAACCTGAAAGAGATCTTGCTTTGAGTTTTCTCACTGAACTACATATCCGCAAGCAGAAAGAGACAGTCAGTGGTAAAAGTGATTGCTAATTAAGGATGGTCTTCAGTACTTTGCTAACTAGAAAGTTTTAACTTTAAATGACAGTTCCAGCTTTCTAATCTAGGGACAATTTTCTGCTTTGCTCCCTATTTAAATATATATACCAGCACAAATCCATAATGATAAGATCTCTAAAGATCTTGCCACTTAAAAAAAGCATCAATTAAAGTCTTGTTTGTTATTCTGTAAAATTTATAAGCAGTAATTATTCTTGGCTTTGTTTTTTGTCAGTTTATGACAGTTCCAGTTTCCTAAGTGGGTAATTATGCAACCCTTTAATCTTACTCTTCCCCCAGGAAAAAGATGTCTCTAGTCTTAAGAAACTCCTCTGTGCATACAAAGCTTCATCTTGGTTGTAATGATATTCTGAAAAAAACAGCTCATCTGGCAGTAGTTGTTCATCCTGCCCTGACAATAAGGATCCTGTGAATCACCACCTGGCTGGAGCTCTTGTAGAAATTTAACGTCATGCATAGGTCTTAATGTGATACTCAGACTTAATGAACCTCAAAATCTATACTGCTATTCTATATTTGGATTATAAATTCCATTTACCTTGCACTTAAGCTTTCAGATTTCAGCCCTCTCCTGGCCTCTGATGCTGTCAGCCTTGTGGTACTCATCTGCTCGTGGGGATGGAGACAAGTCCTGTGAACAGGCTCAGGTATTGTGTATCTGCAGGCACAGCAGGGCAGACTCAGGAAGCAGAGAAGATTAATTTGACCATTATCTGGGGCTTTACTCATTAAGGTAGGATTTAGCTGTTAGAGGTCCAGTGTCCTCTGCAGTCAGACACTACCCCCACAAAGATTGCAACCTCTTTCTCCATGCAGGAATTCATAAGGATCCATCCTGTCGAATTAAACTATCCCTTCAACAGAGTGCTCCATCTCTGCTTTTATGTTCCTCCCTCTGATCTAAGGGTGTTTGTGTGTGCAAGGAACTGACTCAGTACAGTGGGACAATTTGCTATTTAATTATCTGTGACTAGAATCAGTTCTAGCTGTAAATCTGTGTTTGATTTGGTGTGGTTTGTAGCATTATCAGTATGATTTTCATGGCAGTGTTTTCTACTACTGGGCGTTCTCCTAGCTTTTTCTATTTTTATATGTCTTTGATTTGTGACTCACAATACTCTGGATACTCTGGGAGGACTTTTCCTCAGTAGTACCCTCTCTTGCAGTAGTTTTAGAGCTAATACAAAACCATATTTACAGAAGAGGAAACAGGATTTCAGTACTCACAGCAATAAATCACCAAGAAGTCAGAACATAATAGTGAACTAAAGTTTCTTTGCAAAGATAAGATAAAAGCAGCTTCCTATTAAAATCTTTGCATAAACAATGAATAAAAGCCCCAGGCCCGATTTGATTATACCATAATATTATCATAAATACAGATTTTATTAGTGTGATAGAAATTTGCTACTGATGTAAATAAATTCAGGATATGCAGAAGGATGTCCACTAAGATAAATTACCTAATGACACTTACAGGTTGGATCTTAAAAACCCGTAGGGGCTTTGACACTCCAATTACAGGGCTCAACCTTGCTACTTTGAAGTCAATTCCAAGACTCTGTCTGGGCAATTTGCATGCCCCAGCCAATTTCCATTCATTCAGTGATAACAAGGTTGCACACATCTCTTCAGCTGGTTAGAGGGCAAATGCATAAAAATGAGGAAAACATAACCATGAAAACAGCAAAGGGAGTTGGAATTAATATCTCTTTATAAAAGCCTTTTTAAACTCAAGTCCTATTGAATTAAAAATCCCCAGACACATTATTCATGGATTCACACACAATTCTCCACTCAGCTGAAATCAAATCTTCTGTTTTAATATCAGCTGCATCTCTCGAGTTGAGGCTGTTTTCAAATACCCAGATTCTAAATTTGGCAGATTTAACTTTTTTTTTTTTTTCCTTATGGTGGCTGTGATAAGGTCACAACAGCTCATGCCTACAGATGCAAGCTGGCCTGCAAATGACTGCTCAGTAGCCAGCTCAGGATCATCTCAGTTTAGTTCCTATCACACATCAGACATAAATATCGAGCAGCACAGCGGGCCTTTACTGGTGCCTCAGAAATCCTGACAGAGTGCAAAAAGGATTTGCTCATATACAGAAATTTTTCAGAGCAGTTCCAGCACACTGGAAGGGCATTGTCACGATTGGTGCCACCATTTCAGAGCCCAGCTTTCAGTGCCTGAACTGAGCCACAAACTCTCTTCAAGACAATGACAGTCCATTTGCAAAAGAGCCTGTGGTATCTCATCCAACCAATTCTGTTGTGCATAAAGAAGGATTAAGTAGGTTTGAGTGGGATTTAAAGAAAAGCTGTCCACATAATTAGGTCTGCAGAGAATTATGACAGACTTCATGAAGTACTATAATTGAATTGTGCAAGAACATTTTCCAGACTTCCTACTGTTATTTCAAATTTCAAATAAACTCTAGTTTGGGTACCAGTACCACATTCCTTGTTGCCAGATGCTCTGACAACAGGATTTTTCACACATTTGGCTGGTGAGGTGAGGTGAGGCACAAAAGCAATTTCCCCCAGACCATATTACATGTCAGTCTGGAACTAAGCAACCTCATTTGTCTTGCTGTAACTGGAATAACTGAGTGGCATTTTTCCACCTCTTCCTAGGAGATGTACCACTGTATATTTCACCAGGGATTCTCATACTGACCCAAGCAGACGGAAGGGTGCCCTCATTATCCCAGCAGGACTAAAACCAGAAACTTTCCCTAATGTTCTGTTCTGGTTTTTCACTCTTCTCTCTGCCCCTGCACACAGATAAACAGATAAATAAATCTCTGCATGTGAGACCAATCAGCTGATTTCTCATGATACTGTTTCATATACCACATATCACAGACTTCGAGAAGATGTTATTTTCTTAATTACATACCCAGTCTGGAATGTGTTCCATATAAAATGCTCAAAGAAATTCTCAGAACCAAAGCAATATGTGAACTCATACTTCATATATAAATTCACTCATATATCTATCACTCTGATAAAAATCAATAAAAATACAAATACTTGGTGCAAATTGGAGGTCTCCTCTATGAGATTTTCTAACACCTTTCTAACAAGGCAGGTGTTAGAAAAAAGAATTTTTTTACCTCTGTGCCAAGAATTTCATCTCATTTCATCTCACCTCCACATTACAAAGCATGAGATCGAGATTTTTGACATATGCTGAACATACACTTCATCAAGATTAGCCACCACAAATCCAACAGATCAGAATCCTGTGTTTCTTAAGTTGAAATTCCCTATGTATGAATTAAATATAAGCCTAAGAAGAGCTAGAAACAAATTTGTCTTTCAGTGAAATATTGGGACGCCACCAGCATGAAATCTGTTGGGTTTTTTTAAATAAATTAAGTTAAATTGCTTCCTTATTCCTTCCTCTTTCCCTCTCAAGTAATCTTTCCTTTTCAATTCTCTGGCTTTACAATGAGATTTTCATATTTCATTAGGTGTTTACTTCCTCTGTTGTCTATATGAAACCTTGCAACCAACAAAGAAAATAATATTGGCTCTATTCAGGAAGTGTTATCAAATAGAATGAACAGACAAAACACACTCACTACAACCTGCCTCAGACCACTGTTCATATAGTAAATTGTACAGGATTAAATAATGAATTTACCTTTTGTTTGCAGTTTTAAGCTCTGTGTGCTAATTCTTATGTTTAATGGGAAATTATTTGTAAAAAGGAAAATATAAGCTCCAATTTATTATTTTCTCAGAACTCATTATGCAAAGTTAATGACCTTCTGGATTAAGTAAGCCTTTAGTGATGAATCTCATTTTTACAAACCTTTATCTGAATTGATTATCTTTGACCTAATTTCTGTTAGTGCAGACTGGGGTATAAAACAATGCTCAAGTACTGCTATAAACAGTTCATGCTATTTTATTTGCATTTGTTTGCACATTTTTCAGTTCGTTTGCAATATTGATTCATTTAGAAAGATACACATCTCAAAACAGCCATCTCCCATGCTGCCTGTTTCTTTATTCGACTCACCAGCAAACACTCATTTATTCTAAGCAGCATCTGATAATGCCCTGGGTTAGCCACAAAAATATCATTGCTATCCAGTCTTCTTGGACAGCACACAAAAAACTCCCAGCTTTTGTTATTAGGGGAGGACTTTCCACAGGACCTAGAAACTGATGAGAATCCTGAGCATTTGTTCTAGCAGACAGAAAATGGTTTCTAGCTTGGATATTTTGTCTTTCTACCCCTCCAGAAAGAGGAAACCTGGGGAAATTATTAAAAGGATATTCCAGGAGATGGGATCCTGTCTCCTGCTCGTATATTTTACTCCACTGCAAAGGGCAGTGGATGACCTCCTTATAAACACACAGATCACTGACTTCTATGAAGTGTCTCTTCTCCCTCGTGCAGAGTGAATGCAAACATGTTACAAGGACAATATTTTCTTTGCTGTAAATACCTATATGTGTGGAGGACCCGCAGGAGACAGATTTTCTTGCTTGCAACCCAGTGATGTAACACCTCCCCAGCATGAAAATAGTTACATCAGATTTACTCTGTTGTGGCTAACCACACAGTTTCAAAACAATAAAATTGAGTGCTATGATTTTCTCCACTATGAGAATATTTTTACAAAGATGTTTTATATCCTGACTATTCTACATAAAAGGTAAACTCCATAAAATTTCTCCACAACTACTGAGGGAAAAACTCACATCAGCTACTATGAAATGACCAACAAAATAAAACTAGGATGCTTGAAAAAATGCTTTGCCTGGGTAAGACTGATGTTGGAAGAGCTCTTGTAAATGCTCTTAGTTTCTGACAGAGAATTATCCTGAAATTTCAGCTCCCTTGCAGGATATCTCTGCCAAACAGACACGACTCGGAGCACAGGAGCTGAGAGTGCTCCTTCTGCATTAGGTGTGGTCTGTCCAGCCCTCAGATCCCTGCAGCTTTGCATGCACAAACCCTGGAGCAGGAGAGCTGTGCCTTGAGTCATAGCTGTATTTTTTTTTCTTTGAATGAACACAGGAGATGAGGCAGAAAGCTGCAGCAAAGACAGGAGGAATCAAGGGCAGGGATGAATTAAGCTCAGTCATTCATTCTAGCACACTGTGCCTGTATATCAAAGACAAGACTGAACACAGTGGAAAATGCTGCTGAAACCAGTACAAGAGCTGACACCCACCCTGATAAGGGTGTATATGGAAATAGTTTCATAACATGTAAACCTTGAAATAGGCCTTAATATTCCCCTCCTCCCCAAATTATTGTACCACTATCACATCCCTTTTTTTCACTTTATCAACAAAGAAATAAAAAGGACCACACTGGTGGCTGGCTGCCTCCAGATACCTCAGTGCTTCTCACACCACAAGCACCAGTCATTTGTCCTCACTCCAGTGACCTCCAGTGCCTCAGAGGCAGAGAAAATAACATCCAGAAATCAAACTGCATTAGTTACCTCTCTCTAGAGGTCTGATTTGTGAGATCAGGCACTAGCTTTCCTAGTAGCTCTCCAATTATTTAAAGAGAATGCAAAAGAGTCAGGAGTTGCAAGTCCCAAAGTACCCAGCTCTTGGTATCTGCTCATTAATGCTTCCACACAGGGTGGAGGGTGTAAAGGACAGAGGAACAGACCAAGAGCTCAAAATAATATTTTATTTCTCAAAATAAATTTGTGTGAGACAAAAACTCGCTTGACATTTAAATAAACCATGATGCTGACAATGCAGTTGCTATTGGATTTCCATACTCCTTTCACCTTTTCCCATGATGCCATGAATTGAAAGTACAACCTTGTGCACTTTAAACAGCAGTTTGTCCTTCAGAGAACGAGGAGAACATACAGCTGTGTGCAGCCTGGTGGGGAAGTTAGCACAGCAGATGTGATCTGACAGCTCTTTCTATGAAAAAAATGGATCCAAAGCAGGACACAAAAAATGAGGGAAAATTGCCTTTGAAGGTTGACCCAGAAGCCCTCATTGTCAGTTTTATTCAGTGGCACTGGGTTAGAGCTTTATCTGTAAGGAGCTATTTTAGTCTGGCTCAGGAAAGCTGCCAGGAGTCAGGAAGGCTCTGGAAGGGTTTCTGTGCCCAGCCCTGCAGGAGGCTGAGCTCTACCAGGAGGCTGTAAATAGAGACTGGAACAGCTCCTTGCTGGGGCAGGTGCCTTCCCGTGTGTGGAGCTCCCACTGAAATCATTGCACATTCCCATCTGCAGCAAGAACAAGTTTAAGCCACACTCCAAGGAAAGCAATTCATGCTACATCACTTCATTTTATGTCATGGAGATTTAAAAAGCAGTCTTAAGAAACACACATTATTTGTTAATTTACTTCTGTCATTTTGCTCAGTGGTCAAAGGAAACAGCCTGTGGATTTCCATTTTATTCCTCACCAGAATCAGATTCTGATCCTGTAATACTAACAAAAACCTTCAGAATTTATGTTTCAAATGCTGTAACAGTGACAGCTACAGCTAATGTTCAGGGATTTAAAACTTACTTAGTTTGGTATTTTTTAAAGACTTTTTCTATCTTCAATAATTTTTTTTTTAATTCCAAAACACAAAGTCAACAAAATGTTAAGTTTCAAAGAGTCTTGTAAAACTGCTTTAGGAATAAATATATGGGCATCAGTTGATAAAGAGCAGCATATGTGCAAGTGAAATAAGAGTAAAATGGCCATTGACATTTCAAGATTTCACATCTTCAGGACATTCTCCTATGAAATTATCTGACTGCATACCAGAGAGCTTGTTTCTGTCTCTCCCCTCTCCATGACGTGATTCTCTAAGCAGTTTCCTAAAAGTGATCTAAACATCCTACCAGCAGCCGGTAAGGTAATTTTAGGTAACCTTAAAACCACTGGGTAATTATTAGAGACATATGAGTCAAATCCAGTAAAGACTAACACTGATTCTGGTATAGAGAACTGCTTCAGACAGTAAAGAAACTGGTTCCCCTAACAGATCCCCACTCCAGCAAGTAAATAAATATTGAGAAAATGTTCCTTGGAAGCCAAGGAAAAAAAGGTGTTTCTCATTTGATGGACAAGTAATTTCCCAGGGGGATGAATGTCACTATTCTTAAGGCCATGGGCATACAATGTGTACAGTCTGACAGCAGACTGGGAGGTCAGGCAGCACAGAATCATACTGGGATCTTATTCTTCAGTGTAGGAGGCACACAATACCTGCAGGGAGCCACAGGCAAAACCTGTGTCCTTTCTTAAAGATCAAATAGCCAGAGCCAGAAGAGCCAAAACCATCTGGTTCTTTCTCAGTGAATTCTGAGGTGAAACAGCACAGGGCTCTTCAACTCACACAAATGATGACAGCTGGCAAAAAATGTTTTGTACTTGCCTTTCATCTGTGGATGTAGAGTCATTCTCTAGCAAGCTCTGATTTCACCAAGTAAATTGCTCTTGCATACTGACTTTTGATTCACTTTTCTTTAAATACACTAATATTTTCTTTCTCACAACTGGCACTGGGCAGCTATGAGTTTGAGCTGATTGAAGTCTGAGTTGAAGAAATGAAGGCAATTCAAGCAGGGTCTTATCTATATCTGAGACAAATGGATAGCTGGCTGCCATCCTCTCTTTGCATATGAGAAAGAAAATTTCACAATCACAAGATGTTTCGCCCCTTGCCAAGGCAGAGACAAATGGATCTTGATTTTACTGGCTTTCCAAACACCATGGCTTGCCCCTCACTATCACATCCCACACACTGTCTATGCCACAGCCAGCCATCAGCCTGAAGGAAAATGTGTGCCTGAGAACCTGCCAAACTGCAGGAACTTCTATCCCCTGCCAGGCATGGTGCCCAGGTAGAGGATGAGAGGAGAGAAACTACAGATTGGATAAGGAAGGTGGGGATACAAATGCATAACTGAATTTCTGCGACATTCTCTGGTGTGAAGAAGGATAATGTGAGGAGCAGCCACTGCCGTAGGGGCTCCAATGCATTTCCTGATGACTCACTGCTCCGAGAGAGGGAGACTGAAGTGCCATTACCCTGCCAGAGCAAACGGCTCTCCAGGGAGCAAATGCTCATCCCTGCCTGCCACAGGGCAGACCCAGTGACAGTGAGGGCAGGGAGACCAAACCCATGGGGCAGCCTGAGGGATTCCCAGAGGAGTCCTCATGGAAGTGACACAGCCCCCAGATTCCCACCCAGAGTTTCCTAAAGGGAATCAAGGTGAACAGGACTCCAGGAGATGAAGGCACAGTGTCTGGTCCAGTTTTGCTTTTACTGAAATCAGTGAGGAAATTTCCACTGATGTCAATTAAGTCAGGACTGTGTCTTGTGTTTGCAACCAAGAAAGTGTCAATCAGGCTTCTCCATCCTTTCCCAGGGAGGTCAGGTCACTGCCTTGCTCTTTTGGCTTCAACACCATTATTCTAAAACTCACTTTGGCCTCCTGGACTGAAAGGACATAAGTGGTAGAACTGACCGTTGATTCCTTTCCTGATTTTGGAGTTATTTTCTACAAAAGATGGACATAACTGTTAAATCACTTTATAGTGAGCTCTTTTGTTCCAATTGTACCAGTATAAGGAAAAACCCAAATGTGTTTGTAAAAAAATACTAAAAACCCTAATTAGTGAAAGTTTGGGTGGTGGAAGAATTGAGGGCAATAAAAAGATCCTTAAACACTGCTGATATTCTTACAATAACAAATTACCTCCTGCATCTTGATAGTGTTTGCAATTAGGTTTTTGCAATGAGCAGCTTGTGTCACTGGAGATCATTCATCCTCATTCAGTGACAAACGCTCTTAAAACTATTTTCTCAGATATTTTTCCCTTTATGAGCTGACAAAATGTTGATAATTCATGTTTCATTGCTGATCCTGAAGGGCAACTAACATTATTTATCCAAGGGTGCTCCTCCTGATTTCTCATAGTTGGCCCTCCAAGCATACATTTTTCATCTCTGAGTTTTGAATCCATTTATACTGTGCCTTTTAGAAGGCAGACAGCAGAACATGTTTCATCAAAATAAATTAGCATTATTTATTGTCTCTGGGTCTATTTTACTAAGTAAGATTTCTATGAAAATGCAACATATTTGGCTACAGAAGAAAAGCCCTCTGGGAATAGGATTAAAGAGTGCTGTGTTCCAAACTTTCTTGTGCTCAGTAACTACAAGAAAACTCTAGAAACCTCACACATGATACACAGTACTCTGCAGTGCATGCCCAATCCCAAATGTAAGTTTTTATTCCTGTTTTATAACACACCTTTGATGCAGACATACACACATTCTCACAAGTGGTTTGTCTGATGAAAACATGCCATGCAACTAAGACATCAGTTATCACACACACAGTAAAAAAAATTACACAGACTGAGTCCATAACCCCACAGGCTACCAACAGCAAGGATGATTTGTGTAGTTCAAAGTGTCCTACTTTCCAAATCTAATGCATTTTTTCTGTAAAATATGTCTAAAGAAATGAGAAAATTCATGAGCAACAGTCCCAAATATGACACTTTAAGTTCATCTATGACTTTTTCAGCAATTATTGTTGACACTGGTTTGCCTATAAACACTGCATTACACGTTAAGTGTTCATTTCCTGCTTGGCACACACAGTTGGTCAGAGTTTTGGAAGTCATTAACTCTCAGATTTATGAGTGTCTCAGGTGAGGGAAATGTCTTTGCTGAGACATGTGAGTAGATGTGCAAAGGAGCCCCTATCCAGAAGTACAGAGAAGCAGAGTGGGTCAGGCTGGTAGGGACCACAGGGGCTCATCTGGTCCCCCCTCCCCGCTCAGGCAGGGTGGTCCCAGAGCACACAGCACAGGAGTGTCCAGGCAGTTCTGGAATATCTCCAGTGAGGGAGGCTCCACAGCCTCTCTGGGCAATCTGGCCCAGTGCTCGGTCACTCCCAGGGAAGAAGTTCTTCCTCGGGTTCAGGTGCAGCTTCCTGAGCATCAGTCGCTGCCCGTTCCTGCCGCGCCATTGCTGGGCCCAGGAGCAGAGCCCGGCCCCTGCTCGGAGCCCGCCGTGCTCACACTGACACACATGGGAGAGCTCCCCTCTCCTCTGGAGCCTGCACAGCCCCAGCCCCTTCAGCCTTTTCTCGTGCCTCTCAGCCCTTTGGCTTTGATTAGATTGGGACAGATTTGGTTGTCCAGAACCTTGGGACGAGTTACGCAGTAAATAAGCTGCACTTCTTTCTTGAGAAACCTTGGACACATATAGCCAGACACAAAAAGTGAAGGAAGGGCAAAACTCATGAAATATGGTAGGGAGACTATGGGAGCAAGGGTGGCCCATTAGCTGATATATTTCTGTTCCGTGGCCCTGAGACACCCACTTAAAGCATCACCTGGAAGAAGCTGCTTTAAGAGTCACAGTTCCCCCCACTGTTGACCAATATTTTAGTAGGAACGTACTCTGAGGCACTAAAATATTTCCAGTTATCCCTTTTCCTTTTTTCTCTGTCTCAGTAGATGCCTGGAGCAACTAGCTGTGGGAGGGGGAATTAGAAAAATGAGACAATGTGTATAATAGCATAAACTGGCTTAGTCTCCCTCTGTCAATCATTCTCTGGGCTCTTTGTGAAGTAAATGAAAACTCAACTTACAGCATTCCTTCATGAGCTACAGGGGATGCAGCACAGGCCTGGTGAAGGCTATTAAATGGTACATTTTAGGTACACACTGCTAGCCAAAATCATTATTGACATAGAAAAACACTAAGCTGTGTAGGAGAATTTTAGAGCCATCTGACTGCCATCAAAGCAGGTGAGTTTTACAACTGTTCTATAGAAAACAGCCTCAATCCTTTCTAGAAAACCCTTTCTGATTTTCAGTGTGGGAGTTCTGTCTTGGTTCCACAGATCAGACATGGCTGCTTTTCCTCTTAACTACAATACAAATATGTTAACATTAAAAATAATTAACAAGGTAAAAATCTAGGACTGGCAGCATCCTTCAAATCAGTTGTCTTTGTTGATGACAATGTTTTGTCTGATACTTTCTAAAAAGCTGTAGGGTTCACTATTAAAGTTTTATGGTCTCTTTCAATTTCTTGGTCACTCTCTTTTCAAAAGTTTTACACACTTGTGGGTTTGGGGGTTTTTTAAAATGGCAACATGGAAAGAATATTAATTACATTCTCTGTTTGAAGCCCATGTTCAGACCTTCACAAAGCCAGCATTCCTGCTGTTTCTATAAAAAGCATAACTGTGTATATCCTTCAGTTAGCCTCTTTCCCACCTATTTAATAGATGGCCTGAATAAGCCTAATTTGTTTTGAGTCTTTTATTGCCTGTAATAGATACAATTAACAATTTTGGGGAATTTACAATAACACAAGGGCATGACTGTGAAGGAACAGCAGTGGTGGCTAGGTCATATAAATTCTTTTTGTGCCTCAGAAACTATTTTTATTTCTCTTTTTTCTTTGTTGTTGTTGGTGGTGGTGGTGGTTTTTGGTTTTAAATCAGAGTGGAAACATGATGAGCTTGGAGAACAGTGTTATGAGAGTATGATAGGCAGGGTCATACTGCATCCCTGGCTGACTGGGGAGCTGTTGAAATAACAGGAAGTGTTTATGCAAAGCACTGACATGGGTTTGTGGATGTCTGTGCAATATGTGGGGTATTATGAAATAAGGCCCAAAGGTATTTGTTTGAATATTTAACTATCAGATGACTGAAACAAGATATTAAATAGCCCATGTTTTCAGTGCTCAGCAGCACAGCATGTAAATACGAACAAGAGTCTTTCTAGCTAACAAGCTTAGAAAGATTTTGAAGACAAACTAAGTGAATATGGTGAAATAAGTTTTCACATGTGTCAGCCCAGGATCTCAGTGAACCTGTGACCTGTTCTATCTTTCTGCTATTGGAACAAATCAGAGTGATCTCAGAACTAGATTCATCCCACTGGTGCTGTTCTGGAGTGCTCTGACAGTTCCTTGGACAGAATCTGGACAGAACCTGTGCTACAACATTCACAGCAAGAAGGGAGAGCAAGCAAAGCTACCTGTGAAGGCTTCATGCTACTACTGAATCTCATGATGGGAATCTCCATCTTCTTTAATACTGAGCTGTAGCAGGGCCCCTTTCCCCTATTCTCCACTTAATATTCCAGAACAGTCAAGAAGGTGATCTCTGCAATACAGGACTGTGGCAGCTCTCCTCCAGTGCTGAGTTACCTTTCAAATGAAAACAATAAACAAGTTTCATGGTGCACTAAATTGCATCAGAACATAACCTCTGCAGTTTTCTGGCATTTCCGCTTCCTTACATTGACTTAAACTGGAGGATTCATGGTGAATTTTGCATTTAGCTCTAGCCCTCACACAAACTGCAAGAGGACAGAAAAGCCCAGCAGAAATGTGTCTGAGAAGTGCAGTGTCCAAAAGGACAGTGAAAAACTGCTTTGTTTCTCTGTGGCTCTTTGCCTGGTGTGCGTGTATTTATTTAATCAGGGCATTATGAGCCTCTGCCAACAGCAAGATTGATGATTCTAAATGAAGCTGTGCACTCAGTAATAAGGACTGACCAAAGTGCTCGAGTGCTCTGCTTCAGAGCAGGCTCCCCAAGACTGTGATGTAAAAATCATTTATTGGGAAGGCTGTAAGCACATTGTTATTATTAGACAAGCCTGCCAATTCATAAGCTTGTCTTTTACATGCATGCACTAGAAAACAGATGAGTTGTCCTGCACATAGTAAACCACCATTTTTAGTGTTCTCTAGTCCTTGGAAATTCCCTCCTGTATGCGAAGAGAAAGGCTTCAGAGGCTTGTTAAAGACACTCCTTTATAAACAATCTGCTTCATATTTCTCTTGCACAGCACTGGGGATCCTGGCACAGTCAGGTCACAGGGCATCAGGTCCTCAGCTACTCTGAACCACCTTAACTCCACTGATAACCTGCCTAAAGGAGGCCACTGTAGGTGGGAATATGCATGATGTACATTCCACTGCTGTGAAGTAACTGATCTTCGTTTATAACCAACACCCAGCAATGCTTCCAGTACCATGGATAGAGAAGTTAGCACAGAGCTCCTGTTCCATTTGACAAATGAAGAGAAGCTCCCTGACTTCCAGGCTGTTGGCTCTCCCTGCAGTGGACATAATCAGGATGTACATTCCCTTGCAATAAGACTGTCCTCACATCACCAGGCACTGACAGGGAGCAGCACTCGGCTGCGCAGTGATCTACAGACTCACAAGTTCTGCCTCCAAAAGCATCCTGATTTAATACAACAAATCCTCAGAGTAAAAAGGGCTAATTCATATGCAGTAATAAACTTCTGCTTTTGTTAATACTCTTACTGAGCATTGAATATTTCAAACAATATGCAAATACCAAAGGCTAATTGTTAACATCGGTAAAAAAGGGGATGACAGTTTTTCGTCTCCTTCACAGACAGTCTGGCGACTACAGTCATCCTGCCATGCAATTTAGGATGACTGTACGGAAGAATTACAGTAAATAGTAAGATCTATTTATTTTAAATCAATGCAAAAGTGTGACCAGAAGTCATTTAGTGTTTAAATAGGAAAGAAAGGCAGGGATCATCTAAAACAGCTACTATAAATAGCATTTTCCACAGTATTTAAAGAAAGCTGAAGCCTAAGAGCAACAAAGGAAATCAATTATTCAAATATAAAATATAATAATTTTCTGCTTTTCAAAGAACAGATAGATCATGGTCTCTAGATTAATTCTTATTCCTATCTAAATTGTTATACACAGAGAAATATTCTCATTAAACAGAAAGTAATGTGTAGAAGGGCAGCTCAGAGCAGAGCCAGGATTCACACCTGGACACTGGGTCCTAGTCCTGCCAACAGCCCATTCTGGTGCTGGGTATCAAGCTGTGATTTGGGTGGCAGTTCAGTGCTGAGCACATATATTTGAGCAGATCAGATCTCCCTCTCAGCCTGTACATTGCTCTCTGCCAAACAGACTACCTTTTGTCCAAAGCTTGCAAGACATAACCTTTGCTGGCACCTCAGGATACCAGTTTTATTATTATTATTATTACAAGTGCTACACTGCACTCAGCTTCCAAGTGCTGGAACAAAACCAGACACAGTTATGAGAAGAAGAAAAGCACGTCTGTATCGTGCCAGAGAACCTGCAAAACTGTTGCATGTGTCTGACTCAACCAACTCAGACAACAGCGATCTCAGTCTTCGATTCCATTTTAGAAAGTGTGGAATTTCTCAGTCCTGATTCTGTGCCAGGCACTGCAACAAAACCAACACTGCAACTGAAGCACCAGCTGGAGAATTACACTCTGTCATCAGCATATGGTAGACAATAACATAGCCATGAAAAACCGAAGCTGGAGGTGAAGTATCATACCAGAACGCAGCAATCTCTGAAAAGTAAACATAGCAGATGCACTGGCTAAAACCTGTTACCGAGGTGCTGCAAAGCCATGCCATGTTTAAAAGCATCCAGGTGAGACTTCACAACACACATCAAAAGATGGGTGGGGAACCAAGGCTATCAGCAACCCCAGTACCAGACAAGTTGAAGGTGTCACAACCCATAGTACACAAAGCTTCTATTCCCGTGGCCAAATCGAACACTTGATAAAACTTAGAATTAATTTTTCTTGATACTGTCTAGTACAGTTTTTGTGACTAGCTTTTCAAGATCTCTTGCTTCAATGGTTACCTGGAAAATTATAAGGCGTTTGCAGGCTTATTAGGTTGTAAAGAAGACAGTTCTGTCAGTAGAAGAATAATAGCTGGTATCTTAGAGACAACAAGGTCCCACGGATAACATGAATTAGCAGAGATGTATATTTTTAACTACTCTTTCCATTGGCACTTTGGACAGGTTATGTCAATTGTTGCTCCCTGGAAAATTATGATTTCAAGAAAGCTCTCCCAGCACAGAACATTTGTAGAGCTCATCAATACAGTGCAAACACTGAAGGTGTGAATTAAGTGCTGTACTGCACCCTCTGCCTGAGATAACGACGGAATAAAGTGGTCGTCATCTGTGCTTTCCAAATGTGAAACACGTTAAAGACTACCAATATTTATGAAAACCTCTATATTAAATCCCACCTACTAAACAACGAGAGCGAAGGTCCCAGTGACGCTTCCCGGGCTCTGCGCTCCCGGCTCGGCTCTGCGGAGCGCGCCGCCCGTGCCGCAGGGAAGGCTGGAGCGCCCTGTGCCGGGCACGGACCGGCTGTGCCACCGACACGGCCGGCTCGCCCAGAGCCAGCCTCGGAGAGCAAAGCGGTCACACGAGCCCTGCTCCCCGAGAAGCCCGAGGTGGCCTCGCCCGGCCAGCAGGACCCGGGACCGCCCGGCCCCGCCGCAGCCGGGGCTCCCCGGCCGGCCAGCCCCGCACCCGCGGCCCCCACTCACTTCTGCCCAGCGCCTCCGCCTTCCACTCGGTCTCCTCCACTGCCCCGTAGCGCCGCGTGGGCCTCTCGGCCTCGGCGCTGGCCGAGATGGACCTGCGGAGCTCCATGGCCGGCGCGGGGCTCAGCCGTGCGCGGGGCTCAGCCGTGCGCGGCGCGGGGCCCGCGGGCGGGGGGCGGGCAGGGCTCGGCACATGCTCAGTGCCGGGCTGGGGCGGGGGAGCCGCCGCACAAAGCGATGTCACACCTCGCACATGCTGCACACACGCCCCGCCCGCCCGGCTGGGCACTGCCCGCCGCGGGATGCTGCCGGAGCTCTGCGCCCGCGGCTTGCTGCCGTGCCCCTGCCGTGCCCCTGCCGTGCCCTCTGCCCTGCCCTGCCCTGCCCTGCCCCCAGCCCTGCCCAGCCCAGCCCTGCCTTGCACAGCCCTGCCCTGCCCTGCCCTGCCCTGTCCAGCCTGCCCTGCCCAGCCCTGCCCTGCCCTGCCCTGCCCAGCCCAGCCTGCCCTGCCCTGCCCTGCCCAGCCCAGCCTGCCCAGCCCAGCCCACCTGCCCTGCCCTGCCCTGCCCAGCCCTGCACAGCCCAGCCCTGCCTTGCACAGCCCTGCCCTGCCCTGCCCTGCGCAGCCCTGCACAGCCCAGCCCTGCCTTGCACAGCCCTGCCTGCCTGCCCTGCCCTGCCCTGCCCTGTCCTGCTGAGTTCTCCTCGCGTGGCCAAACCGCTCGAGCAGGAGTTCGAGAGTTCGCAAGTTCCCTGGCTGCCACGGCACGGCAGGACTGTCCATCTTGTGGCCGGTGCAGCGCCGAGCACATTTCTGACCTGATCAGATGGAGAATAATGGTAACATCCACAGCCACTCATGGCTTTTGCAGTCTAACACATCTCAGGCTCCTGTGCATGCAGCCTTTGGCTTTCCTCAAAGCCCTGCACTGACTGGAATAACACTCATTCCAGCATCACTGGAATCATTCAGTTGCCAGAAGCCAGAGAACAGCACTCAAACAAGTGATGTGATTTTGTGTCTCTCATTTTTCATCAGCATGAAGCTTTGCTGCTTATACAGCCTGCTGGGAACAAAGGAAATGACTTTGCAGGAAGTACAAGTGCAGTGATTATTATTGTTATTACTAAGATTTTTCTTTTATTGTAGGGGAGGTTATAGGGATGAAATCTCTGAACAGCATTTTACAGTTGGAGACTACCTTTCCTAGTGAGATCACATTGCGCTTTACTGTGAGTTGTATAATTTCTGACATAAAGACAATGAAGCAGGAGTTAGGCAGATTGTCCAGTGCCCCAGAGCAAATTGGGGGTTTAGCTCTTTTTGCCTCATTTATAAAGGTATATGGGGTACTCTGGGTGAATACTGGGAGAGCTCATTTGTTTGTCACCTACTTGTGCCTGCAAAGTCTTGTCCTTAATCAACAACACTTCGAAAATACCACCTCTGGATTCCGTGGTACACTTACTAATTGGACTGGCACTCACTGATGCTATTGTATGAACAATTTTGTTTGAGGAGTGCTTCACATGCTGGAGGCGAGAAAAACCCATTGCTTTTAAAATTGTAACTGAAAATGTCTCTACTTGTCTTCCTGAGAATTGGAATTAGCTGACAAGATGAGCAGGACAGTTTTAGGACATCTTCAGGGCACTCTGATTTTTCTCTGTCAGCTGTGCTCCCCAGAGATATGCCATGAATTGAGCACCAGACATGCTGGAACAGCTCTTGTTGGCTGTGCAGTGCCTCATCCTCACTGGTTTTGGCCTTTAGAGACAGAGCCCAAACAGAGCTGTGAGTCAAGCAGAAAAGCTGGTGGCAGGACTCCGCACAAATGATTTTGGGTGACAGTGCAGTTGCCTGCTGGGGTGGGCTGGACTGACTCACTGGTAGAAGTGAGGAACACAAGTGTGGGAGGAATAAGAGTCCATCTGGGATCTGGATGAGAGTGGGACTAAAGGAAACAGGCTGATTGGGGAGAAGGGCCAATTTTTAGTGGATCTGAGGACTATTTAATTTCAAACCATCCTTTCAAGTTTTTTAGGTAATTACAACCCAACTCCATTGTTTAGGAGATGGGGGAGTTATCCTAGAAATAGTTGAATATTTAAAGCTCTGCTTTTGTCAGTATGGCTGAAAAACACCCACTAGCCAGAAACTCGGGTGCAAAGGATTTACTTATATAAAGCAGAGAATATATAAGGTGATTTATTGTAATTAGGAAGTATTCACCTGCCCATTTTGAAAAGAGATAAAATCCAGTCAGGGTCCAGTCATTTGCACAAAAGATTTTGCAAGAGTAGGGCACAATTATTTGCTAATGTAATATCAGTATTTTTGTTACTGTGACTCTGGAGCATCACTGCTACTGCTGCATTTGCCAGTGGAATTAAATTTCTCTCCTACTGATCCTACTATATTGCTAGGTCTTTCAGTGGACCTAGCAATATGAATTATAAATGCATTCCTTTACTCATGAAGGCTGGTTTTCTTCTGCTGAAAGCACTGTTAATTCAGAAAATACAAAAATTTGTGTCTCTTCTCACTGCTCATTAACATAATGCCTGGTAGAGAAACAGAGGTGCACTTTGCTCTTGCAGTTATTTTCCCTGATGGCTTCAGTTCCCATTTCTCACTAAAGCCTGCCACCAGGAGCTAGAGATGGGCAGGAACAGTTGGCAAATCCAACCTCCTATCTCTTGCTCTCTGGCCTCTGTTAGACATCACAGATGCCCCATGGCAGACATGACGTAGATTTATCTCAGCTATTTTTTTTGTGCAGAAGGTCAGAATACACGGCACAAATTTGGGAGATGCGGAAGCAAAGAGTCAGGGCATAAAGGTCTGGTAGGAAGAATGGAAACAATCTGTGCACTTCAAAAGCTGCAATTCTGACCAAAACAGAAAATTCAGAAGCATACTTCTCTAAACTCTTTTCTTTCCCATTTCACTTTTCTCTTAGTGAATACTTTCTATGTTCACTGTCTTTTTAAGGTACAAATGTCACAGAGAAAGATGCTATAGCATCTATCAGATACATTACTAATAACATGGGTAGTGAATTTGCCTATGTAAGAGTCTTATTTTTTGGCATTTGGAGCCAAGTCCAGTGGTATGACTGAACTGAGTGTTGTGCAGGTGAGTCACTATGCAGGTGGATTTTGTATCAGTGATGGGTGTCCATAGCTACAAAGGAAAAACAGATGTTTGAGTTCAGTAAATTTAGATGTTGAGATAAATTGGTCTGTGCTATTTTAGACTTGCAAACACAGCAGGCAACAAGTAATATTTCAGTGTGTATGTGGGCAGGTCCATTTTGAAGTAATAAACATCCTGTGTAAATTTTGCAAACACAGCAGCACACAGCTCCAGGCACAACTCTCTCAGCCTTTTCTCATTTCACATAGTCCAAAATGTAAAGGTGACTTTCTGTAAGCTTCCATTTCACCTACACAATTTGGTACCTTACAGAGAGAACTCAAAACTGCCTGAAAGCTGTGAGGCACCCAAAAAGACTGTGCCAGTGTCTTGCTGATGCCTGTCCCTATGCAGTGTCTGCGCTCCATTACTCCTGCCTCCTAACAGGCAAGTTCACTTCCGTGGGCCATTTCACTACTCCCCTCATGGAACTGGAAGCTATAAAGTCACTACCCTGACTTCTGAAAGGGTTTCTTTATGATTTGAATTTCTCTCTATATTTGTACCTGTGTTCCATTGAATTTTTTTGCCAATTTCTGCCTCAAAACTGTATGCGAAACCCTGTATGGGTAATTGCCGTGATGTATCAGGTGTAGTTATGAACACGTAGTAATTCATTACTGTATGATGACCATTCTGAACTAGATGTAGAACTAATACAAAATCCTTCAGTGTCATTGGCATGTCATGGCTAATCAGCTACAGTTAACAGTCCTGTTACATTTTGGATGTAAAAGTATGTGATGCATGAAATGGAAGCAACTGAACACCCTTGGTAGGTAAGTAAGGGTGGTTTGTAATTCCCAGAGAAGTGTAATCAATGGCAAAACAAGAATACCACAGTGTACCAGTCACTCAGAGGTAGAGTTCTCCAGGCCAGCATAGAACAGGGAAAAACAAACAGCTAGAGATAGAAAAAGAAATCATCAAAACTTGTATTTTCTTTCCCAAAAGCTACTATCCTGGCAAATCAGAGGAACAATAATGAGGGTTTGTTCTTATGTATGCACACACTAAATGATGTCAGTTACAGTAAGACACTAATTCAAGGGAAGAGTTGTAACTTAAATTACTCTGCCACCAAGTTACACCTTGTAGAAGGACACACAATTCAGAATGAAGCTGACACTTCCTCCACAGTAAAAGGATCTCATGCAGTGCAGAACTTTGTGTGCATGGTTTGAATCCATATGGGCCAAACCCTGTATTTATCACAGCCATCTGGTGCTGCTGCATTGTGGTTCTGTTGTAACTGGATGAGCACAGTGACAGAAATGGGGAACAGTTCTCATTCCCAATCAGTTCCCACTGTCCCAGGGACTGAATTGCCTCCTAGGCTACATATTCATGCTCCCTCTTGGTCTCTCCTTAATTCTGTCAGTCTTGAGGGTGTAAAATGGAAAGGGTGACTTATCAGTATCCCATTTTTAAGGTCTTTTGGCAGAGAGGAACATTATCATAGGTGTCCTCAGTTCCATCACTTACAGAACTCCCAAGTGTGTGCACACTCACCTGCTGTCATTTTTCTCCTGCTGTTTTACAGCCCCACTTCATGACTGGCTTTTCCCTGAGCACAGCAAACAAACCCATCCATTCTTCAGTTTCTGAAGTTCTCTCATGTACCTCTGCTACAGCAGAGCTGTCCTTGATAATGTCGTTTCTGACCATACTTCACACCTCATTAGACTTTTCCAGGCCCAAGATTTCTTTCAGCACGAAATGGTGTAGTTGTTCCTAGTATTGCATAGCAGGGAATTATGCATTCTCCTATATTCTTTGCACTAAACTGGTTTTTTATATGGACACAAGGTGCAAGACTTTTAGGCTACCACAATAAATTAATGAACTGGAAAAAAAAAGGGGGAAAGCAGTGTTTATGATGGTGGACGATGTTGAAAAGTATATGCAACACAGTCATGTAATCTGCATACTTTGTTTAAAATGGATTACAGTAACTTCAGACATTGATGGACTAGCAAGTGCATGTGAATTCTTAGTGCAACTTGGACATTAAGAGAGGACAGACAGTCCTTGGTTGTTTAAGAATGGGAATAGTAGGCAGAAATAGAAAAATACTATGAGGCATATGTGAAAGTCACTGGGAGTAATACAGCGTTACTGTCTACATTTCAAATTAGAGGTTGCACAGCAAAAAAGGGTTTGCAAACGAGCTTCAAGAATGATATAGCAAAGGGCTAACAGAGCTAGAGCTATTACAGTTTATCCAAGGAATAAACAAAAACTCTGCTTACCACTATATGCACACAGAAGGCTTTGCCTGCTGTACCAAGTCTTTAAATCTTGTCAGAAAGGAAGTAACATTTTATTAAAATGCTAAGGCTAGGCTGATGTGGGTAGGTAATAAAATTTCATAAGAACACATAAATAATTTCTTTGAGACACAGAAGATCCTCCATTACTTGAAGTGCTTGGATAAGTTCCTAGAAGATGGCATTGGACTCAACATCACTGGTTTGATTCAGGAAGAACTCTTTACTTTGCATTACCCAAGGATTCAGACTGAGTGATCCTTTTTCTCCCCATTGGCCATGAAGTCCATGAAACAGATTTTTTTCCACTTGAAATCTTTCCATAAAGCTTCCTCCTCATTCTAAATATACAAGAAGTTACAGCAGGGAATGGAGGTGGTGTCTCTCTTCCAGTTGTGGAATATATTACGCCCTTCAGCCTCAAATCTTCTGAACCATTTCCTTCCCAAGAGTATCCCACACAAACTCGACTGAGTTAAATCCTTCAGTAAGGACCCCATTTCTAACCTCTGTTCTCTAGAATAGTTGAATTCCTGAATTCCTCCATTCCTTCTGCAAATATATAATTATCTAAAGAAACAATTGTATCAAAATTTTGCATATTTTTAATGAAAGTCCACTGGCTTCAGCATAAGACTGAAGATGGGAGTTCTGTTCTGAATTTGTTCAGAAATGGCAGATGACTTATTGTATGTAACTAAACTCTAAAGGGAGTGAATAATCCCTGCTTAGATTTTACTCAGCTGCTGTGTTAAGGTCTGTGACATCAAACTGAGCTTTTTGCTGCATGTGGTCCATGAAGATCCCATAAGAACTTTACATATGATCTGGCTTTGTTTATACACATATGAGATAAAGATAGACAGAGCCAAAAAACAGCATTTAATGTTTATTAAGCCTTTGCAAAAACATAGACAATTTCAGTTAACTTGAAATTCATTATTTTAGTAAAATTCAAGTGTTTCTTGCACATCTCACCAGATTGGTAGTAGCAATAGAGGCAGCAGCACGAGCAGGAAGCACTGGCACTTACAGCAGAGAAAGGAAGGCTGAAGCTGCAGAGATTTCAAAGGCTGTTCTATAAAGAGAACTCAACATATCAGATATGGTAACAGACTAGAGGCAGTTTCACCTTCGCTGCAGCAGGAACTGGTTATTTTATGCTGTGTTACTGGGTGGGTGCTTCTGGTGTGAAAAAGACAGAGGCCTTCTGGTGAATTTTCCAAGAAGGATGTATTTAGCATACTAGTAAGCACAGAAGGTTCATTTACATAAAAAGATTTGCAGTAGAAAAATAAAATTTTGAAATTCTCATTTTATCAAATTGAGACTCCACATTTCCACAGCCATCCAGAATAACACAGAGCTGGAACTGATATAAATGTCTGCTCATCCCATTTGCTCTTAGAGATGATCCATGACATAAAAATATCACCTGACTGCAGGCCTAATAGCTACTGGCAGTGTGTTGCTCCTTCCTGAGCACCTATGTGATGTATAATTCTGTTCTGTTCATCCTGCTGGTTGTGGAAATCTGCATGTTCAGCTGGCAGCAAGATCAGTGCAATTCCTGGAAATAGTCATAAAGCCCTTATGACTGCTTTTGAAAGGGTAGCAGAGAGAAATTAGGATAAATCTTGCCCATCTTTTCCTTATTTCTTTTTCTATTCCCCCAGGAAATTTACTGAGTTGATAGAAGAAGCAAACAAAAGTTTACATAAGTGTCAAATAGGGTTGGACTAGACAACTTGGGGTGGGCATACAGATGTTCTTTCCAAACTCATCCATTCTGTTTTTTCTGTGAAATTAGTCTTCTAAGCCAAAAAGGTATCAAGAAATAATGAAGGCTCTAACACCTAAGGGATTAAATCCTCAGACTAAACTGTCAGAGGAAGAAAATCTTTAGAAGGTCCATTAATTTATGCACACTGAGAAATTGTCCCAACGCAGCTTCATTATTTTTCATTTTGTGGGTCTGAAATGTTTGTCAGACAAATCAGTGCTCATTATTAAGAGGGAAAAAACACAAATTTTTTGATGTGAAAAGGGATTTTTGTTACTTAGCTGTCAAGTGCCTTAACAAGAGAAATGGAGAAAGTGAAAGGATTATGCAGGATCTAAGGTCTACTGAAATATAAGAGCCACAGGCTTCCATTACATGAAAGAACTGTACTTCAAGTAATAAAAGATGGAGAGAAATCCTTAACTCCCCATCCAGAGAAACTTGAAGACAAAACAGCATTTAGCTCAAATTTCCAAGCAAAAAGCTAACAGCACAAAAGCAAGAGCAATAAAGCACAGCTTGCATAAGCTTTTAAGCCATTTCAAATAAAAGATGGATCTTTCATTCCTTAGTTAGTCCTGATGAAGAAAGGCATCAGCATTATACAGATCATGAGTTATAAACTCTTGATTCATCTGGGGATTAAATTTTACTAACCATACCCATGAAGAAAGATTTTTTGTTCTGAGTTACAGCAAAACATCACATACTGCTTACAGCAAACCAACAGCATTTCACTCTCCTTGTGAATGACATTATTTTCCAGTTCCCTTCTCCAAGTGAATGCTAATAATCATTAAACACTTAAGGCACAAGCAAAAATAAAAATAAATAGCATCTGTAAAAAAAGTTAAATACTTAATTAGCACACCTTACCTGAAACTTTTAGCTCTTATTAAATAGAACAGACTTTAGAATACCAGTCTGATCCCAAAAACATCAACAGAAAAATAACACGACTGAAACTTCTTTATCCTGAGGACTTTATACATACAAGAACAGTTTAACAGCTATAGCTGTCTGAAGCATCTGTTCACTCATTTTTTAAATAGACAGACAAAATGCAGTTAGTTCCTCTGTGCATTTCTACTCCTCCTGGGATGTCCAGCATCAAAACTGCTCAATTCACACCTTGTGATTCCTGTAGCAACATCCAGCAGGAGAATTCAACTCGCCAAATATGAGCACCTACAAAGAAGCTATTGACACAGCAGCCAGTCATCTGAGCCTCCCTGTCACAGGTGAAGAGAAATGGGCCCTTACAGTGCACAGTTCAACAGAGCTTAAACCAATTAGCCAAGCTGGAGATGTCCATGCCAAAGGCGTCAAAAGTCAATTAAAATTAGTTCCACCTTGAGGTCTAGGCAGGTGTGCTCTTCCACATCTGCCTGTGCAGCTGAAGATGGAATTGCAGTGACTTGTCCATCCTGAGAGGTAAGGCGCCTCCTCCACCTGCCTGCCAGCAGAACAGGCTGTGGAAGCAGCCCCCTGCCTTCTACCCTCCTCCCACTGCTGCAGGCTCTGGTCAAAGCCATAGGGGCACTTCACATCACTCTTGACCACTGGGTTATGCTAAACATGTTGAGTTTACCTGAAATAGATCGGGCAGTGCTTGCATGATCCCTCTTCCTTTCTCAGCTAAGCTGCACTGGGCTCCTACAGTGACAAATAATTGTTACAATATATTAAGTAGTACAGCTTCTGGCCAAAAGAATGGATATTTATAGCCTGAGCAGGCTTTGGTACACTATTTAGACAAGACTGAGGAATTCAGACATTCCTCAAAGTGGTTTATTATTGTTGTAACAGAGGGATGAGTCTTCTCTTTAGAATCAGACCCATTAAATCAGATACTCTTTCAAGCTTACAATTTAGTAACTTCAAGGCATAAAAATCCCATTCTAATATAGCAAGGGCTCCTTTACCAGTCTGATTTCAACTTACAGCAGTCACAGAAATTTGCACAGTTCCTGTTTTGAGATACATATGCATATTTAAAAAATACCCGTATCCAGACCTGATCCTCAGGCTGACAAAGCAAATCCATAATTAATTTTCACCTTATCCTATTTTCCTATGTATAATTACCCAGTGTCTTCTATGAAGAGGAATGTTTAAAAGCCATTTGAAGAAGAAGTAGAGGTTCCTGACACATATACAAACATAACAGGGTTCTGCCATTCATGTTACCTTCCTTCCCATGTTCTTTTTCTTCAAAATTTTAATTATATCTTCAGCATGATGAAACAGCTGAAAAAAGTAGAAGAGTCAAGACACCCATGTACCCTTGGGGAGCAAAGGAGGCAGTGGCTGCACACAGAACAAAAGCTCCCTGCAGTGCTTGGGGGGTTCCAGCATGCAGGAGCTGCTTGACCCCAAGGTCAATGGGCAGCACTCACCCCAAAGGGCTCTGACCAAAGTAATCTTTATTTACCCAGCTAAGATAAAACATGTACAAATATAGTTCAGGTTTGCATATTTTATGAAATAATTCATTTCCTATATAAATTTTCATGTAGAATAAAACAAGTTTGCCCCATAGAAAAGTGGGCTCTACAAACACAGCACTTTTGTTTCCTCTCAATGAAACAGATTCAATGCCACTTTTTAGATATGGAATCCATTAAATTTTGTTCTGCAAAGTAGTCTTGCATTGATAACAACTGTCAAGTCCGACGACTGATGATTTAATGTTCAATTCCCCTTTTTCTAGCAATTACAAGTTGCTTGAAAATGAAATTACAGTTAATATTTCTCCCCAGTGAGGCGGTCTGACATGATGTGCAAATGCTTACATTGCCCTGTAAGTCAGTTGTTCCAGATGAGATGGGCTGACAGCATGATAATAATTAATTGTCAATATACAACTGGCCTCTTTTATGAAAAATAAACAGGCACAAAGACAAATTGTTCCACTGCTTATAACCACCAAATGTTGAGATAACTGCTTATTTTAAACACAACAATGAGGCTGCAGTGTGGTTTACTGACTTTCACAAATCCAGTTTAGCAATTTAGAATGTGTTCAGAACTCAAGTTCTTATTTGTCTGACGATTCCTCATCTGCATTGACCTTCTCTCCTTGGAGCCACATAAATGCTGACTTTGCTGTGCCATCTCCACTCTGTTGGGAAAAGCAAATGAAGGAGGCCCAGACAAAGCCACAGAGCCCAGTGTAAGCTGTTCGCAGGTGAACTGGGATCAAAATGAAGTTTGACAGCTGTGTTGGAAGGAGAGAGAGCTCAGTTAGTGCTCCAGGCACGGTTCCACCCCAGCACCTCCACTGCTGCTCCCGGGCTCAGACCCAGCGTGGCTGCACAGCACTGGGTGTTACAGCACGGAAAGGCTCCCAGAGCCACCCTGGGAACTCACCTGCACAAAAGGCCAGTACATCAGTCCTGTCTGAAAAGAAAACGAATCACTTGTTATTCTTATGGATTTCAACCATCAAGATTCATTTTTTTCCACATTCAGTGATGACTGAAATGTATTTCAATAAAGCTAATAAAAGCTGTTCAATTACAAATGGAGTTGCTTAACTAGAGGTTGCCTTGTTAAACTTCTAATCATCTTCATGAGCCTCTATGCTCTGAGTTTTTCAAACACATTATTCTAACTCATTTTAAATACAAAATCCTAAGCACATTAAAGCCTTCACAGACATCTGACACCAGACACAATAAATGCATTTAGCAGATGGGTGAACAAATGTTTAAACATGTGAACATTTGTTTCAACCATTAATGAAAAATACCACTGAACACTATTTCACACTTCCAATGCTCCTTCTACTTACTCATACACGTAAGGCATATTTAGAAAAATCAATGGATAATTTACTCATAGAACATAAGGCTGATAGAAACCTTGTGTTTTGACAGGCTATAGTGGGCACTGCTTATAGAATCATCTTCCATAGGAATAAAAATAATCTTTTCCATCCTACCTATATAGTTCTACAATATGAAGAGAAATTCACATTGCAATCACATTTTCTTCTATTACTTTTTCTTCCTGCTAATCCATCATTCATCATCTGAGAAACCTTTAACATTCTCAGCTTGCTCAGCTCTGAGCTAGCACGGCTAATTTTGTCTTGTGTATGCAGAAATGCAAATCAAAGCCAGCTGTTTACAGCAAAGCCTTCTGAAAACAAGGGTTTTTGTTTATGAATGTGAGAAGATTGTCACCGAAAAGTGCAGGCTAAAAATTATTGTCAAAGAAGGTGTCTCTGTAAATAATGATTTTAATAGGTGTGCACATAAGTGTTGTCAATAGTATCACTAACTAATCACTGGTGCCTGGGTTGTTCTTAAGACCAAAGATAAGAAAACCCTGAATCAGTGTTGTATCATGGGGCTGTCTTTAAAAAAGAGCTGGGTGCAAGTGTTATGTATATAAACGCTGTACATTTCATTTTTCAATTGGCATATTTTCACCCATCTGGCAGCACTGCATAGCCCAAACAGCCTTTACTTCATGTGACTGCTGGTACTTATAGCTTCCTACATATAACCAAATAATGGAGTGAAAGAAAGAAAGAAAGAAAGAGTAGAAAGAGAGTGTTGGAGGAAGGAATATTTCAAACAGTTTATCCCTTTTTTTTTTTTTTTTTTAATTTAGCTGTGAGATAAGCAAATTGCTTGCCTCACCTTATATGTATTCCAAAATTTATTTTTACTGTCTGAAAAGATGTCCTCTTTCCTCTGAAGGATGCTCATACCTAGAGGTAAAATATTTACAACAATCAGAAAAAATGCAAAAAATTAAATATCCATATTTTCCAGTGACATCCAGACTCTTCTCAAAATACATTATAGTACCTTTGAAAGAAAAACTGATATTGTTACAAAAATACCATTCTGACTGCCTAATAGTCACAAATCTACATCAAATCTCCTCATCTATTGACTTGGCTCCCAGCACTGACACAGAGATCAGCTGGGATTCACGGGGTGTACAGGTGTTGCAACATCTGTTCCATGCCAGACCACACACCAGTGGTGTAGTGGTGGAAGAGGGAGGATGAAAGCATCTTTTGCACCCATGAGAGAGAGAATAAGGCACTTTGCACATAAGCAGAGGTTCTTTAGTCTGACTCTGGGATCTTTCTAGGTAATTCCTTGCCTTGGGGTTATCAGTTTCTCACAATTGATACAGTATTTCAGTGCTACCCAATTCAGGACTTTTACTATCCCTTTTCTGGTCCTTCAGATAGTTCCGGTCCTTGGGCAAGTCTCAGCTTAAGATGTGATATAGTTAAGATTTTGAGAGGAAGTAACTGGTGTTTGACTCCTTTTTTTACTTCATTTCTCTTCAATCACAAATTGACTGATTTCCCTGTTGGAGTGACAGAATGCAGATCTCCCAATCACAGGTAAAAAGAGGACCTGTCTTACTCTTCTACCACATTAAGTTTAAGTTAAATGAGAGCATTTAATTACATTAGTCTCACCTACTAATTTTCTAATTCCCTCACGTTTATTTCTGAAATAGATACTAACTTTTTTAAGGTATCTTGTTACTTGATAGCTTTTCAGATTAGCCATTAGTAGCATGCTTTATTTCTACAGACTCTCACAGCAGAAGTTCGCTGAGCTATTTCATTTCCTGACCTTTACAGCTGCGTTTTTGAAAACCGGACCAGGTGATGCTGAGAACTGAGCACATCAATTCCATCAGACATGGATGCTACAATCCTTGCAAGGTGCTTCGCATTCTTTATTGCTAATTAAAATCTACGGGTCCGACCGAGCTCAGGGCAGGCCTCCTTCGGGCCGGCACCGCCATGGAAAGCTCTGAGGAGCCACGGACGGTCCAGCGCCCGCGGGTATCCTCGGGGGAGCTGCCGGTGCCGGGCGGGGCAGGGGTCCCCACCCACCCCGGCCGCCTGGGGGGGGATGCCGATGCCGCTGCCCGAGGCAGGCGGGGCTCTGCGGTGCAGCCCCCGGCACTCACCCGTGTAGAAGGCGAGGACGGCGACGGGCGCGCCCAGCAGCTGGTCGCAGAGCACCTTGCCCAGCACGGCGCCGGGCGGCGGCCGGGCAGCGCCCGCTCCAGCGCCCGCAGCCACACGTAGCTGAAGTTGCCGTGGAAGGCCAGGGCCACCAGCGCCACGCGCCGCGTCTGCGCCCAGTCGGGCGGCTGTCCCCGCAGCAGCTGCTGCGCCGCGTCCCCCGCCGCGAACAGCCCCCCGTACAGCAGCACGTTGCAGAGCCAGGGGAAGCGCCGCACCCCGCGCAGCAGCGCCCCGGCCATCGCCCGCCGCCGCTTCCGCCTCTTCTTCCTCCTCCTTCTCCTCCTCCTGCCCGCGGGCCCGCCCGTCGCCGCCCCGGCCCCGCCGCCGCCTCCCCAGACCCGCGGTCCCGGAGCGCTCCCTGTGCCGGCGGGCCGGCTCCCCACGCCGGGCCCCGGTGGGTGGCGGATGACCCGCGGGTGATGGCGGGGCAGACAGGCGTCAGCTCGTGGGCTCGCTTCTAGAGTGCTGGGCATTCATGCCGAAAATGTAGGTGACTGTGTCGCCTGGGCTTTGGTCTAAGCAGCACCAAGGGGTCACTGCGCATTAGTGCCGCAACTATTGAGTGACAAATGAAAACTAGGCACTGTTTCCTTATAATCTTTTTTTTAATTGTCTCCTTGTTCGGCGCTTACGTGAGCAGGTTACAGTTTTTGCTTTTCAATTTTGCCCGTTTTGCAGCCGGAGCAGGGCCGATGCACACCTGCTGAGCAGCAGCAGGGTTCCTCTGCTTTGCCCTCTGCTGCTGAAGACAGCTCGAGGAGAAATCCGCAAGTGATGTTATTGAAGAGACCCGTTTACACAGCTTTGTACACACAGAACCAGTACCACGAAGCAGGTCTGAAGTCCGCGAAGCGAGGTGACACCGAGGGCGGCTCGTGTCCCTCCGGACAGCCCCCGTGGCCAGGGAAGAGGAGGAGCGCCCGCGGGAGCGTCGGGAACTTCCCCTGGCTCCTGGCCATGGGCCCACACTGGACGGAGGGAACCATCTCCAGGCAGGAGGCGGGAGTTCGCTCTGTGACCTGGATTAAAGCCTTTCAAACTATCATGAATTCTTCCATGAATGACTAAAAATAGGCAGGGATAGCTTGTAGATTTTAGTAAGGTTTAATGAGAGCGCTGCCCAGCGCTTGGCGGACACGCTGAGTCAGGGCCCCTCATCCAGCACATCCCTGTGCAAAACATCGCCAGGTGTTGTATGTTTGATAGCATACGGTGCTAACAAGGAACATCAATGGCACTAATAGGACGAGGGATATGTACCGGGAAGTAATTTCAGCTTGGAAGAACAGAAATAAAGCTCAGGAAAAGCCCAGGGTTTGGGTCTCCGGGGGCTGCTTGTTGGACGGGAGCCCACGAGCAGGTGCGTGCTGTCCGCCGCGGTTGTGCAGCGTTCCGGCGTGGGACCCGTAATCGGAAGAAAGGCTTTAGTGCCCTAGAGGCGACAGCGGGGTGACAACCGAGAGGTTCGCGAAGGCTGGAGCTACGCAGAGCCCTGCCGGGGACCGGCCTGCCACAACCCGCTTTGGCGGGGACTCGAACCCGGTCACTCGCAGCACCGCTCCGGAACCGGCGCCCGTCGCCGCCCAGACCGCGCTGCGTGCGCATGCGCCAGTTCCTGTCACTGACCCGGGCTCTCCCCAGGATTGTTCCACCAGCCGGGCTGGGGGGGAGCGACTTCAGTTGGTGCCGGAGCCAAGTGCCGGCCCCGGCCCCGCCGCGCAGTGTGGCCGCCGAGCGCCCCCCCTCCGTTGCGGCGCGGTGGTGCGTGCGGCGGGGGGCGGGCCGGTTGCCCAGGTGAGCGCGCCAGCGCGGCCCGCCCCGCGCGGCCCCGTCAGCGCTGCCAGCGTGGAGCGGCCGGGGCGGCGGCGCTGGGCCCGCGGCCATGGACGGCTCGCTCGAGAAGGTCTGCGGGGCCGGGGCCGGTAGGCGGGCGGGCTGCGGGGAAAGGCGCGGACCGGCGGCGGCCGGGGTTCGGTGCGCGGGGCTGCCCCTAGGGCTGAGGCGGCTTTGCCTGCCGGAGCTTTGGGGCAGCAGCGGAGCCCCGGGCGTGTCCCCCTCGGCTCCCGCAACCGCCGGCGTGACCGGCATCCGTATCCCGGATCTGGAACTAGGCAGGATAACTATCGGGAAATGCTTTAGCAGCGGGATTCTTGTTTTCTTTTAAAAAAAGACGGAGCTTATTTCCTGTCAGCGTTAGCCATCAGCAGGATAGGAGAGGAAATACTAGCAAATAAATTATTATCTTACCCATTTTTTTTTATTGAAGCGCAGGCGTCGGCTGCCCCGTGTTTGCTGTTCTGCCCGGCGCAGTGTGTTAAGCAGGCAGTGGCGGGCGAGCCCGTGCGCTGTCAGTGAGTGCGGCCCGCTCCTGCCGGCCCGTATCGCTCTGCAGGAACGAGCCGTGCGCTGTCAGTGAGTGCGGGCCCGCTCCTGCCCGGCCCGTGGCTCCGGGGCTGCTCTGCAGGAGCGAGCCCGTGCGCTGTCAGTGAGTGCGGGCCCGCTCTGCCCGGCCGTGGCTCGGGGCTGCTCTGCAGGAACGAGCCGTGCGCTGTCAGTGAGTGCGGGCCCGCTCCTGCCCGGCCCGGGGCTGCTCTGCAGGAGCGAGCCCGTGCGCTGTCAGTGAGTGCGGGCCCGCTCCTGCCCGGCCCGGGGCCGCTCTGCAGGACGAGCCCGTGCGCTGTCAGTGAGTGCGGGCCCGCTCCTACCCGGCCCGTGTCCGCTCTGCAGGAGCGAGCCCGTGCGCTGCAGTGAGTGCGGGCCCGCTCCTGCCCGGCCCGTGTCCGCTCTGCAGGAGCGAGCCCGTGCGCTGTCAGTGAGTGCGGGCCCGCTCCTGCCCGGCCCGTGGCTCCGGGGCTGCTCTGCAGGAGCGAGCCCGTGCGCTGTCAGTGAGTGCGGGCCCGCTCTGCCCGGCCCGTGGCTGCTCTGCAGGAGCGAGCCCGTGCGCTGTCAGTGAGTGCGGGCCCGCTCCTGCCGGCCGGGCTCCGGGGCCGCTCTGCAGGAACGAGCCCGTGCGCTGTCAGTGAGTGCGGGCCCGCCTGCCCGGCCCGTGCGCTCTGCAGGAACGAGCCCGTGCGCTCGGGTTTGAACGCACACCCCCGCCTGCGCCATTCACTGCATGCAGTATGCTCGGGGTTACGGATCCGTGGATGTCTGAGAAATTTGAATGGCATGTGCTCCAGTCAAATGGTTAGGAAATTCAGGAAGTATCCTTCTGTCGCGGCTAATGGGTTGGTGGGAAAAAAAGCTTGATATGTTACAAGCTTCCTGAAGGATACACTGTTACAGAGTATTTGGTAATGTTTAGAAGATTAGGTTCCTTACTGGAACTCTTGCTTGTTCTGGAAATTTTTAATTAAGTAAAACTTCATTGGAATAGTTTGGAGTATGCTGTCTATGAACTGGACTCAAAGAGAACACTGGTATGATACAGGGTTATTTAAAGAAGGTTCATTAGTACAGGGCAAGTGTAGTACTGGCCAAGTTCTTTGCTTGAGTAGTTCATCATAAGAGGCAATAAACACACTGTAAGAATAAAATACCTGAAAGATGTTCATGTTTTGATAATTCTTGATGTGAGGAATAATCTGTAATAGTCTGCAAAAACTTGCCTGTCTGATTTTTCCATTTGTGCAGACATATATGTGTCAAGAGTTATCATTTGGTTTACTTCCTCTCTTGTTTATCATGGCTTTTTTCCACATGTGTGATAAAAGCTGTAGTTCTCTGTATAATAAGTGCCATAATAAAATTATGGTCTTCTAGATATTTAGCAGTAAGTGCCCTCCTGGAATAGGCTTTGTTTAAGATTGTGGTAAATCTGTGCAATTTGCAGTTTATCAAGTTTTGAACATGATTTTTCAGAAGTCTTCTCCCCAAATATATTTGAAATTCCTCCAGGCTGGGATACATTTTTGTGCGGAGAATGTCCATCGACTTATCTCATTATTGGACATTATTTAAGCTTTATCACAATAGATTTGAGATTGTCTTTTATTTGAACCGTGGATTCTCTCCTTGCTGTGTGTTTATACATGTAGCTTAGCAGGGTGCCAGTGTTGTGATAAGTACTTTTAAACTTGTATTAACATTTGTTGCAACTTTGTATTTTTCATAACCCTTTTGGTACAATCACCTAATGAACTGTAATGCAACGAGGTTGCATGACTGCAGGCATGAGGGTCTTGCAAATGGAAAAAGATTTTTTTAGCAGATGAGAAACTTCCTGAGAATTGAAAACATGACAGTAAGACTGCAGGGAAAACCATTGTAGAATCTGGCACACAGGTGTGCACCCCAAAAATCTCTTGGTTTGATTTTGCAAATTTGTTTAAGCAGATTTGTTTTGCATTATTTTTAAGGTCTTGTGTGTGTCATAAGTGATATAATTATAATTAATCTTATCTGACTTTCAGAAACCTTTTGTTGGGCTGAGCATGTTTAATTCTGGAAGCCTGTGTTAGATTTCAGAAGTTTGTCTTAACAGAACTATTCTATTTTTTTTCCCATTTGAATTTTGATAAAAGTGATCAATCTTCTGAAGGATTTTTAATTTCAAGTTAGGTGACTTTGTCAATGGTAAAATAGTGTAAATTCTTTCCTTGTAATTTCTTGCTGTCTCTACAGCTGTATTTTCCCTAAATATGGAAATTTTTTTTTTTTTTTGTTTCTCGTTCAGCCTGTAGCTCTTGTCTTTTGTTGCTGTGCTATTTACTGTAAACTTACCAGGGTGTTGTGGTAAACTCACAGCAGCAGGGCTGTATTAAAGTCCTGGTGTGTGTCAGGGGAATAAATAAAGATTAAAAGAGTGAATATCTAGAAGCAGAAGCCTTGTGATGACATGATGCCATTTTTGTTCAAGCTAAACAGCCATGAAGTGTCTACATTTTTTTTTTTTATCTTAAACTTCTTACCCTGGAGAATAAAGACAATATTCTTTTGGCTGAAGAATACTGACATTGTTTGATATTAAATTACTGTTGAGAAGAGGTTTTGGTTTTTTATGGTAAAACTTTCTTTTAAGACATTATAATAATGTAGTGGGAAAATGAGCTCCTATGAAAAAGGGAATGAGCTACACCTGTGAGTTGCTTTGCACAGCATTAGTTTATGTAAACTGTTTAAAATTCATCCCTTTATTTCATTAGGAGTACAGCCTACAAAAATGCAAATTCGAGATTGTAAAACATTGGTATAGAAACTGCATTCTCCCTTTTGAATTTGCAATTAATTTTCAGTCTTATCGCAGTTGGAGAATGGCCCCTTATCCTCTCCCCAGTTGCCAAGTGACTCCAAGGTGTGACATCCTGCCTATAAAATCATAAACAGTTCACAGTTCAAAGTACTTAATAAAATACTAAAGCTCAGTTACGGAATAGGGAAGTGGCTGCAAATCAAAGCTATCGCAGGGTAACCTTAGGCAGCTGCATTAGCACGTTTGAAGGCAGTGAATGATAAAAGTCAAGGCAGGCTGAGTGAGCTGTGTCAGGCTCTTCGAGGGGCTGAAGGAGGCAGGAGGTGTTGGGATGCTGAATGGACAGCTGGAAGGAGGAAGCCATGGCTGGTGCCTCCTTAGAGCTTGGAAGGATTTGCGTGTCTCGAACTCCCCTGGCCAAAGGCTGCCCGTGCTCCAGGAGAAGGACTGAGTGCAGACACTTCCTGCAGCTGCTTTAACCCCCTAATCACCTGTGTTGTCCTGTGGGTCAGGAGGGAGTGCTCAAGAACTCCCACAGTCGTTTGCAAAAACAGTTCAAGACCATGAAAAACACCCTCTGTTTATTACTGCTCTTGTTATTACAGTGAGTTCAGAAACCTTCTTAACCAAGTGGTTTGTTGCTGCAGCTCTGCCACCCTATTTTTCTTGCTGCTTAAAATAAGCAAAAATTCTGCTGCTTCCCACCTCCATGCCCTTACTAGTGTGAGCAGAGGAGGAGCCTACAGAAAGTTCAGCATGCAGCAGGTAAAGGTGGGCTTTTTCTCCTTCCAGAATTCAGAGGAGAAAATAAGCTGCTGCATATCCGCTTAGCAATTGGAAAAAATCAGAAGGGATTAATTTTCCAATTCAGCCTATATGAGAATTCAAAGGCTGTGGATTTCATAGCATTTTTTTGAGCTTAGTGTAACTTAGGAGTTTAAAAGCTGTTTTTTATGTAGTCATTCTGGCAGCTTATTGGCAGAAGGGTTTTGTGTGTGTAGTTATTAGTGAGTGAGGCAGGATGAGTCACAAGGTAAGGACGTGCAATTTCTAACATCTGATGTAATTTCAGCAGGTGAATTTTATATTAGTAGCAAACAAAAGCAGCTCAGAGCCCTTTTTATAATGATTCTACATCTTGAGTCCTCATTTACAATAGATCTGTTTGAATATTTGCATGTAATTCTATGGAGAGTTCAAACAATTGCAAAAGACAGTTACAGAAAACACTGATGATGTTTATGGCAGCCTGAATTAAATTATGTGAGATAATCACAATCAGTAGATTAGTACAATCATTTACTCCCTTAAGGGCTTGCAAGAGCAAAACTAATTTTTTTTTTTCCCCGAACTTTCCAGAGTGTTTTTGACATGGTGCAACTCTGGAAACCACTCAAAATATATGGACTTGTTGTCAAAGATGAAATTTATATTTTTCCTTTGTTTATATCTGTTTTCTTCTGAGTATTGAATGCCTCAGTGTGTGTTGGGTTATTTTTTTAATCTGTGATGAGGTCTGGAACTTTTTGTATTTTACTGCTTTGTCACTCAGTGCTTAATTAGGTTGTGGACCTCATACCCAGTGGTCGTTGTAAGAGTCAGTGTAGAAGTGTAAAAACCTTTTTATTGCTGAATGCTGGGAGTTCTGATGGTAAAATATTGCTCAGTACTTACTCTGTTCTTTTGTTCTTCCCCCAAACATTTGTTACTGGCCACTTCCAAAGCTACAGAATAGAGAATTGTCAGTCTTGGTCTGATCACTGTGCCCATGCCCAGCTACTGATTCTTTCAGCCACCTACCACTTGCTGTAATGTGAGTTAAATCTCAAAATATTTTGTTAAAAATAGTCTTTGAACATATGGCAACTCTCAAGTTATTTTTTTTTTTTCCTTTCTTGATCAGTCCTCCGGATGAAAATAGTGTAAAATCCCCATGTAAATGAGTCCCACTACCTTCTGTGATTAAATTTGCTTTTGTGTCTGCATCTGCCTGAGTGAATGCATTTGCCTGTGGAATTTTTTCTTTAAACAACCCCTGTCCCTCCCACTGTCCCCCCAGCCTTAGCAGCAGCCTGCAGGGGTAACCACCAGAGTCTTTGGTGCTGGCTTGCTGTTGAATTTGTGGTGGGTGTGCAGGGGCAGGGAGAGGGGCTCTGTAGTGATTATTGGAGTATCTCAGGGTGCCCAGCTGACATGATGGCACTTAGCAGTGCTGTTACCTTCTACCCTCACACTGGGGTATACTTTTTTTTCAAATATAGGTAATTCAGGCTCTGCCAGATGACACCTTCCACATTCTCTGGAAGCTTCAAATGGCATCTAATCCTTAAAAGGATAAATCCTCCTGGCCGGGTGTCTGGTGTCAGTGTCACACGCTACTGTCAGGCCTCTTGGGTTAAAGTTTATCAAAGAGGCTTCTTCAAAGCCAGATCAATCTTTGGGAAATACTTTGAGCTTGTCATCAGTTCAGGGCAAATAAGTTCCATGATTTTTAAACTCTTCCATCCTGGCAATGTCTGTGGTTACCTGATTTCCGCAGTGAGATCAGGATTTTTGTCCTGTTCTGTGCAGCTGAAGGATAATTGCTGCACATCAGCCTGTCTTAGCTGCCTGCTGCAGGGTAGTTTCACTCTTTTGTCTACATAAAGGGAATTTCTCCGATTAGTTAAGATTAAAAACTGGTTTAAAGGTACAAGAAATAGGAAAAAATAGATTTACAAGGGTACTTGGGTTAGGTGTTACCTGTTTGGAAAACTACTGTTGTAAAAGTCTGCTGGGGAAATGACAGAGAACAATGCCATTTTATTTCTCATCTAAGGCAGTCTCAAAGGATACTTTCTTGTCTGTCTAGATCCAAATGTTGAGTTTTTAACCTCTTCTAGGATTTATCAGATTGTAGAGGCAATAGTAAGACAAACGGGTTTTGCTCTTTTCTTAAATGTTGCTATCTTTTTCCTAAAAGATGGTGGACCCTACTCTAGCAGAAATGGGGAAGAATCTGAACGAAGCAATGAAGATGCTGGAGGACAATCAGAGGTGTGTGCAAAAGATACAATAAAAAGCAACAGCTGTTTGTGCTAAGGGGAGGATTATTTGTGTCAACTGGCATTAGGCAGAAAACCCCCTCATTTTCCTGGTAGTTTGAGGTCACACTGTCATTCTGAAGCTTACACCTGTACAAATCATCTTTGTTTCTCAAATTCTGTGATTTTTAAAGTAAATGTTTACATATTTATGCATATTCTCTAATACCCAAAACAAGTCTGTTTTTCAGAGTTAGGATTTTTTTTTAATTACTGCAGTGCAAGTAATTTTTTTATTTCTGTATATATGAGATTCTTCTCTAAGCTTTCTGTTAAAGAACTGAAAACCCCAACAACTTGGGAGCTCTTTAATTCAGTCTGAACAAAATTTTTGTTTAGTCAATCTCATCTGGTTTATTCCTGAACCTGTTGTCGGTGAAATAGATACATGTCAGTATGTATTTCTGCCAAAGTCAGTTACATATTTGATGTTAACAAACACAAACTAAATACAGAGTTTATTCTGTGTCTTTAATTTAGGAAAGTAGAGGAGGAAAATGAAAAGAAATATGCACGGAAGGATATTCCTGGACCACTCCAAGGCAGGTAGGCAGCATCAATGTTTACATAATGCACTTTTCAAAATCTTAAATTACACATAGCATGTTTGTCTTCCAAGCAACTTGCATTAATGGGAAAGTTAACATTTTTCAGGCATCATAATAAACTTTATCCCATACTCACATAACGGAAAAAATTAGTACTATAATCATGTGAACTATTTTCATTCTCATGTAGAAAAGAGGAAAAAAAGATTACTTGTCCTTGGTGACTGAAATTTTGAACTCTTGGAATCCAATGAAGTAGTGGTGCCTACAGCTGTGATTGAGACTCAAACATAAACTTCTATTGAATTAAAGTACCCAGAGTGAAAAAAATAACTGAGACTGATAAGGTAGAAAACAGTAAAAAACCAAGAAAACCACTCACCAAACCCCAGAAACTTCCCACCTTTTCAGCAGAGCTGTCTTTAGATATTAAACAGAGCTCGTGTGCATAAGGCAGGAAAGACCATTGTACCTGAAAATGAAGATTTAAATTGGTTGTGTCCTCTGTGGGACATGATGCTGCAGGAGCTCAGACTGGTACTTCAGAAAATATTGCAGAAGCTATTTAAGTATCCCCTGTGCAGAAACGAAATCTGGTTTTGAGTGGAGACACTGAATTATGTTTTCTATGAATGAAAAGCAATTTCAACTGTCAATGTAAATTCCTATATTACTGTAAATTTTAGTTGGAGTTATAAAAGTTGAGATGTTGTGGTTCTTTTCCAGTTTTACCATGTCATGTGAAAAGTTTAATGCAGCTTGTGTCTGCCAGAAAGATTTGTAGGGAATTGTTTAAGAGATGAGCTGAGGCTGGTTCATGTGAAGTGAAATGTGGATCCTTAGCTGCTGCCTTGGCTGGCTGTGTAGCAATAAGAATTCAATGTTTGCAAGTCAGGCTTTTCAGACTGAATTTACAGGTATGAGTAGATTTGTTTTTCTGAGTCTCCTCCTATAAGCAAGTAGGGTTTTGAATTGTTTCAGCATCCTCATCTTTGTGATCAGTTTTTCTGAGACCAAGGGACCATTTCTGTCGCTGTACTCAGCATTCAGTAAAAGTGAGGGGTTCCAGATGGCCTCTTTAGATGCTGGTATTTACCTGTTTGTGTCTCTTTAATGTGGTGTTGTTTCCCCTCCCAGTGGCCAGGATATGGTGAGCATACTTCAGTTAGTTCAGAACCTAATGCATGGAGAGGAGGAAGAGGAAACTTCACAGTCCTACAGGTGAGGCCAATATCAGTTATTGGATGTGGAAGGCACCTGGGTTGTTGTTGTTGTTGTTTTTTTTTTTTTTTTTTTTTTTTTTTTTTTTTAAATTCTGATCATAATAGCACTTACCCACTTAATTTTAAGTTCTATATGTGTTTCAGTATATATAATTTCTCTATATATTTCATATACTTATATACATAAGTATATATATTATGTATTTTAAAGTGTAAAATATTGTGCAGCCAGATACATTTTTAAAGGCACCTTACATTGTACAGTGAAGCAGAATAATGTATGAGGCTTGGCTTTCTTAAAATTACAAAGCTTCCATTACTAATTACTAAATTGAGTTATACAAGGGAATTGTTTCTCATGTGTTAGCTCATTTTTTTCTGCTTTCCAAAAGTTGTTTTAAGTCAGAAAGTCTTAAAGCTTTGAATACTAATAGATTTTTATCATGTATTTCTGTAGATTTTAAACTGAAAGGAAATAAAATTTGTTTCCAAACAAGTAAAATGGAAATAGTACTGAATGATCTGCAGAGGATTATTGAAAGCTAACATTCAAATAACATAGTCAAGAGTTAAAAAAACCCCCAGAAATAAACCCCCAAAATCAGTAAACAAAAAAACCCCAACAAACAAAGAAATGCTGTGCCTTTAAAAATAATAATGTAAGAGTCCTGAGTTTTCTGTGCACAGGAGAGAAGGGTATTAATGCACTTTCAAGTCGCAGTGCAGCTCAGGTGCTTCGTTCCAGCTCCTGTTGGCTGGTTCAAAAGCAGGAGCTGTTCCTGTGGGCAGCTGGGCCAAGTGGACAGCTCTGTGTGCCCTGGCAGCTCAGAGTGTCAGACAGGGGGTGGCTGTGATATACTGCACTTCTCTCTGCTAAATCTTTAAATTGCAAGTAACCAATTCTGCCAGTCTACATTAAGAATCCACAAACCCCATATTACTGTAATGCCCATCACTTGGATGTGGTTGGCACTTCCTCTGTTCTGGCTTGCAGACTTCAGAACGTTGGTGAACAGGGTCACATGGCTCTACTGGGACATAGTTTGGCTGCTTATATATCCGTGCTGGACAGGGAAAGACTGAGGAAGCTTACAACAAGGATCCTCTCTGACACTACTCTCTGGCTCTGCAGGCTTTTCAGGTGAGTCCCTGGCAATAACTTGGGTGACAAGGTAGTGATAATGTTTAAAAATGGATGTGACTCGACTGAGGAGGTCAGCAAAAGAAACCACTGTGCCACAAACTTAGAAATCCTTGGAAGGTCTGAAGTACAACCTTCATCTAGCCTAAAGAATATCAGGTTGCAATATCTTTAAAATTAGCAGTCCAGAGTTTAAATCTATGCTAAAACCAGAATGATGCCTTTTCTGTGTTTCCTTCCACACTCCACTTTTAGTAAGCAAGGTGTTGAACTCTCTAAAGGCAGTCTTAAAGAACCAGATGTTTCTTTCTTACTCTGAGTCTAAATGAAAATATGTACTGGACTTCTCTCATTGTTAATCTCAGCCTGTCTCGTAAAAATTTTCTTTTAATCTACTTCAACCTGAGAAAATAGAAGGTTTTTATTATCTTCTCTGTCCTGTGGCGAGCCTTCTTGTTGGCCAGTGTTATTTTAGTCCCTAAACTGACTGTTGCCTTTGTTGCTCCTATTTACTTGGCTTTTCTTGCAGGTATGAAAATGGATCAGCCTATTATCACGAAGACGATCGCGAGGGTCTCCTAAAAATCTGCCGCCTTGTAATTCATAGCCGCTATGAGGATTACACCCTCGAGGGCTTTAATGTGCTCTACACTAAGCAGCCTGTCATATACATCAGCTCTGCAGCCAGAACAGGCCTGGGCCAAGCCCTCTGCAATCAGGTAAACTCAGTCAGGGGGGGTTAGCTGCAATTAGAACCTACCTGGCTTCATATTGCCTGCATAGCTTTCAGCATTTTGACAACTTATTTTTCTTCATGGTGGAAATAACAGCAAAAGAAGCTGAGTGCATACTGGGCATAACCTCAGCTGTAGTGGAACATACATTTAAAATAAAGCCATTTGTCTGGGAAAAATACTTTGAGCTTTTATTTACAGCCTGTGTTTTGGAGCAGTGATATAGTGGGAGGAAGAGAAATTCTCTGAATATTTCCAGTGAAAGGATCCTGTGTGCTAACTTCTTAAAACATGAGTGAGTGTTTCTAGGTTGCATTGTGCTTTACATAAGCTGTTGGTCACGTGAGGTAGACCTGAACCCAAGCGTACATAATTTGTCCTTTGCATTTTCCTTATTAATTTGATTATAAGTTTTAGCAGAAAACTTACTTTATAATGTAATATTAAGGTTTCTATTGTCACACTGTTTTTTGTATCACTCTGTGAACACATGAAAAGAATATTTCAGCTGAAATTCCAACATTTCTATTGCAGTTAGGGTTGCCCCTTTCCTGCATGTGCCGTGTGCCTTGTAACACTATGTTTGGGTCTCAGCACCAAATGGTAAGTTTGTCTTCCCTAAGAGCTCTTTCTGGGCTTTGGTTGGTTGGGTTTTAAGCCTCATTAAATGAATATCAAGTATGCTGTTAGGAAAAGCTGTTAATACATTTACTTTTTCAACCTCTAAGTCTTCTGTGTTAAAGCTGTGTGAATCATAGATGGAAGTTTTCTAAAAACAGTTTGTATCTTGGTCTTGTCATTTGCAAAATATTTTAATGGCTTTTAAGTGCTCTTTAGTGCAAAATTTCAAGAATAGGAGTAGTTGGAGTACTTTCACAAACATGTGAATTTGTGGTTTATTTTTTACAAATGCTTTATTTGGCCTTCAGATTATTTTGCCTTTGAGAAGAAAGTGCAAGCCAAAAATAAAGACATTGAGAACTTCAGAATGCTGTTCATTTTCAATCTTAATATATTTTCCCAGTTCAGCAGAAACAATTCAGTGTTTGACAAGCATTGTTTTCTTACTGATACCAGGATGTTGCTTTGTTGGACAGACTGATTAAAGATGATGTTGAGTGTGGAAAACTGCCTTTGTTGCTTGTGGCCAATGCTGGTAAGTGCTGTGGACAGACAATCACAAAACACCCCATGCTATTTCATGAAAACGTATGCAATAATAAAAAAAAAATATTTTCCTAAACAACTCAGTGGTTGTGTATCAAGGAATATCAGGAAATATCTTAATGACCACACAATAATTATCTGTCCAAAGGGGATTTTATTTAACTGATTTAATTTGAATTGTGCTGTTACACTTCTGCATATATCAGTTGCTATATTAATATGACTGTTACTTACTTTAGTGAGTGCAGATCTCTTATTAAAAATCAGTTTTACATTAACACTTCAGAATTTTTTGATGTATGTGCCATCAACTTTAGCTTGAAAAATTTTATTTTTCTTCTAGTTAATTAAACCCATGCTCAAAGTGTGCTTTAAGCATGAGTGAGGGAGGTGACTGCTCCTCCCTTGGGACTGGGCAGGTGATCTGAGATGTTAGTCTGTGGGAGGGGCTCGTTTGGCAGAGCCGCGGTGTCACTGCCTTCCCCTGTTCACACAGGCACTCCCGGCGCGGGGCACACGGACAAGCTGGGCCGCCTGAAGGAGCTCTGTGAGCAGCACAAGATGTGGCTCCACGTGGAGGGGTATGCACCGACTGCTCTGGCACTGCCTTCGGGAAAAAGCCACACTGAGAGACACCAGCTCGTTTGGCAGCTCACAGAGAGCTGTAGGGCCAACTTCAGTTTTGTCATAGGAAGCATTTTGTATGGTCATAATTTTGGTATTGTGAGATAGAAATTGATTTACAGACACAGGAAGAATTAACTGGGGAGGTAATTTCAGCACAGATTAGTGATCACTTTTATTCAGATGACGATCTTTTCTGCCCTTGAAGAGCTTTTGAAATATGAATGAAAATACCTTCTAGGCCAGGGAGGCCTAAAAAGACCTTCTAAGTTAGGGAGGACATTATACAGTGGTTATTGAGAATGAAATGGCAGGCACTTCAGTGAAGGCTTCAGAAAGAGCAGTGTGCAGCAGAACTGGGAGGGGGCTTAAACCAAGAGAAAAAGGAATTCCAAGAACTCGGACAATGTCAGTGAAGACTCCAGTGCTCTAAAATTATATTTTTTGAAGCTGAAATAAAGACTTTCTCCTGGTATTTTGTAGAATAATTGTATTTGCATACTGTTTATTTCTGATTCCAAATGGACACTAAGTTATGGATACAGCCTTGGGTGATGATTTCACCAAAGGTTGGACTGAAAATTTTTAGAACAAAGTAGATTTTTATTTTTGAGTTTTCAATCTTGGAATGCCAAGTAGCAACATCTCCTGCATTGTTAATGAAAAATATATGAACCAAAACTACCTCCCTTTAGACATCAATATGAAATATTTAAACTGCAGATTAAAATGCTGTCTCTTAATGCATATTTAATATATGCTCACTTTTCACTTTTTTTATTTCCCCAGTGTGAATCTGGCAACTTTGGCTTTGGGTTATGTCTCCTCTTCTGTACTGGTATGTTTCACTATATCTAGGAACTTTAAAATGTGCTTGTGTAAAGTTAATCAAAATACATATGGCTTATATTGTGCTTATTGTGATAAACTTCAGGCTGCTACAAAATGTGACAGCATGACCCTGACGCTGGGTTCCTGGCTGGGGCTGCCAGCAGTGCCTGCAGTGACGCTCTACAGACACGAGGACCCGTCCTTGGTATGTGCACATCCTCACTCCCCCTCCTCCAGACACTGGGATTTGGATTCTGATCACAGTGTGCTGCCATGCTCTTCATAAGCATCCAAATGATCACTTCCAAAGCTGGAGAAAGTGGCAGCATTGACGAGAGGCTAACAGGGGTTGGTTTGTTTTCCTCCTCAGTCCTTGGCAGCGGGGCTGACGTCGAGCCAGCCCGTGGAGAAGCTCCGTGCCCTGCCCCTGTGGCTCTCCCTGCAGTACCTGGGCCATGATGGCATTGTGGAGAGGATAAAACATGCCTCACAACTGGTGAGCAACAGCTCAGCAGGGATTTATGACAGCTCTTGACAGGTCTTTCTGGTTATTATGTGTTGCAGAAGACTCATCTAAAATACTGTAATTGTTGACAGTGTAACATTGGGTCATATTGTTACACCCATGATAAAAGCACAGGAAAATGTTCGAGGGAGGGATGTGCTTTTACTAGCAGATTGTAGGTATAATTTTGTAAGTGAGAAAGTCTTTTTTCTTCCTAGACAGTGAAGTAACAATAATTTGCTTGTTTGTCACTTCTCTTAACTATTTTTGCTTGAAAGCTCTTCAGAGAGACTTTATTTTCTACTTGGCATCATCTTAATTTAAGTAATAATGAATTACTTGTAGTAAAAAGGACTCCAGAACATTTCTTGAGGTACAAGTGAACTATGTTTGGAGTCCTTACTTTAGTAGAAGTTAAGGTCCAGTGTAATGTGTTAGTTACAAAATGCAGTGCTTATATGCAAAATGTTATTTCTTAGAGGACACACTTCATAGTCAGTGTTTTACTAAACCCAGAAAATTCTTTTCTATTACATTCCAAATTGACGAATTAAAACAGGATGAGCCTCACATATTGGAGGGATTTGCTCAAAAATTGTGACTGATTAATGTTTTTCAGAATAACTTTCAACTTCTAAAACTGTATTTCTCTCCTCCATTTGTTCTCCTCCTGCTTTGGTCTTCTAGAGTCAAAGGCTGCTGGAAAACTTGAAAAACCTGGATTTCATTAAAACTTCGGTACAGTCTGCTTTTAATACTTTGGTTGTGTATCTTAATTTCTGTCTGTTATAAGAATAACTGACTAGAATAAATTATTTAAAAATATTACGTTCATCATAGCCATTGTTTTGAAGATGCTTGGGATCTTTCTAATTAAATTCTGGTGTTCAGGGAAATCTCTCTCATGGCTTGGCTGCGTGTGACCCCTGGATCGTGTTTGTTCCATTGCTCTGTGTTGGTGCATCCAGGGCAGTGCACAAGAGCATCCCAAAGTTGTGTTCAGAGCTTGATTTAATTCCATTCTGAACATGGGTCTGCTCAGTAATACATCTATGAAACCAGTTTCCCTAAGTGGCTCTAATATATTCTGGCTGCATCTTACCCTGCTGTTGAGATCATATTGTGAACCCTGTGAAATTGTACACAAAAATTATCCCAGCTGAGCTTTTCACACCAGGAATAGGTTTAGAAATCACAGCTAATGTATTCGTTCCAAATTCGGTTTCTGTGAGCTGTCCTGTCCAACAGGGTTTGGTGATTTTACTCCCTGACCTTCACCTCTAAATTTTAGTTGATATTTGATGAATCCTGCATTTTTAGGATTGTGAAATGTAGCCTCAGATTGTCTCCAGAAGTAGCACAGTCCACTTCTCCAAAGCAGGAGCAATTATAATTGCTTTACTTTTCCTGCTGGAACTTTCTTATGTTTCCCAATGATTCTGGGGTGATTTCCAAGAGAGCTCAAGCTTTGCTCAGCAGTGTAAAGAATTGTACATGATGTTAAGTCTTTAAAAAAATGGGGAAATTTTTTTTTTCTTACAAGGTTGAAGATGAACTGAGTTCCCAGTGGTGGTTTTCAAGTTTTTCCAGGAATATTCCAATAGAGGTATGTGATTTATTTAAAACCAAACAACGAAAAACCCCACTCTCTGTACAGTATTTTAAATGACTAATTCACCAAATGAATTTGAGGTAAATGTGATGTAGTGCAGTTCTCTTGTGTAATGTACTTTTAAAAAGGTTATGAATGCTGGTCATAGTCTGTGACAAATCATACACATAATAGCTTCTTTTTTTAGACTGCAGTGTTTTAAATTTTCATAACAAGTAATCTTCTGCCTTCTTGAATGAGAAGATTTGCATATAATTTTGATCTTGAGAGCAGCTGATGGAAGTCTCTTACAAGCTGCAGGCTGGGTATGAGTGTACTGGTGGGGAAAGATTTGGGTTTGTTCAGGTTTTTGGTTCCTTTCAAACATTTCATAGCTCATGGCAAGCACTATGTTGTTGTGGTTTACTGATTACAGTTCCTGTTGCAATAATTTTAAAAGCAGCAGAACACATTGGGAACAGCTCTGGAAATGCTGTCACAGGTATTAAATATTGCAGCCTCCTGTGACAGGATTTTGCTTTGTGAAAACACTGGTTGCATTTCCATTGGGACATTTTAATCTCAAAACTCTGAAGTGTTTTACTAGGGTTTGTTTTTTGTTTTGTTTTAACAATTACATTCAGCTCTGTTTTACTTGTAGTATTTATTGTGTTAAGGTATTTTTGCAAAAACATCAATGTTCATCTGCTCCAGGCCCAGTACACAGTGAAGATGTGTTACATTAGCTAGGAAACGGAATTGTCTTTTATCTAAATTTTAGGTTACCTTTTATTTAATTAAGTAAATAAAAATCCACTTCTGTAATTCTTGTGTCTTTGGATTCAGATCAGACCTCACATGCTGCACAGGCCTCAACTATTCAGCACCCCATCATAAGCAATGAAGGGCACATTTATGACACCTTCAATCAGTGGGTAAGACTGGATGCTTTTTTCTTTTGGGAAGGGGAGTGACAGTGGAGTGGCTCAAGGGGTCATCAGGAGCAATAAACCCTTTATTAGAGTATTTTGAAAGATGTCTCCATCTAATATCCTTTGCAAAACTCGTGGCTGTTTAAAAGATTCATTTGCTCTGAAGCAAAGTTGCTTTCATATTCCTCATCATTTTACACATAATTACTATTGAAATCATTCCTGAATCTTAAGCTGTTGGTTTTTCCCTTGGTCTTGTGGGAATGTGTAAACTTCAGAATCCTTTTAAATCAGCCAAATGCTCTATTGCCAGTGTTTATGTATCCTTGAACAGACGGCTGCCTTTTCCAGCTCTCGAGTTAATTCTAGAAGCCTGTGCTGACAGAGCTGAGCACATGGCTGGTTTGGATCCCTTGTGCAGTAATCATGGCATGCCTAATGGCAGTGACAATTTTGCATAAAATTCTGACTTGTAACACTTGCAGTTTATCCCAAATTGTCATGATTTTAAGGTTTTGTCGAACTCAGTCGCCTGCAGGGTGAGGTATTTTGGAGCAAGGAGCGATTTGCAGACAAAGCTGTGTCAGTGTTGCTCCCTGAGCCGAGGCAGGGCCTGAGCAGGCGTGCTCAGTGCAGCCCCCTAACCGTGCCTTGTCCCTGCAGCTGGGCGAGCAGCTGGCACAGCTGGTCCCTGCCAGCGGTGTCGACGTGGTGGAGCTGGAGGACGAGGGCACGTGTGTGCGCTTCAGCCCGCTGCTGACCTCTGCAGGTACCGGGCTGCGCCGGCCCCGAGCGCCGCGCTGCCACCCGCGTGTGCTCGGCAGGCTCCTCGGGGTGTCCTCCTGCGGGAGGATTTTCTTATAAACAAACCAAAACACCTCAGCTCTGTTGCTGCACTGGGTGCGTGAATGGGAGCCCAGCTGTTGGTCAGGTTGCCTCACTGCCTCTGCAGACAGAGACTTCCTGGTTACCTTTTAAACTCATTAGGAAAGCAGTTCAATTCCTTCTCTAGCTGCTCAACACCAGATGCCTGACCTTTCTACACAGGTGTTTCAACACTGCAATGGTGCTTGTGTTCAAAACACAGCTACTTAGCTAAAATAATTATTTACTAAGCCTCCAGGGTTTTCTATAATTACTGGTGGAGGGGGGATATTAAAAAAAGTCTGTGTTTTGGAAAGTGTCATGTACTCTTAGAGTCTGCAGAGGCACGGAGCATTGTGCAGGGCTCAGATGCACAGTGTCTCCTGTTGGCTTGTGTAGGGTGAGGGGCTTAGGCTGTAGAACAGCTGACACTCATGAGAGAAGTCCTAGTGTCACAGAACAGCACATTTGAGAATTAAATTACTTGGTGATGCTGCAATGTTTTAAACCAGCATGGAAGCTAATTTGTTTCCAGTTGGGCTATGGGATGAGGATGTTTATGGGGATTTTTTGATGCTAGCTACTGATGTAATATAAGAGGATATTGTAACTTATTAGTTTGAAACATGAGAAAATCCCTTCTTGGATTAGAATTTTATGAAGTTCTTACTTCCTTTCATTTTGATGTATCAATGAATAGATAACTGAACCAAAAACCTGCTTACATAGACCAAGCTATTCAATACTATATGTAAATTATATTTGTGATTGCAGAGCAGTTCCTTTACAAATCCTTCAGACATCTGTGTCACGTCCATTACACTTACCACACTCTAACACTTCTGCTCTGCAGTTTTAGGAACTGAAATACAAGACATTGATCAGTTGGTAGACTGCTTAAAAATGAAAATACCAGTGTTGACAAGCACACTGCAGCTGAGAGAGGAGTTTGAGCAAGAAGTGAGAAGAACAGTTGGCCTCTTGTACATTGAAGATCTTGGCTGGCCAGGGTTAGGTGTCGTGAGGTAAATTATTTTCTTCATGCTGTATTTGCAAACACTGTGCTTGAGCAGGCAGGACCACGTGGTCTCTTCAGTGGTGATTTGGATGTTTTGTTTGCTGATTGTTATCTGGCTTTACACCCAGTTTAAGCTTTTGAGTGTTTTTTAGGAAATTGCCTTTATAAAGTCATGTTCTTTGATTATTTCTTAAAGAAAAGCTGAAAGCTGCTTTGGACACCAGTTGTAACATTGGAGGCAGTGTGTGGCTGCAGGATATGTAATGAGCAAGTGCATCCCACTGTCTTAAGCCAAGCATAACTTCTGTTTTTATCTATAATGACACTCACTGATATGCTGAATAGACTTCAAAAAAGCCTCCAAGTGTCTGTTCTGATCCTTTGGTGCAGCCCTCTGGGAAGGTTTCTGTACAGTCAAAACAGTTGAGGTATAATCAGTATAGCAACCAGAAATCTATTGTGTTGAGTTTGCAGCAGCAAGCTCAGCCCACCCCCCAGTCCCTGATGACAAATGCCAATAAACTTGCTGGTAGGAGCTGTAATGTTCTGAGGTTTTTGTTTGTGAAATACAAGAATTTGTAGAAATGTGCTACATGTGTGGGTGCTTCCGTGTGTACTGTAAAATGAAATTACTAATGCTTGGCTTGGTTTGAAGGTACAACTATCACAGTGATGGGAAGAATGATGACAAACAAGAAAAAGAACTAGAAAAAATCAATACAGAACTTCTGAAAAAGCTAAATGAGCTGGAGTCGGATCTCACCTTTTCTTTGGGTAACTGCACTATTTAAAGAACTTGTGTTCAAGCTAGTAGTCATCCTCCTAGCTGTGCTAGAATGATTTGCTAGGTCATTATAATTCAGAATGAGTTGCTGCCGTATGATTATTGCAGAAGGAACTGTTCCTTCCTCCCCCATGCTTCACTTCAGGAATGCCCACCAGGTGAGCTGTTCTCAGAAATACTTGGATCAACTGATGTGTGGGTAACTAGACCAAGAAGGGTTTCCTTGCCAGAAAGAATAAAAGCTGCAGCGTTCCTGTGTGTAAACTGAGTCTTCTCAAGTAGTGCTGGATCTAGTGGGAAGCAGATCTCATGCCAAACCCACTGGCACTGATGGCTTCACTGCTCTCTGTGGCTCAATTAAAAGCTCTTAGCTGACTTTTGTGATAATTAGCAACACTTTCACACTTACACATTTACAGTTATAGCTGAAAGTATTAATTTGCTTGTTCAGAACTCTGATCTGTTTCTAATCAGCTGTCAAAAATTAAGTGCCCTGTGGTTGTGGAACCAAGTAATCTGAAAACAGCAGAAAGTTAAGGAGTTTAAAGCATATTCAGCACTGGTATTTATAACACAACTCCTTGACTGTATAAAATATCCACTGTTTTTCTTGCTCAGGTTATGTTTTCTGTCTTGGAAAACCCCCAGGGCTGAACTTTCTTGGCCTGCATAATTTGCACCCACACAGATCCTGCCCTTAGGTACTGGAGGGGGGGGTGTGCTGGCATTTCCAGATTCACAAGCACGAGTGCTGCAGCCCTTGCAGGATTGCAGGTTTGTTCAGCACAAACACCTGACTCTCCCTGTGCCCTCAGGTCCTGAATTTGGAGGCCAGAAGAACTGTGTCTACATTGGCATGGTCACAGAGGATCTGGATGTGTCAGAGTTGGTTGAAACTATTGCAGCAACAGGCAGAGAAATTGAAGAAAATTCAAGAGTATGTATTAATAACTCACAAAATATTGAAGAACCCTTTTTTCTCCCCTTTCCTATTGGTTTCAGGACATGGTTTTGTTCATTGTGAAAGTAAAAGTCATGCTTGCCCACAAGAGTTTTAATTACTGTGGAAGGAATAATCTGTGTCTACATATGGAGAATTACGGATTGTGATATTGTGAGGATGTCTGGATTTGTGTTCATGGTCCTGTGTGCAGTAGTTCAAATGAAAACCTTCAGTAGTACTGAAACAGCCTCATTTTATAATTCAGATTTTAAGCTGTCAAAACCCAAAAGTGAAGGTGTAGGTTGATTGTGAGTCGGTGTTTCTCTTTACTGCTGGATGTGGTGGGATTAAGATTCTTTATATACCAGCTTTAAGACAAGACTATGCTCTAAAATGTGTGAAAAACTTTAAATTGGTGTCTTAAACCCAGAACTTAAAAGTTTCCTATTGAAGTAATAAAGATGATAATGCAACTTCTATTTGTCAAAGCATTTACCTGAATGGAGTTCTCCAAATAGAATTTCTCTAAAATAGAATTCCTAAGTGACCTGCAATACATCTGTCCCTTCATTCTGCTAGTGTTGGGCATTTAATTTTCTCACCTCAAAAAATAAATAGAAGTTCAGAAATCCTTTGCCTATTTCTGCTCATGGGAATATGTTGGTTATGGCAATGTATTTTTTTCTAGCAGTGACTTGCTGCCCACTCTTGACTCCCTGTGCCCCTTGGAGGGTGACAGGAGGAATGTTTTGTCTATAGAACAGCTTCAGTTTTTAACTGTTGCAGTGGAGAGGTTGGAACTGAATGGGCCCCCTGGATCCTGGCAGCCCCAGGGAGGAATGGAGTAGTGGAAGAGTCAGAAGGGTGCAGTCCTTGGGACTAGCTGCAGTAAATCTGTGGTTCTGCACCCTGCAAAGCTGGGAAGCAGAACCCATTTGTGAATGTCCCTTGCTCCACTCAGCTGAGGAGGGTTGGTACAAGAAGGATTTTACAAAAAACCTGCACCAGTGCAGCCTGCCCTGAGCCACCACAGCTGAGGGTGACTGGGCCAGAAACGCAGTGGTTCCTCCTGGTACTCTGAATCCCACCCCACAGCCCTCCCTCCTGTAGTCAGGGAGCACAGGGGTCTTGAGCTGCCATGGGGTCAGATCCCAGCTGCCCTCTGCCTGAGGGGAAAGGAGCAGCTTCCTCTTTGTCCTTTTATTAGCTGACAGGAACACAAATTTTTGGCATTTTGGAGGCAGTGCAATGTTAAGACCAACCTTAATATATTGCAATTGGCATTTGTCTCACACAAAGATGTGGCTTCTTGGGTTTGTTCATTCCTTGCCCCTGCAGCTGTCCCAGTGAACTGCCTGCCCTTTGCAGGCAGTAAAGGAAAATAAAACACTGCTGGTGCTGGCTTGGGCTGCCACGGGGGTCAGTGGCAGTTGTTTATGAGAGCAGGAAAACATCAACCTGGAGGCTGACAAATAACTTGTTACTGTGAGGCTGATTTAAGTCCTGGGTGTTTCTAGGAACCAAAATGTACTCTATAAACATAAACATTCTTCCCAGACATTCATCTGAGGAACATTTATACGCTAAGCATGTTTTCAAAGAATTTGGGTCGCAGGCTCATTTCTAAGTGTAAAAAAAAAAGTACCATTCCTGTTTAAAATTACATTATTTCCTCTGGGTTTATGTGTTAAAAGGTCCTGCAGTCAGCATGGTACATTCTTTAATTTATAGTCATAATGAAATAGAGATTGTCACATACTGTCTTAAATTAGAAAAATATCTGACTACCCTGTCTCCATCCTGAAAACCTGAACAAAAATGACAGTTTCGAGTCCAAATAACACATATCCTTATTTCTGGGTTTTATTAGCTGTTGGAAAACATGACTGAAGTTGTTAGAAAAGGGATACAGGAAGCACAGCTGCAGCTTCAGAAAGCCAATGAAGAACGCCTGCTGGAAGAGGTGAGGCCTGAGCAGCAGCCGGTGTTCCCTGAGGTACCTGTGCCCCGGGGCTCCTCACACTGTGGCTGTGTTTGCAGGGGCTGCTGCGGCAGATCCCGGTCGTGGGCTCCGTGCTCAACTGGTTCTCTCCCTTCCAAGCCTCGCCCAAGGGAAGGACGTTCAATCTGACAGCAGGTAGGGCTGGGGCTCCTGCAGCACAGCTCCCTGCTGCAGGCAGCAGGAGTGACAGTGCACCCTCAGCATGTACAGGAACGTGCTTGGCACTCTTTCTGTAACACCCTCTAAGTATCCTCTACTCTCTCGTACAGTTACATTTTGTTCTTGCATGTTCAATCATGTTTAAAAAAGCCACGATAGACACTGGCATTTATTAATAGAGGAATCATTCCTGTGACCTCTGGTTGCATATCCTGGAGGAGCTTGGGGGGTTAAACATTTTTTTTTTAACCTGCAGGCTCTCTAGAATCCACAGAATCTATGTATGTATCAAAGGCCCAAGGAACAGGCAGCACTCCACCGCCAACTCCCACTTCCAGCCTTGCAAAGCAAAGACTTCCTGGTAAGTTTCTGTGTCCGAGTTTAATTCCTAAAACTTCCCTGACACAGGAAGACCCACATGATTTTCCATCTTTTGTAACATCTGGAACTAGAGCTCATCTTCTACCACCTTAAAAACCATAACACATGGCACGGAACACTGGCCCAAGCTGTTTTCTCCCCACATACTCTTTCTGAGACTACAGGAAATTGTCTCACTAAGTGGCAACTGCCCATGAAGTCTGGAAACTTCCTGTGGAATATTATGAGGTTACTGAGCTTTAAAATGAACAGGTAAACAAGCCAAAAGTTTTATTTGAAATAAAAGCATAATAACATGTAGTCACATACTTCAGCAGCTGCATTTCTCTTGCTACCAAACATTTTGTAGCCTAAGCCATTCTGAGGTGAAGACCTGTTAAATCTCTGGCACTCTCTGCACAGTTGTATCAGTAATTAATGCTGATTTGCTTGGCAGCAAACCCAGTTTTAACTCACCTTTTGGGCTGGTGCCTTCCAGCCTATGACTTTCAGTGCAGTTGTTTAACCTGGAATGATTTCAGTTTGTAAGCAGGCAGCTTGGTTTCAGCTCAGTTTTCTGTCTCTGTGTACACAGGATCCAGTAACAGGTGCTATTACTTTGCAGACCTGTCTGGATCTGTGTTCAGGGTCCAAAGTGGCATGCAAACAAAACCTACTTTTCTACTGTTAACAAAATTCCAGTACTTCCTTTGGAAACTGAACACTGTTTGTATTTGCTGCCTTCATGGGTCCTGAATGCGTCAAACACTTACAGGTCAGAAGGCTTTCAAAAGGTCTCTGAGAAGCTCTGATGGGTTCAGTGAGACCAGTTCCATCAGCCACTGTGATGACCTGGACAAGCTGGATCAGAGACCCCCAAATCTCTCCCCTGGCCAAGAGCAAGGACCTTTGGAGATGGAAAGAGCAGAGGAGCAGAAGGAGGTGGCACAGGCAAAGACAGACACTGAGGACATTGACAGTGACAAATCACCACCAGACTGCACCGAGGCAGAGGACCAAGCAAGTCAAAGATAAAATCCAGAGTGTGGATTTCAGACTGTGCTGAGGAGGCCCCTGCCCAGGGAGGCAGGGTGGTAATGATGCATTGAAAATGTGAACAGTGCCACACACAGTACAGTAGTAACTACTGTAACTTATTAACTGGGATTTTGCACAAACACACATTTCCTCCCCTGGGACAGAGATTTATTGTACACTTGTTACAGTTGCTTTAATCCTCTCCATGTCAGTGTCACCAAAGTTGTAGTGAAATTTATGAAGTGCTCATGACCATTTGTAAAAACACTTGGCAGTTACCCTTCCTGCAGGAATCCATGCATGACAGGTTGCTAACTAACCATCTGCCATGTACACGATGAAAAATACCATTGCACCCAAAATTATAAAAATATCTTATGTTACTATACTTTATAAAAAACAACTGCCAGTTGTTCACCTTTTTAGTATTTAGAATTCAGTTGAGGCTGTCATGCAAACCTCTCCTGCAGTCACCCTCGTTCTGTGCTGTTTTTCTCTCCCCTGCCCAGGCCCTGCCCAAGAGCTGTGGCTGGCAGGCAGTGAGGAGCACTTGGCCCTGGCCCTGTTCCTGCTCTGGTACCACTGCACCCCCAGCCATGGCCCTGGCTACAGTGGGACTGAGTTAGTGACTTTCCAGCCTTCTAGAAAGCAATAGTGCCTCTGCATGCCTGGCCAGCCTGCTCCTCCTGCCCTGGGCAGGAGCACAAGGCACCGTTACTTTCCTTTGCACGGCACTGACACCCAAATACTGAACGTGTTCTGCAGTGTAACTGGAGCTCTTTCTGTTGTGTATTTTTAAAGATAGCTGTAGTAAAGCTTGAAAAACCAATACATTTGTGATGGTTTTGACACTTATTTTTTGAATAAAAGTAACTTACCTATGGTGGGAATTGTACAGAGTCAAAAGAAATTATTTAGGTTATTTACATACAGCACAATTTCAGAGTGTCTGGGATTGCCTAATGCACAAGCAAAGCTTTGAATAAATCAAAAACCAATGTGTAAAAGTGTTTTCCCCCAAATCATCGTAGTCACATCCCTGCAACTCTTCAGAGCCTCTGGTGGAAAAGCCATCTTTGGCAACACTTGCTTTCCCCAAGTGCCCTGACAGTGATCCAAACCCTCCCCTCCCTCTAGAACTGGATACAAGTGCTGCAGTTTGCTCCATTTGGCTTTTTTTCCTCCCTCCCTTTCTCCCCCCCCACAGGAAACCCTTAATACCATAATTACAGTAGTGGTAGTGGGACTTACTTTGATAATCTGCAAATTCTGAGGGTTTTGAATTGTACTGGCACCTAACTGGAGTGTCAGTTTCTGAAGCCTGCAGTGCTAGGATGCCATGAACAAGGTTAATTTTGCTTGGGTAATTTTGGGGTAATTTATGTAAATCAGTGCAATTTTTTCTAAAGTGCAAAAGCAATTAAGTTGACTAGTCTTCCTCCTTGGTTTCTTTAGTGCAATGAAGTATGTTAATAACAGTAATTTGTTGGGGATAAAACTTATCCCCAAAAAGATTAATTTTTAATGTTTTTATATTTGGAAAGGTTAAATCAGTAGTTTTGTTGGAATGAGCTTCATTCTTTAAATATTTACATGAATGTTTCAATAAAGATTCTTCAAATTATTACTCTGTAATTAAATTACTGTTGAAGGACACTTCCCTACATTCCAGCAAGCTCTTTCTTTCCCTGTGTATGCAAAATCATTTAATGACATGCACACCAGTGCAGGGACTCACCTGTCAGTCTTCAGCATTGCCACCTCTCTACCTGTGCCCAAATGACCAACTTACAAATTACTGCACAGAACCTAAACAAAGCAAAATTCAAATAAACCCTGATTTCTACAGAAGTAATGCAGAAAAAGCAAGTTACTTCTATCAAAATATTTTATTTTGAAAAGCACAGCGACAATGGTATTTATGACCAGCAAAATGCTCTTTGCAGCAAGTTGCTCTTCTTGCAAGATTGTATTTCCCTAAAGCAGTTGTGGGGGTGGCTTCCAGGTTAGATTTTGTCAGAACAAACCTGTTCCCACAACCCTTCTTCATTTTTTTTGTAGATGCGCGGTTTCCTGTCAGGGAACAGGGACCGAGATGGAAAGGGATGTTCTTTCAGAAATGTTAACGTAGATCTAATGTGGGAAACAAAGTGGGGGGGCTCAGCCAGGGGCGACGTGGAAAGGTTCTGAAAAAGAAGATGGGAGCCAGAGCTGCTTGATGTTCAGGATACAATGTTCTCATTCTCCTGGCCTATCCCCACCCTGCCAGGGCCAGCACTTCTGACAGACTGTAACACCCCTCTCTCTACTGAGAGAAGGCAAAAAACCCCAAACCAGTCAGTTTCAGGTACCTGTAAAATCTGCGCATCATCTTGCTCCAACCAGAAATCCACGTGTGGGAAAGGCCCCCAGAAATAAGGGCCAATGCAGAGCTGCTCTGTCTTTGCATCGTAGATGTTGGTCAGCTGTAACAACACAGGGAGGCTGCAGAGGCAGCCAGGGCTCCCCCAGGCAAGGAGAGCTCCCCTGGGCGTGGGCAGCTCAGCCCTGCCTGCCTCCACCTGCACTGACAGCCCCCACACTCCACCAACACAGCCTGGAAAGGTAACAACAAACCCAGCACCCAGAGAGCACCAAAGGACATGTTCCTCAAACTCTGGGTGTTTCACTGCCCCTAACAGGTCTCCCCATTTTCTCTGTTTCTTTTACTCACTGGTGCTCCTGTTAAAACATGGGCTGAACGCAGATCCTCATCTGGCCCTTTTTCTGGGAAGGTTGCAGGGAAAATCTCTGCTGTTTTAACATTCACAGCTGGTAGGAAATAGAGATTAAATACAGTAAGAATTGATTGTTTCAAGGCACTTCTTTGGAATGACCGTGTCCCCATCACAACTGTGTTGCAGAACTGCAGAACCCATCACACACTTGTATTTCTCAGACCCCAAGCCTGCAACAGCACATTTCTACTTCATTCCCTTGGGCAGCATTTCAGTATTCCAGAGATGAGTGAACTAATTAGAAAAAACACTGAGTAATCCAAGAGAAGACTAAATTCTAAGCACAAATTTAGTGCGGTAGTTTGATTTTGATAAACTCTTAAGAGCAGTTAAAGGAAAAAAAAATCTGTTTGCATTTGTACATGGCCTCTTCCATGTATGTATGCATCCCCCAGCTGTGGCACCACAAGAAAAGCATTTTTGCCTAACACCTCTGACAGTAGTGTGCAACTTTTAGGGTGGGCTCTCCTCAGTCATTAAAAGCAGCCCATTTACTATTGGAATGTGAAAAGCAATCCAGTTACCAAAAGAAAATTTAATTCTAATTTAACTAACTCACCTATTCCATAAATGATTGGAAAGTGAATATCCTGTTCTTCTCTGTCATTTAGTTCTGTAATGAAGAAAAAGAAGTAAAACTTGTAGGGCTTTGGATTTTAGTCTGAGCAGCATTTAGTCAACTGTATGTTACTGGAGAGCAAGAGATCTAATGTTGCACAAGACTGAAAAAAAACAAGGAAGCCTGAAAGAAATATAGAAAAGAAGGCAGAGGTCAGTAAAACATGTGTGGGACTTGGAGCTGTCTGCTAACACAACAGCCAGCTCCAGCCAACTGCCCCTGCTCTGCATGGACAACTTACAGGGAAAAAACCACAGTGCAGAACCACCATGATGCAAAGAGTCAGCAACACATCTGACATGGAAAGAGGACGGAAATGTGATGTCAACAGGATAGAAAGAAAAGGAAATTACTCCTCCACGATGTCACACACTAGGAACTAACTGAAGTTTATGAATTGACTGGACCCTGCAGGGAGGCAGGTCCAGCAGCCCAGCAGAACAAAGGTCCCAAAGTGCCCTTCTCAGTTGTAAGATATCCACAGCTGCTCCCTGGGATAAATGTGCCAAAATAACCAACCATGATTACGAGTTGGTAAGGAGCAACCCCCCCCTGCACCAGCTCTCTGACATCACCACACACACAGAGCAGGAAAACTGAACATTACACATCAGTATGGAGAACTTGTGCTGTTCTCTCTCACAGGACAGAGAAAAAGCCACGTCTGAGAAGTCCCCTGTCCTTTTATTTCAGGAAAGGTACTTCAAAACCCAAGGGAACATTTTCTTACCTGTTACACAGAAAGTCACTAAATGAACATCCTCTGGCTGGAGGTCGAACGCTCCTGTGATGACAAGGACAGCAGAAATGTCAGTGGTGGCAGGGCACTGCTGTCTGGGGCAAGGGGCACACACCTAAATCCCTGCCCCAGGCAGGGCTCTGCACCTTTGCTCCAAACTAACAGGAATTTACAGAGAGGGCCATTTGTAACAGCAAAAATTTGCTAAGACAGTGCTCTGCCACTTACACTGACACTGGTTTAGCTCTGGCATCACACCAGCTCTGCTCTAGTCTGCTACACATTTAGCAGCTTATATTTAAATGTTTATTTCCTAAAATATTACATACATAGCGAACAAAGTCCTTCATTAACTGTAAATTAGTTCTGCCTTTCACCATCCCATACACCAGAAAAAAACCCTCTTATTTTTTTTGAAGTTCTGATAGCAATACAGCATTATTGATTCAAATTGTACCTTGATGCATGAAAATCAGAAGGTTAAAGAAAGTTAACCAAAATACTCTGTTCTGCACAGAACTCTCACATAACACACATCAGGTGTCATAGCCAAGGCTGCAGCCCAGGGCCTTTGGTTTTCCTTTTTTGTTTACCCCCTTAAACACTTCCCTCCAATCCTCACACCTGCCACATCCCTATTCCAGTGGGGCAGAGGCCTCTCCAGAAGTGAGAAAGTGCTTAGCACAAGCCAGAGCACTCCCAGGTAAGCAGGTACTTTACACTTCCAATTGTTAGTAAAGCACTGCCATCACTGCTCTGGACTGTGGATTTTATAAACAAACTTGACATTTTTCATTAGACAATTCCAAACAATAATTAAATTTTACCTCATCACATTAAGGTAGGAACTGAATGGTAACTAATGAATAAACCCCATGTTCAGATTTGGAGAGTGACAACACTTGCCCAAGATCCTACAGAAGGTGAGCAGGAATCAAAGCCCAGCTGAACTGCACCCAACTCTCCACAGCCCAGTCTGAGCCAGGGAGAAGTGACAGGATCAGCTCCTGTGGCCCAGGCACTGACCATGGGCAAGCCCCAGCAATCCAGCCCCTCTCCACACCAAGTCCTCAGGCAGAGAAAAAGACCCTTCAAAGTGAATCCACATTTCTTTCCAGTAAACGACTGGGGACTCAGACTACAAACTCTACCCAAATCCAGCCAGAACTAGTTTTATTTTTGGACATGAGAGTGGAAAAAACGTGAACTTACTAAGAAGCTGATTAGTAAGTTTTTGTGATAACTGCCTATCATCATTGAAACCTCCAACTAGGTGCACTTCCAGCCTAACAGAGATGGAATAACAGGAAACAGCAATTAAAAAGACATCTCAAAATGAATAGCTTTACAAAATAATCCCCAGCCCAAACTGCAAAGCAATCATTAGAGAAGCCTCACTTATTACAATCACATGCACCAAGCGGGTTTGCATTACACAGCAAGTTATGATAATTCCAGTCTGAAAACTTCAGGGATCACCCAGGAAATGGCACAGGTACAAGCTTGAAGAGGCATTAAATACATGCAATTCTATCCCACGGATACCTCTGGCACCTCGGGTTTGGACTGATCTTTGTATTCATCTTAAAGTTAATCAAACTGGAAGATTTTTGTTCCCATAACCTCCTCACAACTATTCTGGACCATGCAGCAGGGTTCTTCTCTAAGCAGTGTCTATGTAAAGTCCTTAAAAACCATGAATCTAGCTATGATTCTTACCAAGCTATGGGGGCAAAAACCTCCACATCCAGAAAGAAGCTTGTCTGCTAAATTCTGTTTCAGAGCTTTTTACCCACTGACCTGTCGTCCACATAATTTATTTTTTTAATCGTGGATTTACAAAATTTCCTGATGGATTACCAGATGCTGAAAAGAATTTACAAACACTCTGAAGGGAAAAATATAATATAAATCAAAAACCAGTTATATGAAAAATCTTGCAAATCTGGAACAAAAGTTAAATGGGAAACAGTAAATCCAAACCTCATGGCAGCATTTTACAGAGACACTCCTCAGAACAGAACTGTGCTTTAAATGACTGCTAAAAATACCCCCAAAATCATCATCAAGGAAGTAATTTTCACTTTGCATGCAGCTGCTGATTGAGAGGCGTTTGCTGCACAATTGCCTGGTGTGACCCCCACACAGTGAGCTGCCAGCTCCCGGCGGGAGCTGCCGAGCACGGGAGGGAGCAGAGCTGACCTGCCGCAGCCCGTGGAGCTGGAGAGGGACCGCACGGAGCTCATGATGAGCGACACCTCGGCCTCGGTGTCCGAGCCGTCGCAGTGGGTCAGGCACGTGGCTCCGCTGCCTGCAGAGGGCACAGGACAGCACGGGGTCAGGGGCACCAAGGTGGCATCCCCAGCGCTGCAGGGACAGCCGCCCCACCCTCCCTGCTCCCCAGCAAAGCGCCCAGCCAGGCACGACACGGGCCATGGTAGAATCAGCACGGCTCTGCCAGCGAGCCGAGTGCCCCCTCAACAGAACAGGCACTGTCGCTAGTGTCAGAAACCCAGGCACGCCGTGAGGATCTTTCGACAAATTTTACCTCGGCCACATCCAAACGCTGTGCTGCCAGACACAGCCCAGGGCTGCAATGCTGTGGACACAGGTGCAGAGCAAGTTACAGTCTGCTCCCGGAGCAAGGGGAGCACTGAACCTCTCACACTCCACACACCAATTCTGAGCGAGGCTTCAGCTAACACACTGTGTGACTTTTGGGGACTCAGGTTGGTTTAAGTGTAATTGCAGTTTATTTTATTAATGCCACATAAACCACTACTAACTCCTTATTTCAGGGCTACAGGCTTTGCCCTGACCATCCTCTAGAGATACCTGTGTGTCGGAGCACAACTATGTGGCAGGTAGTGGCATCATCTGATCCAAGAATGGAAACAGAACCTATTTTAAAGAGGAAAACACTGTAAGAACTCAACTCTCACAATCACTGCTTCAGTACAAGAACAAATGTTTATGTTCCTACACACCATCTTTAGGGGTAGTCACTGCAAATTCTCTCTGCTGGACATAGAGAAGGCCTTTGGGTTCCACGATCTGAGCAGGCTGACTTCTCAGAAGTTTTGCCTTTTCCTAAAGATAAATGATAACAGATACTACAGTGGCTGAATTCTCAGGTACATCCATTACTTCACAGAAACATCACCTCTGAAAAGCAAAGGGACTCAGGTCAGAGAGAAACACGTGCATTTTGTATTACAGAGAATTCTGAATTTTGAAAGTTTTTTTGCTCTCCTGACACTGCTCAAGTTAATAGCTGTCATTCCAGAGAAACACAAGACACCCTTCCCTATTATATGGACCATAAAATGGAGGCACAATAAAAAGCCTTTGGACTGGGCAGAGATTACATTAGCTAATACCAGAAGTGATCTTAGAAGTTTAATCAGAACAGGAAACTTGAAATATAGAAGTGTTAGTCTTCTACTGCCATAATCCAGAATATTTATTTTGCACTTATCAAAATACTGTCGTTTATTAGCTTGACTGCTGCGTAGAAAATCCGGATTCCTGGGCTATGACCACTGCAGTGCTTCATCACAGACCTGCTGGGGATGAACTGAATTCCCATTCTGGGTTCAAAAGACACTTCACAGCTTTATCAATTTTGCCCTGGTTTTCTGCATAACCCCAGGGTCTGTAAAGAAACACCTTCTGATGGCAAACAGCCTCCCAAGCAGCTCTGCTCACACTCCTGCTCGCACTGCGCCGTTAAGATTAGCATTCACACCCTGCAAGCAAGGTCAGCACCTTCCTCAGAGCGCCCACCTTGACTTTTTATCGCCAATTTTTGTCATTTCAGGCAGAAAGGGCCCGCCCGGGGCACCCCCAGCCCCGGCCGCACCGTCACGGCCGAGCCCGCTTCGGTCATTTCCCCGGGCCCCGGGGCTCTCGGCTGTCAGAGCCCGGGGAACGCCCGGGGCCGCCCCTGCCCCCGGCCGCCCCTTCCCCCGGGCCCCCTGCCTCACCTCGAGGTGTGGGTGGGCGCGGATCATGTCCCCCGTGGGCCGGGCCAGGTCGACCCGCGCTCCGTTAACCAGCAGCGGCATCTCGGCGAGCGCCGGGCCCGGGCCGAGGCGGCTCCGCGCTCCCCGCCGGGCCGGGCCGGGCCGGGCGGCGCCGCGCGGGGCGCCGGGAAACGCGGCCGGGGCCGCCCCCGGGCCGGCACTGCGCCCGGGGCCGGCGCTGCGCCCGGGGCAACGGCACTGCGCCCGGGGCAACGGCACTGCGCCCGGGCAACGGCACTGCGCCCGGGGCAACGGCACTGCGCCGGGCAACGGCACTCGCCCGGGGCAACGGCGAACGGGAAGGCGGGGGGGAACGGCCAACGGGGCCCGGGGAACGGGTCCCGGCGGAAACGCGCCTGACGATTGTGACACGGTAACCTTGCAGATTCCCCCGCCGGCCGACACTGCGCGGCTTCCTGAAGGTGTGGTATGAAAAAATAACGGTCATAAAGCCACAAATTTACAAATCACTGAATTATTAAGGTTGGAAAACACCTCTGAGATCATCGAATCTAACCTCTATCCCAGCACCACTGTGTCAACTATACCACGGCACTGAGTACCACCCCCAGCATCTCATTAAATTTATACCCTGGAAGACAGCATTTCATTAAATGCCCCCAGGGGCGGTGACTCCACCACCTCCCTGGACAGCCCATTCCAATGTCTAATCACCCTTTCTGTGAAGAAATCATTCCCAATGTCCAACATAAACCTCCCCTGGCACAGTTTAAGGTTATGCCCCCTTGTCCTATCACTGGGTGCCTGGGACAAGAGGCCGATCCCCTCACCACCATCCCAAGGACAACCATTTATCCTTAAAGACCAAGTTTTTTTCTCCAGTTGTCTGTGGAAGACACTAAGAGAAATAAGCATGGTAGCAGCAGAGTTAATTCACCCTGCAAGGAACGTGGACAGCCAGGCACCCGGGCTGCCCACAACCCAGACACAGTAAATGCCCAGGACCACAGCTCAGCCTTGCCATCCTTCTTCAGATGTAAACTGTCCCTGGAAGAGCTGCAGGCAGGGCTGGATTGGGCTCTGAGCAAACTGGTCTGGTGGAAGGTAACCCTAACAGAGTGGTTGGAACTAGGTGATCTTTAAGCTCCCTTCCTACCCAGCCCATTCTATGACTTTATGATTCTATAGCAGAAAAAATGCTTTCTTCAAAAGATACATTGCATTTCTCAGGTGAGACAAAAGTGTACCTTGGGATGAGCATTCCTCTCACAGCTGCTGGTATTTACAAAGTCTCTTTAGCAAAACACCAGCACCTGCCAGTACACCTGCCTGCAATTACACTGAGGAAACCAGAGCTGTAACACCAAAGGTCTCAGAAACACTTAAACAAAACTGTGTAACTTCAGTACAGACAGTTCAATGTATGCACTTTACACTTAAGGGTTTTTTTTTGCTTTTCATGATACATGGAAGCTCCTGAATCACATACCTGGTGTTACAACTGAGAAAGTCTTACACACCCTCATTTTGGAAGTAATGTCTGAAAGGCATCTTTCAAAGGATGTTTTCCTTCCTGTTGATGTGATCTTCCGTACCAGGAGAAAATGCAATTATTTCCGATGGAAATATATTGTTTATTACTCAGGACTGACAATAAAGAGGACTACAATTAAAACCAAAACCTCTCAGTTATACAATGAAGAACAGATACACTTATGCACCTTGCAGTGTCATCCCCAAAACTAGTTTCTGCAGTCTGTCAGAATGAACACCCCAACTTTCTAGCCTGAGAAGTCAGGCTACACAGAGGGCACCTCAAAGTTCAGATTCTAAAGAGCAATTGGAGTTTAGTCTCAAATACATAAATTTTTCAACTAAATGTTAGACAAATAACATTAATTTTTTCCCACTGTTTATATTCTTACTCAAATCTAAAAGCCAGCAACCATGAAAAGACAGGAAACCTCTGCAGAGAAACTCTACACTGACTGACACACACATGGACAACACAAGGACACCACTGACATCATCACGTCCTTTCCACAAGGGACGATTTTTTTTTTTTCCCCAATTTTCAGCATTCACATATAAACTTCAAATCTGGCAAATAAATACCTGTCTCGGAGCACTTCACAAGAACCCCAAAGAAAACTATCTACAAATAATACATTCAAGCTGCTCCCTCATTTTCAACACTTCCAACGACCATCACCTTTACATATCTGAACTTTCCTAGCTGGGAAAGGTGTGTGTCACCTAGAGATTTAAGGAGGGATAATGCTGTCTCTCTGAGTACACCTCCCACTAGCAAGTGGCTTCACCAAGTACAGTTCTACAGACAGGAGAAGCTGAAGAGATGTGTGTGGAAGGACCTCTGCCAGGTTGGATTCACACCCTGCCTATTGAGAGATGACACCATTACTTTGAAACCAGCTCAAGAAGAGTCATCAGAGTCAGAACACTGACAGTGGAATTCTGACCCCCAGAAAATCTGCAGGAAGAAACACCAGGATTTCACTCCTGATATATAAAATCTTATAGTGAAACATTAGTAAACAAAGTTTTGAAGATTTGGAAAAAAATATTAAAAAATCCTTCTAAGTCATAAAAACCATTTCAATGTGAAATTTGTAAAATATCACCCTATTTATTCTCTAATCTTTTCTAGCAACATATAACTTTAACTTATCTGTAGAAATCTGATGGCTGAGAAACAGTAGTTTTTCTTAAATGTAGTTACTTAAACATTTGCCAGTTTGGAAAGTTGAGCTCAAGTCTCTTTCCAGAGTAAAACATTGCACACAATTTTCAACCTTTTCCCTTCTGGTTGTCCATGTCACAGTGGGTATGGCACGTAACAGTCTGCAGGGGAGCCAATGCTGCTCACAGGGCTCCGTGTGTTGAACTCAAAAGAATTTGGTGCAATTTCAACCACACTATCATTTTGAGGAGTTTCGCCTTTCAAAAAGTCATCATCTTCATCTTCAGAAGTACCCTGCAAAAATTTAAAAGGATCGATAAGAGAAGGAAGATACTGTCAAATCTTAATAGAGACCTGGACTTACACTGTGGTTGTCACAGCCAGTTGGAATGGTAAGAGAATTATGATGTAATGAATATGTACTCTGATTATGAAAAATGGGAACTAAATCATGTCTACAGGGTGGATTTCCCAGTGATATCATCATGTCCATTATCTGAGCACATTCATAAAGCTTTCACATGGCTCATGCAGAAAAGGAAAAAGCACTCTCAAGGCAAGAATAGATCAATTCCTACAGCTTCCAAATTTCAGTCACAGTTTCCCCTAAATGTCTAGTGTATTCTTATCTATTTAAAAAAAAAAAATTTGTGAAAAAAAGCAGCTGATAGCTGAAATGTGTTTGGATCAGGGAAGATTACCTTTTTAATGGGTTTCTTCAGATTCTCAAGATCTTCAGCACTCAGCTCTTCCCAGAACTGATACATAGGATCAATGGTCTTCTTTGATCTGAGAGGAAACAAAGCACAGAATGAATTACTGGTTTCACAGTAGGGGAACACTTTAATTTAAACCTTTGACAATCTGGTTAAAATGTAGAATATGACAGGTACAAAGGATCAGGGAGGAAAGCAAAGGGCAGAAACACTGCCAGTTTCCTACAGGTTGTATTCATTATTTTCTAGAAGGCACAAAGGAGTTGTTCACTTTTCAATTCTACCTTTTGAGTATGTAGGGGTCAAAGGGGAAGAAGCTGTCGAGGGGGTTGGTGCAGGTCTGCACAAGGTCCCCCCCGGTGCCGCTCCGCACAATGGGGATGAACTGCCTGTTGTTCCTCTCAATAATCGTGTAGCAGAACACCAACTGGTATTTCCTTTAAAAAAGGGAATAAAGAAAAGATAAGCACTTCTAGCACACCCAAAACAAGATTTTCAGATGGATAGTATGAAAACACAAAGTTATTTTTGACAAATATCACTTCTATCTTCCATTTTCCAGCTGATATTAGGAGTCTGCAAGATAGTCACAAGGTAAGGAGTGTGTTCTCTCCCTCTAAACTCCTATAAACTTTATTCCAAGTACAACCACACTGGCTCCAACACAGAGCAATCCATTTCATAAGACTGCAGGATTCCATTGAAACTGACCAAGGAATAAATTTATCTCACTTGGAATATGGGCAGTGTTATGTCTCAGGTAATATTCCATACTGTGCCTAATGAAACCCTGCGTTGGTTTTAGATAGAACAAAATCTGTACCGAGCTGAAACTGAAGTAAATAAGCAGGTACCTGGTAATGGCAGCAAACAAGTTGACAACAGAAGGGATACAAATCTTCAGGGGGTTTAGCTGACACATGACAATGCGCTCAAAATTTAAACTCTGAAGATATGACAGACCTTCAAAATAAGAACAATTGGTGAATAAAAGTTAGATATCATATAAACTGAACTTAGTTCCTAAGAATTTCCAGTGTGACATGCCTCTGCACACCACCACAGAAGCACATCCTGAGGCACTCTCACAGTGGAGGTCTGGCCCTAACGTGTACAAGCCACTTAATTTTTATTCAGAGCACAACAACATAAACTTGTCGTCAGATACTTGACTGAATTGACCACTATAAACCATAGCAACAGTAAAAGTTCTAATGAATCTTTTCAAACCTAATATACTCACCTTTCCTTAAATTTCCATCCAGAAGTTGTCTATGACGGAAAATAAGTGTATAGAACACTGCCTGACACGTAGAATAGAATGGCCCATGGAGAGCTACATCACAGTAGGCATTAGCTCCTGTATCCTGATTATCAATGTATTTATGCAACCAGTTCACCAGAAGATCCAGACATGCTTTTACTGTACTGTAAAAGTGCAGGGAGAAAAAAGAAGTGTAAAAATAACACCTGAAGTGGTGTAGAAAAGATGTTAAACAAATTTTCAAGAATCTCAGTGGTTATAAACATCTATAAGAAAATCTCCTTGTAAAAAAAGTGACTGTTACAAGCTTTCTGCTTTATCTCAGCATAAAATGAATCAATCAGCACTGAAAACTCCAATCAGTGAAAGGACAGGATGCCAGAAGAGATGAATCCATGATCACACAGTAAACGATGAGAATTCTTGGCTACAGGTAGTACAGAGCAATGCCTCCTATGTCCACCAGGTAATTCCAATATCCAACTAACTCCAATGTTAAAGGCACCACACCTGCCCTGAACAGCACAAAAATATAGAGTGTATACATAAAAATGAAGACATTTTAACTCTTGTCTATCAAAATACTAGAACAAATGATCTCCCTGTTCCAGAGCCTGCATAAAGTGCCTAACACTGGGTACCAAAAACTTCAGATACACTGGGAACCCACAACTGCCTCAAGTCAGCACAACCTACCCATGCTCAGCACTTCTTGGTAAGTGAAGCCCTAAACAGCAACTCATGAACCTCAGCAATCATCAGTCTGCATCCTGTATGTGCAAAACTTTCCTGGAAACTTTAAGACAATACTGAACCAGTATTGCTGAAAGGACAAACAAGACTCTTGATTCAGGCTTACTGAAAAGCAGTGGGAACAGAAGAACAGTTCTCTACTTGAGCTCCACAATAGCATGAATTATTTGGCTCTGCTCATATATGAAAACAACTTACACAATGGGAATAAATTTAGCTCTTGCCAAGAAGCTGCCAATATAACTCCCAGCAGTCTGCCTGATTACTGAAGGATTGTTTGGGTCCTGCAGTTTCTTCCAAAGATGGTCTAAAAATGCTTCAGCAAACCCCTGGAAAAAAGATACATAGAAATTGTGAGATTTTCTAAATAGATTCCTAATGCTCAGTTCCCATAATTTCCATAACCAAATCATTACAAAAATCTACCTATAACTGCAGTAAATTACCACCTCTACACAGGAGGGAAGGGCACTCATTTCTGTGTTTTTTCTATATTCACTTGTAAAAGGAAGAACAACAGTTTGTTGAGAGAGATTGGAAAATGGAGGGGTGGGGGAACAACAAACAGCAGACAAGATTTTCAAATCAAAGAGCTAACAGACAGCATCTATGTGATAATTTTGGGATGCTGAAGAAACTTGCATCCCATGTCTTGGGTTTCTTGTCAAAGAGATCAGTTTTAACTAAGTTTGTTCCTCCACACATTCCATCTATCTGTAAGTGGTTTATGAACAGCGTGGGAAGAGCAACCATAAAGAAAAAGTCAGAGTAACAGAGAAGGAAAAGAAAGCAAAGAAAGTAAAGAATCCTGAGGTACTTGCTATCTTCAGAGTAGAAAAACTGTTTTGTAAAAAAAAAAAAGCAAAACAAGAATGCAGAAATGACAGAGGACACAGCATTTTAAAAACAGCTTTTACTCACCAATTTAAAGCTACAGATGTAAAACATGAAATACTGTACATGACATGAAGCATGGGTTGGTAAAATGAGCTTGTCAAAAACAGAAACCAGATCCCGATACAAATCCTTCGTTTTGCTGATGTCGAGTTTGCCTACACAACAAAGAAAGAACAAAATGAGCCATTTCAGGGCTTTTTCCCCACCCTCGTGCTGCAGAAGGGGTATTTATATCTTTCTACAACAGTAAGAAATACATAAATAAAAAACCATCAACCTGACTTCTCAGTTTATCTGACATCTAAAAACCCAGGTGTTCAATTCTACTGCTTTTTAATGTGGTGTAAATAAGGAATCTCTGTGTGAGTGTGCTCATATATAAAAGCTGCTACACATGCAAACTGCAATAGTGTGTTAGCTCAGAAGAGCAAGAAAAAACCACTAAAAAAATAAGTCATCTGACTTATGTGGAGAACATACAGCATAATGATTTCTAAATATTGTTTTAAATATGTAGATCTAAGGAATTCCAACCCTATGTTTCACATAACAGTGAAAGAGATTTCTTTTTTCCCCTGTAACAAAGCAAATTGACTGATGTGTCTGGTTGTTTTGATCTACTTCCAGTCCTTGTGATGCTGAAAGGATTCATAATTCCAACATTCGAGCAGAGCAAATGATAAAAACATTTCTACCCTACTACAGTTTGGATACAGCATCATAATAATGGAATCAGAATGTCTCCAAGTAAAGACCAAACCTCTAAAGTCCTACCTGTACCTCTCCCAGTACCTGGGCAGAGGCAGGAATGTGGACTACAGCCTGCTAAGGGCAGAGTTCTGCTCTATGTTGCAGTACAGAAAGCAAGAACTCCTCTTATGCGTTTCTTACTTGTTTGCAAAACAACAAACTTGGTTATAGAGCAAGTGTTCTCACCATCCACATGGCAAACATCTTTAATGTAGGAAAAGAGGATGGTCATCAGGATGTCCAGGCGCTCCGCAAGCGGATGGGCCATTCTCTCAGTGCTGGCAGAGACGACTTTGTTTCCTTTTCTGTCTTCATCTTCCTCCTGGCAGAAAAAATGCCACATGCAGCTTTTAAATACACAAAACACAGACAGCAATTACAGGTAAAGTGAAACTAAATTTATCTTTCAGTGATATGCTGAAGTTTCATTTTCTTTTTAACAAAGCAGTATCTCTTTACACAGTAGAAGCAAATTTTTGCACACTAAGCCAAGTACCACAAATTCTTTAACTAGCTTTACTGCACAGCTGCTCATGGTTTTACATAATGAAATTGATTTGCTGGATGTAACACTAGGTGTTTACATGAATAAAGTCAATACCTGAGAACACATTAATCATTTGTCAGCTGCTCAGGTTTCAAGAGCAGTGTAGAGTGCAGTAACAACTAATAAGAATGAACTTCTACACTTATTTCATTGCCACCTCAGAAGTGATAATTTTACTAAAAATATATTTAATAGAATAAGATAACCAACCATGTCAAAAAGCCCCTCCTCTGTAGATTTCTCCTCACTAGCACAGTTATTAGCAGTTTCTTCAGCATCTTCAATATCTTGCTGTGGAGTGCTAACCTACAGTTGCAAACAAGAAATTAATTTCCATGACAATAAACCCATGACAATAATATGAATTTGTTGGTTTTATTATTTATATAAAAGACATAACAACATGAGAAAGTTCTTGACTAGATTTTTTCCTGGACTAAATATTTTAAAAAGGAATGATGTGCCATACACGAATGTGCACTCCAAACTTTCTGGAACTTTACCTCCCCAGCATGAGCTCTCCCAGACTGTTACACAGTGAGGCGAAAAGCCACAGTGTTTTTTTTTTAGGACTCCTGCCTTTTTTTAGGACTGTAATCTTTTTACTTCACTAGGATGACACAACCAATCAACCACACAAAGGGAAGCACATTCTCTGCACATTAGCACTGATCAGCACAACGTGGTTATTTGGATTCTGGCAGAGATTCCAGGCAGGGTGTAACAGTACACACCACACAGTTACCCTCAGGTGTGGGGACATCTTTATCCTGAGAATGAAGTGTAAATTTGGCTGGGTTTATATTCATGATCAGAAGTGCAGTTTTTGTCGAGTCTAAAACTGAGGCATATTTCATTTCCTACTCTGTGTACTTTAATGCCAACCTTCCATAAAATATAACACAGAATAAACTTACATCCAACTTCAGCAGCTTTTCAATAATAAGCTCCAGAATCTGAAGCCTCAGAGTTGGAAGATACACAGTAACTCGCAGCAGGTTATGGACATAACATTCCTATAACACAAAATTAATTGGTATTAATAAAAGTGTTAACAGAAAGTCAAATTTCTGCAAAGGACTTCTACAAAACAAGTTTCTTAATTTGTTATCTAAAGACCTAGAAATAGGTTTAAGCAGACTGTGTTCAATCAAGAGTAAATTAATCTATAAACGAAATCTTAACTTTCACTAGTTAAGCTGTGTCACCATTAACTACTTAATCTGCTATTTCTATGCAAATTTTCCCCACTATCTCTAGTCTAGATAGAATGTAAAGATTCAATAAGGAAAGTTTTTCATTTTCACAGGAGTTTATGTCTAAACTTTCTTTAGAAAAATTAAGCATATGCTGTGCTGTATCTAGAACCAGCTATACATGATTGAAATGAGACCCAATGCATCTTTATTTCAGATCATTATAATATACCAGCAGCAATTCTAAATTGCACAGCTATGCCTCTTCATTCTGATTATAAAACAAGCAGCTTAACAGACAAGTTTTGTAGGCATGCATGGGCCCACCCATGTATACACAAATACATACAAAAGACAACGCTGCAACTTTCATAATGCAAAACTGTCAAGTCACTGCATAAAATCAGGTAAAATGTCACATTTAAGTACACCACAGTCTGTGAATAAGCATTATAACACAACCTTTAATTACATGAGCACATATGATTTTATTACACTTCATTTGAGCTTTGCCCTGAAAACTGCTATGCATTTCTTCACATCTTGTTCCTCATTAAGCTGCTAGATAAATAAATCTCCTAACATCATGTAAGAGCTATTATCCCCCCATTTTACAGATGGGGAGCTGGTGCTTAAAATTATTTGGATTAAGACAACAACAACAAAAGCATAAATTAAAAAAATTGCAAGCTATATAAAGAACTTGGAGGATTTTTCTGCACTCGATGAGTTCGAAACACAGCTTCAACTGAACTCAGCTGGAGGAGCAGGGCTTTGCCTTTCCTTAACATGAAGTACCAGCACAAAGTTGGAACAAGTAAATAGAAAGACTGACAAGAGCAATAACCTGTCAAAGGTTTCCAGCTTGTTTTTCAGCATACAAACACTATGCCAAAGCTGTAATAAAACAACTTAGGGCTTTACTCTACTGGCGATTTGGATTTCGCCTGTAATGTCCATTGTCTCTTATTCCCTTATCAAATCCCCTGTTCCTCTGACAAAGACTTTCCAGGTTTGATAACAAACGAGACAGGTCCCTTTACTACACGACCTGAGACTCCTCGTCAGGGAGGTCCATGGGGTGTGTTCATTAAGAAAGCTATCCAGTGGAAAAATACATGGCGATATCATTAAAGACAAGCACAATGCTTGTGCACAAGGAACTCAGAATGCTTGGACAGCCTTACACTAAACTGACATAACCCTATACATGGTTATTATATATGTAATTACTTTATATATATATATATATAAATATTCTTTAAAAATCTGCATTGACTGCCATCAAATCAGTTTTTATACGATACAGAACACTTACACATTTAGAAAAATAGGTCAACAAATCAACAAAAATAGTCACAGCTCTTACCAGAGTTCTTTCTGATTTATTGATGAAAGGAAAGAATTCCACAAGTATCGGCATGAGAAACTGTGGTGTCCTATAATTAATTAAGACCCAAAAATCAGACCTAAAAGTTATAGGTTTGTGAATACTGAATTCTAGCACTCTATAGATGCATTGGGATAAGCTTATTTCACAAGAATGGTAAGCAATTATATAAAATGTGGTTTGGCAAGGATTACTGGACAGATAATAAGCTGCAAACTTTCACAACGCACTTGTTAGAAGTCACTTCAAATATCACTATAGAATATAGGATACAGAAGCCACTATCAACACCACTTTTCCCACTTCCCATTTCTATTAACAGGATTTTCAGCTGCTGATGGCTGACAGAAACTTCATGTTTGTAAAAAGCATTCTACCAGTTAGTGAATACTAGGAAAAATCATGCAATGAAATGAAGTATTATACTTCCAATTAAGAAAGGAAAAAAAAACATTGCTTCACAAGCTTTAAATCTACAAGGAAAGGGCACACAAACCCAAGGGGTTGTATACTTACGAAGGAACATATCCTGCAACAGTTTGCAATGCTCTGTGGCATGTATCAAAGTTTTCAGAAATGTCTAGATAAAGAAAAAAGAATTCTTATGCACTTGGTTACAGAAAACTAAATCAGGAACCAATAAAAACAGTTCATATCAACTACATGATGGAAAGATTTCCAAGAAAATTGCATTTGCCAAAATGTTCTTTTGAGGGGGTGTACACTGAAGTAAATAAAATAGAAACCAAACAACTCCTAACTTTTCTTTGGCTTTGAAACAGTTTAGAACTAGGAATGTTTCCCTATGAATTCTATTCCTGCAGATACTGCACCAACAGGAATAGTTCAAAAGTAATAAGGAGTGGATCAGCACACCATTGATTTGATTACAAGAAAGTCTTTGCCTTGGGAATTTAAGAATGTTTCTTGTTGTTCTACTTGAATTCAGCTCAATTAATTTTGTGAAAAAGGAGCAATGTGCACTGGATACTTTTTTAGTAAAGACACTACAGCAGCATATATACAGCCTTCATACTCACTTTCATCATCATCATCAGAATCTGAAATATCCACATCATCTTCTCTGATGGTTATTCGAGCTAGCAAAAAATGAGATTATTATACCAACATTGTATAAATCTTATAGGTAACAAATTAAACAGCAAACACACTGGACAACAGTCTCTGCCAGGACTGTGGAGCATATAGAAAAAGCATCAAAATTAGCCACAAGACTTTTTTAAAGACTGTTTTATTTACAGAACCAGGAGGTTCTTGAGAACATCTGATATGATCCTCACTTCAGCTTTTAATTTTTAGTGGTAAAAATATTATACAGTTCATTCATTTCCAAAACATCTTCAGAACAGGATCTGAATTAGCAACTAGAATGTCTTCTAAAATCTAGGTACAGAAAACTACCTGTACCACAATCGACATGATAAAACTTAATAACCCAATAATTAATTGTGTCCCAGATTGTATTTATACAGAACTTCTCTGTCTAGGGAGTTTGATGAGCAGAGAAGCTGAAGAGAGAAGTAACTTACGGGGGACAAACTGTGACACGATCATCCGGAGGCACGGCCTGAGGTGGACAGTCTGTGCTGACACAAGGTTGCCAAGAAAGCCCAGATATTCTTCCACTACCTCTCGGCTCCTTCTCAACCATGGCAGCTTCTAAAAGGAAGCAAAGATCAAGATGTCAAAGGATGTTTTAAGTACTACACTCTTAATCTTCCCATGTAGCAAACAGATATTTACCAGCAAAATTTTGACCAGTTGTTCAAGCTCTTTGGTCAAATATGCAACAGAAGCTCGAAATTCACGCAGCCAATTAATGATCTGGGCATCCTTAAAATAAGCAGAAAAAATAGATAACTATTTAAATAAACAGTACTACCGATTAGCAGAAAGTAACAAAATCCTTGGAAGTCAAAGATTTAGACTGTAAATAGAAACTGTTTTCACATTAACATGAGAAGAATTTCTTTCAGTTTGTGTCCTCACCAATGAAAATTCTTGAATGCAGAATACATTTGTGTCAACTCCTAAACCAACAGCCTGCCATGAAGGCTTCAGTCAGACTGAGCAAGGCGTGAAACCTCCCTCATACAGAACATAAAAGAACTTAAAAGAAATGGTATTCCATCATAATTTTCTTTTCTCTTTTGCGCTAGCTTAAGCAGAAAGGACATTCAAATCATGAAATAACAAATGTGGCAGATACTCGTAGCTATACAGGAGAGCTCTGAAACAATACTTCTGGGCACAACTACTAAATGCATATGTATGTTACTGCCTAATGAAACCAGATTTAGTGAGAACAGAAGGTAAAACTCGATGCAACTTAAAGGCTATGAAAGTCAGAAACCACAGTGTGATGTGCAGAAGTGTCTCTATAATCAAGCACCAGTGACCTAAAAAGATGGTATCTGGAACAAAGACGGACTCAAAGGGTAGAGCAGAGTCAGAAGGCATGAGACTATGCAGATCCTACATATATGTATGTCTCTTAAGTAGAACTTTTTCCCATTTAGAGGTTTAATTCCGACGGTTTCCATAAAGAAAAGAAGCTGTTAAAGACAATTTAAAGCAAAAGATTTGTGTAAGCACCAGAATGACTTGTCTGGTGATTACACTCAGACAAACTTCAAATCATCAGACCCCATGTTATCAAAGTCTTACCTTTATGTCTGGATCTGACAGCTGATGTTTTAACAACTCAAAATCTGTGGTATCACCCTAGCAGGGGAAAAAAAAAAATTACTTAATTTTTTTTTTTTCTTCTGTAAAAACTACCAATTTCATCAATTTATCTGAACAACCAACTGTTGCCGAACAGGTACACCCAGAACACAAGAGAGCCAGCTCAGGAAGGCTGAAGCAGCAGTAACAGAAGACAACCGAGGCTGCTGGCTCATTTTCAGCTGCTGTCCCTGCAGACACAGCTGGATCCATATGCATGCTTTAGCATAAGCCAGGCTTTACATTCACTCGGCCACTCAGGTTGACTCACGGGGGAAATCTTTTCGCTCGCACAGCAATACCACCTGGCACAAGCTACAACGCTCAGCCGCCTTCAATTTTTTTCCCTAAGCCTTCAGGCACAGTCTTGCGTAAGGAGAAACGAGTCTTCTCACGGAATGACCCCAGGAACCAGGAGCCCGGACGCAGCGCAGGCCCCCGAGAAGCGGCAGTCACCTTTTCGTACTTCAGCAGGATCTCGGTCAGGGTCCCCCCGAACCGCACCGTCTTCCTGGGCGGGGAGCTGATGAACTCGTCCGCTCCCAGCATGGTCTCGGCGCCTGAAGGGAGGGGGAGAAGCGTGAGCACCACTCGGAGGCCCGGGGCACCTCTCGGGCCACTCCTCAGCAGGGAGAGCCGCAGGAGCCGCTGCTGCCCTCCCGAGGGCCGCCCCGCTGCTCCCACTTGCCTTGCGGTGGCGGCCGCGCCCCCGCTACCGGGGCCCGCGGTACCGCGCCCCGGGCCCGGCGCGTCCCGGCCGCCCGCGCCGCCACATGTCGCTGCGGCGGAAACTGCGCGGCCGGGCGGAAACCGCGCCGGGCGGCCCGCCCCTCGGCCCGCCCCGCCGGGCGGCTCCACGGAGCGGGCACGGAGCGGGCACGGAGCGGCTCCACGGAGCGGCTCCACGGAGCTGGCACAGAGTGGCAGCACTGAGCGGGCACGGAGCGCCGGGAGGGAGCAGCCGCGGCTCTGCCCCCGCCCGCCGTGGTGCGGGCGGACGGAGGGAGCCGGCAGGGGCACGGAGCGGGCGTTTCCCGCCACGCACGCGGGGATGAAGCCGGGCAAGAGGAGCGGGAAGCTCTACTCTCGTCACCGTTCCGGTTTTAACACTGACTGCCGGTAGCGCTCTCAGCGTCCCGGGGAGCGTGAGCAGAAATCCAGATTTATCCCCAGGGCCATGGTGGAGCGATCCCGTCCCGGGATCGTTCACAAGCGAGCGCTTCCCGACCGCTTGGGCAGCTCCCGGTGAGCGGTGGGAGCCGCGGGCAGCGCCTCACAGCTCAGGTGACACCAAGGGCACAGCCAGCCTGGGTTATCAACTAAAAACTGCAATCCGAAGGGATAAACTAAATGGTCCGAACAATTTAATCGAGGTTAAAAAGGGCCAAGAATCTGATCGAAACAAAGCGGAGTTTGACCTTGGGAAGTTATAATGGATATGCTAGAACAGAGGCACGGGAAATTCAAGTGAGATTTCTGGATGTTTTCATCCTGTGTAGGCAGGGTCTATATTAAAGCACCAGTCACTTAATAAAATGTCTTATGGACTTTTCTGTCTCAGAGCTAGTAACTGTTTTTGCTCCCACAAAAGACTGTATACACACACACACATTCTACTGCTATAGCAACCTGGGTAAATATGAACAGAGATTTGCACTTCCTGTGTAGTTTTTCAGTAACATCCTATCTGCTCAAAGCTTACTTTGGCTGAATTATAACATTTACTTCACCTCTTCATACCAGCTAGCTACAGCAATAGGTACCATTATTTGACCTTAGCCCTCTCAACTTGCTATACACTTACACTTCTTTTCTACACAAACTGCAACTGTAATCATTATGTCACTCCCAGCAACTCTCACAAGTCACATCAAACAGATTTTTGTAGGCATTACTAATACTTCAATCTTTCCCTGATGAAGAAGTTCCCATTTGAGTAGACACTATATACTACATGAGAACTTCCATTAGATGCAGTCCACGTTTAAAGTTTAACAAGCATTTAATCCATCTACATAATTAGAAACGAAGGGGTTGGCATTTTTCCTTTAGTGGAATGTAGGATTACATTTTGAGCTAGTTTTAAGGCTTTAATACAAAAGGCTCCTGTAGCCACCCTTCTGGAACTAGTTTGGTTCTTTGTGGCTTTGGCTAAGATTTTAAACTGCATGCATGGGACTTTCCACAATGGCTAAAAGATATCTACTTTAGCTGTACAACTCCATTCACCTAAGAGCAAGCAGTCCTAAACATGCCCAAGAGCTTTCTTCCAGTCAACAATGTAAAAGTTCCTTGAATGGACTTTGTGCTGCATTGAGCAGAGCTGATAAGGATATCATGAAAGTAAAATAGTGTTAAATATTTGTTAATGTGTAACTTCGGATGATGCCCACTTTCTATGCAGTATTAGCATTGCTGATTTAGAAGGCAAAATGATTACATGAAACAGTAACTGGATATATTTTCAAAAAGAAAATAGTTACAATACCTGCAACAGGTATCACTGCTCCACAGAAAGTACTGTCTCTCTCACTGTTTGGACTCAGCATCTCAGTTACCTTCTAGTGCTTCTCTGTGCTTAACATCCTCCTTAACCGATGGATCAGCTCCTATATTCCATTTTTAAAACATATACTATTCATATTAGTAAACTAGTTGGAATTCCATATAACTTTTGAGTGAAGTTGCACTCTAGCTACCATCTTATGCAACAATCATTAAGTAGTGATATTGGATTTAAGATTAACTACATTGTAATATACAAGGAATGCAATGATCTGCTCAATTCACTCTAGTAATTATTATTGCAACACTTGAATAGAAAATTCTGGGGTTTGCAGACTAAGTATGTGAAATACATATATGAGTTTTTGGCTTAATTTATAGCTGCTACTAATCATTCTACTTATAAAGTGAATTATTAGATATGGTGTTTAATAAGTAGAGTGGGGAATCAGAAAAAGCATTTATCTCTGTTCAGAAAAAATGAAATGAAAAAAAAAAATTCTTGCAAATGAAAACTGATCTGCATGTTTTAAGGGAGGAACTTGTTTGGTTTGTTTGGGTTTTTAATCAGAACATTGCAACACTGCAGTGGTGTCACATTGCAGTTCCATTAAAAGGAGGAAACAAATTGCATACACCTCCTAAAAACTGCAGATAGTAAAGGAGAAATCACATTGCAGACCTTCAAGTTTAGTGTTCTTCTGAATCTGTTAAAAGAGAATTTAGAAAACATTTAAAAATTAGACTCTGCATAGAAAAGAAGTTACTCCAGTAATTTTACATGAAAACACTGAAAGACATTTCAAGAGTTCATAAGGAAGTACAGCCACAGTGTTCTCAGTAAATATTTTCCTTAATTCCACCTCTAGTATTCAATGAGGTGTGGCATAGAACAATTGTGCATTGAAACTTTAAGACCTACCAGTATTTGCTGATGGTGGCATCAAACTCTTAGTTCAAAACCAGAAGAACTCATGAGGAATTTCTCCACACAATTTTATCGTTAGCACAATCTTAGGTATCACTAGCATTAATGTAAGTCTTTTTCCAGGTACTGTTTGCTAATGTTTTATAAAGCCTCAGAGTACTTGTTAATCAACAGGGCTTCTTTTGGTCATGTTCCCTCCCTCAAATGCTTCAGCATTAGGAAAATAATTTCCAGCATCACTGGACTAAAAATGCCTCTTGCTACTTTTAAAATCTCAGATTCCAGGTTATTTCAAAATAACAATGAAACTTTATAAGAGACACTGTAAATTGTATATTTACAATATAAACAATTTCTACAACATTTGCAGCTTTGCATCAACAGTTTAATATAGACATTTTAAAAGCACCCTTACAAACAAAAGTATTGCACTGGCATTATAAAAATTCACAGTAAGTTTAACTTCCAGACCTTGGTAAAAAACAGTGCAAGAGCTTTTCAGTGTGCAAGAGCTTTTTATCCAAACCTTCCAGGTTATTAAAAAAAAATAATAATTAAAACAAACAAACAAAACAAAAAAAAACCCCAACTATATGACAAGCTGCAGTGATTTTCCAGTGAATCAGGTTCAATTCTTTTTTAGCCCTCACTTCTTAAAGAGATTTCATGGGATCTTTTTTCACCATTTCAAAGCATATCCAGTCCAACACTGAAATAGGTGCATTTGGCAGAGATATGGCTCCACGTGTCCATTTGATGGAGAGTCCACAATGCTCGCAGAGATTATTCCACAATGAGAGAATCCTATGGTTTTGAATAGGGAATCTCTTTCCATAATTTGCAGCATTTCCCCCACTTTTGGGGGCAGTAACATCAATAGTCGTGTCTTCAACAGATCCTGAAGATAACATATAAAGAAAAGGTTACTCAAAAATAGTCTTAGAATTTATAACTCTAAACTGTTACTTAAGGTCAATCTTAAAAGTACTTTTCCTCATGTTTAACAGCCAATTGGAATCCAGAGGAAAGATCCATCAAGTCACCAGCCCATCTCCAGCAGTGACTGAGTGTGATGTCTCAAAAAAGGCATAAGAATATGGCACACAAGTAATCTCCTCAGGTTTCATCTCAACTGACACTGACTGCCCCAGGCCTTCCTGAGCCAAACATATTATCCTTACATGTCTTCTGCTTTGTCTTTCAGATTTTGAATCAGATAAAATTTTCTGAAATGTTTCTGTCCCACTCTCCCATGCAAGTAATCCCATATTCAATTACATAGCACATGACAGTGTGTTTGTTCCTGCTTTGCCTTGGGAGGCCTGCACTTCATACCTGTCCCATAGAGACTGTATAGACCTGAGAACACTCGATACTCTGCATCTCTTTTCGGGCTGGAGGATCCCAATCTATGTGGTGTTCCTTTAATAGAAGCATTCCATAGCATGAGAATTCTCACCTTTCTCTACTATGTAATTTTTAAGATGAGAAATCAGAACAACATGTAGTGTTCCTTTCATAACTCAAAAAAGTTAATGCTCAAGAAGGTTTCCAAATGGCCAGGAAAGTGAGGGCGGGTTTTTAGTTTGTTTTTTTGTTGGTTGGTTGGTGTTTTTTGTGCTTTGTGGGTTTTTGTTGGTTTTGTTTGTTTGTGGGTTGGGGTGGTTTTTTTTTTTTTGGGGGGGGGTCGGTTTTTTTATAAGGGGGGGAGGGTTTTTTTGTGTGCAGTGAGTTTGTTTTTGGTTTTTTTTTTTTTTTTTTTTTTTTTTTGTTGTTGTTATTGTTTCTGAATGTGTGTGTGTGTGTGTGGTGGTGGTGGTTTTTTTCCTCCTTGTCCAGACAATATCTGCCCAAACATGTTTAACTCGTTTAGTTAAGTTCATAAATATTTCCTGATGGGGATAGGATTTGGTCTATCAGCAAGGAATGATCTGATTCAGAGAGTTGTTTACAAGAAGTTTTAAGGTACTTTAGATGAACTTACTTCAAAAGTAAGTTACTTTAAATTATCCTTCAAGGTGAAACAATTTGCTATCCTTTGTTTCACCTTGCAACTAAAATCATAGAGTTTATGTTCCAGTACCTAACTACCTAACATAACTGCTGCACACCCCCTCTGTTTTGGTTCCTTCTGAATTACCTTTACTGAAGTTTGTTTACTGTAGCAACAGAAGCTGCCATTTACTTGAGGTATCTTGTACTAAATTTATACATATATACACACACACACACACCCCTATAGGAGATATAAATCTAATTACAAACAGGAGTAAGACTTTAAATATTTCAAAATAACAGATAACTTTCACTCTAGGAGTTCATTACAACAGAATACATATCCATGTACACATATTGCATCTACAGACATTGCAGATTATCTACTGAGCTCCATACCTGCAATTCATGATCATTCATGATGGAACGGTTCTGCATAGTCATTTATAAATGCAAATCTTTCCCTGCAAATATGGACTTGCCAATTTTAGACCCATTTCACAAAAACAAAAGAGGTCTGAAAATAGAATGACTCATTTTCAACAGCCTGTTTCTAATCGCAGGTGTAGTTAATAATAAACTAAAGAGCACTAAAAAGCTTTGAAAGTTGTATTGCTGTTCTTTCCTGCCTCCTACAAGTTTTTCTATTAACCAATAATTATCTATATTCATTCTCCCTACTGTTAAAACTTCCTCTCAAGAAAAATTTCATGGCTTTCATGAAAGAATACAATTTCCACATGAACTTTTGTGTAAATCAATAGTGTCTTCAGAATTTAGTTTCAAGGAGAAGCAGGAAAAGCTGATCTTATACATAGTGAATCAGAACAGCGAGACATTCAGAATCCTTGAACAGTTCAAACAGTAAAAACTGTGTTTCCATTTCTTTCAATAGAGGATTTTACATGGTGAAGGCTTGACTTTTTTCCTCACACACATTTTCAAGGCAATAAGCATGCCTTTCTTCCTAAATGAACACACTAGAGATATTTTGAAAAGCTTCATGTTCTTCAACATGTAATTTGAAATAGGACCTAGACAGTTCCTTTACAAATCGGATATTGTCACATCTTTTCCAGATGACTGAGGTTCAAGACAAGCAGCTTAACTGATGATTGCTTTTATGAGTTTCAGCTCTTACCTACAGCTCTGCCCCCCAGTCAGCATTTCACCTCCCTTGTTCCCCAGTGAAGCAACGTTTCACGTTGCTAACGAGGGGCTGTCCCTCCCACCAGCTCCTGGGGGCAGTGCTCGATGGTCACCTCTGGGCACCTGCTGCCGGGAGGAGCCGCGGCTGCTGGGCCGCCCCCGGCAGCCGCTCCCCGCACTCACTCCTGCTCGCCTTTTCCGTTCTTGGACGGCTACGGGAAGCGCCTTCCCTGCCTCATCCCATTTGTGCAATCTTTCCCACTCATCTTTTAACCGCCTGAGCTGAGAAAGATTCCCCACTACTTTTCTTTTAAGAAGCGTCAGCTGCGAGCAGGTGGTTTAACACAGCAAGCGTTGAGCCGAACCTCGGGCGGGAGCGCTCTCCCAGGCTCTGGCCAGAGTCATAGCCCACCCCGGCCCCCGCTCGCCGTCCCGCCCCGGGCTCCCGTCGCGGCTCTCACCTGCCGGGCTCGGCGTGGCGGCCGCGGGTCCCCCCTGCGCGCTGCAGCTCCAGGTCTGCGGGGCGGCCGCGGCCGGGGCCGAGCGCGGCGGTGAGCCGGAGGCTGAGGCCGTTCACCAGCCGCCGCAGCAACGTGTCCCCGCGGCCCTTGGGCGCCGACAGCCCCACGTCGTCCCGCAGCTCCTCGGGCGGCACCTCCAGATTGCCCGCGTACCAGAACACCCACCAGACGAGACTGAGGAAGATGCCGATGCCGCCCGCGTAGATGAGCAGGTCGGAGAAGAACACGTCGGCGAACACGCCGGCCAGCAGCACCGCCAGCCCCAGCGCGTCGAAGGCCAGCGCCAGCCAGAAGGCAGCCACGCAGCGGCCCAGCCCGCCCGGGGCCGCCATCGGGAGCGGCGCCACCGCCGCCTCGGGCCGCGCGCACCTGGCAGGGCCCGGCGCCGCTCTGAGGGCAGCCGGGCCGCGCCCTCCCACCCGCGGCAGGCAGACCCGCCCCCTCTAGGCAGGCGGCAGCGCCTCCACCCGCGGGCAGGTACGGGACCCGCCCCCGCTCCTAGGCAGTCGACCCCCCCCTCCTGAGGCGGGTACGGACGCCCGCTGAGGCAGGACGGACCCGCCCCCGCCCTAGGCAGTACGGACCGCCCCTCCTGAGGGCAGGTACGGGACCCGCCCCCGCTCCTGAGGGCAGGTACGGGACCCGCCCCCGCCCTCGCAGTACGGGACCCGCCCCTCTGAGGGCAGTACGGGACCCGCCCCGCGCCCTGGCGCCGCGTGCTTGCCCCGCCGCTGCGCGCACGGAAGGCGGCACACGCCGCCCTCGGGCCCCGCCGAGCCCTCAGACCGCCGCGGCGGGACTAGAAGGCTGATCTGTAGCGACCGACGGCATTTGGGAACGGACACTTCCCTTCTCATGCCACCTCAGGCACCTTAGAAGGGAGGCACTTCAAAAAACGGGTCCCCAGATGAACAACCACTTCGTTGATCTTCACACTTGCAAGGAGAAGCAAGCTGGTCTCAGACGGCAGAAATTTGCAAGACAGGTACAATGCGCATCTGCAAATGCACATAGACTCCTTTACCTGTGCTTGAGGAGGCGTAAAAAGAGCAGCTGGAATACAAGCTCAGGCTGACAAACAGGAACCAAGTTGTCAATGCAGGATGTAAAATTCAGTAAGTAAAACATTTATGTAAAAGACAAGACAGATTGCAGTTCACCCTTATGTTAATTAACGACCTGATACATATCTTTTTACACTCCTACATCCTCATGCTCAAGAACTGCATTTAGATTTGGATCTCCTGTGCCTGCTCTCACAAGGGCCTTATATCTAACACCTTATTTAATGATGGATAAGCTGTCGTCGTGCGTATCTCTGGTCAGCCTGGCGTTCGGCTTGACCGCCCACTAGCTCCCATACGCCTTGACAGTCTCGTGTGTGGGTACTTGGCTCTGCAGCACCTTAGCCTATGCTGTCACGGCTGTGGTTTCAAAGAGGGGACTCTCAGAGACAGCCGGGAACATAGGTTTTATTCGGGGGTTACAGGGGAAGCCCCTGACCCCAGGCCCGGTGCCTCAGGCAAGAGAGACCCCGAACCTGGGTTACAAGGGGGTTTTTATCCAAAGGGAGATGGGGGTGGGGTGGATACAGATTACAAACCAATAAGACAACTTAAAGTAAGTTGGGGAGGGTCTCTGGGGATCCATCAACCTCTGAAAGTCTTGGACTGCACTGGACCTTGAAGATGATTGATGGACCGAGGGAGGAAAGCTACATTGCTAGGGTGGACAGAAGCCTATCTCGGGGAAAACCAATGGGAAACGGTCTCTGGGCAGAGGCCGGGGTTGTCTTGGGAACTCTTATCAGGAGTCTGACCAGGTGTCTCCCAAAGCAGGGGGCCCCCTTTACAGAGACTAGAAAAAACTACACTAAAATAACAATTATAACTATACTATACTTATCACTAAAACTTATCAAACAATTCCAGCATTCCCGCAATAAGCCACAGCAATATCCAACCAACAGGAACTATGATCAGCCCTAAAATCATAGGCACCTTCCTCATTTTTGTGGACATAGTGTGAAAAGAATGATGCTGCTGAGGAAGACTATTCTTCCAGTAACAATGAGTACTATGGTTTACTGGGATTACAAACTCAATTCCTATCAGTGCTTTTGGTTTACAAGAGTCAAAAAGTTACAAAAAGTCAGGATTGTAAAAGGGTTAAAAAAACTTGACAACACAGATCAAGCAGAATATTTTTACATTCATTAGTGTTTACCATATTTTATTTAGCATCTACTTTCCAGATAGCCAACTCTTGATATGAGGATTCCCTAAAAAGGAGATATGGTAGGGTTTTTTGAATGACAAATTAGGCTGGTCATTTCCTGTTGGTTTATCTTGTCTCTTACCACCTTTCTTCTATTTGGAGTTTTTACCATCAGGACTTTTCAACACAAATTTGCCTTGTATTCTTACTCTGCAAAGGACAGATAAGTGATCATACAGAGAACTGGGCAGTTCTGCAGGATTTCAAACAGATCACCTTGCAGTCCTGAAGCATATATTTTTCGTGCCTTAACAGGACAAATTCACTTGGCTGGCACAATTGGAATTCATGCAGCCTTTGGCTTTTATCAGATTGAAGAACGGCAGTTCTGTGATCATCATGCAGGAACACTCTCAACTGTTCTGGCAGCAGAAATACAACCCAAAACTGAAGGTAAGATTTTACTTGATGTTGTAAAATACATATGGTTAAAGCAAAATTTTCTTGTGTCTTTTTAACTCACAAATACCCTAGATAAAAACAGCTAAAATTTACAATGTGTGGCTTGGTATTAGGCTGCTAACTTAAATATCTGCAGTAACACCAATCACTGTCAACCTATCTTTATTATAATGCACAATTTTTAAAAAAACTGTAGCAGTTTTTCTACCTTCAAAAGCACATGTAGATGGCTGCTCTTGGCATGCATGCTTCTTGTTTCAGAAAGACACTGTTTATTAAAATTTTTCTCAGCCTTTTTTCCCTGGGATAGACCTCTCTTTGCCCTTTGACACCTGAAAAAGTTGAGTGTTTTTGGTATGGGCCAGGAAAAGATAAAAGGTGGGCCATTAAGACTGTGGATTTATCTGTACCAGCTTGTAAATTAGAAGGAAACCAATGAATCATTACAGATCTTGGTGGAAAAAAGCTCCTGGGATCAGATTTCCTAAGAAGGTATTTTACTTCATCAATACATCTATTTACTGAAAATAAACCACAGAATGAAGATACAAAATGTGTTACAGCAGACAATGCTCACACCGACTGCGGCACGCGCTTCTTTTTGGGTGCCTGCTTCGGTGCTTTTGAAGACTTCCTGGCTGACTGTATTGACCTGCCAGCTTTGGGTGTTGCAAAAGACTTTGCTTCAGGTTTTTTTGGAGCCTTTTTAATGTCTTTTTCTTTTACTGCCTCCTCTGGCTTGCTGACCCGCTTGGCTTTTTTCTCTTTTGATGATGTCTGCAAGTTTGCACACTCTTCTGTAACGTCAGGTTTTGATTTTGGAGTCTCCATCACTAGAGATTGTTTCTTTCTCTTACCAAGGGGTGTTCTGATTTTCTTGCCCAAATTGTCACCTTTTTCCGGACTTGGTTCCATTTTCTGTATTTAAGACAAACAAAAAAATTACCATTCCACCCAAGAAACATATTTCCTGTTTAAGCAGGATCAATGAAAACCATTACAATGACAAATACTTTCAACTGAACTGCACCCTAGTATACTTGAAGTGTGTTAACCCATACTTTTCCCTAAGGAGCAATGAACAATTTAAACAATTCAAAATCTTTAGTTTTAACTGAAATGCAAGTTTCTCAATATTATTCAACAATTACCTTCAGGTCAGCTGAGCTCGTTGTTTGTATAGGCACCAGTTGTGGAATTTCTTCATCATCAGGATCACCTGGTTCTTGGACTACTTCTACTTTTTCTTTTATCACAGGCTCCTGGGTACCAGCAGCAGCTTTATTTTTTGTTGTCACAGTGACTTGACTTGACTTGAGTTTTTTAACTTTCTTCTTTGCCTTCTTGGGTTTTGTCTCCTAGAATTAATCAGAAGTACATCTCAGACAAATTCCCATACCGTTTCTAAATGTATAATAATTGTTTTAAAGTGATAAAAATTAGTGTAGCAACATTAAAGACTCTTATTTAATAGACCTGGAGTAATCAACCACACATAAAATATGAAAAAATGCATTGCATACAGAAGTTTATTATAAATAGCTCACAACTATGGTAATGTCAAGATTACAGTCTTCAATTTGATTATTCACAGTCCAAATACATTTCAGACAAATGACCATAACCAGAACTCAGTACAAAGGAGTAGCCAATTATTTTTTAACAAGTATGAGCACCGCCTATATACACAAATATGAGCTTGAGAATTATTCAGATGCCACTGATTAACCAACAAAGAACAGATGCATAATCTGAATCCACATATATGTTCATGAGTGTATTTTCAGAAGGCAAATATGGATAAACAATACAAGCAAAGTTCTAAGAATGAATCTCATATCCCTTGAGTTTAGGTCTAGAAACACTTCATTTCCAGTTTGTATTAAAACCTGTAAGGGAGTTTCCATAATTTCATTTTATTACTGAGTATTTAATGCACTGAGTCAGGAGTGTCTGACCAGTTTTAGCCATAAAACTCTGGGATCAGTTGCTAATGAATTTAAACTCTATAAGACAATGCACAGAAGACAAAGAATTAGAACTAAAAGTACCAATATAATTTATGCAAAGTTTGAAGAAATTCTGGTTACCTTTACTTTACTTTTCTTGAGAGATGGCTGTTTGTCAAGCTGATCCAGGTTGGAGATATTTGCAGTATATATTGGAAGTGCAACCGATTTAAGCGTTTTGAGGTGAAGAATTTTTACATTTTTCCATTTCTGCAAAAACAAAACCAGTATATTATGTAAAAATAAGGCAGAGGTATGAACCTATTTGTCTGTAAAGCAGTCAATCAGCAGTACCTTTGGTAACTTGTTATCAATCACTTCTGCTGCTGCAATGATATTCTCAAGTATCTCATCCACTTTCATCCCAGTGTGACCTATGCGTGTTGTACTGAAAGAAGAGATGAATAATAATTATATATGGACAAATAAACTTATTCAAAGTTAGTTGTTTAGTTTAGGCATACCCAGAAATGCAAAAAACCCACTTATCTGCAATTATCATAAAGGAGAGATGGCTATTGAAGAAATCTGTGATAACAGTTAGAAGGGAATCACCTGTACTTTTCTTTCCAGATTTGGATATGCAACTTCTGCCTTACATTACAAAGCATTACTACCAATTCAGATCCTTTCAGATACACAATACATGAAAAAAAAAATCATATTAGAATAGAATATTTTGGAAATAGAAAAATATTATTAAATTAGATTAAAACTAAAATTGTACATGCTCTTTGACAGTGATAGGTGCCTAGAAATTCCTTAGGTAAAAGAGACAAAACCCCTCAACTTCATAGCAAAACTTAAGTAGACCTACTAATTTAGAGGTTCAAAATGCCCCCCATTTGGAATGGTGACCCTTAACATCTTTTTTCACATATTAAAGGAATAAAAATAATTCACTTAAAATTCCTACAGTTAAGGTAGAACCATCCTTCACATGATGTATTAATCTATTAGTACTTACTAACAGCATCCTTTGTTGTTAACTGGGAGTGTAGTCCCTTGGATATGTTTTTCTAGTTCCTTGGCAAGATCTTTTGCTTTCAGGTTTACAGATAAAGGTGCCCTAAAACAAAGGGAGAGTGGTAGAAAAAAAGGAAGTAATTAGAAAACCCCAAAGAAAATCAATTCCTCCATTACTAAGAAGAATCTGGTCTTAAAAAAAGATAATGCAAGAATGGCTTTCCAAAGTTAAAAGACCTACTTTTTCTTTTCATAGAAGTGTTTTCCTAGATGTGAAGGCAAAAGCCTTCTAATTCGGTCGTCAGACAGAAAGAGATCAAAACTGTTCAGGAGGCGCCGCTTCGCTTCAAACATTTTATACTCCTTTTTGAGGGTTTTGTACGAGATGATCTGCAACACAAGCACCAGTTCAGTCCCCACTGCTGAAAATGCGACCTGAAATGCTTCTCTGAACTGCACAGATTAATGTTGTGTATCTGATAGTCCATCACAGTGGATTCTTTTAGAATGCTGAGACAATCAAAAAGCATCCATTTTCTACTGTTTTAAAGAATCAAGCAATATGGATCTCTTGCAAAGTAACTGCACATCACCAAACAGAATTTGAATACATGAATAACATCTAAATCAAGGTTAAATATAACAAGTCGTTTGATCGTTTTATTGCTGGTGGCATAAACAATCCAATCTAGCTGCAAAGGGCTCAGATATTCAAACACTGTGAGTTTTCCCAGTTGGTTACTCAAACTAAATATTGAACATTTATCTAGAAATTGTACCTGATTACTAAATATCCTGTTTCAAACTGAAGAAATTTTTCTAAGTAAACTTTGCGTAGTCAGGTAGTCAGAAAAATCTTACAAGAGAATGTGAATGAGAATTAGAATATTAAAAAGCAAAAAAGAACATCTACTTGTATTCTTTTTAGTGGAAGAAAAGGAAAGAAATGACAGTACTGTATTATACCATCAAGGACCACCCTTACCTGGCTAATACTTCTGATCCCATTCCGAAGTAAAAGTTTCTTGTACAGATTTTCAGTCTGTTCTGCTGATAAATTAGGTTCATCCTTTGTGAACAGGCAAACCTCAGATGTTTCTGGTCGAATGCCATGGGGCAGTGGTCTATAATGATAATATGAGATGCATAAAGAATGTCTAATAAGTGAAAGTTCTCCCTAGAACTAGGACTACATAGGAGATCAGTACCCTTTAACAACACAGAGAAATGCCTGTGTTTAGACTCCATTTACTACTAAATACTCTCAGTGGAACCTACATTTGATAAGCATACAAAACTGTAAAAGTGAAACCATGGAACACCACGGCTCCAGCCAGACAAAAGTCTGAATCCTCTGTCCTGCCAGCAGCCCTTACCACACGGGTCCCAGGAGCAGGACCCCTCCATGCTCCTCCCTTCATGCCATGGCTGCACCCAATCATTAGACAAAACTTTGTAATACTGCAGCCCTGCTACATGGATGTAAACTTTCTCAATACAGTGCTGCTACAGTTTAAAAGAAGACTTCTAATTTATATTCAGGTTTGGTTATTTAAAGAAAGAAGTCTTACTAATGATTTGGTGGTGGTGGGTCAAGATGAAGAAGATGTTCTGTTTTCTAAAGCTTAAGGACTGAAAGGCCCATACCCTGTAACTGATAGCCAACAGAATCGGTATTCTCCGTGCAAAAAGCTGGCACAGCCCAGCTTCCAGTTATACCAAAAGTAAGGGTAAAGCAGCGTTCTGACCCGGCAGTTCTTAGTCACGGCATGGAAGCCCCCAGGAGAAGGCCGTGGCAGTAAAACCCCTTAAGCTCAGAATCTGCAAAGTGCTCTTTTCCAAGCCAAAGGACACGAGCAGCCCCTGTAACCATGAGTCCAGATATCAATGTCTTACATTCGGATGACTTTTGCCGCCTGCGGGACCTTCCACACCGTCACCAGGAGATGGACGCTCTCGCTCTCGTTGAGGAGCAGCTCGTCTCCCTTGGCCTTGCTTCTGGCGAAAGCCACGAGAGCCTCCACCGCCTTCTTCACCTGCAAACGCACCACAGCTGCAGCAGCCGTAGGTCAAGCCCGGCCCGGCCGCTCTCCCTCCCGCCCTGCTCCCCGCACCGCCGGGCGCGCTCCAGCAATTCCTGCCCCCTGCTCCCCGCAGTACCTGGGCACGGTCCAGCAATTCCTGCCCTGCTCCCCGCACCCCCGGGCGCGCTCACAGCAGTGCCCGCCCTGCTCCCCGCCCCCCCCGGGCGCGCTCCAGCAATTCCCGCCCTGCTCCCCGCAGCCCCCGGGCGCGCTCCAGCAATTCCTGCCCTGCTCCCCGCAGCCCCCGGGCGCGCTCCAGCAGTACCCGCCCTGCTCCCCGCGGCCCCCGGGCGCGCTCCAGCAATTCCTGCCCTGCTCCCCGCACCCCCGGGGCGCTCCAGCAATTCCTGCCCTGCTCCCCGCACCCCGGGTGCGCTCCAGCAGTACCCGCCCTGCTCCCCGCAGTACCTGGGCACAGTCCAGGCGCCCCTTCCCGCCGGCCATGGTGCACTGGTGCCACGTGCGGCCCCGCGCCTGCGTGCGCGCCGCTTTCCGGGGCACGGCGGGGCCCGTCCGGGGCGGGGAAGGCCGGAGGGGCGGGGTCCGCGGTTCGCGGTGCAGTCGGTGCTTTCCGCTCCTGCGCTCGGCAGCAGTTGCCGACCCACGGCAGGGGTGCCCCGCCTGTGCGGGCCCGTCCCGTGCTTGCAGGTGGCTTTGCCCCGGCAGGGGCACGGGCTGACCGAGCTTGGAGCAGAGTGCCGAGGGCCGTCAGTCCATCCCGCTTCGGCACCAGGGCAAGCCGGAGGTCAGGCCGGCGTGCTTAGGGTTGTAGCCACCGTGTCCTCATGGTAAAAAACGTTTTGTCGGACTCGCCTTGTTTTATTGACGGTGCTCTCCTGGTCCGACCCCGGATGCTGCTGGTCCCCTTTGCTTCCAGGGTGGCTCGTGTTCAGCTTGCTGTGCCCCGGGCCCTTTCCAGCAGAGCTGTTCCTCAGACAGTCATTTCCCAACCTGTATTGTCGCAAGGGGCTGCTCCTTCCCAAAGGCAGGTTTGCATTTGCTTTCTTTGAGTATTTACGGGTTTGTGTTGCCGAGGCTTTCCAGTCTATTCAGGTCCTGCTGTTCGAGAGGGCAATGATTGGTCCTAAGTTTGATGTCCCCTGCAAACTTGATGTGACCATGCTTCAGGTTACTGTTAGAGGTACTAAACAAAACATGTCCCAGGATAAATCCCAGCAGTACTGCACTTGTTACTGGCCTTCAGGTAGAGTACAAGCCATTATCTCTGCCCTCCAAGTCCTGTTAGCTGAACAGTGGTTACCCAACTCGTTGGCCACCCAGCACACCAGCATGTTTAGGAAGGATTGAGCTTGTTCTTCAGATTCCATCTTTGAAGACTATCCCTGATTTTACTTTCTGTATTTCTGTTCTTTTGCACTGGAGTGCTGTCCTAAGTTCCCTGTTTAGCCAGGCCAATCTCTCGATAGATCTACTTGTTTTGCTGAATATTGGGAGGAGCTGTTTGTATGATTGGAGGAGATTGTCCATAAAGACCTGCTGCCAGATTCCCTGAGCTCCTTTGCCCTTCAGAGCTGCCTCCCATAAGATCCTGCCCACTGCTTCTCTGAATAAATTCGAGTCTGTCTCATGGAGTCCAGGGACTGTATTCAGCTGCTGATTTTTCTCATACACTCTGTCTGAACATGGCTATTTCCAGGTCACTGTCAGTGGGCAACACTGATTATCACATGTCAAACCATTTCTTCCTCATGTGTAATAAAGGCAGAACTGCTGTATCTCCTAGTCAGTTTAGAAATGCATTGGCTGACCACATGGAAATAGCTTAATTGCAGAATGCTTATTCCATTGAGTTCCATGCTGGATAAATACATTGTTCTGAGATAAAATCTAGCCTGAAATTATTTTGGTCTCATTCCACAGTGCTTTGTGTGCCCTGGCAGCTTTGGGCTGTCTGCATTCATCACACAGGTAAACCACTCTCTGGATAACACAGCTATGCGTAACCAGGGCTTAAATATGTATGAAATTCGGAGTCTTAGTCATTCAGTCTTCTCTAGAGACTTTTTCCTGCTCTTTGCCTTTCTATGTATGAATTCCTTCACACCAGATGTCTTCCAATAAAAATTGTTGCTCCATCAGTGTGGCCAGTGCAAAGAGAAACTAAATTTTCTTTTAGTTTCTAAACTAAACTAAAGTTTAGTTTCTAAGAGAAATTAAAAACCTAGTTTCTTGGCAAGCTGCTTTAGATAGTGGTTTATATTTTCTTTCTGCTGTTAGTGTTCTTGGAGCATGGTAGAATAGTTGATGGCATCAAGACTTATCCAGACTTTGGAAAGAACTATACAGACATACACTGATTTTAAAGAGTGAAAAAAAAAACCCTGGAAAGTGGAAGTTTTTCTTTCCTATTGTGTTATTACAACAAAACCATTCAAACCAAAAAAGAAACTGGTTAAGAAAAAGAAAAGCTGCCCTTTGTTCCCATGTTGTATGAAGTACTGATTAGAGAAATTACTGAAGGTGAGTAACACGCAGGGTAGCCAAGGAGGGCAGACTCATTAAAGATTTTCAGTACTGCTGCAATTTCTGCATGTGAGACTACCAATGGTGCTGTATATTCTGATAATTGTATTAGCCTTGATTCTATCTTTGCACATTTTAGGGCAGATGTATTTTAATAAAACATCGACATATTAATGTTAACTCTACAAAAAGTCAGATGATGGGGACATCTCTCTGAAAATGAGCCAGGCTAGTCTTGGCAGATATGATTGAACAGCATGTTTGAAGACTGACTTTACTGGGACAGTATAGCAGTAATAGGATAAAACTGAAGGGACTATTATTAGTGACTCAAATTCGAATTTTTCACATATCAGTCTCATCCAAGTACATTTTTCTGAAAAATTTTTGTTCCAACATGACTAAATTTTACCAGATGTGGTTTAACTGACTTAATCTAATCATTCTCTCTTGAAATGTACTTGGCATAGCTAACAGCTCTTTTGGAAAAATTAAGTTGATCTGTGAATAAGAAATATTTCAGCTTAATACAGCATGCAATGAATATTAACTATAAAAGAGTGAACTTTTAATTTAGCAATGTCATAAATTTACAGTTACTTCTACAAGGAAATCAGGTTTGTTATTTTTATCTGTGTTATTGCTGTACACTGTCCTTCTGTAGCTCTCAATTTAAATTTTTGGATCATGAAAGTATGTATTTTTCTTTAAGTTATTTGTGTCACTTATTTATATGCTAAGATCGAAAATAATTGCAAGACATTCTACCTCATCACTTATTTAAGATGTTTCTTTATATGCCTAATTTTATACTTTCACTCAGCAAAAGGGTTGTACAAGATGTAATTGTTTCTGCTGTAAAGAGATCTTTGAGGTTTAAGGTTATTCAAATTTCAGTTCCTGGCTTGTGTTCCTCCGGTCTATTTAATGGCAATGGCAAAAGCCCAGCTCTCTGTAAGTGTAGTTTAGTTCTTGCAACAGAACCAGCACAAAGAATATGGAAAGATAAAACAGGTCTGAGAAGTGCTCTCAGAAGAGTCTCCCCCTAGACCAGAGTTCAAGCACTGTTTTCTTTTGCCTGTGTTCCTTTGCAATCGTGGGGTCAGCCTCCAGCTCTGACCTGACTCAGACACGAGGCTTTGGTGCAAGTCACTCACAGACACCAAGAGGGCTCTTCCAAAGGACAGAGCCCCTGGCACTGGACAAAGCTGCAAAGCTTTCTTGTTTTAATGCTCTGCCTCACATCCCTTCTAGGGGCTTACCAGATGACAGGAACATTGCTTCAAGTACCTTTTGGTCACCCAACAGTTAATCTGTCATGGCTCTTATTACTCTTATTGAGAAGTAGGTGGATTTTTTTGGGTGTATGGAACTGTCAGATGTAGAAAAATTGCATTGGAAGGAAAGCCAATGAAAAGATATGGATTATCAAGAGTTATATATACACAGACAACAGATTTTGGGTTTGTTAGCATAAATTTCTATTTTATATTAAGACTAGAATCCTTTCTAGTATTTCTTCAGAGGAAAAGTAGTATCTTGTCAGGTTTTTTAGTGCAATAAAATAAACACAAGGAAAGAAACAGATTGACAATATAAAATCTTCAGTAGTAACTCCAGTTTTGTTGGTATATTTTTCGGTACCAAATCATCTATAGGGTATACAAAATCAACAGAATAAGTAAGAGCCTTTAAGTACCAGTTCAGGAGAGAAAACAGTCTTGTCTGGAGTATATGTCACCTGCTTTAACAGCATCATTTCAACAGTCTGCGGCATGAACCAAAAAGCCAGAGTAATACAGATCAAATACCTGGGACATTGAAACAATCTTTCCTTCTTAGGTAATATTCAGTAATAAACACTTATAAAAACACATTTCTCATCATTAACATAATTTTTAATATATAGACTGGTGCCATAAGTAGTCTAAAATAGAGGTTCTTCATTGAGCAATTTTCACTGGGCTTTTTATGCCACTGGAAAAAATCAGTAGAGGGGCATAAAAATTGCAACCAGCAAATATCCCCATGGATAAACCTCCTTAAAACAGCTATTTTCCTTACAACACTGTTACACCATCATCAATAGCTTGCTGTTCAGGAACAAAGTTTACTACCAGAGAATGTGTTTCAGGAACTGGTGTCATCGTGTTTGTAGATCAGTTCCTATTGTCTGCTAAGATGACCAAGGTAGCTGGAATGGTTTCACGTAGACGCTGATGACAATGTTACTCAACTGATCACTGCACCCATTCCTCCAACTACTGTGCTTTACTTCTTGGAGCTTGCAGAAACAAGAAATTATTTTCCTGTTGTGAAATAATTAGTACTGCTGCACGTTAAGATTTTTTTTTGCATTTAATATTTTTACATATACCAAGGTTTTCAGTTCAAGGACATAAAAGGTCTTAATTTATAGAATAATAACTTATGTTTTTCATAAGTTACATCATGGCTAGGCACTCAAGCCATATCTACACTACAAACTTTGGCTGACAATCAGAGAGAAAGGTGTGATCCTCATCAGTACCACACTGCAAAATAGGAGGAAAAAAACCCCAAACAATCTCTCCTTTCTGCAGAAACTCACTCAGTTTTGCTGGTATGAGTTAAAGCTATGCCATGGGAATACCCTGCCAGTATCCCATGCAAGCACAGTTACCCTGGCAGTGCTCCTAGGGATGCTGGATCTTCAATCCAACTTTTATTTCATTTTTTATTCCCCCCCTTCCTTTCAACTGTTGTGGTTGCACAGCTTCTTTATTTTTGTTTCATCTTCAAAGCAGCATACCATATTTTCACAAAAGGAAGTATTCAGAATGGTCATTTAAAAAAGTTTATTACATCAGTGAATCAGCAAATAGTATTTATTTCCAACAAAGCCACATTATCTTTTTGTCTTCTTTCATCTAGATTTAGCTGTATTTAATAGTAGCAAAACTGGGACTATAAAATGTAGAATGGAGATGAAATGAAAAAGTTGGGATGTAATCTGAGGACTAGTCAAATACAATGTACTTCCAGCTCTTCTACCCAAAATGCAGCCAATTCGTATACATTTATGCCTTACATTTTCATATATTTGCTATAGAATGCAAATATTTTATACCCAAATAAAAGCCTCCTACAGGATAGGAATATCTTTAATTGCATAATGTGGATTCCGTTAATGAATTTATTATAAACAGTCTCTCCCTTTACAGACAAGGTAACATTAACTGGAATTATGGAAATGGTAATCAAATGCATTAGGATGGGATGAATAATGGAAATACTCAGAGACTTTCTATCTACTGATACTCCAACCCACCAGGTGATTATTCAGTTTAATATCAAGTACTCAGTCCAGCCTCAAAATAATGGATTTTTAAAATCCCACGTTAAGTTTGCTCAACAGTGGAAAACTGATGCTGGAGCATCATGTAGTCTTCAGATACACTCCAATGCCTTAAAAAAAAAAAAGTTTTAAAGGACCTAACAATTTAGAAATCTAACTGTAAGTATTTTCCAATAATGGTCTTTGCAAATTTCAAATCCATGAGCTTACTTCAAGAAAGCAGTCAGATATCTGGAAATCTTGTCAGTCTAGTATATGAACAAGACAGTTAATTTTCCTTGGCTTTTAATTTCTTCATTAGTTTAAGATCCAAGGAACAGTGGGTTTTGTTCATTTGGTAGAAAAAAAAGTTACTTTTTAAACCCTGGTTTACCAAAAAAATAAAAGCCCAGAGATTTGCAGACATAATAAAATTTATTTAAATTCCATGCATTACGGTAGCTACAAGTGTAGTCATATGAAACTGAAGGACAATAACTTCTTCTGTCCATACAATGTAGCTGTATGTGAAATGAATGGGAGTTCCACAGTTACAAAGAAACAAACAAAACAAACGAAAAAAAATCCCAAAAAAGGTAAAAGTTTCAGTTTTGAGTTTCAATTCAGATACAGTCACTAGACTGTAAACTTCTGGGGGAGAAAATGGGCTCACCAATTTTATAGCTGAGAATGTTTAGTTTAAGATATTCTGAAGAAGTTCAGAAGATACCTTTTAATAATTACTACTAATACTCTGGAAAATGAAAAATATTCCTTAGCCTTATCCTAGATTGTTAGAATCAGGACAGCAAATGCAGACAGCCCATTTTCAAAGTGCAGCTAAGTAGGGTTTTATTATGCAGCTCCTTCAAGTTGTACTGAGTAAGCTTTACTTTGAACCAGTTTTGCTTTAATTTCTCAAGAAAAACCTCACTGGTCCTCATAAGCTTACATTGCTTTTTGATATGCAAAAATTTACAGACTGTGCTTGATTCTGACCCTCCCATATTTCAGTATGTGCAAACTCTTAGGGATTTAAATAGTCTTTCTCTCTCTCAGTTCAGACTGATCTTTAAAACAGCAAGGATTATCCAGCCCTCTAAATTAAAGACAGGGTGAACTGAGTAATTTATGTAACTGGCACTTTTTAATTGGCCCAGTTCTCCCACAAAATGTAGCTCTTATAAATACTAATAGGCACTATTGCCACAGATTCTCTTATTTTTGCAAGTTTCACTGATTTACTGGTTGTTAGCATTTTCTGCAGTTAAGAATTTAATAATGCTGAATTTTTATAAAGACACAATATGTAGTTCTAGCTTTCAAAATTGACTTCCTGTGTCTAGTAATGATGTTAGGTCAACCTAAATTTGCTGAAGATATTAACAAATGTAAAGCTAATGAAGGTGCCACATTTGCATAAATGTTTTTTACTTTTCAGAATGCAATCAAGAAAGGGAAGGGGCAAACCTAATTATTTTAATACAAACTTGGTTGAGTGCCCAATTGCCTCATTTAAAACTGTGTGTGTGGAGAGGCTGAAGAGTTTAGAAAAGCCCAAGTAACCAAATATCTGGGTTACTGGGAAGTTAAAAAGCTAATGCAACTGTGTTACATCCTGATAAAAAACATTATTCAAAAGCAATTCCAATACCGAAAAAGATTTCAAATTGAATAGTTTATTAACATGGTAGTCATCTTTGTAACATGTGCACACACACTCGCACACTCTGAATGATCTGCCTGGAAAAAGAGGTCTTAATATAGATGCTGGGGGAAATTAAACATTAAAAATCCTTTAGATTTTCATAATTATAGGCAATTATGTCCACATCACTTACAAAGCTATTGCCGAATCTTTCCAAGGAAGCAGAATTTGGGAGAAAAAAAAAATTCTTTTTGGGAAAATTCAACAGTGGCATAGCAGAGCTCTCAATATGAGAAAGCTGACATAATGTGGACCTTTGCTGTGAAATTTGTCTTTGCAAAATATGGGGAGAAGTTTATCAATGGGCAGAAAATAAGACGGCGGTGTGAAGTAGGCTTTTGCTGAGTCGATTTTCCTCACAGTATTGTGCGGGGTCATTGAGAAAAATGCTTAGTCCTTCTCTGGAACCAGTTTCAGAACTTTTCCAATTGCAATGGTCTTACCTAAACCAAGGAGACAAACAGCAGAGTTATATTTACTGTGAAATAAATGTAGACATCTCCACGAACATGAAAACTTGCCCCAAAATACAGGCTCTCAAATATTGGAAATCACAGAGAAAAAGTTATTATGTTGTAGCACAGTGTATTTTAAAAGCACATTAACATTTTAAAAATAGTAAGCCTGCTATTCTGACAGCAAAGAACACAATGTGGATTGTGGAAAGCCTGCTTCTGCACTCACCTAAAGAAAAGGTAAGGCAGAATCACTATCAGATCTTTTTACTGCTTTTCAAATAATTTATTTTAAAGGCATCACACAAATCTGTGAGTTTTACACCAGGGTATGCATGTTAAAGCCCAACATACAATCCCCCTGATATTTTTTAACTTTAAATAGTGAAACTATGGTATTCATATTGTAGGTGGATGTTCCAGGACACATTAAAAAAGCACTGCTGGTTATTTTTCAAATCCAGTCTTTTGTTTCCCAACGCACATTTCTGTACATTATTCAAATAAAACTGTCTCTGTTCCTAGCAAGGACTATGCACAATGAAAACAATTTGCTTAGATTTACTTTTCCATTGTTACCCAGAGAATGATTTCCAGTAGATAACAGCATTTTCAAACCTCACTGCCATGCAGCTGTGAGCTCAAGGTTTTTGCAGCAGCCAGTGCTGCTGCTGGAGAGCCTTACCCTCATCCCTTAAGGTGAAGCGCCCCATCTGAGGGAAATCTTTGAATGTCTCAAGGCAGATCGTTCCTGCTGTCCTTAAACGGGCGAATGCACACTTGATCTTGTTTCACAAAACGGGGCCGTGTCTTACTTTTCTCTCCTGTTTTTTTGTCTACCAAGCAGATTAAGGCCTATATTAAAAAAAAATTAGTTGTGAGTGCTAAAATAAGGGTTATTTTTATTTACAAACAAACAGAATTGGTCTAAGAAAGAATATACTTACAAACAAATACATGAAAACGTTTGCATGATTTATTCAGTCATGACATACACCACTTTTCAGGAGGCTTATGCTAACAGTTACAGCCATTTTTTTTTGTGTTAGGACACAACCAAGAATTCCATTCAAGGCTAGAGCTTCGTTGCTTTGGTTGCTCTACAGATGTAGGACATGACAGAACTCTTCATCCCAACAACCAGATTGTTTATATTCACATCACAACTGAAAAAGACACTTACTGTTATCTCAACTTCTTCAATACAGGTGTGGATGTGCAGCACTGCATTATAACCTGGGCAGATAATGGATTTGTGCTCAATTATCACTATCTGTAAAACAATTCAAAATAAGTGCATTTTTTCCTAATTTCAATTATAAAAGAGCAGATAATAATCAATACAGAACTACATTAAAAAGTCTATTGAACAATATACACACAAATTTTGTCAAAAATTCTAAATTTTTAAGCCACTAGTTTATAATATGAAAGTAAAAAACTGAAGAACTGGCCTGATGAGGTCTTGCTTTCACCATTATAAGCATCTAAAACTTCATTGAGAAGTTACATTCAAAACAACTTATATTTTAAAAACTCAAATTAATGATGTCAGTGTTAAGTATATATATTATTGCCCATTTAAGATATGGCAGTGAATAAGAAAACTGAACTGAAACTTCAAATTACTGAAGTTTTAGATTTGGCAAAACATAAAATATTTCCATGGTTTTTACCCCTCTATACAGCAATTAAATGTTGTTATTCTACCTGGGCATCAAATGTGCGTCCAGAATGACAAAGGTTGTTGAGATCACAGAGAATAAATCCTGGAAGGATCTCTTCCTCTTCAATTCCCTTCAGTCTGATCTTTAGATTTTCACCTGGGGCTACTGAGTCAGTTTCTACATCATCAGAAAGGATTCCAAGAACTTCCACATTGTGCTTAAAGAAAACAAAAATATAGTTTTTCACTGTGAATATTTTAGTCTGGTACAAAATAATTGCAATATAACAGTATTTCAATAAATAATTCCATTACAGTTTAAATTGATTATATTTGATTCTGTCAAGCTTCAGAACATTTAAAATATTTGAATGATGAATTACTAATACTTAAATTTTTTAAAAGAAGTTTTTTCTTTTTCAAGTTTTTTTTTTTTTCTGTTTCATTTTGGGGAAAAGAAAAAAACAAGGGAAAGGGGGAAAGAAATAAATTGTTGAGCAACATTAACCCACAGCAGGTAAAAGGCTTAGGGGACCAACTGAAGAAACAAACCAAAACTCAGTAGAAGTGTGAGGATTTGTAGCCCAGCAACTGAGTTTACTAAGGCAGGAGAACCCAAGTTCCAACTGCTAAGGAGCACACACCCCCTGTCCCCAGAAACATCACCTTTGTAAAATGTGAGAGCTTAGTTGTGTGCAACAGAGCAACAGAACATTTTCTGATTAAGGTAATGAGTATCTTTAAGAACCAAGCTCTTTTCTTATGGTAGTAAAGTGTTAAAATATCTAAGCCTTACCATACCTTGTTTGGCATCATCACAAGCTGTTGTCCTTTGCAAATAGAGCCTGACTCCAGCTTCCCAAGGACCACAGTGCCCATGTCCTTCACGAAAAGAAATCATAGCAAATGAAAACATTGTCCTAAAGAGTCTACTCTATTTATCATTTACCTCTGAGTTTGATTACTTAACTCTAGGACTATCTAACACTGCTAGACTTGGTATTTTGGAAATTGTTCTCATGAAAGATTACAGATTTTAGGAGTTTCATATAATGCCAAAGTTATTTACTTCCCCTTCTCTCCTCTATTCTTCAGTTAGAAATGTAACATTAGCAAAGAATCAAGACACCCTCTAAAAGTACAGTAAATAGTCCCTTTACTGCTTTCTGCAAACAGCTTCTTTATACTTTCTATGTTATTATTTGAATCTGTACCTTATATTTGTCCACAATTGGCAGCCTGATTGGTCCATCAACTGAACGGTTGAAGTTTGGCAAATTATCCAGGTACGGAATAAATGGTAATCCACTAAAAGAGCAGAAGGCATTTGTTTCAATTTTGTGAGCACCTTTCCATTTAAAGAAAATTACTCAGAATGGATAAATGCAGTCCAACAAAGGAACAATCATTTTCATCTTGTCATCACTCAGAACAATGACCTCTAAGGCAGCTAAATCTATTGTAACATCCCATCAGTAGTGTCCACTTTACCCCATCCAACATACTAATACCCAGGAAATGCAAGTTTTTAAGTAACATTACAGGCATATTTTACACAAATTAATTATCCCTTTGAGACTCATGACAGATGTGTAATATATTTTGGAAATACAAAGCCATAAGCTAGGTCCAAATGTGATTTCCATTAATTCTTTTTAAGTTACACCGAACAATATTGAAAAACATGACATCCACTGAGAGACATGGCTTGTCCTTAATTATAATACAGCTTGAAGCAAACTGTTCACATCAAACAATTACTCATTCTAGCAACGTCAGCTGCAGCATCACTGGTAAATTCTAGTGCTCGTAAGGCACTGAACTCACACAGCCAAAGAACACTGCTAATATTTTACTAATAACCTTCTGCAGTTTGCAAAAGCTTTTCACTGGCACATTTGCATGACTCTGTTCTTGTTGCTCTGGCTGTATTTCCTCAACACTTTGGCACACAACTACAACATACCACGCTCTGCTACCTCCCAGCTTCACTGAAGCATTTACTTTTATTGAAATATAGCAAATATTCAGGTTGCTCAATTTAAGATACATACATATACCAAGGACAGAATTCTGACTGTTCTTTAAGGTTTGCTCCAGTCAGTCCTGAGCAGGGCATGAAATGAATGTCCTTTTTGGGATTGAAGCCAACTTTCTTCAAAAATGGCACCAGTTTCTCTTTACATTCCTCATATCTATTAAAATGACAAGCAGATCAAGGTAAATTCCACTTATTCCAGCACAACACAATCCTGTGCTTTAAAAAACATGCAGACATTTCAGTTCCATCAGTTAAGTTACTGTGTGAGCAGCAAGCAAGCCTAATGAAAGTCTGGAGGGCTATTTGCATCTTCTCCCCAGCCTTGCAGCAGAGCCAGGTGTTGTCTCTTCCCCCATTCCCCTCATTCCTCTGCTCCACAAAGCATCACCAGTGCTCTCCACACACTTCAGTGACAGGGCTGGGGCAGCAGCAGCTGGGGCTGCTTAAAGCAGGAGATGCAGGCCAGCACAGCAGGCCAGACCCCAGACACCTCCTGAGGTCACGTCCAGGCTGGCACTGCAGAGCTGCCTCGCTCTCCTCCCATCTACACGCTTTCTGGAGGTTTCATGTGATTTATTTCTGCCACACTGCCTCCTCTCAGTTTGGGGAGAATTCCGTAATGTCAGAAGGCTGGGGCAGGACCAAGACACAGAACTGGGCGTGCCTTAGTCTCCTAATGAATCAGGCTGACATTCCAAGGTTGTACAGGCCCTCATGGCTTCCCACTAAAACTCCCACAATTCTGGGCAGAACACACAGCAGGTTCCCTGATTACTCTGGCAAACTTGACTACTGAAAACACAATCACTTCCTTTTTTAGACTTGGTATAGAGTTTCCAAGTAAACAATTAAAATATGCTAGAATGCATGGGTTTATTAGATATGTCTGCATGGATCCAAGCAATTGACAGTGAATGTTGGAGCGCAGAACTTCCAGCTTAATTAAGAGGCATGGTCCTAGGCACTGAGCTTCTGCTTTTCCTACCACTTTTATAACCTCTGTCTTTAATCCACCAGTCAATCATTCTTTCAGCAATAATGGCATACAAACATTACTTTACCTAGGAATTATTTTATTTCAGTATCTGCCAATGAAAATTAGTTTTTTTTAATATTAAACTCACCTTTCATTACTCCAGTTTACAGTTGGATCATCCATTTTATTAATAAGAACTATTAAATGCTTTACACCTGCTGTTTTTGCTAACATGGCATGTTCTCTTGTTTGTCCACCTTTCTCAAATCCAGTTTCAAACTCTCCTTTTCTTGCAGAAATAACCTAATTAAAGATACATATTTTATAAAAGTTCTACAATTCTCTCAACAGAACAATCAACATAATGCTTTATTCAAAAAAACTTTGGGTAGTCAGACCTAATAAAAGCTTCCAAAATGAACTGGCATATCCTCAGTATTACTCTTTAGTTTCTGCATGGACATGTAAAAAATCACATGACACCTGTGCATAGCTTTAAGAAGCTGTTAAATTACTCCAAAACTCACTCATCTCAGTAAACGCAACATCTGAAAATTCTGCCTGCTGTAAGTAACCAAAAGAATAAAGTAGCAAACAAAAATTAAAAATTAATGCCACAGTATATGCAAAATAAAAGTATCTGACTTGTCCTTACCAGCACAGCAAGGTCAGCTTGAGAAGCCCACCAATCATATTTGGAACAAAGCTCTTGTGGCCAGGAGCATCTAAAATAGTGAAGTGTTTCTTCTCCGTTTCAAAATAGGCACGACCCACTTCTACTGTTTTACCTTTGTCTCGTTCTTCTTGGTTTGTGTCTAAGGCCCACGACAGGTACCTGAAAAATCCCAACCCAAACACTCTATTATTTTTATTAAATTTATATATAATTTGTTAGTAATAAGAGATTTTTTTTTTCTTAATTCTTTGAATCATGTCAGCATTACTAAAGTATTTCCAAGACCAACAGTGACTTTAACTGACTGGTTTGTGTGTACAGTGAGCTGCAGGGCCCATTGCCAGCTCTTTTTCACATAGCTACAAGAATTCGATTCTAAAAATTCAAATAAACTATTTTAATTTTCTAAGTTCTTCAGCTATGATCTAACCTCAAATAATTTAAGTTTTGCTTCAGTTGCAGAAACTCCTCAGGATCAAATACAAAACAATCCTTCCTTCTCAGCATAATTAACTAAAACATTAGTTCTGATTTGCATATATCATTACTGAGAATTATAATCATTAGTTCTCATTTATTTGCACATACGAAGCAGAAGGTAGCTATGAAATAGACACCATCTTTATTCACACTATCTTTGATATTTTCATTGTATCAACTCTTGTCCCCTCCTAATAATTTTTCCCCTGGCCACCAAGAAGTTAGCTTTCAGTTAAACTGAAATTTTTAAAAAAAAAAGTTACTTAGCTCCTTCAGGTTTTGTGAAAACTGGTGAATGTAAAGGAGAAAGAAAAATATTCTAACTAAGAGTGGTAAGTGGTAGTAACACCATTGAACTGGTTTAACATAGCCGTATTTTTCACCATTAACAGCAGCTTGTAGACATCCTTAGCTTTTGATTTGTAGTGACAGGGTGGTGTCAGAAGACATGCTGCTGGTGAAAAGCACACTGTCATCCTCTGTATTTCCCTCTCTCACACATGAGGAGTGAGTTCAGGTCAATGCCCATCCCCTGAGGGCTCCATCGCTGCTCTACTCCTAAGGAAGTCTTGAGCTGCTCCTTTTCCAGAGCCCTTTCAACCCCTATTACCTCCAGCCAAAAAGAGAAAGCTTTCAAAAGGGAAATCAATTCTGCAGGAGTTGACTGAAGTAGAAATCAGGCTGCTACTTGTGCCACACTGCCCCCCAAACCCCAACCAACCAAAAAACAACAAAACCCAAACCAGAGGCCCACAAAAAGTCCACCCAGGACAAGACAACACCTTGCCTGGAGGAAGCCAGGGCTACTGGGACAGAGACTAAAACCAGTTTCATTGCAGTAAAGGGCAAAGTGTGCTACTATCTTCACAAAGGTCATACCATGTTTCTCTGTTTTTTTCTTTAGCTTCTCTTTCATATTTTTCAAGTGTTCTTTTGTCAACCATTCCTGTCAAGTACCTAAGAAGAGGTAAAATAAAAGCACAATTTCACACAAAGCAAAAAGATATTTCCAAATAGTTAAATACTTATACAATCCCTATAGATTATTATCATTGGGAAATAAAGACGACAAAGTTTAACCAATGGTATAAAGCAGTTTCAAATTGGATTTTAAAATACAAAGAAAAACAGCCATGTTCTAGAAAATGATTAATTTTAAAAATTTAATAATGTTTGCTTTAGCATAGTTGTTTCGATTAAATGAAAATACCATAGCAATAACATTAACGTGCTGGAATTAAGAAATTCCAAAGACAATAACTACCTCAATTGACAGGGATAGAAACAGTCTCTTATAAAAGTGTTAACATATGCTGATTAAAGTCACCAAGAAAATATTACTCGTTTTAATTTATGTTTTTTAATTCACAAGAACAGGAGATCTAAAAACTTAAGTTTCCTTACATTATTTGTCCTCCAATAGTTGACTTGCCAGCATCTAAAAAAAAAAATAATTCAAGTCATCAATGTACAATTCTAGAAACAGCAGACCATTATGAACTAAGTCATCTAGTTTAAAGGATTTAGTCTTTGAATAGTAATCTAAGTTTTTGACAGTATCTTGCACCTTCCCTTGTTCCCATTATAATTTGTTGTCAACTAAAAGAAACCAAATTTTGAACATGCTGTTTCCATATATTTAAATTCAGCATTATCCATAACAAAAACACCAAGCAGTGATCCAGCTAAAGCCAGGGTCAAGAGTGTGGGAAGCTCTTGCAAAATCCCCTTCCCTGCTTCCTTTATCCCCTGTCCCTAACTTGTGTGGCCTGCTTTTCAATATTGGGAGGTACCTCTGCCCACAGCCCCTTTACTTTGTGCTACTCCATTCTGAATTTACCCAAGGACTAAATTACAGTACTTTTAAGGTGATAAGTAACTATAGAAATGAAGACAGAATTTACTGTGTAACTATTAAATGAAAATATTTTGCTATAAATGCTTCTTTTACCCATGAATTATGTTAATGTATTGTTGTAACCCTACAAATTTTAGTATTTAGAATACTAATTTTTGAATCTAATAGCAAGAACCCTTTTTATTTAAAATAAGCAGAAAAGGAGCACCATTTTCTGATTTTGTTCTTTAGGTCATAAACACAGATGTGTCACTTCAGCACTCAAGAGAAGCAGGCACTTGAGAAATCATGAACACAGACACTGTTGTGTCCAAGAGAACACACTCTACCCTTGGCACTCTACCCCTGAATGACCTTTAAATTTTTCATTTTCCAGAGCAGCCCCATTAGAATGAATGCTCCCATGAGCCTCAAGACACAGTGAATACGAAGACCAGCATTAATTTCTGATCCTCCTGTGGTGTAGATAATACACAACAGACAGATCCAATTACTTCACCTTCCCTTCCAACTCACCTACGTGTCCAATGAATACGACATTTACGTGCTCTTTTTTCGGAGCACCTGGAGGTGCTACAACAGATTTGGGTTTTGGTATTTCCTCCTCCTCTTCCATCATTTCCTGAGTGCTCTCCTCAGAAGGCCCCGCATCCCCTGCGGGACCTCCTCCGAGCTCTGCTTCACTGGGTTCTTCTTTGTGGTCCCAGGACTCTTCTGGGGACATTTCTGTCTCTCCATTTTCCACTAAAAATGAACCAATTAGATATAGTCAAACAGATGAAGAAATTAAAAGGAATTACCTGGGGAAAAGCCCCTGCCCCAAAGGTACAATCACAAGGCTTTATCTACCAGGACTGTTTACATTTTCCTATAGAAAAAGGGAAAACTGCTGCTTGTTTCTGAATTTATGAATACCAGGAGCTTTCAAGCTAGTTTGTGTGCTGACATAAGGAATCTAGGACACAGAAACTTCTGTTTTAACAAGGCAACGATTTTACAAAGTAAAAGGAAATATGAAGATCCACTCAGATCAGCACAGTAGTCTGAATCCACAGACACACTACCATAACTTTAGAAAGCAAAGGAGAGGGATTATAGCTTAAGTTCACTCATAAACCATATAAAAACAATGAGAAAGATACAATTTCCATGTTCTGATTGTTCATATTGCTGATCACTTTAAAGTTTTTTGCAAATCACAATTCCACTCATTAATGGGCTATTTTGTAATATGAAATTATTTTTTAATCAGGTACTGATCATTTTACAGTGTCCAAGTAATCTAACTGCAGCTCTCAATGCATACTAGTGTTCCTTTTTCCTCATCCAAGTATAAAGATACAACAAAAACCACTAAGGACTATTTGTAAGTGTAAAGGCTCTACTATTTAGTTTGCAGTGATTCAGCAAAAGCACTGCAATTGTACATTATAGTACTATCATACTGAAAAGGAAGGAACAATTCTCATCTTACCAACAGATTCTGAAATTTCCATGTTAACAGCAGCATTTGAACCTATGAGAAAAGAAGGGGAAAATTTAATCATTAAAGACACATACTTACCATGACAGTAATCAGGAACAAAGAAAAATAAGTGACTAAATTAATAAAAGGATAGTTCAGATGTTTTTGCACTTGCCAAAGCTTTTTAATATATAGGTTCATTTCAAAAATTCTGCTTCACGCTAGTTTTATGATCTTCCATAAGCCACTTTATGCTTCTCAATTGCCTATAAAACTGTAAATAACTACAGATAATCACATCACCTTACAAGAGTAGTATGAGGATAACGAAGATTGGAAAAGGTTCATTGAGATTTAAAAGAGGAGATTAATTGCAATATTTTTTAAAAAACAGTGTAATGAAGATCACTAAAACAACTACCTTCACAAGAGGCTGTCTGCTCCTCTGGAGAAGGCTCTACAGGTGCACCTGCAGAGAAAAAAAAGTTTTTCTTTTAAAGTACAATGATGTGACCAATTTCCAAACTTTGCCATAAAAGACCATCTCCCAACTTCATTGCAAGGAATGTATGGAAAGAATAACCACCTCCCTCCCTGCCAAGTGGTACTAAACACATCCTCTGAGCACAAATACTGCTAAAGAACACTGATAAACATGGTGAAAATAATATACCACTTCTAAAAACAACCCATTTTTTACCCCCTGCATGGAAAGATACACTTAAAGAAAGCAATACTTCTATACATAGTATTTCACCTGCCCATCCTTTTTGAGAGGCAAGCTACTGGTGTTAGTGTCTCACTGCTGTTTAAAAACATCCATGCAGTTTCATTGTATCCAGGGACACAATTTGATACCACAACTGCAGGGAAAGGGTCTGCCAGCTGCCACGTCTACACTGCTCTTGTGCCTCACTGCCACTAAATGTTGAGTAGAAAATAGAAACAAGCTATTAAAAACAAATTCCTAACATCTTCTGTAGTTATTAGGGTCATGAGATGATAAACTCATTCAGATGTCTGGTAAGTTTACCAGTCCCCTTAAACACCACAGCACAGTCCCATTTTGTGGAGGGCAGTCTCACTGGTCATGTGCATCTATCAAAGCCACAAGTATGCTTTTTGGAAAAATTACTCAACCCTCTCATGCACTAAACCATGCCACTACATTTTATGCTGAGGTGTAACTAATTATTAAACCTACTAGGAGTGATACATTCCAATTAACACTTACATCACTCAATGTTTTGGGATGTTATTTCACAATATCAAGGGGCCTTCTATAACTATCCCTAAAACCTTAACCTATTTAGTTTTCTCTTGGTATAAGTTCAACTAAATAATGCTTTGAAACAAGTTCATTATCTTTTTCTTCCAACCACATACAAAATTCATACGCTCTGTTTAGCTGTACTCCAGCTCTCCTTCAACTGAATTCTAAACACAGATCTTAGAGCATCACTTGCTCTATACGCATGATGGGACCTAGAGATGAAACAAATCTCCTCAAAAGAACAAAACCAGAGAGGGAAGGACCTGATTCTAAGCCTATTTGCTTTCGCACTGTTTGCGTATTTGCTGCAGACTTCTCTAAAGTGGAGCAGTGCCGGCAGAGCTGGCAGGGGGCCAGAGGACAGAGCTTTGCAGGCAGGGTGAATGTGGGTCACAGCACAACATCCAGCGGCCACAGCACACCGGGGAGGGGGCACAGCCCTGCTCTGAAACCATTCCCTGCACTCCCAAAACCAAACCAACCAGACTCTAAGAGAACGATTTAATACCGTCAGTAAAAGCAGAAGAATAGAATACCCTTAGATCCTTTTAGTGATCTATCACTCCCATTTGGCAGCTGGGAAAGACTCAAATCAGCCCATTTTTGAGCATGGAAAGTGGCACAAAATCTAGGTATGAACCTAAAACCTCCATTTTGTAGAAGACTGGTGGCTATTTCACACATACTGTGGTCGGGATGGATAAATATTTTAATTACAAGATCATTTCAACAAGCTTTTGAATTCACTCCAGAAGTTCGTCTATAATGAAAAATGAATCAAATGGCAGTATTAATGCACTTGCCTTGAAACAGAAGTTCTACAAGTGGCTGGAGAGCTAGTTATTTTCTTAGAAATATATTGTCAATCAACAGCATTCATATAAACTCGGTTTTTACTTTCTGGTCTGCAATACAGCAGGTATGCAGACAGGAAAGAAGTTCCTTCACAACTAACAGAGACGAAGTATAAAAAAAGGTCCCTCTGCAAATTTTGCACAGGTCTAGCACACGAGAGTCAATAGGACAGTTTGTGCATGGATGCTAAGGAGTACTAGTGCCACACAACCGGGGGGGCAACAGATACTCAGCTCTAACCACAGCCACTTATTGAACTCTGGTCACTTTGGTACACAACTGGCAGATATGCTTTGGAAAAGGACACTGTAATACCAAACAGATACTGTTTCTTCAAAGCAGAAAGAAACATAAACCACTCGATAAAAAAAAATTATTGTTAAGAAACCAAGTAAATAAATAAAGAACCTTAATTTCAAAACTAACATGCTCAAAGTGATAAACATAAACACTCACTGCAGTAATTGCTTACTTCTGATAAACAATTTCAGGTCACCTCAGGTTATTTCAGACAAAAGCTCAGATTTGCCATTTACTCTGTGTGGAAGTGAACAGATTGCCTGAAATGTACCGTAAGATCATCACCTGAAAAGAAGGATGCAATCCTACTGCTTCCTTAGACTACAGGACTGGTGCATTTTGGTCTGTCACCTCTTCTCATTTGTGAAGATCACTGAGACAGGAATCTTTCATATGAGAGGGACCAAAATGTTCTTTGTAGGAAATCTGGTTTTAAAGTAAGGACATGCCTTAAGTGATGCCAATTTTTTAATGCCTCAAATGATTGGATTTATGCATGATAAGCAACTGTTGTCTTTTACACGTAGCCATACTCCATTTCTCCTTCAAGCCCCAAGACAAGAACTGCTGTTGCAACCTTATCCACGGTATTACATGGAGTTAGTGGTTTATCTTTAGTCCTGCTAAACGTCAGAGCCTTAGGACATTTTTTGGAATATTTTTGTTGTCAATGCCAAAGGCAAAACTGGATACAGATGCTGCATTTACCTACCAGTGCCATCAGACAATGACATTATGTAATTCGGAGTCTTGTCTGGAAAAGATAATTGTAGGGATTTTTTAAACATAAAATTCACTGGAAGAATATGCACACTGCAAATACAGAGTCCAAAATTGCACAACTTGTAAAACATGGTGACTAATCTCTTTAAAATACCTCTCATGTCCTAAAGAATCCACTCTGCCTGCTTCATTCACACAGCATTTTACTACAGCTGATGAGTTTGTTGCGTATCGCGCCAAGTTTTGTATTGTTTGCATTTTTGTTGTACAATAACCAAAGCTGCACAGGTACAACAAATTTGAAGTTATCATCCAACCTCTGAAAATATTGTTTAAAAAGACTATAAGGCAGGAACTTTGCAACATTAACAAATTAAAATGCTTGTAGATAAACAATAGAAAATTGTTTTAAATTAAATTTATACTAGAATGTAGCAAGTTTTTCATATATAGAACAGGTACAGCAGGCAAAGTAGGAATCATTATTAGAACAGCAGTTAAAACACAGTATTAAAGTCAAACTCAACTGCTAAGCAGTAGTGACACCCTCCATCTTACACAAACCTCAGTGTTCAGCAGATGCACAGAAAAAGCTGATACAGGTCTTCTGCCCAGTGGTTAACTGGTAACTCCTCAGCAGCAGTTACCTGAGGCACAATGCAGATGCCTTCCCAGAAGTGACCAGAGGCACAGGTTTGGTGCCGTGCACAGCAGCACTCAGCTCCCAGCCCGCTCTGCTGCTGGAGCGATAAGAACCCAGGCAGGACTGGGACCTGACAGCTGGGGAACACTACCGAGTTAATGAAACTGCACCACACAGCAGAGAGATAAAAAAATAAAAAAAGGCAAATTCAGCCTGAAATAAACATCTTATCTACAAAACTTAGATGCCTGTATAGTCAATTTGTTATTGCTCCTCTAATACAGGCATCAAGTTTCTTCACAGGAATTCCTGAAGAGTGAAGAAAAACGTGACATCCACCTTAGGATTCCCATCACCTTTTTGTACGTGTAATTCCTCGGTTCAGCACATTTATACAACAGTCCTACAGTCTCAACAGTTTACATGCACTACATAACAGATATTTGCCCCCCCCCTTTTTTTAAAACGAAAGCATAATGGGAATTACAGCAGAGCAAAAAACCAAAAATCTGCATCAAACACACAGTGTGAAAAGCGGAATAAAAGAATCCCCAAGAGATTCTTAGATAACAAAAGCACACAAAAACTACGTCAAGCACAACTAAGTGCTACAGCTAAACAAAGTGCTTTATATTCAATACTTAAAATGGTACAGAAAGAAAAGGTTTTCAGGAGTTCACTGTAAGGCAGATGTTTTGAAAGTTAAACCCAAAATTATGTTCTTCTCCTCATTGCCCTGCTTTATAGCCTATGCCCCAGCTTCACCAGTGGACATACCAGTTTTTAAAATGCACCAATGCAAGAGCAGCTTTAATAGTTTAACTCAACTCTGTAAAATTCACCAAAAAAATTAGCACTTGTTTCATATTCATAGGATTTTATTACATGTTAGCTTAGTAAAAGACCCATCTTTTTCCTTCCCCAGTGAGGACACACCTTAAGTTTATCTTATCTAAACTTGACACACTTCTTAACAACTAAGTTTAAGAAAGCTTATGGGGATTTTCAGGGAATATACTGAAGTCCTCTTTTGCTTAAGGCCAAGTATTTGTGCTCAGTTGATAACTTGATTTTTAAGACAGAAAAATCAAGAAACCAAGCTCAGTATTTCAACAGTTCAGGATTCCACTCTGACAAAGACCTCTCATAACCCAGTATCTTTAGTTTAACCCATATTTTTAGTATTGCATCACCTGTCCTAAACTAACTTCTGTACTGAAATACAATCACTGTCATTTTTCCACAGACCTCTTCAAAACAGTCATTAATTTAATGGATTAAATTATAACTGCTTTATTCCCTCATAGTAAAAAACAAAATAAAACCATCTTTCTATCATAGCTTCATACAATCAGCTGCTTCTTTTGCTTGCATATCTCTCATCACAATAAAGAAAAAAAGCGCCAAAATTCCTTAAGTGGAACTGTAAAACCAGAGTATAAATAGAATCCGAGAATTATCCCAATTTATTTTTGTGTTCATTTTGATAGAGCAACCAAGGTTTAAGATACCATGATGCTTTCAAACACATTCAAGCAGTAGCCCAAAGCAGAGTGCCAAACACATGGTGAGCAGGCTGCCTGTAGGCCCCAGGACAGAGCACAGCCGCCTCCCAGGGCTTTGTGTGTCTCCTACTGGAGTCATGCAAGGCCACGAGGGCAATGAATTATTCCAACAAGAGCAACACAACCTGGCCACCTTCCTGGGGACACTTTAGATGTAGACAAAGGACATCTGTGTAACACATTGGCACCCTGAGTGCATCACACAGGTATTTTCTATCTGATCACCTGTCAGTGCCAAGATATCCAGCTTTTCTTTGCACTGACTGTTTTAGAAGTGGCTGTGCAGCTCATCTGTCTAGAGAAGCTGATACAGAAGACTGCTCTAGATAGTCAAGTGCCAACTCAAATCAAGATTTTCAGATAAGAATTTATCCCATATACTGGCACTGACAGTACCACCCTGATTTGCAGCCATGTGAGCAGTTCAAGTTTGCAGTTCTGAAACAATTAACAGTAGCACCACCAACACTTGTGAGGAAATCGTCAGCATATGGCTGTTCCAAGGCTGACATGAACAATCATGTAAATCTTTAATACAACAGCTTCTTGAATTGTGGGCTACTAGTCTCAGACATACCTTTCTCAGCAAGTTCAAAGTGAAGGCTCTTGAGGACTGAGATGTTGAAGAGTCTCACAGTGTAAAATGACATAACAGGCTTGGGGGATCCCAGTGGTACACATAACTCATCATCCTGCTCTGGAAACTACAGGTTTCAGAACTGAAGTAGAAGATACTGAAATTCCACCTCTTGTGTCTGACTCACATATGGATGCCTCAGCTGCTACAAGGTCAGAAAAAATGAGGGCAGGGAAAAGCAGGAAGAAAAATGCGATATCCATTTATTTACAGCACTTGAAGGCTGAGGATGTCCAGCTGCTTGAATGCAACTGTTTCAGAAGTGACTACTGCAGGCAAGTGAGGATATTTAGGGAGTGAAGCAAACAGGGGCACTGAATCTTAAGCCAGATGTTTGCTTGGCTCAGGACTGTAGGTGGAAGTTGTTTAAACTGTAGTCATTAACAAAGATGTTTAGAAATTCATTTGAAGTGGTCAAGTGAACTACCAAATTAAACAGTAGCCCTAATACTACCAAAAGGACAAACACTCTTTCCTTACACCAGCTGCTGTGTGTCACACTTTTTATTCTTATTACTTTCACACTAACGATGCTTTTTGCCTTGCTACTACCACTGCATACTTCAAATCAGTGAACAATTTGGGCTGGAAGAGATACCAGGAGTTAGCTAGTTTAGTCTCCTGCTCCAAGCAGAGTCTGCAGTGAATACTTAAAAATGATTTCTGAAAAGAAAAACTAACACAAAATATAGTAAAGACCATACAAGGAAGCTATGATAGATTTAACCAAGAATCCTGTGAGTATTCAAGAACTGTGGCAAAAACTGAACCACAGAAATGCAGATGGATGCTGCATTTTCAAAAATATTTTGATTATCTCATACCCAAATAAAAAACCATAGAAATCTTATTAACTGGAGGTTGGTGTTGACTATTCCCTCTGAGCCGTGCCATGATACAGAAACAAAGAAAAAGCCACCCCAATGTAATTATCTCCTACATACAACTACTAAATGACTAAAACATAGTACAAGAAGAAGTCATAGGAGCTAAAGAAGAGTAAATTTGCAAGGCACAGTTGTGACTAGGAACGTTTAAAGGCCCTAACACAATCTACTGTCATTTCATTAAGTATCACACTCGGCCTTAATTTAGTTGAATTTGCTAGTCTAGCAACTGCCAGAGAGCCTCCCCAGAAGTACAACATCTGTGACACCCTCCCAGTTCACCTGTCACAGAACTGCTGCAGCCAGGGCTGTCACAGACAGAAAGCCAAAAAGTCCTCGGTTCACAATCCCAGTAGAATCCAACAAAGAGAGATTTCCCACAAACAAGTCTGACTTGGACACAATTTGATAAAAGCAAGTCCTCAGAGCTACAACATTTAGAACATACTGGTTTTAGTACATTCCTTAGGTTCAAAAATATAAATTATGTGCTTTTCCCATATAATCAAATGATAGTTTCAAAATTATTTTGGAATTATCTCTGAGCAAAACTTATATTGGTAGTAAATATCAGTCAACTTTCTTCCTAATACACGATTTCCAATCAAAAGAAAGCATGTACAGACCAGTTTTAAAGTAAGCTAATAGGAATGCAGGTCTCAGGAGTTTCCCAGTTTTAGAAAGTTAACATCTTATTCCATAAATGGCTTCTGAGAGTGCTCCTTCTGTGCCCTAAACATAAATGACAGGAATTTTACTTAAATTACTAGAAACATTAAGTTAATGTGCATGAAAGGAAACACACACTGCAGCCACACAATGGAATCAGTCCTGTGGAATTTTTATATGTCATGCTGCTACTACACACTTTTCCTGATCTATAATGGCCTTTGAATTACAACTTGAACAAAACCTCACCAAGAGAAAGTTCCAAGAAAAGCATTACTAGAACTCCACTTCAGGCCACTGAAATTCCTAAAATGACACCTAACTTCTTAGATTTCTTAAGGTTTAGATTAATCAAGGCTAATTTAGGTTCTTCCCACTACAAACCATGTAATGAAGAATGAGTGTCACAGAGCACCTAATTCCCTATGGGAACAAAAGCAAACTGGGTTGCTGAAAAGTAACCTATTCAGCACCATTGTCTAATCACATGTTGTTCTGACTTATTTCCAGAGCAAGCTCCACCTAGTTCTTCCAGCCAGGAAAGTAGTTGTCACCTTATACAAACATCTGCAAGGAGAGCACTGTCAATTAACCAAGCACATCAGACCTGGAGCAGAACCCAACAAGTACAGTATTCCAGTCAGGAAAGAAATGGAGTTTTTTCAACTGCAGATTCTGGTCTGCCTAATCCTAGGGATATTGAAGCTACTTAAGTAAGAGAAACTCAAAATCCTAAACCTTAAAGAAGATATAGCAATCAAGGTGAATTCAACCCAGGTAGATTATAGCACTATGTAGGAAATGTATTCAGCAACAATGACACAAAGCAAAGCTATCCTGATCACTCCAGGTGATCAATTTTCAAGTCATCCCTAATTTCTGGAAAGAAAAAGCTCATCACAGGCTGCAGAAGTAGCAAAAGAGTTGAGAAAAGGAGACTGAAGAAATAATGAGTAGGTGAGGAAATGCAGTTTAAATTCCTACAAAAAAATTAACTTTAAAAAGTCTCAGATGAAACCTTACAAAAGCAGCCAGGAGAAAAGAAACCCAAATTATTCTAATAATATTCCAAACACTAAGAAAGCTTTCAGTCATAGTATTGATTGCATAGTCAAAAACCCTCCCAAACCTTCGATTCAGATTGAAATATCTGAAAAAATACAGGAATGGATTTTGAAAATTGGTCAAAGGTTCATCATAACCCCAAAGTACCCAGACTACCTCTACATCTGTGAACTTCAACATTCATTGTAAATGTAATTCAAGAGTCTGCCCATGGCTTCTCTGAAGTTTATTTTAATGCACTTAAGACACTGCTTGCCTGCACAGTACATGAGCTACAACACTGCTAAAAATCAGTGTTCAGAAGTGCTGAACAGCTGTAGAGAACATATAATCTCAGGTAAGGAACAGGTTATTATTTTGTTACAAAATATTAAAATGTCATCTATAAAAGTTACAGATTTTAGTTGTGAACAACTATTAACAACTATTTAGATACTAGGGAGATCAAGACCTATTAATATATTAAGGCAAACCACAATAAATAAGACACAACCAACAGGAAATCATACCAAACATAATGTAAAAGTAGTGCTTTAGTGAAATTAAATCACTAGATAAATACCTGAAACACTAGCTTGTTTCATATTATACCAATAGGGACACAGAAAACAATAGGAAAAGTCAGGAAATCTCAAACTCCTTATTTGCAGGAGTGACATTAGAATACTACCATAAAGTTAAACAGCATGTCTGATGTTTGGAAGAAACTTCAGTTTGGAGCTGGAAATGAAAAAGTAGCTCTCTTTTAATTTCCCATATGCAAAGTAAATCTAGTATAAACATTGGTTGCATACACAAAGATCCTTTGAAATTAAAAGCAGGGTAAATTTCAGGTTATTCCATTAGATGAGGCCAGCTGGACCAAACTCCCTTCCCTACTAATCCTTTATCGGCATTACGTTAAGAAAAAAAATAAATTATTTGATATAATCTTCAAAAAGACATTTAAGATACAGCTGAGCCACTGGTGGCTGAAGCAGTGCTCTTCTCCCCAGCAACACTAAATTTATTACCTCCAAAATCTTCGACAACTCCTAGACTATTATATGGTATACAGTATAAATATTACGCATGTTATATTTTATATATTATAGGAAGAGCAGAGCTAGGTGTCTTCTCCTCATCATGGGTGGTCCTGTGCGAGCAAAGGTCCCGGCGAGGCGCACCCGGGGAGCCAGCGCACCCCGGCTGTGCTGCTCGCCGGGCAGAGCCCCGCAGCACAGCCCGCAGCACAGCCCAGCACAGCCCGCGCAGCCCCGCTCGCCGCGGCCGCACCCGCCGGGCCCCGCGAAGCCGGGAGCTGCCCCGGGCTCCCCCGCGGGGCTCCCCGGGCCGGGCCCCTCCCGCCGGGGAGTCCCTGCCGCGCTCGGACCCTGCTCCGCCCCGGGCCGTGCCCCCCGCGCCCCTGCGCCCCGGGCCGCCCCCGGGCCGGCCCGGCTCCTCGCCCGTCCCGCGTGGCCCTTTCCCGGCCGCCGCGGGCCCGGCCCCCTCACCCCGCGCCCTCCCAACATGGCCCCCATCCCTCCCCGCCTCCCTCGCCCTCCGCGGTGGCGGCCCCGCGGTTACCGAGCGGCGGCGGCGGCGGGAGGCCGGGCGGGGGCGAGGGCGGCGGCAGGCCGGGCGCCGGGCCGCCCCGCAGGAAGGACGGCACGAACTCGGCGGCGTGGACGTTGGGCACGAAGGGCTTGGCGTTGACGTTCAGCTGCCGGCTGAAGGCCGCTCCGAGCAGCTCCTGCTGCGCCTCGGCCTCCGCGGCCGGCGGGGCGCAGCCCGGGCCGGCGCCGCTACCCGGCTCGATGTCCGCCTGGTCCCAGCAGTCGGGAGCCGAGTCGCTACTGCTCCCGCTGCCGCTCCCGTTCGCCTCCATTTTGTGGCGGCCCCACAAGGCTCCGCGGCCCCGAAGCGTCTCCCGGGTGAGGGGGGAGCCGGTAGCGGCACCGACTCAGCACTCGCTCCGCCGATTCCGCGTGTGCTCCGTCGCCCCGACGCGAGCGCAGTATGGCCTCGCGGGCCGCCGTACCCCCTCCCGGCGGCCTCTCCTACCGCCATCTTAGTAGTTTTCATCTCCCCCGGACCTCCTCCTGCCGCACGTCCGAGGCGCGGCGCAAGAACTACAATACCCGTCATCCCTCGCGAGCGCATCCGCGGCCCGCCTCCCGAGGACAGACGGGAAATGGAGTTACCTGCGTTCACTCTGCGCTCGGGAACTGCAACTCCCGGCGGCCCCGCGCGCGCCGTGCGACCCTGCCGGCCCCGCCCCCATTTCCAGGGGGACGCGGGACACGGAGCTGGCGCGAGAGCCTCAGGCGGGACAGGAACCGCCTGGGCCAGCAGCCAGCGCTGCTAAACAGCCCCGAGCCCGTCCGGGAGCGCTGAGGAGAGAGGGACAGGGCAAAGGCTCTATGGGAACCGCCCGCTGCGAAACGGCCCCGAGCCCGTCCGGGAGCGCTGAGGAGAGAGAGACAGGGCAGTGGAAGCTGTGGGCACACACGCCTTCCCAAGGAATGCAAGAGGGAACGCCGTACCTGTCCAGCCAGGAGTGAACACTATGACTTGGTTGTTACCATGTAAAAAAACCATCCAGTTAAGCCAGAGTGAGTAGGACTTTCCAAATACTGAGGCCTTCCCTCCACTGGTATGACTCTTGGAAGTTTTTAAAACAAAACCTCAACAAAAAACCCCAAAAAATATCACTTGAAGTTAAGTATATTTTGAGGAAACAGTGTGGAACAGAGGGGAAAGGAGCAGATTTTGGTTATGGGGCTGCACACGGCTGTGGCAGCATTTTGTCCTGTAAGGTACAGTGTGTTTATAACTACACAGGGCCAATACTTGGGTGTTTCTTGCAGTGCTGACAAGTGAGGAGTGAATCATCTGCAGCATCATTCATATTAGAATACTGTAGAACAGATTACAGAGTTGTTTTGAAAGCAGGTGGTCTTAGAACTAAAAATGAAAGATCTCTGTTTGGTACAGAATCCAGGGCAGGTTTGGTTGGAGAACAAAAAACTCCCCTGAGGGGGCTTTAGTGTAACAGAATCCTGACATAAGAATCAGAGGGTTTCTGGCTACACACCAGCAATATGTGGGCCATGGACGAACACAAACTTCTACAGGTGTTAATGGAAATATGGGCTTCCAACAGATCATATCCAGGGAATAATTAGTGTGCAGGGTAGCACTTACAAACCCAAACAAAAGCCCAACCACCAAAACCCCACTAACACTATAGAAAGTTCATTTTCAAAGAAAAAGTATCACTTATAATGAAACACTAAAATTGTCCGCCTAAGTGGAAGCCTTTCCTTCAAGCACCACCAAGAAGTTAACCCTAACCCTATTCTCTGGCACAGAGTAACTCCCCAGTTTTCAGACATTGTCAGTCTCTGTTTTCAAATTGATTAATTAAGGAAGAGTCTCACCTGTGCTACTGTTGTAATATATGGAATTTTGTCAAGCTACAAGTAAGTCCCAGCTGTGCATGGCAATCACTTTTCTGTTTATCAAAAGGAAAAGAAGTATGCAGTGCATTGTTTGGGTTTTTTTCTTTTAGTTCTAACCTTTGCTTGTTAAGTGACGTTTATTTACCAAGAGTTGTCTGATACATTTGATGCAGTATGGAAACAAGGTAGCACCATTTCAGCACTCAGGGGTTTCTAGCGTTGAATTACAGATAAAACTCCAGTGGAGAGCAAGCTGCATGCATTCTGCTGACAGAATGACTTGTTACTGAAGACTTTTTACTGTCACTATGAGCATTTAACAGCTCAGGTTTATAATGAGAAACGCTGTACTGCAAGCTTGTGTTCTGTTTGAGCCCTGACACAGCCTACAGGTCAGGAAAGCCTTAACTGGAGGCAGGTGCTGCCTTTTCTGAGCAGTTAAGATGTTCCTAAAGATGACCAGCACACAGAACACAGAGACAGCAATTCTTACACACAGTTTGGCATTCTTCTTGAAGGTTTTTGAAATGGAGCTTCTTTCTGATGCAGTGAAGCTGTGAGAATTTTTGTGTGCGTGTGTGGAGTAGGGCCAAATACGCATTTGATCAGAAGTGCAGAAGTGCATATTACCACAGATTTCAGGGGAAAAGAACTAGCTGAGTTTCACAACCTTTCTTCCTTCCTTGAAAGGTACTTATTCCCTAGGTACTTGCTAGGATATAAACAATTAGTCCACAGAATTTCAGAAGATGCCAGAAGTCCTTGAGACTGTACAAACCTGTTTTGCAGGCTGTCACACATAGGAATTGTGTAAACTCAAACACTAGATTTTTAACAGGGTTAGTAGTTTGTTTTTCCACTTTGGAACAGCTGGTACACAAAAGTGGAATTATTATAATTTTACTGGCAAAATATCTATTGGAGTGTAAATGGTCCTGTTTGCTTGAGCTTTTAAACCATTATAAAAGCTTTTCTTGTTTAAATCTCTTCTGCATCAATATGTTTAGAATAAATATACCAGCTCTTCATTTAATAAATACTAAAATGCTTTTCTTATTGAGGACCACCCATATAAATCCATCCTCATGTCATGACTGACTTAAGTGATCAAGACTGTCTAGAAAAGAAGAGTCTGGCCCAGCTTAGGGTAACACATGAGGACTGAGGTGCAGAGAAATTGTCCCCCCACAACTGCAGCTCTACCATCCTTGTGCTGCCTCTGAGCTGTTAGACCCTGTGCTGAGTCTGTCCAGCTCATTAAATTTAGTGAGAGAAAAATCCACTTTCCTTTTCCCTTCTGGGCTACTTACATTTGGCAAATGCCAGGGCTAGTGTTAAGTAAGAATGGGGAACAGAACTTAGTTTTTGGTGAGAGCAAGTTATTAATACAATAAACTATCCCAAGGCAGCTCCACCACTAATTTGCAGCCTGTGGTGAGTCAGTCCTGTTGCAGTGAAATGGGGGGCTCTGTTCATATGATATTAGGAATAGTGGTCTGTACTTTGGTAGTAACTTCCACCCAAGCTTCCACAAGCACTTTGCAGCCTGGCAGGGACACCTATGAAATGCCACTGCTTTAGCCATGTGAACTGAAGCAGAAGAGAAAGATGTATTTCACTAGAAGGCTCCAAACAGGTTAACAACCTCAAGAAGTTACTTGCTCACCACCACCAAATACGTTTTTATAATTCCATAAACTACCAACACCCTTAAAATGGAAAGACTTGTTTTAGGATTCTGAGTTATGATTGAATTGACTCAGTTTACCTTGACATCAAGTAACTTCCTGAGCTATTGCAACAAGGGAAAGAAACATTTTGGCTGAGACTGGGAGGAGCAGGAAAGCAACACAACTTCCCTTTCTGGTGTGGCAGCAAACTGGGATTCGAGTGACGCACTGTGAGCCATGCCCTGAAATTTCAAGGTATTCAAATATGTACAGTAGTTATACACCTAAATGAGTAGCCTGATATTTAGAATTGCTTTGAAGTCAGAAAGAGCCTTTAAAAACAAAGCCAAAGGAACAAGTTATTTACTTAGGAGAAAGAAAAGACAGGAGGTAAGAGGTAAATTATTAGAAGTTTGACTGGGTGCCAGGAATTTATAAATTTATATATTTATAAATATTCTTAAACGCTGGCAAATTCTCTTTCCATGTAGTCTGTGGAGATGTAGCTGAGAACTAGAGAACAGAAAACACAACTATGTTTCAGCATGATGGCTTCATTAAGAACCAAGTCTCTCCTAAGCTTTACTGGTGCTCCTGGAAGTGTAAGTGAACAAAGAGGCTTTTATATTTACACAAGACCATGGCTAATCCAAACTAAGATATCTTGCCCTGGAAACATCTTTTTACTGATTTGTTGTTCCAACACTCCTATTTAACAAATGCTCTTTCTGGCCTGTTCCTCTCCCTGTGCTGGACATTGGCAGAACTGCAGTCCATGAATTCCCTCATAGAAATGTATTTGGAGCTATTTCATTGGAAGAATTTCAAATAAAAGTCTTCTTTGGTTTTTCAAATGTAGCACAAGAGCATAAGCTCTATTTCACAGTCCAATCATAGAATTACTCCACATCTGCAAAGGAATTTAGAACTTGTCTCGCATTTCATTGTGGGCTGGCAATGAGTACTTTGGAGCTGGATTCTTCTTTTTGAGGGCTCCAATCTAGAGTTAAAGCCTTTTTCAATTGCTCCTTTTGGAGCAATTAAACAAGTACTACAGGCTTCAAAAAGGGCATAAAATTAATTGGTTTTGCTTTAGATAGCAAAAGAAATACAAGGATTGCCACACCAAAATGCCAGTTTATAGTCCTCTGTGTCCATCTTCTCAGCTCTCAAATACCTCACATGCTCAGCTCATTATTTTTAAAAATAGTCATGTGTGTCTCTCACTTCTGTGTATACACAACCTTTATTCTCCTTGATTGTGTATCTCTAAAAATAAAGACTGAAAGGTCTCTTTTCCAAGTGTCATCCCTTTTTTCAGGTGACTCTAATTGGAGGCTCAGAGTTCTCAGCTGTGTGATCTATTGCTTAGTTACCCTGTATTGTTTAGGTCTCAGAGATCTGTAAGGTGGATTCTTGTTGGATCTTTGTTCACAATGCCTCTCTTTGAATGCACAGGCAGTGCAGTTCCTCCTTAGACAGAATTGCTTCTGTGGTTTTAATACCATGAGACTCCAGACTGAAAAATAGGAGAGGGAAATGAGTTTAGGTAAGTAGTTCTTCTGTCAAAACTGTTATGTGTGTGGGTTTCTTGCTATCAAAGCTCAAAAGAAAGAGATAGGGATTTAGGTGTGCACATTGTGAAAACCTGTGCATTGTTTATAAACCTTATGACAGTTAAAATGTTGTAAATAGCAAAGGGATTGCTTAACGTGGAAGGAATGTGCTGAGCAAAGAATGCGCATCCAAGGAAGGGAAGAATGAGATCACTAAAATGATATAAACAGTGACTGAGTTAGGACTAGGAAGGTTAGAGAGAGGAGGGAATCTGTTTTGAAGAAAGGCAGAGATTGTGTGGTTCCAGAGATCTGAAAGCCAGGTGTAGGATTGGTGGGAGGAGGCATCATGTCAATCAAAATACTGAAGCAGCTGAAAAGAATTCTTGTGAAGTACAATCCAGACTTCTGCTTGTCTGTTCTTACACTTTCTTTTAGGTCAGCAATCTTTTGATTAGAAAATGAACCTTTTGCTTCCTTAGCAGCAGCATGGCCAGCAGGACCAGTGCAGTGACCACCCCTGCTGAGGCCACACCTCGAGTGCTGGGTCCAGTCCTGGGCCCCTCAGGACAAGAAGGACATTGAGGGGCTGGATCACACCCAGAGAAAGGCAACAGAGCTGAGGAAGGGGCTGGAGCACAAGTGATGAGGAGTGGCTGAGTATTAACACCCTTTTTATTCACAGCCTTTCTCATTGCAGGGACTCCAGGAGGTGGAGAAGCTCTGAGCTGCCATGTCTGCTGCTGGATACCATAATAACAGCAGGCCAGACCTCCTGCTTTATAAATATAAATAGGGTAAGAGTTTTATAACACTTAAATTTTATATGGAAAGTTTTACATGCTGTCTCTCTCAAGGGAGGGGGGAATAGAAAACTGGTTCCATGTGGGATTTTTCATGTGCTTTCTTTTCACCTTGATTATCCAGAATTCCAGTTGAGGAAGCATGTTGTTCATTAGAGAACACTTAAGATTTTAGTTTCAGTAATGACTAAAGCAGAATGGCATTATTGTTATGAAGAAAGAATAAATAACAGTGTCATGGGATTTTTAAAGCTGTTCTATGGCTAGTTAACATGTTAACATTGTTGCAGAAAATAATTACTTTATTATGGGATTGTGAGAATGAAATAGTGAGCTTGTTTCTCAAGAGGCTTAATTACTCTAGAAGTATTCTGTGCCAGTATTCTTATTCCAGAGACAGCAATTTGCATGGGGAATTATTCTGGAGTAGTGGTGGCTAAATCAGTTATAATTTCTCTCCTGTCTTGAGAGAGAGCACACATTGTCACTGTGATGCTGTACATGAGAATTTGAAAAAAGTGAATGTGTGTTACTCAAACCTCTGAATAGCTAGAGAATTTGGCTAAAATTACCAGAACAAAAATTCTTGTTAGACTTTAGTGTATGCCAAGCACATCACAAAATTCGTAATTGTACCTGCACATTTATTTTTGTTGTAACTCCATTACTCCTGTTGGCATTATACCACTGATGATTTTTAGTTTATTTTATCCATCTGCAAAGTCACTAAAATAGTAGCATGTAGGAGATTATTTTTCCAACACAAAATGTAAGAGCTTACATTAAGAAATGAATTATATTTACATTCTGTAAAAACTATTGTACCAACATAAAAACGTCCATGGCATTCTAACAAGCATTGACTTAATCCAAACTTGCTCACACAATTCCTGGTTTATGTGTTGTAAAGTAGTTTGTAGTTACATAACTATTCTGGCACATGTGGAATATCAGAAAAATGAAAAGGTATCTTCTTTCCCCCAAGGGTTTGTAGTCTATTAGCACTGCTTTCCTGTGCTGTGCACATCCTCTGTTCCATAAGCTGGTTCCTAGCTAAGTCAGCTTTGAACACAGTGGGGGATACAGGAGCTGTCTGTGATTTAATTGACTGTGTTTATACTATTGTTATTTTAATCACTATTTTAAAGGAACATTTTTCTCTTCTGTTGTTTTGCTCTTTAATCCATTTTGGAAATACTCAATCTAGCAGCAGCAGCATCAGTGTTTTCAAAGCTGTGGTCTAATTAAAATGTGCTGAACCAAACAGGCAAAATCCACATTGTTCTTGTTTTTGCTCTGTGTGCAAATGACATTAAACAATATTTTGTCTAAGAGCAGCATTGTTCTGTGCAGCTTGTAAAACCTAATGAACATGATGAACTTTTAATAGCTCCATTCTTTTATTTACTAGCAGTGTCTACCCCATTCCTAGAACAGCTTAAGTCCTCCCAGCCACACAGTCAAAGCATGCACTTCACAAAACATGGATTTCTGAAAAGAACTGTTTCAGAAAGTTTTAATACCATTCTCGGAGATGATGGTCTGCTGTAAGTTCCTGGAAATGCAATAACTTTTGAGAAGAAAATGTGGTGTTCTTTTGTATGTACATTGGTCTTACAGAATTTTAGGATTGTTGAGGTGAGGTGATTTATAAGAGACCTTTTTGGGGGGATTTATTCTCTAAATAGCTTTAGAGAATTGGAGAGGATCAGAGCAAGCCTGTACTATAAGATTTGATAGTGTAGGTCAGTTGCCTTACTGAGTGGGAAAAAAAAAAGCTGTGCCAGCACAAACCATCATGTAGAAGCAACTATACAACCAGAAGAATTCCTTTGTCAGACTAGCTAATGTTGTTTGTGAAGGGAATGTTATAGTCCAAGCAGAATACCCTTTTTCTCTTGGTAAGTGCTGTGCAATTATGCCAGCAGAATTTCTGAAGTACAGTCAGGCAAAAAAGCTGGCATGAGCTTCAACAGAGAAACCCTGAAGCAGTGCCAGAACAAAACCCTGTTGTTTAAGTTATGTGTGGTAAATAGACCACAAGTTATTGTTCTGTGACAGATGAATTTCAATCTTTAATCACTGACATTGTGATATTACTTACTTTGATTTTTCATCCAGAGTTCTCATTTTATTATTTTGGCTTAGACATTTACATCAGCATTTTTTTCATATTAAATAGTGAAAGATAAAATTTTTCTTACCTTTTCCAGGTGATTGATTTCTGTCACATAATATCAATTTAACATGTTACATATAAGAACTGACATGGATTTCTGGAAGTCTTCGGTTTCTCCAGATGTTTAACAAAACCAACAGTCAAATGTGGGTCCATGGCAATGCTTTGGCTGGATGTGCAGTGCTTGGTGTGCCTGTATTCTGCCAGAGCAACATGGAACTGGAGGTGCTCTGCTCTCATGGAGAAGGCTGTAACTTGAAAAGCTTTGTGCATGTTTGTGTCCAACTCCAAAGCACCAGCTCCTGCCCTGTGCTGTGCTCCCTCCACCTGGACTCCCTTCAGTAAAAATGATTTGATTTCTTGAAATCCTGTTCAGCAATTTGATGCCCTACTAGAACTGTCAGTGCTGAAACCATTCTTCTAAACAACAAACAGAGAATATATTTCATACTGGTCTTTATAAATTGTCCCCAGGGGTCACTCCTGAGTCAAATAGAAATATTTTGGAAGCATATCTGAGAATTGGTTTTCCTTTTTTTTTTCTTCCTGTTGTTTCTGCAGTTAATACTTCTCTTCTTGCATTTTTCCCCCATTGTTCTCTGTAAGAATGCCAACTCCAGCAGGCCAACTTAAATTGTCTGAATTATTTTTAGAGGACATCTTGGGGAGTTTTTGAATTTCACTTGCAGTAATGTAGCTGCAGAAATACTTCCCTGGCAATACTTCATGATTTATGGTTATAGTTGATATATCCTTTCTTATTTTGTCCAGCTCTGCTAATTTCTGCCATCCTTTTGAAGCAAAATCAAATTTTAAGAAGAGAGCATTTATTAGCATCAACATAGAATTATTTGGAAAGCCAGTGTAAGCTCTGTAAATCCCATAACTGAACAAGAGCTGAAATGTAACTTTACTGGTAAATAAAGCATATATTTATTATTCTCTAAAGGTAAATATCACTGTTGGAGAACCATCATTCCAGTCATCTCATTTTTTTGTGTGTTTGCACAGTCTATATATAACAAAACAGTATTCTGCTTAGAGGATTTAATGTTTATTATACAAGGCAATGGAGCAATTATTAACAGAACAAAACTACAGTTTCTAAGTAACGATATCCTTTTCTTAATGTCACTTTATGAATTTATTCTTAATGCTTCTGATTTTTGTTTCAGTTGTTGGCTGAATCCAATATTTTACTTTATAAACAGTTTCTCAATTCAGGTAAAATAAATCTCATATTAAAGCCAGTTGGTATAGTACACTTCTCCAAAAAAAGTACTTAAAGAGTTGTTTATTATATATATATATATTAACTTCCTTCTATCAAAAGTACTCAAAAATGAAGGTTGCACAAGAACTGTGTTAAGCTAGAAAATGTCTTCCTTACTCCTGGACATAGATTTTGAAATAATGTGTGCTTTAGATGTGTAGTGAGAACTGTCAGTGGGAACTACTGCTTTTCAAGAGCTATTGACTACATACATGCTTGCTTTCACACCCTTGAGGAGAGGAACTTTGGAATGTTAGGATGTGCAGAAAGCAAAGGCTACAGGCCATGACAACCCCAATTCCTCATCGTTTTTTGAACCATCTGTTGCCTGTGTTACATACATCACTGGCACTGTGTATAGCTGAGGGAAAAAGGCTGGGACTTGAATGGTGGCTGCTTAAAGGAATGACACATTAGAGACCCTTTACTGTCATTGCTCCCCAGTTTCCAATGTGTGGAAAATGTATTGCTTAATTATCAAGGATTTGTGGTTTGGGGCACATCTATCAAAAAAATTAGTTTATCCTTAAAGGCTGTAAGCTTTGGGAAATAGTGGTCCAACTGTAGAGGGAGAATTATTGCTGTAAGAGACAGCATCATTCTGCAGAGGTCTGATGAAATGAGCTATATTGTGCTTTTTACTTGGGGGAAGTTTCCTAGAGTTTGACTGAAAATATGAAACTCCTTTGCATTTACTTTGTGTCTTATGAGAAATATGATGTCTGAACTTTAACCAGCCATATAGGAACACTTTCTGGCCAACTGAGAGAAAAGCATTCTGCCACAATATCTTATGATCCTATATATACAATCTCAAATAGTTAGGCAGAAATTAATTTATGCTGTACTTAGAGTTTGACAGGACTTTTCAAATTAAGATATTGGTGCATTAGTTCACCAAATGTGGATTTCTGTGGTGGTCTTAGTAGCACATCTGCAGTAGGTGATCAGCTGTTTATCTTTTTTATTTTTTCTGTTTTGTTTCTCGCCCTAGGATGTAAAAGTCCATGAACTGACTGGATTAATGAATTAAAGCTGCTTGCCACGTGGTCAGGTAAGCCCTCCAGCCCTTCCTCACCTTTCAGAGTTCACAGAGTGAAGCGCAGGACTATCCCTTTCACTGACACCAAGACTTTTAATCAGTTGATCTGTATACAATCTAACCACATCTCCGGTGACCTCCAGACATGTTTTGTTATTTCTCTCCTTGCTTTTAGATCGACATTTCTCTTATAAAGTCCTTTACAGTTTTTATGAATAGTAATAATATCCTATCGAGTAGATAGCAGTTGTAGGATACGTCACAGCAACACGTAGAGCAGGAGTGCATAACAAAGTCCAACAAAGACAAATGTAAGGTGTTGCACCCCTGGAAAAGTAATCCAGGAGTGCAGCAAAGGCTGCTTTCACTGAAATCAATGGATAAAAGTTTAAAGAACTGGATCCGGCTTGTCTGTGCTGAAATTCACTTACTGTACCTGTGGACACCATGAAGATACTTTCATGAGTATCTGCTTTCTTGAGATCACTGTTGAGAATGTGATTGTCCTCTACATGACTGAAAAGGCTAAACAGCATGTTGAAAGCAAAATCTGAAAGTACTCTGTGCATAAAGTACCAAATGGTGCTTCATCAGAAACATGGATGATATTGAGCCATAACTGAGGTTTCTTCCCCCAGAGTGAGATAATATGGAGCAAATCAGAACCAGTTTTGAGTTCAGCACCAGCTCTGACTTCCTAGTGAGAGTTTTGGCATAACCCACAGTCTCTACCTTTAGTTTCTTCTGTCACACCTAAATCAGATTTCATCAATTCCTATTTATCCACTAATCTTGAAGAGGGAGAAATAATCTTGTCATAGAAAGCCTTGAGCTGTGCACCTGGCCCACAGAAACAAGTGCAGAAGCCACAATAAACATTTCCATCTGCTAGAGACTAGAATACAGATCTGTTAGACTGCTCCACTAAAAATAGTTTGTGTATTCCCACATGGTGCATTTTGTGGGAAAATAAGTCTCATAGTAATGTGGTATGAAATTACAACTCCTTATACAATGTTTTCCTTTTATATTTCTGTAGTCAAAAAGGCAATTAACTTAAATATGATAGAGAGAGCCTGTAATTCTGATCTGTCTTTGGCAGTGATAGAGGCAGTTATTGCTACTTGCTAGAAATTACTGGTTAATTCTGTATTTAAAATAAATTCTATTAGAATAAAACATCAAGATTCAAAATAACTGTGTAAACTATTTTCATTGTGACAATCTGTAGTCAAAGCTTTGTATTTCTCCTGTGAGAAGACCAAATACATTTTCAGAAATGTTATGTTCACTGTATATACATCTACCTGGCTGGGAAGTTGATGTCTTATAAACTTATTTTTTTCATGCTGGGTACCGCAGTTTTAGCCTAATGACAGTTCTGCATTATGGAAAAATAAGTGAAAAATGCAGATAATGTTTTGCATAAAAATTGTCAAATATTAATGTAGCACTTCTTTAATGATTAGAATGTAATCTTACTAAATTTCTCATGTTAATATGGTTATAAACAAAAAAAAATAGGTAAAACCCCAAAATGAACTAAGCAAGAATTCCAACCAAACCCTAATAGATGATGAATGAGGCTAACTCGGAATTGAGAAGCAATCACTATGAAAAAAACCCCAAAGCTTTAGAGACAAGAACAATTATTATGAACTCCTGTCTGGAGGCCCTTCTTCTCTACAGTTTGTAGTATTTAGCACCTGCTCCAGAAACATCTTCTATAAATAACCATTTTCTGTTTCATACAAAATTTACATTGAAAACTATCTTGGTGCAGCTGCTCAGTTTTTCTACGGTTGTGAATTGCCAAAAAAGGAACAGTAATTCCTTGGGGACCTCAGAGTTAAATCCTTTTTCTGTAACATGATCCCATGTAGTGGAGCTGTGATAGAAGTCCATTATTACTGCTAGCTGCTCTTAGAGTTGATCAAACTGAGAATTGAGAAGCCTTTTGTAAATGATCCTCACTCTTTCACAATTTCTGTGGCTTTGTAGTTCCACAATTACTGCCCCTGATGGCACAGTGCCCCAAAAATGAAAACTTTGATAATATGCTGCTCTCTTGCACTCTTTGTCACCTCTGGTGTACCAGTGCACCGCTGCCTTCATGTGAAACCTACTGTGAGAAAAGTCGATTTCTGCAATACCCTTGGGCTGTGCTGGGCACCCTCATGTTGTATTTTACATGCAAGTTTGATGTGCTGGACATGTTTTCTGTACATTAGTTACTGTTTATGATTAATGTAATGCATCTCTTTTATTTCCTAAGGTACAGATTCAAGTGGGATTCTTTGGATTTTTTTGGGCATAGGGTTGATTTTAATACTCACTCTGTTCACCTTAATGCTCTTGTTTAAATGGAAGCACCTAAAGCAACTAAAAGAAAAGCTGAAAAACGCAGGTGAATAAATAAGATTCTTCATCAAATAATTTTAGATCATTGTACATTTTAGCTACTCTTACCATGTAAAAACATTGTATAAATTCCAGATTCTGACGATTGTCTTTGTTGGACTTTGGTATTCCTCAAATAGTCTCCATGAAGTTATCATAGTTATTAGGGAATAAATATCCAGATGCTGACTTGCAAAAGCAGCAATTTCTCCTTGCTGGTTCTGGATCCTGTCAGGATTGTGTTGTTGTATATTCATACTTGGCTTACTTGCTGCTGTTTGAGAAATCATTTATGAACACTCAAAAGCAAAAAAAAATTATAAGGGTTTTCATCCTCATTGAATGCAAAAGGAATTCTTCCCAGGCAGAGGATACAGACTCAATATTAGCTTTTCATTTTATAAGACTTGAAATAATTTTATTTAATATTGTCGTCTGTGAGAAGCATATGTGGTATATTTTGTGAAGGTGAAAGAAGGGTTTTTTCCATTTTACAAATACTGTATTTGTGAGTTTTCCGGTATAGCTGTTAACCTTAATACCTGCAATCAGTGGAGAAGGTAGTGTATCATCCTTGGAGATCTTCCATTGCACTTGCATTAATATTGTTATATTATTTCTAATTCTAGTATTTCATTAGTCAAGTATTTTTACATTATTCTCAGACACTCAACTAGTTATTGGAATTTTTAATTTCAGAAAATCCTTACACAGGACAGTTTTTTCTACCTTTAGAGATTGTACCTACTTACAGCAGATATATGTTCATGTTAGACTCAGATCTTGTACCAAAAATTACTTGATGGTACACAAGGACTGTTCCAAGAGGGAGAAATGAAGACCTACAGTACATGCCCAGTCGTGAAAAGAGTAATTTCAATGCTTGAAATAGGACTGTTCTAAAGATGGATATCTTGTAGAATATGGAGGCCCCTGGGTTCAGAAGGTCTCACTGGGTCACCCTAAGGGAGGCTCTGGTGCTGGGGAGCACAGATCACAGAATCACAGAATGTCCTGAGGCAGAAGGAACCCACAAGGGTCACTGAAATCCAGCTTCTGGCCTTCACTGCACTCCCTGCAATCTCATGTATTTCCTGGTTGTACAAGCTTTCCTTTCAGCACCAAGGGTTTTCAGACTAAGATTAATTTCTCTTTTACTCATTGTTTTTACTTACCCTTGTTATATTTACAAGGATGGGTGATTGGTCATGCTAGACTACTCTGCAGCCTAAAATTGGGAATATATTTCTGTCACCTTGCCTTCCAATCATTAATGTTACTTTCCTAATATTAGGCCACAATTTTATTCCTGGAAAACTGGAAAAACAGAAGCAACAACCACATAAGCAGCCACAACACTCGCCTGTATTTGTAGCTAACATTCTACTTCAGGTTCCTGCATGAATGACAAATTAAGGATTTCATTGCACGAAATCTATGAATGATCAGTTAAAGCATCTTTAGGAGGCTGACATAAAGTTTGGGGTGGTTTGGGACTTAGGGGCTCTGAGTGATTTTGGCCACGCAGGGCTAACACCTCTCAAATAGGCCTAGAGACTTGCGAAATTTGTTACAATCATCACTTAGTTTTTACTCAACGACCCTTTCCGAGCTTTCGCCCTGCCTGCACAGTACATGCGGCAGCAGAGGATACTTTCTCTCCCCGTTTCTCACCCTTCCGTGGCCGGTGTCGCGTTTCTGCCCCGCAGGATGCCTCTGCCGGCGCCTCCGGAGCGGGCGCGCTGAGGGTGCGGGGCCGCGCTCCGCAGCACCGGGCAGAGCTCCGCAGAGCCGGGCAGAGCTCCGCAGAGCCGGGCCGGGCCGGGCAGCGCTCCGCAGCGCCGGGCAGAGCTCCGCAGAGCCGGGCCGGGCCGGGCAGCGCTCCGCAGCGCCGGGCAGAGCTCCGCAGAGCCGGGCCGGGCCGGGCAGCGCTCCGCAGCGCCGGGCAGAGCTCCGCAGAGCCGGGCCGGGCCGGGCAGCGCTCCGCAGCGCACGGGCCAGAGCTCCGCAGCGCCGGGCAGAGCTCCGCAGCGCCGGGCAGAGCTCCGCAGCCCAGAGCTCGCAGAGCCGGGCCGGGCAGCGCTCCGCAGAGCCGGGCCGGGCCGGGCAGCGCTCCGCAGCGCCGGGCAGAGCTCCGCAGCACCGGGCAGCGCTCTGCAGCGCCGGCCTGGGCAGCGCTCCGCGTCGCTCCCGGGCCGTGTTTACCTTCCGGGGCGCCGGGCGGGTTCCGGGGCGGGCGGTGGCTGCCGGCCCAGCCGTGGCTGTGCGGGAGAGCGGCGGCTCCGGCGGACGGAGCCCCGCGGGCACCATGAGCGGTGAGTGCGGCCGGGCCGGGCCGGGCCCCTCGGGCCGGGCGCTGTGCGGGCTGGCGCGGGCAGTGTGCCCGGCGGGGGTGGCACTGCCCTCGTTCCCCCCGCTGCTCCCCGTGCCGTGCTGAGGCACGGACACTTGGGTCTCTTATCACCACACCCCGCTCCTCATCCCGAGTCCCCCGAAGTGGGGTTTTACCCCCTTTTAAATCCTAAATCCTGCCCTTGAGCGTGGCAGTGGCTCACAGCACAAGTGGTGCTGGGCTCGGACATCTGTGTTGCCTCAGCTGTGCAAAATCAGAGGAAATAAATGACCAAGGGAAAATGGGAGTTTAAAAAAAAATTAAAAATATGAACTCGAGCATGCAGTCGGTGGGGAGGTGAGAACCACGGCTTGTGGAAAAAGGGTCCCTGTTGCTGTGTCCCTGAGTCCCGGTGAGGCTGTGTCTGGCTGTGGGAATTTCTGTGGTAGAGGGAAGTGGTGCGGGGGGTCTGCTGAATCTTGAGGGTAAATGTGTGCAAAATCCTGAGCTTTTTGAGGTGTTTGTCAAGGAAATACTTGAAGCTTTGCGTGAGAATTGTGACCCATAAACTACAGGGCTGGAGGAAGCAGATCCGTTTGAATGGGCCAGAATGGAGAGTTATTGGTTAGGATAGAGATGAAAATTCTAATAGACTGTTCTTGTAGATGTAAGGGATAAATGGTATTTGTTTAATATGTATTAAAACACATTGGTAAGGATTTGTTTGGGGCTTTTTGAGAAGGGTGGTGCTTTATTAAAAACTTTAATGGGTCTCTTTGTACATCTTCAGCAATGGAAGTTGCAGACTACATTCTGCACTTGAGAATTGGATCACATATTGATCTCACACCCTGATCTAATACATGGTGATCTTTGTTGCCAAAGGCAGTAAGAAAAAAACTGATGAGTTAACTGGAGTAACTAAATAACCACATGTTTATGGGCAGCTGTCATTTCTGAAAGTGAACTGAAAAGTAAAACCACTTCACTTGTAGTTTTCTCATTTTTTTCCCCTCACCTTTATGGTAGGAAGAAAATAGAAGATTTTTGGAAGAGATGAGGCAGAAAAAAATTATTGTGGGGAAACCTGTTGTGAAAAATGCAAGTAACAGTGAAATCTTTCAAAGCATGGGAAAAGAAAGTTTCTCAAATTTTGTTTCAGATTTTGACACAATATTGACTAAATCCTAATTACAAAATTTGTAGGACTCATCATATTTATGTGGAAAACCTCAACCCTTCAATGATGAATTCAAACTGTGAAAAGCCTTGTGCAAATTTATGCAAATTAGAGCCTCAGTCTTCCTAGGAGACTAATCTTTGAGCACTCTATTTGGATTCTGTGACTCAAAGGACAAGGCAACACCTCATGTGGCCTAAAGCTTCATCCTGTAGTTATTTTTAGTACCTTTAATTTTTTTTTTTAAGACAATGAAGAGATATACGTTTATGAGAAATGAAACATTTGTTTACTTAAAAGAGAGTAATGCTTAGAGTGACATTAACAGTAGTGGTTCAGATGCATGGCAACCACCCATGTATAGCCCCTGCCAAGAATTATGAGGTTTTTCCTACAATTTCGATTAGACAGCAAGTTAACAAAAAAAGCCCTAATATTGCACTTTGACAAACATTACTGTTACACAATGTCATCCAGTATTTTTCTAGAGCAATAGAAGTCAAGCTGTTCAAAACAGAGAAATACCTGTCATTATCTTGCTTGTTTCAGATTAAGGAGATGGCTCATGTTAACATCCCATCAGTTTTGTCCATATCCTTCTTTTAGTGCCTGTAACAGCACTGCCTGTACTTGTTTCTATGCCCAGTTTTAGTCCTTTTAACTAACAGAGCTGTTCCTAAAATATAGATGGAAGAACAACTTTTCTTAATGGCTATAATTATGTTTAATGTTTATTTTCTTTAGCTATGGTGTATTTCTAGTAGATGTGAAGGTAACTTCCTGTTGATGTAAGCATCACCTTAATATTACTAATGCTACTTGCTAATTACATGCTCATATTTTATTGTACTGCGCTGAGTAGGCTGAACTTTAAAGGGAACTAATACAAGGATACAAGATTTATGTGCTTGTCAAGATTCAGGGGTGTTGTCATTTGTTTAGTAACAGTTTCAAAAAACTTAAAAATGCAACTCATGATGGGGGGATGAGGCAGTAGAATCATAATAATGTAGTATAAAGTATCATTTAAATTAGGTCTGTGTTTGTTTTATCTTAAACTTGTGCCATCAGAACCTGTATTAGAGCAAGAAAAAGGGATTGCTGTCTGAAATGTTGCATTCAGGACATAAATGCAAGTTATATAAAAGCAATATGAGATTTATTTATTTTACTTATATGCTGCAAGTGGTGCTGAGGAGGGCTTTATCTAGGAAGAACTGGATGAAAATCCTGCTTTCCTTTACTTGTACACCAGTTTGCTGCTGCTGTAGGTGTGCACGTTTGTGTCAGAGCATGGAGAGAAGTTTGTTTTAAAAATAGGAAGCATGACCTTGAACAACAGAAAATGAGGAGGGTCACAGAGGCAGGTTCAGTACCTGAGCCTATTTTAAACCCTTTTTACTGAGTAGATGTTGGTGGGAGGAGTCTCTTTGTTTCTTAGTTTTTGGAACCTTATACTTTTGTTTTCACAATTATTTTTAGAGTCATGTATGAACTTCCCTTTTTATTGCAATAGTCTAAATACAGCCCTTTTCTGAGTAATGCTGTTTTTTTGCATTCTATGTTTTGTATTTGTATGTGTGTTGCTGCAGTTTTTACTGCTATTCTGAATCAGGAGAAGGGTATTTTAGTCAGTTTGTAATACACGGTTACTCTTTAAATCAGCTGGAGTTGATCACACTCAATTGGTGCTGTTGTCTGAAAATATGCAGGTTTTTTTCTAAAGACTTAGTTTAGAAAATGAAAACGTGAAAGAACTAAATCTTCAATAGAGTTAGAGATTTTTGTTACCTTCCACCTACTTGAAGCAAAACCATCACTAAATAGTATATTTTCTAGGCTTGTTGCAAAGAAAAATATAGCCTCAGCCTGAAAAGAGACACAACTTAATCTTTCAGGGGTTTTTTAAATTAGACTTTGTGAATATTCTTTTTCTTCTACGTGTAAAATTTCTGTTAAGCAACAGCAGTAGAAGAATTTAAGATGTGCATTGAAGAGAGAAACCTCAGCTAAGCCCTCAGTAGACACATTATGTGTGGTCTTAAAGCCCTGTTAATGGTGAGGGTGTTCTGAACTTCTTCAGCAATTATTGGTTGTAATCTCCTGCAGCCACAATTGTTAGTAGTGCAAATTTACAAGTAAAATAAAGAGAAAATACCCATTGCACTCAGTGTATGTAAAGTTCAGGTTGTTTGATATCACATGCTTTAGAAATTAATTAGTATACTGAACATCAATAGGTATTCTGTATTTATGCATTTTTTTAATATTGATCATGATTTGGAATCTAGTTGTAAACCATTTCTGTTACCAAATAGATACAAAGAGTCCAAAGAGATGTGAATTTAGAAATTAGCATGTATTTCATTTGGAAGACAAACTTGGCCCACCTACTAATATTTTCATTGATAGATGTGTTTCTGGTCATGAAATCAGTAATTGCATGCATTTGTTCTGATGTTGTCTCAAGCTATTAATATAAGGAGAAATATTGTGTTGTGCCTCTTCTTGCAGATGTGTGGGTAGTGTAAGACTGTAAGAGTAATGAGTTTTGAAACAGAGAAAATCTGCAGTTGTGTATATTCAGTGTTACTGAACATGAGAGGTTGCTCCAAAGGTTGGGGTTGTTTTCCTTATTTTATGGTGATGTGATTTATTATAAAGCAAATGGATACATAGGCATGTATACATCTCCGTTTTGACAATATCTGTATGGTGAGAACATTGAATGTTGTTTAATAAATTGCAGTCTCTGAAGTAGCACAAAGTGGATTGGTAGGGATTATATGAATTTGGCCTTATCTTCACCCTGGCATACCTGGCATAGCTGCTGGAAGTTAAAACCCATTTGGTCTGGAGTCCTGGGCTGGCACTGAATATTGTTTGTGTGCGCTGGAGTGCTTGACTAGCAGCCCCAGACCTCACACATCACATGTCTGCACAGTTTGAGTCAGAGTTCAAAATGGGAAGCACAACTTCTTGAAAATGCACTGTATTCAGCAAAATCAGCATTGTGAGGCTTAGTTAGCAGCTATGTTTGCATATTTTTCCTGTTGTTTTCATTATTCTGGCATACTGTGGGTGTTTTCTTCTATTTAATGAATATATGAAAATATATGGAATATGACTTCTATTAATTTATTTATAGATGAATATGAATATATCTAATACATTATATCAGTATAATGTATATTTATATGAGTATACATATTTAAAGGCAGAATAATTTCAACTGGACAAATTTTCTTGTGTCCTGCTGGTTTAAAAGCAAACTCTTTTGAATGGGATTATGAAGATAGGAAATTCTGGGATTTGGACCTCACACTGTCAGATAGCAAGAGGAAGCATATATCTTTGATGTCATCTCTCTTTGCTAGTGTGTGGTGTTTGATTTTCAGTGTTGGGAGGGATTTGCTCATGCAGAGTTTGGATGATTGGCTTTCAGTCCATATGTACATTGGTTGTATGTTCTTTGAGAGAAAGGAGAATAGAATGACTTTAACTCCACAGAGGTCACAGAAGTTTCTGATGGATGATTTGAACTTAAACTGAGAATGAAGAAATTACAGAGGCAATGTAGGTTGTCTAAAAGAATAAATTTTAGCATATTCATGGAAGTTTATATGAAGGGTATCCAACAAGCTAAGAGTTATGCTATTGTTGAAATAGCTTGAGAAGTTAAAGGTTGTCTTGCATAGTTCCTTATATAGTAACAAAATAGATTTTATGGGTGTTGATCAGAAGAACCTTGCTGGTAGTTAAATTTTAAGGGATTTATTGTAACAGTTGCTCTCTGTTCACCTGACTTAAAACTCTTTTTGCAGCAAGGTTTGACAGTAAGAAGATACTCCTGGTGTCTCCTTGTTTTCCATTCTTTTCTAGTGCTGTGACGCTGTACTATGCTGGTAGTTGTGTTAAGAAGCTCAGGGCATCAGCTTGAATAATTATTCTGAATTTGGTACTGATGAAATATATCTTCAAAATATTACTAAAATAAGAATCTAGATGATGATATTTGAAACAATATTGCTTCCTTTTAGAGAAAGGTGACTTGAAACCTCAAAGCATAGTTCATACTGCTTCATTTTACTTAGAAAAAATACATTAATTAATTTAGTCGAATAATTGGCATGGGAAGAAAGTTTTCAGGGCCCAAAAGAAAGAAGTTTGTGTTGGTCCAAATGTATTTTAAAAACCGATTTATTTTAAAATGATATGTTTTTGTTGGATTTCAGGTTCACAGACTAACGACACTAAAAGACAGTTTCTTCTGGAACGGCTGCTGGATGCAGTTAAACAGGTGAGAAATGCAACACACATTTCTGCAGGAACTTACTCAGTTGTCACTACTAGCAGGGACTGTCTTTGCTTTCTCTTTAACAAAGAGAAGGAAAAAGAAGAAAAGGAAACAAAGACGAAATTGTGGCCTTCACATAGTACAACTGAGTTTTTGTCTGCTAGTAAACAATTACTGTGCAGTATTTATTTAAAATTATTGTTCTGGACAGGTTGTATTTGTAATAGATGTATTTTAAATAAATGTAATACTATAGAAAATATATTAGTAATACATGTTCTTATAATCCTGATAGGACTGAACTAAATTGCAGTGTACTGCAAAGTCTAACTTAGTTAACATTTTAGAGTAGCAGCTTCTTTTCTTTGCACTAGATTCTTAGTGAATGGTTCAAATACATGTAAAGGTGTGATTTATATATGTACGTCTGTATTTGTGTCAATGTGAAGTTCAGCAAGTAGAATTTCATAGACTGAAGTCAATTTGGGAGAGCTTGGGAGGCAAAAGAATGTCTCAGAAGTAAGCCAGTGGAATGTTTTATAAAGAGTGGATCTGTAATTGTAGCACTGAGCTGGGTAGGAGCAATGTTTGGTTTTGTGGGTGCACATTTAAAACTCAAAAGTAGTAATTTCTTCTCAGTTTTCAGTTTACTGAAGGGCCTGCAGGTGTGTTGCTCTGGCTAGCAAGGATATATTTGAACTGCAAGAGCAGCCCATTAGTGTAACATGATGCTCCAGAGCACTTTTTGGATGCAGGATGTATTTTGCAATGCTCTATTTTGTGCTGCTTCCTTTTACGATATGACTTTGTTTTATATATAGAAATAGTTCAGGAAACTGGATTTATTTAGTGCAACAAAACGTTCTTAAAATTTCTTAAAAACCGTTTATTTCAGTGTCAAATACGATTTGGAGGAAGAAAAGAAATTGCTTCAGACTCTGATAGCAGGTAAAATAGCCTAAGATTAACATGCTTAGATTTTGCTTCATAATGACATAAAACATATGGCACAAAATATTTGGCATGCTCAAAAAATTGCATTGCATGAAATGTAGGTGAGCTGAAATAACATGATGAACAGCCCCTCTAGCAGGTGAGGGTGATTTCTCAAATTGATTGCCAGTTCTTCTGAATGTAACCTGTGTCTTAGCTTTCAATCATTATGATGAGACTGTGGGTATAAGTAAATTATACTGCTTGCAAGTAATAAGATTCCTACATAGAAGGGATCTTCCACTGCTTACAAGAGAATGGTTCACTTTACATTCCCTATTCAGAGATCTGGAATACAGTTGCTGTATAGAAACATAGCTGATTTTCACTATGATTTTTTCGTAGTTCCTTTTACATGAGTTCATTAAAAATTCTGTTGCAGAGTGACCTGTTTGTGTGCTCAGTTTGAAGCTGTGTTCCAGCATGGCCTGAGGAGGAGCCGGGGATTAGCACTGACCGCAGCAGCAATCAAACAGGCAGCAGGTTTCTCCAGCAAAACCGAAACGGGTAAGTTGCTAATTGTAACTGTCCACCTTTAATTAGTTCACATGTTCAGTCAAGTGATACATTCAGTCACCTTCTAATAGAAGTTTTAAGCATTGCACCAAACTGCAGATTGTTGGCAGGATACTTTACACTTGGTGTGTTGTAGAAGTAGCAGTGAAAATAACTGTTGCTTCTTAGTCTAGTTTAACTCACATTCCAAGTTTCTCTAGAAATGTTGCTTAGGAAATCTACGCTTCCTACCATTGCACAATGTATAGTGGCAAATTTATTTTGAATTCTGGCAGGGATTGAGGTTGTGTAATTGTGCTGTTAAGTTTTAAACCAATGTTTTCATTCTTGACCTTGTCTTTCTCAGTTCTTTAAATGCCATATTCTGTACAGGTCAGAATGTTTAACTTATAATTATTGATATAATTCTAGAAAGAAAAATTATATTGCTTGTGTTGGTTGGGTTGGTTTTTATTACTTTCTCCACATTCAAAGAAAACATTCCTTTATTTTTCTCTTCTCCATGGTGTTTCTCTTTTATTTAATCAGATCTGTATGAAGATGCTGATCAATTCTTATCAATATTTGGGAAAAGCACACAGAAAGTGTTTCAGTGGAAAGAGATATTGTTGCCATTTAAATGCAACACTTCTGTTTTCTAAAGTAACAAGAATTTGTTGTCTGCTTGTCTGTAAATTCTGGGTCAACCTGTTCCTTTGGACCTGCCTTCCAACATTTCACATCAGCAGTAACATGGAGTTCTAAAGAAATCTTTTGCTTCCATAATATGTTTCCAGTTGAACATATGAATGCGTGGATAAAATACTAGCTTAAATGTGCTTTCAAATATGAATTCTATGTAAAAGTGTCAGATGGAATCCTTTAATTTGTGTGGCTTTTTCAATTAAGTGAAAAGTTCTAAGTGCTTTAATAGCCTGAGTTCTGTAGGAATAAATAACCTATTTAACTAGTGGGTTTCACGAAGAGGATAAACGATTCACCTTTTTTCCAAGCTATATTGTTATCTGTTTGTTTTATAAATTTACATGTAAATGTATTCAGGGGTGAGTTTAGTGGTTTTCTTGGTGGGGAGGTTGTCATTATTATTAATCTCAATCATGAAATTCTAGAGCCAGTGTTCTGGTATTATGTGAAAGAGGTGCTGAACAGACACGAGCTGCAGCGCTTCTACTCGCTGAGGGCCATCACTACCGACATCGGCAGGGGCCGGGCCTGGCTGCGCTGCGCGCTGAACGAGCATTCCCTGGAGCGATACGTCCACATGCTGCTGGCAGACAAGGGTCGCCTCAGGTACTGCCCCGCCACCTCTGCGAGGCAGGAAGTGTGCTGACACGTGAAGCACTGTCTGACACCCCAGGCAGCCAACCAAAAGCCACAGCTGTAGTAGCACCCCATATTAATTGTTATGCCTGTCAAGTCTCTTAACATTGCTTTTAAAAATTTTTGTCAGCCATTAAGATAGTGGCTTGTGCCTGTGTCAACATGTGACCTCTTCCCAAAATCCCTTCCCTGTTCTTTCAACAGTTTTCTTCACTGCAACCTGGGCACCATGCTTTAAGGTGCCTCTTTCATTGCAGTAAAATAGTACACAATTGCAGCTGTGTCTGATCAATTCATCAGTGGTAATTGCCTGTTGCCTTTTGGAGTTGCTCCTCCTGTAATTGCAAAGCTCCAGCAGTGCAGCAGCGGGGAGCTGCGGCTGCAGCTCGCTGGGAGGTGGTTTGGTAGCAGTTTGTGAACCTTTTGTTGTGGTTACTGAGAGTAACTTACTACACATTGTGAAATCCTAAAGTACTTTAGAAGTGCAATATGCACTAGAGTTCATAAACTGAGTCCTGCCTTTTTTTCATTTGTCTTCGACTCTTTTCTTTATGAAAACTTGAGGTGTTTTCCTTTTTTTATCAATTACTTATTGAGCTGGCTCAAACCACTTGAATCAAGTCCAGTGGATTCAGCAGAAAGGCATTTTATTCATTTGCATTGATTAATGCATCTAGTGAATAAGATTATTGCCTGAACTGAGTTCATTAGTACCTCATTTTCATTTCTAGTTTGTTCCACTCATCTGTAGCTTTCTTGTAAAACAGATTTTGAAGAAATCAAATAAAGACAAGTGAAATAATGAAAATCATTAGGAAATTATTGACTTAGATTGCTGGTTTACTAATAATTCTCATACTTGTAGCAGTAGTTGCACAGTATCAGGATTATCAGCGCACTGCATTGTAATGCTATTTCTAAAAAGGTTTACTCAAGAATTTTTAAGACTTAAATTCCAAAGACCCAAATTCCAATGGGATTTACAGAATCAGTTTGCTTCCCCAGTTATATGTTTTGGAAAATTTTAAATGAATCTGTCAGATGTAGATTGAGGGTTTTCTTGCTATCTGTTTTGCTGTTTAATTAACTGAATGCTGATAGTAAAAATACAGCATTCTGCTACTAAAAAGAAACAGAATTAGAGCAACTAAATTAATGTGTTCACAATGAAAAAATGTGGGCTTTTTTGCATCCAAATTCATAGTCTACCCTAACTATTTAGGGTAATTTGTGTAGGTTTGGACATTGAAACAGGTCATGGAATCATAGAATACTAGGATTTGGGTTAGAAAGGACCCTTAGAGATTGTGCAGTCCAGCCCTCCTGCCATGGGCAGGGACCCCTTCCGCCAGAGCAGGTTGCTCAAGATGGAAGGAACATTTTTGTTTGTGTTCACGTGTTCTAATCTTATACAAAACATTTATAGCAATAGGTATAGAGAGATGCTGTGACTGCTAATGCAGTGTGAACTCTCAGGTCCTGAGTGGATTTTTTTCCCCCTAAAATGTGTAGAGCTAAAACTAAAGAAAAAGAAGTACTCTTTAGCATGTCTTTTTTAGAACCATCTGAACATATATCAATATCAGAACTACCGGGAGTTACTGTGCCATAAAATTTAATCCTTTGGGCTGCTCCTACTTATTCTTCAGAGTTTTCTTGTCTTTCAGAAGTGAAGTATATGTTACTATAGGACTGCATGTCCTTTTTTTTCCCCTTTAAATGACAGTGTCTTCTATGAAGACTGGTCTTTTATGATGGATGAAGAACGTTCCAGTATGATCCCTACGATGGCAGCTGGTAAGACTTTCTCTTTGGTATTACTGTTCTTGGAAAACTACTGCATTTTGGGGTGTTCCAGCTGTTTCTGGTTGTGAGGAGCTTCTTTAATACTTTGTTTATGGGGAGAATGTGTGTCAGAGGCACAGCCAGGGTGAACAGTCAAGGTATTATGCCAGTTTATGCTATGAATTTATGGATTGTTAAAATCCTGGATCTGGCCTTCCTACAATTCAAAAATCTTCCACATAAATTTTTTAGCTCTTCAGCAGTCAAGGATAACTTAAAAAGCCAGTGCAGTTTGGAGAAAGCAAAGTGGGTTTCCTGACTAGAAAAGAGTAATGATGGAATTTTTTAGTAAGGTCCAAATTACAGGTGAATACAGGTAAGGAGAGTAAGAGTAAGAAGTGATAACAATTTACTTTTCTAGAGTTCAGCCACAGATGTGATATATTATTACCTTTTATACCCCTTTTCTCAGATACATAGTCACATGTTTCATTCTGCAAGACATGGTTCATGGGTGTTTTTGCTCATAGAATATAGGAACCAACAAATACTAAAGTTGCAGTGAAATGGGTTTAAATAAAAGGTTATAAATGGGTTCACAGTACTTTTTGATTATTTAATGTGCAGCTGAACAACCATCAAGAAGAATTCAGAACTGATTGCATCAGCTTGAATATAATCTAGAAAGAAATGAATGAAACATGAAAGAATAAGAATTCATGCATTGGGAACTGGGGGAAATTTTTTGGAAAAATGTTTTCCATGTCATAGCTTTGTTAATCCTTAGCTTCTATGTACATAACTTCCATGTGAAGTATATGGTGCATTTCTGGTCTCTTTTCCCCCGTTCTTTTATCTGAAGGTCTGAACTCCATTCTTTTTGCTATCAACATTGATAATAAAGATTTAAATGGGCAGAGCAAATGCACACCCACTATGTCAGATTTGTTAAAGGAATCCACACAAAATGTCACTTCCTTATGGAAGGAGTCCACTCAGGGTGTGAGCAGCCTCCTGCGGGAGATCACTGCCTCCTCGGCGGTCTCGATTCTCATGAAGCCTGACCAGGACTCTGACCCCCTGCCTGTTCTCTCGAGGAGTGTAAATGCTGGTAAGCTCTCATGAATGTTAGTGCCATCCAGGAACTCTGAAAATGTTCAAGTGTGTTTAAATAACTTTTAAATTTACTTTTAATGCACTTTTGTAGAGCAGAAGTCTTAAAAATAAGTGCACTATGCATACAAACCAGTTGAGTGTGTAATCAAAAAGCATGACATTGGAAATATTTGGTTTGAATACTGGATGGTAGCTGTGTATCTCAGCATTCTTGTGTCACTGTGAGAAGGAGGCTAAACTGTTTTATTGGTAGTGCTTTGCTTGTGACCTGAATTTCAGTTTCTTGTTCATAACATTATGCTTTTGAAGTTTGTGATGTAATGATTTTACTTTTTTAATGTTGTCATTTGGCACCTTGCTAGTCACGTGTACAGTGACTTATATCTTTTGTTGTATATCAGATACATATCTTAATCTGCTTCAAGTAGTGACTGTGTTTACAGTCTGAATTCCTATGCAAAGCAGATAATTGCCAAAATGAAAATTTGCTCATACACTCTTTACCTTTAGAGTTCTTAGTGTTACAACCAGCTTGTATGATGTTAGTTATTAATAAAGACCCAAAATCTTAATCTCTTATAATTTGAAATCAATCCAGCAACATGTGATTTTCATTATATTTTTTTTTTTGTACCAAAATTAACAAAGTAATATTATATTATCTTTGTTTCTGGAACTTGAGCTAAAAGTTTGTTTTGCTTTGTAAAAGTGCAAAACTGCAGGAAGCTTTATGTGCTTTTCTAGGAAACAAGGTTTGAGTTTAGGCAATAAATTGTTTTGGTTATGAGAAAAAAGCACAAACTCCACATGAGAATCTGGTAGGAATAGAAGTCGAGATAAGATCTGGTTTTTATTGGCATTTAAAATAAACTTTGTCTTAAAGCACAGCTTTTAGAACAAACTTGTGGTAAAGCTTTTGTTGTATAGCACTTAAATGAGATTAAAATCGTAGGTGATCCTTGGGATAATATTGTTAGTATAGAACAGCCTTGCAAGATGAAACCAGGCAGTAATTGACCATATGGTGCATATGACTGCACAACCTGATGTACCCGATGTGTACAGCACATGTGTATACAGAACATGAAAGGTGCAACTTCCAATGAAATGTCACTTTAAAAAATTGAGTTTGTTCAAATGCAATTATATGTGGAATGCTAGAGCAAGTCAGATGTTTCCATTAAAGTCTGTGTTCTTTGTTGGAATTCTATTTGCAATCAGAATGTGTTTTAACATCCTTTAAAAAATACGTTAGTGTGTTTTGTGGATATATAACAGCTGGACTTGAATTAAACAAAGCAATTTGGTCCCAGCGTGAGGTGTCTTGGTGAGTAAATTTCTGATACTTCTTGGAGTGCTTCAGCTTTGCATTTAATTTCACATGCACATCAGATTCAGTGAGAATAGGTAAGAGTGTAAAAATAATTGCTGTCACTGAATACATCTGGTGTAATCAGAGAGAAGTTCAGTGTATTTCTAGACCAAGAGCTAATTAGCTGAAAACTGACTGTTCAATTTTTAAAGTGTAGACAAAGCTATTTGATTGCAGGTTGTGGATTTTGTTTGTGTTGTGAGTTTCTTCTTTTCAGTTTTTCCTCTGAGAGTGCTTCATGTTTTCTCACTTGTGCAGACCTGCCCTGCATTATACATTAGGTGTAGTCGGTGGGAGAAAGTGACAGGAAGGCTAACTTTTTATCTTAAATTTAATTTCACTAGTTTGTAGAACCTTTTTTCCAGTTTCAATTGAATCATGTTATGAATGCATCTCCAAAATATCTTCTAAAATCTGAATTATGTAAGGCATATAAAATAAAGCTGATAATTAGAGATTTAAAAGCTCATGTGTATGGAAAGGTAATGAATGCCATGTAGATCTAAGTGTTTTTTTCTTAACTAGAGTAATTTAGTACATGAGCTCTTTTTTCTTCATATATTATTTCTGTTTTCTGAACTGTGTAAAACTTTGTATTGCTACTAGATTTGAAATACAAAAAAGATCGAAAAAAGAAGAAGAGAGTGACTAATATTATCTCATTTGATGAAGAGGAAGATGATCAAAACTTGGGGGATGGCACAAAGACTCTGATGACAGGAGAAAGTTCAGAGGAGAGTGTAGACAGATCTTCAGTTCTTGCATTGTCCTCATCTGAAAGCACTCTAGGAAAAAATCTGAATGGGAGTGAAAGTAACCATTCGTGGAAGAGCAATTCAGTATTCATGAATGGAGAGTATGAGTACCAGAAACTGGATGTGAAGAGCATTGATGATGAGGATGCAGATGAGGATGAGCTGTATGGAAAATCATTAGGAAATAAAGGCACAGAAGGTGGAACTGAAGCTTCTGAAAAGTAAGTATTGGTGCAGGAGATAGTGGTAAACTTTCCGTGCTTCCCCTCTACCCCTCCCTTTCCTTTATGGGTACTTCATGGGCAAATTGATGTGTTGAACTGGGGTGATGATATTTTACTTCTAAGTTTCACTGAAATCCTGAATTCTGAGATTTCAGTCTTGTTCTCCTTGAAGTTTGCAGTCGTTAAAACCGTAGCATGATATAGCCAGGCTATAATTCTGACCTTGATATTTCCTTATTCTTAGTATGATAACAATTCTACTTTGGCTTCACAATAAAAATGTGTATTTTAAACCAAGTAAACTTGTTACATCAGAGTGTAGATGGTTCAACAAGGCAGGACAAAACTGTGAGAGAAAGAATAATTTTAGGTACTAATATGCTTTCTTTTCTTCTGACAGAAATTAGTTTAGAGGAAAAGGCAAGCACTGCTTGTCTCATCTGCTTTGGAATGTCTTGTCTTTAATTACTTAATGTATGGCTGACCAAGAAGTTGGCAGGCAGATTGAAATAAAGATTTTTCTTGCAGTGGTATCTCTGAAAATACAAGCATGAACAGTAATACTGCTGTATAAATAGATTGGTTTGTTTGTTTGTTTGTTTGTTCTAAATAGGCCTCATGAAATAGTCACATGCAATTCTCAGATATGCAGTTGGAGTCCTCTGCAGGTCCTGAATGATGACTCAGATGTTCTATTTCCTGTCAGTGCTGTTGGCTCTTACTCCCAAACAGGTGGGCATTTGAATTCACAGAATTCCAGCAACCTTTATTCTGGCATGGGACAATGGTAAGAAATAACAGGATTGTACAGACCCAGGAGATACTGCACAACTGGGAAAAAAAGTGCAGTTCAAATTTATTCTAGTTCTGAATCAGAGTAACTACATTTGAGTAGTTACTTAACTAAGTTACTAAGTTAATCAATGTCAAAATAAGACAGAGTTTCATTGGGATTATGCTGTGGACTTGTATTTTATTGAAGTTCAGGATACTTGTATAGAAAGTATCCATAACCATTTTCTAAGTACCAGTAAGCTGCAAGAAGCTCCAAGTCTGTTTGTGGAGTTGAATTCAAATTAATTTTGACAGATTGGAGAGCAGCTGGAAGCAGTTTAATAGAAGCTGTTAACTGCTGAAATACAGGATAAGGGATGATTGACTAGGAAATACTTGCTCAGAAAGGATATGGGAATCATAGAATTGTTTGGGTTGGAAGGGGTCTTCAGAGATTTTTAAGACTGGCTTTCTGAGCTGTGGGCACCAGTTGCCAGCTCACATCTAATTTTTCATGTGCCAGTATCCTCAGATCATCTTCTGCAGGTTACAAGCTGATAGTGGATTAACAGAGCTGTGCCTAAATGAGAGTGTCATTTGTAAAGGTAAGCTCCATTGGCGCTGTTGTGGCCTCAGCTGCAGTATTGTTTGCAGTGAGGGGCACTTCAAGAATGATGTGGACCATTTGAAGGTAGCAATAAAAATGGTCAAAGGAATGGGAAAAAAGACCTGGTGCTTTTACAGTATCTGTATTAGTACCAAAAACAAACAAAAAAATTTCATGAGTCTTCCCCTTCACTCTCTAGATATTATTCTAGCTGTTCATAAAACACTGAACTTTGGTTATACTCATTTCAGTGACCATTTAAAAACTTCTCAGTAGTATTCAAATAGAGTTTTAATTGTAGAATATGTCATATTTTTAGCATACTGTTATATGTCCAAAAGTTTAAATGGATTGTTGATAGAAGGCCTGAGAGAAAGTGTAATTCAGTTCTGTAAGGTCAGTGACAAAAATGTGAATCATTAAATAATGCTGCACTGCCCTCTGCTGTATTTTAAAATCTGTACCTTATGCGAAATGCCAGTGGTTAAAAAAAAAAAAAAAAATAGACATTTTTAATTTTTTCTTGTGCTGCCATATTTTTCAATTTACAAAGGAATGGATTTATAAAACATTGAGTAGTTTGTGGCATTGTGGTCTCTTAAATGTAAAACAGAAACTGTTGGTGAACATCCACAAATTGAAATCTGGAATACATTCCTGTTTATAGGGGATGGTGTGTGGAATGGGAACTCACAGCTGCTGTCAGTAGATGTCATGAGGCATCAGGAGCATAGGCTGGGGGTTTTGATCTGAAATCAAAAATCAGGAGTGCAAGCCAAGACTTAGTTCTGGAGGCAGATGACCAAAGAGGACATCTGGATATATCTGTATGCATCTTATCCCTAACTGTCCCAGGGGCTTACTCCTACTAAGAAGACTCCAAAGCCCCTTGTTTTGTGTTGCTTCATCTCAGAAGTGTTTTGAATGCATTGCTCAGCGTACTGGAGATGACCAACAGGCACACTCAGGTCCCTTCTGGGCACAGGACAGATATTTTCAGTCCTCCTCCTGTCCTCTGTGTGGTCTGTCTTGCAGGTGAGAGTGATCCAGCCTTGGACTGGTGCAAGGAGTCAGTTCATCTGTGCTAGGAGAGCCCCCAGACCTGCTCTCCTGGTCTCCCTTCCCTGAGCAGGAGGAGCTGCTGGAGCGTGCAGGGAGGGCTGCACTGAGTGCCCATTGCACAGCCAGGGCCAGCCAGGCAGGGGCAGGGATGCACTGGGATCCAGGCACCCTCTCCTCAGCCGCACTGACAACTTGCTGAGGCTGAAAGCTGCCTTAGGCACTTGTTTGCTTGACTTTGGGAGTTGCACTTGTGCTGGATGAATGATGTCAGAAGGAACATGCATTAGCTTATTCTGAGGGCAGTCCAGCCCACTAACTGGCAAGCTCATTATTATCCTGATATTTTTGCTAAAACATACTTAATGAGCTCTTGTAAATACAGAGTTTAACTCAATATTTTGTTTTATAGGTCTTAATACCAATAAATAACACACACATACACACATATATATTATATTGAAACAGTATAATCTAGAGTGTTGTATGTTAATATGTGTTTTCAGTATTAATTTGTTGCAGTGCTCCAGGGATGTGTCAGGGCATATCATATCTCCATGTAACTAGAAATGAGAAAGCCTCCGTCAAAATGCAGTTGCTTGGAACAAAAATGGAGTATGTATTTTAGGAACTGAGCTTCAGTAAACTCTACAGCTTCAAAAATAATTTTTCTCCTCCATAGACTTTCTGACATAATTTTATTTCCCTTTAACTTATTTCTAGAATTTCTGCTTTTTAAATCTGTTCTATTTAGGACTGTCTTACAGTAACTTTGTAGCCCTTACATAGTGAGATGCAGAACAATAAAATATGATTTTTGTTTGTTTCCACCTGAGCTTCCTTAATGACAGGCTCAGTGATGTGGATGTTTTGCTGCCGACAGTTGTGGATCTGTGGACAGATGTGTATTATTCATGCTTTTTAAACAATATCTCATCTGTCTGATTCCTGATGGTTGGTACAGAAGGAGTCAGAGAAAACCCATGGTGCTCTGTTGGGAATACAGAAAGCACTGGTGTCTTTGCAAGGTTTCATGTGCTGGGGACTAACCACAAATTCTTCTGCAAGTCACAACCTGATTTGTAGAGAGCATAAGGTGTCATCATGAGGTGCTTCAACTCCAGGGGCTTGTGCAAGTAACTTCAGGAAGAAGTCTCCTCATAGCTTTACAACTCTGTACATATCAAATATAGTTTAGGAATTGTGCAATACTAATTTCTTTATGATGGCTGTATTTCTAAGAGACTTGAAATCTTGCTGGCATTCAGGGTCAATTTGCAGAAGCCAACTTTGGAGAGAGAATTAAAAGTGTTTAGAAGCTTTAGCAAGTTGAGTGTTTCTGTTTGAAAATATAACTACCTAGCTTCTGGATTTATGTTTTTATTTTATTTTTAGAGTAGTGTAATCCAAAGGAAGCTAATTCTTGTGCATTCTACTTTAGATAACCTGGAGAATGGAGAGGGGCATGAACATGCTGTTCATCCAGTAGAACTGGTTCCGAGGAGATCTGATCTTCCTTACAAGTATGTGCCAAATCTGGTTGTCCTAAAAGAAAAAAACTATCACCCTGTAGCTGCCAACTTATTGTTACCTAATGCATTTAGTACTGGAAAACCAACTACACATCAGGGTACTTCTGCATATGTTTGGAAAGACAAATGTAAAAAAACCTACAGTTGCCTTTTTGCATAGTTTCATGTACTGAACTTTTCCTAACTAGAAGAAGTTACTTAGTCATGTCAAATAACAGACTTGGCCTCCTGGTTTAGAAAATATGTTTTATGCTATCTTTTTACTATATTCTTCATGGCCTTTTAATTCAGAATTTTTGTGTGACTGCTTAAATCAGACTCCCAGGAGATACATTTAAGGATTGTTCAACATATTTTGATTGAATATGGGTGAATAGGATAACAATTCTTGTTTCTGGAATGCTTTTTTCATAAGTTTTGAATTCAGGATTTCGTTTTCATATATTGATTGTACTGTGCTTTTATGACTAGAGTGGAAGTCAGTCCTCCAGCTCAAGTGAATACTTTAAGCAGTATGTTGCCTTCAGCCACTGTGCCAGAATCCATGACAATTAGTAAGTACTTCCTTGATGTATTTAGACTAATGAAATAACTTTGGAAGTCCTGTAACTCTTTCTATTTTTGTTTCAATAAAATCTGCTTTGAGAGTCATAGAGCACTTAATTTCTGATGTGCTGGTCATGTTAATAATAACTGTTCTAAAATGATGTTTGTATTGGCAGGTTATGCTTCATTGCAGCTGATATATCCTTATATTAAATGTGACTTCAGTAGTTAAATGAAAAATAATGATTTGATTAACATCTTTAAATTCCTACAAGTTCTGAAAACACTGAGGGTTGGTTCTGACTAGTCTTGCTTATTTTGCCTGTTTTCATTAATGGCTAGTCAGAAACAAACAAGTGCCAGTCTTTCTGTAGTTTTGATATGAAAATCTCCTCCAAACATAAATATGGGCTTTCATATACAAAAACTTGAGTTATGATTAATGGGGAGGACAGTTGTTTTTCAGTGGTATTAAGAGCAGAGCTAGACAGGATAGAATAGTCTTTGCTGCAGAGATTAATAGAAGTCACAGGCAGTTTATTTATCACATATTTGATCTTTTTTCTTTGCATGCACTTGTAGAACAAAGACAGTTAAACTGAGAGTCTAAGCTTGTAAGCCAGTATGTGTTTATGTTCCTCACTGTACAGAATGTTCTGTAACTGAACTGGCTTTGTTCCTAAAGCTCTTGGGTGTGTGTTTGTTTCTTCTTATAAATTTCAGTATGGACAAATTTTAAATTATGACATTTGGGAAGTTAGAAGGGATGCAGCCGAGATTCTTTTCTCCAATTGATTCATGCATTCATCAAAATGAGCGAAATCTCAAAGTATTCTAATTTCATTTACTAAAGTTGTATTCAAATGCTGTGTCAACCTGTGTTAAAGGAGATAAGCATTTTCACTGGGCAGTGTTTCAGGCTCTGGCACTGGTCTGCTGATTGAGCTTTACAAAGCTGAAAAATCCTTTCTTGCAAAGTACATCAGGAGGTGGTAAACTAGTTTGAGACTCCTAGGAGCCACAATTGAAGTGTGGAGTGGACTTACTGCTTTTAACTGCAGTGGTACTCTGGTCACTAGATATTCTCTGCTAATGTTATTCCTACAACATCTTTTTGTTCTGTATTTCTCAGAGAGTCGCAGAGGGCAGTTCGCTGGTGCCCCTGCACTCTGTTGATTGTGCTGTTTGTAGGGGAGTCAGGTACCAGCAGGGGCCGCAGTTGGTCTCCTTCAGTTGCTCAGTCATTTCCCACTGTAGGTAAGACAGCTAGAAAATAGAAAGAAAATCTGGAGATTTTCAATTCTCAATACTTAGCAATTTGTAAATGAAATGAAAACACAGGATCAACAGAAGCATGCACACTATCATTAGTTTCCCAGTTCAGAGAAGGCTTTGGTGAAAGGAAGGGCGGGAAGCATGTCAAACCCATCTATAAAACCAGTAGAACACCTAGTAAATCATCAGAATTATAATTAAAATTCAGCTGACTATACATTTATAGAATTAGTGAATACCTTTATAATAGATTATCCTGGGTATGTTGAATAAAAATGCTTTTTCCAAGTTTGTTGTTACTGGTCGTAGATTACGTGCAGGAGGAATTCAGTGCTATGACAAAGTCAGACACTGAAGCTCTGTGTCTCTATTGCAATTAGCTGAAGAATTATTAAATGCTGAGGCTTATAGCTTGGTTGCATAGCAACTGATTCTAACACATCAGGGAAGAAAAATGGAATGCAGTAGTGCAGTGAGAAAAGCTGAGAGGTCTCCAGTGACTGGATTTTTGTTTCTTGCTTCTGAAGACAAAACCTGACATGGATTTTAAAAAAAATTTATTCTTTTTCCTGCATTTGTTCTAACCTATTAGTATACTACTAAACTTTTCTTTCTTCTTTTGATATGCAGGCTAGAAATTAAGTTATGAGAAGCTGTAAATTAAAATTTCTGCCATTTTTAAATTATTTTCCTGAATTATGTCCCCTGCATTTGTATGGTATAGGTTAACTTAGCAGCAGATACATCTCAAAAAATACTAATATCACTCAAGAGAAATCCACAGGGCTTTGCTGTTTATGTCAGGCATAATTTGAAAACTGGCCCTGCTTTGCAGATTGTTTTGTCATAATCAAGTTTATAAAGAGTTAAGCTGGTCAAAAGTTTTCTATTTATGCATCTACTCTACTATGTAATATTCGGTTTTTAAAGAAGTTTTCTTTATCTTCCTGTACTTGAATCACAAGCAGCACTGTTTCAGGGGTTGCTATTGGAAGATTGTATTTTCAGCATTGTTTTTCACCAGAACAATCTGTCCTACCAGCACAAGTCCCCCATTCTGTTTTTGCAGTAGAAAATAAAAAACTTCCAAAACTTTCATTTTAGAAGGATGCTACTTGTGTTCTTTTTTACAAGATTCTTTTATTATAGTACTATTTTTAGAAAATAATTACTAATTTGTTATTTTCACTATCATCTTCTGTAGTTTTTAAAATTGGGCTTAACCACAAAAGTTAGAAACTGTTGTAATATTGTACATAATTCCATATTTTCTCATATATTCTTGAGAAATCCCCGAGTTTTTCATGATCACTGAAGAACTTTACTGAGTAATCAAACCTCCATGCAATATTTTTATCATGGTTGTGTGAGTAAGGTGTATATTTTTGTACTTTCTGTGTCCTCTAAATACCTGCTGACCTGTTCTGTAACCCAGCTGCCACAGGTCCCTGGCAGGTACTGAATTCTTGTGTATTCTCTGAAAGCCCAGCTGTGAGGGAGGGTGTTGTGTTTCATCAGGGACAGGAAAGCTGCAGTTTACAGACTTGGTTTTCACCAGGACTCTTCTACAGTAGAAGGCCAACACAATTTGTTTCCTACTAAAATTTGCTCTGTGAATAGTGACATGACAGGATAATATTTACAAGAATTTTGAGCACTAAATTAAGCCTGAAAAGCAGTGTTCATGTAGGCAGCTTAGGGAGCATCAAGCTCTCTATGTCTTTAAAGGTCAGACTTCTGATTTAAGATGTAACTAGTCTGCTGGAAGTCTTATTTGTCTCTGAAAATATCTGTGTAAATTTTCACTCATGAAAATAAAAAGCCCAAAGATTCCTGTAAACTGCTCCCAGCCCACCCTGATATTCTATCTGCAGGATTGCAGAGGAGGCTGCATGACCTTGTGTACTCTGAGGGATGATTTCACTTACAGCTCATTCTTCACAACAGGTGAATGCAAATCATACTTCTCCAATCTTTGGCTAAACAGCAGAAGAGTTATGAAACTTAGGATTTTTCTGGAGGTTGCTGGAAAGTGGCAGGTGTTTCTCAAAGCATTATGTATTTCATGCTCTGTGACCTTATGAAAGCTTTCTAGAAGCTAGATTTTTTATGAAGTATGGAATGGAATTTAGAAATGTTTTAGAGCAAATATTCACTTAATGAGTAATTAGGCACCACAGATTAATTTTAGCAATAAAAGAATATTGTTAGTGTTGGAAAAAGTAAGGGTTAATATAAAAATTAATTAGTACATTCTTGATTTTTATATATTTTCTATCTTTTTTATATATATTTTTTTTTCTGATAAAGAATGGTTTGGAATTATTGGTTCCTACATGGGGATTCTTTTTTCAAGAAGTTCTTGCAAAACTATCTTTTAGGAAAAACTTCACTAGTTAACATTTTATCTCTGTCTTTATGGAACTCAGGTTATCACTTCACTTTTAGATATGTTAGTGTTGAATCCTGATCCTTAATATCAGTAGTGTATTGCCTTTCATTAATATTATTTTACAGAACATAAATGCTATCAAGTAGAAAACAGCTTAGAAGTAGGACATAAAGTCTAAGATCAAACACCTTTCTGAAGTGGGTATACTTGGCCATCCTCCCACTGTTTTATTAAAATAAAAAAAATGAAAAAAAAAAAAAAGGAGAGGGAGAAAGATTGAGGTTGCACAGTCCAGAAGTCAGAAAATGCCAGATTTATGGTTGCTTCTACAACCCTGATATTTTTTTTTTTTAAATATGCACTTTTCTAACCCACACAATGTATGAGATATAAGTCTGCTGGAAAAATTAGTTTGTGATCATACACTCATCTTGGAGGCAAGTGTAACAGACAAAAGCTCATGAATTGGGGATGTTCTGGCAGGTTTGAACATCCTGAACTCAGAGTGTATGCTGCAGTGTATAATACTGGATTTCCTTTGCATTCAGCTGACTGCTCTGACATGCTGCTGCAATTTTTTAGGAAACATAAGTGAAAGTAAGAAATTACAATTTTTGAAAGTTTTTAATATTATACCTGAATTAAATTGGATTGTTTCCTTTTAGTTCTACTCAGTTCCTTGCTTCAAAAGATCCTGAACTTAAGGTTTCTGATGTTTTTCTTGGTAAATTCTTTTACTCATTTGTATTTACTATGGATAGAGAGGTTAAAGAAGTGTTGATGATAAACTGTTTAGTTCTTGTGTTTGCTTTGAGTAATTTATAGAAAATATGACTCCTAATACTCATCACTTCAAGAAGAAATAGCAGAGCTGTAGCCATGGAGCAATCTTGCTGCTCAGGTAGGCAAGGGCTGGACCAGCCTTCTTGGAATTCTGGTTTCTTAGCCCAGGCTGGTGGGTTGTGTTGATGCTTTTGTCCACACCTCCACTGGTACCTGTAATTGAGCTAAATTTGCAAGAAATACTCAGTGTGAAATGTGTTTGCATTTGTGGTCCTAAACTAAGCATTGATTTTTGCCCTGTAGGTGATAATGAAATTTGGAGTTTATGCTTTGTTGTGTCTCTATAGTATTGCCAATTCCAGGACTCGCAGCAAAATGAGGCAAATGGAAATAAATAAGCAATTTAAAGTCTTCTATTTCAAGAGGTTTTTTTTTTCTTCCTCTTTTGTGCAAACTATGGTCTTTAGCAGAATCTTGCTTTTGTGCTCTGCTTGTGTCTGTGTGGGAGAGGGGAGTGAGAAAAGATGGGATTTCAGGTCTCAACTCATGCAGAAGATTCTGGATGGAATAAGGAAAAGAAGATTAAGTTATTATGCAAGTTAAGGTTACAATTTGAATAGACTGGTAAAATTGAAATAATGAAGACAATTTATAATAGCTTAGCTGTATAAATGTTAATAAATCAGTGCACATTAAAATACTGAGTACACACAAAGGCAATTGCTACAGAGTGGGCACTCTGTGCAAGTGCAAAGCCATGTCTGAGCATCAACAGCTTTAATTTATGCAGAGTTACAGACATAACAGCAACTACCTGTTGATTGTGCACTCTCATATTTTAATGGCACACTTCAGATATTTAAAATGCCATCAGCGTGATGCGTCCTTGAGGAGGATTCTGAATTCAACATTGTAGTTCAGGGTCTTTATTTTGTTATGGAGTGCTACTGTACAGAAAGCTTACTGTGGATCCTTTTGCTGGTGGTGTTTATTTGTATAATGCTCTGACACCTCCTGGATTATTCCATTTTCCTCATCCATAGAGCAGTTGTTTATTTCACAGACAGGCTGATGGATTGTGGTCTCTTGTGCTAGTATTTAATACATAGAAATTTCACTATTTCACTTTCAGTTTTTCTACAAGATTTTGATTTTTTTTTAGGGCTACATAAGATATGCTAAGTTACTGTAGAAAACTAATTATTCTTTCTATGCTGAATTAATGAAGTGCAAACTCCCTCTAATGACCTACTGAAATGTTTCTTGCTAATGTTATTTAGCTCTTAAGGTGTAATATGGGTATTAGGGAATAGGCAGAAAAAATCATCATCTGCTTTCTCCCTGGCCAAAGACCAGGAATGTTTTGGGAAAAATTCTAGCATGAAGTAATTTGGGTTGGCTGATTTCAAATGATATGAGAACTCTGCTGAGTCCTGCAGTCCTGCAAGTGTGGAATTTATCTTCAGATTACCAAGGCCAGACTGGAATCATGATGTCTGTAGCATTGACTGATACATTTTGTTGACAAAATAAAATCTTTTACATTTTATTCACTACTACAATTTGTCAGACTCCATCTGGCCCACAGGACACTGTTAAAGTTTTTGTTAAATGAGCAAAAACTTCTGTAACTATAGAAAATATAAAGAAAGATACAGGTAATTCTGTGAACTGAATGTAAAAGGGAAAAATGTTGCTTGCTTGAAGAAATCAAGTAATACCAGTTCTGTTAGTATGTTTTCAGTAAAGACACACAAAAATTACTGGCATCTGTATTGAATACTTGCAGAACAGTGTTGGCTGATTTATTCTATATAAACATTTCCTTTCAATGTTGGGAGGGATGGTTTAATATAATTGTGTCCTTGTAGCCCTCATAAAATTATTGATTAACATATGTGAAATTACTAATGAAATTGTTTGACCTGACACTTTTCTGTATGGTATTTGGCTGTTGTGGTTTCATGTTAAACCTAACCCAAAGGAAATGTTTAAAAATGCTAAAATTTTGTCAGGTTTTTTTTTTTTTTTTTAAATTTTTATTTTTATTTTGATCTAATGACGGAAAGTATTTTTAAGGTATTTTTAAAAAATAGAAAATATTTTATAGGAAATGACAAGGTTCAGAAATCTCATCATCTTTAGGGCTGAACTTGAGTAGCAATGCTATGAGGAAGCAATGACATTCTCCCAACTCCCATCTCCCTGTAGCAGTTATTTCCTGTGTCAGGATTTACAGCCAGGAGAAGAAGCAATTTAGAGAAGCTGAACAAGTAACCGTGTATCTCATTAATAGGCATGTGGTGAAAAGGTGCATTCTGCCCTACATCTGTGGTGAAAACAAAACAGCTGCAAGCACAGGCACCCTTGTAAACATTTGTATTAAAGCCAGATGCAGACTCATTTGATTTGATCAATACTTCTGATGCGGTGTTAAATAACACCGCTTCTGAAAGATTGCTCAAATTAGTGATGAGATTAAGAGCATTTTTGTGCTTTGCTGAATAGCAAATGGGGTTGGCATCATCTTAAGTGTGCTGCCTGTGTACATGACTGCTTGATCAGAAATGAGCAAAAATGTACACAGACATTAATCCTTTTTGTTCCTTCTTCATAGATGAACTTCGTCAAGCTATCGTGGCCATGATGAATAGAAAGGATGAACTGGAAGAGCAGAATAGGTAGTTTGCTTTTTTTAGTCAAGAAGGACTGTAATTAAAAAAAAAATCTGTTCTCTAATACAAGCTGTCCTTTCTGTAAAGCTATACATAATATTTATGTAACCTTTTGATGTATACATTATTTTTTCTGTGAAAGGTTATCTTAATAATTAATTTTTTAAGTGTCGATAGTTAAGAATATTGTTTTGAGGGCAACTTTTTGCTTTTAGTTTGAATCAGGTAATTATTTATACCTTGGGAGCTTTGCAGTTGTAGTTTCTTCAAAACCTTATAGCCAGAAGATTCTGATGTTCTCTTAAGATAGCTTTCCAAATTAGCAAAACTTTCTCCTAATGCAAATATTAAAAACAATTTATCTTTTCTTTCTGGTGAAGAAGTAAGATGGCTGACAATGTAATGCTCAAAGTGTCTTTCATTTCTGACTGTCTTTATGTTCACTTGGGGCAAAATGATGATGTAAATGTAGAAATGATCAGTTGCTTACATAAAATGCTATCAGACATACTTTGTATTTATTTAGTTTATTTAAACACAGGTGAATGAAAATACAAATGTATTCTATGCTTTAGTTGAGCTATTTTGGTAATTCATATTTTCCATTGGGTATTTTGGGTTTTTAATGCTGAGCCTACCAACAGATCCTATTTTCCTTCCTCCCATTCTTCCCACTCCCATAATTGCAAGTTATTGCCTCATTCAGCTTTGTGGGCTTTTTTTGGCAGAAGGATCAGGATGCTTTGGGTTTTACCAATATGCATCATGCTGACCTTTGCTATCTCATCAAAGGATTTTACACAGAGGTCTGTGGCAGTGCACTTGGCAGAAAAAAGAGCCCCGCCTGTCTTGCTATAAATATATTGCTTATAGATTATTCCCAAGATATATGGACTTGTACTGAAGTACTGAAAACAGCTTACAATCGTTTTTAAAAAATTCTTTCTGCATGCTGGTACAGTAGATCCCATAATAGGTTGTGCTTTGGGCTTGTTGACAAGATAGTAATACAAATTAATAGTAAGCATTTGCAACTGTTTTTTTCCTTGTAGCTTTTCATATCTTTGTATAATCAAATCAGGTGAATTTATTAAATTGAATAATGAAATTTTAGGATGACATCAGTGGTGTCATTCAGGCAACCTCCTCTGTGATTCTTAGAGTATCCTCTAATTGCCAGGTAGTGTGTGCAGTGTTCTGAAGAGAGGCTGTTGCCTTCTTGCAGATCCCTGCGAAATCTGCTTGATGCAGAGATGGAGCATTCTGCAGCACTGAGGCAGGAGGTGGAGAACTGCAGGAGGAAGGTGGCAGAGCAGGAAGAGCGACATGCCACCAAAGTCCAAGCCTTGGCACGGTAAGGAGTGCTGAAAATGACTCAAAAAGTAACTTCAAGGGAACAACAGAGTCTGTGTACAAGGGAAATAATTTTCAAGTGGCTTTGTTTGCAGAAGAGCAGAAGTGATTCAGTACTAAAAATCCTATCCTAAGCAATAGCTGTTGTTAAACTTTAGCAACAAACAAGTACCAAGTTCTGAAGTGGTGCAGCTTTTTTCCCCACAGCTCCAGGAAGGTCAGCTGGAACAGATTTCTCAGGACCATTTGCAGTCAGGTTTTGAATATCTGCACAGATGGAGAGTCCCCAGCCCCTTTGGGCAGCACTGTTGGCAGTGACTTGTTGGCAGTGCTGTTCCTAGTGGGGCCTGCTGTTGGCTGGCTTTGCCATGGAGGGGTGTCAAAGGCTCATGCTCAGCTGCCTGTCCCCCAGGGCTCCCAGATCCTCCACAGAGCTGTTTTCCAGCTCTCCAGCATTGCCTGGGTGTCCCAGGCTATTGCTCCCCAAATGCAGACCTCTCCATTTACCCTTGTTGAAGTTCACAGCCATTTTGTGAGTCCAGTTCTCCAGCCTGTCCCCCTGCATGGCAGCACAGCCACACAGTGTCTCTGCTCCTCAGTTTTGTGTTGTCTGTGACCTTACTGAGGGTGTGCTCTGGCCCAGCATCCAGGTGATGTTAAGGTGTTGGCCTTAACAGCATTGGCCCCAGTGTTGAGTTGCCTCCAGCTTGACTTTGCTACAGTGAAAGAATTTTAACCCTGTCCTTGTCTAAATGGGATTCAGCTTAAGAAAGACTTTTGAAGGTAGATGCTGCTGTAATAGTGTGATTTGGTTCTTACAATTCAAAATAAGCTCTAGCGTAACCATGATGTGTAAGACCTTGGGGCTGATTCACGTGTGTAGTAAACAACAAACAATGCAAGAGTGAAATAATCTGCCTTACTCAGAGAGAGGTGTTTGTTTTCTGCAGTCACAGGCAGAGTGTGTTCAGTGTCAATCACAAAGGACCACAGCCGAGATTCCTTTAAGCTTTTTATTGCCTATTTGAAAATGATAAATATAAAGCTTTTTTAAAAATAAAGGTATTTAGGACAGTACTAATTCTGCTTTTGATGACACATCAAACCAAACTACTCGCTTTGAGGGAAGGAGAGAGATGAATAAGTGTGTTTGACATTCACATGCTGTAAGGCAATAGAGACAATGCAAATACTTCATCATTTAATATTCATGTTTCAGGTTATAGGACTTGTATATTCATATTTCTTTGACTCACTTCCCCCACAGTTTTAGAATTTGCAGTGACATATGGGTGAATCAGATATTTGTCATGCACATACCTCTTTAGAGAATAGAGAAGGAGCTTTTATAACCAGACCTAAAGAGATGCTCACTTAGATCAACGAGGTGTTTTTTAAACAAGTCTGTGTAATTCCTCTTATTGCTAAATGGGTTTGTTGTGTTGATTGCCCTTATGAAAGTCAGTTTGCCTTGTCATGTGATAAAAACAGTGTTGGGAGCTGCTGAGGCATGATAAATTCATGTGTCACCAGTTGCTTCGTATTTGGGAGGCATTTCTTTAATGATTCATTGCAACTCATTTTCTAACATCCTAACATAAGAAACTTTGCGAGTAGTTTCTTTGGAATATAGGGTTTTCTTCTAAATTTTTTGTTGGTTCACATTGTATGCTGTAGGTGATGCTGCTGTAATAATAAGAGTAGTAATTTAAAAAAATAAATAGTGTTTTAAACCAAGAAATTGAGCAAGATGAATAACTGAAAGAATTTGAGGAAACAGAAAGTTTGGCATTGCTTTGTGAGTGCTGCATAACACGCTAGGTGAGTAAGAGGAAACGAAGTTTCAGGTATTTTGTAGTAGTGAAATCTCAGCGTTTCCCTTGAAAACAATTGATCACATGACCTGAGTAGAAAATTCTCCTCAGTTGTAATGTTCAGAATATTTTAAGGCAAGGGAAATCATTCAGTAACAATCTGACTGTTTTGATTTGATGAATGAATATTTTTCAGATTATGAGAGACGATATTTATGTGTGTCCCCAAAGCTCTTTTGACAAATTTGACATAAATAGCTTCCTGAAGGCTTTGAGAACACAAATTTGAGTGACACATCAGTCAGTGTTGAAATGATGGCTTCTGGAAATGTGCAGTTATTCAGCTGTTCTCCTGGACTCTCCCAAGAGTCTCTGAACTCCCAGAAAAAATGCTGGTTTGCTGAGAGACATTTTCCCATTTCCCAGTTTCTCTTTGAAAAATGGAAGAAGTCTTAGGTCAGTGTAGTTTCAAGTAGTGGTAATCTCATTGTTCCATGTGAAATACTTGAATAGTTCTTTCATAGCAGTTGCTAAATTGTTCCAAAAGGAGCAGGCTCAGGTTCAACCTGTTTGCTAGTCTTCTAAAAGAGTGTACTCAGTAGTCCCTCTAGTATAATGTTGTCAGGTGTGGGGTTTTTTATGGGTTTTTTTGGTTGTTTGGTTTTGGTTTTATTTATAGTCCTTGTCAGTGAACCTTTCTCAAATTGCATGGACATATTGTGCCAGTGGCTTCTTTGCATTACTAAAGTTTTTTAATTGAGATTCTTTTTCCTGTGTGAAGTACTCTTACATCCCTTTGCAAGGCAAAGGAATTTATTGAAGTTGACTGTGAAATTGAATAATCTCAGATTGCATATTCTTAGACCATGTTCAGCAATGTTGGAGGAAAGCATATTACAAAGGACAGACTTTGTAGCAAGAAAATGTGAAAATGCACTATGTGGGGAAATGTGGGACAAAGTTTGGCTCTCCTTTATCTTACACTTCTACATACCTCCTGTTTACTGTAGATTCTGTAACCTAATATGCCTTCTCTATCCACTGACTGTATTGCTTAAACCACATGGCTTTTGGATTTGGCATTTTCTGTTATTCTGTTTTACAACACTTCTTTCACAGCCACAGCCCTTCAGTGATGGGTGAAGTGATGTGTGGTACATCTTGAAATGATTCCATCACTTCCCTTAAGCAGCTTCTTAGAGAAAGAAAAAAAATATCTCTTGTTCCTGCTTATAGAAACTAATTTGAATATTCCTATATTAAATGACTTTTTCTTCCTGCTTAGTTAGTGGGTGACATGTCACAAGCCATCAGTAGCTCCTGTACATGAGAAAAGGCACTGGAAGTGGAAGTCAGCCCATTTAGTGAGGGACAAAGTTAGCTTCCTCGAGGGAGCAGGAGGAAAAAGTGGCTGAGGAAGAATATTTGGCAGCAGAGCATAGGTGAGGGCAGGAGGAGGAGCAGCAGCTGTAGCATGAGGGGCAGGAGGGGAAGAACTAAGCAAAGGGCAAACCACCCAGCCTCCATCTCTGAGTGAGCCCCTGAGTGAGGGAGAAGGTTTCAGTGATGGCCCTGCTTCAGCTGCAGCCCCAGCCCATGGCAAGCAGTTCAGTTGAGCAAATTATTCCTTGGTACATTTTTTTCTGGAGATTTTTTTTTTTTGTGTAATGTCATAATATTGTATACAGTTCAACTTACACTTCCATGAGTGACAGTTCTCATTTTTCTTGTTTAGTTGTATTTGATGACAACTAACTGTGATCTTGCATCTCCCAATAGTAGACTCATTCAGGTTAGAAGGCATTTCTGGAAATCCTCTGGCTCAGCCTCTGCTTAAATTCTACATATTGTTGCAGGACATTGTTTATTTCAATTAATTCTGAATTCCTGCAGGTTCTTTTATTGTTTCAATATTTGGTACCTTTATAGTATTTCATAAAAACCTTAACCTTTTCATCAAAACATAAGCACCTGTTGGATTCTTGTTGCTTGTTTGTTTGTTTGTTTTTGGTTTTGTTTTATTTCATTTTTCCCAATGCTGAATTTAGGAATGAGATACTTTACTGGTGTAAGCTTCACAGAAGGCACTTGCTAGAATCGGATATTTGTGCCAAAAATTAATTACATTCAGGCCACTTTACTTGACATACATGGGAAATTACCCTTTTTCAAATTCTTTTCTTACCATGCTCATTTTGCAGAAGCCCTAGAGAATTTTTATATAATTTTCAAGAAGTAGATGTGTGGTGGAGTTTAGCTTGGGTGTGTTTTTTTTTTTTTTCTTTCTGCTAAGGTATAAGAAAATAAGTCCTCTAAGGCCCTTGCAACAAAAACTGTGTGCTCTCTGTTCATTCACTGGATGCAAAACATACTGTATCAACTTTAAGTCAATTTTAAGTCAAAGTAGTAGAAAGTGGGTTTTTAAAAATGCTGTCACAGTACTGGCAGAAGGCACTGAGTCTGTTCCCATATGTAGAAATGAGGTGATACATGGTTATTTCATAAAAATCCTTAAGACTCAATATATCGTAACTGTACACAGTTATTTTCATGCAGACATTCTTACAATTCTGGTGAGAAACCTTTTTGCTTAGCTGTCACAGATTTTTTTTTTCATTAATTAATTATTTAGGTTTGTTTTAATATAGTATATAGGATTAAACTGTGTTTTTTATATTTTTTCCTTTAACCTGAATATCAGTGTCTGTCTCTGAAAAACTGATTTGTTCTCTGTAGTCTCAAAAATGAAAAATACCATCAAATGCATAAAATCATCAAGGACTTTTCAAATTCAATCGTCAAGTAATCAATAGCTTCTCAATTATTTAGCAAACTCCTACTAAAATGCTGAATAAAATTGAGATAACAAAGTTCAGCCAGCTGAATTGAAATCCCTAGGAATGGGAATATTGTGCCAGTCAAGGTGCCTTGTAGGAGCAGTGTAGCATTGCTCACAGCAGCAGTTTGTGTGAATATATATGAAATAAGTGCATTTTATGTGTGTGTGTATATCTAGTATGATAAGGACCATCAAACAGACTTACATTTTTTTTAAATATTTCTAATTCTTAAATAAATTCCCATTAATAAAATGCCATTTTTCTTTGGTGTGCTTTCTGTGCTATATTCCATGTCCAGGTCTTGGCCCAAATTTCCTCCTCTCTCTAAAGGCTTGTGGGGTTCTCTGTGTGTTGTGCTGCATTTGTGGCACTCACATATTTCTATCTCTGTGTTTTCTCAAAGAAGAATAAAAGTTGTTTGAATTCAGAGTCTGGAAACACATTTTTGTTATGGTTCTTCAGTATGAACATTTCTGTCGTACTCGCTTAACTGAATGGGCTTAGACAGGTAATGGAATTTTCAGATATGTAGTTTGTCAGCTTTGTTTAAAATCCATCAGTTGGAGCCCTTTTTATTTCCCCCCAAATATAATCTAAGGTGCTTAATGTTGTTAAGTGGAGCCATGGTGGTCCCTGGTTTGAATACTTGTACACTCCAGAGAGAAGTGAGACAGGCATAGGCACTGCAATATGACAGCTGAAGGGATTCCCTAAATTTCACATCTTACGGTTTTCATTTAGGAATGGTTTGTGGAAACTTTTGCCTGAATATTGTTGCTGAAGCACTGCCATTTTCTTATAATTATAAACCCTGTTTCTAAAGCTGAATTATTATTTACTTGCAATTAGATGTAAACTAGTAAAATAATAATCTCATTTTCCTTGTGTAGTATCCCAGTCTGATGTTTTAGTTGATTGTTGATTTAGATGGACTGCATAGTTTTGTTTTACATCAGTATGCCATAGTATAGAATATCTAAACTAAACAATGATTGGAAAGTTTTTGATTATGAGATAATCTGTTTCACTGATGTGTTTTATGTGGTCCTAGAAAAGTAATTTTCCTGTTACTCTGCTGTTGATATATTATTTAATGTGTAAGTATTTTTTTTTCCTTGTATCATGGTGACACAACTTAGGTAAAGCTCATTATATCAGAGACTCTGTTTTCATTAAAAAGGACTTTTCATCTATTTTGAGGAAACAATAATATTTATTTATTCTGGGTTTTTTATCAATAGAGAAAATGAGGTGCTAAAAGTGCAGCTTAAGAAGTACGTAGGAGCTGTCCAGATGCTCAGAAGAGAAGGTCAAACAGTGGAAGGTAAGGATCAAAGGAAGGGGGGGAAAGACTCCATGCACAGGGTTTGTTCTTCTATGTGCTGCCATTGAGGGAGTAATATCTCCCAAAAGGGAAAATAACATATTTGATATATTTTCTTTTTTAGAAAAATACAGATGAAGATTTTTGTACTCATTTTTTCAGAGCATTTTCTGGTAGATGAGGTGGTCTTACTTTTTTCAATAAGAAATTTTTCAGAAAAAGCTGTCAGATGAAACTTTAACTTAAATAAAAATCTGTGAATTAATGTGATACTGGAATATTAAAAAAAATGTAGTATCTCTAAATTATACTATTGTTTTGGAGATCAGTGTTTGCAGACTGAAATAGACTCTACTGAGTGATAATGAGCAGCTTTTATATCTGAAGGAAAATGAGTGAAGGTATCAGCAGTTTTACCTGTTTGTCTTCTGTGGTCTGTGATGGGAGCATCCAGGAGGGGCTGAATGGATGTCCTGACTCTGGATCCTGTCCTGCTGGGATCTGCATTTCCCCCAGGTTACAGAAGGTGTTCCGAGAGCTGAGAGGGGTTTTCAGAAATTGGCACCATCATTCAAATTTTAAATTGGGAATATTTTGGTCGTGTAAGTGGCTGTATGAATGAATGCTGCTGCTCTTAAGGGCTAGCTGCTGTACTTCTCTGGAGTTTCACAGCTTCATTCATCCCTAAAAGGATATTTGTTAGTGAGAACACATGTTTTTACTTCCGACTTTGCTGGAGTGTAGTGATTCATATTAGGAATTATTCACGAAAACCATGGCTTAGGCTTCCTATAATAGCAGAAATTATCCTTCATTAGGTAGTGACAGTTTCCATGATGAGTATAATTATAGGAAAAGAAAAAAAAATATTCCTAGGCTAGCTGTATTCCACTGTGTTAAAATTATGCAGATTAGTGAGTGATAAGAATAGAAACTGAGTAGGATGGTCAGATTTTACAGATGAAAAAGGGGGATGGAACAATACCAACATTTCTAAAAATGAATACACATATGATTTAAGTGGATTTAATCAATCCACAATAATTTTCTATAATATTTATTACTAGTGACCAGAATAAATTTCAGCTGCGTGCAATATTTGTAATAAATTTTTCTTACATTCTAACTTCACATGTTGAATTTTTAATAAACTATTTTTTTTTCCTTAGCTACCATTGAAAATTTAGGTGAGATTTTAGTAGTACTGGGGTTTCTGACTCAAGGTACATAAGCATGTAAATAATCCCTGAGAATTTACTGCAAATTAGGAGTGAAACAAAAGGAGGTGTTTCTTTTACCAGATTTATAGAAACTGTTGCACCCATGGTTTGTATACATAATGAGTAATTTTAATTATAATTAATCTTCTGAATGGTATGAAAACAAAAGTCATAAATGCATTGTACATTTTAGAATACAGATATTCTGTGACTGTTTTGAAAGAATCAATAAATATGGCTTTTGCTGTTATTTTTATCACTGTAAATATGAAGACTCTACATGTTTGCTACAATAATCAGATCAAATGCTATTGAGTATGGATTTTAAATAGTTTCCTAAAATAATAAATGAAACTCAGCTTGATACTTTGCCTTATGGAGACTTAAAAAGGCCAAAACCCCCACTCAGCAAATGTAATTATAAATAAATTACCCAAAAGTCAGAACTATCAGCTTTCAAAATGAGTGATCACTGCTGTAGCCTGAGCAGTTGGATATTGATATTTAAATATTTAATAAATAAACATCTTGATTTCTCAGCCATCAGCAGGAGTTGGCTCTGTACCATTTTTAAACCTGCTTAGATAGAATATTTATATAAAAGTGCTGATCTTAGAAGTGTGGCTGAAGAACTTGAAGCAACATTTACAAGAAAAAGATCTTAAAATAGCTTTCAAATTCACTTAAATAAGAAAACACTTCTAAATTCTTCCTCAAAAGAAATAATCAGGTTCCAGGCTTGAGAATATTTAGCCAGCTAAATTATGGTCCCTCCTATCTGCCTTATAGTGGTTGTATATATAGTTCAGATTTTGAAGAATGGTGAAAGCATTTGTTCAACTCCTCTTCTATTAGGGCTTTACTTTTATATGTAAACTTGTTTTCTTAGAAATTCATGAACTATGAGGAAAAGCTGAATTGGATTTTGTGTAACGTGGAGGAGATTTACTTAGAATAGGCCTTAAAGTGATCATCAAATACGTAAATGATAGTTGGGAACAGGAACAGAAGAATCTATAGTTTTCATTCACTACAGATAAAAGAAGGAATGGGCTGACATGGCAGGTGAAGGAAGTTTGATGAGCTATCAGGAGAACCTTTGTGAGAAGAATATTTAAATTTAAATAGGTTGTGCAGGGAAGCATGGTATCTCCCTTCTTGGAAGTTTTTAGGAAGAAATTAGAAAATTAACTGTCAGGAATAGAGTAACTCCAGCTGATTCTGCTTGATGCCAAATCGTGAAATACTGGATGAAGTGTGGAATGTTCATTCTCAGCCCTATTTTCTGCAATGTCTCTTATATGTAAGCAGTCTGTGCAAGTAATATGAAATGATACTTTGGAAGCCCAGTAAAACAAAACTGCCTAGAAGTGAAGCATTAGCTTAGGTTTAGAAGACTTTGGGCAGGACTTGCAGGTACTACCTACATTAGATAGCTGTAGTCACAGAACAGCCAAACACTTTTGGTTCACAGTTTTTTCTGTTAAGATTCCAGTTTAATATTTCTTACTAAAAAAGGTCCCTGCAGAATCTGTATTTTAGTACTTGTTATAGTGTTTGATATTATGGTCTGTTCCAATGTTTTTAATAGCTGTTTCTTATAGAGCTATTATTTCTAAACAGGATGTCCTGGGCACTTATGGAATTTAACTTTTAAATTTGAGGTATCTCTTTGTTATAGTTCTGCCAAACATTTGGAGCACTGATGGTGAATTTGCAATTCCAGAGCAAAAGCAAGTAGAAAACAATGAGGAACTGGCCAGCTCTTATGAAAGAAAATTGATTGAGGTAAAGCTTGTGCTGCTCAGATCTTATGAAATCATAATTATAAACAAGGTTTGAAATTTCTTTGCTTAGTTGTTATTTTTTTTCCTCAGGAATATAAAAGATAAATCTGATTTTTTTCTTCAAAAATAAAAAAAACCCCTCTGATAATTAAAAATACTTTCCTAACAGGGATACACTTTTATACACTGTATAAAAGTGCTCTCAGGTGCTTAGCTTATCTTTTGACAGCTCTGGAGTTCTCTTAAGTGTGGAGCCTTTAGTGTTTACTTTAGCCTCACTTCACCTTCATGAGAAGGATTTGGGTTCCTTAAACTGTTTGCTCATATAGGAAGGAGCAAATCTAAATGATCCTCTGTCCAAGGGAAGCTTAGCTTATTTATATTTTTGCTTCAAGCATATCGTTATGAAGAAAAACAACTGTGAAGATGATTGAAGTCCCAGCAGGGAAATTTATTGCTTAAGCTTCATTGTGGACTGAGTAAAGGAAGATGTGATTCTATGAAAATATAACTGAAAGGATATAATTATAAGGAGACTTCTTTATTGTTTTAGCAGACTTCGATGAAGGAAAAACTGAAGGAACTTAAATTAATTTTGTTATCCATTGCTCCTTTTGATTTGCTGTGATGGTAATGCATTTTTCTTTGACAAGGAAAAGTATTGAAGTAAGTTAATTGCTAATAAGTGATACCTGCCAGTTGACCTTTTGATAATATAAAACAAGTGATTTGGTGTTTAATTTGCTGTTAAATTTCCTTTTTATTATTTAACTTTGCTAGGGATACTTATAAATTTTTACATTACTTGTAGTGTTTTGAGAGAGTTGTTGAATTTACATATTAATTGAGTCTGCAAGTACAAAGTTATTTCAAGGACATCCAAATCAGAGGGAGACAAATAGTCACATATCAGTTTGGATTTTGTTCTTCTGATAGGTCCTGAAAAATCAGACATGTTTTCAAATATGCAAATTATTTGTATCCACTTGTAAATTTTGATATTGCTTTTGATAACCAGCAGTATTTCAGCTTTTCTCTGTGAATTTGCAACTAGTTGTGTGTTGTATCTCTGTACCTGAAATGCAAGGAAGTTCTGCCTTCCAGTCCAGGCTCTGTGGAATTAACAGACCTGTTAATATTAACCTGGTATTCTTAAAGGTTACACCACCCACTTTAAATTAGAATTAGTGGTTAAGCTGGTATGGAAAATAATATATCTAGAGTTAATGGTATTGTATTACTATTTTCTCTAGTATATTGTTGGCAAAGCTTAGCTCTTTTTTTGCATGTATGTTACAGTGATGAATTACTGGATTTGAAGGACTCCCTCTAACGTATAAAGAAATTGGAAAAGAACACTTGAAGTTCACCTTAAGGAAATTATTTTTATTATTAATTTATAATCAATTATGTCAGATCCTGGCTTATCAAAATGAAGCTGTTTTTTTCTGTTTGTTTTGATTCTGTGAAGCATGCAGGTTTGTGTGGAACAAAGCACAAAATTAAAAGCAGGTGCTAAATTAAACTGAATTCAACTGCTTTGTTTTGGGGAACTTCCCTGGGGAAGAGGAGAAGGCAGAGTAATTCAAGAAAAGGAAATCGTGAAATTCACAGATAGTAATGAACTGCTTCCAGAAGGGAAACTATGAACTCTTCAGAGATTTGGCAGTAGTTCAAGTCCCTGTGCTATTGTTGAGGTGCCTGCATTGAAATTCTTGTTGTTCAGCTGTGCTTTCATGCTGTTCTCTGCTCTTCTCTGCTGCGGATGGGAGCGTGAGGAGGGGCAGGCGTTCAGGAGTCGCTGTAACTGAGGAACAGGTTTAACCCTGCTGCTGGGGCAGCCCCCTGCAAGGGGCCCAGCAGTGCCCACTCTGTTCATCTGACTGCTGGAACTTTCCATCCTCCTCACTCCCCCAGCCCCTGAACTCTCAGAACATCCTGCAGCTCTTGCTGCTGTCTTGAGTTAAAATGCAGAGCACAGCCATGGCCACACTCGGTGTCCAAGGAGGCCACTCTTGTTTACCTGGGAGAGCAACCTGTGCCACAGCCTGACTCTGGTATTTAGACTCCTCTGACCTCTCACAGATTTGCCTGGAGTGATTGACTTCTAGCTCCAATCCTATTAAAACTCCAACTGAGAGTGAAGAATACATCACTTATGAATTATTGACAAAGTTTAATGCAGTTTGTGCATTTTGCAGTACTCTCAGTTCAAAATATTGTGATTAGTTTGTACCTGTTGAGTGCTGTGTTCATCGAAGAATTAAACTGAGAACAGAAGTCAATGAGTGTTTTTTAGAATCAGTTGTCATATGATTTTGAGTGATAGGAATAAAATTTGACATGAAGTTGTATTTTGTCCTATTCAATTCACTATCAAAACTACATTTCAAGGCATGAGTCAAAATTATAGCAATGTCTGTTCTTAATGATCAATTCAAACTAATGCATTAGCAGTACTTGGAAAATATGGTTAAAAGAAATTGATATACATGTAAGAAATTACATAGTGCAATTTTTTTTTCCAATTCAGAACACAATTATCCCTTGGCTTTGCTTTTCAGGTGGCTGAAATGCATGGGGAGCTGATTGAATTCAACGAGAGGCTGCACCGTGCTCTGATGGCGAAGGAAGCTCTGGTGTTCCAGATGAGACAAGAACTAATTGATCTGAGAGGGCCAGTGAGTGTTTATTGCACTGTGGAATATCCCTCTGAAATAGGCTTAAACAGGCTACTCCTGAGGAAATATCTATTAGCTTGTAAGAAATAACATATCTGTGAAGAATTGGCTTTGCACAGTTCTTTTCCTCAACTATTCTAGGTTATGCTTTATATTTTGCATTTTCCTTTTAAAAGAAAGAAGATACCCTTTTATGTTTATTCTAGCTATAAAGTAAGATAAAGGGCTATTTCTGTTTCTGTTGCAGTCTGGTTTTCTAACAACTGCTACTTCCTTTGATTCTGCAGGTATTAGTCCATCATTGCATCATTATGAAATTTTGTACTTACATAATGTTTTGCAAGAGCACAGCTGAAATAAAATGCTCATGTGTCCTTCCCTTAATGGAATATTGGTTGTAAAAGAAAGTGATCAGCATTGTTTTATGTGCTTTCTATTTTCCCATAAGTTGCTTATACACACAAAGTACTTTGTTTTAGCATCCTTTGCTCATAAAGCCCCAATAATGATGCTCCTTCCTGCATTTTCTATATCTTTCAAAATTACATGCTTTTACAAACCCCAACTTGTTTCTTTACAAAACTGTAGCAAGTTCTAACATAAAGGACTCACAAGGGTGATATGTTCACAATCCTCTTGCAGGATTTTTATTGCTTGTCAGTAATAGTTTTTATTGGCATTTATAAAATTGAATGTTGAATTGTAATTTCCTTATAATATTATGCTTTCTTAATTGAAAACATAATAGCCACTGTGTGGAAATTATTTCTGTTTTGTAAATATAGGTCCCTGGAGATTTGAGTCAAACATCTGAAGATCAGAGTTTATCAGATTTTGAAATGTAAGTTTCATAATTCACATATTTTTCTCTTCATACCATCTCTGGGAAAAGAGAATAAGCAAACAGATTCAATAATTTGCTTTTCCTGTATTATTTCCAATAACTGCGTTCTTAGCTGTGGTTTCTATTGTTAAAAATATGGATTGCTGCACAGTCCATGCCCCAGTGTAGTTAATCATGATGAACTCAAGGAGTTTAGATTTAGGAAGATTCCCTTGGAGTGCTTTTTAAGTGCCCTAGGTCTTAGTATTCTGCCAAAGCACCAACAAGTTGCTGGTTTAGTGCTTTGGGTTTGATGGGTGCTGGTTGCTATTCATCATGTGATGGATTTCCTCATTTTTACAGAATAACTCCTAATCAATGCTTGCAAAAAAGCTCCAAACCCTCACAAATAACCCACCCCAGATCATTTTAGAGTGTTGTAATTTGGAATTTTGCCTTTAGTAGTCAAACTAATGAATCTTGCTTTTGTGGATGAGGGGATGAAAATGTAGCTGATGTGTTTGAATCACAGAAATTTGGAGATGGATGACAAAGAGTGGATGGAAATGGCTTCTGCATAATTGTGCACTGCTCTTCTGTTGTTTAATGAACTTTACCTGAGGTTTGTGGCTAAAAATGTTGGATTTGTTGAAGTGAATAATTTTTGCTTCCTGTGTGTAATCAAACGTTGTCAAATGCATGCTGTGAAAAAAAACGCCAAATTCCAGAAAACCTGCAGAAGGAATTGTTTTGGTTGGGTTAATTTTAGGGAACATTTTTAGATTCAGAACATATAAAAAATTCAGGCAGAACTCCAATTTTTCTGTTACTTCATTTGAAATGTTAAGTTGCTTTGTTGGTCACTTTGATCATTATCTAAATCATTGCATGTAGTTGCTTTGCAATTCTTATACATAAGTATGATTCCCTATTTTAAGTTTTTCTCTCTCCTTCTCAGATCAAATCGTGCTCTTATTAATGTTTGGATTCCCTCAGTGTTTCTGCGTGGAAAAGCTGCCAATGCATTCCATGTTTACCAGGTAAGTGAGCCAGTTTAATAGGGATTTTGTGTATAAGTTTCTGACTAAAATAGCACATTTTAATAATTTAAAGCTCTCCGTGTAATTTCATTAGAGATCAGCTAATGAGCAGCAGCAGTAACTGCATATATATTCATCCATTGGATTGTGTTGATTATTCAAATAGCATATTTTGAGGGTTGGCTCTTAGGAGATTAATTCTTTAAAATCATGCTAATAAAATGACTCCATTGGTCAGGGAGTGTAACAATTCAATATTAATCAGTAAAGCCTTCTTCAGTGTGCTTGTATGTGTTTTACTTCAATTTTGGGGAAAACAATGACTAGAAACGTTGCTTGACAGACAGACAGATGTGGTTTACTGTAGTAGCTCACTTGAAAACATCTTGAATAATGAACCAACAGTGCTTCATGGTGTGTTGTTGAATGTGTTCACATTGTATGCTGCCTCAGGCAGGTCTGAATTTAGGGGTTTGTGCTCCAGCCCGACTTGTAGTTGAAGCATTGAAATTTTGTGCTGTTCCTTGATTCTTGGATTTTGGATTCAGAGCAGTGACACCCTCCGTGGATAGAATGGCAGGGTGAACTTCAGTCAGTCTCTAATGTGCTGTCCTAGGCTGTTTGTATTTCTTCATTTGTGGATTATTAGCAGCTGCAAAATTTCTTCACTTCTGTTTCAGCCACATGTACTTAGCTCTGAACAAGATTGCTGAAGCTTGTTAACATTCCTCTCACTCTGAGTGATGTTTTTTTTGTAGAATTTTGAATCATTTATGAAGTGTTGGCAGGTAGTTGAAAAATACAGGAAAACACCCACCTTTTGGCTAGTAAAAGACAATGAAAAATAAGACTTGAGGTAATGGAAAGAAAAGCCACCAGGATGGGAACAGTTAGTAATTTGTTCAAAAGCACTGAATAATCAATCAAATTGAGATGCACAGGTGTGTGAAAACCTAACTTGTTGACAAGTGTAATTATTTTTGTCTTTCTGGCTTTCACATATTTCTCCCCTCTGCTGTCACTGGCTACAGACTCTCAAACCCAGACACAAATCTGCCAACGCAGAAATTCTTAAAAGCATTGGTATCTCACTCTAATGATGCTGCACTTCCACGTCCACTAGGAGATTTCTAAGTTGCTCTGTGTTGTTTTTCATCCTGCTTGAGCAGGGGAGGTGGACCAGATGGCCCACTGTGGTCTCTTCCAACCTTACCCATTCTGTGAATTTATTAAGAATTTAATGTATGTTTACTTTTGCTTGTAACTTAGTATCAAATTCGGTTGCTGAAGAGTTCAGTGTTTGTCATGCAGTTCCATTGGACATCACTGTACAAGGGGGATTGTGAAAGCCTCCAAAGGATGCAGGATTCATATATACTATAGGTGTTCTGCACATTCAGTAGGAAAAATATTGAGATAAATCAAGCTTCCCAGTTTGTAAGAGGTTCAGAACTTTACCCAAAAATCTGCTGAAGTGAGTAGAGAGTTAGATGTCACTTGTCTTTAATGTAAAACAAAGAACTTGTAATTGAAGGCTAAGCCTCTTGAGAACAGGAAAAAAGGAAGCAAAATATTTCCAAAAGATTGAAAATTCTGAATCGACAAAGAGACAGTGTTGAGAATTTTATTAGGTTTTTATGTCTACAGTATAAATTTATAATATTGGACATTATAGTGTGCAAAATTCTGTTTATTGATATGTTCGAAAAATTTACGAGTTCTTCTGAATATGTTCCATTCATTATCTTTTCATACTACCAGTTTACAGATTTTTTTTTTAATGTGAAAAGTTAAATGTAGCTGTCTAGAACATAGAATGTAGTCAGACTAGTTTGTTTTCAGGTGTGGAACAGCACAAGATATTATAGAATTTTTCCAGTGAAGAGTTGAACTTTGTCTTTTAATAGTTAAGAGAAAAATCAAGCATGAATTACCTGTAGAAGTGACTTAAAACTTCTATAATTCTTGTTAAACTTTGATCATGGCACCCATTGAGCTCTTTCCTTATGGAAAAATACATATATCATTATGTATATAATTCCTGCCAGTTTTTGATCTCAGTAACAGGAGTGTCACTGACCCTGTGCATGTGAAAAAGAAGTATTTTCCCAAATAGACTTACACAACTGTGATGAAACATTTAAAATGAGTGTCACCTCTCTCTGATCAATTGTATGGTCATGTGCTTGCAGAATATGTATTTTACATTTTATAGTGACCAGGAAAGCATTAATTTAGAAAACTTCAGAAGAGCTTCAATAACAGCACTGTGCATTTATCTTATTAAATCTCTGCCAAAACATGTTCCTGATAACAGAGAATTTGATTCAGTGTTGAAATTGTGGAAGAGGGTATTTATCAGGCTACCAGTATGTCCTAAACAGACCCATACTGGGAATCCAATTAGGATAAATGATTGTGCTCATTTCTGAGAGTCCTTATATTCACAACAAACTTTGTTTTTACTGCCTTATCATTTATTTCTCCAGTGGCAGAAAATTAAAATGCATGTATAACTCTTAGTATCAGCTACATGAGAAAGGACTTGTGGTATATCATTATAAAGGAAAGTAGCAATATTGCAGAATGTTGGTGTGAGTGAGATTATTACTAATACCTTTTGTAATTCATATTTCTCTGTGAGAACTTGAGTGAACAGATATAAAAACTGACTCTTGTTTGTGCTGGTTAATGCTGAGAAAAAGACATCCAAATGAACTTGGAAGAAAGCTAAAGTGTGCCAGCTGGAACAGGCAAAGTTTGAAATTTTGGTTTGGTTAAGCATGATTTTTAGATATGCTAAATACTTATAACTGTACTTAAGGCTAATCAGGAATTAGCCCTCAGGTGCTTAACCCAAGTGAAAATCAGATCATACATGTGATGCTATCAAGGTGAAAAGTTGCTACTAAATGAGGGTGCTACAAAAGGCCATGCTTTTCCAAAATCAGTTCATGTGAGTGTATTTCTGAGAAGGCTTGCTCTCTTCTGCATTTTCTATTATTAGAAAGCTAAAGAGATTGTCCTTCTCTCCCCTCCTCTGATGAGCCACCTCGTTAACCTTTGCTGATTTGGAATTGTGCGTTTCTGGAGCACTTCACTTGATGGAGAGAGCAGGACTGTGCCAGGGGAGACTTGCTCTGTCACACTTATTGTAGATGCACTTTTGAATTGTTGTGCCTCTTCTGTCCCTTTTTCTTATAAATAGTTATTTTGTAGCAGAAAACAAACTACTGTGTACATATCACTTGCCTTGGAAATGGCCAGAAGAGGGTGGAAACAATTGCAAAGCATCTCAAGTAGTTTGGAAAATTATGACCCTCTCAGTTCCACAGAGTCTATTATCTGTTTGCATGGACTTAAAAAAGCTTCTGAAGAATATAATAATTAGGAGAAATAAATACGGGTTGCTGTGCCTCTTTGAAATCAATGCCAGTTTTGCACTTGTGCTTCTTAAACCAGGAAAAGAAATTAATGACATGTTAATTTGCATGTCAGGAGGGCCTGACCTGGACAGGATAAGAATAGACTCCTGCAGGAGTTTCCTTATTGTGCTTTAAAATGTAATGTTATGTTTTTAAATTTAATGTAGATTTATAATGCTGTTTTGAAGGGCATTTCGAAGCATTTCTTTTTGTGTCACGTTAACATCTGCTTCCGATGTTCAAAATCAGTGCATTTTTCATCCTTAAAAAACCCAAATGTTGCTCTTCAGTAAATATAGCAGGAAAAGTTTCCAGCACCAGCATACTTGTCGCATAGTTTCAACCATGAAATAGTTCCTTTAATTTCTGTTAAGGATTAAGGATTCTGGACAAGCTCACAAGTAAGACTGTGGACTCTGAAAGCAAGCAGCATTTTATAATGAATCCTATTAGATGTGGAAATTTCAATCAGACCTTTGTATTTGTAGTTACACTGCACTCTTGCAGTAATGTTTAACTGGCAGAATTAGCTGGTTATGAATCTTAAGGATTTCAAAACAAGCTCTGGAAATGTAGCCAGATTTTATGCTCAATTTGAATGGCTGAGTTCAAGGGACAGTTGTAAGCAGCAGATAATTCAGTGCCCCAATTTAGCACTATCTCTAACTGTCTTACAAATTAGCAGAGCTGGGGAGCCATATCATTCAGTTGTGGATGTTACAATTGGAGGGTGTATAAATTTTAGGGGAAAAGCTGTTTAGAATTGGTTGTGCACTTCGGTGCAGTTATTGAGTTCAATTAAAATATTTTTTCACTTGTTTTCTCAGAATATAAAATAGTAACAGAAAAATGCATATTTTATAATGTCTGTTCACCATGGAGTTGTTATGGGTTATTCTCGTTCTGGATTATTCCTTGTGGAGACTAGCAGACTGTCTGTTTTAAATGAAATGCCAGTAGCAGATCTTATTGAATAAATAAAGCATAAATCTCCACATGCAGTGCACCAGGAATTCAAAGTTGAAATAGCTGAAAAGTGACTGATAAATAGCTTGTGGCTTGCATACCACAGATTTTAAAGTACCTAATCTGACATAATTTTTAAAAGGATTTAAGGAGGTCTAAAAACCAAGTTGTTACAAATGATTAGGAAAGGGAGAGACAAATAGAAAATGCTATTATGCTGTGTATAATCTCTGGTTTATCTGTGTGCAGTTCTGCTCCTCTCCAAAGAAATATATCAACTGCAAATAATATGGGTGAAAAAAAGATTTTTCACTGGAGGAGCATATTAGAAATTCTCAGCCTGCATTGAAAAGCGACTGAGAGGGGAATACAATGGCAATCTTTCAAATCATGAAGGAAATGAAGAGATTTTTAGCTGTTTCAAAATGCAAATTGGAGCATCCATTGAAACTATTGCCTTGCAATTTCAAAACAAGTGCCCAACAGTGATTTTCTCCACTATGTATACTGGGGGTAATACCGGAAGTTTTTGTGGCTCTAGAAAATAATTGAGCTAATTTAATGGAAGAGAAGACAACAAAGATGTGACTTCTTTCTAAGGAAATCCCTGAATAGTGATATTTTGGAATAATAAATATCACTATACCTTTTGTTTATATTTAAGTGTTCTGGATAAAAATACACTTCTTAATTTTCCAATGAATTTTCTGAACCATTAAGATCAGTGTGCCTTGCTGTAAGAACAGGGCACAAGAAACTTGGAGGTAATTTAAACTAAACATGAGTTTAAACATTTTAACATTTTAATTTAAACATGAGTTGCCTTTATAATGTTGTGCTAATAATGACTAATTTAGTCCTAAAATGGAGATATTAGGTATGAAAGTGAAATATCTTTCCTTCCAACTAATGCTTATCTTCTGTGCATGGCAGGCTCATTCTAAATGTTTTCAGAGCACATCCTCTCTCATCGTACTTGCTCAAGTTTGTTTTGCTTCAGGTTTAGATCTTGACTCCTGTCTTGCCATTCATTAGCATTGACAGATTACTAGTACAATTAATTTTGCACCTGAGTAGAAAAATTAATTAGATGACCAGTTGATGTCTTTATTACCAATCGACAAATCATAAGGATTGTTTGGGCTTCACTGGATGAAATTATCCAGGCTGTGACAGGAGCTCAGACTGGCCACTCATAGCCATGTCTTCCAGCAAGATGATTAGGCAGTTATCCAGAAGGTTCAGGGGTTTATTCTCTTACAATTTAAATATTAGGTGACTTTTTAAAGCCAGGGTCATGGTGGCAAAAGTCTTCTCTTCCAAACAACCTGTTTTCTCTAGTTAAACAACCTAGTTTCTCTAGATTGCTTTCTGATGACTGCTACATGTGGTTTCTGCAGTTTGATGCTCATCTCTTTTGTGTGGCAGACATTGCTCAGTCAGCCTACCATTAGAAAATAATTTCTTGTCTAACATATTCATGGGCATGCAAACAGAATCCAGATCAGAATTAAAAAAAAAGATTAAAAAATTGCATTTTCGTTTTACCTCTAGATGGTGATAGTTAGATGCAGTTACTTTCGTGTATGAAGCAAGTTGATTATTGAAGTAATATTATTTTGTCATATTTCTGAACTGTAGAGTATCTTGTTTTCTGTATACATGTGGATTCCACTTTCCTGTGAAGTGTACAGCAAATGCCATTAGTCATGCCTTTTGTTGCTATAATTACCAATGCCTGACACTTAAGATAATGAAACTGAGATTTTATGATTTCTAAAGTGATATCAATATTTAAATGGCTTCTTGCAAATCTGCCTTGTTTGCAGAGCAGTGAACACTTTACATTATAAACTAAATAAGTTTAAAGATTAATATGCTAATCAGATAAGACTGTTACTATTTGCATATGAATAGGACACCCTAAGACTATAATCAATAAATACTTCTTACAATTTCTTTATTCCTTTGACTGTCTTCAGTCTTGCTGTTTAGTATTGACAACAGATTTGCTTGTAATATTTCTTTTTATATTATTTGAAAAGATGTTTTAAAACCTGATGTTTTCCTTTGCACTTCTCTGAAGGAAGAGCAGTACACTTTCCTATGAAAAGGATTTTATCACAGGATTGTTTCGGTTGGAAAACACCTCTAAAATCATTGAGTCCAACTGTTCCCTAGCACTGCCAAGGCCACCACGAACCCATGTCCCCAGAAGCCACATCCTCATGGCTTTTGAATTCAGGTGTAGTGGCCACTGCTGGTGCGGGCAGCCTGTGCTGCACAGCCCTTTCCATGAGGAAGTCTTCCCTAACACTCGAAGGAAACCTCTCCTGGCACAGCCTGCGGCCATTTCCCCTTGTCCGGTCCGGGTTCCCTGGGGCCAGAGCCGACCCCACCCGGCTCCGGGCTCCTGTCAGGGACTTGGGGAGAGTGAGGAGGTTCCCCCGAGCCTCCTCTTCTCCAGGCTGAGCCTCCGCCACCTGCCCCAGCCGCTTCCCTCAGGACGGGCTCCCCAGCCCCTTCCCCAGCCCCTTCCCCAGCTCCGCCAGCCCCTTCCCCAGCCCCTTCCCCAGCTCCGCCAGCCCCTTCCCCAGCCCCTTCCCCAGCCCCTTCCCCTGCCCCTTCCCCAGCCCCGCCAGCCCCTTCCCCAGCCCCTTCCCCAGCTCCGCCAGCCCCTTCCCCAGCCCCTTCCCCAGCCCCTTCCGCCCTTCCCTGCCCCTTCCCCAGCTCCGCCAGCCCCTTCCCCAGCCCCTTCCCCAGCCCCGCCAGCCCCTTCCCCAGCCCCTTCCCCAGCCCCTCCCAGCCCCCAGCCCCTTCCCCAGCCCCGCCAGCCCCTTCCCAGCCCCTTCCCCAGCTCCGCCAGCCCCTTCCCCAGCCCCTTCCCCAGCCCCGCCAGCCCCTTCCCCAGCCCCTTCCCCAGCCCCGCCAGCCCCAGCCCCTTCCCCAGCCCCGCCAGCCCCTTCCCCAGCCCCTTCCAGCCCGCCAGCCCCGTTCCCAGCCCCTTCCCCAGCCCCTTCCCCAGCCCCCAGCCTTCCCCAGCCCCTTCCCAGCCCGCCAGCCCCTTCCCCTGCCCCTTCCCCAGCTCCGCCAGCCCTTCCCCTGCCCCTTCCCCAGCTCCGCCAGCCCTTTCCCCTGCCCCTTCCCCAGCTCCGCCAGCCCTTTCCCCTGCCCCTTCCCCAGCTCCGCCAGCCCATCCCCAGCCCGCCAGCCCCTTCCCCAGCTCCTTCCTCAGCCCCTTCCCCAGCTCCGCCAGCCCATCCCCACAGGATGGGCCCCAGCCCTTCCCCAGCTCCGCCAGCCCCTTCCCAGCTCCCCTAGCCCCTTCCCCAGCTCCCTCAGACCCTTCCCTGCTACCCAACTCCGCCAGCCCTTCCCTGCTCCCCAGCCCATCCCCACAGGATGGGTGCTCCAGCCCCTTCTCCAGCTCCCCAGCCCATCCCACAGGATGGGTGCTCCAGCCCCTTCTCCAGCTCCCAGCCATCTCCACAGGATGGGTGCTCCAGCCCCTTCTCCAGCTCCCCGTCCATCTCCACAGGATGGGTGCTCCAGCCCCTTCCCCAGCTCTCCCAGCCATCCCACAGGATGAATGCTCCAGCCCCTTCCCCAGCTCCCCTCCCTTCTCCAGACACGCTCCAGCCCCTCAGTGTCCTTGCAGTGGAGAGGGAAGAATTTTCACAGAAACACTACATAAAAGAGATATGGAGGAGAGCAGTATCTGGTACCCAAAAATGTCTGAGGGAGACAGTGCCCAGAAAATACTTTGAGTGAGAGATGACACAGGGAAAGCACAGTCCAGGATCTGCCAGCTGGGCCTGTTGACCTTGAATTTAGTCACAAGCCACCACTGCATTGGTATTTCCTCAGAAGTTGAATATGGAAGGCAACGGGCTGGCATTTAAGAGTTGAAAGGTAAGCAACAAACTAAACCCAAAAAATTCAACTGAAAGTTGCATTTTATTTTCCTGATACATGATGAATTGGATGACTTCAGCAGCTGCAGCACTAAGCAGGCAAAAAGGAGAAATAAATAGTCTTCTAATCATATTCCATTTCAGTGCAGCTCAGGGCAAGTAGAGAAGAAAATGAACTGGAATGATTGGGAGAATTTGAAAGAAAGATGTGGCTCATGGCATTCTCAGAGTGATTTGAGTGTGTCAGCCAAAAAGGTTGAATATTCCACTTTTTCTGCAGTGGGCCCAAGGATGCATCAAAGAAGTAAGAGAAAGCATAAAGCAGTAAATTTTTTAAATAACTGGGATGAAGGGAGTATGCAAAGATGAGATCAGTCCTTAGAGAATTCTGTAATTATTTCTTTGTCTAAAGGATTTACAGCTTACTACATTGATTTGTTCATTTAAGTGCTGGATGCAAAAAATCCTAGGAAAGTAAAAGTAGAATTTCTATTTTCAGATTATAACTACTGCAGAAAGAAGCAAATAATTTATATTCAATAAATATCTAAAATAAATACTAGTTATGTTATGTATTTTAGAAACTGATTGATGAGATAGCCTCCTTTCCCTTGCCTGGGCACCCACAATATTCTGTTTGGAGAAAAAGGCAGCACTATTGTAATTTTACCTATTTTCTCTTCTGCAGAAACTTCTTTCCCTCCAGTGGTTGTCATGCATTGCAATGACTGTATGGTTCAAAGTGCATGTTTGTGAAACGACGTTAATTATCTTGGGTTATTTTAAGTCATATTGCACTGTCAAAAGAGCTTATTATGCTATTGAGTGATTTTTTTTTTTTTTTTGGTGCCGATTTGATTTGTATGTAAAAAGACAAAAAATATTGATTCCATGCAGCAGAAGTGGAGGCAATGCTGCCTTTGTTCTCTAGTGGCCAAGTCACTTCAGTGCTGTGCTGGTGAATAGAAGCAGAACTGTGACTGCAGAAGCTCAGTGATGATTACTCTGCAGGTCCGTAATTGAGTGGATAAGCCTAAAATGTGTGACATTTTTCTCATTAGTGGAACAATATTGGCTGTTTTTAAGGTTCATGCTTTGATATGTGTCGTGTCCTATATTTGACACTATTGTTCATTTTTATGAGCTAAATAACAGAAACTCGAAGATTTAACAGAAATTATATTCAAGTATTTGTAGTCTTGGTGCAAGTGAATAAAATGGTCATATTGAAATAAAAGCTTATTCACTGTAATTCCTGTTATGTCTCTGTGGCACACAAAAAGCTGCTGCTATCACATCTGAAAAAGTTTCATTGTTCCATTTGTTTTTCATTATGCAGAAAATTCTTAAATTGGATCGTTTTCAAAGGGGGAACTTAACCATAAATGCAGGCCTGCAGCTGTCTCAATATATAACTTGCATTTGTATTCATTTCTCACACTTCAGAGGTAACTTTGTAGAATTGAGCTTGAATTTGTATTCTTAACAGAATCCCATTGTCCTGAAGTAAAGCAAAATGAAACTGGTTCTTTTTTTTCATTAATAATTTTTACTTCTTCTATATGTTTTGAGTGCAGAAATACATAATTTTGATAAAATCTAAGTAGATTGAAATACATTAGGCCTATTTTGTAGTGTGCTTTTCTAACAGGAAAAAAGGTATTTCCAATCCCCTGAAAACAATTATTTCTTTAATGGTAAACTGGGATCAAAATCTCTTTATCTTCATATTCCTGAATTATTGACATGCACATAAAAGTTGAACCAGAGTTTTAAGAATTAAAAAACCTTTATTTTCCAAAGTGTAAAACTATGGACCAATGGTATTACAAGATTTGTAGTGTTATTTTAAAGCAAATGTAAGGGAAATATTCACTAGTCACACATTTTCATTACCCTGAAAATTATTTAAGTAGGTTAGGAATTGGGTGATATCAGGAAAACAGGGCATCAGAAAGATGAAATTATTTAGAATTGATCTGAGAATAAGCCTGAGAGTAGTCATTTCAACTTTGTATAACATGGCCCTAAGATAACTCTATGCTTTCAGTGACTAGACTAGGATAACTTTATCCAAATAATTTTATATTTAGTATTTACTTAGTTTGATTTCCCAACTGAATTTGCATTAAGTGTGTAGCACTCCCTTGGCTTGGGAATAGTATTCCCCTCTGAGATAATAAAAGTTTAAATGTGTGCTGCATGATGAGCTTTAATATACCAGTCATAGTCTACTAGTTGATTGTCAACAAATTCAGTATGGCACAGGGCTCCAAATGTTGCATTTTCATTTCTCGCTGAGTAAATGAAATCAATATCTATGTGCATAGAACACTAAGAAATTTTTCTAATAGTTTTATCTAAGAAATCAATCTATGTTTTTGCAGTCCTGAAAAAATTCAATTACAGTGTTCAGAATTCCTTAGTTAGTTAACTGTAGGTTACAGCTTAACAGGTGATGTTGAACTGCATGATTCACCAAATCACATGTGCAAAGATAAGTGCCTAGTTAAATTAGGATTTCCATATTAAATAACTTAGTTAAAAATAATTTAAGCTTTTTTTTTCTCATTCCTGCCCCCCACAGGGAAATTGAAACATGAATCTTGGGAATGTATACAGAATTCCAAGCAATGTACTGGTTGAAGTGAGAATAGGCAGGGAGAGGGCTTAGAGCTGGGTGAATAAAGATTTAATATAGTTTTTACTACATTAAATAAATTTGATTAGAATTATGCAAAATAGTTGCATTTCGTATATTCCTGCATTTGCCCTCAAAGATGTACTGAATTGTTAAAACAGATGGTTCTGTAGGTGTTTAATTATCCTGGCTTTATTTTCAAAGTGAAAAAGAAATCTGAATACTTCTTGTAGACTTACTATTGCGGTTCCATTGTGACACTATCTGAATTCTTGTTACCAAAACTAGTTGAATTTTTGTTTACATATGTGTTTGTAATTCACAACACTCTGAATATTTTCAATTCTTAGATGTGCTAATTTTGGAAATATAGTATTCCTTTTTTGGAATGATGGTCTTTCTGTAGAAAATGTATTAGTATTCTCTTCACTGAAATATTCTAATTTGACAGAACTTGCATGGTATCTGCATAATACATTATATTTTGTTGCAAAGAAGACTCCTAAAAGTTAGAAAATTAGGTGTCTTAAGAGAGAACTTCACAAAAACCAAAATATGGGCAACTTTTGTGGGAGAAGGCATTCACTTCTCTGAAATACCACCAGTCCTTAGTAAAATCAAATTTTTTCTCCTAAGGACTTGTAATATCTTGAGGAGAAGGACCAAGCTTCAGTCACCAGGAAAAGCTGCAATTCAGCTGTGAAATTGGCCACATCAAAACCCGAGTTTTACTTTTATCTAGTTTCCACAAAAACACAGTTGTTTCTTCCCACTCTGTGTGACAGGGGTGTTGCTTTTTTATGTAAGTTCGATGTTTGATATCAGTTTTGATATTTGATTTGATCCTGATATTTGTCTCAGAGTTTACTGCTAAATTCCTCGGGGTTTTGGAGCATCAAGGCAATGCAGTGTCATCAGTACTGTTTCAGCTTAATTTCTGATGTAAAATACTGAGATTATTAATGCCCACAAGAATGAATAAACTACAGATTCCATTGAAGGAGCAAAGGGAAAGGTCACTCTGGATCTGATGTTCTGATGCTTGGTTTATAGTTTCTGACTTGTGCTGTTTCAGCATTCTTTTAAACTGTGCCATTCCCTAGGAAAGAGTGAAATCTCAGTTTTCTGTAAGTATATTTCACTTCGCCATGATATTTTCCAAGAGAAAGTGAATATTTAGCATGTAATTAGTAATAGGCTCATGAAATAATGAGCAGCGAACAAAAACAGAATCACAAAAACTACAGCTGTGTTAAATTATACTTAATGTCCTATACAAGCAGAAAGAATGAACTGTGTTTATTTTCCAAACAATAAAATTTCTAGTTTAGTTTTCAATGTAATTTTGTTAGGAAGTAAATTAAGTTTCATACTTCGGATAAAATTAGGTTTTGCAATTCTGATGCTACAAAGCTAATTTACAAAGTTGAAAAACTGTGTAGAGGACATAGAAATCAATTTCATAGTGGTAATAAATTATTTTTTCCTTTGGTCACTGGATAGTAGAATATGCTGGAAACCATGGTAACAAGAAGTGCTGCCATGGTTGCCCCAGAGTCATGTTAAAATGTGCAAGCTGTGTTTGTCTTGATTAGAATAAGAGAGAGAGAAGGAGGAGGAAAAGGGAGAGAAGGGAGAGAAGACCTGTAATGACCTGGACAAGAGCAACAGCAAATGCAGTCAGACATGGATCTGTGGCTCTGGGGTCCTGCAGCTTGTAGTGCCTCACGTAGGGGAGCTGAGCCAGGAGGCTTTAAGGAGGGCAGGACACACACCAGCCCTGTTGGTCTTTCCTTTATTCCCTTCCCTGTCTGTGTTTTGCAGGTTTATATCAGGATAAAGGATGATGAGTGGAATGTCTATCGAAGGTACGCCGAGTTCAGAAGCTTGCATCATAAATTACAGAATAAGTACCAGCAAGTGAGGACTTTTAACTTCCCACCAAAAAAGGCCATTGGAAACAAGGTACTTGAAAGAACTCACAGTATCAGTAAAAGTTGGGGGGAAAACCTCTCTTATCCATACACAATAAGTGAGGTGACTCATAAATATTTTCTAATACACCAGTTAGTACCTGCTGTTTTTACAGACTTTCTCCCTAGCAGCTGGAGGTTCACTGATACAGGTTATGCATTGATTTTTACACTTACTGAGTAGTTTTATTGAGTGAAATATTGATGACATACACAAATGCACAAACCCTCAAAAACTGTACTGGACAGCCCTATATGTAAAATGATGTCTCTTCTCCATTTCTCTCTAAAAAAAAAAAAAAATGCCAGCAATTAACACTGGTGAGTAATTCATTAAATATTTCTGTAAATTTCAAAAAGTTCAATATAAATTCCTTAAATTCCCTTCATTCTTCACCAACACTTAAGTTCTTTAAACCAGCTTTTAAAAGACATTAAATTCCTGTGATCTGTGTCTTAGTCTTGCCATTTTAAAATGGGAATTTGTGTTTTCCTATCATGTAGGGATTTTGAAACGAAACAGTAAATATTGTAGTATGTATGTAGTAAATATGTAATATTTAAATATGTAGTATAAATTTAAATATGTAGTATAAAATCTTAGTCATTAAAACTTTAAACTGGTCAAGAGTGTAAATACCCATTGCAATGTATGCCACAAGTCCAGTAAGGATTGAGAAGTAATTGAAGTAATTTTCCTTTGCAGCGTAGAAATTATCTGAAAATTTTATTTGACTGTCACAAGTGAAAACTCCAATATACTGGAGATTTAAATTGTGCTTATGACTAAGAACATATTTACTAAACTGCTGAGCTCTTAAGTTAGAGTTTTTAAGGTTAATCAAATTTCTTAGCTTTTACATAGGATTTTCTCTCTTTACTATTTTTTTAGTGTCACTGATACGAAATATGATGATATTTTTAGTAGCCTTTGTATCACTGAGTTCTTGTATTAAATATGTAAGAAGCTCCAACCATAGTGATCCATGCAATCATCAAAAGACAGCTGGCATACTGACTGCAAAACTTCATGAAGTACATAAAATAATTAAATGCCACAATCATCCTTTGTGTTAGAAAAATGATTTTTGCCAATTTGTATGAAGTAATATAAATTTTCAAAAAGAAATAGAAAAAAGTTAGAAATTCCTTACTGGCATTCAGATGTCAGTGAGTGTGGATTATGAACGTTTAGAGGTAATGACTTTGACTTCCAATGATTTCCCTGTTATTTTTTAAAATGAGTAGGTAAGTTTGGCACGTGTGAAATGGCAGTGGTGCACATAATCTAGGATGGGTGGTGGTGATACAGATATTTATGAAATTTATCAATAAAATCCACAGGTCTATTTGCTTGGCATAAGGTCCAGTTAATGTAGTTCATTGCCTGCTGACTGAGGAGATGGAAGTACTCACGAGGACTTTTCTGCTTTTTTTTGATCTATTAGAAGAGCATGCATTTTTCATTTAATTTTTAGTGGACGGTTTTATAAGGAAACGAGGCATTTTCTTCTTTGTTACATAACTAATTCTCCTTTTTTGAAGTGATGGAGTTTCAGCCACTTCAGTAAATTACAAAAGATGCCTTTTAAGCTTTTTTTGTTACTCTTTCATCCTTAATTACTTTAAATACTAATTGAGTTAAGACTTCACTTGCACAATTGATGCATGCAAAATTATCAGTTGAGCAACTCATTAAAAAATTTGCATTGCTTATTCTTTTGGTGCTTTAGCTTTGAGCCAGAATTCTACCTTAATCTTGCATAAACCCACAACTACTTATCAGATCTCAGAAAAAGGGTCTTTTCTTTACAGTAAGAAGTGGGTGACATCCCTTTCACTCCTGAAAGACTCCAGTGCTGAGATGTGGGGCAGTGGTGTGATTGTGACCTGGCAAGTCACAGTGACACTTTCACCTCAGCTGTGCAATGCTCAGTTTGTCACAAAGGAGTTTATTTGCACAGCACATTGTGCAGGCAGATTTTTGTCCTTTAAGTGGGGCTATTTTCTGTGTGTGTCACAGAATGTATTGCCCTTTGGAATTTGTACCATTTTGTGTGGTAGTCCTTGGAAAATCATTGTGCTGTGTGACTGACTGAGGTGGGTTAAAGGCCCTGAAATGGCCCTGCTTTCCATGGCCAGTTGAAGGTTTGAAAGGGAGGTTTAAAAATTTAGTATAAAATGAAGTAATTCATGTGGAAATATGTGTCTTGGAATTCTGCAGAACTTTCAGTTTAGGATGAGGATTTGTGCAGGATGTTGCACATGGAAATGTTTGGTAATAAGCATTAGAAGAGAGATTGCCTATACTACTTTTTTCAATACTGCTTTTTAAATTAGTGGCTACCAAAGCACGTTTATCTTTAATTTTGCAGTTAGATTTCAACAGATATTTTTTCTCTCTGATATTACTTTTGCTGGTTTTGATAGAACTGTAGCTGTCTTCCCCTTTCTAGATTAATCAGTACAATCTTAAATCAGTGCCTAAAGAACAGTTTCAGTAGCTGAATTCTGCTAACAGAGGTATCTCATAATCTATGGCTTTCATATCCTTTGCAACTCCTCAGTGTTATTAGATGCCCAAATAACATATTGACAAAAACCAGTCCTCCATGTGTAAATGGCTGAAAATTATTATTTTACAGCTTTTGGACAATGGCATTGGTGCTTTTATATCCTTCAGGTCAGTAGCTGGATGAGTTTATTTGCTGCATCCCTCCAATGCATTCTGTCCTGTGGGGCTAATGAAGCTCCTGTGCTTATTGTAGATGTCAGAGGCACCCAAGGGTCCTGCTGTCACTGAAACCAGCCCTGAATGTCCTCTTCAGTTACATGTCCCAGGTTTAGGGAACCTCCAGCACCACAAGAGGACACCATATTCTGCAGAATGACCTGGAATCCCTCTTGCAGACTGACAAAATACTGTCCAGTGCTTTGCTGGGTAAAATATTGGAGCTCAGAGGAGAGAAGTATTAATTTTCATGCATATTTTTCCAGTTTACTGCAGTAGAAGTCAGGGAGGTCAGGTTCAAATGCAAAGTTTCAGAGTTTGACATTGGGAAAATGCAAAAAGAAAGCAGAATCTCAGCTGAATGAGGATTTTAAAAAGTTGAAAAATAAAATATTGTTACATATATATTCATCAAATAGCAATTAACAGTTATAACCCATTATTATTGATAATAATATAAGTGTTGATCATTATGTTTGTAATTTATTTTTGCCTCAGTTGGCAATTTATCTTAGAAGTTCACGTTCATGGTATTTGAACAAGTTATGTATTAAAAACTAGCTTTAATGCTTGGTGAAATCTAAATTTAATATACAGAAAACCAATTAGTTGAAAAATAACTGAAAAAAGGAAAGAATGCTGCTTTGGACAAGTAACCATTTTACAATTACAAAGAAGAGTGTGTGTTTGCCTTTCAGTTTGATAACCTAATTTTCAGCATATTAGTTTAACATTTGAATTTAATAAGTTAGAACTAAAATAAAGCAGGGAAGAGAATAATTTGTTTTATAAATGTTGCTTTGAATCAAGTTAGATATTTACTGAAGGAAAATAATGCTTGCAAGAGTCCATGTATTAATTTTCATATATACTAGTCTCCATGCTGTGTATCTTCTACTGAAGATCTTTCAGTGCTGGTAGCAAATAGTTATGAAATCTTTATGAGTAATCCTGCCAAGAATAAGAGTTCTTTCTTCAATTCACCAATGCTTTGTTTGAGTAAAACAAGAAATGTATTTTTTCACTTGTGTTGCGTGTATAAAAGAAATGTTACATGCTCAGCATATATTTTCATTCTTTTTTTAACCTGCAGATTAGTTTCTTTAAAACTTATAAATTTCAACTGTATTGCTAACATATGAACACTTCAGGTTTTGTAATTTAAAGCGTGTTCCCCATATATCAGCCTGGTTTGTGATTTGCTCAGTATTTTCTGTGTAGCTGTATATACCAAGATTTGCAATTTCAAACTGATTTTTCTTGCCTGAGATAGATTTTTGCTGGTGTGTGTTGATGTCTCTCAGAATAATGATTAAATATTAATACATGAATATTTACTGGACTGACTAGTCTAATTTTTTAAATATTGCAGCACCCTTAAAATCCCAGTTGCTGCTTCTACATTGGGCAGATTGTAGTAATTGAGTAAAGATCTAATTAAGAATCCTCTTGCAAGAGTGTTGTCCCAATAGAGGGCATATCAAAATAGAAATGGTTCTTTAGTTCCATCGAAGACCTGAGTTCAGTGATTGTTTGAGTGAGGAGAAATTGAATCAGGTAGCTCTGTGCTGAGTGCTGACTTGACTGCCTGATATCCTCTGCTTTCCTTTAAGACACTGGATACCCCATATGGAAAGGATGCACAGCACTGTGCTGAGATCAGAAGAGTGACTTTGCTATGACTTCTCAGTTGCATTGGGGGAACAATACAGAACTCTAAAATAAGTTTCTGTCTCAGAGAAAATGTTGAGAGTAACATAATTCATCATTTTTAGCCCATGCAACTGAAGCCTGTGAGCTTATCTCCAGCCATAACTTATTTCATGCTCAAATGTTAGTTCAATAAAATGACTTTTCACCTGTCAGTGGCTAACCTAAATTGTAGATTAATTTGTATATGTCCCTATTTTAAAAAGTTCAAGAATATTTTGTGCATGTATTTAAAAGGATTCTGTTTGTATATACACATATACAGGAGCATGCATATGACAACATCAGACAGCATTTTAGATTATATATGAAGTTGGCTTCTGGAATGTATCTTGTGACTCTGCAAGTTCTGCTCCCCAGGAGCTCTGTCTTTCTCCCATTTATATCAGTGGAAACTTGTCTTTGCTCAAAGAGTGCAGATGGATTCCTTTTCTTTTGTTCCCAACAGCAAAGCTGCCTTTTATCAGTGTTTGGTCTGTTTGCCTGGTGCTGAAGATAGTGAAGAGTTTAAGATAGGCTGCAGGATATATTAGGATTAAAAAGCAGAGAAGATAAAGATTTTATTGCAAGTAAAAGAAAACAATAGAGCTTGCTCTTGTGCTTATAATGTTCATTGGTTTTTGAAGAAGTTTGTCAAGTAAAGAGTCGTCTGGCTCCGTGTGTGAATATATATACATATGTATATATATATATATAGAAGACATTTGAAGCTATTCAAATTAGAGCTTGAGTGTTAATATTTTTGCTGTTAAGGGTTTCACATGGTGTCATTGCTGTGTAACCTCTGTCATGCTTTTATCTCCTGTAAAAGTCAATTGCCATTTTTGGCTAGCAGGACCTGTCTATCCACAGAGAGTACCCCCTTAGAGCTGCTTTTAGACCAGATGATGGAGGAACTGAAGTCCCTTTGGAAAGGGATGCAAGGAGAAGCAGCATGATAGGAACAAGGTTTTTTAAGGAACACACACACCCCTCCCACGTAAAATATGTATTTGAAAATGGGAAGTATAACAATTTGTGTTTAACTAGTACATAGACAATAACAGAAGACATGGAATGTTTGAAAGAGGATGGTTCAGGAAGAATAGTAGGGGAGGAAGTAATTTCATTTTATATTTAGGTGTTTTTCTGTCCAAATTCAGCAAAGCAATTCAGGGCATCCTAAAATTTAAGTATGTGTTTGGCTTGCATTGGAATCAGAAGAAAAGACATACCTGCTTTTGTCATCTATGGGATTTAGGAGCTCATAGAAACTGTCTTTCATCAGATTAATTTGTCAAAGTCACACTGGCAGGGGGCACTGAGAAGAAAGCCAAACTTGTGCTAATGCACTTGGGACAGGGGGCTAAATAATGTTTCTTGGTACTAAGCTTTGATATCCAATTTCTTCAAGTAGAATTGGTAGAAAACTATGACTCTGATGTTTCAGAATTGGTATACATTTATTAAAGGAGAAAAGCTTTGAAAATGTAAATCCTCAAGTTGTATATTAAAAATTTGAAGTTAAAAAGATTACTTTCATTAATGCTACTTAGGTTGATTTTTGGATGATGTAATATAGATGCTTAAATTCTGTATTATTCTTGATTTTTGAAGTAAGTAGATTTTAATTTTCAACCCTCTTAGTGGATTTAACTAGTGTATTGAGTTATTTTCATACAGACTTTTGCCTTGTGGGTTATAGGAAAAACAGTAGCTTATATATATTTGATAGATATGCTGTGCTATTGTGTGGGTAAAAGGACAAGAAATGGATCTGTTTATATTGTGTTCAAATCAGGAAAGGAAATCAAATTATTCTTATGTATAGCTGTATGTGATAATTCTATAATATAGCACAGTTTTTGTGCCATTCTAAAGCCACAAAAGAAACTTTGTCCTGTAAGTTCACTGTGTTACTTTATATCTGAAAAGTTCAATTCTCAAAGAAGCTTTAAAATAGCCATTGGAACTAAATGAGTACAACCAGGTTTTCAAATATCTAACTTAATTGTAGTGCCATACAAATAGAAATAAAAATAATGTCACTCCTGGCATAGTCATTAAGATTTCTATTCACAGCCTACCTGTTTCCTGACACTGTCACCTGCACACTGAGGGGGAATACAGAGTATTTCAGATTTTGAATCCAGATCCTGTGGGTTTTCTACTGCATAGGACTGCAGTTGATATTTTATGTATACAGCATTTAGAAAAGAGCATTCAGTTCTTTCTTCATTTCCATTTTTTTGTCATATCAGTATCTGAGAGAAGAGAAATAAGTCAGCAGGAAATGGTTGGCTTTTATATGACAAATACTTTATAGTAAATGCTTCCCATTGTGTGGTATGAAATGTCTGGGTTACCTGAAACTCGGCATGAAGGTTAAATGGAGCAGAGTGCAGAGCAGCATATTTCATTTTCAGGGGTTTAATTTAAAAGGTAAACAGTTCTCCAGCTCATGCTTCTCCATCTCCATCAGAATCTCTCACTGAATTAATCTGTTCATTTGGTGCTCAAGGGCACCATTTCGATGAAATAATGAATTCAGTCTTTTCTTTTCAAGTTACAAAAATTTCCTGCTAATTGCTGTTGAAGTTTAGGAAGAAGGAATACAGACTGTTTAGGGTCTACAAACAAAACTTTGCCGGTCAAGAGATGTTTTTATTCTTGCTGTCTTGTAATGCTATAATCAAGAGAAGCAATTTATTCTAACAAATTATTGAATATAGAGCCCATAGAAACAGTTCAGATGGTGTTGCTTTGCATCATGACATTATGGGGAAAAAAAGGAAAGTAATTTACATGCTGCTTGGACAACTGCTAGATAAAAATATGGCAGTTTTATAACAACTCATGCGTCATTTAGATATTCTAGTAGCCTCCTGGTATAAAATGAAAATATAAAAATAAATTTTCTATATTTATTTCTTATTGTGATGGTGATACTAAATTACCAAGTTACTTGGATTAATAAACTTCCTTTCAGAGAAATCTTAACAGGGACACCTAATTACAAAAATAAAAGTAAACCTTTCTTTTTTTGAATTTGAAATTTTACCCACATTTTTCCCTTTCCTTGCATATCAGTGTGCTTGATTTCACCTCAGTTCTCCTCCCCAAAATGTATTGTTTTATAAATATTGGCAAATTTTAATCTTACTTGCTCTACAGCTTTTTGGGCAATTGCTTGCACTAAAGGTATTCAGTGTTAATTTTTTAAAAATAAAACGAAATCTCAAATACTTCAGATCATTCCTGCATGAAAAACCTGGTTTTCTTCATTGCATCATGTAAAATACTTTTGCATGAAGGCACAATAAATTATGGGCACTTAATATCAATATTCCTCATTAATTCAATTTATATTTTAGAACACAGAATTCCATCAGAATGTAGCTGAATAAAATTTTGGTTTAAGAAGAATCCAGACTTTCACATGAGAGTAAGGTTTTTATTTCATTATTGACTCTTTTTAAGGGAAAGCATCACTGTAAGCTTACTGTATATATAAGCTGGTGCATTGTAAGCACTGTGTGCACTGTTTCTGAAGGGTTTTGAAGTGGGTTATTTTGTTGTTATTTTAAATTTAGAGTCTGTCTTTATCGGTCTTTAGGGCATTTTCAACCAGATTAAAGAATGAAATTAAGAAAGAAAACTGCAGTGTTGGAGAGAAGCACTGAACTGAGACACATTTTAACTAATATTGTTGATAGTTATTACTGTAATATAGGCTAGTGAAAAAATGGATCTCAATTTCCTGAACTGTTGTGTTGTAGTTTGCAGAAGCTTGTGAATAAAATTATAGGGTAGACTGCTAATACTTTATCTGAGGAGAAAACAGAAATAGTGTTTCCCTATTCAATAGCTGTACAAGAGATAAGCCCTAGGGGTCTTGCTGCAGTTTTTTATTGATGCTTTTTAATTAACAGTTGATTCCTGACCAGTTGACAAATTAACACATGGTTGGCATATTTCTTTAAATAACAAAATATTTAGATGACACTGGATTTTATTAGCATAACATTACCAAGTTCTTTTTCTAACAGTGGCATTAAGCACAACACTAAAAAGAGATCAGTTTTAGATTTATTCTCAAGCTTTCTTTTTTCTGTTGACATGTTTAGTGATTAAAATGGTGCTTTGATTAAATTGGTGCTTGACTGAGGGTATTGCAGGACTGCAGCTCACCCTCAGCATGTCTGCTGCTGGATGGGTTTGCAGCAATGCCTTTTTCAAGCTACTTTATCTAAAAGCACTTTCCTGGTACCATTGAAATGTACCCAGAGCTGGATATGGAAATGCATCAGCTATTTTAGTAGAGAAACACAGAGTAATAATTACAATTATGTAGTAAATCTCTGTTTAAAGGAAAATAAATTTCTTTTCAAAACTAACAGTTCCTTGATTTCTTCTTTGTATCTCATCCTCTTAAATTTCTGTTTGTTCCACTGCGCAGTAAATGTACAAAAAAAAATCTCATGCTGGGATGGGGAAAATGGTGATTTCGTGTATTGTATATCCTTGTTATGTTGTATAATGCTGGCCTGGTTCTGCCATACAGAAACTGGCAATACAAGTAAGGAAATTTTAAGCTTATATAGTTTCAATAATTTTGAGATGATTTTTGTGTAATATGGTGGCATCTGGTATATTTTGGAAACTGTACCTTCCTGAAAGTTTTATGATGCAGTAGTTACTGAAGAACAGCTGAACTGAAGTTATATTTTACTATGACCTGTGCAAAGGTGTCAGCCTGTAAAGTGAGTATTTGCTGTATAACTTCAATTACAAACTAGTGAGAATGACTCAGCAGTTGAATATTTAATTAGCTCCCATCTCAGCTTCTGATTTCCAGCTTCATTTTGAGGTTAGCATTTGGTGCCTCATAAATAGATAAAAACTGATATGATAGTTTTGCTAAGACTGGTTAGCTAAGACAGTGGAAAATATTAGGCTACATTAGAATAACGTGAATTTATTTATGCATTTGCAGGTTCAACTTTGAATAGCACTATTGTCAGCTTAATTTAGGATGGGATGCATTGTGTGGTATCAGAGATGAATAAAGTCCTAAAGCCATATTTCCTTTTATTTCATATTTCCTTTTATCTTAATGGAGTTGGTTTGAGCCCTCAGCTGTTTTGTTGTTTGGTTTTGTTTGGGTTATCTCCCCCTGCACCCCGGGGTACCAGCAGGAGGTTGGTTAAATGCTAAATAATGGTTAGAACCTCAGGAGCAGTGAGTTTGATGTTGATTGCAGCAGCACCAAGCCCAGAGTCTAAAAGTGTTTTATCTCTCCCTAAATCATGGCAGGTAACCATGGCAATCATAGCATTTCCAAAAGCTCTTGGAAAATATTTGAAGCATCTTAAGTGAGCTGTTCATTAATAATGAAGAATATCAGTGTTTCACCATCTGCTTCATACTAACAGTGTGTATAAAAGACCAGCAGTTGTGTGAAACAATTTAAACTGCACATGGGAATGAACTTGACTTGTAATGAAAAACTGAAAAACAGCGTGACATAAAATATGGTACATCAAGACTGCTTCTTAGTTTTACACCTTGACATCATCTTCTAATATATCTTGAGAGTCTGTAACTTTTCCATTATCTATTACAATTTTTAGAGATTCGTAATTTGATACTAGCATTTTGCTGTGGGCAGAAGAAATGTGGCAAATTATCAGTCAAAAAGAATCTCTTACAACATTTTGGGAGACATGAATTTCAGATTAAAAATATTTTCCCAGATGTGTTTTGATGCTTCTGTAATCTGGAGGAGTTTTGCTTGTTAACTGAAATTTTGTGGTCTCTTAATCAAAACTGCTCTTGAACTGTGGGCTAGTAAATTACTTTCACTGTAGTTAGTGCAGAAACTACACTAACTAAAGTGTAGTTTTAGAAAAAATGCCTAAAATACTTCAGTGAAATCTTAAAGTCGTCTTTATTTAAGTACTGTTGCATTATCTTTCTGTGTATGTGTTTCCCTAAGAATGAAACTATGTAATAATAATGTGAAAATGCAAAGGTTCTTTGCAAAGTGTATATATTTGTAATTTTAACAAAATTACTTTGTCCTCAAAGTACATTCACATCAAGTGTACATAAATATATATGTTGAACCTTAGGGGAAGATCTTTGCTATTTTCTCTGTGAGTACATATGCAAATGTAGGCTTGTATTGACTCATACAATCACCAAAGACATGTACTAAAAGTAGGGGGTGGGTGTCACTGATACAGGCACAAATCAAAAAATTTCCCTTTATTTTTTGCTTGTAAATAAAAGAAGGTGTTTGTTTACGAGTTGGATTGTAAAATACTACCTAGATTTTTGCTGTGGATAATTGGGCCCAATGAAAAGAAGGTTATAGGAACCTTTTTATAATTTAAAACTGAAAAAATTGGCCAGGCTTTGAGCCAGTAGTGTTTTTGTGTTACCAATTGTTCTGTTTACTATATTGTGACAAAAACTCTTTAGTACTGCAACAGCTTGACAGTAACAACTCTGTGCTAAAATCATTGCTCTGAGTAGCTGACCTGCTGTTGCAAAACGCACGTTTAGTGATAAAGTGCAGACCTGGAGCTGAATTATATTGACCTTGGTTTACACTGCTTCTGGTGGGGACAGCGAGCATTAGGGTACAGTGCAGAGTTTCATGGCAGATTGCTTGGTGTTTGTTTTACAGATCAAATTCATGTCAGAGTAAAAGAACATTTTTAACTGTTTTTGGGCTGGGTTTTTATTTCTGGGATGTTCTGCCTTTTTCTTGGACAAATGGCAGAAAAATAGCCCCATTATAGGCTTTGATTTGATCATCTGTAAACAGCAAAAAGTGCATTCCCTAAGCATGTTCCATCAGTCTTAATCAGAAAAGTCCTTCGTGCCATTATTTTCTGTAGTCAAGGAGACTTTAGAGTAACAAAGGATAGAAAGTACCTACATTCAGCATTTGGCTCCTGCGTTTGTAACAGAAGTCCTTCCTGTGAATTAAGATGTTTTTAGTTAAAACTAAACTACATTTGCAGTGCAGAGGTCATACTAAAGGAATGCAGCTTCTGCTTAGGAGAAAACTTAAACATGATTGACATAATTTAACAGAAAATACTGTTGTTGAAGATTTGTGGCCAAAAACCTTCAGAAGTGGAAAAGTTGCTGAATGTGGTATTTAAAATGGTGGTTTTCTTGTGATGTTGAGAACCTAACTGACCGAAGCAGTGAAAGAATGAAGTGCAGTGAGGTGAGGTGGGAGGGCTCTGAGCCTGCCCTGGCTCATGGAGCACAGCAGGATTATCCTCCCCCCAGGGCCCAGCCTGGCAGCACCTGGGGGAGCAGCACCCCAACCGAGGGGGGCTCAGGTGCCAAACGGCCCCTCTCCTCCTGTGCTTAAAGCTTCCTGAACCAAACCCTTCCACAAATGTTCTCTTCTTCCCCTGACATGTCCCTGTGTCCCTGTGTCCCTGTGTCCCTGTGCTGTCTTCTGCCTCATGCAGCTGGTGGCAGCAAGTGTCCCTCCGGTGGGATGATGTGGTACTTGAAATCCTCGGAGGGAAAGAGGGCAGCACAAGGCTGTTCCTTGAGCCTCACCAAAGAATCCAGTGGGAACAAAAATCTTAGTGAAAAGAAAAAGAATAGTAGTACAGGTGTCAACTGTTTAATTAGCATTGAACAGCACATTTATTCATTATTATAGTTCCATTTTATGGTAATATTATGTGTTGTCATGAATTAAACTGTTTGCTTTAATGTTTCCAACAGCTTGCACAGGCTTCAGTTCCACACATTTGTCCTCGTGCAGCAGGGCAGGGAGCCAGCTCTGCTCCGCTCTGTCCCAGCAGCAGCTGCTCAGCTGTGGCACCTGGGCAGGTGACCCTGCAGAGGGCCTTGGGGGAGTTCCACCACGGCAGCTTCATTAGTTTAATAAAGGAAGAGTTTCAAATCACTTGCAGCACAACTGGTGTGTGGAATGTGTGTACGTTGCTGAAAAGACATGACTGATAAAAAATGAAATAGCAAAGTATATAATATGTAGGGGGTTTTAATTTTCACTTAGATCTTGATTAAATTAATTTATTTGATTAATGCATACATTAATTAATTCTCGCATTACATTGCTACATTGAATGAAATGTATTAATGTAGAACTGGAATGTTGAAACAGGACTGGACATCTGTGTAAGTTCATACGTAGAAAACAAAAATAAAATGAATCTGTATATATTTTGGAATTTCATGAATTTAATTAAATAACATAAGCACTGCTTAAGTTTTTGATGTCTTTAAGTATGGATGTCTTCAGCAATTTCCTACGTCTTACTCTATTATGTCCCTACAATTATGTCAGATTTGTTATTCCTAAAAATATTCTTGTTCCTAGTAGCTTCTAAGGAGAGGGAAGAACAGAACAAAATGTCAGTGAAGGTTCTAGGAATGCTACAGCAAATTCCTCCTGAACTCGAAGGAGCATCCCTACTTTGATGGTGTTGTTCTGTTCTATCTAGGGAAGCAATAACCTTCAGATTTGCATCCCATGCATGGCAGCATGGGCTGAACCTTTTCCATACAATGAATTTATTCAGTGTTGTCAAATGTATTTATGGTATTTTGTTGGCGGGTTGGTTTTTTTTTTCCCCAAGAAACAAGAATTAATTTCAATGCCTTTTCTTGCAGACATAAATAATACAGGTTGGATAGACACATCTTTTAGATAATAGTTTTGAGAGCTGTAGTTGTCTAATAATAGGCCTGGCTTTGTGCCTAAAGAACATACTGTGCCATTTAAACCAGGTGAGCAGTGCCCGCGCTCCCGAGACAGAACACTGTGGCTGGAGCAGAAAGCAGCCAGCACCCGATGTCACTGCAAACCTGCTAGAGCTCCCTGCTCCGGGAAATGAGTCACCTTCAGCCTGTAGTGCACTCTGGTTGTGATGCCTCACAGGGAGAAGATTTAAACTGCATGGAAGTTATGGGATGCATGGCATCTTGCTGGTTGTGGTAAACTTCTAAGTCTATCAGCAGAACAAGGAGTTTATAGAACTACTCTGTTTATCTGGGTCAACATGGTATAAAATCCTGGATCTAAAATAATTCAGAAACTTCAGTAAAACATTTTAATTAGAGTTGTGATACAATATTAAAAAAAATATGATATGAAGATATCATCACAAAATAATAATAACATAAAAATGCTGGACAAACACTTATCCATTCTGGAGTTTGTGTACCCAACATCTGAAAAGTATGGGGAGACATTGTGGGAGTAAGTCAGCATTTCCTCCTGCAAAGACTGGTAATTCTGGATCTCAAAAAAAATGCATAAATTGTTATGCCACAGCCTCTGTGCTGCTGCTCTGCTCTGCCTCTCTAAGATTGCAGTGGTTTATGGTCCAGAGAAGACAGATTCTGACAGGGAGAGAATCTGACATCCTGTCAGTGGATGTTTTTGTGGAACAGGTTTTATTAGGATTCATGATTTTCCTTTATCTCTGAGGACAGAGTCAAGGGGGTTTTGCATATTGCCAACATATTTATATAGCCATAATAACAGAGATCATCAAAAGATGGACTTTTATGCTTACTAGGACTGTTTAGTTACATTATGAAGTTGAGAAACATGTTTTTTTGTGCCATTTATATTTTTTCCTCTCTATTTTTAGGATGCAAAGTTTGTAGAAGAGCGACGCAAGCAGCTACAAAATTACCTAAGAAATATAATGAACAAAATTATTCAAACTGTGCCAGAATTCACAGCCAATCCCAAAAAAGAGACACTTCTTCAGCTGATGCCCTTTTTTCTGTAAGTATCTGTCAAGTACTCCTGCAAAGAAATATTAAGGTTTTTTCATCACAGATTAATTTAAAATATTAATTTAAAATATATTTAAAATATAATGCCAACATCTCCAAAATCTTTAAAACACTGTTTTATTTTAAATAGAAAGCTCCTGTTCAGATTGCAGGTGCTTTTTTTATATTTAAAGGAATATATGACATATAGAGTAGTTTTTTGTTTATTTAAATGGTGGTTTTGAAAGAAAATCACAGTGTAAAGTTTTCAGAAATATCTAAGTGACTTTAAAATCTGCATCCATACATGCTCTTCAAACATTAGGTATTTACAGCTTCTTTTTTTTTGGTCTCCTTTTGTTTTGTTTTGTTTTTGCTGGTGTGGGGTTTCTATTATTTTTAATCTTTGTTTTGGGGAATCAGAGTAGAGCACTACTAGGGACCTTACTAACCAAATCAAAATGTCAAGCTGTTGATCTCCTTTTAGCTGAACGTTGCAGTCTGCTGATGCACGTTTTGGTTTCATTAATGCTAAAGTTGGGTATGTCCAGAAATAACAGTTGTTTGTTAAGCATCTCAAACCCTTTGATATACCATCACACAAGGGGTATAATCTGGTTAAACTGTCCCTCTTCCCTTTAAACTTATTTCTTTACGTATTTGTAAATGTTTAAAACTATTTAGGAAATAATACTAATGCAAATTTTTTTTGAAAGTTGTGTTCTTTCACTAGTAATTTTTCAGTGTAATGGTTTTGCAGTACTACTACACCTGTACAAATTATGTATGGATTGAACACTCATGTACAGTAAATCCTCACGTGAAATTTGCTGTCCACGAGCCTCTGCACAGGGATTGTGCATCCATGCCTGTGAATCCATGGGTGGAGTAATTTGCAGCTCCAAGACCAATTTCAAATGAATATGTTTCATCACAGCACACATATTTAGTTGTATTATAGCCTGGTCTTTTGCAGAGTGTGTTATATTTTCAAGTTGAAATTTCATTTCAAGAAAGCTCTATTTATTAGAAAATGTAATAGATGAGTGGAAGAATGCCAAGATGCATTTCATGGCATTCATGAGTTTCCAATTTTTCTGTGGATTTGAAATCAATTTGATGAGATATCTTGCTGATGGTGTTATAAATGGTGATGCTTGCGTGAAAAACTTCTTAAGAGACTTGCCTTTTGCTCCCTAAGAACTTATTGTCTAAAATTTGACTAAGGGCTGTAATGATGGAAATGGTTTAAAGTTCCAGTGGAGGGGCCCATGTGTAGCTTTTTGTTGAGTCATTTTAAAGTTATCCTTTACATTCTACTTAGTTTTGTCTTTTAGAGAGGGGGGCAAATTACAAAATACATTATATTTTGTAAAATGTAATTCTAAATGCAATTATACTCCTTTTTTTTTTTTTTTTTTTAATCTTAATATACAATTGTTACAGAAGTAATTTATTACACTATTTTTTGCTTCTGAGAAATGATATTTCAAGAATAGTATATTTATAATATCCTGGCCACTTATGTCTAAAACAGGAAGGGAGAAAAAATGTCCTCTTACTCCTCAGCCCTAAACAATTGCTTTGTGATACTTAGTCTAATCTCTTTTCTAAGTGTGCAAGTAGAATTTAGATCTCATGTTTCTGTTTATTAAAAGAAGTGCCGGGCTTGGGGACCTGCACAGGACAAGATTAAAATCATAATCCATGTAATGGCTTCTACCACTGCTGCACAAATCTGAGAGAATACCATTTTCCTGTTTTAAAACCCTCCAACTCTCTAATAATTCTTCTAATAAATAGAAGTAATGTAGGGAGAGATTCAATTAATTTCACAGAAAGAGCCAAGTTTTATTGAGAAGGCAGCAGGTTTAAGTTCCAGTATTCTAGAGGAACAATTCAGTTAGTGAAGCATTGTGATACAAAATAATGCAGTTATCTCTAAGGAGAGAGATTTGCTGAAGGAAATCGGCCAACACCATTAATCACCCATTCCTAAACATCCCTGTGATTAACTGCACTGCTGCTAACCCTGGTGTGGGTGTGCCACAGGTGGCAAAAAACCTGTTCATTTCTAGAGGTTTTGTTTTTTTTTTTTTAATTTGGCAATTTCCTAATTCTTAACACATTGCATGAGACAATGGGCTGGAATAATCTGTGATATCTGGACATTATGGCAGAGATTCTGTTCGTATATGTATCTGTGATTTATTTCCTGAGAACTTTTTGTCATCTAACAAATGTATCAGCATTCTCTCTTGGCTAGAGTAGATAGTTCTCTCTGGGAATACTAGCGGGATTCTGGAAAAATTCAGCTGTTGATCAAAGTAACTACATTCCTCATCTACAGCAGCAGACAAAATAGCTTTCTAATGCATTTTACTACTGAGATATCAGATTCTTCTGCAGCTACAGCAGCAGCATTAAATTAAGAAAAAGAACTTTTCTAGCATGAGCTCCTTCTATCAGTGTCTGAAAGTGCCATCATTTCTAGGCTATCATTTGAACTCTCTGTGGCCTTTATTATCTGAGAGTCATGACCTGGCATTGCTGGGGGTTTAAAAAGCATCTGAAAGAAAATGCATTTCAGTTCCACTTCAGATTGCCAGCTTCTCCAGTATTATCCTTCCCTAATAGATTTTGAGCCTCACCAGCAGAAGACCTTAAATATCCTTGAGTCTGTGAATTGTTTGTTACATTAATCAGTACAAACCTTTGTATTGTAGCTGCAATTCTTCTAGTCTGTTAGGTTTTATAATATTTTACTATAAAACTGTGCCAATACTTACAAAAATTCTGATATATTTAATTTTTCCGCTGTAGCACAAATGTATGTACAGTTAGTTGCATCTTTATCAATGGAAGAGTAATTAGAAAACATTGAGCTATTAGTCCTAGGACTAATACTTTGCTGTAGACAGTAGTGGTACCTCAGTCTGGGGAGAAAATTACTGTCTTGATATGCATAAACAATCTCCAGAGCATTAGATCTGTCTGTTAGGGAGCAATGAAATATTAAAAAAAAAAAATATCTGGTCTTAATGAGTTTCTCATCACTGCAAAATTGCATGACCAGGCTTCAGTGTGCAAATGAAGAATCCTATAAATGTTATGTCTTAGTAGGTATCCTATGGATAGAAATTACAGGGTCTGTTTTAATTAATCACTTTTACGTCCTGATTCTGTCCTAGAATATGATTATGATGAACAGAACATAAGATTAATATCTCTAAGACTGAATCCACTGTTTAATACCAGAGTGAATATTGCCTAAAATTTTTATTGTGAGTTTGTTCCTTTGGCAATTCCTCCCCTTCAAGTGCAGTAGTTCCATACAATCACACACAATCTGACAAGGAAACACGTTTAGATCGACCTGTGTGAAACAGCCTGGCACTCTTACAGAGGAAGGAATTGCTTTTATTTTGAAGCTCAGCTAACAGTTCACAGTACACTAATGTGAATGAGCTTGCTACATTTCTTCCCCTTATGGTATCAAATGTTAATGGTGACTTGTGGCAGTGTCTCGTGTTCTGAATCCTTGTGCTGTGAACTGTCATTGATGTATTTTTTCTTTTGTCAGTCTCTACCACTTGTAGTCTCAGTTTGTATTTTTTTCAGTTTTGATACTGCCTTAGCTCTGTCACAGTATTGGTCAAAGAGTTTCCTTTATAGTCCACTTTCATGTCTTAATGTAAAAAATAGATTCTGGCTCTGCTAATTTGTCTGTTTACATGCTGAATTAAAAATCCTTTGCAGTAATAAAAATGACATCACAAGATAAATTTTCCAGTCCATGTGGAGCAGAACCTAAATCAAGAATTGTCACTGCTGAATTAGATTGCTACATCTGCTAGCTGGTGAAGGCCTTTCTGGTAATACTTACTAAAATGAACATTTATTTGCACTTAGGATTGGTTCATTATGGATATAAACAAAGCTGGTTATAACAAGTACAGTTGTGTTTTAATCACATTTTTATCAATATGAAAAAATTATCACATACACTTAGCTCTTTGTAAATATATATAAAACTGGGAGGGATCTTTGGCAACAAGAATCACAATTCTTTGGACCATATAATTGAGTCTTTCAATAAAAATCATCATATAGATTGTATGATTTCATGTATGTAAGAAGCTAAGAGCTGTAAAAAGTTGGGAAAAGGAAATCTAAAGTGCTGTGATGGTCCAATTTTATATCTCTGTGGTTTCTGTATCAATTGTCCTCATTTTTTAAAAGAGATTTTCTTTCCATCTTCCTCGTAATGGGCACAAACTGAAATGCAGGAAAAATAATGACTCCCCCTTTTTTTCCACTGTGAGGGAGGTGGAACCCTCTAGCAGTTTGCCCAGAGATTGTTGGATTTGCCAGGACACAGCCCTGGGCAGCCTTGTGGGGATTGGCTCAGTGATCTCCATGGGTGCCTTCCAACCTCAAATCATCTGTAAATCTAGAGTATAATCTTAACTGGAGTGGTGTTTAACAGCCACCCTGCACGAGGAAGTGTTGGCTAAATTACAGCTGCTCACACAACGTTTGTTACCTGTGAGCAAAACAAAGTGTGAACATGGGAAGCTCCTACAACATGGACTCCATTTGGTAGCTCTGCAGAGCTATCCAGTTGGAATAGTGCCACTTCACTGGTTCTTTTACATTGGCAGTGTAAATGTTTGGATTAAAAACATGCAAGAATGGTATAAACACAATTTGGTGAATATTTTCACAGACTGCTGTGCTAAATACTTTTTTATCTCGAATTGTAGGCCACAGGTACATGCTACACTGGTTTCTAAATAACAATTTTATGTTCTGCTGAGCTGCAAAGCTGGACATTTATTCCCTTGTGGGAGCTGCTCAAACAGATGCTTTAACAAAAGCAGGGAATCTGCTCAGTAAATCATCAGCAGGTTCTGTTGTCTGCAGGATGTGTTTGAACACCAAAGGAGTCATCAGTTCTTTGTGATGATTAGAGGATTGTAATTTTCAAAAAATATGTTGTCTCCATTTCCCCTGGGTGACATTACTGGCAGCTTATTTGATAGCATAAGTTGTGTTCTTAGGTGTCTTTGAGTCGCCAAGTGAAATTGTAGTAAAAAAAGTCGTTATTTCTGCCTCTTTCTTATTCTGTAGAATGCTTCCACCCTCTTAGAAGGTAAAGTTATGAGAAATGTGATAGAGAGAGTGACAGGCAAATTTCAGTGCCATCCAATCAGCAACTCAAAAAAGAATGTCATCCTCAGAATGCTTCTCTCAGATTTATTTAGCAGGAAACAATGTTTAAAGGCAAGTATCTGGTTTTGGTCTTGCAGACAACAAAGTTAAAATATTGTGGAAGACTAGATGTTTGTTCTGAAAGAATGGAAGGATTTTGGTTTGGTTTGGATTTGGCAGTTTTCTCGTGTCTATTTCAGTTGCACTTGTCAGTGTGTCAATGAGAACATTTATAAGTGTATATTAGAGGTATGAGAGGTAAAAATAATAGTAACTTCTCTACTATACCATTGCAAGTATTAAAATGTTGCTGCCAAATAGAAATGAAATAAATCTTTTAGGAAAGTTACTGTGAGGCACCTGTGAATGTTGTATTGTTCATTTTAAAGAAACTGACAATTGACCCTTTCAAATTCAGTTCTGAGATACTTTAGAGGGATAAAAAACATTTGCTCAGACTCAAAGTTAACTACAGATTAGTGCAACAATTATATTTCATTCAGTAACTTCATCCCCACCAGGGATAGGTCATGTACAGCACATATGGCACAGTTTTAGTGTAAAGAATGAACCTCAAGCTTCTCACAAAAATTAAATACTATTTAAAATAAAAATTTTGAATACACAGACATGAATATATTTGCATATGAAGATAGACTGTTCTGCTGTTATTTCATCTTCAGATAAACAATAAGATGAAAAGCAAATAAGCAATCCCCAAAATGCTGTAAAACAATATTGAAGCAAAGCAAGGAATTCTAAATACAATTTTAAAATGGTTGATTTCTCAAAAACTGAGTTGGTGATGGCATGACAATTCTGAAAGCTCTCAGGGTGCATACCTGTGCTTCTACTGGAGTGAATGGCAGCACTCAGCTGGAGCATCCTGCAGAGCTGGGTCACCCTCCGGGCATGCACGGCCTCAGTGCCTCTCCCCACATCCCAGAATGTCGTGGAACAGGAGTTCTCTGACAGAATACAGTAAGCACTCTGGAATAAAATTTACATGAACAAACTGGAAATGGCATTTGCTTAAATATGGGACTTCTAATTAGTAAAGCACCTTCTAATGCCTGAAACATGCTAATGAAACTAATTTATTGCTATGTTAATTGATTGATCTAATGTGGAGACATTACACAATATTTATCTTTCAGTTGAACTGTTTTGCCAAGCACTGATGATTGTTGAAGTAAAAATATCTTAGGTATCTAAAGTTTGATTATCATGTGCAGATAATGCAGGAAGTTTCAGTGCAAAAATTTAATATTCTTTTGTGGAATTTTTGTTGATGGTAGAATTTAAATACTTGAATTTGAGTGGATTGTTTTTAACAAACATAGAGTTGTCTCACTGTTATTCTTGGGTTCTGCATTCCTCACTTTGTAACTGACAGTTTTGGTTTTAGTCTTTCATAACCTATGATGCTTGACATCAGACTTAAAAAAAGCATCATGCTTGTTTTGATCTAAGTGAAATGTGAAGAAGTAGGGCAAAAATTGTTTGGTCAAAGTATATGAAAATTCAAACTTTCATCTCTTTCTCTTCTGCCAGAATTGCCTGTTATATTGTGTTTTGTGGTTTTGCACATACTGATATTGGAGATGTGTATTACATGACATTCTTCAAATGTCTTAAATTTTATCTTTCCCTGCTCTGGGTAATTGAGAGGGTTTATGTTATGTTAGAGAATGTTAGAGGGAAAAGAAATTAAAACATGCATCAGCAGGAATAGAAACAGTGATAAAGTAGGCAAGAAAATGCAGGAAGAAAGAGACACGGGATGCTTGATGTTAAAAGCAAGAGGGGTTGGATATAGTAAGGAACTGTGAATAAATACTGGTACTTTAGGCTTACTAGAAGCATCTGGCTTTATACAGCTTATACAGCTCATATGTTTGGTTTTATCCAAACATGAAGATGATATGATTGTAGGTTTTCATTTTACAGTGGATCTATCTGGGCTTTGACAGGCGATTTGTGAAATAATTAAAGCTTTGTAAAGGGCATGAAAAACTTACAGACATTCCCACTGATTATTCAAATCTGTCAGGGAGCATTTCTTGCAAATCTGCTGCTCCTTTGCACAGGGTAAAGAGCTGTCCTGCATCCTCTGATTTTGTTCAGACCAAAAGTATGCAAAATTATTTCTTACCAGTTGTTTGTCTTTCTAATGGTTGGAATAGGTTCTAAAATCTCTTACCTGAGCTAGGGAAGGGTGCTTATCACAGCAATACCATTAATAGCAGTCAAGTCTTCAAACAGTTGCTGTAGATGGAAGTATATTCCAAATACTCATCAGCACTTAAGATATTTGCTGATTTTTAACTTGGTTCTGCCATTAGTAGTTTTACAGAAGTTAGGAGTCAAGTAACTCTGCACTGGAGCTTAAATGACATTTTTTGATTAGGAAGAATATTTTGCATAGTCCCTAATGATTTACATGAGGTGTATAAAATAATCAACAAGCTATGCCTTTTGTATAAAAAACACTGTAATCCTTTACATGTCAGATAAAAATTAAACAAAGTCAAAATTTGGAGTCTGAATATATGTTTTGATATATTGAAAATTATTCTTGTAGTTGCTGATTTTCTTCTCAATTGTTAAAGTAAGAAGGACTAGAAAATCTGTTCAGTTTTCTTAATTCTTTATTTCTCTCAGCTGCATTTCTATGTTGTTTCTTTTCCAGCAGTTGTCTGATTAAATTTGCTAGCAGTGCCCAATGCAAATAAGTTTTATTCAGGTGAAAGAATCTGTTTATGTCTCTTGAGTACAATTTTCTTCCTTTTGCCCCGTTTCTTGCTCTCACTTGCATTTTGTCTTGCAGTTTTAAGGTCACTGAGTCAGAAATGTTTGAATATTCAGAAGTACAATTGAAAGGACTTTGTCCTGCAGGGATGGGTAATAGTGAAAGCATTACAGAAATGCATCCCTCTAAGCTCACCCTAATGAAACACCTCAGTGTTGCTGGACTGAGACACCTCAAAGTGTTTGTCATTTTTGTCTTGGTGTAATGCTCAGTGCCAGCAACTCCATAATGCTGAAGGGGTTTATGTATTGTATTTATTGCGCCCCTATTGAGCCTTACCATTAAAAAAAAGAGTCAACTTCACTTTGAAATAGTGTGACTTACACCAATTACCATCTCAATAAAGACGGTGAGACTTGCTTTGCTGAGTTAATTGCTAGGAATTGTTCAACAGGCCTCACAAATAGGTGTTTATGGGCATATTTACATCAATTAGGGTTTTTTTCATGCTTCTTTATATTCAGAGTGACCTTTACCGTGCTTATGAGAAGAATAATTTAGTGCATACTGTACAAGAATTGTATACTCTCCAGTCACCATTGGAAACATTTGAGAGCTTGTGATCTTTACAGTCACCTTGGAACAAACTCTTGTTTAATGCTGCCTGAGAAAATAAGAATTATGGTTAAAATTACTGAAACAAATGACAGAGAGGCTATGCTATGATATTTTTTTGCATGTGTAGAAATGTACAGGAAATGCTCTCCATTGCATTGGTTGAAAAAATGGGGCAAAAATAGAAAGCAAGTTGATTGACAGCAACAGTTATAAAGCACTTTGTGTGTTGCTAACTGGTGTATATTGGATTCCTTTATAGTCACACAGTTTATCAAGCTCTGGAACAAATAGAGATTATGTTGAAGACAGTCATGGTCCATGTAAGAGCAAACTTCAGTGCTGTACGAAAGGAGCTTTTAACTGTGCTGTGTATTTTGTGGTTTGATTCCCATCTGTCCTTTACAAGGAACTGGCTGGTTCAGGATGCTTCTGAATGTTTGGGGTTATTTTTTGTCCTTTGGGCCCCATGAATTCTATCATCACTTTCTATCCTTTTTTCTCTGAGTTAACAACAGCCTTTGTAAGGAAAGATCATTCCGAGTTGTGATTCTCAGCAGCACATCCTTCTTCCTTGCTCCTTTGCTGCTTTCCAACAAACTCAGCAAGTCCTTAGCAAAAGACAGGGTTTCTAAGCTCTGGGGTTTGTGTCTCTAACACACTGAACTTGTAGCAGTGCAAGAAGAGGTTAAGATTTTTCTGATAAAAGAACACAGAGCCAGTTAAAGTTTTGTGTCATTACAGCAGTGATCCTGTTTCCTTGGATACAAGTCACATGCACTCCCTTGTTAAAAAAGTGAATTCTTTATATATTCAGGCATTTTTGTACTGAGCAGGTGTTTCTGAAATTGGTAGCAAAAAATGGGCTCTAGACCCAGGAAAGAAAGTTTTAATTTAGAGGTTGGGCACACAGCATATATGTCAGCATATTTACTGCACACTCATGTCTGGCAGGGAGTTGCCAGTGTGGATTTGGTTAGCTAAATCAGAAGCTGTTTCTAATTTTAAACACACAGAAAAACCTTGCTTCTGTTTTGTCCATACCTAACTTATAAACAATGGATCCAATATTTTTTAAAGCTCCTTATTCCCTTTTTGGATCTGGAACAAATTTTTGCATCTGGGCTATGAAAAGTGGAATTCTAGAAATGCTAATATAATTAAGTGTGCAGGACTTCAAAGTCCTGTCCTGTTCTTGATAGCATGAAACCAGTTTACTGTGGAATAAGGTATGGAACAATCAGTTTGTTTTTTGTTTTGGTTTGTTTTTTTTTTTTTTTTTTTTTTTTGCTTTCAGCTGTGTTGACCATCTTGAGACCTTTTCTTTGTGGTGTGGTGTAGTTGTCCTAAGTGAGTAAAAGAATAAAGATGTTCCTGTCAGATGAGCTGTATGACAGCTGTACCTGACATTCAAATATAGAATTGCTGCACCTTTCTTGTAACACTGTGGTTTTACCAATATTCTCACTTTATTACCTTCTGATTATCAGCACTGGTTAATATATTGAATTAATGACATACAGGAGTAGAATTTAACCCAAGAAGATGTCATTATCCATAACATGTTAAAGTGCACAGCACAGTGTCAAGATGTTAGTTTAAATTAATTTAACAGCAGTGCATAAAACTAGAAAACTCCAGATTGCAACAGTGTAGTTGTTCACCAGAGTCATTCTTTTAACTGGAGTAACTTGGTCAGTTGGAACTTTCAAGTGAGGTTTTTAGCCTGGAGGAGTGTACTGAAAATACTGGAATTTTTCACAAAATATATTTGGGGGGGTAGAACAATAGAATAAAAATTTGTCAAATACTCAGTGGATTTGCTCACTGAGCTTGGGCCATCCAGTGTCACACTGTGACTGAGGTCTGGGTGGCTGAAAACCAGAGTGAGTCAACAGGGACTTGAGGCCTGTATTGTAATAAAGAAAATGTGAAATGAGGGCAAACTGAAACATGAACAGATGAATTGATTTGAAAGAGATAACTTGATGTTGCTAATGCAGGAGGGACTTGATTTCCATGGGGAGCTGTGGGAATGGTGATTTCTGGACAACAGAGGTTTGGCTCACCAGTGTAGAATCAACTTAGCACAGGAGTTTGTTGAGAGGAGAACTGGGCATGAACAGGACCAAACAATAGCTGGGTTTTAGTAGGTACCAGTGTTGTGGCTGTCAGTGTGAATTATTATAGAAAGAAAACTGGTGAAGGTAGGGAATACAAGAATAAATGAGTTGAATGAGAGTAGAGGAGAGCTGTAAAATGTAATAGGAGCAAGAGTCTGAACGAGAGTTTGGATTGATTGAGGAGAATGTAAGTTAAAATGAGGTGAACAAGGGAAAATGGTGGAAAAGAACATAAAAGAAAAGAGCACTTACACAGGATTTATTTTCCTTTACTGCATTTTATGCACACATAGAAGAAGCCATTTTATTAGAAGGGTACTGCGATTTTGTTTCATTTTTTGAAATGGCAATGGTAGCTGAACTAGCAACTGAAGGTGTTCACCATAGGCACAGAATTTTTATTTAAACACTATGAGGAAAGTTATTTTGTCTTCTGAAAACAAGCCTTGAAAAAATACACATGAGTGATTCTGGTATTTTAGAATATTCTTACTGCGTATAAAGATTCAGCTCCATGTAGGATCTTGGGGTGAGAAGGTCTCGTGCAATGAGCATTCTGCATTCAGTGGAACTCCATGTACAGAGCAATGGAAATGCCTGGCAAGAGGAGATCCCTCTGCTTTGGTTGGCTACCCAGCTTGGTGGGCAGTCAGTGGACCTGTTCTCCGTGTGCTGGGACAAAACTGCCTCTCATCCCTTCATCCTCAGCTCTGTAAGCTTCCGTTCTCTCCATTTCATACCCTGAATATATTTTTGTGAAGTGCCTTCACCATAATTCAGGATGATTTTTTTAAGTACTGGAAACCTGGAAAATGCACAAGCAATCGTCTTCTATCTTCAACTTCATTGTCTGCATACTTTAAAATCAGTTTTTGCTCATGTAAACGTTTAGTAGATTCTGAGGTAATTTATATGTTGATCCTCTCCTTCAGCAGTATATGTACTCTACTCATCCTGAAACCTTAGAATTTGAATTTTCTCAGTAGGAAACAATTTCTTTGTGCTGTTGTAAAACTCTGTTGTTACTGTTCACGGGCATCAGGATACTTTTAGTGGATATATAAAATTATTAAATGTGCGTGTGTGAGGCATAATGCAAATACTCACAGAATTGAATGCAGGGGGCAAAAGATATTTGTGATATTGTCTGTGTCAGTTGGCTGTGCTCATTCTCCAGGCCCAGGGTATGAGCTCTGTGAAGGATACAGGGAGGAGATCCATGTGCCCCACAGTGGGAGCCCGGGCTCCTCGGGCTCCCTGTGGGGCTGCCTTTAGCTGGGGCTGCTGCCCAGAGCCTCTGGCTGCCTGGCAGCCCCACCTCCGTCTGCCTGTGTGACATTCAGTCTCCCTGAGAGCTGGGGCGTGCTCTGCTCTGCAGCTCTCTGCTGGTTTCATGGGCTCTCTGTGCTCTGTGTGTCTCCAGATGCAGTGCCATGGTGTTGTACCTGAATCTTGGATAAAACAAATGCATGTTTTAGTTCTCAAGCAAAATAATAAATCAAGAGTTGCAAAGCATAGCCATGAGAACAGTCAAATACAAACCAATGTCTGTAAACCTGCTCTCCATTACCCTCTTAGTCTGCACGTGATTACTGACAACTGTGAAACATTGACATCAAAATTTTCACCTTTGAAAGAGTTTGACATCTCTACAAGATTGATAAAAACTTTCCTAGTAAGCACATAGAACATATTTCTACTTGAATAACTAAGAAACATAACAGGACATTTTGTTTCTTCTTCCCTTCGAATATTAGTAATTATCAAAGATTCAGATTCTTTTTTGTTCATTAACAAGTATACATAATTTGTAAAGGAAGCTACGTCTAGGTATTTCTTTTTACTATCTTTGCAATTGTCTAGTTAGTTCTTTTTACTCTGTAAACCAGTTTCTGGCATGATTGTCTAGGTAGAATTCTTTTAAAAAAATTGCTTCAATGATACCCTAATTTAATGAAAAGAGTTTTATTTTCTATGTGTTATCCTACTTTTTCTAGTAAATGGGACTAGACATGTCTGGACAGTTTATTTCCTAGTTATCCTCTCTGTCTGTAACAATTTGCTCCATTATTCTGCTGGAATTGACTTTTTCAGAGGAGGAGAGCACAGAGGAGTTTGCAGCTCAGTCAATCAATAGCTGAGAATGTGCTAAAATGCTGGGAGCATAAGCAAGTGCAGATGCCTCTGTGTTCTTACTGTCCTTGCTGTATGACAGTCTACCTTCCAGCATGTGGCAGCTCTCATACTTTGAACTACCAAAGCTGTCTTTTTGTCTCTTTTCAATCAAAGACCCCAAAATCAATATGGTGTTTTAAAATGGGCACAGAATTTTCAATATAAAAAGCCCACAAACATATAGAATTACGTTGCATTCCAATGCAGATTTTTATGGAGCATCTGGGTCATCAAAATTTTCTTCTCAGTATAATTTTTTAAGCTGCTAAGCAGGTGTGAGTGCACTAAATTGCCTCTATAGTGACTGCATAATGGGATATGTGGATGGTAGGAGCCATTTATTGCATAGTTGCTCCGGACTGGCTCAGGTGCCTCACTATGTCATGTGCACCCCCCGTAGACACCTCTGATGGAACTGTGTAATGTTTTTTTCACAGAATTTGCCCTTCTTGAGCCTATTTCCTGGCCTTACCCAAATCTACATGAGTCCCCTGTAATGAATTTGTGATTTTTAAAAGCTTACTTTTTGGCCTACTAAATCCCACAAAACAGTTTGTAATATTTATTCTACAGCTGCACTTAAACTAGCTGATCTATAATTGCTTGTTAAGTTTCTCTTTCTGGAGCTTATTTTAAGAAAATTGCCAGCTTTAGATATTCACAGTCAAATCTCAGCATATGAGGATTGCATAACAGCCAGTTCAGGAGATGTATTTTGGAGAACTTACAGGTAGGGGAAGGGAACCATCTGCAGGTCCCTGACAGAAACCAAGTTTCCAGCAGAAAGTGTTTTGAACACTGTTGATGTGAACATGTTGTTGTGTAAGAAGCCATCTGGTCAGTCAGAGCCCATGGTGTGCAAGTGCAGATGGATCCGGGAGCTCAGGGATCCAGAACCCCCAGTTCCCTGCCCTGCTCCTCAGGACAAGGCCCTGGGGACTCCCCCTGGGAGGGTGAGCTGAGCCACTGTAGCCAGGCAGCCTGGATCCCCCAGGTGAGCTCCTGGGGGGAATGGCACACTGCTGGAAGGAGGAGAGATTCCCCAAGTGCTGTTCTCCATCCAGCTGAAAGCAGGGTGCAGGTAGGTGGGATGGCAGGAGGGTTTGGAGCACATGGGATGGGAGCTTCCCTTATTGAAAAGTTCTCATAGCTCACAACTCTTCCTGTGATGTTTTTTGAAGTCAGAATTTGAAATATACAACTGAAGAAGGAATTATTTCTTTAAATATATTTTCACAGAATGAATAGAAACTGATTAATGAAACAGAAAGAAACCAAACAAAACAATACTGTATTTATCATATATATTGTATTTATAATATATTTAGACATTGCATAGCATGCAACTGTGGCACTTAAAGATGTTTTTGAAGCCATACTATTCTTACAAAGAGTCAGGTTATTTTCTACTCCTGATTTTCTCTGATGTGTTGAAAGGAACTTAGGGCTTCTTACTTTAACCAGTCTGCATGGCAAAATATATTACTTAAACTACACTAGTGTGGCCTGGGGGATGTGACCTGCACAAAACTCAGTCTGGAGATTCGTGAGTTTAATTCTATACTTACAAAAATCTTACATAGAGTCATGAAACTGATAGACACAGTTTTAACAGATGACTCCTGGTACAAACCAGTTGCTGAAATTCAGAGTGTATGTTCAAGAGAAATACTTTAATTTTACATTTTCAGCTTGAATTCTATTAACAAGGGAAGCTTGATAGAGATACTTGCCAACAATGCAAACAAAAAATTACTTTTCTTCTATGAGTTTCTAAAATGTGGGAGAACAGAAGAACTCCCAGACCAGCACATGTGCATTGGATGTACAAAGGCAGCACCTCCAACGAGAACAGGATTTAGGGGATTTGTTGTTTGGGAAGCAGGGTCTGAGTTCCATGACCTAGCAGGTTGGCTCTACCTCCTCCTGGTGAGGGCACAGAGCACTGTTCTCTCTTCAGTTCCCAAACACCCATTGTTGTGTCAGCAAACTGCTTCTCTGATACTCTGGGAAAAGGAAAAAAGCATTTCCAAGGTATCTGGGGCAGAACAACAGTGAATGTCCCCTGGGAGTCGCTGCCTGCTCTCATTCCTGCCTGGTGACCATCCCAGTGGGCACAGCTGGTGTTTGCACCCTGCACATCAGGCTTTGGTGCACAAGGAGCTGCTCTACATTTAGCCAAGGGCTTTTTCGTATTGGGTGGGTCTCTGTGACATCTGCAAGCACTTTTGGCACAGGATGGCATTTGCAAACAGTTTTGGCATGGAGGATTTCTGTAATGCATTGTCAGAGATATTGCCAGCTGAGCTCTCAGACATGAGTTTATGATGTTTGCTCCAGATCCCCTGAAATGTCAATATCTCAGAGTAATTGCCCTTGAGAAATCAGTTATGCAGGGGAAAAAAAGGGGAATAATTATTGAGAATACACTGTTCTTTAAATCAGAATGAGTGTGTGCAAATGTATTCCCATATGTAAATTTTGCATAATTGCTTGAATGGCAGAATTGGTAGAATGGTTTTTTAAAAAATAATTTGCTATTAAAACAACATGACTTTTTTTACTTTTCACGTAACTGTTAGATACGGAGTATTGCGAGAAAAACTATTCTGTAGTGCTTATTTCACTGGGAATAAAACCAAAGATTAAGTTTAATTGCTTTTCCACAGTGGAAGAGATTTTGAGGAATGGAAGAGGCTATAGCTGAGGATGGAAAATAAACTTTATTCCTTTCTCTTAGCATATGAAGCAGTAAGGAATACTCATGAAATTGTGGTTTAGAACGATCTGTTTATACATCTTATATTGCAGTCTTCCAGTGCTTGTTCATACTCCTTCCTGTGCAACACTGACAGTAATGGATAAATGGATGCATCCATTCAAATACAAAAAGCAAATAATCTTCATAAGGGAGGTATCTTTGTACTTGTGCATGTACTTGGCTTTAATCCAGACCGTAAAAAGCTTGTTTATGCCCAACTGCATAGTTTTTCAAAAGGAGGTGGGTTATTTCTTTTCCTCATTTGAACTTGTATTGAAAAATATTGCAGCAGCCATCAGTTTTTCCTGTGAAAACAGCAGGAATTAGCTACAGGCCATCACTGAAATTCAAAACATCCTACAGAAGCTTTGTTCCTTGGTTTTGCTTATCTGCCAGCTGTAAACATAATCCATTCAATTCTGTTGTATTATGGATCCTATTTTTGTGGTGTATTTTTAATATGTTTGGTACTTGTGTGGTGGTGGCAGAATCCATGAACAGTTAGCTGAAGTATCCTAGAATAACTTGATGTAATTATAGGTACTTGTCTATTAATAACAAAAAAATCATAGTGTGCAGCCTTCCTTCCCTGCCATAGCCCTTCACGTTGTTAACCAATGAGTAAAGTGATTTTGGCTGGTTTTGTTTTACTTTGGACTGCTTCAGAGGTCTCCAAATACATCCTCTGTAGATACAAATGAGGCCAAGTGTCAGGTTGGAAATGCCAAATGACCTGAACTCTTGAGGTCTGTGTGGAAATACCAGTGACAGTGCTGGTGTGTGTGCAGCAGCAGGGGTGGCCCGGGTATCCATCCTCTCTGTGCCTCCACTGCCTGTTCCTGAACATGTGCAGCATCAGGCTGACATCAGGCTCTGCTGCTCTGGGAGGATGGAGCCAGAACAGCTGCACAATTCCTAATGCAGACCTGCTTTATAGCTAAACAGGCTTCTTCAGTTTGCTCTTGCTCAAATAACCCATTTTTAACAGAAATTGCAGGAAGGATTTGTACTGGGATGCTGGGGTCACCATCTCCAAGAGCAGACCAATCACTTTTCTTCAAATTTTTACATATTAATTACACAGTGCTTCACAGTTTGATTGCCAACAGCAGTATGAAGGTTTATTTTTAAATTAAGATTTTAGAAGTGTAACACAGTAACACTTAAGAGCTTAGTAAAACTCATGATATCTGCTAATCTTTGGGTCTCAAAAGTTAGAAATATGGGCCTTGCAAACAGCAGAGTCTATTTCTTACTATTCCGTGTCTGTCTGACTTCTGAAATCTGTTTCTCAAATTTTATTCTTATCTTTAAGAACTCATAAATTACTCTTTATAAGAGATTAAATTTATTCATTTTAATACAGTAAATCTGGTAAATCATATATATACAGTGAACAGCTCTAAGTATCTGACTCTGTTAAAAATCTTTCAGTAGAAGACTCCTACATAATAAAAGAGATAAATCCTAAAGCATCAGCTATTGAGCCAGGTATGACCAAAGGGAAAGAAAATGGCTTTGGTTTGCATTGTCAGGCAGACTGAATATTTTATCATATTTTTACTGTTAGTGTGTAGTCTGGTTTCAGGCCTGATGTTTTGGTTTTCTGATGTTCTTTCCCAGGAAAGTGTGATAAGCATGATGGAATGTTTTTGTAATGATATTTAGGTTATTCATCCCTCCTAACAGGAGGGACTTTTTCTTGATGTCCCTCTGGTTTGACCAATGTGATTGAAGAGGTTTGCCTTTGTTTCACCAATCACACTGGTCTGTGTAAAATTGTATATAAGGGAGAATGATCCCTAATAAAAGGGTCATTTTTAGCCTTCTGGATCCCAGAGTCCATGTCGTGTGTTATCTGAAACAGCGACAGTTAGTGCTACAGCTGAATCAAAATGCATCTAAATCCTAAAGGCTCCGAGAAAATCCTGTGCCCAGCATTGCTGAGCACGGGCAGGGGGAGGATGAGCAGGTCCCTGCCTTCCTGCGGGGCTGTGCATTGCTGGGCACGGGCAGGGATATGAGCAGGTCCCTGCCTTCCCTGGGGCTGTGCATTGCTGGGCACGGGCAGGAATATGAGCAGGTCCCTGCCTTCCCTGGGGCTGTGCATTGCTGGGCACGGGCAGGAATAGGAGCAGGTCCCTGCCTTCCCTGGGGCTGTGCATTGCTGGGCAGGGATATGAGCAGGTCCCTGCCTTCCCTGGGGCTGTGCATTGCTGGGCACGGGCAGGAATAGGAGCAGGTCCCTGCCTTCCCTGGGGCTGTGCATTGCTGGGCACGGGCAGGAATATGAGCAGGTCCCTGCCTTCCCTGGGGCTGTGCATTGCTGGGCAGGGATATGAGCAGGTCCCTGCCTTCCTGCGGGGCTGTGCATTGCTGGGCAGGAATAGGAGCAGGTCCCTGCCTTCCCTGGGGCTGTGCATTGCTGGGCAGGGATATGAGCAGGTCCCTGCCTTCCCTGGGGCTGTGCATTGCTGGGCAGGAATAGGAGCAGGTCCCTGCCTTCCCTGGGGCTGTGCATTGCTGGGCAGGGATATGAGCAGGTCCCTGCCTTCCCTGGGGCTGTGCATTGCTGGGCAGGGATATGAGCAGGTCCCTGCCTTCCCTGGGGCTGTGCATTGCTGGGCACGGGCAGGAATAGGAGCAGGTCCCTGCCTTCCCTGGGGCTGTGCATTGCTGGGCAGGGATATGAGCAGGTCCCTGCCTTCCCTGGGGCTGTGCATTGCTGGGCAGGAATAGGAGCAGGTCCCTGCCTTCCCTGGGGCTGTGCATTGCTGGGCAGGAATAGGAGCAGGTCCCTGCCTTCCCTGGGGCTGTGCATTGCTGGGCAGGAATAGGAGCAGGTCCCTGCCTTCCCTGGGGCTGTGCATTGCTGGGCAGGAATAGGAGCAGGTCCCTGCCTTCCCTGGGGCTGTGCATTGCTGGGCAGGAATAGGAGCAGGTCCCTGCCTTCCCTGGGGCTGTGCATTGCTGGGCAGGGATATGAGCAGGTCCCTGCCTTCCCTGGGGCTGTGCATTGCTGGGCAGGGATATGAGCAGGTCCCTGCCTTCCCTGGGGCTGTGCATTGCTGGGCAGGAATAGGAGCAGGTCCCTGCCTTCCCTGGGGCTGTGCATTGCTGGGCAGGGATATGAGCAGGTCCCTGCCTTCCTGCGGGGCTGTGGCTGCGGTCGGGCTCCGTGTGCCAGCCGAGCAGGGCACACGCAGCCTCCCCTCGCTGCTGCTCAGCACAGCAGCACTGCAGGGGCACACACTGCCCCTCCTGCTGCCGGGGCTGCTCTCCAGCTGGCAAAGCACAGCTGCCCCAGCAAAGAGAAAATCCTGCCCCATCTCAGGGCCTGCTGCTGTGCCTGTGCACGTGTAACACTGACCAGTGACACAGGTGCTGCACTGAGCTTCTAAACCGGGGAAAGGGAGTTACTATTCAGTTCAAAATTGACTGGAGCCATAAAATGTCCTCTGTCAAAGCTGACTGTTCTTCCTGACAGCAAAATCTTCATGTGGCCAAAAGCCAAAACTCAGAGAAACAACAAGGGGATTTCATAGGTAAATGAGGAAAGTGCCTGTCTTGCCATCCTGTGATCCTTTGATAGCTTCCTTCTGGGGCAAAACTCAGCTGGTCTCCAGCAGCAGATTCTTTGGGCAGCAGCAGCCATCTCCAGGCTTCTCCAGGAGCTGGAACTGAGAAGGTTCAGCAGCTCCCAGCTGCCAGGAATGTCACTCCAGCCCTGGAGCTACACTGCAGTGGCTGCCAGCAGTGGGACAGTCACAGCTGCTCACTGGTCCCCTAACTGATTCTTCTCTAAGATTCTGGCAAAGGAGCAAGCTTATTGCAAATCTGATTTATTTTTATTTTGAACTTGTTGGCAAAATTCTGAGTTATAGAGGGACCAAGATGATACACTTTTTAAAGGTTCTGAATCTGATGATACCTGGAGAGCTGACCCCAAATTTCAGGAGCTCCTGGCCAGCAGTGCACCATGCATTGAACTCCCACTGGAGTCAGTAGCAAATTTTGCTGCCTGTTAACCTAATTTGGAGTCATAACGAAAAAAAAGGATGAGCTGCATTTATCACAGCATTTTCATTTTACAGAGAAAATAATTAAAATATGATTAAACAGAAAATATGATTTTGGTTGCTGATTACCGTGGTCATCTTTTTGCTGGCCAGCCTGATGCTTGTTTAGTTTCTGTCTAATCCATCAGGATTGTTGCATCCCAAGCTGGCTCCTGTAGTCATTTACTAGGCAGTGTCATTCTTCCATGAGCTTCCTTTTCTGTCTTGGATTAAATGTAAACATTAGTTCCTGTCTTCATTACCATGAACAAAGTCAGCATTTCCCTTGTTATTCTGTTGATGGTATTAATTTATTTACATATTTCCTCATCTTGATTACTTTTGTTTATTTAGAGAGTATAGATCTAATTCCATTATGCCAAATCTCAACCCTCTCTCTGTGGTTATGTTGCCAGGTGCAGATGTACTATTTTCTAGGGCTTATCCAACTCAGTGGGAATTTCTTTTTTATCTTAGGAAAACTAAATAATGGTCTAAAATTAAGAATAATTTAAAAGCTCCCAGGGGTTGAGATTATGGCCTATATTTTTGAGGTTTTTAGGTCGTAGATCACTATTAGTATCAAGCTAATGGCTGGAATGCAATGACATGCCCTTAGTATTTAAAAACTAAAACCCAGAAAGAGCTATTGTTGTATTGCAATGTTATTTATGTTTTTTTTGCCCCCATATTTTCCAGAAAAGTTATTATTAAGATTCCTGGAGCAGTTTCTAAGTTTGTTCATTTTTTTATATTCATAGCTGTTATTTTTAATGTGACATTGATTCAAATCTGGATCTGTCCCTGAGAACAGTCACATCAGCTCTCTCCTGCCTTTTGCACATGTTAATATCATGTGTAATCTTCATGAGAAATGAAGATACTTCAGAGAAGCAGCTGATACCTCTTAACTTGATGGAGCAATTAAAACTGAACCACTTCCTTGGAAGATCAAAACAACGTGTTTTGATCACAACTTTTCTCTATCATTCCACTTGCTTCTATGGTCATTTTAAAAGAAGAGGCTTGACCTTAAAAGTAAAAGAAGGATGGCAATTGTTTGTGCAGGTTTTTATGATGGACAGTTTACTGGCAAAGCAGAGAATGCTAAGTTGCATTATTTCTTTGGAGACTGTTTAAACTCACTGAAAGCTGCAGCTGCCAGTGCTTTGGGGCAGATACTCCTGCCTGGCTGAATTTGAATCCAGGCAGAGTCAGGGAGCACAGAGGGGACAGAGCCCCTCAGCAGGGGCCAGCTCGCTCCCCAGGGCCATTGCCCAGCTCAGAGCTGAAGCTCAGGAGCGCTTTGCTCCAGGAGACTGGGAACTGCTGCTCTTCCAGGTGCTGGAATTGGGTGGTGTTGGAGGCCAAAAGTCTGACATGGTTAAGTAAGGCAGGAATATGCACCAAGTGTTTTATCCTGCCATTAGTCTCAGTACATTAGTGAGCTCAGGATCAGGTAAATGATAGGGATGAACAGATAGGAAGAAATACTTTAAGCTTTCAGATTTTTCCTTTCTGTGACACTGGCAAAATTAAGCAAATTGGAGGAGGTGATAAATATTTCTTTATTTTTTTTTTTCTTTTTCCCAGTGTTTGGCATGGAACATGATTAATTATTTGCCTTTTGTGTTCTGTGTAAACTAGAGGTGGAGAGCTCAGGGGCGTTAATACTTAACTCCTTTCTGGCTTCACGTGTCCTGGTGTTTGAGAAGGCATTTGCTGTAAACTTTGTTATGCCCAATGCAAATTGTATTGATTATGTGCTGTTTAAAAGCTAATTTGATAATTAAAATTGTCTGCCTTCCATGTCAGAATTGTGTGCAAACAGTTTGTGACTCTGGAGGAGGAAGTATCTGGCTGGTCACTGTAATTCACTGCTGCCTCAGTGCGTGCAAATTGCTACTTGCCAATCAAAACTTTTAGTTTATTTTCATGTATATAATGCATTGTGGATCCTAATGCACATCTTCTGTTACCTCAATATTTTCAATAAAAATGTATTCTAGCTCTCTGTGCTTTCCTTAAAGATAAGATTTCCTTACTAGCAGGAAACCCCAAATCCAGGTATTACTGAACCCTCTTCTGAAAGCAAGTCCGACCTTTTGTTTTTATATAAACAACCTTGGATCATGTTCTGCTTCTGAACCACTTGCTCATGAAATCCCCTCCCCTGAGTGTGGTGGATAGTGATGCTCACACAGAGTCACCCCTGACAGGAGAGGAATGAGTGGAGCTGAATGTTGGCAATTTCCAAATGGAAATGGATGGAACAGCCAAACTTCCTGCCTTTCAACTGAGCACAGGAGTACAAAAGCCAAATATATATGTTATAAATAAATGTAAATCTGTGTGTAGTGTTTTCTGTCTTCCTAGTTAGCTGGGCAGGGGTCGTCTGCCAGAGCACAGTATTCATGCATTCTGTTACTCTGTCGGGGGCATCACAGAACATGGAGAGTGACCATTGCCAAATGCAGAGGTCATTGTGCAGAGGAAAGCTAAGGAATGAGAATATTAAGTAGAAGTATTGCTTAATGGAGACTGACAAAAGGTCACCTTTGCAGGGTTCTGAGCATTTCCTGAGTGAAAAAGAGAGACTATTCGGTTATAGAACTTGGATACAGTAACCATCTTGTTATGCTGACTTCACAGTGAAGTTAGTGGTGAAAAATGTTGTGTTACCAGTTATGTACAGTGTCATGTATTACTGAAAAATTCAAATAACAATGCAGATGTTGATGAAGAAAGTCTTCATGCTGTTATGGAAACTGAATTGTAGCATGTGAATATTCAAGTCAGTAATTTGAATTGTAACAAATGGAAACATGATTATGTGTCATTATTTCACTGCGAGATCAAATTTGTCATGAGTGTAGAAATGTGTATGTGGAAGTTGGAGCTGTACATTAACCAAATGGTTGGACAGGGTATTAGAATAAATGCTTTTCATTTCTTGAAATTTCATTTCAGATCTAATCTTGATGGGAAATGATTATTCAGTTTGTAACCTGACAGCTTTTCTGTAATAGTGTCTTCAAGATTTTTAGTGTTGAAGTATACTATAGAGGAATTCTTTCTATCTCGTCTGTTAATAACTGACTCTTTAAACATCCAAATCAGACATTTGTATTAATAAATGGAGATCACAGTTTCTCATTAATAATTACATTTAATTTTTTTACAAATTGGGAGCAGTGGCAGGAAATGTGTCTCCAATTATTTTTACACTTTGGCAACTGGAAACAAGGATTTTACCCAGTTGATTGCAAAGCAGGAGTTAATACACTATGTGAAATGATTTGTTGAATTCAGAATCTTAGTTAATAATGCCACTAAACAGGTGTCTTATCCGATTTTAATTGGCAGAAGGTACTGAGATACATTGCATTGTCAGTCAGAATTAGTTATCAATTGTCTAATAAGGATCTCCTGATACGGTCTGGGCATTGCTGAACAGGACCCTTTTGAGCAGCTGCCTGCCTCAGCACTACATTAGTGTTGAGCTTATTAGCAGAATTAGATGATTTTAATGACTAACAAAGAATTAATAACACAAGAAGCTGGCAGAAGTCACCAAATTTATCTGGCAGTGAATGCCTTTTTTCATGAGGTGTGTTTAATATAACTCAAGTAAAACTAGAATTATGAATGTCTCCAGAGAGGCATTTATGTGTGAGATAGATCTATAGATAGATACATGAAATGCCTGATCCTGAGCTTTGCTACGCTCCCAAGATGTGCTTATTACTTCTGTTCTCTGATCTCTGGCTGATACAAAAGTATTTCCAATTGCAGATATGTTATGCCATTTTTATCAGAAACTTTTCTCTCTAATTTTATCCTGAACAATAGGCAATGAGGTGGGAAATAAATTACTTCATGTAAACACTCACAACATCAGCCAAGACAATACTGCCGTTCCATATACTGAGTATGTAAAGAAAATCCCACAAAATACAGTTTACATTTGGGTACAGGGAGAGCAATAAATCAAAGGTATGAATAAACCAGCAGCTGATGAAAAGGACCAGTTATTTTAAGCTATTTTCTATAGATGCACCTCAGGCAGAACTTGACACCAAGACAAAATCAATGGAACTGAATCGTTTGCCAAACAAATGCTGGGCAGATCAATCAGGAATGCTTAAAAGCTAAACAATGACCCGGTGGGAAGAAGGAATTGATTGCCTCAGCAGGTTGCTTTTTTCTTCAGAATGGGCCAAGGTGAGAATGTAGAAAAGAACTTGAGCCTTTAATAGGTGGACATTCCACTGCTGAACAGGGAAGTGCCTGGCAAGTGTCTCTGCCTGCCAGGCTCTGCCTGGAAAATTGGACCCTGCTAAGGCTTCTGTGGCTCAGAAGGAATAGACTGAAAAGCAGAATATTTTATTAGAGCCAAGCAGGTGTAGCTGGGACAGGTGTAGGCTTAGAGGAATTGCAAACTTACCTCAGGGACTTGGGGGAGCGGTGCTGGGAGAGTTACTGCAGCACAGATACTCCCTGGGTTAGATTTAGGTATTTTAAATTTGTATTTTAATCTGAGTAAAACAATCAAATACAGGTGGACCCTCACTCAGCCCTCCCAAACTAACCTAGGGACTATTTTTACTGAGTGTGACAAATGAGAGGATTTGCAAACCTTGTAGGTAATGGCTTTTTCTTCCTCCTCCATCCCAAATACTGAGTGGCAAAAAGATTTGTCTCAATTCCATCTTCATGTGCATTTGCCAGAAATACAGACAGAATTTTTTAAGGTCTTCATGCCTCTGCCCAAGGGTTTGTGGAATATTTGACCAGTTGAACTGTCAGTACATTTAGGAAGTGTCTTGTTTAGTGCCAGAGACTGTATGGGTATCATTCGACCTCTAGGCCAAAATTAAATTATTAAATATAATAACAGGAGACACAAGAAATGGGAGATGAATCTTTTCCTCCTACTTGATTACTGTGTGTTTTTTGGGGGTTGGTCATTTTGGTAAAAAAGCCAGAGCTGAAGCAGGTGAGTGAGATGGGTGGTTCTCCCATCAAGTTTGGAAAAAGGTGGGATGAAAAGGGGCTGAAAGACTCTTAAATTTATGACTCTTTTTTAATACTTGAAACTTCTTCCCCCATAAAACATCTGTTTCCATGGAAGTTGATCAATTCAATTTCAGCTCCAGTTTTCGTGCTGGATGCATGAAGATGTAATTCCTCAGATATATGTTGATTTCTGTAAGCCTACATTAGATAATGATGTGTCTTAGATTGTCGTTATAAAAATTAGCTAAGACATTTAAGATAAATTAATCTCTAATTTAGTTATTAGCTATATCATGTTGTGGAGTAGCATCATTTAAATTAGCAGAATTACTTGTCGTTTCTGTCCTTCCCTCACAGACGATGGTGTTCACGTAATTACCCTGAGTGACCTGATTACACAGCCCTGCCTGGCAGGGCACACTGGAATGAATTCATCTCTTCATTTGAGGGGAGCTCCTTCTACCCCTTTTGCCTGCTCCCTCTGAATCGCTTTGCTCCATTGGGCTGGCACTGCTGTCGTTTTGGGGATATGCCAGCAGGAGGAGCTTGTGCATTAAAATGTGCTTTCCATAAAGCCATCCCCAAATTACAGTAATTGCACTCCTCTCGTGCTCTCTGCTGCCAGGTAAACCACCTTGGGCCTGCCAAGGATTCCCGTGTGCCTCAGACAGCCACAGCTCTGTCAGCTGTGGCATTGTGCTGGTGAGATAACTAACCTGTTTTAAATTGTGCAAAGCCCAGTGAGGTGAACATTTAATTTTATTCCACTGTATATTTGATATTTAGATTATTTTTCATTTACATGTTCGGAAAAATACATATCTTAAAACAAAATCACAACCCTCTGAAGCCAATGTCACATGCTCTCCTTTACAACCATTACAGTATCAACACTGCATTGCTCAATTTTATAAATAGTATAAAAATTATGAGTAATAATATTCGTGTTACTAAAAGAAATCCATGGTAATGAGCACAGCTGAAATTGGATTCACATGATCAGAATTCTCTACAGCAACTTAGATAGCATTGCTGAGTTTCAGAACAAGAAATCATAGGGCCACAGTTGGAAGTCCAGTTTTCCTTGGCTACCAAGGATTAATAACATAGGCTAAATTTATTTTTAGACTTGTTTGTTTTAGTGACAAGGAAAATAAGGAATTAAATATCTAACTTGTTAAACTGGTTGTTGAAGAAGAGGAGGATGTATGCCACAGGTATTTTCTGCATTTTTTCCCACATATCGCTTCTTAGTTACCTTGGAAGACTAAATACTATTGGGAATACTATATGAGTGTGGTGAATCCTGATTTAGGAAAATCCTTTATTATTTTAACTGAAGCTATTTCAGAGTTTTCTGGTTAGAAATTTAGACACATTAAATACTCTGCCATTAAAAAACCCCACAAAACTTGATTTTATGTTGCTTAGCATCTGAATTGAACATGACTTTTCCATATTGTTTTTACTTCCCTTTGTGGGGGTGGCTGTGTGTGCACTGTAGTTCTGAAGCCATTGGCTGGGCAGGACAGCTGCCCTTTCTTGCAGAAGTGCTCCTCTGCCTGCAAGTGAATTTTCCAGTCAATCCCAGGATTCATTAAAGGCTTTTGCCTCGCCAACATCTGAGCTGGAGCGTGGCTCTGGCAGGAGTGACTCGCCTGTGCGTGAGGAAGGTCACTCTGCAGGCAAAGAAACTGCACAGAGAACTTTGGGGATTGTTTTAAAATATATTTATGTTTGTTTAATATGGCCAGATGTGAAGAATAGCAATTGCTCCTTTCTGGACTTGTTATCACATTCTGAAGATAGATATTATAAGGTTGGGTTTTTTGCTTATGAAAATAAGCTTGGCTTTGTATGCTATGTAATTTTATTGCTTAGTTGAGTTGCAAAATGCAAAACTTAGTTTTATTTATTGATCTGTGTGTAAGCAATTTAATTAAAAGCCATGTGGAGTCCTGTAAAAGAATGGCAAAAGTACAATGCTATCCCTTTATACTGTAGTGTTCCGAGGAGTCTATAGCCTGAATATCACCTAGGTAAGCTGGAATTTTCTGTTACTGCTTGTTTTTGAACTTAATGTACTTCTTCTCAGGGTCTTTTCCAAAAGGCTCATTCATGTAAGACTGTAGTCTGTTGTGGGTCAGGAGAGACTGAAGAATTGAGGGATGTATTTATTACCAATGTACTTCATCATGTACTGATACATCCATCCATGATTAGAGGATTGTTAACTGAGCATCATCCAAGCTCTTGTCTATTTTGCTTGTACTTTTATCACTTCAAAATGCTTTTCCCACCATTTCTGAACTGCAACTCATAGAGATCCGCTTTTATCCAGTAACTTGCAATCTTCCATAAAGTATTGAAAGTTCTACTAGTTCTCATTTCTGAAAGAGCCCATTTTGTAATTCACACTTGAGAAACCAGTAGAAAGAATGCAATTCTGTGATGTTGAAGATGTGTGCTGTACTTTGCAGTCATGTGCCAGGCCCTCATAACATCTGCTTTTTTCATGTTGGAAATAACTACACAACAATTTACATATGACATAAATTCGCTGTTCTGTGTTTATTTTTTTGTCTCCCTAGTGATATCCCACCCTCTGGAGAACCAGTGAGCAAAAGCAATTGCTCGAAAGTGAGCACCCGCTTCCCCAAACTGTCCCGCAGCCACCCGAGGGAGCCCCGGAGCCTGGAGCCTCAGAGCGGTGACCTCTGACCCTTCTCCTGCCTTGTCACTATAGGCAGCACGTCCTTTCAGTTGTTCTGTGATTCCTTCCTAGCCTATGCTTATAATTTAAGCTCCTGAAGAGACTACAGCTGCATCAACTTAAATCCTGAAAAGAGACATTCATTACCAAGGGTCATATCCTGATTAACTACTTTGCGAGGCAGTAATCACTTTCTCTAAAGAATACGAGGGCTCTTCACGAGAGCTCAGCAAACTGCTCGGCATTTCATTTGTTTTGTAAAGCTGCACTGCACAAATTCTCCTTTGTTCCTCTGAAGTCCTTCTGTCACAATGAATTCCTTGTCTGTGTTATGTTGTCCCTTTTTCCATGTACAGCTTTCTGTTCCAGAGAGACATGGGCTTCACGTCAAGACAATTTTTTTTTCCTTAGAAGAACCTTTATGATTATCACTGCTTAATATGTCAGAAGGATGTGCTTAAAAGAACCTCACTCATTTATTACCTTTTGTAAATAGAAAAACTGGGTTGTTTTGGTTTTTTATTGTAAACCTCTGACACACAAAGGTTTTTAAAAAACATGACAATGTTGATGATGAGAAAAACATTACAGGTGGAAAAATAGCTTTTGTACATCTCTAGTTAGATATTCTCAATAGCATTCATTTGTGGGAAGTAATTCTTTAAAATCAGAGAATGTAATAATTTTTTAGTGAAATTTCAGTCTTCTGTTAGGCAGGTGCAATATTATTCATTTCTACAAACCACCACAAGGATATACGAAATTAGTGTGGTACAAAACAGTGCTTTTAAGTCTTGGATTATATTTTGTTGTTAATTTGTTGATTATGTTACTGAACAGTCCATCATTAACAGGGCAGGGTGGAATTCTTAATCTGATTTTGTAATACCCTTCACATGGTGATACTTAAAAATTGCCTGTAATGAAAGTGCCTGTTACCCATCACCTCTTATTGAAAAGTAATTTGTAATGCTACAACTGGAAGAGTAACTAAAAAATTGACAAGAATTGCTACAAGTGATGGAAGTTCTGACATGGATTAACTGGAATCCAGTTCAGTATCCATTAGCTGCACTGCCGTAGGCAGTTAATTATGTTTTAGCTATCTTCTTCTCTTCATTAAGTTTAAGCAGTGTATGTTCAAATTTTCTATCAATTGTGTTCTGATTTTCCTTTATGTAAAAACATCTTTCCTCAGAAGTTTTTTTGTTACTTAAATTGATATATCTTGTCATTTTATTACCCATTCATTATATTAAACTTTCACATCTTATATTATTCTCCAGGAAAAAACAAGCCAATGATGAATAACAGACTTTGTACCTCAGAGCTTTACTAAAGTTCTGGCAAAGTGGAGCTTGTGTTCTGCAGTCCTGTGAGCAGTGAATGCTGTCCAGGTAGGGCAGTGGTCAGTCATTTTCAGTGGCACTTCTCAGGTGAGAAGGGCTTTGTTCCTTTGTTACCCACAGGGAATGGCATCAGTGCTGCCTGGGCGTGAGCCCCACGGGCTGATTCCCAGCACTGAAATACGGAGCTTCCAGACTGCACTCAACAGCCAAACGGGGCCGGGAGGAGTGGGATTCACTCTCCAGGTCAGAAATTTCAGTAGGTGAAATACCACGAAGTAAAGTCATGTCACAGAAATGAAACAATATTTCCCAGTCAGTAAGAGATCTCAGTTACCACAAAGACAAAGAAAAAAGTCCAAAGGCCAGCCTGGGAGCTCGCTGCTGTGTGTTCATTTTGTGTTAGTTACAGTGAGACATTTAAGAAGAAAGGAAAGTGAGTAGATTGGCAGTTAAGTAGCTTCTCCAAACTCTACAGCCTGATGCACTGCTGATGGTTTAATTTGTCTTTGTTGGAAAGTAAAGCAGCTATAATGATGGTCCCACTTTGAAACAATTTTAACTCATTTTTCAGCAAGTGGAGACTTGGTTAGTAGAAATATGGCACATGTACTTGTTCATGAATTGCAAGTAAATTTGAAAGAAAACAGTGTGGAAACCTTTGTGATGTTATCTGTCACATGAAGCTGTATTCATTTTCAAGAAATAATTCACAGATTCAAGTACTTCTTATTCAGCAAGCTGCAAATGGTAAGAAATTTCCTTTACTGCAGACTGAATTTCTCTTTAGTTGTTTAAAAGGAATTTTTTGTATCTGCATTTGGCTCTTAAAATTATTTCATTCCTGTTTATCTTGCGTCTTTTAAATTTTAAAGTGTGTATGTGGATCACATAAAAATACTAAACTTGTTTATCATGTACAAATTGCTCTTTGTTAACTTAAGCTGAATTGTGTATCAGCTGCTAAGATTACAGTCTGTAAACAGTGTTCACTTGGTGATAGAAGATACCATAATGGGTGCATTACTAATCCATTTAAAAGCTCAGCTGTGGTTCCTCTAAAATCCCAGGAAATAATCAAATGAAAGCCTTTCTTCACAAGGTGGCATTCAACTTTATACCCCTGGTTAAGTCGAAGACTACTGAGGTACCTGCATGAGTGCCAGTAGATGCCTACTGACAGGAATGCCCAGATAATTACCTCCTCAAGGCATTCTGAAAAGAATGTCTTAGAATCCTGTATACCTAAGTCAGCAAATCCCACTTCTGTTCATTCACCAGAACCAGCAAAGCCTCTTGAGCAGTTGGTATTAAGAAGCCCAAGTAGTTACATTATTCTTCTGAAATACCTGTAAGTGTAACAGTGATTCTGCCAGTGGAATGATTTTATCAGCTTAGCCCCTTCACACAATTCCCTGCAGTTACAGTTTTTGTACAGCTCTAAACTTCCTTTGGCTGACTCACAGCTCTTAAACCCCCATCTGAGCTCAGTGGGCAGCTCACAATGAGCTGCTGGCTTCATTACTAATGAATTATTAATTAATTCATTACTGACCCTTCCTGCTGGCACCAGGGAGGCCAGTGCTGTAATCTCAGGACAGAGGACTCACTCGGGGCAGGTTGGGCCCTGGAGCTGTTCCTGGCTGGTAGAGCCAGCCTAGAGCAATTTGTGGTCTTGTTTGCATTTCATTCCTGCTTTGTCTTCAGATTCAGGGCTTCTGCTCTGCATCCTTTAGTGACTGTTCAAAATAAACTGTATAAAAGTGGCACATCTTCTCCTGCAATGCTGTTGTCCAGTCACCTCCACCATGAATCCTTGCCTAAGAAACAGAGCAGGCAGAGCTCTTGCAGCTTTTGCAGATGTCTCCATCAGTATTCACAGATTGACTGGGGTTTTTCAGAATCTCATTTATTTAGAGATTCTCTCATCCGTTATAGAGAATGCAATGTGTTGTCTTGGCTTTTGCAAATTAAATCAAAGTTCTCAATAATAATAATAATAAATCTCCAAGGTTTATATGAGGCAGGATATTGACATAGCTATAAAGGCTTAAATTGATATGTCTGTTAAGTCACCTATTCTTAGGAAGATAATAATTTCAAAGACAGTCTTTTTAATGGAATATATTGTTGATGTGATAGTTGTAATCAAATTATACTACCTTACAGAATCTACTGCAAGTCATAAACCATCATGATTGAATGAATACAAGCATTTAGAGAAAGAACAGAATGTATTAAAGATTACCGGCTCAAAATTGTGACCTGTTGCTAAGGTGGGGTGTTTTTTTTGTAACAGTCATGTTTTATTGTACAGAATAATATCTACATGGTAGCTGTCAAATTAATTAATACAAACCCACTAACAATGGGGTTGACTGACTCAGAGCAGCAAGCTAATAATAAATGAGACTTGGTGAACCCCCAGTGAACTAATGATGCTTCTGCCAGGACATATTTATGTTTATGAACCTGGTATTTTGTTACCAGAATCAGTAATTGGTGCTTTCTGATATTGATGGCATTCTTTTTCCTTCAAAGAATGCAGGGATTTCAGTTCTGCTGGAAGTTTTGTGCCATTTCAAAGGTTCAAAACCCCCCGCCCAAAAATATTTTTCATCTAATGTCTTGGAATTTTGAGAACAGATAATACATACCTGTGGATAGAAATATAGTTACCTGCTTGAAATGACAATGAGAAACCTGTGGAATGGCTGTTTAAAAGGAAAAAACCAACTTTTTGACCAAGTCCTGCTGCTATACACCCTTGCAAATTTTGGAACGAGCCTTGGGCTCTTCCAGCTGAAACTCTAGGATTTATGAAAAGAAACCTGTTCCACATGAAAACACATTTTTCTCCTTGGAAACAACAATAATGCTTCTGAACTGGATCTTGAGTCACTTCTGAAAAAGTGATTAAACAATTCAGGAAAGTAAAGGATTTCTCTCCTCATTTTCTATAGGTTAGGGTATTTCAGTCAGCACCCTGCATCACATGGAATATTAATTTGATTATTATTTTGTACATTTGGTAGTTTCATAGCATTCTGTATTCCAAGAAATACTTTACTATAGGAAAATATCTATATGAAATACAAAATATATTTAGAAATATCAATTAACCTGCATTGTGTTTCATATATTGAATGGAAGATAAACCACTTGTTCTACAGTGGTGTGACACTGTACATTTCTTTTATTCCTCACTACACTAGCTGTACTTTTATGATCCAGTTATAGAGAACTTAGATTATTTATAAATTTCTTCTACAAAAATAATGAGAGCATACTTCTAATCAATATTAATGTCTTAGTTTTTTGTTCATAATGGCATGAATTTATTCTAGACAACAGCACTGAAATGTTTAGAAAGGAATGAATTTTCAAAATTTAAAAATTGCTGCAAATAACTGGACTTTAAAAAAATACTGGTTTTTATCACATCAAAACAGAATTTATTGCACTTCCCTGTAGGGGAATGAGTTCCTTTAACAAGATTTCAGAAATTATCTCCACACCATGACAGTAGTTAAACTGTGATAAGTGGGTTTTTTGAGTATTAATCATTTAAGACACTAAACAATATAAAAATGTAAGTGTGGTTGAAAATACAGTTCTGAAAGGCTGTGCTTTCCTTCTTAGTTAACACTTGGATGTGGGACCAAACCTGTTGGCAACTGAAGAAGCTGAATTTCCCTTTTGACTTTGGGGAGGGATTTTTTTTTTTGTTGTTACTATTAAACTGTAGAAAAGATATTATTAAGCATATATATGTACAGTATTCACATAAGTATTAATAAACTGTAATATTATTTTAAGTTGCTATGCTAATGTTTACATAATAGAATTTTTAAGCAAATGTATGTATATAAAATTTTCTAAATACTTTCTTGGGTTTTTTTTTTAATATCCTGTGGTAATTTTATTGTAACCAGGTTAAAATATGCTACTTTACAAGAAGAAAATAAAAAATAACATCTTTTCCTTGAAGTAGCATGTTTATACATCCTATTTGTCCTTTCCAGCTGTTTTGTAATTACTTCTTTGGTTTATGTTCAATTTTTCAAGGTGTTTCTAGAATGATGTATGTACATAACAGACTTTGTTAAAATCTTATTTCTTCTCATGAGAAGTAGTATTTATTGAAAGCCATCTTGAACATTTCAGTTTATAATCATGGTAGATAAATCAGTGAAACAGGAAGACAAACAATGCCAAGCAGTGCCACCACATTTGTGGGGTTTGGCTTTTTTACACTCAGAGTCCACACCTGAACGTTTTATTTCCTTTTATTGTGATATGGTACAGTTGGCAATTCATATCCAGTTCATTACTGTGTCATAACTGGCTCTTTCATATCCAGTTCATAACTGGATGCTTCCATATCATGTGAAAAAAGAAGTTTTATAAAGGAAGCATTATATGCATTTAATCAATTTGCACCACAAAAAGCTGTAGTTTAACACAAATATAGTGTTGGTAGATTCTTCATACTCACAGAATAACCTGCTGGTTAATTCAATTTAATTTCTTCAAGCCACTACCATTATAGAGCGATCTAATTAGTTGAACAGTTCATGTTATAAAACACAGACACTTACTGTAAAATTCACAGTGATGTTTATCTCCATCTTTTAAAACTTGTAGTAGGTCAGATGTCATTACAGAAGTTAGATGACAAACTTTTAATTAGTCTTGGCAGTCCTTAGGATTTTGTTTTTGCTTTTCTTATTTCAGTTACTTAAGATCATAAAGCAAAATTACGCTATAAACTTGAAATTAATAGTAAATGCTAAACTTTAAATTAATAGTTTCAGGCAAAGGGGTTTTTTCCCCTTTTCTGTCTGCTTGTGGTCCTAGAGCACAAATAGCTGCAGGCTGTGTGGGACTGTAGGGACTGGAGCTCCCTGCACGGGGGGAATTCCAGCCCTGCAGAACAAGTGTCTGTTCCTGGGGCTCTGCCTTGGCCACTCGAGCTTTATTGGCTCCCCAGCAGCACCTCTGAGCCTCGGAACTGCCTGGGAAGGGAAAATCTGAGCATCAGGGCAGAGCAGATCCCCTCCCTGAGCGGGAGGGGGCTGGAAAGCACAGGGTTGGTTTTGTAACTCTTTGTGTGCTGGATCCCACTGCCTGGTCCAGCTGCTGGGATGCCACTGCTCAGTCGCCGCCTCTAAAATCCTGGGAAGAACAAGATCATTTGAAGGGACTACTGATCTTTCTGTGCATCCAGGCAAAGCTTCAGGTTGTGTTTGGAAAATTGTAACACCTTGGCATTTCTACATGGGCTTACAGAGTTTAAAGTTTTTCTTTTCAGGAAAGGACCTGCGGAAGACTTACTGCCTTTTGAGGTTGTTTTTTTTTTAATTCTAAAATTTTTTTAAAATTTTTTTCTTTCCCTAAAAGTTTTAAGGAAATAAGGAAAAAGCTTTGTACAAATGATCTGTCAGAAGAAAGAGCAAAGATATTTTTAAGATAATGTTTAGAGTGAGATTTTTGCTACTCCACATCAGTGTTTCTCAATGACCTTTTAAGTATTGTGAGTGAACTTACTGTATTCTCAAGATTCAAATAGATAGCTGACATTTTGATATATTGCTATAAATCAAGTTGTGCTTGATTTTGTTCTAGAAAATCATCATGCAGATTGTGTGTGTGTGATACCTATTTTCTGAATTATTTTGCCATTTTTTGACCTGCACTGGGACAGCAGGCTTTGATTGTGAGATTTCTAAGAACCATGGTGATAACTTTCTTTTTATTTCCAATTCGACAATATGCACGCCATTTCCAACATTTCTTAATTTCCCAGTATTTTAAAGATGCTCAGCAAGTGCATATACCTTATCCCATATACTATCATTGCTAAATTTCTTTATTTTTAATGTCACCTTCTAGCCTTACGTATATGCAACTTGTAATTGGTTAAGTCATGTGGGGCTCTCATTAACAGATGTCCTGCCTTCAGAACTCTGTGCTGGGCAAACTCTTGTGCTCTGGGTGAGCATCTGCACTTGCACTTTGTTAAAAATACCAAGCCTGTGGCACCTTGGGCTTGGTCTTTCTGTGGGAAGCTCTTTGTATGCTTGGGCATTCACTTTTTACACCTGCTTGTGTTGAGTTTGTGATATTTTTGGGGTCTCCATTGGATCACTAAGATTTGCCCTCCCTCAGTTTTTTTAGAATTCATGTCTGGTAAATCCACCCTTGCATAGGGCTTCAGCTCTGATTTTAACTACTCCATTTTCCTATTAAGAATATTTTCATGGTTAATTTTATTCCTGGTGCTGCATGTTGTTCAGAAGCAGCTGAGGTCCATCAAGGCTTTGCTTTACTCTGTGTGAGTTCTACGCCATCGACTTTTCATGGGCTTGATCCCTGTTTGGGCCACTTAAGAGCTGGACTCCTTGATCCTTGTGAGTTCCTTCCAACTCAGAATATTTTGTGATTCTGTGGAACTTTGCATGACAAAAGCCTGTTTTTAATAATTCCAACTAACATCTGCCAGAGTTGTCAAAACCAATGCCTTTCTGTGGGAATTATTACTAACATAAAATAGATTTCATATTGCTATTACATAGCTTCAATCTGTGAAAAATATTTGCAGGTTAAGGGAATATAGGAAGAAAAGATTTAATCAGGTTAATACTAATTTTAAATCCCTAATTTTTGTAAGTATTTTGCTTTTTCTTCATTTTATTCCCTATTTTTCAAGTGCTAAGTCATCCATGAAGGAAGGTGCTTCAACATGTGCCAATTACACTGACAGTTTCTACATTTCAGTTTCTAGTTGGAAATTAAATTATGTTTATTAACATTCCCAATTTTATATAGAATCAGTGAATCATTGAAGTTGGAAAACACGTCTAAGATCACCAAATCCAACTGTTCCCCCTGCACTGGCATGTCCCTCATTGCCCCATGTCCCAAGTGCCATATGCACCCAACTTTTAAATCCCTCCAGGGATGGTGAGCCTGCCCCTTCCCTGGGCAGCTGTGCCAGGACTTGACAACCCTTTCAGGGAAGCAATTCCTCCTAATATCCAATCTAAATCTGCCTTGGGACAACTTGAGGCCATTTCCCCTCCTGTTACTGGGAGCCTGACCCCCACTGGCTGCACCCTCCTTCCAGGTAGCTGGGGAGAGTGAGCTGCTCCAGCTCCTCCCCAGCTCTTTTCTCTCCCCATCTCCTTTCTCTGGACATTTTCCAGCACTTCGATGTCCAGTTCTTGTCATGAGGGGCCCAAACTGGACCCAGGACTCGAGGTGTGGTCTCAGCAGTGCCTGGGACAGGGGGACAGTCACTGCCCTGGTCCTGCTGGCCATGCTGTTCCTACGAAAATTTTCAGGTGCCTTCCAAAGAGGGAAGATAGGTTTATAGAGTAGAAAATCAAATACAATTTAATATAGTTAAGTAACATTCTACCTACAAATCAAAGCAGATAACACCTCAGATATCTGTCACTGGTAATATATCTTGTTTCTACTGATGTACACAAGCAGGTGTATTTCTTAACTGTAACACTAAATAAAAAAATAATGTCCCTTATATTTGAACTGCTGAGCAGTTTGAAGGATCTGCTTTTTAGATCTGAGCTTTAGATACACACTAATACTTTGTAGGATACAATTTAGCTACTCACTCAGCTTTATCTTGAAGCAGCTCAAATTCTCAGTGGGCTTTTGTCTAATACAGTGATGGAACACACAGTTCTTTGTGCACCCAAAGTGATCAGTATGGCTTCAAGCAGTTAAAAACATGAGAGACATTTTTGCAGTGGTACTTTAATTTCAAACAATGCATTAGATATAATTGTCGTTTTTTGAAACCATCTGGTTGCTGTTTTTCAAAGGTGAGGAAAAAAAGTGAATTGGCAGATGAGATACCTCAGTACCTCTGAGCAGTTGTACTGTATTGGAAAATACAAAGTAATTGGATACTAGAAAAAAGGAAAATTAAAGAAAGCACATGTTCTGACCCATCAAGTAGCAACAGAAAAAGTGAGGAATTCAATGTGGGAATATGTTAAAAAAACGTTTAAAATTGTACTACATCAAACTGCCACCGTATGTTCCATAATGAGATAAAACAAAGTGGGTAATGGATCTGTTACTGAGTCTGTCAAGCCATAGGACCCTTTGGATATGTCAGTAATTAACAAATAACATCTGCTGTCAACTGCTGTACTTAATCAGCACGGGCAGGGTTCTCCTCTCTGTGTGACAGAGGGTACACTATGATAGTCTACTTTTCCTTAGGGATTGGAAATGTCTTTGACCACACTGCTGTATGCAGGACTCCTGCTGAGATGTAATTAATGGGAAATCTGGATGTGCAGAAACAGCAGAACACAGCTAGATTGGCACTATCAGTGCGGACTGAGAGCTTTGACTACTTTTGATAATTTTTCTGTCAGATAATTCCTGATGGCTGTAATGCCCTACTGTGTTTACAGATTGCACCTTCAGAGTGGCTGAGCAGCCTTTTCAGATATGCAGAGAGACTAATGATAATCCACTACCTCATTTAAAGATGCAGAACAGGTATGTTCTTGTTTTTGCTGATAACAGGGACACGGAAATGTGTTAAGGCTTGTTAATTGACTCCTTGGTTACAGAGAAACTGTCAAATGCAATGCACCAATGCACCTTGAGAACCACCACCAGTATATGGGAAATTAAAAGATCCTGAAAGTCTCAAAAGAAGTGAGTTTCAAAACTTCTCTGAGTTGCAGCAGTAGTGGAAGTCTGCAGGAGTTGATCTATTTATTTTACCCATTTCTGAATCCATCCTGTCTTGAGAATTCACAAGGTTCCTGCAGACCAGAGGAATATTGAATGTACTGAAGTAGCTCTGTGCCCTTTAAGTGCAGCTGGTACAGAGAAATGGGGATTTGCAAAGCAAAGAGCTGACCTTTCATTCATATCCACATGGTTCAGGAATGGATTTAAATACAAGTCTTAGAAATCTTGTGCCAAAACAACAATTTGAAATAATGAGATTTTCCTTTAATCTTCATCAGTGTTCATTACACAGATATATATGATTCATTCCATAGATAATGAATATCTAATTAGCTAAGATAACGCTCAAAACTATCTAATAAAAAGTGCTTAAGTTGGTAAATAATTTTTGTAAATGTAAGTGAATTTGTTTAATCACAATTGGTTGCTGATGTAGATGTTACTGTGCTGATGTAATGTGAGTTTTAAGTATCCCCTCTGCTCTGATCAGACTGGTCTGTGTTGCACAGAATAATTTGGTTTCTGTGATTATCCCTTTGCTCTCCCATGAATTGTGATAACAAAATACCAGCTTTAAGTAATAACTGTTTTAAGTAAGACAATGCAGTATCAAGACAATCATGGGGCTGGAGAGTGTGCACAGGCCCATTGTGAGGAGCAGTGTTCCTTTGTCCCTGATTTCTCTGCTTTGCCAACACTGTGAGCTCAGGCTGAGAATCCTCACTCCAGTTTGTCTTTGCACATGGACTGCTCTGCTACCATTTAAAGAACAGATACCCCTTGTGAGCTGCACTTCAGTTGCTCAAAAAGAAGGCATCTAAAAGATGAAAAATATTGTTTGACCTGACAGTGTAGTTCTATTTAAGAAACAGAAAGTGTGCTGGATAATATATGCAGACACCTCTGCCATGAAGCCTCATGGGGTTTCACACCCAATTATCTGTGACCACCTCTGGTTACCATAGCACTTCTCTCTTAATTAGAAATTCACCCTCTGCTCATGGCCTATCTGTGCTAAAGCATGAAATTCTGTTACTCATTTGGGCATTTTATTTACTTGTTTATACACTGACTGTAATTCACTGTGTCAAATGACATCTATATCCAGTAGTGCACTGGATTTTTGACTCAAACATTGCTTAGAATTGTAATTCTTCAATGTGTCCTTGATTTCAGTCTGTGTATAAGGGACAGGCCACCAGGAGAGAGAGCAGTGGTGTTGGAGGTGTTAATACACAAAATAATATGGTCAGTAAGGTGAAAGCAGCTCAGTCTGCTGCTCAAGAGGAAGGACTCTATGAAACCTTCCACCTACATTCAGGCTCAAGTTGGTTTTATAACATTTTCAAAAGGAAGGGGTCTCTGCCCAAATAGAAGTATTTGATGATGTGTGAAGTTGTCTATAAGGTGGACAAAACCCACCACAAGGTGTTTTCATGACAGATGTAAGAGATTTATTCCTCCTCTTAGAAAAATGAGAGAAATGGGAATAACTTACACACACTCTAAGAAGGCAATTCTAAAAGTTGGGCATCATACCAATGCTCAGGGCACAAGCTCAGAAGCAAAGGGTATGATCCTAAACACTCCTTCCTGTAATCCTGGGGAGAGCAAAGACTCCTAATTCTTGGAGTTCAGACCAAAACTGCAGTATCAAAAAATCTCTGTGGTTTCTGATGTAAGTATAGAACCTCAAAGTACAAACACATAAGTACAAAGTACAAACACACATTTCTAAGATAAACCAAATCCCCAAACAAATGCTATAGCATGGATCAGTTCTTTCGAGGGAACAGGACAAGAATAGAACATGATTCAGAAATGCACTCAGATAGTGCATTTATTAGACCAATTTAAGAACTTCCTAAGCAGAATAGAATAGAAAAGACAAACTAGAACGAACTCATGTACTGTAAGGTCCAAAGAAATCAGTTTTGAGTGTCTGATCCACTTGTTGCAACATCCAAAGACTACAGGTTTTTACTCTTTAATCTGGAGTTCTTGGGCTGCAAGAGGATTAGGACTGTACTTTGATATGAAAGAACAGAGAGAAAGAACATGAAATATTCAGCTTAAAACAGAAGGTTACCCCATCTGCTATCTTTCACAAAGATCTCTACTGCAGGCCCAGACATACAATGAGAGAGGCTTTAGCATTTATGTAAACTCATCAGCCAGGTGGGAGGGCAATGCCACGTGGAGAAATTGTCACTTACTGTGTGCTACAAAGATCATATAAATTCTGTTATATCTTATTAAAATGTAATATGCTGAAGAGCACAAGTCAAAAGCAGTCTTACCTTCTGCCATATATTGCACTGTGTCCAGATTCTCATGTGATACAGTTTTTGCTCAGAAATGCCACTGTTACATATGAACAGGACCAGAAAAAAAAACAAAAAACAGCAGAGGAAATCCAAACCAATTTCACCTTTGTGGTCATGATGGGGACAAGAGATGTCAGCCAGGTGACAGCTGAGCTCTGTCAACTTTTATTTTTTATTTAGTGCTTCTCCCAGCTTATTCAAATACTGGATTCAGAACAAAAATGAAGTTGTTATTTTTTTCTGAACATGCCTGGCATAGAAAGTAGTGTTTTTAATTTAATCTGTCTGAAAAAAATTCTTTAAATGAGTAATAAATAGTTCTTAAGAAGCACAAGTAAATTGGGCAATCGGCATGTAATCTTTAATTGCAATTTTAGCCTTAATAATTATTCTCGAGTCAGCTGTACAGCATTATTACCATAAGCAAACCTGCCTATTTTAAAATCTAATGTCACAGTGCAATTGATTAAGGTAAAAAGAGGTTATCCAGCAGTAAAAGCTTCAGTGACTGCTCAGGGGAGCAATCAGCATGTATACATATATGTTTGCCAACATTCTCAGTATAAACTAAATGACTCGTTATACGGTATCTTTGTTGTGCCTGGATTCTGATTTTCTATGAGTCATCCCTTGATTTACTGAAATAGAATAAGATGAGTAAGAGAGTCAATTTATAGGGAAAAAAGTCTGCAAGCTGCGTAAGGTCCAACACAGTTATAGAGGGATTATTCAGCTCTCTGCTCGTTACTGGTTCTGAATTTCATACCAGAACCCTCCTGCCATTGGCTAACTTCTGCAGGGAGGAGTTCTATAAAAAACCTCATGAAGAACCAGGGTCAGTCTTTATGACTGCATAGGCCATAACAGTTTTCTTTCTGATTAACATTTTCTGTTGAATTTGGACTCATCTGTAGCTGCAAAATTGCATCACATGTAACACTGTAAAGGCACATAGCATGTCTATGTGATGAAGGGGATAAAAGCAATTTTCTACTAACACCACTTTAAGGTGGGATTGGATTTTGCATTATGAGTTATCATCTTATTTTACATATTGCTAAACAGAATGTAGTGTTCCATTTAGATGTAACTGAGCTGGAATGTGAGGGAATTTTAAGCATTTGTATAAGGACAAGGGGAGGGAGCACATCTGACATGTTTAGATTTTTAGGCTGTCATCAATGTATAGCATCCTACAATTATCATACCAGTGTTTTTCACTCAGAGAGGTAAAAAAACCCTGTGCAGTACATTTGACTATGCCATCAGGAATAGTTTGAAAAATCCTTAATTGCAGCATTAAAAAAATGAAATAGCAACAGTGTCCTGCAGAGACATGTCAAACCTGAGAATTCTCTGGCCACATACTGATACAGTTCTACAAAGTATAATGCCATCCTTCAGAGGTATATTCTTGAGGCTGAAGCTTTTCCTCAAGACTCATTTTTAAAAAATTAGAGTAAAAGGATACTAAAGAAGTTATCTATTCAATATCAGAAATAATGGATAAATGGCAATGCTAAAATGGTAGTTTTATAGTATTTAGTTCAAGATAAGCTACTGTGAAAAGTAATTTTTTAAAAATAACAATTTACCTTTGCTTTGATTTGTAAAATCATTGTCTATTTGTGTTTCAGCTGTTCATTGTTATGTAACTGTTCCCATGGCCCTTGGAAATCAGGTTCACTCTGAGGTTAAATGGTACCTTGTGGAAGCAGGGATGTGACCCAGGATGAAGGACTTTTGTATGAGTCTCTTTGTGTTCCTGCTTTGTAAATCTCCTGCCTCTGCGTACATGGATACACGCCTCTGCGTAGGAGGAGAGCAGATGTGAGGGAAAGGTCAGGGATGCTGTGAAGTCTGTAAGGCTTTCCTTTTACTTTCTATGAAATTTAGATCACTCCTTCATGCAGATACATGAAATGTTCCTCAGTGAACATTAGTGTTGTTTATTTTTAGCAAAGTATAAACCAGGAAAGAAAGGAAAGTACAGAGCAGGTAGCGTGCACATACCAAATGCCATCCAAATCCAGTGTTGACCCACTGTCAGTATAATACTCAACTAACAAACAAGAAGATTCCTTCACTTATAAGCATATTTTCTATATCCATATTAAAGAACTGATTATCTGAAATTGCTAAACTGAAACAATTTGTGTGTCTGTGTGGGTATGCAGTTTTAGTAAATCCAAATTACAAAGTTTGCCAGTGCACCAGAGAACAGATAATTGCTTCTTTGTGGCTGCACATCTTTTGCTAGATTTTAGTGGAGTAAATGGTTCTGAGTTTGACATTATAAACAAAGGATAATCCTATGAACAGTTCAAGTTATTATGTTCTATTAGCTATAAGCAAGGGATAAACTGTGATAATTTTTCCATTAGAGGTTAGTTGAGGCTGTAATGGAGTACATGCTATTTTAAAATCAATGCCACCATAGATTAACTGTACCTTCTATTGAGAGACATTGAGAAGGACTTGTTTTTTCCAGTTATGCCACATTCTAATGAAAAACACCCAGGAAACTCAATCCATGGGCTGAGCCTACTGCTCCTTCCCACAGGTAAAGGAAACCAGCCAGAGTTGCTTTGTCTAAAGCTGTGACTAAAGCTTTGACTCTTTGGCTGCTGTGACTCTTGATCTCCAATTTCTTTGTTTCCTATTCGTTATCTTCTTCCTACGTGTAGGTTAGAGCTTTACAAGGACATCCAGTTAAAAGGAAAAAAAAAAAAAAGCCACTGTGCAATTGGTTTATTCTGATGTTCAAAATGTCTCCCAGAGTCAAAGTTTATTTTCCTATTTCCATGTGTGTCTCTCTATGTCTGGCAAACACAGGATCGTTTCATTTTGGAACTAGGTATTGTCTAATGCTTTTCTCACTCTGGTGTAAGGTTTGTACGTACTGTACTCACATTTTTCTCTGTTTCAGCCTGGCATTACACAGCTTGGAAAGCAATTTGTCTGGGCTGCTGGCTGGCTGAGCAGTGCACACGGTGTGTGCTTGCTGGCTGGCAGCTGGCAAGTCATCTCAAGGATACCTGTTCTGCAAGGAACCAGAAAAGGTTGTTGTTACTGTGTCCTTGGAAGGAAGGCTGCTAGCAGGCAGATGTTTGCATGGTGCTCTCTGGGGTAGTGCAAGACTCAAAAATGGGCTTACAACTCTACAGTGAGTAGGGGAGACACTGCCATGGACTGCACGTAGGCAGTTGGGCAGACACTGTTGTGGAAGGAGGTAAAGGATATTGGGTGGGTAAGTCATGGAAAAGACTTAGAGCTCAAAGTTTGTAAAATAAGGTAATTCCAACTCCATCCCTTCAAGAGTGTGTTCATTATGAACTTATATGCCAGTTTGCCTTCTTACTCTCACAGACACAGCAAATTTTTATGGATGGTGAGGAGTCTAGTTTTGACCTAATGTATTCTGAAACACAAGTGAGAGAAATCTTGAACAATCTAGGAACATTTAACTGGAAATGGTTAAGTGGGGAAGAGCCACAGTTGTTGCTCAGGTGATGTTCCCTTGTTTGCAGATCAGAGGTCTCATTACAGTCAATCAGTAGAAGGATGGAAATGAAAACAAACAACTTTCACTATTTTTTGTAACAAAGTTGTGCCTGAGAAAAAAGGCATTGACTTCCACTGGTGAAATCTGTGCAAAAATATTATCCTTCATTAGGCTATTTGTGTAAAGGATTTCCAAGGTATTTCCAAGGAGATTTTAAGAATGAGCTTACGCTCTGAGGATAAGCACAGCTCACTTTGAGTGGTTACTTATACCCTGTACTGCCTGGCAGCAGACATGAATGGAATGAGAAAAAGTAATTCAGGGAGAAAAGTTGTTTATTCAGCAGTCATACAATTCCAGCATGGAAGCCACTGGCATAAACAAATGAAAGCAATTTATGTATGTACATAAAGAACATAGTGTGAAATTCCCATTTGTAAAGTGGTATAATATACTACAGAGGCTTTTTAGTGTGAAAGAAAGGCATCAGGAGCAATTCTGAAACATATAAAGCTGACTGATTGTCTATAATGCTCCTCAAAAAGAGCCGTGTGAGAAAACAAGGCATCAGTAAAGGGTGTTGTAAAATATATTGAAGCAGCAAACCAACAGAAAACCTGTTGTGTATTTAGTCTGGTATTTAGGAAAGGACTTACGCTCCAGCATAACAGTCAAGTAGTAAAACTTTGGGACTTCACTGTTTCCCACTATTCTTAAAGAAGTGATTTTTCTAATTTAAGACACATTAAACCCCTTCCAAAAAAACTTACTCAGGCAGTGAATTCAGATATTATTCAGATAGCCAGTTGTACTCAAAAGCATTCGTAAGCAATTGCTCACTGTGTGAAGCAAAGAGACTTTCATTCAGCATGAGAAATGGATGCTTTCCCTCAAGAACTATGTAAAAATAAAATCAGGAAGTGCCACCTATCTTTCATCTCTTTTTTGTATTCCCCAGGTCACCTTATTAACACAAATAACACGGGACTGGTTCTTGGTGGAGATTTGTAAAGTAAGCTTCATTATTTATTTCTTCACGATTTGGTGAAAAGCACATATAATGTTTCTGCTTGAGATTCTTACATTTTCCTCTTCCTGTTAAACAAAATGGCCCATTTAGAGATAAGTTTTCAACAAGTAAAATAAATGCATTCAACCATTGTGTAAATTCTGCAAGATTCCATCTTCTCACAAAAATATGTTAGCATTTTAAAAATACAAAATAGATATATACTAGAAATAATATGGCTTAAAGTGTTTTTAATGTATTATGAAATGCTAATCATATATACATTGCCCAGTATGTAAGATTTTATTAAAGATTGTATTAGAAACTCCAGCTTCATGCCAATAAAGCCTCCTTCTATAATTAATTTTTAGTAAAGCAACATAATTTGTATATTAATATTTTAATATAGTAAATGCTTGGAGAAACAAAGGCACGAAATTTTGGTAGGCAAATATATGGAGACACTACATTTTCTGGACAGATCTTAGCTCCCCTTGGGGTCCTGATTTTGCAGCCCATTAAGCACATCCTTGGTTTTTACTTTCTCTAAAGAGCACAGCACATAAAGTCAGCCCGAACTTTGAGATAACATTTTTGTGGTTTGTTCTTCTTGAAAATTGTTGTTCAGTATGGGTAGAAGTCTGGTATCTGTCTGGTAAAAGAATGGACCTGTTTTCAGCCAGGAAAAGAGGAGCTCATGAATCAGGTTCACCCAGACCCACGTTAGTGCAGTGCTGCCCCTCCTTCCCTCACCCCAAATGATTTTACATTGTGTGGAGTGCCAGTTGGACACAGTAGGTGAAATCTAATCACCTACCAGACACTAAACCAAGACAAGGTGCCAGATTTGATGGCTTTTGTGCTGTCAAAAAATCTCCTGCAAGGGTCTGGAAGCAGCAGGAATAGCCAAAGTAGAGGAGCCACATCCCTGCCATTTATATTTGAGATGCGACTTGAGTGACAAACCCAGAAAATGCCATGGCTGAGTAACTGAAAAGCAAGCACTAGGAATGCACAGGACAAGAGGAGCATGTAATAATTATGGCTGGTCTGCATAAAATCTGAAAAAATCTACACCGTAGAATTCAATCAGTCTGTTGTGTAAACCAGAAATTGCCTTGAGCATAAAAAAATGGAGTAACTTCCACATTAGGGAGCTTAAGCTATAATTTAGCAAAGTTAAAATTCATGTAATCCTATCATCTTTATAAAACACTGGAATTAATATTGTTTGAGAAAATAAAAAGTTAATCAATATCGCACCTACGAAAATTAATACTGTTCACACAAATAAGATCAGCCAAAGGCAGCATGTACATCTTAATCAGGGAACACAAAAGCAAGAGCTCTGGGGGAACCTGGAGCGGTTGTCTAGGAAACAGCAACAAAAACCCCAGTATATGAATTCTGCTGCTAACAAGCAGTCAAGGTTCATGAAGACAGTGCAACTTTTCAAGGGGCAAATTCTGAGAATTAGAATCTCTTCTGAGAATTCCCAGATACCATAAAGTTTTGGAAATGTCACATCATTTAGACAAATAGATGTGATGCAATAGCCAAAAAACCCTGCAGCATTGTAGGGTAGCCTGAGTCAGTGGCCAGACCTTGCACCCGGATTTTGCTTTTTTGTGAGTGGTTGGTTTCCCTGAAACCATCTTCACATCCACATGTAAATAAGCACTGATAAAGAGTCTGACAGGTGCAGGTGTTAAATCTGTGCATGGTACTTGTAAAACAATGCTGAGAGCCAGCACAGAGTATTGTACTTTCCCAGTTGTAACAAGCTGGTGGGATGAGGTACTGGCAAAACATTATTAAAATGTATATATTTGCTTGTTTTTTAATTTCATGCACATTTTCACTTTCTGCATATCAATCTGGAATGTCAGACAACTGCAACATATCATATCCTTTCATATCAGATGCCCTTGGGTTTTGTTCCAATCAATTACTGGTTTAACTTGTGAAAAGCAAATTGAGAGCTCATAAAAAAATGGAATCTTCAAATTATGTTACTATCCTGGATATCTGCAGTGTCCAGGGGTCAGCATTAAAGGATGAACTTTGTAAATTGCCTGGTCTAACAATAAAAAAAAGCAAAGTGTCTGGGTTTTTTTCCTTCCCTTCCAATTTGCAGCAGGGCAGTATTATGGCAAGTCGAGAAATTTCAAGTGTTATTGATTGCAACATTTTTTTTTCCTGTCATCATCTTTGACAGATACTTTGGAACAAGGATATTGGTACCTGAGAAGTCTTTTAACTGTAGTTATGGAAGTTACTGGCCTCTGAGTGGCCTCTTCTCCGAGCAGCAGGTGTGTGTGTGTTATCTCCGTGGCACAGGAGGAAAGGCTGATATGATAAGTTTCCCTGACATATTTTGTGTCATCCTCCTAAATTTCACCTCCTCTTGGATACCTGTCAGCCGCCTCACCTCACGGGGACAGGGCTGAAACCCGAACAGAGCGACAGGGCCCGGCTCAGTGCCGTGGCCGGGGGCTCTCGGCGTGCCCGGAGCCGGTGCGGGGCTCTCGGGGCGCTCGGGGCGCTCGGCGTGCCCGGAGCGGTGCGGGGCGCTCGGCGTGCCCGGAGCCGGTGCGGGGCTCTCGGGCGCTCGGGCTCTCGGCGTGCCCGGAGCCGGTGCGGGCTCTCGGGGGCTCGGGGCTCTCGGCGTGCCCGGAGCCGGTGCGGGGCTCTCGGGCGCTCGGGCTCTCGGGGCGCTCGGGGCTCTCGGCGTGCCCGGAGCGGTGCGGGGCGCTCGGGGCTCTCGGGGCTCTCGGGGCGCTCGGGGCTCTCGGGGCGCTCGGGGCTCTCGGCGTGCCCGGAGCGGTGCGGGGCGCTCGGCGTGCCGGAGCGGTGCGGGGCTCTCGGGGCGCTCGGGGCTCTCGGCGTGCCCGGAGCGGTGCGGGCGCTCGGCGTGCCGGAGCGTGCGGGCGCTCGGGCTCTCGGGGCGCTCGGGCCTGGCGTGCCGGGCGGTGCGGGCGCTCGGCGTGCCCGGAGCGGTGCGGGGCGCTCGGGGCTCTCGGGGCGCTCGGGGCTCTCGGCGTGCCGGAGCGGTGCGGGGCGCTCGGCGTGCCCGGAGCGGTGCGGGGCGTCGGCGTGCCGGAGCGGTGCGGGGCTCTCGGGGCGCTCGGGGCTCTCGGCGTGCCCGGAGCGGTGCGGGGCGCTCGGGGCTCTCGGGGGGCTCGGGGCGCTCGGGCTCTCGGGGCGCTCGGGCGCAGCGCGGGCGCCGTTTGGCTGCGCTGAGGGTTCGCACGGCACGGGCGGGTGCGCTCCGCAGGGAGCCCGCAGCAGCCTCATGTGCCCTTCAGCCGCTCTCTTTGACAGCTGAAATCTAAGTTCCAGGCTTTGCCACAAGCTTTCCTCCCCGCACAAAGCATCTGCCACCTTTTTGGCTGCGGAGGGATTTTCTCCCCCGAAAGGTCACCTCAGCTCCCAGCAGCCACTGCTGGCTGCCGATCAGCGCTGCTGCGGGAGCTTCTCCCTATTCATCAATCTAAAGTTTTTTTCCCATACTCTCTTGCCGCGGGGTGCCCTTCTCCAGCAACCTTCTGTAAATTAAAACCGGGATGATTTCTCCCGTGCTCACCCTGCCGCCGTCAACAGTGAAGGGCGGCGGCTGCCCCCAGCCAGCCCCCGCCTCAGCCGCCACAGCCGAGCTGGGGCAGCCTGCGGCCTCCGCAAGGGATGGAGCTGCGGCGTCTGCTGTGCCACGAACACGGCTTAGAGCACATCCCGCGGCTCCCTCGCAGCGCCTCACAGCCGTCGTGGGAGTGTGCTCGCCATTCCCTCACAACCGCCTGCGTGCCGTGTCCGGGTTGGGCTCACAGGCGGCCCGGGGTGCCCGGGTTGGGCTCAGAGCCGGCCCGGCGCTGTCCGGGGTGCCCGGGTTGGGCTCACAGCCGGCCCGGCGCTGTGCCGGGGTGCCCGGGTTGGGCTCAGAGCCGGCCCGGCGCTGTGCCGGGGTGCCCGGGTTGGGCTCACAGCCGGCCCGGCGCTGTGCCGGGGTGCCCGGGTTGGGCTCAGAGCCGGCCCGGCGCTGTGCCGGGGTGCCCGGGTTGGGCTCACAGCCGGCCCGGCGCTGTGGTGCCCGTGGGGCCGGCCCTGCCTCCAGGCCGGCCCGGCGGCTAGCCTGCCCTGAGTGCCCTGTTGGCTCCCGTACCGCCCGGCGGCCGTGGTTATTGCCGGTTTGCCCAGGTTTGGCCCGCTCCACCAGCAAGGCCCAGGCCTCGGCGCAGGGGTGCCGCGAGTCTGCGCTCCCAGCGGCGGCGGCTGTGCCGGGGTGGCCCGGTGAGCTAAAAGCCGTGTTTATCGTCTGTGCGAGGTGCCACGGTTTTTCAGAGCCGCCCGGTCCTGCTGCCGCGTTTTGCCCGGTTGGCGCTAGAGCCGGCCCGGCGCTGTCCCGGCGTGCCCGTCTGAGGGCTCGGCCCTGCCCTCCAGGGCCGGCCCGGGCCCGGCCTAGCCCTGCCCTGAGGCGCCCTGTCCGCCTCCCGTGACCCCCCCGGCATGGAGGACCGCAATAGGATAATATTTTAAGACACAGTTTTAGCCCCAAGGTTTGTGTCGCCCGCGGTGACCCCAGCAAGGCCGCAAGGCTCTCCGGGGACAGCAGGCGGTGCGAAGCAGCGAGCTGCCTGCTCCCCAGCGTGCGGCGGCTGGCCGGGGTGGCTGCCGGCTGAGCAGAAAGGCAGCAGATGTTTAATGTCTGTCTGCGAAATGCGAAATGCCACCAGGCTCTTCATTGCTCAGCCCTTTACGGTATTTCCCTTATGGCTGCCGCGCTTCTTTTGTTCTTCCTTGGCAAGCTAAACGAGGAAGGAACTCGTGAATTAATAGAGGAGGAGGTGTCAAAATTTAAATGATTTTTTTTCTTGCTAGTATTTACTCAATTTGCAACACTTGTCACTGAGGGAAGTAATATAGTTACTCATAAAAGAGAAATCCGGAGACTTTTAAAGCGAGGATTGGTGAGGCAGGAGGTTCTGGAGGAAACCTGCCTTTTCTTCCCTCTTCTGGAAGGTCAATAGTTCCCCTTTGTCCCAAGGGGTGTGAGCCCTCTGCCCTCACCATTAATGTCATTAGCTCATTTGGCAAACGGTTCACTTCTTTTTACAATTCATCTAGCAAAAATGCTTTAATTAACTTCATAATTGGTTTTTTTGAAATTTAAAATCACTCATTCCTAAACAGATATTTGTGCTATAGATGAAAAGCCTCAAAAAACCTGGAGACCAGAAACATTTTAGCCCTTCAAAGTTAAGCTTGAAACCTTTGTCCTTTCTCTGTTAAGTCCGTGTTATAGACTCTCTGATCTTTTGTCTTTGAGTATATTCATTTTTTCCTCGGTACTTTACTTCAGCAGCACTCACCAGGCAAATTAGTCTAAAATTAAGTTTACAACCACGTATCTGAAGTTTCCAGGCCTCAGAAGAACTTGATTTGTTTAACGGGACAAGATTTAATTCAGTTGTAATTTTTAATACAAGTTTAAGTAGCAGCCCTTCATAATTCTTTAGCCAATTATATCTAACTGCTCACAGATTATGTATTGTATGTGGTTTCAGTAAATTGTATAGCATCCTGTCAAACTGGTAAATACAATTGTCCTCAGCTTTTGATAGACTACAGAAGGAGACACAGATATGAATAATATTCCTGGAATGACAGATGGGACTGCAGCAAGAGTCTGGCCATTATGTGTTGGTTGCACTAATATGTTATGGATCAGCATTACAAAATAAGCCCATTAACACTGTGGAGAAAGAGGAAGTCATTGGCAGAGCAAGGAAAAGAGTTTATGAATACCATTTCCTAATCCTTCAGTCTTACACTTTTAGTCAACACTAAACCGTGTTGTCATTAAGAATTCAAAAATAGAGAATATTGTTATTCCTAAACTGCGATAGTGCATTTTTATTCAAGGTTTACCTCACATATTGTAATGTATTATGGAAGATGTTGACAAAGTGGAATTTCTTAAAGGAATGACAATCTGTCATGCAAAGGTTGCTTTATTTGCAGTGTCTATGACTCAGTGGACTGATGATACTGTCACTTCTTGGAAATTCTAAGTGGAAGAGGCTACAAATAAACCTAGTCTCCAGCTTGCCAGTTGTATGCAAGGAATGGCTATCTGATAAAGGGAAATTATATAACTACATAAGTACAGCATTTTTTATGCAGCCCTGGAAGCAGTCCCTGTTCTCTTTACGGGACAAGTGAAATTTGCATCAGATACAGGTAAGTGCATGTATTTCTATATATTTCTATAGAAGAAACCTGACCCTGCCCATCTTTCATTGTGAAGGGTTTTGGACAACTTCTGCATTTGAAAAAAGAACAGGTGTGAAGTGAATGAAAAATGATGTCTGCACCATGAGGAGTTACTTCATTAGTTCTCAAAATATGGAACAGAAATTACTTCTCAGAACATCAAGCAGAACTCTCCAGCATCTGCAACAAAGTGGCCTGGAAAGTCTTTCACAGCTTGACCTGCAGCATAATAGCTGTGGAACACGAAAATCCCATGTGGTTCTTGTTCATGGTGTCTGTTATTACTGGTGATTAAAAAAATACAAACAGACGAACAAACAGACAGAAAATAATCCTTGATTCTTGTGCTAATTATGGTATGGCATACTGCGAACCACCAAGAAAACTATGGCTGATTTAGTTAAGAAAAAATTATGGTAAACATATAGAAAAATTAGATAGAAAGATAACCCTCACAAAACCCTAAATATTGCATTAAAAAAATTTAAAGTGAGTCCAGTATTGGTCTCTGCTACTTTTAGAAGTGGGAGGATAAATCATCCATTACGATTCAAAGAGCAGAGGCAGTCACAGGCCGTGTTTTCTCATTGAGTATCGATGGGCTGTATTTGTACACATTGATTGGGAATGTTTTGGATCATTATAGCTATGCCTCTTGTGAAGTGTAGGTGTTTGCATTCCTGACTTGCACAGAGCTGTGAGGGCTTGGAAAAAACTGTCTGTGAGCTGGTGTTGAATGTGCGTGTGTGGGGCTTTCTTTAGCAGAACCAGAAATCTTTGCCAAGCTCTCGGGTAATGAATGAACTTGCTGAAAGCAGAGGATGTAAAGGTTAAATGGAAGAAGGAAGGTAGATCAGGGCGTGTTTCTGGAAGGTGAACTGTAGGGGAGTTCAGGCATTCAAGCATTAACCACTGGGGTCTGTGCATGTTTATCATAGGCAGTTATTGGGTACATCACTGCTACCTTTGAAGGGCTGTGTCTTCTCTCCTCCTTCGCAATAACCCAGGACTGGATGCCGGTTTTCTTCCTTGTTCTCCAGTGTGAAAACAAAGTTTGTGCCTTTCCTATGAACATCATGAAAAGGGTAATTTTCCCCTCTGGCTTTCCTTCTGTACCACTAAAGTAGAGACACTGGGATGACTCTCTAGAAGATGCAGCTCCACCTCTTATTTCCATACTTTCTATACATAGCAAATCTACTTTCCTGTTTCTCTGGGAGACTGGGGAGATTTCTTTAATGTTTGAAAATGTAGCATCAGTTTCTTTTCTGCATGAGAGCACCCAACCTGATCTTCTGGCTACATTAGGAAAGAAGTGCTATAAAACAGTCAGGCATGGCTTAATAGCCTCTTGATGGATGTTTCCCATGTCAACAATGCTATTTGAGGCCATTGCCTGAACCCCAGGTTTGCACGATTTCCTACTTTCAGTGACTTTGTGAGATTAGTTCTGAAGTCACTTAGTATGAATTTAAAAGAGAAAGGGCACAAGCAGAAGCAGACCTGCTGTCCCTTGTCTTTTAATATCAGAAAAAACTGTGGAAGTAGACCATGGAGAACAGGATTTGTAATGAAATTTGGTGGGTTTTCCAGTTTCTTTAGCTTTTACATTTACTGAGGTGACTATTATTGAATAAGTCTCTACATTATCATCTTTTGGTAGGGTTTGTCTTCCATGTGTTTGGAGTCGGTGTGGGTGGTTTTCACAAATATATCTGGCGTTTATCTTTGGACACCACACTTCTTAGACTTTTCATTCTTACTGAGGTTACTTGGTCACTTTGATCTCTCCTTACACTGGCACTATTTCCAAGCAGTTCTGGAATAGCTGATGCTTGTGATTTAAATCTGACACTGTTGGTAATGGACACTTTGCTCAGATAAATGATTTAATAATGAAGCTGCAGAACAGAAATATTCACATATGATTTCTTTTAATAGAAGCTCTGGTCTTTGTAGATCTTTTGTAAAATGTGTGTACACACTTCCAAATATTAGATTTTCTAAACTATGAACTGTCCAGGACAGCAGGCTTGCCATTAGCTCTGTTTTCTTGTTTTTCAACAGTAAATAGCAAACTATTAAACCGGAAATAGCAAACAAAAAGTGTAAAGGGAGAATATGTGATGCAAATTCTGGCTTCTGGGGAGGTAGAAGGAAAAAGGGAAAAGAAAGAAAATATCCAGATTTCCTAGATTTTCATTTAATCCCCATCATGTCCATATGAATATATTGTAGAATGTAAATCTATTACCTCATATCCCTTTGCCTTTCCAGCTTCCTTGCTTTTTATGACACATGCTGGATTCAAATTTAGACTAAGTTTAGTGACTTCTCCAATCTTTTATTTCAGATTTGCATATAAACAGAAAATGTACAGCCCCAAAAGAAATGAAATATTACATTTATGTAATAATTAGCATTAAGACATTTAAGAAAGATGGAAAAGGGGTTTATGATTTTGCTATATGAAAAAGCTATTTATCATTATAGATCTTCAATTAAAGTTGTTGTCATCTGAGTGGTGTTTTTGGAGATTGCATGCTAGAGATGAAAATAAAATACACCTCCCTTCTGTCATAAGCTTTCCTTATGACAACAGTGAATTGTCTTGCTGTGTCCTGTAGTCTGCTAAGATATCAAATTGGATTTCCTTATTCATCTGTGTGGCGGTTACACTGTGAAGTGTTTCCATCCACTTCACAGAGCCATTAGTAATAACAAAGTGTTGATATGTTTAATACTACAAGACAGACTGTCCCACAGTTCCTGTTCTCAGGATGCTGTAGGGTCGGGGAGACTCTTGAAGTGTTTTTAACATTATTTCCATATTCTTTAAATGCTTTGCAAGATTACATAAGACATACTTGTGAATAACTGGATTTTTTTTTTTAAAGGAATATCATCCTCAAGAAACTTAATGTTTTCTTTGCAAATATGATTGAAAATGAAGTAATAAAAATTAGGTGTCTCCCTCAAGGAATTTCCTTTCAGTTAAAAAAAAATCTTACAAAAATTGCCTTTTGATAGGCTTTTCCCCTGTGCTTGCTGGCTTACAGAAATCTGAGTAGGTCTGTTTATTCTATGAGGATTGTGTTTCATGTCTTAGACTTTGGAGCTGCTTACTGCCTGTGATGGACCTTTCAGACTTTGCATCTTGTAATGTTTTTGTGGTGGAAGTGTACTGGAGGAATATTCCTGCAAGATACATTTCTTTCATGCAACTTCAGTACATCCTCAGTGGTGAATATGCTAAATTAATTTGGTTGCTTAGATCCACCACCTGGGGATAATGAAAACCTGCAGTGTGGAAGAGAGGCAATAACACTCCACTGTTTGTCACTCCTCTGTCCATTCCTTGGGAGTTCTGGTGTTGATCAAAACACCAATAACAAAAAATGCACAGAGAATCTTGTTGAGTGACTGCACAGTAGCATCCCCATGGGCTTTGTTTTCTGCTTGTGCCAATGAAATCTCTTTTCTCATGGTATTGTGTTGGGTTTTGAATGTGAGACTCTTAGGCTGTACTGCCCCTGTGTTTATCTTTAGCATCTGCATGCAGTCCCCCTCTGTTGAGTGAATTCTTATGGGGGAAATGGCTCCACCGTTTATTGAATTCCAGCTGTTGAATTTTTCTGGAAAGCATCTGTAGCAGGGTTTGCCTATAGCAGCTATACGAGCTCTGCCTGGGTGTGAGGGTAGAGAGAGAAGCATTCCTTTGGGATCTTTGTGTTACCTGCAGGCTTCCTGCTGACCTGTTTCTCCTTTGGGGTGCAAAGGGGCTGCCTGCCTCTGTTATGTTGATGACACCTCTTGGCTGCTGCAGATGGGCTGGACAGGGTCTGACCTCGGAGCACCTGTGGGAAAGGTGACCGTGCCCAATCTTTGTGCAGACTGCTTTGCCATTTGAGGAACATCCAGCCAGTCACTCTTGATAAGTATTGCTATAAGTGACCTAGAACTTTGGGGGTTTTAATTTCTTTTCCTTTTATAATCAGGCAAGCAGAAACATTTGCTTTGATCAGTCATCTTTCTATTTTCTTATTCCTTTACCCGCAGGTACCAGCTTTTATCATTTTCCACAGCTCTGTGCATACAAACACTATAAACAAGTAGTAAAGTCTCTGAGTCATCAGATATAGTTCCTCAGGGAGTCTTGCAGAAGAGAAGTAGATCCTGATTTTTGCTGCTGTTGCTGTGCTTATGTTAAGAGTCCCATGACACTGGCCTGGTACTCATTTATAAGGAGAAAAATTCATAACCAGATGAAGAAATCAGGAATATCAGAATATTTGTGATCATCTGGCGGGGCTTATGTGCTTACTAAACAACAGATACATATATAGCAGTAACTCTTTCCCATGGGGTTTTAAAGCAAAAGTGGGAAATAACTGCTGTCATTAACAATGACTAAATTTGCATATTTATTATATTTTGCTAGTGAAGAGCAGGACTGTGAATAAACTCATGTTATAACTGACAAGGGATGTTTTTTGGCTGGAGCCTTATGTGGAATCTTACTGCTTTGACAATTGCTGATTTGATGCCTTCCCAAATGATGCTTTTTCAAATAGCTTCTTCCAGGGAAGCCTCCTCAAAAAATTCCCTCCAGATTTGATAGCTCCTGCCATAACATAAATTATGTTTTTGCTTCCATTTCTACACAGAGTTCTTTGTATTTGAGAAGGTGTTTGAAGTCATACATGGATGAAGTGTGGAAACATTCAATGAAGGTCCATAAAATTCATGTACATTATCCTTCCAATCTAGTTCCCAAGATTGCCTTGCAAACTTGTAATGCATATGTATTACAGATATTGTTTATTATTTCTTGTTGTCAAAAGAGAATTATTGAGGAGAGAAAAATAAAGGCAGCACTAACCCAACAGATTCTTAAAAAAAGTACTTTCTATCTCCAGAAAGCATGGAGGCAGGTAAAGCACGTTGATAAGCACACTAGTGCAGGTGAAATCAGATTTAACATCAGTATCAAATGGTCATCAGAGTTTGGTGTACTGTGAATTATTAAACATAATCTTGACAGTTGCTCCCTGCAGCTTATGGTCTTAAGGTGATAAGAGCCTTTGGACAGAAGTCCTTGGCTTGTAATAAATCTGTAATGGCGCTGGATGTGCACTGCCTGTGGCAAGGGCACTGACTTAAAAAGAAATCTAGTGAAATCCAGGACAGAGCAATGAGGAAAGAGTAATTAATATATCATAACTGAGATTTTCTGATGTGAGCTGAAATTTACATGAGGCAAATGGAGCAAGAACTGAGAGATTTGCTACAGATTTCAAGAATTGCCAATACTGGGAGAGTCTTCCCAAAGGGTATGGATGCTTCGGTCACCCATTTGCAGTGAACTGATTTTCAGAGGTCAGCACTAATGTGACATCTCCCTGTTTCCAGACTGTCACGTTGTCCATGTGGTGTGTAAAAACTAAAATTCAGGTTGATGTCAGGGAGTTTTAGCCGTACCCTACATGTGACTTTGTAGATTGCATGAAGCAAACAAACAAATAAATAAGAAAAAAATCCCAGAGCTCTTTCATCATCATATTGCATGTTTTTTTTTTTTTTTATTTCTGCGAAATTTATAAGAGAAGAAATCAAGTCAGAATTTCTGAAGGTTTGCTTAAGGTGTACTCTCAGTGGAGTGTGGTTCTAGCTGTAGGAACTTAATAGATATAAATTACATTTTTCCTCATCTTGACATAAAGAATTGGCAGACAAATTTTGCATGTCTATGATATAAGGCTTCTAGAAGATGAAATACAAAAACACACCTCTCTTTAATGCGTGGATTCATGCATTCTAAAACTTTAAACCCATGTATATCCAAAAGCTGTGATCAGTAGGTCAGATTGGCATTCTCTTTGAACAAGTAAGAAGGACAGGTTTTAATGATATGAATAAAAATAACTTTCTAGCAAGTAGATTCTTACAAAATAACCTTGTCCTCATTTGCTACAAAGGACTTCAATCTCTGTTTCAAGTGGGATGGAAATTTTGGGAGTAAAATTCCAGGTAGTTGTAGATGTTGGGATATCTGTTGTTTGTGGGACATTGTGTTCCAGTTTGCCAACTTAAAGACCAGCAAGAAAATGTCTGCAAAATAACGTGGCTACCCAGAATGTGAATCCAGGTCACTGAACTTCTAATATTATTGTATTTTCTTTAATAAAAATGGAACAGTAAGTGAAACTGCGATTAGAGGGTGCCAAAGTACAATTTTATTTTTCATAAATATTTTATGCTGATTGTCAAGGGAAGAAGAGGTTATGTGTTTATTTCAGCTTAAGTGCATGCTCTGAGCAGGGTCTAGGTAGATGACATCCAGAGGTCCCCTTCAAAATAAAATTTTCTCTGTTTATATATTAAAATATTCTCTGCCTGACATACTGAGAAGAGTGTCTGTACATACAAGTGTTTCTGTGTGTATGAAACAAAGTGAATTTTTTTAAAAAATCTTTGCAGACAACAATATGCACAAGGAGGGATATTGCAGGAATATTTTGTTGCCTCCAGAATACCTCTGCACTTGCACAGTGATGTGGGACAACTCTGTTCTGTGGCAGAAAAGCTCAGGGAGGCCCATGATGCCATTCCCAACACCTCTGGTAAGTTGTGCTGTCATTCCTTGGTTCATTTTGTCTTCTCAGGGCATTCCCAGGCCATCAGCTGTTTAACAAAGCACAGTATTGACATCCTTGGCCTTTATTACTCCTTTACCATGAAAAGCAGTCCTGGGCACTTCTGCTCACCTTGCTGATGGGCTTTGCTAAACGCTTCCCGTGGGAGTTATGTCCATACAGTCCTTGCTTACAGAAGGACTTGTCGCATAGCATGTGAGTCTGGAATCAAAGTTTTGGGATCACTTATCCTGGACTGGAGTGTGCATCTTGGAGCCTGAAAGTCTTAGGATTTCTTTTTGTTTGATTGTGAAATGAAGTGGCTCTACTTATTTGAGACTTGCATGCATATGAATTTGCTACCCAATAGCAATATGAAGGACGGTATAACCTGCTGCCAAGTGACATAGTTCTAGAGATGGCATATGAATATGAAAGTATTTCAATGATCTAAAGTTTCTTCTTTTTTCCAGCATGTCAAGAAGTAGAAGTATTACATGTGCTTAGAGCTCTAATGTGATTATGTCTCCACAGGATACTAGGATTTAAAGTGTTGCACATGAAATTTAATATATAGTATTATGCTTTTGCTTACTGTATTTGCAATCACTGTCAAGTTGAAAACTTGATCTGACTCTAAAAATAACATATATTTCATTTTTAATTAAAAAAGGGAAAATTGTTCATTGATCATCATGAAAGAGGTATCAGTCAATGAGGCACACTGTAGAATCATAATTAGTGAGATGATGATCTTGCATGTGCAGGAAGAATTGAACAAATTTATCAGTTTGAAGCAAGTTAATTTGGCTGCCTTAATCTATGTTCCATATAATTGTTATGACAAAGAGAGTAACCCAGTTTAATTTTAATGTTCAAAAAGCCAAGAGAAATTGTCATTAGTTAAAATTAAGAATAGTTCAAATCAGTGAGATAATATCAAAACAGCGCCCTGAAATATTATTCTAGCCTCATTTTTCCAGAATCCAAAGTAGTAAAAACTCCCAGTAATTCTGTAATTTAGTTATGATCATAAGCACTCTTTAAATTGGATTAGAAGTGGAGTTCCAGATTAATGTTTCTTATTGCACCCCTTAGGCTGCTTCTTTTTTTCAGTATTCAGTTCTGATAGTCCTATGTGCTGACAGTTCTTGAATATACAAAGGAAAAGCTATTTGGAGGGCAATGGTTAGGTTCCTCCTAATGGATGGTTGTCAAAATTACTTTTCCCTGAGTTCTTGGCCTGTAATTCTCAGTGAACTCAGTGATACTACAGGTCAGTCTCTATTCAGATGAAAACCCCAGTGTCTAAACATGGGCATTTGAAAGCAGAAATGTATAAATATTTTGAAATATTTAAGTCTCTAAGCCAGCATTTGCTTTCAGAAGTGTCACCTTTCATATGCAGATCTGTTTTCTTCTCTCCTTGCAAAGTGAAAATAACCAACCTTAAATAATTGCAGATTCTACCTTCTAGGACTTAAGTAACTGTAATCAGCAGACAAAATAACTTGCAGTTACTCACTTTGATTCTGTTCCTTTGCTCCACAGCACAACGTGGTTATTGCAGTTCCTGACCATCTTAAAGACACTATTCTGAGCCTGTGCAGCTCTCCTGCTCCTTTCAGTGGAGCATTGAGGCTGCTGGAGCTTTCCAAGCCTGGCTCAGGCTCACAGCTGTGTCAGGATGTGGAGTTCAGTAGCTCAGCCTTCCATGGTCCATAACATCCTCATTGTTTCCCAGGAGTCTTCCCAGCTTTGTCTGAAGAACATAAATGGGATGGAATCACAGACACTAGGAGGGATGGCTGGTGCCTAGTTGACTTTGAAAACCTGGCTTGTTATTGACTGGGGCAGCAGGAAGACAATCAAGCATTTGTCACTGAAATTTTTAGAAATCATTGTAAAAATACCTGGCAAATCTCCTTCTCCCTAAGGCAGGCAACCCTCTTCTGCCACTGGTCATCCCCAAATCTGCTACCAGGTAACAGATGTAGAGGACTAAAAGTGAGGGTACTCTGTTGGTGTGTTTTGAGAAATACTACCACAGACACAGAGCCTGAAAAACATTTACTGTAAATATTCTGGACAGCCAAATGGTTCTGCTATCCTTTCTGAAACTACACATACACACTGTCCTCCAGAGGTGCTGCCCTATTTTCTCTCTTCAGCTCTCAGATGGATGGAATTTGGGGAGACTGAGAGTGCATTTTCTATTGGCACAGTAATAAATGTCAGGCTACGAATTCTTCCATTCTATTTTAGAAAACCTAATTTTCACCACAATGGTGGAAAAACTTGTGCAATTCCTCTTGTATGACTGAGATGTACTCTGTAACATAGAAATGTTGATGCTTCCTACTGCTTTTAAGATCTGTGCCTCATTTTGACTGTGGGTTTCAGTCTTGTGAACAAATGTTTTGGTTTTGTTTTTTTTTAATAAAAAAACCCAACTCACTCAATCCCCCAGATTTCTTTAGTTGTATTATACCACCTGGAATGGAAAAAAAAGGAAATGTTGACTGAAAACTGCTTTCCACTACAGGTGAATTATCAGATCAGTGTTTCTTGAGACAAATGTTGGGAAAAGCTTCATAAAGATTTTTTCAATTTGTAGCTCATTGGCAAGTTGAATCAATAATGGTGTGAAGGCTTTCAGCTGGGCCCATTGCAAAGATCATGGCAGCTGAAGGTGTCCCTGGAGAGTGTGGGGCTGCATGGCAATGTTGAAGAGGCTGGCTGTGCCCTAAAGCACACTTTGGTATGGTTAAAACAGTGCATGTGTTGAACACAGATATGAAAAGGCCATTTTTTGATGTTTTTCCCCCTCCATGTGCACACATTTTCAGAAGAAACCTCCAGTGCTCTTTGGACAGAGAGTGCTCTGTGCTGCTGGCAGTGCCATCAGGAGCACTGATCAGCCTCACACTTACCAATCCAGCCAGTTGATCAACGTGCTTTATCAGCTGCTTTCAGCTCTGGGGCTCTCTCAAGGGCAGGGACTCCTTTGTCTTTCAGGAGTTCAGCCTGTCACCCCAGCAGATCCTCTCTGTGTGCAGCAGAAGGCAGTAGGGGATCTGTACTGTTTTCACATCTCAAAGCAGTATTTTGCTTGCTTTCTCCTGGTTTCCCTTTAAACAGCATCATCCAGCAGAAAGTGGAAAACCTGCTGCTGAGAGTGAAGTCAAAGGCATGTGATGAGTGCAAGAGCAGTTGGAAGCATCCCTCACTGGGAGTTTCTCTTTGTTAACACCCAGTGCAGTTATGTGTAAAGATGAGGGGGAGCTCTAATTATGCATTTTCTGAACATAACATCTCATGAGATCATTGACAGCTAATCAGAAATTTTAACTTGTTCAGCATTCAAAGGCACCGTAACCAAATGTAAACTTCAAATTTACACCTTTATATCAAACCTTATGTAGATTCTGTTTTTAGTGGCCTTTAATGAAAAACACACCAGCACTTCAGAGGATTTGAAATGCTGACTAGTTCCCTCTTGCTCTAATTCCTTTAGGGTAAGCACAAGAGCTTTTAGAGAAGGTTCAACAATTTAATTCACTAATTAGACCTATATACATAAATATGTTCCTAGTATTTGATTTGCCTTTGTTCAAAGTAGTAAAGTTCTTATATGCAGGGTAGGGAAATACAATTACTTCCACATGTTTTGTTTGGGACTAAATATTAGCTAATAAATTTCCCAGTACCATTGCTTACTTTTACAATGTGCTTGGTGAAATTTAATGTCCAGGAGCAGAGATGATGACAGGCTGACATTTCTGAATACAGCCCTTCCAAATAGTTTGATACCAAGTCAAATAATGAAATTAGGGTACTTTGGAGGATTATGAAGATTTTAATTTCCTTCTCCTTTGATGTTACTTAGAAAGGGGCTAATGATTCCAGCACATCAAACTGTTTTGGAATAATGTTTCTGAAGGCTTTTAGAGTCTTGATTCGAGTGAAATTTGGTTCTGTTTTGCAAAAGCTGTAAGATTATTCAAACACATAAAACTTTTTTACTAAAAAGCTTTCTTTGTTAAATAGTTATTTTTATCAAGACTTTTATTGCATTAAAATGCATTAGTCACATGTCTTGTTCAGTACTCAACACTGAAATATTACCTGCTCAGGGCTGAGGTGATAAAAAGGTGCAATGCACATATTCAGTAGTAAATTAGTTGCTGTCATGGTACCAGTTTTCAGGCAGAGTTCAGTCAAGGAAAGTTCTGCTTGAGGAAAAAAATCTACCTGTCTATCCTTTCTTCTTCTTGCTTCTTTATTAAGCCTCTGAATAAGGAGAGCCAGCTGGACAATTTCCCTGTCTATTTCTGCACCTAGGTGTTAATTTAAAATAATTGTATTGAGTTTAAGTTGTCATAATTAGTGTCTGAATTCACAAGAGCCTCCTGGAAACTCAGCTTCCCTGTTCCCTCTGTGATGCTTCAGTGTCTCACCCCATAAGAAACCCTGTGCACAGTTGGAGGCCCTTTCTGCAGTGAAAGCACTGGACATAATTTAGTTTTCTGGTAGTATTAAAGTAATGAGTAAGAGATGAGCATAAATGTTGAAGAAAAAGTGCTCTGAGTTCCCCAGCTGAGAAATAAATGGTACTGATGGATGTGCTTTATATTTGCAAGGGTTTTATTGTGTTGAAGGATGCAGTTTCTAAGATGTTTTTGTTTTAGCTTGACTGTCTTGTTAACTGAGAGATTTCACCATGAAGCCATTTTTCACCCGTGACCTGGCAAACACTGATGTTTTTAATAAAATGAGTCATTTCAGATTCTTTAGGTGAACTTTCCTACGGCCCTCTATGAGGCCACTGCAGTATTTTCCTGCAGAGAAGACAGCTCATGTCTACAGCCCCAGATGGGCTGATGGGTCAGTGCAGAATAATAAAGATGTAATTGCATTCATCTATGCATTCAACGTAATAATTAAAAACCCTCAAGTTTTGGATTTTTAAAAATTAATAACATCTGGAAATATTTTGCTTAGATGTTTAGAGATACTTCTACAAATACACTCCTTGTTGCAGTAATATAGAAGCTCCTTGTGATGGAGTATTTCTAGCATTGATAGGAAGAAGAAAAAGAGATAAATGTCTGAGAACACAGCTATAAAACTGTATTGAGACATGCCAGAAACAGATACATAATATATTATATCCTTATATAATATAAGTATATTGCAACAATTCATGTTCTACTTGTTAAATTTATATAAAGAATTTCCAAAGAAAATTGCAAACTTTAAGCAAACTGTAAGTTCAGAAGGTAAGAAATAAACCTTATTATTAATTATTGCATTAAGGATTTGTATGCTTAATCATACTTCTAGAACTATCAGGATACAGTCCTAATTCTATATTTTTCAGGGTAAGAAGTGATTTATTTATCTAAAAATATATTAAATTAAAAATTGATCAGATTTGCCAAATAATTCCCTTTATGTTTATTATTTTGTAATAGGCATAATATTCACCAGTTAATCTGTGTTGTGTTTGAAGTACTAATGGTACTACTGAGAGTGAACTATGAACTGGATCATTTTTTTATATTATGCTGAAAAATTCTGAGTGTTGCCATCAAGAATCAGTTTGATCTCTGTCTCATTAACAGACCTTACTTAAGATGTCATTCATTCAGAGTTCATGGAAGGAATATTTAAATATCCTCTGTGTAGTAGTAGTTGAAATGGTAAAAACCACAAGTGAGCTGAGTGGGAAGCTCAGTCAGAATTCCCAGTGTAGCTGGGAGATGGAGCTTGCACTGAATGTGTGCCTGAAGCTCTGGCTTTGCTCATCTTTGAGAGAGAGCAACAACAGCCAGAGGAGAACGAGAGAAGTCCTCAGCAGTAATGAAAGGATTATCTCCCCAGGAGAAATGGGGAACCTTTCCTGTGTTAACAGACGATTTTACTGCAAAGAAATGCTTGGGTTGAACAGCTTCTTATGCTGAAGGACCCAACTAATTCTAACAGTGGCTTGAACTTTACTTAAAAATCAAGAGGTCACCTCCTGCGGCCGTGGCTAAGGGAGATTTGGTTATAGAGCTGCAGTCTGAGTCTGTCAGATCTCTGAGTGTGTCTTAACTATGTTGCCTGGTCTACAGCCAGCTACAGTTTTTCTGCTCAGCCTCTGCCAGGCTATGTCCTAATTTCAAAACAGTATCTTCACTACGTTTCAGTCCCCAAGGGCAGTAGCTACACCAGATTTAATTAAAACTGGGAATGCTAATCAGCAGGTCCTCCTGTAACTGAGAGATTTCTCACTGTCCCAAAGTTAAGTGGCTTTTGCCTCCTACCACTGTGGGAAGCACTGAAAAAATGCTCCTGGGTGACGGATCCCACAGTCTGCAGTGCCAACAGCCCTTACCTGAAACTCAGGAACAGCAGCAGGTTCATTCAGGGATAGTTTGCCTTTGCATACATCAGTGGAGAGGTTGCATAATTGAATTCTGTAACAAATCCCCTTTCTACATTTGCAAATCATAAAACAACAAGACTTTTACTAATGAATATGTGTAAGGAAATAAAAAGAACCTTGAGTAACTTAAGCCCTTCTCTGCAACGAACTAGATGACAACTCTACGTTATTGCAGATTTCTGTTCCAGGCTCAGAGACCTTGCTTAGCCAGACCACCCTAACCTGGGCAGGCACCTCTCTGGCCCCTATGATTTGTGCAACTGGATTCTCTCCCCAGGGTGTGCAGTATAGCAGCACAGGTGGAAGCAGAAGCACACTTGGAAGTAGGAAATGTCCTGAAGTTCAGCAGTTGCCACTAATCATTGAAGTCAACAAGGTGAGCAATTATTTCTTTTGCTGCTTTAAAGAAAGAGGGGGGAGTGAGGAAGGGGCAATCAAATGGAAAGCAATCAATGTAATCAAGTAAGCAATAAATATACATGCTTAAATTTTCACTGCTGTAGTGTTGTGTAAGAGTACAGAAATTTCATGGGTTTTACTTTACTTACACAGGAAGTTTTGTGTTTGTATTTAATTTCTGGGAACCCAAGGGCAAAGCAAACCAATTAACATGTTGAAGACTTAAAAATAAACTTCAGAAGCTTCAAGTAAAATACCTTTAGCTGATTAGTGTTACAATGCATCTTTAATGAGAAATAAATGAGGATTGCATTGTTTCTCAGGATAAGGCAAGTTGTTAGATATCTGCATTGATAATAGAGGGCTTAGAAATAATCTGTGAGCTGCTTTTCTAGAAAAAAATAGGAAACTTCTCCATGGCCTAGTGTACAGATAAGAAAAACAGTGAAAGAAATACATTTGTAGAAGTTCTTTCTGTAAAAAGCTTATTGCGAGGTGAATTTTAACACAGTCCTGTCAATCTTTGGATTGTTTAGACTCACCCATTGATATATATCCATGTTTCTCTATTTTTGTCCAACTGTTAGTTTTTCTTAAACTCTGATTTTATTGCAACTAATTTATATAAAAAGCGCAGGCTGTAAAATGTAGAATTAATTTTGAATGACCCACATATAAAATACTACCTCCTTCTGTACCTACAGCAACAAAATTCTATGGAAAACAAGGCTCAGAAATAGACTTTACAAACTATTTCTTTACAGTAATCCTGTCATGGCTGTGTACCAAATAAAGGGAATAAGAAAAGTCCTTTGATTGGGAAGATTGGCAGTATCTATGTTTTTAAATCAAATGATTTTTAAATATGCATGAATTTATTGTCTTGGTTAAGTTGCTGCACAGTAAAAAGGAATGCTGTTCTCTGAACAATAATTGGTCTGTCTCAGCTCTCAAACTGGGTCACAGTGAACAGACAGAATGCTCTGGTATTTTTCTCTTTTACCTTGCTTCCTTGGAAAAGTGATTGAAACTGAAATCATTACTGTGCTGAGGCAGTGTACTGATAATACCCAGTGTTTTTCATGAATGATAGATCCTCTTCTTTCGTCCTGGTTTTAATGGTATTGTATTGTAGAACACCTTAAAGAACAATGTAGAAATCTGCAGTCTCAACAAAATATGCTGAAATGCACTGCATGAGTACAGCAACCTCAGTTATTGCTGGAGTTTATTTTTGGTAATAAACACTTCACCTTCTGTATGGGACTGTGGTAAAATTAAATAAATTTGAATTATTAATATTACACAATTTTACAGTCATCATATTCCTAAATATCCCAAATAACATTCTAAATATCCTCAGAAAGACTGAAGGTGGGGTGGAAGTGACAATACTGTTCTACAAAGCTCATGTGCTACATCACTTCTCTCCAGTTATATCTCCAATTGCTCCAACAATTAAATAGGTTGGGAAGAGCTTTGTAGAAGGTTGTAGCTGTTACCTTGTGAGCCAGAGCAGGAATGCTGTGAATCAGCCAGGCCTTTTTACTGGAGTATGTGCACACTGATAAAGGCACCTCTGAAGGATCCTCTGCCTGGTGTGAATACTGTGACCATCAGGGCAGTTGGTGGGGACACGTAAATGTATAATATTAACAATATTATACACAGTTGGCATTTATGTTTTTGCTAACAGTGAAAATGTATTGCTGTTGAATGGCTGTGAGTATCCAGCACAGGCAGAGGAGTAAACAGTCTGCAAGTGTTCCCTAGTCCTCAAGAGTCAGGAGAGGTTGGTGCCAGCTTCAGCCAGGGAGGGGGGCCAGTAACTCTTGATGGGTTGTTTCCCACTTCTGTCTCATTTCTCACCCGTGTGTTCATCTTCTGAGTTCATGAGGTGACAGCCCAGGCCCTGACCTCTTGCCTTCTGCCCCAAGCCAACTGCAGTGTTACTTTAGGAATCCTTGGAAGTGAATCCCACAGTTTAGCACAGTAGGGGCCTCTTCAGTCCCTCTGCTTCTGCATCAGCTGCAGGACAGGATGAATCCCCTGCTGCAGTTACCTATCTCCAGCTACAGTCTCTGGCTGGCCAGAGTGGGAAAGCAGCTTTTACACAGCTGAAGCAAAGGAAGGTGGCCCTACCTTCTCCTCATTGGCTAGAGCAAGACAGAGCAAGACTTAGAATTAATAAAAGGGTGAGACTAAGTTCAGCTCAGGCTTTGTAAGAAAATGACAGGTTAATTGTCTTTGTGCTGTGTTCTTTTAGCAGCCTTGGCTTCAGTACTTGCAGGGTACTGCAGGAACCACCTTCTGCTGCAGTAATTTTATCTTTGTCTCACATGTATCCAAATACAGGCACTGGTGTCCTGCTGGAGTGCTGGTGACACGATGCAGGAAATCCCTGGACAGGCAGGTTGTGTAGGCCTGTGGATCTTGGTTTGTTAGAGCACTATGAGCTCTGTCTGTATTGCAGTGTCTTTTTTATATGGAAGAAGGTGAAAGATTTGAATACAGATAATGCCATTACCAGTTAATTTAAAAGGCCAAATTGTGGTTTTTAACAATGCTAGACCTTTCTAAGCAATGTTTGAGAAAGATAAGAATATATTAGAAGATGAATGTTTCAATTTCTGGCTGCCCAAAAGTGACATAACAACATTATAAATTTAAAGAGGATGAGGCTTTAATGGGTGTCCTAGAGGGAAAAAAAAGGTGTTTATTAGTAGAAATGTACTAAACTATCTGCATTTGACAAAGTGCTAATGGAGAAAATTACTTCTAGAGAAACAAATGAAAATGTCAATTAAAAAAAAGTAATGGCTCTCTGAATTGTGGGTTGTGGTTTTGCTTTTGGAGTTTTATAGGGTTGTTTTCTTTCCTGAAGAGAAGTGCTGCTTATGTTTTCTGTATTGCTTGAAAAACTTTTGATTTGTCTGTGTTGCTGTAGTTCTGTGAGTGTTGGGGGGTTTTCTGGGGACACCCCTTCTGGTTCTGCTGCTGCACAGTTGGCAGCATTTAGACTGGAAGCTAGTTTAATATGCTGGTCTAATGCTTTTTCTCTAGTGTATGTTTTGGTTTTGCACTTTATTTAGGGAGCATTTTCCAATGAAATGTCCACAAGAACAGTGCCTGCAGCCTAAACCACCTGTCTTTGCACTTCCATACGTGCCAGGGATGGGATGTCTGCTGTCAGCAGAGACATTCCTGGTAACTAGATATTAGTGAAGTGGAAATTCCCTCTTTACAATCTTCTGGTGCAAATCAGCTTTTCTCCCAGGTGACTGGGAATCCTGAGGTGCCAGGTAATGTCAGGCTTTGCTTGGCAGGCACACTGGGAACTGCTGGGTGTGTGAAGGTTGCCCTTGCTCTAAAGGGGATTGCTGTGTTCAGCTGGAATCTGCACAGAGAGGCTCAGGGAGGGCATGGAGAGAAGCAGCTTTTGCCCACTATTAAGCAGTGATGATGAGTGTGAGCCTGCAGGGACACACACACATGTGCCATGACACACAGGGGGAGCTGAGCCCGTCTCAGCAGTGAAATGTTTAGGTTTTACTGCTGCTGTTTGATTTGCTTACGTTACCTGTGTCTTCAATTATTTGTCTCATAGAATAAAACCAGCTATCTGAGGACAACGTCTGGAAAAACCAGACACAAGGAACCAAGGTGCTGAGCTGAGGTAGGAAAGGAATCATTGAGCAGTGACCATGGCACAGCCTGGGTGCAAACAGGGGTGGCAGGGGAGACTTTACTTCTGCCAGTGTAAAATGTGATTAAGTTTTAACGAGACATCAAGTGTTTTGTTTCAGTCTCTAATCTTCAGGAGTTGAATACTGTAGCCCTATAAAAATATTACCTCTATTAAAACCTTCAAGATGAGATGCTCGACCCAAATGCACTATAGGCAAGCAGTAGGCAGAGTGTACTCATGCCTTAATAACTTTTTGGAAAGGGTCAGAAATAGTGTGTTCTTGAATTTGTTGCTTACACTGATGCTGGCTAACCAGGATTTCTCTCAAAGACTTTGTTTTCAGTCATTTGCCTCACGTTCATAGGTCTTCTCCTCAGACTGTACTTAATCATGTAGTAGTTGGTTGCCTTCACAGGTGGCTCTAGTGTTCTAATGTGAATTTTCCTCATTTAATAAGAGTCATCGAGGTTTATCTCATCCTTTTAGCAGCCTAAGAGAAACCAAAATGAACTGTGGTCACTTGTTTTTTAATCTCTGCCCAGCCCCTTGAGCCCACAGCAACACAAGGACTCCCTTGCTCTCCTGTTTCATCAGCACTCTGAACTGTTAGTGACATCTTGCTTTAAAGGCAGTCATGTGCTGACACTGACAGAGAGTCACAATTACAAACCCTGCTGGAGGTATGAAAATAATGTCCTCAACATCAAAAGATGTTGTTTTAAATTATAATTAGAGTCTCCATGGGTGAACAGTTTCATAATTTAACATATTTTATTTTTCTTGACATAAACAAAATGTGGCACAGTGACAGCAAGGACCTCTGCCATTTCAAATTAGTTAAAGCATCAGTATTAATTCTAAATTAGCTAATTACACTGAGAAAAGTGAGGAAACACAATTTGTCATTTATGCTGGTAAAAAACCAAATTCCCAGCTTAGTTTTGTAACTTTCTACTACATACAGGAATGTCCAGCCACAAACTATGGTTAAATATCCTTCCCATGATTGTATTATATGGCTATAAAATGTTCTCTCATTTTTCTCATTCTGCTGAAAACAAGACTGAAAACATTCAGCTAAGCTGGAGAATAAAGACAAAATCACTTTCTTTTTCCCTGAATCCCACATTACCTCTGCTCAAGCTGCTGCCATGGGGCTGCAGTTCCCAGGTGACCCTGTCCAGCTGCAGGTACAGCCACCTCACTGCTGCAAGGCCAAGCTACAGAGGTGATTTTACAGTCTCAGCAGTTCCACAAATCAGGCTTGAAGGAGACTCCTTGATAAACTGTTGTGACTAAAATGTAATTAAACTGACTCTTCAGCACAGCATTTCATACCTCTCACCATATTTAAATACCTATAATACCCTCTAGGGAACACTGTTGTATGTGAGTACATACATAAAACATGACAGAATGCATTAATGATGCTCACTGTGTTCCTCCCTCTTCAGGTGCCAAAGCTGCACCAGCTCCAATTCCAGATAACCCATGGCATGGATTGTAATGTGTTCAACTAAATACTGAAAACCCCAACAGGTAGGAGTTAATTACATGAAGATTTTATTTGCAACAAATTAGATACACTTGCTAAAAAAAAACAGGTGGATTGCAGCATGTAAACTATTTTATAAATTTGTTTTTAAAGACATTGCAGTGAAAACATACTTTTTAGGTTTTTTTATATTCTGTAGTATTCTGTACTGCCTTATAGTAAGGCACTTTACATTGAGTTTGGAAATCAAAGCTCTCTGCTTGTCTAGGAATCAACAAAGTGAATTCTGATTACAGTATTCTGTACAGAATTATTCTCCCCATGCAATTATTCCATCTTCCATAGCTAGAGCAAGGATATATGCTAATTGAATGGTAGTGAAATTTCAAAATAGAAATAGTTGTTTCACCTTTAGTTTCTGTCAGTGACATTTATATCAGCCTCATTTACAGACTTTTCATTATATAAAACTATATAATGGAAACTATAAAACTATATAGCATTATATAAAACTTTATAACAGATATAACAGGAACCCAAGCTGTGACTGCAAACCGTAATGTGTCTGCTCTCTTATTGCACCTGGCTCTGAAAAGCTAAGAAAATAAAGATGGGAAATGGGAGAAAATATGACACCAAGGTAACAGGATACAATTCAAAAGTTGCTAAAAGTCAGCAGAAGTCTGCTGATTTCAAATTTTTTCAGATTTGTTTCTGTAAAAATGTGCTCCATTCATAACAGAGATAACAGAAGTTACTAAATTTATTGATTTTAAAATACCCTCTCAAGTTAAAGGGTTATACGACACCAGTTTCTCTGTAATAAGGAAGTATTATTAGGAGCAGAGCAAAAATTCTCAGGACTGTATTCAATGACACATTACCATCTTAGCTCTGCTCTTCTCCCATATTCCTCATAAGCCTCATTTTCAAAAAGAAAAACGTGTCCAACAACTGCCTTGTTATTTAGGACAACAATAAACTGAGAGCTGTTCTGGGACACTGCAGTCAGAAATCTGTAGCTCTGCTTGGAGAAACTTTATGAAACTGTTTGTATTTAACTAAGATGGAAAAACATCTTTTGACCCAGCCTACTTTTGCTCAGCAAGCAGATGCAGCAGCTCCTTCTCTATGCCATGGCTGCCCAGGTCAGTTAAGCTGTAGTATCTGTGCACCACCCTCTCCTCTGTCACAACCACCACGCGCAGGCCGTGTGTGTCCTGTCCCAGCTGGCATCCTATAGCTGATGACACCACCATCTCCAGGCCTTTGTAGGACCCTCCAGCATTCCTATGGTAATGCCCAGAAAATACAGCTCGAATGCCTGTTTAGCAAAAAAAAAAACAACAAAAAAGACAGAGTATGTATATAGTTAGCACCTTTAAGTTGTCACATTTACCTTCATTCTTTAATGGCTCATTGAACATAAAAGTCAAAACTAAACCATTTACCCAAACTTGCATTTTAAACAAATAATTAGTAAACAGTAGTAAATAATTCCAATAGTAATAAGTAATTAATCAAACTTTATTGTGCTCCACCAGTTGTATTTAGGGGTACTGGACCCTGAGTTCCTTATGCCCACTGCAAGGTGTGCTTGTTGTCTCCCCACTCCTTTGCCTAGAAAGAAGGGACACTCCAGAAGCAGCTGATTAAAATGAGATACCTGCCTAGAGAAATGATGGCACTGAAACACAGGCTGAAAGGTGAGGAGGGCAGAGCTGTATTTGTCAAATAGTGTGAAGAAAATTAAGGGAGCTTAAACCTGTATACCCAAGGCCAGTGACCTTAAAAAAATAAAAGGGGCAAGATAAACAAAAAGCATACATGAGAAGGTAATCTGTAGTCATTTCTGAAGACATTAAGAGTATCATAGATGGAACAGAGGCATGTACATCAAAGAAATCTAAGAAAGCAGAAGTGGTTGAGAGTTTTAAGAAGAGGGGAAGAGAGAGGAGCAGCCAGGAAAGGAAAGGCTGACACCTGCAAGAGTCAGGCTTGGAATTACATGGATCAACATTTATCAGGTATGGGGACAAACAGGGCAGGTTGACTCTGATTCCCTCTCTATTTTAATGACTTAAGGCTGTGTTTATTTTTTAATACCTTGGATTTACTGAGGAAAAAAATATTGAGTTTTTACAGAAATTTTGAAACAATTTGAAATTAAATTGTCATTATCACCTCCAAACCAGTAATTTCTGTTTTTTGTTTCTGCTGTCTTGCAAACATAAACAAGCAAAAGTGTAGAAGCTGTACTCATTACTCTGAATGGCCTTTTTGATTGTCTTTACAAGTCAGATTCATGCTGCCAACTAGATTATCTTCCTCCCCCAATATTTGATAAATTTTAACAAAATGTTTTATTACTACAAAATGAAGAAATCTCTTTGAGTCTGAGGAAAAAAAAAGTCATCTTGTTGCTAAGTACTTCTCTTTCCTGTCAAAGTTTGCAAACCCCTCACAAGAGAGTTGAGAATGCAGCTTCCTCCCCAAGAGAGAATGTTCTGTCCTAGACAAAGCTTTTCATTCACAGCTTATTCCACCCTCCTTGGCCATTCAGCCTTCCCATGCTCTTCCTGTAGGTACAGCTGAGCACCACACTGAACAGCATGCAGAGTTTGGGAAAAAAATACTCATCGGTTTTCTTGCTAATTTAAGGTAGTGCAAGTTTTATTTTGAATGGAAATGTGGAGCTAGTATAAATAGCTAATTTTACAATCAAGATTTGGGATTATGTTTTGGCATGCTTAGTCTAAGGTCCTCGGACCTTTGGTCCAGACTCTTAAGGCTTCCTGAAGCTGCATCTAATGTTACTTTATACTGTTGTGAAACAAAAAATTACTGGACCAGATGGTTAAAAATACTGGAAATTTTGTTGGCAGGCCAGAGAGGGAAATTTGTGAGACACTACAACCTTAAATGACATTTAAAAAATAAAAAGCTAGCAACAACTGATTTTGCCTTCAGACAGCAGAAATCCTGGAAAATAGCAGAGGCAATTTAAAGCTGGTGAGCTGTAATGAGGAATAGAAAAAACCTTCCACATTTTCTCCTGCAGTAGATTTAGACCTCTTTCACAGACATAAAATGAAAAGCAGGTGAACCCATCTTAAGACAGCTGGCTAACATCAATGCTTTGCTTTTGTGGGAGTGAGTGATCTGAAGACTGATATAAAATATATAAACTTGGCTCAAAGTATAGTTAAAAATTAAGCAGCTTGGAAAGCAAAATATAAATTATTCTGCTGGGTGTCTGGTAAGAGCTACATGGGCTTTCCTATTTCAAATCCAAGCCCTTCTCAAACAGCAAATGAGTGGAAGTAGCAAACAGAAGGAAGGCACCTTGTCCCTGAGTGGTACAAGGGCATTGTCAGCTCCAACTTGTCTGAGGCCCTGTTTCAGTGGATCAGGGCTGATTATCCTGCTGCTGGAACCACTGCTCTGGCTGCTGCACGAGGTACACTGGGAGTAAGACTGCAGGGGCAGCTTTGGGAGCTTGCTTTGACTGAGCTGCACAAAATCAGCAAAACTGATGAAGTGTTTTAATATCCTGGGAGAAACCCAGTTGGAGTCCCTCAAAAGGCACTGGTGGAATACAAAAGTCAGTGATGCTGCTACTGGACCAAGGTAACAAAGCCTTTTCAGTATTTTCCACTTTTTCTGTGGGTAAGCAGAACTACTTTAGTCTATGAAAAAATTAAGAACAAGTAAGAATGATAAACCCATAGTGAGGTGCAAACCCATGTGGCACACTTTAAGTAACAGAAATAAGTACTTTGGAAGGGAATTAAGTTCTCTCTTTTTACTGGAAGAATCTGTGTCCTAAAGTAGCATCTTCCCACCATCCAGAGAACTTAATGTTTCAATTCCAAAGAGGAAAAGAAGCCAAGACTTTGTGTCATCATATAGTAAACCAAACCCTGAGTATAATTAGAATGAGAATACTAAAGTCATAAAGGAGCTGTAGTTATGCTAAAGAAAAAAAGTTCCACTTGTCTGATAATTCAAGGAAAGATTTGAGAAACCCATCCTAGACAGATATCAGTAAAAAACTTTGCCTAGACTTCAGATACCCTTTAGTGCCAGTGTTAAGTCTTGTTCCTGCTGGGTTAGAGGATGTTACAGCCTGAACAAGGAAACCAGCAGGTCACTGCTGGGTATTGATGGGAAGCTCACTGATGGGGATTTCTGCAGGAGCAGTTCTCTGTTCACTCAGCTGTACTGCACCCACTCTGTGTCAGCACAAGGAGGAAAGCTCAACCAGTCACTGCAACAATACCAAGATGACAAGCAGGCAATTTACTTTGCTCTTGCTTTTGATCTTTAACATAAAAAGAATTTTAGAAATGTATGCACTCAAATTTAATTTATTAATTTCAGATGTTTTCCTGAAGTAATAATGTCAAGTTGCTAGCAACAGACACCCCCATCCCTCCCTCCCCCAAATCTGTGAGGAAAGAACAGAACGCTTTTATAGCCACTTTCATGTATCCCCAGGTCAGTTAAATGCATCCAGCTCTACACTAAAACATGTAGACCCTTCCCACTACAGCAGAAGAAAAAAAGGTAGAGCAGTGATTTGTTTTTTTATTGCTGGGTTCTCAAACAGCAGCTGGAAGAAGCATTGATATAAAAGCTGTATGAAATACTAAAAAACTCCTGTGTAAATAAACGTCCAAAGAACAGAACCATCATGAGCACTTATTGTTTCATTTTTTATGAAATACACAGTAATTTGAATTTAAATGTGACTGGAGGTTTCATACTATCCATTTACTAAAAAAAACTGGATTCATTACTGCAAGACACTATTCATACCTAATGGATTATTCATTAAAGAAAAAATGGATTAAAATCAGAATAAAGTAAAAAACTGTGCAGACAGTTACGCTAAAAAAATCAAAACAATCCACACATGCTGTATCTGTGATCATCATCATCATCTGATGTCAGACTGCATAACAACATGACAGATCACAGAGTATCTACTAATGAAAAAAGGTCTGAACTGACAAAATCAGTTTTTGATCAGGACAGGACTGGAAGCCAGAGATACAGGGCAGGCTCCACCCAGTGCTGGGTACCAGGCCTTGTTCTGTCTGTGCTAAAACTGTGTTTAGGTCATGCAAACCCCTAAACCAACTGAGCTTCATGCCTGCTACCAAACATGAGTTTTATGAATCAGTCAATATGGGAAAAAAGTCACTGTCTTTGTAAAAAATGGTTTAGATATAGGAATGGCTTCTGATTTTAGTAAACCAAAGCTGTTCTCCTGCCATGCGATTTACCATGCATCATTTTCTGATCAGGCACAAAATGTCCTTTTTAGTTCTGATCTGAAAAAGCTGAATCTGAAAGACAAAAAGATTCTCTTTTTCCAAAGACCTGATGATAACTCTTTCTTCCCTTCAGAGTAATGCATCCCTACTAAAGAATGAAATACCTAATTTGGTACAAGTTCTTTGAGCCCAGAGCAGCCTACTTAGCAAAAATAATTCATGATATAACAACAAACCCAAACAAATCATGTGATGAGATGTTTAATACTTAAATATATTGATAAACCTTCAACTTTTCATCAGTTCAACCATGAAACAAGTATATAAACACTGGTTTTATGCTAATTCACAGACTGCATTATGGCTCTAAGGCCACACAGTGGCTGTGGCAAGGCAAGAGGGGAGTGCTGGGGAGGGGAAATGCCAGCTTGTGCAGTTCAGCATGTTGCCTTTGATGCTGCATGTTTCATAGGCTGAACCTTTACAGTGCAACTCAATTTTAATAACATTTCGAACTAAGTCCATATTTTAATTTGGATACCTTTTTCCAAGTAAAAAACACATTATAAACACTTGACTCATGGTTTCTACTGCAGACATTTTTCAAAAGCAAATTCAAAAGCGCCTCTGAAGACTTTCCTCCCCTCTCTTTTGATTCCTGTGTCTGCTTTCTAAAGCCAGCTCACCAAACAAGTAGTAGAGCTTCACCAAGCTCTTGTTGATTTGCATCTGCCTCAATTTAACAGCTTGGGGAAGTAACTGTAACTGTGGCCATCATACAGCACTTCTGAGCTCCCAAGCAACCCAAAGCACAGGAATGTTCTGAAGGAAACCAAGTCCTAACTGAAATATTCATCACCTTTTTCAACCCTGGAGACACTGAAGAAAACAAGAAGAAAACTTTAGCTATCCCAGTGTTGTTAGCACACTGTTGATTTTATTTCTGACAAGAACCAGGTGAGAAAATACTTCATTGTACAAAAGGAAACTACAACTGAGTATTGTGCAGGAGGCAGTTTGTCCGTTAGTGGGAGAAGCTGAGGTTATTTTACAGAATTTTGAAAATGCAGCATACCCTTCTACAAATCGTCATTTATCACTCAGAAAAACCTCCTTCTGACCAGGGAAAAGGGTCAGCATGATTTTGATGCAACTGCATGGTAAGAGAACAAAGGCATTTAGCTGTCTCTCATGGACAATTCCCCTGAGAGTGATAACATCCCTGTCTTAGATTACTGTGTAGCTGCAGTCCCATAATTCCCAGACTCCAAGTTCCTTTACTTGAGACTCTACTGCTGTCTTCTGTAGCTCAGAAAAACGTAAGGACATGAAAGACTGGGCATGTTTTCAACTCCATCTGGGCAGGAAAGAAAGGGGACTCTGGCCTGCCTTCTCTGTGTGGCCCAACAAACAGCCACATCTTTTCTATTCAGTGTTTTGACCAGCCATTCTATTTCAAGGATAGCTAAAACGTGTTAATGTCTCCATTTTAAACAAGAAATGCTAGCCAAATCATCTCTTTGCTTTATTCAACAAACACGTGTATTCTGTAACCACGTCACAGTAAGATTTCGTGAAACAGGTTAACACCTTTTCTTCTTGAAAAATTCACTGTTTTCTAGTTTATTTGAAGAAATACAGACTGAGCCCCAGTCTCTGGGAAACTGAGTTGCAATGACACAGGATGGAAAACAATGCACCCAAGTTTACCTCAAAATATAAAAAAACCCAAAGAAACATACACCTGGGAAACGACTTTTCTCACATAATCAGGTAATATTTGGTCATAATTCAGACTTGAACTAGTTTCAGTTTCAGGAGTGCCTGACTCCAATTTCTGTAATTACACTCACTTCTATGGCTTGATTCCAAAACCCCCTGAATGCAGAAGAAGCTGTTTTTCGACTCTAGTTCCAAATGTACAAACCCCATTTTTGAGGCAGGTTTGCTGTGTCCAAAATGTAACTGACCTCACCTTAGCTGGAAATCAAACTGCTCAACCCAGCACTATGGACAGAGTAAAAATATAGGAAAAAAATTACCAACATAAAAATAAACCAAAGAAAAGCAAGCAGATTTTCCAAATTAGGAGAATGCCTGAAATAATCAGCATAGGCAATCAGTAGCATGCTTTATTTAGACTGAGCCTTCAATTAAATAAATGCTTTTCTCAGCAAAAGCAAATGAGACTGTAAAAGAAGGAGAAGGCTAAATTAGTGCAATATGAATGACATAATAAATATGTAATGGGTACAGTACAGACCTTGCCTCTCTTCCCATGTTCTCTGTAGAGAATTTTGGAAAAAAAAGTGGTTCTGACTGAGCAATGAGAATATATCACATCGTTTAGATTATCACCTTTTAAGAGCTGATTAATGAACTATTTTTTACAGTAACTGCAGACATGAATCAATGTTCACTGCATTTCATGTACAGGTTGATGGCTCTCCATGCAAGGGAAGTTCAAAGCAAACAAAAGGAGGCATTTCTTCACAGAGCTGTGAAACACAAAATTCCTTTCTGCAGACCAGGCAGTTTTCACAAATCAACTGAACAAATCTAGAGAGGAATCACTAAACCGCATTATGCTGATAACATTAATATGACACAGTTAGTCCTTGAAAGAAAAAATCTTGGAGGCGGGAAGAGGCCTGGAAAGGAATACCATTATGAATTTTTCTATCCTATGCCCTTCACAAGAATTTGTGGAGTAGGAGCAGCAGGAGACTGGGCTATTGAGACCCTCATTCTGGTCCCATTATTCTGCTTTTCAGTTAGCTGTTCAAGTTAATTGATAAAATTAGATTTAAATAGAGTTATGTTTATCCAAAAATCCCCGAGTCACCACACAAATCTCTTTCTCAGTCAAGGACTGAAGAAAGGACAGACTAGAAAAAGTTGATCCATTTGTCCCCCAAAGTGCAGGAGCTAGAGAGAAGCACCAGTAGAGCCAAAGTGGAAGCAAACAGGTGGAGAAGCAGTTCTGTAAAGACATTAAATTGTATTGGAGGATCTGAATGTTCCCAACACTCTTGTACCCTGTCACAGTTTTCAAAGACAGGAGAACCAAATAAGCATCCAGGCACAGGGAGATGCAACTCTGAGATGTGTGTGTACACCCCACACAGGTAAGAGTACAGAGATACTTTGTAAAAGGCAGTGTTTCTGGCAAATACAGCAATTTAAGCCATATGGGTAAATTGATCTTGAACATTTTCTCTGGAGTATCAGGCACAAACTGGCTTTTCTTTCTTCTTTTCACTTGCAGAGTACAACTGCTGTCTGAAGTGCTGAACAATGTGGCTGGTTCAAGAGTAATACCTGTTCTCACAACAATTTTGCACTCCAAAGTGATGTTCTTTCAGCTTCCCTACAAGAGCCACATTAACCATAGGCATTTTTTTGCTGCACCTTTTTTTCTCCCCCTGGGCACGTGGTGTACCTCATCTTTTCAAGACTCCAGTGCTACACAAGGAATGATAATATTTAGAAGTCTTTGAAAACAAAATCTCTTCAGTGGAATAGAATTGATTTTATCTCATTGCAATTTCAAAGTGCTTGCATTGTCTCATCTGCCAAGCAGGTGTTACAGCAGCAGACAAAGATGTGAAGGCATCAGTCACAGCACTGTTAACTGCTCAGTGCTCAGGCAGTTCTCAGACCCTCTTATCAAAAAAAACCCCAAAACAACCCAGTAATTTCCCAAGAGAGCACCAGTAGAAGGAAACAGCCCCACTGGTAAGTATTGGGGATCAATATCCTCCCTTTCATAAGCTCTTTGGTCAGCCCTCAGTAACAGACAGAATTATTTTGTGTAGCCCTTTGGAACCTCTCTGTTATCCTTCCTGCTCAGAAGAGCTGTATGATTAAAAGAGAACTAAGTAATTATAATTTACATAGCACAGCCCTATAAGCATCTCAATAAAAATATCACATGGATTCTTGTTTGCAAACATTATCCTGCAAATGTGCATGAAACCTCTGCCTTAAATTTGCTTTGTACCCTAAAGAATCAGGATTTTGGTGCAGCTGGTGGTCAGTGGGTCTGTATAAGTAGGAGATGAAATATTATTTTGAAAAGTATATTTATGTCAAAAGATTCCTTCTGTGGGACAATACTAAATAGAGCTATATAGAAAAGGATTTTAGTGTCACTTGTTTTTCCTATATAATCAGAGGAGAAACAACAGGCACAGCCAGAGGGTGATTCCAGATCACCTCATTAGAGCACAGGTCTAAATAAGCCTTTAGAGGTCCTGTCTCTAGAAGGTCACTCTGTCCTTCAAATTCATTTTTGTGAATGACTCTTGTGACCTTTCAGTGAAATTTACTTCCTGGTTTTGTTACTTTTTTCCATTTGAAAGTGATGCTTTCTCAGAGAGCTGACACAAACCCCAAAGAGTCCTGAATTGCTGTGTGCTCTAAGGATCAAGAAAAAGTTTTATCCCAGTGGATAAAACCGATTTCAAAAATCTATCCAAGAACAAATATTACTTAATGTCCTTACAGAATATATGTGTTTTGTACTTGCTGAATTTCTGAAAAAAAAAATTAAAAATCTTTGTCTGTGTGTACCTCCATGCAAGATTTACATTACCATACCTGGGGAACTGTTCTTACATAGAATATTATCAAATGTGGTCACTCCACCTGGGCCGTAAGTGCATAACTGCAGGCTTTGAAAGAGGGTGCTCTAAATCACTGAAGTTGAGAGTATTTAATTATCTCAAATACTGACACATAAGCACAAAGATTACTCATTCAATGTATGGGCTTTGCCAAAATCAAGGTCTCAATGGCAGGAAGATGAAAATATTACTCCCCTGTCAACTCTGATTACACAACAAAGAAAATAATGAAACATAGCATATGTTGTCTGGTAAATTTTAGAAACAACAGCTTTCAACACTCCATGCCTTAATTTTGTGCTCAAATTTATCTCAGCTGTGGATGTTCTGAGAGCTTCTTCTTCCTTTAACACTGCTCTCCTGTCACAACATTTCTAAGAGGAGAATGTAGATGCATCACACTCTTTTAATGAGTAAAGGTGTTAGAAGTTGCAGCACCTCCAGTCACAAATATAATGAAAAAATACACCATTTAATGAAGTTAGGTTGGTAATTTTTGCTCCTATGTGCATTTTAAGTACTTTTAACCACATCTGAAAAATTGCTTTGAAGACGCTTGAATCAAAAACTTTTTAATTAAAAGAAGCTGAAGACTGTAAGGAATTTCCTTCTGTATATTTCTATCTCTGGTCTAGTTATTTTCTTTAAGATGCATCATCTCTCAGCTACATAGACTACCTATATTCTTAATCTAACTCTGAAACAAGATCTTTTTTTCAACCCTGTTGGTGAAAAAACATCTATTAATTTAGGTTTTATTCAACAGAGCTCCTAAACAAGTTCAGATATTTTCTTAAATGCTTTAGTTGATTTGTGCCATTAAGAAACATTCATTACTACATTGTAATAACTAATAGAAGTAATGCTCAGTGTGTCCATGATGGTTCTAAGGACCAAAAGTCTTTAGAAAGATTGCCTATAGCTCACCAAAAATACCCCTACTTTTCAGGTCATAGAAAAAAATATTTAATATCCTAAGAAAATTTTACTGGAATGAGATATGTAAGAAAAAGTAGGTCTTCTATTACATAAACTGCCTAATTTGAAAACTTAATTTGCTGCTTATGTTTATCAAAGACACATGACTTGCAGACCAGATTTTTGGCTAGACCACTACTACTTCTTTATTTTCCCTACAATGCTATGAGGAAACCTATTTATATCAGCACTGTAAAATCCTTAAAAGCTGAATATGCATGTCATGCAGCAGCATTGAGTGACTCCAGCAGATCTTACAGATGAGAATGTCAGGTCAGCTCTTTCACAGTTCTTGCACATGGGTTTTTTCTGTACTTGATGTCTGCATGTAGAAGAGACAGAGCTTCGACAACTTAACTTGCAGAAGTTATACCTTCAGAAAGGTATCTCTACTTAAGTAAACTCTGTGCTCAACTGAGCTGGTTTTCACTGTGACCAAAATCACATTTTCAAGGACAACAGTTGTTATAATGCATTTAAAAAACCCATGGTCTAGCAGGATTTCTTACACATGCAGCTTACAAGTATGGTTTAACTTCGCACAGTAGTAAGGCATATTTACAAGTGCCAGATTTTCAATTATAAATATTTATCATAAGGACATGATTTTATCTTTAATTAGCCCAACTGTTAAGGACACTTCTAATGTGAGAAATGTAATTCAGTTTTTCATACCAGATGTAGCCTCTACAGCTAGTCTTTTATCTCTGCTTGTAATGAGCAGATACTTGCACCAAACCATTATGTAACATGGGAGTGATTAGAAGAGAATAACTAGAGACGATCTGGGCTTTGGAATTAAAGTAAGAATTTCTGAAGTTGCATACCTCAGTTTAAAGCAGCTGTGACCATATGACCATACTGTAAGTATCTATTTCCTACACAATCCATATGAATTTCTTTGTTCTCAGAAAGAGCTGATTTACAAGATTATCCTTCCTTTCCTGTACCACTCTAACCTGCTGAGTTATGGTTCCATGTTTGACACTTCTAGAAAAAGTAGTAACATGAGAACTGGGGTAATTCCAGAGTTACAAGTGAAATATGATGCCCATATAATTATGTCAAAGACGGACGGACGGACGGAAGGAAGGAAGGAAGGAAGGAAGAAGAAGGAAGGAAGGAAGGAAGGAGGAAGAAGAAGGAAGGAAGGAAGAGGGAAGGAAGGAAGGAAGGAAGGAAGGAAGGAAGGAAGGAAGGAAGGAAGGAAGGAAGGAAGACTGGTGACATGTTGGGGTAGAATAGTGGCAGCCTGGTGGTCTCCAAAAAAGGCAGACTGACTTTAGTTTTCCAGAATAAAGTTATACTGAATTTCTAAATTAAAGAAAAGCAAAGTATGTTGGGATTTCATTAGCAATATTCTGTGTTTTAATCCTCCAAGAATGTATGAAGTGAACTGGGGGAAAACCAATTTCATGTCTAATGATGTGCTAAACTCGATTATTCTTTGGCAAAGCAGAGGTTCAGAAAGCAAGTGGTGTCCTTGCATCTCTGTGTCTCTACCCCACCATGCCAACAGCCTCTCTGCAACCTGCTGAGACTTGTGGTCTCACAAAGGCTGCTCTTAAATGGAATAATAAAATGGAAACAGAACGCACCCGTTACTAAGGTAACTCTGAGCCAACTTTTGATTCAGCTCATTTTTCTCAGCAGTCTGAGTTACTGAGCTGCCTGTTCTCTGTATTCATTTCATTAGCAAAATGTTTGATTATTAGCTTGCAAATATTACCTATTGACTCAGTGTATAGTAACGAGCATGCAAAAGATCAGTGTTTAAACATACTCATTAAGGAACAAACGACTTATAAAAGATAGGAATAAGGGACACAAGGAGAAATGATGGAGGAGACAGAACGGTGGCACGGAAAGGAGTTTGGGAATTTCTTCCCTGGAGCTGTATTGCTCACTTCCCATTCTGTTCCTTTCCCCCATCATTTGAAGCCTTCCCAACTTCTGGCTAAGCCTCTGGACACCCTTCTAAGAAACATGACAATGTAACATCAATGTTACAATGATAATATTTCCTTTACCTCTTGACAAATTATCTTCCCACTATTGAGTGTTGTCAAATGTTAGTAAACCAACTGGCTGACAGAAAATCCTAGAATAGAACTGCTTTGGTTGCCACGTTCATGCCAGTTTCCTGGGATACACCCAGGAACTAGGATGTGCTGCAGTCCATGGTACACAGGCAGTCACAGCTGCCCAGCCTTCCTAGAGCAACACTTCCCACTATATTAACACTGACACAAAAATGAAAAAAAGATATGAGGTGTTCTCAGCATGTCTCCTTATGGGGAAAAAAACCCAATTGTAAATCTTGAATTTGCAAATATATCAGTGCCCTGGAGAGCCCTCAGACAGTTGTGAATTTTGGCCCCACTGATTGGAAACAGTAGGAGATTGAGAGTTTGGAAATTAGGCTGAGTTGGATGAGGCCAGGCTTAACAATTAGATGGTAAATTACGAACAAGATCATAAAAAATTTGCATTGTTCAGTAATCCAAATAATGTGCTCTCTTATAGATCAGAGAAAATGACATTCTGATGCAGCAATGGCAGAATGGCAGGAAATTTTGAGGGACTGGCACACTCCAGGAACACGAAGGCAATTACCAGAAAACAATGGGAACAGCATGGAGGAGTAACTGTGTACTGTGTCTGTCTCCATGGTGCTCAAGTGGCATCACACAAAGCTGAGGGATTTGGTACAATTACTCATTTAGCACATGCTCCACCTGCCCTTCATCCCAGACATGGCCCCTATTAGAAATGGATGTGCAAAGGATTTAGCAGAGCAAGACTTGTTTTAACACTGAATAAATCTGGGGTGCATTACACTCTTGGTTTAAAATTGGATCAGTGTGGGAGAAAGCAACCTCCAAGGTAATTGTGAATTCTGTTTCCATGTTTTATGCAAAACATAAATTCTGTATTTTTCTCCTATGTCAATACCTGATCTTCTCCTCTGTAGGCAGGAAAAATTCAGGTTGTCTTGTATCTGTCAGTATTTGCAAAATGGAACCCTTGCTATTCATGTTAAGGAACTTTTCATGTTTAGCTTTTTACTTTTCACTCAAAGTTTTCAATTTTGTTTGGTACTTTTTACAGGTGAGTAGATTCAGTTGATAATTTTGATCTACAGGAAACAATGAGGCCTGTAACATGTATTCAGAAATTCCTTGAAAACAGTACTATTTAAGTTAATGTATTTTTTCTGGCAGCAGAGCCATTAACAATTTGAAACAAAAATTCCAGAGTAGGAAAGTTTGACAAAATACCTGCTTTATGAAACTTTTCCATTATCTCCTGACGAACTGATTTACTCAAGTTGAAATAATCGTCGTCTTCATCAGGTTTGCTCAGAAACAGAGGGATGTGCTGAAATACAATTATATGCCTGCATTTCTGGTTTGCAGCAACAGCCAGCTGCTCATCAAGCCAGGTGTCCTGGGCTTGCCTTAACTCAGGGCACTTGGAAGAATCAAAGTATAGCTGAGAATTCAACACAAGAAAGAAAACACCTCCAACCCAAAAGCTGAAGTAGTCATCACCCCAGTTCTTGCAATAATCATCTATGGTTTCTCTTGTTGGAGTATTGCCAATATCATGATTCCCGCTGACGAATACCAGCGGTATGTCCTGGTCAGTGTTTTTCAGAACATCCTTTAAATCTTGCTCCTGGCTTTTTTTCCATTGGGTTCCTAAAGGAAAAAAAAAAAAAACAAAAAAACAAAAACATTTGAGGGTTTATGTTTTTTTTTTCTCACCTTCATTGTTGGTGGAACTATGCAGAGTAAGAAAATATTGTGTATTAGATGTGATCATGAAAGCATCTCCACTTTATCCCTGTACATGCAGCCAGCCCTGTCCCTGCCTTACCAAGGCCTCAGCTCTTTTCAGTGGCTGGCCTGAAGGCAGGCTCTGCACAGGACCCAGCAGAGAGCATAGCAGGAGGTGATGCCATGGTCACTGCTTTGCACCAGGAGCTCCAGCTCATTCTTTTCATCTACAGACTGATGATGTGGTGAAAAAATGCAGCAGCCTTGGATGGTGTAACAGCCCAAGGGTAAAAACCAGGTCAACTTCTGGCTTATATTTTATGGCTGTGCAACAAAATTAAGGATTTTTGGGTTTGAGGTTTGGTTTGTTCTTTTTTTGGTGTTTTTTTTTTTTTTTTTTTTTGTTTGTTTGGTTTTTTTTGTTTTTTTTCATTACAAGAACTATTTTAACAGTAAAATTTAATCAGTGTTTTGTGGTGACTTATTTATATGATGAGTCTCTTTTAATGATAAGCATGCCATTAAATATAAAAAGAAATGTAATAGTGTACTTTGATAGTTTTCCCTGCATCTCTATGCATAATATGCATATCCATACAGGTACTCTTCTGGATGTCAGGAATTTGTTCCTGCCTACAAAGGTGTATCTTATTGACAGATTGACTTACAATCACTGAAAAGATTTAGAAAGGAAGTTTTTAAAGGGTAAGTTTTTTCTTCTAATGATTACAGAGTTTTTCCTATATTTTCTAAAAACTAATCTTTAACTAGAGGCCATTGATATGATTATTATTATTAATGAATTAAATGAACATGTATAAATTGGTTTTGTCCTGCAATACATAACACACATCTAGCATGGGCCCATTTAAAAAAAAGTAACTCCATTTTTTTAACCAAAAGCTGTAACAGGACTTTTGCAAGAACTCTGAATTCAGCTTTCTAACATACACTTGCACAATATACACTTGTCTAGGACAATCAATCATCATGAACTTTTAAATTGTGTTCTACTTTTGTAACTACACATATACACAGAAATACATAAATGGGTTTCTGTATTGCAACTATGAGATAAAAGGGGTTTTAACAATTTCTTCAAAATATTTATGATGAATGTTTACAAACACTGACCCTTATTAACAAATCTTGGGTTTTACATACCCTACAGTTACAGGCTTTGGTACCACCTTATTGCTGTTACCAGAATTCTACTTTTAGAAAAATACTGAGGGAAAAAAACCATATTAGGTCTAAATTATGCCTAAATGTAAGGACATTGATATGAGGTGCATTAAGTCAAAATCCACAACTCTCTTGGGTTTAACTGCTGCAGAGGGTAGAAAGTTATTGTAGGAAAATCTCTGAGTAACTTGACAAATACTGGGCATATGATACCCAGGGGAGTCTAGAAAGTGGTGGAGAGCAGATCATTTTTTGGGGTATATTAACAGTCAGTTTAGGCTGGTTTTGTTAATCCCAGAAAAAAACAGGGCAAATAACATCTATATTATTTGGAGATGCTGAATTTTAAAAAACAAACCCAAAAATTCAAATAAACCTGGCACACTGCTGCCCATGGGGTAAGGAACCTGGCTGAGAGCACTGCTTTTAATTCCACTTCCCATTTTCCTATGGAAAGAGTTGGAAATTTCAAGCTCTAAATATGAAAATATATGGGGGAGGAGGGTGGGGAAATACAAGGAGGGAAGGCTCTGTTCAGATCCATGTAAACACATTACACCATGTTAAACTCCATGCTATCACTTTGGGAAATTTAGCTAACAGTTGCAGAGTATAAAGACATTTATGCAAAAGTTACAGAAATAATTTGCAGAATTATGTATACCTCTTCCCAGCGGTGAAATTCAAGCTCCAGAGACTAACACTTAGATTAGATTTGTCGACAGCAGGGCACTGATTCCCTCATTTAATGAAATATTATTTCTATAGCAACAGAGAAACATATTCAGTGTTTATTGCAGAAAACAGATTGCTTGAAATGGAAAACAAGGTCTCTGCCCAAGAGCCTAGGAAATCCTACTAGAGGAGAGATTGGTTTAGAACAACTGCATCTTGGCTTGGCCTTTTCTTGCCAGAAGGTTAAAACAACTTCCAAAGTAGAGAAACTCACGTAGCTCTAAGTGGGGAAACTAGAGGAATGTCTCAGGACCCCTTGGGGCAGTGCTGGAGAGGAAGGGCTCGGGTGTTCCCTGGCCCTGAGCTCACCACCCCAACACACAATGTGTGCCACGAGGAGCCAGCCTGGGCACCTCCCCCTGACTTCACATCTCAGGGAAGTAACAGGTAAAGAAGACAAAGACAGTGGTAAATCTTAGGCACAGAGCTATAATATCTAATTATTCCAATTTTTATGAAGAACATTTCTGTTTGATGGACATGTATTTCTTTGGCTTAGAGGGAGCTCTATTGTAGGTGAATCGGGAAACAATATAGTGCCAAAAGGCAATACAAAAAAAATTATTTGTCAAGTGCCAGGGTAGATGCAACTGAAATAAATTTTTGAGATGTTTTATCCTGGCATTATGTGCAGTGACATTTTTAAAACCCAGGCCACAATTTTCTGTCTTTATGTTAGGTTGTGTAAATAAAATCTTGCCCTGAGATAAATGACTTCACAAATTAATAGCCCATAAAGGGCAGCCTGGCTTTTACGAAAAACATGAAAGTGAGAACTGTTTCTGGTGCAGTTGTGTGCAATTCTCCATGACTTCCCAGTCTATCATTTTTGAAAGCTGAGTGATGTGAACAGGAGCATGAAGGTGCAATGTCACCATGCCTGTTGTTTTCTGTTGTGCATCCCTGTTTGCCTCAACAGCCCCAGTGTTCCACCCTGCCCTGCTTAAGGGAACAAAGACAACCAGACTTCTTCACACATTGAAAAGGCAGATTTCAAGACTGTACTTTTACAGAATTTTTGCTAGAGCTGTCTTCAGTCAGCAGAATTACAGATTATTCTGCCAAAGAAGTAATCCTTTAGCTACTAATCCTTAGTTACAGTTTCCTTTGGTATTCCACAGAAGGGCGTATCACTCTAAGATCAGGTTGGGTTTAGTTTTTGTAAGGCACCAGCTATTAAAAACAACTTAAAGCATTGTTTCCCCCCAAGCTGTATCTGCGATGCTGATGATAATTTTTGTATAACACAATCCTTCCCATACAGTAACCTCCACCAAAACTGTAACTTTTCCTCCAGAAGTATTCCAAATGAAAAAAATATTAATTAATTAACAATAGCACCGGTTTTTCTCCTGATCTGAATCAGAGGGGGAAAAGGGGGGGTTTATGATGGCATTATGAGGTGGTACCCCTAGGCATTCCTGGCTTCTTGTTAGGAGAAGTCCAAGTACACCCCCCCAGGCAGGAGAAACCTTTAGCTCAGGCATCTCCAAATAATTTAACAATATACAAAAATGTGACATAATCATTTCTTGGATTTCTCATTACTTGGTCTCAGTATTTTAATGTATCTTAAGTGTCCCAAACTTATAGGAGCTGCAAACACATTATTTTTAAATGGAAAGCACAAATTTTCAGTTTGAGGAAGAAAAAAAAGAAAAATTAAGTTTTATGCCAGCAACACTCTTGAAAGGCCCTGATATGACAACTGCAATCTGTTTAACATTTAACCCAAAAGACTGACTATCAAAGAACAAGAGCTACACTGCAGACAAAAATACTATACAAAATATCAAATAGAAATAGTACCTACATTTGATAAAAGCAAAATAGAAAATGTCAAAACACCACCAATGAAAACAAGATTTAGAAAAACACTGGACCTATTCCTTCTGTAATTTATGATGATACAGAAGTACTCTGACATCAAAAGACAACTAATTATAGTTGAAAGACAGTTGAACATGACTGTTAAAATACAACAACAGTGTTTTTTGTGTATTTTCCTGGGCCTTACAGGGCATCAAAATTACTTAAATCAAACAGTCTAACTATTTTGAGCTAACTTCCTGCTCTTGAGACATTTGTCTTGTTTTGTGTGTTTGCAGTTTGCCCTACTCCTCCATTTAGAGGACCTCCCCCAGCACTACCCCCTAACTTCCTAGGGAGGAGGGGAGTCCAAGGCTACACTCAAACACTCTTTTTTAGCTGCACTGGAGGAAATGAAACTGCTACCTCCATCTCTGTGGGAAAGCAGCCTCCTCCTGTCAAGCCAGGACTGCCTCTCATCTCTGCTCTTGTCTTAACACCTGGCTGTTGGCTCCAGGTGAAGAGGGCTACAAGCACGATCCTACATCATCCGTGTCTGCTGACCCTCCCCAGGGACAGCCCTCTAGTGCCCCTGTCACTTGGAAGGCATCACAGATCCAAACCCAATGGTATCAACACCACATTGTACCTGCCAGGCTCCTTCTGCAATGGCATCTGATTGCTATGCATTGACATAAACAAAAATCCGAGCTCTAATCTCGCCACTTCTCAAAATGCCAACGCATGCCAGCCCTTCAGAGCACTGATGCAGACGGAGCTTCCCCAGCCCAGAGCTCGGACACCGTTCCTCACTGTGCTGCCTTCCTTCCTGCCCTTCCCATCTCATCAATATGGGTGACTCCTCCTCACTGCCAGGGCCAGACTCTTCCCTCGCCTCATCTGTTCACAAGTGATCATCCCATAAAAGCAGTGATTCTCTCATGGGCCGTGAGTGGAACGAAACACTATGGTCTCCACGTTCGGTTTTGTCCTAGGCTGCGACAAAAATGTGGTAATGGACAGGGCACTGCATAGAAAGGCACTGCATGACCTCTCTGGCCACCCAGTTCAGTCTTACTGGTGCTCTTCATTGTTTCTTGCTTTAAACTTAAAAGCTTCCCCTCTAGTGTCTGCTGTAATGAACTAATGCAACACACGGCATCAATCCAAATTATTACGTGCAAGAATAAGCTGATCCATTGTAATAAACCCATTATGGTCATGTTCTGAAATAGGTTTTTTGCTTTAGTCTGTGCTGTAATAGCTAAAATGTTCCTCTCTCTTCTTTAGACATATATATTTCTAATCTTCAAACAGCCTGAAGATAATTTTATGGTGAACAAAAAATTATGCAGTTAAAAATATTGTAAATATGACTATATTCACTCCTGAACAATCTGACTGACTACTCACTGTAACTTACAAAGAAACTCATTTCATTAGCTCCAGTGAAAAGCAGAATCTGGAATACTCATTTGTCTACAGCTGTAAGTGACTTTTTCAGTACATTTGAAACAAGTAATAATCTGTTCTGAGACTCAAAAAGTGATCACACAAAAATTTCCCTACATGAAAACACAAATTAATTTTATTATATAACTTTGGGCATTAAAACAATAAGAAATTTTAACTCTAGTTTAAGCTAATAATGAACAATTATTACATTAAAGTGACGACAAAATCCCCAGCTGAACAAGGAAGCCTATTAGGGATCATCTGCTCCCAGTTTCAGCCCATGACATTAAATATAACGACTACAAATGCTGACATTTTTCTGAGTGCCAGCCACACAGGTGCCCACTTAACAACCTAATTCATGGCATTTACTGCTCCATGTTCTGCTGTGAAAATAAGTATTATCCTTCACTTAAGCTCAGCTCTGCTCTTATTCTTACTCATCTCCCAGCAACACAGAGCTGTCGCAGCAAGCACAGGCCACCACTGCCTTTGGCTCTGTGCTTCTGATGAAATCATCACAAACAAGAAAAAATACCTCAAGGCTACAGTATCAAAACCAAACTTAATTAAAAAAAAACTTCAAACAAAGATCTAGTACTTGTACTAGATTTTTAGTACTGTCTCCAGTACTTGAATCATAAAATATAAGATCTATGAGAATGGTGTAACTAATTACATCTCCAAGATTTTAGTATTTAGAGAGATCTATCTGCCAATCAGATTTCTAAATTCAACTGTAGACTAGACTAGAGAAGAGTCTAAAATACAAATAAATATACACTTGCTGAAGATGAAACATTTGCTTCTGACAGCCCAGTGGTTTCTCTGCAATATGAGCCTGTTGGACATGTGTGGAGATCTCTGATGTTCCCTACCCTGGGCTGATTAGAGCAAATTTAATTTCACAGTATGCTGTTTGAGGCTTTGAACGCTCCATTAGGTTTTACTAGAATCAGATAATTACTACAAAATGTTTATTTATGCAACCGCAGTGGCATTTCTTTAAACAATTATTATTAGATATTTAACAAATAATGGGCTGCTTATCCAAAATCTTAGCTATTACTTATTAACATTGGTGTAAGAGTTTGAAGAAGAAAATAGCCAAGAATCATTTTGGTTTTGATGTCATCCGATCAAGCATATCAGAATTAGGTTACAACAGCAGAAGAAATAGATGCAGTGAGTTTATTTAGATTAAGCTGCCTTGTGGTCAGGAAATTAGGTCACACCTAAACACTGCCCTATTGATCAAGCAGTGACATATTAATAGAAATATTACCTTGCACTCAAACAAATACAACCTTTACCTATACCCTGATTCAGTATAAACATTTTAAAGTCTCTATTTCTGCCCTGCACCTATAAAAAGTCGATTTGTGTCTTTTCTACTTCATGCTCTATTACAATTCTCCACTGACAAAGATTCAGGAATTGGGATTTAGCTGACAATTTTGCTGAAACTGCAAATGACACTGGGATACAGCTGCCTCCTCCCCAGCTGTGCCACACTGCTGGGAGTTAAAAAAACACACAAACTTGCTTTTCTTAGTCAACCAAGCAGCCAGTTCAAATGGCAAAAAAAGCAAATATAGTAAAGGTGAAATGCTTACAGCCATTTTTAATGGTGGAACCATATTTTAAGACACTATTTTTTAACCTGCCCATATGCCTGTTATACAGACAAATCAAACATCAGCATTCATGCTCTTGCCTTCTAGATGAGAAAGGGATTTTTTGAGAATTATTATATTTTTAGATAAAATTAAAACTTGAGAAAATATCTCCTTATATACATGCCTCACTTAAGGACTAGCAGTGCAGCCTAATTTTATCTGGCCAATTTTTTTTTAAATTAATGATCCTTTGTTTTAGCAAAATTGGTTATTTAATGATAGTTTAAAAGCAAAAGCAGTTCAGATTTTTTTTCCTTTGTGGAATGTCTTACCAGATCACTGTATATAGCATTAAGAACTTGAATTGGACCTGACATTTCTCTGTAATTTATTCAATTCACAAATGTATAAATGGCAGCTTGTGCATTTGCATGCGGATTTCAGCATTACATTCCTATCTCCTCCTGTGAGCAAAACCCACCAGCAGCAGATCGCAGCTCCCAGCAGCTCGGCCCTGCAGTGTGACCACGCCAGTCCCGGGACGCAGTAACGCACGAGTGCAGCGCCCGCGGGCCGGGCACAGCTCAGCCGCCTGCAGGTGGGCAGCGCTTCCGAAGCGGGAGCACGCACGGCAAACCACTGCGCACTTGACCGAGAGTGAGAAAACCGGGCATGCCCTCGGCTTCCTCTGTAGTGGATCCCAGACCAAAAGACAGGGAAGACTTCCTGGGATGTACCAACTTCAGCTCTTACACAAACCAACTATTTGCTGACCTTTCCTGAGCAGCCCAAGATAGTTTTTTTTAAGTAAGAGAATTCAGAGCATTCACAAATAGGTTTTAAACAATAATGCTTAGACTAGGAACATTTGCTATGGTGTGTGCTTTCCCCAGTTTAGAAAATTAAGCAAATTAATGAGGTTATTTTAAGGGTTACCCTGCAAGGTGTTTCCAGTTACATGCTGCAGATTTATTGTCTATAAAACTACACTTTTGGAGGTAGTCATGTTAAGGCATACGACTCCATATTTAACAGAAAGAAGAGACAAATATTTTGAACCATGGCAGTTGCCCATCCAATTTGGGCTCAGGAAAGAAGCTCAAGCTAATCCAGTTGTGATTCTCCAAGGAGAGAGGAGGCCTTCAAACGCTACAGTGATTATAACCAGAAATGAAGCTGTACCGCTGTTTGGCCACCAGAACCATCAGCTCTGATGTTCCTCAGCTCTGCAGCTTGTCTGTTCTGAATGTAAATAATTTCACTCTCCTCTGGACGTGTCACAGCTCATAAGAGAGACTAATTGTATAAAAGCCAGTATGCCCATCTCATCTCACATTCTGATCATCAAATTGTCAAGCAGGAGTCAAATGGAGAAGTACTGATTTGAAAAACTGCCACTTAATTGCTGTCTAAATATGAACTCAGAATCCCAACATTTGGCACCTGTTTTTAAAATCTTGTTGCGCATCATTGCCTGTTTTATTGTATGAAGAAACACTGCATGGGAGACATGATAGGGCATATAATTTTGAGGAGACATGCAGCCAGCAGTTTCGCTTTTCACATAAAGAACATACTGTTGCCCAAAATTGTAATTAGCTGAACTGAGTTGATTTGCCTTATTGAGGCTTTATGGAGGAGTTCAGAGCGTTAGAGGAACGTGCGAATTCCTGGGGGAAAAGGCGCCCGGGCGCTGCCCGCCCAGAGATGCGGGGCCGCTGCACGGAGCACAGCGCGCAGGCAGGGGGAGCCGGCTGGCACCGCAGAGCGCCCCAGGAGAGCCGGAGCCCCTGCAAGCAGCAGCAGCACAGCCACACGGGCCAGCTGCAGGCAGGGGCCCGCGACGCTTGAAGGAGACAAAGCTGGGAGAGAGACACAAGGAGGACACTGGGGCAGGGAGAGCACTTGCAGCTCCCGCAGTCCCACAGTGATTCTGCCGTGACAATTCTTTCCCAAATTCCTGAGTGCTTTTTACAGGATGCCAGATGTGGAAGGTAAGCCTGTACCTTTCACCAGCACACGCTGCTGCAGCTCTGGGGCCTTGCCCGGCTGTTTTATCCATCCCCCATTACACAAAGTAATCTGGCAGCTCTCAAGGCTGCAGTGCCTCAGTGACCACGAACACATCAGCACTGAGCTGTGTATAGTTTGGGCACCTCTGTTTTCAGCTTGTCTATTGTCAGTGCCTTTTCTGACACCTCCTGTTTACTCTACTCACAGTAAGAACATGTACCTGGGCTCACAGCCTGAAACACACATTAGATGGGACAGTAAAAACATGAAAATATATAACAGATGCAGTCCTAGAAGATCTTACAAGATCCAAGTGTGGTCCAACAGAGTGACAGACACAGACAACAAGCACACCAAGGACCAGTAAGAAAAAATTAGCAGCTCCTAAAGCTGATTGAAACAGTAACATAGTTTAGCTTGGTCCACTTAGGAAAGATACTTTTATAAAAAGCCTGAAAAGTGTTATAAATAATGATTTGAAAAACCTTAATTAGACAACTTAATAACAGAAAACAAAGGTAGAAAAAAATAAAAAAATGTCACTACTTGGGCTTAATTGACAGAAAAGGCTGATATGAGATTACAGAGCACTGCATGACCTGGGTAGGGAATGTGTATATTAGAGACTATTGTACCTTCACATTAACTGAAAGAATTAATACAAGTGTTCACAGTGTATTTCAAGTGCCACAACAGTCAATTCCAAAGATTTTGATTTCTTGTAATTAATATATACACACAAATGAATTTAAAACCACAAGCATAAACATTACTTGCTCACTGATCCATTATCACACTGCTAACAGATAAAGCTTATTCAAGTTCTATCAAGTTTTTTGTGATTATACACACTATTAGACAAGTCTCGTTTCATTTAGTCTCTAAACAGTTACATTTTATTACAGTCAGAGCTAAATAAGTTTGCAAGAGACTTGCTGTCTTGTTTTCATTCATGCAGCCAGAACGATTAATGAAAAAAACTTAAACACCTGGACTAAATACATTGCATAAATAACTTTCCTGGCTAGAGCTATCAAGTTACTGATAGCAGCAGTAGCATCATTAAAAAAATGCAGTTAAACAATTTCCTCTAAAGGAATTCAGCCACTTAAAAATAGTTGCAGGATTCTCAGCTTCACAGTCAGTGTTTCACAGTAACTTCAGCAGGGTGACCTTGGCTGCCAACAGCTGAATTCTCTGCTGCTGTAACAAAAGATGCTGAAATGCTGATGCTGTTTCCAGGACACAAATCTACACTCGAGATATGGGATGGAGAAGGAAGCACAATGTTCATGTTAAACTGGAACAGGAAGAACATGCAAGAAAGAAGGTGGGGGAATTTGCCCCATGTTTGGAAGGATTATACTCTATGGAACAGACACCAGTCTCACTGAATTTGAGTCAGGATCAGGATCAGCTTGGCCAATAAGGGTGGGATTTTGCTACAGATAACCCAAAAAGGGTGAAAGAATGGGTTAAATCTCCTATGAGCAACTTGAAAAAGGTCTCTGGATTGCCCAGGCTCTCATGGGATGCTAACTTCCCTGACACCAGCTGCCAGCAATCCAGGAGATGTGGAACCCAGGAGGCAGTCTGGGACAATCCCTTGACACAAACAGGTCAACCAGGGCCTGCTCTCCTGGTCCTACTACTCACAAACACAAGAGTGCTGGGGAACATGTAAATCCTGGCAGCCTTGGCTGTAGCAGCCTCCAAGGTGGAGCTCAAGATCCCAAGGGGAGCAGGAAAGGCAGAGCTGGCTAAATGAGGAATTCATGCCTGAGAACCATTGAGTAAAGGGCATAAAAGGGAGTCAGAACCAAAGACATACTTGAAAAGAAAAACACTGAAAAAGTACCTGAGTATGCAGGCCTGCTGTCAGGAAACGTGCTCTGAGGGCTGCAACTAGCAGGGGGCAGCAAAAGCTCCTACTGTTACTTTAGCAATAAAATAAAGACAGCCCACTGTTGTGTGAGACAGTGCAAAGTGACAGGTACTCAGAGCTCCCTCTGCCTCCCTGCACTGAAATGTTCTCCCAGAGCCAAAGGAGCACAGGAAACACGCCAGGGATGGAACAAGTAACTCCTGGGAGGTTTCAACCCAGGCCACCCCACTGGACTGACAGGATGAAGAGAGTGCTGGGTGATGTGAGGCACTGCTCTGCAATCATCCAAGGGCTGTCTGTGGAGCTGGGACGTTGCAGGCTGGATGAGAGGAGAACAAGATGGATGAGGAACTGGCTCTTGGACTGGAACTGGGCCATTGGGCTTGGGGTGTATTGGTAACAGAACAATATGGGAAATTTTCATAAAACAAAACAGAAGGTTCCAACTTGATATGAGAACAGTAACATTCTTAGAAATAATTTTCCAGAGTTTTGAAAAATGTAGTCAAATAAATACATAACCTTTACAGATTACAATTTTTGTCATACTAAATTATATAACACTTAATGCACGCAAATGCCTTCAGAAGGAAGTCCTTCATTGTCATGGAATATCCAAGTGTAAGCATGGAGTTCATAGAAATTATATCCAGTGACATATAGTTGCACTATAAGGTATCACTTAAAATTCTTGATGTGACTGTACCACAATATTAGTGTTACCAAGAATAGATATCCTATTTTTGATTATGTAATCAAGAAAAACTTCTGGAAATAATATTCAGAGTACAAACTACTTTTAATCAGCAGCTAAATACCAAGATATGATTACTTCGTTGCTCTAATGACATCTGTAATGGATTCCAAGTGCTGTGCCTGATTGCTTCCCAGCTGATCAGGATTCTGTTCATCACTTCTAGCTGCTGGAATTCTGAGATTTCTTGGAGTTCCTCTGCAAAAGGCTTCAACACTGGTTCAGCTAAATGGCTAGAGTGCATTCTTTAAAACAGTCCATCAAAAACTTTACCCTTAGTATTCCATGATAAAATGTTTTAAGAGAAGAGAGGAAGATCTATGTTGCCCATGCACTTTTTACTGGCAGGCATTGATTAAAAACCGGTATAATCTCCCTGTCCTTTTAGGCAACTAGTCCAAGACTGCTAATCCACAGGTACCTGCATCACAGAGCAAGTCACTGTTACCTCTGCCATCAGTTTAGAGAGAAAGACAAAGGGCTGTAAAACTCCTTTTATATACAACTTAATGGTTAAATTGTGCTTATATGTTTATCAACACATGGCAGAGCAAGCCATTTGTATAAACACAAAAGCAATAATGAAGTAATTGTTCCAGCTGAATATTCTACAATTCCTTTTAATAGTGCATTTCCTTAACTACTTTATATAAGTACATGATAACCACAGGCTTGAAAACTATTAACATAATTTCAATCACCAAGAAATTATTAGAGACATTAAAATATGGTGGCTCAAGTGAGGCAATCATAGAATCATTGAATCATTTAGCCTGGAAAAGACCCTTAAATTTACTGAGTAATGAACTGCTCTTTCTTGCAATTTCTTGGAAATTGCACAAGGCAGCTTCAAATGTTTATACAAGGCACAGCACATCCATCACACAATGTAGGTGATCTCACCAGTACAATCCAGTCAGTTTCTTTCACATGTCTGTTAGCAAAATGAATAATGCTAATGTTTTGCAAAGCCCTGACAGGCTTGTATTTAAAACATTACTGAGTCTGAGACATACACTGGCAAAAGGGACAATGATGACTACAGGGAACCATGGCTAGAGAAAACCCCCAACCAAACACAGGAGGCACCACACACAAGGCTTACAGTATCCAGCCATTCAGTGTCCAGCGGAAGTCAGATTTTTAGGCTAAGTTCACTAGCTCACACTCAAACTCTACCAACAGAAAAGCCTTAGAATAATGTTGTTTCAAGTCAAAAGAGAAAAAAGTACTCAGAACTTTGCCCTGTTTTATGAGTATTTGAGAAATATTCAGGTTAAAAAAATTAACTTAGCCTCCTGGATCATTTATATTTTGTGAGTGAAAGATCTTTTTCAAGAGGATGTGTAACACTCATTACTTGTCCTGATTCTAATTTCTCTTACAAAGGATAATGAAACCAAAATATTTGGAACGCCTACACAAATTAGAAGTCCTAATCAAAACATTTATTAAAACTCTGCTATAGGAAGATGATTCCAAAATTAATGGAAGCACGTAAGCAAATAAAACTGCATCATGGCATACTTTATGATCAAGCTCCTGAGGTGTTACACAGTAGATTCAATCAAGCTTAAATCTGTTGGTTTTTACACTTTCCCACTCTTTCAGCAAAACTGTGTTCTGATCAAAAGAGAGCCTATAAATACTGTCAATCAATTTGACAGCTAAAGTCTTAAAATTAACATTGTGGGACACTGAAGGGATTAGTGAAAGGTCTCCAACGTGCTTGAAGCCCTGCTGTGTGAGCAAGGGCTGGGGAGCACCTCCTCAGGTGCAGGTGGAGTGTGAAGCAGAGTGGAGCACAAGGCACAGGATGCTCGCAGGCTCCCTGCATGGATTGTGGTGCTGGCAGTGACGCAGCCAGGGCTGTCTGCAGCTCTGCTGCTTATCAGGGCTAACAAATGTGAGACACTGGGCTTAGATCTGCTGTCCAGACCACTTCTCCCCGGGTAAATACCACTTCTAATTTCACTTCCAAGAAAAGGTACTTCTCTTTCTTGTAACTCAGCCTTCTGGATGGTTTGTTGTTCTTCCTCTCAGTGTACAAAGAAACACCGAGCTCAGAGTCCCACAAGCCATAGGACAGAGCTGCTAGAGCTTGAAGTCACTGACCTTTAGCATTTAAAAAACTTAAATATTTTAATTTCTTAAGCACTAGAAATCTAGAGAATTCTCTGAGCCTAACTCACTTTAGGTACTCAAAAAAACATTCCTAGGTTTTGCTCTTTTCTTGGCATTAGTTTTCCCCAGTGGCTAGAGCCCCTCTTTGTCATCCCAATGCAATTTGTTTAGGAGAAAGACTTTTATTTCAAAGTAAGTTTCCTACTGAAAAAAAAGCAATTAATTAATGAAAGTACAGCCTTAAGATGAATGCTACAGGAAGTCAGATGAAGAAATCAGAATATCTCAAGAATACCAAAACAGGAACTAATGCTAATGATACTTACGAAAGACTATTTTGGAATCATGTAAATTAGCCTTATTGCCAATACGAAATGTTAAAAAAAAATGGGGTTACCACCTTCATTCTGCACTTTTAATTGCCTTACCTGGCATTCCATGGACAAGGTCTCCACATAGCACAAAGAACTTGGGTTTAGGGTTTAGTTTGTTAACAGCCTGCACTGCTTGCTCTGCTAACTTAATTTCTTCTTCCCATTCATCATCTCCATTCTTAGTGTCTCCATGTGTCCAAGCTTTCATCAGTCCAAACTGAGGATCTGCTCCTTGGATGAAGTAGAAGGGACCCTTCCATTGGTACTCAGCATCTAAAAAGAAAAAAGAGGAAAAAAAAAAATCCAGCAGAGACAGTTAAAAGAGAATGAAAGAATAAAAGAGAATGAAAGCTTCCACGCATCATTAAATTGATTGTTCTTCACCTCAATAGGTCGACACTGCTTTAATGCAAGTACAGAATTCTGTACTCATTCATACAGGACAAATATAAAGGCAGAAGTACAAAATTTTCCTCTAACGTGTAGTTGTAATAAATGAAAGCATATTAATCTAATTACAGACTGATTAGAGGAGAAGTATGTGAAGAATTCAGCAAATAGTGCTGGAAATTATAAGACTATGACACAGCACAAGCGTGTAACAATAGATTTCAGCTGCCTCTTTTTAAGATTTCAATTATTGCTTCTTTAATTAACAAATTAAAACACACACAAGTTTCACATTTTATGTTCCAGTAGACTTTTTCTTAAATTATTAAGCAGTTAGATGCTTTTTGTTCTCATAGTTTTAGAGAAACGTTGGATGTAGCAGTCTTTGGCATCAGAACTGAAGCCACTCAACAAGACCAAAGTCAGCAAACACTAAACCCAGCAACATCAGAATCATCAGCAAGAATGAAAATCCAAATTTACTGCTGCCACAATTGCTCTCAAGACCTCTGACAAAAAGGTGAGAACTCAGAAACAAATTTCCATTGATAGAGTCAGTGTAGGCAGAGGGTAGGACAGAATCTGTAGTAGTACAATTTTTCGTGAACTTCTTTCTCCAGTATTGTAATACCTAGTACAACAAACAAAGGGTGATATATCTTATCTATATATGACTACAAGCCCATTTGGAAGAAAAAATCTCAACACTGGGCAAATAAAACAACAGCTGGCTACAAATTTAAAACAAAAATGGATAGCCTGTTTCCTACACTTAGGTCTCAGGCTGTAATTGAAGTACAAACACAAGTACACCGTGGTATCTCCAGCTGTCTCTATGCATTCATTTGCAAACTGAATATTTTAGTTTTGACAGTTTTATTTGGCTTAATACATTTACTGGTTTTGGAGGTTTTTAAACAGCATTTAAACTGTTAAAAATTCACTGACTACATTAATCTATAGTTAAATTTAAAAAGAAAATATCCAAATTATTTGAAATAAAAATATAATCCATCAATATACTCTCATATCATGTCAGTCTGATCCGAAATTCATTTTGAGGCAAAACTGGTCTTCTAGTAACAGTAGAGAAATGGCAAGTCCAACACATGGATGTACTTTTGATTTCCTGCCACAAGCTCTAGAACTGAAGCTTCACACTTTGCAAGAGGAGGAATGTGTTTCTTTCAAGCAAGGTTAGAAAACAGAGCTCAGAATTCTTCTCCTGCACCAGGGAATATGGATAGGCTGAATGCAGGATGAGGAGTGCAGGCAACTCCCGGAAGCTGAATTGTCATCAGTTGCTATGGCATCAGATCATTTTGCCAAATGAAAGCTTCTGCACTTTAGTTAAACTAACATTTCATTTCTAATCAAAATTATTTATATACCAGCACTGACTTACTCTAAATAATAATCACATATTTTATAGACAGAAACTTCTAGCCACTCATGGGCTTTTGAGTCTGAAATAAAATCTACTCTTCAAGTTATACAACTGTTCGGAGAAGTGAAATAATCCATCTATCCATGAGTTTGCAGTAGAAGCCTTATGGAAACAGTTGAATGCCACAATGTAATTTAGGTTTTTATTTTATGACTTGCATGAAAAAACACAATTGCCATAAAAGCAGCTTACATGATGCAGTAAGTGTTTGTGCAGAGAAATCAACTTAGAGTTTCTAGAGGTGGAAAGCTATAGGAAAAAAAACAGTTAAGGAAGCTTGCATCAGAAACTCTTTATGACCTCTATGAAATGAAAATGAAAAAAGGGAACGTCTGAAACAAGAACTTGGTTAGGAGGAGTGGTACAATTTATTCATAAAATGGGGAAAAAGATCAAACCTTTGAACAATATGGCAGGACTACTAATACCTGTCCCTTTTCCAGTAACTTGATAGACAGCACTGATAAATCAATGCTGAGCAAAATCTCCTTGTATTGTTTAATCTGAAGCCAGTATTTTTACCCTAGGAGCCTAAGTAAAATATAGTTACATTTATTTATTTTTATAGAGACTACTTAGAAAAAAGAGCTAGCAGTTGTTTTGAAAGACTGTTTCAAGTATGGCCAGATCGTGTTCTCCTTTCAGAACCTCAGCAATGGTGTGTGGTGGCCACAGGCAGCTGGAGCAGCCCTGGCTGGGTGGCAGAGGCAGCAGGGCTGGCCCAGGTCCCAGGGAGCTTCAGGGAGAACACCTGAACATCCACAGGTCTGGCAAGCAGACTATGCACTGTCAGGGAGCAGGTGGGAAAGCCAGCTAGGGGTTATTCTAATATATGTTTCAGGATATTTTATTTTCCTGACTATATTTGTGCCAATACAGTAACTCTCTAGGTTTTAAGTACCTGATTGTTTCTAAGACTGTGCACAGATGCTCTGGTTTGAGTGGGAAAGTGATGGTCATGTGAGGCAAAGAGAGAGACTGGTAAGATGAATTTCAAAAGAGAAGTTCAGTACACAGACAGAATCAAGAAATGGCAGAAGAAAGGAGAAACAGAAGATGCAGGGGTGGAGGTGGTGAAGAGTGGGGAGAAAAGGAAGGAGATAGGAGGTGAAAAAAGAAAGGAACTGAAAATGATGCAAAGGTATATGCTATATTCTCCTGTAGGAAAGGAAAAGATAAAATTAAAAAAGTGAAGCAGGGATATCAGAAGAGAGCCAGGAATCAGGGCTACATAAAGAAATAACTTTACCTAAAATGTTAGTTTAATTAACTGGTCTTAGTCAAATAATTCAGTAAATAGCTAATCTGTGGTATTCAATAACTCATTAAATAGTTACAAAGTAACAGTAAGGTTGAATAAATATTTTCTACCTTTGTATTGTTATTTGATCACTCCAACCAGAAACACAAAAACAAATAACCCCAGTACTTAAACCAAATTCCACTAGCTTATTACATATCAACTGGTATTCACTGATTTTGTTTTCCATGAAACGAAAGTATATGAAAACAAAATAATTTAAGGACACTGTTTAAACTTACAACTAAACTTTTTCCTTAAAATCAGGGATGTGCTTTAAATCCCACAAAGCATTATAAATACAAACCCAGAGTATCATGATGAGAGTTGTGTCAGTACACCACTGGTGCAAACTTGCACCTGGCACCAATCTTAAGCCTGAATTCAGTTCTGAATTCAGCTTATACAGGAGGTAACTTGAGTGCCCTCACTGGTCTGTCTCAAGAGTTAGTTTGAATTTTCAAGCCTTTAGATGAGCTGTGTAGTTGTATCAGATGAAGTGCATGCTAGGTAAAGCAATAGAAGATTAGGAGTCAATAATTTTTTCTATCTTCTCCTTTCCATCACAAAATTGAATGAAGCTTAGAATGCCTGAAAATTGGCTCTTCATCCCTATAGACACTGAAGCTGTTTGTGATTTTCAGAATTTACCATAACAATAAGGAAGCACAAACGCAGAACAAAGTCGACAGACTTCCCTGATAACTGATGTACATATGGTTTCCATTTCTGAAGGACAAACTATGTCTGTGGAGCTGCTCTTACACACCAAGTAACAGAAAAACCCTATTTCAAATCAGTTTTGGTTCCAGACCTCCTTAAAAGCACAGCTGATTGTCACAGAAGAAGTCCAACTTCCAAACATGTTGTTATGCCTCAGTTTCAATAGCTTCCTACTCCTTTTCTGCTCCCATGCATGCCAAAGTACAGACAGAGGATCAATGCAATGTATTTTTAGTAGCATTGGCTGAAAAACAGTGCCAGCTTCTAATTTTATCTAAGGATTAATTCTGTGAAGGACCGAAGAAATCAGCAGCAACTCACCAGGGAAAACCTCAGCCATGTATTGTGATCACAAGTAAAAAGACACTTCAAGGACTTAGGTGGGATTTCAGCTGAATCTCCCAACTTCTAAAGGACAATAGCTAATATCTTTATTTCTTCCCCTTTTGCTATTCCTAGTTTCACCTCTCTTTTCTTTCCCCATCTCCAAGGATCACAAACACATCTATTGAGGTTGCTCACATTGCTCACAGAAACCACTGGCCTCTGACAGGCACATACTGGTGGCATTTCCAGTATTTCCATGGTGGGATTTTTTATAAGTATATTGGTTGGGTTCAACACTATATACGTGTTCTTCCTCTACACTCCGCAGAATTTAATGGAAACAAATTAGTTATGGAAAGTTACTCCTGTCCATTATCTCTCTTTAAACACTACTGTGTCAGAGCAGTTGGACATGGACACATCTCCAGTGCCTGTTCAGTCCATCATGGGCAGTACAAATATGAAAATGCCCTCACTGACACGTTGGGTTTGACAGAATCCATACCACTCCTCTGAAAATCAGAGCACAGCAGAAATAGGAACATGGTTCCCTGCCCTGAATTGTCTCTGCCTACAAAGCATGCCTGTGACTCTTTTTCTGGGTAAAACTGACAAAGAAGCACAACCTTGGTTTTCCAAAAAACTCTATGCAGGAAGGAAAATGGAATCTTTTAAGTGAAGTCAGCATGTAGACATCATTGACAACACCAACAGCAACAATTTGTTTCCATTACTCTCGGTCCTGAAATAGCCTGAAAACAATAAAGGAATTGAGCCACATTCTTAATAGTTCCTTGTTATATACTAAAATATTATCAATAGATACGGCTTAGAAAACTCATCATTTTTGTATGTCTAAATACAAAAGATTTCAGTCTAAAGAAATGTGCATATCTTTCAGCTGTTTTTTTTCCATATGTACCCCTGAGTCTACAAAAGATAGGACTATTGAAGGTTCTGCTGAATGACCAAGGCAATCTGTCATGAATTATGCAATTTTAAGTACTAGGGAAAAAAGCCCTTGAAAACAGGTATTAAAGTTTATTTTCACTGACAAAATAAAACCTTTTAAAGAGTAATTATTCTACAAATTATGTACTACAAAATTATTGTCAGAAGAAACACTAAATGACAGAATATAGTTTTTCAAATAAATGAGACAGTGCTACTGTTATAGAAAGACATACTTTTAAACTTCTTAGATAACTATCAAGGTAAGAAATGCCCCCTCAGACACAGTTTATTTGTACTGAGGGCTACAGAAGCTAAATTCTAGTCATGCCTTATGCCCACCCCCAAATTTAACATGTAAACTCATTACAAAAACTTTACAGCCCAGAACTGTAGGTGTGAAGGGGGGTGGCTTGCATAATGACAAGGTGAAGTCACAGAAAGTTTCTCAAAACCCACATAAAAATTTCCCTAATCCATATGAGAGTTGGAGACAGTACTGGGAATGGAATGTGCAAGCTGGGAAGCAGTTCTGATCAGTGCTCAAAAATATTACTTTTGAAGAGCTCTAGAACAGTAATCATAATGTGCCAAGATCCAACACTCTTCTGAAAGCAAGAAATCAACTGTGGTTGTATTTAATTTTAAAGGAAGCAGAATTTTATATATAATTATGATGCTTTTAAAAAGTGCAAAAATCCTTGAAGGCAGCATGGAAACTATTCAAAGACACTATCCCAGAGGCTCAGACCATATGCACAGCATTTACTAAGGACTTCAGAAAGACCAAAAAGAATCCAGACTGTCTAAACTACTTAAGTAACAGCCATAAGGAGGCTAGTAAGAGCAGGACAGCATCCTTGAAAGGCTAAAGCTTTTTTTTATTATTATTCAAATAAAAAAAACCCCAGTAAATATTTTATATACTGGAAGGTTAGACACTAAAATCCAAGTCGTCAAGCTAAAAAAAGTGAAGAGCTGGAAACAGTGTAACTTTGTAGGGGAATTAGGAGCAGGGAGCCTGCCAGACACTCATTAAGGTTAACAGATGTTCCAGACATGCAAGATGCAAAAATAAAGGCTGAAAAGAAGAAAAACAAGGTCCATTTTTGTATCCACATGTATTGTGAGGGAACTTGTGAAGATCTAATGTGATAATTCCTCCTGGCAGGCAGCACATCAGATCTGTCTCAAGTCAAAATACCAGTAGATGATTCAACAAATAGACACAGACACTAACAAACCACTCAGATTAGGTGGCGTACACAGAACTCTTCAAAAGCGAAAACGAGTGAACTTCTGTGGAGTTAATGCTTAAAACTGCCCTTGCACCAAAGGAACAGGGAGGTGGCCACTATTACATCTACATTTAAAGGGGTTTTCTGAGCAGTCTGGTAACAACTGACTAAAAAAGCGGCATCTGTACAGACAAGTGAGGGAAACGATAACCCAGACAGTAGCTCCTGTGTTTTCTGATTCTCCAGAAGAGTAATCGACAGCTTTTACAGGGACAAGGGTGAGCCACTTGATCCCATCTCCAAGAGGCATCTAACAGTTACTCACCAAAGACTCTTAAGGAAGCCAAACTGTCTGGAAGTATGAAACGAAGTCCCTGCATGCATAGAAAACTGCTATGAAAAACAGAAATGCACAAGACATCCAGATCCCACCTGGATCTGTCCTGGTACCTATGTACTGTTCAACAAACGCAAAACAATGTCACAGCAACTGAACAGTGAGGAAGTAGAATTTGCTAAAATTAAGCCATTTGGCAGCATGAGAATCAGGCCTGGTTGTGAAGAGCTGAGGAGAGACTTCCTAGGCAGCAACTGTTCAAAAAAAGATGAACTTCATGCAAAAAAGTGCAGCATAGTGCACTTGGGAAAAACACAACCAACTTCTTATGAGCTTTACCAAGAAGTCACCTCAACATCCAAAAATGGCAAAAAGTTAGAGATTGGAAAGAAACGGAGAACAGAGCAAAATGAAAATATGAGAAGTAATTGAATAAACTTTGAGAGTATGTAAAAGATTGGTGAGGGAGGCATGACAGAGGACCCCAAAATCACATGTGAAACTGAGACTGTGAGGATGCAATACTCGTTATTCACCCATTCCACATAAAGGTTTTGGAACTATCAACTAAAACTAGCAAAAGACAGGTCCAAACAGACACTTCTCAACCAGTTAAACTGACAGGACTATCACTTGTTCAGTTACTTGAAAAAAGTGTTCCACCATTTTCACAGAAATTATTTGCACAGCATGCTACTGACATACTCGAGACCAAAAAAAAAAAATTTAAAATAAACCCAAACAAAATAACCCCCTGACTTCTGGAGAGAAGTGGTGAAGACAGCACTTACCCAAACATATGGTCCTGTTTCTTCATTCAAATACTAATAGAAGGAGTAGACAGCTGAAGCAAAATTCCACATGAGTAGAAAAGAGATAATTTATTTCAGAAAGTAAATCCAAACTACAGAAAGGTCTCTTGCCAATAAGGTAGGGTATTTATACACTGTTTACTATTGGACCTCATTGATTATATGGATAATTTCAATCCCTCACCTCAAGCTCCTCATTCACATGTCCCCCATCAAGGGCTGATTCAAATAGGTTACAGGTATAACCTCCACGTTATGTAAAAGCAGACAGAACAAATTACCAGTAGGGAAGAGAGACTTTGCAGAAAAGGGTACTAAGAAAAAATGGAAATTTAGCTCTCAATAGTGGCTTTCAAATTTTAAAAGGAAACAGTGTGCCAAGACACAGCAGTGGCAGGCAATAAATGCTTTATATGGATACAAGTTTAACAGGAGTGAAATCTTATGACTGAGAAGAGCAACAAAAGAGATCACTGATTTCAGTCTTAAACTGGGGGAAAATTTGCCTCAGGTGTAACAGCCCTTGGTTCTCTTTTTTCCTAATCATTTAGTTATTAAAACGTTGTGTTGAACTTTAGCCTCTTAAGAAAGACTCAAGTAAATTATTTACAAAAAATATTGCACCTGAAGATGGTAGCTGGACTATGATAGCCTAACAAATCCTGAACAAGATTAAAAACAACCGACTGGTAAGAAAAGTCTTGACTAATATTTAAAGAATTCCAAACAAGGATATTCCAGGAGAAAGATGCACACCTGGAAAACAGATTCTCAAATGACACTTTCTTCCACATTTAAGGAAATTTTCAAGAAGGAATTAGATACAGCTTTTATTCAGAAATTTTTACAGTGCTTTTGAACACTCCTTTTGTCAAAATTTCACTATACAGTTGATTTAACTAGATGGCTTGTCTGCCATCTGTCCCCTCAGCAAATGCTAGGCATTCTGTTCCAAACCAACCAGACCATCTGCAATTAATAGGTTGCCAGAATGGCTGTATACATATATTTCACATGCTCTGAGTTGGTGATTTTTCTTTATTTGGCAACAAGCAAAATCAAATATTTCCAGTGCAATCCAAGAAAAGACCACAATATTGTTGGGATGAAATAGCCTTGCTGACCTCACCAAACCAATACAGTTTGAATTTCATAAATAGAGAAATAGGAGACCTTCTATGCATGGCCATAGGAAATGATTTCCAAACACAGCTGTGTCCCTGACAAACCCCAGTACGCTGTAGAACCTCCGTCCTTGGGAGAATTTTACAAACAGGTGCATATGCTGAGATGTCCAGCCACAAGCAGGAACCAGCAGTCACAGGCGGCTGCCACCTTCGGCTCGGCCTCGTCCCCTTACCCAGCTGGCAGGAGTGGAAGCCGGACTGCCTTGGCTGGCCGCAGCCCAGGGTTCGCAGAGCTGCTCCTGCACAGCGGGGAAAGGCCAGGGGGGCACCGGCGCTGCTGACCCCGCACTGAGCGAGGCCGAGCGCCCCGGGCAAAGCGGCACGAACCAAGCTGTGAACACCCCACGGCTGCGCTTCGGCTGAGCACCAAGAACAGAGAGCCAGCGGGAACCTGTTAGGTCACCCCTACAGGTACAAACACAGGACACCACAGTGCTGGCACCGACAGTTTCACAGACTATAGTGAGCCGGTTCAGCAGCACGGACAAGCATTTTAAAACGAATCCGGTGCTGGACACTGCTGGCAACTCCACGGGAGCCGGAGGGTAGAGACAAACTTGGGCAGCCTCGGGCGCGCCCCGGCACAGCGGGCGCAGCGGGGCGGCCACAGCCCCACGTCCGCCCGCTGCCCGCCGTGCCCCGCGCTCCCCGCCAGGCGCTCGCCGGCAGACGGCCCAGGCCCCGGCGCTCCACGCCTCCCTCTCCCCGGCGGCGGCTCCTCCCGCCGCCGCCGCCGCCGCCGCCGCCGCCGCGCCGGGGAAGCCCGGGGCCTCCCTCCGCACGCCCCTCCCGCCCGGCAGCGCGGCGGGGAAGAGTCCGCATGTGATGGCGCGGCTCGGCCGGGGCTCCCCGTACCTGGGCGGAAGGCGGTCAGAGTCCTGCCGCGGGCTCTCAGGAACGCGTTCCCCACCGCCGCCATCACCCCGGCCCGCGCGGCCGCTGCCACCGCCGGGCCCGGGCGCCGAGGGGGCGGCACCGCCTCCGCCGGGGGCGGCGCCTGGCGCGGGCGGGAGGCCCCGGGCGCCGCGGCCGCGCTCGAGGCTCCGGGGGAGGCGTGAGGGGCGGCGGGCAGCCGTGGTCGGGCGGCCCCGGGGCGGGCTCTGGGACAGCCCGGGAACAGCCCTGGGAGCGGCGGGGGCTGCGGGGCGGCTCCCGGCACCGCCATGTGCGGGGGCGGCCTCGGGTGGAACCTGCCCCGAAGATGCGCTGGCTTTTACATGAATTATAATCAAGTAATACAAAACATCATTTTCAGCTTGTTCCTAACCTGCGAACTGAAGTAACCCCGTGTCTAAAAGCATTGGCAGCTTTCCTTTGTACCTTCATGGGTTGTTCTTCTCATCAGGTTTCCTCAGTGTTTAAACATGCTCCCGAATTTAGGTATCACTAGCAACTACTGTCTGAAAAAAAAAAAAAAAAAACCCAAAAAAAAAAACAAAAAAGAAAAGTTACGCAGATAAAAGCCCGGTGTCTCCGTGCTGTCAGTGCCCGCAGCTCGGCCTGCAGTGCCCGCGGCTCTGGGCGCTGTGGTGGGCACGGACCAGGGCCCACACAGCTCCTGTTTCTGCCAGAACCGGGCTGCACAGTGAGGTGATGACTGAAATATAAGGGTGACCCTTACAAGGCAAGGCTTTCTTCATCTCTTCTGCCCTAGAATCCCTTTTCGGCCCAGCCATACAGGAACAACAATACGCTTGCAGTTTCCCAGTTGAACAGCCGGGACCCCATTATTCTGCGTGGTGCAACGTGCAGAGTTCTGAGTGCCTCTCTTTATTATGTGAAATCTGGAGCAATGTGCTAGGTAAGGTTCATATTGTCAACTAAAATGCATTTCTATGGCTAGATGACTTTTCCATCTGTAAAATGTGGGTATTATTATCCCAAGTAAAAACAGCTTCTTTAGTCCTACTGGTTTACTGCTTGATGATCATTAGATGGAAAGCGCTAGAGGAAGTCTTTTTTATTAAATAGTTTTTTTGTCAGTGCCCCTCTTTATGAGGCAGCATGTGGTATATTAAGCAAATAAAAACTAAAGTGCATTTTTAAGTCTCAGGTGCAGCCTATCCAAGTATCCCAGCACCTTCATAGGAAGAGGTGATCATGGTCTCATGGTAGAACTGCTCATGCTAATATAATATCAATTGGCTCAGTCATGCAAAGAAACTTTTTTCCTTTTCTGTTTCTTTTCTATTTTCTTCTCATCTGCTTAATAGGGCTGAGCAGCTATAAACCAGAATATATGACTGCTGCATGATTTCCCCTAAACTCAGGATTAATTTTGCACGTGAAATAACATCAAGATCAGGCCAAAAAATGTAGGTTGTTTTGGTAAGGCAGGATAGTGCGGTTCTGGAGCACAAGGACATCAGCACCTGAATTACCTTTGTCTTACTTAACCTGGATGTGTTGCTAAAGGCAACCATGTTTCTTGTCAAGTTATGCATCTCTGAAAGATTGAATCAGACCTGGCAGAGATGGGGATTGTAAGATCTAGATTTATCTAAGTCTGTAAATTTACACCTCTTTTTTTCTAGACATAATATAAAGGGTGCTCTCCTCTACAAAATTCTGTTATCTGAATACTGAATTTGATGTCTTTGCAGGATGGGTCAGGGATGAGCCTCAGGATGCTCACCTCTTTCTAGGTGATGATGATGGTGAGTGTGCAGCCTGCCTATGTTGCCTCCTCTTCAAATGGAATCCTTTGATCTTAGATCACCTTGAGCATTACATGGTAATGAGGAGGCCACAAGAAATTTTAATTTTGTAATTTAAACACATTGTCTTGTGATTTTACAGCCTGAGTGCAGAAGTGTTTTCATCTGCAGAAATAAAGGAACATTTGCTTATAAACGTGAGAACTGAGAATCAGGACTGTGTGTGCAGGAGGGGGATTTCAGCTCTCTCCTGCTTCCTTTACTCTGCCAAATTTGAAGTATGCATTTTTGAAGCCAAGCTCATGGACCAAATGCTATACAGCTAAACTCATTTTACTATGACTAAGTCGTTTAAAGTTACTACTGATCTATGTTGGTTTAATTATAGATTTTCATGGACTCATTCCAGATGGGGCCCAGATAAAGCATCAGAATTTTGTCATAGGACTTGATTTGTTATACAAAGTGTCATGAATATAATGACACTGAATAAATAATTTACAGTAGCACGTGTCTCCTCTTATTTATGGAGTATAAATTGACAGTTTTACTAATTTTATCAAGTTAGTGTGAACATACAGAGGGAAATGTACCATTCTGGGAGGGCACACAGTATATTGAAAATAAGAGATTAAAAGTGGGAAATGTAGGCATTGAAAATAAAGTTCTTATATAAGGTTTAGCTTAGTAAGAACTGTGAATAGAATAGTGCAGATCTATGGAGTCCAGATCTTGCAAGACTTACTCGAGTGTGCTTTAGATCGTGCTGCCAACACTTACAGTTCTTGGAAGCTCTGGAAAATCCAGGAACAGACATGCTACCTTATTGTTTAATGCAGCTTAAAGTAAGACTGTATGCACCTTAAGAGACCTAGATAAAGTACTAATAAAACAAGTAAATGATTCTAAAATTTACTGTTGAGAAATTCAAATAGAGAGCAAAATAGTCAAGGCACTAGTTGAAGAAGGGAAATCTTTTTTTTAATCTCAGCAAATTACAAGATGACAAAGAACAAAACTGGAAGAGTACAAAAGGTGAAAAGGACATAACAAGGTTGGTCTAGACATTGGAATTAAAATTACAAGCACAGACAGATATGTAGATTTGAAACTAAACCATTTTAATCTTATATATAGAACAGAATGACTATGTGCCATCTGGAATTCAGGGAATCCAATGAAAGTTGGAGGTGTAAACAACACACACAGCAGTATCAACATCTGTTTTCAGTGCCTGCTGATATATATGAGTCCTTGAGGGATAAATTGGAGAAAACAATGATAATTGATAAAACCTAATGGTAGAAAAAGGCTCACACTCATAATTTTATTTGTTTAGAAGGAATATGGATTTACTCACACTAAAAATACTTAGTTTTTACAATGTATTGTCTGTTTTTTAAGAATCTCTTCTCCCAGTAAGTCCTTGAACAGGACAGCATTCATAGCAAATGCAACATTTTGGAAGGTTTGGCATAGGATACAGCTCCTCTCCTTCCCCAAGAACAGCTAATGGATAAAAATCAGTAAGGTCGGAAAACTTACAGTAGTATCTCTTACAAGTACACTCCTATGTCCTGCTCCATTGCTGAGACTCCAGGATGGCTACACCATTACAAGTAAATTTAGCAATCTGAGCCTAAAACATTACAGATTATGATGAAACACAAGGTCTGATGTTCAATATAAACAAAAATTAATTACTACACTAAAAATGAATTACTGCACTGAAGAGTGCTTGCAATGTTAGAAAAAGGCTATGTTAATATTTGGCCTTGATACCAAATGGCCTTCCATTTTCAAAGGGCCCACAAAATAATATCAAAAATATTAAAAATTATTTGCACAAACCAGCTTAAAAGGACTAGTTGACCAGGACCAATATTTTGTTGCTAGGAAGGGAACAATGATGACATTGATTATTTCCACAGCTAAAAATCCACAATGTAATTGATTTTTATCTGACTCATTTAGTGTGGGCAGGCTCCATTTGTTCAAGAAACCTGTAATATATTCCTTGAATCACTGTAACTATGAGAGATATAAAAGTTGATGTAATGAGTTAAACACACTATTTAACTCAATTTGTTTTGCACACTGAATTCCAGTTTCTGACATAGATACAGGTTCTATCTAGAGCTACCGCTCATTTTTTAAGATGGCTTGTTAATTTTCTGTGCTCCCAAATATTCAAGAGTTCTACTTTATTCAGGGTGCCTCTAATTTTAGAATTCCCTGTCCTGAGATTTCATTTTCAGGTACACTGAAAACTCCTACCTTTCATTGAGTGATTGAGATCTGGGCTACCAGCAAATTCAAAAGTCCTGACTAGTAAAGTGACTGAGAGAGCCAGACTAGGAAGAGGAAATATTTGATCTGGTGCATATCTTTGGCACTTTCAGTGTCTGCTCCTGAAAAGTCATGGATATTTGGGTCATCAGTTCATATTAAAACTGCTGGACTCAAAAATTGCATAGGAGTCCAGCAGGGCTAGAGCTGAGTGAAAAAAATATCAAGGTTTTAATTGAAGTATCCATCTCCAAAATTATGCAGAATATTTGTGATTGACTGCCACTTCATCCTGAACTATCTAAGAACTTTCTGATTTAACTGTTCTCCAGAATTTTTCCTGTCAGAATTGGGCAGCATTTACCCACTATCTAAAGTTTATGATTCCTGCTGCTCATTAAGACCTGTTCAGTCAGAAATGGAAGGGAATTAGGAATATAAATAGATTTGAAGAAACTATTTATTATATATAGCCACATACATATCTGTGTGTTTTAGACTACTACAGGTTTCAGACTTGGTCTAAGAAGAAAATCTTGGTTTAAAACCTTTTATTTCACAACTTGGTCTCAAATTTGGAATTTACTTTTTTTGTTGGACTTTCCTACTTTAAACAAATAGATTTTCCATTAATGTACAAGCAAAACCAGAAAAGGGGAAGAAAAATTAGTATTTAGTTTATGTATCTATATGTATGACTCTTGGAGTCCTTTCTCCTTTGCTGATAAATGACATTTTATTACAAAAAAAATAAAACCTTTGGTGATCATTAACCACAGTTGCTATTTCTGCCAAACAAACAAAAAAAATCAGAAAAGCATCAATCTTTCGAGTATTAAAATTCAATAAACAATCAGAGCACTTTGATATTTTTCAACTAGGCATACAACAAAGTCATTGGTCTTTTCCTGTTACATTGGTTAATCCAAAATGTACTGGATAAATCTCGTTCTTTCCTTGCTCAAAGCATATTTTTTTTTTCAGACTGGAAATACTAATTTTTACATTACCGGTCACATACAAGCAGTTTGTGTGTTTAGAACAAACTGATACCTCCTTTTTCTTTCATTCCATAAAGAGATTTCATCCTCTTTCAGAAAAGGGGATTTTTTTTTGGTTCACCTATATTTTAACCAAATATATTTCTCAGAAGTACATGTACATCACCATCTGACAGGATATAACAAACTGGTTTTAAAGAAACAGTGACATCAGATGACTCTGAGAAGAAAAAAGAGTGACTGCAAAGAAACTCTGAAAGAGAACCCATTGTCATACCACTTAACAAAGATGCAGCTGCTGCTACAGAGTGAAGTTTGACACCACAGAAATGTCCTCTAAGTGGACAAGGTTCTGCTTAGGTTTTCTGAAGTTGGAAAGGTAGTCGTATTTCTCCAAGACAGCTTGGAGAGATGATCTAATTCTGTTTATTAGAAACAAATCACTCCCTTTTATATATTTTGTTAGAGACTACTGTGATTGGTGAAACAAAGATCTCTTTTACTTACATTGGTTAAACTAGAGGGACATTAAAAGAAAGTCTGTGTCACAGAAAGAATGAACAATATGAGTTTTCGTTACAAAAACAATCCTGATGTTTATGTTCAAGCTGTGAGAACAAGCTTCAGAAACTTAAAACATCTGGAAAAAAAAGGGTTCTAGAAACTCAGAAACTGTAGGCTTGGAAAACCAGACTACAGTTGTACATCAATCAGGCAAATAAATCCTCTTGTTGATTTGCCTTCCTGAGAGTAGTGATTCTGCCACTACTCTCCCCTCGAAATACAGCCTAATAAGTTGTGTCAGCGGTTCAGAGAATCTTTGCTGCTTTGGAGAATGATTTACGTTCCCTAAACTCTTCATAGAACTCTTCTACACATTAGTATTCATTCATATTGTATGCCAGGTTTTGCATGTGAAGTAGATCTTAAATTTGACTTTACCATTTGTGATGTCACTAATGTAGCAGTCACTGAACTTCCTGAAATAGGACGACTATGAAGGATGCATTTATTTTGCCACAGATTTCTATAAAGCAAAACTTTTTCAGTAATTAAAGCTGGAGGTGAACAAAGGAGGTACTCCGGGAAAAGCACAGATTAATTTAACCATAAATGACCCATTTAAGTATTTTTTTCAGTCAAGTAATGACTGAAGAAAATGAGTTCAGAGACTGATGAAGGATGCTGAATAGGTAATTATCGCTATTACAAACCTCTTATTTTAATTTGTAGGAAATGTGATTTGAAAATTAAATAGTACTTGATTTTTTTTAGGTTTCACTGTGGACTCTCAGCTGTGTCTAGCACATTTGTTTCTCAGAATTTCAAGGATCTTTCTTTTCCCATTAATGATTGTATTAGATAACCAGAAGGATCTATTTTTTGACGGTATTATCTCAGCAATAAATTGCATTTTCCACTTCCCTCAGATTCCTGGTCTAAAGATATGTAGGTGTTATGCAGGCCTTGGGTAGAAAGAGATAATGAAAAGTTTGGACACAGGTAGAGGCACAGAGGATGATTTATGAGTGAAGACATAACATGCACCACAAAGCTTCTACTTTTAAAATTAATAATAGATGAGGACAAGACTGCATGCCCTACAAGGCAAATGTAATCCACCTGTTTTTGTACTACCCTTCACTTCAACTACCAGCCTCCCTCCCTGTGTTTGCAATGATTTTTTTTCAGATTCCTTTCAGTTGTACTTATTCATTACAACGACAGCAAACACTGTCTGTATTCCCAGTGTTCTTTCAAATTTTTAACGCTCCAGTATTTTTTAAATCTCTGTTACAAATGTAACAGAGTACAATGTCCAAGCATAAAAATCCAGACTAATTGACACTAGAAAAGTGACTTTCCCACTCTTTGAATTTCTTCTTGTTTTAAAACAAGGGAGAAGTAAAATTTTATTCACAGAAATATTGCCTGGTCTTACTAATCCATTCCTACATTTGCTGAAGGATGATCACAATAAAGATATGTCCCCTGTACATTAGGCAAAATATAGAAATTAACTCAAGTGCCACTTCTGCAGATGACTTGGAACCCTTAAAGATCATTTTGGCGTTTGCCAGTTGGTTGCAGGAATACACAGTCAGGAATTGCAGAAGGTGTGTACAACAGTAGGCTACAAATGAGAAGATGCTACATCCAACCCTTCCAAAAGTACTCTGTGGCATATAAACCCAGTGTCCTTGCAAAATGAACTGCGCCACCCAGTTCTGCTTCAGACACTCTGGCTTTAAAATCAGATGGAACCAAGACCTGCTTGCTATGAAGCACAGTCGGGCTCATTCGAGCCTGACTGAGTAGGGGTAGTGGAGGCTGTTTGCCTGTAGGGATGTCCTCACCACAGAGATGTAACAAACCCTCTCCAGCCATGGCATCCAGACAACCCCCACTTGACAACACAGAGTCTGGCCACAAACCCCTGGTCGGGAACTTATCCTGGGGACTTACTTTATAGACCATGGTACTGGAATGAGTGGTGAACCAGAAACAGCTCAAAAATAGTGAAATGTGATTATCATTTTGTTGAATGCAATAGTATGCATTTATCAACCATAACCAATTTTTTTGGAATAATTAACTATGCTGAATTTTTCATTAAAATAAAAGCTCAACATTAATATGGAGTAATTACTGTGGTGTGAAACATGTTTGAATTAGAACAAGACGGTTTTGTCACTGGGTAGGTAAATTCACAGTGCCAGGAAATGTTCTCCCCAGGTTCTAGGAATCGTGTGCCTAACAGTCTCCTGCCACACACAGTACAAGCTACTAGTAATAATATATCTAGAGCTGAACATAAGGTATGGAGGGAGTATTTAAAATGTTTAATTATTCAAATCTAGGAATTAATTGACTGTGCCTTTTTTGCAGTTCCACAATATTTCTAAACATCTTAAGAGCTCAGCATGCTAAGAAGAATATAATAATGTATCTGAATCTGCACTTCAGTTTATTCTCCAGGACAAGCACTATGGGAAAAGATCTTAAAATCAGACATTTGGAAAAGAGCAACTGACTTTGGGGAAAAAGCATATCTATGCATATAGAATGTATATATACACAAAATATGTATACAATATATAAAGATTGTGATTGATGAATTGGATTCAATGAGTGAACATCTTACTATGCCTATTTGATGTACAAAATGTTATGTAATACTGCATCAACAAGCTGCACTTCAATATTTATGAGAGATCCTTTTAAACTCATAAGTTCTCAAGCAATTCTAATCTAATCTAGTCTTATCTATGATAACTTCTCCAAAATGTACTAAAGAATTCTGAACTGGTGAGAATTTCAGTGCTGAACTTCTAGCAAAAGAGCATTCATTATTATACTTCCAAGTTTATCTAGATGGAGATCATTGCATTGTTTGCTGGAACAGGCAGGTGGGGATGCAAATATTCCATTTGCTTCGCTAAAAACCTACAAGACTAATTTGTCTCCAAGTCAAACTTAACTGAAAACCAGGTTGATTTCCATATTTCTTTTGAGGCATACTATAGTAAACTGCAACTTCTGTTTGCCCTAAGCTTTCTCCAACAATTTTTTTTTTGGAGCTGAACAAACTGTTTAACACTAAATTTCTTTCCTGTGCAGGTGCAATTTTGTTTAAAACTGCATTAGGGACCCTCCCACTGTGCATTTTAAAGGATTGAGAGATCTGCATGTGGGCTGTTCGTGCCCTTGATGTGCCACAATAATTGAAGTCCAGCTTGTGTGAAAAGGGATGGAAACCTTGCCTAGGAACAGGTTGGGAAGCCCTGACCTGAAGAAGCATCTGTTACCTTGCTGTCAGCCAGAAATAATTATATTATAAGAGGGCTGGTACTGGAATTTCCAGTCTTTTCTCTTGCCCTCCAGAGACAGAAGAAATCTGTGTAGTTCTGGTGTTACACTCATTTTTTATCCTTCAGCTCCTCATTGGACAAACAGGCACACTTTCTCTTAAAAAAGGGAGGGATCAGTTCTTTACTAACAACTAGCAGAGAATACTTACTTTTAAGGTTTCTGCCAGATTTGCTTAATTGGACTCTTTGTATAAAAAAGCCAGCATAGGGCTATGATAGTAGTCTCAAAGCTCTGATGTTCACACTCCAGCACTAATTTGCTTCTGGATTAATTTTGATTAATCAAATTTCTGCAACTGAAGCAAATTAAGAGTGAAATTCACCCTGTCTGAAAGGAGCCCTGGTCTCATTTAGATCCATTACAGTTTCATCTGCTAATATTCTCCCAGTACCCAGTGCTTCATGTTTTGAAATATAACTGTTTTGGAAGCATCAGGTATGTAAACAGATAGAATACTTCAGTACTTTCAAAATTAATTTCTCAGTGAAAAATGCTTAATATTTATTTTAATACACTCAATAACAGATTTATAAACCTTGGTTTATAAATGTCTACTTTCCTTGCAACAACAGCTCTTCCACTTAGTCCTAAGAATACTTTGCAGCTGAAAGGTTTGCACCTTGTCCATACCCACTGAGCCTTTGACTTATAATGAAGCTGCCAGCAAGGACACAAAGTAGTGTCAAGCACAATGGTATTCTTGTACAGTGCAACTGGAATAAACTGTAAATTTAAAATAGCAGTGTTTACTATTTTAAACTTAGAGTTAGTAAATGCCTCGAGAAAGACACAGTGAATCAGTGAGGCTGCTATTATTTTTCACACTTTTCCTGTAAGAAAAGAGAATTGTAATATTTCTGTGTTCTTACATAACCTAGTCTAGCAAGTATTTATCTCATCCTCTAGATAAAAAAAACAAACCCTGATCCTTAAATAAATCCGATGTTAACAGAAAAAATACAAGGTAGAAGTTAACTTAGAGGACTTTATCTTTGAGCTTTTGAACAATAAATCTCATCTGAACAAATATAATAATACCATCCTGGGTAAAACTTTCCTAAACTTACTGAGCTGACAGGTATATAATTTTTTTCCCAAGAAGGAGAATTCACATTTATTTATCAGCTAGGGTTTTAGAGGAGTTTTTTTGTTTTCTTCAAGAGAATGATATGGGTTTCATTTCTGAAAAAAACATGCACCTCTCATACAGTCTAGACTAAAACAAAATGAAGAGAGCATTTTGTGATTTCTGCAAGTAAATTCACAAAGACCAATAGGACTCAACAGATTTTTAGGACAAAATCATAAACTTGTTGTGGTGAACACCATGATGTGTGGGGGAGGAGGGAGAGGTGCCAGCTGGATCCATCGTCTTTCTTGGCATTTATGCTGGGTTCATCACCATGGTATCAAAACACCTTTACAAGTTCTAAGTGTAACCACAGTAAATGATCTGTAGTTTCTCCTTGAGTCCTAGGAGGGATGGTGGTGGTGTTGCTATTGTTATTAATATTGAACAAGCAGGTGAAAATGAGGGATTTTACATTTTATTCTTAGGGAGCTGAGATTCCTCAGGGAATCAACTCCACAGCTGTATGTCAGTTGCCAAGAAAATTGTATCTGTACATGGTATAGAGATGACTCTTCTCTTGTCCCTGAAAATTCCAGCTGGAGTTAGTGAAAGGTCATGAAGGGAGTGAGAAGGAGCCCTCATCCTCTTACACAGGGCACAGAGAAGATGCTTAGGATGGATGGAGGCAGGGAGGTGGAAACAAGAGTTGTTGCATGCACTGCTGATTTTTCTTGGTTTCTCCAGCAGTGCAGGCAGCTTCCCTGAGTGTCTGTGCCAGAGAGCTCCCCTTATCCCTGTGCCAGCAGAACGTGCCTCCCTTGGGCCTCCAGGGACTGATGCACAGAGACACCTGAGAGCTGCCTGAATACATTTTCAGGAACATAGAGCAGATGTGCTGGAGCTTAAAAATGAATTGTATGTGAAAATATTATTTCCTTAAATATTTCTACATTTTCTCACATAATAAGCATCAGACTATGGCCTTTGTATTTTTGTATTTAACTTTTCCTGTATGTTTTTTTTCTGTAGCCTTTATTATTAGATTTTGGGCTTGCTTTCATTATGAAGAACACTAGCATTATAAAATTACCCCATTGAAACAAATAGAATATTGTGTCCTTTAAAGAACATCTCAATTAGAATAAACTTACAAAATCTTGTTTCTTAAAGTGAAATCTTCACTCCATGGAATTTAATGGTAATATTCCTGTTAATAATAATGTGTCAAGACTTTGCATGCAGCTATGAATAATTAATTATTGAAAGTCAACAGATATAATACAAAAAGCATCCTGTGCAATGAGACAAAAAAAAAATTGAAAACTGGACCCTGCTGAGGCTTTACATGGAGGTTCTATTTCTGATCTTGCTTTGCAAGTGTTTTAGTGTTTTCTTTTTTTTTGTAATGAGCTAAACATGATGAGAGAAACAAGTGAGATAGTTGGGTATTATGAGATATCTGTTCTTTTTCACTTCTGGTCATTTTATGTGTTGAAATATTGGCATTGTTTATGTAGGAAAGTGATCCTATTGTTCAGCCAGCTAAATTATCTGTTAATCATATTATCAAGGCTCATGTCAACTGTTGTAGTTTGCATAGAAATTACAAGCAATTTCCTTTTAAATTTAATTTTTTTTTCTTTTTGAGGAAGATCAATCCCTAAATTCACAGGGAGAATTTGTTAAGCTGGAAAATCCTATTTAAGGGTTTCAAGGTGTATAGAAATTACAAAGTTGCCTTTAAAAAGGCCAGCTTTATATCAGTTGTGTGGGTGAGAATGACAGACTGATTCCCACACACCCCCAAGAAAATGGTGAATTGTCCTCTTTCCAAGTATTCTGCTACAACTGGCCCTACAGATGTCTCTGTGTGTATATAGATATATATACGTAACTATATATATAAGTATATACATATATATTATTTCCATATTACACTGAAATATTCCTTTTACAGCTTCTTTACATTTTAGTCCTCAGACACTTACCTATATTGATTACAGATTAAACAATCCATTCTGAAACTGTACTCTCAGATACCAGTGTTTTGTGATAAAACTGTGTTTAACCTTATTGTACTCTGCAATAATCTATGCAATTATTACTATGCAAATATATGTATTAGGGAACAGATATCCTAAATATGGTATTAACATTAGATTATATTTAGCAGGTTAGAGATAAGCTGCTGATTTAAGTAAACACTACAACAAAAAGATACCACAAGAATCTGCTGTGAGCATCTTTTTGCAGCACTTCTTAAGACTACCTGATGTGCATTTCACATTGCAGTTAAAATCCTTTTATTTGTCCTATTATTTATCCAGCTGTGGGATCGCTGCACTTTCACAATAATAAAAAAAACCCTCTAGGAAAATATATATTATAAAACCACAAAGCACTTAAATTAAAAATGTTCTGCTACACATTATTTACTCTAAACATTACATTTTCAGTTTAATATTGGCTTTATGCAAAGAGCAAGGAAATTAGATTGATGCCTTTTCATTCAAGATAGTATAACAGTGTACCTAGACAGATGTTCTAGATAGATACTGCATTTATGTAGGTGTAACAGAGTTACACTGTACTCAGAAATATCAATAATGAATGCTGTTAGCATTATCAGAATGCTGTCTAGAGAGGAAACATAAGGAATGGCATGTACTCTTCCACCTTGAAATCTTCCTGGGTTTTTGACCCATCTGTCAGTATCCCTGGTTGATAGGTTATTTCTTCTCACTGGCTATCATGCTAAAGGACAGAGAAGCAAATCCCATTGGAGCCAGATTTAGCACTGGTCTTTACAGCTGGCTGTCAAGTGGAGTCAAGAAGGGACAGTTGCTACCATCTGCCTAAAAGTGTGGTCTGGAACCTGTGTGTCTATTTGTGCACGTCAACAGCTTTCCAACATATGGGCCTAAATTTAGTTTCTGAATTCATTATTGGCCTTTCAAATATGTGACCCGGTTTTCAGATGTACTGACCACTCAGACATCTGGTGGTTTCATGTAAGCTGTGATTATTCAGCATCTCTTGAGCAAAATCACTCAGTGCAGTTTCCATTTTAAATTAGTAAGAAGACAGTTGTTGAATTTAGTAGATACTGAGTTGGTCTGTGGATATTTAACCTTTGGCAACTGCATCTGACACTCCTGGCCAGGCCCATAGTCACATAAATGGATCTGACAGCCACCTGAAAACTGGTGACAGCATCATCTAACACTGATAACTGTGTCACAGAATTCAAAAGGTGTCACAGAACTCTGACCATTATTACTTTGTGCCACTTATTTCCTCTGTCTCGTGACTTAGCATTTTAAAATTCTGAGTGTCTTTTTAACAGCATCCTTTAAAAATGGAACTGTCAAGAGAAATTTTCTTATTCATAAATCTTAAAGTTCCTGCATCTATATATTAGTACTATATGTAAGACTCAAAATACATCAAGCTCCTGATGGGCATGTTGTGACAGTGATACAGGGAGACATCATTAAAGCTTATTATCAGGGAAGCACACTAAAAAGGTCTAATTTTCAGTAAGAATTTTTGATTTTGGTTGCTTGACAGAACATTTTGGAAGACATGCAAAATATAGGGTGGCTAAAACATTTTGTTAGTTAAGTAATACAGCAACTTTACATTTCTATGAGTACCAAATTCTTCATTTTTGAGGTTTACAGCTCACTTCTATAGCCCTTGAGGGTTATTACTGCTGAAACTGGCAGACTTTAACTGGATTATTGATTTGGCTTCTTGTTCTGCCTTCCATCCATGGATGTTCCAGGCCTGAAGAATGCACATTGTAGACTAAACTTGTCTACCTCCTTATCTCAGTTGCTGAGGAGTTTTAGCAGAGGTATTGGTTAGATCAGCTCCTCAGCTGGTCTAACATAAGCCAGAGTCAAACAGCAGAGGATCAGAACATTTTCTCTCCTATGTCTCCTGCTCTATATCTAAGCACAGCTTCTCTATGCTCAGGCACAGTATACAGCCTATTATACTCACTTTAACCTTGACAATTTTTAATGCTATTTTAGGCCTGTTTAGAAAGGCTTCCTTTTTGCCTTGAAAAGGTGACTCATGGGAACAAAGGTGGTTTTCTTTTCAGTTGGAAAGATACAAAAGCAGTTCAAATTTTTGATCCTGTATAGCCTTTTTCTTTTCTTTCCTTTTTTTTCTTTTTTTTTTTTTTTTTTTTTTTTGTTAACAAGATAAAGATTTTGTTGGCAGAAGTTTGCAATGATCTGCAGAGCCTTCTTTGTCAGCTGCAGTAATCCTCAGACACCCAGTCAATCATTCTAGATCTAAATTCTGTGTATTCTATGTCAGTCTAATTTATAACAAGCAGAAATGTACCTTGTTCACAGGTACTTGCAATACTGCTACAATTCAAAAGTAACATCAGTTTTGCCAAAGAGAGAAACTGACTGTCAGCTTTCCTTGTTCAGGATCAGAGCAGTAGCTGTGCAACAGGCAAACCCGAGGGCACAGCTCATTTTTCAGCTACACTGCTGGAAGCTGCTTTAGACGTGTTGGCACTTTTTTCTCATTGCTGTATACTAAGACATTTGTGCTATACATGTATTTCCTCTTGTATATTCATTTGCAAGTACTCTATTTCCCTTCTACATGTATCTGATTTTTTCTGAATTTCCTTTGAATTAAGCTGAAGCTACAAGAACTCTCGGGATTTCATGAAGTCCACTCTAAATGTGGCTGCTGTTACTGCCTGCCTCAAACCCAACTCACGTAATTACTACAGTTTTGGTTTTACAAGAAGACTGAAGAGAAAAATGTTAGGTTATAAAGGTAATTTCTACATTATAGAATTGCAATAAATTATATTCCTCCTCAGTAAGCAATAAACCCAATGGTTTTTCATTTATGCAGCACCTCTTGACTCATTAAAAATCCCTTGATGGTGATCCCTTTGCTACGTGCAAAGTGTATTTTTTGAGACCTGATGACAATAACAAAGAAGTGCTCAATGTTTGTGAGATGTTCCTGTTAAAATTGCTGTGAATCCATGAAATTATAAGAAGCTGCTTCTGTCCTAGTCTGTAGGTGCATCTTTTTTAAGGAAAAGGAAAGGTTAGTTAGAAGATGTGTGCTCATTACAAAAGCAGAAGTGTATGTAGTGTCAACACAATGCAGGTTGGGATTTCACACACTGCTGTACTGATACACTAATGATTGCAGTTATTGGTTAAAAGAGCAAAGGCTTATGAAGTGTTTCCTATGTAACTCACACCAAACGCATTTTAATCACCCAGCAAGACTAATACCACTGGGGAAGGACTCTGCTCATAGAGGAGTGACAGAACTTGGTAGAAGCAAATTGGGCTGTCTGATCTATGTGAACTCAAGAATGTAGAGCTGTTCAAAAAACAAACTTCTGTGTTGTGTGATTCAGGGTGTTTACAGTATTTGTGACTCATAGGACTTTTTTCAGTATCTATAACCATTATGTTACTTGTAGCCTCCTTGGTTGAAAGAGTTCTTTAACTCATGCCTGCTAAGACACTTCTTCCAGGTTTCGAGTTTCCCTAGTGCTGCCCAGCAGACATCTTCTATCACTGAACTGTTCTTTTCAAGAAAGCGATTGCAAACCTGCTGCCACTTGGTCTGGCACAAAAGAATCATAATTTCTTCTGTTCTCCAGCCACAAAACATTTTGTATCTACATCCAGACACCCCACTACAGCATGAAATGACTACCAAGGAAACAGACATTGACTGCTTCATTCCAGTTTCCACATGACATTTCTTATCACAAAATACCTTTCACATCAATACTGCCTGAGATCAGGCCTGTCTAGCTGCTTTTTTTGACAGATATTCACAGCTCTGGAATGTCTGTTAATAATAATGATTGAGCTATAGGGCATTTCATGGGAATTAATGATTGGCTAGAAAGCTCCATTGCCTCAGTGCTCAGTAAAGGACTATTCTCTCTCTCAGGTATTCAGTCCGAGGGAAATACTCAAAAGTTGCATCAACATTGTTATTATCAACAAAAATTAGATACAAAATTTTGAACATAATAAATGCAATTGCTCCATATGGTCTAGTTGATATAAATTCTGCATATTTGCCACTGCCTCAACATTCAGGTGAACTCACTGGCTTTCCTTATTTTACTCTTTTTCAAACTCTCTTATTTACATAAAAAAACCCTGAAAGGATCAGTTCTATGTACAATTCCACACAGAATTCATTAAACAGAGTATGAGTGTATATGCATGTACCATGTGACATGAGTATACATTGCTACTGATTTTACCAGAAAAGGTGCCCATTTTCTAGGTTAAAGTTGGACTCATTCACACACTGTCTTGGTGAAAACAAGCCAAAGAAATTAGAGGGGAAATATAACAAGGATTTTGTATACGGCTGGTGCCTAAAATAAGAATTCCACTTAATTAAATGGATATGCACTTGAGTAAAGAGAACTCTGTAGGTTCAGGTTGAAACAATCATCCTCTCAGTTATTTCAGAGAACATTCCTTATGGGATAAATCTGTAGAAAAGTAGATAATTGTTACTTGCCTTAATGTCAAAAAGAGAAGTCTTGAAATTCTTGAAGTTTTGAAAGTGGAAGATGATGGTGCGAAACTGGGAAATCTTTCATGTTTCTCAACTTGTTAGGCATAACTGAAATAAATAAATGAGACATTCATTGACTGACTTTACTGTGAAAAGCTTTATAAAATTACACAAGGACCCAAAACGTGCCTCAGTACTGTGTGTAATACTCAATTTCTCTCAATTTTTATTTCCATTATTATAACTAATGGGTTTATATTTTCATCATACCAGTATTTTTAAAAATATATGCTATGAAGCCATGAAAGCACACTGCCACAAGTCAGTAAAAAGGGTTTGTGTGCCAGGCTAGAACAGCTCCAGTTCACTATTATAATTCTAAGACAGGGTGCAGCTAAAATAACTTCACTACTAATGCAACTAACTGGCAGAGAGAGCACAACAACTGAAGTAACTTATAATTAATTAAGAATAGCATGATTTATGGGTTCTGGTTTCTATGGGTCTGATCCAAAATTTCTTGGTGCAATATAAAATGTTTGAGGACATTTGATCACCCTCCTGTTTTTTCCCAAGCACGTGCCATTTAGAGATGTGTTCTGATCTCAAGGACCTGAATCTCACAGATGTCAAGTTCTAGCCTAAATCCTTCAGGTTTCTTTATTGTAGGGGAATTCTTATGGAAAACCCTAGGAACTCAGCAAAACAAGAAACTTGTATACCATATTTAGTCAGGATTAATAACCCATAAAATAAAGCAGTTTTGGATATTATTATTTCCACATATGTATAGCACTAATCATGCAAAATATTTAAGAAGCTTTTTAGCTGTCAAATCAACAGGGAAACTTGCATAATCTTAAGTGCTTGACAGACTGGACCTTAAATGTCTCTAGATGTAATAATAAGTATGGAAAAGATTCATTTTGTGCAGTATTTTCAGCACAAACTGCATCACAAAGTGTTAAATAATAAATAATAGCAGAGAGAAGTATACACAAGGGAGGAATGATATGATTTCAGAGGAGACTTGAAAGGGGATGTTGATGAGGTAGAGGTTTTAAGAATTAAATATTAAAACCCAGAAAGGCTGTTTTTTGGCTGGGACTGATTGTTTTTCTCTGCTGAGAAATAAAGGGGCTTTCTAACCTACCTTCTGGACAAAATGCCCGGCTTACTGTCAAACGGTTCAGTGGAATCATCACTGTACTTAGTGTCTATTTTTAAGAGAAGGCAAAGGATCACAATTAGCTAACTACAGCCCTCTCCGATTCCAAACGTCCGCTTTGTCCTCTGCCTCACCTTTCTGTTTATTTACCACGTACCAACTGCACACGGACTCGGCCCAAGTTCCTGAAGAGCGCCAGGGCTGCAGAGGGAGCGGCAGGGCAGCCTGGCACGGCGGCACAGCCCCGGCACGGCCCCGGCACGGCGGCCTTCCCAGAGCCAAGGGTGGCCCGCAAGCCACGGCAAGGCCCTCACACACATGCCCCGAGGAAAAGGGAAGCGGCTGGCAGCACCAGCCCACACTGTTAAATCACGCCACAGTGGGCTTATTTCCTACATTTGGTGGCAGCATAGTATTCAGGATAATATTATTGTTACTTGCACAGGTTACCGCCGAACCAAATGACAGAGATGAGAGAGTTAAGTAACAGGGATGGAGAGTGAATCACTAAAAAGTCTTTCCCAGAGTCAGTTCTCTTTTTGGGGGAAGTTATTTCAATTCTGTATCTCGCAAACAACCCGCTATCTCACCGCGTCCTTGGGAGCCAACTGACTGACATTATAAGGAGATTTTTAAATAAATGATGTGCAGGAGCAGCTCATGTTTAGCAAACAAAGCCCTGCTCGGCAGCAGGCACTGCGAGCACCGCTGTACCTGTGCTCGGCACGGCGGGGCCAGGGCAGCGCCCGCTCCCGCCCGGCCTTAGCGGAGCTGCGGCCCCATGGACGCCGCTCCGCCCGCGGCACCTGCCTTTGCCTCGCAGGTGAGTGCGTCTCCGGAGAGCGCTCGGAGAGGAGCTCCCGGGAGAAGGAGCGCTCTACTTATCGGCAGAGGAGCTCTCCTGCCGCGGAGCTGCGCCCGGCCCGGCCGCCCCTGCCCCGCTCGGCTCGGCTCGGCGCGGGGCGGGCTGAGGGAGGTAGGGAATGGGGAGGCGCTCCCGCGCTTTTGGAGACGCACCTGTGGGGAGTGCCCGCCGGGGCGGGAAGGCTCTTATGTAAGGGATGGCGGGGAGCGGCTGAGGGGGCCGAGGCGGGGGTCGGCTCTGCGGCGGGGCTGATACGAGGAGGGAGAGCCCCACAAAGAGGGTGGAAGGGAGGAAGAGAGAGAGAGAAGGAGGGAGAAAGGGAGAAGTCGCCGGCCCCTCAGCGGGGCTGCCGGAGGGGACAGGCGGGCGGGAAGCCCCGTCTCTGGCGCGTAGCTTCCCGCGGCCCCTCAGAGGACGGGCTGGGCTCTCCGCGCTAGCACCGCGCTCACCCGCCCGCCACGGCGCCTTGTCCTTCCTCGGCGGCTGGATGCCGCGGCGGGTCCGTCCAGCCCCCCGCGCACTGCCCTGGCAGCCCGGCCCCGGCCGGGGCTCGGCGGGCGCCGCGGGTGTCTGAGGGAGTTGTGCGAGAGACCGCGCCGGGCTCCGCGGGGGAACGGAAGGTGGGTGCCCCGGGCGCCCCACGCTGGCACCGGGCTGCGCGGGGAGGCTCCTCGCTCGCCCTTTCTCCTCCTCCCGCCCCTGCAGCGCCCTCGCCTCAGCCCTCCCGCTTGGCGGCCCCTCCACGCCCCTCTCGCCAGCCCGGCGCGGTGCCCCGCACGCCGCCGCCACCTCCACCCCTTGGTCCTCCTCCTCTTCCTCCTCCTCCTCCTCCTCCCGCGCTCCCTCTCACGCGCACTCCGCTCCACAAGTGCCGCGCTCGCTGCTCGGAGCAGAGCGGGGCCGGGCTGCGGACCCTGGCGGGGGCTGCGGACCCTGCCCGGCCCGTTCGGGGCTGTCCGTGGTGCTGGAGGCGAGCGCGGGCTGAGCGGGCGCCCGGCCCCTGACGGAGCCCCTTTATGTTCAGCTCCTGGCGCAGCGCAGCATCCAGCAGCTCGAGCGGCGGCGGCAGCAGCATCGCTGAGCCGGGGCTGGGAGGCAGAATGGAAGGCTTTGTTCGGCTGCTCTTCGGCTACTTGGTGGCGGACCTTCTCACTCTGGTGTGTCGGGCTCAGGAGAAAGCTGGCCAGCAGCTGGGGAGCTTTGTGGTGCTCTCGGGAGGAAACCACTCCAGCCTCGGGGAACAGATAGACCCCTCCGAGCCACCTCCCACCCCAGACTTCTGCAGGGGCTACTTTGACGTGATGGGGCAGTGGGACCCCCCCTTTAACTGCAGCTCGGGGGAGTTCATCTTCTGCTGTGGCACTTGTGGCTTCAGGTTTTGCTGCAAGTTCAAGAAGACAAGGCTGGATCAAAGCACCTGCACAAACTACGAGACGCCGTTGTGGATGAACACTGGGAAACCTCCTTCCCGCATAGACGACCCTCTGCATGACCCTACCCGGGATAAAACCAACCTTATTGTCTACATCATCTGTGGGGTTGTAGCAGTCATGGTGCTGGTGGGGATCTTCACCAAACTAGGGCTGGAGAAGGCACACAGACCCCAGCGGGAGCACATGTCCAGGTAAGGCTGAGTGCCAGGCAGCAGAGTCCCCTTCCCCCTTACCTCCTGCCCAGCCCCTAGAGAGGAGAGAGGAGCCCGTGTGTCCCTGCCAAACAAACAACTCCTGCCAGGCAGGCTGCATTCCCCTGCAAGGCGACTGAGAGAGCCCAACTTTGCTGAGCAGAGCTCCTGTGGTGCCCCCAGCACGGGTTATCACAGAACATGCATACTGAGGAAGAGTAGGGATAATTGTGGAGTCTGCACAGACAGTAGTCCATTTTTATCTGCAGTGCCTGACCCTCTCCCTAACGAGATCCAGCAAGTGTTCCCAGATATACTGTGCATAAATAGAAAAATAAAAACAATTTTTAAACCAGCAACACTGAATTATAGAAAGCCTGATGCGTTCCCTCTTCCAACAGTTTCAAAGATTGGAAAATGTTTTTACTTCTCAACAGAAGGATATAAACAAATGCCATCTCACCCTCCCTCTCCAGCTGCAAAATGGTTTTGGCAGGACCTTCCCTACTCCCCCAGCCCTTGCAAGTGTGTGAGCTATTTGTAAAATTTCTAAGCTGTGAAAATGAGTCAGGGTGGAAGGGAAGAGGAAGACATAAAAAGGAAAAGCTATTGTAGAATTTCTTAACATTTTTTCAGTTACTGTTGAGAGGTAAAAAATGGAATATGAAAGTCTTGCCTCATCCATGTACATGTGTGTTCTTACTCTGTCTCCACAGTGTAATGGCTGAGTTATATCAAAGAGAACCTCCCCCACCTAGAGTTAGGCATACTGTGTACCATCTACTCCAGATCCTGGCTGCCTAGTGGTGGATAGGCAGGTGGGCAACTCGGGACAGAGCCCAGTGTCTTTAACAACAAATTCCAAACCCAGATTGTCACAGCAGTTCAAAATCAAGGCATAACACATTTGTCAAGTTTGCAGCCTGTCTGATTCTTTATGCTAATCCCAGGCACATGAAAGTAAAGCAGATGGGGGAAAGGCATTAAAAAAGGCAAACAGATCCATTAAAGAGTCTAAATAGATCCCAGCATACTGGGCAACTTTAATGATGAAATGCAATGAAAGGATACCTTCTACTGGACGTACAGTGTGGCAAAAAACTTCCTCTTGCCCTGAATACTAATGGTGTAGTTCACAATCTTTAAGGTTTAGATGAAGAGTCGTCCTTTGAAAGACAGTCCAAGAGATTAACTCAACATCTGGAGCCTCCTTTTTACTGAAGTTTCTGCGTGACTTTTTGATTAACTGCTTATCCTGAATTGAACAGAGAAAGTCACAGAAATACTCCTGAAAAGGCATCAACAGTCCATGAGCTATTATTTGCTATTTATAAACTGGCTGATATGGATATGCTTTACTACTGAGGAAAAAAGCATATTGCAGAAATTTTAGTCGACAGCGTGTGTCAGTGATACTTCTGCAAAAATGGTTTTTGTTGAGGTATGATAATCTTTTAGATATTTTGAATATAAATTGAGAAAAACAATACATGGGTCCCAATTTATTTAAAAAAATTTAATCTATAGAGCTTGTTTGCAGAAACCTCTCCCTTGCTTTAGTCTCTCTATAGTGTCTTTGTGCAGGCAGAAAAAGAGGGCTCGTAACAGTCACAAAGCCCAGAACAGAGTGAAGAAGGATGGCTAATAGCCATCCCTGCAAATTATGGCTTAAATAGGTCTTGCTTCTGTGACTAGAAATATTTGCTGTCTAAAGTACAGGTGTGAAGTATTCTGAAAGAATATTCTGTCTTAGTTTATGGAAGTAGAATTATGGGGGATTGGAAAATCATTCTGATATCCTTGAGTCTTGTATGCATAAAGATTAGGTTTCTGAAGTGGGTCTTAGCAAAGGTCGTCTGTTACCTTGATTACTTAACAGTGTCTGTGATCTTGTACATGAAACTGTTCAAGGCAGGATTATATAGAAACTTGGAAAGTCATGATCACATGGAAAAACAGACACCCACTCAGTACACATAATAGCTAGTCATGTTCTGAAAAAGAAGATCTATAGCTGTTTTGTTTTTTTTTTTTTTAAAGTTCTCTTATTCCAGTTGTGGGATGGGTTTGACATTAATTTGAAAAGGAGTTAGATTTGTAAATCCCTTTGACAATGTATAAATATATTCATTGAGTGAAGAATTGAAGTAACCTCATAGTCCTCAAGTGAGTGTTTAACTAAAATATTCCATTCTAGCTCATTTTACACTACTTAATGTTCTGAAAAAAAGGCAGCAATGCTTAAAAAATAATTTATCTGTTCAGTTAATAGTACCAACAATTGGTGTCATATATAGGCTGTGTTCATTGTCACCTTCTTTTATAGCATTCATCACTACGATGAAAAAAACCCCAAAAAACAAAAAAGAACACCTCCTACTTTTTTTTTCTGTTCTAAACCTTATTAATAAGCAGAAGTTTAATGCATCGAGAGTGTTAGGTAGGCCAAAGCAGAAGTACTAAGTGTTACTCCTTTTTGGCTGGCAGCAAGAAACACACAGAGAATGATTTGTCTTCTATTTTTCTTAGCTAAGATTGTCTCCTTTCCCTTGCCTAGCCAGTGGCTACATGAAACATTTCAATCCCCTTCATTTCTATGAACAAATTCACTTTGGAAAGAGATAGTACTGCTTGTCAAAAAAGACAATGCATAATGGAAAATGATTTTTTTTTTTTTAATGGGGGCTGATTTTTTTAAGGAAAAATGAACAACTGAGTACAACTGGTGTAAATGATACATTTCCATTTTTGATTTACTAAAACTATTTCAAAATACGAACAGAGACCTGACACGTGGGAATAAGAACATTAACTTCTAAATAGGAAGCAAAACTGTGCCACACTTTTTAATTCCTTGCATTAGTTCATCCTGCAGTCTGTAGATCTGCTGTTGAAGTAAGACACTGGTGTGTGTAAGAGAGGTACAATGTTAATAAAGAAAACTTTCTTTATTAACTGAGTGTAGTTTCCATACAGCTGTGCTTAATGGAATTTTTTTTTACTACTATATCAAAACAAACCAAAACCACTCCATTAACTTCACTGAATTTTCCTGAAATATTGGACAATGAAAAAAACATTGTGGAAATATATTTAATTAGTGAAAAAAATCTATAGGAAGAAGTCTCTATTGGGCAAGTCCCTTTACAAGAAAAGTCAAGACTTGTCCTTTTTTAGAGTGCTTATTACTTCCTTTTGTTTTGAGGAAACAGGCCAGGTACAGCACTGTTGACATTTCCTTTCTGTTGGTGCTGTAGCCAACAGAACTGTAAATCTGGAAGATGAACGTGGAGAAGGGAGTACAGAATTAACTCTTCATGGTGTATTTAATTTTAGATCTCACATGTTTTGTTTCTCCTCATTTTAAAATTTATTCCTTAATATTAAAAGGAGATAAGTATTCCCTTCAGCTACAGCGTCTAAGACTAAGCTGTAATAGTAGTATCTAGAGTAGCTCTTCTTTTCCCCTCCTGTTTTTGAGAATAAGGAAATCAGATGGTGTAGGAGGGAGCTATGGCAGAGGGAGGGAACGTGGCAGTGTTGTGCATGAGAGGACACAGATTTGCTCTGCCTGCTGAAGCAGACCAGGAGCTTTGTTAGGCATATGAGGGCAGCACATTCTTGCTGCTTGAGACTACTCCAAGGGGCCTGCCAGGCTCCCTCCGTTCAAGTGGAGAATTCTCTCTCAAAAATGAATGTAAATGAAAAAGCTTTACCTCTGTTACATGGAGGAGATTATTCTGTAAATACAACTGCACCTTTGTCTTCTCCCTTAATCCTTGTGGAGAATGTGCAAACAAACCAAGAACTGAAAGGACCACGTTTACAATCATGCTCTTATGCTGTAACTGCTTCTGATAGTGTGTTAGCAGTCTTCCAAATATTGTGAACCATCTAAGCTCTTCTTTCTTCCTTCACAAGGAAGAAAGTGTCCAGTGCTGAGGTCAGGAGTGAAGTCTTTAATCGATCATTTAAAAGACGTGTAGTTGGGGCCAAAAATAGCCTAACTTGCCAAAATCCTGGATCCTATGTATGAAATTATTTCCCTTATGAGTTTTGACCCAGTTTTGGAGGTAAAATATGGCAAGTGACCTTTCATGAAATAACCTGTGTTTCAGCCTTTTTCAGCTTGTACCCATAAGGGACATGCCTGGCTCCACATGCTTTATAATACCCCAAACCAGTATTAAATATCCAAAACAAAAAACCTTATGGCAAGAGAAATGCTGAAGTTTTGTGATACTTGGATAGTTCTGGGCCATAAACTCCTATGTAGGTAACACTTCTCCACGTTTGTAATACTACAATCACTGCACAGGTCTTAATGATACTGCTCCCAGATTAGAGGGTTATCTTGCACTTTGCATTTCCTTAGAAAATCATCCAGTATATCATAGGTGTAGGTAAAGACCCTCTGTGTAAGTTTAACTTTTCAATGGGACTGACTATAACAATTTCTTCAGATAGTGAACAAAATCTATATGACTATATTTAGGTGAGACAAATCCATGAAGGTATTTTAAAAGTCTCCTGGCCAGTGTGGAATTTTTCAAAGCAAACATCTGTTCAAAGATTTTGTCATGTACTGGGGAGCAAACCTCCCTTTATCCATTTCATTATATGGGCAAATCCCTAAAAGAACAAAATGCAGGTACAGCATTTCCTTTGTACTTCAGCGATACTGAAGCTGCTACAGATTTTTAACTCTCTCTGACATCAGTGGAGAATAAGGACATGCTCTCAGTTATGTGAGCTATTCTGCCCTGAGAAAATTGTACAACTTCGGCTAACACAGTATAGGTGCTGTGTTATTAAAAACAGAACTTGATGGTGAGTAGCTCATCTTTTTTTATACAGAAGAAGGAACTGGACAGGTAATTCCTTGAAAAAAGGAATTACCTTTTGAAAAAAGCCACCCTGAACTGGTAGAAAACAGCATTTTGATAGACAGGCAGTAGTTCATCTGCCATCATACAGGGTGTTATTTAAAGTCTACAGCAAACAATATCTACCATCACATTAAGAGCAATGAGGAAAGAATTTCAGAAAACCCACTCTCACAAAGTTGGGAAATACTCTCACAGTTTTAACTCCCACACTGGAGTTAGGAACTTTAATTTACTTTTTTTCCCTTCCCAGAAATGTGTCCAGATGTCTCTGGAATTAGAATTAATATTGATGTCAATAATTTCCTCTGTATAGAGACATATTTGCATAACTTGACTAGATACTAATGGTTTTGGTCCCCAGTTATTTTAAATCATTTTTGCAATATAATGCTTTCCTTTTGCATCATTTCTACATGTCTTTGTGAGAGTTCTTCTGTTGAATTTTTATTATTCTGCTATGTAGGCCAGCTCTGCTATTTCTGCTGTATAAGCACTGCTTCAAATGGGAGCATTACTCTGATACCTTTAATCATATGGTTACTGTCTTCTGACCTTTTCCAGGATCAACAGAGTATTCTCTAACATGTTGATCACAACTGTAACTGATATTTTAATAACATAATGTTAGCCATAAACACAAGAAATTTTCAGTGTTGTTCTGCTGTGTACCCAAGCAATGTTCCAGCAATCTGAAAGCAAGATCCAGCTCAGGATTTCTTTCTGTAACTTCAATGAAGCTACCTACTTTTTAATCTTTAAAAGTACAGTGTTGCTTGATTGAGAAATGATAATATCACAGAAGTACAGTGGACGAGCTAGATGGCACTTGCCATGGCTTTCACCAAGGGATGTGCTTATTTTTTTATATTTATTTATTAGTTTATAAGCTAGTATTTATTGATGCAGTATCTGGCACACTGTATATTATTTTGCAGAAAATTAAACTAAACTGGGCATAATGCCCAGAAAATGTGTCCACACCCTTAAAAATTGCTCAAGAAGTCTAAAAATTAAAAACAATAAAATAAAAAGGAGGTAAATAATGGTCCACGATACATTGACCTGAAAAGAAAAGATTTGCACTGAACCCTGAAGACACTGGTAACACATACTACAGCTTTCCTTTGCCTAAGGCAACAGCTTCTGCAGGTGGGCCAATTATTTCCTAGTGCACAGCAGTTTAGCAGGTAGCTCTGGCACATAGCTAAGGGCTAATCCTGCTCCTATGGAACTCTGGCAAAATAGCACAGACTCACAGGCACAGTCAGAGGTTGCCATGCTGGGAGTTTCAGAGCTCGTTCAGTAACTTGTTCAGTAACTCTGGCTCCACAGGGCTGATGCAGGTGTGTGTCTTTATCCCTGAGCCTAAGGATGGCCTTGCACTCAGCAGGACACGGGGCAGTGGAAGTGGTCCTTACACAGTGCCCAGAGCAGGATGAGCCTGTCTGCCTGTCTGTCTGCCTGTCTGTTTGCCTGCCTGTCTATTTGCCTGTCTGCCTGCCTGCCTGACTATTTGCCTGTCTGCCCGCCTGTCCGCCCGTCTGTCCGCCTGTCTGCCTGCATGCCTGCCTGCCTGTCCATCTGCCTCTGTCTGCCTGTCTGTGCCTGCCTGCCTGCCTGCCCTGCCTTCCTGCCTGCCTGTCTGTCTGCTTCTGTCTGCCTGTCTGTCTGCCTGCCTGCCTGCCTGTCTGCCTTCCTGCCTGCCTGTCTGCCTGTCCGTCTGTCTGCCTGTCCATCTGCCTGCCTGCCTGTCTGTCTGTCTGCTTGCCTGCCTGTCTGTCTGTCTGTCTGCTTGCCCGTCTGCCTGCCCGTCTGCCTGCCTGTCTGTCTGCCTGTCTGTCTATCTGTCTGTCTGCAGCTCTGCAGGACAAGCCCTCACCAGCACCAGGCTGGGCCTGGCCTAACTCAGGAACCCCTCTTTGCTAGCACAGACCTTTCATCCTGTTTCCAAACTGCCTTCAAAGGAGCAGGGAGTGTTCCTGTGCAAGCTTTGCTCTATGTTAAAGACTAGGACACTCACAGAAGTTAGAAAAAGACCTTTTTGATCTCCCCATTTGGATGAGCAATCCTAAATCCCTGCTTACTGGATTTCTGCATGGAAGTTATATGACTTTTCAGCTTGAGTGACATTTTTGAAAGAAAACTGTGAAGACCACTGTGTTGTGTGTGCTAATTGCAAGTGCATGTGTGAGAATTTCTTTTTAAATTAGTAATCTAGGTGTGAAGATAAGCAGTTTGTGAAAGGTGTAGCCATGGACTAGGTGCTGAGGTGCTCCGTTTAACCAAGATAGATAATGTTACTGAGCACATGCAGTGGCAGAAACTCAAGGAGCTTAAATTATGTTCCTTCAAAGCCAAGATACCTAAAGAACTTGATGTGTTTCTGTGTTTTACTTCTAGCACAGTAAGACAACCTAAAAAGAGCCTTAGGTGTGAAGTCTCACAATGAATTTACTTCCCTGCATTACTGTGCAGGGAGCTGGTTTTTCCAGCAGACATTATCATCAACTGCATCACAAACTGCAATAGATCTTGGAACATATCGTTAATGTCTTACAGATTTTGAAGGCTCATTCTGGTTTCGTTTGGTTTTCAGGGCTCTTGCTGATGTTATGCGACCTCAAGGTCCCTGTACAACAGATCATATGGAAAGAGATCTAAACATTGTAGTACACGTGCAACATTATGAAAACATGGAGACAAGACCTCCTCCCAATAACTTACGTAAGTTACTTTTTAACTTTATCAATAGCTGAAATGCTGGCACTGCAAAGAGCATTATGAAACTAATATTGCTGAATGTCAGACGAGGATCAACAGTACATGGGTTCTTGCAAGTTAGAAATATTAATTTTCTCAGAATCAGAAAAATTTAGTTTCCTAGTGCAGATTAACGCAACAGTGAGAGAAATAGATTTTGAATAGGAGAATTAGTTATTATATTTAGTTTTAATTCTTTTTCTTGGTTGACTAGTATTGGTTTTGTATATTTATCTTCTTCTACCTGTGTTTTTTGCTCAGCTCATCAGCCTTTGCCTTATTCTGTGTTTTGTTATACCAAAATACAAATTGTTATGGTTACAGCCAAATTTAACAATATGTTTCATAGCGCTGTAACATCCAGTAACAAAGGTCTCATTAGGCTGTTAGATAATATCCACTAGAATAATAATTAAATACTTCCCTGGGTAGCATCAAGTTGTATGTGGTTTTCCTTTTCTCAAGGAAAAGATGAGAAGATTATTATTTTAATTTTTACATGTAAATTTTTACATTTTTACATTTTTATGTATCTGCTATTACATGTTTATGTTATTGAAGGCAAGAAAAAAGTGCACCTTGGAGTTTCAGGTGAAATATGGTGACATTTCAAGTGGTTCTGAAGTCCTAGACAACTTGTTTCACAGTCTGTATTAGAGAACAATACAGATTTTTCTCGTGCTCAAATACATATTCCTCTTTTGATAAACAATGCCACTGCAAATTTAATTTGTATACTCGTTTATATAACTTATAGTCAGCCATATCTTAAGTATATATATACACATACTTAAATTATTGATGTATTTACAAAATCAAGTTCAATGTATTCAAAAATAAAAAGGTATAATTCAGGAAAGTTTAGATTGTTGGGCAGTGGGTGGCTTTATTCTGTGCTGTAGATCAGTGTAGATGTGCATTTTACTGCAAATATACTTTTACTGCATTGGTCTTTGCATTTTGAAACATTTAAAGTATGTGCACTTGTCTTTACCAAGTTTCCTTATATTTGGAGTTTTATCTGGACTGCATTGTGCAGTTATTGTTGCTTTTTTTTTTTTGTGGAAAGGTGTAAAGACAATGGGAGAAAAAGCAGCTCCAGGTGCTGCCTGCACTGCTGGTGCCTGCTTTGTGGGAGAGGCTGATGGCCATTCCTTACGTGCATCCCTGCAGGGTAAAGGGGGAGAATGAAAGCTGTGCCCTGGAATAAAGGTGCCACACACAGGGAGATGTGACACCTCATCATGTGACACCTCACCTGTGTGCCCTGCCTTCCAGCAGAGCTTCCACCTGGGGCTCTGCAGGTGTGCAGTGCAGAGAGGGGAGCACACACCTTACCTGTGTGAACACACCACCTCTGCAGGGGAACCTAGGCTGCTCCCTCAGGCAGAGGTGCTCTAACACCCTGCAGCTTGGCTTCTGGAGGGATAATGAGGATGGAATGTGTACTGCACTCTTTGCTCTGTTTATCAGCTCCTTACTGATGTCTGAGCCTTCCCATGACCATGTTTGCAGGAACGGTACCAAATAGTAATGGAGTTTGGGTCCATTATTTTGTCTCACATGTGAAGTGTTCATTCAGAATCCCAGTTAATGAAAGAGCCAGAAAGTAAAGAGGTTCTTGCTGCATTGATTTTATCTAGATTTTTGTAATGATCATACTGAGATATTTTGCTTAAAACTCTTTGTATATACTGCAATGTACAACATAACACAGTAAGCCTTTAAACTCATTGTTTCTTGGATTTGAATTCAGACTTAAACCTTGCTTCTAGGAACTCTTGCATATAAATGCAGCTCAGGGCCACATAGTTACTTCATCAAGGAAGAAAAGAAATACACAATTAACGGGATGTTGGTTTATACTGACCTTAGATATCCATACCACCTCTGTCTCAGAATCTGGCCCTCTGGTGCAGAGGGGGGAATTATATGGGAAGCAGCTCTTGCACCACTGCAATTTACAGCAGAGATGCACTGCTGCTGCTTTGGACCTGGCCTAATCCTTTGGGTCAGGTATAGGGGCAGTGCCAACAATGCTTCTTATGCATCTCAGGCACTGCTGCTACAGAAGGAAACCTCAGAAGCCAGCAGCTCTGATGGTGATTGTTTCACTCTTTAATCAACTTTATGCATTGAGTCAATAATTTTAGATTGTTAATGCAAAGTTTCAAGTGTTGAAATTATTCAAGGCATTCTATAACCAATATTGCATACATATTCTTCATAGCAAGTGGATTGTTGTTCTGCATTTGTTGCCATTATATTGTCATAAACTCATGTAAAACATGATTAAACAACTTACTAGAATTATCCAGAACATCACAAATGATTGAAAGCTGTTGAAAATGTGCATTTTTTACACAGGAAAAAATCTTTATATAAAGACAAAATTATTAAGACAAATTTTCCAAGGTCAGTATCTTAGCAAATTAGAATCTCATAGTGAAGTTCTGAAATGCTGCAAGAGTGGATATTACAGATGAAGCTGTGGCAGTGAAGCATTACCTACTACTAGTGCTGGAAGAGTGGCAGGCTTTTTGGGGTACTTTGAATAACTGAGAGAATCACAGCTTTTATAGAAATTCTATTCCAGATCTTTAGTTATACACAGAAAATGAAATTGTATAAAATTATTGCATTATAAACTTTAATATGCATTTTTAAAGTTTTCTAACTTACCACTTTCTATCTACTTGCCATCTCATAATGAGACTTAAATATTTGAGGCTGATGTACTCTTCACATTGATCCATAAATATGAAGAGGGCAGGAGGAATTTCTTAGTCATTACAAATTCCTACCATACTGTGTCTTTCAGACAAGCTGTTGAAGGCCAAACATTATTAAAAATGTTCTAATTTGAATGTTCATTTACTCTTTCTGTCTTCTTGAAAACATTTTGCTGGTGTTTCCAGCAAGTTCTGAAAGTGTTTTGAGAAGGGAAGCTCTTTTGTCAAAATTACAAACTTCACATGATCTCTGACACTGAAAATGAGTGTGCTTGTGTTTCTGGACCGTTTCTGTTTGTTTGTTACCAGAGGACGAGGGTTTTCTCTGATGCCTGCAGCTATTTGCCAGAACTCTCAGGCCAGTGGAAGGCCAAAAGCTGTTTTCAGAGTCTTGCCATTTATACAGTTTCTTGACCCTTCTTGTTTGATATTCAGGAAAGAACAGACATTTTGGAGGTTCACAAAAACACAGGTTTTTCTTTGCTCATGTGAATCCTGATTGATTCACATCAACAACCTAGATGATTTTTAGTAAAAGTTATTTTGTCCTTAGTGGTTGTTGTCATAAGTTTTTCTTGTACTGTGCTTTCCTTAGGATTGCTTTTCTGTTATCCCTCGTATTTATACACTTTAGAATGTGATGGTGCTTTGTAAACAAGCAGCAGTTATCTATCAAAAAGTGTAGCACTCAAGTCTTCTAAGATAAGATGTTAAATAAAAGAAAGTAAAAAAGTTAAAAACATCAAACCAAAAGCAAACTTTTCTGCAGAATTTGAGTTGTGTTCATCTCTGACTTTAAGGAATCTTAAGAAAGCAGCAGCATTCAAGGTATTTTTTTTTTTCCTTTTTATTCTACTTATTGTGTTAGAAGTAAGGGATTTATTTAACTTGTTGGGATTATAACACTGATGGAGTGGGAGTTAGGAGGCTTCATAGCTACATCCTCATTTCTGAAACGTGATTACTGCTATTATTTCTGATTCATGATCTATGATAGCAGAGAGAAAAAATACTTTAGTTGGTGCAATTCACAGTCACTTTTCCTAATGATCAGTAAAAGCTCTGTTACTTTTTCCCAAGAACCAGGCTTACACTAGTAAATTTAAACAATTTATACAGGCTCCCAAGATAAAGGTGATTTTAAAAGGAAACCAATTATAGATTAAGGAGCTTTTTAAGATGAAAAATGCTTTTAGTTAGTTTGACATGTATGAACTATTTCTTTGTTTTGAATTTAACTTTAAAAGAGCGGATTTAAAACACATGATTCAAAGAAGGAAATGTTACACTGTTTCAAATGGCCAGTTTTAATACTGGCTGAAGATTTGCAGCACATGTGATTAAAATGATCTTTCAAAAAATATATTCAGTGTTGTGTTTGCTGCTGCATTTGATTGTCAGTTGTCCTGGATACTGACTAACAACAAATGCTAATGCTGAAAACAAAGCTATGCCATCTCTATAACTGGTGCCTTATGATAATTTAACTTCTGTTTTTTCATTATTTCTGTGTTGAGGCAGTAGGCATTTAAACAGGAGGATATTTTTTTTTAAGTCCTTGTATATTAGAGTAAAAATTCTGTATTGCATATCCCTGTTCTTCTCCCCATTTCTGCACATAGAAGCTAAGGCTGTGTTTTCCAGTGGCAGGAACTGTCACTTGTTTGACACTGTGAAAATAGAATTCACAAGAACATTTTTCAGTCTTCCATCACTAGTGAATAAGCTTTTTTTTTTTTGTCATTGTCTTTGGAAAATTGATTATTTTTATGTTTAACATACGTAACACGTTTACATCAGATGATTTGTTGTCTGGCATTGCCAAAATGTAATTCTTACCATTGGTCATTGGAAACGAGCAGGGATGCTTACTAAGACACTTCAGTAAAGACCAGTGCTGTTGTTCAAAATGGAAAGCTCATTTACACCATACCTGCTGGACAAGTAATTGCATGTTACTGAAGAAGTGGTTGTTGAGGATGTGCAGCATTCCTGTAATGTTGTGCTCCTGGTAACTGGGGCCTTGAAGCTCCACCAAACCCCTTGTGTGGGCAGAGGGCTGCAAAATGTAAAGGACTGAGCAAATAACATTGCTGGGGGTCTTTGGTGTCTGGGTTGTTTGCTTACAGTGAAATGCTTATTTAGGCCTGGCTTTGTGCATGGGTCTAGCCCAGAGGAATTGCACTATTTTCTTCATAAACTTTAATTGGCTGTTAATTTGCTCACTTACAAGAGAGTGAAAAGTTGAGCTGTGTAGACAGGGCCATGTTCTATGAGTAGAAAGATGGACAACACTAATAAGTTTTCAGCCAAGGAAAAGATAATTTGAGCAGATTGACAGGAGTGAAGAAGTATTGCTGATGGAGTTCTCCAAGACAGTGAAAAATGAGGGAGAATAAACTGGCCAGCTCAACTGGATGTCCTTAGTGCACAAGAGTCTACAGTGCTGTGACAGAGGGGACTGTAGTCAGCAATACTGGGAACTTGCTTACATTTAAACCCTTGTTCTTTGCTGCTAGTGTGCAAAAACTCATTTTACAGGGGTTTCTGTGGAAACACCTGAACACTAAAAAAATCTGATAATTTAGATTAAATTCCTGAGCTAAACACAAGTTTAGGTTTCACTTAAGTCTGGGAGAGAGCTGCTTATGGAATTCTGATTGTAATACACAGCTAAGAGGACAAAGTCCACATTTAAAAGATAAATTTTACAAACTAATCATCCAAGTAAAAGCCCACACTACTATCACCAGCCATGTCAAAAGAAATACTGTATATTTAAATATAAGTTCTGTTTGAGGTTAGAAGCTGCAAGCTGCTTTGTCAAAAATATCTTGAGACTTTTTTAAACCTTTAAATTAATTTCTACATACTGACTTAAACTGAAATCTTGCTACAAGTACAACTTCAAAGCATTAGCAAATTAGTATAGAATTTTTGTTAATATAACTACAGCTATAGCAATGCATTCCAGATACCCAAAGCTTCCATGCTGGAAAACAAATTTCCCATATAAATGTCGAGTCTGAAAATGCATTCCTCTTGCAACTCAGTCAGTGGAAGACAGTAATGTTTAATCAGTTCTGTATGTGTGTTTAGGCTCACAATCATTAATATAAAATGTTTCTAATTGACATTCAAATTTTAATTCAGATGCATGATACTGATTTATGAGAAGATGCTCTGAAACTTCTTGAAACACCAATGAATATTTTCAAGGATGTTAATTACAACCTGAGAATGAGAGATTCTGGGGTTGTTTAGAAAAGACAAAAAGTAAAACAAATGAAATATCTCATTTGTCATTGACTGTTGGTAGATTTCTTCAATTCCATTTTTTAAAAAACAGGATGATTTTGAAAATATTATTATTTATCATACAGAATATCTATTTATTTATAGCTACACTAGTCTTCACCAAGTGTACTATGTCAGACCTCTGGCATTGCTCCTACCAAACAGTTAATTCCATGCCTTTAGAATCATCCCGTTTGCTTAGTCTGGCAAATGATAAAAAGGAAAGCAAAAGCAATAGTAAACACAAAATTTTGTATGAGCAGGACTGAGGAATTAGGTTTGTCATCAGATCAAACTGTGAACTTCACATCATTACATATGTTCAGTAGGTCTTTTCTTTAGTCTAAAATATTTCTTGTTAGAGACTGTTATGGATCCTACACGCAATTTTGGGTTTGAGTTGTATTGGGTAGGACTTCATAGGCTCTGCTGCATGTAAGGATTTCCATTAGAACTGCACAGTGAAGTTTTATTTATTGTACAATAAGAACAATGAGATTGGATTACTGCCTTGTATCCTATCATTTACTTCTATTCAGCTTCTAATTCAGAGAAATAATTTGACATATCTTAATAAACATATTCATCAATGTAAAATGTATTTGGGAGAAATATAGTCAGTCACTGACATTATCCTTTAGTGCAAGAATTAACATTATGGTAATAAAAAATACTAAGAATGTATTTTTGCATTTTATACTGCAGTTAAAAGGCGGAATGGTTATTTAATAAAATAAAAGTATTGGTATGACAGAAGAGACATTGCTGTACCAGACTATTATAAAGCAGCTTTGAGTCACACCCCAGCAGACTTCAATAACACATCTGAGGGATGAGACTCATTTTGCTGTCATTGGGGTGCAGAGCTGTATTTGAAATGTTGCCCAATGGTACAGGGATGTATTTACCATCTACCAAATGAAAAGTTCAGTATCTTTGGAAAACAGTGAAGTGTTTCCCTTGTGATTTCACTTTTGTTGTGCAATCTAAATTTTACTTAACAAATTTGATTAATGAGGTGCTATTCCTAATATATACTACTGAATTTTTTAATATATATAAAATTGTATTTTGTCATCAGACAGGCACACCAAATAATAGTATTTTCATTGTTGAATAACTTCCAGTGCCAAATATTCCCACTACTAACCACAACTGTTAGCAAAATCAATCATCAGTGCTTCATGCCTGCTGTAATCTTCCATGTCACTGGGATTCTTGATGTCAAAAAGTAGTACAGAAAACACTGCCAAACTAGTAGGAATCATGTTCTTAAAAAAACCCACAAACCATCAACACAACCTTTTTATGATTGTATTCTGCCAGATTCATGCTCATCAAAATGAAGAGGGATAGAGACTGGTACACCTTATTTTTTAATATGAAAGCCAAAATTAACAACCTTTTGCTTTCATTGTTGTTTTTCTCTCACACAAACTATGTTTGCCTCTTTCATGCCAAAACAATATTGTTTTTAACTGTTGACTTAGAGCTTAATCATCTAAATCCTTGAACTCCCACCCTCATATTTTGTCTCAAGTGTTATAGATTTGGAAAAAAAAAGACAAAAATGTAAATTCACAAATAGATCACTTCTGTCCACGTATGCAGGTGCAAGCATTAAACTGGTATATTCACTGCTCTAAAGAGAAGTTTTATCATTTTGGCTGTGCAAAACTTTGTTACTTTATTTCAGATGTTAAAATGCTCTCATCAGAAATTTAACATTCTGAAAATCGATTCCCTCCTAATTTTTCAATCAGTCATCCCAACTTTCCCAAGCAGAATCAGTGCAGTGGTTACACAATAAAGAAGAGGTTGGCTGCATACATTAAAAAGCTTATGGACACAAATCCCAATATTATGAGGCAATTGTGAGATGCTACTCAGGGAGATATACCAACTCAGTTGGAATACCAACTTCAATCTACAGTTTCAATCATAAATGATTTTCAGTACTTTGTTCTATGTTCTCTGCTTTACATTATAAATCTCCTTGAAATGTACATATTGGCTCTGATTCCAGTTTTATTATCATAAGATAAAGTCAAGAAGGGAACTGAGTGTGTTGAATATTTATGAACTTTTTGTTGATTTTTATAATAGAAAAAAATAGTTGGAAAAAATCTCTGAAACCATGCTACAAAACTGCATTGATAATCATTCCCAGATGATTACAATGTGGATTTGAATTTAATCTTGAATTTTTACATGTCACATCTAAATAGCTTTTAAGATTCCTTCAGTAACATAATTTTGATTTCAGCTCATACATTTAAGCCACACATCTATTCACCCAAGCTTAAGGTTATAACTATACTTCTGAATCTGTAATGAATTTGCAACATAATCCAAAAAAAATCCAACTGCTGTTTACTTTTCACTCCTTGTCAATTAGAGGAAATGCTATTTGATAAATAGCTATCTATACACAGCCATGAACATATATCAACATAATGTATATAACAAAGTTTGGGCATTATTTGACTTAGCACTTGTTAAGCTGGAAGTGTCCACAATAAACTGGGAAAAGCAGAGTGGTTTTTACCCTGAAAATTTTGTTTTCCTTGTGTTAGTTCACCCTTTACACTCCACAGCACCAGCCAAGAGAAAAAGCCCCCAGCCTTTGCCATGTAGACTCTTGCTAATCTGCTCACTAAGGGCTAGTCTGATCACTTTTGAGCTGTTTATTGTTTTCTCTTACCACGTTCTCTACACAATGTGTCCCTCGTGCTGGCTGCAAGGAGCTGCTCCTCTGTGCCTGCAGCCCCTTTTGATGCTGCTGGGCTGGGCTCTCTCAGGGAGCCCGCAATCGGCCGTTCTGGCCAGCGCATCAGAGAATGCAGAAATGCCTGCCAGCATTTCATTTATCAGCAGGACACTGCAAACCAGCTATTCTAGCCTGGGGTACAGTTTGGTTGTGGGTGTGACTGAGGAGGGGGTAGGAGCAGCCTCTGAGCCTTGCAACAAAACCAGGATTTTGGCAGTGCTTAGAGGAATGGCCAGTTTATGCCAATTAGATGAAATTCTGGTTGGTCAGAAGTCCTAGTAAAGCTCTCATCCTCTTTAATGGCTCAAGGATTTTACCCAGGGGCACTACAATTCCCTTTGGACCTCATATATACTTTACTGAGGGGAATCGTGTTTTTGTTGTTAATCTGGAGTAAGGAGAGAGATAAAGGGATATACAGGAAGTTTGTCTTACAGCTTTGCAAAAAACCAAACCAACGACCCCCCAAACCCAACCCAACCTCCACAAAACAAAACAAAACAAACAAAAGCACAGCTTAAACTGTTCAGTGTTGGAAAAGGAAAAATGTTCACTGCCAAGAGCAATAGAAGCTAGTTAGGAAAAGTGCAGTAAAAACAACCAAATGATTTACCAAATCTGACTCACCTGACAGTATTCTAAGAAGCCAGAAGCCTAGAAGGAGTTTTCAGACAGATGTACTTTCCATTTTTGTTCCGATTTTGGGGACATTTGGGCATCTGCAAGTGAGGAAAAAGTCCCTGCCCTTGGCACACAGGAGCAGGGGAACTTCTCGTGCTCCCCTTTGGTGCTCTGCCCTTTGGCAGCACAGCTGCTGCCGTTGAACAACTGCTGTCAGTGGGCAGAACAGGACCCTTGGAGTTTGTGCTGATGCTGAATCCCCAACCACTGAACCCTGGCACAAAATAGAATCACAGGGGGCAGCTTTCCCTTATGTAAATGGTAGGAAATGTTCCTGGAATTCTGTGTGAGTGGGGCACTGAGCACTGTGGAGTCACTGTGGATGTGGGTCCAAGTGAACACGTTTGCAATGGGGTGTTGTCCCAGAACAGCCTGACTGGTTCTGCTGCTCTGGCATGGGGGGTTTGGCCAAGTGAAACAATGTGCTCATACCTTCAGAAGCAAATTAATAGATGAATTCTTGTGTTAAAAAGAATGAGATGGTATTTTATAAAAAGCTTCCAAAAAAGAAATGTGGTTTTTTTTCTCTACCTCATCAAATTACTAACTCTAGTTTTAAGAATATAATTTGCATTTATAACAGCTTTTTTAACCATTTCTCATTTTTTCAAAGCTCTAAGGTTGGAAAAAAACATTCCTCCTATGTAATCCAGATTCTTGACAAAGGTTCAAGTTAATTTCTGAACAGCCATTGATTTTACAAGGAAACATTCCTTATCATTTGTGGAAAACAAACCTGGCCAGCACTTTGGTTAGAACAGTTTCACGTTTCTAGCCATAGCTCTGTAATGAAATTGCCATTAAATGCTTTACTTAGTAAAATCAACTCCTATAAGGATTTCTGAAGCAAAATTATGTACATTAATAATTAATAACATCTTTCACACAATTTCAACACTTATTTTTCTTGAATTCTTGTTTTTCCTCCTTGCTAAAGGGTCCTGTGAAAAGGAATAATTTATCTCAGAAACAACCCCAGGAAAGATCTTCAAGAATTCATAGAAAATTGGAAGGGATAAGATGTTTGCAGAGGATTTCTTCCTAAATGTTTAACTAGAGGAAAGGTCTCTTTAAGACCTTTAATGGCAAAATTCACTTATAAAGCCAGCTCTTTACTATGTTTCTGGGATTAAGCTTTTGCCTAAAGTTTTTTGCATCAAAGTCAGTAACCTCAAATTTTACCTTAACCATGCAAAGATATTATTGTGATGATAGAGAGATCTGGTACTAAGTCTGGATAAAAATGTTTGTAGCAAAACCAGTAACAAATACTAGAAACTTCTGAATCTTAAGAATATTAAAAGTAAAATTGTTTATGCTTCTTTGAAAATGTCAAAATTTTAGCAGATATAGAGGATAAGCATATAAAATGCAATTTATGCAGTTAAGCTGTCTCTTTCTACAATTTGTTCATTATATTAATAATTTTATGCACTAATCTAATAATTAGCTGACTAATTTTTTTCTGACTGTGCTCCTATGCCTCTGATAATGAGGTCTGAATAACTTTATGCAAATATATTAGGTTTATTTCCTCTCAGAGTAAGAAAATTACAGTAAAGAAGTGCAGCAGTGCTGCAGGGTTCCTTTCAAGCACATACAAATGACACACATTATAGTATGATGATCTTGTATTGTCATAGTCTAGCATTTTAGAGCCATTAACATTTCCTAGTGAAAATCTGCTTTGAAATATTTATTTGCAAGCTATGCTTTATTTCCTAGGTGACACCTTTTCCATCATTTCTACAAACATAGGGAGATAGATAAAGATGTTTCTGAACCAGAGACACAGAACTAGAGCTATGCTGCAAAGTGTGAATCACCTATCTGCCCTATGCATAAGGAAAGACTTTCAGATTTTATAAGCATCAAAATCACCCAAACATTTTTAGAAAGGAAGACAAGTGGTCCATGAAAATCTGGGCTCTGTAACTTAGTGCTTTACTCTGCTGAAATTGTCCACTGGAATAACACTAAAGTTTCCCTTTCCTTTTTACCACCTCTTGTGTCTGTTCATCAGGAGGGAGGATTGTGCCTTTCCCCTCTGCATCTCAATAACCCACATGCAGTACCTCAGGTTCCTCCTGTGTTCCTTGATTTTGTCTGGCCCAAGAGTAATCTCTGATTTTTTCAGAGTTGCCCATCCTGGGATACATATCCTGACTGATCAGCAAGCAGAACAAGCCAAGCAAACAACTATAAAGATTGTGGTTCAGCCTTTTGTCTCCATTCAGCCATTCGTTTTCCTAACAGCTGTTGAAACCCCTCATCCTTGAGATCTCAATAACACCAAAAAGGGCAAAGGAATTAAAAGCTACTAGAGGGAGTAACAGACAGCTAGACAAAATAAAAATTACATTACCCTTGTTCTCTTTTAAGAACAATAAACCTCGAGTTATTTAGTGAGCGCAATAAAGTGCTACAGGGCATTGTTAGCACAAAGTTTGGATCCATAAATCACGAAAGTATTGAGATGCTGCTCTGAGAGTGTAACCATCAAACAGTGAGATCTAGTCATCAAAGTCTGGGAATGCCAGGAAAACAAGAAAAGAAGGATTGAATAATCTATGGTACATCCTTTTCCATGTGGATCAAAGAACTTACTTCTCAGCAACGTGTCTGCCTGCTTTGTAGTGTCTAAATTAATTGTCCAGGGAAGTCTGGAAGAAGTCAGGATATGTCAGAAGGTCAGATCATGGAGGAAAATAAAATCTCAAAACTTGGCAGATGGTTTATTAGCTGCTAATTATTCTTATTTCTACTTTACATGATATTAAGTGTTTGCTAGAAGCTTCCAAGGGGAAAATCCTTGCAATAGTTAATGGAGTTCAAAAGCTACATTAATCCTCCTTTATGGCTTGTGACACTCTTGGGAAGAAAGGTACTGCACAGCTTCAAGGATGCAAAGGTGTAAAGCAAGCTGGGGCTAACTAGCAAATTCCAAAGGGCAAAGTCCTAAGTGTGTCTTTCCCCATGGGAAATCTCTGTATGTAGAAGAGGATTAACTTCCCCCATATACCTGTAGCTTATTTAGAGTTTGAGATCACTGCACCCTGCAAGTTGGTGACCATAAGCTGGTAACTAAGAAAACTCTTCTCATATTGATCGTGACAAGTCTTGTCATCTTGGAAGGAATTAATATAAGAGGAATAATTTAATCTAAATTATGACCCCAGTAAATTAAAACTAGAACATAGGCATGTCATAGCCCAACACCACATGCATCAGGACTGAATCTTGGCAGTCAGGAGGTCATGATCAATATTCCATCATCTGAAGAACCCTTTTGAACTATTCTCGTAGTAACTTGCAGCCATGGATTTCCTTAGACTTGACCCCTGTGAGAGAACTGTGAGCAGCACACAGACTGCTTGGTCTGTCCTGTGGATTTGCTATCAGTGAAAGCTCCTGTCATTCTCACCAGCTCTGCCCTGATCAGGGTGTGGAGAGCTTTTTCACATTGTGCACAGGACTAAAACATGTACGTTGTTCTCATGTTGAAACAGCTCCTGACACCCTCTCCGTATAAGAAATGACATGGCCTCACAGCTGGAGCTGGGACCATTTAAGCAAACCTGAGCTTTTTTCCAGTCTGCTTGCCTGCAAATTGAATACCTCTGAGCATCAGATTATCTTTATGTTTCACATTGTAGAACAGTGTTGCAGAAGCCAGAGCAGAGCTGGCTGTGGTCCAGCATTACAGCATTATCATATTTATGTTCAGATACCTACAACTGGCTTGCATAGATTGCTGCTGCCACTGCTGTCTGAAGTGGTGTGCACTACTATCACCACCAGTCAGAGCAAATGAGGGTTGGCAAACTGCGGGATCCAATATCAGCAAGCCTGGCAGATCCAGTTCACAAATGAGGATCAGCATAGCCTTAACATAAAGAAATGCCAGATGAAAAGGTGAATTGCTCAGAGTGGATGTATTGAACATACGAGATGAGAGACGCTGTCAAAGGAAGATGACAATGAACAGCCACGTTTCACAAAGAAGATGTCAGAAGGCACAGAAGAGTCAGTTCTATTTAAAATGTTCTAGAGATTGTTTTTTAAAAAAGGATTCAAAATTTCAGAGCTAGGTAGTGTACACCTGGAACAGCCTGCATAGCCCATTGAATTTTCAGAACAGAGAGCTCTATCTGCAGAACACTCATTATCCACATTGGTAAAATTACCTGGACTAGATTTTGACCCTGTGTCCACTTAACTTATTCAGTAGAGTTTATGGTAATAACTATATTATTTTTTCTTTTTAAGCCACAGTTCAATAATATCAGAAAATGAATAAGCAAAAATAGGCCTGAAAACAAGTGCCATCATATATACAATATGATAATAAATTAATGACTGAGCCAGAGGGCCAGGCAATGTCTCACTCTCCACATCCCACAGAGTATCTTGTGGATGGTATCATTGTCTCAGCACTCTCTCTCCCCCAGTCTCCTTCTTGCCCATCAAAGCTTTTCTTGCCTTCATGTTTGTGATTCTGCCTTTCTGTGCAAAAGGGTTATAATGAAGATATGGCACAGTTTTGGTGACAAGGCAAATATTCTAGAGAAATCATGTCAGAAGAGATGAAATTAAATACTTAATACCTGACATTGGGTTCTGGAAGAGATCACCTATATATAAATTTATGTAATGCTCTGTAATTTACAGAAAAAAATATAGTTGTTTAGAGGTCACCATTAATTTAAAAATCAATGAAAACACTTATAAATGCATGGAAGAAAACAGCTTTCTAATAAAATGTCATTGTAGCATAAGGATCCATAAAGGTGATATGGGAAAAGACAACATATGTTTGTCTCAGCTTCAACACCAACTCTAGCTGAAAAAGTGTTATGAATTTTTAAAAGCTTGAAGTTGTGCTACTTGACTTAGAATAACAAATATGGGGTTTTTTAAACAAATAATTGTGTTTTCTTACATACTTTAATGTTCTTATCACTTCAGGATACCTGCACGTCTATATGTGCTCTACAATGGAATATGACATTCCACTTCAAAATTCTGAATTTAGGCCTCTTGCACACAACATGTGTTTAAGCTGCCACAGTTTACATAGCAACATACATTGATCTATATCCCCACATGTGCTGTGAAATATGTAACATGCATTGCACGTTATATTCCCAGTGCAGCACTGACATTGGAGGATTTTTCCTCAGCAATCCTCATCTTGCTATCAGCTTGCCTTAACGTGTTAGTGGGGAAAGAACCTTTTTATGAATATATAAACAAAAAGGGCCTTCTGAGAGACAAATTTTGTGCTGTATTCTGCAGCTACAATCACAACAGGCCCCAGATGAAGTCACTGCACATTTTGAAGCAAACAAATGTATTTTAGCAGCAGCAGCATGATTTTTCACCCATTATTTACAATGCTTTATAATTATGGTAATTATTAACTGTACAGGCACAGAAAAGTCAAGAAATTTGTATCTTCTGATTTTAGGATTTAGTGCAACACAATGTGAAGGTTACAATTGCATTCTCATCCTGATACAGAACCAGGGACAGTTAGATATTGTCTTTCCTTGCCTTTGACAGTCTTTGAATTCCATTCACTATATCTTAAAAAATATGCTTGACGTGTAGCAGTGTAATTTGTATCAGCATAATATTATAATAATTTCAGAACTATAATACAATAAACACTATCATTGTTTAGAAAGTCAAGATATTCCCATCTGATAATGCAAGGATGTTTGTAACAATCTGTTGTATCACTCACATTAACATCATCACCTACCCTGGAGACAGAGAGATTTAAAACAGAAACAACAGAGTACTGGGGATAAGGAAAGGATGAAAACCTTAAGGATTTCTAGAGGTCACAAACATCCTGGCAGTCTGCCACAATCACGGCTGCTGACTAGAGAACAGTTTCCAGTTTCTTTGCAACTCCAGGTTGATACATATATTAAAAAAAAAACTTCAAAAAAAATTTAGGAATTGGTACTAATCAGGAGCTCATTTTAGGGTGAGAATGGGAGTTAAGTTTTCCAATATCCATAAAGCTTCAAATAAGAGTATTATAATATTTTTAAAATGTAAAATGATTTCCAAGGCTAATTTATTAATTTTTATGCAATTCACTGAAGAAATCAGCTTAGTTAGGTTCAAAAATCAGGTATAAAATCTGACTGTATGAAAAAACTACTACTGAAATGGATGTAGGCAATGACAATAGATGTAGGCATTACCTTACTGCTGTAAAGAAAAAAAAAAAAGCCTGAAGAGACTGGATGATGAAATAGAACGTGGTGCTTGTGGATCCCCAGTTTAAACACAGTCATAGGCAGCATTACAGTGACCAGTTTGTGAGTCTGCAGCCCAAACTATGTGTCACTCGATTTCCAATCCTTTGAGCATTAAATAATCTGGAAAGAAACGAGTTTCTCAGTTTCTTAATAGTGTCAGTCACCTGTTCTCTTAAGCAGACAGACTTGCTAAACCAGGGGTGAGAGTGTTTATTAGCAAATGTTTAATTTACTAATACACTCAGTGTTACTGAAGACAATAGAGTTTTTTAAAACAGGTGCATGTTATCTGTACTGATGGACTGCATTTCAGGGGGCGTTGTTACTTGGGGGAAGTGGCTCTGTGGTAAGCTGACAGAGTCCCTGGGCTCTTGGGGAAGGTGCAGTCCTGGGGCTTCCTCTTTTCCCTGCTATTACAAAGGGCTTTAGACTAAAGCAAGCTCAGTGCTAAATTCTCTTGCCTGGGGAGAAAGAAAGGGAAAATGGGTAAAGCTGTGATCCATAGCAATATGTTCACACTGGCCAACCTCCATCACTGACCACCTCCTAGTGGCATGGACTGGGTGGGGTCATAGATTTAAAAGAGAAATTAGTTCCATTAGATCTGTGATCTGTCTGGTACCCTCTGTAATATCCAAGTCCTATAATTTTACCCAGGAGCTCCTATAATCGGCATGTGGGCTCTGAAGCCAAACTGCTGCTATGTTTCTGTACTAGGAGTCAGATTTAAGTGACAATTTTTTTTCATAAATGTTTAATTATTTTCTTAACTTCCTTTGGTATCATATCATAATACAAACTCAAAGTGTAAAATATTCTTATAATCCTGAGAGTTCTCTTAGACCCTAAGTGATAATAGGAAAAAGGAGAAGAATCCTAGTGGAAAGAGCATATACTGAAGATTTTGCTTTCATGTGAATGCAATTAGAGTTTTCTCCCTTAAGCTAATAGGATAAGTAACTATATGAGGAAATCCACAGACACTGCAAACATGCAGGAGGGAGAGAGTAGTGTTTGCTTGGTGTTCAATGGTCCATGTGTAATAAGCTGGCAGTTCCATCTAGTTCCTACTGGACAAATGTGTACATCAGAAATTCCTGTTTCTCCCTTCCCCCAGCTGCACATTTGGAAGTCTGAGCAGTGAAGCCAAGAGCTGAATTAAGAGAGACATGGCTACATTTTCAAAGATATTTTACTTTTCTCTATTTCTTTTTTTGTAGGTAAATGTATGCATACAACAAATGCATTCCTATTGCATATATGGCTGTGAGATTCAGGATATCAATTGATTTCCTGAACATCTGTTCATGACTGATCAACTAACATGATAACTTTGCCAAATTATTTTAGGAGATCTATTCTGATATTCCTAAACTTTGAGGTTTTTCTGAAAGCATTTGCCAACTTGATACCAGATTAATACTCTGTCTCTTGAAAATAAAATAATGTTCTAGAGTTTTCAGTAATTACTCTGATTCCTGGAAGATAGAGAATAAACAGTATACAGGTTGGATCACAGAACTAATTAATTTTTGAAAAAATGCTGAAATTATTCTTTCATGCTGCTAATTCCACAGAAAATGTAGCATATATATAGCATAACACAAACAGTGAGTCAGTGGTATGGCACAATTATTGTTGGCCTTAATTTGGGTGCCTTATATTTGGATTTTGCCACACAAATGTACTTCAAAAACTATGTTGACACACCCAGTGCAGCAAATCACTTACATGAGGCTCTCACAACTCTATACACAACCAGCAGAAAACTGGCTGTTTTATTTTGTAATATTGCTCCTGGCCAGGATGTGGACCAGTTTTTGGTAGTGTATGATATCCAAACTATGGAAAAGATTGTCAGGCCCAAGTCCTGCTTGGCTTGGGGTGAGAAGGGCCAGGAACTCAGGTGCAGTTAACCAGAAGTTCCCTTAAATAGCTAGAGCTGTGCCACCCGTTTTAGGAACTGTAGTGAGCACCAGGGATTGAAGCCCTTTTACAGGGAAGAATGCCAGGGATCAAGGACACTGTCCTTGGAACAGCAAGCCCAGGGACTGCTTTCACTCCAGGAGCCAGCGTGGCATAACTTTGAGGCTGCTCTAAAGCACATTGTGAAAATACAAAAGCCTCTTCAGCTTTTCCTTTAGTTATGGGCAGTTAATGACAAGGAACTGTAAATATTGCATACACAGGATAGGGATATGCAACTCAACCAAAAAATAAAAAGCTATCAGCAGTCTTTAATGCCTTTTTTAAAAAAAAATCTTGACATACTGGTAAAACCATGTTTCAAAAGAAAATTCTGAATGGATTCTTTTCCTGTAAAAATGTTTCAAACATTATATAAGTTCTTCTTTCTCATAAGACAATGGCTGCTGACTCTCCAATGCCTTTTGCTGCAGCAAAAGATTCACAATTCTCTATTCAGTCTGTAAATAGCTTCATGCTTGCTATATCATTTTTTTTTGTCCTCCAATATTCTTTCTAGTGTCTACATGAGATCCCTGTGTGCAACTGATATTACTGATCTAGCCCTGAATTTACGCTTTTGACCCTCAGGACTTGCAGGTTTGAAACAACATTTGGCATAGTTGGAATAGGGGACATTAATTAATACTCTTATTAATTAATAACCCTTTTGTTGATGGGTCACTGACCCTCTAAATGGTCCCTACTCTATGGAATGTGTTTTAATTTGCAGGCAATATCTTGCTAACCTGACTCCCAATTTCCTGTGGGATTTCACAAACCTGAAACCCATTCTCTGGAATCTCTCTTATTGTTTAGATGCAGAGTGAGTTGTCATTTGCATCCCATAACAACTACAATTAAACTATGCCACATGGTTTCATCATACTCCCCCCAAAATACCTCTGCCATCAACATTTCTCAGAGTGACAATTCTCCTGAGCTTTCCAGAATTTATAGGTCACAGGTAAAACAGCATGTTCTCTGCAAATGTTAATGAGTTTACAAACTGCTGAGTATTATAATGATAAATTTGATCATATTTCTCTACTGACTTTGCATGGTCTTGGTGCTGCAATATTTTTAGCTTATATCTTCTCTCAAAGGGCCCAATCCAAAGCTCATTGAAGTCAAGGAGAAGAGGTGTATTAAGATTAGCAGCTTTTGATCAAGCCTGAGACAGTCAGTGCCATAAAAACATTATCTGTGCACATCCCTTATGTGCCACTGACATCTCCTTGCACCACCACGAGTTACTGAATCTCATTTTCTTTGCAGCTTTCTGCCTGATCAGGGAATCTATTAAGTCCAGGCAGTCAAGGCAGCTGTCTTGAGTCAGATAATTTTCAGCTTCCTACATAAAGGGAACTAATATAATATCTACTTTCTGCCCACATGACTGTCATTACTCACGTGGTGCTGTGGGGGGCTTCCAGGAGAAGGGCCGAATGCAAGCAGTGATTACTAAAGCCCTGGCCCTGGCCAATCTTCTGCTTCTGCAACAGACTGTCCTGTCCCTGTCCTGCTTTTACAGGTGCTTTCACCAGCCTTCTTGGGCATAAAACAATTGCTGCAGCTCTCAAATGCATCCTTTCACATCTGAAATGATATGGTGCAGACAGGGAACGAGGTTGCATTTCTGTTTAATGTCTCTTTCAATGCAGGTACAGACAGGGAACTGTAGTCTGGTGTCTTCCTTGGGCATTTTAATACCTTTACAGCTAGAAAGTGACCTGTTCATTTCAGGATGCTGCAGTGTTCTTGTTATGGTATATGATGGCATTAATATATATCACCTGAAGTTCTAACAACCAGATCTAGCACTACTTTTAGGGAGAAACAAAACTGCTTCCAGTGCTTAGGTGAACAATCTTTCACAACAAGTTCCCTTAAAAATACCGATGACAAAACTAGTATTTTTGAGATGAGACTCTTCATGAAATACAAACCAAATACTGAAATGCCTAGTGATAATGTATCATCTATCCTTGTCACTGAAAAACGTGTCTTAACACCCAGGCCCCTTAGGTTACTCTTCTATCACAAGGCCAATTACAAAATCACTAAATCTGTAAAGAATTGCTCACTGTTGCTTGAAGTTATTAGTACACATGTGTGAAAAATAGCTTTATTCAATAATTCAATCTGATGCTCTCAATTATGTCAAAATTTCAAATTCACATGGCCTTTTTTGTATAGAAAGTGAGTTAAAATCTGCCTTGTCTCTGACATTTAAAAATGGGAATCTATACCATTCATTTATTTACTAAGCTAAATAGATATTAATGGAAGATGAGCAAAGTAAAGCACACTTATGGGAACAAATCAAATCTTTGGAAAGGAATTAATATTTAGGACTACTTCTGGATTATTTTTCTTTTCTTGTTTTTGCAATTCATTAAGTTTACTTCTACATAGCTCGTGGACTAATAAATTGATACAAGTTACTGGAAGCACCTCTCACCCCTGCCAAAACTGTTCCCTATGAATGAAATGGAATTTTGTGAGGGTTTCAGTGTCACAGTGCTGGATATCACCTGTGGAAAAGGTCATTATCTAACAACACCAAATGTTATCACACAGATTTAAGTCTTATGCCAATATCAGAAACTTCCCTTAGGCTACCAAAGAACAAGCTAGTTGATGTTTGCTTTGGGCATTAGATGGACTTCTTCAGAGGGTTATGGGGCATTTAAATAACAGATTTTATCTTTTCACCCACTCCACATACTTTATAAATATCTGGTGAAATGTTTTTTTGATTTTTCAAGGCATAGGATAAGTGTGCAGTGAATTCACAGAAAAGCTCTATCTAGGATCTCTTGAAAGATGTAACATTTTTTTTTTTACTTAAATTTCTATGGCTCCTAGTTTTTGTTTTCTCTTCCACCCTGCTTTCTGAATTCAATATCAAATAAATTTGCAATCCCACAATGTTGCTCCAAGCTTTAAAAAAATGGACTGCAGCCAGCACCAATTTTGGGCAACTATCCAAAATTATATACCAGCCACATAGCACAAAGTAGTTTTTGTTACCTTTGTATCATGTAGCCACAAATTTCTTTTTATTCGCTCCAGTCCCTGGAGGAATGACTTCCTTGTCTGGGTTTCACCCACCTAGGAAATGTGCTAATTATTATTACTTAGTTTCCTGACATGAATTGTTTTTAATTCAATGCCTGTTAAAGGCCTGAACAGCAGTTTCATGCGCATCATGTAATGTTTGGAAATGTAAAGCATAAGGCCTGATCTAGGTAGCATATGGCTCATGGTCCTTTTAGCTTTTTGTTTTGATGGTGAACCTTAAGAGAATGGTATTCATTATTTCTATTTCAGTGCATTAGAAATTTCTGTCCTAGTTTTGGAGGGATATTAGAGCTTCCACAGTTCTGACATCTTTAAACATAACTTCATCAGGGAACTACACAAGTCAGCAACATACACAGCAACAGCAATGCTGCTGTTTCAGTAACAACAGGGAGTGTGCTTTGAGTCTACACCAATCTCGATTTTGTAAACACAAATAAACACAACAAATACAGCCTATTATTCCAAAGTACACTTAAAATGTACTGTATTGTATAATGTTAGAGTTAAAAAGAGTAAATAATTGCAATTAATGAATGGGTTTAAAAATATTTTGAAGACAATATTTTTTAATACTACTTTATATAGCAGGATAATTACAGAAGTGGGAACATCAAATAATTTTATGGTCATATACCTTGTATTTCTGGATAAGTTTATGGCTAGAGTCTATTGCATCTGTGACACTACTCTCAGTGAATTCCTTCTTTCTACAGTGGTCATATTAATGTTTTAAGTATGAAATCTCAGAAGAATTAGAAACGTGAACAGGCACAAATATTTCTCAAATGATTAAGAGACTTTTTCAGAAGGTCTGTAGCAAGTCTATATCTAATAAAATCAATAATCAAATGAACCTCAGACATACAACTTGCAAGTTTAGCTGACAGATCCTCTGCTTCACAGTAACTGATTCCAGACAGCTTTTAAAAATATTAATCAATCCATGGATTGCTAACATTTCAGCAGAATTTTGTTATGCGTTAATGAAATGGAAAATGTTTCAGCTTGTCTAATTCCATATTATATGGCAACATAACCCTCAAGCTGAATATCCCCAACGAAAGCAATTATATTTCTGTCCAGTGTCTTTTTAATGACTACTCAGTTTGGCCAGTGGTTCATGGAGAACTGCTGGTAGCTCCCACTAGAATATGGGGGTACCCTGTTCAGCAGGTGCCACTGATGCCCATACCAAAAAGCTGCTCAGTCTGGAACATGTCAAGAAGAGAAGTTAAGCTGGAAGTAGAAAGCCCAGCTTTGGGAGTAAAAAGACTGAGTTTAAGAATGCCATCCTGCTAACAGTGAAACACCAGTGCTTCTCCTCCAGCAAAGCTAAGCAGAACTTTATTTTTGATGTAGGTTTTGTTGAGGACTGTGAGGGGGTAGTGTGCCTTCCATTTATAGTACACCCCCAGGTTTTGTTATTGCTCTTTTATTAAAGGCATGATGGACAGAACCATTAACTGTGCAGATTATTTCCTTACATAAGGAGAAGAGAGCATCATGCTTTGATGGTCCAGGGGTGACCAGCAGTCCTGGTACTGCCCTGCTTCTCTGTGGGTACAGCCTGCTGCCAGGCCCTGCTGCTGCCACTGGCTCATTCCACCTTTATTCTGGATCACAAGGCATTGCAGTCACCTGTTTCCATCATCCTGCCATGAGCCTGCAGCAGTGTGGGGTGCACTGGGCCTCTGACAGCTCCCCCAAAGCTGCCCACAAGTACATCCTGCAGTCCCCTTGCTTTTTGGACAGGCAGAACTCCAGGCTTTCCCAGCTGCTCCCACTGCCTGCTGACACTACACTCTCCTCTACAACCCTGTGAGGACAACAATCCAGTAGATACTCTGACACAATGCACCATCCCTTAACACAGAGAAAGGGAGAAACCTGGCAAAAATACTAAAATTATATGTGCCTGGCTCATTTTTCTTATGAGCTCAGAGACCCCCATGCCTCAGGTACATGCCAGGAAGCCTGTGGTTTGGGCAAATTGTATCCTATTCTTCATGGCTATAGTATCACCAGCCTGCATTTTCAGCAGTGGCGCCACTCAGAGTGTGCCCATTTCAAGCCCTGGCCATTTGTCTTTCATACCTCCCTATTTAAGAGTGTCACCCTCCTCCCTCCCCCACTGCAATCTCATCACTGTTTCACAGCTCTCTTCAGAGTCAGACTGTAATGACTTTAAAATAACTGCAATCCTGCCATGTCTGAATTAGAGCCAGACCTGGTCCCCTCCCAGAGTGCTCAGCGTGGCTTCCTGAAGTGGGGCTGGAAGGCCATTTGGGGCCGCTGGCTACAGCCTGGGGCCAGGAACCAGCCCCTCACGTGGCAACCCTCCACTGTCAGCTGCAGGCAGCTCATTTTTCTGCTGTAGACACAAGCCTTGTTTTCAACAATTTAGTGTCCTTCTGAGTTTGAAATATGAAAGAAATAGGCTCGCTAATATACTTGAGGCTGGAAGTAGGCACCCATAAAGTAATGGCTATTTTCTAAAGGACTCTTAATTCCTTTAGGACCTCTGATTTCCTTTCTTACTGATTTCTCAATAGCTCAGAATTAAACAAACAAATCCATTCACATTTCAATGTACCAACAGAAGTTGCATAGGAATAAAGAAATTGTACATTAATCCAGTGTTCTTCAAGACATAATAGACTAAGCAAGTAATTCCTCCTAGAAGAGATAATCAAAGGTTCTAATTTAAACAGTTCATTTTACAATCATCTTTTCTGTTTTGTCAGCTTAATACACCAATTAAAAATTTAATCTCTTCATTGTTTTAGTAATGTGAACCAGTGTTTTACAAGTACTTGATTGATGGACATAGCCAAATGAAACAACATGCTTGTTTGCCCTCACAGGGATTTTAAATAACTGTTTTCATTCCATACCTTGAATAAAATAGTTTCTTTCCTCAACAAAACAAGGGACAAAAAAGAGAAATGTGATGCCTGTGGTTTTTTTCCTTTAATTTTCTGTGATATTGGCTTAGAAACCTTCCAATATAAAAAACTCCCAGAATATGCATAAATTGTTTACCATGCAGTGGCTTTGCTGAGTCTCCTAGGAGCTTTGTGAGGCAGGTTTGGGAAAAGCAGTGCTATCAACCCCACAAATAACCCTGGTTTTGTAACTGAAAAGCATGAACAATCATCCAAAGAGTGGTCAACAGAAATAAGGTTTCAATCTAAAAGGCATAAAAGACTGAGTGGGAAACAAAGTGATGTTTCTTTCATGGCCAATGACCTTTTATTTATGGCCAGTAGAGCACCAGCAATGGTGATGCAGGCCTGGGGAAGGACTGTGGGAGCTGCACACTCCAGAGTGACAACACTTGACCAGCAGCAGCTCTTCCAGGACACTCTGAAAAGAAGTAAATAGTGCCCTTGCTGTGAAGTCCGTGCATAAAGAGAACTGTTAGCCTTGCTTCCCTTTATCTTGGAAGATGCAAACTTGGTCTTTTTGATTATTTTTGTCTTTTCTTTCAGCCTGGCAGGCAAACTGAGCATCTCAATGACCACACTGTGGAAAGCAGATATTAAGTCTTTCCCGTGTAAAGATTGGCTCAGTGATGTTTTCTAAACAAAAAACCAATAGATTCCTCATCCCCCTTTTTTTTTTTTTTTTTTTTTCCTTCTGTCAGACAAGCCTTTCTAATGGCATTTTTAGGCATGTTGGTAACTTTAGAACTTACTCTATACCAGCATTCACAGCATGGCCATTATTACCAAGGAACATACTTGTGACAAAGGATCTTCTTTCCATGATATTTTTCTAAGAGCAAATTTTGTAAAGATATTGATTTCAATTAGTTGAGAAGATTAATAGCAGAGCATTATATACAATCATCTGTTAAATGGAGAAAGCCCAATAAGCCATTCATGACTTAAGCCAGAGTTCAATTTAAAGACCCAGAGAACTGAAAGTCCCCTTTGTTCTGCACTGTCAGGCTACAAGATCACCTTGACAATACCAAAATTGGAGACATGCAGCATTTGCTGTCAAGAAAAGCTGCCTGCAATTAAGGTCTTTTGGCACCAACAAGTGACAATAGGAGTAGAAACAGGAATATATTCAATGACCATGAAATGTAGTCAGGTATAACTTTCCCTCATATTTTATATATTAGTATAAAAAAATTAGATCAGATTCTCTCAAGAAATGTTCTCGATTACTATGCTATTCTTTAACGTTGTATGTGGCTATTTGGTACTATTTTTATCAGTTGTGAAAAGTAAATCACTAAATACTGTATTTTAACGTGTATGCACACAGATTTATGCATAAATTTATAGGAAAATAATCCTACTTAGACTTCAATAGTTACCAATCCATGGTCAAAACATGCATTTTAGAAAAAAAAATTTCACAGTGTGAAAAGTGCACCTTGGAAGTAGATATATATATATATATATATATATATATATATTTAAAACTAAGACACTTCTGTTATTACTGCTAAGAGATTCTCTGTTATCTCTTAGTGGCGATGTAACATTACATGCCTGTCCTGTGAATGCAAAATTCTATCTTTTGCAGTGTCCTTAAAGTCACTGTAACTAAACCAAATCAGTTTTAAGACATATTTTCAATTCTCCCTTTTTCACAGGCTCTCCTTGTTACAGAAAATGCCCATAACACCATTAAAAGAATCCAATTCAGACCCATTAGGTAGCTGAGCAGACCAAAACCACTGATTGTTATTTAAGAACTTTGCAGAGCTGCTGCGTAAAATTAATAAATGATTTAATAGCTTATAGGAAAAAGTCAGAATGGTTGGCTTCAGTTCCTACAATTTTTATAGCTGACTTTATGCTTTCTAGTAATGCTGAGCTTGTAATCCTATTAGTCAGCTCTCTTTTTCAAGGTACACTAATTTGAACGCCTTCATTATTTTCCCTGCAATCTGTGGATTCTGTGGGCACAGTTTCAGGTCCGTTTCTTTGGTTTGTGTCCCTGTGCTCCTGCAGCTGGAGATGGCATTTCTGGGAAAGCAGGTGTGTGGCTGGAACATCGCTGTGACTCAGTAATCCCTCAGGTCTGGTGGCTGCCACAGCCACCTCCCAGGACTTTTGGCTGCCAGTTGTCATTATATTTAAATCCACTATTCTTCTGTGAGGATAAGACCCAAACCTTGGCAGGCTGGGCTGCAGATACTCCTGGAAGAGCAGATCATATTTGTACAGCACACTGAAGGAAGCTGGATGTTGGCTGTATTAGAAAGGTTGCTCAGTATCAGTTTGGAATATTCACAGGCAAGCTTCAAAAACCACTGCATGTAGGGATCAAATACTACCAGAGATGAAAGGAGAGGAGTGAACAATTTGCTACAGGTCACTTGTTTCAAGAAGACCTTTACTTCTACATGGTGGTACAGAGTAACACCTAGAGGGTCATAGCACCAACCCTTGCTGTGAAGTCAGTTATTTCAGGGTTTCATTACTTATTATTTTAAAGGAGGGTCTTTAAATTGATATAGCTCATTATTTAAAATGAGAAGCCCATTTTTAAAGGCTGTGGCTTTTAGAACCTTTTCATATTTCTTTCACATACTTCTCATACAGTTAATATTATGTTGCCTTTTTTATTACATAGGAGGTGCACAAAAGCACTGATTAGTATTTTAGTGAGAAATTAGAGAAGTTATAAAAAATGTTTGTGCCACTACCTTGGAGATAAGTCAGTTAAATGGTCCTTTTTCAGAGTGGAAAGAGTTTTCTAACTCACAGAAAAGAAAAAAAGAAATAAAATGACATTGTAGTAGCCATAATATAGATCTGCGCATAATAATTACCTAAACTAAAATAAACTGCTTTTAAAAAGCTGCATTATTCAAAGTGTTCATGCATACAAAATGCACTATCTAGCAAGCAATACAGAGTCATAGAAACAAAATTTATTATGGGCAGGACCTTCAGAGGATAGCTGGTTTAATCCTCTGCTCAAAACAAGTCTAAATAGATCAGGTTCCAAAGAGCCATGTCCAGCTGTTTTGGGCACCTCAGGGGACAGAGCTTCTCTCACCTTGGTGGGAACCCTGTTGCAATATTTAACACTTTCCTGCAGAGCAGCATCTGCAGCTTGCACTGCTGCATGAGAACCCTTCAGAGATGGAAGAAATCTTACTTGCACTTGCTGAATTAATGAGGTTCTCAACCCATTTCTCCAGCCTGTCCAGGTCTGAAGGGCAGCCCCTTTCTCCAGTGTGTTCACTGCTGCTCCCAGTTTGGGGCCATGCACATCCCTGCTGAATGGATGAATCCATCCTTCTCCTGCTCACTGCTGAAGACATTAAATGACATTGACCCCACTGCTAATCCCTGAGGGACCCACCATTGGTCACAGTGCTTTGCTTGGAGCACTGAAGCCAGTTTTTCAACCATCCCTATCTCATACTTATCTCATAAATTTGGTTTTAAGGACACCATGACAGACTGGGTCAAAGGCCTTGCTAGAAAATAAATTATACAACATCCACTGTCCTCCCCTTCTTTATATGGTTGGCAATCTCATCTGAGAAAGCCAATCCCCTTAAAAGCTGTAACTTCACCAAGATGAAGCAAATCATGAGTCCATTGCAATAAGTTGAGTTGCTACTGTTTCACTTGCATTCAGTAAAAAGGAAAAAGTTAAATCTGACACAGAATAAATTCCTAGTAAGTTGAATGTACTTTAGTACTACATGTTAGCAGCTTCAAGCATATAAGAAAAGCTACAGACAGGTTTGTACTGAGAAACATCAGGGGACTGAAGAGAGACAGAAGCAGCATTTCATCAAATATACAAGATAACCATGAGTCAGTTAATTTCACACTGTTATAATGGAGGTATTTTGCTAGTAGTGAGCAAAAATTGAGTACTTTATTAAAAAGCAGATAAATAACATCTCATTTCTTTTCTGAAGATATGTAAATAGGAGACTCAATAAAAAAACCCAACCTAAATCACTGTTAGTCTTTGGGACTCATTCTGTAAAGTGCTGAACAAACACTGAATGAAATGTGCCTCGGTGAATAAAATTCTAATTAGAGTAATTGAGCTTTGATAACTGCTATGTCATTAAACATGGATTGGCTTTAAAATAATTGTATTTGCATTGTATTATGATTTCTATTAATTAATATATTAATGTTTATATTCTGCAAACTCTTTTGAAGTAAATCATTAAAGTCTGTACCACTTAATCTGAAGTGAAATGCACTTTGAATACAAACCTGTCATGGCACTAGTAGAAATGGTTCTTTAAAGGAATAGGGTGCAGTTCTTCCCTGTCTGTGGTTAAGAACAGCTAAGGACAGGTGGCTGTGGGCTATTTGGACTCCCTCCCTCCTGGAGCTCTGTGCAGCACAAGGCAAGGCTGGGGGGTTTGTGCCAGCTGCAGCATTCCTGCAGTGCCCCCTAAGCTGCCTCCTCTCACCAGAGCAGGACCACCTGCCAGCCCAAAGCAGTCCCAAACAAGGAGGTGAGAGACCTGCAGTGGTGCTGAACACACCCTGAGGAGCTCCTGATGTTGCTTTTGGGGCACTGGGGGTGCATGGTGTGCAGTCAGTGCTGACACTGAGCCCTCCTGTTGCACAGGCCGGGAATGCTGCACTCCTCAGTGATGCCAGGTCCCACTGCCCTTGGCCAGGAAAAGCCCCCTAACCAACAAACAACAGCACACTACACCCCAAGTGGGCCTGCTGCAGTTCTAGCCTGACAGGGAACCCAAGGCTGTGCACAGCAGAGTGTTCAGAACAGCTGGCAGCAGCTGCTTGCTGTGAGAATTCCACTTTACACAGAAAACCTTTTCTAGATTGTTCCATACTAGTTTCATTTCAGTTCTATCAACAGACAGTAGTCAACAAATAATTTCCTAAAGCCTGCTTTCAGGAGTTGGCATTTCAAAATTCAAGTAGACTAAAATAAAATGATTGATTAATTATACATCAGCTGACCATTAATTTTATTTAATAAACCAAATCATCCAAGTCTTCTGATTCATATACATCGAATATTCAGTGTCTTCCTATAATCCTTGAATGGAAGGCAAGGATATGAAGATTACTTTTGTCCTAAATAATTCTTAGCAGCTGGAATATCTGCAACTCCATTTTCCAGAAAACAGCATATGTCCAAGAGCTTGCAATGCCTCACATACTGCAGGACAGGTCTCACTGATTCTGTATTGAATACTTGCTGGTGTTCAAGTATTTCTGTTATGCTTTTCAGGATAATTCTAATTTAATTCACTAACTGATACCACACTAGTACTGATCTTTGGACTTCTAGAAAACTGGAGTCTCTTTTTGCCCAGATAACTATTGCATATGTTCTACACAATATGAGTAGTTCTCTGTAAAACCAGACCAAAAATAATCCTCTGCGGAGGTGAGCTTTATCTCCAGGGTTTGGATCAAAGCTGAATATGAACTCATCTGGAACTTGGGCCTTGCAGGGAGGTTTTGATTTATATTCACCTGATATTCTCAACCATGTGTGAGGAGATAAGGCTGGTTATTACTGTCACAAATGATAAAACCAAAGGCAAGAAGGGAATCTCTTGAAAAATCGGTGCTGTACGTTTTTAACTTTTAGATTAGAAAAATCCCAAACAATTAACATATTTAAGTTATATGCTATACTCATTTTACTTGCATAGTTTGATTTGCTGTCTCAATACTTTTTACTTTGGAGGGGTTTTTTCACACTTCTATAGTGAAGTTTCACTTATTCAAGCCACTGCATAAAGTGGTGAAGAACTGAGGGGCACCCATACCCCAGCTCCCTCTGACTGACACATTCCACTTTAGGAACGTAGGGAGCTGTCCTGGAAACCTCAGGGGAAGAGGAGAGGTGGACGTTCATTAGCAGGTCTGATGCCTTTAAGATCTGTTGATGTCACCGTGCAATTTACTGCTCTGAGCTTGCACCTTTGTTCTTTTCAGCATGAGTTGGAGACACTGTAGACTTCCAGAGATCTGAAAATCTAGGACGATAGGATAAATCTCTCTTTTTCTTAGACAATATTTGCCTGCGTCTCTAGGAACTGAACTAGGTGAATTGCCAGATGGGTACTTGCGTACAGATGGACTTAAAGTGGTGGAACCATCAAGTCTTTCATCATTTACAAAAATTACATGTCCAGTGGTATAGGAAAATCTTTCATTCCTACTGAAATCTCAGGTTGCCTCTATAATAAGGATTCCTCTTCTAGAATTATGCTCTACATTCCACTAGATAGCCTTGGATAATTGCATATTATTGGCTATTTTAAACATAAAGCAACATAACCAAACATAATAATGTCATTTAAGTGTAATGATTTTTACTTTCTGTACTTTTGACATCTGACAATTTTTTAAAGTCCTATTTGTCTAAGACGGTGCCAAGAAGTTCTTTCTCAAATGAATCTCTCTCCTATGCCAGAAACAGTGTTTATTTAATTTATTACAGTATGAGTGTCTAAGTGACCCTTCATGTGTTCTTCAAATATGCAAATAGCATAATCCTTATACTTAAAGAAATAACTATATATTCTATTTCAAAACAGAAATGTATAATTACTGCAACCTCATGAAAAAAATCAAAACTCCCTAGAGCATTCAGAATAACAGCCTGTTGTTTTTACAGTTGAAGCTGCAATTAAAGCAGTGCGTGAAAAACTGACAGAGTTTCCACACCATAGATGTAATAATTTATCACTTTTTCATCAGGAAGAAGGCTAACACTACGTATACCTCTCACCTGGTAACAGACAAAACTAGTTATTGCCATTTGCAGAGTGGCCACAGTAGTGCAAAGGGTTCTTAGAATTTACTAGGGGACCAACTGAATGAAGGAATTCTGGGTGAAAAACGTGCTGTAAACAGAACTCTAGAATAAGAGAGCACAGGAGGAAAAGTGCTGCCTTGGTGTCCTGTCAGCCATCCCATTCCACAGCCTTTATGCAAAACCACAGGATTTCTGCTTTCTAAGGTGTGTAAGTATCTATTAGCCAGATGACCAGAATTCCTCATAACAAATAGAAACCTTTCTATTCTGAATGATAGTTTTAACAACAAAACAGGAAGCATAAATGGTCTATACAATATTATACAGAGATTAAAGGTGACAGAAATATATTCAACAGATTTTCTTGTCGTGAAAAAAACCTCCATACAATACTTTGAGTGCTGAATAAAATGTTTTGTGACAGAAATTTCCTACAACGGAAAAATTGGAGGAGGCATGTTTCCAGTGTAGGGTGCATATATTTGACATACTGTAAAATTCACAAGCATTTAATTGTGTTAGTAAAATATATTCAGTGAGCTCCCTGTGGCTTTCAGCCAGTGTCTTGTCCGATTAGGCTATTTTGAGGTAAATGTTTCAAAGTCACAGACAGCCTTTGCTAAATTGTAATAATCAGCCATACCTGGTGATTCTCGGTGACTTCCCTGGCTGGAGCACTGGATGGGAATTCAGAATGGGAACTCCAGAACATGGAGCCCTGTGGGCTTTGCTCACACTGCAGTTACCCCCAGGAGTCTGCTCATTGCAAAGGACACGAGGATCCCACAACCCGGGCGACTCTCAGCTCTTGCTTCACAGGCAAAGTTTGGCATTAATTAGGGAAGGGAAACTATAGCCTGTCAAACAAAGCTAATTGGAGGGTAATTTGATTAACAAGCTGGACCATCCAGTAAAAGCTAAGTTCCATATAACCTTTGGGCATTGCACTTCGTCTGTGTGTGTCTGGGAGGAAGCAAGAACATAACAGGTTATAAAGAAAGTAATGTTCCTGCCCATAGATTTTCTGTCTTTTATTAACTGTGTCTTGAGTGGTGGATTCAGATAGATTGCTTTGTAAATGTAATTATTTTTTCCTATCAGTATTAGGAAAGGAAAGCAAGCAGGATTTATGAGACACTTTAGAAGAGGATTTGAAGCAGACTGATTAGTGTATCAGTCTTAATTATAACATAAACTACATAATATGAAATATTAATCTGTTGTTTTCAGACCAAAGAATCAATACACAGACTGGAAGTTAATTTTTTCCCCCCTGCACTTATATCAAGAAATGAAGACAGCTTTATGTAGTTTTAGGATAGTTCTGGAATTTGTCAATTAAATTAAAACAACCGAAATACTATTCCTCCAAAAAAAAAAGCAAGAAACTTCAGAACTAAGCACTTGACTGCTTTTTTTAATTGAATTTTTAAATATAATCTATTTTCCTCTTGCTTCTTGAAATGGTAAATAAAAAGCATAAATAATTTAATTGAAAAATTAAATGAAGGAGAATCAATTTATGACAGATTCATGAATTAATATAATGGCTCTTAAGAAAATATTGAGCATCCATACTTAATTAAACTCCAGATTCCCTACATGACCAAAATGGACCATTCCAGAAATATTATTCAAGTTTTTTTACTTCTCTTGTTCTGGATTCTCTTTTCTTATTGACACCATGAAACCATATCCAGAAATCTCAGAAGATTCTGATTCAAACAGGGAACTTAACACCCAAGGAAGAGATTCTCCACACCTTAGCTCTTGGACTTGCAGTCCATTTTTTTCCTCTAAGTTCAGGAATGAAACTCTTTACTAGCATTTCTCCTGGGCACTGAATGCAAGTTTCAGTCCTTTATCTCCAGATAGAACACTTGAAGCTATGCCCCAGATATGCTGGGGTGCTCTTCTGGCACCCCAGAGGAACAGGACCCACCACCCTGCCTGTGCTCCAGAGCGATTGCCCTCAATGTGCAACAGAGCTGTGCACAAAGAGAGCTCAGTGGTCAGGTTTCTGAAAGACAGAGGACCAGGAGGTGATATACAGGATTTCACTGTGGTTTGCAGTGGTAGAGAAAGTGAGGCAGAATAATGCAGGCAAGCTGCCAAATAGGAAAGCAAAAATTTTCAGCATAAACAATACACTTAAGGCTACAACTCAACCAGTAAATGGAATGAACTGAGAACAATTTTCTGCCTTGAGGTCAATGAGATGGCCAAGCCCACACAGCTCAATATTGTCACATCCCAGCCAGAGTGGTATTGTCAGCTTCCTACTCACAGCACAGCAGCAGACTCCGACTGCACCCCCAGCAGACTGCCCCTGCCCAGCTGAGCCACTCTTTCATAACACCATCTCACTGGATGGGCAAGGCTGTTCCCACTCTTTGGTAATTAGCACAGCTGTAATTCATCACAGGCAGGGTTGCTTACAGTCCATTCTCCTACAGAGTGGCACCATCCCAAGTGCTCGTGGGTGTGCTGTGCTGTCCCCAGTGCCAAGCCCAGACACGAGGGTTGGTGCTGCTGCCCACGGCAGCTCTGTGTGACCTGTGACCATTGTGGACAGAATAAGCAGATTTTCTTTTCTTTAAGCAGAAAGGAAGTTCAAGCAGTTTTTCACAACAAAGTACAACTACACTAGCCTAATATTATCCCAAGTAAATTTTAATCTCTTCAAATTTTCGCATGGAAATGTGTGGCAAAGGTGTCTCAGGGCACACACACACAGGGGTCCAAATTAACCAGAGGCAGGGCTAGCACAGGGGCTGTTTGGGAGCAGCTGGTGCAGGTGCATTGTTCTACCAACCCCAGAAGGTTGTGTGGCCACTGCCCTCTGGGGCTGGCTCAGCACAAGTCAGGGACCCCACAGCACTGGGGGTGCCTCCTCCATCCTGCTCCAGCCCTTCCCTCCTCCCACCCCGGTGCTGTGGCATGGCCTCTCTCAAGGTCAGCCAGCCTCCAAAGCACTAAGGTTTTGTGACTAGGATTTCACATTTAAATAGCTTTTATTTTATTTTCAAGGTAACATTTTTTTTGCTTTTTCTCTTTAAGTATCAGTTACTTGAAAATGTCAGAGACAATATCCAAGGAAAAAATAAATCTTTTTTCTTCTCCCTGTCTCTCTGTATACATGGTCAGAGAATAATTTTTCTCTGTATTCTTTTTTCATACAGGTTGGGATTATTGGTTCATTTGTTCAGCCAATTTTGCAAAACTGTCCTTGACATTCAGGACAAATGATTCCTTCCAATCAGCAAAAGGGAGACAAAAGAGATAATCCAATACAGCATTAGATTTGCAAGCAGTTCAAGGTCTTATGAGGCTTAAAGATTTTTTGGTTTTTTTCAAGATGTAGAGGTTTTTCAGAGAACTGCATAGAATATTGGATATTTGAAATAAGAAGTTGTAAGTGTGGAGACAGCAGAGCAGAGGCAGTATATGATTTCGTTTCAGATTCTGATGACCTTGTCACTGTAATTATGAGCAAACAGTCCATTATTGTTAAGTATTTAAAAAGACAAAAATTGCTTCTACATTTCTTGAGTGCCAAAGGGAGTTCAATGTTCTTTCATAAAGCACTTGGAAATACCTGTACTTGGATATAGTTCCAAATTCTGAGTTCAAGCTGCTGAAAGAAAAGATGTCAGTAAATTTTCAAGCTACCGGCCTTGGGCTGAGATAGGTCTTAAGAAAAAAAAGAAAATCCCTAAAATAAACAAAGATGTAGATGCTATTACTGCAATTTTTTTTTTCCATAGCAAAGAAATTAAGAGTGAAATACACCACTGAGTTAACATGAAAAGCTGGAAGGAATTGCATAGGAAAACATACAGGGAGTAGGTCTGAAAGTGTCAGCCATCCTTTCTTTCTATTGGCTTTTGGTGCTCAGCATTTCACAAGGTTTGACCAGGACTAAATTCCTTGAATGCAAATGCCTACATTATGTCACTCCAGCTAATAGATGTCATCCCATAGCATGAAGGAAAGCCAGAAAATAATTGCATCATGTAGTGTAAGAGCAAAAAATGTAGCTTAAACCCCAATCAGATCTTGAAATGAAATACTTTCTTCCTCTCCTGCCTGCCTGTTGGTATCTGCAAAATATTCTTTGAACTTCTAAATAGAGAGATCAATTTAAAGGCAAGATAAACAGAGGTGGCAGTCAGTGCCTGACATTAATCTACCGCAGTAGCTGTAGCTCACTTGGACAAAACTCCTATTAATCTTGAATTTGGTGTGAAAAAGAAGAATTGTCCTTGAGATGGCATTGGCTGCTGGCTTGTGCTGGTGGCCACTGTAGGGTCTGTGAGTCAGGGATGTCTAAGGGCAGGTTCAGCTGGAGCTGGACCCATTCCCTCCTGGCAACATGAACTGCCCAGGCACAAATCAATCCCTGTCAAGATGCTGTGTACTTTATGGGCCTTTGTCCACTTCAGAAAGGTGCACCTACCACATGCACACACTTTTTTTTTAACACTTTAAAAACAAAGTGTTGTGCCTTCTAAATATTTTTAAGGCAACATTAAAGTGTAACAAATCAAAATAAAGCAGAAGGTAGGAGGTTTTACCTCCCCTTATATGTCTCCCTTTATGAAAGAATCTTGCTCTTTTTCATACATTTATTGGCATAGTATAAACAAACAATAAACTTGCTTAACAAAAATCTTAGCCATCACACCAGGCAGCTAGAATTGTACCTGTAAAGCTGGATGAAACTGCTTTCATGGAAAAGAGGAAAGTCAGCTAAATGGATTTATGAAAACTCTTTTTTTTCTTTTGAGAATTAGAGAGAGGTGTAATGACGAGAAGTGTGGAAAGGTCTTCCACCTTTTTCAGACAGCATATTTGAAACACAGAAATATACATGTATGAAAATTTTCAGATTATTTGAATTACATATTTGAATGTTTTTATCAAAATCACTGAAATAGAATAAAATAATCCTTTAGTACACATTGTGTGAGGTAGATGCTCATTTGCAGAATTTCGAGGTCTTCATAATTACTTTCATTTCAATGGCTTGACTGCAACACTTCATGTTTGAAGTTCTGCATTAAAGGTAGACCTTTAAACTGGAATTCTTTCCAAAAAGATTCATCCAGTCTTCCATTTATGAATTAAAATAGATCTTTCCTCAGCCCTTTCTCTTCTGAGTGACAGAAAATTCCTGTTTCTGCTTGTGAAGGGACTGTTGTCAGAGAAGTTTCCAAGGAAATAAAATGGTGATTTGTAAAAGAAAAGAGATGCCTTGTGAGATAAAATTCATAGTCAAGAGAACACCATTTTCAGGTTTCCTGTATTACCCTTTTCAGGTGAAAACAAATCTTCTAATACCAAAAAAAAAAAAATTTAGCTACTGATCCTGAAAAGAAATATGAAAATATGCTTTCAAGGATGCATATTCCATTCTATAAAGTTGTTTTGCAAGCACTTGAAAATGGGACCCTTTTAATGAAAAATTACTTGCTTTAAATTTTATAAATATTAGGCATAATAAGGATTTAGCTTTATTTAAGAAGAGGTCTTAAAATACCAAGGAATACTTTTCGTTAAGGTTTCAAAAGCAAGCCCCTTGGAGACAAATCTTTCCCTCAGGCTCTGGATCAGGCTTGACTGCCAGTTTGGTAGCGGGAAATGTTTTTACTGAGGGACTCCACTGCTACCTTACTGCAAACAGCTATATTTCTAAACATGAAGAGTTACAACTCTCTGCAATGAGCAGTAAACCCTCAAAAGAGTGCATTAAAATTGTCTTTCTGAGCAGATTTGTGTTGGCATGCATTCCTTTCATTTGGAGATACCTGGATCCAGCAGGATTTGTCTGCTGTATGAAATCCAGTTTTGATCTCAAGAACCCCAGAGGTTTATCAGAACACGTAATATTAAACTCTATCTTTTATAAGGCAAATCTATAGTGAAAAATCCCAAGCTTTTGCACCTTCAACATTTTGTTGGACAATCCAGGGTCATGCCTAGGCTTTTAGCAGGCTCTTTGTTTCATCTGCTGATCCTTGAAGTTGATACTCTCTTCAATGCAATCTTTTGTGTTCACCAAAATCTAAGTTTGGCAGTTACCTTACATCACAAAATCCCATTTAGGTCTTCATAAAAGGAATAAGTAACATAAACTCTGCTGAAGATCCAATTCTTGTTCCTGGCTTTTTTATCAGCTGGTTGTGACTGCAGGCAGCCCAGGGGACCACCTGCCTCAAGGGCTTCCAAAATTTTTGACTTCCCTGGGCAACAAGATAGAGTTTGTGTTAATGGTTCCAGATGGTTACTAGAGATTAGTGTTGCTCAGCTATATTGCATTGATGATCATTCTCAGAGCAGGCAAGCAGTAATTAATTGATTCCATCTGTAGCTACATTGGGGCAGAACGTGATTTATAATGACCATTCCTACAAAGCAGCAGAGCTTAACCAGTCAGCCCTGATGGGCCACAGGGATGTGAAGAGACTGACGCAAATTTCCACAAGAACATTCATATGTACAAGTCAGGCTACTGCAGAGAATTCACTGTAGCTTGAAGTTGGAATCCAGAACACACATTGTTCTTGCTGTGCTATCCAGTGCAGAGAATCATTTCATGACAAAATTTGTCCAAATAGAGTCACTGAAAATAGTATCTGAAACTATTCTTGAGTAATTTTCAGTTAGAAGGTCACATACCCTCAGAGAAGTGAAGCACTTTCTATCAAGGTTTACCATTTAATATTGAACTAGAGATTCTCTGTCTGTGACCTATTTTAGGAAACACAGAGTACAAGTTTTACAGTGCATATACTGAGGTTGTCTTTCATTACTATTTTTGGAGTATTATTCTGATGGGTTATTACAATTACATATTCATGAAAGAACAACATAACTTTTTCTGACTGCTATAAAAGTTCCAGTATTTACTGTAAGTAAGGAAGTTCTAGAGATCAGAATTCAGCCTGTTCAAAACTTGGTCTCACAACTGTCACTATTGATGGTCAGAGTTATGATCCATAGTACGTAATGTTCTTATTTTGAATGATGCAGGTGATTTAAGGGCTTTATGCAATTTACAGAGTTTTTTCATTCTTTGTTTCCATAGGATGAATGCAGAACTGTTCTCATTACTGATGACAGTTTTTCCTCAAAGAAAAATTTGCTGGGCTTAGTTTTTGAGGACAGTCAGTGGTTCTAGAAGGGTGAATTTTACCTTATGAAGGTTGAAATTTGTTTCATCATTTTTTAAATGTGTTTTTCCTGAACAGTCCGTACATTTTGAGTAGAAGTCTAACTGATTCTGTATGTGGATTTGCTTGGTCAGAAATCTGCCAAGAACCAGGTGACAATTTGTTGCTGGAACACAAGTTACCTTTGTGAAGGCTCTATCTTTTACACAGGCAAACAGAACTCATTCTATTATTTACCACTATTTTGCAGTCATGGTACAGGATAGGTGACTGTAGTATTTCAGTGTAGGCCTATCTATAATTAAAATAAACTTGCAAGTAATCTACTCTGACTGTGCTGTAGTAACAGCTGTCAGATTGAGCAGCACTTTGTAAATCACCTTCTGTTTAACATGCAAGTGTTAGAGTTATTTATAACTATGCCATATAAACGTCACAAAGGATGTTTGGTGATTCACAGATGATAACAAAGAACATACTGTGGGACAGACAGAGTAGAGAAAGTAGCTTTTTTTTTTTTCAGACAGAACCATTTGAGTTCTTCCCACTATTCCAGAGCGGTCCCTTAGGGTATCAGCATCACCACTGGATTGGATTTCTACTCGCTTTGCCTGAAATCCCAGCTCAGACTTTCTCTGATGGCTTTATGTGACAATTAATACATATTAATATGCAGAACAATGGAGTGGAAATTTAAGTCTGGTGGGTTTGCATCAAGTGCAATAATTCCCCAGATTTATCTACCTCTGAACAGTCAGGCACTGCTCATACAGATGACTAAGTGACACATATGCTACTTCGCTAAATACGTTGTAGATGACAGCAAAAAACTGGCTCAGGGGTTCCACCAGCCTGAGGGGAAAAAGGCAGGTTCTGGCAAACTCACCTGAAACTGTGCAAAGCAAACATTTCTAATTTGACAACTGAGATCTCTTTAATGTCAGGATTTTTGCAAAGTTAGCAGAGATTTAAAAAATAAACCAGAAAAAAGTCTGTAAGAATATCCTAGGAAAGAAAGTCCCAAGTTCACTCTGTTCACAACTTGATAAAGCCCAGCTTGCCTCCTTTTAGCTTTTTGACCAGAGAAAGTATTTGCTCTGTGACATTGACACCACTACCTACAGAGCCAGCCTTTAAATATATAGGATAATTCATGACAGGTGTTTCCTCAGACTTTCAAAATATTATGTCACTGGCATATGATTATATGCTGCTGATTGTCAGGGAAGAGAATTTGCAAATATATTTAATTTTTAATCTAAAGGCCTTTGGTTATGGTGTGCCTGGTGACCTTAAAATTCTCTCCTGACTGGCCTGTGCTTTGTGATTGATGATCATTATATGCAGCTAAAACATAGTAATTTTAAAAGCACTGATAAGTTTAAAGTTACTTTAGCCATATTGAATTGATTGCTGGAGATTTAAGACCTGATAAACATAGAAAAGCTTTCTTCCTGGTTCAGATAGAACCATATATGCATGTGCTGCTTTCTCAGGTATGAAAGTTTTTCTAATGACAGCTCATGCAGAACAATAATTAATTATTACAGAGATGAGAAATTTCTGCTGATTGGTCAATTTTATTCAATTGATCATCGAGAGAAACATTGTTTTAGTCTCCAGGCTCCTTGTCATGCTTTAGTCTTGTATAGCCTCTGTAATTCAGAATGTAAAGCAGGCCTACAGAGAGGGGTAAGGTGGTATAGCAAATGCAAAAACAACAGAAAGATTTTGTTTAAAAAAGTAAATATCCATCAGTTAAAAATGTTTCTAACCAGTAGCACATGAATATTTGCACTACTTTAAACCCAGTAGGGCACTAATATTTTGCCACAAGCATTGGAAACAATTTCAATTCCTAGTCATTGAATGAACTTAATTAATTCTCTGTGGTTGACAGTGGTATTTTTACTGCAGTTACTCAAGATTGCACTGTGAAAGATTCCAATGGCAAAAAAATACTTAAGCCAAAAATTGCAGGTGAAAAATGAATTTGGTATTAGACCTACAATTCATTGATAGACATTAAAATTTTCTTTATGATTGTTATGTAACAGAAAAATCTACTGCTGCATCCAGACCTTTTTTTTTTTTTTTTTTTTTTTAATTTCTTTTCAACTTCAGGGGTTTTTTTTTTACCCTTTTGGTTTACACCTGTTACATAGCAGCTCTCAGAGAAATCATATTACAATAAATTAATCTTTTCAGAGTACCCCTAAAATGTTGTACTAATACCTCATAGCTGATACAAATCTGTTCAGCTCATGTGGTATAAGCTTTAATTGCATGTTGAAATAGTAGCTTGTCATTGGCTTTGACCAGCATAACTACTGCCTAAAAAACTGCACGCTCAAAACCCACTCATAAGACAAGTCCCATAGGCTTTACAAAGGCAGAAACAGTCAATCAGATCCTCATAAAGCAGACCATCTAAGTGTTATGTTTATTTAAATTCTTCACAGTTTCTTTGAAATAAAGAGACAGTGTCCACATATCCTTCACAGTTCATTAATGTCACCAGGATCCAGTGGCATATTAATCAAAGCTCCTGAAAGGAATACTGTAGTACACACAAGATGTCTCATTGCATTCCTTTGGAGAAGCACGTTTATCCAGGACAGTATCCTTATGGATTTAATTGCTAACTTAGGCATCCCCCACATTTGCCAAAATAAAACCACAAAGGGACTTTTGTCAAGAATTCTTCTGTTTACTGAAGGTAACAAACAAAAATGACTATTAGAAAATAAAGCTATTTGTACAGCTCGATAATTGAAGAGTGCATTATTAAAATATGCAACTTTGGAGTGTACCCTGGAGTTGACAGACTAGCTATGATATAGAGGTTCAGGAAGAATGATGATAACAGATGCTTTGGCTTTGCTTTCAGCACTTTGACTGATGGCTGGAAATCAATACCACAGCTGCCATAGGAAGTAATGCCATTGACTCGGTGTTCACTGCTTTTTCCATCTTCAGGAAATAGACTTTTGAAGTTACATGTTATCAATCATACTTTAATCACTGTTTTGTGTTTTATCAAGCAACAGCTATTGACATTGGAGGTTCTGAATTTTTAGTGGAGTTTTAATTCCTGAGAGTTCTCTGCACTTATCGTAATACCAGTACTTAACTAGACTTTAAAGGAACTTAAAGGAACCATCCGCACACTTTTAATTCTTGCCCGGGGCTGCGGCGGGGGAGCCCCGCAGGCACCGCGGCACACCAGGGTCCAGCCCGGGCCGGCTTCACCCGCCGGCCTGAAGAAAGGCTGGAAAACCTGGGCAGCAACACTGCTGCTTCCAAATATTGATCCATTAAATTTTCATAGAAGGGACTGTCAGCCAAACACTGTATAAGAAAAGAAGACGCTATTTTCCAACTCATGAATCATCTAATGAGTGTTGGCATTTAACTACCAGGAAATAACCAATCCCCCAATCAACAGAAAAGGTAGATAAATAGCAAATATTATTTTAAAATCACACCAAATTTAGGCATGTTGAACGAAGACATCTGTGTGTATGTGCTACTGTAAGTATTTTGTTTACCTGTGTTGTTATATTTCTTTAGCATATGTTTTTTGTTTATATGGCAATGCGTTTGTAAACCAGAACACAGATTTTATCCAACTGCTGCATAGAGATTTCCATTAATTCATGCTATTTTTTTTTTTAATTGGTATTTCAACAGGATGAATTTTTGATATGACTAGTAGTGGATTCCCTCATATAACATTATTTTTTTCATTCATTACCTTTAGAGTTTTCTGCCTTTCAAGCCTGCGGTTTATTTGTAGTTACTAATTTTATCTGCTAAAACTTACCCTTAGGTCCTCTGCAAAACAAATGTCCTGGGGTAAAAATAAAAAATAACCCCATTCCCTTATCTGAAATGTAAGATACCGATGTTGCTCTATTGTTGTCCACAAAAATAAAAGTAAAGAAAAATGAAGGTCAGTCTAATGAAAACAAATAGTTAAAAGAGTTAGGTGGTGCTATGTTATGCCAAGGATTTAGTCACAGACAAACTCCAGTTGCTAACTTTAAAAAGTAAAAATGACTGAGGAAGTATTCCTAATATGTAAGCAGTGAAGTTTTACTGTTTTTCTTCCCCATTCTAAGAAAATAGTTGAGCTGGTTTTAGGTTAGTCCCTTTGCTTTCAAGTATCAGACAAATCAAATGCAGCTACATAGAACCCCACACTCTGAAACAAACATTGTTATAGAGGCTTGGAGATAATACACTCCTGTTTAGGAATTAGGACACCAGAAACTACTTGCCAGACACAAAATGATCTGCCACAGACAAGGGAGATTTAAACATGAGCTTAAATTACTCATAGAGAAAGCTTTGGACTCTTGTATATGACTCTTCTTGTGTTCTCCAAACATCATCACTGGAACTGAAATGAGAGTTGGTCTCGGCTCAACCTTGGACTACCAGATTTTTTTATTGTATCTTTACTGGCTTTTTTTCCTCCGTTTATCCAAGAAAAATGTTTAGAAAAATTAAATTAGAAATATCTTCATTTATAAACTGAAATTATAAAGCTATTCTTTCCTCCTCAAAGAATCCTCTAGAACCTGACCTTCGCATATTTTGACTAAAGTATCCTTTTAGCTGGTGCAAAAAATACCAACAGAGGAAGGATCTGCTCTTCCTCACAAGCAGGCTGATGTTTCACAAACTGAAAGCTGGTCAAAAGTGCACACGACTCAAACTTTCCAGATCTTAGTATTGAATATTTTGTGCTCTTTTATTTGAGGTGAAAAATGTTTTAGAAAACGATTAAGAAGTTGCCTGGATATCTATTCAGGGAGCTCCCAATCAGAGCTTGCTTTTCGGTGGCTCTCCCATGGAGCAGCCAAAGCCGGCAGTGGCCCAAGGAGGCAAAGGGAGCACAGGGAGCAGGGAAGAGCCGCTTCCCTCCTGATCGCTCCCTTTGCCCCGCCGGGCGGGCTTTGCTCTTAACCGTGTGATAAAGCTCTGACAAACTGATGGGCAGGCCACGGCAGCCGCCACACAGGGAGCTCTCCCTTCCCAGGGGACAGGACGAAGACCATTAAAGGAGGCAGCGGTCGGGGATTCAAAGAGACTCTCCCGCTGGCCTGGGGAGCGCTGGCCAACCCACCCTGGCACGAAGGACCACGGGCTCTTTCTGGCACTGGGTTCCAAACGTGCGCAGGGAGACGTGGGGCTGTATGCAGGCCACGTGCATCTCTCCCGAGGCGGGACTTTGGGATCTGCCGGAGGCTGCGGCCGAAGGAAGGGGGCGCTTCCCGCAGCGCAGCTCCCAGGGCAGGGACCGAGCGGTGGAGCCTGTTGTGGACAGCTGTTCACAGCTGGGCTGGCAGCTCAGCCACCCAGCACAGCCTCTCGCTCCCTCTCTGCTACCAGACGGCACAGAGGAGGAGCAGACGTAGTTCCTCCTGATGTCATTCCCAAGTCTAATTTTCATAGAGCTGCGAAGAGAGAATGTATCAGAGGAAGGCTCCTCCTGTTACCTCCCACCCCAGTGTGTGGGCTGGTACGTCATCCTTCAGTTTCCTGGGAAGGAAAGAGGAGCGTGCTGGAGATGTGCAACACTGACTTTTTGTATTTTAATTTTCTTTTCCATGTTATGCCTCTGTCTGTCTCCTGGGATCACCGAGTGATTAGGCACAAACTCTGGCTGATGATCCCTTTAAAAGCAGTTTGCTGTGCTCCTCTAAAAAACCAGACTATCCTTCAGGCAAAAGCAGCATATACAAAATATGATGTATTTGCAAAAAAAGTGTCTTTCCCTCTTTGAAGCTGCCTGTAATTACACATCCAGGGAATAGTTCGATGTTTACATTTTCAAGTATACGACTGCTTGTATTTAGCATAATATTTTTCATCTTTTCCCTTTCTTGTTTCATTTTTTGTGGTCATAAATCAAATTACATTATGTTATAAAAAGAATGAGGATTGAGAGTGAGTCACAGCAGCCCTGAAACAAGAGGCCAGTAACCAGGAAGGCACTTTTAGGTGGTGGCCACATCCCCTGAGCCTTCCAAAGAAGATGCCAGCTGGCTCGCTCTAGCAGCTCCCATTCAAAAGAGAGCCTGGCTATTTCCCATGATGTCTGATGCCCAAAGGGAGCCACTGACTTGTCTGACATCACTTCTTGGGGAGAAAAACTGGCCAGCTGCCACAGCTTCTCCCCCCTGCAGCCAGACCAAATGTCTCCTGCTCAATAAAGCTGGCTTTGGGCACTTGGGTTGAATTCTTCTTTTGGATTTAGCAGCATGGATTCTGAAAACCTTAGCTGGTTTCAAAGGAGATATTATGGATTTACACCAGTTTCCTTGTGATCAGAAGCCAAAGTGAAGTCTAGGGTACATAAAATAAATCGAGGCTTTTGGTCTAAATTTATGAGGGTGCTTTAGAAAGCCTTCAAACAAGACTTATCCTCTGGTCCAAAATACATTTCAGTTGGCTTGTCAGCCATTGAACAGCATCCTAAAAATCTTCTTTTGCCTGTAACACAACATTTATTATTTACATAATATATGTGTATACATGTAAACATTATTATGGAAATAATTTCTACTATAATTTTACTGTCTTCTTTTAAAAAAAATATTGTGGCTTTCTGACTATCCTTGAACTCATTTATTGCTCTCACAAACACTTTATAAAAATTTTAATCGAGCAATTTATACTCTTTTGATTGGGAGTTAATTTTCTTCACACAAATAGACTGTTAATGCAACTTTATGGTTGCAGACATGAACCCCAAATAATGGACTCGAGGAACAATGCCCTGACATTTGTGGGATTTGTGTGTTTCTGCAGGCAGAATTATGTTGTTAATTTTTGGGCAATATTTGTTTGAATATTTTGGTTGTCAATATTTTGGACATCAGAATTAGAGAAGCTTAATGATGCTTATTATAATTAGTTCCTCTGAATACTTAAAATATTCTTTAACTATTTTTATGTATTGTCTGGAACAATTCCTGCCTGTTAAATTAGATGCTTTAATGGATGGTCAGTACACGTGCTTGTCTTGTGCTATGGTGGGCATCAGCTGCTTGGGACAACATTTAGGACTCCTGGACATTTTTGAAGAGATGCTCTTGGTGTGTTAGTGGGTTTGTCTCTTGTCAGGGTTGTTTAATCCTGCTTTGTGAGTGTTCTCAACTGCAAACACTGAGAAACTTCAACCACGTGAGTTATGTTTTCCCTACTCCAGGAGACTTATTTTTAGCAAGAGAAGGCTTTAGACAGTCTAGCTCAGCAAAAAGGTGGGAGAAAGGCACAGGAAGTGCAGTGAGGATGGGGAAAAGTGGGAACTTGAGGGAAGGAAACTAATTTGGGAGACATTACTAGGAAGGGGAAAGGCAGCTTAGAGGAGTAAGGAGGAAGGTGTTATACTGACCAGTGAAGTCTTGTGTTAAAGTGAAGGACTTTGGAGTCCTGGAAAGTGAGCTGACAGAAATAGAATAGAACTGGATAAGGAAGCAGAACCCATGGAAGCAAGTTTTTGGAGGGAGAGGTCAAGCCTTGGAAGTCATTTCTAGGAGGACTTGCTGCAGTACCTTTCCATGGATTGCAGTGAGCCTTACTTGCCTGTCATACCCTGGATAGTCCTTCCTGAAGAGAGAAACGTCCCTGTGGCTGGGAGCCTCTCCTGCCCCCCAGTGTCCCCAGGCAGTGCCCTGAGAGCCCTCCGTGTCCCCTTGGCACGCGTGGGCACAGCCTGGCCTGCCCCGGGCGCGTCCTGTTTGTCCCAGTGCTCCCTAACCTGGCCTTCTTCCACCAAGGGCCAGCTTTGCTCCAAACCTTCCTAGTGGCCTCAGAGTGGGATTCCTGAGGGAAGGGCGCAGCAGTGAAGGTAAGAGGTGAAGAAGATTGAACACAACAGGTTTTTCCATGTCCTTTGTCACCAGGGCCCCAGCCCCATTCAGGTACTGTGTTTTCTCCTGTTCCATGCTGATGTATTTGTGGAAGCCTATCTGGTTACACTTCAGGTAGCTCATCAGATTGAGATCTAGGTGAGCTTTGGCTTTCCTAATGCCAGCCCTGCAGGCTTGGACAGAATCTGTTTGGGTCAGCTGTCTCTGCTTTCCATTTCTTGCATGCCTCTCCTTTAAGTTTGGGTTTATCAGGAGATACTTGACAATCAATGTCGGCCTCCTGCTGCCTTTGCTTGATTTTCTGCTCACAGAAATGGACCATTCTTGAATTTGGAGGTGATGGTCTTTGAAAATGAGGTAGAGGAGTTGCTGGAAAATAAACAGATCCTAAATGTTAAATGCTGCCTCAGAAAAATCACATTTTATAGCTCTGCATCTGTCAGAGGTTTCCTGTCCTCCTCTCATTAAGTGAGGCACTTAAACCAAATTTTTAATTACCATTCATTTATTTTCTAGGTGTCTGTCCTGAGCTTAAGTTCTGATTGACAGAAATGATGAGCACTGTTTATTGCAACTGAGATGAATAATTTGTAATCTGAGCATTAAAAGATTTATTGTTTCAAGTACCATGTTCAGAGTATCTCAGCAGCACCTCCACGTTAAAGGATACTTTTGACCTTCATCTCTGTGTGCCTCAATTAAATGCCATCCCTTATCTCACAAGACTTTGTGAAGTTAAATTAATTAGTCATTGTGAAGCCCTCAGAGACAGCAGTGATAAATGAGACAGAAAAGTCTATGCAGGAACTATTGCTCTTCTGAGACAGTTTGAACAGAGAGAAACAAACAAGACTGGTGCCACACTCAGCATAGAAAGTGTGTCAGAAGGTGCTGAGAGCTTTCTGTGAGAACTGTGTTCACCCTTGGCCCTAAAAAAGTCCAGGGTCCTATAGAAAAAGTGCTGAGAGATTATGAAAAGTGTGTGCATAAGGAATACAAGTACAGCTATGCAGTTAATCTTAAATTTTGGCATTTCCCAATTTTTAAATGATGATTTTGCAAACTTCGAAGCATTTCTACACGTAGCTATGGCAGTGTATTCAATACCTCAGCAGAACAGGCGGTGACATCAGAGGGTTTGTTGTATGTCACAGCCCTTCAGTTTTTCTTTAATTTGTGACTCATATTTTCATTAGTATGCTCTCGTAATTAACACTCAGAAGGTTTTTCACTAATGAATCTACAAGAGTATCTCTGCTAGAATAAGAAATGGTCTCATTAGGGATAACACATTTCTTAGACACAATACTGAACTCACTACATAGTTAATTATCTGTGTTTTTCTCTGAAGTGAAATATATATATCGTAAACGGTCTGTAATCACACGTTTCACTCAGTGCATATCTTGATTACTGACAAAAAACTTGATGGAAAACATCTATATTGCAAGGAAAAATTCCTATTTTCATTAACATAATTGAAAAGGCTTTCTATAAAATTATGGGTGTGAAACCACTGCACCTTTGTCACATATTTTGTTATGTTCCTTTACTTTCACAAGTTTAGAGCTTGGCTATAAGCCTAAACTAGAAAATTAAAATGTGAACACTCTCTCCTGTTATCTTTCCAAAAATCAGATTTTCTAGTGCCAACTTTTGAAGTTCCAAATACACAAAGTTGTCTTCTTTCTAAAAGATGGAACATGCCCTTCTGATCCAGTACTTGCCGTTCAGACAGCAAAGAATTTTTGCTTCCATTCACTTCAAAGAGATTTAAAATTAATGAACTTCACAACTGAGAATACAAGATATTTGAAATTTTGCTGTGGTTAAAACCCAGTTGAAACCTTGGAGTCAGCATGTTTTTACAGAAAGCTGAGGCTGAAACAAATGGGATGAGACAGTGCCCATGTGCTGCTGGACCTTTGGCACTTCTTGTGTCCATTGAAATGTGTCTGACACTACTGTGAGCTTGTTCCATAACCAACCTGCCCTGCTAACTAGAAAACTGCTTCTAATCTGTCTGTAGCCACAACTGGTTTAGTGCTGTCCCTTCTTCCTCTGTGCTATTTACTTTGTGGTATATTTTCCAAATATTTTCTTTTGTGAAGCTTAAATTGTTAAACTCTCATAGTCTAGACTGCGTGCCTTTTTCTTTTGGGAATGCCCTCTCTGCATGTCCCCAGTTTTGAATTCAAGATTTTGACTTTGATTTCCACAACAGTGTGGTGAAAGTCTTTCAAATACTTCTCACAGCAACACCGATATTTCCCCTTTTCCAGTTGCAAAACACTTCATCTGTGCTTGGAAATGCTCTACTACCTAGTAAAAGGTATGCTTTCAACAACAGTGGCATGTGAAGGTTTACAGGTATCCTAAATTTGACACATCTTTTTGCTCATCTGCTACTCCAGCAGAGAAGAGGACACTGGGACAGTACCTTAAAACAAAGCATTTGGGAGCACAAACTGTATGCAGTGACTCTCTGAACCAGACCAAATTCTTATCACTTAAGTCAAAGCAATTCATTCTTTACTGCAAAAAGAGCAGGAAAGAAGACATAATCAGATAATCTGTAGGAACATTCTGTAATATTTAAAATCCCTCTGAAAATTTATGCTTAGTGCCTAGTAATGATTAGAGCAAAATTTTAGAAATGAGCCTACTGAAAGCCAGGCTATCACTGCCGAATGCATTGGAGGGGTGAGGAATGCTGGGGATGGGAGCAGGATTCCCGTTCCAGTGCTTCTATTACATTTTGGGACATCAGGAACACACTTAGCCCAGTTGCCCAGGCAGCCTGGCCATGGTCCAGCCCTCCAGCACTGCCCCTGCCCTGCTGGCAGCAGCCCTGCTGGGGGCTCTGGAGTTCCTCGGGCATGAGCAGGCGGCGCCGTTCCCTGCGGCCCGGCAATCGCCACGTTTACACTTTTCTGTCACTTACACACTGAAAACTATTATTTGGAATTATGACAACTGTCAATTTCCACATAATTAAAGAGGGCTCGATGTAGCAGAAAAAATGAATGTTTGCACTTGTGTTCGCTCATCTCTGCCCCCTCCTGAGAAGCGAATATTTAATTTTGCCAGAACCTTTATGAGAGAAAAAGTGGTACTCAGAGGCAGCTGGTATCTGAACCTTCAAGTTTAGCGTGACAGCATGAAAAATAATTTCTCATTAAAGACAATAAGTATCTGGTTGATGTGTTGGGCACTTCATAGTCTAAAATATAGTTAAAAATCTTACCAACCACAGGAGGTTTCAAGAAGAATCTGTATATATGGTGTGCTTCAGTTGATGACAGAAATAAATCTTTTACATACAATGTCAAAGGCAGAATTCTGCAGCCTACACAGACACAATGAAAAGCAGGATGATCCCAGATGATATTTTTAAGTCTGTACCACTACTCAGGATTACACAATCATTCATTTGACTTATGAGTTACTGAGAGGTGCAGAGATGAGAAGACCAAAGAAAGGGATGAGGTCTTCACAGCTGTCTGGTTTATTAAAAGTATCAAAACATTGTCTGAAAATGCCATACAAGTAAGAGAACCAAAGAACAGTGAATTTAGTGAAAAAATTGATTGGTTTATACAAGCCACATAGGTCCTTTTTAATAGTTGTGTGAAACAATTTTCCTTTGTTTTTAAAAATTTTTAATGAATGGTTACCATTATTTTATACATGACAAAAACTACATATCTCATGGGCAGCAAGGGCACAGTCCTGTCTTTGGGAAAGAATTCTAAGAGTTCGCACATTTCTCGTATGGGGAAAACCCAACCCTTCTTTGCAAAAACATTTTGTTGCTGTCAACAGGTTTTAGTGAATTTTGTTGAAGTCAGTGATGATTTTGCAGAAGTACTTTCCAGTTTGGTCAGTGCCATCTGTGAGGGAGTGATGGGCAGCTGTGGATGCTGGAGAACATGGACTGGGCACTGCCAGTGGTGTGGGGGTGGCCCCATGGCACCCAGGAGCACACACTGCTTGCCTTGCTCCCAGGGGTGCAGAAGCAGGATTTGGTTGTGTGAGATGATGAGAGGGAAGGTTTGGTTTGCTGTCTTGATCCAGTGCTAAAGTGCAGGGCTATCCCAGATGGTGCTGGCCCCGTGGTTTGTACCTTAATATCCCTTTTTCCTTTCCCAGACTTTTTAACACCCACTTCCTCTGCCCTGGTCTCCTCAACACTCACCTAATCACTTCTTTCCCCATTGCTCCAGTTTTGCTACATCCATCCCAAATTTGTCAGTGCTGATACCATTCCCTAGATCTTTGTGGTCTTAGTGATGCAGTTACCTTGGTGCCTTGCAAGGTGTTACTCCCCCAAAGGTCTGCAGAACACCTCCTCGATTATCTGTGAAGTTGGGCCTTCTGTTCCATTTCTCACAAAACCACCTGTGAAACCCAGCCCTCCTGCATGGTGCTATGTGTAACTTTAGACATTTTCTCACTTCTTTACCAATCATGTTCAGCAATTTCTCATGTAATGTCCAGTAATTTTCCACATCTTGTTCCCTCACCTAACCTCAGGCCAGGGCTTAATCAGCGACCCAGTTATCTGATCTAATGTTGATACCCCAAAATAGGTTTTCCATACTTCTTTTTCCAATCCTTCACTCAATCCAGATTGATCCTCTTCATTTTCAAATCCCATTGTATTATTTACCTACAAGCTTCTTCCTTCCTTATCTTTTCTCCTGCTCAGCTGATCCACTTGTTCTGTTGATTAGGGATGTTACAGGATGAATATTTCTTTGTCTTTACCTCCTCTATCAGTCTGTTATAATCTAAAGACACTTTCTGGCCAGAAAGAAGTGGAGTTAACCACAAAGACACCAGCAAAGAGAGGAGTCCTACTGTCAGGGGGAAGCAAATGCAAGTGTTGATCTCAAGAACAGTAACATAGCCCTAGCTCTTCCTTGTGCCTCTGCTGTCTATTCTCAAGGACAACAGTACAGACTCTGAGGCAGGGGAAGAGATAATATTGATTTAAGATTAAAATTCAGATGTCCATCACCTGAAAGCACTTTGAATGCCCCTTTTTTTTCCCCATACATTTCTAAAATTCAGGTCTTTTCAGAGGATTTTGAGTTAGGAATCTGAAAATGGACAAATCCAAAATAACTTGGGCTTTAAATATTTTGTTAATAACAGGGAAATATAACAGACTATTCCCATGTACTGCCAGCACAGAGAGGATTGGGACACCACATCACTACACAGTCCAGCTTTTTGTGGCTTGTATTTATTGTCAAAGCTGGATCCAACCAGAGCTGCAAGTCTGTGCTGTGCTGAGCTGAAGACAGCACTCCAGCAGCAAGGAGAGGATCTGCAGAGTAGGAGGAGGCAACACAATGTGCTTGGAAGTAGATGTCATCCTGATGGGACTGCTTGGGTAATTAAAATGAGCAGGGAAGCTGAAGTGATAATATAGGCATCAGGATGACTCCAGTGAATCTGAGATTGTTATATTGTGTTGGGATCCATCTTGCAATTTTCTCCTTTTCAGTGCTCCCTCTCCAATTTATACAGTGTAACAAAGAATTGAGAAATTAATTATTCAGTTTTCATTAATTTCTTTGGCTAAAAGTGCACAGCTTGAAAGAAAAAAACTGTAACTTTTGGATGGTCTGTAATGTTGTGGGTTTTGATGATTCATAACTTTGAGTTGGTTCCATACAACTTAAATCTCAAAATTTCCCAACCACATATTTCATTCCTCCACCCTGCACAAATATTATTTTCTTTTTTTTTTAACAACCAGGGCATTTTTTTTTCCACTAGATGTGGATTACTATGGCAGCACATGCTTCCTTATGTCACGTCAAAGTGGAGAAGCCACAGGATGGTTCTGTCTCTTATTCAGAGGAGGCTGCATCCTACTCCGTCATTGATTATCCAGAGCTACAAGAACATCCCCTTTTTAACTGCAGTGTTAAATTTTGTTATATTCTGAACAAGACCACATTAAAACCCTCACTCAAAATGCAAGGTAATGATTCTCTCTCTTAAATGTGCTTGGAATTTCACTACCATGAACTTTATATCAGTCAGGATCTCATTACTCTCTTTTATTTACATTGGGCTGAGAGATAAAATGGAATTGAAAAATAAGAATTAACTAATTTTTATCATCTTATCTTCAGATTCATCAGCCCAAATCTGCCTCTCAGTTCTCTCAGCCTGCACAAGAGAATGTGATTGGTATAGGAAGGGAAATCTCCTGAATAGAAGGGCTTCAACATGAACAAATCCAGAGGCACATAAGGCTTTCAAACTTTGTGACAACACAGTGTTCTGAGACACCTTTCATGGGGGTAACCACGGCATGGTAATGGGGATGGTTGTAGTTTTGCCTGCAGCAATCCTTTTTCTTGTCTGAAGTCAGCTGAAAGCTAGATCAGGAAACTCCAAAAAGTGGTTCATTGGTGGGCGGGAAAACTGACATTAGCATTGAGTTAGGGGCCTTGGATGAAACAATCTGCCACCAGAGGTTAGGGCAGCCAGGAAGCTTTGATGTAGCTGGAGCAGGGATCCTTTGTTTTCTGCTTGTAAAAAGCTCCCCTGTGGAGTTTTTGTTTGGGTTGTTAAAATCTGTTTAACTCAAAGAAAATGACAATAAGCACTTGGGAACAAAACTGTCTCTTTGAAAGTCTTTTTGCTGTTCAACCGAATTGGCCAGCCCTGCCAATTTATAGCTCTGTTGGCTCACACGGCTCCAAAGGCTGCTTAAGCAAACAATTAAGCTTTGCTGAGCACACTGAGCACGCCAGTGGCAAAATGTGCACTTTTTCTATAGCCTAGAAGATATTCAGAACAAAAACATTTTTTATAGTCACTGTTTTCCAAGCCATGGCATTAGGCAGCTTAAGGTTCCTGGGTTTAGTAGTCGAGGGCAACCTGTACTTAGCAAGGACTTCGTTTCAGGTGTAGCAAGGCCCTGAACTAAGAGCAATTATAGCAAGTATGAAAGATGGGTGTCATTTTACACTTGGTGTTCCTTGAGGAAGGCCATGTCTGCTCAGTCTGCTACCGTCTGTTTTGATCTCTGATCAAGGTTGTTACACCCCCACAGCAACTGATTTGATCAGCGTTACTCAGTATTTCCAAAATAAATTCTGAGGTCCCTGCCTCATGCATGCAGCCAATGCAGGCTGCCTCTTTCTCTTGTCAGGCCTGTATGATGGGCACAGATGTCTGGGTCACCACTGGCTGCATCTTGTGCCTTTAAACTTGAAGCAGGAGAAAGGTTTAGACGCAGCACAGCAGCCAGAGAATACGTGATAAAGGGGTCAGTGCAATCCCGTGCCCTGTGGGGTGTGATATCTGCATGCCATGCCTGCTCTCACACTGGACACCTCCAGCATAGGAATCAACCTACAAGCACATGCCTGTGCCAACCCCTTCCTGCTTAAGGCAGCCTTAGAGAATAAGATTTGGATATCTGTACAAGCAGAAAAAAATTTGCTCCAAGGTGTATGCCACAGTGTGTATTATCCAAACTTACTAGATTGAAATAGTCCAAATAGTTGTTCTAGGTTCAATATAACAATACTAATGATACAGAATTAAAGACAGTCTCAAAAGTTTACTGTTTTTTCTATTCTCAAAAGTCTTCTGGGGAACTGGTGAAGTTTTACCTCTGTAAAATGAAAACAAGGTAAAGTCTATGAGAGCACCTGATTTTACATGGGAAAACATATTTGGAAGAAAAGAAACCAAACTTTGACAAGTTTTTCAACCATTTCTAAACAAAATGAATTTAATAAATTCAGTCTCTGCTTGATTTTAGGCTGGCTTTTTCTCTCAGCCTGAGACATGTAATATAGTACCATTGCAGCTTCTTCTCCACGCTCTTCCCTGCTTCAATTTACTCAGGGTGCCACAGCTAGAAAAAATGTAAAGAATGAGTAGTATCTCCTGCTTGCCTTGGTACTAGGGCCACTTTTCCTCTATAAACAGTAAAAGAAAGAAGGGATTGAGAATGAATTTTCTATGCTGTAATTCTCATGGAAATATGCAAGGGCCCCTTAGCATTTGTCTGTGCTCAAGTTCCTGTACAGATTTGTAAGCAGCACAGACTGCTTTCACTCTCCTCGTGGTTAAAGAACCTATTCCCACTGCAGAAGACACTGGATGGAAAGTCACTACATAGCAGTTGTTTGAAAAAGAAATAAAGAAGGAATTTTGCTTAATAATTTTATACTGCTTTTATCTACCAAGAATGGCAGCACTTTTTAGAACATTTGGAGAAGGCAGGAGGTGTTTTGTGGGAAGTAGTAATGAAAAATTCATGAAGGATTAAAAATAGTTGGATTTTTTTGGGTTTAATTCAGAATCTCTTTATATTTCCCTTAGTTTCCTTCCCTATTTTTATTGATATAAACAAAGAACTTGTTCTAAAAAAGTTAGATGAATGGGAATGAACTACAGCGAGATAAGATATAAATCAAATAATCCCTGAAGTAGGTGGTTAAACTCTAGACCCTATATCTGTATCCAAGTGTTCAAGTGGTATGGTATGTTCAGATGTTCAGACCATCCACAGATTTATCCACAGTTACAAGGAATTTGTAGGTGATGAATTCCCTGACAATCTATTTTCACTTTTTACCTGAGGAATGATGGCCTGAGACAGTGCAGTTGCATTTAGCTTTATCTGAGCCTTTCACCAAGCCTACATGCCTTCGCTTTCACACTGCTCCAACAAAGTGTTCCTGTAACACAGGACTGGGGAGACTATAGGGAAAGGGATGGAGAAATTCAAGAGCAGAGCTAATCGTGTCATTCTGAATCACATTATCAGGAAGATCTGTTCAACTGCAGCCCACTAGATGATACCAAGAGGAACACTTAAAGTGCCGTCCTCTAGTGCAGGCACCCTGACACGCTCTTAATTTATTCCTCCCAATTTACTTAGACAATTCCAAGCCTTCAGAAAAACTGCAGAAATGAGGTAGCAAGGGAATGGAGAACACATTGCCACTCCTTAGAGGATGTAAAGCCCCTGCAAGAAGAATATCAATCCCTGCTGAGCCAGGTTTACATAATGCCAGAGTACAGGGTGACAGAAAGGTGTTTGAGGAGTAATTTCCAAGCTGGAACCATTTTCTGTGACTTTACCTGGGTTTCTGCATCACGCCCACTGTGGTTAGGTTTTAGAGGTAAGCAAATATGCCATCTTTTTTCTAGTTTTCTTCTATTAAAATCAAGTTATATTTGGTCACACTGACCCAAACAAAAACTAGGTATTTGATAGTTTCATATAAAGCTGAGGTTAAAAGCCTAACTTCAATTACTATTTCCCTGGTAACATGTTCAAGGATTTTTACAGAAAGCTACAAACATCTCCCCAAAACTTAGGTTACTTTTTCAACCTCTAAATTTCAGAAAGGTTTCAGGGTTAATATTATTTTTGCTTGTTTTCTTTTTCTCACTATAAATACGATGAGCAGAAAGATGTTGCCATGGTGAGATTTTATAACGTACTTAAAAGCACTTGTTACAGTTATGTACCACAGAGCCACCTTCACTTATGTGTGAATTGTAAAGACACATGAAAAACCACCCCAAAGAAGTAGTCTACTGTATCAGATGTTTGCAATACTTACTTGAAACACAGGTGTCACAAACATTTTAGCAGCTATGATATTATTTGGAAACCTATTCCTTCACAGTGAGAAATGGGGAAAATGATTGAACCAAATGAATACACCTGACACTTAAATTGTCATCAAAGTCCAGCTTTGTATTAAGCTGAATGAGAAATTACAAATTAAAATTAAAATTAACACAGTGTTTGCCATCTAAGTTGCCTGTTCCTAAACCATGTGCTGGAGGAATGTTTGCACAGAGCCATGTCGGATACTTTGAGCACTATTTTGCCATTGCAAAAGGCAGAGTTCTGATGAATTACTGAGGTATAGCATCATAGATCCTTCTCCCAGGAAAGCAAGAGCCTGGGGACCTGGGCTGCACTTCAGCTGAGTCTGTGCTGCTCTGAAAATAGCAGAAATGGTGCACCAGGCTCTGCCTCCTGCCCATTTGACTTTCTTGCTGACATCTGGAAGCAAACCTGTGGGCACTGTGCCCAGGCACTGCTGGTGGCTTCCTTGTTCTCTCAGCATGCTCAAACGTTTCCCTTGAGTCTGAACTTGAACGTTCACTGTCTGTTTAGCTTTTAAGTCTGAGAAAATTCTGGGACTCATCTTAAACAGGTAACATGGGCTTGTACTCTGGAATTTCTCCAAGAATTTTAGAGCCCTTAAACCTCTGGCATACCTGCAGCATGTCCATACTGCTGCTTTGTCTGGGATAGAGCTGAATGGCTCCCACCAGAAAAGATAAACTTTAATTAACATCTCTTTTAAACAAGCATTTTAAGCAGACACAGGAATGTTCTCTCACTAACCCCAGAAAGAAATGTAACCCAACATGAGCGTACCACTAGCTAAAATGGAATGTCACACCAGTCTGAGTCCAGTTGGGGAAGGGGAAACAAAGCTCAAAACAGCCGGATACAGTTATAGTCTGAAGAAGGTTGTGCAATTACTTATGTGCGTGCTAATGTATGCCAAGCAGTGCTATTGGAAAAAAAAGAACTCCCTGAATTTCCAGAGAAGTGCCTCTTCTGGGGTTATGGACTCAGTTGTGCATCCACATGAGTGGGGCAGCAGCAAAAGGCAGCAATTCTTGTACAGGGTACCTTCACCTGGGATTTGGCAGAGGCCAGGGCAAAAGGAGTCACACTGTTTCCCTTCCTTTTACCAGCACTAACTCTTGGCTCCACATTGTCACCAAGAGTTGGCCAGCTCAAAATGTCCAAGTGCTGAAGGAAAAACCCCGCAGAGCCCACAGCCATCCACTGTCAGGGGCTTCAAAAGCTCCAGCAGAATTCTGTACATTTGTACAGTTTTTGTGGATGATGCATGGGAGCCTCCTGTATCAAACTACAATTGTATATACACACCTGTAATACATTGTTATCTACTTTATGTTCTATCACATTATATATATATTTCTGGAATATCCTCAGTTTTCAAAAGGTTTCATTGGTTTTCAAAAGCAGCATTTCAAATGTAAACACTGCTTTGGAAAAGGGAGAAAGGTGCTAAACAAAGTACCAACCTAAAACTGTAGCACTTTGCTGATAACATTTTGAAGGTTGTCTGGTCTATAATAGTTGAATTAAAGAAGAAAGACATCAAATCACTGGTTACATTTGCTTTCAATACTTATGAATCATTTAGTTCAAAAGCAGGTACTCATTTAATGACTGTATGTGATATACCTCCTGTGAAGATAAAACCTAAACACCAATTATTGTTAATAAGTAAGGTTAAATATCCACCAAAGGCTTACAAGTGGGTGTAAACACTCCTGGATGCCTATGCTCAGATCTGGTTTCAGTCTGAGAGCTGCAGGGATTGTACTGTTACTGCAGTCCAGTGACACAAGACAAAAATTTGCCCAAAAGTTAATAGCTGCAAAGAACAAAACTATCATTTTAGAGGTAGGGATTGTTTTACTTGCAATAGTGACTCTGTGCAGATACAATAAAGTGACACACATGAGTGCAACCATCCTTCCAAAGATAGACACTGCTACAGCTCCAGCCACAGGGAATGCAGCTCTGCTGCTCCAGTTCACTGGCACTCCCACGCAGGAGGAGTGCTTCTTTGCTTGGGGAGAACTTTGGATTCCACTTGCTATTTAGGATTTGGAATCTGGGAAATTACAAAATGTTTCTATAATCACACACCATGGCCTTTGATCTTCCTTCCTGAATCAGGGAGACTTGTGTGGAACAGTCCTAGGAGACGAGGGCATAGGATGAGGTTGTAAGAGATTAGTTCAGATTCTACTACCAGACAAATATGAAACACTGCATTTAATAACAGACTTCTGACGAAAATGAGAGTGCCAAATGTGCCTAGAAAAATGAGAATTACAAATCCTTTTATATTTCAGAATATATCCATATACCATAAGCATAAATTAACACACCAAATGTGATTCAAAATATTGTCAGGACATGGCCAATTTGAGACAAACTTTTCTCTTCTGTCTTTTTACTGATGATAATGGATTGGCAATTTCTGCATTGTGAGTGAAAGACATTACCTATAGCAGATGTGTATAGCAAATATTTGTTAAAAAACTTGCACATATCCAAATTACCTCTTTTGAACATTTAGTATAAAAATGGAGTACAAAAATTTTGAGGAATAAAGTCAAACCAAAGTCAAGAGTAGTATCTCGTAATGTGCAGTATCAATAGTAATTCCCTCATTGTCCTAATTCACCCAAATCTACTCCAATTCTGATTAAAAATATAAAAAGTTAAGGAAATCTGGATTACAACTGTACATTGTTGCATAATATTTTTGGATCCAAAACCCCTGTTACCTTATCATCTGCAACTCTTTCTGATTATGTGCAATTTATATTTGGTCTGAATAAGTCAATTTCTACAATGTTGTAGTAAAAACAAAAGAAAATTGGACCATGTGTTTTTGAAAGAAGCAGGAAAATGTTTCAAAAATTCTATTTGAACACATAAATGTGAGCTAAAAAGAAGAAAAAACAGATGAATAAATAAAAAAAAAAAAAAGAGGAAAGGTAGAGGCAACAATAATTGTGTAGAAGAAAACTATGCTTAGGAGGGTAGGAAGTTTTCAAAAGTTCAGGACTTTGTATTTCTTTATGAAATATGTATAAGCTGTAACAGGCCCTTCCCAGCTACACGCAGCTGTATTTGAAGTATTAAACCAAGGACACTTCTATTCTTGACAGGAGAATAGAATCTGAACAGATCTTTGAAAGTGTGAGTTGATGCATTTTATTTATGGCCATGATTCTCAGAAATGGCTGCACTGATCTTTTATTTCCCCAAACTTTTAAAATCAGTCACTTTAGGAGGGGAACCTTCCATCCAGCAGCAGAGTTGAGCAGTCCCAGCAGGCTGAAGGAGGGCTGGTCCCATGGCTGCCACGGCCCAGCTGCACTGGGGAGCTCCTGCAGCTCTCAGGCAGATCTGAGTGGTGGGGCAGTGTAAAACTGACTTTCCTTTACAAACCATCTGCAAATTAGGCCTTTGTGTTCAGAGGTACTGTGGAACTCATATACAGGTTATGATTTCAATAGTCTGTGATTTTAGTCTTCCCTTTCCATTTCCTACATAATCCCTCCAACACGTACCTGACAACGTGTCTTTGTCAAACTGGCCATGTGTCCAGCTCCTTGGGAAGAGAAATCTTGGCACAACTGAGAGCAGATGAAAGGACATCTCCCTCTGTTGTGCTCAACAGACCCTGTTTTTCATCCATGCCCTCAGTCCTTCTGGAGGAGACATGAATGTGATACTCCTTAGTTCATTTAAGGTCATAGAATCACAGAGTCATGGAATTGTTAGGGTTGGGAGGCTCCTCTGGAGATCATCCAGTCCAACCCCGTGCAAGGCAGGGTTACCTGGAGCAGGGCACACAGGAACATGTCCAGGTGGGTTTGGAATGTCTCCAGAGAGGGACACCTGCCTAGGGATCTCTGCCATCCCCAGTGAGAGGAAGTTCTTTCTAACCAGCTCCTTACTAATCGACTGTCTAGGAAAGCCTTCCCCTCTGCCCTGGGTGACAGATCCCTTAATTTCCCTTTTTCCTCTGTTGTGGCAAAACAGCTCCTATGAAGACAAGGAATAGCCATATGGAAATAATAATAATAATAATAATAATAATAATAATAATAATAATAATAATAATATAATAATAATATATAAAAATAAAAAAGTAAACAAAATGGAATGAAAATGTCCCCTTGCAAAATGCATATCATATTTTAAGGTTTCTATACTGTTGTTTTAATTCAATGGTTTCTTTCAAGCAGACTAGTGAAATAAGCACATATAGACACGAATTCAAACAGATGCAGAAACAGACAGAAATGAGAAACACAATATATATAAAGAAAGAAACCACTATCTTATGCATTCACTTCTCTCAATTGCTCAGACTAAATCGAAAGCATGAGAGCAGGCATGTCATACACCAGTATTTATGGGTGCACTATCTACTCTCACTGTGACGTACATGCACAGCTTTATACTCGTAATTTCGACACATATGCATTAGATATGTGTCCTATTTTTATCCTGTCGTACCAGCAAAGGAGAAGATAAACACGGAGCTGTTTGCCTGACAAACTAGAGTGGAGACAGGACCATTATCTCTGCGCCATCCATCTCGAGCGCTGTTTGGCACAAATGGCAATAGCTTTCAATATGGCCTTTTTTGCTTCCCCCCTCGCCGTGTTTTAGCAATTTTAAAGTATTTTCACAAGTGGAAGAGCGGCACTGTTTCCCCGGCCCCTCGTTTCCATGGCGGCGCTCTGTGCGGTTGCCGTGGGGACGCGGCGCTGGGGGGGTTTGATCCCGCTCGGGGGGCGGAGCGGGGGGGTCTGGCACTTGTAATGGGTAAGAAGTTTAATTGAAAATTAAGTGGGTGCTTCTTTTGAAGTGAGTTACGTGCTAGTGGATTTATTTTGCAGGAGCAGAAGAGTCCTGACCGCAGGGAGCAGGAGGTACGGGGAGATGAATTGCACAGAAGTGTTGTGATGATTCAGACTTGGTGCAGGTTTCCGTGTTGAAAGCCTTGCCCGTTTCTGTAGTAGTGCTTGAAAGGATTACAATGGGATGCTGCTTCCAGAATTGGGCAAGTGAGCAGAAGCGTGTTGAAAAGCGTATCAAAAAGCAATACTCGAGCGTAGGTTGCACTGCAGCAGCCCTGGGAAAAAAAAAGGCTGAGGCTCATGCTCTGCCACTTCTGCAGAACTCATCTGGATTAATGTGCAAGGCAGCAACGCTCCCCCTGAGCTCACCTCCCGAAGCACACCAGGCAGCTGAACTGTGCTTTTGTACGTTTTTGTACAACACACTAAATATTTGGTATCTTCAAGAAATATCGTCTTCCCAAACAGCTGCATAGAGGGTCATGTGATGCTTTGCCCTGAGGTTGCTCTGTGAGCAGTTCCATTGCTTCCACTAAGTTTTAGGGGATAGTAAAGCGTAGCTGAATGGCAAACTCTTGGGGAAAACATTACAAAATCAAATGCAATGAGCCTTCAAAATGACTTAGGACTCAATTGCTCTGACAATACTTCTTCTGTATCAGGATAATAATAACAGACTGGAAATGCTTTTGAGCAGAGCAAGGTAAGATAACTTCTGCAAAGGAAATGGATAATGAGGGCTGCTCTTAGACAGAATATTTCAGCTGCCACTTCCAGTGAAAAAAATTACTATACAACTTTTCCTTCTTACCCAAATAGATTGATTGAAATAAGAATTTGCATTGGCTGACGACAGTAAATATTTGTATTTCCAGTGTCTTTTACAGGTGTTCCAGAGTAAATTTGATAGATAATATAACTTTTACTAAGACTTTAAAAAAAAAAAAAATCCATTAAATCATTGTAAGTCAAGTCATTATCAATCAGGACTTTGCCAGCCTTCCAGCCACCTCCACTAAGCCCACCCTGAGTCCTAACACAGCTGCATTTTGTTGAAGAAGCATTCTAATACTTAACTATTTTTTAATTCTTGCAAGCACCTCCCCAGTGAAATTTCTGGGATCTTCTCAATAATCTTATCATTTCCACTTTGAATTGAAACTGCTCCCTAGGTTATTTCCAAAACACACAAAAAGACTTTCCCTATTTGTGGAACTTGTAACACAGATCATTAATCAATTTTAGAGGAATCAACACCGGACAGTTTATGTATAGTTTTAGTTTAATATATTCCATTATGAAATAAGAGTCAAATGAATTCCTCATCAATAGAAAGTCCAGCACTACCACTGTATCTGTGTTTTAAAGTTGGAGACTTGTTCATTTTATATCTCATATTTGGGTTTGACAGCCCAGCACAGTCCTTAGAGCAATATTGCAGATGTCTTCTGTGCAGCACAACCAGGCTGCCTTTGGCAGGCAGCAGGCAAATAAAGCCTCTCATGTGACTCAGTATTGTACCAGGGACTCGGGCTAACCTCACTCGCTCTGTCTGTCTGTCTCTCGGCAGATTTTCTAGGGCACCACACTATGGGAATGCTAAAAATTGTCCTTGCCAGGAGCCGAACCCACACATGCTCTGTTTCTGAAGGAGCAGTGTCATTGCTGGTACCAGAATGCCACTTCTAATTCTGGAAGAATGAATCCCTCTAGATAAAATAATTGACCAGCATGGTAGCCCCACACTTTTAGTGGGCTTAAGCCAAAACCCAGTTCCAGTCTTCAAATTCTGGTCGTTGATCCAAATTTTTTATTTTTCCTCCCACCCCCACAAATCATTTTCCTACTTTAGGATCAGGGAAGGGACCTAAAATACCACCAAATACACATTTCTCAAGAGTAGTGGGCTGCAACCCAGATCCTCTAAATTTTGCATAGCACTGCACAAAACTGGGAACATCTCTGGACATTTTTTAGATCCTCACATTAGTATTTCTTAGCAATATATGCTCAGAAGCTTATCTGAGAATAGCAACTACAGGAAAATAAAACAAATATCACACATGAAAATAAAAATAATTGGCACTTTATATACCATATTTCCCTAAGTTCAGATATGTTCATATTTTGATGATAATAGAAATATGAATGGAAAAAGGGGCAGAGGCTTGTGTTCTTATTATTTTAGCACACTCTAAAAACAGTTATGAGTGTCATTACAGAGAAGAACAAATTGTCTTCACTCAAAGAATGATTTTTTTTCATTGAAGGGCTAACAAATTAAGAATTTTATGTGTTATAACATTTCTAGAGAAGCAGACATTCTAAGTCGCTTGAAGGAAAGATAATCCTTGTGGTTTACAGTTTAAAACCACTGCACAGATTGCAATCCCCAGCTTGGCTGAAGGTATGGGCTCTTTCCATAGACAACAGAGAGGGATGGAATCCTTAAAATTCTGACTGGGAACAGCCTTTTGTGGAACATACATGCTGGATGTCCAAAGTGATTGCTTTAAAACTAATCCAAATTTTAACCTGTGATGCATGCGTTGGTATTTGGTCGTCCTTTGCATTAATTGCTGCCAGTATGTTATAATGACAGCAACAAAACTACTGAAACCACTGTTACTATTTCCTGATAGAATTTGTGGAAGTAATAATGCGCACAAGTATAGCCTATGGAAAGAATATTCAGATTTTGAGGTCAGGGCTAATAAACATGAAAATGTGAATATTAGAGGAGAAAAAGCTTTTCTATATACACCACAATGTATTCCCTGATAATGGACTGAATTTGGGGAGAAATTGGTTTCCTGGGTAATCAGGAGTGCAGCCTTTGCATGAAACCCACACAATATTCCATTGCTACTGCCCTGGTAAAGTGCCCACGTGCTACTTCCACACACTGAGGCTGAAGCAGGTCCTGCCTTCTTCACACAGCTCCAGGAAGAGCTGCCTGTAGCTGTATCTATCCATAGCCTCAGTTCATCCTTCCCAGGCTGTGCTTTGCTAGACTTGGCACAAGACCAGAGCCCAGGGAAGCAGCTGGAGTAATTGTGCTGGTACCAGTGGGTTTTGCTGTGGGTCTCAGGACGGGGAAGAGAATTACAGACGGAATTTTCCTCCTTTCTTCACCTTCCTTTCTTTACTAACTTCCAAAGTTAGTAAAGAAAGCAAAATAAATAAACATTTCCAGTCAGCCATGAATGAGGTAAGACTTCAGGCAGCACTCTGAAGCCCTGTGGGCCAGGTTTCTATCAGGACCCACCCTAGGGGGAATGTTACCAGCTGGCAGATCAGAGGAAAAACAGAACATATTCATGGCACTAAAGTTACACATCAGTCACATTGGCATTCAGATACATCAAACACACTTATTTGTACAAAGGTTTGACTGCTTAATGTCTTCTTTTTGTGGAAATAAACCCAATCTGACCATTATATAAACTAAGATGTAGAATGACTCCAAACCCCTTGGTCACAAGAATGGAATTAAAATCCCTTGTGTTAACACAGTAGTGGAAAGTACTGTGCTACATTTTATGTTTCTGTGAAGAGTAATGGAAAACATACAGATATAAAATATATTTAGCAGTTCTGATACGTGTATACACCACATTATGCATGGCTTGGAAGTCTGGATGCTCCAGGAAGAGCAGCTGAGCTGTTACTACGTTAGTCAGGTCTATCCTACCCAGGCCTCCAGGCAAAGGTCAGAGCCAGTAGTTCATGCAAATAAACGCTGCATTTCCAAAGAGGCTGCATAGATAGTAAAATGAAAATCAACTTGAAACAACAACATTATAATGTATATATATTATTCACAGGTCCCATTCTCTCAACTGCAGTTAAAAGGCAATCTGTGAAATGATGAGCAATAAAGAGCCGGTATTTTTTCCACTGGAAGCAATTACTCCATGTGGCTCTGAGTGCCTTTCAGCATTTCTGCTTCATATATTCAAAATATATTTTTTTTTAAAACTCTGCAGCTTCCCCTGTTCTTTGCCAATGGAGACTGAATGTTGAATAAAATAATTGCTAAACAAAATAATTGCTGATAGAACTAATTAGTAGAAATTTGTTGATGTTACTCTCTACTTGCATATCCATTACATAAATGTGAAGAAGGACTTTCTCCTTCTAAAAAATTATTTTCAATTTGCCTAAATTCTGTATAATTGTGGCAGATATTTTAATTACAACCTGGAAATTGAAACAGCAGGAAATGAAGAGTTGAAGAAGGATATAGAAGGGTGAGATGGTCAGAGAAATGTAGAAAGATAATTTTATGCAAGTATTGCTCAAAGGAAAAAGGAGATCACACATAATTACTAAGCAAGGTGCTTCCATATTTGAATTATGTACAGAGATGAATTAGCAACAATCCTCTTAATTATTATGCCCATTACATCACTCTCTAAGCAATACGATTTTTCAGTCTCCAGTCAATATTTATTCCAGCTGATATTCGACTGATCTACTTAACAGTGAATGACATGGTAGATCAAAGGAAAGGATAAAAACCCAACCCCAAAAAACCCCAGACTAAATCAACCTCCCAGTGATCAAAGAACAGTTCTGGCAATGGAAAGTGTCTTGCAGCAGGCTGGCAGGAGGGGATGCAGCCAAGTCCTGCCTGAGCCCAGCAGAGGTGTGGGTTTGAACTGCCCCAGGCTGGCAGCTGGAGCACGGACACAGGGCTGCCCTGGGCTGGGACAAAGTGAGCACTGGTGTGTGAGTCCAGGGACATCCTGCAGGCACAGCCTGGCTGCATGGAACAGGCTGCTCCTGTATGGCACTCAGCAGCCTCCTGGACTGAAAGAGGGGGTGAGTGATGGGGTCTCTCATCTGCCTGTTGGTGAGGAATGACTCCTCTTGGGATGTAACCCCTGCAGGGAACTCTGTCTCAGTAGCTGAGCAATAGATAGAATGGAAATTTTTCAGTGTTCAAACAAGAAGAACTGGAGTGAATACTCTTCTTCTGGTGAAATAATGATCTGTATTCCAGGTCATGCAGAAGATTTTGAAACAATAGTAATAAACTCATAGAAGTGATGGATTAAGTAACATAGAGCAACATCTAACTGAGCACTTCCCAGAACTTCCCAATGCCATGAGTACAATACCTCCCTTGTAAAGAATCGTATTGTATTTTACAAACAAAAAACCCACTTAGGTATGGAAAAGGAAGAAAAATGCATGTTTTTACTAGAGAAACATTCTTTTCTTTCACATGAAAGCATCCAGAATCTCTTAGAATTAGCCACACATCTGGCGCTGACACACCAGGTTAGAAGAGACTGCTAAAAGGAGCTGGCTGGAGTTCCAATGAACAATAACCAGACAAGGGGCTGACAAAAAGACAGAAGGTGACTCCTGAGCTGCATCTCTTGAGATGCACCCACAGCAGCAGTGGCTGAACCTGGCAGCAGCTCTGGCAGCTGTGAGAGCCTGTCCAGCCCTGGCACCTTGGGAGGCTGGAGAGAGCAGCAGCTGGCAGGGCTTGGTGGGACCTGGACAGCAGCACCCTGCAGCCTTTGGGTCACTGCTCTGCACTGAGACCCACAGGGAGCACCAGGCAAAGGAGGGAGAGGGAATTCAGGGAGACTGGGAGCTGAATCCTTGGGGCAAGTAGCATACTATAGACAGGTTATTGTGAAGGGAAAGTTTGTGTGGTGGAAGGGAAGGACAAGAAATGTAAATTTAAAAGTGTTAATGGTTGGATTCCTCAGATTAAGTCTTGGTTGAACAGCACTCATGATTTATTTGCCTGTGGTAGGTGGTGGGTCAGGCCTCCAGCGAGCCCCGTGTGTGGCATTCCCACAAAGGCTGACTTGATACAATTCCTTTTCTCCCAGTGGCAATGTCACAGTTCTTCTCTCAAATGTACACTTTACAAAAATGAGCATGAATCCCATAGTTCATAATTGATTACAATTCCATTAGGAAACAGCAATATCTGCAAGTCTTACATAATCTAAAGATGAATCAATTCTAAGTATATTAGTGCTTTTAACAATTCCAAATTCTGAGTTAAATGCTTTACAAATTATGAAATCCTCATTTAATTACTTTAATAAATCTTGTTTACAGATTACTGTGAAAATCAGTGAAAACTAATTCACTTTGACTGTTTTGTGCGCAGTGCTGACAAAAATAGAACAATTTTTCTTTTTACTATGGTCTGGAAAGTGAAGAAAAAAGCTTTAATTGAATATAATCACAATATGCTAGCAGCACATGTTATTTTCCCACTATTATAACTTGATATTTTTAAGTTTGAGGAAGTAATGCTTTTTATGGGAAAGGGCTTTATTTCTCATTTATTATGGGAAACAAACGCTGAATATAAACCTGCTAACAATTTATTTTAGCTTAAAAGATTTGAGTTTTGAACACTCTTATCTGTCTTAACAGTATCAATGTCCAAGATATTTACTGCATGAGTTCATCTGTTGTAGTCATTTGTTGATGGTTAGTGATCAAAACACAGAAGGATTTGGCCTGGTGTGTTTGCAAAGCTCTGGCAGCCCCCTGGGCCATATGAACCAGTTAAACATTTTGATCTTTGCTCTCCAGAACCAATCCAGGTCGGGGTGCTACTGAAGCATAGAGGAAACACAGTACAAGATTGTGAGTGGTTAATGACAGAAATCAGGAAGTTCCCTACCTCACCATTTTTGTCTTGTCCATACTCTTAATTGTCAACAGCTGTCTGAGAAAATAATCTATTCCTCTACTTTTAAGTAAACAAACATGCAGGATAGGAGGCTTCTTCTTGATGGGGATGTGACTCAGCCTTTGGGTGAGGTTTTCTTCTCTTTTAGGGTCTCCTGTAAAGCTCATCTCACTCTATACAAAGGATTCTTGTTGACACTGCTGGAACAAATGCAACCATGTAATCCTTAGAGGAACATAGCACCAGGTTAAATTTTGGTTATAAAGAAGAAGGACTACTTTCCACTTTGGCTTATTAGTGATTTTCCTTCTGGATACCAGTTAAACTGAAACAAGCCACACATGGCATAGCACAGAGGCAAGAAAAAGAGAGTTGCACCATATGCACATCTACAAAGCAAGAGGATCAAACCAAGGAAAACCGAACTCCATTAGCATTCTTTTCAACTTCCTTCCTGATACATGACTTAACAACCTGCCCAGGAACCCAAAGGATACCAAAGCCCCTCTCAAATGGGTAGAAAAGAGGCTTAATCAAAACTAACATGCACTACCTCTCCAAAAACTGCCAGTATAAATCTCATGGGTGTGAGGTATGCCTAAGGACAGGGAGCTTAGCCATCATGTTTATACTGACACCCATCCAGAAAATACCTTCCAAACCTCTCTCTTTCAAAGGGTATAATTTCTGTTGTCATATCCTTCAGAAAGGAGAATCTCCACTGTAATAGCCTTTGTCATTTCATAGTCACGTAGATACTCTTAGAGTGCATAGATTCAGAAGGCTGAACCTTTCAATTATTGTCTTCTGATTTAAACTATTCAATTATTTCAACTATCAACTAATAATTTCTTATTGACCTAGTTCCACCTGAAGCAGATCTGTTGCCAGCACTGTCTTTATCAGAAGTGTTCCTTTGGAGAGTTTTATAAGAAGAGTTACGAATATAGTTGTTTTCTTTCAATATATTTGGGGATTATTTCAGCACCCAGAACACTGTTTCTATAAATGAAAACAGTATTCAGTTAAGAGCTGACACATTTCTGTATGTAGTAGGGCACAACATACATACACAATAGGTTTCCTAATTGCTGCACAGTACTTTTATCATTATATTCCATGCACAGTATTACAAATCAAAAGCATTTTAAGCAGCATCATTTTCTTCAGGCTTGGCACAGGTCTTTTCTTTTGATTCCTGAAATCTGAACCCTGATGTGAGGAAGTGAGGGCTGTGGACATTTCCATTGTTCAGCAGCAGGAATAGGATTTGCATTCAAATGCACCAAAAAAAGGAAGAGAAGAGGTCTGTAATTAAGAGAGTGCATACAGAGTTTCGTTGATAAAACTCTAAAAGCTGATGATATTTTAAAAGAATACATAGTCAAAGGTAGGGTTCAAGCACACTAGAGCCTTTCCAGAGAAATATTTGACAGGATGCCCATTTTAAGTGACCCAGCTGGAACCAGCAGGCCTAACCAGGCTGACTCACGTGGTGTAGGTGAGGAAGAGAGCTGGATTCAGTTAACATGGTACAAAAAGTACCTGCATAAAGATCTGACATCAGCCTCAGGGAGAGCTGCCCCTGGTGCTGATGAAAAATTTCCCTCTGTAAATTAAGCAATATTCCGGTATTTAAAACATCTGGCAATGACTGGTATCTGTATAGAGGAAGGGAAGTTGGAGCTTTGGGATATAAGGGAAATAAAGGATATAAAGTTCTGAAACTTGATGTAAAAGGTCATTCTTTTAAAAAAATGCTAAGTCTGAGAAGAAAAACTCCATGAGGACTCTAAAGTAGGAGGACTCATTATCACAAGCTTGAGTGATCAAAATTGTCCATGAAACTATATTTCTTGAATATGTTACATAACCCCCCCCATAATTTATGGGAACAAAGAGTTTGTTCCAGCAGAATTCCTGCCAGTCACACTAGCTGAGGAGAGGACACGATTATTATTAAAACTGAAATTAGTCCTGAGAAACTGTAAGTCAGCTTTGCATTTGGGAGAGGAAGAGTTGCTACTGCTCTGCAAGCAGTCATATAGCAACATATTACCTGGTGCTGTGAAGAACATTGAGCCAAGTTAAAACTCACATTCAAGGAATTAAGAAGAATTTGAAAGAGTGACAAGAGTGTTGGTATTTAAGTGTTATTATTTTATAACTTTTTAGTCCTTTTCTTTCCTAGGAAGACACTGCTTTCTGCAATAGGCAGTGGGGTGTCTGTTTAGAGATGAGGTTTTGGTGTAAGTCTGTGAGAACGAATTTTATTGCATCAGCCAGAGGCTATTAAACTGTCATGATAGAAAACTGGAGCAATATTTTTAAAGAGCATTTTTTCCACTGTTACTCAAGTGTTTTCCTTCTTCTTGCCATCACAAGAAACACAGGATTCTTGCATTTAATCAGTGATTTCCTGTAGAGTGGACCTGAGTAACTAAAATGCCCTGATTAAATTCAATGATGGGCTACAAGACTTTTGCAATAATATTTTCCTTCTATTTATGGATTATGTTGGCTTGTTTGACCTACTCATGGAGACAGAGTTGAAATGCTTTAGATATTAAGAGCCATTATCCCTAATTTCAGATTCTGCAATACACATAATACTGGCTGAATTTCTTAGTGATTGCTCAGTTTGTGCATTGGGTGTCTGAGCTTATTTTGGATGAGAATTTGGTATTTTATACCTCAAATAAAATCCTCCAGACCTGTGTGACTTTCATACATTGTTAGTTGGAAGCCACGGGGTAGAGCCCAGTTCCCATCAGGTTTTGTGAAGCCTAACAAAAAGTCCGAGTGTTTTCCAAGACATTTGGAAGTGCAGGGATATTGATCATCTTTGTTTGCACAGTGATGCTCTGTCTTCTGCTTGAGGGCAAGTCTGACCCCACTGACTGAAGCCCACAGGCCACAGTCATGCCTTTATCTTGCTGTACCTAATAAATAAAAATACTACTTTCAAGAGAAATGGATGAAGGAAACGATTAAACACATTCTTTGACAACCTCAGAAGTTCTTGGTCCTCCAGCAATCTCACTTGGAATAACGCTTATAGAAATGCTCCTGCATTTCAGCTGGACTAGATTATCCTATTCCCAATCTATAATTTCCCAAAACAATAGCACATTTGTGCTTTTTTTTTTTTCACTTTGAAACTGCATGAAAATATTGCAGTGTTATAAATTATATGTTTGCAGTTTGAGAAAAGCATTATTTGCACCCTATGTATAAGCCAAAGAGTTACTCCATCCAAGTAAATCTCAATTATCAGTGTTTCCTGAAAAACAGTATTGGGAGCTCTGTGTGAATTGTTTCTATGGTGTCCTAATTTCAGTTACAAGCTGGTGTTCTATCCTTCTGTGCTTTAAATTCAGACTATGATACGTCTGTTAGGTTTTTAACTTCATCCAGACTTTAAAAGGAAAAAGTTGCTTTAAACATAACATAATGTTTCTACAGAAAATGCATTAGCCAAAATAGCACTCAGTTCTTTCTTACAGAGACATGTTATTCTTCTAGGACTGAAACAAATAACATGTGGAAACAAATCTGTTTGAAAAACTTCACAGCTTTGCTTGGTTATTCATTTATCTTTGACTGTGCTCTAAATTCCTGTAGTTTTATTTTATATATAAACTGATCTGCAGAAATTTGGATTCAGGTGAACTTGTGTAAGTTGAGACATCAGGGCTCCTGCTTTCTCCAGAGTGCCCTGGAATGGGTCTCAGCCCAGGTGTGGTCAGAACTGATGACCATGACAAAGCTTTCTTCTGAGTGATGTGTTTGCAGTGTGCAGGAGAGGAAAAGGACCTCTGTGGGAGATAAATGTTCCTGCTAAGGATTAATATCCCCTTGTCTGAATTGAAGCAGCAGTTCTTGCTGCTTTGTGCTGCACTGTAAATAGCTCAGGTGCTCTCCAGCCTTAGTGCCACCTTGGGCACCAGCTCAGCTCCCCACAGCCAGACTGGAGTTTGTCATGCCCATCTACAGCACATACTTGAGCACACTGAATATATCAATAATATATATACATTTAATATATTAAACAAGCCTGTAATCGTTTCCACTTTCTAAAGAAACAAACGCTTTCAAGCAAATGTTATTTGCAAATTAGTGCTGGGAAATCTGGATGTAGGAATGTTAAGTGAATAGTCTGTTCCCATTAAGTGCACAGCAAAGACAGCAAAGAAAGTGGTCTGATGTTTTGATTACAAAACCATCCTTCTGTTCTCACAGAATACTATCACTTACTCATCTAAATTTAGCTATCATTGTCAAGAAAGAGGAGGTCCAGAACTTTGAATGTTTCTTGTTGAACTCAAACCTTAACCCCCCATTAAAGAGTAGTGGAAAACACCGAGACACTTTGTTCCTTTAAATCCCTTCCTAATACATGCTTATATCTGAATTATCCTACTTTTCATTTCATTCAGCAGCTCTCACAGATACTACCTGTTGGTGGATTTATGATAATCCCATACATTATTAACAACTCCAGAATTTTTCAGCAAATGAGATAGCAAGCACTGTGGTATTTGGAATAACACAGCGTGGTGTGTTGGAACAGCCATGTCTTAGGGGCTGTTGATCTTTACATGTGACATTGTTTATTCCACTGATATTGGAAAAGTGGTACACAGACTTTATCTGCATTTGGTTGATATGAACACTGTATACTTCAATAACACAGTGACACTCAATCCACTCACATAAGGAAGACATATGGAATTAGCAGGAGTCCTGTACATTTTGCACCCTGTTACTCAACAGAAAGTGCATCCTACAGATTCCCTAAAACTGAGCAGACCTTCATCCCTACCTCTGTCATCATTCCCTCTTGCTTGGTGTCCTGGTTGTTTATATCAGTAAGTTTCTTTGTGCATTTTTCTTTCATTGTGGAATATTTCCTAAATGGCTTTGAGATAGTCCTTAGCAAATAACTGCAGTTATACTTTTAAAGGGCAAGGAATTATTTTTCTCATAAAAACATGGAGCTGAAAGTAACTTATCAGCTCATGTAAATCAGTCAAGCTTCATTAAACTCAGAGAAATTGCATCAAATTGGCCAAGCTGAGGACCAGACCCTTAATTATTCTCTCAGTAATATACTTTTGACCCTCTATCTTAAAACTATGGCCACCAGACAATTTTTAAACCTCAGCTTTTCATAAGCAACTGGGATTTCACTCAGAGGAACTTAGGTATTAAATGAAAATTAAAATGTGTATTGGGGATTCTCACCGTACACTTTAAGCATTTAATGCCTCATTTAGGCTTTTTATTCTTACTTAGTTGAAAATAATTTCTTTTCTTACCTGCATAGTTTCATTGAAGTTGCTTCTTTAACCTTACTATTTCTAATTGAAAGCAACAGTAACAGTTTTAGTGTGCATAGATTTAAAATAACTGTTAACAAAGAAACAAATGCTTTAGTCGAAATTTGAAATAAATTATCATGTTCCTGTTTGCTTTTCAGAAATAAATGTCTCCATGTATTCCTTAGAGGAAATACCCAATGCAGAAAATGCGGGTAGCTGGCAGTGGACAAAAGACTAAGTAGCTCCCAAAGAATTATATTTTATATATATTATATTTTAGACTTTTCTTGAGATCTTAAAGCTGTATTGGAATCAGATCAGCTTCCAAAACATGGAGCCGGTTTGGTTTCCTGGAATTGGCGATTAGAATGTCCATGTGTGCGGGCCATGTGCAGGCTCAGCGCCCCGCGGGAATTCGCTGCGCTCCCTTTCCAAAGGCACCAACCGCTGCCTCTGAGAGAACACCCCGGCACAGCCGCTACAGCATTTTTCTCTATCCTCCCCCAAGCAGGCACTGTGGACACTGATCCTGCCCTGTTCTGCTCAGCCCTCCCGGACAAATGCTCAGGAGTAGCCCTTGTGCCCGCGTGTGCCCTCACAGCAGAGCCGACACTGCACACACACCTGGCATTGCACAAGAAGAGCACAACCCTAAGAGCTTTTTAGGCGCTTTGAACGCAAAAGACATATTAGAGAGCAATTATGTCCGCAGGTGTTAAGGGAGCTCGCCTGGATGTGCTCCTGCTGCCCGAGCGGGGTCTGAGGGCTGCCCGGGCCGGCGGCGCTCAGCAGCTCCGGCCGGGAGCGGAGCCGGAGGGCACGGCCCGGGGGGAGCGGCTGCGAACGGCGAGCACGGCCCGGGCTGGGAACGCGGGCACTGCCCTCTGAGTGCCCGCCTGGGAACGCGGGCACTGCCCTCTGAGTGCCCGCCTGGGAACGCGGGCACTGCCCTCTGAGTGCCTGACCTGGGAACGCGGCCACTGCCCTCTGAGTGCCTGACCTGGGAACGCGGGCACTGCCCTCTGAGTGCCTGACCTGGGAACGCGGGCACTGCCCTCTGAGTGCCTGACCTGGGAATGCGGGCACTGCCCTCTGAGTGCCTGACCTGGAATGCGGGCACTGCCCCCTGAGTGCCTGACCTGGGAACGCGGGCACTGCCCTCTGAGTGCCTGACCTGGGAATGCGGGCACTGCCCTCTGAGTGCCCGCCTGGGAACGCGGGCACTGCCCTCTGAGTGCCCGCCTGGGAACGCGGGCACTGCCCTCTGAGTGCCTGACCTGGGAACGCGGCCACTGCCCTCTGAGTGCCTGACCTGGGAACGCGGGCACTGCCCTCTGAGTGCCTGACCTGGGAACGCGGGCACTGCCCTCTGAGTGCCTGACCTGGGAATGCGGGCACTGCCCTCTGAGTGCCTGACCTGGGAATGCGGGCACTGCCCTCTGAGTGCCTGACCTGGGAATGCGGGCACTGCCCTCTGAGTGCCCGCCTGGGAACGCGGGCACTGCCCTCTGAGTGCCTGACCTGGGAATGCGGGCACTGCCCTCTGAGTGCCCGCCTGGGAACGCGGGCACTGCCCTCTGAGTGCCCGCCTGGGAACGCGGGCACTGCCCTCTGAGTGCCCGCCTGGGAACGCGGGCACTGCCCTCTGAGTGCCCGCCTGGGAACGCGGGCCCTGCCCTCTGAGTGCCTGACCTGGGAACGCGGGCACTGCCCTCTGAGTGCCCGCCTGGGAACGCGGGCACTGCCCTCTGAGTGCCTGACCTGGGAATGCGGGCACTGCCCTCTGAGTGCCCGCCTGGGAACGCGGGCACTGCCCTCTGAGTGCCTGACCTGGGAACGCGGGCACTGCCCTCTGAGTGCCCGCCTGGGAACGCGGGCACTGCCCTCTGAGTGCCCGCCTGGGAACGCGGGCCCTGCCCTCTGAGTGCCTGACCTGGGAACGCGGGCACTGCCCTCTGAGTGCCCGCCTGGGAACGCGGGCACTGCCCTCTGAGTGCCTGACCTGGGAACGCGGGCACTGCCCTCTGAGTGCCTGACCTGGGAACGCGGGCACTGCCCTCTGAGTGCCTGACCTGGGAACGCGGGCACTGCCCTCTGAGTGCCTGACCTGGGAATGCGGGCACTGCCCTCTGAGTGCCTGACCTGGGAACGCGGGCACTGCCCTCTGAGTGCCTGACCTGGGAACGCGGGCACTGCCCTCTGAGTGCCTGACCTGGGAACGCGGGCACTGCCCTCTGAGTGCCCGTCCCAGGAACAGAGCCGGCAGACACTGCCCTCTGAGTGCCTTTAAGGGCTGCCCAGGGTACATAGCGCTCCTTTAACCCAGGGCTTACTGGTGCTGAGTGCAGGGATGTCATTCAGGAGCAGAGATCTCAAAGGACAGCCAGGAACGGCTTGCAAAGGATCAGAGATACGACACATCTCCAAAACCACGACTTACACTAATTTAAGGCACATAAGCCATGAGCTTCTACTGTGCCCATGAAAGCAGTTACTCACTCTTCCAAGAGTGATGTGCACTAAAAACTAATTAGTGGCATGACGCATTTTAAACCAAAATCGTCATTGATGTTATGGAGGAGCACAGGACAGCTGTTTCTTTTGCAAGTTATAAACATGATTTTTCTCTTTTTCAGTTTGGCAAGGCAAAAAATAAAACTACAAAAATTGTTTTCAAATTTGCCTGCTAAATTCAACCAACATTTCTAAGAAAGGATAATTCATGTTTTAGAGAAAAGAAATTTGACTTCAATAGGGCAAACCTAAGTTTCTGTATTTTCAATTACTATTTAAGATGGACAAGCCAGGACCTGTTAGAAATGTAGAGTGGATAAGAACTGTGGGTCATCCTGAAAGCAGCTGTTGGGTTGCAGGGACTTTACATGGACAATTCCTCAAGAACCCATGTGAAGGCTGACTTTATTTGATCTTCTCTTTATAAAAATATAAAAAGTCTAGGGGTGCTAATTGAATCTGCAGATGACAAAAGGTGAGAAATAGATGCCATATGGGAGAGAGCAGTATCATGCAAGAAGCGTGATCTTCAGGATAGAAATTACAAAAATCAGACAGATTCTGCCAGTATTAAATAGAGTGCCAGTACCTGGGGACTTACATAAAGTTCTGCTGAAATCTAGGGCTGTTAATGACATATTATGTGTTCATGCTGTGGCCCAAGGCACAAAAAAGCTTCTTGGTTACTTCTGATGCAGCTCTGGTCATCTGGTCCTGAGCGAGCAAGATACACCAATATAAAGTGCAGCAATGAGGAGAAGGACTATGAGAGAAGTCAAGGAAAATAAAAATCTCCTTCACAGAAAAAGATATAAGAGGAGCTGGTGTGGCAACTCAAGCAAGAGAGCAGGTGAACAAGAGACAAAGCTGCTTTTGGCATAGGTGTATTGGAAGGAAACCTCAAGAAGAAGTGCTGTTTGAGCTAATGAACAAAACTGGTGCAAGTACAAATGGTACAGGCTGGCTTTGCATATACAGAGGTTACAAATAATAGATTTCTAATCATTGAAGGAGTGAGTTGCCAAAGCAATTTATTTATTAGAGTAAAGAAAGTAATTGGCCTCAAAGCAAATGTGAGCCATTTATCCCATAGTTGCCCTAGAAAGTAAACAAAAGGATTTGATAATCCAGAAAGTCCTGTCCAATCCTATTTTGTTTTCCTGCCATGGTAATGCAGTGATGAGAAAGATTGTTTCATTTCAATGCCATAGAGTATTTGTGATATATAAAAGTCTAAGTTCATGTCTAAGGATTTAGTCACATGAAGGAAAATGTGAAACACCTCCAGTTAAAAGCTGGAGCTCTCTTATAGACACATTTGGATCGATACAAGGATATTTTACCCTAAACTGAACTGAACAGCAGCAACTTGTTGTCAGGACAAATTAAACAGTGACTAACATCTTCTAGTTTGTGCATCAGCTGTATACATGTTTCTTACTGACTCTATACTTATCAAAAGCTAAAATAACCCAGTGTGAAACAGAAGCTGTCAGGTGGTTTATGCCCAAAATTCAAATCAACCTTGAAGTTTGTACAGAATGTCCTCCACATTTAAGCTCTATGTATTTTAAGTTCATAGCCTGCTTGTTGAGGGAGATTGGCAATTGGCAATAAACACTGCTTGTATTTTTTATTCTACTATTGCAATAGCTGCAGAAGGTACCTTGATTAACTATAAAAAACAACCCTGACATCATCAGTATAAACAGAAAAGCACAGAGGAAATACATGCATTTCTAAACAGCATCTGACACCACGAATTCTCTGTATGGGAATGAACCCCAAGGGATGTCTGTGGCACAAAGATCTTGAATCAGTACTGATGACATAAGCCCTGGGACTAGAAGGAGTTGTGGCCCACTAACATTGTGAGCCAATTCTGCTCAGACAGAATTATACACCTTTACACAGTGCTACAATAATACAGAGTCACGCTGGGTTAGGGTGAGTGGATACTCAGAAGTACCTCTGAAGATGTGGGGATTTTGAACCTGAGCCTCAGTTGGTGAGGGAAATGTGCCTACTAAGTTCAAGAAAAGGAAGTTCCTGCACATGGATTCACCTTCCATTCTTCCTTTAAAATGTGTTGTCCACGTTACCATCCATGGATTTCCTCTTGTGCTTCAAACTTGCTGAGGAAACAGTGAGAAAAAGAGAGAGAATGAAAAAAACCCCACCAACCCCCCAAGGTTTTAACAAGAGAAAGCCATCCATTTATCTTTTGACAGATAAATTTAGGGACAAACTAAATGAAGAACAGAGGTACCTAGAACAGAACTTAGGCACATTTTCAGCAATTGAATCTAAAGGAATGAGCAGAAAATAAAAACAGAAGAAATGAGCATTTTTCAAATGGGAATCTTTTTTTATCACCCATATTCTGAGACAAATTAACAGACACTTGGTTTCTACTTCATTGCAATGCTGAGTTAATCAGCTGTACCTAAATCACCTTCAGCAATTCAGAGTACACTGATCAGGAGAGGGACACTTGTTCTCCCTCCTCTTGGAACTGTGCACTGTAAATAGGAAATGCAGATTCAGAGGCAAATCATGGCAGTGATTAAATGTGTAAGTTCCACACTTTGCAGCAGGGAGCTGTTGATGTAAATGGTGTTGGGAGTGATGCTGGATTTCCTATCCAAAAGGCTCAGTGCAGATGTCCATATATGAAGTTAAACCAGAACAGGTTCTGCACTGCCTGTTCACAGTGTAAGGTTGGGAACATTCACTGAACAAGCCAGCATCAAGAATTACAAGGATAAGGAAGCATTAACATTCCTAATAATACAATTTACAACTATTTTAAAGTCATTTTCTGTTAACAGAGTAGTCCAAGGAGCCTTTAATATAAACAAGGCCCTGTATCTCAGAGACTATTTCAGCTCATGCATCTGTACAATAATAAATACTTAATTACCTCCAGGGTTGTTTTGGGGCCTAATTAATAATGTGAGTAAAGTGCTCTGAGATCCCTTGCATGAAAGATAGCACAGAAGAGCAAAGTACAAAATACATTGTGTGATACATAATGTTTTGGAAACCAAAATAAAGCAAAGCCAAGGATAGCAAACCAGCCATGACTTCCTTGCCAGTTTTCATATGCCGTTGCCTTCTGTGTTCCCCTGTTAAGTCAGCCTTGGCGTGGCTGGGTGGCCCTGTCTAGCACAGCTGGACACTGTCACCTCCGAGGACAGAGCAGCACACGTGTGGCCAAGCCTGCAAGCATTGCTGGGCAGTTCCCCCTTCAGCTTTGCACAAGGCTTTGGCACTGCTGCCCTGCGTGTTCTCACACACTCGTGCACGCCTGCCTTGGCTCTCCTGCTGCACTCAGAGGAGGGGAGATGTCTTCTCCTTCTCCACGGGAATCTGTTGGAGGGGAAATGCCCTCCCCAACCTCTAGCGAGGGCAGAAAGTCTCCCTTTTATATCCAAGTATGGTCTGCTTCCCCACCCCTCAGTTTCTTTTGCTGCTGTTCTCACAATTTGAATTAGTAACTATTTCTATGACCTCTTTTTTCATAAATGTAGCAACCTTAAGATATATTCTGAACAATTTTAAAACTAAAAATCAATTTAATTTTAAGAAACAAGCTACATCACAGTAACATAGGAAGACAAACAATTCTGGATTGCTCAGGCCAGGATGGTTATCTACCGAGAAATCCATGCATCAAAAAAATTACAGCTCCATAGAAGACTGAATAGTAAATTAAAAAAGCCAAACAAACAGCAAAATGAACAAAAATGCAAAACCAACAAAAAAATTCCCCACCTTTCTTTTTGTGTTTTAATAAATGTACCTTATAGTGTTACGTGTATAAAACCAGTGCCAGTTATAAATGATCCCTATCAGCTCCTGTTACAAAGTACATCACTGTGATTCAGCAGAGGTGAAGGGAACAGGGAGTACCAGGCAAGAGACTGTGCAGAGAGGTTTTACATCACACTGCCAAGGTCAGCCCCGCCAGGTGCTGTTCTGGCAGCGCTGATGCCATGTCTACATGGGGAAAGATAAGCAGGAAAGCAAACCAGAATTAATTAAAGAGTGTAATTTTAAAGTATCTTCAATATAGCCTGGAGTTCATGTGGCTACTGTATTTCAGAAATAAAGCTTTAGTTTAAGTAAAGTGAAATGAAATTTACTTAAGGATAATTTGTGTTGAGAATATCATAGGAAGGGATACTTAAATGTATGAATATTGCAGTAAATTAATTTGACTTGATTTTGCTTATATGCCCATCTAGACATGGTTTTAACTTACACCCCTGTAGTAAACCTGTAGAACAAAACATCTTTTTAAATATTTCTGTGTATTTCTTTACCTTTGAATAGCAGCATGAAAATATAGAAGTACATCCATGTTCAATGACCACTGGGGAGGCCAGATGTTTAACAGAGGACTGAAATTTTGTCGGTGACATTCTCTGCTGCCAATTATATTAAAGTAAATCAACATTTTGACCCTTCAACTAAGTGTGGATTTAATTAACTACAAAAAACTACAGTTGTCCAGGCAGTAAAACCTGAGTCATGGCAAAAGACAGCTTGTGAGTCCCCTCTGTATATCAGAATAACTGCAGTGCTTCTGCTAAACAAGGTGTTCTTTTGTGAGAATGGGCAGAACTCTCCAGCCATCAACACCACTGCACATCCCCAGATAAGGCTGTGGGAAAGGCTTCTCGCTGGGCTGCTGCTTTAATTGTATGGGCTTGGCCACTTAATGGCTTTGTGACCTTTTTATTAAGGCAAATCTGCTTTCTTACCAATAAGTATTTATTTGTGGTGGTACAAAATAAGGCAGGAGCAGGGAAGGGAGAAGGGTGAGAAGGGTAGAGGAGCAGGGCTTGCAGGGGGCAGAGCCCCTGGCACACCCAGGAACCCCCTGGAGGCACAGGCTGCTGCCAGACTGGTGATGCCACACATTCAAGACCAGCCTCAGCCAGGCACATGGTTTGGAAGCTGACACAATATAGAGAAACTTTTTGGAAGCATTCCCAAATTTTGAAGAAACTATTTCACAATGCAGAGCAGGTGCAGGATACTTTAAGAGGCAATGACGTTAGCCTTAAAAGATGAAGCATTCTTAAGTTTTTTCGTATGGGCTGAGTACAAAAGCTTTTCTCTTGCCAGCTGTCTGAGCTCATGCTTAGCAAGGTTCACTGGACAGTTTATATATTCATAGTGAATGATCCTTTACAAAGAAAAACTCTTGTGTTCTCATTTACATGGATTTGAATGAGAAATAAATGTATTGGGAATTTAATGGAGAACTCTGGACAAGTGTGTGCAGTATAATTTCTTTCCTTTTATTAAGACAAAAATGTTTAAGACATGTGGTGCTAGGGGTCTGAATCTTAATGTAATACACTGTATATCAGCTAGCCAAGCAGAGAAAAATGGAAGGAAAGGAATAAAGAGAATGATCCTTGTGGATGTGAGGTCATTATGTATGATCAATGTCCATTTGGATAACTCACAGGTGCCCCAGTGCTCGTATGAATTCATCTGAGTGGTTTAAAAGACAGTTGAAAATCAATACCTGAACACTCTGTTAAGTGCTTAAGTGGATGTAAGGAGTGTGCACACTGTTCTCCAACATTTGACATGGTAAACAGGCAAAAAATTGCTTCATTAATGTCACCAGCAAATGTTGGACAGTAATTTCACATATGGTTTCTTATGATTATTGAGTGGAAATTATTAAACCTGTAAAATCTGTGATCAAGAAATGGCACAGGACTACATCACCTGCTACAGAGGGTGTAAAATTACTGAGCAGTGGAGTTGTCAGAGATGTTTTGTGTTAACTGCAAGGGAGCCATGCTATTACTATTTTGTGGAAGATTTTGAGTAAAACTGCTCTGTGTATTTATTTACCTTAGGCTATTTCTGTCACTTACCACAATGGCAGTGACATGAACTTTCTTTTCATCAGGAAAAAAAAAAAAGCAAACTCACAACATGGAAATTTTTGGCAAGCTTAAACAACTACAAGAGAAGCCTTTCTTGTCACATTTCCAGGTCTTTCCATAGCATTGTCTGTATAGTAGATGTTGACAGCATATGCCACATACAGCTGCATAATACAAAAAAAAGTACATACAATAGAAAGTGTATGCTGAAAATTTTCAGTGGAAAGCTCTTTCTGTTCAGTTAGGCTGTGACAAAGAAGCTGTTTTCATCTTCACAGAGGTATAACCGTAATATCTATAGAGATATGAACTAAATTTATAGTGTGGATCATTACCTGTAACATACCTCTTAGGCACCATTGATTCTTGCTGCAGCAAGACTCTCTTTAATTCTATTTGTTACATTGTAAACGTTAAACAAATTGACATGGAATCCCCAAATTATTTCTTTTGTAACAGAAAAATAAATTTGGTTGCCAGCCAGTGCACAGGATTTTTGAGCTTAGCTTGGCTGTATTACTCCGTGAAGAAGTGTAAGTCAAATGATGAAGAAGAATTTTCTCTTGCAGTTGTAATTCAGATATGAATGTGCCTGGATGTGGGTGAAGGCAAGGCTTTCACTGCCCATCCCACAGCCCTGCACAGTGAAATTGTTGTGCTATTTCAGGCGCTGCTGGTGAAGGGGTCCTGAGTGCAGGTTCTAGTGGGTGTTGTGGTGGCTGCTTGAAAGACACAGACAAAGGAGAAAAAGATAAGAATCCTAAACCTTATACTCCAAGAAAAGCTCACAGCTGTAGTATTATAAACATTTACAAAAAAAAAAAAAATCAGCATCATCTTCTTAGGATGACTGCTTCATTCCACATAAAGAAAAATGAAGAAGCATCATCTGTCATACAAAGAAGACAACAAAAGGAGCTGATTCCATGCAAGGTTAACTGAGGGGGCTTGAGGATTCTGAGGGCATTAAGCACATGAAAGTGAACTTGTGCAAGTGTTTACTGTACAAAAATTAGCTGACAAACTAATGCAAAAGATTCCTAAGGGCACAGAAGGGCTGTCAGCACTGGGTTGTACATCATGAGCACTTCCATATTTCATCTGAAGCTGCATCATATTTCACTCCTCCCTTTTTTGTAGGCTATTGTGGATGGTCCCTAGAGGTGTCAAACACAGCTCCACTCCACTGCCAGCTTCCATGTATATAGTATGTCACTTCTGTCAGATGATTAATGTTCGAATTCCTAAAGTAAATGCATTTCTCTACTTCGAATTCTATAGCAGGAGATAATATTTTAAGGGATGGCAGTCCTAGCTGTTTGCAGTTACTAAATGCATTGATCTTTATTTTTAAGGAAGGATTGAAACTTAATAATGGTGCATAGTGGGAACTGAGAGATTTATTTACTTTGTTAGAAATGATTTATGAAAGTCTTGTTATGGGAGAGAAACTGACTTCAGCTGAAGGTGAATTATTGTTCACAGTTTAACCACATAACATCTTAAGCACATGTTAAAATATAAATGACAGCGTTAAGGTTCTGATGGAAGGAAACATAGTTGAGGTTGTCAAATCAGCTGGGAACATGTCAGTATTTTAAGTCTCTCTTGAAGCTCAGACTAAAGCAAAACTTTTCTTTAGCACTAATTCAATGACTGTTCTTCCTATGCTCCATCTGTTTATAACATGGAAAACTTCTCTTCTAAGTTTCTAATCAGGACTTTAGGACAGATATATTTAAATGAAATATTTCAAAAGAATTCTAGATCCATGGTTGCTGGAGCAAACCAGCACATGGGGAGTGCTGAAATTCAGACCTGAGGAGATTATTTCTGGGGCTAGCTGCTATACACTCAGGGAGTAAAGACAGTTCTGTTCCATTTCTTATTAATTGAAGACTAAATCAGGAGAAACTCACAAAACTGGAATGCACACAAACAGAACAATGTCAAAGGCCGTAGGTATCTGAGAACATCCCAAGCGCCAGCAGTTCCCAAGCTGGCAATCTGCACCTCTGGGAAGTGAGCACCATGTCTGCCGGTGAGGTGAGGTGACAGAGAGGAGTCTCCAAGGGCAGGAGCAGATCCCATGGGACAGCTGTAAGAGAAGAGTGGTGCAATGCAGACACTGCTGAGCAAGGTTTTAATTTGGGAATTTACAGACCCAGGAATTTCACTGGTTTCCTGGCATTTGCTGATAAAACTTCATGTTGTGCCCTGATCAATTAAGGTCTTAAATAATTAATTAACTTTCCATGTAATTATTATTACCTTATAATATTATCTCATCTGTGCTTTCGAGTGAGAACAGGTATGGCAGACAGTCCAGGAATCTTCATTCGTGCCATTTGCAGCTGAAAACAGCAGTGCTCGTCCTCCTGATGAGAGCACAGCACCCACGGCTGTCGAGAGCAGCTTGGTGCCACCCATTATCACTCTTGGAAGGAATGTTCCCACCTGCCTTTTCCTTCCTTTCAAAGGGAAATGGGAACTTACTGCAACGCAGTGTTTCCTAGCAATGTGCCGGTAAAGCAAGGCTCCATACAGCACACGAGCCTTTGCTTCTGCTTTTTTTTACTTAGAGAGGTTGTTTTCAGGGGCTGAAGACCAGCAGAAAGACAGAGCTGAGCAAAGCTGTTGTTGCCATTATTGTTCAATGACTTGGAAAGGACAGCAGAGGGAGTTTTGTCATCTTAAAGCCTACTCTGCTATCTGTCCTTCTGCTGGTATATGTTTTAGATTAGCTGCTTGTAAGGGTGAAGAAATTCTTAACTGAACATTTCTTTCAAGGAATGTAAGTATTAAGAGATGTAGGTGCTGGAACATAGAAAGAAAAAAAAATCCAGATGAACCTCTGTAATGTATGTGAAGTTTGCAAGTCAAGAGCACAGATTGCGTTTTAAATAATGCATTTTGTATAGAAAGTGCTCTAAATACCTCGGCAGAGAACACGGTGTGTAAGTAAGACAATTAAGCAATTTTACCAATTAAGCTATAGACTACCTAAAGATGAGAGTCATTATTTACAGCTGAGGTTGAGCACTGGTAATATTTCTGAAACAACAAATTTAAAGGGGACTGGAAGAAACCTTCTTCCTTTAGTGCATGTAAAAAGTAGATCAGGCTTGGTTATGAAATAAACAATAGGCCAAATAGTCTAACCTAGATAAATACAATGTGTTCACATCCGAGGATCCTTCTGTGTGAGTGGCCTAATTGCATTGTACGAATCCCAGGGAAATCAAACAGGAGCTGCACTCAGCCTCTTTGAAAGTTGTATCATTTTTATTTAGGGTGCCCAAGTCGGTATTTCTACATTAGGAAGAGAGCTTCAGGATTGGCATCTGGAGGGAATGGGGCCAGGCCAACCAATAGCAACAGAGCTGGGACAGGACTTCAAAAAGACACTATTTCTGTCCTCTTGTGACTGCAAAGGTGTGATTTGGAAATCAAAGATCCCTTCTACTTTTACTTCTAAATATAGACCCAGCGGAAAAGAAAGCTTAGAGAGACAAAGTTTTAGGTATTTATTAACTTAAGTGATAATCAGAAGGGGTAAACATGCTCTGGCAGAGTTTAGCCCAAGTACAAGGAAATGACAAGACAGAACTGCAAGACAGAACCCAGGAATTAATTAATGAGTCAGACAGTGGGGTCTGCCTCCTAAAATTTTAGATGGAGAAGAAACTGTGCTGAAGTCAAGTTAGGAAGAAAGCCTGAGATATTTTATCAGTCAGTATTAAGTATCTACTGAGGTATTCTAAAAAACATAACTTGATATTTAATTGTCAAATAACTATCATACGATAGCATAGCTGGGCACATGAATACCCCACAACACTGCTATTGACATGTCTTTAAATACAGAAGAGGGAGCACTGAACAATTCATATAAAACCTAAAATTATGAAATTAAATAATGAACTCTCACTTTTCAAAATATATTCTTTATAAATTGCTGGACTTCTTTCCTGTTTTGTTTTCTTGTCAAAACTAACTCAGTGTTGGAGATCTTTGGATTTTGACACAAAACTCTCTTAAAGAAAAAAAAAATTCCGACCAAGTTCATAACCAGGTTTCAAGGAAGATAGACGAAATTCACCAAATACTGAGATTTAGAGAGATGTACAGTTTCAGAAAACGTAAACTATGCCCAGACTACCTTTCAAGGTTTACACAGTGGCAAAAACTAGAAATAAACTAGTGAAAACAAACTAGTTGAAAACACTTGAGAACACCTGCGCTGGGACTCTTCCTGGGCTATAATTATTGCTTTTAGATTGATTAACTTGAACTAGAGTCCCAGATAAAGGAGTCCTTATTGTCTTATTGATCTTTTGTCCTATTCTGCCAATCCAGAATAGAAAATCCATGTAACCAAAAGGAGAAAGATTGTTTCTGCTGAGAAATTATTGCTTCTTTCTTCCTGTGGCTGTGAAGGAATATAGTGGAAGAAGAAGAGGCACATCCACACTGTCCCTGTGGCCTATGGATTACAGACTGCCTCTCAAAGGATGTTGACAGAAACTTCAAGTTATAATTACTGTCAGGTTGCCAAGACACTGAAGGGCTTCACTGGCAGTAGCAAACATCTGTTTGCACGCTCCTAAATTTCAGTGGAATTAAGAAAATAATATTTTCAGTATCAGAAGGGGGCTGAGTCCCTCTTTCATTCAGATCCACATTTTATAGAGTATTTTTGTAAATATTTACTATTTGTATGTTAATAGCTACCTTACTAAAACATACCTGTTAAAGAGGAGTTCAAGAATCTTTTCTACAGCAAATATCTTATCACAGAATCATGGAATGGTTTGGGCTGGGACCCTCCAAGCTGCACATGCCCTGCTGTGAGGAATCTTTCTTTCTCGGTGGAGGGACACTAATGAAATACAAAAAATGTATTCCAGTGGAATTTACTTAAACACTCCTTGAATGGAGTATGTAAATCCTTTTAGCCAGCTCACAATTTAAGAGACTTCAAAAGGTAGTCTTTGAAGTTCAGAAAAGACCTTTGAAGTGGCTGCATATGCAAAAAAGAAATTAGTGTATAGCACAAAGTACTGAACTTCATTAAGTGCTTTTGTCAATTAGAAAATACAGCAGATTGTGCATAGCAAAAGAAGAAAATTAGGGCATGCTGTTAACAAAGGCTTTGGCTAAGTCCTGACAGAGGCTCTGAAGTTACCTAATGGCTACAAACTACCAGGTAGCCCTGGGGGATACACAGTCTGGACACACCTCTTCCCTTTGAGGGGCCGTGGCGCTCAGATACGGATAAGGATTGTTGTTCTTAGGAGCCAGTGTGGGATGTGCTCCTGCCCAAGGGACAGAGCTACGGCTTCGCAGAGCCCTCTGTGGTTCCCTTTTCTGCATTTGCTTAGATCAGGGCAGCATCTGCAGCATCTGACACAAACAATTTGAGCCATGAACTGTATCTGTGGTCATGCTCTGATAAATCTGGAAGCCTGAGCTAATTTCACTTTTGTTAACTCCCTCTTTAGGCAGGAGATGTACTTGGATGTGCATTAAGTTTTGCATTTCATGAAACACACCTTTTCTCTCTAAGTAAACCCCATTAGGGTGTAAAGGCCCCTTATTCTTTAGGTTCCAACACATGGATGGTGAAGGAGTGCTGGTCACATCTGAGAGGGACACTGCTCCCTGCCATGTACAGATACAGAGACAGCAGGAGTGCATGTCTCAAGGAGCACTCCTAGGGACAGCTACTGGCCTAAGTCTGTGCACAAACATGTTCCATCTGCTCATCCTGGTCAGCAAAGTTGCTGTCAGCTCTCAGGACGTGAGGGACATCACCCTGCCTGACAGGGGCTTGGTGAAAGCCCAAGCCCCAGCAAATCCCCTTGCAGGGAGCTTTACATCCCTTCCAGAGGGCCCCTGACAGTCCTTGCTCTTCTCACTCCTTCAGTCATAACAACTCTGGGAGAAGAGGCTTCCTTCAGGAAACCTTTAAAACAGAACCCAATTTACATCAACAGTTTCTGTCTATACCTCCTATGAATATACAAGTAGCTGGTGAGTATGTTATGTTGAACTGGGAAACTTTCCCAGCCTGGTGTTTCTGTCTGAAGTTTTCTGTTTGGACTGCTTTGGTCTGCTGGATTTACTGCTTCTAATCCTTTCTCTCTTAAGACAGAGCAACTAAACAAGGCACGTTTTTTGATGAAACTGCCTCTATCAAAAAAGGGAGATAAGAATGTTGTTGTTGATGTCTACATTGTATTCCTGCAGCACCTACATAATCATGGTCGGGAGCTGTCGCAGGGAATATCACCCAGGCATAAGAAAGGCAATAGATGGATTCAGGAAATAAATGGGGAGTCAAATACCACAGAGAGACAATATTTGGTGAAAAGAAAAGGAGAGGTCAAAGCATACCAGCTGCATAATCACTCAAATTTTTCCGTCATGATATAGGAAAATGGCTTTAGGAAGGGATATCAAGGCAGAAACAATTAGCTCTGTGAATAGCTGATAGGAAGCTCATGTTAAGCATAAAGATCTGTGTTTGAAAACATAACAGATGAGTTATCAGGCTGATGTCACTGGTAAAAAGTGTGAAACATCAGTTCTAAAAGGGGGAAACCAACAACACAGACAGGAATAACACCTTGTTCTAAAATTGAAATAGGGAAAATGCCCCTGATAAAATTAATAGATACTTCAAATTCATTTCTTGCCCAGATAAGAATATCTTTTAGAGGGTAGCCAACATCTGTGGAGCACTTGTTTTGTCTGTCATAATACTTCAGGCTACAGCTAAGCATAGAATTGGCAGTCTGAAAGGAAACAATAAAACAAATGGTGTATTTTTATGGTATTTTAGTCCAGACAAGAGCAAAAGGCACTAAATGCTCACACAGTAAAAATGATGCCAACAATTTCAAACTGATAGCTCAGATTAGTCCCTGCAGATTTGAGTCCATGACAGAACCAGAATTTGGAATGGTCAGATACAGAGGTCTAAAACTCAGAAGCTGGGAACTGAGATGGCAGAGGGCCCTCTCAGCATAGGCACATCATTGTCCCTGCTAGTTAGAGATGAAGCCCACAGTCTTGGAAGCATCAAGCTATGAGGCTGTGCAAGAGCCAGCAGAACCTTTTAGGCCATTGCCTACCATATAAGCCTTAATACCACCCACAATTAAACACTGCCTTATAAAGATAAATAAAGATCAGACAAAGAAGATATTAAAAGTTAAAAAAAAAAAAAATAGTACCAATTTTTTAATGTTTCAATACTTTTACATCTAGAAGGAATACACATGTAACTTTGGACAGCATAGCTTCATGGATAATTTTGTATAAAACTGGAAGCTAGCCTGCCCAATGAAAAAGGGGTTTGGTTATGACATAAGTTTAACTCATAGGGCCAGAATTTCAGTTAATGTAAACAGTTTCAGCTTTGGTGACTTCATGTATTCTGTGCTCCTTTGCCAATGGAGCAAAAATGAGTTGCACTTGCTGAAGATCTCACCTGTACTGTTCCAAACTATTTGGAAAAGTCAGAAGTGTAAATGCTCAGCATTTAAATTTGCCCAATGGCAACAAATGGGTATTTAGATCTTTCCAGGCACGTGGAACACAGAGAACATCATTTGAAGGACATGGATGATATGTTTTCAGTAATTGCCATCTAATTTCAATCTGTCTCTCTCCATTTAGTTCTTTTTTATTGCTTCCTTCTCCTCCTGTCAATCCCACCCTCAGCCTCAGGGACCTTTATATTTCTCTCCTTGGCTGGCCCCCTTTAATAAGGCCATGCCTTATTATTTTATTACACTCTAAGTAGTCCCCTGTGTTTGTGAACATTTCCTCTGCAAATCTGACTGCATCTTCCACAGCTGAAATATGTAAGTTTTTGGGCAGGATTTGTTCTGAGGGAGGTTAAGAGGCACAGTTGGACTGACCATCAGCTGATGGTCTGAAAAGCAGCCACTCCTGATGTCACCCAGTGGCAACCAGAAGGGATTTTCTGTGCAAAAATCTGTTTTCATCCTGTGGATTTTTATAAGCTTTTGCTGGTAGATGTCTTAATTCTTGAGATATATCAGTTGTAGCTGTTCATAGTATTTAACATTCAGAATATTGTAAGAACTTAGAGTCAAGTCCTACTTGCATTTACGTTATAGCAGATATGTCACTGATTTTAATAACTGCAATATCAGACATTGGAATATTATTTTTTGTCAACCTCTATGCACTTTTTTGTAAATGCACACAATGCATAACAGTTTCACTGAAATTGCTTTATGTTTTATGCAGTCAAATTATTATCTCTGCTCAGTGTCTCCAATTTTCAAGTCAGTTCTGTCTACTTTTTGACTTTCTAAGCTTGCTGAATCATTGCAATGCCTGAGTCACGCTTGGCATTACTGTATTATATTGTCAGATGTGAGAAAAGGAAAATAATACCATTTAACATAAACATAGATTTTTAAATCTATCATATACAAGCAATGATTATGTGTTCTCAGTAATATTGCTTTAGACAAGAAACAGTCACAAAAAGATTTCCTGATTTCTATAAAAGAGTGTAAACTCAAAACAAGTAATTGTTGCATTTGTAGGCATTAATCCCCCATTTATCTTTCCACATCTTAGATGCATTTGAGATCCCATGTGCTTAATGAGGAAGTGAGAGTGTGATTTGGTATCCTGGGCCCACCTTTCCCAGCTCTTATAAACCTATGTTTGTTAAGGGTCATCTTTTATCCCAAAGGTGACTGCTGAATGTAGCGAGGGAAGGGAGTGTGACTTCCCTACAAACCCAAAAAATTAATGAGATTATTTTACACAATTGTCATACCTAAAACCTGGCATTTCCTTTTGACAGGACAGAAAAAACAGTCCTTTGTAGAGGAAAGGGAAACACAAAAAACCCTTACTATGCACTGGATGGTTCCTGCTCAACTTTGGTTTCAATTCCTCATTGCTTTTTTGAATTTTGTCTCTTCAGACTCATATACAAATCTGGTATAAATCAAGCCAGTTCTCTAATTCACATTAGAGTCATAACAACCCTTGTAGAATTTAAAATTTCCACTGAAAAAAATATATTCATCCATTTCTAAGAAAAAGACACAGGAAAAACTGCTTGCATCCTAAGGGAAGTCCAGTATGGGAGAGACACATTACTGTGTTTTAGGAGGAGCCCTGGCTGATGTCAGATACCCCAGCCCCACTCGTATTACTCAGCCCTGCTTCCCCAGCCCTCTGCACTGGTGCTGTGCCCAGCCTGTGCCAAGGCCTGTGCCACAGCCCTGCAGTGCCAGCCTGGCAGGGGGCACTGCCCAGACCTCCCCTCCCAACAGGCACCTCACACCCTCCCACCCACCTCCCCCAGCCTGCTGCAGCTCTCAGGCATTATGCATGGCATGAGAGGGGAAAGAACCTGTGCAATGAGATTCCTCAGGAATGAGAGAAAACAAGAATTCCTCCAGCAGTCAGATGGGTTAAACTCAGCTTATGGGGACAACAGAGGTTAAACTCAGTTTATGGGGACAACACAGCATTGAATGACTTAGAACTTCCCTTCCTGCACCCCCAGAATCTATGCTATTGAATCAGCAGATGTATTTACACACCCTCACCTGAAAAGCTGAATGAATTGTTAGCACTAGGAAAACACAGAAAATACAACGTGTTTGTGTGATTAAATAGCATCTTATAATGCGTTCAATGAGCTAACTAGATAAAGGGTACTTCTTCATTTCTTCATGCTTGGTTTTTCAACCTTCATCATCTTTTAACATCTTTGCCTGTAGCCTTTTCTCAGGCAAAAAATGTCCTATTGAGTGATAATTTTCAAAGTGAGGATGGTATTATAAACATTTATAAGGTAAGCTTATGGGACTGTGTCCTATTCTTGCTGGTCACAGTCAATGCATTCCTATTATGCCTAAACCAGCTTGATATTTATGCTATTCCTAAACTGTTCTTGCTTTTCTACGAAGAGACAACCAATTACTATGAAGCAGGAGAATGTTTTCAGTCTCATGCTTCTAAATAGTCTTTCCAAGAAAGACATTTAGTCACAGCCTTGTGTGCAGCCCCGAGTGATGGCTGTAGCAGAAATACTGAGCAAGCTTCTCAGACTTTGACTAATTGCTGACTGCTCACTTTGTGAAGCTGGAGCTGAGCTCCAAACACACACAGCTCTGCAGGGATATGAATCAGAGCAGGAGCAATTAGTTAAAAAAAATAATCAGAAGCGGTTAAAAATAATGCACGTGATATTTTTTGAACTTAATTGTCCAAAATTATGCATCTTCAATCTTCGCCCTGTATTTAGTCACTTGTGGAATGAAACATGCATCAATTTTCTTTCTGATAATAGGCACTTGTGTCTAGAGTCTTGATTTGCACGTGTTAGTTAAGGTTTGTATGTAGAAAATAGAAAATGTCATGTGAACACTTGGGGTACAGACTGTGATTTTTAGCTACAATTATGATTATAAAATACTGAAGCTGAACATAAGATGCGATAAAGAGCACAAAAATAAACACCAAAATATCCATGAAAAAATACTCTATTGGAAAAGAGAGAGCATAAGGACACAAGGAATCCATGTGACATCTCCCTATATGATCACAAAGAAAACAGAACACCTCATCAGCTGAAACAAAGTTAAGCCTGTCTCAAATGGCAGCTGAACCCTTGGCTGCCACACGGAAACCCAAATAATATCACCAAGGCCCCCTCAGGCATTTGTTCTCTGTAGCTCAGGGAAACCCTTTCAAGGCAATGGTGTGATGTCAGGCTGCCGGCAGACGAGGGCTGCTGGCTGAGGGTGACCACAGCGGACACGGGCTGCAAGCGCTGGGCTGGAGGGGTGCTGGGATCATGGGGCTGGGAGCTGGCTGGGAGCGCGGATCGGGCTGCTGCCTGTGTCCAAGGGGGCTGGGAGCTGTGCTGGGGTGCTGGGAGCTGGGGTTCTGGGAGCTGTGCTGGGTGTGCTGGGGTTCTGGAGAGCTGTGCTGGGGTCTGGAGAGCTGTGACTGGGTTCTGGAAGCTGTGCTGGGTGTGCTGGGGTCTGTGCTGGAGGCTGGGGCTGGGGTGCTGGGGTTCTGGAGAGCTGTGCTGGGGTTCTGGAGAGCTGTGCTGGGTGTGCTGGGGTTCTGGAGAGCTGTGCTGGGTGTGCTGGGGTTCTGGAGAGCTGTGCTGGGTGCTGGGGTTCTGGAGAGCTGTGCTGGGGTTCTGGAGAGCTGTGCTGGGTGTGCTGGGGTTCTGGAGAGCTGTGCTGGTGTGCTGGGTTCTGGAGAGCTGTGCGTGGGGGTTCTGGAGAGCTGTGCTGGGTGTGCTGGGGTTCTGGAGAGCGTCTGTGCTGGGTCTGAGCTGCTGGGGTTCTGGAGAGCTGTGCTGGGTGTGCTGGGGTTCTGGAGAGCTGTGCTGGGTGTGCTGGGGTTCTGGAGAGCTGTGCTGGGTGCTGGGGTTCTGGAGAGCTGTGCTGGGTTGATGTGCTGGGGTTCTGGAGAGCTGTGCTGGGTGTGCTGGGGTTCTGGAGAGCTGTGCTGGGGTGCTGGGGTTCTGGAGAGCTGTGCTGGGGTGCTGGTCGAGAGCTGGCGGGTGAGCGGAGTTCTGGAGAGCTGAGCTGGGTGTGCCTGGTTCTGGAGAGCTGTGCTGGGTGTGCTGGGTCTGGAGAGCTGTGCTGGGTGTGCTGGGGTTCTGGAGAGCTGTGCTGGGGTGCTGGGGTTCTGGAGAGCTGTGCTGGGTGTGCTGGGGTTCTGGAGAGCTGTGCTGGGTGTGCTGGGGTTCTGGAGAGCTGTGCTGGGCTGTGCTGGGGTTCTGGAGAGCTGTGCTGGGCTGTGCTGGGGTTCTGGAGAGCTGTGCTGGGTGTGCTGGGGTTCTGGAGAGCTGTGCTGGGTGTGCTGGGGTTCTGGAGAGCTGTGCTGGGGTGCTGGGGCTGGCAGTGGGAGCAGCAGGCCCCAGTGTCCCAGCCCTGGCAGGGGGCATAGGTGGCTCCAGAGCGGTGCCTTTGTCCTTGGCTCAGTGCTTGGCATCCCCCAGAGGACCAGCACCCACCCAAAGCACCAAACACTCTGCACTACGGCAAACAAACACACTGTTCCCAGAACAAAAAAAAAAAGAAATAAAGAAAACAAACCAGGAGCTTGAAAGCTGCAGAATATGAAAGTGTTATTTGAGACACGAACATTAATCCCTCAAGGTATTTTCTTACTTCATCCTCCTTTCCCCTACTTTTCCTCAGACTTTCAGATGCTTTATGAAAAGGATGAAAAAAATCTTAAAAGTTCTATTTTGGGCTGAAAACTTCTTTCTTTCTCACTGCCCCAGGATATATTTGATTCCAATAAACTACATGAAAAATCTTTTTTGGATTTTCCGATATCCTCTCTGTCCTGAGCTATTATTGTATCCTCTTTCAACACTTTGTGAGGACAGCAATGTAACAAGTGGATCTTTGGAGGCTCCCTGCATACATGGAGCTCAGATGCAGCTGCTAACCAGCAAAAACCAGGTTGTTGCCTACAGTGAGGGATGAAGTTTTTTTGGTGGGTTTGGCTTGATTTTTTTTGTTGTTGTTTGGTTTTGGGTTTTTTTTTCATTTGTTTCTTTCTTTGGGTTTTTTTTTTAGTTACATAAGGAGTATTCATACAATGATAAAAATTGTGTAACAAACATCAAGACTTCAAGATCTATACAGTGAGATCTTGACTGACTGGGGGACAGAGAGGAGCCAGAAATTCTCAACTTTTTAAACTGGAAGTTGGTAAATAAGCCCCTTGCTTGGATTCTCATCCCAAGGCTTGCTCTAGGCTCTTGTCAGGGAATCTTTTTGTTAATTCTTTGCGTTTTCTCCCCCACAGTATTATTCCCACAGTTCTTCTTCCCAGCTAAAGGTCAGGAGTTAGTTTTGTTATTTTCCAAAAGTGTTTGTCCTCAAACAAATACTCCTTGCCACCATCTCCAGTTATGATGAATAAAGATAAATGAAGCTGGCATGAGAGTGTAAGGAAGGACAAAAGTAATAAATAATAGAGGAGAAAATAAATATATTTAAGCGCTGCAGTATGCAATAGTTTGGAAAGGATTTATAGCATTTTCTTAAAAGATATGCAGCTTTCCAAAAATAGCTGGGTGGCTACTGTAATCTGATTTTTCTAAATATTTCCAAACTAAGAAATACAAGTTTTGTGTCACTTGATACGAAAAAATCAAAATTTCCATTTAAAAATGTTTGTTTATTGAAATTGACTTTTCTAGCTCCTTCTGTTCTTTGAAGTTTTCAAGATTAAAAAAAAAAAAGTAAAAAAAAAGATATTTATTCTCTAAAGATCAACATTTGGAACAGAAGTGCTTTGTTTACAGATAAAACTGTTTTGTTGCATTTGGTTCTCCCAGCTAAGTGCAGGTCTGTGTGTGGCTTCTGCACTTCATTTCTCAGTGCAGAGTTCTGCACAAGGCCCGTTCAAATCTTTCTGTAGGAAACTCCCTGAGCATGCTGGAGCACCTCAGGAATTGTATGTATAAAGGTTTTAAAGTTCACATTTTGGTATGGTTCTGTTTTCCAATTTAAGATTTTTTTCTTAAAGATCTGTTCAAAGTCTTTGTAAGGCTAAATATGAAGCAATCGTCATTAACACCTTGATTATCATAGATCTTTTCATATATATATATATATATATATATATATATATATGTATATGAATTATATAAACTTGTATACACACCCATTCATACCAATCCTTTCTAGAAGTACTTCTGGGGAAATAACAGATTTAAGTTTTAACCCCTTGAAATTTCCTTTGCATTTTTAGAGGCATTTGTAATGTTCCATTTTTTAGAAACTCTCTTTGAACTCACACAAGGGGATTAGCTCTTTAAATTGAAATCACACATTAGGTACATGTGAATTAATTAGCAATGAAGGGGAATACCTTTCAAAGGGAATTAATTCCTTTTGACAGAAATCAAACTCCTTTAGAACAGGGTTGGTTTTTTCTCAGCTATGACTTTCCCTAGTCAGCACACCCCAGTGGGGCAAGAAAGTCCTTTGCAGAGAGACTTGGTAATTTATTACACTGCATCAAGCCAAGCTCCTGTTTGTAGAGGTGTTACACAATGCCTATATATGCATTCAGATTTTAGCCTGTATTTTGAAGAAAACATTGTGGCTTAATGCCCTTTGAAAACCCTCTTATTTCTGGAATTTGCAATAAAGACTAATAGGTTCAATTAAAAACTCAATTATTTTATGATAAGTATTCAATTCTCAGTATATTATCACTTGGAAAGTGAAGTATTTCAGGTAAAGGGAGTCACAGAATGTGCAGGCACCAACTGCTGAGAATTTAATTATTAACAGGCTTGATTTGCAACTTGCATGATTTAAAAACCTTTTTCTTTTCCCTCAAAACACCGAGTTTGGCTTCTGCTGAGAACAGAACCCTAGGTCTATGTCCCACTGCATTCCTCTCTCCCTCAGCTGAGATTCACTGATCAGAGTGAAGGGGCTTTGCCTTCCATGTACTTTCTAATCCATTCCACACTTCTGATTTTGCTGGGGAGGAAAGGAGGGAAGTAGTTTATCTAGACAGTGACATAATAGTCTATCCAGACTAGTCATAATAGCTCATACCAATTTACATTAAAATGTGCATATGTATTTTAAATTACTTTTGACTAATCTCTCATGTCCTAAAATATTATTCTTATTTTTATTATTCATTTAGATATAAAACATTAATGGACTTTTACTCACAAAGTGGTTGTACTCAGAGCATCTCTCCTCAGGTAAGGCATGACAGCCAGAAAAAAAGTTAGTTCTAATTTACTGAGCCTGAGGGGGTTTACAGGTCAAAGCAAGCACTTCTAAACTCAATTAGAGACAGAGGTTTTAGGATCCCTGATTGCTGCTAAGCTATAAACTCAGAAAAAGACTGACTTTACTTCCACCATTTCTGTGTAGCTGCTTTAAACTCACTCTGGTCCCCTGTCCTTTGCTGAGCAGGACACTGGGGGGCTCACCCCATTATTTACTGGACAGTGTCTGAGCTGCTGAGCTTTCTCACCAGTGCTGGACCAGCTGAAGTAACATTTTCATGACACAGCCTCCCAGCACTCTTCCAGCTGGGTTTTGCTTCCCAGCTTTTTTCCATCTGGGAGCAAAACTCAGGTGTAAGGCAGGTCCATCATGACCATGTCCAGAATATTCCACTGTGTGGGCTCCTGATACAGTAATGTACCAGGCAGGGTTGAAAATATGTGAATCCTCTCTCCAAAATCCCACAGGAGGAATGAAAACTTGCACCAGTCACAAAGCTCTTTGGAAAGACGAGTATGAAAATGCTCCAAACCCCCCTTCAGCTCAAATGAAAAATTTACATTCGAAATATGGGTAAATGAAAAGGCATTTGTGTGGAGAGTTTCCCAGATAAACCAAGCTGTTGAGAAAGATGACATGGCATTATTACCAAAGTTCTAATCCAAGTTGGAGCATAAGTAAAACTAATCTGACCTGCTTTTCTCTTAGCCTTGTTCTTGTAAGTTTGCTTACACTAAGAGGTTCCTGGTTTGAGAGAAAGCCCTATTTTGACACTTCATCCTAGATTAATGTCACTTTGCCAGTCAGTCATATTGTTTCTATGACATGCTGTGATAAAATGTGTTGGGAAGACATGAATTTTTAAAACAGAAGCAGACATCTCCCAAAACTAGTCCCCTTTAGATTCTGAGGAATTCTGAATACCAAGAAACTTGTCTTTTTCTGAGAGGGATGACTGATACTGACTTCGCTGATATGGGATTTAGAAGATTTATGTTTGATTTGTGGCAGATGCAGGTCCCTGCTATGGTTCAGTAGAAGTTATTTAATGCCCTCAGCCTCAGTGCCTCCTCTGATGGAAGGCAATCCTCACTCAGGCAAGTTTAGAAACTTAACTGAGCAGACTGCAGTGCTCAGATAAATGAGCATGCAAACCAAACAGCCTCCTACAGAGTTTTGCCCTGATTTGGTAGCACTGCTTTTGACCTAAATAGACAAATATTTAAAAATTTCACGTTATACAGGAGATAATTTTAAACTATCTTGGTAATGGTCTTTTGTGGGAGCAAATGGAACCTGTGCCATAGATTAGCTGCCTTAGTGTACTGGAAACATCACAGACAGTTCTCTTGGTCAGAGCAGGACCTTGCACTAGAGATGAGATTTCTTTCTTAAGTGGAAGCAGCCAACAACCTCCAGGGTGTGGTGAAAGATCCACGACCCCAAAATAAACCAGATTTAAGGTAGAGGAGTAACAGCTATATAGCCATGAACAAGTAAGGAATTTTTCATTAACCAGATTAATGTTCTGAAGAGCAAGGTGAGTATAAATGCTTTTCCACAGTGGAAGGATTCCACGGACATTGCTTTGAGGACAGCTGGTGACAGGAACACCACCACTCTCAGTGGATCCCTACTGATTAAAAATTCAAACAAAAATCTGAAGCAGAAGAAGAGCTGAAAAGTTACAACATTTAGGGGAAAAAAAAAAAAAAAAAAGACATTCAGGAAAAGCTGGTGTCCTGCTTAATTCAGGGACAGCAAATCCACTCATGCTTATAACAAGAGAAGATCTTCAGAGAAGGAATGGATAAAATAGGACTATATGCACAAATGGACAAAAGTAAAAGAGAAATTAAGAAATAATGGTGATGGACGGAGTGACCTTTGCTGTTCCAGTAATTACAGTTATTATGTTCCTAAGTTATGCAATTCTCTCATGGTTGTGGCTTGGATTCTATGAATAGGACCTTTAGTGTTAAAGTAAATCAGGACTTGCACTATTTTTGGTTCTAAGCTAATAATTAAACAAACTGAAATAACCCCCCAACATTCTACATTCAAATCCTGCCCCCATGCTTAAATAATAGAATGAGATGCAAGCTGCCAAAAATGGAGATACTCAGACATGAAGCTGCTACTTTGTGCTAAAATTTTCCCCTGTCTGCATATACCTCAGCAGGAGGGTAATGATTCAGCCCTGGTATTTATTTAAGAACAAACCCAAAGTTTCAAAAATTAGTTAGACCTCAAAAAAAAAAAATCCAAAGAATGGCACTAGATCAATATAAAATAAGAATTTTTTTAAAAGCATACATTTGGAGGGTTTTTTCTATTTATATTTTTAATCTTTATTATATACTTTCTGTAACACTTGCAATATCTAAGACCCAAACATCTGTGCAACTGATCCCTCCTCTTCCTCACTCCTCTTTACATGAGTTTCTTTTGGACAGGAGCTGCAATTCTAATATAAGTGCAACTACAGAAAGTGAAACTTTGGAGTTGAGATTTTTAAAGATATTTGAAATATCTTTGTATTGATACCTCAATACAAAGCCCACCACATAGTGTGATTTTCTGCTTCTCTGGGCACTTTGATACTTTTAAAAACCTGTCCCTGCTGCCTGTTTGTCCTATCAGGGACGCTACAGCTGCAGTGAAAAGACAAGGGCACGTCAGACCAAAGCAAATAATTCCTGGTACGAAAGTGTGAGCAGCACCAGGTGGTATCTGCATTCAGCAGAAGGCTGAAATACTAGGACAGTCATCTGTCTTCTGGATCCCAGTCAGTCCGTGCTGGAAGCAATCCATGCTGGAGCCTGCTGTGAGGCTCTGCTGCCACAGCCAGGGCTGGGAGCTGGTGCCAGAGGGCAGCAGGGGCAGGACAGCACCTCTGGCACCCTGTGGGGAAGGACCAACTCACCCTGCAGGATCCAGAGAGGCTGGGAGGGACATCACTCACGTGGAAAGAACAAATTTGGATATTTTAGTTGAAGACAAGACAGATGGGCAGGTACCTCTCCTGCTCAGCTTGTTGCCTCTCTCTGCTCCACACAATAGACAACTGAAAAGGTTTCAGTACATCCACTTTACCCCTGCATGGATCACTTGTTATTCTTTCTTGACATTGGTTAATGCAGAAAAGTTAGGTTCCTGGGATTAGGCTACATAACACAAAATTAATTTTAAATGACAATAAAGTTAATTAGCGATTTTAATCTGTATCATAGCACTGCAACTCCTGCTTTATTTCAGCCTTGTAGAAAGCTGTAGGTTTCCCACTGCACCATTCCCACCTCAAACACATGGCAAGGTGCCTGAGGCCAAGACTTTACTGGAGAAGGATTAATTGCCAAGCAGCTTTGAACAGTTAGAAAACAGTTATAAAATATGGGCTCTGCTGAGTCATGTGTGTAACACACAACCAACCTCTTTTCATTACTACAGTCTTTTTACTATTCTTCCTGCTGCATAAATGGTTTTGAACTCAGTGTCTCTAATCATTTCAACGGGAATGAGTGAAAGATTGAAAGCAGTATGCAGAGTAAGAGTTGCTAATGGAAGGGTTGAGGGATCTTTCCCCTGAAGGAAGATTATCCCATAAGATCATCAGTACCACCATTAGGTTTTCAGGCCAAGTTCTTATTATACAGTTTGCTTGAAATATATTGATATATACATTCCCAGTAACTGTAACACAGCTTCTCATTGAGTATCTCCAAAGACTTTTATTTAACACAACCAGCTGTTATTTGATATTTACTTTTACTAGTTATTTGCAAATGTAATTCTGATTCCTACAAAAGGTCCTGAACCTGATCCCCCACCAATATCTTTCTCCCTTCCTATCAGCAAATGCAGCACTTGCTAAAAGCACAGCAGATGCTTTGTCGGTAGAAATTGGATTAGTTAAGGGAATTGACAGTCTGGAGAATTTCCATGTTGACAGAGCTTTTTAGTTTCACATGAATGACAAGGGTCTGTGGAACAGGGCTTGTGCATTTAGGTGAGTTTAGAGGAAGAGAGAAAATGGAACAAGCACTTCATATCTGCTGTTTCCATGCAGTTTAAAAGCATTTTGTCTGTTTTCAGGACCTGTATAACCCATACTGAGAACTCTTTTAGGCAACAAGTTTAAAATGCAAACAATATGCTGTATGGTGTTTATTACTATTACACAGAATCCTACTGAAAACCAACAAACTTTCCATTAATTTCAATTACAGTTTTCCATTTACTACCAATCATTTGAAAGCCACTCTGCCAAGGTGTCTTGTACAGTCACAGAGGCTGGAAATTATATAATGTTACACATGAAACCCATTTCATCAAATACACAGAGTCTTTCAGGTGACAGAAAGAGGCACAGATAGTCAGAGAGATAGACTGAAATAGCAATTGTGAAAGCACCATGCTCCTCTGAAGTGTCACAGTTCATTTTGCAAAGTTCTTTGGTGTTACTGGAACACGTTCCAAAACCCAGGAAGGCAAAACTCACCTCCCCTGCTAACCATCTCACACAATATAATACTTTATTGCTTTGATTTTAGCTTATTTGGAAGGCACAAAGCACTGCATTCCTGAGAATTCTGTGTTGAAATCAAGCAGTACATCAAAAAATGTCTGCTTTAACATTTTTGTTAAAAGTTGAATGCAAATTGCACCGCAATGACAATTTGCACAGAAATTTCAAGCCATCATGACATGTTCCAGCTATGATATTATTCTACTTCCACTGTCACAAGAAATACCATATAATATAATGCCATATTAACTGACTCCTTAGTGCAGCAGCATTTACAATGGGTGCCACTGTAAACAAAAAAGGTTGTAAACTATATACCATGGCATTTTCAAATTGACAGAAGTGATGATTTAAAAGAACTGCTACAAATATTACAGCTGTCCAAAGATGTCCCAGTCAGGGAAACATTAATACTGGAAGATTATTTATCTGGATAAAGTTTGACATTAACCTTCTCTGGCTGAAAAAACCAAAATCTCTTGAGATGCTTTTCTTCAAACCAGGATTCAGGCTTTCCAAACAGCTCAGCTTGTATCTAGACTTTCAAATAAACTAACCAGATACCAAGGACTCATTGAGGAAAATGTAGGCAGGTAGCAAAACAAAACAAGGTGCCTCCCCTCAAAAGACCCTTTAGTCTGCATTAGGAAAACTTAGGAACCAAGAATTAAAGAGGATTGGACCTTTGTGAAAAAAATGTTTATAATGACATTGAAGACTTTCCTACTATTGATTTTTTTTCAACTCATATTGTTTCTTGGGTTCAGGTTGGAGTCAAAAGTACATTTTGGTATTGCAGATGAGCTGCACTTGCAGCTGCTGCTCTGGGATGAAGACTAGGCCCTGATTTCTTTTTTCCCAACAGCAAAAAAAAAAAAAAAAAAAAAAAAAAAAAAAAAAAAGAAAAAAAAAAAAAAAAGAGAAAAACAGTAAAGGTCAGCAAAAACTTATCATGTGTCATGAATGAAATTTTTCCATAAATTCTTAATTTTGTGAGCCTTGATAATGCAACAGCATGAGACATGAAAGGAGAGGTAAGAGTTAAAAGAGGCAGCAGCTCTGTCAAGAACAGCAAGCCCACCCCTGTTTGGGAAAAGTAGGGTAATATTCCAATTATGCCCATTTATTTTCTAACTTACATTACACTGAGCATGAGGGGGTTTAACTCAGGTGCACCCAGCAGGGGCAATCCCATTCCTAAACTCACAACTACAGAAAATAACTGAGACCCACAACTGCTCATTGTAAGACATTCCTCCCCATCTTTTCCTTGCTTCTACAGGACATCTCTGGATCACATATCAAAGCATCACATAAAATAGACAGGCAAAGCCTTTACCTTCAATAATATATTCTGCTGTTCTGTAGGAGTGCATTGGTAATAAAAGGAAAACAGCTGGGAATTGTCAGTTCCTGCAAATTCAGAATTCATCAAGATTTCAGCTTTGTTTTCCAGCAGATTTCTCAGACCTCTGCCCTGCTCTGTGTCAAAGACTTTCCAGGATGGAGCAGAGCTTTGAGAAGATGCTGATGTACCAAAGGAATTTAGAAGCAAGAAATCAAAACATTACAGTAACAGTAGCACAGTGGTTCCTGTGCAACAAATAAATAATTAAAATATTGAATCCAGCATTTCCCAAGCCAGAGGAGTTGATCAGCTCCCTTTCTTTCCTTAGAGCTGGAAGAGATCCAAGAAAGAGCAGGTGAATTTCTTTCATATTCTACACTGGAGCATCATATTTCAGATTCAGAGGGTAGGAAAGAGGAACAGATTTATTTTAGAAATTTTCATAGGAGAAAATTACTTTGGGAAAGTTCAGTGTCTTTCAGTACAATGACCACATCACCTTTTGATCTTAATGACCAACATGTGATCAAAGCTCCTTCTTTGTCCTGTCTCCCATTCAAATAAAGCTTGGACTGAAGCTGCCCCTGAGCTGATGAGCTGCACAAAACTCCATGGCTGATTCAGCCAAAACTTGAAAACCCAAATTCCCAGAATCACAGAATGAGTCAGGTTGGGAGGGACCACAGGGGGTTATCTGGGCCCACTTCCTGCTCAAACAGGGCAGGAAATAAGGTACATAAACTGTGACTTGAAATTACCAGTTAATTTTAAATGGAAAATTCTTGAAATACCACTGTGGGCATAATCTGCTCAGGAAAGTTAGTGATGTGATCGATTTCTGTTGCTATCTCATTACAGGATTCTATTTTCATCATTTACTATATTTATCCTATAGGACTTCTACAGGATTTAACATTATCACTTGTTCAGCTACAGCGAGTGGCGGCAACAGATTTCTTTCAAAGTACTCTTGTATCACTTAAAGAACCTCAATAATTTCTGCAACATGAGCTGAGTTGGCCATGCCACTGAAGCTCATAATGGGAGAGTATCAGCAGAGTTTGTTGTGTGTGGTGTGATGACAGCTGAAGTTAAACCAGAACTGTCTGAGCTGGTCCTGGGGACTCTGAAATGAAGCTGGCCATCACAGGACATGGATATTTATGTCCTTTGAACACTAGCTAGTATTGCTCTCTTGAATGTCTTCTACTCAAAAAAAAGAAGCTTTTTCTGGGACCAGATCAAAATGTTGCCATGAAATGATGAACGGTTGAAGTGATGGCATTTTTCCCAGAGAGTGTGATTATTCATGGATTTGCCCAAGCAAAGGACAAATAAATTATTTCCAAAATCTCTGTGAAAAACTCAGTCTGATCAGAAATCTCAGGATTCAATTTTTCCTTTGTGAATGACACATTTTAAAATGAGAAGCAAAGCTCTATTTTTCAAAACCTGACTGACTGCACTTAAAATGTTTAAAAAATGTAAAAATGTGGAGGCAATATAGCTAATGAACCATGCAAAAGCATTTGACAGATCTCAGTTACTTACTGCTGTTTCTTTTGAAGGAAAAAAGAGAGGTGTTGTCAGGACTCATAAACTTGAATAATAGTGGTATTTGTATAGATTTCCTTTTGGATCTCTCAAACTGTGTTTTATTTTAAATCTAATATTATAGAAAAATGATCAAATTTTCTGGGTTTATGTCAAATTGGGTACCATGGAGAAAACCACTGATTGGACATTACTTCATATAAATAATGTGGCCAACTCATCCCATCCACAGCCCATGTGGAATTATGGGCTCAGAATATTTATGTGACTTGAAAAATTACCCTCAGAATTGTGAGTTCAAGATTAGAGCTTTTAAGAGGTTGTGTAAGTTTTCTTTAAAATTAAATACTATCAAAGATACTTATTCAAAATATTTCTGAATAAGAACAAAGGGGCAAAATTAAGATTTTTCCCAGATAGGCTTAAAGCATGGTATAAGAAAACAAGTAGGAGTGTTCCTTAACAACATCCACCAAGGAAATGAGCAACAAATTCTGCCTTTATAAAATAATTAAAAACTACAGTTTATAACACTTGAGATAGGAACAGTACAGGATCACTGGAATGGGCAAATGCTGCAGTTCAACAATTACACAAAATATTTTTGCTCTTAGTTCTTTAGGATTTTAATTGAAACAGAAGTGTTTTTGTTGAACTGTATCGTGAACAAGACGACTAAACTGCATGAAACACAAACATTCATTAAAACTTCATGGAAACATTGCAAAAAGCATAGCAAACACCCATGGAAAGACAGCAGCTACACTAAAACTGTGAAACTGAGGTTTATAGTACTGATTCACCCCAAAACTTTGAGTCCAAGGATCACAGATGAAGAGACTACATGACATAATGCCCCTCTGAGAGTCTCTGAAGGAATTACAATAGATTTACTGGACCAATACACATGTCACAACTACAGTTACTTAATTTCCCAAGTGAGCTTGAGCAGAGGATTCTTATCTGAATAACACTGACAACTCGGAGCTCTAAAAGCTTGAGTTCTGCAGTGATTTACCTGGGAAACTCAGTTAAAGAGTGATTGCAATTTATAGACAAAACATACTGCAGCCAGTTCTGCTAGATCCTGAAGGTATTACACTATGCTTGGGGCTCAGATTTGGTCAACAAAAGGAAGGGTGCTCACAGGCCTATTCTTATTCAGGTCAGTGCTTAGAATTACAAAGTAATACAGGTTAGACTGACCTTGAGAGCTCTAACCCTGTGCTCAAAGCAGGGTGAACTTGAATCCCATTGCTCAAGACCTTGTCTAGTCAAATTCTGAGCTACCTCCAGTGATGGAGATTCCACAGTTTCCCTGGAAATTCTCCTACGCTACAGTCTTCACAATGATTTTTTTTTTTTTTTCATAACCAGAATATCTCATGTTGCAACTTGTGCTCATTACCTCTTGCTCTTTTTCTCTCCTGAAGAGACTGGCTTTACCTTCTCTGCACCAGCAGGGAGCTGAGGAGCTCCTCTTGGACTCCTTAACCTGAACAAGCCCACTGCCTCCCTGCAGGGTCTCCTCACAGTCCCTGTGCTCTGGGCACTCTGGGCTCCACACTGCATTCCCTGGCAACATCTTTTCTGTACTGGGGAGCCTCAAACTTTACATGGTAGTCCGGATATACTTTACAAAGTGTGAAACAGAGAGGAATAACTGCTTTTAAAACCCCTCTAAGTCACTGCATCTGTCACAGATTTGCAGCAATTTGCATATTTTGAAGCCAGGCCTGTGGTGTTTCCTGGACAAGACAGGGGTGCAGCAGAATTTGCATTTTGAGAGAGCAATAGAAGGATAAGACTGCGACAGGAGAAAAAAGGCTCAAGGTGTGACTTCTGAAACTGATTCCTTTACAGGAAAACTGTAAGGTCAGAGCTACAACTACTCCTCAGCTATGACATCTGAGTGGAATTCATTTTCCTGAACATATGCACCTCTAATTTTAGATACCTTACAGTGGCTGCCACACCTTCATGAGCCTGCCAGGTAGACAAAGGGTTACAAGACCTTAGAGCTTTCAGGGAGGCAGCTGAGGCAAGGCAGGAAAGCCTTCAGGTCAGAGGTGGTGTGTGCAGTGCCAGCAGCATTCCTGGGGTCAGCTGTGCAGGCAGGGTGGCTGCACAGAGCCCTTGGCCAGGACCTCTCCAGCATGTGCAGCACCACAGCTGCTGCCAGGCCCCTCTGCCTTTGGCACAGCCAAAGGAGCTGGGGTGGAGCCCAGCAGGGACTCCAGGTACAGATGTGTGACAAACACCATGGTGGAATAAACGGCATCAGATGCACAACCTCACAACTCCCTGGTCACAACAAATATCAACAGAAGAGGGAAAAAGGAAGGGAATTGCTCAGTCCTGATGTAGCTGTTTGGCTTCTTTCCTGCTGCCTTGGAAGGGCCAGTGTAACAGGGACACTGTCAGCTTGGGAATTCACTTCCCTGAACTGACTTTACACACCAAGCCAGGCCTGTGTGTCCTGCACGTTCAACCACTGCTCCAGAATCCATCCTGAAGACAGCAGCTCATAAGCGCCTTTGACATTTGCCTTTCACAGCAATGTGAGTACTCTGACTGTTTGAGTTGCTGCTTTTTATGCTGCTTTAAATGACAGTAGTATCAGAACTGTGCTCTGAATATATCCATTTACAAGAGAATGTTACCTCAGTAGAATGAAGACTTTCAAAGGGCTTACAGCAATCTAAAATAGTTATTTATTCTGTACATTTATTCTGTGTAATTTATTGTTTATGCTCAGTTCAATACACAGTTTACAAATGGTGACTCATACTAAGTAGCTCGGACAATATGATGCCTCACAGTCTACGCACTCCTGAATAAAACCCCTCCAACTGGAAAGGTTAGCAGTGAGTATAATCTCAGAGACAAAAAATACAAGCCCACTTCCTTTCCTCCACCTCCAACCAGGTAGCTATACCTGAGAAACTGCTCTGTAACTGGGGAATGGAATACTGAAGATGAGAAAACAAAAAGTATATTACAGACTTATCAGATTGCCACATGAATAACATTTTCATGAGTGCATCTCAAGGAAAGCATTTGCCTTTTTAAAGTCTTAATTCATTTTACAAACGTACAATACCTACGCCGATTTGTTTTTTTTAATTTCACAAAAAAAAAAAAAAAAAAAAAAAAAGGATTTGTAAGCATTTTAATTTCAGAGTTTTAGTCCCTTTGAAAAAGAATTTTAATCAGCTTAAGTCACTTCCAGAATATGTTTTTAGGAGAGTAAAAATGAGCAGAAAAGTGTATCACAGAGCAGAAGACAGGAATGTGACCATAAGCACTTTCCAGAATTAACAATGCAGCCTATAAAGGGCATTGTATGACCCTGGTGCCCTGTCCCTCCTGGAGGGACACACTGGTTGAATTCTAAAGACACTGAATTCTAGATGGTTCTATACAAATATTGAAAGTCTGGTAGGTTTGATTGTTTTTCTTACTCCAGCATTCCTGCAGTGACAATCTTTCACCAGTCAATGCCTCTCTCCAGAAGAGATTAGTTAGAAAAAGTGATTTTTCCCTTAGCTAGGAACACTTGCTAAGTGTAACTCTTGTTTAGGTGAATTTTCAAACATTTTGGTTTCCCTTTCAGGATCCTATTCAGAGTCAGCATCTTTTTAAAACAAAACATTCAATGAACCAAACATGAAGGCTATGACACCATTTTAAAAAGCCAAGGATCAATGAAACTCCTGAGAGTTTTGCTCACTCCACTTCACTTACAAAGTGACGAGGTTTATTAAAAACTCTTCCATCTGAACAGTTGTCTCTCTGAGGCTTCTAGTAATTACTGAGTCACATCATATTAGAGTTTACAAAATGCTTAGGAAGGGATTTTAAAACTCTATTAATCTCCTGGTCCAATCTCTGTCGTACTACAGAAATGTTTGGGGGCTGGCAGCCTCCAATAAAATAGGGAACTCTGAAACAAGGTACAGTTGCTAAATCCTGTCCTGCCCATTTTGTAACATGCTGGAACACAATAATGAAAAAGCAGTTAGAGAAGTTACATTTAACCTAATGAGCATCCTATCCACTCCGATCCTTCAGGAAGTTCAGTGGGGTCCATTGGTAGAGCTGCCTTCCAGGACACACGAACACCAACCAAAGAGAAAAATGAGTTCTTGAGCTCAGACTTGGATCTGGGACCAAGCTACTATCAGAGCAGTGAAAAAACCAGAAGGCATCTCTCCTGCCTTTCCTTCTTCATGTCTAAACCATTTGTTCCCTTTGTCAACAAAACACCTCCAACGTATTTAAGTGTGCATATAGAGAAGCACATGGACATACAAAGTGCAAAGAATCCCTTCTCCCCCCTCCTGTCTCTCACAGGGGAACTAATACCAGCAATAAATCCAGTAAATCTTTGTCTGCTATATGTCTCTCAAACTACTGGGCAAGAATGCTTTTTCTTTTTTTCCTTTTCTTCCAATCCATGTCTGAGGTTCAGCCATCATGCAGCCTTATGTTTTCAAATGAATACTGTGAGAAAGCTCACAATAGAGCTAGAAGAAAAATGCATGAGCTTTTATATTCCTAGCCCCATGTCTTATTCCAAATCCTAACATTTTTCTTCTCTTTTCCCTCATAAGATGGACATAGTCAACTTTTAGCTGTGAATGAGTTATAAACATCAAACAGCCAGATTAGGCTGCTATTCTCCAAACAGACACACTTACAAACTCTGCTGACATTTGACAGGGAAATGGATTTTGCTAAGCCACCAGTTTACTACACTGCTTCTGCTTGGTGACACAGTGAAGCTGCATTTTGCCTTGTAGAGCTCTGTCAGGAACTGCTGCAGAAAGTAAAGCTACAGGGCTGTGGTCAATGAACTCGAGCCCATCCTCCCCTTGCTTTGTTACAGGAGCTGCGAATGGTGCTGTGCAGAGCTCAAGAAATGCATTTTGTTGAACCTAAATAGTGGGAGGTTAGTCAAGCACATAATTCCTCCCAAACAGTACAGGGACTATCACAGCAGTAGTGCTGCAGGAAATACAAAGCCATTCCAGGCAAGGAACGTGAAAGAAATGTTTTAAACTTTGCTCAAATCATGACAAGTTGCTTGGCACCAACTGCAAAAGCATGGAAAATGTTTTTACATGCTTAGAAACCCTTCTATTTTCATGGCAAATGTAGAGTTCTTTGGACTTCCCTGCTACTTGACCAGCCTCTTTTTATTTTTACATCTTTGATAGTCATTCAGTTAAATACTTGCAAAAAGAAGAATAAGAGAAAAGCAGAAGAATAAATGTTCAATAGATTTGGTACAAGGGTGTTTGACCTCTCCTGCCTTATGCCTATGTCATTCGCTTAATGCTACACCATACCTCTCTTATACCACTTTGCATCTTCCCAATATTTCCAGTGATCCCACAAATATTCCCACTACCATTTGTTGATCCTAATCTCAAACTCAGACCACTTTTCAGTGACTGTTCTGTTCTAGTTTCTGCTGCCGACTTTTCTGTTGAGTCCTTAAGCCTGTTGCAACTATTTTTAACATTCGAGAAATAAAAGAACACGGGAAGAACATTGGTTAAGTTTGCTAGTTCCAGAAGAGCTCTGTTGTTAGTTACATCTGTTTGACTTTTTCCTGTAGGTTTCTCATCCTATTATTTAAACATTGCACAGACAAATTAGCTCTGCACAGTGAACTTGGGGCTCTCGGCTCCCTGCGCCTTTTTGTTCTTCAATTCATCTGTCTCAGAGTTCTCCACCAGCACCCGTCACCATAGAAACCGAGCACGTTTTAGTTGGGAGTATTATATAAACTTCAGATATAGAAAGAGGGCTCTGTGAAAGGGTTGTAAGTGGGCCTCAAAGACAATCAGCATGTGAAAGTCTGTTCCCCAGAGAGCCCAATCATCTGTGTCACCTCAGGCTTGACAGCCTCTGGACTGGCTCAGGCCTGGCTGATGTGGCAAAGTGAGATCTGCTGCAGTAGCTTAACCTGCTGGTCACTGACAAGATTAGTATCAGACAGGAGAAGTGGCTGGGAGCCAGGAGCTGGATCAGAACTCGAAGAGGGATGCATGTGGAAAACTATCTTAAGAAGACATCAGGCCCTACCAGCTCTTAAAAACACTGTAGCATCAGCACAAATGGCTTTGTCAAAGTGAGTCATGCTGTGACTGTCATCAGCATGTTGACAATCCTAAAAAAAAGGTATTTTCTTTGTGGACATGGGGGAAAGCAGCCATCCAAGCAACATTTCTGCTGTTAGTGCTGTCAGCATGGCTCTCAGTATGAAATAATGCTGTACTGCAGTGACTCAGATGCTATCTCGGTTATCAGCAGCTCGTTGTTGCTAATATAGAACCTGTCCAAGGGTCAGGTAGGCTGTGCTGGTGTTCAGACTCTTATCTGCTGCCCAGAGGATTTTATGGTAGTCTCCATGCCACAGCTTCACTTTAACAAGGTATTTAGGCAAATGCTTGACTAAACAGGTGATTAATACCACCAGCCTCAGGCTCCTCAATGACAAAAATGCCACAAAGGACCCAGCTCTGCTAATCTTACCAACCTGCACAAAGTATTTGCTTGCAGTATAAAAGTGGAACAATAAAACAAATACTAATGTGGATATTAATTGAGCAGTCAAGCCCCAGCCAGGTGAAAGAACTGCATGGAAGAGCAATTGAGTCTGTTCTCCCAGGACCCTGATGCTGCACATAGGTGCTGTGTTCCTGCAACTTGCCAAAAGCTGTAGGAGTAACACAGCTGCTCATATATTTCAGCTTAACAAAACAGATAATCTCAAGACTATTATTAAAGTAATTTGAAATGGATGTAAAAGCAATCCTTAATTAATGAGAATGATTCAGTGTGTACTTTTGTGGAATACCAGTCTATACTTATATTTTAACCATAAGAAGAAAAATGTCAGAGTTGAGAAGTATGTTGCTCAATTTGTCTTGTGTGGAATATATTACTTAGAACAATAGGGAGATGGAGACAGAAAAATATAAATAGAAATGTATGCCACTGCTTTGTGGTCCAGCACATGAAATTCTCACAGTACAGCAAAATAGGTGTAAGAACCTCTTTGGAGCTGATGTACTCCTCATTTTTTATTTGAGACATTTTAACATTTTCAAGAAATATTTTATATTGCACTAGCAACTTTGATATTTTTTAATATTATTTCTACATAGACAGTTTTCCTGAGGCTGTTATTGAGTGAGCCAATAAAATGCTTCACAAGCATTAAGTAAAACCAAAGGAAATTAAAAAAAATATTTTTTTCTCAACTTCTAATTCCCAACAAGTTCATTTCACATGGGATGATAATCATGTCATCAGCATTTATGTTATTCCGGGGGCCAGAATCTGACTGGCTGCAAGTGGGAAATAGGGTTCTTAGTGCAGTATTGAAAGAATTAAACAAAGAGTGGAAACACAGTATTTTAGTGCAGAATCTAAATTATACTAAGGTAAACAAACCTCTTTGTGACCATTAAACACGCATTTGAAATTTCATAGGCAATTAGTGACATTACACACACATCAACCATTTCTCAAAATAAAATATATTGAGCAGTTACACGTTTAGATCATTCGTATTAGTGAAAGAAGTTAATGTTCTAAGCAGTTGAATTTAAATATCTGTCTCCAGGGAAGAAGGTACTTTAGATACAGGTTGATAAATTGTCCCAGCATTCAGTAAAACAACAAGCCTTGGGTGCAAAACACTGCCAGATCAGTACGTGAGACGTGTTCTGTCCTGGCAGACTCCAGAGGATTTAAGGCAAGGACCAGAGACGTGCCCTTAGCCCTGGCAGGGCAGGCAGCCCTCGCTGGCCGGCCCGGGCTGGGCTGGCTGCTCTGCTGGCAGCAGCCTCTGCTCTGGGCACGGGCACTGCTGGGGCAGGCCAGGGGCACAGGGGTGCTGTCCACATTACAGCTCTGAGAGCTGACCTCTTTGGTTGCTTTTCCTAATGAGAGGTGAAACTATAGCTGGGGACTGCCCACCTCTCCTTCTAGAGATGGAGGAAACAGAAGGAAACCTCTCCTTTTTCGCTTTCCTGGTAGCCCTCATTCTCCAGTTTGTGACATGGCATGACGGTGAAGCTGTTTCAACTTAAATTGGACCTTACACTGAAGCCCAATGTAACTGTCAGTGAACATAAAACTAAATTCCTTCTAACAGAATAAGTAGGCTTCAGATGCCTGTTTGAGTGCAACGAGCCCCCAAACCTGCCTGCAGGTTAGCACTGCAGAAGTTACAGTGACGTGGACTCCAGTCTGCCACAACAAACTACTGCAGCTATTGAGGCAGATAAAACCAGCTTGTTTACAGTTCATAGAGGTCTAGTGGATAAAAAAATCCCCAACAACTTCTGATTCATACTGCAAGTTGTATACCATATATTTGATATAAAAGCTGAGGTAAAAATATTGGATGTTGTAACATCACCTTTCCAAATACAACCAACTATGAAGTACTTTTAGTAATTCAGTAAAGAATTCAGAACAACAGACATGGACATTTACAGCAGATCTGTATCTCTGAGTGCCATTGCTATTGTTACATTAAAAAACTTACAGGGCCTGAAAAAAGATCAAGAGAAAGTAAAAAATTGAAACAGGATGAAGACTAAATAGTAGAGAGCTGCAATCTCTCTGTGTAAGGGAAGATGTAGGTCACTATACAAAAATGAGGTAGAAATGAGTCCCCTGCCTTCTGGAAAAGAGGAATAAAAAGAATAGAAATGCAAGGCACTGAGACTGGGTGCTGGCAATGCAAATCACCTGTGAATTAAATAAGGTTGAATTTCCTGTAACAACCCAGAGATCTTCTGCATTATGCATTGGGAGGCAGAGGGAAGCACAGGACATAATTCAATTGTACAGTCCAAAGCAGAGTAAAGCAACTAGAGTGAGTTTATTGATCTAAAGAGAAAGGTAAAACAATAAGGGTAGATAGGAACATTTCTTTTTGTTGGTGTCATGAATCCAACACATTTAGTGACCATCCAACTTAAAGACTGTCTTCATTATCTCCCTAACACCATTCTACCCACGCTCCTTATTCACTTTGATGCAATGCACTCTAGATGCACAAAACTCAAGAAAATATAAATATAACTTCCATGCAGTCATTTTGTTGGTCTCCCTAATGGGAGAGACACATTCTCCATTCTTGCTGATTGAGGAATGGAACAGTAAATGCACAGCAGTGAATTTGGCACTATTAGTAGTCTGGATGCAATAAGGGTATTGATGAGTCCCTCTGGTTTTAGAAGTCTTTTAGAACCTCCCTTTTTTGAGTGTAACAGCTTAAAACCCAACATGGTTGCTCACCCAGACATTTTATCAGCATTTAAGTGCAAGTCCACCTGTGACAGCATTTTGTCTGCCAAGAGTGCCTGTGTCATATGATTCACTAGACAGAAGACAAAAGAAAGTTATCAAAGGACAGCATCAGTATTTTCTGAGCAATAAAGCTCAGTGTCCTCAATAACCTGCACCCAGAGCTCCCAAAACTCTTCCAGGAAAAAAATTAAAAATCATTGGCTGTTAAATCAAAGCTTGATGGGATTGCCAGAGAGAGCACTGCAAAGTAGAGAAGCTAAAGAAAATCAGAGGTTCACAGATAGAAGAATGAACAGAGCTCACTGGGGTTGGGTTGATTTGCTGTTTCCTTATCATACCTGGATCCTCACCACAAAAAATAACCTAATTAGATAGAGCTCTGTGAAAGAAAAAAAATTAAAGCAATATTCTATTTTTAAAAAGGGAAATGACTCAACAAAGCAGAATAAATCAATGACAGACAGCATGATAGACTCAGTCCTGCAGGTATTTTGTGTGACAACGTGTGATGGTATGCAGTACATAAAACACCCCTGGGAACACACAGTATTTACATATACTGGGAAGTGAGAAAGAAAATGACAAAATAAGAGAAGTGAAAGACAGGAAGCAGTGCTGGAAGATGCAGTTCTTCTGGACACCTCCTGATTGGACCTCTCCTGAGGCCACAGCCAGGCCCAAAGTTAGTCTGTCATCCACAGTTTCATTTTTCCCTGGGGTGTACAACTGCAGTGGCTCTTCCCTGATAAAGTGGAGCTGAGTTTCTGGCACTAAAATGTACCTGCTTAGCACAGAGATGAAACCTAAGAGAGAGCTGGTGCTACCCTGGGTCTTTGGAGTGTACATGTGCACCAAATGGTGAGTGCTTGGTTGGGAGCTCTCAGGACCATCAATATACAGGATTTTGTCATGCCATTATTGTACCACACTGTACCAGCCTTTATGGCATTGTCTGTATTGTGGAGCACAAGGGGAGGGTTATAACTGGTAAGAATGGAACTTCATAAATAATTTTGCCCTCAGGAGCACAGCTGACCTGCCCTCATCCTCATCACTTTTTCCTCTCTCTACTATTGCTCTTTAAAAATCAAAGCAAAGCAAAACAAAACCAAACCCAAAACCCAAACAAACCTAGAATGTCATGACCCATTTTACTGTGTGGACCCATACACAGTTGTATCTGTGCAATTGAATGGCTGATAAGCTGCACCATGGCAGAGCAAATAAGAGACTGGCCAAGAGTGGGAGCATTTGAAAAAGGCTTTGGTGGCAATAAGAGCTGAAAGAAAATATACTAAATACTACAGAATTTTACTTTGTCTTTTTTTTCCTTTCTACTGAGATGAACTATAATAGAAGTGAAAAGATGAATAGGTGAGAATGTCCAGCTATGCCAAAATGCAAGTATTTGAAAACTGAACCAGGGAAAACAGGTAATTACAGTCCTTGTGCATTGGCTGTGACAGCATAGTAAATCCTAACACACAGCTCAGGGGGAATAAACAAGTGCAGAGAACCCAGATATGAATATTGCTGCAGGAAGGAATGCTTAAGAAACTGAAAATGTATCAGTTCATTATTTGCTCAGAACAGGTATAGGAGAGAACTTGCTTTCTCAGAAAATGTGAAATGGAAACATTTTGTTTTGTTTCATAAGTTTTGTGAAGGCTAAACAAACTTATTCTGAGTGATGCTGAGGACCACTACTAAAACTGTTACATGTGCTGAAGTTTCTGTTTGCTAAGATGCACTGACCTCTCTCAGGGAACATATTGATTATCTGATGTATCTTCCAGAAAAACACAGCTCTCTGGAAATGAATATACAGTCCTTCAATTGAAGAAGTTTCAGATAAAAGGGGTTATAGCCCAGTAGGTAAATGTCTTTCTCAAATGGGCATCAAACACAAATGAGAAGATGTGCTGTTTATTTCTGTTGCCTGACAAATATATGGCCTCGGTAATTTATGTTGACTATAAGTTTTCTACCACCACTTATGATAGCTGTGCTTGGCAAATAACAGCGTTTGGGGAGCAGTTTGTGCACATCCTGTATCAATGTTATGAAATTTGTAAAGCAGATGGACTCTCTCTGGTGCTGCAGCTTCAACACCCCTGTGGCCCTTATTTGTCAAAGACACACATTACACAAACATCCTGATTGCCTCTGTCATCAAGGAAATCAATAATATCCCAAGTGCTCGGCCAGAGCCCTTCTGAGTCTCATTTCTGTGACAGAGGCACATGAGCAGGAGATGCTCCCAGGGACACTGGCCAGGTGCTCCAGCATCCTATGGAGGAGCAAATTGCTCAGTAATTATGTCAAGGAACATTTTCAATAACAAGATCATACGAACAAAGAGAAGAAACACTGTAGCTCTACTGTAAATTTGGGTAGCTGAGCAAATGAGATGGAGGTCCTATAGGTGAGTGTATTGCCATTTTATATGCACAACTCTGTTGCTTCTTAATGACTCTGGTCTCCACAGCAGAGCTTAAGATTTCCCAGTTGACTTTATTGCTATATTTATCCTACTAAATATAGAGAATACTTGACTCAGATTTGTAGACTGCCAGTGCACTATTTCTCACAAGACATCCATGCTAGCAAAGTCATGCCCTGGAGTAAAGCCATGCAGAGTGTCTGGGGATGTAACCCAGGGAATCCCTTGGGGTTCTCCTGGCAAAGTTCTAAGGGACACAGAGGCATGGACATGGCATTTTCCTGCCCATCCACACACCCCCAGCCTCCATCACCAGGGACACTCTTTTTCTATTAAGTGAAATTTCCCTAATCTAATTCTGGTAATGACATTTCCAACATTTCTAATTGTATAATTATCCACTAGACTGGTGACAGGGGAGGGTTATTTTTAATTGGATGGTAGCTTTTGGTGTATTTATTGAATTCTGATTAATATTTCTCACTATAGTAAATACAGGTTTACTGAAGCAGTTGGTTTTTCCTTCCTTGCAGAGCTGAGTGTTCTCAGTTCTGAGATAACACTGCAGAAAAGTTCCTGTGCCACAGAACCCCTGCCTGATCAAAACTATGAATCAGCCTCTGACCACTGGCACACCATTTCTTGGGTGTGCCTAGCTCTTCTTTTCATTCAGTTTAGGGAAACTGATTACATTTCTCCCCACCTGTGACACAAGGTAATTCTTCAAAAAATCTTGCAGAATCCACAAAGCTCTTTTCCTAACTCAGGAACTAATACTCGATGTCCAACTGTGGGTTCTTTGATACTAAGATACACCTCTCCAGTATAAAATACACATTTCTCAAGAGCACATTTTGTAAGAACAGCAGGGCTTTACTCTCAACCTGTACCACCATGGTAATTTCTAGCGAGTTGCAGAATAGGTGGGGATGGCTCACCATTTCCTGGTCTGGTCAAGTACTTCTTAAGCACTTAGGAATTATTTAGCAGTGGTTTAAAAATTAAAATATGTTTGCTTTTTTAGAATAGCAGATACCTGAGTGTAGTGTGCCACTTACAAGCACAAAGCTGAGAGCAGAGCTGAGTGGCTGCACTTCTGGAGATCACAGTGCTCAGCAGCAGCTGCCAAGCAGGAGAACGGCCCCAGTGGGTCCTTCCTGCTGGGAGACCTGAGCCACAACCCACTGGTGACTGCAGCACTTGGTGTCTCCTGTTTTCATCTCCACAGCCTCCCTCACCCCTCTCTAGAGATCAGCAGTAATGGCTGGGAAGTTTGCAAAACTAACACGCTTTTCTGCTCTCCTGGTAGGAACAGAAAAGATTCACCAGGAGCAAAGGTCAGTCACTGGGGCACTTCTTGCTTTTAAGCAGCAAGTGTTTTCACATCTTTCCCTCTGAGTACATAAAACAGCAGCCAGACTTAAGCAATTAAGCTTCATTTCAGAAGTAGTTATGTGGTTCAGAAGGAAAGAGCTTTTCTCAAGGAGCTCATGTGGACCTGCCTTAAGAACATGCCCACAGACTGTCACACACAGAACGGTTACAGTCCAGGTATTCCTGACACACAACCTCTCTTTTGACACATAGTAAAGAGAAATTAGGCAAATATATTATAAAGAAAACAAATTTAAGAAAAACCAGGGGAGGAATAAAGAATAAAAAAAATTACCACAGCAAGTTTACAAACAGCCTGTTCCAAAAAGAATCAAACACTAGTACTCTTTTAAAGTATGGTTTGGTTTAAGCATTTCACCATCATCTTGCACCTCTCTGGTCTGTGAATAAGCACACACATAACCTGCCGTTCTCACTCTCCCCTTTTCTGATAGCCAAGAGGGTTTTTTTTGTTTGTTTGTTTGTTTGTTTTTTAAGAAAAGGTAGAATATTGTATAATGCTGAATCTTATTAAATACTTTGCTAGAAAAAAACTGAAGTTTGAGTTGAAAAGATATTTTCCTTTCCAGGATTCTTATATAAATTCTCTGTCCCCTCATAGTTCATCCTATGCCTAAAAGATAATGAATCAGATAGTAGGATAAGGAAAATAAAGGGAGTTATGCCAGGGGAGAGAGACAGTTATCCAGGTAGTGTAGCTGCCTGTCTCTGTGAAGGTGCTCACTTTAAGAAATTCTAAGAACTCTCTAATAAGGAGATAAATGTCAATATTTACTGTGGCAAAAAAATGTGAAGCACTGATATAAAAGAGCAGTTATCATGCATGTTTCAGTGTTTCTGGACTGTGTCTTTCACATGCAATTGTTTGATATTTATTTATCCTCTGAGACAGCTGTCCCACTCACTCAGAGACATGCCAAGCCCCATGTAATGATCTTCTTCTGTGTGTCAATTTATACACAGATGTGAAGTTAGCCTCAGTTCACTGTGTCCCTTTGTAGATGCTGCAATTCCCCTTTTGGATGTTTTTCTTGGCTTGCCACATCACACATACATGTACCTATCAACTCCTATCAAAGAGTGTAAGGGCTGGATGTACCACTGAGGGAAGGGTACACAGAAATAATAGTTCTTTTTCTAGAGAATACAGATGAAGGATTTAATATACATATGCATTTATTGCCTTAACCACCTTTTGCAAAATGTTATTCTGTTTGGGCAGCAGCATTTCAAAGATACAGGCAACAGTAGAAAATAGGGTTATCTTACCAAGAACAACATTTTTTAATCAGGTCATGATGCTGCACATAGATGCAGAACTCTCTTATCCTTCTGGGTACAAGGATTTAGTATTCCACATGAAACTTCTCCTTAGATGGACTACTGAGATTCTATTCTGCTATCATCAGATTAATTATCAATAAATTCAATTCTAGACAAGATGTGGGTTTTACACAGCATGTGTTAATGGGGAAGGGAAAGGTTGGTCACACATTGACATACCAGGTTTTATAACCACTGATCTTAGCTGAAGAGACACTGTGCCAGAACACATGCATAGAATTCCAGAGAATATATCTTTTCAGTTTGGCTAAGACCAAGAGAAGTACGCAAGCATAATGATGTGAGCCCAAAAGCCTTTCCCAATGGAAAAAGTCATGGAACACCTCCTCCATATACCCACTCATCCTACCAAGAAAAATTAAAAACTCTTGTTGAGCACATCTTTTTCATCATTCTGCAATATTTCTGTACATAGTATCAAGACTTAAGGCTGCTATTTTTTCCTTTACTACGCCACCAGCTCAGAAACTCCTGTGCTCGAGTTCACACTCGGCAGGGATGTACGTAAGCGACTCCTCTTGGGTGTGCAACAGATCCCAGCAGGGACAAAGAACCTGTTCAAGCTGTTACTGGAACTGATACCTAGCTATGCTGAAAGGAGAGCAGCGTGGTCCAGGATGAATGTGGGAACAGAATTTGAAATCCCCTGGGCCTCTGCCTGTGTGCTGAGCCCCCTCGGTGTGAGCACCCCGCAGGTTGTGTTGGGAGACTCTGCACTGCCAGGGCTCAGGTGGAAAAGGAGAATTTCACACCATTTAACCAAACCTTGTACTCTGGATCCTGGCTCATGTGAAGGAACTGTAGAAGTCAACAGACCTGTACCTGATACAGGGGATGGGAGGATTTGGCCCCGATAGCTTTGAACCCAGGAACAGCAAGAACACAGAAAATAGCTTTGTGAGGGAGCACTATTCAGAGAGTCTTTTTAATATTGAAGAACAGTTCTTTCCTGTAATGATTTCTCAGGAGTCTTGTTTTTCAGTTTATGCAGTAGCAAGCTTCCTCTCTCCTTCAAGCCCCAAACTTTTCCTAATCTTCTGCTGTGGGCCAGGCAGTGCTAAAAAAAATGGACAAACTTTTTTGTGTTGCTTTAGGTACCGGTGTGTATAGGGCAGAAGACCTTAATTTTTCCCCAAAATGCCTTTCTGCTCTAAGACAAGGAACCCATGCCAACTCCATATGCAATGGCAGCAGTGATGGGGCAGTCAGAGCATTTACCAAAGGACTGAAGATGGTTAAAACTTCCAGGCACATCCATATGCTATCATCGTTTGCCCTCTTTTAACTTCAGCAAATTATAGGTGTTATGGGGGAACATTTTCCAAGGAGCAAGTGAGTTGTGCTGATGAATCTCATTTATTTGCTAATGAGATGTGTAATTCCTAACTACCATTTTGAAAATGTACCTCATACTGTTTAAAAGTATCCCTGTGTTCTCTAAGAGTGAGGCAGCTCCCCTGAACCTTGAAATGAGCTCGTAGAAGAAATCAGGACTTCATGCTTTCTGGGGAAAACCTAAATCACACAGAACTGTATCAAAGTAACAACTGGTGTAGGCAGGGAATGATTATAATAGTGTGAGGATGAGAACTTTATTTCAGACTCCTGAGTAATTGCAACAAAAAGAAAATCTCACTGACATGAGGCTTAGAAAAGGCAAAAGTGAATATGCTGCCATTTATGTATTTTTAAATGGAACAGACAGTTCAGAAATTGAATGGTTGTGCACAGCTGGCAAAGTGTGCCAGAAAAATAATCAAAGAAAAGAGGAAAGGGAGGGGAAAGTGAGGGACAGAGGAAGATAGGAAGATTACAAGTGAAATCACCACAATGGACGTACAGGGGACCTAATGTGGAAGATGCACGACCTTGTAAATGATAACTAAAGGAGTTGGAAATAGAAGCAAACAAAAATAAAGTAATATTATTAAGTAATCTAGCAGTAGTTATTACTTTGCTTATTGGTTAAGTGGGTTTGCATAGTAAATATAATTTTATACATAAACAAATTGAAACATTTTGGCTTGGTAGTATAAGAAAAAGACAGGAACACCTGAAAGCTGAATTTGATATGTGCACTTCATTCAAAGTGTCTTCTCTTCTGATGTGCCACTGTTGCTAAAACAGCTTGCCCAAAATGGCAGCAATCACAGGAGAAGAGATAATAATTAATAGCACTGATGTAATTATATGATGTCTGTTTCTTTAGTAAGAACTAAAATGTCAGTAGGAACAAAGGCTTTACAATAGCTGTTTAAACGAGTTAAATAAGTTGAATTAAGAGTGCTTAGAAAAAAACTTTTGAGTATGAGTATTATGGGTAACTATACATGGTTTGAATGACTTCTGTTGCTGCATCACCCCAGTGATTCAACCCTCTGAGCTTGGCCTTTCTCCTGGAGACCTCCAGCTGGCTTTGGAGGTTACCCTGGATAACCATCCAGAGAAATTCCAGAGCTACCAAGAAAGATTTTGGGAAGTGGAGATCAAGTATCAACGGATTTGAAGCTATTTTGGGGATGAGGCCAAGACACCTGAAGGAATCTGTCTCTGAAATCACAGCTTCCTTTCAGACTCTGGTATCATCATCATCATAATCATCATCATCAGTCAGTGTTATGTGAGCCCCCCCCCCCATAATACTGGTCTAGAGCATTGTGACAATCTTAGAGAAACCGAATTACTGAGAAAGTTGTCTCCTCTAATTCACATTAGTCCAAGCCTGCCCACACAGTGAAATTAGGTAATGATATGTTTATAAATTGCAAAAAAGGAACAAAAATCAAAGTTGTACTTGTGAATTTGGAGATGATAAATGCACTAGATTGAAGTGAAAATATGTTTATCACCTTCTATTTGCCATTTGCTGGCTGTTCTCATAAATGTAACTTACCTGATGGAAATCTGCAAAACCCAAGTTAGGCGGTTTTTCTCACAGCACACTATTTAAAAACAAAGAACTGTCTGGAGGGTTAGTCCTTCCTGAGGGCTAATTAGGAGTTAAACTATGCTGAGAAGTTAGCTTGTAAATTATAGCTATTGTATGCTATTAAATACCAATTACTAGGGTAAGCCGATTCCTACCACGTATTTATTAAGGTTAATTTACAAGGTGTATTGTAGGAATTATTGAACATTTCTAGAAATGGAATAGCTACAATTATTAATAAATGATCCTGACAACAAAGAAATCCCTCCTGTTCTTCACTAAGACCATGAAGTTCATTAAATCTTTCCAAGGAGACTGGGACTGTTCTGGCAGGGACAGCAGTATTGTTTTCCAGCTCGTTCACTGGCACAGAAGGGTCTCAATTGCACAGGGATGCTGGACAGTGGCACTGGGGCAATTTTCCCATACACTGTGTGGAAAGTCTCTTCCCTCTCTTTAGCTGTCACTTCTGCTTGCATTTGGTGATATTTTGCTGCCTTCAAAAGTTCATATTTCTGCAACAGGGGAGACCAGCCTGAAGGAAATGCCTCTAGAAGTTAGCTGACAAGTAAGGGCTTAGGAAATTCCAGTGTCAGAGATAGAAACTTATGTCCAAAGTCCATTGTCAGAGCAGATTTTCAGTATTTATTAAATTTAGGCATGATGATTTTTGAGGACACAGATGACTCTGCCATTTTGTCATTTACAAGCAACTCCCAACACCTACCATAGCTGTTCACAAGAAAACACAATATCAGAGAGCTAATTTTTTCATTTTCTTGTTCATTTTATTCTTTTTTTGTTGTTATGACCTTTAAAAGTATTATTTGTGTGGTTTTCACTTGCTCCTTCATGAGTTGTCCTCTCATTTGATTTTCTTTCCTCCCTACATCCTTCTCAATCTCTACAGAGCAGTGTCAGTAGGTGCATTCCTCTCATTTTTTGTTGGCCTTCCTTGAAATGTATTTTCCTAACATTTGGTTTTCTATTAGCCTATGTCCCTGAAAACACCAGCAACATGATTAATCAGCTACTGATCTTTTCCTTCTGCTCCCTTTACTAAAACATTTGGAAGACTATTCTCTGCTGCCCTGGTGACTCTTCTGCAGCTTGGAGCTGGCAGCTCAGGTTGTTTTTCCAAGTGTAATTCATCTCCTTGCTTTCTATGCACAGTTACTAACAAATCAATCAAACTCCTGCCTCAGAATTCAGGAGAGGCCTGGGACAGCAGGTGACATTATTTCCACTTGTATCAAAAAGGGACATGCAAAAAAAGAGACAGAACTGCTCCCTCATTTAGTTTGAAAGGAAAGAGCCATTTATTTAGGTCTATAACCTCCTGGCAATCTGACACATACTTAACAGAAATACCACAATTTCTTTGGTGTAATAATACCTATATTTACCACTTTGGAGGGCCTGGGCAGAAAGATGAACCTCTGGAATGAAAGCTTGGTTATGATAAACTTGTTAAACAACTGGTTATAAACAGCAGTACAATTAGGGAGCAAGCAATCAGTCTATCTACACATTATGTAGATGTGGAAAAATAATTATATTTTAGGTGGGATGATTACTGTAGGTGACAGAATACGCTTCCTTTTTATCATCAGTCAAGTCAAAGTTGCAGGGAACTTGGCGTATTTCACTATAATATTAGTACTCTAGCATTAAGAAACCATTAAATAAAAACATTTCTCTGAGATATTAATTAGAAAGGTTTTGATTTATGCTCCTAAATCCTTTTTTATCTTATTTTATAAAGGTCATTTTGCAAAGAGCTGAATGCTTTCAATTCTGGGTATAAAAACCTACAGCTAAGCAGAGAAAGAAACTAAATTAAACAAAAAAAAAAAGAAATAAAAAAGGTATTTTTCAGCAGCCTTTATACAATGCTTCTTCAAATATACAGCATGCAGGACAAATAAATGCAATTCTTCCCTGCCTCCTATCAGCTATTTCTAAGGGAAAAAAATATAATCTTTGACAAACTTAGAAGCCTTTTGCTCTGTAGAGGCATTCCAGCCCCCAGCAGGCCTGGGAAGGCTGCATGTGCCTCCTTGTTCCAGTCCCAGGGCTGGACAGGCAGGACCAGCAGAACATGCCCAGGGCTGGGCAGGCAGGGCCATGGCAGCAGAACATGCCCAGGGCTGGACAGGCAGGGCCATGGCAGCAGAACATGCCCAGGGCTGGACAGGCAGGGCCAGCAGAACATGCCCAGGGCTGGGCAGGCAGGGCCATGGCAGCAGAACATGCCCAGGGCTGGGCAGGCAGGGCCATGGCAGCAGAACATGCCCAGGGCTGGACAGGCAGGGCCATGGCAGCAGAACATGCCCAGGGCTGGGCAGGCAGGGCCATGGCAGCAGAACATGCCCAGGGCTGGACAGGCAGGGCCATGGCAGCAGAACATGCCCAGGGCTGGACAGGCAGGGCCATGGCAGCAGAACATGCCCAGGGCTGGACAGGCAGGACCAGCAGAACATGCCCAGGGCTGGGCAGACAGGGCCATGGCAGCAAAACATGCCCAGGGCTGGACAGGCAGGACCATGGCAGCAGAACATGCCCAGGGCTGGACAGGCAGGACCAGCAGAACATGCCCAGGGCTGGACAGGCAGGGCCATGGCAGCAGAACATGCCCAGGGCTGGGCAGGCAGGGCCATGGCAGCAGAACATGCCCAGGGCTGGGCAGGCAGGGCCATGGCAGCAGAACATGCCCAGGGCTGGGCAGGCAGGACCATGGCAGTAGAACAAGCTGGATTCATCCTGCTGGGTCCCTTCACAGCAGCGCCCAGCTGTGGCAGTGCTGCTGCAGGGCTCGCTGCCCTTCCACTGCTGCCCTTACTCCTCTCAGAGAGAAGTAGAGGGTGGAAATTGGGCAGAACGCGGCTCCACCTCACTGCAAGAGGCACGACACTTGTTCCTGTGCCTGCCAGCCCGTCAGGCTCACGCTCCCAGCCGTGTTCTGGGGCACGGCAGCTGAAGAGCGAGCCCAGCTGGCTCCCCTCGCCCCCAGCCCGCACAGGATCAGCTCTCCCCAGCAGCATCGATCACCCTCGCCGTGCACACCCGGTGCTCCTGCCCCTGCTGGGACACAGGGACCGGCTGGCTCGGGAGCCACCCAGGGCTCAGGGAACCCGGCAGTCCTTTCCTCTGCTCCCAGAACTCCGGGTCTGGGGTGCAGAGTTCTGCCAAATCAACACAAAACCTCTGGGCTGCCCTGAGTGGGAGGACAGAGCTCACACGAGCCGTCCGTCCAAAGAGCCACGCTGCAAAGGGCAAAGGGCAGGTGAGCTCCTGTCTGAACAGGGCCCCTGTGGGCCTGGGCAGGAAAAGCTGCCCTGGCTCAGGGCATGCCAGGCCAAAGAGACTGAGAACTTTTAAACAACGTAGAAATAAACCCCACTTGCCATAGACGTGACCTGTTTGCTCCATTCACAAGAGAGAATCTCCCCCTGGTGCACAACCTTCAGCGCATTTTTAGACTAAGGAGCAGGAGGAAAGAGAGGAACTTTCACTGATCTACCTATAAAGGGCAGCATTTGGAGCCAGTGCCTCTCTTCTGCCTCTGTGTTCCCCATCTCTGAGTGTAATAGCATGTTCCAGAATAGCAGGTTTCAGAGGAGCAGGTTTAAGAACAGCACATTTCAGAGCAACTACCTGCAGGATGTGCAAGTCCAGCTGTGGACAACCATTGCAGTGCAGCCACCACAAAAAGAGCACTACATTAGCTCCAGAAAAGTAATGAAGTTTAATGGTCCAATTATGCCTTTGCCTTTAAGGAAAAAGAGAAAACAGGGTTTTTATACCTTCTTATCTACATAAACATTTTTTAGAAAAGAACTGCTAATAAATAGAACTAGAAAATTAGTTCTAGAAATTCAATTCTGTTCAGAAAGTAAGTTCCTAGTTTAGAATACTCTTCATGACATTTTTTCCTGCTTATTATTGTCATTATTTGTTTCTAATAACAACAGGGTCTTTACATGCCCTTTCACACGTTTTCAGTAAAATTTGATTTGAAATATTTAGTTTCTTTCATCTTTATCTTTGTCATTCTCTGCTTGGAGGAGGCCTGGCTGGTCTGAGGGCTTACAGTATCAGACAGTCTGTCACTCCTCATGTTTCCTTCCTCTGTCAGAATTTAATATACTTTGTCCTGCTAGCTGCTATGAAGCAGGAGTTCAATTTGATTCGAAAGGAGTCCAAATGGGTGAGCAAGTGGCATTACATAATGACCAGCTCCAGCTGGAGTCTGGGTTGCTGTTGTTATTGAGCTCTCTAGGTTGTAAATGTTTGCTCATTATGTCTCATACCTTGGCTGTGCAGCAGCACTCCACACTGCTGCTGCCTCTCTGTCCCTGGATCAAAGGCATCCCTCTCCCTCCTGGCTCCATGGAATATGCATGTGAGCAGCATTCTGGATCCTTCCTCCTTCACCCACCAGCCTGGCACTGTGGGATTCTTGGAAATGAGACAGGGTCTGCTTCTTGGTGTGTAAGCCACAATAATTGCCAAGGCTAGAAAGTAGCATTATCATCCTCATTATCTCAGTCACATACATAGTTTTTTTAAGCAGCCTTTTGTTTGTGAGGAAATAGATGTGATCAGACAGCTGAGAACTATGGGAGACAGCATAAGACCAAACTTGGTGTTTGTGAAAAATCAAAATGAAGCCTCTGCTCATGAAACAGATCAAGCACATTCTGGTGCTGGTTTGTGACAACTGAATTAGAGACATTTTTCAAACAGTTCATTCCTATATAAAAGCTAAACTTGTAAAGGTCAGCAGAATACTGAGTTATTTCCTATTAAAACGTCAGTTGCTGAAGGAGGCTTTTCTAGTGTAACTAGATTTTCAAGAGATTTTGCAACTTTATTTATATGGGGTTTTTTCTGCTTACAAATTTTTCAGGAGAATGTTCTGCACTTTGGTTTGTTTTGGAGACAGTAGTTTCAGGACAGATAAATCCTGGATACACATTATTGCTCATTAACAATTGAATATGCTTCCTTTTATTTTTTTGTTTACTACCACAAGAAAACACTACTATAGGTACAACCTAGAGCAATAAAGTAAGAAAAGCAGATTATGCTTTGTGCTTGAAAGTGTTCTGAAATTACAGAATTTGGTTTGTTTGTGGTTTGGATGAAAATGAAGTATTTTAGCAGTCCCTGCAAAAGGCCAGTCCAGCACTGGCTGTCCTGCATCTCATGGACACAGCTGTGTGTCCATGACAGCCAAGTCCTGAGGAGCTGCAGGCTGGAAAGCCAAAATCCCAGTGGCACACGGGTGCCCTGCAGGGCAGGGAGGGCTGGAGCCCTCCCCAGCAGCTCCTCAGACGTGGGGCAGGGGGAGCTGGGAGCAGCGCTGGGTGCTGGGCAGGGAGCAGAGGCAGCTGCCAGAGCTGGGCAGAACCTCCACACCACACCAGTCTTCGTGGGCCTCTGGAGAAAAGCACAGTGCCCCTGGGCCTGCTTTGGTCTGTGGAATCAGCACTCTCCACCCAGAGCAGCTTCAGCCGAGGCTCCAAGGCAGCTCCCCCAGCCAGGCTGCCCTGCAAAGAAGAGCAGCCCAGTGCTGGGACACAGGCTGGGGCACAGCTCTAACGTGCCCAGCATTAGAGCCAGTGCATTCCACACTAGGAACAACCAAGAGAAACAACAGCATTCTGTGAGACTTGGGAAGTAGTCTGTTTCTGAATACCTGGGACGAGAGGAAAACATTTACACAAATTTACAGTATTTAATTTTTTTTTTTACTCTTCTTAAAGAACAAAAAAAATACTAATAATTCTATGCTATTTATTCTATGCTACATGAATAATAAATACCATTAATGCCTGCAGCAATTATAATTTAATTGTCCACAGACATTTATTTCTCCTTGTTTTTCCTCTTACCAATACTACCACAGGAAAAAATGAACCCACAACTGAATTCCATATACTTTTACGCAGCTAGAATTAAGACTCAATATTTTTCTTACATGAGGATTATGATACTTGTAGTTAGTTGGCATTCAAGAGGCTGTTCTAGTTGTACTTTGTTTTGAAATCAGAACTATTAATTCAAGACTCATTAGAGTTAAGTCACGGGCCTTAAGTTTTACCACAGGGCTTCAGGTCTCTGCAGAGAGTCCTTCAGCTTCAAGTTTTGGGGAATAAAAGTGAATTCATAATTTAACAAAACATAAATTATCATTTTTTGTACTTTCTCTGAATTATTACATTTTATTAACACTTCTAGCTTTGGTGCTTTCAAAAGCAAACAAAAAAATTTACACCCCAAATCCAACTGGCTTTTTCTTGATAGGATGGCTGACCTTCCCAAGCAACCACTTGTTTTACCTTAATTCTTTTCCAGGATGTATATTTTTAATTCTACAAGTTGTTGGGTGGTTTGGGGTTTTTTTTTTTCAATTCTTTCAATGATTATAACATCCCACTGCAAAAATAGAGATTCCCTGTGAAGCAGACACATACACAATCACTGGCTACAATATATCAACACATTTCTGCCCGTTTAGTCTTACACAGCTCCAAGTGTAGGAGTGGGTGTCTGTCCTGGCTCACACAGAATTGCTGCTGACGTACAATAATTACCCAAACTTTAGAGCTTTAGCACATCTCTCTCCATTCTGTTCTTGGAAACAATCACACCAATAGCACACAAGAGTGATAGAGTGTTTTAGGTTATGAACAGGTGCTGTTTCTTATGGCTGTGTGCAGCTATATCGTTCTGTGCTGTTGATATTGGCTCTGATAATGCTTAGTTGAATTCCCCTAAAAATAGGTCTGAACGAAAGCTATTTGGAGGAGGATATATTAAAATTTTATAACATGTTTTCCAGTGCCTCATGCAAATCTTGGCTATTTCCCTGCATAATCAGCTTGCGTGGTTGAAGGTTGAACTGCAAAGGGCTGAATCCTGAAAACAGCAGTTCCTGTAAAGCATATTGCTGGAACCTGGGTTTTTCTCCAAACCCCACACACAACGAAAATGATCCACCATCAGGGACTAGACTGAGGATACGTGGTCTTTAGCCAGAAAAAGACTGAGGTACCTGCAGAGTAGCATTGTGTGGGATGGCTTCAGATGTTTAATACCTTGTGCTCAAGCACTTTTATCAGATGGGTCCCATATGGAAAATAAAATAATACAGGTTAAAGCCTGCTCTTGTGCCTTCTTGCCCTCAGTTGGTCTAGGAGTCCACATGAGTGAGGTGTCTAAAGGCACAAGGTGATTATGTGTAGTGCCTGGTCCAGCTGGGAACAGGCTGGTTTGGCTTTGGAAGCACCAGAGCTGTGCTGCCCCAGACACAGCTGTCCTGCTGAGGTTGCTGAGTGCAGAGAATCTTCTCACTCAAAAGTGCTCCTGCACTAAGCTGGGATTGTACAGGTTCACATTTAAAATGCAAAGCAGTGCTTTTCCCCCCTCCTTTTACATTGTTTGTGTTACTGTTTCACACACAATCCGACACCAGAGGCTGAGCAATGTGGCTCCCCAAGCAAACTAGTATAAAATGACAGAAAAGTCAGCAATCTGCTGCTGGCAGAATAGCTCACTCATTCCAAACCACAGCACCTGTTTGCACCTTTGCTCCCCAGAAAATCTTCTTATTTCAATGCTTTGAAGCATAAAACATGTAGTTTACTTACAGAAGAAAAATACTTCTGAAGAAAAAGAATTTAATTGCTTAATTCATTGTCCCTTTCTCAACTTCTGGTATAAAATAATAGAACAGAATAGACTGTTCCAGTTGGAAGTGCAGTGATCACCGCACTGCCTGACCAAGTTAAAGCAGTTAAAGGCATTCTCCACCTGCCCTTAAACACTGACAGCCCTGGGGCATTGACAGCCTATCTCAGGAGCTTGTTCCAGTGTCCGACTACCCTGGTGGGAAAGAAATCCTGCCTACCGACCTGCCTAAAGCTCCCCTGGCGCAGCGCTGAGCCATTGCCACCCATCCCGTCACTGGCTACCTGCGGGAAGGGAGCAGCCCCTCCCTCTCCCTGTCCCCTCCTCGGACCCTCCCTCAGCTTCTCTCCTCCAAAGCAGAGTCCTGCTCTGCCCTCCCTCAGCTTCTCTCCTCCAAACAGAGTCCTGCTCTGCTGCTCGCAGGATGCTCCCCGGCCCTTTGGCAGCCTTGTTGCCCTCCCCCGGGCACAACGTTTAAGCAGAATCGTCTTCAGCTAAGCAAATCTCTCAAGCCTTTGTTTTAAACACACAGTAGGAAGTCCAAGTATCAGTGTGAACAAGGATTATTCTCTAAGGAAACCTTGCCAGGAAGGGACAGCAGTTACTGTTCTAAAACAAATACATGCTTATGATCATCTACAAGACAGAGTAGCTACAACATCAAAATTGTTCCTCACTTATATTCCCTTTATCATGATAAAGGTCAGGGTTTTTCACCAATCTCTAGTCAAGTGGACTGATGCATGTGTAATAAATTACAGAAATGCCCTTTGAGCCTCTATTATTTTGTGAAAAGAAATAGCTAAGCAAAGGGTGCTCATCCACCCATAAGAAAAAAACCCAATACATAATAGAAAAATCTTTCTTCTTTTCTTATTGAATTTCAAACAGACAGAAAAGTCCTATTACATTTTTTAGTCCTGCCAAGGCCAAACAGATTCATAATTGGTAGTTAAGCACATATTTATCTGCCTTCTGGGTCTGTCTCCAATCTGAAGAGAGAAAGATCTGACAATCTATTTCAATCAATGCAATAACTGTTGACACACAAGAAGGAATTCTGACAGTATTTATCTGTGGGACAATAGTCTCAGAGTGGTACAGTTTTCTCCAGCTTACACTCATAGCAGGCGAACCACAGAATTTTGCTATGGCTTGGAAACACACCTGAGTTGCAAACATTTAAACAAAACTGAATAAAAACATGGAAAACCTAATAAAAACATGGTGAAGAGCTGGACACACTTCCAATTTCCATGTTCTGCATGGAACATGAAAATATTGCATCGTTACTACTCAGAACAAACAATGAAATATGTACAGCATATAAGTTAATAATCCTTTTTCTCCTATGATTTTCTGGAAGAAATTAGGATCGCTGAGTATTTGTTAACCTACACGTAAGTCAAACCGCGTGCTCAGAAGAGAAGCTGTTCTGACACCTGATCCTGTGTCTGTGTATGTGATGCTCTCTACCTTTTGTACTCAGCTCCTCACTCTGAACTGCAAGGACAGCTGGTGTTCTAACAAAAGACAAACTCTGTTTCAAAGGTTTTTTCCATTTATTTGGGGCTTTTTGATGTGAATTCCTGTAAGCACTAGAGGAGATAACAAAACATTGGTGGTTCTCTGTGGATATAAGTGATTCTGCCAGATACAGAGTTTAATCAAAAAGATCTTGCTGCTGAGGTTACTTGTCCATGTGCTTTCTGTGCATTAAGATCACAAGTTCTAATACAGACATCTGAGTTGCTGGCTACAATATTACATCTAGTGTGGATTGCACTGGATGTGGAAAGGCTCCAAACTGGATGTGCTATCAGAACGGCAGATCCATCTCTCTTGGAGACATTATTGCTATTGCCTTGATTATAAAGTTTTGTCTAACTTAATTTTTGTTTCCAGCTATTTGGTAAAACAAGGCGGTAGGATATCACCATACACATTTCAACCATTTTTTTTCTGTTGAAAATGAAACCATTCCTATTAAGCTGCCTCATACTCATCCTTAGTTTTCCAGCCACAGAGGAATCTGTTCTGCCAGGCCAGTGCAATGAGCAAACACAAACTCCCAGAAAGTCTGTACAGAGCAATTAAAATTAAAAAAACACTTTTCTTGTGTTATAACAATTCCCTAACTGAAAAAAATCCCTGCTGGCAGAAGTATATGAAGTGTTTCCAAAGACCAATCCTGGTGTACTGTTAACACTGCAAGTCTTTTGGTAACTTCACCATGAGCACACAAAGTCACTGTGGTGGAGTTGGGAATTGAGGGACTGGACTCTGAGTCCACTCAAATAAACATCTACTTGTTTTCTCCTAGGAAAAATGGAGAAAGAAAGGCAGGTTACTCTACCTACAAGCAAAGGAATCTCATCAGCAAGAACCACCCCTGGGTGAAACATGACTTTTGTGTAATAGGGCATAGACATTCCACGTAAAAGATTAAAACATGGTCTAAAAATCCATAATAAAGATACATAAGAGAAGACTAAATGATTGCTATATGATTTGTCTATTATTATACTGGAACTTAACTACTTCTGGCTGTAAGTATATAATAAAAAGAGAATTTTCCTGAGGTAGCATTGATTAACGTTGGAGGTAAATTATAATAAATACAAAGGGAAAACCACTTACAGCATATTGAGTTTCTGTGGGAAGTTTGAGTAATGATCCATTATTGTAAACAGAAATTATTTACAGTACCATGCTGTGAGAAGCAATACTTCTGACAGAATTTATACATTAATACAAGGACATTGCCTTTGGTCACAGAAGAAGTTCCCAGGCATGCAAATATCAGAGCTTCCAGCAGGCTCCCCTTAGGGCAGGGACTATGCCTTTTTCTGCCAGCCAAATTCTTAGCACATCAGGAATAAATAAATAAAAGCAAGACTACATGGAAGAGTGTTCCTAATAATCTGTGTAACATTGAAAGAGTTCATTGCTTCAGTCAGCTGAGCAGGAAGGTTCTTGCCCAGGAGCAAAAGCCCTCCAGGCAGGTAACAGTCCCAGGGATGAAAAGCTGACCCCATGCTTAGCCCCTGTTGATAATACTGTGCTCAAAATTCAGTTTTCAGGGACTGGTAATTCAACCTGTCATAAATGAAAGTTCCCAGCAAACAGGGCCCTGAGTACCTGCCTGGATTTGACACTAAGGCAGAGAGGGTTGAGACTTTGGCTTCTGTGAGTTGCAGAGCAAGACAAGATCGAAGGAAGAGTAGCAAAGCTGCTGCCAAGACAGTTTTGCTCCCAACAATAAAAGGAAAGGACAGCATACAAATCATACGTGTGTGTGCCTGGCAGGAGTCCACAAAGCCTTGTTCTTGGAAGACATTCTGAGAAAGCTAAAGAGGCATTCTGCAATCCATTAAAAATAATGTATGCAGAGTAATGGGTTATAACTAGAAATGTCTGAGAATAGAAGCATCAATTATCAATTTTACTTTTCCTTCTGGGCCTGTACTTATTTTTTGAGATGAAGAATTGCACTGTGACAGACCAGTGGGTGACAACAGTCCAACTAATAAGGAGATAGACATGACAGAAGAGGTTGTATTATAAAGGGCTATAAACTGTCCCCTATTCAGCCTGACTTCTGACATGTTTTACTTCAGGCAGGTACTGTGTGGCAGACACTCAAAACCTGTCCTGGGTGTTGTTCTCCTGCCAAGATGCACTTGGGTTCAAAAGCACTGTTAATTAGCATCATTAGCAATCCCCCATTCATCATTTTGTATCAGCTAATCATGGTTCTTAGTGGAACTTAAATTTGATGTTGTGGCTCGGTGACAAATTATTGAAACCCAACACCCAGTATTTCTGTTTGAGTATCAATTCAGCAGGAGGGAAAACATCCAGCTTTGAAAGGTTTCTCACATTCTGTAAACCCATCCAACTGCTGAGAGGTAAAGGACTGTAAGACAACAGCTTCTAATTTGGATTGTAGCTAAATAAAGGAAGAAAAAATTCTCCAAGACTGAAGTCAGTCCTTAGTACATTGCCTCATTTAGGAATGATAATACTGCATGAATACAGCCACCAGTGAGAGTGGTTATGTTCCAGACTGGAAATAAGGTTCCTGTGGCTTAATAAAGGACAGCTGAGGGAAATTTCACTGGATAACAACCACCCCACCTTCAAGGTTTCAGTGCAAAAGCAACCCACGTTCATTTGCAAGGGACTGAGAGTTAATTTAACAACTCATTTTTATTCAGTGGCCTTTGTGAAAAGTGTTGATCTCAGTGACGTTATAAAACAGCTCTGAGAGAGAAACTGATAAGTTGCTCTTGTAAGGAAGGTCAAGGAGATGGATGGGGTGAGATGTGCTCACTGGGGTACGGGTTTCTTGTGTGAGGCGGGGCACACTGGTCATGAAAAATGCAAATAAACACAGGCAATGCACTGTGCTGAGGAGGGAAGAGGTACTGTGAATGTAATTCAGCAGCACCACATTTGTAAATTGAGCAGCGTTGAGGTACCACTACTGAAGATGTGCTGAACTACTGAAATTCAGTTTATAAACATTGGCCTAACTCCATTAAAGTAGGTGTTCATAAAACACATTCAGAGAGAGCTTCGGAAATGTTCTAAATTTCTCTGATTCTGCCATTCTCAAAAAGTGTCAGTGCCACCAAGAGCAAAGTAAAGCCTGAGCACTGATCAAAACTTCACACTAAATAATAAAGTTTTCAAAATATCAAATCTACATTTTTATACTTTTGCCTCAGCTTACAAGTTATACGATACACGAGTTTGTAATGAAGTAGAGAAAATGAGGAGAACAGTAAGAAAATAGAGGCCATAAAAGGAATAACATACTAGCAGAGAGACTACAGGAAAGAGTATTTTTAATTTCAGAAATTAGAAAAGAAACTGTCCAACAACGAATTTATGAAGGCAACTTTCTTTTTTGTGGACACATACCAAAGTGGAAGCCAAAACATCAGGCTGGACATACTTTCCTAGAGATTTGTATCCTCTTGCTGCCTCCAAGACAGCACAGACAGCTGTAAGGTGTTCGTGAGCACAGCCAGCCATAAACTGAGGAGAAGGCACGGCTGGAGATGCCCACAGCCGACTGGTCATTCCCAGCACACATCGCAGGCAGGAGGAAGACACAGCAAAAGGTCTAACTTAGGCTAGTGTAGAACAGAAACGAACAAAAAGAAAAGGCTCTGAGAGCAACTCGACCCCAGCACAGTTCCCTGGCAGGAGGAGCAGTGGGTGCCAGGGCTGCCTCTGGCACGGCAGAGCCAGAGAGGAGGGAGCCCAAGGCAGGAGCTGGCAGAGCAGTGCCGGCTGCAACCCGGGCAGCAGTGCTATCTACAACCCGGGCAGCAGTGCCGACTGCAACCCGGGCAGCAGTGCCAAATACAACCCGGGCAGCAGTGCATCTACAACCCGGGCAGCAGTGCCGGCTGCAACCCGGGCAGCAGTGCCATCTACAACCCGGGCAGCAGTGCCGGCTGCAACCCGGGCAGCAGTGCCGCTCAACCCGGCAGCAGTGCATACAACCCGGGCAGCAGTGCCGCTGCAACCCGGGCAGCAGTGCCATCTACAACCCGGGCAGCAGTGGCCGGCTGCAACCCGGGCAGCAGTGCCGCTGCAACCCCGGGCAGCAGTGCTCGGTCTCAACCCGGGCAGCAGTGCCGGCTGCAACCCGTGGCAGCAGTGCCTGCGCCGCAGCGTCGTGCTCCGCAGCGTGCCCTGCCACCGGGCACCTGTCGCACGCTCGTGCCGTGCTGCGACCGTGCCGTGCTCCCGCAGTCGGCCGTGCCCTGCCCGCAGCTCGGTGCCTCCTGCCCGCAGCTCGGTGCCTCCTGCCCGCAGCTCGGTGCCTCCTGCCCGCAGCTCGGTGCCTCCTGCCCGCAGCTCGGTGCCTCCTGCCCGCAGCCGGTGCCTCCTGCCCGCAGCTCGTGTGCCCGGTGCCCCTGCCCGCAGCTCGGTTGCCGTGCCCCTGCCCGCAGCTCGGTGCCTCCTGCCCGCAGCTCGGTGCCTCCTGCCCGCAGCTCGGTGCCGTGCCCTGCCCGCAGCTCGGTGCCGTGCCCTGCCCGCAGCTCGGTGCCGTGCCCTGCCCGCAGCTCGGTGCCTCCTGCCCGCAGCTCGGTGCCTCCTGCCCGCAGCTCGGTGCCTCCTGCCCGCAGCTCGGTGCCGTGCCCTGCCCGCAGCTCGGTGCCGTGCCGTGCCCGCAGCTCCCGGAGCCCATCGGGCCTCATTCCCGGAGGAACGGGGCCCTGTGCGGGACCTACTGCAGTTATTGTGATAACTGTTTGCAGGAAAGACTGCTTAGAAGAAAATATTTGAATTTTAGCAAAAAGTCTGCAACTGGGTGGATAATTTCAACATGTGTTCAGGTGAGGGAAGTCTTTTAAAAGTCTTTTAAAAGCCACTGAAATTTGCTTCTCCAAAGCAGTATGATTTTCTCATTTATTAAAACATACGTTCATCATTGTTCTTTAAGAGTAGAGGTGTCACTCTGCAAAAGGCCATTAAAATGCAAAAATAGAACTAGGCCATCTTTATGCTGCACATCAGGGTATGTGCAGGGACATTATTATCACAGAAATTACACATAAGAGGTTCCTAAAATAACATGAGGGGAGAGGCAGCAGCATTTAAGGAGGCAAGAGTCTTTTAAGTGTGGAGGTTCAAAATAAGATGAGATCATTATTGAAATGTTAAATAGGAATATAAAGTTCCTGTTGATACAGGATTGTCTGTGTCCTAATTATGGAAATATTTTCTGTCCTCCTTTTCCTCCAGTCTCCTATCTACTTGGCACTTCCTTCAAAAAGATATGGACATCATCAATAGAAAAAATCAAATAATCTGAAGGCTGAAGTCACATTTTTGAATGATCCTTAAGATTATTTGTAATATTAAATGTTATCTTGTAATATGATATTAATATCCTTTAAAAATTGCAATACAAACTCAAATAAAAAAATATAAAGTAAGTCCCTACCCCTAGTAAATGCCTGGGTGGGAATTCCAAGGGGGAAAATGGACACATATTCGTCCCTGTTCCTCAGGACAGGTTCTGAAATCCACAATTTTAGGTGCAAAAAGGAAAGTGTATTTTAAAATCTGTTTCTTCATTTTCTATTACTTCTTCTCCCTAGTGCCTAGGCATGGAACAGAGTTATTTTACCTCTTGCTGAAATGTCATCAGTGGCTGCAGCAGGGAACATTTGTGAGTAAATGAGTGTTACAGCAGGGAACTGGAGAGTGCTGAGCTGCCAGCAGGAGCTCTGGGCTGAGCACCTGCCCCTGGCCTGGGGGAGCAGGAGCCTCCTGCCCTGCCAGTGCTGGGGCTGTGCCCAGGGCAGGGGAGTCACACCTGGTACCTGAGGGCAGTGCCAGGCTCTGCCAGGGCAGGGCAGTCACACCTGGTACCTGAGGGGCAGTGCCAGGCTCTGCCAGGGCAGGGGAGTCACACCTGGTACCTGAGGGCAGTGCCAGGCTCTGCCAGGGCAGGGGTGTCACACCTGGTACCTGAGGGGCAGTGCCAGGCTCTGCCAGGGCAGGGGAGTCACACCTGGTACCTGAGGGGCAGTGCCAGGCTCTGCCAGGGCAGGGGAGTCACACCTGGTACCTGAGGGGCAGTGCCAGGGCAGGGAGTCACACCTGGTACCTGAGGGGCAGTGCCAGGCTCTGCCAGGGCAGGGGAGTCACACCTGGTACCTGAGGGGCAGTGCCAGGCTCTGCCAGGGCAGGGGTGTCACACCTGGTACCTGAGGGGCAGTGCCAGGCTCTGCCAGGGCAGGGGTGTCACACACCTGGCACGTGCTGTGCTGTAAAAGCAGGAGCTGGGCACTGGGCAGCTCTGCATTTCCCCACCCAGGACACAGCCACTCTGCTTGGCTTGCAGCATTACATTTGAAGATTTACCTCTGTGGCCCAAAGCAAATGAGACGGGCGAAGTCTCAGGGAGACGTTAGGAAGACACCATTCCCCCAGCAGACCTAATTTTCTTTCTCAAAAGGAGTTATTTGTCTGATGCTGTCCTGCCTAATTATTTTCCCCTGAAACTCTTGCACATACATTTCAATAAAACAACATTATGTAAATAGAAAATTATTCTACTCTGGAAATTATTGCAATAACAATGTGGAACACATCATAACTAAGCAGATAAATGTTAGGATATTTTTCTACATAAAAGGCCAATCCTAATTACTGTGGCTCATATAAATGCCTGCTTAGATAAGGTTTGGCATTGATTAAAAGACAACCATACATAGGGCTCCATAATACTACTTTAAAAAAATATTTATTTTTAGTTATTAGAAGTTATCATCTAAAGATTCAAAGAATCAAACTGCCCCTTTTGGAAGACGGGACATCACTATCCACTAAAAAAAAAAAAAAAAATTCAAGAAACTAACAAAAAACATCAGAAAACAGAGGAGGGATCACACTTGAGGAAAAGAGGGGAAGGTCTGAAGAGCTCTTGGAAAAATTATATTCTGTTTTCTATTTGATGGTCCAGAAGGATTCATTTGCACACTGGGAGAAAGGACTTGGGCCCGCCATGTGTCATTATCTTTGAGAATTCACCCAATGATGAAATTCTGTAAAACACTCAAAAACGAGGTGTGCTGTCAAGCCTTAGAACAGAACACTATTAAAATAATTTCGTATTCATTTAATTCGTGAATTAAGGGACAAGGGAAAGGAAGGGAGAAAGGAATAGAAATGGACATGGTCATGAATAATCACTAATGCAGATTTCTCAGGAATTAATGGAGCTTAACCTGAGCAATTTCCTTTCATGCCAATGTAACAGGCCCTTTGGATGGGGAATGCTGTAGATATAAAAAATCCTGATTTTTTAATAGGCTTTCAGAAGCTGTTTGTAAAAGGTTGGTGCAAAATTGCCTGAAAACTGCTTTTAGAGAATAATCCCAAATGATTCCTATTTTTTAATGGGAGGATGCAGTGAAGGGAGTTCTGTAGTGACTTCTTCTGCCTCCAGTATTTCCAGTAATGAGGAGGACAATGGGACAGTGTACATATACTTATTATGTTTGTGAACATCATCAAGTTGGAAGGTGTTTCAAAGATTTTGAAGGACAGGATTGGAATTCAAAAGATTGTAAAAAGCTGAAACATGCAGTGAAAAACAAGGTGCATTCCTATTAAATGTGTTTAAGAACAATCATTGTGAAGAGCAGTGTGACATAAAAGGATTTCTGGGCTTTAGGGGACTGAAGGCAAAAATGGATCAACAAAACTCTGCTGATGCCAGAGAATAAATTGTATATTAGGGGGCATAATTAAGTAGACATCCTGCAAGACATAAGACATATGAGAAGACATGAAATGCCAAACCTCAAGAAAGATATGTTCAGAAAGGCTGGATTTCTGAAACCTCTAATCATTCTATGTGAGAAGAATTAAAACACTCATTCTGTGGTGCCGAGACTTCAAAATACATAAAATGCTGCAACACAAGGAATAGTCATCATCCTTTGAAAAGCCAGTCATTTGTATTTCCTGTGAGTCTGTGCAACAGGAGAACATGCAACCTACTTCATAAGCAATAAATTTTGTTCTCTGCTGTTTTAAAAGATAACAAATTATGACTATTTATCTGAGAACAGAACTCTAATTCTTCCCTGACCTTCTGTCTTTTTTTCTCTGAGCTTTTGATTGCTTAACACAGACTAACAACCTGACATTAAAAAGACTGCACATGTGGGTTGGGAAAGGAGAGATCCATGCCTGGATGTTGTAGCTTCACTGTAGTCCCTGATAGAATTTCCTGTTTAGAGAGACTCTAAAAGGATAAATCAGATTATGCCAGAAAGTAAAAAGCACACTCATCTCCATTGCTGGGCCAGGTATGTCAGGGCAGAAGATCCCACTGGGATGTGCTTCAGGTGAGATAAATATTGAAGCAAAATATTTCTTAAGCCTCACATTAACCAGAGGATTCCCTAGAGAAATTGCCCTCCACCTTTGCTGACTGAATGGAAACATCAGTGAGAAATGTCCTCCCTATTTTAACTCCTCCTTAAATCTTACTCTTAATTGCTTTTGGCCTTGAACGATATGAGAATCCTACAGGGAATTTGTTACCCAAACGCTACAGACAAGGGACTGCTAACTTACTGCTTAGATAAAATTGTAAATAACAAAGGCCTGAAGTGGGCTTCCATAATTTTATACTGTCTGGTGTTTTCCTTCTAAGCTGTTACTACATGGTAGATGGGTAGGTAATAGACAAATTAATGGGATGCCTAAAGCAAGGAAATTTTTAATGTATTCAAACAATTACAGTTAAAGAAAACAATAAACAAGGCATACAAATATTTAGAATAACATTATAATGACAGGCACATTCCCATTGTGTGAAAGTATATTAATTGCCATAAAGAAAGTAATTTCCTTGAAAGACAAAGCAGTCAAAACAACAGACCTGAGCTGGCTGGTACATCTTAGCAGACTTTATTTCTGGGGAAAGGTACAGGAGTGTTTGATTTGTAAAACAACTGCTACCTTATGGGAAATATAAAGAACATTCTTCTGGGAAAAAAAAAAATCTGTTGTGTAAGTCAAATTTGCTGAATTTATCTTTTCTTAATTTGCATAGCTAAGGATATTTGCAGTGCTCAAAGTGTGTATAACTGGTGGGTTTAATTAATTTCTCAACTCTGCTACTTGAGGCAAAAGAAGATGAAGAAAACCAGAAACGTGGGCAGGAGTGAGAACACAGCACTGCTCCCTGCCCTCCCACAACTCAAGCACTGGAAATTGATATGAAAGCAGGGTCCTGATATCTCCAGAGTTCATCTGCTTATTGCCTTCTTAGAGGTTCTAATCCTCTGTTTGTGAAGCCACAATGCGTAGCTGTAGAGAAGATTACAATGGCACAAATCCTATCAGAGGATTATAAGTCTGTCAGGTTGTGAGTAATTATGATGGAAAAGCAAACCTCCAGAGGACATAAAAATAACCTTCATAAAAGGAGATCCGGTGCCACATAATAAAAGTCTACATGGAAAACCAACCTCAGACTACAGCGCTTTTGCAAAGCAAGAGCCCAGAAAATATTACAAGGATGTGAGTGTGGTGGCAGAGCATGGAGCCCAGGAGAAATGAAAAGCAGAAGAGAGAGGCTTCCAGCCAGTTTAGTCACAAGGCCAGTGATATTCCACTCCCACCCTCCTCATGGCAGTAAAACAGCCAACTGATTTCACAGAGCTCTGCTCCTACACACATGGACCCTAACCAGAAACAAGGTGCCCAAACCTGAAATGTGATGAAGGCCCCATCTCCTAAATCCCTGTGACCACAGCAAATTCAGCACCTCACAGCATCTCATCTAGAAGACAGTGGGAAGCTTCAGCACACAGGTCTTGGTTTGAACTGATACACAAAGATGCAGTTGCCTCTTTCCCCATTTGCAGCCTGTCACAGAGGGTTCAGAAGAGCTCACAGGCATAAGATGCTTTTATGTATGTGTGTGTGTTATATATATATATATATGTATGTATGTATGTATGTATGTATGATTAAAATTCCCATAGATTTAAACATAAAGTGATAGCAGTACATTTAGTAAGAAAAAAGGCCCATTTACAGAAGACTGAGTGTTCTTCCCTGGCTGGACACAGAGAGCAGTGGAGCCTCACACCTCTTTGGACACACTGCTATTGATTTTCCTTCTTTTATATTTCAACTCCACTCCCACCCATTCACCCACGCCTTATATCATCATTAAAAGAAATCCAATCTCTGACTTTCACATAGGTAAGTGCCTGAAGGATGTAGATAGAAAATTAAAGGGGTGGAGGGGGGAGGATTTTTATTGTAAAGTTAGTGCTGTGCTCATCTTCACTTCAGATAAAAGCAGTCTGAATGAAGAGTAGGGTGTGTAGATAGCATTGCCTTCATCTGACAGCAGCAGAGAATTCCACAGCCCTGGAAGGAAACTTGGGAATTTTGACATTTAGAAACAGACACAGGGCATTGTTTGCACAACAGCAGTGCTGTCAATACACAGCTCACCAATACATCCCTGCAGTTCATTTCTCCTGCCAGAGAAAAATCAGCTCCTCCTAAGATAAGCACCAAAGGCACTTGGATTTTACATCGTGGATTTTATGACCTGCCTCCTTGGCCTTCTTTCCCCGTGCAGATGTAAGGCATTGACTCTGAACATCAGCTCATGACTCTCCCTACCATAATTCCTCCTTATGAAGACTGCACCCACAGTAACCTTGTTTGAGGGTGTCTCAGAAGGGATCAAGGTGCTGAGAGCTGGCCAGCTGCCATGCTGTCTTCCTCTGGTGTCTGCCAGCACTGGCTCCCTGCTGGAGCCCAGCCGCGCACAGCAGGGCTGGGTGTGCTCCCCCTGCCTGTGCTCTGTGCTGCCAGCACGGCCCCAGCAGCACGGGGAGTTCTGTGACAGTGCAACTGGAGGTGTTCCTGCAGCTGCTGCACAGGGCAGGAAAGCTCCTCCTCAGAGATCCACTGAGGTTATCCGTGTGTGAAGGACCACACAACCTTTACCATGGGAGAGAGCAGCAGAGAAAGAGGTTAATTGTGCAGCAAGTGCATATAAAACATAAAGCATCAGAGGTCAGTGTGCTGAGAGACTCCTGCACTGTGGCACCACAGAGAATCCCAACACGATGGGACTGAGTCCTACAGTGCCTTCCTAGGACAGGGAGAAGCATAAGTCAGTGTGCTTGGTGACAAGCATTTACACTGTAGACTGTCACTTCCATTAACAAAAACATATTTTTTTCCTGGATGAAATGCCATCCCAATCATCTCAGATCTTTTTTGTGATTGTGATTAGATAGGTAGGTTGTCTGTGTTACAAGAATGTTTTTGTGATATGGTACAGAGACAACAGATCACTAACTACCATAAATTGCCATGGAAAATATGTATTGTCTCAGAGCTATCACATTTAGGGGCAAGACAACTACTCACATGACGTATGTATCACTGATGAGAAAACAAAGAAGTCTGCAGATCTTAAGGGACAAATACAGTATTATATACAGAACAGAGCTCTGTGGACTACTGAGGGAGGGTAGAACCTCATCCCAGAAGTTGAACTTCAATAGTCTTATTATCCAAGAAGAAACTGAAAGGAATTACTTTACAGCCATAGTCAAGTTGTTGAAATCCTACAGTCTTCATCATATGTAGGATTTTTCAGAAACAGCACATGCAGCTTCTCTTGGTGAAGCTTGTAGGAACACAAGTGTGGATTCACAAGGCTGGATGAGCTGGTCTTATAATTAAGTATATTACACTCAGGAACAAAGAGGAAAATATGCTTCTTGTGTCAGTGTAGTTATGGATGGGAGGGGAGCAATTTTATACTGATATTCTCTAATCACTGAGCTCTCTCCTGTTTTCATAGCTGTTATTTTCAATTTTAGTTAGTTCAGGGCATATTTTTTTCTCCTGAGTATCTGAAAATGCTCAGCTATTATTATATTTTGCTCTGAATTTTCTTTTTTTTTTTTCACCTTTGACTTCCCAGACTTCTTTTGTCTGTCTTGTTCTCATTTCTTTTGTATGTGTGTCTGCAGGTGGCTTTTATAGCAAAATCTCATTCTGCCTTCCTGGCCTCCCCCCATCCTCTCCTGTTTTGTTACTGCATTGCCTTTCTCATTTGTGCTTTTCCTGATGCCTGTAACCACTCATTTCCTAATAGATTCCATTCTGTGCCTATGGAGTTTGTTCATTTTCCCTGTCCTCAAGCACTGAATCATTGACTTCATTGTACAGAAAGGAATGAATCCCCAGGCCACTCTGCAGAGCAGGTTTCACTCTCCCGTGGCTGAAGAGGGAGGGAAGTGGCTGAGCTCAAGGGATGCCCATGGCAGGCCCTTGGCTCTGAAGCAGTGAACAGGCTCATTATTGCTGCAGCCTGCTCACAGCCCTTCCTCCAACCCTGAGTCTCCCATAGCTCTGGCAGCTTCTTGACAAGATTAATCCAACCAGGTGAAGGCACAATATATCCTACAGAAAATGCACAAATCAAACCATTCAGCTTGGAGGCTTTTGCTCTGTCTTACCCTGTTTGTACATGGGACTACGATTGGTTTTATGTTGAGTTCTTATTTGTATTTAATACTTGTTGACATGCCCATTGCTTGGTTCCTGAATGAAGAGCATAAATCAGATGTAAATCCATCTTATTTGACCAGAGTGAAGAATAATTACAGTGACCAATAACACTATTGTCACATGATTCACACTAAACTAACTCCAAACTAACAAGTCAGAGAGGGGTGCCAAAAAAACATTTTCACTTGAAAAATGTGGTAAACAGTTAACTATAGTATCTTCAGTTGCTGAGATATAGCTCAAGGTAGTAAAGAGATAAGGTATGATCAATATTTGTCAGCTACTGGGAATGTGACCAGAAGCCAATGCCTCAGACATTTCCAAAAGCTCACTGTTGGAGGCTGGGATATAAACCCCACTTTCTCTAGCTATAAACTGGCTCTGGTGCAGCTTCCTTCCAGTTATTTTCTTCTCCATGTGTCTCCCGGTAGCTTTTCTATACCTAGAGATCTTAAGGGAATTACAGTCAAAACCACTTCAGAATAAAAAGAACTTCATTTTTCCTTTTTTCCCCTTCTCATTTTCTGACCATCAGACGTCTAGCTTGTGCGTGGGGCATATTTCAAACTCTTCCTTTTGGGCTGGTAGCAGGAAGACAGAGAGTAAACCACAAACACTTCATCCACAATAACCCCTCACAGTCTCACAAGGTTAGTGAGCAGGCTGGCATAGCATTTCCTCACTTCAGCAGAAAATAACCTTATAAGAATAAGGTTTTTTACAATATCACCATTGCTAATCAGGTCTGATTATTCATGCTAGAAGCTGTGGCACAAACAGTTTTTTGAGTCTTTGTGATGTTCATACTCTCTGGTTTTTAAAAATAAATACATAACTTGGCAGGGGCACAGTGCAGCTGGTTGTATGGAATACTGTGGTGGACAATACCAGTGTCACATTGCCAGAAATAATCTGTGAGCAGAGCCACAGCTTTCGGGTTAAAGTTGTCCCCATTCAGTGAAGCAGTTATTTGCAAATACCAATCACAGAATATTTGGTTTATAAGTATAAAGGATTTCACTTTGGCACAAGAGGTCACTGGTAAAGCCGGTAGGGATTTTTCTGATTAAACTTTCTTCCAATTGAAACTAATCCCTTGTATCACAAAATATTTGGAAGACTACAAATTATTTTTATTTCCTCCCTGAAATATAACACTATTTTTTCCCACTTCAGGAAAAAGAATTTAAAATCTCAGATTTCACATGAACATCTTGTGAAGTAGTTGTAGACAAATGTCCTATTTCCTGGGAGAATCCCTGTCAGTATTGCTAAGACTGAGGCAGTGTTAAGTATGACACTACTGAGGCCAGTCCCTTTTTTAGTGATAAATGTGGATTTCTCCAAGGTAGAGCAGTGCTGCTCCAAACCTCCCAGCTGCTCACAGCTTACTGGGCTCCTACAGTGGTTGGACTCACACTGCCCATTGCCCAGACTGCTGCAGAATTTACATTGCACCACTGCTGCTTGTTATGAACATTCCTAAGTAGCATCCAAATACAGGTGAATTTACTTAACCACACTGTCATGTTAACATGGGGAGAAAACACAAATGTCCTGTTTGCTCACTTATGTCTAGAAAACAAAGGGTAAGGAATCAGATCACACACTTTAGTGAGATTGTGAACACGTGCAACATTCACCAGCAATGGCCAGTTAGACTAAAGCTTAGCTTGATTCAGATCTAGACAGATGTATATATCAAGCTGAGATTTCTCTTGTAGGCCCTAGGAGTTCATTCCAATGAGAGCCTCTTTATAAATAGGAACCATTCTTCAATATGGCTAAATTCACCTTGCCAGAAGTGGCCTTTTGCTTAATTCACTTTGTACAAATGGCCAATTGAACGAGCAATTTGAGCTGTGTCTTCTATGTGATGACTTAGTCTTGTGTAAGCATCTGCATGTGAGTGAGGGGCACTGTGTTAGTCAGTGTGGCAGTGTAAGAATGACTTCTTTAATTCACTTGAAATTCATAATTTAGAAGAGTTCTGGGCTTTTAACAAGACAGGGGAGAAGTCAAAGAATATCTAGAAATTGAAAACATATTTCTTTACATCTTTTTAAACAGTCAGGGGAGCAAACCCCAGCACCATCAGTAACCCAGCAACAGAGTCTGTCACTGAACACCCAGACTAAGCCCAGGTTCACCTCATTCATCTGCCCCAGTACATTCCTGGGGTAACCTTCTCCACTGTGCTCAGAGAGATGACTGAATAAAACTGATATGTCTAAGTAAGAAACACATAGAGAAACCAGTTCTAGCTAGCTATACCTTATTTACGTGGTTTTTACAAGTCTCCATGGCTGGAAGTCATTTCAGCAGTGAGTGTGGTGCTCATCATATTTTTAATGCAGTGAAATCATGATGTTTTGACATACTGAATAATAATTGCCACAAGGGAACTTCATAATAGTAGCATCCATGAAGTACTGATTTAGCCCTACTCAGAAGAAAAATTAATGACTGTAGGGTTAAAAGGTTGACACTTTCCCTACAGTGAAGGTCCCACCCATGCTGGTACCTTCAGCGCTGCCCTTCACTGAAATACAGCTGTGCTGGCATTCCTGCTCAAAGTGCACTTAGAGATGCAGCCAGAGAGAGAGATTTGGAAGGTATGGATGGTTTGGAATGAGTGGTCAGCTATTCATTGGTTCAAACCATTCTGTTAAGAGGCTTTCCTCAGCTGTACTCCAGAGAGGGAATGGGAATGGTATATGATTGCAAAAACTCCTGCTCTAAGAGTCACTCAGTTGCCTCAGACATGCCAGTACTAGAACTGAACAGAAACATAATGAAAATTTTACTTACTATAAAAAACCTGTTCTTTAAAATAACAACTGTTTCTGTGAAATTGCTGACTTAACCAACTTACTCTTTCAAGGTAAACTATCAAAAAATATTCAAAAGGTGTTCCAATAGTTTATGGAGAATTCTGAAACAGAAAAGTTTCTAATTTTCTTATTAAGAACCAGTAACATCAAGAAGAATCATCCTTTTATTAGATGATAGCACTGATACCATTTTTGACCCATTAGCTCAGGGTCCCCTCCCAACTGAGGCACAGGTGTATGGGATGGACAGAGCTCTGCATGGGCACGGGCTGCCCCAGTGAGAACAGCAGAGGCTGCACCAGTCACCAGAGACAGGGAAGAAGTTAAAAACCACCTTTGGTTTCTTTTCTCTCCCAGCAGCAAATCTGTTAACTGCCTTCAGAGCTCCTGCTTATTAACGAGCTGTGGAAAGCCAGGTGGCTCAATTCCCTTAAAATCCTGGCAAAATGCAGGGATATTTGGCTCCTGCCAGATCCTGTGGGCACCTGGAGGATGGTCCACTCCATCCATCACAATAAACCGCCTTTCCCATAACTGACCAGCTTTTTGTCTACATGATCTCTACACTGTGCTTGATGCTGTGGGAGTTACTGTATTGTCACCAAGACAGAACCGTGGTCTCATTGCAGGAGAAAAATGTGCTTGTCTGTGATTGCAGAAGCCCTGAGAAGGTTCTAGAATTGCCAATCAGCTCCAAATATCTCAAAATGCATAGCCTGGAGAAAGACTCAGCAAAAAAGATACACTGTCCATGCTGAAATCTGTTGAAATGTAGGTCTGCAAAATGAGTGCAGTATACAATTATGATCAAATGTTTTACAGACTGGAATTGAACACTAGAAACAACAAAATAATTTTATCTTAGAAAGAAAAGTATATAGGCTGTATTCTCTACTTTCGATTTCAGAAAGGATAGAGGGTGAGTGGTGGCATGGCATAAAGCTGTACTTAAGTAGTGATTAGCTCATGTTTTTATGTATGTCTGCTACAGAAAACGTGATCTTGCTATGATATTACAATACCCAATGTCAGGGGAGAGGAGGAAACATAAGGAAGAAGTACATGCTTTGAAGAAATCACCTAATGACAGTCACGAGGCAAAAAAGCACATTTTACACTGTGATGTTTGTTTACAGAACACAACATAATGCTGTGCAAATAACGAAGCTGCCCCTGGTTCTAAAAGCAGTGTAACTGTGAATGTGCAGCAGCCTGAGCCAGTTTAAATGAGTCTGGCTCTTTTACTGCAGAGAACCACTCTACTGCCCTGTATTCAGTCTGACTTGGAACGAACTCCATGTTTTGCTTTGTATCGTAATGCCGCAGCAAATTCAGTATTGTCGGTGTTCAATTGTTTTGAAAACCTATTTTTTAGTTCAAAGATCCTTTTGTACAAAAATTATCGTGTGGTGCCATAATTACTTGTCAACTTTTAATCATACCATTAACTGTTCAAAGTACAGGTCTGCTGTACTCAAACTCCCGTTTTGTAATAAACACTGTTTTGTTGCATTAAATCTCAGGGCATATTCTGTAATCTGTACTCAACTCTGTGAAAACCTTAAGACTAGTTTACTTCTTACTTAATGCTTGTCGATTTTCTTTAATACAGATCCACCACAGATGAATAATGTCATGCCAACATCTCCCCTCCTTCCTCAGATGGCCCATCAACATTCATATCCCAGCCTGGGACAGATCACAAACCCATATGAGCAGCAGCCCCCGGGCAAAGAGCTTAACAAGTACGCGTCTCTGAAGGCAGTCGGTAAGTGAGCGGCGCGACGCGCGGCTTCTCCTGCAGCTCAGCATGCTGCACTTGCTGCTGGCAGCTGCCATTCTGCCTCAAAGTTGGAAACAAGGTCTTGCTCATCTGGGCCAATTCATGACAGAATTTCATACTGAATATCCCATGGTAGAATTTAATATGGAATATCGTATTAGTTGGAAATGCAATGAAAATTAAGATGAGGACTGCAGTTAAGGGATGAGAAAACTATGTGCAGAGCTGGTGATGATATCATGTGAGCTCATACATGCACACAAAACCACCCCATGCCCCTGCAAGACATTTCCCAGCCAGTTTCACCTGTGTTATACACACAGTGTTCAGCCCCAGTTCTTTATGCCCTGAACCTGACAAGGAGCAGGGAGTTGGACTTTATGGTCCCTGTGGGTGCCTTCCAACTTGAGGTGTCCTATAATATGGCTATGTATGCATTGTGATATGTATTTCCCACAGCTTTCTACACAAATGAGAGAGAAAAACATCAGCTTATGATTAAGACACCTGCTAAATACTTCCAAAACCAGAAGGCACTCACGCAGTTCTGAAGTAAGAGTTTTCACATTCCCTGCAAGATGTGCATTACTAGGTCACAGGAGGAATGTTGTGAGATCTTGTGATTTCAAACAATTAGTGCATGATAAAACTCCTAATAAAGATCCCAGTGGTGGCTTATTTCTGTGCCTGATTAATATTATTTTAAATAAATGAGAGAATATCCTCAAAGAAACAGTTGTGGGAAGGGAAAAGTATAATAGAAAGTGAAAAATTCAAAATAATTTTCATATTGAATGTCTAAGCTTATAATAGTTTTCAGGGGCTGTAAGTACCTGCTGCACACCCTGTGGTGACAGAAAGCCCCTTCTAGGTAATAATACATTAAGAACTAGGGGGGTCTTTTCCTACTAACCCTTGCTTAGCTTTCACATATGGATGTTAACATCATTTCCCCATAAATTCAGAGTCCCTATGCCACTCTCCCTGTTTCCTGATAGAGATATATATCAAGGAAAAAGAGCAGAATAGCTCAGAGCTTTCTGACTTAAGAATCAAGCATTCACCATGCCAGAAAAAATTTTCATCACAAACTGACATCCCTTTATCTGCACTTCAGGATACCAGACCTCTACCAAAATGTACATCAAAGTCCCATCTCAAATAGTTCAGTTTTATTTTAGCATGTTGGTTTTGTATCTTACAAGTGGCATTTTAAATCTGTTTATAAAAACAAAGGTTAATAGCTTTCTGCTGGGTTTTGAATACCAAGCAGCTTCACAATTCCTTCTTCAAAAGCTGCTACTGTGTAATGATGTGGTGATTATCACAGATTTATCCACTGATACTGAGCTTCTTTTTCAGATGTCAATTTAGGTCAAGCCAATCAAAGCTGAAAGGTATTTAAGCATAATAAAATGAGAGATGAAACACTCTAAGAAACTTCTGTCATCTGCCCAAGAGCCACTGAATGTACCTTTCAAAAAGATTATGAAATTAGAACTTAGATAATTCTTGTGTGTCTGTGTACAAGTTTTTAAAGCAGCTAGATTATAACCCTACCGTTAAATCAACCTTGAAAGATTGTGCACTTCAGCTCCAGAAGTTGTATAATGCCTCTCAGAATCTTAAAATAAATTAAACATAACTTTCAGGGACATTTTCTTCCAGGGGGTTATCTTCGCATGCTTTCCCCCTATTCTTCCTATCCCTTCTCTTTTGAGCCCCCACAAATTTACGGTCTCAGACCACATTAACCAAGATTTAGATGCAGGTGAATTTTCACAAGTACAAAAATGCTGCATTGTGATCCCAGCTTCTCAGCAGAAAACAAGTGAGGTTTTGAAACTGGTACACATTCCCACCTTCTGTCTGGACTTATAGAACAAGAACTAAATACACTGAGTTTTCTACCATTTTCAGACTCTCAAGGCCCTGATTTCCCCCAAGAGAACCTCCTGAGTACATCCCAAGGTCACAAAGAGGTTTTTCCATTAAGCCAGCCAGGCCTAGGTCTGTGATCACGCTGACATCCAGCTCTCATCTGCAGGGGTCGTGTTGGCTTTTGGAAAGCTCTGACAGGAAAGAGGAGCTGGCCAACCTCAAGCCCCCCTATACAAATTTGACCTGACAATGTCTTTTGAACAATCAGACATAGACTGAGTTCACCCTGACCTCATGTCACAGGCAAAGGCATTTTTTGCCTGCCAACATTCAGCCTTGTATTTATGGATCCCCACAGCAGGTTAATGAGTGTGTGTAGTCCATTCCCTTCTGCATTCACTGATAGTGGCTTGAGGGTGCATTCATTTGCCACAAGAGAAACTTAATAAGGGATATGTTCTGTATTTCTTCATGCATTTGAGGCAAACCATATTCATTATATGTCCCTTACTCTGCATGGTCCCATTATGTAGTCCACTGTGCTTAACCCTTTTCTTTAATAAGAGATTGGAGGAAGAAGCATTTCTAATGTTTTGTAGCAACTGTAGCTATAGTATATTAATATCCCTCATCAGAATGTGGCCATAAGTGGTAAGAAGTTTAGATAACTCAAAAAGTGAAGCTTTACCAGAGGCAGTATTAAATTAATTTCTACACAGCTGCTTTCTTCTGAACTACAGATGTCCTAAAAAACTGGCTAATTTTAGAAGAGAGCTACTCATTCCTGAGTGACTGTCTGCTGTGAAAATTCAGTTTATGGAAAAGTAGTGAGTCACATTAATCTCCATTTGTTCATTTTCAGGTTCTCCATTAACTTCAGTAAAGGTTCAAGTGCTTGTGAAAACAGACAACAGTGGCCTTGCTATTAATTTGCATTGTGCTACTGAGTAAGAATGACCCATGCCTCGGTAGTGAGAGCAAGCTGATCCCCAGGAAGCAATTCTAAAGCTACATCTCATACTCCAAGTGACAGAGCTTAGCAGAGTGTGGCTGGATGTTGGACTGTCCATGCAAGTGTGCAGGGCAATGTGTGCATTGCAGTGTCTGATTTAGCACCACAGGGGAGAAGAGAGTTGAAAAGGCTGATGTGGATGTTTTTTATCTAAAAAACTAAATATTTTTACTTGAACAAGCTCAAAGTACAAAACCAAATTCTTTTATGCTCAATGGAAGAGGATGCTTTCCTTATTTCTTGTTAGGAATTCATACATTTGTTGTAGCCTCCAGAATTCCTTAAGTACTGACCATGGCTATTGACCAAATTCACCTTTTCCCCTTACTGCCTGCTGGCATTTACATCTCTGAATGATGTGAGGAAATTCTGTGACTATTTTGTATTCTCAGATGAGTACCTGGGGTACAGCAATGTACTGGTGAGTTGAGATATTTACTGTTTTCCTCACTGCACTAGAATTTTGCTCTCCTTCTACCTTGGCACACGCCAGGGAATCATCAGCAGAAGGCAGAGGACCACTTGGAAATGAGATAGAGAACACACATTTCCTCAACAAATAGATATGAAATTTATTTCCTAGCATCTCTAGCCTACCTGGCTGACTGATCTGACTTATTGTTAGGTACATTCTGTTCATCTATTATTTTTCCATTTTCAAGGCACAGAATCTTTTCAACAGTGCTAAATTTCTCCCACCTCAGAATGTGAGAGACTGTCTGAGTGAAAAGGGTTAACAAGCTCCAAGACAAGTCCCAGCAGAAGTGGTCACTGAATGTTCTGTGGCAATAAACACCCAGTGTTTAGAAATTCCAATTTTTTAGTCACCTGAGACTACATGATCCCTCAGTGTTTTTACAGTATTTGATTATTTATGTGAAAAGTGCAGAAAGAGGTTTTTCTGCATAAATTATTCTTATTTCCAGTTCATCAACCATGTTTTTACTCCATGCTTAAATGGTTATTGCTCACTTAAGCAATACTGACATGCCCAAAGCTACAAGTGGATGGAGATCTTGTAGTTGAACACCTTCATGAAATTCAGGTCCCAGGACATACAAAGGTAGCTCATCACAAATGTTTATGCACATCATTTGGACATTCATTTGGAAAGCATGAACAGTCCAACTTCAAATTCCACTCTGCTAAGCTGTAAGAGTTGTAGTCCATCCTGTTGCATAAGAGTTTCCTAGAGCTCAAACTGGCCTTGTTATCCTGAGTTATTAGTTATTTATTCAGTCACACTGCTCTGCAAGCCCAGCTCAGTAACAGTTAATTTTCTTTCCTGAGTTTCAGGGAGTGCAAAGTCACTAAATATCTTTAGATATTCTTGCAGAAATGAAAAAATTACCCCAAACCCAACTTCTAAATCCCCAGAGGACTGGGAAAATGATCACTCAGCTGCTGGAGAGGTGCACAGACATGCAAGGAAAAACTGAGAATACAAATATTTCTACAGTTTAACATGATTTGCTATTTCTTTCATAAATTTTCTTCTTCCCTTCACATTCACACATAACACACTAGACATTGTCAAGAAAAAAAGAAATAAAAATACAATGGACAGAATTCCTTCCTGAAACAAAGACCCAGAAAGCCTTCCCTGATGCTGGGAGTTGTTAGTCTCCTGTGGGATTAAATCAGATCTAATTGATTTGATATAGTGAAGCTAGGAGGATATAATTGGCAGCAGACCCACCATCACATCTCTGAGTCTACAGCTCCCAGCATTTCTTGAAGCTGCACAGTTCTTTGATCCCAGGGGAAGCATTAGACAGTGATCCAGCTCTGCTTGCAGTTGTAAAACTGCAAAGTGAGATTCTGCAAATATGACACTCAGAGAATAAATATCTCCTGGTTAGGTCCTGCAGAAAGTTTTGTGTCCGCAAGTGTGCCAAGGCACCAGGCAACCCCCCCCAGAAAGGGGAAGCACGTGAGCAAACTGCCCTGGTGCTGTGTGCTCTGCACCCAGAGAAGGATCCAGAGGCAACATCACCCTACAGTGAGCTCAGGGCTCTTCTCTTTGAACCATCTTCTGGTCTGATGGGAAATTTGTTGCTGCCTTCTCCCAAGCTTCAGACTTTCAATTTCCATAGTAATGACAGTAACTCTGTGCTGGTACAAGAGCTGTACCATGAGACTCTGGGCCATTCCCTGTAGTTCATTGTGCTCTGGCCTGGAAAGAAGCACTGTAATTGGAAAAATGGAAGCACAGCATGCCTGCCCATGCACTCACAGGGTTGATACAGTCCACTTTTAGAAAAAGCACAACTACAAACTTATTGGACACAATATGTTTGTATTCATTTACTTTCCTATACCAACCACACTGTTACACTGAGAGGTAAATATTCATGTTTCTTTGTAAGGCTTAAAAAGGAATTGTGCTTTCTTTTCAAAGAAAAAAGAAATTTTCAGTTACCACTTCCATAAGCAGTTACACAAAGATTGATCAAAAAAATCTGGGACACAGGAGTATCTCACTGGATTCAACACACAAACAGCTGACAGGGAAGCACAGATTAAAGCCTCACTGGCAATACCCAGAGGGTGATTCAGATAATGATTTCATATATCCAGAGGTATGTGCTGTGTCATAAACAATGCTCAAATAGGTGATCTACCCAACTCAACACTGGAACTCTGGATCTGGCTCAAGGAAGTGTGGCATAAAAGCTGGGTATCTTTTTATTATTATTATTTACTCAGCCCAGTGTGGCTGGAAAATTTGAAGCTTTTGAGAGTTCATTTGTTATCAAGTCTTTCATATTTTAATCCTGACTTCTACTTCAGGCACAAGAGAAAAGCAGCACTCAGGAGCAAGCCTTGCTGTACCAATCCCCTGCCAGACCTTCCCTCAGCCTTCCCATTCCCCAGCCAGAGGAAGTGAAGCATCACTTGTTTCACTCGCATCTGATGAGATCCAGCAAATTTCACAGTCTGCCCAGTGCATGCAGATGAAATTACAAGACCTTTTCTTGCTTCCACTAAATCATTTAATTATTTTCTCTGTTATTTACCCAATTGCTTCTGATACCCACAGGCACACTATGGTAGGTAAATATAAAATGCTTGGAGAGTCTCAATCAAAATATTTTCCTGTTTTATCATCCAGAGAACTCATTTCTTCTTCCAGTGAAGTACTCATATTTTAATTATAAATATGGTGTTCGTGCAGAGCCTCAGTATCTTGAGCTAAATCATCTGCTTTGCTGATATTCTCTTTTGACTTTTTAAAAAACAACATTTTACTGTAAAATCTACAGGAGAATATTCTTTCTAAGGATGGGGAATTGTGCTCTAAGCAATCAGCCTTCCAAGCAGCCATTGTCCATTCCATCCTTTAGCAAACAGATGGATTTGTGAAATTTGGGGATATGTTGGTCTTGGCAGAAGCAGCATCATGGCAGGCAGAAGGAAACTGCAAATAGTCCTTCTTTTACAAGGAACAGTTTTAGCAAAATAGGATTCTCTTAAACACTGCCATCTATGTTGGCTCATTTCTTAGACTTTAGCAACACAATGACCTTAGGAAAGAAAGGAAATCTGACCTTGAGTTGAATTTAGTTTGGATTTAAATGTTAAACTTTTAGTCCTGTGGGTTGGACTCACGCCTAGCAAATTTTTTTTTTCTGAACTTGTTCTACTCCCTGGTTTTGTAATGGCTGAAGAATATTCATAAGAATTTATTAAATCTTTACCTATTTTTCATGGCAAAAGAGCAAATTTAAATCAGTGCATCCTAATTCTTGTTCTTGACATTGATATTCTTCACACCTATGCTCCCTACCACAGAGAAACAGCCTCCTTTTTTTTGTTATCGCATATTAAAATAATGAAAACTGTATCTTCACCAATCATTCCTAAAAGTTCAACTTATAAACACTACTCCACATTGCATCAGTTATGCACCATAGAGAACTCACACCCCTTCACTGAAGATTAGGTTGATTCTCTGGAAACTACTTGATTTTTAAAATCCTTGTTATGTGACAATAAAAATGGACCAAAAGTTATTTTCTCATTTTTATGAGACATAATGGAGAGATCTAAAATAAGAGTACCAAAAACCTAGCTGACTGCTAGAGAATGGGGGTTTTGCTGTCTTTTGTTTGGTTTTGGCCATGAAGACAGAGCCTTCAAAGCAAGTGAGCTTACAGTATCCAGGTTTATTTCCATGCACTGAGATCAGTGGCAGCCTCAGGAAGAAAACAAGTCAATCTAAATCAAGCATGGGTTATTCCAACCTAATTCTATGAAATGCTGATGAATTATGCATGAGATTTTTACACGTTAAGTGATGTGAAGACATGAGTGAAACTTTATGCTCAGGCAATAAAAGTGAGCCAATAAAAACAAGGCTCAGCTCACACAATGACAAAGCCTAACAATGCTGAGCATTTTCGCTTGCAGCCCTTCCTAAGCATCCCTCTCTGTAACTGTTTTATTTTGCAATATAAACATACTTCTCATTCTGCAACGCAATTTTTAAAATCAATTATTTAGATGTAGAGATTGATCCTAAAGATACAAAAACAACTGTGAATACTTGCAGATAAATAGCAGCACTGTGGGATCCCAACTCAAATCTAGATTTAATCTGAAGTGTAGCTTTTAACAGTTCCCACCATGGATCCTACACATTACACTGCTTGTTCTTAACATACTCTACCCATTTTTCTCTCTGGACTATTAGCTTTGTAGGCATGGCAATATGTTTGCAGCAAGAGTTTCATACCTGTGTTCAACATGTGGTATTGTATTTTAAGCCTTTTCAGCTTTGTACATGGATATGTGTCAAAAGCAGAGTGCCATGTTCTTCAGGATTACCCATGAACAAAAAAGATAGTAAGACAACTGAATGAATTCCTTTTTAACAATATCATATAAATAGCAGCAATTATCTGTCTGCTATTTTAGTTCTGCAAAGGGGGCTCTAAAGACAGTAATTGTGTTTTTAAGGAATTGCACAAAAAAAAGAAAAAAGATAAAAGTCACAGAGACCATTGCTTTATTCCTACACATTCATGCTATAATACCAAAGGGCTTGAGGCATGGAGGGAGGAAGAGCAGTAACATGATTTTCAATGTACAGTTAATTTCTGCAGAAGTTCTTCCCTAACAGCTTATTTGAAGAAGGGTAAGGGGAAAGGAGAAGCTGAAAAAATCTGTTATGCAGTAGTAACAATACTACTGCATTAAAAAAAAAAAATCACCACACAGATATTATTTGTTTCCATTTTAAGGAAAATATGAAGTACAACAGGTAGTTTTTGTAGTAGGAAGTTTTCTGGGCTATGGAAAATGGAAGAAAAGGAGAAGAAAAATCCAGAACTCAATACGTATAAGTATAGCTATGAAATTACTTAATTCTTTTTTATTTTTTTCCTCCTGAGAAAAGAGTAGAAAAAGATAACTTTCTAATAGAAACAACTTAAGCCAGAACTACTTTGGAAAAAAAATCAACTTCAATCCAGAACAATTACTAAAAATCCTTTCAAATTAAAGCAGTTAAGAAATAGATCAAATAAAAAAAAATTTGGCAAAAAATAGCTATTACATCACTGCGACGTTTTCCCATTTAACCAGTACAATTCAAAAAGCATGTAGGCCTTTCTTCATGTTGAGAAATAATAGTGTAAATCTAGTAAGATGGCAGTTGAAAGGCATAAAAATACAAGTTTATTTCAGCACTAAAACCACACCTTAATTACATGTTTAGACTCTGAATTGGGTTCTCTGTGTTGTCATGCAGCTTCCTACGTCATCACATCTGGTATTTGTAGCTCATGTGTAGCTGATTCAAACAAGTGTAAAAGTTATAACTAGCAGTACACTAAAAGAAACAAAAATATCAATCAAAAGTATTAAAATTGAAAACAAATTTGAGAACACAGAAGAATGCCAACAGCAACGCGTGAAAAGAAAATTCAATGATGTTCATGCTAATAAGAGCAGTTATTACAAATAAATGTGGTCAGAAATAGCAGAGCTTTTTCAGGCAACGTGAGCTAAATTGACACCTGAAGGGAAAGCAAAGAGGTTTTTTAGCTGCTAAACCCCAGAGGGCACGGGGAGCTCTTGTGGGCAGCTGGGGCAGCCCTGGGGTGCAGGGCAGGGTTGGGGGGCTCACTGCACTGCCCACGGCACTGCTCTCTGCACTGTCCACTGCCCTGCTCACTGCACTGCACACTGCTCACTGCCCTGCTCACTGCTCACTGCCCTGCTCACTGCTCACTGCACTGCACACTGCCCTGCTCACTGCCCTGCTCACTGCTCACTGCCCTGCTCACTGCTCACTGCCCTGCTCACTGCTCACTGCCCTGCTCACTGCTCACTGCCCTGCTCACTGCCCTGCTCACTGCACTGCACACTGCTCACTGCCCTGCTCACTGCTCACTGCCCTGCTCACTGCACTGCCCACTGCACTGTTCACTACACTGCACTGCCCACTGCACTGCTCTCTGCACTGTCCACTGCACTGCTCACTACACTGCCCTGCTCACTGCACTGCTCACTGCACTGCTCACTGCACTGCTCACTGCCCTGCTCACTGCACTGCTCACTGCACTGCACACTGCACTGCTCACTGCACACTGCTCACTGCACACTGCTCACTGCACTGTTCACTACACTGCACTGCTCACTGCGCACTGCACTGACCACTGCACTGACCACTGCACTGACCACTGCACACTGCTCACTGCACTGCCCACTGCACTGTTCACTACACTGCACTGCTCACTGCACACTGCCCACTGCACTGACCACTGCACTCCTGCCAGCCTGGCTCTGCCCCAAACCAAGGAAGGGCCTCACCAACCCAAAAGGTTACGAGCAATTTCATGCTATTGTTGATGTATGGGAGCACTGTCAAACTCCTGACACAATCAGATTTATTCTCAAAAGCATTAAGAACCATCCAGTGAAAAAGCAAGCAAGATTACTGGAGGAAGAAGTGGAAGAAGCCTTTTAAGCAAATCTCCTAAGTGTTAACCTCTTTGGCTTTGGACAGCATTTTTAGAAAGCAAGCCAAACCCTCCTTTCCTAAATCAGTTTATGCTGCAGTCATGCTGTATTCAGAAGTTAAGCATGACAGCATGACTCCTTAGGTAGTTTCTATTTCAAAAGGCAAGTTTTCATACCATATATAAGGTTTCCAGTAGAAAAACTGATAAATATGCTTAAATGAGATAAAACGAAATAAATATTTCACAGTAGAACTTTTCATATTTATTTGCCATTGTAGATGCCATAAAAGCCACAAGCTTAGAGGCCTTTAGGTAAAAAAATAATGAAAAAACAGATTTACAGTTACAGGACAGCCACTGGCTGCATTTTCAAAGAAAAGTCAGAGATTTTAATACATAATTCTCTTAGACTTCTTTTACAATTTCATCCCCTGGATCAAGAATAGAATTGGCGCTCATACTTCCTTCTAAAATTTGTCATTCACTGTATGATAGCTAACCAGCAGTTTAGCATGTTGGTGCTTGAATTTAAAATGTTAAATCACTTGGGGATACAACCAAGCAGTGTGATCTTTGTCTATCTGCATGCAACAGATTTCAGGTTTCCTGAAAACATTTACAATTCTAATGTTAATTTAACATGAATCATCCACCATTTGTTTCCAGGTTAACAGAGCCTATATTCTGGTTAGTCAGAAAAAGTCTTATTTTTCTGTTTAGATTCAAGTATCTGCATGCAACTGGTCCCAAGGTTAGACAGAATGTGTGTGTGTCTGGAGTATTGTGATCAAAACCAAATCACAATATCACTGCAGCACTTTGCAAAATTGAATCATAAATATTGCAGTTTAATACTATGTAAATCAATGCAGGCAAGTATACAAAGCCCAGCTGGAAAATCTGTTTTACATGTCCAAGGAGAAACCTGCCTAAACTCACACAGTAAATAAACATTTGGAAAAAGAGAAAAAAACCCCAGATTTTGCAGTGCTGTGCTTTTTGGCACGTTGTCAGAAGAGGGGCACTTCTGCTCCCAAACATGTGGCTGCTCTTGTGTTCCAGGGAATGGCAGCCCTGCTTCTGGTGAACCACACATCCTGACTGATGCCTGAGGAGTTCAGCAAAATCTGTCTCAGTGCTCCCAGCCAGGCAGCCGACTTTGCTGCGGGGTTAAAGAGCATTGCAGAGACTTATCCAATCTAATTACATTCCTGTCCTAAACCATTCCTAATGTGTCTCAAAACCCAGAAATATTCTGGCCTCCCCAGCCTTTCATAAATTGTCATGAAAATAAGCAAAAGAAGAGAAGAAATGTTTGGGCCTACATATTTATCTTTTTTCATGTCTTATATCTTGAAATTATTTTATTTCACTGGGAAAATAAAAAGTAGTCTTGCGTCTGCAGGTGGACAGGCTCTTTTCAAACAATGTCTGAGAAGAAAAGGTTGATATGGTTTGTGTTTTCATGCTTGGTCTCTTTCCAGATCACTGTAAGAAATCAATAAATAGGTGAAGTGGTAAAGGGGGTTGGGAGAGGAATAACACTGAGCCACAAAATGTAGATTCCACAAAACTTTTGTGGGTTCTATGCATTATGTATTTTTCTTTACCTCTGTCAGTAGTAGAAAATAAAAACCATGGGAAAAAACCTGAAGATATAAAATACTCTTCATTTTCAGAATGTCTTGAATAAAGGCAAAATGACATTAGAAAAAAACCAAATATTTAGTATAGAAATCAATGCAGGCCACAGGCTGAATTCTGAGTTTTCCAAACTCAATACAAGAATGAGGAGGGCTGCAAAAAGGATTTTAAATGGCATTTGCCCTTTCTTGAAATTTAGTATGGTTTAAAATTACCCCAACTTGTATAGAGCCACACCAGTGCCTATGAGATGAGAACAGTGACCAGCCATGAAATAACCACACTCCCCCCTCTTAGCCACAGACAGATCTCTCACATCATCCTGCCCATTCCCCATTCTACCAACAGAATCCTGTCTAGCTAAAACTTCCCCATGCAGTCTGTTTTCCTACTCACTTCACATTATGAAGAGCAAATTCTTCTATGATCCATGATAGTTGGTGAGCCCTTTAGTTCAAAACACAGGTCATATTTGTTTGATTGTAAGGAACACATTTTTCTGTGAATTTATTGGATCCAATTCATACCTAGGGACAGCTAATACAATCTCTAAGTTCTTTCCCCTCACCCAAGAATAAATTTGTGCTTGTGCACAAATAATACTCCTTTGATTTTCAGATGAAATTCTGCAAGAACTCGCATGCAGAGCTGGTTTGTGTCCCGGAAGCCTTTGAACATATTGTCTTAGATGCTAGCTTGGAAAAGCAAATGAATAATCAATCACACACTCAGAAAGGATCAACAGCACCACCAGAGGCAGCAGCCCAGTATTTCTCTGGGCAAAATTCTCATGTGTTCTCTGAGTCAGGATTCATTACCCTTCTGTTTTTCCTTGAGTTTTCACTTCCATTACTTAGAGAAATACGCTTCCCACAGCTTCAGGTAATGACACCATAGTCTCAGCAAACTCAGGGCTGTGGAAGCAAAGCCTTGTTACAAACTGCTGTGTATTACACAGGCACAGCCTCACAGACAAGCCTCCCACAGACAGACACTCACTCCATTTCAGCCATAATCTGGTGTGTCACTGTAACAATTCCAGTGCTGTCCTGTCCTCAGCACTTTCTCCTGGCTTGTTTTCTGCGTGTCTATCCCTTCATTTGAAATAGTCTTTTTTGCTAGAATAAAGCTCTTCATTTAACAAACTGGTTCTTAAAATACGTTCAGATAACAAAAAATTCTGTAAACATCTAGTGAGAAACAGTGTCCCTATATATTTTTATAGTTTCTGACTGTGACTGTAGGCTCACACAGAAATTTCAATTTGGGGTTTTGGTTTTGTTTTTTAGTGTCTTTAGGGCTTTTATAAAGGCTCACTCCTTTGTGGATTCTTTTCTCTCACTTCAGAGGCTTCTTCCCACTCCTAGGAGCCTATTTTGACAAAAACTGTAGAACAGAATTGTCTTTCAGGAGTCTCCATTCTCCCACAGCTGTAAGAAGTGATGTGAATATTCAGAGCCATGTCATGGACCCACAGAGAGAGCACTGCCAGTAAGGAAAAGAGTTCAAACCTTCAGTACAAGAAGAAGAAAGCATTTACAATAAGGCATGGCCACACAACTCTGCCGCAAGTGCTCACCCAGTGATGTGGAAGACTACTCCAGCTGGGGAACAGAACATTATATAGTTTCAGGGCCACCTTTCAAATGATTCCAATATTCAAATAAGCTCACTGAGAAACTCTGGCCCTTTGGCAGCCACAAGGATTTTTGTCACTGATATTCAACAAAACATATTTTTATACATGGTATTTACTTGGGAAGAGACTCACTGGTTTCCATGCTTTTGTTTTACAACTATGGATTATGAAGAAAGATGTGAAACTTCCACATCATGCCAGGTTCACACTTAACATTGGGAAAAAGATCATATTTCAACTTTTTTTTCCAGATGAACAGTAAAACAGTAACTAAATTTATGGGTGCAGTACCTTAAAGAAGTAAAAGCCTTACAGAAATATTGAAACAGAACATTTTTATAATTAGGTACCAAGAAGAAGGAGCACAGTAGCCCTCGGAATTAAAGCCCTTCTTTTATTATTATTTGGCAATGTTGCAATTCTAATTCTTTACTCCTTTTTCAAACACAACAGTGATATCTTTAAATCGTATTTTTACTGATCAAGATAGAGAAGCCAATGCAAAAGGCACTTCTATAGCACCTTTCATCCAAAATCCCAGAATACTCTACAAATAGCAATTCAACTTCCTAACACAACTACCTCCTCCCATGTGCTAACAGCTCATTTTACAGCAGGTGAAACCGAGGCAGAGGGAAGTTGAGTCATGTACTTAAGGTCACATCCATCCTCTAACTCCAAAATATCTCTTTGGATGTTTAAAGTCCACAAAATATTTATAGGGTCTGCTTAAGAAGAAAAACAAACTCCCTCAGATTCACAGCTGATTTTTAAAGTAGTTGGCCTCAGGATACTATTAATACACTTTTCCTGGTAAAACATTTCTTACAAAACTGTGCTCAATATTACCGTTCTGAATCTTTTCTGCTTTGAAAATGAAAAGTGAAAACCCTGTTTCTACACTGTAGTAGCATCAGGTCATTCACACGGGGCACAGGCCGGTGCTGTTATGAAACCGGCATGAAAGAACAAGGACGGTGCAAAGAGCTGCCAAAAGCCTCTTGAACAACTGAACAATTCCGCTTTATCACAGCTGATTTTGCTCCTATCTGCTACAAGGGTATCTCCTGTCCCCCGGTTTTTGGGACCTGTGCCTGGTGCACACCTGCACATGCAAGCAGGAAGAAAACAGGATTAAGGGAGGTTCAAATGTTCACCAGGGGTGCCTTTCACTGCCAGCACTGAACTCCGAGGCACGGGGAAGAGTCCTCAGGCAAAGCCTGCAAAGCGTTACTTGACCAGGACAGAAACAAACAGCAGCTCCCCCACACTGGCACTGCCACACAAAACACGAGTCAGCCACTGGGCAGCTGTTTGCCAGCTTTCTGCTTGACATTGCTGATGAGGATTTACAGCTCACATTTGTTTGTTCTCTTCAAGCCCATTTTCCAGAGAACAGTTGAGAAGTCCCTAGAAAGGGACTACAGACTATATTAGTTAAAGCAACTTTAATGGAACCAAATTTACAGAGTTAATCGTTTCACTTTCTGTGTGGTTTTCCATAAGAAACAGAGTTGAAATTCTGACATTATATCATGGCACAAACAAGAGCAAAACCAGCTTCAGACATGTCAGAGGCACAGTCCTTGTGAGGCTGACTTCTCCCTCCCTGCTTCAACAGTGAAGGTCTTTATTTACAACAGAAAGACAACTTACTCTTCTGTAGGACATCATCCTTGGTGTGGCTGGAAATCTGCACAGCATATCTAATATCTGATAAAATTCAGAGACCCAAGACCATTGCAGTGGGAAAAGGTGCAAGTGAGAAAAAATGAACAGAAACTGAGAACATAGCTTAAGCTTGTTGTGGCCTCAAAGAGAAAAATGGCAGGAAAAGCCAGGCACTAAAAATCTGCAATTTTTGGTCATTATTTACATAGCTGCATCACCACTGCTATTTCTAGAAAGAGAAGTCATTATTTACCTTGCAGCTGATTAAAGATCTTGGCTACAGAAGACAAATTGCTGCAGCATAACTAAGATAAAATTAAAACTACAAACTTACACATTTACTCAATTCTAATGTTAGATTAGCTAATTTTTTAATTTTTGTATGCAAATTAAACTAATTTAAATGTGAAACAGGCATAAAAATGTATCTTTATTAAAAGCTGGACATAATTAACTGTGCTGAATTTAAATTATATAAGCTAGTGTGACTTTTCATAAATAGCCAAGGTCTAAGTCATACGACATGGAAACTCACTCCCCTAACAGCTGCCCTGCAGTGCCTTTGATGTAAAAATTTATAAAAATGAAGAATTGTGTGAATATTCACAGTGCCTTTTCTGCAACCATTTTTTTCAGTTATTGATAAGAGATTAATGAGATAATAGTAATGCAAATACATTTCCACCCCATTTTTATTCATAATGGTTCTGTGACATTCAGAGAATATTAACAAATTAAAAGGACAAGCCACATGTAGAACTGGAAACAGCTCTTTCAGGTAGAAATAGGTACATCATCTTGATTATTCAGATTACAGCTCTCTAAATGAAACAACTCAATCCAAAATCAAAGCAGAACTTCTGACTCTCTTTGTAACACATGACAGGTCTATCAGGGATTGCAACTGCACACCCTGGGCTGAAAGGAGAGCAAGCCATTATCTACATTCTGTGATTTGTTTCAAGCAGAAGACACCTGTATGTTATAGAAAAGCATTCATTCAATGACTGAAAAAGGAAACAGATGGGGTTGGGTAAAACACACAAAGCCCAGTTTGACAGCACAGAAAGGAGCAATTTCAGGCCATTGGAGAGGAAACACCTCTTTAATGACAAAATTAAGGACTTAAGAGCAGAGTCCAGTAGCACAGTCATTTATACAAAAAATGTCATGAGAATAAAGGCAACTGCCTTTGGAAATATTCCTCCCTGGTGAGGGGCCAGGACAAGGCAGGTACACAACTGAAGCCTGATCTTGAAGATTAATATGATGCTCCTGGGAATTTCCCTGCCTTGCATAAAGATCCAGTTGAGAACTAGAGACAGGGAGAAAATTCAAAGTGCAACAAAAGCCTCCTAGGAATACTTGGTGAGAGCAAAAGAGGGAAGCTACACAAAAAACAGTGCAGGGAATTAAAAATCTCATGAAGGCAAGAGGAGCTGAGCTGTACAGACAGCTACATGTACCAGACTTCTGCAGAGAAGCCTTACATGGCATGGCTTCAAGGAAAATGGATGGATCCAGCTAAGGCACAGCAGAAGTCAAATCCAGGCTGACACAATATATATTCCAAGCACACCACCACTGATTAACACAGTGCCAGTTGATCTACGTATTTGGCACTATCTTAAATGAACATCTACATTTTTGAAGGGGGAAAATAAACACTCTTTACATAAAAGGAAAGATCTTAAAAAATGAAATTCATTTAAGCTTCCCTTAAGCCTCAGTCTCAAAATTGAAATGACTTGCTGGATTGCTGCAGAATGCCTTTAGCTTCCTAAGCATGGTTCATACATTCAAGCAAGGCCAAATAAATGCCAGCAATAGCAACAAACTTGAGCAAAAGCGTGCCCTGGAAGACATTTGTCTAGGAAATCAGAGGGCAAAATCCTGATTTGAGAACTGCAATGCAGTATTTGTTGGCAGGGCTGTTGCTGTATTTCTTAGTGGCACTGACCCCAGAAAATGGTGTCAGAACCTGGAATTTAGGATTTTCATGGTCTGTAAAATCACAGAGTAAATACCCAACCTTCAACAACCCAAAGTATTTTCAGCCCCATAAAGCATTAGTGAGCGTCCAACCATTTAGGAGAACAGATCTCATTCTAAATATTGCCCTGAGGCATTATTGAACAAAACCAGGTCCACCTCATCACACAGCACCAGACCTTACAGCCAGCTGGGTTAAACACCCCCGAGTCTTTGCATTTAAAGGGAGGTGCTCTCACACAGCAGTGCAGCCCAAGACGCCGCAGTATTCCCAGGGAACCCTGTGTGCTTCTATAGACTTCCCGAATTTCCTGTGCTATGTGACATGAACAGTGATGAGATTCACAGGACTTCTCCCCATGATGGAAATGTCAGCACAACCCGAGTGATTTGGGGCAGGGACAGCCTTTTCTTCAAGGGCAACAGGGTTTTGTCTGCATGTAAGAAAGCCCAGCACAGTGGCATCCAAAACTGCTCCAGAGCGAAAACAAGGGCTGGGAGGGGGGGGTGGATTTCTCTTACTGATGTACCTGTAAATGTTCTGGTCTGGAGATAGAGCTCCGTAAGACCTGCTGTAAACTGTTCACCATTTTTCTTGAGTCCAACTAATTCTTTCTGTCCTCTCCCCCTTTTGACCGGAACAGCTGACAAAGTCAACGATGACTTCTACAGCAAGCGGCGCCACCTGGCCGAGCTGGCGGCCAAGGGCAGCCTGCCGCTGCACCCGGTGCGCCTGGACGACGAGCGGGCATACACCATCGACAGCGGGCTCACCCGGCAGAACGGCAAGGCCCGCCTGGGCAAGGTGCACACACACGCCCTGGGCTACAACTCCCACTACAAGACCTGGGATCCCAACGACCCGTCCCTGCGGCGGCAAGCGTTCACAAACAAGGGCAAGCACGGCATGGGCGACCCGACACTAAGTGACCCGCTGACCACCCGGAGCCAGCACTACCTGGGCCCACAGCCATACTTCATAACCAACAGCAAGACAGAAGTAACTGTTTGAGTTTGTTTTCTTTCTCTCTCTTTTTTTTTTTTTTTTTTTTTTTTTTTTTAATGAAATCCTTTAAAACCACACGCAAATGTATACACAAAACAAACACTCAACGGAAAGGAAAAAAAATTAAAAAAAGAAATTAAAAAAAAAAAAAAAAAAAAAAGGAGTCAGAAGGAAAGAACTTCCACCTGGACACTCTTGGTATCCAGCCAGCTGTAGGCCGAAGAGTGGGTTAATACCATTCAGCAATACACACTGAAGGTTGAATTATAAACTCCATTTGTATTTCACAATGGAACACAAACCCTTGTGACTAAATTTTTTTACTTGAAACTAAAATCCATGATGAGAAGTAGCACAATCTCGAGAATCTTTATGTCTGCTTAAACATTTACACTATGCTCCTGCCTTGAGACAGAGGAAGAGAGAGAGAACAATGTACTGTAATATATTATTTCGGAGAGGAATTTTGTATAAAATCTATTACTAATCACTAGACCTGTGAAAAACCGAGAGCAAACATCTTGGTATGATCCCTTACACCTATTATTATACTTTCACACCATCCTATAGAGAACGCAAAAAATACATATACAGTAAGGGACAAAGACACTTTCACAAGGATTTTTTGAAGACTGTTATGATTAAAAGCATATGGGACCTTTCTGGCTGGTAGAGAATTCTTCAGGATGATAACAGCAGAAGATTTAATTTCAGTTTACTTCGTTTGATTTGAAATTTTTGGGAACCTCCAAAATAAGAAGAGACACTTCATATGACACAGAAAGCTGCTGGGGAAAAAGGGCATCGGAATATTCCCTCTCAGTCCTCCTGTTTTCAGGCAGATGGTAACAATTCTCACTTTGCAGACTGTCAGGATATTTTCTTCACCTAAATGTTTTGCCTATCTTCAACTGCTTCAGAACTGAAATTAAGCGTGGGTGGTGCCTTTACTGTATAACTATTGTTCAATGACAGTCTTGTTCTTCAAAGTGACCCCTCTGTTCCTTTAAGCTATTTCCTCATGTTTTGCTAAGGATGACAAGGGTTCTGCCCTGCTCAGCCTCCTCTGTTTGTTCCAAAAGGAAACTGGACTACATCTCCATGCAGTGGTTGCACAGTCAAGACTATTTAGTTAGCCCCTTCATATTCCCAATTTCAACTTTTCCCCTCTAGTCTCTCATTTTGTATTTGCTTTTAGCCATAGTAGTTCTCTGTAGTTCAAGTAAATGTTATCTGGTATACTGTCTCTATCGTTTGGCTTTCTCTAGTGGTGTTCCCTCTTGGTGGGCTGTGTGGTGGAAGAGGCTGGTCCAGCCTCCAGCATCAGAGGTCTGGGGTTAAACTAAACAAACAATTGGACTCATGGTCTTGACTGTGGTTCTGATGAGCAGGATGCCTTGTTTGTGTGAGTAAAACCACTCTTGAACTGGGCACTGGTAGCAAACTCACAGTCCTGGGCCTGTAAAGGCTTTGGCACATCCACAGAGACAGAGTTGGGATGGGATGGCAGGCAATGCACTCAGTCTTTCAGTAAATTCCTGCCCTTCCCCCAACACAGGCCACTTGGCTAAATCCCAACTAGCTGTCCTACTACAGTTGCATTCTCACCAGCTGTCAATTCTTCAGGAGATAAGGTCTGGAAGAGTATTCGGGGAGGAGTAAGAACTGTTTTGTTGTAAGAAGAATTGGAAGTGGCATTTCTTGCTGTACTCTGCTGACTGTCAGTGCTTCTGCTTAGTCAAGGGTGCAAGGGCTAAGATTTTGGAATGTGGTTAAATGGAGATACCCTTTTTTTTAGCTATATCAAGATTCATTTGCATCCTGAGAGCACCGGTATCTCTCCATAAGCGTGCTGCTAAATTTTATGATCATATGTTTTAAGACTATGAGAAGTGGACAAAGCCCACAAGACAAATACTTTGCACACAACCCAGCCTCTCCACTATCTTCCTTTATTCCTTTAATCTTTATTGCCTTCACAAATGGCTGACTTAATTTGACCCTTTATGGAATGTTGCTGTTAATCCATATGCTTTAGATACACATTAAAGCTGCACTCTAATTCACACAGGTTTCATGTAACTCGAGCATATTTTATGTGGAAATATTTTAGTAACTGTATGTTCTGTAAGTAAACCCGTGTTAATACTTGTTAACTACAGAGTTTATGATACCAATAATACTTCCTACAATAAAATGTTTGTTTGTTTTTTAAGAATGTTTATTTGTAAACTTATGTATTCACTATATTACTATGAATTTCTTACCTGGCAATAAAACTGATTCTAAGTGAATCCAACTTGCTGGCTTATTCCTAAACTTGTATCACTGGGCCAATTTTTGAGTCTGAACTGAGCTTTTGGAGGATCTCACTGTAGCCAGTGGGGTTCATACCAGCACAAAGGATGGTTTGCCTATGCCAGTGTGAACAAGGTGTTCTCTGGAAATCAAATGCATCTTATCTGCATTATGGAGAAGCTGGGTGATGTTTGAGGCTCCTTCCAGGCCTAACCATTGTGTGATTCTATGACTGCCTAGTGCATGCAATGTAACACAAGATACATAGGGGCTGCCAGCCTTGCAAAGCTTCATGTACCCTGTAAGCCTCCAGGCACCACACACACCTTGTGCCACTTGATCAGTTAATTCATGTTTTGCGGAACAGCCACAAAAAGATAAGCAGGCCCAAAGGCAGAGGCTGAGCCTCAGGAATGCATGGGAGTTTTGCAATAAGCTTCAGAAAGTCCAAGGATTGCAACTACTCAGCAAGAGCAAATGATGTATACTGCTTCAAAAATTCTATTTATTCATTAGAGAAGATCCTGTAGACAACATCTGTGTGCCAAGTCTGCTGGAAAAGAAAGTCCTTACAAGCTTTTAGTAGTGCTAATGGCTCGTAAAGCTGACAGAACCTTGGTAGAGGGTTTGGATAGCTTCTTCTGTCTTTGCTAAAATGATAGTGAATAAATTTCAGAAGAAACAGGGAAGTCAGGAAACCCAGCTTCAGAATCTACTTACTGCACGACCTGGTGCAAATTCTTTAGACAGTTTATGAGCCTTTGGAAACCATGACACATTATCAGAGGGAAGACATTAATTCAAAATTATCCAGAGTTAGCCTTTTTATACAGTAGAAAAAAATCTCAGGTTTAATATACACCTTTATGGTTGCCAGGAAATAGTTCATAAAAGCCCCATTTTTTTGTTACAAGAGCATTTCCCAGCCTCAGGTACAACTACAGAAATAACCCATTTCTGCCAGAGGGTTTAGGAGAGACACGCGGAGTTCGGTCAGTGCCAGGAAAACCCTGGGCCTTGCAACCCACAGGGAATCCTGGGGAGCCCAGTGGAACACAAGCCTAACCTGCAGTAGACATAACTTCCTGTTACAGCTCCATCCCAGCCCATCCATGCACGTGTTGTTTCTAGCAGAAAATTCCTGACTAGAATCACAGATGGCAAAAGGGCCAACTCCTTTGCTAGTAGAAGTGTCCCAGCATAGCTTTTGTTCTTTCAGACACATGAAAGCCTCCAAAGGAAACCCACTGGAAGGTGATTTTGTGTTTCCATATTTTCTCTCTTAGGACAGCCTGACCCTGTGACCACTACAAGAACAGCACTGGGCTCCCATCAGCATTTCTTCCATCAGGCCCTTTGATCTTAGCACAGCTGCACTGACTACAGACAGAAGAGTGCACTGTCAGGAGAGGACCACGTTCCTGTAGAGAGCTACGGAGTCTAAAAGCACAAAGGCTTCTGCCTGAGAGCCCTTTACCCTGGAAACATATGTTCTCATGACTAAATCTTTAGAGCATGATCCTTAGCTTACACAAACTGGAGATATGATGGCTTATATAAATAGACGATCAGGTCTCCTGAGATTTCACACTACAAGGTGTCTCCACGACTCACAAGTTTAGATTTTAATAGATCTGGGAAAAGATTCATGCTTTGCTCTGTTCTTATAGAATGGTTATTGAATTTTGGGTACTAAATAAATAACCCTAGTCCACAAATCCCTTTTGCACACAATCCTGAGCACTTTATTTAATCCTGGGTCTCTATACTTGAATACATGAAGGATTTCCAGTGATAAATATAGTCTTCACTGTAATTATATCATCTTTCTATTTGGCATAGATAATTTTATTTTGCTAAAAACAGTTATGACAGGCAATATTATTGTATTAAACTGTATCATCTCATATATCATCTGCTGCTGAAAATGTGATCAAAGGATGAGTACCACATTACCAAAAAGTGAACATTGTTATTTTTATCAGTGGGAAAGTCATACAGCTCTATTTTGAAAAGTGTCTGTAAAAACAATCTTGGAATTCATGCTTCATGCTTTAGACATTTCCAGATTCAAATTTTGCTCAGTCTGCAAGCTAGGTGAGTCCTCGTACCTGCCAACTTAATCAGCAACATTAGAATGAAACCAGGCCTTTCCTCCCCATCCAGGGGCACTAATGAAAGCCAGGACCAAATTAGGGTACTGGTTATACCCCATATCTGCACAAAAGCTGCTGTCATACAAATGCAACTGATGGATGCAGCATGCATTTCTGCAGAAGATGCACCATGAAGAGTTTGACATACCCCATTCAGCTGTGCAGGCTGAACTTTAGCAAAGCATAAGGATAACTTGTGATGAATTTGTCCCCAATGGCAGCCCTTTGTGACAGCCTCAGCCTAGTTCTGGGCATTCTTCCTATGCCAGAATCTGCCACATAAACAATCCTGAACAGGCCATCTCCCTGAACAGGCCCTTCTCATCCCACTCTTCTAACAGATAATGGTGGTGTTCAACAGCAAGGTGTGTTCACCTGCAGAGCTAAGGGACCCATTAAGGGAAGGGGAAGCTTTGGATTCGGACTAATCTGAGGCTAAGTTCAGAACCAACATCTATTACTGCTGCTCCCATTTCACATGACAGAAAAGAGGAAGATGCAATTTTTACCTAAGTTCATGAGGCACTGCTGTACTAAGTCAGGTCTTTGTGGATGCATGAAGAGGCTCTGTACCTCTCTTTCTCTGCAGGGAACTTGAAGTTAATTTTTCATCCCTAAACAATCATTCTGTGAAAGGTCTTATTTTTATTAGTAAAGCTAGAATTTAGAGTTAGAATTCTGGTTTTGTCTATGCATTCTGTAATACACTGCTGCACACAGTTGCATCTTGTCTATTTAAGTCAACTCTAGCTGCCTTCACTTGGCAACTTCTCCTGCATTTACATGGTAAGAGGCATTGTTGCTCATTAAAAGGGGTTGATGTGCTGGCAGAGTTCATCTTCTGAACCTGCACACCAAGCCTTGTGTGAGCATCTCTCACAGTAAATAAGAGAACAATATATTATCAAAAGTGATGATTTCAAATCAAGAGAAAACATCAGGTAGTGTTGCTGATGTTAATCTGAGGTTAAGCTACAAACCCAGTAATAATGACAAGCCTTTCAGTGGTCATTGGCAGAGTTATTTGAAAAGGAAACAGGTCCTCTCCAACAGCAGGTGTGCCAGTGAAGCCACCGATGCTCCCTGATCAGAAGCACATTCGTTTTACTGCATGCAGCAGTTGGCCTCAAGTTCACCCTCTGGGATTTGTGTTTATACTGACATTTTGATCACAGTAGTTGTTGTTAGAGAGACTTTGACCAGTTTCAGTGAATATGTTCCTTGACATAATTGATCCCCAGAGGAAAGAGTGCTTTACCTGCTACTTATTATTTCTTTAAGCAACAGAAATATTGTAAAAATTTGGATGGGAGTTGGAATTACATGATCCTTCAGGGCCCTTCCAACCCAAACCATTTTATGATTCTATGATTAACTGTGCTATTTTTCTCTGTCAAAGGTGAAGAGAAGCTAGGCTTTTCTTGTCATTACAGGGGTAAGAGAGCTCAAGGATAGCTTCTTTTCTTCCTCTTTTCAAGGCAGTTACAGTTCAGCAGGAGTTTTCATACACATCCTGCAGGAGACTGCACTGGCTACTGAACACAGAGCCAGCCTGTTGACTCCCTCATGTACTAGGAGTGAAAAAGTCATGCAGTTGAAAGACAAGGGTAGACTGGACTCCTGTGGCATCAGTACTGGCTTTACAAGTTGGCAGCTACTTTCCACCACCACTTTGAAGAGGTCAGGAGAGCTGTGTGGTATTTTCACAGCTGATGCTCTCCAGTGAACTCCTGCAGCCTTCTTGAGCACCTCCTCACACACAGGACCTGACCTGAGCTCTCCCTTCCATGCCAAAGTAGCAGTCTTGGGGAACAACCCTGCTTTGTGCACACCTGCATGCACAGACACATTTTACATCTTTGGAGCTTCACTCACTAAATAATTTGCATTTGCAACACCACTGAAGAGTAACTCTGATTTGGGAAATCCATCTAACTCCCTCACTACATTTTAGGGGCCTTATTTCAGTTTTGAAGATGGTATCTATATTCCTAATTTACTTTACTGCTTTTGAAAATTAAATACTAAAGAATGTGACATTCTAAAGAAGAGACAGTCTAAAGTTTAGGGATGAAAAGTGTCCTTTAGGGCTGTAATGCATTTTGCCATTACTGCTTGTGGAATAATACTAAGGATGATAGAGAGCAACTTGACAGGATTCATTAAGGCAGAGACAGCATGTGTATGCTGTGATGCACAGGACTCTGCCTATGCAGAGCAAATTGTTCTGGTTTTTACTAACAGTGATTTATAAGTTTGTTTTTGTGGTTTTGTCTTTTTTTTTCTCTGTTCTAAAAGATGAATCAAAAAAGCACAACGCATAGAGTGCTCATAACAAAGGTGCCCTGTTGAAAACAGCAAGTGGCACAACATTGTACAGCATGACTGTGACAGCAAAAGCCCTGAGCCTGCATTGCTGAGCTAGTGACAGGAATGTCAGCATGTGGAAAACCAAAACCCACAGACAACACACATCCACTCTTTGATATGCAGAACTTTTAGACTCCACTACAAGTGACTTTTCTTAACCTGACATCAACTAAATGGTATAGAAAAGGAAATGCAGCAGATACACCACAGGATTGCACAGATCATCTAGACTGAGTTACAGCTGAGACTGCAGTTCAACAAAATAATGGCTGCAACATTGCCTCTTAGCAAAGCACAGTTATCCTGCCAGCATCTCATCTCATCTCCCTGGATGTCTTGTACCTTTGACACAGCTCATAATGAGTAGGGAAGACTCCACTCTCAGGCTGTTGCTTGGCTTCAATGTGCACATTCAAAGTCCTTGTGAGAGACAGCTACTCCAGCCATTAGGATACTGAAGTCTGTATAAAGTAAAAATCCAGGTATAAATTTTATCACTTTCTACAAACAGCAGCAAAATACACTGCATTTTGAGTCCCAGATACAATTCCCTTATGAATTTCCCTAGCTTCTTCAAACCATTCCATGTTACACACTCTAGCTTCTTTGACTTTTAATTAATATTAGATGCTTACCTACTAAGATGTTTTTCATATTTCTATGCAAAATAAGCATCACAATAAATACTGGTATTCCTCAGGCCATTACTTCCCTGTCTACAATGTATTTTATTAATAAATGATAGTTTTATTAGGTGAAATATTCTCCAAAGACAGCAGTATTGGAAGAGTATTAGCAGGAAATTTCCCTACCACCCCCAGATCTATTGATGCTCACTGTTCAGTTATCCTTGGGGTTGCACTTTGTTGACAGGTTAATAATATAAAAATTTACTTTTTCAAAAGCTCCTATATACACTATAAAATCTATTCACCCATTTTAAGCATGTTTCCTTTCAAAATAGGAAGACAATACATATCTATTTTCAAAAAGATTGTGTCTTTATGGATTGTGAGTAAACAGGTAGAAGAGAGAGGAGATGCTGCACTTCAGTAAAGGGAAAATCCTGAGTGCTTCACCAGCTCAAATCCCATTCACTGTATCTATATTCCAGCCACAACCACTGTGTAATAATACTTTCTCATACAAGAATACTACAGAGGTTGAAGTACATCCAATGCATTTAAACAACTTCAGGGAAAGATGAAGTCAACTTCTTAATAACGATTTCTAGTATGTTCTATCACCTTTGTCCACTCTTCAACTATGACCTCTAAGGATGGGTCAAGCTTCTGGAAAAAAAAAAGAGAGCTACAAAACTGCATAGCTATTCTGTGTAAAATATTTCAGTAATCAACAGCCTTATATATATACACACAAAAAAGAAAAGAACAACCAAAAACCAAGGGAAAAACATGGGTAAGACATCCTAGTGTGCAACTCCTCCTGTTAACACTGTCAGCATCACAGAACACTCCCCAGGGAGCAGCTTACCAACACCAGCAGAAGTAGGCTTGCACTGATATGGTGAAGCAGCCAGAGGACATTACTTCATAAAGATGTAAAGGTTTTTCCTCTCTCCTCTGCACTGCCTCTGGGGATTGGCTGGTTAATTCTGTTTGGCTGCTGAATTTTGGGTTTATTAATGTCAGAATGGGAATATTCCTATAATTGAAGAAAGTAGGGGAAAAAACAGATTATCAAAAAAAATCCACTAGATCAAGAAAGATTACAAAACTTTAGAAGTGACTTAACTGCATTAATGAAAAACACACAGACTTGATAAAGCTGAATGCTAATAACTAGAGAATTTTTACACCATCTGCTAATTTCCCCTTTGTCAGCTGCACAAGGGAACCACATGAGAGACACCATAATCCCTTGGAGATCATAAGTCTCCAGAACCTGTGGCATATATGTTCACTTACACCCAAGCTGTTAATATATACAAGTGAGAAGAGAACCAGTATTTTTATCAATGTGGAATAGCAGCTGAGACAGACAACACAACCTCCGCAGAGGGACATATCCATATGTTACACAAGAATAGATGCCAGAAAAATAATAGTGGTTGGGGCTTTTGTTGGAGAAAGGCATTTTAACTAGAAGTCAAAAAACTATTGTCCATAAAGACTCTGCAAAAACAGACATAGCATGAGATCTTAAAAAAAAACCACCCCAAAACACAAGACATCTGGAAAGTGTCTGCTTTACATTAAACTCCTGCTTCTATGATCTAGTTAGGACACACACTTGGTTCTGCCAAAAGCCCTGCTATGCATATACTATATTTCTTGATCTTTTCTGTTGCCTAGTAAAGGTTTTCGAATTTGCTGCCAATTCAACCCCTGAAGCACAGATGGGAATAAAAAGCATCTTATCTCCTAGCATACAATATCATGTTTTCTACTATTTTCAAGCTGTACAATCTCTCAAGCTGCATGACATGCCTGTTTCCCTTGGGAGACTATTTCATATACACCCAGAATCCTAATTCCTCTGTGCATATCCCTACATGTAAGGCTTGAAGTTGCAATAGAGAGGAGCTCTATGCTCTCATCTCTTTTTGTCTTGTTCTTTCAGCAACAGGAGTAGAATTGCCAGAAAGCTGCTTCCCATCCAAAACTTCAGACCAAATGGAATGTTAGCAGGGAAGGCTTTGTTGGTAAGCAGAGAAAATTTCTCCTGAGCATCCTGATAGACGTGCAGATTTCTACCCTGATTTCACCCAGTGACAGATTAAAAGTTGACGGCTCATTTCTAATGGTAAGGTCTCCAATCCAAAAGATGGCAAGTAGATATCATATAATTTATCAAGATTTCTTAGTCTGGCTTGTGTAATTTTCATAATAAATTAGGGAAATGTGGATTAAATTAACCTACTGTAAAATATGACCCTAATGGAAGAACACAATTACCAGTAACCTTCTAATAAACCACACAGAGGAATCAGGCAACATTCTTCAAACTCCTGTGTAACTCCTGTCAGCTTAAAAAAAAAGGAAAAACAATATAGGAATCAAAAAGTGCTCACCACATAGCATGGGGACATGAACTAAACAGGATGGAGCAGTGAGAATATTGCACAGTCACTCACACCCCATTATTCTGTATGACATGTAGGAATGAGAGCATAGACAAACAAATTTCAGAATAAAAGTTCAGGCAGCAGAACTGCAAAACACAGGGCTTCAAATTCTCACACTGTAAAAGCTGCCTATGAGTCAAGAAATTCAGACAGGTCAAACAATAAAATCACATAATCTTCCCACCCTGCTCAGGTGCAATAAAGCCTCAGCTAGAACACTATGCTGAGCCTTGGCCATCATTATTGCAGAGATACAAGGGTCAACTGGAAAGTACCAGGAAGAAAAAAAATCAGTAAGGTTATTATCATCAGTTATCACTTAAACACTCAGTATGAGTAAGCAAAGGTGTAGAGAAAACAAGCTATAAGGAAAACAATGGGAAAAACTGCAATTGTTTATGCTTCACTACAAATAACTGAAGAGAGGTATTATGTACAGATTACATATTTTGCAATAGAGTCACTGAAAACAAGATAATAATGTTCATGTCTAGAATATGGAAAGAGCTAGGTCTCATCCTAACCTTTCCTGAGAAGGAAAGGATCATGAATAACTTCATTGTGTTATTCCAGTATTTTAAAGGGTGGCTAAAAAGGGATGGATGCTCTCTTTTCACAAGGAGCACATGGAGAAGACAAGGTGCAGCTGGGTCCAAGTTGCATTGGGAGAGATTTCATCTCAGTAAAAGAAAGAATTTTATATTTTTTTTACAGTGAGAACAATTAAACACTGCAGCAACCTTGCCAGACTGTGGCAGAGTCCCCATCACTGGATTTGCAAGGCCTGAGTGAACAGGGTGCTGGATCATGTCATCTAGGCTCCTTTTCCCATTAAAAGTTGGACCAGATGTCCACTCAAGGTCCCTTCCAGCCTGGATTATTCTGAGTTTTCAGCTTCTCTGCTTATACCACTGGAAGTGCAGGTAAGGAGTGACGTATATAAACATTGGGGCTGACACTGATCCCTTGATATTTAAAAAACACAGAGGATTTTTTTTTAAGAAGACAAAATATAGTCAGCAACTGACAATAAATCATGTTCTAGATGACATTATTATATCTCTGCAAACAGCTGCCAAAAAGAAGAAAATAACGTCCACCACCAGAGACAAGAAAAAACCTCTGGTTGGTGTAAGCACAATTTAGTCAAGTATTAGAAGAAAACCCTTTTGAATGGCGTGGAATGACAAGCAATGAAATGCATTATATACAGAGGCTGTGGAGTTTCCATTGCTAAATGATTTTAAAGAAACATTGAACTGATTCTGTCAAGAATGATTAGATAGTTTTGAACCCTTCTTGAAGAAAGATGGACCATTCAAAGGCCATTACAGCTCTCCTATTATTTTCTCTTCAAGGCCTGAAGCAAAGGGGCAGAAAGCCTTTTTCCCTAGGAATGAGTTTTTTCTCACATCCTTTTATCAGTTAGCAGCAGATGAAAGCTGTAATTAGAAGCATAAAGGTATCTGCTGTTTCCCCCAAATTCAGTGTTGTTACACTGCAATTGCAAATCAGTGCATAATGTTGCCTAGACAGATTTACACAGCAGCTAAAAGCACATATATTCAGACAGGCTACAGACTGTCTGGGAACAAAGAATCCTGAGGCACAAACTACTCCAACTGCCTTATTATACATTACCAATATCAACTTCATTTTTACATTTAACAGTAGCTCTTCCATTGCATGTCCTTCCCTGGGAGCCAGCCACAGTTTTTAAAAGGTCAAAATCCTGATCTTCAATACAACATCCCACACAGATGACGTGATTTCAGAGGTAAGGAAAGAACCTGCCTCTGCAAGTCAGCTTGGAGCTACAATCTGAATAAATCATGACTCCGAGTTCCATGAAAGCATTTGAAAGGGCAGAATAGAGAAGGGAGGTGGGACAGGCTTTGAACCAAGAAGTAAGAAAGGGCTTCCAAAACCCACAGGTTCCATTTCCTAGCCTGAAATGGAACTTTCTCCATCATTTAGGATGGAACAGTTCATTTTCTGTGCTATCACCTCAGTCAAGAAGTTAATCAGTTCAGAAGATCAGTTTTTTGTAGAAAACAACCTATGTGTCATCTGACTGTCAGTTTCCGGGGGCAAATGATCTAACCCATATTATTCAAGGGGAAAAGGTAAGGAAAGGAATATGTTCCCAACTGCTCCCAGCAGAGTTCACAGACAAATTCTAGGCTGTCCTGGGATGCACACACAGGGTTAAAGCTCCAAAGAGATAAATTCACTGAGAATTTAGGCAATGATGTCATCATGACCAGAAGATGGCCTTAAGATAAATAAATGGGCTTTCACTATTCCCTTCAGGCATTTGCTGTCCCTTGGCATCAAGATGAAATCATAATGCTTTGTAATTGCAGATAAAAGGGATTTGATATGAGAGCTCTCCAAACAAGCCAAACATCCTGGAAAGTGAAAAAAGCCCCAAAAACCAAAACATGAAACCAACAAAAACTCCCCAACAACTTGCTTGCATGCTCATTCTCCAGAATCGAGAATAACCATCAAGACAATTTTCTTATTATTAGCAGCTGTTCAGAAATCAGTGCTGGATTCATCAGTTAAATCAGTGGGCTTTCCCAGAAAAAAAAAAAAAAAAAAAAAAAAAAAAAAGGAAATAGGAGGATTTGAGAATAAATTAGTCAGACTGCAATAATGTCAAAAACATGAAAATCTATAACTCTGTCATGCAGAAATTACACAAACCCAAATCCCATTAACAAAAGATAGATTCTAAGCATAACTGAATAACTTAATCACCCATTTTTTAGTCAGCACAGAGGATCAACTCATCTACAAAGACTCATCTGAGAAAGATTCCAGGGATAAGGAAAACATGTAAGGAAAAAAATAGGAAACAACATGCACTTTCTATGTCTGTAACTTGAAAACAACCCTAAATTATAGTTGAAGAAATGTTACTGTCACCCTACAAAAGACAGCATGAAAAAGTCTATTTTCCTATGACAAGATCATAAGGCATATGAACAAATTCTTTAAAATTTCCTCTGTAAGCGCTGGTACAAGAGTGGATGTCAATAACACATTTAAAGCTCCTGGTATGGCATTTGTTAGTTGTCCATGTGCTCTGCAGGGAACCCCTGGGGGTTCATTCTGCAAGGATTCACTTTTTTGACCTGGTTTGGAGCTGTGGGCTGCTGCCAACATCAGACTCTCAGCTACACAGAGGCATTTCTAAAATCCAGTGACACTCACAAAAGAGACTTCTCTCCCCTGTCAGGAAACTCAGCAACCCAGGTTATTGGTATTAACCCACTACAGAGAAAAAGCACTATAAAATAAATGCAAGTTGAATTTATATCAACAATACAGATGTGCACATAAAGAACACAGCCCAAAGCCACACTTACAAGGCCTGTACACACATTTATTGATGAAGTAGAAAAACTATTTAAAAATTTAATTGCAAGGATCTTACATTTGCAACAGAAAAACCCCAAGCATGTTAATCCTTTCTTCAGTGAGTTTCACCATTAGCAAATGAAGACCATGCTAAGAAACGCAAATTAGCAGAAGCAGTGATTATTTTAATGTTACCCCTTTCATCCCTTAAAGCCTTTTCTAAAAAATTAAAACAAAAACTCTCTTAGGATGAATTGTTTCCTCCAAGGTATTTTATCTTTAAAATCTTTCACTTTGGCCTAAATAACAGAAACTACAGATGTGACTGCATACCTGTAGCTAAAAAAAAAGGTTATTATCTACTATAGAATTTCTTATAAGTTTGGGCCACTAATTTTCTACCTGCTCTCAATAATTGCTTTGCTACTGCTTTGCCCTGCTAGAGCTGTTTGTAGGAGAATCATTGTCTTCAGTTTTGTAAACCCATATCATGGTCTTTATTAGGGAAGTGTGAGGTGTGCCAAAAGAACATTAAACAGGATTTTTATTTTCACTTGCTCTGGTGAGGATCCCTGTCCCTTGACAGACAGTACCAAAGAAATGCCACATCTTTTTATTTTGTGCTGGTAGCACCATCCACAGACAGCCATACCCTGTAAACACTCTAGACCTGGTTGAATGAAATTATAATAAAATATAAGTAGCACCTCTACCATTCAGCTTGCAACGTAGAGATAGCTTATTGATCTCATCAAACTATAGAATAGGTCATTTAGTATTTATAAATGTAAAACAATTATTCAGCTATTTAACAGGGAAATTTGCGATATTTGTTGAATATTGTTTGCAAACATAATTTGATAAGTTTGTATACACAATCTTGATTCTTGAAGAGAAACAAACTGCTAGAACTATAAATTGGATCAATAGTCTAAAAATCATTGTAGATTCCAGAAGGAATAGAATATTCCAAAGTAGAATATTGTAACCAACACGCAGATGAAGTTCTCCATTTCTAATGTATCATTTCCCTTTTCCAATACACTTACCTTCTAAGCAAATAAAGTTACAAAGTTGTAGGACAGTTGCAGACTTATTAAATATTTTCTCTTTCAATAAAATTCCATTACTTAAACATTCTGAAAAGGTAAAACAAAACAACAAAACCAACCCAACAAAAAAGGAAAGCAAATATCTGACTGCAAAAATAGAGAGCAAAGTGAAGAACTGCGGTTTTTGGAAAAAAGCCAGTCACTGGTAGCCAGTGGTGAGTTCTGAAAGGCCTGAGCAACTTAAGGTGACTTGGGATCCTCTAGATGATCTTGTTAGATTTTCATAATTTCTTAACATTTTGTTCCTGTTTCTATATAATTTCAATTTGTATGAATTTTTCATTTTGGTAGTAGCAATTTAATCTAAACAAACCTATCTTCAGATTGGAAGTGCAATCTTTACTTCTTTACTTGAGAAAATTGTCACTATAGCATTAATTAGTGTCTTCATTCTCTGTTAAACTGCTTCATAGTAAGGGGTTTATTACTAAAAAATATGTAAGGGAGTTTCATTTCGGCATGAGATTTTCCTAAAATTGTTTCTTGGCTACTGAACTGAAAGAAAATCTGAGTCTGCTGCTGGAGGAAGCTCCCTCAAGTGAAAGTCATGAAATCATGCTCACTCAGGTCATTAAAAAAAACATTGTTTGTTTTTCCTCTGTAACTAATAATAAAGGTAAACAGCTTGTTTTAACGGTCCCCCAAGAGTGACTTAGTGCCACCTGAAGCTTGTGAGCTTTTAGCTACGAGATTCCTCTTGATTTCAGTATTGGTGTTATGTTTTAAAAGGATGAAAGGTTGCCTTTAATAACATGTTTTCACTTCCACACTTTATCTATAGATGAGCTCTTTGTGATTTTCTTTCCATACTTTAGTTTTCTGCAAGTGACTTTGTGCACCTTGCATGCACCTCCAGCTCTGTAATCCACACAAGTGGATAAAACATGATCTTTAGTTAATGGAAGGTTGCAATGAAGACAGACATTTCATAAATGTCTAAAAGGATGGATAGCAAGTCAGACAGAATTAAAAAAATAGGCAGTATCAATCTACATAATATCGTTCCCTGTCAAGGAATGGGCGATCTTTAGTGTGTGTAAACAGCAATATTATTCATGGTTACACCACAGTGTAATTGCTTGCTAGATTTGAATGAGGTTTCTCTGAATATAAATGAAGAGACTAAGTGAAGATAAAGGAAGCATCTGAAGCTAGAAACAAAAAAAACCTAAAATTAAAATGATGAAGTCAGATGCACTTCCTTTTATTGTGTGTATGAATGGGAATGATTATTAAACCAGGAGATTTATCACAGTAGCCAGAGAGGAGCACAATGTGGGGAGAAAAGGTTTTCCAATTCCATTCTGCCAGCGTGCCTCAGCCTTGACTCCCAGCTTACTGCCAGTGGAACCCTAAGCCTCTTTTAAATAGAGGCTTGAAATTACTTCAAACTGTATCAGAAAAACTGATGATTTTTAGGAAGATAAATGATTGCAGAACCCTGACAAATCCATATCCCTTTGTGCCAAGGGAAATCTAATACTGAGGTCACTGGTGCTAAGAGGCATCAACCAGGCCTGCCACATCTCCAGCATGTTGATTATTAACTGAAAATTGTAACAGGGAACAGAAGGCAATTTAATCTGCCATTGTCAGCATGTTGCCGTGACTTGGAGCAAACCCAAGTGAGCAGCAACGTTCAATCTGAAATTCCCTGGTGCCAAAAGCAGGGCCAGAGGATCAGGCCTAAACCCTATGAGAGATCAGCTGCTGAAAATGCAAAATACCCATAACATGGTGTAATCCACCTGAACTCCAGCCCCGTGTCAGTCTGGCGAGGCAGGCAGGAGCCAGGACAGGAGGTGGCAGGGAACCCTGACAGTGGGAAAAGCGCCCTTGGGCTGAGCAGAGCCCTGTGCTCCAGTACAGCACTGATGGGACTCAACATGACCAAACCAAGAGAGCAGCCAGAGCAGGGGCAGCAAACACTGCCAAGGCAAACGAACCACAGAAAGGCTCTGTCTGGCCTGTTCCAAACAGGAATCTCTCTATGGAGCAGATTTGGGTTCCTGGGCTAGCCCAGGCTCCAGTGTGGCCATTAGGACAATGTTAACAACAAAAGACAGCAGCAAAGTCTGAGGCGCAGGGCTTGGAAAGATCTTGCTGCATCCCCAGAAAACCCCACTGGAATCTGCAGTGGCTTGCCCAGAACAGTGGAGAGATATATTGGCAACCTTGTAAGTCCTAACCACAGCTACATTTCTAGAGATTAGCTGAGCTGGACACAGCTTTCCCTCTACTCCCACCTCCACCAGACAAAGAACAGAATCCAGATTTTAAGAAAAGGAAGACTCTAACATTTGCTTATGAAATATAATTACTTACGATTCAATATGTTAGAAAACTTTTTAAATAATTTTGAAATATTTCTGCTCCAGGCATTTAAACTTCTTCAAGTATTTTAATTTTCTAAATTTAAAAATGAAAGGTTATCATATGATAAAATTAGATGTTCCTTTCTCTGCTTAATTTCAACTGATGAATCTGAAATTTTTTTTAAAAAAAAACCACCTGAGTTGAACAATTCTTCTTAAACAGCATTTCCCCGTGAATGTTCTGTTTTGATATCCAGGCAACATTTGGCTACAGTTTTTTCTTGTTAATTGTAAAATTAACTCCAGCTCCTGACACAACAATATGAATATCAGAAACTGTCTCACTTATACCTGGGCAGGATACCCATTTGATAAAGAGTAAAGCATCTCATACCCATCTAGCATTCTTTCAAGACTTCTGAAATACAAGAAAACTTTTCAAAATAATCAAAGAATTCAAAAAGCTTTCATTTACAGTATAATATATATGGGGCTCAACTTAAAGTTTTGTTTTTCTACTTTTTGTAACTCCAGCTGTAGTTGTTTCCCTGTTTATTTGTATGGCAATCTGGTTTGCACTGTTAGATGTCAGCTAAGGAGACATTTTGTATTATCTAAAACTCCTTCTGCAATGACAAAAATACTTATTTAGAAGATTCAGAGAACCTGTTTCACAACATGCTCAAATATAGAGTAGGGGAAAAGAAAGCCAAAGATTTTTGCATCAATATTTGCAGGAACTGTTCAGTGTATTTCAGACTCTATATCTTACAATTTTCATCACAGCAAATTAGCTGACAATGTCATCTTCCAAAAAGTACAAATACAGCTACAATTGAAGCTTAAAAACATCTAAGATCAGTAAAAGAAAAGAAAGGAATTGACACGAATCTTATAGAGCAAAGTCATAATTTTAGCATTTCAATGCTTTCAAAACTTACTGTGCTTGAAAAAAATTTTATGGCAGATGGGATTCCCAAACTTAGTTTTCAAATGCTGAGGTTAATTTTAATTTTATTCACTCATATGCTAAATCTTGGACAAACATTGTTAAAAAGATTAAATCAAATCAGGCATAAAAATTTCAACAGAAACACCTGTGCCATCTAGAGTACTAACGTTTGAATGAATGCATCCAGAGTAAAACCTATTATTAAAGCATTATAGACAGCAAATGTTTAACCAAGGAGATAATCCAGAAGAAGTCCAACAGAAAGACAGGGTCAAGGGGAAAAAAGCACTTAAATAGCAAAATAAACATAATATATCACCCTGAATCTCATCTGTCACAATGGATAAAAATCTCAGAAGTAGGAGCAAGTCTGAGAACAGAATAAGAACAGGTAAAATGAACTTGTACTCTCCTGGCTTCCTGCAGTTTGCAGTTTAGGCTCTTCTGAGCCAGGCATGGCATCTTCCTGTTTAAAGATCCCCACGAGATTATTTTTCATTCATTATATTTCTCAGTCACTTTTTACACGTGTGAAATTTTAGAACCCTCAGTACCCTCAGACAGACATTCTGTACCATTTTGTGTTGGATGAAGAATAAGCTCCTTTGCATCTACCCCCTGCTAATTTCATTTGATGCCCTCTGAGTATTCTAAAAGATCAGCTGGATTTAGGCTAAAATGAAGTCGTGAACACAAGATTAACTGTTCTTTATGGGACTTTTAAACCATTTATTCATGTGTTATCCTAACATTTAACAGTCAGTAAATGAAAACCTGTGTATTTTGTAGGGTAATTTAATTAAAGCTTAAGGTTACAGGAAAGAGGAGTAAAGAAACACTAGCACAGAACTGCTGGAGGAAGCCATAGAGAAATGGGGACAGATGGGGACATGCTGCTCCTAAACTGCTCCTGTAGGATCCGGTCCACAATTTTTCCTCTCATGGCTTGCAGGCATCTAAAGGCCCATAGGTTGCTTCTACAGCCCCGGGAAGAGTTAATCACAAGGAGCAAGTCCCATCAATAGCTTTAAATCTATTATGCAGAGGTCCATTTCTCTTAGAAAATCTAACCTATGACTTGAATAAGGCTAAAAACCCCATTGCAGTCAAAGCAGAGCAGAGAAACAAGTCTAAGGCTAGAGGTATTGCCAGTTCCATTGGATACCTTCCTTAACTGCACCATTACAAGCAGAGTCAAATGACTCTTTTAGAAGAGTTTCTTTTCCAAAGCAACACTGACATGAATGAAAGGATAAATAAGAATGTCCAAGTCAATCTAAGTTAATTATCTGCTAAAGAGCTTCAGGATATTTAAACTATTAAGATAAATTTTATCCCTTTTCATTAAAAAAAAAATCTAATGTCCTTGTTTCCAAGGATCTCTGATGGGAATGAGAGTTTGGCAGTAGTTCTAGAGCTGTCAGCCAAATCGTCAGGCATCGAATGTTGCTTTAATAAAGGATAAATGGCAACAGATTTAAAGTCAGCAGGTATGTAACCTGGGGACAGAGAGGCATTAATTAAATCAGTAAAGGCAGGCAGAAGCTAAAGAGGAAAAACCTAAACAAGAATTTGGGAAGCACTGATAAGACTTGATTTTCTCTCTGCATAGTTTTTGCCTCCAGCAATTCAGCCCTTAAGATGCAAAAAAGCTGTGAAATGAACTATCAGAACCCTTGTCAATCACTGGACAAGGTCAGTCATGGTCAAAAGGTACTTCCAAGGCCTGCAAGAAAATAATGGAATTACTCTCTGCTGTGTGTTTATCGGGGACTAACTGCAGATTTGATTACTGCAGCAAAGAGGCTTAAACAGAAGGGGGAAAGTGATAATGGATCAGTTAAGGATTATAATTTTTACTCTCTTTTCATTTCAAAGACCATTCTATTGTTTCAATTCCATTTGCTAATTTGCATGTTACTGGAAACTTTCCCTGTTGTGAAGAAAAGGGAGACGATTTTGCAAATTGTTTATTTAAACCATATCAGGTGATGGATGCTCTTTATAATTCCAAGTTCAGGGGGTTGAACATTCCATTGGCAGAGGCACACATTTATCCCTGGAGAGGCCTGCTCCTCTTCGAAGAAGATGCAATACACAATAAGAGAAAAATAGCCTAGACTCAAAAGAAATTCGATAGCTGTATATTTTATTAAACTTTAGTAAAAAGAAATTTGAAGAAAGCCTTAGGAGTATACAAAGTGTATATATATGCATAAATATATAAATGTGTATATATGGATATATATATATATATAAAATATTTATGCACTTGGTGTGGAAATGACTAGTTTTACCTGTGGAAATAATATTTAAAATCCACCAAACTATCAGTTGCCTGGAGTCTTTGTTATTGGTCTGAACATGAGAATACATGAGAATTAACTTCCAACTTCAGTCTATGTAATCTGTACCTTATCAGTTCAATTTGGAGGCAAATTAAACACATCAGTACTCATCCTCTGGATATAAATCTGTCACCATACTATCAGGTGAAGAAGTGTTTTCTGTCTGGTTAATCAATATGGAAGATTAATGCTGTCACCTCCTTCGTTTAAATGAAATTAAATTAAGGTGATGGTTAAATGGAATATAATGGTTGGTGTTCAAATATGTTCTACGGATCCAAAAATACAGCCTGGAGCAGGAGTTTGTGTGTCTATTTCTACATATTTTTATTATATGAATATAACAATTTGAAGGGATCTGGCTTTGTATCAACGTTCAGCAAAGCAAGAGCAACACAAAGTTGTTCCACTCATTTCTAAAGAGTTGGAATGAAGAACACGGGATGCAGTGCTCTGTAGTTAGAGAAATATAACTTTAAAGAAATGTAACTTTCAGATAAAGCAGAGATTTATAACACAGCAGCTGAAAACATAGACTGGTCTTCAAAGGGTCACTATATCAGATTCGTTTAATTACCAGTAAGAGATAAAATATGCAAGCAGTTTTCAGAACATTGTGTCTGACCTTGTCAGAGGTGACCACATCCTAATCTGCATTCTTGGTGAAAGAAGCCAGCCCAGCTCCCTAACTGAGAAGAGGATACTGTTCCCCATTTTTTGGAAGAGCTGGAACTGGTGTAATGGGCAGATCAGGAAAGGGAAGAGCTGCCTCAGAGTGGCTACTGCAACCACCTCAAGGTACCAGAAACAGATGACAGATTTCTACAAGGGACATTTTCTCAGATGTTTGCAGCTGTTCAAATGACAGATATTTTCCATTTGCTTCTCCTTATCTTAATGTGCAGCCAAAAGAGGATTTTTTTCAGCGTGTCACTTTTCTATAAAGCCCTCAAACTGAGGGAGAAGTTCTATGCTTTGGTTATTTAATTTCTTCATGAAATATTTTGCATTTCATAACTTCCCTCCCCTCCCCCCACAAATTACCCCAAGCAAAATCAGCATAAAAAGTGGTGTTTGGGAAAGGTATTTCAAATTATTTTCACTGCACTGAAAACCCAGCTGAATAATGACATTCACTTAGTTAGGCTTTGATGCCAGGAGTCTAAAAGAGATCTCACCAGTAGAAACCTTCTATTAGTAAAGAGTTTACCTAGAGAAAACTAGATCAAAACAATTCCAAGTGCTAATTATGTTCTGCTTATGAAGGTGCTCCACCTTCATAAGCATGTATAATGAACAGACAGATTTTTTAATAAACAACTTCTCTAACAGGAAATTAGAAATGTACATCCCAGCTGAAGGGAAAATAGCAGCAGAGCTCATTTTTAATTCACTGAAAACAATGCAGCAGTTTAGTCAGAATGGAAGGACAGATCCCTTACAGGGGACTTGTGCATTAGTGGCAAAACTAATCTGCATAGGCTTGTACAGATCTCTCCAGAGCCCAAGTCAGAGGAAACAAGATGTGACAAAATGGAAGGGCTACAAAGGAAAAAGCTGAAAACATTTATGAAAAGGTTCAGTACTCCTGCAGCAGGCTAATCAATCACCTGGTAAATATGTGATCAACACACATGGGAACCCCCAGTGCAATAATAACAACAACAGGTAGATAAATTGTGTGATACAATTTTGCTAGTTCTGCTCCTACCAGTGGGAAGCAGCCATTCGTTCTGGGGATGACAGTTATACCCTCTGGCCATCACCACTAATTAAATCCCTATCTTTCCTATTCCATTTTTTCCCAGATAAAGATGCGATCAAAGAGAGGACAATATAAGGAAGGAACAGGAAACTAGATTTAGGTAATAATTTTAAAACAAAATGAGATATTCTGAGATATTAATTCACTCCCCCTGGAAAACAAAGCATGCTTCTGTCTAGAAGGCAGGTGCAACAGTGTGTAAGGTGATGTGTGTATGACCATAATGTTGTAATCAAAATCCTGTGCTTCTCACAACTCCTAAAACTGCTGGAAAGACATGGGGCACACATAGAAACGGGAATAGTTCATGGATATGCTCATGTTTCCTACAACGTGCTTACAGCACTGGGAGGTAAGGGAAGAACACCTGTTGTCATCTCCCTGGCCTTGTGCCAAGCATTTGTCCTTGTCCCACAGGACAGCCTTGTCTCTGGAGTGGGATCACTCAGATACGTGGCTGGATGGTCTCGCTCAGTTGAGGACAGCAGCTCCCTGTCCAAGGGGAGGCAGCATTCCTCAGGGGCCAGTGCTGGGGCTGGCACTGTCTAACACCTCTGTTGGTGACATGGACAGCAGGACCAAGTGCACACCCTCATGGGAAGGGGGCAGAAGGAAAAGTTGGAAGGGGTTGGAACAAGATAATTTTTAAGGTCCCTTCCAACCCAAACCCATCCTATGAAGCAGTGATCGTGGCATTTCGTTATGATTTACTCATTTTTTTGAAAGATATTTCAGATTCTACCTTCTCCTTAATGAACTTCACCAAAGCAATGGCTCAGCAGATCTTTGTGTCAGGGTCCAACAGGGAGCCTGTCCATCATGAAGACAATCTGTTTGCTTCAGCCTTATGGGTCTGATCCACTACCATTTGTGAGGCTTCAAGGAAAAGGGGCAGTGTTTGACTCCTGAAGCATTTTATAATGGCTCATTATCTTGTATAGCCTGCTAGACTACATCTTATGTTTTATTGTGGAGACTTATCTCACTGCCTGCTCCTTTGAAGGAGAGAATGATGGCTTCTATCCATGCTTACCACATTTTTTCCTTAAAAACAAAATTAAGAAAAACATGCAAGAGCTCCTCACTGTATAAGCATACAAAATGAAGAAAATTAATATATGAAAGCAGAGCTCCAAATTGAAAATGTGACCACAGATCACCAGTGCAACTTAAAAAGGGAAAAAAAAAACCCAAACTGTTCTTAGGAGGTAATTGAATCCCACACTAACCATATTAACTAGCAACCTGATGTCCTGGCACACTTGGTTAGGTTACATTCTGGATTTAGCAGAACACAATTCCTTGAGCCTAAGCAAAAGGTACAGGGCACATTATAACTGCAAATGCTTGTTGCTGTGCTGAGCGTCAAAAAGCAGGATCTGAAAAATATGAAAAGGTCTTCCTTACACAACAGCCCTCTGTCTGCAGCTGTTTGATCACTCATCTCTTTCCCTGGTCGTTCTCTAAGTACTGACATATCCTGGGAGGAATTTTGCAGCTGAAGACATTACTGCCCCAAGCTGTCAACCTCGACCTTCCACAGAGGTCGCTCACAAGCACGGCTTAACGGGAGATGCCAACCTGTCAGAGAGAAAGGCGAGATGTGCACACACGCCCAGCCCTGTCAGCGCTGGCATGGGCATGTTAACCCACGGCATGGGAGATGGGACACACTGCCAGGAACTGCTGCAGCACGTTCCTCAGAGGAGCTCTGCATCCTAAACAGCAGCCTCCTCACAAAAGGGGATTTAAAGTGTTTTAGCTTCGGTACAGCAAGTTATTATACCTATGAGTAATGTGGCTGAAATCAGAGTGACTACAAAAAAAGATACTTGCTTAAGTACTTTGCTGGATTGGGGTTTAATACCTTCCATATTGGTATTTCTGCAGCAATCAATGAAAAAAAGCTAGAACATACCAGCACAGCTCCCCTGGGAACCCGCATTATCTGAAACAATCATGGAATTGACATACAGTTTCTGTTTCTAACGAGGTGTGCCAACTAAACAGAGAATAAAGGGATACAAACCCTGATACTTCCAGATATAAAATAATCAGTCTCAAGACTGAAAGCAGTATTACCCTGAGAACTGAACACCCAGTGGCTCTCAAGAGGTGTCTTTTACTTGGTGACATCTGTGGGCAGAGGGGACACACTTACAGCAGGTCTGATGTTTTAAAGCAGCTCCTGCATTCTGTTTCTTAAAGGGATGTGTTGACTATATGGCTTCATAATTCCTATTAAAGTGATTAATGGTGGGGGAGTTCAGACTGCTGGAAAACAGAAGGTTTGTCTAGGTGCAGCTATTAATAATCACCCTTTGTTAGCTTGGTGCAACAGTCCCGGGCAGAAGTGCCCACAAAACCGGGGCTCAGGAGCAGAGACATTCCTGCAGGATGGGTGAACGGCAGCAGGTCACCTGGCACTGGCCCAGGGAGCTATCCCAGACTCGAGTCCCTGCTGCAAGCGAATACTTCCCGGTATTTCCAGGAGTAGCTACAATACCAATAGCTTTTAAGACATCCATTTAGTATTTTTTATTACCCTCCAGTGACAGCAGCAATAATTAATTCTGAAAGAAATAATGCCTGAGGAGCTGTAAAACTACACTGAGGTTTCACTGATCCTCAGTATGCGTGTTATGATACATATCTATATAGGTACATATCTATGCATATATTCAAAAAGATATCAATCTGCAATGCAGATTTCAGAAAATGCAGAACTGAAAGATAAATTAAAGTGCACCTAAATTTACTCCCATCCTGAAAGAAGTAAAATGTAAACATATTATTAAAGGATGGATTAGCATGTCTAATTCCATGGAAATTAGAATATAGATAAAAATTTAAAACTGTAATTAAAAGAATGAAGAGAGAACATTAATAGGATGAATTATGCACTCTAGTGCAAAATGGTATGTAAAATTGTAGGCCTGTTTTCAAAATTAGGAAGTGAGGAAAAAAGACACAGTCTGTTCCTGGGAAAAGATTGGTAATAAGCAGTTAAGAGTTATCATACAAAAACTGTTGATAGGTTCTCAAACTTGTTAGATGTCTTTATTATTCACAGGTACGTAGAAGATGGTTTTTCTGTGTTTTACAAAAAGAATGAAAGGGAGCAAATTTTTTTTGTTACAAATAATGTTGAATAGATTGAAAATTATGGTTTTTGTAGTTCCCTGGCTACAGATTAAAACTGCAGCTTTATATTACCCATTTTAGTCAAAGCATCTCAGAATTTCCATCTCTAACTATAAAAGAAAAGACTTTTCAATTTCTAGTTAGAAGTAGAGACATTCCTCTCTGTTTCTTCACGCAGTACTTTTTGGCTGAATTTCAATTTCAGTTTAGAGTATGATAAAATGTTATGTTAAAGAATAGTTTGGTTAAGAGCTGTCCAAATCAATCACTAGTAAATAAAAAAATACCAAAGGCTTTTCTGTTCCTGATGCTGATGTAGAAGGGCACCTCCTGGAGCAGAATCATCAGCTATAGTCCTGAAATAATGAAATCTTTTTGTCTTAAACTGACAAACTCATTTCCATGGTAACTTTGTTTGGCCTTCCACAAAGCTCTAGCCCCAGAATTTCTCCGTTGTACCCAATATATGACAATAATCTGCCTCTGAAGTCACTGCCTACACAATGACTTGTTGCAAGTGTTGTGTTTTGTGTATTTACAGGTGCAAGAGCTATGAGAAGATTTATATCCTCTCTCGACTTCTCAGTTCCCTGCTTGCTTCGGTTTTGTTTCTCTGCTGATTGCTTTTAATCAAGATTTCATTTTTAACTAAACACAGACACGTATTCAAGTGATTCCCACAGTAATTGAACTCTCTGCAGTACAATAAAATTCCTTCTGTGTGTCAGGTCGGTTTTCTTGCGGCTGAGCGAAGAAAACAGGTTCTGATCATTATCTAGTTAACTCCATTTAACTCCAGCTAAAAGATCACCCTGCTCACATAGACAGGTATATACACAGCTATGTCTACAATCTCAGTTTTGGAATCACTTTTGGGAATCATCAGAAAATACAAATCCAACAGAAATGCACGTGTGCTTACACACCCAATCCACAGCCAGACAGGAGGGAGGGGGCAAACCAAGCTATGATTTCAACCATTGCAGCCAAACCATATTCACTTGCAATGCTCAGGAAGCAGAACCCATTTTAAGTTTTAATAACTATATACTTTATGGAGAAAAATGACTGCTTTACTGTGCAAACTAAAAATAAAAACTTGCTTTATTTTTTAACCCACAGAAGGAAAAACTTCTGGTAAATCTTTTACTGTTTACTACTTTGTTCCTAATAGACTTTTCTAGCAATAACAGTTTACATGGATGATTCACAAAGATATTTCAAAGATAAAATACATTATGATACCTCATAATTTAGAGGTCATAACTAGATCTCATCAACTAGAAGCATCTATCACTGTATGTTCACTGTTCTCCAAGGCATATTATTTAAGCAGAATTTTCCTAGGTACAACTTCTTCCTGCAGATTGTGGAAATCACTGGATTTATGAGCCAAGTAATTGTTCTTAGGTGTAAGACGGTTTTGGATGAGGTGTCCTGACAGCACCCCACTCACAGTGAAATCCTCTCGAAGAGCCTTGGGGCCGGGAGAAGCTCGGGGAAGGGAGGGCAGCAGCTCTAAGGGCTGGGCGCCGGGATTGCCTCGGGCAGGGGGACTGGTGTCGTTTGGAGAAGCTCAGGGGATGCTGACCTCAGCACAGGAGCTGCACGATCAAAGCTGTGCCTTCGGGCCAGGACCAATGAACCCATTTCATGGATGACTTGAGTCCAACTTTGATGCAGAAGTGACTCATTAACTCAGTGTCCCTGTGGCACCAGGATTTGTAAATCACCTCAGACAGACCACAGGGTAATTCAGGCTGGGACATGGAGAGGATCTGTCCCAGCTTCCTGTTCCAAATTTCCTTTTTCTTCTCTTTCCATACCTTATATAAATATATATATGTAACAGAAACACATTTCATAACCATATGTTTAAGCAAAACCAGGTCGAAAAGGAGATTACATTTAAGGACACTATTTTGCTCCGAGTTAAGGAAAAAGCAGACCTGCTGTCTTAACGAAAAAGAATAAAACAACCAAACCTCTGAGACAAAATAACATGGACCATAAAGCATTAACTTTAAATCCACATTGGCTTTTTTGCTAGCAACAAAAGTGCACATAAGAGTTAACATTAAAAATTAAAATGAAATAAATATTCTCTCTAATGAACTAATATACGTGGGTAAGGTAACATCTGCTACTTTGTTTATAACAAATGTGTCAAACATTAGATATGCCAGCATTCATGCACATGTTCTGATGGAAGCTGGAGAATTTGCTTTATTTGCCCAGCAGAAAGTGGAAGATTTTATGTCATGACAAAATAATGTCAGACCTGAGAGCACTGGGAGAGAGGCAGAATTTCCTTCTGAAGCCAAGAGACAGTGCATCCAATGGCTCTAGTTAGCTGGATACCACAGAAAAGGAAGCTTAATTGATTTGGGAACAAGCAAAGAAAATATTTTTCAAGAAATTCTAACCTACTTTCTATCTCTAAAGAAGACTAAGGAGTGATAAGTAAACTGCACTATGTCAGGATAATCCTGATTTTGTGACCCTGCTGGTGCCTTTGTATTTGTCTTCCCTTCCCAGGTGATGTTAGCAGGGAAACCCCAGCCTTTCCCAAGGCAGTCCAGACCTGCTCCCAGCTAACATGGGGGATATTCCCTTCAGCCTCACAAGCATCCTCTGCTCCTTTACAGCAAGCCTTGGCACTGATGATTTGTTAGTGCCCACCTCGGACAGCGAGCAGGAAGATCCTCCACCACAGCCTATTTCCAATCTGCCACAGTGGCAAGTGAGAATGTAGAGCCTAAAACCTGAACCATGTCCTTGAAAGGAGTCCCAGACTGATCTAATGCCCAGCTTCTTCTGGAATGACACAAATAGTTCACAGACATTTCTTTGGCACAACGGAGAACAAACCTTGAAAGCTTACTACATCTAAATTAAACATTTAACAAGAAACTAGACTAATTCCTCCATTTGTTGGTAAAGTTAAACAGTTCATGTTAACTGAAAAGTACTTTTAATTTGCCTACAGTCCACAAAACAGAAGGATGTTAAATAATAGAAACCCAGAACTCCAGGAGTCAATAAAAACTCCCAAGATTTCCATCCACTTGTTTGGATTCTTTTACGATAAGTCATGTCTCAGGATTACTAATATAAAGTAATTTTTGTTTATTTTCTTTAATCTGTTGTCACGCTAAATGTTTCATCCTGTAAAAACTTTTTAGTTTTTTTGGTTGGTTGTTTTTTTTAACATCATCATCTCACTTTGGGTAGTCACAAAAATATAACTCACTGTAATAATCTACCATAATATCATATTTACTTATTATTGAAGCACTTTTCTATGAAAATACAGTATTAAAATATGCAAATATGCTAAAATACAGAGTATTAAAATAGCTGTGCCTGTAGCCTATTCCAAGGCTATTGAAAGCTCTTTGGTGGCAGGAGGATGAGGAGGTCACAGGCACTAAAAATTAGTATTTAGGAAGTTTCTTCCACCAGCTTTGACTATTACCTGGAATAGGTGACTTGCACTCATCAGCCCTATTCTCACTTCTTGGGAACATGACCCTCCACTGCTTTACTGACAGTCTTTTCAAGCTAATATTGGAAATGCCTACAAGCTCCCCCAGTCATTATGCTGTACTTCAGCTCAGCTTCTTCAGCAAATTTTGTTATCAGTGGTGTTTTCAGAACACCGAATAGAAATTTTTCTGACAAAATATACCTAAGGAAAGATTACTCAAATTATTTCAAATATGCTGACAGTACTAGAATACATACTTTCCTCTACATCTAAGATGCACATGGAAACTATTTTAACAGGAAAACATGTTTTCTTAATGTTTAACTGAATACTGGCTATTTTCCAAGCTCTGTTTTGACACCAGAAAGTCGCAATAAAAGTTCAGATAAAAAATTACTTCCCATTTTACATAGTGTATATATTATTTTATGCTCTTAATTATTATTATATATTACAGTGGTTAAAATTGCCTTTTTTTTTTCTTCATACTTCCCCTGCACCATGCTTTTAGCAGTTAAACTGACCAATTTTTCTTCCTTTTGACTTCAGGCTGTCTGACAGTCCAGTGGGATGTAACAGAGCATCATGTTCCTTCCCCTGTCCTGCTAAATTTGACAGCAGTACCCTGTGAGTTGTTTATACCCTTCTGTACAAGTATATCACTACTGGAAAAGCTTTTCTTCATTTTCTGTATTTGATTATTTTCAGATATGAACAAATCTTCCATTTTTAATATCTGAGCTTGGCAGTTTTGCTTATTTCTTCTGAGTTTTGTTTGTATTCATTGGAACTTTCCTTAGGATTCTCAGGAACCATCACCAACTTCCAATTGTTTGAATTTAAATACATATATTAAAGGATGGTTTCTGACTTCTTTCCCATATTCTTCTAATGTAGCTAATCCCCCCTCTCCCTTTATAATAATTCAATTTATTAATAAGAATACCCTTTCCTATTTAAGATATTTATCTCTTATCTGCCACATAGAGCCCCACAGCTCCCACTAATTTATTTTGTGTAGGCTTCCATGATCACACATAAATCACCCAGTCTTAGTATTAATACAGAAATCTCTTTAGTAGTCCAAACAGTTCTGTAGATATCAACATTCTTCTAACATCCAAACAGCTAACAAAAACTTAAACAACATGGAGTTAAAAAAAAAGTAATATGCTGATTATAAGAGAAAACTGTCATAATAGCAATTTATTACATATCTCCAGGAATCTTATTAAATCACTTATGCTGCTATCCATAGCAATTTAGCATCAAATTGTACCCAAATAAACTAGTCCAGGAAGTTAGTTACAAAATGAGGACTTCCAAGCAGCACTTCCCTTGCATTTAAAACAAATTTGCAAACAAAGAATATTGGATTTTTGCTTTGCATATGAAAATAATCCATAGTAAAGTTGAGGAAAAGGAAACAATTGCAGTACAGTCACCCCTTTGCTTCCTGTGCTGTTCAAGGCAGAGAGATTGCAAAACACTCCTGTCTTTGTTGCTGAAGTAAATCAGAACATCTTGGTGCTGTGATCATTACCAGGGTCAGTGAACGGGAGTTAAAGGGACAAGGCCAAATTCCACAAATATCAGAATAATTTGATGAATCTTTCAAGATGCAGGTGGCAATGGCTGTCACACCTAGCTGTCCAGCTGTCACCTTCCCTCTTCCGCACAAGAAAATGGAAATTCATTTCTAAATATTTTTCAGCACTACAGATCATACAGACAACTTGGTTCACAAACTATTTCAAACGAGAAACACAGAATGTCTCATGCATCCTACATGCAAACACTGTATTAACACTCAAGAAAGCTACCAGAAAGTTGCTCAAAAATTTAAGTGATATCATTTAACATAAGATATTTAAATGTTAAAATGAAATCATACTGCTGTGAATCATCTATAAACTGTATTTTGAAAATACTAGATCAGAATGAATTAAAAGATTATTGCATACAGTGAAAACGAGACAAATAATATTTTCATAGTTACATGTTATAGTTTTAGAAATTATCCACTAATTCTCCTCCTCAACATTGAAAATCAATGAGAAAATTGTAGGAGTGATAGACTATGGCTTCGAAACAATTATCTAACTAAAGATGTCAGCACAGACTTTCATTATTATTATAAAACCATTCAGAAAGACATTTTAAGCTGTGATTCAGGAAAATTCTCTGATATTCAGCACATCATTTCCCAGGTCTCAAATATTTAATGGGGACACCTTTCCCAATCCTTTGCTGCATTTTCACCTAAAGTTTTCAGAATGGCATGCCTAACCCATATTTTCTGTTAACGTCTCCATCAATATCTGACAAGCTTGGGTGACCTACAGCTGGTTGGCCAAGCAAGTTTTAATTGCCATAAGGCAGAAACACAAATTTGCTGGTTTATGCCAGGGCTGCTGTGTTAAAATAATTTTTAGACTCACTTCAATGATAATTTGAAACAATGAAAAACACTATAGCCCTGTGGGGAGCGTCCATGTTCATCTCTAGTGAATTATTTCATAAAATCTGTAGGGGATGGAGGGGTGGAACTCAGGCTGTCACAGGAATGAATGATCCTTGAACAGCTCTGAGGATACTTGCAAATAATCCCATACACTGGACTGCAAGGAGGAATGCCTTTGTTTAACTTGCACTGCCTCAAGGATCACAGATGTAATCTGGCATTGTAACTGCAGATTCAACACAGACACGAAAGTTTACTGCAACACAACGCTTGGGAAATGTTAGGTAAAAACACACAGAAAAAATATGCATAGAAGCACATCACAGACTCAACTGGCAGTCAAGTCTGGCAGAAGTCTATCACCTAGTGACAGCTTCCTTTTCTCTCAGCTGTTTGGATGGTAAAAAGAGAATGAGAGAAGTTTCCTCGGCTTCATTACTGTAGGAGGAAAATGGTTCCCAAGAGAAAAATGATCAGCACATTCGAGTATTTCTGATATAACGATCAAAAAGTCATAAATACTTTCCAATGTTTTGAGGCCGTTCAAGTCAGCTATGTCCACATTTGATTAAAAACCAAACTTGCTGATACAGACAAAAACGCACTCAGTATTAGGGACAAAGAATATTTACTGGAAATATAAAAGAAAGTACTGAAATCTAACTCCTACCTCTAAATCAACCACTGCCAGGTTAAAGAGAGATTTGTCTGGTGTAAAAGAACTGTAATTGCAGTGTCCTCCTTTGAGTTTGGTGTTTATGTCCCTAAAAAACAACTGTCGTGCTTGGCTATCTTAGTCACTGGGTATTTGGGAACACTGCACATGTCAAAAGAAAATATCACTGGTACAAACACCATAGGCAGCATAAGAACATCATTACTTGGAAGTAACACACACAGTGGGGAATCAGAACTCCACTATTGGGAATCAGAACTCTGTAAAGGCTTGAGAAATGAATCACTCTTTTCAATGCTTCCTTTTGCCTGGGGGGAAAAAGCCCTCATACTACTCTTCTATATGGTTTAATTTCTCTTTTTTTTTTTTTATTTCCACTTGCTGGTGCAGCTGAAAATACTAGACAAACCAGGGGCTTAGCACCTTGATTGTAGAGTGTTTGTTAAATAAGGAAACCAGAACAAAAAAACTCCATGTGAGCAGTTAGCAGGTAATACCTCCTGGTAGGAGACGTCCTTGCAAGAGGTCTGGTGGCTTTTATAAACCAGCCAGGCAGCTGCACAGTGTGGCCCCATTAGGATTGTATAATGACGTTTAGTGAGCTACAATATGGAGAGCTCAAGATAGTTTTGAATTTATTTCCAACATCAGATGGGTAAAACAAGCCAAAAAGAGAAAAAGATTATACAGAACATGGTGAGTTTGCTGTTTAATTTATGAAGTAATTCCTTCTAAGAAAACATATGTAAGCACTAAAGAAATCTCTCTTCTGTTCTTGATCTTGTAAGGACTGAACTCTAATGTGAAAAACTGGTATGAACTCTAGCCTGCAAAATAGTGATGTAAACATTCCACAGGTGTAAAAGCCTCTGAAAGCTTTCTATTTAAAGCTTACAGTTCAGATAACCTCTCAAAACAAAGGGCTTTGGAAAATACTTTCTCAAAAGGAATTTCTCACTTGGGAAAAGTGCAAACACTTTCACAAAATAAGCACTGCTGTGAGATAACAGAGAGAGTCTGCAAAGATTCACTTATTAGTCACTCGTTTGAGTAAACCCTTGCTTAAAAAAACCTGAATGTCTCCACACATTTCATTACTCACAGGGACATTGTGAGGACACTTTGGGACTGATACTCAAAAACATGTATTTCCAGTTTACAGTTCAGTCTAAGTGAAATTCCTGTACACTGCAAGTGCTTTCAACAGTAACTGACCACCCCTACGAGCCTGCTCCAATATGAAACAAGGTGCCACAGCAAAAGAATTAAGTAACAACTTGGGTTTGAATCCTTTAAAATAATGCTTGTCAAAGCATTCAAGTTGTTTTTACCATAATTTACTTTGTTCTCACTTAATTTCTCTCCCCTTGGTGTTTTCTAATAAAGACAGACATTGTAGTGACATTGTTGAGACCTTAGCAAGGTTCCCTCAAGCAAGTGGAACATGACGAGAGAAATCAATTTAGTGCATGGGCAAATTCCTGCAGAGCCCCTGTGGAACCTTGCATCATAGACTTAATTCTATTTTTTCCCCTTCACCTTGTTAAGTACATGCCCTACAAGTGCTAGAATACATTCGGGGAGAGAAAGGGAAAGAAAGAAGAAATTATGACAATGCAGAGGCAATTAGTTTCTGATTACCACTTATAATAGGCAAGGGAAGGAGGCAAGGGTCAAGCAGACAATATTGGCAGCAATTTAAAATTTGCTACATTACAAAAAAAATCAGAAAACCTATCTGGTTAAATCAAAGCCCTATATCAAGGGGACACTACATAACAGTATACATTTAAAATAATTTTTTATTATAGTAACCCTCCTGCTTCTGAAAAAAGAGTTCTGTGCATTTCTTAAGGATATAATTAAGTGACAGACCTTTTACATCTAAAACTGAAGTGCATAATTCAGTTCAGTTCCAATGAAGGAATCAAAACATTTTTAATTTTTATACTTCATTTTCTTGATCTCTTAGCCTTGTCCTGAAGCATTGCCAAAAAATATTCAGCCTCGATAACAGAATTCTAATCAACTATGATAAAACTCATCAGAAAGCTTTGCACTTGGTGTGGACAAAAACTTCTACTGGTCATTTTCTCTGGGTGCATAGAAAACACTTTGTCAGCTCACAACACATTCATTCACGCATCATTCAATATGACATTTGTCTCTAAAGATAACATATGAACTATTTAAATTTAGCTAATGTGATTTCAAAAAGATATTGCCTTTGTACTCCCTAAATACTGCACCCCACAAGAGATGTCAGACTTAAATTTCCAGCACAGCAATTGAAGATCTTAGAAAAGCTAACTACTCTTAGTGTCTGAATAAGAAGGACATTGATTAAATTGCATAAAATGATGTAGTTGATTTAATTCAGAATTTAAATAACTCATTTCATGTGTCTTGATTCACCTTGAGTGTAATTTAGCTCAAACCAAATTGAGACTGCTTTAATAATGAGTAAGGTTGTCTATACAGAGATTAAGCGTTGTTTAAGCTGCTGCAAAGAACTCAGTGCTTGCATTGCCATTCTTGTAGGATGTGCTGGCACAGCAGATGCTCCCCAGTGGCAAAACCACTAAGAAATGGCCATGTCCCTCTGACATCTTTTGCCCCAGCCACTGTTCTTGTCCCCCACGCTGCAGTTTCTCACACAGTTGAAGTGATTTAAAGTGAAAATAACTTTCTGAAGCAAAGCTGCTGCCAAGAGCAAGATGTAAAACAACCTCAGAGCTGGCAGCCACACAGCAGAGCCAGACAAGCTTGGCTGACCATCCACTGCATTTCCTTCCCTGTACTGACTAGCTTTTTCTGGTTTATGTTATCTCCCTCCCTTCTGCTGACAGCTTTCTCATTTCACTCTGCACACCTCTGTGATATATTGGGAAACAGAGAAAATGCTACCCTGATGGGCTCACCTGTGTTTAACCACAGCTACACACCACCGGCTGCTGTGCTGATGATTTGAACCACTTTTAGTGCATGTGATCACTGGGAAAAGCATCCAGGGCATGATGCTCTTGAAACATATTGTATTGTCTGAACAAAACTACCTGTGGTTGCTCTTAGTATTACAATTCTTGTGTGCTTTCAAATCCACACAGTTGAGGACACTTCTACATACAAAGTAGTCATGACATGAGAACCTGTAACTGCCAAAGATGCTTCAAAGGTCTGTTCAAACCCATTTTTCTTTGAACTGGGGTGTCTGCTAAAGTAAATGCAAAATTCACTGACATTATAGCTGATTTTAGCTCACAGCTTCACGCAGAGGACAAAATATATAAAAGACATCATGCTTGCCAGATTATGGGCTCTTGACTAGAGCTAAAAGAGTCTGCTCAAAAGCAGATGGGAAATACAAATGCTAAGCTTTTATTTCTGTTGGAATAGGTACAGGGACCAATCTACATTGACAGTAACCTCTTCAGTTTCATCTCACAATATATTGTACTATGCAGGAAGATTCTATATTCTGCCTCATCATTTTCATATTTGAAATCTGATTAAGAGCAGTGAGATTACACTGATACTTCTGGTCCATGTTGAATGAACTTTAGGGATTTATGTTTTATATTTTGCTAGAGTTGCATTCACACCTAAATTGAAAAGATATTTTTCATACAAACTTGGAGGTAAAAGTAACTCTAGTAACATACACATGAATACCTGAACGTTTAGCCCACACAGTTTTAGACCAGACCAGGCACAAAAGTACTTTATGGGAAGCTACAAGTTTGCATCAAGGCTAAGTGTTTTCTTTAGGTTTAAAGAAGTGCCAAACTCTGCCTGTGCCATGCAGAAGCACAGAAGTTGTTTATAGGCTGAATGTGAGGGGTCCTGCTTTAAGCATAGCTGGAAGAGCCTCCACAGGCCCTTTGCACCCTATACTGCTCTGCAGTTTTACAAATAGCCATAAATGAGGGCAGTACTGAATGAGAAATCAGAAACAACACCCCTCAGAGAGCAATTGCTCTGAGTTCAGGATCATTCTGTTCACATGAGTTCAAAACTTTAGGTGAAACCCCCCCACTGAGCCTCCAGCTGTAGCTACTCGTGCCATTTTCCCTGATGGATTCTGCCACGCTCACTGTGACACTGGGGATGGCCCAGGGATCCAGGAGCTGTTTGCTCCCCGTGCAAAGGAGGCCTTTCACAGGTAACAGTGTCAGGTACAGACTGCACAAACACTTACAAGCACAAAGAGAAAAACAGCCAATGTTGCTGTTCAGGTTTCTCCTTGTACCTAACATCAAAAGGTCAAACCGTGTGCAAAGAAGGAACCACAATAAACCACTAAAGAATCTTTAGTATTTTCTGTATCAAAGTCACCATGATGCTGTATCTATAGTCCTTGTAGCTTTTACAACAAAGTGGTTATTAAATCTGACACCCCACTTTCATAATCTCTTCATGGAAAAGGAATTTTTAACCCAGCCCCCTCCTCAGTGAATTTATTCCTCTAAGTATGTGAAGATGGGTACACAAGAGCTACACTCAGGCAGTAACACAAAAACCCTCTAGTGAGATCGTCTAGTCTGAGTTTAGATATAGATGCTTGATGAAGGCTCATTACATCTTTAGGGGGTTCAATTTTCTTTTTTTTTTTTTTTTTTTTTTTTTTTTTTTTTTTTTGTGAGGTTTCTTGGGGGTTGGTTTGTTTCTTCTGGGGAGTGGGGTTTTTTGGGGGGATTTGTGCAGGCATTGTCACATACATGTCCAAAGCTCACATTTTTTCAGGTAAGTGCTTGCCTTTTCTTAAGAACTTTTATTTTGTGAGAGAACACACCTGAGGATAAAAGGACAGTATGAAATTGGAGATTTTTGACATCTCTGCCAATACTGGTTCTTTATAAAGTTCTAATAGTGCTCTCTAGATACTTAATGTGTAATAAGCACCAGAGGAAACATTAGGTTGTTCAAGTTTTCTAGGGTTTCTTCTGTTATTTTTGCTATATACTTCAGACAAGTTGCATTTCAGAATCTGTTTACTAATAAGAAATCCAGACATCTTTATAACAAAATAATAACAAGATGAATTAAACATAATTTAACTGGAAGAGAAAGACAATTTAGCTGAATTTTGAAATCTATTTCACATACTTTTCAAATTAGTTCATTTGCAAAGCAATGATGTGCCAGTTTTTCCTTCTTGTCCCTCATTTCTCTGTCACCCATTGGAGTGAAACCATTAACAGATCAAAATTTAATCACGTGGAAATTAAGGTCACTGAGAGGCATACAAACGGAACCACTCCTTCAAGCAAAGACAGGGGCTTTTTATTTGCTAGGTTACCATGTTTGAAAAATCTTATCACTTACAGAAAAGTCGTCATTTGCACGAAAGAAGGATCTCAGCATGCAGTGTTGGTAGCAAGGTTCCACAGCTGATCTCTGCTGCAAAGCTGCCACACAAGACCAGGATAAAATTTGATTTTGGCTGAGAGCTGGTTAACTGCAAACCTGAGCATTACCGTACTAAATAAGAGCATGCAATTCATTAACGCCAAGATTCAGCAAGTAACAGGAGACTTTGCTGCCCTCCTTGTTTGTTCTGCAGTGCCTCAACAGCAATGGGTTTTCATCCAGGGGAAAGCCCAATTCCTAAAGTGGGAGAGTTCCTGTGTGGCTGTAATGCGTTTCAATGGCCACTACTGCCTGTCTGGAGTCGTTTCTCTGCAGTATAAAGGGGGCTCCCACTCCTAGGAAGTGCAACTCCTTCTGCTGTTGTGTACAGCAACATAAGAGGCAGTGAAAAGAAGGGTCTGATGGTTAAGTTTAAAGTATTTTTAGTCAATTCAATAAAAATACTTGCAGCTCATGATACATTTTAAAAAAATAATTTTAAAAAGGGCCTAGCTGGAAAGTAGAAATGGCAAATATCACATTCTGAGCTGAGAAAGTTTCTAATTTAGATGTACTGATTTCTCCTTCCTGAGCATGGAAAGTCACTAGAAGTTTTGGAGAAATGTATAGGTCCATACAAAACCAGTTTGATTTGTCACTCAAGGGTACACCTCAAACTGAGCTTCCTTATTTTGTACACCACCAGGAAATACGAACAGACAAAACAGCTGTGTGTTCTATAAAATATAACTAACAAAACATCACATTTACTGAGTGAACTCAATTATAAAAATAGGTCCCTTTCAGTCACAGGCTTTTCTTTTCATCCCAAATAATGATTTGAAGATTACCACAGCTAGAAAATAAAGTTTCAATACACAGCATTCCAACACCAAAACTGACATCATCCAAAAGAAACCTCAGGAGACACTGCCCTCTCCACCTGCAGAAATGACTGTAGTGCTGTTCAGGGTGTTTGCCAGTATAGGCTATCATGAAATTGGCAGAGGAGTGGCAGATCCTGACATTTTAAATTAGTTGAAAACAGAGAATGAGACTAATGAAGAGGTGGAATGTGGGCAATAAAAATGTACCCACATCACATATGCCAAGTAAACAGAAGAATGCCTGGTACCTCAAGCCTTGGTCCTGAGAATAAGGAAAACTGGCAAAAAATTGGCTGGTGTGTTAATTGCAATATGCAGCCTTAAGCTAGCAGCCAGTTTCCTGGGATAAATAAAGGTTAGTTACTACTGCTAAAACTAATTTAAAATCAACCAAAACCTGTCTGGAACAGAACTAGATAAGCACGTGCATGAGAAAGGTAGTTACAGAAGAAAAAGTGCAATATACTTGAAGTTTACAGGGTAGAGTTTGAGCAAGTGAAACATCCTTGAGGAAACTCAGAGCATCCTTGGCTCAGGAACTTGAGATCGATCTTAGCCAACCTCCTTAAAATGTAGAAAATACAGCAGCAGAGCAGCAGAGCGTAAAAACAAACCAACCACCACACCACTACACCAAGCACCCCTGCCACACCCCTTCCCTCCTGCCAAGCCCACATCAAATTCGTTATTTCCCTCAGCAAGGGAAAAAAAATACAGCAAATGCAGGGGAATGCAGAACCTTAGTAACAGACAGACAATCCCAGCTTCTCATCCTTTTTGCTCCCAAGCAAAGGTGCCCTTCACTAAACTGCTGGACTTGGGCCTGTCAGAGCACAGCCACAGCCAGGACAGCCTTCCTGAGAAGGGGAATTCTTTTCTCTCCTCTGACCAGGGCTAAGCTCCTGTCATCCAAACAGCTGAGAGCTGATTTGCCTCCAGACTGCAACACTCCTGGTTCTCCTTGAGGACCTGCCATGGTGATCAGGCAGAAGCTCTCCTTAGAGCACAATCCTGTTTATTGAACTTAGAGAAAACATCTATAAAGAAAAACAAGTGAGTTTGAGTTCTGGTGGTTTGTTCAGTTTGGGGTTTTGGTTTATTTTTTTAATTGCTCCAAGTTCATTTGGCCGTGTGTGAATTTATGTTTTCAACTTCAGAAACGCACTGAACCTTCCTAGCTGTAACTTCTGGTGAAATATGAGGCCTTATCACCTCTTGGAACAGGATTTTTGAATGCACCTGATGGAGTTCTTTGGGGTTCTTTGTGGGTTTTTTTTTCAACTTGCATGCATGTACGAACTGCCAGAAAGTAAATCTATTGCTACAGAGCCTTACTTTCTTCTCTCTGCCCTAAAGGGAATCAGCAAATTGCTTTCACATAGGGAGCTCCTATAAAACAGAATAGTCTTTGCTGACCCAATTACATAAAATATTAACAGAAGGGAGGTTATTGCCTAACAACATCACCACTGAGTTACAACCAAACTCACAGTTGTTGATGACTTTCAGTACTCTGTATTAATTTCACCCATTTTTCTGCAATGCATAAAATTCTTATGCATTAATTCATTCAAATAATCTAAAAAGTCTTCCATACAGAAGTCTTCATGTGAAAATTATTATTTATGAGGTGTCAAGTGAACAGTATTACAGCTGTAAGAGACTATTTGGTAGAGACATGGGACAATTAAATTTTAAAAACTGACACACCTTGTTAATTAGAAATGCCAACATTTGACATTTTTTATTCCCAAGAAAATTGATTTATTATAGATTCATTTAAATTTTGGGAGGAAAGCTGATGCTGGGAATTCTGATTCACAGCAGATTTCCAATCACAGGTTTCAGATCACCTTCTGTAGCACAAATAGATAGAAATGAAATGCACTGAGCCCTCTATAGCTAAACTCTGAGTAAGCACTGCTGTGTCAAAGAACTGATTTCCATCCACTTTCTGATTCCTCATTTCCCACCTGGGACTTTGCAAAGCACTTTTTAAGCAGTCTTCCCAGTAGCTGGAAGAAAATTAATGATTTCACTGCTCAGTAGACAGAGCTACACCAGTGACCAGCTGTGGCTTTTTTTTGTTTCTTTTTATGAAAGTAGAAAAGATGATATATGAATACAAACAAAATAGACACATACCTGATTCTCAAAATTATTTTTATACCTGGCAGTTCTATCTAATGAGGGCTGTTCAGTATACACAGTGAGCAAATTCCCTTCTACAGCTGTGTAATGCCATCCCAAACCTCCTGTCTTAGAAGTTGTTTTTTTCCAGAAAACTTAATATTTCCATCTACTGGGGTACTTACAACATCAGAGAAAATTGCCTTCAGCATCACTGCTCAGAACTGGAATTTGTTTTCTTCACTAACCCAGATATTTAATGGTATCATATGACCAACCTACAGCCTCCCTGGAAATCAGTCACAGGGGCTGATAAATTCACACAGCACAAAGTTGAGCTAACAGTGCCTCACACATCAACATGGACTGACAATGGGGAGGTACACAACTTGCCACACTCCCAACTCACACCAGGCTAAGTTTTTAACTTTTCAGGGCAGCATTTGGAGGGTTTCAGGCCAAAGCCCATTAGCAGTGATCCTTTTAGTCTGAGTAAAACAAGTGCTGGCTTATCCACACATAGTTCATTCTAAACTTCCTGCTAACTCACAGCAAGGCATCACAAAACATGACTCCTTCTGCAACATCTGTGTACCACAGGGAATTCTTCTTTTCAGCTCTTTGTAGCAGCTGGTTGAATAGAACAGGATAATCAGATTCCAGCACTCAGACAGCTGTGATTTACTGACTGTGAGAACTAATGCTGCCCCCAGTGAAGGAAGCAACAGCTCTGGCTCAAGTGGTTCCTTGGCCATGTTTACCTTGGCTTTACGAGGTATCAGTATGCCAAGTTCTCCCTGCACGGGATACACAGGCAAATCTGCTGGGGTGGGATTAATGTGCCAAGAGAGTCATGGGGAGGCTATTTGAAACATCTGGAGCATCTCTGTTTGAATAGGACACAAAAGGAGAGAAGGTTCAAAGGAAAGAGGCAGTAAGAAAGACATAGCAAAAGAAAAAAAAAAAAAGGCAAGGAAAAAAAGAACACTAAAGAAACCAAGCTTGAAGAACATTATAGAATTAGAAACAAAGAACTATTCTACAACTTTTTAAAATCCAAATCACTGTGAACTGTTCTATAAAGAACTGCTGTTCTATGGCTGTGTCTAGACTTTAGGTTTCACATGTGTCCTTAAAACATTTTTGCCCAGGTTACCTACAATCTACAAGTTTATTCTTCTAAGGGCTTGTTATCATTGGAAGGCAGTTGCTATTAAATTTCCTGTATGTGGAAGGAACATTCTCCCATGGCTTCCTGAGGGAGAAAATCCTTGGACGTTGGGCAGGGCGAATGTTGCAATCCACCCACAGGGAGGCAGGGGGGAGCAGCCTGAGTGCCAGGGTGCCCCCAGGACAGGAGCTGCTCACAGTCCCTGCCGATGGCACAGCCTAATGGGGCAGCAGGCCGACCTTCAGCTGCATCACCACCGTTATTGCCCAACAGCTCATTTGGAAGAGGTGCAGGAAAATGCTACAAAAATAAAGCTTTGTGAGAGTCTTTCTAGCCACCACTAGTAAGTACCAAAAACTGCTGAATGCAAGTGGAAGATAATGGCAACAGAAAGAACAAAAGGCACCGGTTGTCTATTTTCCCTACTGATGTTGAGATGCAGTTTCAAAAAGGGTTATCTCAAAGAATACAGACACGTGCCAGGAGCTGGGCATAATTATTTAGACTGACTGACTCAGATGTCACCTTTAACTGGTTTGTCAGTTGTCATGCACTGCCTGACAATCCTGCTCAGAGATGAAGTACAAGCAAGGCTGCACATGTACTAACAACAGCGCTGCACATTGCACCAAAGGCACTGTCAAAGACAAATCTAAAGAGCAGCTCTTCAGGCAGATTCTTACACAGTAAGACATGAACAGAAGTGCCACATAACTCACCCATGAGGAACTGGCCTTCTGCTTTATATGCTGGGGTCCAAGATCAGAGACATGCAGGGCTGAGGTGCCAAAGCTATGAAGCATTCAGAACCATTAAGAATATTTTGCTCTTAGGGTATGAGGTCATATCCAACTTTTGCACAAGTCTGACCTCAACAGACAGTTAATCTAATCTTAAAAACGTGGAGATTTCAAGTCATGATGCATTTATAAAGCTGTAGAAGTCACTAATATAAAAGAGTTTGAAGGCACTCTGAAGGGACAGAAAAAAATTGTTTTGAAAGCTGTTCACTGGAGAACTGTATTCTTTCCATGTGTTCTGTGACAGAAACAATCAAGACTGACAGACTGGAAAATCTCTGCCTTTGCAGCAAAAATATTGATGCCCTGTATCTGCTAAATTAAGCCCACCTTTGCAGGTGGGCTTAGTTTTGCCCACTAGCAGGAGATAAAACAGTCAGTGACATGTTCTAGGCAGCACTGAACTGTATCTTGATATATGCAAGCTTCATAAATACAAAGTAATTCACTAATTATTTTCTTTTACAGTTGATATTAATTTTTCTACTGATAAATCAGAGGCTTGTTAGGAAGCACAGAAATGAAGCATCACTGCCTGTATCAAACAAGGAGACTGGAATAGTGCAATATTCTTGGGTCCATGTAGTGACCTCAGTTATTATAAAACAGGGTGCTTACACAGCTGTGTTTGGCCATGGTTTCTAGGCCACTTGAATTTCAGAACAAATACTTCAGTTAAAGAGACAAAAGAAAATCCTACCTATACAAATTATATTTACAATCAAGACTTACACTGCTTCTGCCATTGTTCAGACTTGAAATGACAAGGAGTAGAATTAAGTGAAGTTTTAAAGAACTCGCATGTAATCCAAATATAATTCCATGTTTCTCATATATTTCCTGAGAGAAGCTCTTGAAATATTCTTACCCACTTATTTAACATTGCAGCTATGCCTAGTCACTATCATTAAGGAAGATAAATACATTCAGAATAATTCAGCTCCACTAATTCCCTTAAGGGAAAGAAAATGAAATTTTAAAAATACCCTGGATTTTGAGTGCATCACCCCTAACATATGCAAGAAATTAGAAAGTAATTACAGTTGCTTAGAATGTCTTAAAAATTGGCTGAAATATTTTAAACTTCATGTAAGGCACCAAAAAATGGAAACAAAATTCTCTGCTCAAAAAAAAATTTAAACGTCTGTCCTTGAAAACAGAGCTTGAAGGTAATAAAAAGGCACCCTGTTAGTTGTTTAATTTTTAAATATTTGTTTAAGAAATAAAAAATATTTTTTGAAATTGTGGCTGAGCTAGACATACCAAACTATCACAGCTAACTTTTTTTTTTTTAAAGCTTTGAAATGTGTTGATTGAATCAAACGTGATTCCTTTTTATTTGTCCAGATTTTAGCTTTTCCTGTGTCAAATCAGGGAACATTTCTAATAGCTACATTTCTTCCACAGACCAGTCTCTAATGCCCGAGATTTACACCTGCATGGAGGACAGACACAAGGCAGTACTGCACAGAGGACTCCTGCTACCAGCCAAGGAAAACCCAATGACGTTACTGGAACAGCCAGCAGAAAACAGGGACACCGAGGTTCAAAACTAACAGCTGAAAAGCAGACATAGCAAATGCACAAACAGAAGTATGGGAAGTCTTGGCACACCCCAGATTAAATCCATGAGGTACCACAAACATCTCAGAATATGCACCTCAAGGGGTACAATACATACAACTGCTGTTCTATGGCACAAAATCACAATCCTTCAGACCATGACTGGATCAGGTGGAATCTTCTGATGAGAAGAAAATTCTTCTTCCTCTGCAAGTGACCTCATTTCCAGGGAGGGAAGCTTCAGTCTAGTATACAGGCAGGCAGAGAAAGAGTCAGAGAACAAAAAGAACTCAGCAAGATCTGGGAGCCTGTAGTTTATTCGAAGACCAGGAGAGAACTGAGAAAATAGAGCTATTGAGGGTAACAGCAAATACCAGCTCTTGGACTGACCAGCAGTAATGCATACCAAGAGCTATAAAGAAAACTTGAAAATACCAACCCCTGTAACAAATCTGGAGAGAGATAAGACAGAATTAAACCAGAAAGCATCCAAAGATACAATGGGATAGTAAAGTATGAAATTCTCACTGAAAATGGGTTCCCCTAGAACAACCTGTCAGCATGTAGTTTCCAATTAACACTTAAACTAATTTCTTCTCAGGACAATCTCAGATTGAAATATGGCCCATCCTATTTCAGATTGCTTCCTATTCCTACCTTCCTTCTATTTAATCAAATAAATGTTACCATATTTCTGATGTAACACAGTTAAGAAAGGAAAAAAGGACTTGTAGCCTCATCTTTATTTTACTTTAGGCTAAAATTTTCCAGTCACCAGTGATTTCAGCTGCTTTGCCCCAAAAAGTATTTACTGAAGGGGAAAAAGCCTTTCTGATGACATCTGTGACAATAAAGCATTGGTATGCATTAGAGAAGCAACAGGACAGGTTGAACATTTGCCAGAGGCTGTTTCCCCCTCCCTGCCACCAGTATCAGCTACTCCTATTGCAGAGCTTAAGCCAGGCTACAACAGTACCAAGCTTGAAATACAGATGAATGCTTCCCAATATATTCTTCAATGTAATTTCTAGACTTACTTTACATTTTTATTGCAAATTCAATTCCCAGAGGAGCTCAAACATTTTGGAAAGTATGAAGGGCTGAACTTCAACAGACTATTAACATTTGGAGTAAGAGGCAGGGAAATATTTATCAGCAGGTGGCTCCAGGTGTGGGTGAAGGTAACCTGGGACCAGGACTACAGAGAGGGGACTCCAGTAAATGCAACTTCATTAAAATGGGATTCAATACCACCAGGATACAAGTAATGGATTTTTTTGATGTCATACTTCAGCACTTCTTCTTAGACATTTTGTGACCACACAGAAGCTTCATGGTATGAGTTGTGACATTTAATATGCTGAACACATCCACAACATATATTACCTTACATTGCCACCCTTTGCCATGTAAGTGTGCTGGGTTCATAAAAAAGAATCATTTAAGAAGGGTAAGCAATTCACCACATTTGAATATAATTACACATTCTTAAGAAATACTTCATACATGCAGTCTCCTCACATGTGACAAATCTTCCTCTAGCTTTCAGTGGCCACTAGCCCCAAGTAAGGATCTCAGCCAGCTGACATGATTGCTTTTTTAATATGAGCTTTGGCCATTCTCTGGAGCAAGATATTCAATGCACCCAACCGTGCTGGATGCACCTTACAGGTATTAAAACTTGAATCATCACAAGGTATCTTTGGATGGCAATATAATGACATGCATACAAAACAAACTGCATGAAAATTCACAAGCTATTTTCAGATTTTTAGGAGTAAAAAAGCATCCAGCAAAATAACAAGTTAAACAAATGATTCTTTTAGTTGCATACTTAAAATCATCTTAGAAGCCTTATCCTTGTTAGAGAAATTCTTTTTAACCTGGGAATTCATTTTGTGTTGTTCTGCCTTACTTCTAATGCCACTGCCTCTTGTGGGCTGCTTTTTTTTTTTTTAAGAAATGTCGTGTTCTAGGAAGTACAAAGACCCCATAATAAAAAAGTAAATACCTTAAACATTTATTATTTAAGGTAATGAATTAATTCTATATTCTGATAATGTATTTTAAAAGACCAATATTAAAGTACTGAAGAGTACTTGAAATGTCGTATAAAATTAAATTGAAATGCAAAAACTCTCCTGCTTTCTAAACACCGAATGATTCCCTGCTAAAAGGAAAAAAAGCTGACACAGGAGACCTATGGTAGGAACAGATAGAGAGAACAGCCAATTAAAGACATACAGATTAATCAAGACTGGGAAATGTAATTTTGATGATTGACTATCTTTGGGCTTTTCATGAAAAGGAACATAAGGAACATACAGAGAACCAGGGTCAGATTAACATCTACATGTGAAGGGATCACTGATTAAGCCTGCACCTTCACTTTCAATACAATGTCATCACACCATACCCAAGAGGTACCTTCCCAATAATTCCTATTATAGAAAGAACTAATTAACTGAGCAGAAAGACAGTCACAAACTCCTGTCAGCCTAAGTCAAGGATTAAATCTAGCAGCATGGCTTTTAATGGTTTTGAAAAATGGTTAGGTATGATTTTCAGTTAGTGTAGATCAAGTAGAGATTTACAGATTTCAAAGTCTTTCTAACACTTCAACAACTGCTTCAAATCTTCAATAAAGCATGATTTGATAACAGATGTTAGTGTCCTTTGTTTCTAAATCCAAAGGCAAGGAACAATACCTTCCAAAACAAAATGAAAAAGTGTTTCAATAAAAAGCAAAGGAATCAAAGAACTTCCTATTCACAGGAGCTGACTGATGATGATGTTTACATTGATTAAAAAAAGAATGGGAAAAACAAAAAAGGAAGAACAATCTAGAAACTACTCCCAGTAAAATGCAAATAGTAGCAGCAAGAGATAAATAAAAACACAATAGAATTGCTTTTCAGAGACAGAGAATGGAAAAAGAAGAAAAAAAGTTGCACAGAAATAGTATTATCACAACTATCCAATCAAGAGATGCAGAAAATGTGCAACTAGAGGAGAGTGGCATAACCAGATTTTAGTGACAGTGATAAAAAAGGAGATTAAAAAGCAGCAGAAAAAACGGAAGCAAACGAGTATTTGTAAATAGCCGATAAAAAACAGCTGAAGGCAGTAACTCAGACCATAAAATGGCTGATAAAGCAGCCTTGCAACTCTCTAATCATTTAAGTCCCAGGACTCTTGGTTTTGTGAGGAGCAAATAACTCATTGTTTTCATAAATTTCATGCATAATTTTGAAGTGTTGAAATATGATGCATCCCTTAGGAAAGCAGACAGTTTGCAACTGATTGAGAAATGGACACTGGAAATGGAAAACCAGTGCAGTTTGGATAGAACAATTCCCATATGGAGAGATTCCTGCAGAGCAGGGTGTCCTTATTATCAGACTCCTCTTGGTGTCCAGAAGCAGCATCACTTGTACTGTTGGACTGTGCACTGGGAATTTCTGATCATGCCACCTGCGTCAGGGAAGAGGGGCTGTAACATAGCCAAAAAGAGCATTCAGGAACAGGTTGTAAGAAAAGGATGCCTCCCACAGCCATTTATGGATGCACAGAAACTTCAGCAGAGGATTTCCAGAACGGATTTTATACACCTTTTGGTGTATAAAATATACATATAGATACAAGTTAAGTTTTATCATCTTATGCATAAGATGGTAAAACTTAACTTGCTTCCTTGCTAAAATCAGGCAGGTCTCAAACTGGTTTTGCATCAGACTGGGCTCTCACCCATTCCCTTTGCCTAATAAGTCCCTCAGAAACCACACAAAGGCACATGGATCTGACTAATAAGGGTATGGCCAAAGCCCAGAATGAAACATCACCTCGGTGCTATTAAAAACTGTCTGTCTGTATTTTATTCATTGTGTTTAAGTGAGCCTGAAGTACAGAGAAATATCTGGCAGGACCTTAGGCCAGTAATAAATCCAACAGCAATGAAGAATGCAAATGGAAGATAAATGTGTGGGAAACAAATTAGACACAATAAAGTAATTGAACATTATTCTTTGCATAATTGATTTGTTACTAATTGGCATTGATTGTACCTATCCTTTTGGATTTCCATGAAGCTGTTCTCAAACACACCATTTCTAATTTGCCTGAAGCCTTGTGAGGAAGCAGCATATGCAATAACACTGGGCAATACTTCTTGAAGTTCCCTGCTATTACATTCTAAATGATTCCTTGTGGCACAGATTAATCCCTGTTTTCTATACATCTCTATTAGAAGCAGAACATTTAGACTTGCTAAAGGCTTTGGAAATCTACATACTGTATACACCAGATTAAAGTTTGCATCAGGAAAGAATCAGAATTCAAAGCTTTGAGAATGCATTCTAGATTTTGCTGTACATAAAAATATCCCTGCATACTCCTATAAACAACAACAAAAAATACAAGCCTCCTCTTGAGCCTTCAGCTCTAAGTTTGTCCCAGATTCTGACAAACAGCATGCAATTAAAGATCAGAATGAGAACAGAACAGGAATCAGATTTCTAAACCTCTCTGGAGGGTGCCATATCTGCACACATGTTGATAGGACTATTCCCTTTACTTTGGTGATTATACTGCAAACTGTTTCTAACTCTGTCCTAGAGAGTAAAAACCACACCTGAATAGGGCTTTACCCACTGAGCACCTTTAAGTCCTTTATGCACAAACTTTCCCTTTCAAAAAACAGATTCCTGTTTCCACTGGCATGATTGATTGGGGCTTTTTGAGGGTTTTTTTGAAGTTATAAATGACAGTAATATAGCTTAGCCTACATCTGACAAAAGTGCATCAAACATTAAAGATTGCACAAGATGAAGTTTTTTACCAGCTAGAGCAATGTGATATTTTAGTCACCCAAAAGCTCTTTAGCTGTTGACAATGATGCTCAATCTTATGAATTCAGCCTTTTGCTACATTAGCTGTAATTAATTCTGAGAAAAGTCAAGTAAAACAAGTAGATGGCAATAAGTAAATTTTAGGGACTCATTAACTTTTTATTGGAATTTTGATTCTTGACTGCACCTAGGAAAACTGAGGAAAAACCCCAACTCCTAGAGGTGCAAATTTACGCCTTATCATCAATCACTTCTAAGGAGAAGCTCTGAAATGTAGCAGCAGAATTTCCTCCTCTTGAACATTTGGACTGACAGAAAGACTTGGATACAGTATCTACTGTTGTTCAACAAGTATTAGTTTATAGGGTGCTGTGTATGATTAAGTGTGCTTTGTTACCTTGGGTATTTTTCTGTAAGATTTGTGCCAATTTAATGTGGTAGCAAATCTCCTGCAGAAACTGCAAATGGAAAAATAGCTGTAGCCTTTTCCCCCTCGGTACTTGTTAGGCTCTAACAGAAGATAAGTCAGTTGAGAGAGCCTATAACATCCCTCAAATTCAAAAGTCAAACCTGAAAATTTGGCAGATGTCAAGTCTTTATCTGCTGAACCTAACCTTACCTTAAAACTGCATGTTTTAAGGTAAAAGTGTGGGGGCAGAAACTTTCCCCAGCTCTTTTTGAAAACCATCCAATTCAAATATTTCCACTGGTTATCCACCATTCAATCTGAATAATAATTTTTACTGTTTCAGTTGAAGCTACATTTTCCACAGTCTCTTGAGAAGTGAGGATTTGAGCAGTGCTGAGGCCACAAATCATTTGGCCTTAGTTACAGTTTAGTTGTGGCTTTATTTATTTGTGAAGGATTTATTAGAATGAGGCACACAGTAAATATTTCTATACCCATTGGAGCTGGGTTCTGCCACAATATTTAAATCTTTGGCACATTCTTCAATTATATATACAAAAATTTTGATAGGTTTACATACTTTGTAGAGAATTGAGAGGCCCAACTCAAACTTAAACTTGCAAGCTATTAAATGCTAGGTTATTTAACCTAGTATCTGTAAAACTTCCAGTTCCTTCTTGATATCTAATCATCACAGCTTAAAAAAACATGGAGTAAAATAAACCCCATACCACTTGTTTGATTAGCAAGCCACTTCATCATTGGACGCACACATTTCTTCATCTTGTTTTGGAACCCACCGACCACAAGAATGTTGGGTTTCTATTGGGTTCCTATTGATCTAATCCATGTGGGCTTTTTTCTAAAGGCATTCTCTTAATCTTTATGTACAGCAATATTAAAATAGTATCTAAAGCAAAACAGAAAAGCAACTTGAAGCAGTAGGCTGAAATCACAGAAAAGGTTTTAATAAGCTTGATAGAAACTCAAAAACTCTCTTCTGACATCTGCTAGAACTGGGGGTCAAAAACACAAAACCCCAAACTATGACCTGGAGGCTTTTGAAGTTATAACACAGCTGAACACCAGCCTGTTGCTCTCCAATTGCACCTGAGTGTCTGTGTGGGGTTTCTCTTTACTGACTCCAGGTGTCCCACACCTTGTAATGAAATTCATTTTCAGGTCCTTTACCCCTACAGATACTTGCAAAGTCTATAAACAGATACTAGTGAAGTTTATAACTATACTAAAATTTCACCTAGCATTAGACTAGCAATACTAAAATATTAATTGTTTGTAAAACACATTAATCTTAAAAATAAACTTCTGACATTCATTCTCATCACCTGTGCTTCATATGTATTTTTCAAAAAATTAAATCAAATTTTATCACAAGGACAGCACTGGGAATGATCACTGAACTGCTAAAAAATGCTTGAATGTTTTCAGATGCCTAGGCCTGAGTCACTTAAGCGTTTAATTCCTATTGATCTTAAAGCTCAGGCACCTTTATATTTTCATGCATCTGAGACTTAAATTCTTAAGGCCTTTCAATCATGATGAAAAAAATGTACCCTATCACTTGCTAAATAAGTTCACTCTAGGTTGTATTTATGTCAGCTTTCACATGGGCAAAGAGAACAGCAATCATTTTCATGTAGCTTGGGGCTTGAAACAAGCTCTCACTTATACAGGAGTAAATTCAGGGTAATTCCATTTACTTCATTTGATTGGATCTGGCCTCTTGCTTTTGACGCTGCCTGTGGTAACAAAAATCTGTACTGCAACGTTTTTTTCCCCTCCAAAATAAGATGGCATTTTAAGGAGAATGCTTACTAAGAGGAATGTCAAGGTTTTGCACCACTTACAGAGATTGCTGGCTTCTCTACATGGATATTTGAGCTCAAGCAACCAAGATTATTTTCTGTAAAGTGAGATAGGTAAGACACGCACAGACATAGCACTTGCTACAAAATACCTTCCCCTTACACAAAATTACTTCCCAATCTCTGCCACCCAAAAAATAAAATGGAAGTCTAAGCACACAAGTTATGGTACCACATAAACTGCATTCAAAGGGCAGAAAGATCCATGCTTTGGATTAGTACCGCAGTAGTTAAGAGAAGAAGATAAGCCAGATACCTAAACTTCTTTTCTGGCACAGTAAATTATTTTTACTTTTTTTGTTTGTTCTGGCATAGCTATTCCTAGCAGTCACCTGCCAGGCAGGAGCAGGTGTGCAGCTGCTACTGCACCAGGTAACACATCACTGAAAAGGGGAGCCAATTTCCAGCACTTGCAGAACATCTTCTATCAGGTCTGCAGCAGAGTTTCAAGTCTGGCACATCTCTGCATCATTACTCTTGAAAATTTTGGCTTTTCTATTTAAATACATAAATAGTCCATAATAACCTACTTACAGTTCCCTGTGATCATTATTCTTTCCACTGAAAATTACAGCAACTGGAATCCTCTGCACCGCAGCACATACTGTGCACACCCAGAAAGAAATCAAAATGTGTCATCATTGTTGATAGAAGGATAAATATAGTTGAAGTCAGATTAATATTTCCAAGATTACTCATTTCTACTTCAAAAGAGAAGCAAAGATCATGTGCGAAATGACAGCTACCCATCTGGGACTGGAAAAGTCACCATATGGATGCCTTTTGCTAATTATAGATAAATTTTTGATCTAAGGGATTTAAAAGTAGGGATCTGTCAGTTCAAAAATATACTTCCTCTCCTCCCTCATTCAGGCAATGCTTTGGTGCTGGTTAATCAATTAAGCAGAACACTGGATCATACAGATTCACTTCACCTTTTAGCAGGCACTTTTCTCCCACTTCATGCAATATGTGGTCCCACTTGTAGCTCTACTAAAGAAGTATGTAACAATGGTTCCTTTTTTTCCCCCCCAGATCAGAGTAGCCTCTATAATTTTTATCCCAATAGCCCACACATTCAGAGGCCATGAGACTGTCTTATATTCCTACTCCACACATATCTTTACTTGAATTACAGCATATACTCCTGAAAAGCACCCTAAGCGGACTACAAGATGTTTCAATAACATAATTATCACCCAAGGTAAGTTGTTCCAAGAGCAATTAATTTACATAAATTATTAAGTATGTATTTCTAACTTTGTACAATTTGCTTCCTATTAGACTGTAAAATTAATTTTTTCTTGTATTTTGTCTGCTGAATTGACTGATTAATTCTCTATCAAATTAGTCAAGTGCATTTATTTATAGATTGCATTGTTCTTCATCCTTTGCTTTGATACACTGTTAGGGTGAGTTTGTCCTTGGGAAAAAAAAAAAAGATTCCTCTAAACCCTCCAATTTTCGCCTCCTTCTAGAACTACAAGCTCTAGCTGGTACTCCACAGCAATTATATTGTAGCCAAATGCAGAGGCTGCAGAGTCTTGTCATGCCTGCTTAGCATTCTATAGCATTTATACATGGACTGCATCAGCCTTTTTGTCACTACAGAAGAAATTCACTTCTGCATGTAAAGGTAGCTGATGTGAAGAAAACTGCTTCCCTAATAACTGGGAGAAACAGGCTTTTCCATAAGACCATTGAGAACACTCACATGGTTACAATAAAGCCTTGTTATCTGCCCCCCTCTGCTGAGTTCACTGAAGGTTAGCTAGAGCACAGGTGTCAGATGTTAGCCCTCTGCCTCGGAGCTGTTAGGGGTGGGGAAGAGCTAAAGAAGTGCAATCAACTTGAATTCAGACCAACTGTTGCATATTCACTCCTCTCCAGAGGAGTTCTAGACATATCATAGCATCTTCAACTGTACTCTAGCCACACAAACCCAGTATGAGTTCATGCCAGAGACACTCTTTCACACTCTTCCTCTCTGTTGTGTAGAGTCTCACATTCTGTCCATAATTAAACCAAGCACCCGCTGCTGTTACGCACAGAATTAGTCCCTGCACCTGCCCTTGACACACCTGAGTACTTCTTGAAGATCACCAACATCCACCTTTGGCACATACACATCAATGAGACAGGAAAGGTAGATGGAAAAGGCAGTTACATCCATTTAACTAAACCACTTAGTTTCTTAACTAAAACACAGCAAATGGGCTTTGTGAAGCAAACTGGATCCCAGTTTTCTCAAGAACTATTTCTCCTGGAAAAGCAGGTTGCCAGCAGTGTCAGCTGCCTTCAACAAGGGCCTATATTCCAGCTTCTCCAGCTACCTTTCCCCACAGCCCAAGGGGAAAACAAGGCACAGAGAAAACAATTCCTTTATTTACATGACTTTTAATACAAGTGGCCATAATCTAGCACAATGACCATCTATTGAGTAATCTATTTCTCAGCTTGAGTAATTAGTTAAGTAATCCTTTATCCTGGGTATCTCTTATGTCATCAAGGAGCTAGCTTAACACAGTATTTAACAATTTACACCACGAAATTGCTCTGTCCTCGTCAACGAAGCCACATTTCCAATCACATTTCTAGGAATGACTTAGTATCTTATATTCCATCCATGTCATGAAAACTTGAATCACGCAGAAAAGCCTCTTGCCTGCCTCAGTCACAGTCCCAAAGGGAGTGTGTCCATTCCCACACAGAGCACAACCTGCAAAATCATCTCACTCCACTCCAGTCCTCGTTAGCTCCGAGTTTTCCCTCACCTTACCATGGAATTTTCCACCCTTGCTTTCAAAAAGTAACATTTTAGCACACAAAAGATTTAATCCTTCAGCTCACCCAAATATCTCACACTTTCCTAGAGAAAATGCAGGTAGTCAGCCTTCTAAGGATCATCTAAAGTGCAGGCTTAAACTCAATGTAACATCCCATGGACAAGAACTGTAGTTCTCATCATAAGAAAGGCAAGACAAGGCACTAAAATCCCAAGCGAATGCTCTGAATTAATTGTTTTTAAACACAAACCGAAGCTCGCGCTGTCCACAGCCCCGGCGGTCACAGGCACCTCCCTGTGCCCACCCTGACACCCAGGGAGGGGCTTTTCCCTGCCCTCGCCCTGGAGAACACGGAGCAGCCCCTGAGCGCGGCTCTGCCATAACACGAGTCCGTGACTCAGGGTCCGAATCACTCACCACAGCAGCAACCGCCTCCTGCTCACGCCACAGCCCACGGACACCTTCTTTTAAAACTTTCTTCCGAGCCAGGCTCCTGCTTTTGTGGGCTGAGCTGTTCCATATCCTTGGGAAATGTCCCCGCCCTGCCACCTCTCCCTCGGGTGCCCACGGGTGTGCCCAGAGCCCCCTCCAAGGGACCCGCCTGTTCATCAGCATCATCCTGCTCATCACCATCATCCTGCTCACCTGTGCCTGCCCCCCCTGCTCATCACCATCATCCTGCTCACCTGTGCCCTCCCCACCTGCTCATCAGCATCATCCTGCTCACCTGTGCCTGCCCCCCCTGCTCATCACCATCATCCTGCTCATCACCATCATCCTGCTCATCAGCATCATCCTGCTCACCTGTGCCTGCCCCCCCCTGCTCATCACCATCATCCTGCTCATCACCATCATCCTGCTCATCACCATCATCCTGCTCACCTGTGCCCTCCCCACCTGCTCATCACCATCATCCTGCTCATCACCATCATCCTGCTCATCACCATCATCCTACTCACCTGTGCCCTCCCCACCTGCTCATCAGCATCATCCTGCTCATCACCATCATCCTGCTCTCCTGTGCCTGCTAACGCCTTGCTCTGAACATGCAAATTTAATTGAGGCCTCCCTATTTCTACAAAAAGCTTCGCTTTAACAAAAAAATAATGGAGGGGAATGGATTCAGAAATTTTAGTACTTCAACTTTCTAAGCTTCTAAATATGCAGTTCTGAATTGGGTCTGGAAAACTTTGGGAGAGACACAAAAAGGCACAAGAAGTCACAGGCCTCATGACAATATCCTTAACTTCTATGATCAAAGAGTTGCCTAAAGGCAGCATGAACAGAAACATTCAGAATAAGCTCCTGAAAAACTTACCTTTTGTGAAATTCAATAGTTTACATGCTACTGAAAGGCAGCATCTACTTCCACTTGAAGTTTGCAAAGCCAGACTTGAAAGCATTTAAAGGTTTGTTTTGGCCTTTAAAAAATCTGTGGCTGTGCCCTCTTGTGCTCAGGACAGCACTAAGCTGCAAAAGGGAGCCAAAGTCAAGTCCCTTGCTTGTCTGAAGCAGTAATAGCAAAACCTCTCATTTGTCACATTTCTGAAGAGAAAACTGTTTTCACAACTAACCTAAGCCTTTCTTTGCCCACCCCATCAAAGCCCTGCCTCTCTACAGTGAGAAATGTCTGATTTATGGGGCTGGAGAAAAGCAGAATTTAGCCCTAATGATGCAGAGCATGCTCAAGGTCAGAGGAGATGGCAAAGCAGAAACTGCTTCAAACAGCTGGAACTTCTGTGGTCCCCACTCTGGGTTTTGCTGTACTAGGCTGGAGTTTTAAAACTGATGACGACACAGTGGGATCATGCTTTAAGAAACTACCTCCAAAATGTACAAGCATTTTAGTTAAATATCTGATACTTTTCCCAGCTGGTGCATATTGTGAGCTGACTTGCGGGATGCTGAGGTCCCATGTACATGCTTCCCAGAGATGTCAATGTGTTCAAGCAGGTTCAGTTCTTTGCTGCTTTCACAGACTTAGCTTGCTTAGGATGGCTTAGTTTGCATTTAGCTGAAGGAAAATTAGGACTAAGGAAAAAATTTCATGTGGCGTATCTGCTAAAGATAATAATTCTTCTCATTCCCCAAAGCTGTTCATTGTCTTAAGGGAAAGTCAGGGGAAGAAAGAAGGAAATCCCTTAGTAGAATGAACAGCAAGACAACCTAGTCTGTCTGCTGATAAAAACATTAATATTAATGGACTTAAGGGATTGGCACAATCAGGTTGTTTATCTGATGAAAATATGAAGAACAATGTGAATCTTGACAATTTCAAGGAAAAGAAGACATATTTGAAAATGAATGAAAATATGTTTGAAAGTGAACAAAGCATATGTTTATGCTTTCTTAAAAACAGCTTCAGGCCTTTTGTAGTATCCCATGATAATACCAAGCATGAAAAAAACAGAAGAAAGTTTCTATATATTAAATTTCCTTTAGAAGTGTATCTAAAAGTACATGGGAATGCAGTGACAACTGCTTGGGAGAAGATGTATCCAAAGGTTCTGTTTTACTAGAACTGCTTGTAACACATTAAGAAGAAGGTTTGGTGGATTAAATGTAGATCTTCCCCATGCAGGGGAAAGGCAATGTGAATTTAGGCGCTTTTGATAAAGTGTCAATTTTCTAAATATATACAGCTATATCTAAGAGAACCAGATGTAAGGTAGTGATCTATTCAGAGAGTTTAACAAAAAAGTAATTCAGAACAAATAAACATTTGTGTTGTTGGGACTGGTTTTGTGTGTTAAAAGCCCACAAAATTTTAATCACAGAAAAATCATGCATTTTCATGTACTGGCCCAAACTAAAACAACATATACCCTAACAACATGTTATACTGCAGAGTTAATGTTATTATATATATCTATATCTAAGGCAAAAATTGTTCGTAAGCAACTGCACACTGAAATAATCCAATCCTGAACAGAATGTTTGAATATCAACCCAGATTTTGATATCAGGATAGGCTATCAGATTACGTTATCTGCAAATACTTTAATAAAATCATTCATGAATTCATGGCAAGTTTTTTTTGCCTTAGCATAGACCAACTGTTATTAAAATAAAGAGGTATTTGTTTCTCTGCTCACTATAACTAAGATTTTGATAAGTTTTACAAAATTAATGTTTTTCTCTCTTCCCTTGTTGGACATTTTTCTCTAGGCAATATTCCCAAGTTTTATGTTCACACTAAGTAAAAAAATTCTTACGTGACATCATAAATGTCTCATGTGCTTTGCAGACCTGTAAAGTCACAAAATGGAAAGTAATGTCCCTGTCTAAGAGCACTGGCTGAACAACAAGAATTACCTTTAGGCATTCTGACTCTGCAGCAAAGGAAAAACAAGAAATGAGGGCAAGCTGGCAGCTCAGCAGTCCATTGGCACTCAGTGGGGACTCTGCTGGCACTGATCAGGAAAAGGTGGCCTAAGAGCTGTCCCTTGTGTAGAGCCAACATCAGCAGAGCTGCTGAGGAGGTGGTAAAGCTCCCAAGGTGGCACCATCCTGGAAAGGCACTGACTGCAGCTGTCACAGGGAGTATGAGGGGGTTGTAGGAGGGCTGGCAAATGAAGGCTCTCATGAATCTCTTCCAGATGAATGATGTCTTCACTACAATCTCACATAGCTCTTGAAGGAGCCAACTTAGATTTATTACCCAGAGTACAAGGATCTACACTGAACTCAGAGAAGCTGCCCCTGGAGATGCATTCCCTCTCTTCTCAGGGGAAGATGTCTTGGTCTTCTCTAGCATAGCTAGAGGAGAGAGGAAACATCACAGAGGGAACCTGCTTCTCCTATGCAGTAACTTAGAATTTTATAGTTCAAATAAATATTCACACCAGCTCTTTATATAAAAAACATATAAATGCTAGTCTCTAGTCTCTAGCATTTATACTTAATCACTAAGTACTGATTAAGCTTTTAAGAACTATGAGAGCTTTAATTGTGTACTTTGTATGTGCAGATGTATTATTACAGCAATTAACAACAGCTTCAAGCCATGGCAGTGTAAAGCAATTTCCCTGAGAGCTCCATGCCAGTGCAGCAGTCTCCATGCTTTCCACTGAACAGAGGGACCACTTCTGGGGTAAGGTACTGCCAGGGCTGAGCCATGAGATCAGAAACTCTTCCTGCTCTTGTACCCATTAAAAAATGTTTGAATATATGTGTGTTCATTTATGATCTTTGCTTTCACCCAAACCTCATGCTACTCATAACAGGTGAACACAGTTACAATGTCATTACAACACCACATTTTGAAAAAATCACTGTTGCTGCTTAATATTGTACCAAGGAATTAAGAAATACTGGCCCTGAGCGTGCCAGGAGTTGACCATCTTGGTTTTCTTTGTTGTTGTTTCCTGTCATTGCTACTATTTTACACAAATGGAAATGTAATTGCATCAGCAAATCAAGATTATGAAATCTTTAGAAATAATCATGCTTAAACATTTGGTAATATTTTAAATTTAAATAATTAAGGCTTTAAAAATATTTTTTACCTGCATACACAAATCTAACTGTGGGTGTATTGGTGTTGTTTCCTTGGTAATTGTTGGAAGTGATATGTGCTCATGTAATGGAAACTTATTAGAATGCATAATCTTGTGCAGCAGCAGCTCCAGACTGTGAAACAATTTTTAGCCTGAGTTGGCACTATTATACTATAAGCTGTTACTCCATAGTAAGAGAGAATGACCCGGAATGAGCCCTGCTGTTTGACCTGGCAGTTCTGTCCCTGCTGTGCATGGATTATGCCATGGAGAGCTGCAGGCCTTACCCCTTTGTATAGCCCAAGTGTGGATTTCTACAAGAAGCTCAGAGAAAGCTCAGCACAGGTTTGCAGCTTCCTGGGGCTAAGGCTATGGTTCAGAAGATCTTTTGTTTTGACAGTTTATTCAAAATGCATTTCCAAACCCTTAGTTTCATCGAGGGCAGTGAAATGTAAAGCTGCCATTCAACAGAATGAGAACAGCTTACACCTCATAGAACAGTCCCTATAAAATTATCCACTTTTTCAACATCTATACAATGTTTAACATCAGTGGGTTAAAACACAATTTCATTTTTTATAATAATTTTAATAAAGCATTATTCAGGGGTGTGTTTCTTTGATAATCTCAGAAAGGGAAGCAAAGGGCTGCTATTAAAAATGTAAAGCATGGTGACTGTGCTTTAATACACAATGCTTCAAGCTTCCCATGAAAATTTAATAATTTTTGATGTTTCAAAGAAACATCTGACTTAACAAGTGCTTGTGCCATTACTCACATGTATTTAAGTGTGTGACATTCTTGTCATCTTCCGTTTCCATCCTCTAGAGAACATAGCAGAGAGAACAGGAATATTCTCCAAAACTGTTTTCTAGCCCCTACTGACTGAGGACAAAACAAAGATAAACACACACTTCAAGACACAAAGTCATTCAAGAAAAGTTTTTCTTTAAACCTCCTTCTATCTCTTGCTGCTTCAGTTGTCACACAGCAGCCCAAGATCAGAAGCAAATGGGAGGCAGAGCCTGAGCCAGGCCACATGTGCAGCTTAGCAAAGTGGGTTTGAGTTCAAAAGTAGGTAAACTCCTCAGACCAAAATAAAGTATAAAAAAGTCTCAACACCCCAGAAAATTATCAGGGAACCAAGAAACAGGTAATAGGATTGCTCTGTACATTCTGACAGTAGCCTTTTCTTACATGATATAAGAAATGAGCTTTTCTAGCAGATAGAGGGAAAGAAGGGGCACAGTACATTCTCTTGTTAAGGAACCTTCTCCCAGAAAAGTAGTTTGACAAGTAGGTATAAGTTACCATAATTTACACATTTCTATAGCTTGGATAAGTGTAGGCTATTAGTGCAGGCTGATGTAACCTATGTGACAAGAGGATGTAGACTGAGAAAAGATGAAAGAAGATTTGAGATGAAAGACGTACAGTATATAATGTGCAATTGGCACCATTATTTCTATCACCTCTGTCCCCCAGCTCTTATAGATTAGGAGTGAAACATGACCTGCATATAAGTTTGAATATGTTGAAAGAGCCATAGGCAGGAACCAGAGGAGCACTGAAATTGGACAAGTATCTGAAGGACACTTCAAAGAGTTTTACCCTACCTAAAGAAGAAAAGTTGGTATTTTTTAGCCCCATATTTTTCCTCTTATGGTGCATTTACACTATAATAAAGCATTATTTCACCTTCCTTCTGTGCACTCAATTTATGAGGAACAAAAGCAGCAAATCTGGGAGTATACTACTATATCTTGGGTTTTCTTACTCATTATAAAAAAATGAAATTCAAAATTTCATCCCTATTTCCATAAAAAATCATTACAACATGCTATTTTATTTTCCAATTCCCTTAGAATGACTGAAGCATTCCACTGGCCTGACTGGCTTTTTTATTCATTACCTTTGAAACAAATGTGGTTGAAAGCCCTCCTTTCCAAATGTGTGTTTAGACTAACTCAAAAATTATAACATAAACCTCACTGTAATTACACTATTTCTGTTTTCCTGTACCTACATACTGGTATGTGCAGAAACCAGGACCCAGCTCCATAAAACCCCAGTGAGTGCTTTTTTCTCCAGCCTCTGATACATGGTGTTTATGCCCTCTGCACTCCCCTCTCCTCTTGGTGCCTTAGCCCTGGCTCTGTTGGGAGCTCTTCCTTCCTCAAAGCCCCAGTGGTGTGTGTAGCTGTATAATATCCTCCTTGTTTCTAAATATTTTTAAAGATCTCCAGATCTTGTCACTGAACAGCTTAGGCAGTCGCAGAAACAAAATCAGTCAACATCTTCTGCCTCTACAGGAATCACTAAGCTATAACTTGAAAATACTAATTTGTTTTGAGAAAAACTTAAAAAACCTTTTTCATTAGCTTCTTCTGATTTTTTCCCTGCATGCTACAGTATTTAAAGGATGTAAAAATTCTATAACAGTTGGTGTCTCATATCAAGGCAAAAATAATATACTTTCAGCTGTCTTGCTTTGCATGAAGATTTTAAAGAAGCTTTATTTTCTGCAAACAATAATTGACAACTCAAGACAATATCACTATGTGTGATTTTTTTCCTAAAGAGTAAACAGGTTTCTTTCTTTTGTTTTGTCATTCTTCTTTCTATCAGTATGTTTTGTCCTTCTCACTTGGGTAGCCTCCAAAGCTCTGATTTTACATCCCCCTGTGTACATACTAAGAAACCCACGGATGAAATCGATAAAGTAATTCAGTTTGGAAAGGATCTCTGGAAGTAATTCCATCCAACCCCACTCACACCAAGGACAACTTCAAAGTTAGACCAAGTTGTTCAGGGCCTTGTTTGATTATCTCCCTGGAAGGAGATGCCAGGGCATCTCTGGGCATCTTATGCCATCTTATCCCATCACAACTGGTGCAACTTGTCCTTGCTGCATCTTGTTGGCCTTATTCCTTTTGCTGTGCATCTCTAGAAGACTCTGGCTCTGCCTTTGCTATTCCCTCCCATTACGAAATTGAAGTCAGCAATTAGATGCCCTCCTCCCTGGCCTTTTTTTCCCAAGACTGAGCATGAGCAGGTCTCAGCCTCCTGGTACATCATCCTCCAGCTCCCTTATCACCTCCACCCTTTTGGCCAGAGTGGCTCCAGTATCTCAACATCTGTCTTGTACTGCAAGTCAAAAAGGACCCCTCCTCATACTCCAGATGTGAGTGAAATTTAGCTTTGCCTCTGTTTCTTATTATTCAGCTGTATTTAGCAGTAAGCAAGTATAATTTGCAGTTTTCCCTCAGCAAGCCACAAGGAACTCTTTCCAGTTCCGTGGCTGGATAGTTTTTAGGGAAAGGCCTCAAACAAGATGAGTTGCATACGCCTTTGGAGTAAGAGTAGCAGTAGTTTTCTGCAACTATAAATTATAATCTTCTCCCCTAGTCCAAATCTATCAAAAGTAGTATTTGTAAAGCAGTATATGTTATTTGAGAAAAACATAGGTAATGAAGGAAAATAACTCCCTCTCTGAAGATGAGGTACTAATCTGCCCTTTGTCTCTGTTTCTACCAGAGGGGCCTTGCAGCAAATCTATTTCCACAGCAGGCATTCCATCACACTTGTGCATTACACATCTGAAGGTGCTTGTGAGGATCACCAAATGCAACTCTGGATCAGAGCTGAGAGGACACCCCTACTTAGTATTCTGTTTATAAACTCTTCTTTGAGTACAGATTGATTTTAAAGAAATGAAAAAAAGCCCAAATGAAAAATAGCAATGATTTCAAGCCTGATTAATTGAAAGTAAAAGTTGAAAAATCCCTTTACCATTCTGCTCACATATTTGTTGTCTGAAACAGCTCTCAAAGGAAAGGGTCAAATAAATAACTTTGTACCATAGATTCAGGATTCCTATACAGAAAGGAAATAGTACAAGAAACAGGAACAGAAATGTTGGTCACAGAGGGTCAAATATACCCCTGTTATAATTCTAGTGGAACTATAACCTTGCATTAGATCCACAGAATACAAACTTGTACAGATATTTCAGTAATAATTTGATAGGAGATTTCATGAAAGAATAGTTATTCAATACACATCAAGTGCAAGTGGTAACAACAGGGTTCAAACTGCCTCAAAGGATCTTCTGCAAAATAAATAAAACTATATTAAGTCCCTGCTCAGAAGTATATTCCCATATCTAGCTTCAGGAAATGAAACTTCTCTGTTTAATCTGTTAAGTAGCTTTTCACACTTGCGAATTCTCAGGAGATTTTGTTACATGGATCCATCTGCACCTCTGGAAGCTAACATGCAAAAACAATCACATGAGCATGGCCCAGATCAGCTAATCTGGTGTTCTGTAATGCCTTCAGCTCCAAGCGCTAATTGTTCAATGTTCTCTTGTCCAGAATATATTCACAAACAGTTCCCTGGAGCCTGGAATTCCTTGCTAATTACCCCAATGATATCCATTCCTGCTCTCCTATCATCTCCTTCTGTGATTCGCCTCTATTACTCCTACATGGCCAGGCTCTGCTGAAGACTGCTACCCACTTGATCTAATCCAGACCCCATCCTCTCCTTCCCCAGGAGTCCAAATCACCGTAATATTGATTCTAGAGAGTAGTAAGTCTGATGGGGGGGAAAAAAGCAGATCCTTGCCACAGAATTGTAGGCTGCCAAATATCTGCCAGAATGCACAAATTGTGTTCCACAAGACACAGGTGTGAGGGCAAGGTGACCCAATTACTCCAGGGAATATTTTACCCAGTTCCTAGGGCTTTCATAGGTGCAGTCACAACCTCAACCATTTATATAATCCAAACACAACCCTTCAACCCAAATAACGTTATCTTGTGGAACACTACCAGGAGAGTATCATCTGTCCTAGGGGTGAAATGAAGCAAATATGAAGCTCATACCACACACTCTGGCTGATTTATACCTCTGATCTGGACCATGGCTCTTGGTCTGGGTGAATCTGCAGCACTGAGGAAAGGCATTAATGATCACCTGATAAAGTTGTAGCTCAGTTCTGCAGAAAGATGTGTTGAGAATTTTGTGATGCCCTTGCAATAGGCAAGTGTGACTCGGTAACTATGGCAAGTTCTTACGACACAGTGCCTTTCAGAAAAGCACTGCTGATGTCTAGGCTGGTATATTTAAGAACAAGACTGACTGCAGGCTATTTATAAATACTCCTGCTTTTGCACACTAAAACTGAGAGTTTAGACTAAGAAAATGCTCTGACTTCATATCATTTGTTTTTCCTTCAACAGAAAATTGACCAACCCCTCTGAAATTCCCAATAACGAGGCAGAGGGAAAAGAAAAACAAAAAAGAGCAACACGAAAATTTACCTAAAAGAAAATTTCAATTTTTTGAACTTGCTTTCTGTCTAAGAGAGATTTTAAGATGAGCAAATTTTTTTCCTGATTAACAGATTCCTTAATACATAAAATCTTTTAATATATTAGATGGAAAATGGTCTGGAAATACTTCTTTTTAACCCTGACTTGAAGCTTTGTTTATTGGTGATGCACTGAAGTGACAGTTGTCTTAAAAATCTCTATTGCATGAAAAGACTTAGAAGTACAAAAGTTTTTTTCACACAGCAAAAATAAACTCAAGCACAAAAAAGTGATGGAAAATGCACGAGATTTTCAAACCAGAACATCAGAGAGATCTTTGAGAAAAGAATTAAAATTCAAAGAGCAATAACTAAAAATTTTTCTGGCATGTGGAGCTTTCTTAAGATTCAATTTATCTCAGTCTTGTGACATTTGATCTCTCTCTGGGTGATCTGTATTTTTTCAACTTTCTTGACCCCTATTTTGCAGGAATCCTGTATGGCCTGAGGTTGGCTCCAAATACACTGCTGTACATAACAGTTCAATAATATGATAACAGTTGTTTCTTTTACTGTGCTCTGAAAAATTCCTGGGTGTTCATTAGAAGTTGTCGCAAGCGCAAGGGGAGTGGCATGCTCTGGAGGCAGGCAGAAGGAAAATGTATAAAAACAACAGAATGTTTGGAAATCTCAGTGGAGTTGGAGCAGTAATGACAAGATCAGCCACTTACTAAACTGTTTTTGTCATTTACTGCCATTTTTGATCACTGTACTTTAATTTTTATAGCAAAAAAGCTGTTTGTGAATGGGACCATCAGTCTGACTGTGGTTTTTAAAGCACACTACTGCAGCCCAAGATTGCTTACTAAACTGTTAAAATCACTGATATAACTTTTCAGTCCTTACTAGATTTGGAACACTGTTGTTATCATTCACAGCATTCTAAAATGAAAACAGGAGGTGTTCTACAGACAGCCTGTCAGTAGGGGCTGAGTGATTCAAATAATACAAAGTTTACATCTTAAACATGCTTCTAAAATACTGGATGAGGTATTAATCCCAGTGTTACCAGGCAACATGTTTACAAAATCAAATGTGATTTTTATTCTCTGTGAATGTTGTGAATATTCTGAACTCCAGTTTGTTTCTCTCTTCCATTATTTTCTCACTGTAATTACACTTTTATGTTTGTGCTCCACACAGTTTAACAAGTTTATTTCTGTCAGAGTTTCCTTTACTAAAAAGTTGAATCTACAATGAGAATTAAAAGTATTTGAATAAATATCTGCCTGGAAAGACTGATGCAGATCAGCATCACTAATCCCATTTGGTGCCAAGACCAACAGCTTAAAAAGAATCCCAATCACATCACATTTTTATAAAGGTAAAGCCCCCAGTCACAAGAAAGGCAAAACCCACCTGGCCTAGTCGATGTGCACACACTGCATAAAGAAAGAGCTTAGGCCCTCTTATACAAGGGCTTCTTTCTTTTTTTTTATTTTAAATACCCTTTACAGATGAGGGATGAGTAGAAGAGGAGGTTACATGTTTCCACAACAATACAAGACATTGGTGAAAATTCTAGAGACTGAATGTAGACAATGCCTGGGTAAATACTTTAATTTTTACTTTTTTTTTTTTCCCCCTGAGAAGACTATGTGTATGCCAGCCAAACCATGCCAGCCAAACCTACAGTTTCACTGACCTAAACTTGTTACCATTTTTGTCAAAGTACTTCATAATTGAAATCAAGAGTTACACTGTTGCAGAATTTTTCCCCAGCTTACGAATAAACTGAGAAATAAATAAGCCTCAGGTTGTTTTCCTCCGTTTCAGTCTACTGCACTAGCCACAAGCCTGGTCTTAATCTCCTGTTCAATAAGCACTTGTATCTCTAATTTTAGGCCTTGCATACCAGTATGCCTGATTTAGCTTATTTTTAAGAAAAATCTTCCCTTTAAATGTGATGTTAAAGGAAAAACAGTCAACCCTGTATGTATGTAATGGTTCACAGCTTTTGTGGTTCTTTCTGAGAATGTATCAGACTGGAATAGTCCATGTAATATTCACTCTTTGTTCCCATTGTTCCTTTCAAACATGTCATGCGAATGAGAATGGTTTATTATTGATGCTGGCCCATTAAGGAGTCTGTCTGAAGCTCCCACTGACAGTGGTATATTGAGGCCATGGAAAAAATGACAAGAGACCCATTTTCCTGTATTTGAGCTGCAGACAGTATACCTTTCCTATGCATCAGACAATAAACCATCAGACCTATGTGCTTTGCTTTCCATATCCCAAGCCTGCAGTCAGTGTATGAAAAAGAAAAAGTAATGCTTAGTTAATAAAGAAGGCTTAAGCCACCAGTCAGAAGAAGATTGAATGACTACAGTGCAATATATTTTTTAATCAGCTGTGGAGATTAATCAAAGTATTTGATTTGTGCATCTGCTTCCGTCTATGGAAACATCACAGCAGCCTCTGCCTGAATTTCCTTTTTCTGCAGAATCCACCTCAGTGTACTTACCTTAATTTTTATTGAAGGTAATGGAAGTACAGTAGATACAAGTTGACACATCATTTTTTCCTTCTATTTTAGTCATGACTATATATTTTAAACCTTTAAGCTGAAATATAAGAGTTCTGTTTCATTCTAAGGGGCATAGACCTCTGCCATTTAAAAAACCAAATTGTGAAATTCAGACAAATTCATCTGGAATTCCATTTGGTTGCACTAAATCCAAACTTTTTAAAAATTAGTTTTCACAAAAAACACTGACAGTCTTTCCTCTTTTTTTTCTGTTGTTGCCAATTTAACCACACAACCTATGTGCTTAGAAAACAAAGAGCAACCAAAAATATCTCAGAGTTCTTTTTTAAAAAAATTAATAGCCTATTTTCAAAGCATAGAAATCACAGAAAAAATTACAAATGTCTTATCTGTTTTATGATTAAGTGAAAAATCAAAAATGTTGTTGCAATTATGACTTTATATTTTAACTATGAAACAAAAGTGAGTAAGCTTTAAAAAAATAAACTGCCTGAGTTATTAGTCTGTGAATTGCCTGCTGAGCCCAGGCAGTAATGTTTTCTAATGTGTGTGTGTATCAATATAATGACAGCACCACACTTCAGATCAACTGAATACTAATTACAGATTTACCTGATAGACTGGAATGGCTCCCAAGGAGCTGTTGCATTCTACTTAGCAAGTAAGTGATTCTCCTAAAAGCTGCATAAGGATTTGTAATGTTAATCTCATCTGGATACCATCTGGTAATACACCTTCTTTAACCAAAAGTTTTGAGGAGGTTCAGCTGCCTCTGCAAGGAGGTAGCAGGACCCTGGCGGGAGCTTGGAGCTCCAGACACCAGGTTTACCTTGAATCCATGAGGCCCATTTGGACAGAGGAGAGATTACAGCATGTGAAGTAGCTCCTCAATTGCCAGCTCTTATGTCTTCTTTAACACTGAGAAAAGCAAGAATTCTCCATTTCATGCCCTGCGAGAAATAGGATACACCCATTAAAATTATGAAACAGATTATTCAACAAAAAAAGAAAACAAAAAGAAAAGAAAAAAAAGAACTCATTCTTCAAACAACACAGGATTAAACTGTGGGCCTCATGACCACAAGATATTGTGGAAGTAAAACAAATAGGCTCAAAAGAGATGAGGACAAGGAACGCAGCTAACACACCTTTACTGGGGCTCAGATACGACCTGACACTCAGGAGTGATCTAAAGCTCTCAGTGTTTGAAAGAAGAGGATGGGTTGATGGAATAAATAAATAAAGGAATGTCCTAAATACTCTTGGCATTGTCCATCCATCTCCCCCCGCTTGGGGAGCCCAGGCCAGGGAGCGGCCCCCGCACGGGAGCGCGGCTCGGGCGCGACTGCAGCCGCGGTTTGCACAAACTGGAAAAGCCTTAGAGAGTCACTAAGAAAGACAATTTTTAATGAACACTCTCTGAAGAGGTGATTAATTTGTCCATGAGCTGTTACTAAAAATGTAATCAGTGAAGTGTAAAAAAGGGTTTATACTCAATGTAATTGCTTGCCTATAATGTAATAGTACTAATGAAAACACCTACAGTAAAGGCATGTTAACTCAGTGTGGGATATATGATCCTGTTTGCAGTTTAAAGCACAAGAACTAGACACTTGCTTACTCTCAGTGCAGCTTTTTGATCCAAAAGCATGGTAGCTTAATCAATTGTTCCCATCCCTTCTGGAAAATCAACACTTACAGTTCCTCTTATGAATCATCATTCTCCTTGTCTATCATTTAAAACACACATGTTTTGCTGTTCTTTGATTGTTCTTGTCTTTCAGGTGTTCACTTCTGGATAATAAAATGCACATCACTAATGGCAATAAGTAGTTTCATAATTTCTGGCATATGTACCCTGGGAAAAGAAAGGAAAATTACACCAAAACAATAAAAAATGTAATATAAAATATACTACAGTTTATAAATTATGTGTTCAGATTACATTGTGGACAAATTCTTGTAATTTTCCTAAGCTGTACACGACCTTGCTCCACAGACAAATCTGACATTCCCTTTTATGTAATTTGCATTGCATCCCACATAGCAAAATTCATTGTGCTCTTCTGGATCTGAATTAAAATCACTAGATCCTGGGAGGAGAAAATATGAGAATTATTGAAAAATTCTTAAAATATGAAAAAAAATTCATAAGTATATGGTTCTTACCACTTTTTACAAAGTAGTGTGTTTTCCTGATATGCTATTCAGGAAAAAAAAATTTACAATTGGCTAATGGTCTATAACTCATCACTACAGATCAGATTCAAAATGCTAAAGAGGATCTTATGCCTCCGCATGGAGATTTAGTCAACAAAATTAATGTGAAAATGAAGTAGCATTCAACAGCAGTAATTATAGGTCTGCTCGCTCATTTCCCCAGATCCTTCTGGGATCTGCTGCAGTGATTTTTCACTTTTGTTTTAAAAATGCATAGTAAAATGTGCTAATAAACATGTGATAGTGAAGTGAGACACAAGATCATAAACGAGATAATCTTTGAATGGAGAAAGGAAAGGCAAGAAATAGCCATTGCTGCTAGGGAGAATTCCCAGGGAGTATAGAATAAGTCTAAAAGATCCAGTGGGAATTAAGATTTATCAAGTCATAATCACTTCCCCTGTGGCAAGAATGACAGTTCTACATAGTAATTTTCTTAGAAGTCTGTATTTTGTACTTATCTTCTGGTTTGCTACTTATTTTGTAGAGGGACTAGGTTTGTAGTTTACTAAGCTTTCAAGGTTCAGGTCTTTCTAATTTTCTCATAAATAATCACACTAAAAGAAAGATCAAGAAATGATTAATAGGAAGTTCCAGTTTCTTGTTATTCCTGACTTTATCTAATTACTGCACGAGGTTTACACAAAAATACCCACACATGCATAGAAAAGCCTTACACCTCCCCTCAGAAAAAATAAAATTACAGTAACTCCTGTAAGTCAGATTGAACATAATAGGATTATCTTCTCAATCTATTCATGGAGTGCCTCCATGCAGACTCCTTCAAATCCATAGCTATACTTACAAAAGAACTGGAAAATGCATTGAAATTAAGAAAAAGAAAAATACCTTAAAACACTTTGCTTTTGAAGTTTATTTTCAGTAAACAAAGTCTTCCCTTAGTCTGGGGAAAGAAAAAAAAAGGAAGAACACATTATATTTTAATGCTACGAAAGCTTAAAAAATGGGATTTGCAAAGGAATCCAAGGAGATCAGGCACCTACTCCCTCAAGCTCTTTTGAAAATTGTAGCATTTATCTTCAGTAGTGCTTCTGTGCCAGCTGGAGAGAGGCTGGCTGAGAGGATCCCATCAGGATTTCACAACCCTGAAGTCATGTAAATTGTATCACCCTCTTGACTTGCTGGAGCTTTTAAGCCACAGAGCAACACTTGTGCGGCAGCAATCAGCGACATGGCCCGGCGTGCCCTGAGCGAGGGGGCGAGGGGAGCCCGGGGGAGGCGGACAGGGCAGAGCCCCCGGGGAGGGAGAGAGCATCCCTGCCAGGGACGGGCTGAGCGGAGGGAGCGAGCATCCCTGCCAGGGACGGGCTGAGCGGAGGGAGCGAGCATCCCTGCCAGGGACGGGCTGAGCGGAGGGAGAGAGCATCCCTGCCAGGGACGGGCTGAGCGGAGGGAGAGAGCTTCCCTGCCAGGGACGGGCTGAGCGGAGGGAGAGAGCTTCCCTGCCAGGGACGGGCTGAGCGGAGGGAGAGAGCTTCCCTGCCAGGGACGGGCTGAGCGGAGCCCCGAGAGCTTCCCTGCCAGGGACGGGCTGAGCGGAGGGAGAGAGCTTCCCTGCCAGGGACGGGCTGAGCGGAGCCCCGAGAGCATCCCTGCCAGGGACGGGCTGAGCGGAGGGAGAGAGCATCCCTGCCAGGGACGGGCTGAGCGGAGGGAGCGAGCATCCCTGCCAGGGACGGGCTGAGCGGAGGGAGAGAGCATCCCTGCCAGGGACGGGCTGAGCGGAGGGAGAGAGCATCCCTGCCAGGGACGGGCTGAGCGGAGGGAGCGAGCATCCCTGCCAGGGACGGGCTGAGCGGAGCCCCGAGAGCTTCCCTGCCAGGGACGGGCTGAGCGGAGGGAGAGAGCTTCCCTGCCAGGGACGGGCTGAGCGGAGGGAGAGAGCTTCCCTGCCAGGGACGGGCTGAGCGGAGCCCCGAGAGCTTCCCTGCCAGGGACGGGCTGAGCGGAGCCCCGAGGAAGGAAGGGAAGGCGGGAAGGGCAGAGCTCTGGCTCTCCCGGGGAGGGAGGCAGATCCCTGCCAGGACCCCGCGGGAGCTCCGTCCGAGCGGGAGGGCACGGCTGGGCCCGAGCCCCTGCGCGGGGAGACCAAGGAGAGAAAAGCTGGGAAGGGCCCTGTGCTGGCCTCTGCCAAGCTGAGATTCACGCGGGGCTGCCGCTCGTGCTCCGGGGAGCTGAAAGCAGAGAGCGCCCAGGACAGGCTCGCCTCGAGCGCTGCCAGCCGGGGCAGCCCTGCTGGGAGGGCCCGCGGGAGCTGGGCGAGCGGCACACTGAGGGAGGGCGATGGCCAAGCTGGAGACGAGAAAGTCTTACTTTTTATTGTACCTTTCAATGTTAATGCTGTGGTAACAGAAAATGGGCCTGAGGTTGGGACTTTCAGACTGCTCACAGTACTGTTGGGGAAAAACCGTCCCACGAGTGTTGGTTCACGTCCGCTGAAAGACGGGAAGCAGAAATGAAGGCATCAGCCCAGACAGCTGTGAAGGAAAACACGAGGAAAATCATAAACCATGATCTCTGAGCTCTTCTACCGAAGTCTTATTTCTAGTGGTAAACTGATGCTTCTTTCCTGAGAGCATTCCTACTGCACCAGAAGTCAGAAGTAAATGTTCTGGTTTCTCCTTAGAAACCAGAACCAAATACATTAAACAGAACCTCTTGCTTAGATACAATCTCATCATTAGTAAATGGACTCGGACCCAGGCTTTTAAAACTTGTAGTTTAAAAGAGGCACAGTAAATGCTATTAATAGTTTTGTTAAACAAGTGGAGATGTGTGAAACCTCTGACTAATTAAAATTGATTCTTGTACAGAAATGCTATATGTTTGTAAAGGTTTATGAACACTGATTAAATTTGTTTTTATAGATCAGAAGTCACCAGCTGTTCATTTCAAAGTCTGGGTATCTTTGTTCAGTGTCTGTATGGACAGAAAAATGAATTTTCCAATACATGAGTTGTATTTTAGCATAAAGAAAACAGCTTAACGGTACATAATACAGTATAGAAATATATACACTTTCAAAACTGAAGAAGCATATTGAACACAGATCTCAAAAGGTAATAATTCTAAGTGATCCTACATTTAAGGTCTGGTCCTTCTGCAAAACAGGTTGCATTCGATCCCCAAAGAAACAAGTTCAATAAACAATTATATACTATTGCATGCTGAAAACAGACAAGCCAAGCACAGAGAGATCCTTTCATGCATCATTTTTGATTGTTCTACTTGCTTCTGTCAGGAACAGCAGTGACAGTTTAAATGTTAAAGCTTTTTGACACTGCAACAAACTAAATAAAGCTAGTTGCACATTTTGGAATTTATTTTATAGCACATCTATAATATAAACAATATAGGGAGTTTTCATCGTTTCCAAACAATAGCAGCCACTGGAGACTGTTTCCAGAGCTGATGTTTTCCTCACATAAGGATTCTCACTAGCTGAGTAGCAAAAGCATGTTTGATAGCCAGCTCCAGGAGCCAGGCTGGCCAACACAATTATTGCACATTCTGTCATCACATTTCCTCCCTTCAGCTTTACTTCTACAATCTTTTTCAATATTGTTAAAATGAGCAATCATTCGTGATTCACACTCCCAAAAAAGGCAGAAACCAACAATTCCCAATGGCTATAAATTATTAATGCAATTGTGCCAATCACACAGAGCTTAGTGCTTTTAAAAATGGAATGAGATTATCTGCACAGTTATTTTCAATCAGATTCATCTCTTATTAGGGGGCATTATGCATGCGGCTTGCTTTCAGAAAGCCATCTTCTTCAAAGAAGATTGTTGCACAGTCATTTCTTGTGAAATACTATGCAAACTCTATATTAGATACCAAATCCATTTTTTTGTTTCAGGAAATAATTATATGTAATGGGTATTTTACTTTGTAGATAGACTGATTCTTTCCAATGTAAAAGTCTGTTCTGTTCTCAGTTGTTATTCCCATTCAAATCATCCCTGCTTTGAGTTGGCCCTCACTGGTTTACACCAATCTAGCAAATATATAGGCAGAACTGGAGGCTGTAGCAAAGCATTTTTTGCTGCAATAGCTTTAACAGGCTGTAATAGAAAAGTTTGTGTTACTGTACAATGTATCTGTTAAAACAGCTGGGGCAAACAGATGTCTCAAAAAACACAAGCTAGAAAATCTTCCTCTCTGGTATACAAAAATCTAAAAAAATATCATAGAGCAGTAGAGATTCAAAGAATGTAAGTATCAAGGTCAGTTTTGAGGAATCCAGAGGGTTGTTTTCCTTGTACAGTCTCTCTGCTTCAATGTTTGTTAGATTTTGGACTGCATTGCCAGGGCCTGCACTGGAGACCATGTGGAACAGTCTAAATGAACTGGAGACACGGGGTGATTTTATATTTACTGTTGCATTTTGTAAGAGGATTGGAAAATTGTCTTTGTGCTCCCAACTCCCTATGACTTATTCAAATTATCCCAACATCATGCCATGGAGTCTGGCAAGGCACCAAACACAAAGAAACTGGAACCAAATTCAGTGGTGCCTCAAGCTGAAGGAGCAGGAGTATTCCCTTGGCAATGACTGGCTAGCAAGGTGGCATCTGACTTGCATTAAATGGAGATAGTTTGAGAGATGAAGTACTGAAACCATGAGGATAAAGAGACTCAGCACATAAGCATGTTCCATGTAAAGGAACTTAAATATGTGGAGTCAACAAAAACATCAGTGGCAGACTCTTAGCACACGCTTAACTGCCCTACTTAATCTAGACCAAGAAGCAGCTCTCAGTTTCTAAGACCCTTGCTTTTTGTGGCAAGCATTACAATATTTTATCTTCTGTATTGATGGGAAAAGTGATCTTTAAAGCACTGAGCTGTCAAAATGCTGCACCAGGATTTTGCTATATTATTTTACATACTTCAGCTCTGTAATTCAAGTACTGGCAATGCTTGGATCAAACACATCTTCTACAATATGGAGAACTGTCTGGTTCTCACGGTCATATGCCATGGTGCCATTTAACAACATGAATTCCCATCTGTGAATCTGCTTCCTGGCATTTGCCTTGTACTTTATTTTTCCCATCCAGAAGTCTGGCAAGAGTTTTACTCTATTATTCTGATAAGAGTGTGGGTCAAACTCATTCCACTGTGAATGTGCATTTGTGCTTGCAGAGAGTGAGTGATTGATTGGTATCAGGCAGAAGTGACATCTCCTGTTACATTTCTGGCATGTTATTCTGTGGTTAATCAGTGCTACTGAGTGTCAGTCAAACCTACCAGATGTGACTCTAATGGATAGCTGCTGGTTGCCTGATGTCTGTTTTGTCACTGATGTGACTGGAGTGCTCCTAAAAGTTATTTAAAAAAAAAAAAAGGGGGGGGGAGGAAGGAGAACATAGCTTAGCAAGTATGAGGAAACTGTATTTAGAGAGTAGCTGTACTTGTATACCTCTGCTTTTAAATATTCAGTCAGCTGATTTTTTCAAAATTAATTAATCACAGGGCTATCCACCCCTTTTTTGATCAGGAAAGATTCATGCAAAAAGTACTTGGGATTGTTTGATGTGTGTTGTGGGGGGTAAAAGATTGTTGTTCTTAATTTAGTTATCTAAATTCTTAGAAGTTCTGGAACACATGCATTATGAATAACCTTCACCAAAAACACCACAGAAACTTCTATTGTGACTATGCCTTGTAGGCTGGAGCAGAGACCCGTTGGAGTAAACACTGTCATGAAGACAGAAAGGAAGACTGTTTTCTCCAAAAAGGATCTTAAAAATCAGTCATAGTGAAAGACTGAAATTATTTTCAGTTAATTACAAACCACAAATCCATCCAGCTTTAGACCCAGTATGAATCAAAGACCGAAAGTTGAAATATCCCAAGACTCTTTTTCCATTCTGGTTTATACCTGAGACTGGCTCTAGAATTATCAGTTATTTGACAGGCAGCACACTGGAACTTACAGCTCATATTTATGACTTAGATTAATCAGATTGCAGATATTTAAGTATAGGTATATTTATTCAAATATCACCTTTAGCAATTGTTCATCCAATTCCACTGGATCAAGGCTCTATTTATGGATCCAAACAGAGCTGATACAAGCTTTTTATCAAAAGGCTAATTATTTAATTCTTGTTTAAGACTGTGTTATGTTTCACTTTGCATGTAAACAAATTTTTATTGACTTTATAAGACTTTCAGGAGTAGGTAAATCTGCTGCTCAGATGTTTTGATTTTTCTCCACATCTTTTAGCTTCAGGAATATTATTTATTTCAGCAGGATATGGAAGAAAGCTTGTCTGGCATTTGGAAATAAAAGTAAAACATGTAACACAATCAAATTCTGCTCATCTTATTCAGTTTCACCAGAATCAACAAGGTCAGTGAAGGAAGTATCTTGGTAGGAACTAGAACAAAGAACGGGAATGACTTACAAGTCCTGAGGCCTGAAAGCAAATTTCAAAACTACCGCCACATCTGAGATTTTTAAACTGAAGAACTTCTTTGGAATATAAAAAATATAAAAAATTCGGGGTAAACAGGAGGTGAACCTGATTCATGAATTGCAGCAAACAGCCAGTTTTGCTTTATTTTTTTTCAGACCTGAATTTTAGTATGGTAGAATTGATAAAGGCTATTTTCTGAAGCAGGAATTGAATCTAAAATTGAATTATCTTGAAAATTCCAGGGTATATTCTTGTCCTAATGCTAGTTTTCTGATGGCTGTCAAAATTTATTTTCAAATGTAATCCCAATCCAGAGATTAAAAAAGTGCACGATGTCTAATGGAGAGCATCAGGAAGGCAGTTTTTCTAAGGAACAACATGAAAGATTTTGTAATTTTATTTTTAAGCAAACAGTAATTTAAATAAAGCATGAATTATACGCCTTGCAAGGAGAATGGAGATGGTAATTGTGCTTCATTTTGGTCTCACAGTGAACATGACCCTTTCTCTTCTGACATCTTAGAAAATATTGATATATATTTAATGCAAAGCACAAATTGACCTTAATTAACTTACCTAAAACATTTATATGCCATTGTTGTTTTTAACTTTCAGTGAAAATTACATAATATCTTAAACACATCCCCAAACAGCATTGTGGTGGCTTTACATTTTATTATTAGGGCAAGATTGAGATCATGCTCACTAGTTCAAAAGCTAGAGTTCTATTGAATAAAACAGAAGGGAAGTTGGGGTTTTGGCACTTTTCTGATGGGTCCTGATGGGCTTTTCACTTTACCCATATATCATGTAAAAATAATATGTTAAAGAAGGATTCTGAAGAAGAAAATCTAACCTTACCACCATCACATCTCCCTGCACCTGAATTAATAATACTGAGAAATGTAGCAAAACTATGAATTATTCTAAGGACTCAGAATTCTGCAGATATTATATTTTACATCTTCATACTTAATATGTGTAAATGTATGCATCTCTCTATAACTGTACACAATCCAGACCACAATTTTTAACTTGTGACTTCCTTGCACCATAAACAGATAATTCAGCATGAGCTGCAGCTTTAATAATTCCTTGTAAGCAAGTAGAGTACAGAAACTCGGCCAGGAGGATGCTGGATGTGGATAACATTGATAATGCCAAGAGAAAGGATCTATCTAGGTGTGATTTGGGAAAACAGAGAATTTAGCAGAAGGGATATTTATAGTACTGAAGCACAGAAGAAACATGAAGCTAAACTTAGAAAGTCAAAGGGACCAATCAAGAAGAGGTAAAGGAAATGTGGTTATAGCTGAGTCTCTCACAAATGCAGTGATCTCCTCTATGATGTGCATTGCAATCCTCTCTTGTATGTGCTAGAAAAATGGAACACTGAACAAGAGAATTTTAAATTGCATAAACCTCTATATAGGGGCTAAAATAACCATCACAAGGCTGGCTTCATCCCATATGAATTTAGGGAAACCATGCTTCTACTCTTTTTAGCAATGCACCTGTCCCTGCCTATGCACTTCTACAGAATTTAATTAACTGGTACCTATAAAATACCGCAAAGTTAATATCAAAGTGGCTAAGCAAGTACAAACTCTTACTTTTTAATATGGAGACTTGTTCTTTGGAAAGAGATAAAGTTTTACTGCACATGTGTTAATGGGTTAGGCCCCTAAAAAAGAAAGTGAAGAAAAAACAAAGAGAAGCAAATCCCATGGTGTAAATTATGGTCTCTCTCAATTTAAAAGTATGAGGAAAAAACAGCTGAGAAGACAAAGCATAAAATAAAGAGCAGTAACCGTTTTGTACTGTAGGTAATACTTCTTGAGTGCAACTAAAATACAGAGCACAAAACCAGCAAATTCTAGAAAAAAAAAAAAAGTATTTGTTGCAAGTGTTTGTCTGTCAAAGCAATTCCCTTCACATCAGTGTCTGGAAACCTCTGTTATGCTCCCAGATGTGGTCATTATCAGTGAACAAGGTGGCACAAGTGACAGGAACTTGCTGTGGAGAACTGCAGGGTGTCAGTCCCTCCTCTCTGGGCAAAGCTGGCACTGCCAGGGCTCAGAGGCCTCCCTGCAGGATCCCACTTGTTCCACAGATCCCCTGCTGTTCAGCAGGCTCTGGTCCCGCAGGGGAAGGGGCTGTTACTGGACAGTGCAGTGAACAGGTGAGAGGGGGCTCCCCACACACAGCCAGGGAGAAGAGGGATGCCCCTCTGCAGGAACCCCACCCGAGGCCATGGCAGAAGGAGCACGGGCTCACTGGGACCTTGTGCACTGCAGCTGGGTTCAGCTCAGCCCTGAATGGCTTCCTGACAAACCTTTGGGTGTAGCTCCTGTAGCCAGCAGTTGTGCCCTGTCAAATTCATACTTTGTTTTTAACATCTTCATCACAACCCACTGGCAGGATGTTGTTTGCACACATTTTTCCTATGCCTACATTCACATCACACAAACAAGAGCCTGCTTTAATAAATACTTTTGAGTGCCTTCAAACAACTTGTCTGCTGCATCTTTTTCTCCTTCTTGGACAGTCCATCAAGTACAGGAACCTAAGCTCTTTTTTTCAGACAAATAATACGAATAACAAGATTTCAAAAGGTGTCTAATGATGGTACTGAGGAAATGTATTACTGAGTTGGACTCAATAAACCTGTCAAGTTATTTGGTCACTTCATTTATCTCTATTTCCAGAAAGCTGGTGATCTCTTATTTCAGAGAAGATACAGAGGCTTTTATAGCTCCATAACTGTTTTGTTCCTTGGGATGCTCTAAGTTTATCACTGGGACAGAAAGATGTGATGGAAACCTTTCTAAATGTCATCTGGCTTAGCATGAAGGTCTACTAATAAAGAATTGGGCACTTAAAAAAACCCCAAACAAACTCAAAGTACCCAAAACACATACACTTGTCAATGTTTTACCTACACCTGAAATTAATTAGATGTTCTGAAAAAAACAAACTCCAACAAAAAATGAAAAGTGAAAAACAACAGTACAAGATTTTCTCTCACTCCTAGAACCAGTATTCTTTAGATTTGTTGATTGTCAGACTGGAAAAACAAAATAGAAATTTAAAACAACAGGAAAAATACACATCTTTGTAACTCTTCCAAAGCCACATCTTTGGAAGAGTTCAGGCACTGAAACAAGCATCCAGATTTTCTCGCTCTGTTAACATCTTAATTAGTGATGATTAATCAGTAATCTGAAATCTTAAAAATGTCACATTTGACAGAAGGTTATTTCCACTTCTAACTGGTCTCTAACTGCTTACTTAGACTGATTTCAAGAAAACATTTCAGCTGCCTAGGTAACTCAGTTTCTGATGTCCTTTGTTAATTTTTTAGATAACATTTCTCAAGAGGCCTTATGTAATTAAAGAGGTTTTAATCACTAAGATCCTGTAGTGAAGGAAGGCTGTTTATGATGTGCTAGAGAGTGCTCAGTAAAGAGTAAAGACAGAACATAAAGGAAGCTATGGATCTTCCTTGGGGTTGTTCCCTCCTGCACTCTGACTGTGGAGCCTGGCAGAGCAGGCAGTGCTGGGGAACTGCAGAACTGATACCGCAGCCTACAAGTCCTCCAGTTTGAGTAAAACAATGGCCTCCTGCTGGCTCACATCTCCTGCTGTCTGTTCAGCTGTGTGTTAGCACACGATGTCCCTGAGCACCTGGCCAGCCCTGCCACAGCACCAGGCTGCTTCACAATCGTTCCTAAACTTGCACTCCATTTAGCAAGACGTTATTCCTTATTTCTAGATGGAGAACTGAAGTGACAAAAAGTCTGAGATGGAATTGGAGATTTAATCCTGCCCCACAGCTCAGTTCACAGTGCTGGTCCCCCCCGCTCCAGCCCTACCTGGTTTCCCTTCTGCTGTAAGGAGAGGACAGCAATGCAGGACCACTCCATGGCTGGGATGAACTGGAGAGGGCTGCTCCAAAACATCCTGCAGTGGGGTTTTTCCACAGCTCTCTCATGTCAATGCACACAGAAGGTTTTGTGAATCTTCTGTCTCAGGAAGAATTTGCAATCACCTGCAATACATCAACACAGAAAGAAAATTTATTTCATCTCTTAGAAATAGTGATAATGCCTTAATTCCTCAAGTAAATATCACAAACTAAAGGATCAATTAACCCTAAGTGGAGACCACAAAGCTGAAGTCTATCCCACATACACACAGCCACACAGGATCAAAAGAAAACTACACATACTGCAGACAAGTCCTGGACTTGTCTGGCTCTGAGGGGGAGCCCAGTCTAACACCCTACACTAAGCATAGATTGCACTGCAGAGCTGCATGTTCAAATCAACATGTAATACATAACCTAGCTGGAAATTAATTGAAAGCATATTAAATGGAGTTTAGAGGAAAAATGTTCATGTTCATGAATCCCCAAGTAAGAGACCTTGCCCTCTCCAAAGCTGGAAGGGATCCAAATGTGGTGCTAGAATAAGAACAGAGAGCAGTTTATCTGGGAGTTAAACCTTTATTCAGGTTAATTGAAAAACTCGTTCCATTTTAAGTGGTCTTCAGCAAAACAAATTCCTAGTTCATGGTTTTACCAATTGTATTTTTCACTTTGTATCCATTACTTGTATTCTAAATTATTTTACAGCCCTCTCATTGCTAAAGGTAGCGTGCATTTTGATGTCTTCAAGAGACAACCTAGCCTGCTCTAATGCATATAATATAAGCATACTATTATTGGGCCAAGAGCTTCCATTACCTTTCTTGGACAGAAAACTTGTGAATTATAAGACATGAAACAAGACCAAGAAGTTCATTATCTCATGCAGAAGACAGGTAATGGCATACATAGCTACAGTTTTATTTGGTTCTGGAAAAGATGAGTTTTACCATTATTTATGTCCTCAGATAGGTGTGTTCTGCTACCCACACAAGTTTCCAACCAAAGCTGAGTTCAGTATTGTGCAACTTTTCTGAGTCCCAAAAGACACTGCAACATTTGGTGCAGCCAAACATCTTGCTTAATTCATTATTCACTATTTAAAATTTTGTCAGAAATCCAGGCATGAAGTAAAAGAATAATAAAAAAAAATCTGATAAAGAAGTTAAGCAATCACACCTTCATCAACAACATAAATAAATCAGAAAGCCCATATGCTGGAATTCAGGAATTCAAGTTACATGATGAAAAGCTGACACAGAACAGAAATAGCACCAAACCCAGGATAAAAGGGGCACATTTCCAGCGAGTAATTGCCACAACTAGTACTGCATGTTTTTTTTCTCTGAACATGGAGCTTTATTAAATGTGACAGTAAACATCCCTTCCTGATGCTTCCTGCAAACTTTCACATCCTCCTGGAAACACAGTGGTGATCAGGGATACATAAAAAGCTTTGCTGTCAGAGCTCCCCACCAAACCCTACAATTTATGTAGCAAACTACACAATTTTCCCCTCTCAAGGCTGCACTGCACTGGAGCAAGAGAAAATGCAGTCTTTGCCATAAGTCCTTGTACTCCAGGAACTGCAGAACAGCACTGCAGAGCAGGACTCTGGTAATTCACCTGGGGATAAGGGCTTCACTCTCCCTTGGTCAAAAGCTCTTGGAAAAGTCCCTTGAAACCTGCACAAAGAAGGAAACAGCTTTGTAGCTCTGGCAACCCATCTTTAGCCTTTCTATTACATCACTGGTGGAAAAGCATCACTTGCTTTTTCTTTTAACAGATCTGATGGACTTAAAGTCACAAACCTGATTTTAGCTGCACACGTGTCTTTAGCAGACATTACAGTAGTCTGAGAAGAAGGCTGAGCCTGCAGATGGCAGATCAAAAGGCTCTGCTTAGAGGCAATGGAAGCTGGAGGATGGGTCTGGCTCAGGGTTACTGCAGCTGCCCCTGGAGACATGGGCTGTAGCTACCAAAGGAACAGGCACTGCTGTCAGATGTGAAACAACGGGACTAGAAGGCTTTTTTAGCAAAAAAAAAATGTGTCCACTGTTTTCATCAAAGTACAAAGAATTCAAATTCTTCGCATTCAAAATACAGCTGATTGCAAATAATGAAAGTGCACTTTGCTATAAAACAGTTTGTACAGATCTGCTCTGAGAGGATATAGAATTTGATAAAGTACCCTCCTCTGAAAGGATACAACCCTGATAGTGGGTTTCAATATACTTATTTTAAATTTTCCATGGGAAACCCTAATTATTAACTGCTCTATGCTGCCACTGAATAAGGTTTTAGCCTAATAATCCATGGGAAATAAGAGATTAATAATGAATTGGTTATAAAATACAGAGGATTTATATATTGGAAAATAGCCTCTATCATAAAAGTTAGGTTTTGTTGTTATCTGAAGAGACTGGCTAAAATTATTGATGGAGTATTAATAGTGCCTCAAAGTTGGAAACTCTAGGTAGGAAAAATACAAGGGAAAATAGGATGTTATCAGAGACCTTCGGGCTAGAAACTTGCCTTTGAATTCCTAAGTGTGTGATAAGAGGAGTTATATAACACATTTAAAACTCAATAAACAAAGCCTGTCTGCTCAGAAAGCCTGAATTAGACCATTTGTTTCCTGTGAGGAAGAATGTTTAAAGTTATTTCTCTGTCAATGGCAAAACTATGAATAAACCTAATGAAAAATATAGAATGTGTGGGAGTAAAGAATACACTTGGCTATAACTCCACTTTTGTTTAACTTTAGAAGTATTGCTAGTTAAGCGTTCCTCCATCTGAAAATATTGCATCTGGTAAGATAGCTCACTATTCTGATCACTCACTGAGTAGGATAAAAAAGAAACGGGGCACCAGAAACAACCAACATCTTCCTGGTAGTCTAACCCACTTCACTTGATGAAAATCTCCAGGAAAGAAAATCCTCCTTAGCCAGCTTAACAGTACCCTGGTTAGCTGCTAATGTCTGTTGTAAGACTACCTGTGTCAGGAAAAAAGTGGAGAGCTTTCAAAAACACTACCAGAGGTCATAACTTGGGAATGATCATTCAGTCTTTCAAACATTTCTTTATGCTGCAGCAAGTGCCCACTTGTGTTGTTCAAACACAGCTCGAGTGTTCAAAGGCACTGTGTGTTTTGGATGAAAGGTACCCTTGTGTTTCTACCTCCTCCTTCTGCTACGAACGTGATCTGAGCAAGTCCAAGAGCGCACTCAGCTCCCTCCCTCTGGGAGAGAGTTTTCAGGGATCCCAGGCACCCGGAGAGCGGAGGATAAGAGGCAGAACAAAGCTGGTCACTCCTGGGTCGGCGCTGCTTCCCACGACGGAGGAGAAGGAGCCGCTGGGGCTGAGAGAGGGAAGGGCGAACACGAACCAGCAGTGCACCCTTGGGGCAGTGGATGCAAACTACAGAGGCAGCGGGAGCTCGGGCCGGGAATGCCGAGCCCTCCCCTCCCTGGGACACGCCAGGGGCTCCGCCGGCAGCCCTGCGCCCCCGGGACGGAAGAGATGCGGAGATCCCGGAGCCGGGCTGGCGCACACAGCCCGCCCGGCCACGCTGCTCTCGGACAGTGGCCAAAGGCCAGAGACACAGCACAGACAGGGACAGCCAGACACACCCAACAAGAACTTGTGTGGGAAGGCCAGCCAGACATCGGCACAGGCCTTGGAGGTGTTGGAGACTCGTCAGAGCTAGACCCAAAGCAGCCCGATCACCCTGGCCAGGCAGGTAACTCACCGAGGGAAGCTCCCTGGGGAATGCGTCCTGGCCGGGGAGCTGCGGGGGCTGCGCTGGCACACAGCATCCTTCACCCCTCTCTGGGCAGCACCTGTGCAAATACAGGCAAGGAAAATACCTGCGAGCTTCCTGTCCTTCCATGGCTTCCTGGCACCTGCTTTTAACAGGGACTTTAACAGCTGCCGAGGGCAGGGCAGCTGTCAGCAGACCAGGGTTAATGATGGGGTTACTTTCAGCAAAAAAATTGATAACCCGTGGTTTGAGGGCAGCTGTTGAGTCTTAAGAAATAATTCCATTAAATTAACTCCAGCTTTGTGTAAGATACATGCCACTTTAGTTCTAACTTACATATACTCTTTGAACAGGAAAAAAATCCACTTACTGCTTAAAATTTCCTACAGAATAATAATTGTCAGTCAAAAGCAGGATTTAAGTTTGCATCCAATACAAAATGGTATCTATAGAAATGCAGGAGGGATATGTGTGTGTCTATTGTGAGCATAGTAAGAAACTTTTAATTATGATTATGTGTTACAGAGTTTATTTAAATATTTTACCACTATCTGACAACCGGAAAACAAATAGGAGGATGATGCATTAGTTACTTCACAGTCAGTAAATTAGAGAGTATTATTTTAACATAAGGATTCATAGAGTTCCACTAAAAGGTTGTTTATGCCTAAATTCAACTTTTGTCTGGTTCAAGTTTGATGCTGATTTTATGCCTGAGTCCTTAATGAAATTTAAAAACAAAAAAATTTTGCTATCCATTTGGGACTGCTTCTAACTGTTTTTTTTACAGCAAGATCCAACAGGAACTGCTGTTATTTGGGAGGTTTAAAATGGATCTTAGTGGAGTTCTTACAGAACATTTTAATCTTACCTATCTATGTATTCTCACAGCAGACAAAACGCCATGCAGAGCTTGATGGTTAACAGTAAGTTAGCTGAAAATTATTTGCCCTGAAATTACTTTTGAATCAATAATGAACTACAGAGATTAAGCTTGAAAGAGAGAGAGATTCAAACTCTCAAGAGAGAGAAGCAGTCTCCTACCCAACAGCTCTGTGGGTGAGCTCTGATCTTTTGCTTCTGCCTGTGGGCCCTTAACCTACCACTGTTCAGGGTGTTCCTCTGAGCACGAACACAGCAGCCAGGCTGGAGCACAGAAGGAATTGTCAGTCCTTCTCAGCAGCACTGCTCCCCTTTGGTTTAATGGTGGAATGTTCACTGCAACCAAAACTGCCATGCAGGTGCCATGGATACAGGAGTCCAGGCTGCATTTCCCTCTGCCTTCCCAACACCCAGTCAGCCAGGGCAGAACCCAGCTATGCCAACGTCAGCTCCTCTCCCTGGGCAGCACTAAGGCAATGCCCCCATTCACTACTGCAATTAGCCAGCCCTGTCCTGTGTGTGCAGGAAAAAAATGGCACAATCAGCCCCAGCCTCCTGGAGGGAAAGTCTTCTTCTGCCCTGAAACTGTCCCACTGTTCCCAGCCTCTTCTCTCTCCCATGTCCTCATTTAATCTTACCTGCTCTTGGCCTCACGCTGGAACTGTGCAACATATCTAATACCTAAATCAGCACTAAACATTCCACTGTGATACCAGATCAAAGCTATAAAGAGCTGCTTCATTTCAGGCTCCACTGTACCCCTCAACCAGTTCCACAGGTGCTGCACCTCATCCTTGTACATGTCCCCTCTCCACAGCTACATGGTTTTGCCCTGGATAATCACTCCAGAGACCTAAATACTGAGACTTCAACACATCAGGAAGAATTAGATCAAAAGAAGCAAGTAAGAAACAAACTGACATTTTCCACACAATAAATAGCTTATCATTAGCATTATATAAAGTGTTATGACAAACTTAATTTTGGAACTATTGACAAGAGCCTCAAAGATAGTCTTTAATCATGAACTTTTTCAAACTGGCTTTGAAAAGGAAAGTCTCTACTCTTGCTATGGCACATCTGTTCTCAGTTTTGGATTTATTGGCACAGAAAGTAACAAAATCACAAAGCTGATCTTCAGTCATCACCCTGGGGCTTTTTGTGTCTGTTTGGGCTGTTCAGACTTTAGAGTTACTTTGATTCAAATCATTACTCAAATCCTTCCAATAATAGGCCCTACTTCAAATGACACTTTCCATGAAGTGTCATTTAGCCAAGGCTAGGAGATGAATCTGCTTTCTTTTAATGTAAATACACTACACTGTTAAAATATGGAATTGAATGTTATTTGAAAATAGATTAAAACAGGATAGAATTCCTGAGCAGAAAAAATTTGAGGTTTGAAAACCAGCTTAAAATAAAAGGACTTTTTACAGATCTACTCTCCAATTAAATCATTGCTGGATGAAGCCTGGGCCTCAGTCATCTTTTCTGGTCCAACACATTTCCATGGCTCCTTGGTTTCCTGCAAGCTCTGTCTGCTCTCTCTTGATTACTGTACATGGAAAGTGCCCTCTGCCCTCAACTCCAAGGCTTGTCTGTGACCTGCACTCAGCTTTTCTAGGAGATGCTCCCAATCACCTACTACACTCCCCACCCTCTTTTAGCTCTCTGCCAGAGCCTGCTGCTACAGGATGCTGCAGAAAGCTCTCTGAGCTGAGAATGCACAGCTACTCTTCTGCAGGAGGATCCACTTTCCCACTCTGCTGGCCAGTTCCCCTGGAGCAGGGCAGGACCAGGGTTTGTCCTCTGATCCCTCCAGACTCTGCTACACTTAACACTGTGAACAGACAAACCAGATAGTGCATTAGTCTATCACACATACATTATATTATATATGTAATATCAAGCATGCTTTGAAGAAAAACATATTTAAAGGGCTTAAATAGCTTCTCAAATAGGGCCATCCCTAATCAGACCTGAAGCCAAGAGGACTTTTGTAAGACCAATTTGTAAGACAGTACCCAGTAAGACCAATACATGCTGACTGGAGCTGTTAGAAGCCCAGACTTCCAGTCTCTTGTACAGAGAGACCACTGTACTTGAGCTCTTGGTTATAATGATTGGAGTATTTACTTTTATTTGGAGATGTGATCAAGAATTTACCAAAATGGGATCACTCTGCAGTTTGTCTTCCTTTCTAACTAAGTTCATCTGTTTCCTGACTTTAAAACAGCCCCTAAGATCTGCAGACCACAGCTAAATCCTCTGAGCCTAAGTCAGAGTGATCCAGAAATGGTTCCAAGGTAATGCAGCAACCAGGAACCCAGTTTTTGAGCATTTCTGAAATTAATTGACAAGATCAAACCAGTATTTCTCACCTATTTCAGAAATCAACATCTATGTAGAGCACTTACTACAAGTCAGAAGAGGCACATACGGTGAAATGTTCGTGTCTTAAATGTAATCTTTTCTGGTTTTGAAAAATAGTCTGTAACTAACAAGCACTTACTCACAGAACATAAACCTCTTATCAGTTGCCTCTGAAACCATGCTCACTGCACCCACTCGATATAAACTTCAGCATTTATAAAGGCTTACAAGATCAAAATCAATCGTTCATACTTATGTTGTGGGAAAAAAAGAAGAGCTTTTCACTTCTAAAATTTTCACACTTTCAGTCTGATAATCAAGATTATTAATATACTGCTGCTGGAATATTGTTTTTTTTTCTCCTCTCTACTATTTTTTTGGGAGACATTTCAATGGAGATAACTACAGTTTTACATAAACTAACATCCAGGGAAAGAAATTAAACATACACAGCACATGTACTGCATTGTTTTGCTTAATCTACAGATTGTGCTTGACTATTGTGAAAGCCTCATTTCATTTCATTTACTCTGTGAAGGAATAATACATTATTCCTTCATTATTCCTAACTGATCATCAAGTTCTCAAGGAACGAGCAGGCACTCATAATTACCGCAAAAATAATCGAATACAAACAAAATACAATTTATCAAGTGTGGACATCTCTGTTCTCCTCACACAGTTTATAACTCTGTCTCTCACATCTCAGCCCAGACAGACCCCAGGCCTGTTCCACAATGCAGGCAGGGCCAGAGCCCCCTCCCCACGCCCTGTGCCCTCCACCTTGGCACGAGCGAGGCCACGCAGAGCTTGGCCAGCAGCTGCCTCTCCACCAGCCCTTCCTCCCTGCCCAAAGGTTGCCACTGGGGACACTTCTTTGACTCTAACCCACTCTCTTTTCTCAGCCTGTGTGTCCCTAAGGTACACTGGTGTGTCTGAACTTGCTGAAGCTCCACGGTTTGCTGGAAGCTCAGCTGTGCATCTCACAGTACAACGCCTGCAGAGGGTGCCAGCAGGGAAAGAGGAACACGACCAAAGAGCTGGGTTTTGATTTCAGTGGCCACCAGTAGAGAAAGAGAACCCCATTAATAAAAATTTTACACATGTAGTGACACACAACTGAGTCTAGAGTGCCATTAGTATCCGTAACTATGTATTTAGGGCAAAAAAATTTATTCTTATACTTAAAGAAAATGAGTCTTCCCATCATTGTCCTTTTCCATTCCTTCCAAACAGTAGAATTCCTCAATTCAGCACAAAATTGCTTATAATCTGGCCAAACTACTGAACATAAAGTGTCTCTTGGACAGAAGTTGGCTCCTTCATCACCTCTTTCTCTTTCAAGAGGAAACAGAACAGAGTTCCTGAAAACATTTTCTAATAAATGGCACCACTTTAACATGTGAGAGCAGAGCTGATCAGTTTTATTAATTCCACTACATCGTGGTTGGCCTCCTCCCTGCATAACATTTCAATGCTGAATGCATTGCAACAAAGGCTAACTATTTAAGGGAAAGAAATTATATCTCTGACAAACTTATCCCTTTCAGTTCCCACCCCTTCAGGGTTTTTTCCTTTGACTTGATGAAATCCCTTTCCAACCAACTCAATGGTGCCAATGGACATGAAGCAAATTATTTTGAGAAGAATTTGTAAGAACATAAACAGTTTTCAAACCCCAAGACTCCTTTCTGAGCTCTTTAAAGTTCACAGGTCTTTCCAAACTCTACTGCCATTGCCTGATTGGCACATAAATCCAGCCATATGGAGTGGCTGCAGGACACAGTGGGGCATGTGAACTCTCCAGAATGTTACTGTGGCCTTCAACAACAGGAAAGCATCTCGGGATATGGGGAAGACAATGTTGTGACAACATGTGAGTGCATGAAAGACTCCTGAATGCTACATGTTCTTATATTTTAATCAAGTCACTTATCATCAAGTTGACTTGAACATTTCTTTACAAGGATGCTATTACAGTCAGCTAAAGCAAAGGAACTATGATGAAGTATTATCAAAAGAACAGAAAAATAGCTCTGTAAAATATGCTTAATCTTAGGAAATCAAATCAAAGGACAGATCAGCAAATGAAACACCCTTGGTGCTTGCTAGCAGAAAAATTCATTATAGACATCAGGTGAAGGAGGCAGAGTTTAATGATCTTTTATTCCCTACAAGAATAGAATCTCAGTTCCTTAATTTCCAGGCTGCTGGGGTTCATTGGCAGCTAAGAAATATGTTTAGCAAAAGAGGGATGTTTCAACAGTTTCCTGTCCACACCAAGGGAAAAAAACCTAGCAAAACTCAAAAACTGTCAGTTCTTTCAGGGAGAGCACATGAAACTTCTTTGCCTCTTCAGACATAACATCAAACACTCCACCTCTGAGTATGTCTTGTTTGAGTTCTCACTTCCTGCAAATATTTAACATCATGTACCCTAAAGCCATCCCTGTACATTGTGATGCAGTGCAAAAAACCAAACATCCATTCCTTCTGCCCTAGGTGATATGAAATGTATTTCTTCTTATATACACGTTTTTCCCTCCTACTTTAAAAGAATGATTATGTGAAGAATTGGGGAGACTGCTCTTTTCCATTAGCCCTTGAAATAAAATCCAGTGCTTTGTGCAAGAGCAATTAAAAAAAAAGATGAATTCTGACACAAGCCTTATTTTTTATAATAGCAAGGGAAAATGTGAAACTCAGATGGGTCTTGTTAGTGCTAAATGCACTCCTACTGACTCCAATTTGTTTTGTTCTATTAATTTATCATCTTACGTTTGGAATGATTTCATAGTCTGCTAGGAAAAGGTCTCAGAAGCATGAAGCAGTGAGATAACAGAATGAAGATGCAGCTAACTGTGATATTTCAGAGCTATTTGAGTACTATTTGTGAACACACTATTATTCTAAACACAACCCTGCAGCTTTTTCTGCCTACAGCACACACAGTGTTGTTTAGTAATAACAAATCTGACAGTCTCGCTGGGAAAACTCAGTGAACCCCACACACACACGAGCTTCCAACTCCTGCTACAATTCAGCTGGAGAAGGCCTGTAATTTATTCATCTGTAATTGCTGTGTCTGTATTGATCAACTTTCTCAAGTCTATTCAAGTCAATCCTTGAACAGAACATGCAGCAAAATAATAAAATCAGAACAGTACAAAATGGAAAAGGTATTTGCTGATACTATAAAGCACATTTAGCTGGAACTGTGACTTAAGGTACATCTTGTTATTTAGACTGAAAGCCATGCTTTTAGACCTCTAGTGTGCTTTACTGGTTTCAGGATTCTCAGTTGTGGCTTTCTTTTCCTTCAAAACATAATAATTTCCTGCTTCATGCTTTTCTTATTTCATCTACTTAGAATTCCTGCCAGCTACCAGTAAACAAAGGCCATGTGAGGGATACTCTGATATATGGGTACTTCTGCTTTCCAAGATAACAAACAAGTGTTCAATAGCACTATGAAAAATGCGCCTTTACCAGTAGTCAGGGAGAGACACTAGTGGAATATTCAATATTCTTCATGAACTTCTGCAGTGCTCACAAAAGAATCAATAACTACAAACCCAGTTACACCTTACTGAGCAGAGCTATAAAATTAAGACCCCAAATAATAGAACTGAACTGGTTTTCCAGGCAGTTTGGGGGGCTTTTCCCCTTCATTGACACCAGTAGTCAACAAAGGCAATTTACTGGATGGCACTCCTTCTGAAATAGTAATACACTGAATAAACAACGTTTCCACAATGCTCACTGGCTCTGGGTGCCAGAAGGACATTCAGCTGGAGGTTTAGTGAAATCCCAGGCACTGATAGAAAATCCGTGCCATTTACTGGTATTTTTGCAACACTTCAGTTGGGATTGCTATGTTCTCTTACTTCCTCTTTTGTTTAATTATGATTTTTGTCTCTTTCTTAGCACTGCTTTAACCCACTTATGGGCTGGTGGGGTTAAAAGAGGCTCCATGTCTGTGCAGAGAGCTCCAGTGAATGAGTCACGTGTGTAGGGAGTTCCCTTCATTTTTGCAGAAAATACTACTAAGTTTGCAACTATCTGCATGTGCTATGATACACAGAGACTCATAAACTACTTCACTGAACACCATATTTATATTGTTGTGAAAAATACAGGAAAAGGAGAGTTAAAACCCAACATGCTACTTCAGAAACATAACTGGGAAGTTCCAGGAGGCATGATCATAATGATCATATTATGATAAAAATTACTTATGCAAAGGTCATGCCTGGCCAAAAAAAAAGAATCCAGAAAAGAGAATTTAAACTTTTTTTCCAGCATAATGAAGTAATTCAAATTTCTTTGAAGTGTTTTAAACCAAAAATCAACACAGAAATTCACTCTTTGGAGGGATGCCTGTCAAAGTAACACATGGAGGAGGCTAAAGCACATTATTGAATAATACCTGCATCCAGCTTCAGTCCAAAAATATGAAAATGCCCAAGAACATCTCAGCAGTGAGCCAAGGATCCAGCAGTGCAGACTCTCTAAGGTACTGAACCTCATGGGAAAGTGACCTGAGGAAACTTCTGTCCTCCCCCATCGCCAGCCCCTTCCCTGGGAACCCCCTCAGCAATGTCAGCGATCAGTTCCCATCGGCTGTGCCTGAATGGCACAAATGGACTTTGCCCTTCCCTGAGTGAAGGCAAATGGGGCCCACCTTTACCAAGACCTTGCTGTGAGCAGAAATGGATCTGCCTGAGTCACTGTGCTTTACCTTGGCTGAAGTAAATACATCTGAACTCAGTACCTTCCTCAGGCTCCTTCCTGTAAGTCTTGTGGAATCACCATGGTAATATTCTCCACTTACAGTAATTATGCTTACACATCCTCTCTGAATACCTAAGGTAGTTATAAGCTGCAGAAATAACAGTAATTATATAGCAGTCAGTGTAATACAGCTGTGGACAGCTGTAAATAAAGTGTTTACATGGGGATGGAGACATTGCAGAGCTTTAGAAAAGTGTGCTAAGAAAGACAAAAAAAATAACCCTGTTCCAGTTTGAGAGAATATGCAATTTAATCCATGTAGAAATCTTGTTCATCAGTAATTACAGGAGATAACAGTCTCCTCAATTAAGATCAGGCAGAAAATGGTTTTATTTTATGTGTCCTGAGAAGTATCACATCAAAAATAATTAGAGAGAGAGACATAAAAACTTTCAGATGTTTTAAATGTATTACCTCCTTTGAAATTTAGAAAAGCTTCAAAGAAATGTCAGGTTCTGGCATGCTCTGGAAACAGCACTTGTATGTAAAAACAACAAGGCCATTCCCCTAGTTTTATATATATTTGATGGAGCCACTCAAAAAAGAATAACTGAAAAACTAATTTAAATTCAGACATGATTCTTTGGATAACAGTTATAGCTCAATGCTTGGAATTATTAGGAATGAGCCTGTGGCAAACCCAAGATTGGGAACATGACACAAAGGAGTTTCTGTCAAGTTTTTCCAATTATTAGTCTTCTCTTCCTAGTTATTTATATTTCCTTTCAACTCACATGTCTAAGTTCCAGAGCAGTAATACAGGAGCTCCATCTCTGAGGAACAGGAGCAACTTGTGCTAGAAAGCCTGTCTGCATTTCCATGGCTTCAAGATTTTCTATGGGAGACAAAAATGCACCACCAAACTTTTTCTTTATTGTTACGTTTCTAGTCTGTAATCATTCCTCTTGTCTTTGGTAACCAGTCTTCAGGGCCCGCTCTTACTAATTAACTAATCAATTACACACTTGCTAATCTGTTTTATCCAAAGATAACAAAGCAGAAGGAAAAGGCAGACGTAGATTTCTTTTTTCTACTTAAAGACACATTTTCTTAAAATTTTGGTTACAATAAACCATTCTGATCTGTCAGTCCACAGCCCTCCATATGGATTTTCCAAGCATCAGTGTGAATTAATTTTGATTTGAGCCACTTATTATACTCACTCAGCGGGCTTTTATGTATGATATGGATTGGCTAAGCACTGTCATCAATTCATTTTGAATCAATTCATTCATTGTTCACACCCAGTACACCATTTTGGATGGAGATAAAGTACAATGAAACAAGAAGAAAGACCCACTGGAAGGCAAATAATAGCACAGAAAAAAAGGGAAGAATATAATAGTCATAGACTGGAGACAAAAGAATAGAACAGACAGAAACATGGAGATCAAAGCCAAACATTGATCAAAGATAGAAAAGGAACTGCAGACAAACCAGAGCCTGTGATCAAAACCTGATGGAAAGAAGCATGGTGTGATGTGAAAAAAAGGAGAGAGGAATAAAAAACCCGAGGCTCACTGCTTCAGGATATCCTACTTGCTTTTGATTCTCTCTTAGTCTCTAATCCAGCCACGTTAAAGAAAGTCTATGAATTTCTCTACAATCCCTAGAGATAAAAGACTGTTGTCTGGATGTCTTGTCATTAACTCTCCCTTGTCCACTTTGCTATCATGTTCATCTTCCTAACACTGTTTTCAACATGCTTTGCTGGTTGCAAGAAAGGATTTTCTCATATTTCTGTCACAAATTTCTCAACAAAGAATGTGTGTTAACTCTTACCAGCTAAACTCTGCCACCAGTCTAATTTCTGCAGAGTTTCTTCTGCAGATAACTCCATCTCTTGTGGGTCTCCTGCCCAATGACAGCTGTTCATGCCCTTCCTGGCTGAGGTGCCAGTACCTGCTCCCCAGGAAGAGAGAGAGGCCTTGGAGCCATGGGACACCTGGGGTTGAGATGATGTTCTATCAGACCTAGGCAGGATTTGTGGTCTCTTTTTTCCACTGCAGATTTTGTCCCAAAGTAGGGTCATATCCCAGGTTCCTGACCCTGGGGTGATGGACAGCCTCAGGACAGACAGGCTACTATAAATAATTCCTATTGGTTTTCACTGTGTTTGGGAGAGCTGAGCCCTGTTCAGGTTACTGCTGACAGCTCCCAGGACAGCTCTTCAATGGGGAAATTTCCCATTGGCAGTCACATGTGAGGTTCTGGTGATGCAAATCCCTTCTGAGGCATCACAGGGATATATATCCAATCTTCTTACTCTGCCTTAATGTTGGACAACAGGAAAGTTACAGTTGGAAGTGACTGGGCAAGTCTATTTTACTATATAAGAGGAGATTTTCTGCTTTGTTTCAGTAACTATTTTTTTTTAATAAAAAATTGTTAATGTTTTCAGGTGATTTACCAGATAACCTTTATTGGTCAAACAATGCTATGACCAGAATATCTTCAAGATATTATCCAGAAAATGGGTCAGTTAAAGCAGCCACAAGGCTTTCCAAACACTTTAGGAAATCTGAAGCCCTGAAATCAAGACCGATTTTCATTCTCAGAACCACAGACTACTTGACATTGGCAGGGTCCTCCAGAGCTCATCTGGTCTAATTTCCCCTCTGAAGCATGGCCAGCTAAAGCTCAGGACCATGTCCAGATGGATCTGGAATATTTCCAAGGAGGAAGACTTCCTTGGTAAGCTGTGCCAATGCTCAGTGACCCTCGCAGTGGAAAAGTGTTTCTCGATGTTCCAAGGGAATCTCCAGTTTTTGAGTTTGTGCCCATGGCCTGTGGTCCTGGCAGGGGCACAGTGAGAGGAGCCTGGCTCTGTCCACTGGCACCTTCCCCTCCAGTACCTCTGTATTCTGAGAAGGTTCCCCTGAGCCTTCACTTCTCCAGGCTGAAGAGGCCCCAGCTTTCAGCCTTTCCTGAGAGGAGACATGCTCCAGCTCCCTCCTCACCTTCCTGGCCTTTTGCTGGATGCTCTCCAGCATGTCCCTGTCCCTTGTACTGGGGAGCCCAGGACTGGGCACAGAGCTCCAGCTGTGGCCTGAGCAGAAGGGGAGGATCAGCCCCCTCAGCCTCCTGGAAATTCTCCTCTCTTGCAGCCCGGCCTGCATTCACTGCCTTTCCCAAATGATGCTTTGCTGGCTCAGGTAGGTTTCCAGAACCGCTGGATGCCTAAAAATGGGAAACACTGGCTTGGTTTGCACAGGCTCAAACAGAAACAATTGCCTATTTTCAAAGAGCTGGCAACCAACATTTTTCTCATGAGGACATCTTGTGGCTAGTATTTCACATTATTGGCAATAAGCCACACAGAGCAGAAACTGGAGCATCAGGAGTCTTAAATCACCTCTTATGCCAAATGTACCCCCTCATTTCCCATTTAGTCCTAGTTCATAAAGATAGGACCAGAATTCAAAGTCATATTTGTAAATGACACTATAAACTATATTTAAATAACCAGACATGGTTTTGTGAGAACATTTCTCATTGTAGCATTCAAAATATTCAGTTTTGCTAAAGGTATTTTCAACCCTCATTATTACAATTAATGGCTTGTTAAGAATGACACTGGCATCTACTGGATAAGGGACTGTTAATACTGCACCACTTATGGCCTCTAGAAATCACTGTATGTTTGGAGAGGGCACTGTAACAGCTGTTCTGGCACATGTGTCTCCAGCAGGAAGAGTGTGGATATCTTTCCAAGACTTTCCAAGAACTACAGAGTGCCACTCTGTGAAGATGGCAGTAGTTTTCTGATGTTGCCAAAACACTGCTGTGTTACGATACAGCTAAGAAAATAAAATTTGTAAACACAGCACTGCTTTGTACCAGCTTTTCCACACTTCATAAGATGACTTAAGTGCTTTTCATTAGAATATTACAATGTAAAGGTGCTGAGACAATTATTGAAATAGATGGACCTAGAAGACAAAAAGTTTAAAACAAAACTTAGAGCAACTGGGATAGACAAACGAGAAAAAAAATCTATGAAGTAATTTCCAGTGAGACTGACTTTAACACTACCACCATCCTGACAGCAGCTGTATGAAAGCAAGGACACTTCCCATTTTATTTCAGTAAATCTCTAATCTCTCCACTTGGCACCTAAAACAAGTTTAGTTTAATATGCTTCAAAAGAATTAAAAATTCATCCTTCCCTTTATCCCAGATATCCTTATGATGAATTTTCTAGCACTGTCAGACATGAGGAAGCAATTCTCTTAGATAAATTTGTTTGTATCATTTCTTGATCACAAATGATACCAGAACAGAAAATATTTGCCTCCATAAATCAAAATTTTATCGCTATCCTAGCAATGGGTTACAGTACATTAGGATCTCAATCTACAAGCTGCTGAAGAAAGATGAACTATTCAGTTAATGATTTAATCAGTATACTGTGTTAATTACAAATGACGCCAAACTCAAGATGAAAATGAAATACAGAAAGAGCACATATAGGACCAATCCTGCCTGCTTTATTCACTGTGGCATCCCTGTTTAAATGCAATGGGACTAGCTGCATGACTGAGGCAAGCAGGATTTGATCCCACTTATATTACCTCTCATATAAAATATTTACACACTCCTGCCAGTAGTGTATTTTGCAGTATTCTCATTATAGAGAAGATTAACTCTATATCAAAGGAATGATATTAGAAGTTTCTAATGGAATCCAAAATAGTTGCAAAAATCGCTTTTTTGGAAATGTTCTCATTTGGGCTGCCTCATTAATCCCTTTAACCATGGAACTCACATTTTAATTGCAGATAAGACCCAGGCTCCCAAGTATCCAGAAACACACCTGTTCCTCCAGTGCACGGTCTGCAAATCTCCACATTTTGTGGCCCCAGCTGTGGAGACAAGGCCTGGGGGAGGCTGATGGGCAGGCAGCACAGCCCCGTGGCCAAGGTGCTGGCCCCGCTGCAGGCAGGATCGGCTCCCAGGGAAGGGCAGGCGGGCTCTGCAGGCTCGGGCTCTCCAAAGCACTGCTGGCAGCTCTTCTCCCACGGGGCTGCAGAGCAGATTAACAAAATGAGAAAGGGCAGCTCACGTTCCCAATAGCTCATTAGTGGTAGTTTCATCCTCACACTTCACTTTAAACCAACTCCCGTTTGCTCCATACTTTGCATTGCAGAGGAGCAGCACCCAGAGAGAAGGCAACACTGGCTTTTTTTAGCTGATGCAGTAGCGACTGCTTCAGGTAAAATAATTTAAATAAGATTTCCTCATGGTTTCAGAGTTTGTTTCATATTCACATGGTTTCAGGACCAAAATTACTTCAATTTAGTTTACTTTTTTCCTCTTGTCTCAATCCTGTACCTAGGGCTGTCTCAGTGTGCACCTTGCAGCCAGCTCCCAGCTTTAACACTGTTATTGATAGTGTTAAATATATCTGGCACTGTTTTGAAATAGTAATATAATAACTGGCAAACTTTTGTGGATAAAACAAACACCAATATTGCATTTAATTGTGCCCAGGGATCTTTTCCTGCTCATATGTAAAGTGCACACAAGGAAGCACCTCTTGATGGTGATCCCGTCATGAGTTTCTTAAATGCATGACACCAGCTCACCTAAAAATTGTAAAAAATAGAGGAGATTGAAGTAGAATCCCAAGATCTTCACATCAGACTCCAGCCAGATTGAAATAAATTAATAAAACCCTACACACACAAAAACACACACACACACACATACTTTTCTTCTGTCTTGTTTAATTCTGGTCTTCAACTAGATGCAGGAATGGGTGAACACAGACTGCAAATCCATATTCTAGATTTAGGTATTTCTTAGCTATTTTGAGTAATTTTCTTTTTGCAAAATCTAATCTGAATGAACCGTTTCCCATCCTTACCAAGTGGCCTGCATTTATCCATATGTATAAAGGAGGGGGGTGTGTGTGTATCTTGCCACAGGGATGTAGTACAAGCAATTAAACCCTTGATAATAAATGGTTCATCAGTCCACAGGTGATGTATGATAAGTGATTGCTCCTGCAGGTAGTAATCATCTGCTGCAATTGCTGAATTATAAATTCCCTCTGGGCTGATTGGGTTTTATCAAAAAGCCATGAAGTAAAAAAGGGTTTAGGGTGAGGTTTTTTATAGTCTGAAATCTAATATTAGAAATTTGCCAATTGGAAATGAGGGCCTTTCCTTTGAAGACATGCTCACAGTGACTGAACAGCTGTCAGAAAAATGTATCCATTTCCAGAGCAGCCTCTGGGATCAGAGTATATTCTGAGGCGAAGATTAAATTAAAAGTGTTTTTCCTGCCTCCACAAAAATATATGCAACTCTCATGCCCACTGAAACTGTTTTCCCAGTGGTAGAGAAACATTCCATAAATCCATATAGCGACTGAAATAACATGATCACACTGAAATTCAAACACAAGAGCTAGTTACTATTATCATTTGGACATTCTGTACAGTTTATGGATTATATTTGCAGATATTATTTGTGAGACCACCAGTTCCCCTGATAGGAACCTGAAGGACTTTTATGTATATTGAATTTAGACTACTGTTGAAAATGGAACAGTAGTTTTAAGTTTCAATAAAAGCCTTACCTGTTCAATATTTTCCTCCTTTTTTTCTGTTTTATTTAATTTTGGTACATTAGTTTTCTTTTATCAAATACAAAAGCAGTAAATGCGGCTGTGAAAAATAAATTTTAAAAAAGACATAAAAAATAAATCTAATCCCCAAAATCAAGAAGCTCTCTAAACCATCTGACGTTTATTTCCCTGTCACATAGTTTCTTTTCAAGTTTTTTGGGGGGAAGAAAATAACCTCTAAATGTTTACTACTATAATAACAAGAATTATTAAGAAAAGAACCTCTAATTGTTTGCTAACCTCTAAATGTTTGTTACTAATATTGCTACTTTCCAAAAGAAACTTTATGGGAAAAGAACACCCCAAAAAATACAAGTAATCAGAGTTAATCTCAAATTGATATTTAATAGCAGGGCTATGATCCTTTTCTTATTTTTCCCATGAAATTCCCTGTGCACACAAGGTGTGTGTCAGCCAATTCAGCTTCACTTTGACAACAGAATTACAGCCGAGATTAAAAATGAAGCAGAAGACTGTTAAGCCTTCTATGAGGGAGCATCAAAATCCAAACATGGACATGGAATGTCCTTATTTTCTAAAGTTATGCCAAGTCCAAATGCAGCCCAATTTCTCCCAGCAGCCATTCCAGCTGGGAAAACCAGGGAGTCAGTATAGTATCCAACCACACAGGTGAGAGTTTTTTGACAGGGAAGAGAAAGCAATGGTTTCAGAGTGAAAACTGGTTTCTGAGGAAACACAACAGTAATATGGTGAAGCACAGACACAGGTAAATAACTTCCCCACTGTCCCACATTGTGTACTTTTCAGACTGGCTCTGCCACAGCTGCTCAGTGGCACAGGAATCACCCAGCTGTGTGTCCAGAGGCAAGCAGGAAAAGCACAGGGAAGCACAGCCCTGCTGCACCTCTCTTGTCCAACACTGATTTTTTCAAACAAAATGAGGTTTTTCAATTCTCCCACAAGCTTTTCCCATATGTTCATCTCTGTGCACTGCAGCCAGGAACCACCACAACCCATCTCATCAACCCATAAACTGGGAATGACCTTGCCTAATTCTGAGGAGTCTCACACCAGCTAAGGCTCCCACTGGGCAGCTGTTGGCTGTTTGGGGAAGAGCAGGATGTGCACACCTGGCAAGCAGGTCCCTAAACCCTGCTGTAAACCTCTGCTGCATCTCCAAGCACTGACATTTGTTTCCAGCTTGGACAACAAAGACTGCACTGGACAAGCCTCGTTTCCCTGCTGGATTTTCTTCTAAATGCTCTATCTGCATGCAAAAATAATACCTAATTATATATCATAATTGAAATGAGGTAATTATTTTTATAAATCAAAAATAATTCCCCTCAATGTCAATGAGTCTTTACATAATACTTTGTACTCTTTTACTGCAGCGATTTTCTCTCCATTTTTTTTATTTTCCTTATAGCCCAAATGAAACTTTGGGATGTGGGTTATTTATTTTATAACACACTCAATACACATCTAAATGCTTTAGCATAATGAAGAGCTATAAGAACCTAACATATTTAAGACAAATTAAAAAATGAAACCTTTGAAAACACAGCAGAGGCATCAGTGAATAGTTGAAGGGTCACCCCTGTTAATTTGATTATTCTGACACTGAAAATCTACTTACAGTGCAAAGTAGCAATTAGAGTGTATTCAAATTGGACAAGAACCAATTTATAGCAATAACCCCATAATCCAAGAGCCAGCTTAACTGAAATTTCAAACCATTGACCTGTCTGCTCTGTGGAAACTTCAGGAAAGAAGGTGATGACTCTTCTGACATAAGCAGAGAACTTACTGTAAAAGACAACTACACAGCTGGCTTAAAACCCTTTCATTTGGAGGAATGATGTGATTCTGCTTCCAGTGGAGAGTTAGGCAAGAAAAAATATGGAATGGTGACAGTTATAAACAGAAATCCTGCTATTTTAGAAAGAACTTTTGCACTAATTCTCTTGAGGAAAGGCATTGATTAGCTTTAGAGCTGGGTATGGAGAGCCAAACTAACCAAGTGAGGGGGAATAAAACCAAACTCTTTGAAAAAGGATTTTCCCAGGCCTGCATTGCTAAGTTAGCAGCTATGTGTTGTTCTTCTGGGCTTCTTTGGAAAGTGCCAGACACTGCACATTGCATTTCCAACAACACACAGACACTATAGCTCTCTGGAAAAACAGTATGTGGGCTCCACATCACTTGGGGGCATTTGAATGTGAGAGGCAGAAGAATAAAGAGAGAGGGGAAAATAAAAAATCAGAAAGCAGGCAGAGTCTGCCACTGTGTCCCTTCTTCAAACACAAACTGAGGAAAAGTTACAGCCAGTTTTAATTAATCTTCAATAGATATCTAATTTTCCCATCTAACATCAGTTACAACTTTAAGAATCCAGAAGTTTAAAAGACAAGAATATAAAAGGAGAAAAACTAGAAGAAGGAAACCACATTTCCATTGTCTCTCTGACTGGGGGTAAGGAGAAGGTACATGCAATTTACTTGTTTCAGCCTCTAGCAAAAACATTCTCCTAATACAGGTTTTGTCTTTGGGCATCTTGATATTTGCTCCATAATGTGAAGCATGGATCTAAGGAGATTTTTGCAAGTTTGTTTTTATGACATTCTACTGCAAATCCTCATCTGCCTGGAAGACCCAGGGACTTTTCAAAGCCACCAGGGTACCAGAGAGGCACAGAGCACCTACAGCCCAATGCAAGACTTGCTGAGAGCAGAAAGGCCGCAGCTGTTCTCCAGACAGCACCAGGTCCTGCTGGTTAGTGATTTAGGCCTCTTTTCCACTAGGTACAATTACTCTACATGGAATCATAAAACCATTCATGCATGGCTGTTCTGTTTTACCCTAAGCCATTTCTTCCTCAGGCTAAACGAGCCCACTTCCCCCACCACACCTCGCAGGAACTCCAGCTCCCTCACCCTCCACTGGGCTTGTTCACCTTCACCCACATCTCCCTTGTGCTGGGAACCCTGTACTTCCAACACTCAGCACTGGACTTAATTCCAGAACTCTGCAAACTCCTTGGGCTTAGTTTGCTGGAACAATCTAGCACAGTGACCAACACCCTGTTCAGGTCACAGACATCACGTGTTGTAAATAGAGAATTCCCTGTTTAGTTCATCACATGCAACCCTACTACTCAACAGCACAATGAGGTTTGCAATACACAGCCATCTGCCCAGGGAGAGTGCTTGGGAGCAGTGGGCAATGACAGGATCTAGAGGGAAAAAAACAAACCAAAGGGAAAAAAGAAAAAAAGGAAATAGAATTTTCTTCCAGCTTTGATATCCACAACTCATTTTGAGATGCCGGTGTACAAATGATTAATCCAATTAATTAGCATACATAAGTCTTCTTCACTGACAAGCTTCCTTAGTGATCATTTTACAAGTGACATTCCTATACCATCAAGGAGATGAGCTGGAAGCTCTTTTATTCTTTTGTTTTAATGGAATCTAAGAGTTCAGCAATCATTTGATATCTTCCATCGATCTTGTCACACCACATTATTCAGAGCAGCATTTCTATCTGCAATATTAAAGTACTTTTCTGGGTCTGATTGTTATCAGCTGTTTTAAGAGCATTCCCCAAATTTCATTTTGAAGTGACAATACATGATATGCTGTTCCTATTCCTTTTGATTTTCTGTATTTTTAACTGTCACAAATGGTCACATTGTTCAGAGTGTTTTCAGGGCTCTGAAGGGTACCTGGATTTCTGGATCTAACATTTACCAACTTCTGCATCATCAGTTTGAAATACAGCTGAAAAAAATGCCATTTTGATCTCAGACTAACCTCCCCACTTGGAAATCACCTGTGGAAGAACCACCATCCCTCAGTTACAGCATTTTCTGTAAGAGTCTGCTCTCCTCAATGCCAGCATCACTTCACTCTGCTGACGTCCCTGATCCTCCCTCATCCTTCTCTCCCATAAGTACCCAATTAAGGGAATGTTCACACCAATCCAGAATGCATGACTATGGATTTAGTATTTCCAAAGCTTGGAGGCATTCAGATTACATGGGTTTAGGCCTTCTGTATAAAAATATACCCACTTCTGCAGAATTTCCCTTTGAACAAAAAGCTCAGTGGTGTCTTGTAGGATGTTAATTAACATGGCAAGGTACCATGGCAAGATGCTCAGGTGCTAAATTATTTTTAAGGAGTTTAGATTCTGGATATTTACTTTCTTCAGCAGTAAGCAGCACAAGCCATATCCAGCAAAACTGGGAAACTGTTGTTTGAAGTAGTGTAATTTTTAAAACCACTTCAATCGCATAGCAGAATTAGGACATTTTTAAGGGAGTAGGAGGAGAGAGCCAATATGAAAGAGAAAATACTCTCACTCTCTCAACTCAAGCATGGGTGAAATGAAAAAAACCCAACAAATATTTAAATTAACATTTTGAAATTTATTATGTATTTGGAAGAGCAGACTTAAAAGCTAGCACTTACTGATGAAGAGGATAAGATGACATTACCTTTTTAGATTTATAACAGGTTTTGAAAATTCAAGATCAGAGGGATCCAAATGGAAAAACAACAGAGTGCATCAAGAAGATGGGTCAATTAAAAAAAAACACAAGAGCATTATGGAACTGGTGAAGAGAGCCACACACTGTTCCCTTTCAGGAAGCATTCCAATTCTGCAAATCAGATTAGGGTCATTCCTAATAGTTTCAAGCACAAAGATGTGTGGTATTTATTTGCTGCATGTCTTTTTTTCTGACTGATTTGCATTATGAAGATTGGCTGCCAGTAATTTCTGAACTGGCTAACATAAGGAAATTAGCTCACAGGGTGCTGCAGTTTGCACTGCCCAGGAGAAGAGTTTTCTCATCTCAGCCAAGAGGAGGATTGCCGAAGATACTACAGAGAATGAAACAGAAAGTTAGCAGAGTTCCTTGAAAAATTTGATTCAGATTTTTCAAGATATATTATGTAAATAGAGTACAAAGAATACTGGTAAGGCATAACTAGACTAGAAAAGACTTTAAACAACCAGTTCAAAATGCTTCCAGAATGGCTTCCTTAAAAATCATGTGGTGTCTCTCTCAACTATCCTTCTCTGTGATATTACATTTAATCTTTTTATGATGTTCATAGAGAAAGAGCAGTGATTCAATGAGAAATCGGCTCCTTTAAGGAGATTTTAGTGTATGATTTATAAAACTTTCTTCTGGAAGCACTTGCTATGAAAACATCCTGGAGTCAGAAATATACTAACTAGGGCATTGGAGAGTGTCTAATCATAAAGAGGAGAGGAAGGAACTAGGATTTTCTACAGAGCTACATGATATCTTGGCTCCCAGTTTCAGGAGGTAAGAGGAAAGTAAACAGGAACAAAGGGAAAAGCAGGAGACAACATCTGAGGTTAAAGGAAGGGCACACACCAGTTCCTCTCCAGAGGTCCAACCACAGCTTATGGAAAAGGCAGCAATGAAAATCCCCTATAAACTCTGCAAGGCAGGTGACTACAGGAGCAGATGCAGAAGCTTAGAGGCTATCACACAAATCAGCTAAACACGCCTATCTAATAATTACATTTTTAAGTTAAATATACTATTAATACATTTCATTTTTTTTTTCTCTAGGTATATTCTATTATTTAAACCAAAAGGTTTTTGATAAATCTCCCAAGAGAAGGAAATGTTTGGTTACTCTGCACTGAGATTCTCATGGTGTAGTGCATACCATGAAAACTCAAAAAGCTTCTAGCTCAAAAGTTTGTAGGGTGCTCATGCCATGAGGATGGTTAACATAGGTATTTGCTCAAAGCCATATTTTCCATTAACCCTGTGCACCCTGCCATTCAGCATGGCACTGACTGACACCTGCTCAGAGCCAAGGGCACAGGAGGCTCTGCCAGGCACTGGGAGCCTTCCACCTGGCCAGGGATCTGCAGCACAAAGTCAGGATCTCTAACTTGAAAGGATTTATGCATTACTGAATGACAATAGGCAAGTAACTAACATCTTCACCCAATTTGTATCCAATTTGCTTTTTCCCTGGAGCTACCTGTAGGCTGTGTTCAGGAAATATTTACAGGAATAGCTTACAAAAGTGGTTTATTTAAATACAGGCAGTTAAATATATTCCCCACTGTTAGGAGCCGTGAGCTTTTAGCTACGGCTCTCTTGTTAAAGCATGTCCTGGTCACCTTATTAAACCAGCATGGAAGACTTGTAACATTTTAAGAGAAAATTTTTTCCATACATTTAATTTCAATCCTTATTTTACTACACATAAAACTTTTGGTTCTTCTTACATAAAACCTATTGCACAATACTTGTCAACATCCAGTGACTCAGTTAATGGGTAGGTGGGAATATATGACAGATAAAATTTGTTAATGGAAAACTTAATGAGAGTATCAAACAAAATACCTATTAGCATTAGGAAGGACTGAAATATTTTTAAATTATTACAAAAAAGAAAAAAAACCCAAGAAACATATTTAAATGTGAGGTGAGGAGTGAAAAAGAGAGTATTAAAAGTTACTTCACCATAGAAACATACGATGTCATTGGTACACAAGAATAGTGTGGTTGCCTTAAGCTATACCCAGCTACAAGTCTTCAAGCTGCTATAAATAAGGTTGGGCAAAACTCTGGGACTGAAAGATAAAATTAACAGAGTTTTTAATCTCAGGAGAAAACATGGTTAAACATTATAATTACCGAGACCAGGTATTTTAATACTGTGTTAATTTTAATGACCTTATTCATCAAAAGACTTATGAAAAGGATGACTAAACCTTAAGTGGGGAGAGGAAAATGTATTCTGCACAAACAACAAAGAATTTGAGGGATTCATGGCTCGTGTTTAAAACTCAACACACAAAGTGATCTGACTCATAACTCTCTTCTCTGTAATGTTAGAAATCTAGGAGATACTGAAAATCGTTAAGCAATGTTAGGGAGAGCAAAGGATTTAATTAAACCAGAGTGTAATCCTTTCAAGGAATTTCAAAGCTAGATCAGTGTCACTGTACAGATTCATTTGATCGGTTTTCTTTACCACCTCTCTTCCCCTTTTTTAATTGTAATATCACTACATTAAACATTAATCACTTTAAATATACACATGCCAAATTCCTGTCAAGAATCTCATTATCTCCCGTCTTATATTACAATATCTCCTCTGGCCTACTGCTATCCATTCAGACTGCTGCTGCAAAAACAGGTGGCTTACCAGGAGCTAAACAAGTGGCCACAGTGGGTAGTTACAGAGAAACACAGACTTCATCTCACTGGGAATATATCCTCCCTCTTGGAATGTTCGTTTGAGGGGGTTATCCCATGTCTGCCACTTGTCCTCTACCTGCTTGTCCTGGTGAGCCAATGCCTGAGCATGGCCAGAGCTGCCAGGAGCACTGTTCACAGAGCAGGGCTGCCATGGCCCCTGGCTGGGCTGCCCACGCTGCCCTGGGGGCTGCAGCTGCTGCACTCGCCTTTGTCCGGCTGCAGGGGAACGTGGGCTTCCCCCAGCACAGCAGGCAAGTGGGACTACTGCTCACAGGGGTGAGTGTGAGTTAAGAAAGGCTTCATATAAAATGTATAACTTTCAGAAAAGTTACTTTTCTCTTCTGCTATCAGGACTTTTGAGAAAGAAAAGTTGGAAGAACAAAATGAATTCAAGGAAAAGGAAAAAACAAAGAAACCACTGAAGAAGTGGACAAAGCATTAGAAGCATCAGTGCTGACCTGTGAACAAAAGGAAAAGAAATTTTGGCTATGGACTTCCAGAAAAATATTCACAAAATTTTCTCCATTTTTTCCTTTAGTTTTCTCTTTTTCTATTCTGCAGCTTTTAAGGGGTTTAGAAACCACCAACAGAAATATTTCTTCATGTTTTTACAGTGCAGGGGGGTAGGTGAGCTTACATTAGCTTTTCACATTGATCTTCTCTGTGTTCTCTATAATTTAATTGCCTGTTTAGCCTCTGTGAGCTCCATCTACATCACCTCAAGCAGATCCATCACTCCAGTCTCCAGATCCACAGGAGAGCCTCTTGGCACCTTTCTGGGATGAACAGAACACAAATGTGCTCCAGTTAAGTGATTGGCAACTGTTCAGAAATACACCTTTCCTTTCAAGTTGAGAGAGAACAGAAAACAAAAATCCCTGCAGAGGCAGCCTGAGAAAGGGACTCTGTCCTAGAATCTGGGGCGAGTTTTATGACAATTAATAGAAATGTGGAATGACTGAAAACACAAATGAAGAGCTCTCTCTTTTCCTATAATTGCTGCACTGGATCATGAAATTAAAGTCATCAAGTAGGAAAGATTCTGTACAGATTTCCAGAGATACTGCATGTTCTGGCTAATCGTGTCAGCCTGGATTAACTGATTAGCATAATTAATCTAAACTCCTGATTACTCAAAGGAAAGAGATGTTCCTGGATGCACAGGTGAAATATAATGATCGAGACTTCAATAGCTAATATACCAGCAGCTAGGAAGTATTTCAGAGTCCTGTTTGCTTGTCTCTTGCAGTATTAAAAGGTCTGAGCAGAATGAGGAGAGGGCTCTGTGCTCTTTGCTGGGGAGAGCATTGGAAATCCCACTCAAGAATGAGAAAGAGCTGTGCCAGTTATCTGTACTGTGGAACATGAACAAGGCTTTATGGTACAACAACACTCAGTGATCTCAAATCTGACCTAACCTAACCTAATCCTATCCTAAACAAAAGCAACCAAAAGCACAGACTATATCTGGAAAAAAAGCCTAACGACAGCCTAAAAGCAGGATCTGTAATGATGTTCCAGTAGAGTTCTGTAAAGTGACTCAAAAATTATTTTAAAAGCTCCAGAACAGAAGTTGATGGATACACTTAGGATTTTTTATTGACAGTCTGAGCTATATGTTTTGTTGTCTCCAATCAAAAATCTGTAAAGCTTCAGCAATTGCAACTGCTAAAAATCAAATTTGATCATTTTACTATTTTCTACTGTCTCAGGAAGGACAGTTACATAAGTCATAATGGCAACATAAAATATTTTAAAATTATTAATATAAAATATTTCTTAAGAAAATATTATAATTTATTTTAATTGAGTGAAAGTTGCATTACTGGAAACCTACTGTTTGTTCTCAGTATGGGCACTGATGATGAAACATTGCTATTCCACTCCTCATTTCTCATCTGCAGAGAATAATTATGGGATTTTCACTTAAAACTCTCTGCTAACTCCATCCTTTGTTCTCTGTTGATACTGCCAGAAAAGAGGAGGCTCATCAACTAAAAATTGGATTGAAATAGCAATTTTATGGCCACACAAGCTACCATGAAACTAAGGTCAAGAAAACCAAGAAAACTTGTTATACTCTGTTAGGTGTCCAGAGCACAGGGGAAAAGCCAAAATTTGAGAGGTCATCAAATATAATTAGGCAAAAACCCAAACACAGGTGTTTTGTGAAGATGTGCCCAAAGCTGCACAGCCTTCCAGGGGAAAAACTCCAATGACTGACAGAGCAGATGGAACAGGAGACACTTCTCCAAGCTGAAATCCAGTTGCTCTGAGTGGGGGAAGGTACTGGAAACAGAGACATGAACATGATGCTCTGCAAAAAAACCTGTCAGCACATTTGAGAAGTACATTAAAATGTGAAAATGTTCTCCCCAAACCAAGTTTCATAAACCCTTTTCCACTTTCTGAGTGAAAGAACAAAGAGCTTGACCTAAAGTTTGTCAGAAACATGAGGAAACTTTAAAATAACATGCTTTACAGCCAATGTCCAGGGGCATAACAGGCACAGCTGTTTCATTAGTACTACATTGGTTGCCAGTCCCCACTGCACATGTGTTAATCAGGATGCTATTGACTTGTCTCTAAACCTTAACACTATGGATAAATAAATCAATAATTCCATTAGAGTAGCCCTTTGTGATGTTCCTGAGCAGAAAAGCAGCTGTCCTTTCAGGTGCACAGCTGTCCCCTTCTCCCAGGGAGGAAGGCACATTTCAATCCCTCAGAGTTTCATTTATGTCCTGAAATTGCTGCACACTGACAAAGCAGTTTTGTGGCAACCTGAGAATAAAACTGAGAAACAAGGGAAATCAAATGGAACAACATTTCCAAAAGGCCCTCCACTTTGCCTCAGGAGACAAAGCAGCCTGTTGCTCAGGACATGTCTTAGAAAAGTATTTAGAAACAGCTGTCTTGTCCTTAATCTGGAAGGTTTGAGTGCTTTCATACACCTGCTTAACTCCTTGCAACTAGTTTATTCAGTTATTCTGTGCTGGGAAGATCTGCTTGATGCTGTGAGTATTATGCTGAATGAAAGGGAGGCATGGGAAGGAGGAGAAGCTCATGTTGTCATGTGCTGCCAGGGGCTGGTTTAATTTTGAAAGCCTCACAACACTGTACCACTTTTCATGTTAAATGGAGCTGCTTTACTTTAGATGCTCACAAGATTTCAGATCAGAAGAAGACATTCCTCCAGGCTAATGTACTAACCTTCAAAGCACGAGCTCTCTGAAGTCAAGCACTCAGTCTTCCTGGGGCTGAGAGGAGAATGCCTTTAGGTTCTTCCAGAGCTGGATGTCCAACAAATTCACTGCTGTCAGTCAAAGATGAGCCACACATGGCCCTTGGCTTCCAGAGGAAATAAACCTTCTATAATTCCCAAGAAAACCAAGGAGTCCAAATACCCAGTCACACAACCAGTTCTATCAGCTCCAGGGAGGTCACCCTGGGCTTGCCACCCCATAAGCCAAGTGCTGCTTTCTTCCTTCCAGCTTGTCTCACAATGGGTTTGGCTGTAGGAGAGAGACAATAGCATTTTATAAATATGTAATCACTTATCTCAATGCTTATTTTAAATGAAGACAGGTAGTCAGGACATACAAGTAGATGCTTTAGCTGATCCACAGAAAGATAATGGATGGAAAGGCAGAGTGGCTTTAATAGAAGAATTGTGCTGTTCATATGAATGTGACTTTAATTTTCCAGAGAACAGATCACCTCTGCTTTGCCACACTGGTGAGGCCCTGGAATATTACAAGAAATAGCACATTCCATGCCAGAAAAGCAATTCCAATTTCAAAAGCTAGAACACTTGGGCTAATTAGAGTGGCTCAGATACTTTGATCAGAGATAAATTAGTGCTTTGTATGAGATCCTGCTCTTAGTTAACTTCTTTTACTAAATTCCCACTCTAATGCTTTCTAATTTCACATGGGAGAGAATGGGAGAAGATGAAAGGAAATTTTTTTTAAGAACAGTTTGCTATTTGTTTGGTTTTATAAAAACACAATATGATTTTGCCTTATTAACACCTTTTTTTATTTATACCACAACTTATGGAGCCATTGCATGGCATATAAAGCAGGAGAGCCACAATGCATTGGGTGTTTTATGCCCCATTCCCCATTTAGTTTTTTCTCATTGCAGGGGTGAGGGCAGGAGCCAAAGTTCTGGTGAGAACGTGATCATTGTACTGGTAATAACCTGTAGCAGTCAATACTCACTCTCCAGCTGCATTTCACATGAATAACTCTATTAAGTTTAGTGGGGCAATTCTGTAGCTAAGGAAGCCTTCCAGCTGTGAAAGGTTTTAGGCATCTTCACATTCATGTGCTCTGGGTGTGCTTGCTCACTCCCCCAGGTCTTTACCACTATTAGTACTGTCTAGTTATAAAAGCCAGGGCTTATGGGTGAAATGATTTGGAAAAGGCTGAGTAATATCATGGCAGAGAAAGAAGTAAATTAATTCAACCTTACTTCCAAACTGCCTTGGATCATATTTACACAGCAGCATCTTTTGTGATAATAAAACAAAAAACCCAACCAATCACACAAACAAAAACAACAACAAAGGAAGATGATTGGTTAAAAATTTGGCAACAACAACAGAAAAAGCTTGAAAACTGAAATTTTGATGAATATTCTCTTTTTCCCATCTGCATGCTTTACTAGGTATGAATCTATCAGAGTATCTTGGTTTACATTTCTTCCCTTTCCTCGTTTACAGCAAATTCCCCCTGAATACCAAGGAAAAGACTCTCTTAACTGCTATGATATAGTAACACTACTTTCAAAATTGGAACCTGGGGCCTACTGATAGCCATATAATTATATAAAGCTTACAAGAATTCCCCAGGAGAGCTTCAGCCAGCATGTCTGCTCCTTAGAGATCCCACACCTGCCTCTTTTTCATGTACTCAGTTCCTGCTGGCAGAAGACATCTGCAGGACTTCTTTATAGTCAAATGTCCTGCACCAATTTGAATCCTTCAGCCATACTGGGGCTGATGACACACAAACACAACTGATTACTGACAAAGGCCAACCTTGCTGCTCTCAGAACAGATGTGACAGGCCCATTTCAGAGCACGAACAATCACAGCAAGAACAAAATTACATGCATCATATTTTCAATAATTTTCAAAAATATATAAAAGTAGTTTTCATATTTTCATTAAAGTTTTTTCATCTGGAATTTTAGGGTCTAATATTTGTTAGACACATAAAATGGCAGAAGAAGTTATACAAATCTGATGTAATTATGACAGGTACCAGCTCAATAGACACTTGGATACAGAAGACAACTGATACATTAATTAAAAATGCAGTTGAAACTTATACATAAGACTTGCAATTTAACAGTCACAGGTCACAAGCATCAGTTACCTCAGGCAGTTGCAGACAGGCTGTGGAGAAAGAGACAGGAAGAAGAACAAGCAGAGACCCAATTCCCACCTCACACCAGATGGTTAAAAGCTGTTGGTAATTTTGATCCACTTTCATCACTGTGTCTAGCAGACTTGAGCTATTCACATGCTATAAAACCTGCAATGTGTTTCTCCTCACACTTGCTATTTCCTCACTTGGATATCAGAGCCATGAAGTACAGGGGTGGGGATCTTCCTTTCTTTCCTGCATTGGGACACCCATATTTCCTTAGCCTGGCATACAAAGGTGCAGGAGTGGCCAGCCTGCTGTTTGCATTGGAGACAAAGGCTGAGTTCACTGTCACACTGGGGGGATCTCTTACAGCTGAGCAGGGAGGAGACACAGCAGGGATGCAACAATTCAGAGAAATCCACTGCATTAAATGTAAATCAGTCACCATCACAGCCAGCTGTTATTGTCACTGGATTTAATAAAGCAGCTTGCTATAATTTTCATTGTCATGCCTTTAGCACTGGGTAGTTTACCTTGCCTAAAACTAGGAGCAAGTGTGTTTGCTGAGGGTAAGAACTGCAGAATGACAGAATCCCAGGCTGGCTGAGAACGGTAAGGCCAGACCTCTGGAAATCAATCTGGTCTAACCCACCTGCTCCAGCAGGGCCACCTAGAGCCCAGGACAGTGTCCAAACAACTTCTCAATATCCCTAAGGAGGAAGACTCCACAACCTCCTTGGGAAATTGTGGCAATTCTTAGTCATCCTCACTCAAACAAGTGTTTCCTGATGCTGACCTTTAAAGATTTCTTCCAACCAAAACAATTCGATGATTCTGTGATGTTCAGAAGAACCTCCAGTGCTTTAGTTTGTGTCCATTGCCTCCAGTCCTGTCTCTGGGCACCACAAAAAAGAAGCCTGGCTCTGTCCCCAGTGCATTCTCCCTTCAGGCATTTAGATTCATTGATAAGATGCTCCTTCTCTCCTCCAGGCTGAACAGCCCCAGCTCTTTCAGCCTTTCCTCACAGGAGAGATGCTCCAGTCCCTCTATCACCTTTGTTGCTCTTTACTGGATTCTTTCCAGTAGGTTTGTGTCTTGCTCTTGCTGGAGAGCCCACAGCTGGACCCAGTGCTCCAAATGTGGCCTAGGTCACAGAGATCATCCAGATGCAAATGCAATTCATAGCAAATAATATAAGAAAAACATGAATGTTAAGACTAATTAATTGTTGTAGCTCATGGGGGCATTTCTAAAGAACAGTGGAAGTACTGAGTGTCTACTGGTTCAATCACAGCATATTTGGGTTTGTATTTAAGGTTCTCAGACTCACAGTTTTCCAGCAGCTGCAGTACAATTGCTAATTCACACAAATATTGCTGTCTTGTCCACACAGACCTGCTATCTTGTGACTTTCTGCATGAAAACCCCTCCCTGACCACCCCTCTGTTAGCCTGGCTTCACAGATCTTGTGGCCTTTGGGCAGCGGTGCTTCAGTGCAAACTGCCAGCGTTCAGTGTGGGCTAGCACTGCAGGTGGCCAGAGCAGGGCCCTTGCAGCTCAGCTGCAGTTAAACACACCTGACAGGCTGGGCACAGCCAGCCTTGCCGGCAGTGCCCAGCAATGCAAGCACCTGATGCAAAAGTCATTTTCTTCCGTTCTGTCAGCCACAGTAACCATCTCCTTCCAGTGGTGTCCAAGTGCCACAGGCTCTTTCCCGAGTCTCCCCTGACCCCAGCAGCAGGACAGCTCGTGCAGGGCTCCTGGGAGCCCACATTCCCTCTCTCTCTGGCTGCAGACACGGAGCAGGTCAGGCACAGCCCCAGCTGAGCTCCTGCACACCCAGACCTGCACAGAGCAATGCTCAGCCACCACAACAGCCTGGGCTCCAGCTGGGAGCAAAGCCTGAGCACGACCTCCTTAAAATCCTTCACATCACCTGGAAAGTTATTTCAGACATGTTTCATATTCACATAATACAAACAGAAAGGAAGGTGCATGTCCACTATAAAGAGGTATTTCTATTTCATGAACAGCACTGTGTTCAGCAAAGCATAATATGCATGTTGTCTGTCACTGGGGTTTGTTTGCAGTCCATGACAGGTTACAGTGAGGAAGGAATGCTGTCAGTGCAGGCACATGCAGATGGGAGTACCTTATATTTATCTCCCTGGCAGAACATTGTGATCATTTGAGAAAACTTTGAGGTGTAAAAGAGGACACTTCAAGATTTAAGGATGATCAGGAATAAAATTCTTGCTGTTAGAAGATGTTCATTGCCATCTTCCCCATAACATTCAGAACCCTATTCTAAAATAGAACTGATTAAAAAAAAAATAAATACAAATGCACATACTTGAAAGATAAACCTTCTAAAATAAGATTTCTGAAACATTTTTCTTGTTCTCTATGCACTCACTGATGCCATGCTAATCAGATGACTCTATATTTTACTCTATAAAATTACAGGTAATATCCTAAAATAACAAACAATTCCTCACCATGTAATTATGTTACAATTGATAGCAAATGCCTTTGTCCTTTTTTAATTTTTTAATATAACCGGTGTCCTTCAACTTGACCAGAGCAACAGCAAGCAAATTTCCTTCTTGGAGCTAAAGCACACTATCACTTAGACAAATATCTTTCTCCTGCCTCTCACACACCAGTGTAAGACTAGTAACAGTGAAATCCAGGTTTGAAGTCTGGAGACTGAAGTTAAAACAAGTGCATGACTCAATTCTCAAGAATGAAAAAGAAATAGATAATGGTCTTCTTAAGCAGCCCTAATATGTTTGCCTTTCCCTGGAAACAGGACTGGGAAAATCCTCATTGTTTACTTAGCCTGGCATGCCTTTTTATTGCAAGCATCAATGATGCATACACTCCTTCATAAACTCACTGTGGGCAATCTTGAAACTCATTAAATTTTGTCTCCACTTTTCCTGTCTGCCTGTTCCAGAACAAGATAATCATCAGAGCAAGAAACTATCTCATAATTTCTACTTCAAACTTATTTATAATCAGTTTATAACAACTTGACTTTGTGTTTTCTTTTAGCTTGAATCCACTGTTTTCTCCACTGGTATATAATTTCGTGATATATTAGAGATAGCAATGTATTACATGCCATATTTTCATAGTTTCTTGTGAGACTGACTTTTCTTTCACAGTTGGCTTGGCAGTTTTACCTTGAAACTGCTGACCAGGATAGTTTAGAATAGCCCAGATTCAGTCCACTACTGTCTTTTATGAAGGCACTAATTTCTGCTGTAAAATCCTGCCACGCAACAGCTCCTCAAATCATATGCACATTTTTGCACTTTTATATCTCACTGCAGCTAAAAGTTTCCTCCTGATCAGCAAGAAACCTTTGCACAGTGGTGGCCTTCTGACTCTTGATTCTAATTGCTGAGTCTCCAACTTCAGCAGCTTTTCCTGATCACACAGGCTGTATTCTTATACTTTCATCTGATTTCTGTCATTACAGCCCTTATTATCATTCGTTCTTCCCTGTTTAGTATTCTACTACCTCTCCAAATTGATGTCATCATCAAGTCTGAGTTATAAGCAAGTTAATTAGCACATTTGTACTTGTTATGCCAAGATCACAAGAAAAAGTTTCCTGGGAATTCTAAATGCATCACTTTGGCACTTTCTGCTCCACTGCAAACCACCATTGTGTGCTGTTTACCAGCAGAAGCTGACCTTTGAATTTTTGCATAAAGATGTGCACAGATCATTAGTTCTGTACTTGTACTAATAAATTTCTATATATCTCTATGTTCCTTAAACCCACATTGATTAACTTCTGCAGCAGTTATCTTCTCAAAAAGAATTACTTAATATCACTTGATTTATCACTGGTAAAGGAACAGCATGTCATATTCCACTTCCCATTAAAAACTGTTATTTATTCCCTCTTCTGTTAAAAAGTATTCTAAAGTCTTATATTTCATTGAGAACAGAGCCTAGAGCTCACAATGCCTGGTTTATTTTCTTCCACTCCTGAATTTTTCACCGCTTCAACTTCTGTAGCACAAAGTCTACTCCTTTTTCATTTCAGTTTAATATAACAAAATTTTAACCAGTGATTTCCTGTTCTATTATATTCTCTACTTTTATAAAATCCTCATTAATAAACAGGAGCAGAGCTAAAATAGAGTTTTTCAGAGATTCAGCAATTGCTTTATGGAGAAATGTGTCACCTATCCCGCTCCAGAATATATAGACACTACTATTGATAGAAAATTTGTTCTTCAATCTACATCTAGATCAGTCTTTTTCATAAAGGACACAAATCCTAGTAGGATAAGTGAATTTTTGACTTGTCGCCCCTTCACACTATACTGCACTAAAAATACAAAAGGATTAATGTGATTATACCAACACATCTTTGAAAAGAAAATTATCAAAAATAGACATGGAAATGTCTCAGGAAACTTTCATAGGAACAGTAATTTTTTGGTCATGACATATTCTTGACACAAGTGAGCAAAATACCATCATTTCCTTCTCTATCCCTGTTTGGCTGGGGGATAGGATGAGAGTGAGATCCCAGCTCTATAGATCCTGCTATCACAAGCACAGATGTTTTGGTTTTCGTTTTCAGCTTTCAGAGTGTCTATGTGATATTTCAGCATCTCTGACTACCAAAGGATGGGAGAGAGAGACTGAAGAAAAGCCCAGTTTATATTCAGGACACATGAATTATAAACTACCCCATGCAACCCATATGATTAAAGTACTGGACATCATTTCTCAACACACTGAACTTATTTCCCTCTCCTTTCATGCATGATTTACTTCCATTTCCCTGCCTGGCACAGGGCAGTGGTGCTGGCAGCACAGCAAGCAGGCTGAGCCAGCTGCAGGAGGAAGGAAAGCTTAGAGAATGTAGCTGAACTATGGCCATCACTAAATATGGGCTTGTCACTCGTATGATTGCAGAGAATAAATCTGATAAATGCATATGACACTAAAGAATGATTGCTGATTCCAAAGAAAAGTGCCCCTAAAATCAACCTTTTTCTTGAAGGGTTTAAGACTTTTTAGAAATACGAAGAAATGAATAATGACAGGAGCAGGACAGGAGCACCGTGGTAGGGTGGGTGTCCCATAAAACAGCTGGGTAATTAATGTTTCATCAGTCAGGGCATTCAGCTGGGTAATAGGAAGAAGATTCTTAACTGCTCCAAGCAGTTTCTTCATCTTTGGGAATCCATCCTCTTTCTGCACAGAAAATAGAATCATTCCATACTGAAGTTACTACAGATGCTGTGTAAGTCCAGTCTGAATTCTGTTAACACACTCATTTCCCAGAGATTTTACTGATTATTTTAAATAACAGGGGAACTGTACAAATTATGTGCTGTTCTATCACCCGCCCAAATATTTTTTCCACATGGCACAGGCTTGGGGGACTAAGAAGACTAGAAATATTTTAACTTGAACTATATTGGTCATTGATATTTAGCCGTTTTTCCTCTTTCTTGAAACTCACAAAATTACCTTTTGTTTCCAGAATTATCTACACAATCACAAACCCAATTAGGACGCCAATTCTGACATCTCCAAATGTTAGGATTTATGGTAAAATTAACACAAATTTTCAGGATCAAGCAGCATGAATAATCAGGAATTTTCCTTTACAGGAATTTTTCTTCAAAATATTTTGATAATTTTTGAAACTGAAAATTATTCAACACTTTTTTGCAGGAGATGTGTCTTTCCAGAAGAGTTCCATTGTTATGTAGGTACTTTGTTGAACTGTCCGGAGACATTCCCTTTGGAGTCAATTCAGTGCTGAACTGACCTTCCCCAGTTGTGGCTCACTGGCTCATGGCAATACTGATATAAAAGCTTACAATTTCAAATACAAGTACTGATGTCCCAAGGCAGATGTCATGATCTGCTAAAAGTTGTAGAGACTGACAATTTGTGTGATTTGTTGAAAGTGTATTATAAGTCCTGAAAATCCACCCCTCTCCATGCTTATTGGTAGGCATTTTGCTAAATAAATTGAAGTTTCTAAAAGCCTTTAGCAGAGCTGACCAGACTCTTTCCTTCTTGTTTTGCAAAAAAATAACTACAAAAAATTTATGGAGAAAATATTGGACAGGAAAGATTTATGGAGAAAAGACTGGACAAGAATAAGGGCACTGTTTTAGAATAAGCTCACCCTGGATCTCAGCAGTAGCCTTTGAAGCATGATCAGACATCCTGAAGCTTTGCTGGATGTGCACAGCTGCTGGCTGAAGGAAGCCTGGGAATCCATCCATGATTGCTGTTAGTTTTGAAAGCACAAAACACAACTTCTGGAAAGACAAGTCCTAAATGATCCTAAAATCCTAAATAGATTTAAGGATAGAGAATTGTGACGAAAATTAAGGTTTACCAATTCACAGTAAATTGTTTTTAAATTAACAAAGTGACACAATTCAGAACTGTGTTGGGGTTTTTGTGGAGTTTTGTCCTTCCTCTTAGTTAATCACAAGACACAGGGAGAAATTCTGGCCACGTACAAGCAAGTATTGTGGGTTTTTCTAGTAAGGACCTAATGAGCAATGAGAGAGCTGTCACCCTAAAAGCTCAGCAGCAGGACTTACACCCCACCTGCCTCCCTTCCCCACATCCTCTGTCCTTGGCACTGCTCTGGGCTGGAAAGGACACAAGGGAAAATGAGGCCTCAATAGGGTAAGAAGTTACAGCAGCCAGCCAATGAGTGAAAGCAATCAAAAGAATCTGACATCAGAGCATGACCACAAAGGCCTTCTGCTTCTGAACTGCAGTTTGCAATACTGGAAAGCATTCACAAAAGTGGTTTTCTCTAAAGCACAATAAATCTCTTCCTCTGTCCATTCAAAACTTGAAGCTTTGATCAAAGTACAAAGTACGTGGTCTGTAACATTAGATGAGAAGGCAAATCTATCTTGTCCCAGGGGAATTATGGCAATAATCTCTACCTCTAAATCCCAAACACAGGTCTGCACAGTTCTGCCTTGGGAGAGATTAAGAGATGTAAGCACACATGACAAACAAGAATCATTTGGTTCAATGAGCAACCAGAAGATTTTAAGACACTACAGTAATGAAGATTTAAGAGACATGAATAGAATAGAATTTTTCCCTGCACATTACTGACCTGCTATCAAGTAGCAATTAAGAAACTAGAAAATAGGTAACAGAAAAAAAAAAAAAAAAAAAAAAAAAAAAAAAAAAAAAAAAAAGTAAATAGGGCAGCAACTTTTAGTTTTGAGGTTAATTCTCTGATATTCCCACTGGGTAGTACCAGGAATTTGACCTAATCTTTAGAATAAAATCAAATCTTGCAAAAAGGTAGGAAAACAGCTTCTGTCAGCCACCAGCATGTAAACTAATTTAGCATCATTCCCAGGCTTTATAATTTCCCTGCTTTTCAGCAATAAAATCCAACAGGTCCCATTCAGTTGTTGTACTGCAAAAGCACAAAAATAAAAGCAACAGAAAAGTACATTGACAGAAGGATTGCAATGTTTATCTGCTGTAGGGCAGGTATGTATTTTTTTAGAGTAACACCATCGAATATAGTCTACTGTACTTCCTGAACTGGAATAAAAAAAAAGGCATTTGTAGCTTCAGAGACCCTTAAAAGTATTGGTTTTAAAACAAGTCTCCTGCAATAACACTGCCAAAATATACCACAAAACTTTCAAAAGTTTAACTTTTGGCATCAGAGAACTCCTTACATGTCTTTTTGCATGGAGCATCAAGAACCCTTTTATACAATGCAGCAGATCACCTTCAAGACTTGCAGCACTCTGAGCTGCTGATGTTAAAATCAGCTCCTGCACTGTAAATTCAATTCATATCAAATATCTGAGACTGAAAAAAGAGATCAAGATTTGCTCATATTTTAGAGATCAAATTTCTTACACAGTGTACTTCAAGTAAGGAAAAGTATTTTCTGCATAAATGAGAGCATGACCCTGGACCAGACATGTGGGAATCCATCAGTGAGATGCAACTTTTTTATACACCATCAGAAAGGCTTGCAAGTCTGCAGCCCTGTGCTATTGCAGGCCTGCTTTTCACAATTCACCTGCTCTGAAATCCAACTACTAAATGAAGACATTAAAATCAAAAAGGAAAACCAAAGGAAAGGATGAGCTCCTTGGAGAGAGGAGCAGTCCTTCAAAGCATCTTGTTCCAGGAATGGGAACTTGATTTTCCTAGAGGAAGTGGTAAGGTACAGTGAATTCCATGGATGTGAACAGCAGGTTCTTTTACAACCTGCTCTAGAAGCAGGTACAGTTAGTCAAAGCATACTGATCAATATAGTTTTTTAACAAAAATCAGCCATTTTCTAAACTAAGCCATCATCAAAACAGAAAATGTCCCATTTAATTTCCCTCTTTTTTACTGCCTTCCTTTTCCTTCTTTCTTCAGCTGTTTAAGTTTGGATTTTTAAGGAAAGAGGTGTATTATTACTCATATTTACCTTTTTTCTTCTACTCTGTTTCTAATTAATCTTCAAGTTTGTATAATTTTTGGAGCTCTAAAATGAAAAAAAAAAAAAAAAAAAAAAAAAAAAAAAAAAAAAAAAAAAAATTAAACTCCGACCAAAATTTAAAATCCCAACAGGTCTGTGTTCCTTCTTCATAATCACTGCTCCACTCTTCTTGAAAAGGGGTGAACATAGAAAAGGAAAATGGAAAAGGGAAAAGTTCCTTACAAAAACTGGTATTCCAATATTCTTCTATCTCTATATTGATTTAAATGTCAAAAATGTTTCTTTTAAATTCCTGCTAACATTTGGGTGAACAAATAAACACACAGAAAACAAACCAGGCAAACTTGCAAAGCAGAAGAACTCTGAAGACACATCAGCACATCTGGAACAGCACCAAAAGTGTCACCGCAGCTCTTTCCAGTGGCCTTCTCAGCACTCCCACAATGAGAGAGCCCCAAGCACTCGACCACCAGAGCTGCAATGCAGCAGAAAGAGCATTTACAAGTGGAGCATGGAGTGCTATGGAGCTTACAGACGCCAGGGTTTCATTTGTCTCATCATTTTATGAGAAATTCTATGTCTGGAAAACAGAAGTCCTGGTCCACAATACAGGGAGAAGGTTTAGAACCGCCAGATTTCACTGCAAGGATTCTCAGTGGTTTCTAGACCGTTCAATATAAATGTTACAGACATTTTTGGTTCTAAATCTACCTGCTTTTCTAATGAAAGCTTCTAAAACGAGACTTGGCCCCCGATGTATCTGTAAAATACTGAGTGAGTGACAGCCCTTTTATTAGCTTCAGAGCACAACAGGATTTGGAGAACAGAGTTCTCCAACTGAGCAAATATGTAGCAACTCATACATTCTCTTGAACCCTTTATCTGAAGACTCTCTTGAATCAACCCCATTTGAAAAACTGTAGGGTTTTTGGTCTTCCTTAATCTTTGATCCTTTCTTCCCTCTCCCTTTCCTCTCTCTAAAAAAACCCAAAAAAACAAAAAAACAAACACAAAACCAAAAAATCAAGCCCCAAAACACACAAAAACGCCAAAACCAAACCAATAAACCAACCAAAAAGCAAACATACACACAGAGAAAAAAACAAACAAACCAAAAAAATATCTCATATAATCTTTCCAATGCATTAGCAATTAAATTTTCCCTAAAATTTATATCAGTTCAAAGGGGGGAAATTACATAAAAAATCCCATGAAATCTGCAGATCTAACTCTTCTGAGTTTACATTTTTGCCTTCTCACAAGGTGTTAAAACTCTTCTTGTAACACGATAGATGAACTGTACTGTGTCATTACCAGTGGAACCAGAATCCCTCTGTTGCCAATTCTTCACAAACACCTCCTGCTGAACCCTACACTGCATATCAAGCTGAAGGAATGTCTCATATCCAACCATTTAGCAGCACTAACAATCCATCTGTTGTGCATTATTACTTCTATGAATCATAAACTTAATTTTAAATTAGGTGATTAAATAGTAGCATAATTCACTTAGCTGTTAAAGGGATAATGTTTTGTTTGTGGTTCCAGCTGTTTACCTGGAATTACATTAGCTGAAGCTTAGGACATAACTGTGAAAGTCAGTTAATGACTGGAAACAACACCAGGTTTTGTGTTTAAAGGCAGATGAGCAATGGAGTTTGGGAGATAATAATCTTGAGGCAACAAATGCAAGTCAGTGTTCTCATTCCATGTGATGCACACTTTTGAGTGATACAGGAGAAAAGGATAATGACTGGGGTTTCCATTGTTTTTCTATTAGCAAAACACCCTAGTCTTTCTCTTGTGACCTAATACTGGGTACAGGTGCCATAGGCTTGAGGGGTGGATGGTACCACCACCACCACCTTACCAAAAACTATCTCATTCCCATTGCACAGGTTTCTTACTTTTCTCACCTCACTAATTAAGCCATGGGCATATTTTCTATTGATAACTCAAACAGAGAAATAAATATGCTTTTCAAATAAAAGCAGAAAAAATGCTTATGAAGCACTCACAGAGATTCAGACTTTTCCCAAATATTGTATGTTTGGCAGGGATATGCCATGAAATAGGATAAACTGCAAACATTACCTTTTGGTTCCACTGGGCTGACATCCTTCACATTTATTCTGTTGTGGCCCTGCATTTATAGGTGAAAGCATCTGTGTGGAGAAAGTCCCTGTTTGACTGCTTCTGTCAGCAAACTTCTCACATCTGTCCTTTTGCATCAAGCCCCAGGATCCTGTTTCACTGCAGACCCTGCCAGCCAGGACGGTGTGCATTTGAGCTCGAAGCACGGCTGCTGTTCCCTACAGGAATCCTGCCAGGACTGCAGGACCCAAATGCACCCACCTGGCTGAAGATCCCATGAAGTACAGAGCTCATGGCACGATTCAGGCTTTGAATTCATGTCACTTGCAGTGCTACTGGGTTTTGTGACAGCTCGGCCACAGTACATAGAAGATTTAGGGCTTGATGGAATTTCTGATGGAAAGGTCCCGTAGGATGCAACAGGACTGTAGCCAAATATAGGATGTTTTAAATGTCAATCAGCTCAATAATATAACATGCCTTTTCAGTTTTGCAAAACACCCAAGCAGGAGTTGTATGTTACTCCTTTGTACCAGGCTCTAAACCTACCAAAGAGATCAATTTTTGTCCCAGGAAGCTACAACATAACTTTATGGAGCCTCCCTGCCGGGCAGGAAGGAGCACAGAGAAGTGAAAGGACCTATGCTGGGTGTGCAGGAGGTTCACAGGAGGGTCAGAATATATAAGGGCTGAGGCCTCTTTGCTTCTGACTGCTGCAGTGAGAGGAAAACAGGTAATTTAAGCCATGTTCTAGCCTACAATATTAAATAATAAACATAACTTAAATATCTCAAGCTATCAGCAAATGGTATCAATGTTTGTGTCACTTAGCCTATCTAACCCATCTACTTTAAATATAAGTAAAAATATATGTGCAGGCAAAGCCAAGTTCAAAAGGTGAGAAGGCAACAGCAATGTGCTCATTGACCTCAGCAGGCCTCAGGATACTTAAGCATCTTGTACCTGCAGAAAATGGGGCTTTAATTCACCACTACTTTGTTCTGAAACATTACCTTAACAATACAAAGAAACTAACAAATGGGGACACATAACATTTGTTTGCAGTGATTTAAGTGTGGACTGTAAATGGTATCTCCTCGAAGTGCAGAAAACCTGTGCTACCAGAAACACAAAAAGGGTGAAAGAAAAGGAAGAAGGCGGGGTAGAGACGTCCTCACTCTGCTCAGCTGCAGAGTTGGAAGGGTGCCTGTTCCTTAGCATTTGCTATGATTTTGTGCCTGTTACACTTTTTGATGCTTAATAAATTTACTCTGACAAGGGAAGTATAATCTTTCCTGAGATGGCATGGTTATTATCTCCCTGGATGATGGATCTGTTCTCTGTTTTATGGGAGTGGCAAGAACAGAGAGGCAGCTTAGCTACCACTGGCTGGAGCTTCAACAACTTTGGTGTAAGCACTGCAGGTTTTTATTAGAAGGAATTCACAATGTTGCCTTTGAGCTTCTTTTTTTACTCCCTGGTTTTGCAAATTTTCTTGCTACTAGAAAACAATAGTTCCCGTTCCATTTGCTGTAGGCAATGTCAGAATGTCCCCATCCAAATGGCTCATCAGCCTCATTCAGATCACTGTCAGTCATGCCATGGGCAGATCAGTAAGACAAGACATCTCATAGCTACATAACTGCCCTAATAATGACATGCAGCTCCTGGAGCAGAGTGCCTGCAGCAGCTGATAAATTCAGAGTCTACTTGCTGACCAGTTCCCACTGTGCTGTAATAAATGGCAGGTGTAGATAAAGGGGGGAACAAGGTTCTGCTTCAAATTTTTGCCCTTAGAATTGCTTGTCTTTTAATAACAATATGGGAATACAGAAGTGGCGAGTACAGCACCACTTTAATGAAATGTATAACAAAACACTGCTGATGTGCAGGGGAGCAAGCACTGCAGAATGAGCTATTCAGCCCAAGGAAATGACTGCACAGTTTATGTTTGGGAACTACAGATTACAACTGACCTGCCATCTGGCACTAAAGGAAACAGTGTCACACTTCCAGCACAGAGCAGGCACCAGGGAGCCTCTGATTGCTCTGCCAGACAATACTTTGCTTGAATGAAATATCGTACACTTGTTAATTGCATATTTTACCTCCACATGACTGTAATAGTTTGCCATAAAAAAAAGGTTTATTTACCAGCACAACAGAAAGAGAGACAGGAAACACAAAATGGAGAGACTCATTAATTCTTGAAAATTTTCCATCACAAAAAGGGAGGACATTGCCAGTCTTAAGCTCATTCCAATAGATAATCATTTAGAAAGAAATTTATGTAAACCCTGAACTTCCAAACCAAAAGTTGTACATTACATGGACAGCAGGAAGACTCAGAGAGCCCTACTGCCAGGAAAATCTATTTTCAAGGACATGGCCTTAGGAATAGAATATAGAGAAACACAACAAAAACTTATCAAAAGAGCAAAATTTATCCATAGAAATGATGCTATTATCTCATGATAAAGCCCCCTTTCTACAGAACTGAGTCAAGGCAGGGTATACTTCTTAGAGTTTTGTCAAATTAGCTCTTCTATTGCCTTGTCTGAGCACTGCTGTATTATACTGCTCAAAAAAAAGGATGAACTGGATCCAGCTCTCAGTTCTTTGTTCAGGCAAATCTCCCTGTATGTTTTCTGACTGATATGGTGTCATAAGCAATTATCCCTAATGGTCAAAAAATTGTACTAAGCTACAAAGAAAGTACCAATGCTAAAAATATTTTGGGTAGGTTGTTAGAAAAAATGATAAATAAGTGTTTGAAGAATAATGTAAACTCCCAGTCAGAAGTCACAGCAGGGAACCTTCTATCCTACATGTGATTCCTGTAAAAATCAAGAGCAATAAAGAAGAGAGAGAAGATAAAATTTATCTTTATTTCTTTGACTAAAGTGCATAAAAAACAGTAGCAAGTAACTTGCTTGCTTACATTTTAAACAGATCCTTCCAGCTCCTCAGGTCCCAGGTGTAAAATGCAGATGATTAGAACCAAACGTGGCAGGAGTCGTTTCTCATCTGGAAAGTCAGTTCAAAGACAAGCACTGACATCCTCAGCACCCCACACCAGTCCAGCCACTGCCACTGAAGGAGTGCAGAACTTTTTAATACCTGCTTCTGGCTGAAGTATGGCAATTTTTAGTAAAGAATCCTGAAAAAAATCAATAAAACTGCCACAGAATGTGCCTCTCAAGTCTTTCCACCATCTCCCAAGTACGTAATTCAGACACATATGTCATTTTATCCCCCAACTTAAAACTTTTGGCTCTAACTTGCTTTATATTTCACTGTAGATTGAGACAGAATAGTCACTTTCAGTTTGTAAGTGAAAGTCTTTCTCCTTTTTATAAATTCTAAATTTACTCTTGAGACAATGAAGAAAAGATCAAGGAAAAACTCCTACAAGTCGCTTTCCTACTTACTACTTCTGCTATAAAGATAAGTAAGGAAGACATAGACATAGCTCTTTTTCATGGTTCTATCCAACATAATCGTGCACAAAGCCAATAAAGAGAAAACACAGCTGGGAGGATTATGCTCTTTAAGGGTAACAAACCTGTAGCCTGAAGTTACCACCACTTTGAGTTTGCTTTACCTCTGCACAGTAATTTAGAGATGAACTGGCAATAAACTAAATCACTCTAACTAATACCCTCTTCAAAAGCTCTCTTGGAAACAGTAGTTATTTTTTCTTAAAATTTCTTTAATAACCTTTTCAATGTAACACATATTTTCAAGATAATAAAGAAAAATTTGTACAAGGTCAGTACATACAAAATTATGAAACAACGCAAGAAATAAACATGCACATTACCATTTAAAAAAAGATGTTATTGTAGAAGAACTTGTCTCCCAGCAGTAATACACATATATAGAAACATTAATTGTTGTAAACAAGATATCATCTGCAGTCCATTTCCCTGGAAAAGGCTGCAGAAAAAAAGCAGGCTGCTTGCTGTGTATATACTGAAATATCTGGAAAACTTACAGTACCTCAGGGTGACCCAAGCATATAGGGTGAAAAGCCCCCCAAGATCATCGAGTCCAACTGTAAACCCACCACAGTCCCTCAGTGCCACTTCTACACATTTGTGAACCCTTTCAGGGAAGATGACTCCATCCCCACCTGGGCAGCTGTTCCAATGCATGAAAACACTCTCAGTGAAGAAATTTCCCCTCCTATCCAACCTAAACCTCCCCTAGTGCAACACGAGGCCATTTCCTCTGGTCTTGACCCTTGTTAACAAGTAAATGGAAAACATGAATAAAAGAAGCAATAAACCAGATTTCACAGAAGAATGTACAACTTCTTTACACAACTGACACCTGGGAGAACCTCTTGGAGAGGACTTATTTAAAGAAAAAGATAAAAATGAGGCCCAAGGCACTGCATAGATGAGCACTGTTTTTTCTGTGTCTATAGCTGAGCAAAGGTGGCTACCACAGCAATATTAGCTGGTCTTGTGCTTGTTTACACCAAACACTTGCCAGCTGCTGCTGTCCTGAGCCTTCTGCCCCTCTGCCCCTGAGCACAGCCATTGCTATTGGTTATACACATGAGCTCTGCCCATTCACACTCAAAGCCTCAGCTTCCTCCCTTGCTCTGAAAATAACACACCAGTTACTGCCTGTTTGTCAGCCCTCACAGATTAATTTCTTTATTTTTCTGAGGAGACAAAACTACTTCATTTTGGCCATGAAATAGTAAGGAGCTTTCAGCATTCTTCAAAGTTATCTACATAAAATTCTAATAAGCAAAGATATTTATTCCAATTTCCTGAATCAATGATAATAATAAAAGCTATTACTTCTGAAACGAGCTATGGTTCTTTCATAACAGATGTTGTTACCAAATAATTTATTTATCAAAGCATCCAATACAATGGAAAAGAGAATAAATTAAGTTCTCAGAATAATACAGATTATTTTCCATCTTTGTGTTAAGCTTGTTAATTTTGACTTTCCCTTTATACTGGGTATTCCTCTTAAGACCGCTCACTTTCCTGGCAAATACTATCTTCTCTCCTATTTGTCTCTGGTCCTTGAGCTCTACTTTATTTCTTCCAAACATAATCTCATTCAATAAATCTTTTATGCACTGGAACTGAAATTTTAAGTTTGTGAGAAGCAAGTATTCCCTACTAGAAACAGTCATCCTCCTGGAGGGAAACCTTGCCAAAGGATGCTTCAGAACACAGCTATTTGTATTTATTTTTAAATGCTAGTGGGTTTAATTTCAACTAGATTATTCACTTTGATCAACAAATCTCACCTCCAGTAGTGAATTCCCTAAATGAAACAGCAGCAATCACCCAGCATCCCCAGGTGCCTGCTGGAGCAGCCGATATTCCAGGCACGTGGTTTGGCCGTGGCAATCCATTGTACCCTGAGATCCTTTGGCATTTTCCTTCCTCACAGCCCTTCCTGCTCTCAATAATACAAGTTGGGTTTTAGCACAGAGAAACTCCTTGTGGTTGGCAAAGAATTCAGTTAGTAATTCCTTTGCTTTTCCATGGTTAATTGCCATGAAAAACAGCAAACAATGTGTTTAATCCTCCTAATTTCTACAACAGCTTTAGATTTTCACTAATTTGATGTATCAGCAATGGTTTCATCCTCTGATCTCTCCTTCCTTTAGTGCTTAACTGAGGCAGCAAAGCAGAAATCATCTCCATTTGGTGGCTGTTTCTGTGGCAGTGCTGCAGCCCTGGACTCCCCCACTGTCTCCTCCAGTGTGCAGTACACCAGCACATGCCACCGCCCGCTGCCACTCCTCCCTCCCAGGAGCACAGGGCTCTGCAACGGCCCCAAAGCCAAGGAGCTGGGTAAGGCTTTACTGGGCTCTGTCACCTTTGATAATGGATATTCTCCTTTCTACTTCCAACACTCAATTTTCTATCATTGACAGCTTTCACTTTACATGTAGGTGCATTTAAAAATGAAGTATTTTTAATTCACGAATGTCTTAATTAAATAAAATAACAAAATGGCTAGGGCATATTCATTCTGAAAGAAAACTACAGACCTAGGCAGAAGGAAAAAAATGTGAGAAAATCAGGAATAACCCATGTTGGATTTGGTTAAGAAGTTCACAGTGCCTACAGCTGGATGCTATTTGAATACCTTTTACTTCAATCCTCAGCAATTATAACCACTTAGGAGTGTGATTATAATTTTCTTCTAGGGTTCATCTTATTACTAGACCCAATTTAACTCATATCCTCCATCAGCATCAGGAGACTAGAAATCAGCCATCATTATCATCTCACTTCCATTTTAGAGAAAAAGAAAAAAGACACCAATGAGATTCTTTTAGAATTGTCAAATCACAGCCTTCCTTAGAGCCCACTTGGGCTCATCAGTGAGCTCTAGGTTGGTTTAACCCTTATTTCTCTGGGTGCCACTCACACCAGCCAGAGGAAGTATCAAGCAAATGTTTACAGAATTGATTTTCTGCAAAGGAAAGGAATATCTATAACTGAATAAGGAAAGCTAAGAATAAGGATAGCTGGGTTTGTTCTGCTGTATTTAGAGTTTAATTCTCTTAATCAGAAACCCATGGGTCTGTATGATACCATATCCCTATTCCAGGATGGCAGTATTAACATTCTGGTGGAACAAAACCAGCTATAGTCAAACATTTTTTTCCCTTGAGAATCAATGGAAAAGATTCTTAAAAAATAACTTTTAAAATGTATCCATTATTATTATTCAAGCTTTGCTCTTATGTTACACTTCAAGTTCTTTATTTGAAGACTTTCACTTAGATAATTTTCTTTTTTCATGTTTCTTCTGCTACTCCTGATTAATTAGAAAAGAATCTGATAAAGACACCACACTGTGTTTCAAAGCTTTTTCAAAGGCCTGTAAACAAAAAGACTGAAGCGCTTTTTAAAAACATAAATGAGTAAATCATACACAATCATCTGGGTTTCAGAATGAGAGAAACTCACTGTTTAATGATCACTTGGGTGGCAAAAAACCCACACTGGCATCTCAAGCAGCACTTGGTAAAAGATGGGGGAATGAGATCTTGAGTTCTCAATTAATTTTCAAATCACTTAAAATGTAATATCATCAGGATCCTACAGAGGTTCAGTATCTTGTGGGACAAAAGCAGAGACATGAAGCAGTCAAGAAAAGATACCTAACCCATACAATAGACAAACACAACTGGCTTTTGGAATACAGAGACACAATGGAAAGCAAAAGTATATTTAAGATTAGACCAGAGGTGTCATCCGAAGTTTACAGGCCTGTAAAAACGCAGCTTGTCCCTCTTCTGGCTCATTTTCCTGAATTCTGCCTTCTTACAAAAAGCTCTCCAAGGATACATGCTTTTCTCCTGATTCCCTTTCTTTTTCCCAGTCACTCTATTTCCAGAACATGAACTGAACTGCTTGGCACTTCCCTCTTCAGCAAGGTCTTATATTTCTGTGTGTATTCCTACTGACTGAAGTGACTTTGGGATTGTTACTGTATCACTGCTACAGTGGAGTCAGTGGCACATCCAGGCCACCTCTGACAGCTCCATGGAAGCAGCCTAGGCAGAGCAATCTTCCCCTGCCTCAGGAGCAATGGGCATCCCAACACATCTGCACCTCTGCAAGCTCCCAGGTCCAGCTGGAACCAAGAGCCAGGGGCACTGGGATAGGGCCCGAGGGACAGAGCTCTGCTGCATCCCTGGTACCTAAATGCCTGTTTGCCTCCCAGGCCCTCGAGGGCTCTGCAACCTTTGACATTTTGACTTTGAAATTTTACTCATAGAGGAAAAAAATCAGAAATTATTCCATGCCTTTTCCTCAAAAGAAAAACAAAAAAAAATTCAAGAGGATGCAATCGACTGAACTGGATGTTCGAAAACTGAATTTTCAATGAGAATTTTATGTGCTTCAAGTGCTTCAGCTCTCCTCCCTCCCACTGCATCATCCCAGCAGCTCCCAGGCATGTGCTGTGGGCAGAGCCTGACCCTGGGGTCAGGTGCCACCTCTAGGCAGAAATCCTAGGAAGGTGTTCAGTTTGTAGTACAGCTTTTGAACTCGACCTGTGGAGTGAGCCAAATCCTAGTAATGCCTGTGCTGCACTTAAACAGAGCAATTTGTACCACCTTTGATTTCAAACCAGTTCAACCTTTGCTACAGAGATTCATATTTAGAATTAGTTTTGCCCCATATATTGCTCAGGTCAGTGTAGTAGTCAATGCCAATTTGGAGTTGAAGTAATCAAACAGGGAAAGTTCAAAACAAGACAAGGAAATCCTGCTCCCAAAACACAAAGCTTTAACAGGGAGGAGTAAAGAAGCCTATGAGCAAACACGAACTTTGCCATTATTACTTTTTAATTTTGTTTTTCTGTTGTTACAAAAGTGCCATTTACAAAGATAATTTTTTTTCAATATTCTGTTTTTATCTTTAGGTTTTTTTCTTAAAACTGGAAGGCATCACCAACAGCATGAAAACTGGCCCTGGCTGGTTCTAGTAGCACAGGCTTTAATGTGTCTGCCAGAACCAATGTGCCACAGCAGCTCAGTGGGGACTGAGCTGGGCAGGGCAGCAGCAGGCAAGAAGCACCTTCAGATCTCTAATGACCACACACACCTGGAAATTGGAAACTCTATCAAGATTTACCCCGAGTCTAAGCCATTCAAAGCAAAGAAAAATTGCCTTGAAATTTCCCATTTCAATCTATGATTATAAAATAGCATTTTTAAAGCTACATCTACATAACACTGTAACTGATTTAATTGATTTCATGGAGATTTCATCCATATTCCAGAGGATGCTGGAGAGGATTAGACAAGAAAAAACAAACATGAAAGACCATTTCCCCTTTACATTATCTACTCTCTACCAGCCTGTTTTTAAATCAGTCATCTCTGTTCATATTTCCAGGAATAAATAAAAAAGAACAAATGGCACCTCCCAGCTGGCAAGGATGAAGTTTTTGCTTTTGCATCTTAAGAGATCAGGAAGTTCAACAGAGTCTCAGCTCAAGGAGCTGACCAGGCCTGAGTGCCATTGTGTTCCAGATGGAGAATGCCTGGGGACTGATCCAACTCAATCCACTAAGTGTACTACCAAACACTCAAATTTTATGCTAAGTAAGTTTGACTTTACTCTATCCAATTAATATCTCTTCTATCACATTAATAGCAACTTTAATAAGAGTAATGACTACAGAACATTCCCAAAAACTTCTCACGTCTGGAGTTACAAATAATTCCCATTTGTTCAAAATTGGCAGAACTTACAAGTCTTGCTGCACAATGTGATGAATTTGACAGACAGAGTGATACTGGAAAATCAAGTTTCTGGTCAAAACAGGCATGAGGGAATTTCTTCTATGTGCCCTAGAAATATGCCCTACTGATCATGACATTTGAAATGTTTTCATATAAAAAGCCTGGAGTTTGGGGTTTGCTTGTTATAAAATACAGTTCAGTACAAAAATCAGAACATTTTATTATGGAAGTGCAGCAGTCAGTCACATATTTTGGTATGATTTCTCAATATTTTCTAGACCAATTGTTGACAATTTTAAAGTATGTAGAATTTTATTAAAATTATGTCTGTAAGAAAAACTATTTTACTTTAAAAATTGTCATCTGTTTATTCTAACAGACTGAGGACTCAGTTTTGTGGGGAATTTTGAATTTATTGGTTTAGAAATGGAGCTCACTCTCTTAAGTGTTTAAGACCTTGCAAGGTCAAATCTTGCTATGCTGATACAAACAGTCCCTGGGCACAGGCACAGGCACTGCCATCCTGCATCTGGAAAGCTCCTGCCATGCACACCTGCAAATGGGGCTGCACAGCAGCTTAGTCCATCTCCTACCAAGCTGTGGAATTTGCACTTTGCAGCACCTGCATTTGGTGGCCCCTCTGGAGCAGCTGAAAGCAGGAAAGGCAACCTGACAACAACCTTGCTTTATTGCTATGTGAGCTGCTTTAAAATGCTGTGCTGTGAATCCACACCCCATCAGCTGCCCATGCAAATCCGTGGGCATCCATCCAGTCACTCAGTGCAAAACAGCCATAGTGATGGAAATTTATAGTGTAACCTACAGGGCATTCACTTCTTGGTGTCAGAGTACTCCCAGAACTAACATCTGGTTTTCTCAATTCTGGAAGCAATGCCAAGCTGGTGAAGTGTTTGCTGACTTTGTGCTCTGTGTTCCATACCTAAGAGGGTCTCAGAGACAATTGGTGCACAGCATGAAACACAGAGGTTGTGATAACAGAGCAGTGCCCTTCCTTAAAATTGTGATCCAGCCCTGAAATTTAGGCAACCTGTATACACTAATCCCAAAACAGGAATTTTTGCTCTTTAAGATGTTTAAACATCTTGTGCTTCCTACTATGAATGGATTTTTACATTAGTATCTCATTACATTTTTATGGAAAATAATAGCATCGAGCAAATACCTGTGTAAATGTGATTTAGAAAACACAAACATTTGTGCAATTCCCACATTCAAATTTTTTGTAAGGTCTGAAATTGCTTCAGAAAGAGTCAGATATATCAGAACAACTTTTATTCCTCTATCTGTTGTTCTAAAGTAATAGACTGAATATCCTATTGAAAATATTTGTATTTCTACCATGCACATTATTTCAGGAAGAGAAGCTGATAAATGTATAAGCCATTTTCCAGAAGAAAGCAGAAGAACTTCTCATTTCCTCTATAAACATTTGATCAAAACCCTACAGCAATACCAGCAACAGGAAGAATCTGTATCTCCATAGGCATATTTTTCTTTGTACAGTGTCTGCTGAAGACCTTTATGGATTGTCTTTGCACAGAAAATTCAAAGAGAACTAAGATATTTTTTACTAAATAAAAAAGAAATCTCAAGTAATCCTGTGTGGATAAGAATGTGTGCTGGACTGACTCACTGACGACACTAGGATGAAAAGATAACCAGTTACTACAAGAACATTCTTGAACTCACAGCACAATAAGAACAGACTGAGGAAGCATTAAAAAAACGTTACCAGTGGAGGGGAAAAAATAAAAAGATGGCTTTAATAGAAAATCTAGAGGGAAAAAAATGAACAAGTTACCTTTCTTTGACAGAAGTTAAAAACACATCAATATTTCTAAACTCAATCCATACAAACGTTGGAGGGGAGAAAGGTGTCCAGCTGCACAACAAAAGAAAAGGTCATTTACTGAGGCAAAAAGAAAATACCCTGCAAAATACTGACTTGCGAATACAGAATCTTTGTTGGTTGATTGTTTGTCATCTAAGAAGTAAACAAACATTTAACAATCAATAGACAGTTCTCAAGTATGAACAAACTGAAACAGGATTGGGTCCACGTGTCACTTAAGGAAACACTAAAAGGATAAGGCTATACTTCTAGTTTTCTTTTTTGCTAACTTCACACATAGAACATCACATTGCATAAACTGCACGTTTTTCCCATTTAATCTGTTAATTTTCAGTGATTACATTAAATTCCTTAATTACTTTTGTCCCCTCCAGCTTTTCTTATTTCCAGCATACAGCAATCACAAAAGCAGATCTCTGCTGGAAACTTCTGTCACACCTCTGTTCCAGACACTTCCCATTTTCTTTGCCCTTTTGAAAACCACTGCTAGAGACCTTTTCTCCTCAGGCCAGCTGGACCCTGAACCCCAAAACATGAAGATGCCTTGGGTTGTGTTATAGGCTCCTCTGTGAATAGTCCAATGTGTCTTTTCCTATCCTGGAAAAGTGGCACCAGTCTCTGCTTCAAAGGCCCCACCACAGGTGGGGAAGATCCAACTGGACTATCCCAGCCCCACAGACAGCTCCAGGGCTGGACAGGAGATGGAGAGGTGATGCTCAAAGTACTGAAACACCCATTGCCTGTTTGAAATATGACCAACATCTCTGACACTCCCCCTCCTCCAAAATGGACTCTAAAGCCAACAAATTCTCAGCCCAACTGATGTAAGAGACACCCCAACAAACAGCATTCCCTGTCACACCCCAGGGGTGTTCTGCACTCTGCTCACAGGGTGTAACCCCTCTGGGCACGTGACATGCACCCCAGGAAGCTGCATGGATGAACACACATCCCACTCAAATGTCCTACAGACCCCCTGAGCTCCAACACCTGCTGAAAGGCACAGCCCAGACGAGCTGCTGAATTACCTGCCAGTGATCAAAGCTCTTGCTTTGTGTCTGACTGCTTCCATTCGCTCCCTTTGTGCACAGGAAGCAGCAAGCTTTCGTTAGCCTTTCCACATTCCCATCTGTCAGTAAGTTCTAATTCCTAAAGAGAGGGTGTTATTAAAGCTTGGTGTTTCCTGTGATTGCTCCCCTCACGACGGAAGAGGCAATCAGAGGAAGAATTTATGTCCTGTAATTCATTGGATGGATGTGTTCCTACAGCAATTTCTTTAGTAATTACTTGAGTAAAGCATGCTTTTTTCCATAATTGAAATTCTACAGTGTACAGTTATTTATTAAAATACATTTTTATAATGACATTTTCCATCTTAATTTCATTACTTTCTTTCAATACAATGCATTCAATAGTCATGTTTTAATTCTTTTTATTGGACTGCAGATACTGAAAGTTTTAGGGCAACTTACAAGCATTCAAACAGAATAGCAAGCTGTAAACAGAATAAAATCAGAAGAGGGGACATAGCAGGACTCTTACTAATAGAGACATAATTTTTTACCATTACAAAGGTAAAAAGTTTTCTATATGTAAAACAACAAAATATTCTCTAATACTTCCCAACTTCATAAAATCATTCCACTGTAAAGAACACTTGAGCATTTCTAAGTAGCATTCTTGCCCTCTGATGAGTATTCCCAAAGGGGAACAGGAAAAAGAAGGACAATGTCTTCAGAGAAAAAATTGAAAGGGGTCCTGAAGGACCCAGAAAGCACTGAACGCATCATTTCTATTATTCATACAAGCACTTTTCTTGAGCAAGTAGTCTTTCTAGATATTAAAAAATCTTATAAAAAAAATTACTTCAAATAGGTCTGTAGAGGATAATATCCCACAGGAAGCCTTCAGATTAGGCTGCTAATCAATCTCTTACTAAAAAACCTAAATTTTACAAATTAAATGTCTTAAGGTGTTAACCTTAAATTCCAGGTAGAAATTGATGCAAGTTCTCAAGGAGCAGCACATGATCTTGTGGCAGTGCCTGCCCAGCTGCAGCCTCGGGCACCCTCTGCCAGGAACCCTCCAGAAACCAGGGAAGCACAGCTCCAGCATGGAGCAGTGGCTACTGGGAGGGAAAGGTCAGGTGAGAGACAAAAGGGGGAAGATAAAAATAGGAGCTGAGTCTCCCAATGCTGTGTTTTCCATGGCACAGAAGAGGAAGCCACCACATTTCAAGGGGGGGGGGGCTCCAAGAAAGCTGGAGAGGACTTTTGACAAGCGCTTATAATGATAGGACAAAGGTAACGACTTTTAATTGAGAGAAGACAGGTTTAGATTGGATGTTAGGAAGAAATTCTCGACTGTGAGGGTGGTGAGGCCCTGGCACAGGCTGCTCAGAGAAACTGTGGATGCCCCATCCTTGGAAATATTCAAGACCAGGATGGATGGGGCTTTGAGCAAACTGGGATAGTGAAGGTGTCCCTGCCCAAGGCAGCGGGGTGGAACTGGATGGGTTTTAAGGTCTGTTCCAACCCAGGCCATTCTACAATTCCCTGGGGAGTACAGAAAGGAAACACAGAGATGCCCTGCCGTGGAACCACTGTTCAGCAGTGCTAATGTGTTGCTGACACTGCATCACAAATGTAAAGCAATGGCTTGACACCAGCTAATGTGGAGAGAAGCCATTCCATCCCTGGAATGCCCTGGCAGCCCCAGTACAGCGGGATCCCACATTCCCACAGCCTGGAGCCTCACAGCTCTCCTGCAGGCTCTCTGCCCTCATTCATCAAATCCCAAGAAAGGCTGTCAGAGGTACATGCCTAAGGAGAGAGAGTTTGATTTTAGTGAGAGTAGACAACTGAGTTTAGGAATGAATAATGTTATGCTTGTTATAAGAGAAGAGCATCTTGAAGGTTATGTTTTCTGCTGTTTCTGCCATTGTAGGTCAGCTGAAAAGATTGCTCAGAGCTGCTGAAACCAGAGAGCGTTGCTAGGATTTTGTGCAAAGTCCCTGTGACTTATGGCTGGAGCTGTGAGACATTAAGTATTTAAAAGACTCCGTTTATCTTTCCTGCAAAATAGTTGGAAGACATCTTTTAAGTACCACTTAAGAAAATAGGAGCATATATATTTGATCATGTCTTTTTGTTTTCAGTTTTATTTTTCCTTGTATCAAATCCTGACAACTGTGAGAAAGACTTGGCTAAAATATATCATGTGCTATCCAGAAAGAAAACCTTTCTCCACTTTCAATTGTAAATGACTTCCGTAATTGCAACTGAGTCTCTCATTTTATCTCGAACATGACCTGCTCTGTGAAAATCAATATCTCATTATCCAAGCCATAAGGTGAAGCAATTCGAGATCAGACTGCACAGCCAGTGTGTCCTCTCTGCTTGTCTGGAATCATTTGAACACAGTGAACCTTGATTCAGTGGGAATTTTACCAATTGACTTAATGGAGAGTTATTTAATAACACTGTGTGTTTCATCTGGGGGACATAAATAACCCGAACTATCTCTAACGAAAATATCCTATTCTGTTTGTGCCACATTTATGGGGAATTTTTGCTTCTTTGCAATAACTCCTGGGATAAGTTATGGCATAGATGACTTCAAAGCAAATATTCCTCTAAGCTACATCTTCATCACCTGAAATAAAACTTTACTTGGAAGGTGTTTTAGAACATGAACCAATGGCAGATGTACCACGCATTCTGCACCCTTCCAAAACACTCCAAACTCAACACCATCTCCTCACAGGTAACCAGAAGGTATGGCAAGCCAGCACTTCCTACCCAGTTTACTTAATTTTTTATACCTTGTGGACAGAGAACAGAGACAAACAAATAAGACAAGGGAACTGATGGCACTCCTGTCTTCTGTTAGCACAGACTTGGGTACCCTTTCCTTCAGCTCTCCAAGAACCACACAGTTGCACTTAGTGCCATGATTAATTCTGCTTAGAAATGGACCTGAACTCCCAGATACTGAACCACTAACTTTAAGTTAATTAGTTTCAATTTCTTGAGCCCCTTTTTATTTCAGACTCTTGGCACAGGATTCTCCCACACTCTTGGACACCTTCAAGCAAGCTGGTCATCCTGATTCCTTTTGAAGTCCAGGAACAGGAGCCTGGTACTCACCTCAGCTGTTTTAGATGTCAGCTTTCAGATGAGATGAAAGGATGCCTGTCCATGATTTATGATGGGAATGAAGATTCTGAGATTAAATGTAGATACCTATAACGTAAAAGAGTCTCACCCAAATCTCACTTTTCCTCAAAGAACTGAAGGCCATAGCAAAAGGCTCATCCTCTGAGGCCATTAGAGTCCAGACTTGCTCCCTGTATGTTCATCCTGAAATGCTGAGGCTCTTGGCTGAGCACCTGATGGCTGCTACAACCCTTACAGACAAACTCACATATTCAGTTGCTAAAACTCCAAGCTCAAATAGCAAATAATTTCATTTTACTAAATGTTTACTTTGGGCTTTTCTCACATACATTCGTTTTTAAATACATTTTGTTTTAGTGTACCATCAGTTTACAGCAGGCACCTGAAATGATGGCAAAAGGTTCTGTGCTGAGATCATGTGTAAATATTAATAAAAATTAATTTCCTTTGGCAGAGGATATTATCCAAGCACTGCAATCACCTGATCACAGTTAGACTTGAACCACTTAGATTTATCTATTTACCCCCCTTGTCTCTTCAGCCTCCATGAATATTTTTAGAACAGCAAAAATGAGAAGAAACATAAGCTCAGGAATGACATGATTACTCCTATTTGCTCAGGGAATACACATTTTCTCTTTACAATGGGATTTCCAACAGCCTTTTAGTAGACATTGGCTCTTCATTCAGCATAAAATACAGGACAAAGCACACAGTTTAGTGTGGGATGTACAAACAATCCTGCAGATCACATTCTCCTAGTGAACAGACACCCAGCAGAGGGCTTGAGGAAGCCTAACTCCTTCTGAATATTTTTTTGTCCAAAGAATCACCTCCACTTTCTGTTTTTTGGTCATATATTTACTGAGGCAACATGCTCAAAAGCCAACACCATGAACCAAAGTTTGACTATTGAGTGCATGTTGAAAGAAAGGAAGGCAGAAAAAAAATCAGAAACCAAATCAAACAAAAAACTCCTGCCATAGGGAAGCACTGCAAAGATAGGGCCCCATAGGGCAGTAAGGGCAAAAGCTGACTATGACAGACAAAATGGGCAACAAAGAAAACCAGTGCTGAAAAACTGCACAAAAAACCCAGAAGTGAGAACAATGTCTTCACTTAGGAAGGAAGCAAAAGCAGAAAATAAAAGAAGGATTAGTGAATAATCTCAGGACTTTCCTTATTAAGAATACAATAAAATGTTTCAAATAACCATCAAATTCAAATGGGGAATTTGACCTATTATGACCATTTTCAGCAAGAAGGCAAAATCAGCACTAAGTGGGGAGAGTACATTGTATTCAGCCTTTTCACCACTAAAACCTCTGTACAACTCGACTGTATCCATGACAGGTGTGCGACTGATACTGGAGGACTTCTGTAAAATTAACTTGAACGTGATAGGTCACCACCATTGATCTTTACCTGTGTGTCAGCAAGATTATCATCCATTGGATACTTCCTTGTAGCTTTAAAGTTATTGCCAGAGGGCAGGCATAAAGCGAGCACTCTCAGGGCACACTAAAGAGCTCTCATATTGACAGACTGTCAAATTAACACCTTTCTAGAACTCAAAAATATTTCACAAGATACCCCTGAGCAACTCCTTCTGGAAAGGGAAGTTGAAAAACTAGGACTGCATTTTACTATGCTTCTCCTGTGACTCCCTTGTTTGTTTAGAGCTCTTTCAAGGCCCATCCTTCAAAGCCCCATTCCTCTCCAGACAGGATACTGACGTGGAAAATTGATATTTTCAGCATGCTCACCCCATCTCAGGAAGTAACGATGTGCAATTAAGAGAGGAAATTGAGTTATCACAAGATATGTACTCTAAATTGCTTGAGAAGGTTAAAAGGGTAGCTAAAGAGAAAATATCATAAAAATATTTCCTTCTTCAACAAAATCCATAACACAAGGTTTCTGCAAGTTGAAAGATGTCATTCAAGGGCATTCAAGCACTAATGTGATTAATGGACGCCATTAAGCAAGTTCTAATAGTTCACAGAGCAGTGATAACAACTGTACATATTGCCATGCTTAGCAGACAGGGTCAACCAGCCTCACACAAACCAAACCTGGGGTTACTGAGAGTCCATTCTTTAATCCTCAAGTTTATAACAGAAATGGTATTTAGTATCTATCATTTATTGGACATTTCTGAGAATATCTGACTGTATCTGGAATGGTTTTATAACCACAGAATTTACTTCAAAACCTTGTTTTCCTAAGCATCAAACCTCAAAATTCGAAAAACCAGTGAAAACATAAAGGAAATTTAATCAAAAGGATAGCAGCTTCAGACCTTCTGAAAACCTTTCTAATTTTCTTTATGTCAGGTTTTTCTGCTGCTAAATTACTTCCCTGTGGATGGAACAGGAAGACAGCTTAAACCAAGCAGATGTTTGGGTTGAGAGTTAATCTACAAACAAAAATCAGCATCATGATGGACTACACGGTTGCTGCTTGCCTCCAAATGTAGAAGAATCTAATTTGGAAACTTGTTTTGCTTCCTTTTGCCAATTTGTTTTTCACAAACAGTTGAGGAAGAAAGGAGCAACTGGAATAGAAGGGATGAGTAAATTCACTAGTTGTCCCCAAGGAAAAGAAATGAAAATAAATTCAAAGAAAGAGAGGTGGAAAGGCAAATATCCTGTAATTTACTCTTTTGGTCTTAGACGGATAAGTCTTCATAATTCAGTTCTGGGCCAGCTTCCTCTCACATTTTTAAGAATGCTGGACCTGTACCCTGTAAAGAGTGAACTGTTCTTGACATGTTTGGAGCCAGTAACCTTTTACCAAGTGACATGAACTTAAAGATCTTAAAGATAACCCCTCTCTTCATACTGATAATGAAGGGTTTTTTATAATAATAATAAAAAAAATTAAAAAAAAAATAAAAAAAAAAAAATAGAATGACCATTTCCTCTGACTTGAAGGCAAAGCTGTAGCCATGGCTTATACCACTTGTACCCGCAAAATGTGAATTTGGCAAGGAATGTAACTTGCCTCTATATTTAGGGACAGATTAGGACAGATTAGAATGACAACTAACACAGTCTCCAGTTATCATCCATAACATGTCATATTGAAAATGAAATCCAGATTTTTCCCAAAGATCACAGAATATTAATTATCATCTACCACTACTTACTTTGTTAAATGAAAAAAAAAACAAAAAAACCCAAACTTTTAGTAGTACTTTAGGAACTTATTGGTACCAATAAAATAACAACAAAAAGAAAAAGCCACTACTGTTGTCACTGCCAATGTTTTTTTCCTGTGCAACCCAGAAAATAATTCCCAAGTTGAACATCTCTGAAGTAATCCTGTTCAATTTCAGAGTCTAAATTTGCAGCTTCATTTTCTCTAACAAAGGATGAAAATTGCTTTCTCCTGCACATTTCTAGCTATCATCAAGATGAAAGTTCCCTATACACCACACTTTTTATCATTATGTTTTCTCAGCACATTGAGCATCTCTGTTTCAGTTTGCCCAGTTGTTTATTGCTGAGCAAATCCCAGCACTGCACACACTGTAAATCTGAAATACAATAGGTCTTAGAGCAAGCCTCTCCCTAGTCTCAGTGCTGCTCGAGAAGATGTATGAGCTAAAAGGTCACACATAAATGTTCATGCACAGAAAATTTCAGGCCATAACTTAGATTAATTTCAACTACTAAATGTGTCTCATTGAACAACAACTCAAAGTGAAATTACCTGACAGGGAACATATGTTCTCCCAAAACATGAGCTCTCACCACAGATTACATATTTCAGGTGTCAACCCCCTGGATAGGGAATATTTTATGTATTTTTTAGAGCACAAAGTTTCTGAGAATTCATGGCTTTATATATCTTCATTAGAAAATAATAGTGTTGCATTTCAAGTCGTGGCCAAGCTGTCTGAGGAGCGGGCATGGGGCAATTTGTACTCAGCAGTGAGGGTTGCATTGGCTGAGAGCACTGACTGCTATGGGGAGGATGTGAAGACTGAAGTTCATCCAATGCTTAGAAGGAAGGTGGAAAAAAGGAGTAAAACATTATTATTTTCAGTGCAGTGCCACTAGATCCACACCCTCCCTGAGGGCCCCTGAAATGTCCATGTGTTCTGACACTCTCTAAGATTCAGTCCCACTTATTAACTGATGCAAGAACATAAAAGTTAGTACAGTTTCAGGTAACATATTGCTCATTGTGTGCTGCACTTACCTTCATATCCTCACTGTAGAGCTGTAACACACAGGTTTGCTCTGAATGGGGTGAAAAAATATTTGATTAATGTCAGAAGTGAAAAAATTATTTCTGTCCTAGTCACCAGCACCAGAACACACCTGCTGGCAGGATATTCTATTTCTTACGTATCAACAATTTTTAAATCAAATTTATAAAGTTTCAATTTCAGAATTATTTTGAGACTATTTTACAAAACATTTCAAATAGGACACCTCTGCTAAGTGGAATTTTCCTCTATTTCTGTTCCACTGAAAGCCCCAAAACAGAGTGCAGAGCAGTGTGTATTCTCAGCAAACTGCTGGAAGAATTAATGCCAATCCTTCATTCTGTCTGCCATGGCCATGAATAAATTATCAGTCTTCATAATTATGCAAATCTATTACTGTTCATTAGCTTATTTTGAGAACACTATTAATAATAAAGAGTTTCATTAAAAATATATAGAAATAAAATCTATTAGACGCTGGTTAAAAATTTGGATACAGAGTCCAGTGGGATGTAGCTTCTGCTCCATATCTAAATTCCCGTTGATGCTGAAAGTATTTAATATTGATAATCCTGAGCAAATACGGAAAAGAAATCAGGTAAGCATGATTAGGTTCAAGGAAGTTTTAAAACTCTGGTGAATTAGATACAGAAATTGTTAGCTGACTACTTTCAGTTAGTTGGTGATTTGTTCATGTTTAGTTTGCAATTTTGCAACCCCATCTTTCTTCATTAGGTTTCTGGCAAGAGAATATTCTGTCACTAGAGCACAGTGTTTCCATATGCCACAGGAGGTTAAAACTGTAAATCAAAGTGAGACAAGAATCATGCATTTAAATAACGAATTTTACATTTTGGTGGGTTTGGTTTGGGCCTGCAAAGGTTGTCTCTAATAATCTTAACGGGACTTCTTTGACCAAGTGTTCCAAAAGGTCACTGTATCAGTCAGCTAACACCACTGTCAGAAGTAATTGCAGGTAAGTTTTATTGTCAGCCAACTGTCAAGAAGGGCATAATGTCAAGTTAACTAGAATTTACACTGTAAACATAACCACTGTGATTTAGCAATATATTCCAAGACTTCACAGTTTTCTGAGAATGTCTTAGAGCAGCACTTAGAGTTAGCATGAAAGTGTGCTGCTAGACTTGCACTCAGAAAAAACATCTAAGCAATCTTTTTCCATCTTTATGTATTTGGAGGATAATGTAGGTGGATGTAGATATCTAATGTGAAACAACACTGCCCATATAAAATGTGACATGCTTTTTTCTATCTCTATTTCACAACTACGGGTTTCTAAACAGAAGTATAAGACTTTTGATACTAGTTCAGATATTTAACCTTATGTGCTGAGATGCATTAATTGTCCTAACAATTAACCCCATCAGAGGTTGGGATGTTATCCTCTCCCATGCTTTATACAGAGAGCATGGAAAAACTTCTGAGTGGGGAGGGTATGTCAGTATTAAACACACAAAAAGATCTATTTGTTTTGACTCACCCTTTTTGATGCCACTGCTTTCAGCATACATACCTCAAGCAAAGCTACATCGGGCCCCTCTTTTATGGGTGCATGAATTACATTTCTGATGAGCTAAGCAATAAGAGTGATGCAGGGGCAGGTTTCAACTTATAAACTTATATACAACTCTTATTCCATCTGGGAGTTTCACAAATGAACAGGAAAACAGGACAGGAATATAAACGTATTCTATTTGAAAAGTCAACACCTTGGCATAGTTTTGGGTTCTCTTAAATGCAGAAAACAATTTACCATATTACTCTTACACATTTTATGTGACTTTTATACTCAGCTTTCCATCAGCTATGCAGCACATTTCAGAAACTCACATCAAGTCACAAGGTTCCTCAAAAAGTTCATTGCAGCTAAACATAATTTATATCCTGCAGAAAAACTGAAGTGGGTTACTTTCTGTTATGCTAATGTCAAACAACCTCTCAAATATAAAACATTAACAATATCAAAACAACCAAGCAACTCACACCAAGTACAGGTTGGTGTGACAGCTGCTGCAATGAATAAATGAGCTGGCTTTCTGCTAAATGCCTTAGGGATTTTCATGTACAGTTTATACATTATAGGTTTGGGGGATGCTGCACAATTCCATGCTCAGCTCGAGATGATCAGAGGTTTAGTCAGTGGTGTTTCAGAATCTCTGCAAAGAAATCCATTACTTATCACCTGCAGAGGTTCCTTTTTCTCTCCCTGCTGGTCAGAGGTGGCCCTTTGTTCTGTGTGGCCTGTGACAGGTGACAGCACTGCAGAGGGCTCCCCTCACAGACTTGCAGTGACTTTAGTGTTTAATACTTCAGTGGTTCTGTATTGCACTCAGAAAGCGAGAAAATACATTTTAATGTCAGCCACTCATCTGGAGGCTACTTTTTATTTTTGCTATTTTCTCTAGAAAAACTTTCTGTGGAAGCTTGAAAACTTTGTTTTCTTCCTGACACAATCTCCATGGCCTTTTATTTGACCCTAGCACTCTGCCTCATCCATGCTTGATTTTAAAGGACAAAGTGTGACTTGAGCAGCTCAGAATTCAGTCACGCAGCTCAACTGGAGAACATAGTAGAATTATAAGGATATCTCATCTCCCTTTCCATTTGCAAACTGCCTGTCATAGACTGAATCAGCAAGACTTGACAGCTCTCACCGTAGTTTCTTTTCTACTACAGGATTCTGTTCCAAAAACTCTTCATCACATTGAATGAGATACACAGCTTGCCTAAGTTGACAACTAGGCAGTCTAGTGTTCAGGCAGACAACTCATTTGTAACTCCATCTGGCAATGCACAGATCCAAAGAGTGCATCATGTAACCACACCATGAGCCCAGTGCTGCCTTCAGGTGCAAGGACACTGCTCCTGCCTTATGCCATTGAGTCACAGGCATTTCAGGTTCTCTTTACCCAGACATTTCCAGATGAACACACCAAATTTGCAGCCACGTTCTTCCAACAATTTTTTGAATTTTGTGAAATCTCCAAGACCACTTAAAGAAGGCTTCAAGCTTCTCAACTTTATTTTCTTGCTTTAGATCAATACCACTAAAATTATGCCAAGCCAAACAGCATTAACTCAAAATTATCTGCTTTTTTATGGCCCTATTGTATATTTTCCTATTTGTTATATAGCCAATCACTTATCTACACAGATCTCCATGAACACAAAAACACAACTAAAAGTTTCTGTTCATCTAGCTCCTTCTTGTGGCTTTTCTTTCTACTGTCAAGAGTTGCTAACATCTCACCCAAACATGCACCAATACTCCTTTCAAATGAGTATTTATAATGTCACACTTGGCTTAGAATGTCCAGTTATCTTCTGCAACATCTCACATCACTGCAAAAGAGATCATCTCCACATGATGGCCAAGCCTGTCTCACCAGCCCAGCACAGGCTGAGACAAACGAGTGATATAACTGTGTCTCTGGGAACACCCATTCCCTGAGGAGACAGGGAAACCCAGCCTCAGAGAAGCTGGGTTGCTTGGGAGCAGTGCATGTGAAGACGATTTACCCATCACAAAAGAGATGGCAGCAAACCTGACAGGAAAGTCATGAAAATCTCATACTACAGGGGCAAGGCAGTGCAAATATCAAGATGGGTAACTGTTGTACTTGTAAAACAAATAGATGAAAATTAGCTTTCCGTGATAAACTAGAAGAAGGAAGAAATCATCACTAAGAAGGTTGAGAGCACACTGTACATGAGCATCTACCATTTTACCAAGTAAAACATCATAATTAGACTTCTCACAGGAGAACAGCAGTAAACCTTTTATGTTGGAGCACCTGGCTTAATTTATTGTTGACATTTTAAACCCTAATGCATTTTTACATACAAGCACAGATGGTGCTCAGTGCTATTCCATAAACTTTCTCCCCATGGCCCTGATTAAGAACCAGCATTGCTCCATTCAACTCACAGATCCAGAAAAAAAGTTCAAAAGGTTTGCATGTGCATTGATGATGGGAGGAGAAAAACACCTGGAAAATAATGGGAACCATGAGCCAAATGAGAAAGCTGTCTGGTCTTACAGGCCCAGAGTTCAGTGTTAGAAGTACTATTAAATGGGCTGGTGAGTGTTAGCTGGGTAATTTCTTGCTGCAGTTCTGCTGTGAGTGAGGGTCAGGAATGTGTTGTCGAGGAATACAGTGGATAGCACAAGGTTAATGCCTCACTTGGGCTGAAATTTGCACAGCTATCAGGCAGCATAAGAGTTTTCAGCAAGAGCAGCAAGAAGAAAAAACGAGCACTTTCTCTAAACCCAGTACCCTATCCCAGTGAATTCACATGCACTTGGCAGAGCAGAGCTCTGTAGGACAGGCAGACACATGTAAATATTAACTAAAACTCCCTATGTACTCATAACCTGCAGAGCTCGCTAAACTAAGCAAGGTTTGAGGTTGCAAGAGAAACTTTTGCTCCAAGCATAAACAACAGGCTGCAGTTTGCTAGTTCCGAATTACTATTTTTTCCTGACACCTCCCAAACTCCACCCCCTGCAAAGTAACACGTGAACTACAGGGATTCAGAGCACCAGTAGTCAGGCCATCCCAGCCTCCCAGGCTTTAATGGGCGCACAGGAACTTGTACTAATCACTTTTTAACTGAAGAGTTTGGTGTGTATTTCTTGATAATTTGCTGGCTAATATAGCCAGTACGCACCCAGAAGAGTCTGCAAAAATGCAAAGAGAGATGCTCTTACAGATCTAAATTCTTCGAATCAGAGCTGCCTCATGTGGAAAGAAATGCAACAGAGACAGGAGTTCACAGTCCAAGCCTCACAGTGTCAATAGCCTAAAGCAGTTGAGGAGGACATTATCGATTCATGGTATGCATCTCAACACAACTCTCCAGGGAGAGTTTTCCTGAAATCAGCGCAGCTGCTTCAGGTCCACCTCAGGCGGCTGTCACTCACTCTCTGAGCTCTCTGTGCCCCACCCAGGCACACCCAGAGAGCCAGGACGACTACTGGCACTAACCCATGCACAGCACCGCACTCCTGACCTTTGCAGTTTTTATTTCCAGTGCTTTTCATGGCCATCTGTGACCTGTGTCCCTTTCCTTGAGGAAAAGGACATTTCTTTGCCGCTGAATTCCAAGTTGCCTCTCTCTGTGTCTAGATTGTTAAACTTCGTAGTCACACACACAGAGCCTTCGAATGCAGCGGGGTTCTTCTCATCTTCATTAGCCACAGCGCCCAGAGTCAGCCCAGCAGCTCGGCTGCACGGCACCGTACACAACTCCTCCCACCTCGGAGCCACTAGAGTGCACCACAGCTCGTTCCCAGCAGCTCTCTCGCCCAAGTCGTTCAGAAGTGAGTCTTTGGCTGGATTAGACTTTTGGCAGAGGCAGTTTGTGGTAATGCCCTCTCTGTGTAGGACGCTGTTCTTTTCCATGTGCCTCCATCAGGCTCAGAAAAGCTTTTGGAGACTTTCGATCTCCACTAAGCAAGACCCTGAGGAACCAGAGCTCATTTTAAAGCTAGCACTGCTCTGCTTTAAGCAGGGGCTAGACTTGAGGACCTTCAGAGACTCTTTCAAACCTATGCTATTCAAACAAATAGCAAACAAATCCTCTTTAGAAGGAACAGGACGGGGCAAGAATCCACTTTAAAAGAGGCGAGAGCTAACAGTGTGCTGCAGAGAGAGGAACGTCTGCCTGGCAGCACACACTGGGTGGTGGCAGATTCCACTTCCATCCCTGACAGGAAGACAGTCAGGACTGTGCTGTGCTTCTGGCAGGAGCTGCCTGCCCTCCACAGTCCAACAACTCGGCCAGCCCAGCTCCGAGGGCTTTCAGGGGCCTCCAAAGAAAACATAGCTTAAGTGTATGGATTTTCAGTGTTATTTTTCTTTCCAATTTACTGGGCAGCAAAGAAATTCAAAAATTTTTAAACACAAGTATCACAAGAAAGACTAACTAGCTTAACTATTTGACAGCTACCTTTGAAAAATAAATGTCTTCATGAATACAGACAACCTTCAAGATTGGATAGGAAGAGCTGTGATTGCCCATGGTGCAACAAACCCCTAAGAAACCTTGTTTAAAACCTTTGATCAATTCCTTTTCCTTAATGGCAGTACAGAGACTCATCAGATTGCCTTTCATGGCAACAGGATTTGGTTTTTTTTAGGGTGAGGCTGAAGACTTTCAAAGTTCACTACCTCTCTCATTTCTCCTCTGGCAATTAACAGCTAGTGGTTATACACTATACAATTAATTGCCAGCATTTTCAGAGTTTAACATTATCTAGCAACAGGAATGAGGTCAGGAAACTAGTTCAGATACATTACTTTCTAGTCTCTTTTCTTGATCCTTAAACTTACTGATGCCAATTAGCAAAGTACTAATGAACCTCTACCTCTATTTAATGGCTGCTGCAATTCATTTGCAAAACAAGCCACTTCCAATCCTAACTCTCTAAGAAAATGTGAATTGGATCATGATATGCCTTCTAGTTAATGAGGAGTAGATCCTCTTGCAGAGTGTTCAGGTGGGTCACAAAGACATGATTGCATTGACATTTCATTGCAGCCGATCTTTAGAGCATTGATGCACTGGTTGGTAATCCAGTTATGGCACACACAGCTCTGCACGCTGCTGAGTGACTGCGAGCAGCCTTGGCTCACTGCAGTCTCTTCTTTTGGTGCTACTGAACTCCAAATCCAACTGCAGGGGCATTTCAGCAGTACTGGTGCCTGCTTTCAGGGTCTTGGTACCCTTGTGTCTGAAAGCCACCTCTGGAAGTCATCCAGACTAACCCTGAGGTCAAAGCCAGGCCAACTGCAGAGCTCCACTTGGTTGCTCATCACTGCACACATGCAGCATTTCCACCTTCCACCTGGGCAGCCCAGTCTCAGTATTTAACTCCTCACATTTCCCCTCTTCTTACTCAGGTAGGTAAAACCCATACAAGTTGCTGTGAATTTTGGAGGATTTTCTCTCTGTGTTTCTTTTCCTTTCTTTCATTCCTTTCTAGTATTTCTCCAGTGTAGTCTAGTTTCAGGCCTGATGGCTTGGTTTTCTGATGTTCTTTCCCAGGAAAGTGTGATAAACATGATGGAATGTTTTTGTAATAATATCTGTGTTATTCATTCCTTCTGGGAAGAGGGATTTCTTCTTGATGTCCCTCTGGTTTGACCAATGTGATTGCCTTTCTTTCACCAATCCCATTGGTCTGTGTGAAACAGTAAATAAGGGAGAACCATTCCAAATAAGAGTCATTTCTTAGCCTTCTGAAAAATCAAGGTGTCCATGTCATGTGTTATACCAAACAGCAACACCCCAGTATTTACATCTTTCACATCAAATGAAATGAAGGTCAGAGACACAAACCTGTATTAATAAGGTCACAAAACTAATTTTCTGATAGCACTTTTCCAGTCAAGCAATGGGGAAACCTACCCTGCCCCTGTGGACTGGTTCTCCAAATAAGCTTACTAAACATGCCGGAAAGTTCCATATGACTGAGTCTGATGAGCAGGACCAGAGTGATCCCTCCCTGTGTAATTTCTTAACAATTCCTGCTCAGATAATATAAATTAACTTTTTAAAAGTGCTGTAATCTATTCATGTAGAGTTGCATTTTCTCAAAATATGTCACAACAGGGAGCTACCTTCCCTTTTTAAACTCTTCACAAAGAATGGGAAATCTTCATTCCCATTTGGAAAAGCTTTTGTCATAACTAATAAACTTAAAAGTTGCTTTGCTTCTTTTTTTTTGCTTCTTTTCAGGATTATACTTTAGAAAGATTAATCACTTACTGTAGGAGAGATTTTTTTAAATCCTGTATTTGATTATAAAGTAGAAAAGATAATTTGTTAAATAAGCCACATCTGAGCCTCTTTAAACACAGTGACTAAGCAGGAATTGTGATCACACTCTTGAAAGTTTGGTTCTGTTTCATCATCTGTCACAGACTATGACTTCAGGAAGTCATAATCTGTTTTAATATTTTTATTTAATAAATAAAAACTAGAATAATGCTTCTCAAAGCATATACTTGTTTTGAACATATGTGAGATAATATTTGCATGACACTCCTTTAGAAATCTGGTTTATATGAATAACAGAACCTTACAGAAGATGACATTAAGGAGAGATCACTAGGAAAATTCAAGTAATGAAAAGGCATTTACATATTTAATCATAGTATGTATTTTACATGGCCTCTGAAACAGAAGCCAGTGTTTCCCTTTCCCCAAGACAGGGCTTTGTTCCCACATTATTGAAATGCACTTCTCTGCCCCGAGCACACAGGGCTGACCCTGCTAACACTGACAAGCTCAACTCCTCTTTCAGTCTGATCGTAATTTAACTAGGACTGTTAAAGATGTCTCACATTTGGTGGAGCACTAAGAGTGCTGTCCCTTTGCTGGAGTCATAAAACAGGGACTTTGCCTCCCACTTCCTTTCACTGACGCAGCAGTTTAAAAATTGCTGTAAAAAACGAGCAGCAATTACCATGAAACTCAAAAAGGTTCTGCAGGCACTGACAGTGAGAGGTTTGTAGATGATGTGCAGTGTTTCAAATAAATTCATTAGGTACATGCAAAAGTCTTGGTGCCATTTTTAGACATCCATAGTTTTGAATCGAAGAACTCCCCTAAAGATCAGTGAAGTTTAAAATAGGAATCTGTAAAAGCATAGACAGAACTGCACCCAGATTAGAAAAGGACAAGAACCATAGATCTAGAGCTGCCATCAGTAATCTTTATACCTCACAATTCAAAAAGTCAATTTATAAGGTTATGCTAAAATCATTTCCAAAATGGGTGATAATAGAAGTTTGTAGCAACAACACAGAAACACACTAGACAGAAAAACATGTTCATTTTTGTTATGCATCAGACTCAAGTGCCTTCATGATCTATAGAATATTTAAAGGAGGACACTTGCCCATTCAGCCTGAAGCCTGGAAATACCTTTTTAATTAAATATTTCCTTCACTCTTTGATATATAATCAAATTTTATTTTATAAAGAACTAACTCAAATCCCAAATTTATGAATCTTTGACATCTTCAAATATTTGCCAAAAGTCATTCTCATCCCATTTCAGCACAGATTTGCTCAGGATGCAGAACTCTTCTGAAATAATAGTTTTTATACATGCTGGAGGCATATGATGATATATTTTGACTTGTACTTTCTTAGACATAAGATTATTATCTTGAGCTATGGACAATAAAGATTCAAAGATCTTTCTTTCATTACAATCAGTATTCTCTACAGGACAGATTTCCAGTGAAGGCCCTTTGCAAAAGAAATACAAATTTATCTTTGCCCTTGAAAGACCAAAGACCTGGTTTTCCATGGGTATGCTGATGGCAAAAATAAAACAGGCAAGGAAGTTCTGCTATAATGATCAAGATGATTCTTTCCTTTCAAATTCTCTAGGCTTTCAATTAAAAAGAAATTCTGTAGCCTGGCGATATAATGGCAAGAAATAGTGGCATATTTACCTCTCTAACTGAAACTTCAAAAATTAGAAAGCACAAAGTGTGCTGAAAGGTCAGGACAAGCAACTGCCATCTTCTTTCCCTTAATATCCACTGTGGTTATCCCTCCTCCAGTTACAGGAACAGCTCCTAGTGGTTCAGAAATGACCACCAACCCCCTTTTTCCTGATGTGTGTAGGTTATGGGTCGCATGGCTTCGGTCAGCAATGGCCAGGCTTTTCCCAATGGCATGAGCTTATTTCCAGTTAGTTTCCTTTCTGCTCCTTTGGGTGATGGTCACAGTGTAAGAAAATGGACACCAGGACATCTAAGAGACTGCCTGGAAGTCTCTGTGTTAAAGAATTCCTAATTTGATCTTTTAACAATTTGGTTTTCTTTAACCTTAATATACAACATATCTCAATCTAACTTTTCCTGGATCTAAAGAGTTTTTCCCAAGAGGTTGTGTTGGCCTCAATCCTCTTGGGCATTATTTTATAAAAGACCATACCAGATCCTGTTCAGCATCCAAAACTTTCTTTGGGATACAATATAGGACTGCAGCAAGAACTTCTCAAAATCCCCATGACTTATGACTACAGAGCAATTAATTAGTGACGGTATCCCAGATTTCAACATGATCTCACTTCAAGAAAGCCACTGTGTCCAGCTGATTGGTAGCACACATAAGGACACTGCAGACCATGCTGTAAATTGCAACACTGCTTACCTTGTTCTTTTGATGTCAAGTGTGATGTGACAAAAGAAATCCAGAGGAACGAAGATAACACAACTTTGGTACGGATGGAACTGAACACTCACAGAGAAAGACAATGCTGGAAACAACCTGGTTCCAATGAACAAAGAATAACTCAGAACTCAAGGTTTACTAAATGGATGAAGATTCATATAAATTTTGAATTTCTAAAGATCATACGATATGTTAAGGAGAAATTTAAATTATATTTTAATGTAAATTTCTTATAGATACTGTCAAAACAGATGGAACTGTATGGACTTTGTAATCTTTTTTTCCTTCTGATTTGATAAAATCCTTTAAAGTACAGTTTTCAGAACCCAGTCCACTGACGTTGACTGTCTTTTATGCAATATACTGGCTTACACTTGTAAAGGACCGTATGCTTACACGAATCCAAATGATTATCTTTACTGTCATCACTGCCCATCTCAGTGTAGTTCTAAATGCTAATGCACAAAAGAATTCCTACATTTCCCACTGGTGATTTTTGCCAGTTTCCTGTTTTTCATTTGATTGGCTTCAGAAGCCACGAGGTGAAAACATTATTTCAAATTAAGAATACATTACCAGTTCCAGAGTTGCAGTTAATCCAGGACAAGGCACAGTACTAACTTGCCTAGAAAATGAAATCAATTCTCAGGGTCATTCTGCTCGATGAGTGAGAAAGACAATCCTTTAAAAGCCCTTGCAAGTGCACTTAGTGGTAGATGAGGCATGAAACCCTTTTTGACAGCATGCCTCATTCAGCATATAAAACATTAGCAGAGGATCAAACGTCTTTACTGATCATTCTGGGATGTAGTTTAGTCTAACGAGGGGGTGATTACTCTGACAGCAGAGTTAAACACACATCACCATACCTTCCCAAGGCATTGGAAGCAGGTTTGGATATTCATACTGCTGACAATTTCTGGAGTTGTCCTCTGGAAACCTGCATCAAGCCCAGAAGAGTCCCTCCTTCAAGAGCACACTGATGAGTAGAGAGATTGCCATTTTTCTCCTGCCTCGACACTTTCTCCTCCACGAATTGGGCACGGGGAGGGGTGCTAGGAGAGCATGAAGTGCCAGAGACAAGCTTCAGGCTGAGCAATTGCACAGGCAGGAGCAGCAGGGAGAGCCCATGACCAACTCAAGTCGTAGCCCATTTTTTCTTACATCATCCTCCAGCCCAGATGTGCCAGGAAAAAGCAGCACTGTGGCTTCCCACAGGCTCTCCGTCCCTGCTGACATTTCTCCAAGGACAAGTGCAATTGTTCAGCTTAAAGCTTTATCATATTACACAAATCAACAATTATTACAAAATTAAATAGACTTCTTGTATGCAAGTTTTCTTGGCTGAAACTTCTGCTTTGGAAGAAAGACATTTCATTGAGATTGAATACAAATCTATCTTGTATGACTCAATTTTTAACTCCCTGTTTTTAACTATTTTTTAACTGTTTTCCCCACTACTTAATGCATGTCAATAGAACAGCTGAAAATGATAGATTATGGTCCTTAAATCGTGGCTACAACATACTGCAAACAGAAAAGATGTCTTTCAGTGTTTGCTTTTTTAAAAAAGAAGCAATTGAACAGAGACATGCAGCCTCAGAATAGTGCACACTCCCTTCTAGCATTTGCTTAATTTACAGAAAGTACATCAAAACCTAAATGCATAAACATGGATCATCTTGACTTTACTTACACAGTTCATTAAGATCTGAATATAAGGAATGTATTTAATAATATAGAAATACTGTAATAAGCAATACTGCTTTTGGAATCTTTTGTTTTAAAAACTAGGCTTCTTTTTAAAGGTGACTACTGAAGGAGCCAACCAACGAGTGCCTTTTCCCTGGGCAAGGTCTGTTAGTTTGGTTTTTTGGTTTCTTGGACAAGGGATGATGGCTTATCTCCTTCTCTTATGGTAACATAAAACCCACAGCCCGAGAGAGACTATCTGAAGGAGCACATTATTACTTTCTTTGGTATCTTTATGAGATAGAACTTTTCTTTGGTAACTTTATGAGATAGAACTTCTCTTGCAGAACCTTTCTCAGATTATTGCCATGCTGCTGTTCCTAGCCTAGAAAGACACAGACTGACTCTTAGAAGGCTGGAGGGACGTTGGGAGGCAAAGCTGAGTGGTGCAGACACCCCAACAGAGAAAGGCTGTGAAACCACAGCCTACAGCTTGCAAAAGAATATAAATTCAGTCAGGAAGTACAGTTTCACATAATAAACAACCAGGGGAGGTTTGGTTCTAAATATCAATCTTCAAGGAACAGAACAGAATAATTCACAGATGGAAACCCCCATTTCCTCACCCTCATGTCACCTCTCAGCTGTCCACATTAACAGTCATATGCCCCAAGGCTTCCATTTTATTTTTTTTTTTTCTTCAATTTCCTAACATTGGGGAATAAGGAAACAACCAAAGCATTGGAGAATAGAGTTCCACAGAGGCTATTTTGCCCTGCTGAGAAGCATATTTCTAAACCCTAACTGAATTTTTAGAAGAATATTACAGAGGAAAGTTGTTTCCAGCTACTGTAATGTGTATGTTATGATAAATAGATATTTTCTGCATATTCATCAGACTTCTTTCCCCCCAATTAAGGGAAGGAAATTTTAGTAATGTTGCTTCCTATTGCAAGAAACTACATTTCTTTTCCTCTCATTAACTCACACTGTGATACAAATATTAAAGATTCATTTCTTTTACTCTCCGCCTGCAAAACACCACATTTATAAAGATATCATAAGTAAAACACAGTGATGGAATAACTTATTTCACTGTAATTTCACTTTTGAGGGAGGAAAGTGTTATCTGCCTAATTTCAATTCTGAATCTAGAGAATACTAGCTAGCCCCTAGTTTTGAATAACAGCTTTTTATTCAAAGAAATTAGAAGGTGTGAGGTATAGAGCTTTCTGCTCAGGGCATAACTCATTCTCTGGCTGAGGAGAGGTACAATAAAATTTTATCCTAATTAACCCATAAATACATATAATTACATTTCTGATTGCATCTTTTACCAGGCTTTTACCAGGCAGTAATTCTAGTGGTCTGTGTGATATACTTTATGTTAAATTTAAGCAGTCTTTCACAGTGTAAGCTGTGCAATTTTGACAGCCTAAGGCTTAGTTTAAAATGCAAAACCCATCCAAAAACCGGTGGATAGATAGGAGGCTGATGAGCCATCAGCATGAAGCCAGGTCAGTCTTCTCACTGCTTATCTTGCACCTTGTCAAAATGCACACACAAAAGCAGCAATTAATTCATTACAAATGCAGCAAGAGAGGGAATTCTGGGCTAAAAAGACTCAAATGTTAATCTAATGGAGAAATGTCCATCTGCACCCTAAACCCTTTATAGCCTCATTCCATTGACACCTAAGGCTTTCCTTGATAAAGGAGCACAGACAGAAATTGCTGGTCATAGGTAACAACTGAAGTAGAAGTTGGGAAAGAGAATACACTCTGCAGCACAGCCCCTCACCAGAAAACACACCTACAACACAGCAGAGGTCTGGGGTTTTTTTGTGGAACAGAGAGTGAGATTCCCTCAGCTATCAAGGTGATGTATGAGATAATCTAATCCACCTTTCAGTTGCTGCCATTCAGACATAAAGCACTCTTAAGAATCCTTCATTTTCTAAGTCTTCTCCCTACATTTATTTTCCATTCCATCTGTATCATTCAGTAAACACAGCAGCTGTCTGCAATCCATCTAATCTGAAACAGACTTTTCACTCTGAAACATTCAGTGCATGTGTTTTGAAAAACAAGTCATGTAATATTCTACATTATTTAAAAGATTTCATCATTCTTTGAAGGCTACTGTAAACAGTAGCTGCAGGGGAGTTCATTTAAATATATTCACTTTGAACTGCAAATTGTGTACGGTAGAAAACAGAATGACACATACAATTTTACCTTTTTTCCTGCTAACTGTTGTTTACAAATGTTATAAAATCTGTTTTAAAATTTAAGGCTATGTCAAGTTTCAGGCAGTTAATTATCAGTGTTAGAATGAGTCTTGCGGGCTCCTAACATTTGATGGCCTTGGGGGGAATTAAATAGCATTCAGATTAGGCAAAAAACATTGCTTCTCACCAAAATACACAAATTCACAAGAGATCAGCCACTGAGGTCAGGAGCTGTACCCACTGATAAGCACAGACAGGTGGAAAACGTGGAATATCCCTGGCAGCCGAATACTCCTGATTTCTTTTTAAACCACTGGCAATAGCTTCAGAAAATACAGTGAGAGTTGAGCCAGCCATGTCAGCGAGCCCTTTTCTGTGCTCATAAACTCCTCACAACTATTTCATCCCTTGCTCTCTGTGAGCTTTTAGGCAGGGCTGAGGTAGCACGAGTTTAATACAAGAGGACGTTTGTGGTGCAACCCCAGTACTGCAGCATTTGGGAGCAATAAAATCTACAGCACCCTGGGACTGATGCTTCCAGCACCATCCAGGGGAATACACAGCAAACATCTATGGAATAAAACAATATTTTCTACTAATAATAAAGTTCAAAGGTGAAAGCGAGAATGTTTTGTAGATCTTGCCAACTTCCAGGACCCAGATCCTGTTGTTAATGTTATTATCACAGCAATAAAGATGGGTCACTGCAAAGCAGGAGCCTTCTAAAAATGATTAAGATTAGTTCTTTGCTACAGGCAAAATCACTTTTTGATGTTTATTATGTATATGTCATTAACTGCCACATTATAATTGCACATTAAGTTAAAGGCTACTCCATAGTTTTTAGATTAAACAACACACTTGGATATACTTATTGGCAATAGAGCACGCTCAGAATGAAGAGTTCAGTTTTGTTAAGGACCCTGGCCTGTGGTAGTACTCGAGAGAAACAGGACAGGTGAGACAAGCAGCTCCAGCTGCACCATGGCCTGGGGCAGCAATGCCACCAGAGGCCAGCCTGACTCCTCACCTCCAGGAGTCACAAAAGTGGTGCTGGAAACATACTCAATCTTTTCGTTTGGAGGCAAGAAATCAAAGGTTTAAAAATCCAAGTTTTAGCAAACGGAATTGGAAAGTAAAATGTCCTGCCTTGAACTCAGCCTACAGTTCCTTGAGACACTTGAAGCTTCTTATTTTAAAGAGCAACAGCTGGAAGTTCTTTATCTCCTCCTCATTCTTTCATATCTCCTCCTTTACCAGACAGATGCTTTTAATCTGAAATAAGAACTTTTCCTCCCAACTTAAAAATGCCTCAAAATCTGGTTTGCAATTAGAAAATTAGATAGCATTTGATTAGCTCAGAATATATTAGAGCAGACTGTTATTGCCCAATACACCTGCTATTTGTTTTGGTTAGCTCTACTTCTCTCTCTTTCTGACACTGTAGTGCTGCTCTCAACAGTACAGACCAAGTTCCAAGCACAGAACAGTTACAGAAAACAATCCAGCAAAAGAAACACAAAACATTCCTCATATAAAAAGGTGTCAAAGGAATTGGGCACTATGCTACCCCTTAGACACAAATCCTGAGTGCTAATTTCTCTGGATTCCTTTGAAAATCTCAGCTGAACAGTTCCTGAGAGGGCCCAGGAGGAGATTTTCTCAGTTGTTTGTCAGATGTACACACTCCGTTATAGTTTGTGAATGTGTGTGTGCACGGAACCAGCACTGAACATGAAAACACATCAATACTGATTTTAACCAACGTTTTGGCAACAACAGCTTCTGTAGTGTCCTTGGATGACAGCTCTGCACAGATAATTGGGATTTATGTATCAATAATTACATGATTGTGCCACTTTTTTAGGATCTTTTTTTCTGCCAAATGTAAAGTGTTTCAACAACATTCAAACACATCAGAAACTATTAATACAATAAGTGACTTTCACTCTAGATGCCAACCACAGATTACCATGGTCATTTCTTTTCATACCTCTGGCTTTAATTTATACACAGACCAGCAGTATTAACCCCAAACAGAGGATTTAAGGGTTTCATTGTTATTTACTTAGCTGCATCTGTGCCCTGGTTGCCCTGAGCCAAGAGGGCAGGGTCTGGTCAAAGTGTCCCACTTGGGCCCCCCCTCCAGCCATGCTCAGTTGGCTGCTCCTGTGCTACAGGAATGCCCCAGACAGCCCAGGGCCACTGACTAACCACCCTGCACTCAGTCCTGCCACTTAAACAGTACCAACTAATCTGCACTCTCAGCTTCTGTCCCCTGCAGAAATTTGATACGCTGCCTCCTCTCTACTTCAGGCAGCAGCTTAGAGAATGTATTGAACAGGAAAGAATGGTATCACCTAATAATAAACTTTTGATTATTAAAGTTTGAGGTTTTCACCTCAAAAATACACTATTTTTTGCCAACATATGTCTTTTATTTCACATTCGAATTTCATGCTCACAACTGTGCAGAAAATTGTCAATATGTCAAGAGGATGCCAAAGGCACGAGATGCAGAGGAAAACTTATGAGTTGAGAATAAACAGCGAGAGGTACTTCTCTAACCATAAACCCTAAATTTTCTTTCATTCATAGTCTGACAGGAGGAAGTTTTCCATTTGCTTGGGTAAGAGCACTGGGAGATGGAAGGCATATTAGCACTTCATGTCTTCATTGAGGATCATAAGTATCTATTCTGTGCAGGTGCAGAAATTGAAGCAATTGCACACAGCTCACTCTGCTGCAGGGTTGTGTAGAAAAGCCCCGTCTATATTAATGTGGAATAGTGATGACAGAAGTGTGATTGTAGAAAACAGAGACCTACAGAAAGAGCAAGGTCTGAAAATACAAGGCAAATCTGCACAGATTCCTACCCAAAAAATCCTTGGTTTACTATTGAATACAACTAAAAGGTAGTCTTTAAGTAGAACTTCTTTTCCTGAGAGAAATGGAATCCTGAATTGAATCTTTAAGATAACCACAAGTCAAATCAGAGGCACCTGCATTTGGAGGCCAAGCCACTCAGAGAGGTTCCCCAGAGTCAGAATTCTGCTGCTATCAGTAACTTCAAACCAATACCTACTGCAGAAGTGACCAAAGGATCTGCATTAAGAGGGTTTCATTTCTTATTTTAATTGAATCACTTGGGATAGTTAAGCAACATTTTGATTTGAATAACTCAAACACAAATTACAATTATAAAGCCTGAAAAGTTCACAGCAAATCATTCACCCACAAACTAGCTGGCAAGAACCTCACTTTCCACTATTCATAGACCAGCACAGACTTACCCCTGTACTTCACAGGGACACACTTCTCTGAAGTGCCAGCAGCACTGATATTTATATACGTATTCCTAAATCATTCCTGCCTTCCAAACAGAGGACAAAATATATTCTAAATAAAGTCATGCTGTTGGGTTGAAGAAATACATATGAAATTCCCAGTCATGAGTTAATAAAACAGGAAACAGGAATGTAACCTCAGTCAGCAGCACCTGCTAAAGCATTCCCACTCACAGGAAAGAAAGCAGTGACACATCCAGCCACATTCCCAAGCCTGGTTCCACCTGGCACAGCTTTCAGGAAAATGATGGTTCAGTATGGCAGCCATCAATTTTAAAACCTTCAATTTGTAACCTTAACTTCCCTCTACAGTAATATTTCTCTGGCATACATTATATTGCACAAATAAAAATACAGTCACAAGAGTGTAGTAACATATTTACTGCATTTCTTTATTGACTTTCAAAAGTCCTCAGGAAAACCCTAGGAACCTGCCTCTCACATCTCTTACACAAAAGCTCTAAGGAAAATGCTTTCTCTAGAAGAAGCTGTAACTGTTTCCATGTTTCCTTTCCAAGCAGAGGAGTTTTTGGGCCCCTAACAAAACGATGGCTGGTGTTGAATGAAAAACATTTTAATGAGAGAAACAACAGGTACCTGTTATTTTTCTACTCAGTCACCAACTCTAAAAAGTTCTCATATTTGTGCTCTGTGTAAAGCATCCTATTTCAATGGGATTCTGTAGCTGTAAATAAACTCTGCCTCATCACTTTGGGTCAGTGCCCCAGGATCAATGCCACAAGCTGGCTAAATCCCTGCACTCTGTTTCAATGTGTCCCAGGTTTCTGAATTCTTTCCTTACTGACATCAAAAAGTTTGGGACTCGGTCTTAGAATAATTGCTCTTTAGATGAACTTACTTGGAGCAAATACCTTCTGGAATATTTCAAATGAAGAGATGAGCTTTCAGCAGTGACAAGCTCTAGTTCACACCTCCTTTGTGATTTTAGCAGGCTGAGGAGCTGCAAGCACTGTCCAAAACATGCCCAGATGTACATGGGATCTTCACCAATTACACACATGACTCAATACTCAAGTCTTTCAAGTGCTTCCCAGAATCTTTGACTTCTGAATTTCAAGATGACTCCAGTAAGTGAAAAAAGAAAAAAAAACCAAAAACAAAAACAAAAAGCAACCCAAACTTCCCATTCTATTTAGGTATATAATACCCTGAAAGCTAAATAAATCATTGAAAACAACAATGTGCATGTTTTATTATTTGCAACCATTGCTTTCTTTGGCAAAATACTAAATGAAGTATTTTCTACATGAAATAGTGTACAACAGTTTTATCTTACTTGAATAGATAACATGGCATCTTACATACACATTAAACATTTCCAAGGATTTGGACAATTTATATCACAGATAAAAATGACAAATACTTAAAAGCCCTCGCAGCCCCCCAGATGTTACCTGGGCCTCTTGGTGAGCATGGCTGCCCATGAACAGAAGCTCTGACAGCTCCAGCTGCTTTAACTCTGCTGCTAAATTGTTAGCTGAAAGAAAAATGCTCTGCTGTGTTTTCATACAGCTTCCAGGCCTAGAAAGAGGGTCCAAACTGGTCTGTCATGGTTTGTCTTATTAAGACATATTTCAGAGACTGAAAAGTTTTTTTGTAACAACTCCTAACTTTAAAAACAAGAACATGCAAAGCTTTTTCCTAATCTGATTTCTAATAGGAATTGTGTATCAGAGCCAATACATTTATTATTAAAGAATCTGAGCATGCATCCCCTAGTTCTCTCAATGCATAGCCAAATTATAAATTAGAGTGCCTAAGCATACATGCTATTAACTATTCGACCACTGAAATCCAAAGTCATGGGACTGACTGCAAAATAACTTAATTAAATGAATGCAAGTATCAGCTTGCAGTCATGAACTCTACTACCCCAGAAGTTCAACTCATCCACCTACACCAGCAGACAGAAATTATTAGAAATAAGTCTGTGATCAGTGATATAATACAGGCTGATTTCCTGTGTTTCACTTCATATATATTCTCTCATGTCACATAAAGCAACTTTCCAATATTGGTTTCAGTGGAGGCACTCATGGACTATCTCCCATATCACAAAATAAACTAAACTATAAGAAGAAAACCAAAATAAGCATATTTCTCCCAAGATTTCTAGTCCTTTCCAAAACAGCTAAAATCGGCCAACATATTCAAAGGTATGGTTGAAAAGGATAAGGAAGAAAAGCAGGTGCAGAGAAAGACCTCTGATAAACCAAAATACTTATTTCAAAGTTTCAGTATTTCCAATCTATCACACAGATCTGAGAATAAATTTGCTAGTTTACATAAATGTTATGAACTACATTGGACAGTTCTTCAGAACAGAGTCAGGGTGAGAGCTCTTTATGTGTGCCCTGGTGGCCTCTCTTGTTTCCTTCTTGTTTTCACTGTTTCAGTTCCTGAGTATGAATGGTAAATGCCATTTCCATTGAATCTGGGACCCCACCTATCTTAGCAGGTTTTGGTACAAGTGGTTGCCTGCTGCACTCCTGAGAAAATAAGTGAACTAAGTGATCTGAGTGTCTATTATGACAGCTATATTTGCCTGTATTTGTCAGACCTTGAAAAATAATTCTGAGAAACATGACCTGTTGTATTCATTTGAACATACAATATTTAGTCAGGAACACCTTAAATATCAACATTATTAATTATGCCCCATGCACAAAAACAAGCAAAAATAATATGTGGGGTATCTGAAAAAAATGGAAATACTATGCCCTTATTCCTCTAATGGAAAAGAACCTTAATTTAAGCCCCTCCCCCCCCCCCCGAACCCTGTGAGAACATGGAAAACATCTGCATCTCTGCATGCTGAAGTTAAATGCAGACAGTCCATGGGGAATGCAAGGCTTGACCACTTTCCTGTCCCACTAAGGGAAGTGTAGGATTGCTGAAGAGCTTTGCAGCAGAGGTGGAAAGAGTGCCCTGTCCCCACTGCACCAGCCTTTTGCTTACAGGTTTGCACTCCTCTTAGCCACCAGACACAAATAAATTTCCAGCACTGGAAGAACTGGTATCTGCAGGGATTCATTTTTGCCCAGCAAAGGCACCAGTACTGTCTGTTCCAAGAGTGCTCAGTCTTACTGCAACAAATCTTGGGAACAAACCTGTTCCTGCTCAACAGAGTACTTCAACTTGTTTAACCAGATCACTTAAAATTCTCCTTTTCTGAGAATAACTCAGTGCAAATGTTTAATCATCACACTTCAGACTTGCTACTCCATGATTAAGTTTTCACTTTTTTAACCTGTTTTTCCTCATTAAATTGAAAAGCAAGAACAAAACAAGTGCCTCAAAGAAAGGGTAAGCCAAAAATACAAAGAAAAAAACCCCAAAACATTTTAAATGCCTATTAACACTAAAAAGCAATAGAAATAAAAATAAATAAATGGTGTGATTCCCAAAGCACTGGCACAGCAGAACTCAGTTGGTCACTAACGTGTTCAGTATTGTCCTTGCTGCAAAGAGCTGGTGGAGAGAGGCTTCTCCACTCACTGAACCAATTGCTTAAGCAGCAGGAAAGCAATGAAAGAAAACTTACTGAAGTTGAAAATGTAAATGGCATTAAAATGTTACTAGTCCCTTTAGAGAAATGAAATGTGAAATCTCTATGGTGCAAATTACAAGAAGATACAGTAAACCAGACAGAATCTCACAGAACTGCTAACACTTCAGAATTCCTTGTCCCAAAAAATTCAAGGTAAACAAGCTTTCTCCTTTGTGTTTACAATGGATGATAATATCTGTAAAATTTGCTTTTTCTAAGATCTCAAACAGGAGATCAAACCAGGTTTTGAAAATAGTTGCAAAGGCTCTATTAATACTGCAACAAATAACCTGCGCCTGGAAAAGGAAGTTACAGAGCTGCTGGCAATGGCAGCTCCAAAATAGGACTTGCCTGAAAGACCTGAAAACCCTTGGTAGGGCTCTTCTGCTTGAAATTACGTTGTCTGCTCTTCTCAAACATTAATTCTTTGTTGTCTCCCATCAATTGATTCCTACTCAATTTCCTTCAGCACTTTTCTGCCATTCTCCCAACTCCAGTCGTTATACTCAGCTCTCCCTGGATATTGCTGTTTTCCATTTCTACTACCTCCTCTGAACTAGTTTTTCAGCTATTTCACTTTCTTGCTTTGCCCACCCCACCCACCATCTGCTCCACTTGAGTCCCCTTTCAGCTTCTCTTTCCATTTGTCAGCTGTTCTCTCTTCATTCCCTTGGCTGTTTTCATCCTTCTTTCAACTCCCACAAGCTTTCTGAATTTCCCCTTACCTGCTCTGCTATCCTGTTTTATTCACTGCTTTCTTCTATATTACACCTCCTTCCTGCAGCATTTCATTCTATAACAGCATTCCCTTTGGATTCTGCACATACAATCTTGTAACTATACAATTATTTCTCCTTTCTGATTCCAATCTTCTTTTTCTTTTTCTACTGCTTAGTACTTTTCCTTTTTAACTGTTTATTGCATTTATTTCTTTGAGACATGATATATGGATACAGCAGAGAAGAAATCATACAAAATGACAAAAAAATCAAGTGACTTCAAAGATGATACTGTAAAAAGATGAAAAAAAAAAAAAAATCCATAGTCTGACAAAGAGGGTTTCTGTATTTTTCATAGCATCAGTGAAAGAGAGGTTTGGAACAGATGGCAGAAGACTATTATGCATACTTGCCATTAAAGACAGAAGAATATTGATGTTATCTATGACAGATATTATCAAACATATTCTTAATAAGCAACAAAGGAGTTTTTATAACCTCTTTAGTTATACTCTGCTGTAGTGCTTTCATGCTCTTACTCTTTCCAAAAAATATACAACCTAAGGTATTTGTCTGCACCCATAATGACCCTGACTTCACAAACACTACACACAGTCCCATAGCTGATTTAACAAAATTTTGTGCATGTAATTATTCAAAATGGTCTAAAGAAGTTTTTGGAAACACATTTTTAAACCACTGAGGAGAAACTCCCTCAGATGATGTTACCTCACTGATAAACGCAGTGACAGAATCTAGAACTATCTGCCCCATCATAAATGTTTGTTGCCTGCTACTATTGCCACTGAGTGATACATTGTCACTGCTCCATTTTCCTGCACAGAGCCAGCAGTTCCACCCTGACTCCTCACAGGTGAGTGTTGTTTACAGCTTTGGTTTAAAAGTGCAGGGGCTGCAGAGAGCTGTAGAACTGGGTGATGTTCATCCCTCCCAGAAGACATGGGCAGGCAGGTCCCTGCTTCTGCCCAGCAGCTGCTTTGGGCACTCTCGAGGTTTGGTAGTTGGGCTTTGTTGGCAGCAGCTGCTCTCCACCTCCCTGCTGGATGTGGGCATGGAGCAGCTGGGGAGCCCCAGTGTCCTGCCTTCTCCAACCTTCTGACTGAAGAAACTTGCTTCACTTAGTCTTGGTCACGAGTCCTCATTTGCATTTTGCTCCCCTCTGAAATTTCTCAGCATGTTTGACATCGCCATGTCAGACACCATCAGCGTGATGTCCAGATCTGAGCAGGGATTCTGCCTCATTGACTCCAAAGAGCACAGATTAATTACCTCCTGTTTCTTACACACTAAACCCTTGCTAACACATCCTGATGTGACATGTGCCTTTCTCTCCTGACAAGCTGGCACAGCCAGCCCGCAATCCAAAAACCAGAGGGTATTGACAGGACCAGCACAGAAGGAAGGACAACGGGAAAAGCTACATCAGCTACACAGAATCTCAAGAAAAGCTTATAACTCTGAAAAGTTCAATGATATAGCTTTGATTTTTAAAAAATCAATATTTTTGGTTTCTCAAATGGTAATAACTGTCACTGAATCAATCATTAGAATTATTTCTGACCAAATGTGCATTCATCAAAATGTGAGAAAAAATGCAAATTAAAAAATGTCACCTTTATCTAATTTGTTAGAAGATTTGGTATGGTTATTACTTCATCTTACTAATAGATAAACTATTACATGAAATATATTGGTCTGATTTTAATAATTATATTGAACAGGACATAATCTGGAATATCTTTTTAAATCTGGCAACAAAATCTTATTTGGCCTTTTCAGAAATCTTCATAACTCCTTCTTCAAAGGCCATCTATATTCTTCATTTCTAATTTGAGAATATAACACATTCCAAGTTCTTTGATCTTCTAAAACAACAACTCTATAGAAAAATAATAAATGTGAAGATTATGGGTACTTGTAGTGCTTCTAATATTCAGCTATGGAATGGCAAATTTTTGTTGCCAGAAAAAGAAAATACAATTAATAGAGATCATATTCTTGCATATACTTCAAACAGAGATTAGCAGAGATTCAGTAATAAAAAGGAAGTAGAACTCAAAGATTTAATTCATCAGATGAAATAAAAATAGCTGTGTCAAGCCCTAAAAAAGAAGTGCTAAAAAAAATCTGATGAGTTTTGACACACAAACTTAATTACACTCAGATTTATTTTTTTTAATATCTAAATGTGGATACTGGAGTCTATTTTTAAAGATCAATTCATTTTCAGAATCAGAAAGATCCTGACGTCCTCCTGACAGCCCCAGAGCTCTCTGCTACTCCCAAAATCACACTTCTCTGTCTCCTTTCTCAAGGTACATAAAGAAGCCAACTGAAGATCATGCAAGTTGTCCATGTTTACTTTAGCATCTATCCCAAGTGGATACAATTTCCTTTGATCCACATCAGAGACAACATAGATGGATTCCTTTAATGCTTTTCTTTTTCAATGTAAGTTTGATATCAGGTATTTTCCTGAATAGTGACATCTAGAAATGAAAATAGATATGTACAAATAAAAGGTGTGAACTTATATAAGCAATGTGCAATGATACCTTTTGATATTCCTTTTCAAGCAAAAGTATAAATTAAGTTCTACAGTACTTAGGTTTTCATGTTCATCTTATTCTGCTGGTGACATTCCTGCTTCAAATAAAAATGACAATCTATGGAATTATTCAATTAAAATCCTGAGAATACCTTCAGCCAGTAGCGTTTCTCATTAAAATGACAGCTCTTTCAAGATATCCTTTCATTCTGAGCCTCCATGTCTTACATTCCTAAAGTCAACGGCAATGGAAAACCTCAAAACAGGATGAGAAGCATGAAAGTAGCTTTTAAGACTGCAAATATCTACAGAAGTGATTTGCACACATGAACAACTTGGAAGAAGTTCCAAAATCATTATAAAAGACTTCCTCTAAAAAAAGCACATTGTATTGAAAGGATTCCAGGAAAGCCTTCTCAAATTTACTAAGCATGTATGATCCCAGAGCAGGTTCTACAGCCCTGGAAAATAATCTCCTTAGTGTGCCCATGAACCCCATCCTGTGAAGAGGACAGAAGAGGACAGAGCAGGCCTGGGGTGTTCCAGCACCTGCTGGGAGCCCCAGTGACCCCTGCAGTGGCACCAGGCCCACAGCCAGCCAGGAAGGTTGGGGGGCTCAGGCAGCTCAGAAAGCAATGCAGCAACTGCCCAGGGCTGTCATAACAACAACCAAGCCCTTGTATGATAATTGTGGGTTTGATGGAAATCAAGAAAGCAGGTGAGATGGATTCCAGTTAACTAATTTCTGTTCCATTACCTCTAGGGCAAGAAGGAGTTAGAACCATTAGAAAAACTTTCAAGTGTTTGTGTGGCCACTCCTCAAAATGTACATTTGTCTTTATAAAAGCTTGGATTTCCAAGGTGGCCTGCATGAACGTGTGAATTGCTAATCACAATAAGATCAGTACTAATGACTGTAACAACTAATGCTGCCAGTGCAATTTCTCACACCCAATTTTCACTCAATATACATTAAAAGTCACTGTCACCTCTGAGCAACAGTATAATGAATCATCATCAGGATTTATAACAAATTTCATAATTTGGCAATCAAAAGTGAGACTGCAAAAAACTTCTTATCATTAGGAAAACATGTCAGTGGCAGTGGAGAGGTCAGTGATGACACTAAAGAGTGTAGTGTCACACTCTTTAGGGATGCATCCCTAAAAAAGGAAAAAAGAGCACCTCTGACTCTTTTCATCCAAGATTCAGTACAGGCTCTGTCTCAACGACAGCACTGGAAGTTTAGGATAAGCATTACCTGTAACTGCAACTCAAGTACAACTTTATTGCTCAAAATGTCAAAAATGTATTTGGAAATATCCAATTACTATGAAAGGGTTGGTTGCCTAATATTTGATTGCTTGGTTTCCTGAAAGGAGGGGGAGAGAGGGAGCAGGGGGAATACAGGAGAATTTTTAAAGCTTTATTCTCTGACTGTAAAATCGAGGCAAAGCAGAAGGCAGCAGCCCTGCAGGCAGGGCAGCTCAGCCAGCTGCACCTTGGAGCATCCCTGGGGTTTCCAGAGTCCTGGAGCCAACTCTGAGCCCTGTCCCACTGCAGTGGCCATCCCTAGCCCCAGGTCAGGAGAGCAGAGAGATGATCTCATTCCCACTGCCCTGACCACTGAGTCATAACTGCCCAAAACCAATCGACTTCACAAGCTGAGCCAGGAAATCAAAGAGCAATCCCTAGGGACAATAAAATTCAGGGTCACAAAGGCTCTTCCCAGACCATGACTTTTCACCAGTACTGAGGAATATATTTTTAACTCGTTTCATACAAGAGCACATCAAAACAACAAGTGAATCATTTAATTGCAGCCAGTCTCCCAGCTTAAAACCCCAAACACAGTTTTAATTTCCATATTTCTCTTTCTTCCATGTATAAAATACTAGTATTTTTTTTACTTTATCACTGTTTATTGTGTCCCTAGGTTTTATTTACTCAATCACAAACTTATCAGTGATGGGACCCTCTACTCTGTGTATGGATCAAATCTCACAGCAAGGTCCAAGCCTGACTGTCTTTATACAGCAACATGTGCATTTCTTAGGATCAGTAGAATACTTCCATTAGAGCCCCAAGCAAACTGTGAAGCCAGTTCTCTGATTTTGGCAGAGTGACTATGACTCCAAACCTGAAGAAAAAACCCAAATATTTATAAGAAGTTTTTTCTTGAAGAGGAACATCAACAGAAGTATTCTGGGAATATTTTGCTGTGTTGAAAGAGATGAATTCTTCTGCCTGGAAGTCCAGCCACTGCAGCTTTCACCGTGACAAAAATCATTACACAATAAATTTTTGGGAGGTTTCCAAAGTCCATTCATTCCCCAGAATTCATAGCTACTTAATCCCTCCAAGAAATGCATGCCTTTATCTGGAAGAGACATCTGTACTAAGTACAGCATACCTTTAGTCTAGACAATTAATTAAACCACCAGAAGTAATGCATAAACAGCAGGAAGCTATTTTCTATTCCTCAATAAGTATACATTAGTGTATTCAAAAATATTTAGTAAACTGCAGCTATAGCCAAGAGAGTATACTTAAAAGAAATGAGAACCTATGATAAAAATCATATTTTCCTCATGCACCCTGCTGACAATCTACAGCACATAAATTTTAACACCTTGGGCTTCCCCCTTTTTAAAAGCAAGCCAGAGGCCAGCACAGATTAGTCCCCTCTGTTTTAACAGTTGCAACTTGACTGCACTGGAAGACTTTGGGTTTTGTTAGAAGCATTATACATGTACTAGTACACAAAAATTGGCTCTCAGCTCTGTGTTTTCATTCTGATTTTGTAGAAGAAGATGCTAAGCACCATCTTAATACCTTTTGCAACTATACTGCTAAAAACACAGGGATTTACCAGCTGCCTGTCAGAGACTTTGAGTCTTCTTTAAGTCTAATGCCCTACAAAGCCATATAGTTGCAACGTTGCACACCAGTATTGTATACACAACAAGAATTCAGCCACCAAATTAGAAACAAAAGGGGCAATAAATACAACTAAGAAAAAGAAAGGCCTGAAGGAGGGAGGAAGAAGGTAAGAAGCTTTATACATTCTGGGAACCCCTCTAGACTGAATCTTTGTATTAGGGTTTCATAAAGCCCGTGTTAGGTGACCCACATCCACAGTAAGCCACAAGTCTATATAAACACACTTCACACCCTTCCCGTGAGATGTGGGGGCTGGACTCTGGGGATGCTCATGGACAATCCCTGCCTGGCCAGGGCTGGACTCTGGGGATGCTCATGGACAATCCCTCCCTGGGCAGGGCTGGACACTGGGGATGCTCATGGACAATCCCTGCCTGGCCAGGGCTGGACTCTGGGGATGCTCATGGACAATCCCTCCCTGGGCACGGCTGGACTCTGGGGATGCTCATGGACAATCCCTGCCTGGCCAGGGCTGGACTCTGGGGATGCTCATGGACAATCCCTGCCCGGGCAGGGCTGGACTCTGGGGATGCTCATGGACAATCCCTGCCCGGGCAGGGCTGGACTCTGGGATGCTCATGGACAATCCCTCCCTGGGCAGGGCTGGACTCTGGGGATGCTCATGGACAATCCCTGCCTGGCCAGGGCTGGACTCTGGGGATGCTCATGGACAATCCCTGCCTGGCCAGGGCTGGACTCTGGGGATGCTCATGGACAATCCCTGCCCGGGCAGGGCTGGACTCTGGGGATGCTCATGGACAATCCCTCCCTGGGCAGGGCTGGACTCTGGGGATGATCATGGACAATCCCTGCCTGGGCAGGGCTGGACTCTGGGGATGCTCATGGACAATCCCTGCCTGGCCAGGGCTGGACTCTGGGGATGCTCATGGACAATCCCTCCCTGGGCAGGGCTGGACTCTGGGGATGATCATGGACAATCCCTGCCTGGGCAGGGCTGGACTCTGGCCATTCCCCCTGTGCCCTGGCCCAGCCCCTCTGCGGAGCTGCCTCTCCCACAGGAATCCCTTGGCCCCAGGGCTGGCAGCAGCAGCTGCTCCAGCACATCGAGCCAGAGCCTCCCCCTCTCCTCCAGCCCAGGCAAGTGGAGATGCAACTTCCAAGGAGGTTCCTGATTTACTGCAAGGAATTCTGTGTTGCTTTCTAAACAATACCTGACAGTAGCACAGCTGTAGAAAATTAAATTGATCCTATCTCTTAGCGAGCAGTACACATGATTTATGTTGTATTGCAAAGATTAAGACCCTTTCTTATTTAATCAGGATTTGTCTTGTAAAGTGATGGATAAACTTGTCAAATTACTGCTGTTGATTATACATTTGAAGGACTTGTGGGATAACTTCAGTGTAATGCAATTAATTATATTTTGAAGAATTTGCAGTGATTCAGCCTAACATTATGCTACAGACTTCTAGGAAAAGGCTGGCCTTACCCTGCCCCAAGGGAAAAGGAAAACACAGGGGGATTTTTCACTCTTTGATATGAAAACCCACCTACTTCAAAATATAGCAGATCCCATTTGATGGGAAATACTTCTCTGGCACAACTAGAAAGTCCCTGCCTTATAGAAATTAATCAGCAAACCATGTGTTTAAATGACATATTTTCTCATTTTAAACACTTGTTCCAAAATTTTAAAAATTCATTGACAGATCAGCCCTAGACATTACCTATTAAAATGTTAGGTTACACTTGATGAAATATAACTATAACAATTTTGACTTGTTTAGGTAACACATACAGGTTTGTCATATATTGTTGAATTTTTTTCCTTTAATAAAAGTTCAAGTTTTAAAGCTTCAAAGAAACAATAACATGTCACCCCAAAACTTAAGTTGAAAATTGCCACAAAACCACAATTAACCCCAATTTCGAAGATTTCAGCCTTACTAAATATCTTTGGAATGGTCTCTCACCCCAAGACTAAAGACATTGCTTCCAAACAAAGCAGAAAACATCACTGGTGTGCTCTGGCAAACTGTCCAGCTGTGCAACATCCCATACATTCTATTGATAACAGACTGATAAATAATCTACTGACCACTTACTACTTCTAGAATCTGAAAAGTTCACTACAAATTAAAAGTATGGAACTAAGCTCCCAGTCTCTCCATCAGTATAAATCACAAAAAAATTAAGCTCTTCTTGAAGATGAAGATGCAAATATTTGTAGTGGTAGAAGTGGACTTTCCCATGACCCTTAAATAGGATATGGTAAAATTTCGTTGAAAGAACAGCCATTGTTATTCACTTCCATACGCATATGTCTTCTCCAGAAAGTCACTGCAAACATTACTGAAACAAAATAGAATACTATTTCTAAATGTTCCCACATTCACAAATATCTTGTCACAAAAGCACATTAAAGTTCCCTTATTCCTAATAACCCCCTGCACAGCGTAGAATTAATGCTTTATTCCAGTGCATTCTTTACTGCATGGCTTATAATTGATTCCATTCTTTTACACCTGGAACTATCAATGCAAAAAATGTCGAGAGTCTCCTTTCTTGTTGGAGGTGCCTTGGTGGCCAACTCCAAAGGGAGCATGGACACACCAAGCCTTCTGGATGGAGAAGGACCCCAAGGTAGAGACCCTGAAGGCCTGAGGACAGCTCTGGGGAGGTGGGAACCCCCCAAAGCTCCCTTGAAGATTCCCACAGCTCAGTGCTTTCCCTGCTGCCTCCCAGCTCGCTCCAGCCTGCATTCACTTCAGGACACCACTCATTCCTTAAGTTTAGCTCGCAGTAATTTCAGTACCAGTAACAAAATATTTCATGACTCAGTAGTAACAAACCAAATTCTCTCTTGTATCAATAGCCAGCTACCACTTCAGGACTTCCCTGCAAAATTAAAGTCCTATATTCTACGAAAAATAAAAGCTAATTAGTTGTTCCAGTCTACAGATAAAATCCTGCTTTCCTCACTCTGCTCTGCAATTTTGCCTTCTTTCAGTCGAACCTTCAGGGTTTTTCTCCTCATTAATTACAAGAGATACATTCCAGCTCATCTATTCTTTGGGAAGATGAGGCTGTCCTTTATAACTGAGCTCCCTGGAGCCATCCAGGAAGTGGATTGGGTCTATAATTTGCAGGAATTTCAGCATATCTTTCTTTTATTGCACAGCTTCCTAGCTACATATTGCAGTTAATGCTCCATGTAAATCTATTCCTTGAGATTTCAGCTTGGCAGGCATGTAAAAACATATGATTTTGTGCTATATTGAGGAGAGTGTGAAGGAAACCAGCATTTTATACTAGAAGGCCAATTACAACTTTCTGAATTGGATTCCATCAGCTTCTGCTGAGAAACAAAATATTCCTACCGAAAAGTACTTCTAAATCTTGATCACAGCAGCAACAGGACTGTCACACTAAATTAAAAGACACACTTATATTTATGCTGTAACACAGCTGCATTTATTTGCCCTAAATCTTGTGGCTTTTTTCACACCTTTTTTATATAACTGTCTTTCAATAAAAAGAGTATTTTGATGGCTTTGCTGCTAAAAACAAACAAACAAAAAAATCTAAGAAAAAAATAGGTGCACAGACTGAAAGCAGAGTAAATTAGAGAAGCAGAATTTTGATCTTCACATTCTAGAGAGCATGAAAGAAAAGGGTCATGTGTCCCTGCAACTTGTGCCATAGCTCTTTTAAAGGTGCTATTCCCACTGTCAATACTCAGCACATTACTCCCACCAAGGTGCAGGGGTTTGGGGAACCATTTGGTAAGTATGAATCTACAGAGGCTGTATTAGGGCTTCCAGACTAGGTCAACATACACCTGATTTGTTCTTATTTCAGCTCCCACACAGGACAATACAGCACAACTCTGTCTGGATTTCCTGCAGACAATATGAGCCTGGGCAGTCTCATCAGCACCCCTGTGCATCTGGGACCTGTATAAGCTGCCTAAGTTCTTTCCTGAGGTCCTTCAGGTCCTGAACAACCATCCCAGTTTTTTCTTCAGTGAGCACTTAGCTTAGAGTAGCAATGTAGGTCAGCCCTCATTTGAGCCCAGAAGGTGTTTTTATTTCTTTATCTCCACAAAACAGGCATCTGCAAAGGCCAGCTAGAGAGTTGGTTTCAATACAGTGTTCTCAAATGTGCTGCATTATGGGACTGCAAATATCAAAATCTCTCCTAAGTTTGTTCAATTTACACAACATGTAATTGTAACTGAAAAGTCATCTTTACTTCCAGGATTTTTACTGGACTCTTTTCGGCCAGAATGGGTGTTTAAATAGCTGTAATTTTACAGTGCAGTCACACAGATGGGATAATAAAGACTCTACTTGAGGGTGGGGACTGTTATTACAAAACCTACCACTCAAGTTACAAACAGTGTGTGAAAAATCTGTGGTCATCAGAAAAAGCAAAAGAGAAAACTCCTAGAAAAAAAGAAAATAGGAATCCAGAAATAGGGCTAGCTCCTATGAACATGATATCACATTTCTGGAGATTGCCAGCCCAAACAGTTTACAGCCAGAAACAAAATTACTCCCTGTTACCCACAGGCTCAGGAGGCCAGGCAATAAAGAGGTGACACAGCACCACTTTTCTCCCTCTTTAACATCTGTTTAATGGCTTTGTGAAGTAATTTCTGAACATAAACTTGATACTTGTATATGTGGTGTCTTTTTAGCATCAATACAGAAAATGCACACCAAGACAGACAATTTAATGTGAATTCCTCTTAAGTGGATGCCTCATTAAAACATCAGTGTGAGACCTCGCTCTTTTCCCTAAATAAAATTACTGATATTTTTTACATACCTGTTAAGAACACAGAGACCAGAAAGTGAGAGGGTTTGATTATTGCCATAGATCTCCTACTTCATTTAATAAAATGCATGGAAAAGGAGAGCATGACGAACCCCTTTGTGTGAGTATATTGGCACCCCTTATGAATTCAGGGCATGAAAGAAGAATTCTTAGCAAATAAATGGGACAAAAGTAGCTGTGCTGGTGAAGTGTCAGTGTGGAATGGATGTTGGACAGACAAACTATGTTCAAATAGGATAATATCTCCTTTTCATGGCACGACTCAAGGTGTCTTCAGCTGAGCTGGTTGTGATCTGCCTGCAGTGCAGCAGGAGCAGCTGGGCCCTGGCTGGGTTTGCTCTGCTGCTCCTGGCTCACAGTGGGCCATGAGGATTAATCCACCCTCCCAGCACTCAGACAAACACCGAGCCAGCAGTGGCAGCCTGATGTTGGTCTTCTCAGATCCATTCCCTCCAGGGGATTTGTTGCCTCTCCAGGCGTTTCCAGCATTATGGTCAAAGAATGAGGAGCAAGACAAACCTTCTCCATGAAACTTTCTACAACTGTGGCCATTTAAACAAAAAACTACAAAACATTATCTGTGACACATAAGCTACAGAGTTCTATTTCTCAAAATAACAAGATACTGTCCAAAATATCCCTAACTGACAAGAGAATAAGAAGTATTTATTAAATTATCCTTTCTATATGACCTACCCCAGCTGAGTCTGGCATCATTTCGTGCTGAGGAACTATCCTTGTCTCCCAAAGGAACTGTCCTGTGCATGCTTGGCTCTGATTTGTTTCCATGGTGGGTACTGAGCAGTTGCACTGCAATTCCAAAGCCAAATTCCCAACGTTTGGGACTCCAGAGTGAGTGCTAGCCACCCACAGGGCAGGTGAGACATGTTCTGGCACTACTACAAGCTCTGCCTCACGTTTGTCCCTCCACTTGCTAAATTGGAATCAAACATTTTGCAGGGAAAGTGAAAAACATTTCTCTCCTCTCTACCCCCTGCAACAGTTCCTGTCAGCAGTTTCAAGTAAATCAAGTTCATCATTCATGATAGCTGCAATAAAGTCACTGATGAGTACAACAACAAAATAAAAAGTATTTCAAGTCTTCCAGAGATTTTTGGCATTTTGTTATGAAAAGGAAGACTTAACTTTAAAATAAATGGCTGCTAATACAGAGATGATACTGTGAAATGTAAGGATTAGGTAAAATTTCAAAGCCAAGCTCAAAATAGAGAGAGGATTTATATTATCTGGGAACCCTGATCTCACAGTTATTACTGACAAAAGCAAAATTTCCCTTGGTATCTATTTGATAAACTAAAACGACTGAAGCAGCTGAGAATCTTAAGGCAAAAGAATTGTCTAAAAGAGGAAAAATCAAAGCCCTGTTGCACAATTCACTCTCTTTCATAAAAATAATAATGCCCAAACAACACACTGAAATTCTCAAATTTGCAAAATCTTTATCAGCAACAGGGTTTTTTCATTTATTTGCTTTTTAAGTTCCTAGTCTAGCTGACCAGGTGTTGTTGCTTATGCTGAATCCCAAATTGTTTCTGGACAAGAACATGGAACCCAAGTGTCAGAAAAGCACAATGCATTTCTAAGGCTGTTCACTAAAAGATGGATGACATTAAAATGCCACAAGTGTTTCTGTCCTTCCTGTGGTATGGCCAGACAGAATACAGGCTTGTCCCCCTTCAATCCGCTGGGAGGGATCTGGTGCTAACCTGGCAGCAGCTATGACAGAAGGTAAATGGTGCCTTGCTAACAACACAGTCATTCTTTGTTGCAGTGTAAACAACCCTTTTTGCTTCCCCATCTAAAATTTGTCTGGTTCTAACTGACAAATACATGTTTCTGGAACAAAAACCTGAAGTTACTATCTAGTGAGACAAGTATTCTGAATATTAAACACACAGCTCAAATTTTTGGAGATGATTATAGTGAAAAGTAGGTAGCACATGAACATAAAGCAAAGGCAGATGGGCTGCTGAGAATTAATGATGACTTGACTTGCTAATTAGGAATTCATGCTAAGTTATAGTCAGGACAACAATTGATTCCTGTTAGGTTCTTCCCTGAAGGCTCCATCTATCAAAGAGGCTTTCTAAGCTACTTGACAAAACTGCTTGTGACATAAAGATTTTCTTTCATGTTTATCACTGAGAAATTAATCGATCACCCAACAAATACTGCTGGTTGATAGTCCACCTTCAAGTTTCTAATGAATCAAAAGTGGTCTGTGTTGACCAATATGACCTTTAGCTTGCATGCCCATGATCCGTGCTGAAATGAGTTTTTAAATGTCAGCACTTATTCCTGCTAAAAAACAAAAGTGCTCAACACTTCTTATAAATTGTCTTTAAATGAAACAAACACTAATGCCTACAACATGTAGGATATTATAAATGACAAATAAACTATGACAACTAGACATTATTCAAGCTACAACTGAACTTAAAAAATAGGTATTGAAGTAGGAATACAATTTAATATTATATGTGCAAACTTCCAAGACATTGTAACTTTTTTCTTATCAGCACAACCTCTGAATAATCCCTTTGTGAGAGAATATTTTTTTAAAAATAGTTATTTACCTGAGTTTATCAGGAAAATAAACAATCTGCCCAAAATATTCCCTAACTAAATTGTAAACATTTCTCTGCATGAAAACAAGCAATGCATCAAATGCTGAATGACTTCTAAGACCTATTAGTTTCAAGAATATATCTAGGGCATAATACAATACCTGAGGGTAAGTCAGTAAATGGTTCCTTGAGGGCTGTTCGACCTGCCTGCAGGACCTGGGTAGGTCACACATTTCCAGGGCAATTGATGGAACAGCACAGCTGCTGCTTCACTGCTTGGGGAAGCTGAGCGGGGCTTTCTGCACGACCTGCCTCGCATCAGGTGGGCAGGACCTGCTCAGAGCCACAGAGGAGTCAGTGTACTTCCAGCTGCCCCAAGCAAAGCAGGATGCAGGGCAGTAGGGATGCACACCAAGCCACAGACACATCAGCAGGAACCATCACCTCTGACCTCTTTTGGACAGTTACCAATGAGAGATCCCTCTTGGTTTGCACCTACACACTCAGGTTTCACCTCACCCAGGAAAGAAGCAACTTGCATTTAGCCAGACCTGTTAAGCATTATGATTAATGAGCAGAAAAGATGCTTTCAACAGGTTTCAATTTTCCTCTAACTCATTTTTCTATAGGCAAAGAACAGTTGTTTCCTACAGTGAAATCTGGCAGACAGTTAACCTTTATTTCAGAGAGACAAATTACTTTTTCATCACAGTTTATCAAATCAGCAACTCAGCTCCATAGATCAACACAGTGGGAAAATTTTATCAGAACTGAAAGAGGATTTTACTGAAAACAGATTGGCTCAAAACAGAGACGCCTGCTTCTGTGAGGAAGAAGACCAGAGTTTTTCATGGTACTCCAAAATGAAGAATGGGGGCAGGCAAATCAGAGGAGGCAGCATGGCTTGAACTGGCATAAATCTCTTCCTGCAACCTCTTAATGTAGGGGAAGACATTTATTGTTAATTAGGGAACATAAACCCCATCTTCACACAGGCTTCTTTCACTGCATTTTTTTTCTATAATTTTATCAGGGGAAGGTTGAAAAAAGAATATGGTAAGCACAAAAAGCTTGAACCAAACAATAAAACCAAACTTCAGTGTGTTGAAGAGACACATAAGATATGCTTCAAAGACTTAGAATTTGTGGGTACAATTGCACCAAGAATTGAGTTTATTTTTAATTCCAATCGCCTCTGTATTCTGTGAGAGCAATATTTAATACAAACAGCCTCCTCTAGTTTAAAATCAGTGTTTGCAAACCTTCATGGCCTTCTCCTCCTCCCTCACCTATCGTTCATGGTTCTTCCATCATGCCTGAAAAGCAAACACAAGACTAACCAAGTCCTTTCTCACAGGATATTAATTTTTCAGGCTCATAAGTTTCCAATTCTCCTGACAAACACTTAACTGCAGTAAGCAAAGCCACACAGTGCCAATGGAACAACAAAAATGTAAACATACAAATGGCAGAGGACTTGCCTTTGGAGAAAGAACTGACAGTTTTGCTCCCACCTGTGTGTCTCTACTGTTCAATGCAAGGTTCTTAAGCTTTGAAAAACTACAGATTGGTCTTTCCTGTGCAGCTGGTTCCAGGTTTGACTCAACCTTCCCCATCCATCTGTCCAAAACTTTAGAAACCTGCTTCCCTGCATGTGTAAGCAACCCCGTGAAGATGCACTCAGAAATGGCACCTTTATTATTTTGTAAGCACTTGGACCTTGCTTTTTCCTTACATCTCTTCTACATGCTGGCAAAGAACAACAACAAAACAAAAAAAAAAAAAAAAAAAAAACCCAAAAAAAAAAACCAAACAAACAAACAACAACAACAAAAAAAAAACAAAAAACAAACAAACAAAAAAAAAAAAAACAAAGAGGCACATCTGCCTGAATTAATTTTTTAAGAGTTTTTTCTCTGTATTATATAGGTAAATTGCAACTCTATTAGTATCATACTGTCTGGTATTATTTATATCTGAGCACTGTAGCATCAGCCATCATTATGGAAAAGCTATATTTATATAATCACTGTATGGTTTCCTCCTCAGGAAGCCTATGAAATAGATTTCACATTATTGTCCTGGGGTACAGAAATAGTGTGTATGCACATAAGTAAGTACATAAGTACTATATGTAAGTAGTACATAATGAACTTACTTCTACATCTTTAGTAAAGTGGAACTGTCAGGAATGCTAAAATTCATGACTGAATCATTTCCTCTATGTTAAAAACAAACTTGTGATGTTGTAGAAATGTAAATTTTTTTAAAAATTATTCTAGAATAAATTGTGCTTTATTGCTTCTTGACTTCCAGTGCAGTTACTGCTCTTGAATACCATCCTTAGTACACCTTGAGGCTACAGAGAATACAGCTGATTCCCCTGAGCTCTCAAGACAAACACCGTTTGGGGAATGAGAATAAATAGCTCTGAGATTCTTAAATTATTGAAACAAAGTTACACCGGAATCATTTCTTTCCAGCTCATATTTTTTCCTCTTCAGAGTTATCTCGTGGTGGAAAAGATTATGCTGACCCTTGACTTATCTAAAAACAGGCAAATGCCTTTCCCTTTGCCCAGCCCAGCATGGAGCAAGCAGCTGCCACACAAAGGCAAGGAGTGGAGCTGGACCTGTGCCTCCTGCTCCTCATGAGAACTGCATGGGCAGAGCTCTCGAGGAAAAAGGAACCCAAAAGTGTGTGGAAATGGGGCCCAGTGAAAGACCCTAAAAGTCAACAGGACTTGAAAAAGGTTCAGAGCTACACATTTGCAAATCCTACTGCAAAATTCAGGATGTATTCCAGCTTGAAGGAAAACACTTATAAATAGCGTTCCTCTGGGGAAAAGGAGGCTGAAAATTTTGGTTAAGGAAGTCATTGTCATCAACAGAGGTGGAGAGCAAGGGAGACTGGTTCTGTCAAGAAAGCATATTATTCTCTTTTCATGTAGTTCTTCGCACAATCAATTTTCTCTGTGCTGAAAGGGACGACGAGGCCTTGCTGAAAATAATAGTACTGTGGATAAGCATGAAAAAACTCTGATTATAGGTCAGATGCTGACGAAGATGATGAGAAGAAGAACAAAGGAGCAGTGACAAGCTGTTACCATGTACACCACAGATATTATTTTGCTCATTAATTGCTCATTACATCCCATTAAAGTACTTGCTGCTTCAAATTATGCCAGTGCTCCTGCAAAAAAGAAGCATAAAGCAAAATTGTGATTCACTAAATGTGACAATGAATAGAGTTTTAACAGTTTAAGTAACAGTGCTCTGCTCTGGGCTTGGCTGAGTCCTCAGTAGGAGGGTGACTGTCAGAAACACAAGGAACTTCTCCAACTTCACTCTCTGTTCTTCACTTCTGTTCACACAGAACAGTGTCATTCCTTCAAAGGCAAATCAAAAAGCACTGTTCATGTATCAGACATTAAGGCCTCAAAACACCTTTGGAATTAATTCATCTTATCTTCTCTCCTTCCAATTGCAGGGAACGATGGCAGAAACAGGAAGAGCCAGAAGACCAATGCCTGCCCTGATCCTGGTGTCCCCAGCAGCATTTTGGGGTATGTGAAGAAGGGCCTGTTTACAGGAGAATGGACTAGATCCACCTGACTCCAGAGGGAGGGAAAAGGATCTTTGCACGGGACTTAGCAGGAATGCGAGAGCTTTAACCTAGCTTTGCAGAGGGAAGGGATAAAACCAGGCTGCGCAGAGTTAAGGCTGGGGCAGCACTGCGGGGTTTGAGGCGCTGGGGAGGTGCCTCACTGTGCCGTGTCACAGGGGCGGGGGGCAGAGCCCCTAACACCCACGGGAGAGCGGGAGCTGCCGGGGCTGCACTGCCTCTGCCTGCAGCGACCTCAGGGGGACACCGGCAGCTCCTGGCTGGAGAGCTGTACTGTTTCCTGCGTAAAAAACTGTTAAAAAACCGGAGATTTTCTCGTTTAAAAGCACAAATTCATGACGTTTGGGACTTAAGGGAGTTGTTGGAAGAAGGCAATGCATCCACCTGACCTTTAGGAGGTTGCCTTTTGGTTTCTAAGCATGTTTCCTTCACTTCACACAGTCTATGACGGATCAGCTGAGGGGCAAATGCTCCCCAGTGCAGCTGTTAACAGTCACAGCTCTTTAGGTTAAGTGGAAAAGGTGTGGTCAAACATAGAAGCCCAAATTCTTCTCCCAGTTCTGGCACAAAAAGTGGTTCCTAAGCTGTGACTATTTGCAAATCACCTCTGATAATATGCCCATTCAAGCTGTAGCTTCAATTAATTAATTTTTTTAATCTAGAAAACACTTTCAAGTACCATATCAATTAATTATAAACATTAATTGTACCTTGTATATCACCTGTTGTCTTAAACATCTATTAAATCTATTAAATGAATTCCTGAGAAACTATACAGCACAGGGTCTGGGTCACAATCTGATCTGAATTTAGGACATAGACTATGTAGCACTGATAATGGATTCACTTATAAACTTACATATGTCCTAAATCCTGCATATCTTTGGTTTTAAATAATAAACCTTAGAGCAAGGGGATTGAATTTTTGCTGCAAGATGTGGCTGTATTTGTACAATACATTACCCAAAGCACTGCAGCTCCAAGGCAGGTGGCCCTCTGTCAGCCTGGAATTACAGATAGCATCCATTACTGGCATGGAGAGAAGGGCAAGTGAATCACCCTTCTCTGGAAAAATTTATCGGAGGGAAACACTTGCCTGCCCACCTGTTTCTTTGCATTCCTTCGTGCAATTAACACCTGAGCTTTGTTTTAAAGGGCTGTATGTTAAAATCCATAGACCTGAGGTAAGGGCTTGTTAAATAGCACGAGTAGAACACAACTGAAAAGAGCAGCAGCCTCTCAAATCAGTTGAGACACCATTTTCTCATCCAAGATTGACATTACTTTCAACCCTGAGGTTCTTTCTGATCTGAGTTATTCTGTGAGTTGCTTATTCAAAATTCAAGCGAGAACTCTGGGCAACCTTCACCTGAATTGCTGAAGAAGAATCACTTGTTTGTGGGGCTTTTTCCCTACAGTCATAGCATTCTATTGTCATTTGGGAAAAGTACAAAAAATAGACACAGTAGGCATGGAATTATTTCTTAAAATGTGAAAATTGTGCAATTTTAGATTGTTCTCTTCAGCATATCATTGCTTCATTTCTGGGGCACGGAAGCCAGAAGTCAAGAAAAATGCAAATAAACTCTTAAAATGTTAAAGAGCTTAAAGTCTACACGTAAAAAAAATACTCAGCTATTTTAAAGTAAGTGATTAGAAATTACAGGTTCTTTTCTTCATCCTGTAATTTCAGTGTATGGGGCATAGCTGTTGCTAAAAGCACTCAGAAATTTGGGCAGGATAATTATAATATGCAACTTTTCTTCAAGAATGAAAAATGATGTAAATTTGCCACCTACTATATATGCAACAGAAGGAGAACATACAGGCATAGCAGAGTCACTGGTTTTACTTCCTAATTAATCTCAACTATTTGACTTTGGCCCTTATTTAAATCATTATCTCTCTAACTATAAAAATGTCATCACCTCTATTTTCTCTTACAGGATACTTGAATATGGGGTAGTAAGCATAGGTTCTTTAAAATATGGCTACAGCAGGAGGAAACTGCATAATTTTCTATAAAAATAGAAAAATATGTTCAGGTAGACACTACAAAAGAGTGATAGATTTTTATTTAGGAGTGATAGATTTTTCAATATTGAAGAAAATGACAACAATACTGCATTAAATAAATCTTTCCCCACACCAATGGCCACTATCTTGCCATGAATTTGAAATTCTGTGTTTGGCACATACACTTTGAAATAAGAGATGAGCTCCTCCAGCTCTTTCCAGAGACAGTTTTTTCAGTTATCAAATTCAGTATGTTTTATATGCAGGAAGCAGGAAAAGTTTTTAAGAAAGGAAAAAAAGAAAAGCAGCCAGTAAATAGCGCAATTGAGCAAATAAAGCACTGTGTGTTAGTTTCTCTAAGGGTAAACTAGAGGTAACAGTTAGAAACCTTTGTTAAATTGCTATATAATAACCAGGGATCATTTCACACACCACAGACATAAATCTTTCTCCAGGGGAAAACAGAGCAGCCGTTTAATGAGGTACAGCCAGACAACAGATCACAGTTTTGCTCTAGAAGCAAAACCAGAAGAAAGCAATTTTCAATTTCTTTATTTTTGAAAGCAGCCTAGGTAGACAAGGAGCTGTTGAAGGGTTGACCTTCAGAGTTGCATTATTGTAGAAAAACCATACACTTTCTTTAGTGATTTCTTTTAGCTTCCCATACACTTACACTGCACTGAAACATGGCTTGCTGACAATTCTAAAGCAGGAATGCCATAAAATAAGCAATTTCTGGCACGTTTATCTATTCCTGCTCTTGTGAATTTCTGCTTATTTTTTTATAAGATTACAGGAAAATAAACCAAGATTACATGGCTCTTTTCAATGTATTATTTTCAAATTCATTAGTGACACAAAAAACATTAAATAAAAAGACTTTGAAAGGTACAAACAATACCCTATAAAATAATGCAGTTAACAGTATTATTTAATCCCACTATGTTGATATTATCTTTAGAGATCTTCCTCAAAGAGAGATAATATCTTTAGAGATCTGTCCCTTGTTGCAGGGGCAACAGGTTAAAGTTTGAAAACAACTGTCCCCATCTTCCCACCAGTATCAAGTGCTGGAACAGCCACAGAGTACAAATACCTGCAAATAGTGTGATTTCATCATCCTGATTGAGTACATGGTCTGCAGTGCTGCTAAGGACTTCAGTATTATTGTTTTAAAATAGTTTATAGTAATTTGAGCTTATTTGTTCAAAAATGCCCCCCTGTTTCTGGCCAGTTTATAATAAGCAAGATTTAAGGTTGGGATGCAAATGTGTCACATCTGTTTCCACATAATTACTTAAAAAGCTTGTCTCTGTAGACAGGTTTTTTCCACAGCCCAACACGAAAGCAGCATGTCTGAATATAAAATTAACCATTACAAAGACACATTCTGAAAACAAGCCCACCTTACATCCCCACTGGATGATGGATGAAGTAGTGGCTCTTTTGGTTCTATGTCAGCCACCAAAGGTGCATTGTCATCTACATTATTCCACAGGTTACACACATACACACATTCCTTCATAACACTTCCAAATGGCCTTGCATGGTTGGGCAGGTTATCAGAACATCAACAGCTTCATATAAGAAAAAAGTGAAGCAAAATGATTTCCTAGCTAAAGTTCCTAGATGGATGCTTTCACACTTTTATACTACTCATCTTAAAGGACACTGTCCACTTGGGAAATTACCCTTCTGTGAGAAAAATGAGCAATGAGTGCAAACAAGTACAAAATTCTGCTGGCTCTGCTGGTTTACAAGTCTGGCATTTCTGTGACAGACACAGAAAAGTTCAGATAAATTTCTTTCTGAATTAATCGGAAGTGTCCCATATTTTTTCTCAGACCATGCAATTGCATCCATTTTTACAAAGAAATATGATAAGACCTTATCCATCTGGAAATTCTTTCTATGCCTAGACAGTATATCCCTCCCCCCATCCTCATCCCCACAAAAGCAGTAAAAGTTGGCAAGGAAATTTTGCTTTAAGAACCTAGAATCTTTGGTCAAGAAAAACTTAGATGAGAATGCATAAGTCAGTCAGCAGTTTTTTGTCTCTTAGTTTGTTTCTTAAAGGCTTCCATAGTCCCACCATCAGAAAAAAAAAACATGGGAATTTTAGATAGAAACATGTTAGAAGTGAGCTTGGGTATGATTTGCATCACTATTTATACAAAAAGTGAGACCTACCAGACAATCTTCAGCTGTTTTAAACTAGTACAGACCCACTGGTGTCAACTTTTAGTTGACATGACATGATGTGATGGAGTATCACTGGAGAATCCAGCCCAAAATGACAATGAAGTAATAGTTCAAAAAACAGCCCTGCATTTCTGAGTCTTCGGAGAGCTTATTGAAAGTTACTACCATTTGGAAGTTTGCATATATACATATATACACTGGCACACATATGTATAACCCTTTTTAACACTGATTATATACAAAATATATAAAACACTAAACCTAAACAGGCATGTTCACTGAGACAGGTGATTTGATGCAGTCTACAAGAAAAAAACTCAAAACTACTGCTTGAAAGGAATTAATTAAACTCAAAACTTAATTTGGGTTTCTTTTTTTATGAAAGCTACTTTGGGATATATGACCAGCCTTGAAGGTTCATTTATTCCTTGCTAATGAGAGAGGTGGGATTACTCAGATACCAAGCAGGCCACCAGTTATTACAGCCCAGATCCTACTGAATATAGATGAATATTAATGAAATGTCTGAGAGGAAACAAGGGATACAGAGAAGCTTGAAATAAATAATGAGTCAAAGAACACTACAGAATTAAAAATTCCTCCTACCCTACCTGCTACCAAAAGACTTGGAAAAACATGTGTATGCATGTCCTGCACCCCTATTCCTTCAGCCTTCAAGAAAATAGTTTGTTTTTCATGCTTACATCTCCAGCCATAATAAAATTGTATGTTCTTTCAACATTGATATTTACTTTTATGAGATGTACATTAAGTAATTAAAATATTTGAGTGTAAGAAAAGCCTTCTATTGAAATGCCCAAATGAATGAAACTTGCAGTGAAACAAGAGTGGAACAAGGCAAGGGTGATTTCCTATACTGATATAAGGCCAAACACACAGTAAAGACATAAGTCTAAAAAAGGTCACTGAGTAGTTCAGAAAACTGTCCTACATCAGAGCTGGTGGCTGTGATGTCCTGCAGGAAGAACAGCTTCTTTGCACAGGAGGTACCAGCACATTCTGGGATTGCTGCACTGCACTAAGGCCATGATGCACACAGACAGCTCACACAGTCCTTGCCTCCTCCACAGTTACTGCAGCCCCACACCCACTGCACAAACCTTCTCTGGCCTGCAATATGTGCCAGCATCGATACCTACATTTTGCACCAGATAACCCATTGACACTTGTCTAATTGTAGAGTAAAACTCATTTATTGTTTATCTTAGCTCTGAGGACTCATATTATATTTATTCATGATGACTATTAAAATTGTGCCTTTATTATGGACGTGTGTCACCAGTATCCTGTATGTAACTGTGTAAAAAACATGTAGGAACCCCCTGATTCCCAGGGAGGAATATTCAGCAAGTGGATTCCCAGCTTCATTTCACTTGACTAATCATTTATATACATATAAAGAGGACACAGTCAGAATTTTCCACAATCTGAAGACAAGGTAAATAAAATAGAATTGTGTGCTGGGGAAGAGAGGCAGTATCATTCTTAAGGTGTTTGTAAGCGTCATATACTCCAGCAGATTCCCCCTCAGCAACTCAGGTTCCAGTTTTCATCAAAATTCTCTGGTTTGGGACTCAGTGGGGCAGATCATAGATAAAACAAGCAAGGGAACCTCACAAGAGAAATGCATCATCATCAAGGAACAGTCAATATTTGAGCCTGGGTTCTCACTTTGGCATAAACATAGTTCATCCTCAAAAGTCCATTCAGTGTTGGAAACTGCTCCTTTTTTCCTGCCAAACACTCCAACTAAAGCTCACCAGGGAAGTTTAACCAGTGCTCTGCACACATTCTGCCAAGCACCTATCCCCATTTGCTGAACACAGAAAATGGGGTTTGCACAACAGCTGCAGCACTGCAGCCAGTCTGGCAGTGCTGTAACCATTGAGCTGTTCTCTCCCAGGAAGGATACAGAGCTCAATCTCAGAACATTAAGACCATAACCATGAACTAAAGGAACCAAAGGGACTCTTGGTTCCTCTGTGATAATAAAATTGTTGAAAGATTACATTGCTAGGTTCTTTTCTAATTTAAATAGAAATTAAGAATGGGACAATGCAAGAATGAAACAACATTCGTGTGGAAAAGTAGGGCACATCCCATGAAGAACTGTATTCAGTGCAACTGCTGCCTATGCCCAGTGACAAGGCAATCAATCCCTTAGGCCAAACCTGGAGAAAGTGTATGCTCTTAAAGCATAGCACCTGAATCTTTTAAAGATATAAGGGGAACTCTGCACTATATATTTCTGTGTAAAGAAATTTTCCAGGTGAGAGAAATATGAACACACCATGGTCTGGAACAAGTTGCATCCTATTCCTTCCTAAGGGATATCATTATCTATTATTGAATTAGCTACTGCTAGATGACGCCTTGGATTTTTAAAAAAGCCTCCAAATCAGAGAAAAATTTTGTTCAATACATTTAGAAAAACATTATTCCTTTGACTTCATCAAAATTGAAGTCAATTCATACTTATTCATACTGGTTTGGCTAAGTTCTTTTACAATTCAGGTACGAAAGAAGCCAATATGGAAGCAAACAAAAGACAGGGTTTACACATTCAAAGCATATCTGAGCCTACATCCCTCCAGGTGACAGTGGCATAAAAATCCAGAACTTTGGGAAGAAGTTAAAATCTCTTTATGCCAGGTATTGTGCACAGACCTTCCTAGACGTGAACATTACATGTGACTAGTCACCATCTTTTTACTAAAAGCACAGCTGGAATTTAAGTTTCAGTCTTGCAGGGAAAGAAAGAGGCCTGGCCTAAATGGCCAGAGACCGAGGCAGGGCTGCCAAGCTGGGCCAGCCCCAGCCCAGAGCAGCACCAGGCTGGCACAGAAACACAAACCCTCACCTGCCCTGGGCAGCTGCCTCAGTGCAGAGACTTGAGTAACACCTGCACTCTGTGTAAGACATTCAACTAAGTGCACAAAGGAGCAACTTGTTTCTCTCTTCTCTTGCTGAAAAAGAAACCTTTCCTAGGTTTTATATCTGTGGGAATGGTAAGCCAAGACATTTTGCAGATGTAAGGATTCTGTTTCTTTACACAGAATGGGGTTTATTTTCTACAATAATACACTGTTTTCTGCCCTTTTCATCAGTTTTTTATGCTGCCTACAAAACTAGAGTTAAAAATATACCCCTTCCAAGATCAGTTCAAATCTCAAGTGTATTGCTCCATCACAAAAATATTCCTTGTACAAGTCTTTTAGAAATATGAGTTCCAGTGTATCAAGATATATTAAATGGTAACATTAGAGACTGATGAAGTGATTCAGTAGATTTTCAGTCATCTCTCCCTTACTGCTTTCCAGCAAAAAGATTTTAGCACTCAGTTTGGCCTTTGGTCATGGTGGTGATGAATAGCTTGAACAATTCCACCAAAATTAAATGCAATTCTTCTAACTGTTCTTAGTGCAAGTCAGAGACAAAAGAGTTATTGTTGCACACTTCTTACATCATGTTATTGCAACAAGGTTATAAAAGGACGCAGTCTGGTTAACACATCTAAAATACAGAACTGTTTGTTCTACCCTGAAAGAAGATAAAAAAACTCCAAAACAAAACAAAAACCCAAAACCCAAGCATAGGAATTCTACTTATCACTGAAAGTAGTAAATACATAAATGTGTTATCTCCTTTAAGAGGACCTGGATGCAATTTTTCTATTAGAAATCTTGATTTAAAAATTACATAATCATTCTAATCCAGAGACTGCATGTTACAAAGGGCAGATGGGATTTGTTTGACATGACAATTTTCTGTTATTGTTCTGGGATTACAACAAACCTACAGCTAAACTAATTGTGCCAGGATGGTTAAGGTTATGTCAGCGCTTTCCTTGTAAAGCTCTTATCCAATGCATTTATTACTAAATATATATATATTATATCCCATACAAGCCTCACATTAACAGTTTATCTGAAATTAGATTCAAAACATCTTAGATTCAAACTCTACACTGGAGACCTCAAATTTAGCTGCATTTCATCCTTTTTTACAACCACCTATTGCCAGTCCTGCCAACTCATATTGAATTAAACAGCCACTCTGGCTTTTCTCTCATATCCCACACCACCACCACCAAAGGTCTGAGCCTCAACAAGGCACAGCTGCAAATTCATTATCTTTAAGGAACACACATAAAATGACATTTTTTCCAATATTGCTCCTCATGGACAGGTTTAGTGCTTGCCATGCAGTCCAGAGGTGCAATAAAACACCGCTTCACCCTTCTGCATTGTACCTCAGGAGGAGGAATCTGGTAACAGTAGTGAAAAAACCTCTGGTCAGCGCTTCTGTAGATTTAACACTTCTGTGTGTCAAGAAAAGTAAAAATAAAATAAATTCATTTTAAAAATCAGCTACTTGAGTCAGTAATTCAGCAGATACCAGCAACCAAAAGATCTGAAATGCAGGAGTTCAGTTTTAATAAAGATACTCCTTTTAAAGAGCAGTTGAATGCCAAGATCATCCATTTCAGCCTTGTGACCCATGTACTGGAACACAGAGAGGAGATCACAAACCCTTCAAAGGATTCAGCAAAGGCTTTATACAGCCCCTTCTCCTTCAGTGAAATTCCCTTCTGGGAGCTTTATTGTTGTTCAACAAGATAAAGGCTCGGCCTTTTTCTTTCTAACTTTTTTCTCCTCTCCCTGGTCTCTTGCTATAAACACGCATTTCAGAGAAATGAAGACATTAAAGAGGGACAACGGGACAGCAATCACTACCTGAGCACTGCTTCATATGAAAATGACTTTACAGAGTCAGTGCCAGTTCTCCTGAGTAAATAATTGGACCCACGCCACACCACATAGGATATTAATGTTCTTTATGAAGTGGAAAAAGACTCAGATGAGGCAGACACAGAGCTATCAAAAGAAACATGCATTAGTTTTGCTTCAGGACAGCGTGTCAGAATCTGTAAACCCCTTCCACCTCAAAGGGCATTCACCCTCCCCAGTCAGGACATGTGTGTTCAAGTCTTTGCTCACATGCACTGTCTCACTCTGTCTCTCCTCAGCCTTGTTTACCTGCCTGGTGAGTCTCCTTTCTGTTCCATGCCCTTCTGCTGTACAGCAGCTGCTCCCTACCAAATTAAGCCTAAGCCAGCAAGTCTGCTTAACCAAGCCTGGCTTAGCTTCTCAAACAGCTCATCATACTGCACCCTTGTGCATTTATTAAAAAGTGTGTCCACATGCACACACACTCTTCATAGCTTAAAAAAAAAAAAAATTAAAAATTCTTATTTGTGTCAGGCACTGGCACATCACTTTGCTGTCAGAATAATTTTCTTCATTTAACTGACATGCACTACCAAATTAAATCTACACAGGAAAAATAAACACACATTTTACTGTGGAGAATAAAATGAGAAATTATTCTAATTTGAGATTTTCATTTCATCTTTTTGTAACTACAGTAATTCAATCTCATATTAAACAAGCATTGCTTCTGCAGCACATTCCCTTGCAACAAAGAATACTATCATCAGAATAGTATTGTTCACAATGAATACAGAAGAACCTTCAAATTGCCACAGCACTGGGCCACCAGAACTCTGCTGGATGTTGGAACATGAGTCCTTTTTGGCCTATGGACAGGAATACTATTTAGAGCCACCAACATTAAGAATTCATTGTAGTGATACTATTTAGAAATATGGTAAGAATTTATATGCCTTGAGAGCTTGTATTGACAGAGGAAGAAAAAACAGTTGAAGTTGATGTTTGCAATGCGTATTATAAATACAACAAAACAGTGGGAGACTGACAAGACCCAGCCATATACATATATTGTAAAGGTTTGCATATATGGGGCCCCACTGCACAACACTCCCAGTGTAACTTCACAGTAATTCCTTTATACCCTTTACCTCTCCAAGCATCTCTGAAGAACTGTCATTTTGTATTCAGAATCATGCCATAAGGGATACAGTTTCTCTGTACCTTCAAAAGCAAACCATTTTAGTCTAACAGAGACTGGGATGGTGGGAAGAAGTGGGCCCTGCAGTGCTCACTGCAGGATCATACACAAATGTGTTCCAAAAGCTTTGGGAGATGAAACACATATTATAAAACTCATTCCTGGGAAACAGAAAACAGCACATCTCTAACACATTTTAAAATATCAAAAACACTAAGAAATAAAGAATTCATTCCCATCACAAAATTTCCTGGAGTTCCCACAATCACTGCCTTTAGTGTGAGGGAGTAGCAGGACCAGGGACAAGGGAGGCAGGAGCTGTGCCCTGGCTAATGAGGGGCACCACCCCACGGTACCTGAGCAAGGAGAGGAGAGGCGGCCAGGAGCAGTGGCCAGGAGCCCAGGCAGGGCCAGGCACACAGCAGTACTGCCACACAAGGCCAGGGCAGTGCAGCAGGGCTGGGGCCAAGGCCAGGGAGGCAGGATCAGCGAGGTAAACAGCCCTGAAAGGCAACAAGCTCAGGCAGAAGCACAGAGGTCTCCAGCACAACTTCACACTGCTCCTCCCACAGCACCTGAGGCAAGGCTTCCCAGCTGCCCCTCTGCAATGCTGCCTCTGAGTGCAGGCACCAAAGTCTGGTAGAGGAAGGGGTTACAACTGAGGCCTGACACTGCCAATTGAAAGCAGGTGTGTTGTGGAATCCAACAGGAGTTGGCAGCACCAAGTCATTGGCTATTACTACACCTACTTACCTAATTGTTAACTACCTCGAGCTTCTGGAAGATTACAAGTTTTGAAATTTTTTTATAACACTAAGAACACCAAAATGACAAGGTGCAGGGAGTTATGAAACCATATATAATGAGGCTGTGAAGATCATGGGAGACTGATTTAAGCTGCACAGTTTAAATGTCATTGGATTGTTTTTGACAGTTTTTTTTTTGCTCTAATAAGGTGCATTTTGGAGGCACATTCATAATGAAGAAAATGTATGCATTATACATAAACACACAGTGACCTCCCTACATATATAGACTGTAGTGCTCCCAGCTTTCTCTTTCTGCTAATAGTTGTAAATGTACATTATTAAGATAATTTCTATCTTTCAGTTTATATTGGTTTCCTAGGTGTGTAGGAAAACCTCTTGCAGATACAGAACATCACTTTGCCATCCTGTCTGGCATGTTAAAGGTGTGAGGAATATGGTTAGCACTTACAGCATGTTTGTTCTGCCACCAGTGCTTCAGTTAGAAAACAAAACACCATTCTTGAGCTCAAATGGATGCTTATTACTGTGTTACAACCTTTGCATCCAATGTGCAAGGCTATTACTGCTTCAAGGTACTAAATCTGCCGTGGCTCAGTGGAAAAGTGAAATTGCAGTTACTGCAAACCACATATTTCATCCATATAGTTGAAGTGTGAGCAAGAGAATGTTGAGATGATATTCCACACATTTTCGAGACGAGAGATACAGGTGTTTTTCACCTTACAGCTGAATTTGCAAGGAGTAATGATAGAGAGGGAATACCTTGCTGTACTCTGCCTTTGGATTCCTGCTCTGAGGAAAATACATATTTCATTTTTTACATGCCACAGTCTCACGCAAAGTTACTTTACACTGGAAGTATTCATACTTTGCTAACTGCTTTAAAAAGTCACTCAGTATTATTAAGTGCTCATTTAAAGTAATATTTGTGATCTGCCAAACTACTTAACAGCATGTAGTAAGAAGTTTTAAGCCATTATCAAGCTTGCAGTTATATATAAGGAGGATGGATTTAAATAAAAATCACTTTCAAGTAGAGGAATGATTAATCATTGCTCTTCTCTCCTTCGTTTGTATTCTTAGAAAAAGTTGTCAACCTTTGTCCCAGCATTAATGGTGAGTTTTATGTGACTGTACATGGTATTCTTAAAATTGATTAATTAGCAAGGCCACTTTTTATTTGAAAGTGCAGAATGGAGACACATTTTCATTCAGTTCCCTAGGGAACTAATTATAAGGTCTGCTCCACATACTTCACAACAATATCTCCTGTATGGCACAAGTAATTATTTAGATACTGTAAATATCCTTCCAAATACTTAAAACAGAACAGCTGCAGCTATTTTAAAGTTTCAGTAGAAACTAGTGCTAGCCTCTGCTGGGAAGTTCCAGATATCCCCTTGCTCAGGAAAAACAGCAGGTATTCAGCATCGTGAAAAAATGTAAACCCTCTAACAGGAATTTATCTGAACCAGTACAAAGGAAAAAAATGAAGAAAAGGAGAACATAGTATTTAAGATTACATGACCCTTTAAAAAAAAAATGAACATAAATGTTTAACAACCCAATGATGTTGTTTGTTCTCCCTTAGCTCCAAGGCAGCAATCAATTCTTTTTATTCTCCACCCCCAGTACACTGGCAACTGGCAGTTTTGCTGCATTAAAAATCGGAGTAGAATATGCAAAAGCCCATCTTTTCGAAAAGGAAAAATCCTTTTCCATCTTGCATTAGCCTGGGGACAGGGGCAGTGGGCAGAGGAGTGGGAAAGGCTGACTAGTCATACTCCAGTAGCTTTGGGAATGGACTCCCATCATTCTAGGTGTACATATTTCATCAAGAGAAGTTTTGCAGTAGCACAAGACATCTCCTAAACTCTACACCAGAACTGGAAACTCAGCTGCTACAAAATCGCAATTTACCGCTGGGAACACACACAAGGAACACAAACACTGCTTTGGAAAGGGGCAGAGTGGCTGCAAAGTACCTGAGGAGCTACTCCAAGCATCAGTTTACTTCTTTTTTGGCCTGTGGAATTCTCGACTTTCTTAGGCTGTGCTCCAATTCCCAGGATTTGCCCCTTAAGGCAAATTTTAGGGGAAAAAAAAAGGCTATTTGATTGGCTCCAAAGCTCTTCTAAATTGGATGATACAGTGCACATCAAGCAGTAGAACAGCTTCCATAGCAACACACACTCTCGGCTTAGTTATTTCTAGGGCATCTGTCAGTGACTCTGCTCCCTGCACACAGTTGCAGAGAGGGAAGGTTGCTTGCAGCCTTGTAAACAGCCGCTGTTATTTTCCAAGTGTATCTGTATTATTGTCAGAGTGCTCCTTGTGAGGGCAGGCAGCAGCAAACTGTTCTTCCAAATTGATTGTAATACAGATTTATATTAACCAGCATCTCCCAAGCAAAGACTTCAGTGCAATCTACAAATACTATAAAAAACACCCTGCAAGAGACCAGAATTATAGATTAAACTTTCTGAGGCCAGAAAAATAAATTAGACAAGATCATGCTATCTAGAAATACACACCAGCTATGCTGAAGCAGAAGATAAGTGTTTCCATATAGGAAAACAGTCTTAAATATTTCCAAAATCTTCCCCAAATCCACTTTTTCAAAAGGCATATCAAACAGGTGAAAGTATCAATTTATCTCACCTCCACAATATAGCAAAACAAACTAAGAGTATAACTTCAAGTCCAACATGCATGTCAAATCACAAGCATTTGTGCCATTATAATGCCTCAGTTAAAATTATTCCATTTCATCTTTGAAGATTTTCTTATATTAGTTCACAACTTACACGGTATCAGTATCTTTCCTTATTTTCATCACCTTGGAAACACCATTATATAGAGGAAAACAAATACCAGGAAAATAAATATGGATTTATTATTTATAACACAAGAAATTTATAATCCTGAGTCTTCTATTTGAGATTCTTAAAGAATTTTACAATAACTGAGACATTTTGTATCCAAGAAAATCACTTCTGTAGCTGAGTAACAACAGTTGTGACTCTCATTTTGAAGATTATGAGTATAGATCAATAAACAGGAGAGGGCTGATGAGCACCTACAATTTCCCTCAACAACAAAACCACAGGACTTCTGAAAAAAAGCAAAAAAAAAAAAAGGACCAAATTCAAGAGAAATGTACTTTTAATGTTAAATACTGCATCTTTTTAAAATGTCTGAAATGGAAATATAGGAGAAAACAAAAAGTACTACTGTTCTAAGTAACAGCTCTAGAAAATGTCAGCAGCTACTGAAATCATTAACAATTAACACCACAATTCACGGGAAGAAAATGTAACTGCTCTCTTATTATTTAAGATTTTATTAAAATAAACTGATAGCTGGATTACAAGCAGTTTTTAGTAAACACTGAATGAGTCACCAAGAATACACATCAAGCACACAGTTAGTAGTTAAAAGCTTTTGTCCTTAGGGTATTTTGGAGTCCACTACCATATTCACTACACAATGAGTCAGTGGAGAAGATACAAAATGTTCTGCATCCCATATAACAAATACATCAACAAAGAAAATATAAAGGAAGAAAAACTTTATCTGAAGAAGAAGAAAACTCAATTTTTTATTACCCACTCTCTGTCCAAAACCGACCTGACCTTCAGGCCACCCAGAAAGCTTTATTTAGTTTTATTTGGCATTTGTAAATATATTTTCTGACATTTGGAAAGAGAAAGAATTTGATGAGACCTGAAGACAGCAAAACTTTGTAGGACTCTTTACCAATGTTTACTATTGCAATTAGTAATTTAATTTTTTACTCTAGCTTATGCTGGAGCTGCTTATATCCTTGGAAATAGTAATCAGGATTCAGTAAAAGGGAGAGCAACTGCAGAGCTAAGGAAAGTGGAGGACACCAAGCGAGGACCAGAGGGAGGTGCCAGGGAGAGAGACAATTAAAATAGGTGGGAATAGTCTTATTATGGTAGCCACTAGTAAAGTGCAGAGCCTCTGAGTTAATACTCTTTTGCTATCAACAATAACGGATGAAATCAGCAATAAAATGCAAGTCTCATCTCATTAGATTTCTGGCCAATTAAACCATTGCTTACTGCTGCTTCATCAGCTCCAGGTGCAAAGGGAGTTGGAATGGTTCTGCCCTCTAACACAGGGAAAATGAAACAGGTACTTAATCGAATTTGAGTGGTTTAAAGGGAGCTCCTTTTAAGTACTGGAAAATATAAGGAAAGGGATCTTAAGGGAAAGAAGGTTATGAAAGCCACATGTGTCCAACTGTATGCCAGCTTCATTCTCATCTGTAGAACTGTATGCCAGCTCTATCAGCCTCCTGCATCACATAATATTCCAAAGCATCTGCTCCAGAAGTTTTTCCACAATACTAAATTTCCAAATGGCATTCAAAGCATGAGGTCACACCATGCTGATAGCAACAAAGCCTGACAGAATAGTTTGCCTATCATGTAAGCATCATTCAGCCTCAGAACTGACAAAATCAAGGTGGAAACTGTCTCTGGTGAGGTCACATGAGTGGTTTATGAAGTGTTTTTGTAGCACTTCCAGCCCAGGTCACTACCTGGATCTGTACAAAGCAGTCCTGCATGTTCTCTGAGAAATGTGTGCAGAGCAGAGCCATGGAAGTGGTTGCATCATCTGAGAATCCTATAAAACCTGCACCTTCTGGCTTAGCCTGAACCCTTACCTGGAATCACATAGTTGTTAGGTGGAATAAAAAAGAATTATTGCTTTTATCTACCCTGGTTTGTAAGCACAGGCCAGCAGTACTGCATGTCCAGCTCTAAGCTCTCAGCAATCAGCCAGAGTCAGTGAGAGGAGCTACAGCAGAACTGGGTAAAAGCTGGAAAATTGTGAGTCATATCTCAACCACAATATAGATAGTATAGAACCACAGCAGATTTGAAAGGCTAAATCAGTATCTATTAGCTATTATAACACTAATTGCTTTTAGGAAGAAAGTCCTTATTCTTATTTCTCCTTTACCTGTAACTTTTGCTCTCCCTGTGCAAAAGCTTTGCCATCCCCAGCAGCGAGCTGGTTCAGAGGTTCAGAGGAGGTTCAGAACCTGTGTCCGTTGGGGTGAGATGTGTCAGTGTGCTCCTCTGCCCAGACACCATGAGGGCACTGGAGCAGCAGAGCCAGCCCAAGGAAGGGCGCAGGGGCAGGGCAGCAGGCACTGCCTCACCTTAGCTCCTACATCACACACATTCACAGCAGAAATTTACAGGAACTCCTCCTATCAGAAATGAGCGAGAGTACCAGAGAGCAGATCACAAGCATTCTGTTTCTTTGGGAAGAAAACAAGCAGCTCTTTCAAACACCTACCAGTGACTTTAGTATGGAAATATTTTCCTTACAAAATCCAGCATGTAATTCTTTAGATCATGGCAGAGATAGAAGCAGTAACAAACCGACATCCATATCTAATGGGAATGTTAATGAAAGTGCCATTTTCATTAACTGAGAAGTCAGTCTCTGCTCTTTGTAGCTTAGTTTTCACTGCTAAGTGTCTCCAAAATAAGGCACATTCTAAATTCACTCATTATTCAGTACAAAGATCCAAGAGCAGGAAATTCTCCATATAGTCCCAATATATTTTTTCTTAAATCTCCCTCAAGCTCTAAAATAAACCTTTTTTCTGCACAAGCTTCACACTGGCTTTTAGAACAGGACTAGACTTAACTCCTAGCTTATAGTTTCATTGCTATCATGAAAGGCAGGACAGAATCTCTCCCTTTTATACTTCCATTTTTTAGCTAAGCTAACAGGAAAAATCATAAGAAAAAAAAATATAATAGCTGAATCCCTAGTAGAAAATAAGCTGCCATAAATAATTTTACAATATGAAAGCTAATTTAAATTTGGCCATATTTCTGGCAGAGCAGTGTTCTGTTTACAATACTCTGAGTGCTCTACACTCTACTGTGAATGCTCATTTAAATTTATCTGAAAGAGGAAGGTGAATCCAATTCAAGTTATTTTCATACTGTGTTAGTTAGCTTTCACTCACTCAAGAAGCAGAGATAACAGCATATACCTTTCCTGGCACACTGTGAATCACAAATAATTTCTCTTTTGCATCAGTGGCACAAAACCAACAGCAACTAAAACAGGGACTTAAGAGCAGGCATCAAGATCTGTATCTTCTGTAAAAAACATCATGTATGCCAAGGTACAGGGAAAGGGCAGGAGGGGAAAAAGTTCTCCCTAATTTCACATAGTGAACTAGGTCACAAAACAATTGAAACATTCTAATTCTCAGGGAGCTGACTGAAATTCCTTCAGTTATTTCAGGGTGATTAAAAAAAATAAATTTACAAGCATCTTCAAAAAAATCTAATGAAGAATTATGTCATCTAGTCAAAGTCAAATAATGAACAATAAAAAAAGGACAAAATATTTGAGAAAAATTAGTTGAAATAATTCTCTGCTTTAAGGAAATGTTTTAAAGTTACCAAAACCTGAGTGTTTACAATATCTCACTTTCAATGCAGTTACAATTTAGTATTTTTGAGAGAACCAGAAAAGAAGGACTTACACTATTTCTAAACATTTTTTTTTGTGTACTTAAAATGAACCAAATTATCTCATTGAAACCCTAACATTTATTTTCTGCAACTTCACCAGACATGTTAAAATCAGAAAGTATGCCAGAAGAACCAGATTCAGAATTGGTACCTCTGATTTAAAACTGATGGATCTGTATCATTTTATTCACCAAGACCCCCTATACAAGGGGTTTAGTCAATAGACATGAACTTAATAGGTATCAGGTGGTTAATAGATTATTTAACAAGAGTGTTGTTGTAAAAACAATATTAATAAATAAAACCCAACTACTCCAACTGACATTAATTACCCAAAGCAATAGTCAGGTTTTGCCATATTCTTTAAGATTTATTAAAATATCAAAAATTCCTTTTTCAGCAACCTAAGTGCACCAAGCTATCTAAAATATATCCAAAGTATTCTGTTTGTCAGCAAATGGATGTCCTAATACAATAATAATTTAGGATCATGGACAAACTCTCATGGATGATGGAGAAGTAAGGTGATGAATATATTCTCTAGTGATTTGTTATGCAGCAATTAAGCCTCCCCACATTCAAGCATTTATTGAAAGCTCACCAGGATATTGGACATTGTCCTCAAGAGAGCAGAAAACATCATTACAGCAATCAAACAATGATGCTTCCATACAATGGAAAATATTTTTAGTAAAGGCATCCACAACACCTTTATGCAGTCAGTTACCAGCCCAAAGCTGAGATAAAGTGTAAGTGCAATAAATCGATATTTTAAAATACAGCATAAGTGTTATGAAAAGAATGCTGTCATTTCTTTATTTCAGTTGAAATTCAAACCCAGAGAAACACACCTACAAAACTGGTCCTGCTATAATAGTGACTGAAAATAAACATATTTAGCTGCTACTCAATTAGACACAATAATTTCTCAGCAGCATCCTTCATAAATCATCTGCAAAAAGACATTAAAACCATCAGGCAACAAACACAGCAAAGGAGAAACACTGCTGCAAATGATATAACAGCACTTCACCCTGCACTGCTATAGTTGTGTTTCAGTAAGATCTGTATCTCACTTTGATTTGGAAGCATCATACGCACAGGAACAGAGTCAATCAAATGACAACATTTAGAGGACGTGAAACCAAAGAAAGATCAAGTTACATGAATTCAGGATTTGGGTCACCAGTACAAAATGGAAACAGCAGCAAATGTCATCAATAACCAAAAAATTGTCAGGAAACAATGAAACTAAGAAAGGATGGCCTTAAAGCAGCTTTCAAAGAAATTTCTTGTAACCAGATTGCAAAGATGAAAAGGTTTTTTCCTCCAGTTAACTTGAACTGAGAGAGATGAAGGGGAATGACTGGAAATGAAAAAATCAAGGAAAGAGAAAAGGGACAGAGTTCAGAGAGAGTCTCAGCTGGATACCAGTAACAGTGGAACAAAAAACAGAAATTCCAAATGATTGGAAAATTAGATTTAGCAATAAGAGAATTTGTACTTGTGTTGCAAGTATTTCTGAAAAGAAAGAAGCAGGATAAGGAAGAAACTCAAGGAGAATTGACATTTTCATGATGCTTTATCCAAGACTAATTTTCTTAGTTATTTTGAGAACTGAAAAATTCAATAAACATCAATTAGAACCTTTTAGCAAAGCTGTCAAGAAATAAGCAATGTTTCTTAGTGACCAACTAGATATATCAAAATGGTCCATGATATTCACTAAGTCTTCATTACCCTAAGTAAACCCCATATTTTTACTCAAATACAGGCCACAGTCTCCAGGAGTGATGTTTATTTTTTCCAGACTAAAAATCAAGTTGTAAACCAATTCTTCATCTATCAATAAGAGACAAGAGAAAAAACAAACTTTCCTAGGCTTATTTGAAGAATGAATGAATTGTTGCTATTGGAAACAATTTGGCAGATATACCATGCAATCTCTACTATCCCCCCCTCCACAAAACAAAGTCTAGGTCCTCCCCAGTCTGGCTGTAACTGGGGAGCAGTGTGTTCCAGCAGTCTGTCAGGGGTGTTACCCTGTCCCCTCTCAGGGCTGTGGGGGACACAGCACAGCCCCACAGGAGCCCCTGTGCAGCCACAAACTGTCACCTGTGCTGCAAATGCCCAGGACTGGAGCATTTCCCATCTTGTTGCAGCTGTAGTTCAGCAGACAATGGAATATTTTTACCTATTGTGAGAGGAGACAGAACCTGCTGGTAATTTAAAAAGAAAAAAAAAATCATACAACACTTAAAAATCTTCAGATGATCAAAATGTCTAGAACTATTTTATAAAGAAAGTACTTAGAGAGTAGGAATGAAAGAAACTGAAGAAACTGGAAAGAGTCTGGCATTGTGATCTCACATTGCAGGCCATGGGATGTACTTTCCCTTCACTTTTGAACATTCACAGGAAAAGAACTCTTGAGACCGAGTGGCAGAAGATTAAAAAGTCACTTTGAAAGAAGACTTTTGACACTATCTCAAAATTAATAAATAAAAGGCTGTTTCTTAACATGCTCTCTGATTCAATATTTCACTTCTGCGATGTTCTGCTTCACTGCTGCTGAGTGACAGAAAAGGGAATAACAAGAAGTCTTTTTGTGTCCATATCTTGATTTTTTTCTATGTATTGTAGAAGAAATGACAGAGCTGATCATTAAATATATTACAATGAAGTCCTGCAGTCAGCCGAAAAGTGGGATCAATCCTGAAGATTACATCACAGGTAAAGAGAAAGAAAAACTGATAAATAGAGAGGAAACTAATAGGAAAAAACCCTGTAGCCTCTTCTGCTAGATTGGAGGGTGAGGAGGGAAGAAAAATGCAGCATCATGTTTTTTGAATAATTTCTGTTATGCCCTTTCCTATTGAAGATGTTAACTCAAGTTTAATGCAGGCTCTGATATAACTCAATGCAAATAATCAATTTCCTATTTATCCTGCTTCTGATTCAAAAATATAATAGCAGGAAATGTGTAGACTCAGCAAAATTGATCCTGACTGGGGCACTGACATGTTTGACAGCAGACACTGTGCAAGCAGCCATGGGAAGTGCTTGCTGCTCAGAGAGAAGTGAAACCTTCCAGATGAACAGGAATGGAGACATCGGGTGTCACAGGGTTTGGGGTTTTCTTGCTCTTACAGAGCAATTAAATACCATTTCTAGTACCATCCATGAAGTGTTTAGCACACAGTTATTGAGTGGCTGCAAATGCAAATACAGGTAGAGAGCTCCAGCCTCTCCCCTCTCATGTGGGAAGTGAATGAGACCTTCCCCAACCCACCACCCTTCTCCTCTTATTTACTTTATTTCTTCACATACATCGAATTTTAGGTTATTGTTTTGGAGTTTTGGAGTTACTATTCTTAATCCCAGACCCTTATAAAATACATTTGGCAAAAAAGTACAGATAAATTTATATTTTTTGTTGCCTTTCTATATTCAAAGATATATTGTCATTGATATTTTTTCTCATATATTTATACAATCTATTTAAATTTTAATTAAAATTATGAACAATTCCTCTTTGATAGATAGAAATAGACAATTTTAACCAACTGAAAGGACAGAAAGATTTTAGAATAGGAGCTGTGGTACAGATACAAACAGAAATCAAAATTTTCAGTAGTTCAGTTCTGTAAATGTTTGGAATTTTGACTTTGAAGTAGATCAACACTAAATAAAACCATTAAAATGTTTGAACCTTAAAAAAAAATCTACCTGTTCTTGTTGTCACCCTTTACTATGCCATCCTCCCCTGTTGTGCAGACACCAAATCTCTGTGCAGTACATATCTGGGAGCTGATACAACAGGCTGAGCCTTCAGAAGGTCACGGATGGGAGCAGGGTTCCAGGGGCCGAGGCAGCAGAGATCGCTCCACACCCAGCGCCCAGAGCATTCCCGGGCCAGCAGTGCCCCCTCCCAGCTCCGGGTCAACCACACCACTGCTGAAAGCAGGAGCAGCTCCAAGGGGGAACAGCCCGTGCACCCCTGGAGAGCTCTGACACAGCTCCACATTGCCTGGGCTGGGACAGAGGGGCTGGGCACAGCAGGGCCCATCAGCACAACGGAACCGGTTTGAAACCTTTCTGTAAATAACAGCTAAACTGAAGAGCAGAGGGAAACACAATGTCCAGCTATTTGAGGGTGGGAAACTACATTGCACACATTTTCCCAGCAAATGGTTTCACCAGGAAGAAGTTATTCTGACAAAATGCAGGTCTTTCAAAGTTATTAAAGAAATTATAAGCAAAACAGTCTTAGTTTGGGTTTTATTTTAGAGAAAGGTAAGGAGAAGACACCAAACCAGAGTCACATTTTCTTCAGCAAAGTCTTCTTTTGTCATGTATTTTATTCCGAGCTCACTGAAGAAGCACAGAGGCTGCTGTGAACTACAGCCAAGCAGATCAGAGGGAGCAAGGAGCAAAGGGAGGACTGCGAGCTGCCGAACAGATGGAGCGATTAACTGCACTGGGGGAATCCAGTCAAAGCAACCAAGAATAACTAGCAGGGAGCATGGCTTTCAAGGGCATTTAACAGGAAACTGGGCTTTTTTGGACTTTTTTCTGCTTTTCTAAGTTGGCATTTTATTGTAGTTTCTTTCTGTTGCCTGTTGCCTCTCAACTATTTCAAATCCTCACTTTATGGTTGCAAATCTGGAAAAAGTGGATATTTTTGAGCTACGAGAAAATGGAAAATCCCCTAGGCTTCTGGGCAAGAGTTCAAAATTATATCAAATATTTTAATTATGAGCCCTAAACCTTGAAGTAGTTCCCATGCTGCTGTCAGTCAAGACCCTGACATGTCTGACCATCTGCTTATTTTCCTGGTCTTAGTGTCATCCATCTATCAAACAAAACCCATGATCTTTTGAGTCACTGTCTGCAGCTCCTGTTAATTTCAGTGTACATTTATGGAGCTTATGTGTTTTGGAGATCAGATAGAAGTGTGTCCTAATATTGATAATTAAGCAAACATGAAGATTAACAAATACAGTATTTCATACACGTATTCTGGCAATTTTAAAAAATAATGCTGAAACTAGTATACAATAGAATTATTGTATACAATTACATAGAGTGGACTCAAATGTATCTCAACATTTTCCAGACATGCAGAAAAATATAAAAAGATGCAAAAGTTTCCCAAATTCAGCTCCTGGAATTCTAATCAAAGGTTTAGCCAGACTTTAAAACCACAAGAAACTTCTGCAGAAGGGTATTTCATAGAACTGCTTGTGTTATGCAATTTTTCAGCAGACTATGTGAACAAAATTTTGAAGTCATGCAAGAATCCATCAAAACAGATGCTGCATTGGGAAGAAGAATGCTTGGATTCTATTTCTAGAGCTAGGCCAGACCTCAGATAAATCCTGAATCTCTTCTTTCATGCTCATCATCTGTTTTGCTGGCTACAATTACACTCATCATATTTCTGCAATGCCAACACACCCTCAAACTGGCCAGTCCATGTTTTCTAGTTTGACATCAATTGCAGCAGTAAACCAGGTAGGTATCAAGTGCTAATGCAAAGGCAAAAATCCATAGCTGCCTGGTCATCAAAAAACAATCTGACGGTGAGCAATATTTTTAACTTACTCTGCTGCAAGCCTTGGTGAGATAATTGTGTGCACATACACAATATGCAACACAGAATAATTTTCCATCTTACACAATTACAGGCTCCTTAATTCCAAAAGTTCCAAGTTTTCCAATTCTCTTTTTGGTATGTCAGTTTTACTGTATGAAAATACGTAAATTATAGTCTTACATAGAAAAGATGCCTACCGAAGAGATAAAATACGCTTTACAGAAAAAAATCATACTCATATGAGCTTTGTCTATTATTTTCTAATTAGATGTCAAAGCAACAACTGAAAGAACCATCTCAGAGACACTTAAGATCAAGAAGGTGAAATGGTGAGAACAGACAATGGTTTACTAGGAACGGGTTTTGTCAGCATTTTGTTCTCCTTTGATCAGATGTGGAAACAAAGTAACCCAGAGGCTTATCAGGAGGAGAAATAGCGTCTAAGTAAATAAATTCCTCAGTTGACAGCTTATCACATACCTGAGAAACTATGTCACATGCAAAAATCATTGCATACAAGGAATAGTGAAACTTGCATTAAAAATAAAAGTGATGACTTTAATTTGAGGAAGAACCCTCTGACTAATGGTATAGACGGCAGTGCATACTGGGTTGGCAGGTACTGATATATATATATATATATATATATAAGATAAGATAGATAGATAGATAGATAGATAGATAGATAGATAGATAGATATAGATAGATATAGATAGATATAGATATATACACACACTATATATTATAGAGATATTGAGTGTAACTCAGTATACTGAGTGTAAGATTTGTCATTCTCCTGCCTGGGAAGAACCAATCAGAACAACTCACAGAAACTTTCATGAATTTTTTTATGATTAATGTTCTTTTCTGAGGTTACTCAGACCCAAGTGCTTGTTTTCCAGAGGGTGGGTGCTGTGACCCATTGTGGAGTGTATTTATAAGTGACTACAGGGTTAAATAACAAATATGCACATATTTTTTATCACATGAGGAAAAGCAAACCTGTTTGTTCTGCAAGATAAGCATTATCAGCTTGCATGGTAATAGGGAAAAGACTTGAAGTTGTCCAGGGCAAGAGCTGAATACCCTGGGGCACCCCCAGTGCAGCAGTAGAAAGGTAAACATACTTCAATCACACCAAGTGAGAGAACTGAGCTTTCTGTGGAACCAGAGTCACAGAAGGGTACTACAATAAAAGCAATGCTGAAGAAAGTTGTAAAGAGCGGGCGTTGGTTACAATGTGTCTTCTTGAATATGCATCCCTCCTACTACAAGCTGGCAAAGTGAATTTTTTTCTCACAATATGGTGCACCACATGCATATTTTTCACTGCTGTAGTTTCCTGAATAGCTCTGTATACAGTAAGATATGGGGCATTGGCAAAGGAGGAGAGGAAAGAGGTCACATTCATAGGACGAATCCCAAAGTATCTTCACTTCTGTTTCAAATGCTTCAGTCTATATGCCTGGAACTGGTCTTGCTAATTAAAAAGAAACAGGTAGCATAAAATATACTTCTTATTTTTTAAACAACCCTTCTTTACCATGTACCATTATTTACCAATAATTTACAAATTATTGCTCTTTAATACAGCAGAAAGTGCAAGGATTTGGTCCTTTTAGATTATGTTGTCAGGGAGACATAAATTTAAGGAGTTGCTATAACCTCCCCATTTCTTGGCCACTTCACTACTGAATCCTAATCTCCTAATACATAGGCTACTGTACAACATTCAATCACACATGATATTGGTAGTAGATATTAGCAAAAACTACCTTTCTTTTTTTTGTGAAAACATGTTTCTTTTTTAAGTTAAAATAAAAACGTTTTATCATGACTCAAAGAATAACTTAATCTGAGCTATTTAGATCTAAATATACAATATTTAATAAAGTGTTATGGCTATCTACTATTCAGACATTATATCAACTCGAACTTTTATTTCTAATGTGATCATCATTTCTGGAGAGGAAACTGCACAGAAAGAAGGTGGCTCCCTGGAGGATTTCCTCATTTCCAGAAAGAGATGATACCTTTCTTTGAGAATAATATGAATACCACACAAAATTTGTCTGAAAGAAACTTTGAAATTAAGTTGACACCAATGTCTGGGAAATCGATGTCCTACACACTGTACCAAACACACCAGCAAAGTTTCAGCCATGTAAAACACCAGTCAAACCTGCCTCAAGGCTACTTTTTATTTCAAGCCTGTATTCCTGTTACAATATTTTATAGCTCCTGGTTTCGATTGTGAAGGTGCTGAAGCATCTCAGTGTGTGGCAAATGGACTGCAAACCAGTAAAACTAACAATGGCTGCCAGAGCTAAGTTGGGACTGACAGGTTATGTGGGAAATTGTACCTTTAAAACATTTCTGTAAGGAGCCAGAACTTGACATCAAATGAAGCAGATGCTTCCATTATTAGCTCAGGTTGGTTTAATAGGATCCTTTTGGGGCAGCTGTTTGGCTAAAACCAGAAAATGTTAAGTTCTTCCAAGTTCCCTGCTGAGGGAAAAGCAGAGCACAGATACCAAACAGGAAGAGGGAACAGAACTGACAGAGGTTTGACAGAACATGGTAGGAGAAAAAGACTTAGTGCTTTGAAGGAACACTAAGGAAGAAGCAGGATGACCAGAAAAGTGATCAGAAGCCATGATCAGAGAAGTTCCTCTGGAGCACTCTGATCAGTGTCTACCTGAGAACTGTACTTCCAACAGCTGCCTTAGTTGAAGCTTTCCCTTCATTTATGTACATCATCACAGTAGTGCAGATAAGGTATCTCCCTTCCAACATTCAAAATACATTGAAAGCACCCTAAATAAAAGTCAATTAATAGGAAGGTTATAAGAAAATCTTATCCTAAAATAAGCTGTCAAGCACAAATACAGAATATAAATTCTAGCTAAAGCTATAAAGAATTTGGATAATGGATCAGTTTGCAGCAAGTAAAATTTTTCAGGTAAATTACACAAGAAATGGAATAACTAATACATAAGCACCCACACAGACATGCCTTAGAAGGCACACACTAAGAACAAATATAACCAGCAAAGAAAACAATTGGTGATGTTGAATCTTGTTTTATTTTTTGCCAATAGCAGAATAACATGAAGGTGGTGACAGTCTACATGAGGGACCTCTCTTAGCAAATGTAACAGAAAGAACAGGCCCAAACAGATGAAAAAGGAAAAGGTAAACACCCTATACCATGATTTTTGAGGAATGCTTTCTGTCATTTTCTTACAGAGCCATTTTCCACAGATGCCCATGATAATATTCCCTAAATAGATAATGATGCAACTCTATAGGTAAATAACTTTGAGACATTTAGGAGACAAAATGGTTTGAGCCATTTTATATAAATGAGTGTATTAGTTGACAAGATATTTTTTAATATTAGTTTCCTTCAGTAAAGTTTCAGCCTAAAACAACAGAAAATGGTACCTACATTGTAAAAATTATAAAAGTGAGTATTTGACAGTAGCCAATTTATTAAATTGCTGGCGGGGTTCCTTTCATGGTTTGTGCATTACTTTTCCCAGACCTGTTACAAATATAAGCATTTTATGAATTTCCAAATTATTTCCATACTAACATTACCAGAAGAGAATACTGAAGACAAAAGTCAAACAAAACCACACCGAGGTTTTTTCCAAAGTACAAACACATTCACGTGTGTCTCAGTAAATCCCTGTTTTGTTCTAAACATTTTGAGTGCAGCTTCTACAGTACTGTGTTTCATACAAATTCATACATATTCTGTTCTAATGCAGAAGGGTTGAAAATCCTGTTGGTTTGTTTACCTTTCCATCAGCTTCTCTTCTGATCATCTGCAGAGGCCCAAGTTATAATTCACAGTAAGGAATGGGTAAGTTTAGAAACAATGGATCACACACCCCTGTAAAGAGAGGAACCTAAAAGGCAAGGTGCTTAGGAGATGAACTTTCAAAACCAAGAGGCACCTGGATATGAAAGTAGAAAACTTAACATTCACTCAGCTGAAACAAAAGAGCTAAACCAAAACCAACGCTGCCAGATGAACATCTGAGGACAGAAGAAGCTGAAGCAAATTTATGAGACCTGGTGTAATGGTAACAGGAATTGAATACAGAAGTAATGTCTCAATGAGCTCAAGGATTTGCATTACCAGTTGCTGGTTAAAGTGTTTTGCACATTACTCTTTGATGACTGAACCCTCAATAATTAAAAGACACAAATAGCCAAATCAATCTAAATACTGTTCTTTCCCATTGCCTACATATCAAGAATCTGCTGCTGTTGCCCAAGCACACATACCACCACTGCAGAGGCCAGTTTTCAGATCTCCAGTTCACCTGTGGTCACTTGCAGCAGCACCCCTGCACTGTAAGAAAAAGGTTGCAGAAATTAGAACATATCACAAAAGAGATTTAGCTTTAGGATTCATGAATGTTTCTGATTTTCTCCTTTCCCACCCCCTAATTTCTTACCAAGAAAAAACACTAATAATGATCATCATTGCAGCTTCTCTGTATGGATGAGGAAAATGTTCTTTCTAGTGCAAAGAGGTAATAGATAGAAATAATATTTTTATCCTATATTATCAAAAATTTGTGCATGTCCTTTATGAATTTTCATCATATTTACAGAATTGAAAGTCACAGCAAAATGTGAGTGATTGAATCAGAAAATAATTGAAATATTATTATATGATGTGTAATAAGAAGCATTGTAGCTCATGGGTAGCTGCAAAGATTTTTACTAATAGTATTTATAAAGCAGACAAAAACAGATCTTCTAGACCCAGCATCAATAAAAAAAAAAAAAAAAAAAGCTCCCAACCAATCTAGTAGCTGGTGGTTTTAATTTTTCATGTCAGAATTTAGAACCATGTAGGAAACAATTTCATGTTTATTGACTTAGAATAATTGAGATTTCTTTCTTCTGGAATCTGTGAAACAGGCTCTATTCACCAGCTTTGTTCCTGATCCCCATTTTCAGGTGGCACAATTTAAATAGTGCCTCTTTCACTGACAGGTTCCTTCATGCTGTCAAGGAAGAAAGTTTCAGTTTTACTTTTTATTTTTCAGGTCTCCTTATGCTTATTTAATGAAGCATAAATATGGATGGCACCTTTTTCCTTACAGCAACTGAAAACATACAAGAATACATTCAGCTGCAAAAGCACCTCTTTTTTAGCCAGTCTTTAAATAGTTCCTTTGGTTTCCATTATCTTTACAGAGGCCTTTACTTCCTTCACACATGTAAGCCACACCATCTCCAAAACGACTGTCCATGTAAACTCATCACACTGATGTCAGGAAAAGAAAAATCATATGGAACACTCAGAACAAGAAAATCCTTTCACACAGAGATCCATATTACTATTAACTTCATTTTCACTTCTTAAAAGCCGAGTGCTCAATACTAAAGTCTATATGTCATTCTTTCCTCTTTAACTGTAATTAACCCTACAAAGAGTCTGTCAGGAGTATTTTAAAGTACATACTATTTAAAATATTGATAGCTGAGATGTTCTTATCAAAATATACCTAGAAGTACCAGAATTTTGTGTATGTGATATTTTCTATTTCTGAATTGAAATCATCAGGTTTTGTCAGAAATATCTTGCCAAGCATTTCCTGTTCCAATGCCATAATTCAAAAATCGAGGGCACCCCTGAAAAGTCTGAAAAGATTTTATCAAAATCTACAGCTGAAATGTCTGCAGGAGGTCTGCAGGAGACAGACTGCATGTCTTTTTTTTTTTTTTTTTTTTTTTCCCTTCAGTTTTCTAGACCTCTATCTCTTGTATGGTAAACATGTTATCTGAGTAATGTATGTCTTATTGTCCTTTTTCCTCATATTCTCCCTCCTGTTCTATACCTCATGGCCATCATTTCTCTATAGGCAAGAAGATTTTTCAGCTGGATCTCTGGGTTCAATTTTGCCTTTCTACAAAGGGGAGGATAAAATACAGAAAGGAAGGAGATAAGATAAAGCTCCAATTAATTCATCTTGAGTGAATAGGCAAACAGGTGCAGCTGAGCAGGGATCACCCCTCATAAAAAGTCATATATTCTTTTGGTGACATTTAATTATACTTTTCAAAATATCTCAGCTCTAAAAAACAGGCATTTCATTTCAAAGAAAGGAGAACGTAGCAACATTCTCTTATACAGAGATGAGAAAGCACATCTATGAATCATAGCAGAAAGCCCTGCAGCAGATTCTTCTGCCAAGCAAATCTAGAAAGGACAGAGTTTGAAGGATTTTTGCATTTACTCAAACTAAAACATTCATGAGCCTGCAATATTAACACAACCCCACACTGATTCCCCGAGACAGAGCCCTGCTCCTCAGTCAGGAAACTCCATTCCAAGCTGCCACATCTCATCACACTTTTGTTGTATCTCCAGACCCTGTGAGGGCACACTGGGGGCTCGACTACAAAGCTGAGCAAGTATCCACTGTACAGTAATGTATATTTTACAGCTGGGCTTTGTGGAAGATGACAGATTTTTGTACACTACATGGATTCTAAAGAGTTCCCATAAAGTGTGAAAGGAGAGTTAATTCTAGAACCAGAGGAACAGGTTGCAGGACAGAGCTGTCCTCCAAGTCTCAGTGAGCAGAAAGGAACACAGCATTCAGAGTTCACCATGGTAAATATAAAAGGAAAAATAAGGAGGAGAGTTCCTAAGAAGTTATTTCATCCATTAGGCTGCAAATTCCACCATTTCTGTGAGAATATAAGAAATAATTAGTCCTGAGAAAATATTCCTCCTACTGAAGAGCAACAGAAGAATTACAGGCTCTAGAATATATGTAACAATAAAAAAATGTGTAACTTTATTCTTTCTCAATACTTCCTTCCTCCTTTAGTATTTACCCCAGCCCAGACATTTTCTTTACAGCAAATGTTAAGATTAGTTATCCAACCTCAATACTCACTGGGCAGGATGTTGTAAATCAAGTACATTGCTTCTCATAAAAAAAACCCAAACAAAAACAAAACAAAACAAAACAAAACAAAACAAAACAAAACAAAACAAAACAATAGGAATAAAATAACCAGACTTCAGGCAAAAGTCCTGAAAGTCCTGGAAGAAGACTAGGAAAATCACTGGCTCTTTTTTTGTGCCACAACATTTGCTGTAAGGCTACTTTTGGAGTAAGAGATTTCTCTCTTCACATGCAGGTGTGTTCCTCAGTGACAACACACATCCCTGGGGAGCCTACAAAGAGCACAGTAGGCACTGCTCAGTCGTGTTTTTATTGCAGGTGGAGCCTGGCTGCAGAAAAACAAAAGGTTGCTCCACAACACATCCAATTTGCCTTAACTTAATTAGGAATGCCTTTAATCTTGTCTTGGATAGGGAGTTACTACAGATCAGTTATATTCAGACTAGGAGCTCTTTGCCTCTGTTCATTTCTACAGAATTTCAGGAACAATCTACCTGTGAACAAGTTGAGATGGGCCAGGGAGACTGAAATATAACTCCACATAAAACATATCATCAGATCTCAAAGGTATAGGACCCAAAATGAACGTTCATTTACAACTGAATGAGCAAACCTCTTCATTTTACATAGATAAACCATCACATTCCAATACGTAATTTTTAAGCCCTTTGTGTACTTTTAGTTATACAGCCTGATAGCTGCTGAGATACTTGGAAAGCACCTTATAAAATACATGAATATTTTATTTAGGTAGATTATCATAGCTGATGTTTCCTACCCATGAACTTTGACATCCCCCTATGGAAAATGCAAGTTTCAGCTTGAAGTGAGCCCAAGGGAAATGATTTGTTTGGTGCCATCGTGCAAGGCAGCACAGCAGGTCTATTTTGGTGTGTTTACTGAATGTATAAATACAAACAGGAAGTACAAGCATCTTTCCATGCTCCTCACAAAACCACCTTTCACAATTTATTATCTCTGACTAAAGTATACTGTTGGCTTGATTGAAGTGTGTAGGTTGCACCATACTTACCTGCAAATAAAGCACCTTCTTTTGGTTCTTAAGTTACTTCAGAAGCTCTCCCTGTTATTACATGCCTCCTTTTCAAATTATAAATTTCACACATTTCACTGCTTTTGTGTTTCATTTAAAGCCTTGTTTATCAGAGGCACAAAAGTAAAGCTTGACTAGTAATGCCTGCCTTTTTCTTTTCATGCAATTCAACTCAAGTTACTGATGTGAATTATTAATTTCTGAAAGTCTTTCAAGTAGGTCTGAAACAAGCAGGTTCCTATTTTTTCTAGCCTCAGAAAGAGGGAAGAATCAAATTTAAGAGTTTCCACCCTTTCATACATATGATTTAACAACAGACATACATAATCATCTTTCTCAACAGACACTGTTAAAGTTAAAATCTGTATCTAGATGGACTACTGTGCTCAGCCAAATCCAGGTTTTCTCTGACAGGACCACAGGATTGCTTCTTATGTCTTCCTCAAATTTAGGGTGATTTTACAAACTAAAGACAACTAAACCCCAAAAGGCTTAAAACAAACATGTTAAAAAGTAAAGTAGGTAAACAAAATTATCTCTATGGCTGATTTTATTTAATATAAAATTAAAATGCGTGGATTTGGTACATACGTTTTGTTACTACTTAAACTATTTTATATTCTTTTAAAAATAAATCACTCCCTTTACCTGCATTCAGAAATGTATAATTAGAGACGATTCTACTAAGTTGTTTAATACCAAACTCTGTAAAAGAGTTTTTATCCACAGACTGCAAACTCAGTAACTTTATGATCTCCTTTGTTCATGTAATGGTCAGTCAAGCAATATTTTCCTTCAGTCTTATTTCCAAAATTAGATAGGTCTGTAACAGAGAGCACATTAGATCTTCAGATTATGTGAAAACATTGTTTTCATCTGCTATCAGCTACTTCCTTTAGCTTTTCTCCTTTGGTAAAACGTTTGCCACAGGTCAAAAAAAGGTAGAAAATCAACCCTGATGAAACAAGGAGTGGGTTTGGGTTTGCTTTTTCTTTTCCCAAAATTGGCTTGAGTTAGGAAAACAAACTGAAAAACTGCTAGATGATCTAGTTTTCGTCCTCAGGTACTCCAGGAGTGAATGTGGTTTATATGTATCTATATGCACACGAACCCAAAATTATGAGGACTCTCGAACACTAAGTTGTGCACATCAACTTAGTCATGAGAATTTCTCTAAGTCCAGCTAAATGCAGGTTACTGAATTCCCACGGCTTATCTTGAAAATTACAAAATTTTGCTTTCCGTGCTAGTTTCGCAAGGAAATAAATTACACAGATGCACTGCCAGCCTGTCAGCTCTCATCCCCTCCCTCATAACTTTTGAATTAATTGGCTAGTTTTGATCAAAACTGACAAGAGGACCCAGTGAAGTTCCAAAAAGTTTCCATGTGAACTGACAGTTGAGTAGGAGATAAAGACTGACACGAGTCTTCCCAGTGTGGAAAATATTGCTGTGTAAGCTCAGCAATTATCTATTATGCTTGACATACCCACCAGTTGATGATGGTGTATTATCAGCCACACAATCCTCTTGCATGGAATTTGGAAGCAATTACAGGGCTCCCGTTTCTCTGCCAGCCAGGCTCGGAAACAGAGGAGTGCTTGGCAGTACATTGTGATGGTTTTAGAAACAAAAAGTGAATGAAGAAGGGAGCTGTAATTTGATTGGACATAACCTCATTTGAAACCAAGCTTCAGCATATACACTGTAATCAGATGAATTTGTAAAAGTTTCCAAAGTCATTACCCACTATAATCCAAAACAGTAAAACCCAGGAACAGGTTGGAAACCATCACTGTGAGGCTTCCTGTGAGTTAACAATGCTGCACACAAGCTGCTGTTTGCATTCTCCAGGGCAAGTTCAAGGAGTACCTGGGGGTGCCAGCCCTTGCTCCAGGAGGCCACAGGCAATCACAGCCTGTTTTGACTGGGTCCACAGGAGCCCTGCTAGGAATTTTCCAGTTGGCACTGGGGTTGTTGGTGACACATCCTGTGATAACACCTGAGTAACCTGAATCTTTTAGAATGCTTGATACATTATGAAAGAACTCCTGCACCTTTCCAGGCCTTTGTCTGGATTTTCCTTGGCTCACATCTAACTGGCAGTTTCCCAGTGATGCTGGTTCATCTGCTCTGCCCAGTTCTGCTGGTGGCAGCCCCTGGCTCTGAAGGTTATGCTGTGTTTCTTTCTGTCTCTTCAGCCAGTCTCACCAATGACATGAAACAAGGAAAAACAAGCTCCTCTCAGTACTTACTCCTGTTTAATTCCCCTGCTTGTTCAGGAAAAGGATTGCATTACCTTTGTGTGCAAAGGCATCATACCAGGACCTCATGTTCTGTTATTTTTCTACTACTATGAATCCTTGATCTTTCCAGTCACTGCTTCCAAAGACAGTATTGCATTCTGCTGATGAAGTACTTCACTTACATCTGCTCAGACCTAATAAACACTCCAGAACTGGAGGTCCATCAGTGTTACTCAAAATACTTGTTTGAATTATCATTTAGGCAGTCATATCCCTCCCTCATTCAGATGTTGCAGAGAATAAATGATAAGAAACCATTCCAAAGAAATCTGCATTGCAGTCATCATCAAAGTGAGTAAATAAAGAAAAGCTGACAGGCCCTCACACAGTAGGCAAATTGCTGTGATCTTCACAGAGAAAGGTAATGGTTTTCTTTTTCTTCTTTTCTTTTTAATACAGCTTTTCTTCTAGATTCAGAGGCCTTCATGTTAAATTAAATATTTTTAGCACCCACACGACCATCTAGAATTAAATTGCAGCAGTTCCTTAGCATCTGAGAAAGAAAGCAATGATAGATCACTGTGATTCTCCCGTCCTTGTACAGAATCAAAGAATCATTTAGTAATAGACTGAATTGCTTCCAAAAGCAGAAATCACACAGCTCCATCTTGTGGAAGATGAGATTCCTTGTGAAATATCCGCTCAGTTCAACTTCTGCCTTTGGTAATGATTTAGCCTTAGATGTTTTAACATACCAGTTTTACTGACCACAGATACTTTGTTTCATATGTGCTTTACACAGCTTCACCACAAGCAGGAACTATCTGCCCAGTGATTTTTTTTTTATATTCTCCTGTTTTATTTTATTTACCCATAGCATTCTCCCAAACTGGTCCATGCTTCAGCAGTTCACATTTGTACCAAGTGGTGCAGAATCAGCTATTTAATTTTCTTCCTATCTTCTCTCTTTGTCCTGTAAGAGTTTGAATGCCTTGCAGAAGTGTCCTCAATGAACACACCATATATAAGTACTAAATATATTTGATTTTCAGCCTAGTGGTACTTAGCAGGAAGCATATTCAATATCGTTTGAATGACATAAAAATGCAGAGCAGCAGAGTTTGTCTCATTCATGAGAACACAGAATTGGGATCTGTAATGTTTCCATAATCTATTGCCATTAAAGTAAACCAAGTCAGAACTACTTTCAGGTGAGATGAAAAAGATAACTTTTCACAACACTACAAAATTGTCTTCCTGAATTCTGGAGACAGCTGTGGGATTGGTCCTTATGTCCTTGTTACAGAATCTTTGTTCTTTTGAGAGCTTTGGAATGGTTTGGACACCAAAAACCAGCACCAGAAACATGCACTCCATGTAAACCTCTGTGCCATGCTGCCTCAAAAATGCAATGTTTATATTTTTGACTATACATTATACTTTGGGATAGCTTATTAACCCACATGTACAACACAGGTCTGCAAACTGAAATCCACCAAGACAAAAGTTCCTTGGGCTTTAGCGTGGAACTCACTGTAGAACTTCACAACATATTTGGATGTTTCCAACAAGCCTTGGTGTTTGAAGAAAGTATTTCTCATAAGCTGCAGTCAAATGTAAAACTTCTCTATCAGATTATCCCAGCCCACATTCACTGAAGAGTTCAGAAAAAGCAGCAGTACTCATGGGACTACTCACAGATGACTCTGGGAACTTATTCCCATTAATTTTCAACTGAAATGCGTGAGTGGTCAAAAATGACCACAGACCTTCCCTCAAGCCTTTTAATTTAATAAAAAGTATAAATGATCCTAAGTATTTTCATCTTTTTAATTATTTTTAAATTAATTTTCAGGGTGAGAGCCAGAAGTCCTAAGAGAAAAATAAGGAATTGCTCATAGAAACATCTATCCAACTTTGCATGATAAATGTCAACATGATAACCAAAACCAGCTGCTTATTAAAATACTGGTTTGGACTACAACAGTCTGAGGCTGAGCAAATTAATGCATATAGGCAAAAGAAAAAATTAAGTAGACAAAAATCTCCTAAAAATCATCCAAAATACATATTTTTAACTAGCATCCTGGGGCCTAAGGGGAAAAAAATAAAACGGCACCTTGATTGTTTCCCTGCGAAGGATATTCCATTGCCCTGTTGAGGTGATTCACCACCACTTCACTCCCCTGAACTCATCTTGCGTACTGAGAAACGTTATGGCATTCCTCCCTCCTGGTAGAAGTCAAAATAGCAACTTTCCAGATATGACTGACATATAAAATGCCTCATCTCTTCTGATAACCTTTTTTCTTGTATGAAATTTCAGGAACAGTATCAACTTGATTTCATTTTATTAAGTCTTGAAGTGATCTTTGTTTCTCTCAGAAGCATTTGCATTACTGTGAAGCACTAAAACCCAAAATCCACAGAACGTATGAAGAGAAAAGGCCAAAGGAAAAGACCTTCCAAGATTGATGCCCCAACCCACTAAAGCTGTCAATCCTGACAGGAAAGAGCTGCCTCTGAATGTGGGTGGATGTGAGAGTTCAGCTTTGTCCGATCACTCTTTGGGCCATATTTCAGAATCTGCCAAGCAGGTTGGCAATTAGTGCCAATCATGGCAGGATTTTCTGTGATATGGACACCTATTCAAGAGATATTGAACTTACACTATCAAACTACTTTGCATCTGTGTCTAAAGGCCCTCTGTATGAGACCTTCAGTTACTACCAAGATTAGCCACGTAGATATTGAAACCATAGTCCTCCAGCATAAAAAGACTACATTGTGCAGTTTACAGCTGGAAGTTCTCTTAGGCTTTCCAAGAAGGTGCCAAGAGACAATTACTGGAAAGACCAAGTAATTTGTCCAATAAGGCTACAATTATTTCATTACCCAAAAGCAGAGGATTAAAAATTATGTTAATTAGGATAAATATCGAGAAAGTATTAAAGCATTATTACAAGAAAACCAAACAACAAAAGGGTTGCTGACTATTACAGCAGCTACGATTAATACTTTATAGTGAGACACTGTGTTGCCTATGTTGCCTAGAAACCACATAATTACACACATCTAATCAGCCTTAACCTATGTATTTTCATTACTTTGATGCATACCATTAAAATTCAAAAACATTATCAAAATATGGCATTAGAAATAATTTAGTATTTCCTATCTTATATTGAAAAAATATATGATTAAATGCTATCTATGAGGAAGGTCATCCTAGTTAAAAAAAAGGACAAAGGACAGTACAAACACTTGAATCCGCTTGTTTCTCACTTTCTATTTATCTATTCCTTTTCTAATCCATGTGTATTTTGAATAAGGCATTCAAAGTGTAATCCAAATTTCCCTACTAATCTAAATGGGAGATGTGGCTGAAATCAAACACCAGCCTTAGAGCAGAGGGAAATAAAATGTAAAAAGCCAATAAGACTTCACAGGTAACCAGTTTTAATGTAAAGATCCTTGGTTTATTATGCATGAATAGGAGTATGATTCTTTGGATTTGAAAGTACTTTAATCAATGTTCAAGAGTTTTTAACAACCTCATTATGTATCTCTTTTACAGGATTATGAATATTTGCAAATGGGGTCTTAGTAAAACTTCAAAGGCTGAAAAGTTAGATCAAGATATAGTTTCTAAAACTCTTCAAAATATTTCAAAATCAGAAGTGTTGCCCAATATATATTGTCACATTCAAAGTTTTAACCTTCTCTTTGAATTTTAGCAACACCTATTTTTCATATATATATTATATATATATATATATATATTACTGTTCTCCTTCCTCACTGCTTTCCTGTGACAATGATGATGTCTGCACCATTCTATCCAAAAGTAGTAGAGTTTCATTCAAATAAAAAATAAATAAAGGTACAAAATTAAAGCGCTATATATTAAAGACTGAGTTGATTAATTTAACTTAATTTACTTAGCAACAGTGTGCAAGGATGCAAGATCAATAAATAAACTTAGATTATGGGTGAGGACCTCTATGGCAGTTTTGTAACTACCTCTTCTGCCCATTAGAGGAACAAAAAAATCAAAATGAAATAAATAGGATAGGTCTTCAAAGACAGAATGGGGTTTGAGCAGCAACACTGCTTGGAAAAAAAAAAGATGTAAAGGAACTCAGGACAGAGATTTTTTTCCATCTTCAGCTTTCTGTCCATAAGTGACACGACTGGAGGCTTTCTAGGAAGGCAAGAACCAGTGTTAAGCACATGGTCTGACAGCAAAGGAGGGGCACATTGCAACATATTGCAGCCAAAAAAAGCTTTAAAAAGGGGGTACGGTGAAATCCAGAAAAATAAATTAGTTCCTATTTCGCTGAAGACATTTTTGATTTGTATCCATGTGTAAGGGATGTCAGTCCCACCACCTCTTACCTTTGTCAGCCCCGTGGTCCCTGGGGAAGGACTGGCCTCTGTCTCACCCTATGGGATCATATCCTGAGAGGAGCCCTGCCAGGCAATGTTTTCAGAAGTAAAAAGGGGTTTGTACAGGGTGGAGAGGATTGAGGTGTGTGAAAAACCTCCAGAGGGGAGACAGTGGTTGATAACAACACAAAGAAAGAACAGAAGGCAGATTTGGTACACCAAGAGTGTGTCAAAGGAGGCATAGCAGAAGAAATAATACACATAATGAGTTACTAATGGTACTGAAATTGTACCATTCATTTGTTAAAATGAATATGCTTGATGGTAGATTTTCTTGTCAGTCTATATATTTTGATTTCATGCAGCATACAGCTCAGCAGTAAATTACTGCAATTAACTTCGATTCCTTAGGATCCACAGCAGCAGCATTTCCACATCTCATGACTGAGTCTAGAATTCAATTCTAAATTCTTGTCTAAAGTGCTTGTACAAAGTAAGTGGTTACTTTGAAAAGCGCTGACAAATTTCAGCAGAAATTCTATACAGATCTACTTCTCATAAGAAAAATATTTCTAAAAAAATCCAAAGAAAAATTTAGTTTATCCGTCACAGTAAAGTTTGAAAAAGAGCTGAACAGCTTGAGTTAATTCCTTAACAAACACCTTATGTACTCAGCCACCATTTTTGGATTCCAAAGACAGACATTTCAATGAGAATCTTCACTTACAGATAAGATGTTATTCATGCTGTTCCTTTTAAATTTTAGTAGCACATCCACTGTGAAAGTAGCACCATTCCATCTGTGCCACTCTAGAGAGTCAGACACTTTATCTCATAACAAATCTGCGTAGCTCACTGGTTTTTGGCTGTATGAGTACAAAAGAACTTGATAAAACAAACTGCAAATAATCAGATACAAGGTGTAACTCTCTAGAAGAAAGTTAGAGCCCTAGCTTGGTAGATCATGTGTCAGTAAAGGGTGGGCAAGGGAAGAGAGACAAAATATTAGAACCAGGGGGACTAAAAGATTACACAGTAAAAGATCTGCCAGGAAATAGCAAGTAATAGAACAACACATCCTCTGATCAAATTTGACAAAGTGTAAGAAGAGTCAAGACAGACATTTATTTCTGATGAAGAACTCTAATAGTTTCCATGTATGACACACGCTCTTCTGGATTTATTTCTAAAACTTCTTAGTGAGCTACTGGGCAATTCCCAGTGCTGAATTAAACTTCCAAAAGAAGTGAGCTTCTTGATTTGTAAAAGTCACTGCATGGAACAATTAATTGCTGCTGTATCACTAGAGTATAATTCAGGAAATGATACATAGATAGTAGACATAAGGGAGAATTCTGTCATAGCTTGGAAATCCTGTCAAGGGATCATGATCAAAAGGACAAAAGCCAGCACAGAACTGGACCGAATCTACTTGTCAGCACTTTCTTTTTATATCACAGCAGACTTCAGGGACACAAAGAGCATTTGATCCTCTCTTGGTAGCACACAAACAAAAAGGATTTTAGAAGCCACGACACCACTTACTCCATTTTATTCCTCTTGGAAGAAGGGCCAGGAAAATTAAGCATATGCACACAACTCAACCATTCACAGCTCAAACTCTGACCTAGCTGCATGAAGCCAATGCCCTGTGAAGTGAAATGGCTGTGGCACTCTTACATATTCCATTAGGCTAAAAATACAGGGAGATAATAAAGGTAGTTTTTTAATTGCCAAATTATTCACTATGTTTTTGACAAATACCATGGCTAAGATAGCTGGTCCCTTTCCCAAAAGCATTCAACAAATCCCCCTTGAAGCTCTCTAATAAAGTTACCTTGCACCATTCATCTGGTAAAAAAAAAATCCTTGGAAAAATGGAAACAATGAGAAAGCAGTTCCGAGCATATTTAGATAGTTGTAATTGCTATGGAAACCGTATCTCGTAATTGTCTTTTACCTCAGAGCATCAGAGGCAAATCATAATAAACTGACAGCAAACCAAACTGTAATACTGCCTAAGACTCCAAAGCTCAAGATTCAAGAGAAAATGAAGCCACTGTTTGGGAAATGCTTTCATGTCCTCCCATCTTCTAGGTCCCTTTTGCAGCACATCTCTGGGACGAGCGCTTGGGGATTGATTTCCCAAACTGCAGTTTAAGCAGCCCTGAGGGCTGGCAGAGTCGCTACAGTTGTTACAAAATACAAGGATACAGTTTCTTTAACCTAGAAGTAATCCTCATTTTATTGCTAGAAATTTTGGGATACCTGAAAACATGTAACATAAGTAATGTATTAAAACATTTCATCTATCTGTCATTTCTACATGTTGCTACAATAAAGAAGCCTCATTGTATTTCATGACCTTTTCATCTAAAAATTATTGGATATTCTACACAGTCACCACATATATAATTTACATAAGATGCAGAAATAGAGCAGGGAAAAGACAACATTAAGGTTGTTCAGGATACTGAAGCACAAACTATATGTATATATCTTTAAAGTTTTAAACCTAGCTTTGTAATTGTGGAGAAAAAAGCACCCTGTGGAAATCAGTAACAGCTGCTTAAGTCTAATTCGGTTTGCTTAAGACAAATTATACTGAAGACACTTGCTGTGACTCGTATGGCAATTACACCTAAGGGGAAACACAACGGGGGGTTGGTAATTCCAGGGTCTCCTGGTGTGGCAGAGCCAGTGCAGGATGAGCACTCCCCTTCCCTTACTAACATTCCCTGTCCATCAGAACACAGCCCCAATCAGCTCTTTTGTTGCAGTTCATTTTATACCCAGCAACAACACATTGTATTTAATTTTTACAATAGCCACACTGAAAAAGAATAATTAGGTTTTCTTTTATAGGGGTAATACTTTTTAACTAATAAAGATCGTTCTGTATATAGACTGCTGGAGAAAAATCTATTTCAGCCAATCACAGAAAGTGTCCCCTCAAAACTACATATTCTAAGAATACAAATAAGTGTGGCTAAAGCACAGGTCCTAATAAATTTCCAGATTATGGAACACAATTTTTTCAACTTTCAATGTATATTTAAACACAAAGACAATACCAGTGTTTCTAAATCCAAACAACAAACCAAATCAAAGACACAATTAAAAAAAAATCCACAGTTGGCAATCTCACCATGTTTTTACAGCTGAAAATACAGGATTTACTTAAATACAAAAGTTTTACATAAGCTATTTGAATATTGTTTTTCTTCTCACAGGGAGTCCTCTTCAGCTCTTTATATGATCAGAAATAAAAGTTTATGAATATGACACAAAAGAACTGTTACTTCAGACAAGACTATTGTCATTACCCAAATGCACAGCTTAATCACTTAGGTATGACTTTTGCATTTTCCTCTTTGTAAAAATTAACATTTAAAAACAAATGAGTTGTCAAAAGCTGCAAAACAAAAAAAAAAGTCTCATAAAGTCTAATATTAACATTGCTGATCCAAATAACAAGGAGTGAGCCAAATCCTAATCCCCTCTCCAGGGGTTTGTTCTATCAAACTACCAGGCAATTGACCTGACTTCCATTTAGTGTTAATATGACGAAATAAATAGATCTGTTAATGCATTTCTAAAATACACAAGTAAATGTCCTTCTTGAGATGCTGCTAATGGGCTGTACTGATCATCTCATATAATCTATAAGTTTGAAAGTAACTTACAATTTGTGTGGGCTTACTATTTTATATGGAATGAAACTCCTAAAGTTACTCCAAATGTTAATTACGCACATAAATAAAACATAATTTTTAATATGTTTAAAATTAAAAACAAACCTTGATTGTGGGATACAGAAATGTTCTCATGCACTCCCCTGAATAACATTCTTCCAGCCTATTATTCCCAACTTTCAAACCACACAGCTCATTCTTAGCTAATTCTTAGACAAATTTTATTTATCCTGTTCCGATTCAAGTTATTTCATGTGTGTTTATGATTTCTTTTTTTTTTTTCAGTACTAATCTAGTGTTTTGCAAAGAAAAATTGCACAAAAATAAAGTGCAAGATTTAGGCCTAAATTCTGGTGTCTTAAGGTAAGAAATGACAGCCCTCTGCTGGCTAATAAATATGTACCCATATACAGATACTTACTACATATATATTTACTTACTTATTGCATAATAAATATTACGTATTTACATATAGTAAATATGTAAATACACTTACTTACCTGTAAATATATGTAAGAAGGACATCTCACAACAGCTTTACAGTAATACTACATTTAGCCAAAGTAAAAATATATAAAAATATATAGAGTAACAATAAAATTGTAATACAGGGATGCCTGAAATATTTTATCTGGACCATTAGGAAACATTCTGTCTACTTCCTGTAGGAAACAGTAGGGCAAGGAAATGGCTCATTTCTAAATTATATGGACAATTCTGAATACTCAAATTCCTCAAAGCAGCAACCTTATTGGGCTTCAGTATTCAAAACCAGTAACATATGGTAATGGTATTCATTGTGTTACTGTGTAAGGCTTTGGTTTGTTCAATGAAATGACCTGTGGTCCACAAAAATGAAAAGTTGTCAAAAATCCCTCTGATTTTCAGACTTTTTATGGTCTAAAAGTTCTAAATGCAACCATCAGAGAGCTTATTGGCAGCGGATAAAAATGAGAACCAAAGCATGGTATTTGGCACAACAGTAAACAATGTGATCCAACTTGCAAAGAAAAAATTATTTAGCTTAAAATTTCATAAACATGAAATGTGTATGAGAAAAATCAAGATTAGTCCCCATATTTTATTAATTTTTGCCTGGTTTTGACTTGTTTTCTACTTTGCCTTGAGGACCTGGACCACATTTTAAAATACAAAGACATATCTTCTAAATAATCTGCCTTTTTCCTACATTAATTAAAAATGTTCCATAGCATAATTCTGACTGTGTGGAAAATTTACAAGTAATGCTCTGCAAAGTGCCTCTTCATGAACTGTGCCGACTGGAACAAGTCTGCAGTAAAGGAACATGTTGGTAGTGTACACTTTATTGTCCCTCAGTAGAAAAACACCAAAACCCAAAGGAACCCCCAGCTGCCCACAGGTGCCAGTGTGAAACAAAGAACTGAAAGCCTTTATTTGAATATATTTGACCGCTGAGTCTATGCCCTAATAACGGCATTTTACCCAAAGAAGATGATATTGACAGAGAACTGGAATCGGCACCCGGAGTAAATAGAAGTGATGGGAACATTTTGCACAGGTTCCCAGGATAGCGCTTAAAAAACGCAATTACCCAGTAAAAAATAACGGAATTACAGCATATTCTGAGTAGGAGGATCCCACAAAAATCATCGCTCCAACTCCTGGCCGTGCACAGGACACTCCAACAGTCCCGCCCTGTTCCGGAGAGCGCTGTCAAATGCTGCTGGGGCCCGGTCAGCCTCGGGGCCGCGCCCACTGCCCCGGGGAACCCGGTCAGAACCCACCCCATGGACGAGAAACCTGTTCCTTGTATCTAATCCAAACATTTCCCGAGAAAACGCCACGCCGTTCCCTCGGATCATAATAAACACGAAATAATTGGAGAAGACCGGCTACCTCGCATTACCGCTTGACACACCGCTCGGGAAGCAGCGGAGGCTCCTCTGGCCGCAGCAGGAGCCCGGCTGTGGGGTCGGGCCCGGTGGGTGCCATGAGGGATCGGGCACTGCGCTGAGGGGACGGCCATTGCCCTGAGGGGCCGGGCACTGCGCTGAGGGGACAGCACTATCCATGAGGGGACGGACATTGCCCATGAGGGGTCGGGCGCTGCCCTGAGGGGACAGCACTGCCCATGAGGGGACGGACATTGCCCATGAGGGGTCGGGCGCTGCCCTGAGGGGACAGCACTGCCCATGAGGGGACGGACATTGCCCATGAGGGGTCGGGCGCTGCCCTGAGGGATCGGGCGCTGCCCTGAGGAGTCGACACTGCCCATGAAGGGACGGGCGCTGCCCTGAGGGGACGGACATTACCCATGAAGGGACGGGGGCTGCCCTGAGGGGACGGACATTACCCATGAGGGGACGGCAATGCCCTGAGGGCCGCTCCTGTCCTCGCGACCCGCGCGCGCGAGGCGGGAAACCCCCCGGCCTGGAGGACCGCGCGCGGGGCCGGCAGGGGGCGCTGTAGGGGCGCGCGCGTGCGCGGCGCGGGGCCGCGATGGCGGCGCTGCTGGAGCACGAGAGCCAGATCTTCCTGGAGCTGTTCCACCGCGACGGGCTCGTCGTGTGCGCCCGCGGGCTCGGCATCGACCGCCTGCTGCTGCGCTTCCTGCGCCTCTACTGCGAGCCCGCCAGCCTCGTGCTCGTGCTCAACACCAGCCCCGCCGAGGAGGTGAGGGCAGCTGCCAGCGCCCGCCCTGCCCGCCCGGCTGTGGCGGGCGCGGCCCGGGGGCGGCCGGCGGAGCGGCTCCCGGGCTGGCGGGAGGGTGTGCGGGCAGCGCGGGGAGCGGGCCGGGCGCTGTGCGCCGGACCCGGCACAGAAGCACAGAATGGGTCAGGCTGGTAGGGACCACAGGGGCTCATCTGGTCCCCCCTCCCCGCTCAGGCAGGGTGGTCCCAGAGCACACAGCACAGGAGTGTCCAGACAGTTCTGGAATATCTCCAGTGAGGGAGGCTCCACAGCCTCTCTGGGCAATCTGACCCAGTGCTCGGTCACTCCCAGGGAAGAAGTTCTTCCTCGGGTTCAGGTGCAGCTTCCTGAGCATCAGTCCCTGCCCGTTCCTGCCGCGCCATTGCTGGGCCCAGGAGCAGAGCCCGGCCCCTGCTCGGAGCCCGCCGTGCTCACACTGACACACATGGGAGAGCTCCCCTCTCCTCTGGAGCCTGCACAGCCCCAGCCCCTTCAGCCTTTCTTCACAAGACAGATGCTCCAGTCCCTCATCCTCTTTGTCACCCTCTGCTCTGAGTCCCTTTTGTCCTGAGGAGCCCAGAACTGGCCCCAGCACTGCAGATGTGCCCCAGCAGGGCTGAGCAGAGGGGCAGAGTCACCTCCCTGCCCTGCTGGCACTGCTCTTCCTGAGGCACCCCAGGATCCCCTGGGCCCTCCTGGCCACAAAGGCACTGCTGCCTCCAGGACAGTGCGTTGTCCATCCCCGGGTCCTGAGGAAGCTGTCAAACCACACACTTTTGGGATCATGGCAGTTGAATTTCTACTCCTGCAGCACAATGAAGCCCTAGTAACACTAATGAGCTAAAACAAGTACATAACTTGTAAGTAAGCAGTGAGGAGAAAGGGGTGAAGCATGCTTGTTGGGCTTGACAGGTTTATCCCTATTGTACAAAAAAAAGCTGTTCTTTTTACTCTGGAACCAGGCAAATTTCCCACCATTAGGAAGGGAAGGGCCTTGGGGACCTTTTATAGAAACCATAGGTGAATAAAGATCACAGCTGGAGTTTATAATATTAAGCATGGTGTATATGATGTATCTGCTGTAGTCATCTAGTCACAGGTGAGGGCACTAAAAGATGATCTCTTCCCAATTCTCTGCTCTTAGGACAGTATTAAAATCGAATTTTCTCTGAAAACGAGATATTGGAATATCAGAAAATATAAGCTACTTGAAGTGTCAGTTGCTCATTTTTTTGAAAGTATTGTCTAGTTGCTACTGGCTATGTAGACTTTTTAAAATTACACAGATGAGTTTGAAACTGAAGAAAGTATGTCAAAGAAGAAAAAAATCGTAATTCTGACTTTTTTTAGTATGTCATACTATCATGTCTTAATTTGTTTTCGACAGCTCCTCAGAATAACCAGAGTATGTGTAATAAACGTGCTTTTTGGATTCCTTTCCCTGGATATCACAGTAATATCTTGTGTTTTTATTGTATTTGGTTTAGGAGTATTTTATTGATCAGCTGAGGTCAGATGGAGTTGTTCATCTCCCTCGACGCGTTACCAATGAAATTGCAAATAATACTCGATATGAATTTTATACTCAAGGAGGAGTAATCTTTGCAACAAGTCGGATACTTGTGGTAGACTTCCTTACTGACAGAATTCCTGCCAACCTCATTACTGGTAAGAGCTTAATGAAGTAAAGGAAAGAGTGTTCTGTTTGAAAATACACAAAGCTTAGTTCTGTATCAAAAGTTTTACTAACAGGTATTGAGGTTGAAGAATTGTTCCTTTTATTCCCCCACCAAGACTGAGGTAAAAAGAGCAAATATGTAGTTCTTTCATATCTTAATTTTTTTTTTCTCTCAACTCCTTTGCCTTATTTAATCATACAGTTTTAAAAGGCTTTCAAAGAAAGCAGTTAGAAATTCTGTCTTTCCTGTCGTGTCCACCTGGGGTCACATCTTGATAAACTGAAAGTTGTTCAGAGATGACTATGATCATTATGTAGCAAAAAATTTGCTTCATAGGACAGGTCTAACAATACCTAGCTATAAAAATACCTTGTAGTGGATTATTTCAGGACTTAATCATGAGTGGCAAGCAATTATATTGAAGTCTTTTTTTGGATGCTTTTTCATTTAGCAAGCAAAGGCATGTTAAAATCAATGGCTGGGTGCTGTGTTGAAGAGACTAGTTACAGAAATTAAATGCTCTCTAGGTTTATTATATTATGTAGGCACAAGGTAAAACCTGTAATGTTTCATGTCCTTTGCTTCCATTTTCGAAAGGCATTGATGATTTCACTGGAAGCTGTGAGCAGATAGCACATAGGCCTCACTTCAGTAGGGGGAGAGGGAAAATAATGCAATGTGCTGTTTAGCATGATTAGCTTGAGGAAAACACAAGCCTTGGTTTAGCAGGTCTTGGCTAAGTGAACTGTGAACTCCAGAAGGGTTTGCCTCAAACATGTAATTAAATTAAACTCTTGTTTCATTTCTCTTTATCGAAATGTGCTTGATAGGTCTTTTATTCCTACTATACCCATAGCCATGAAGAAAACTGGTGGTGTGCTCATATATTTGATAATACTTGCTGTCCTTGAGTGTGAATATGACAGTCAGATGGGAGAGAAAAGCAAAATAAATTATTTCAGGCATACTTTGATTACGTAAACACTTGAACTGTTACCAATTCAAGTAACTTGACAAGTCTGTAATTCCAGAATTTCTCTTAACAAAAGAATTCAACTATCACAGCCTCAAGCACATCAAATTTGCTTTGTTGTAACATTGTGCATTGTGTTATGTTGTGCATTTGCTTTTCCTGCTTTTAAAAGGCTCAAGTTCAAGTTATGCCTCAGGAGTAAAGAATTTTCCAAGCTAATAAATCCTGCCACTCATGCACAAGCTTTTTTTTTTCTGTTAAAGATGCATTATTAACCCAGTTATGTTATTTGGTGATTCCATGGTACTGAAACTGAGGACTCACTCGTTTCAAGCCCAGAAAATTTGTTCAACCTTCCTTTTAGAAGACTCAAATTCCTATAATTAAAAGAACAGTAGAAAAATAAGACAGTTTTAAGGAAAAATCTGTACAAACCTGGACCTTCCTGTATCTTTTGTAACTTGAATTTTTTTTCCTTTTGCCAGGCATTTTAGTGTACAAAGCACACAGAATCATTGAGTCCTGTCAGGAAGCATTCATCTTGCGACTTTATCGCCAGAAGAACAAGCAAGGCTTCATTAAAGCTTTTACAGATAATGCAGTTGCATTTAACACTGGCTTTTGTCATGTGGAAAGGGTGATGAAAAATCTTTTTGTTGGGAAGCTTTATCTGTGGCCAAGGTGAGGCACTTCTTTATTTCACTGGAGAGTTAAATTTGGAGGAAAGCTGAAGGATGTTATAGTGGGTCCCTAAGAAAACAAGCTGCATGCAGTCACACTGTAACTGGGTTACCTCCTGTATTCCCAAACAATTTTTTTTCAGTTTTTGACAGAAGTGGTCCTACCGATGCTGAATTTCTGAAGCTGTTTTTGAAAACAGACTCAAATTGATTCTATTAAGGGGATGAACTTTATGGTAAAGCTGTCCCTTTAGTCAACAGAAATCACAGCTAAAAGTGACATTCTTAACAGTTTAAGAAAAACTTCTCTTACTAGACAAGAGTATTTAAGCCATGAAATGACAGGAGAACAGTCTCTCAGTTCTGCTATTCATGGAGGTGTTTGTTTCCAGCTGTGAAGAAATTCCATGCATCTCTTTCTACGTGTCACATTTTTTTACTCTTACACATATTTGTTGTGTATGAAGAACATTTCTTGATGACTGTTAAAAAATAAATTGCCACAAAGTTGTGGCATGCACTGAGTCTTCCAAGAGAAGATCACAAATGAACTGGACCCTCTGATGACCCAGTCAGTGCTCTTGCCATGGACAGGAGCTCTGCCCATTTGTTCCATTAGTCCAGCCTGGAATGTGTTTCACTCCTTCTTAACTGTTCCTCTGCACTGTAAATTCCTTAGCAGTCTTTCTTTCAGTATCCCAGGGAAGTGGACATACCTAGGGTAGGAAAGGTTGAGTAGAAGCTCTAGATTTCCTTCCTTGATTTCCATGAAAAGATCTGGGGCTGCAGGCTGCAGTAAGGGAAATGTCCATGGACCTGTAGAGGTCACAGCCCTCGGGTTCTCGGAGGCTCATCTTGTCAGGAAGAGTCTGGTGGTGTCTCTGGATCTTGCAGCCAGAGTGGCTCCAAGGACAGCCTTCCAAAAAGGACCTGCAGGCTGTCATTGCAAGCTGGGAATGTCACAGAATCTGCTGGTGCAGCTGTGTGATTTCAAAGAATTTATGAACCCCTTCCAGTGATTTTTTTGGCTTATTTTAATATTTGCTATGTGTGATGATGATGCAGAATCCAGTGCAGTAATTTTCCATGGATCCTTCACCAGCACTACAGGCTCACATGACTAGAATGACTATAGTCATAATTGTGGAACAGATGGTTTTCTGAAGCTGTTAATAAGATTCCAGTCTTCACATCAGTAGAAACTGATTTAACTTTGTTGTTTACATTTAGAACAATTGTAGTTTATACAAACTTTTGAGTAATTTTAAGTCAAATAAGACTATCCATGTAAGTCTTAAGAAGCTGTTTTTCTCTTAGGTTTCATATAGCAGTGCACTCCTTTTTAGAGAAGCATAAACCTGAGGTGGTGGAAATACACGTGGCAATGACCCCTGCTATGCTTGCTATCCAGACTGCAATCCTGGACATTCTGAACGCATGTCTGAGGGAACTCAAACGTTACAACCCAGCTCTTGAAGTGGAAGATCTATCTTTAGAGAATGCTATTGCTAAACCTTTTGACAAGGTAACCATTTTGATTGTTCTGCAGTGTCTAAATAATGGGATATAGATCTCCAAAGTGTCTGCCATGCAAACAGAAATGTTATTTGCAAAATAAATAACCAGCAGCAGCTGAGTGTTTTCCCGTGACATGTTTATTACTGGTAGAAGGGGATGTAATGGTGATGTGACAGTTGCCAGTAGGGTTTTTGATGTATTGATACTCTTCCTTCATTTCCAGTCACAACAGTAAGAACACCCCAATTCATGGTTACAATAATAATTGTTGCTGTTGTTATTAAAAAGACAGATGCAACTTCAGCTCAGAAAACTTTAGAGATAAGTATCAGTAATTGCCACACACACTCCCCTTTTCCTTTTGAATTTCTCTCTTATATTTTTATTTTCTCTAGAAGGAGAAGCACTGTACATGATAGACAATATGCACATGCCTGCATCTGCTGTATCTTTAATCATTATGTATGTCAATAACTTTGTGTTCATTGTTATTTTTGACAGATCTGCAATATTTGGCACACATGCTTTCATTAGGCTGAAATCAACTGTCATAGTGCAACACAGTTATTGGTTAACTGGGATTTAATCTGGATGGAAGGCATTGTGTAATTTAAATATTTGAATGTTTTTTTCTTGGGCTTTCTAAGTTGCACATTTTCATGGTACCTATCTGATTTTGGAAACTAAATTACATTATAAATGTTTTTTTGCTGTACCTAAATAAAGGACACTAGATACTAAATGCAGGCCAGTACCAGTAAAATAAGGGTGGTTTTTAATAATTTTATAATAAGATGGAAAGAAAATAATTTACTGAAAGCTAAACTCTGAAATGTTTTTCATGAAGACAACTATATTATGTTAACTTTGCTAAAATATGGTAACTTCTATCAAACAAATATCTCACCAGTTCATCACTTTTTTGGTATCTGTAATAACTTAAGGAAAAGCAGAGCATCCCCTGTAAAGTTCAAGTGCATTCTCAGCTTGGTTAGAAGCACTAATGCTGTATGTTTGACGCACCAAACTTTCCAATTTGTATTTGCAGACAATACGTCACTATTTAGATCCTCTCTGGCATCAGCTTGGAGCTAAGACAAAGTCTTTGGTGCAGGATTTGAAGGTCCTACGTACTTTGCTACTGTATCTAACCCAGTATGATTGTGTCACTTTCCTTAATCTCCTGGAGTCTCTGAAAGCAAGTGAAAAAGCTTTTGGTGAGAATTCAGGTAAATGTGGAATAACCATACAAGTTAATGCATGAAACAATGCAGTGTTGATGTTTTTAATTATCATTCCCAAACATATGAAGGTATCTAATTAGGTTTGACACAACTAGCCAAACGGACGTAGGTTTTAACTGACAGATAATTCTTTCATCTTCCCACTTAACTGCTGTTACTTAACAGTGTGAGATTTGCATCACATTTCTGACTTTTATTAAGGTGATGATTACACAGCAAGCAGGTAGGGCAGGTATTCCAGCTGAAGATCTGGGGCTTTTACTGCAGAGGGTTGGAACACAAACACATTGCAGATGTCAAACTACTACTGCTTCCTTCTCATTTCCTCTGCAGGCTGGCTGTTCCTTGACTCCAGTACTTCAATGTTTGTGAATGCTCGAGCTCGAGTTTATCGCATTGCAGATGAGAAACTCAGTCAGAAAGGCAAAAGCTCAGGCTCTGAAAAACGTGATGTAAAGAAGGAAAATGGTACTGATCATTCCTAATTTTAAGTTTAAGAGAGTGTCACACGATTCCAAGTGCTTTGCATATGTGCTCTGGTTCCCTGCATGAACTTCCACTGCTCAGGATCTCAGTCTGTTAGCTGGGATAAATCGAGAAATAATCTTGAGTTCCAAAAGCATAATAAACAACATAAAAGAGTCACAAAGTAGGCAATTCTCCTAAGCTTGCTTCGCTGATCACTGGGAGAGCTTTTGTGGCATTGTTCTTGCATTACATTGGTGTTCAACTTCATCTTTATTATTTTATGTGAAAGAGTAGGAAGCGGTGGCTTTTTTAATTAAAAGAACATATTCAGGAGTTTCAGAATTGAAGAATGACTGAATATTTCATCATTTTGCTTCACAAAAGCACTTATCTCCAATTTTTAAATTTAAGAGTGTTCTCCAGCTCATTAGCATAACAAGTTGCATATGTAGGCTGTTGAATATCATATGTGCCAACAAGCATCACACTATTGACATCTATCCACTGATTTAAAGTCTGAAGGATATTTTGGCTGCAAGAGCTGCTATGTTCAATCTTACTTTGTTTCAGAACTGAAGAGGGAATTGGTTCTAGAAAGTAACCCAAAATGGGAAGCTTTGAGAGAAGTACTAAAAGAGATTGAAAATGAGAATAAGAACAGCGACAACCTTGGTGGCCCAGGTGAGAGAATACTAAATTATTTAAGTTTCCCAGTACTTCTACTGGTTTGTGCTCCAACTTGACCTTGGAGAGAAGGAACTAACTTTTTTCTGTAGTTTTACCAAAAAGCTGGTTTAAATTTAGTAATTTGTGGCCTTAAGATGAGGAATTTATGTACATTATGTACATAAACTATGTAACATTAGATAGTTTTACAGAAACTAGGTGTTGCTCTAAAAGACAAATGCTGTCCATTCCTACAATGCAATACTTTTTAGGAAAGAACCTGCATTATTCTGTAAAAACATTTCAGGTTACATTTCAATAGTGTACCGATACCTTAGTTCCAAGCCAGTTAAAACTGATGTGGAAATTTTATAATGATCAAGGTACCATTCACTCATTTCTGAAGTTTGGGATCAAAACAAAAATAGGGGTTTGGTGTTATGTCCTTTCTAACCTGCACATTCTTCTTATGCACCTGACAATTTGCTTCTCATGAGTTGCATATAAATTAGGTAGAGATTAGGAGGCAGGGAAGAGAGTCTAACTGCTTTGCTGCCTTTCCTATTTTAGGGCTTTTCATTCCCTTAAAATTTAGCAAGTTTTATTTTAGGAAATAGTAAGGGTAAAAAAGTGCTCTTTTCTCCCTCCCACAGTGTTCTGACTCTGGGTAAAAACTGGCTCTCTCACGTAGTGTTGTAGGAGTTTATCTGAGTCAGCTTGCAGAGAATTGTTATTCACAAATGTCAATAATACTGAGTGAAACGTGTTTTGTAGACTCTCTAACAGCTGACAAATTAGAATGGTCTAAATTAAGTTCTCTCTTATTCCACATCTTAAAAATGAGTAGTCGTTTGAGTTTGTTTCCACACATGCTGTATCTGCCTTGTTTCCAGTGGTCAGAAGGAAAGCTTTACGAATTTAGATATTGTGAGAATAAGGAATGTTGAACTTCTATTAATCTTCTCTAATTTTATTTGGTTCAAAAAGCCATGCAATTTAGATTCTCTCCAAATCCAGGGCGGCCGTGGCAGCTGAATGTCAAGGCATTTGGCAGGCACAGTGCTTGGATCAGTGCAAGCCATTGGCTCGGAAGGTGCTTGTAGCTGGATAAGGAGCACAGCATTACAGGCTGTTAACATGGTATTGTTTCTTGACTGCAGGGCAAGTTCTCATCTGTGCCAGCGATGACCGAGCCTGTGCACAGCTCAGGGAGTGTATTATTGCTGGAGCAGAAGCTTTTTTAACAAGACTGTATAACAAAACCTTTGGAAAGGATGAGAAAGCTGGAGGAGCATGGATTAAGGACAGAAAAGCCATCAAGTCAAAAGGAAATGCCAAACCAGACACAGGGCCTCAAGCCAAAAAAGCCAAACTCACAGCTTCTTCAAAACAAAATAAGCACAAGAAGCAGCCAGACCGGACTATAATCCAAATGATAGGGAAAACTGAGGAGGAAAAGAGAGAGGAGATTGAGGTAGAAGACAACAGAGAATTAAGCAGTAGCCAAGAAGGCAGCACTGAAGAGAGCATTCCTGAAGACTTTGATGTGAACTTGCCCTCCGATTGTTACTATGGGATTTTCAAGGACCCGCTGACCATTATCCACCGCTGCAGGGCTGTGGGGATCCCTACGCGCTCACTCGCGTGCTGCACGAAGTAGAACCCAGATATGTGGTGTTGTATGATGCAGAACTCACTTTTGTTCGGCAGCTGGAAATCTACAAGGCAAGCAGGCCTGGGAAGCCTTTGAGGCAAGTTAACTTGGCCAGGGTAATTCTAGTCTGAAAAGAAAAAATTACAAGTGCACTGGCAGCAGCCAATGCAGAACATGCTGCTGTTCATTTTCAGTAGCTACCTTTCAGTTCCTGTTGAGCCCTTAGGTTTAACAAAAGCATAATGTCTGGCGTAACTAAAAGATAATTTTTACTTTCCAGCAGGTATTTAGTCCTTAACAGCAGAAGCATATCTGTTAAAAAAAAAATTCCAAAACCTCTGCTTCAATGATTTTAGTGGCAGTAGATCATTTTGAGGTGGTGTAGTCCAATTTTAAGCCATCTCTGAAGATACGATTTTTAAACAAAAGTATTCATTTTGGGTTTAATTAATTTTCTCATTTCCTGATGTTCATCATGCCAAAGACCAGTAATTCAGAAACTGTAACAGAGAAGCAAGTAAAGGAAACACAATAAAGAAAAATAGTATTTGCAGTTACAGCATTTGCTGAGAGAAAGATCATTGCATTTGGTATATGTATTTAGTACACCTGGAAATTGCAAAACTCAGTTTTATGAATAAATGTCACATACTAATTAAAAATATAGAAAACTGAATGCTTAATATAGTATTAACTAACTTGTCAGGCACTTATGCTACTAATCTTAAATTTATTGATTGCGGATTTTTTTACTTAATACAAAGTTTTGTGACCTCTTTTTTTTTTTCTCTTTTATACCTACAGAGTTTATTTTCTCATATATGGGGGCTCCACAGAAGAGCAGCGCTACCTCACAGCTCTGAGGAAAGAGAAGGAGGCCTTTGAAAAACTCATTCGGTAACACAATTAGTTTAACTGCCTTTAGATTTAGTGTTTCATGTAATTCTCCAATATGCTTACATTTTACATAAAGTTCTTAACTGTGTGGGCTTTAAACAAACTTAATTCAATTCTTTGTCTGATGTAAAGACTACTTTCTTGTTGAGAACCAAAAAGTCAAAACTTTCCTTTTCAAAGAACCTGGTATTTTCTTTAAAAGTTTTAGCAGGATTTAATATTAAGGTAAAGGCTAATCTGCATCACTTGAATTTTTTCCTAATTGTCTATGAAGTTCATTTGTGTCATTGTGGTTTTGCAGGTAACATTTCTTGTAAGGTAATTTCTAAAGCTTTTATAACCTCAGTCAGTTGGGGAAACAAAACAGTGTAAGACAGTATTTTTACTGACAGTGCCTTCTCAGCAGGTTACAGTGCTATTGCTAGTCATTAGTTCCTCTGTAAAAAGAAAAACCTAGAAATCCCAGTAAATTGCATTTCTGATCAGGTTTGCATTTAGTATTAAACTATATATAATTTTACATCTCGATGAAGGGTATTGAAGTATTTAATCTTCTTTACTCCTGCATTTGCAGTTTTTAGTGTGTTTGTTTGTGGTTCCTTAGAGAGAAGGCCAGCATGGTTGTTCCTGAAGAAAGAGAAGGAAGAGATGAAACAAACTTAGACCTCCTCCGAGATGCCAGACCTGCCTCTGTCTCTGCTGACACACGCAAAGCAGGTGAGCAGCTCCTAGGTCAGGCTTGCAGCCCAGAGCTTTCCAAAGTCCCATAACTGTTGTACTTTAAATCCCCTCAGAGCATCTGGAACAGAGACATGTTGTACGTTGGCTCTGCCGTCTTCATGCGAAAGGAACATTATTTCCCAGTAACAATGAGCTGTGGTTTCCTTTGAAAATACAGGTTAATGAAGTATTTGACCATTAAGACAGATACCATTTGGATTGTTTCTGTCAGATTGTTGGTTATGAGACTGTCTAGTGCTGCTTGTAGGAGTATTTAAAGTCTACAGATGGTCAAAGGCAGTGTTGTCCTTGAGCTAGTAAATGCTGGGGACTTCTTTTCTTCTTGGCAGGACATGCTGCCTGGGTAAACAGCTGCACATTATGGGTTTGATCACCTCCTTTGCAATAAAGCATCCTTTTTCTTTTGTTGCAATTCTAACCATATTTTTATTCTTTTCCTCTGACATGTATGCTGTGCCTATGCCTGTTTTTCTTTGCTCTTGTTTCTGTAATCCTGCTCTCCTTTGCCATATGCTCTCTAATCTTTGCTATTACATCTTTTGTGGCCTTGGTGCTGCAGTCTCATAAGTGTCCTGCAGATCTGTAGAGGCCAACACATAATTCCTACAATAAAGTGCTGTATTTCTGTGGGAAACAGCTGGAAATAAAAGGGATCAGCTTCATTGTCTTGTTTAGCTGACAGCCTTTTCAAGATTTCCCCACTTCATGTAGATAATTTTCATCTACATCTTAATGTATTTCATTACAAGTAGCATGGTAGTTCTATCAAGCTGCAGAGCATGCTACATAAACTACAGTATATATTTAGGCAAGTAATTTTTCTCTAACAGTTAAAAATAAAATGAAGTCTGGATTTGTTGTACTACTGAATTGGAGGTATAACTTAAGATGTGCAGTCCATCCGTTGCAGAAGCCTTGGCAGCACACAGGAAAAGAGCTGGAGCAGGAGGTGCCAGGTATGGGGGTGACTGTGTTTGTTTTGCTGTTTAGGTGGACAGGAACAGAAGGGTGTTCAGCAAACCATAATCGTGGACATGCGGGAATTCCGGAGCGAGCTTCCGTCGCTGATCCATCGCCGGGGCATCGACATTGAGCCCGTGACTCTGGAAGTTGGGGATTATATCCTAACCCCTGACATGTGTGTGGAGCGCAAGAGCATCAGCGACCTCATCGGTTCCTTAAACAACGGCAGGCTGTACGCGCAGTGCGTCTCCATGTGCCGCTACTACAAGCGGCCAGTTCTCCTCATCGAGTTCGATCCCAACAAATCCTTCTCCTTGATCCCACGAGGCTCTTTACAGCCAGAAATATCCAGCAATGATGTTACTTCTAAACTAACCCTTCTCACCCTGCACTTCCCAAAGTTACGAATCCTGTGGTGTCCCTCTCCCCATGCTACTGCTGAACTCTTTGAAGAGTTGAAACAAAACCATCCCCAACCCGACGCAGAAAAAGCGATGGCCATCACTGCAGATTCTGAAATTCTCCCTGAGTCAGACAAGTACAACCCTGGGCCTCAGGACTTCCTGCTAAAAATGCCAGGGGTCAATGCAAAAAACTGCCGTGCCTTAATGACCCACGTTAAAAGCATTGCAGAGCTGGTGACACTGTCCAAGGATGAGCTAGCCAAGATTCTGGGAAATGCTGCCAATGCCACACAGCTCTTCGACTTTATTCACCTGACCTCTGCAGAGGCACTAGCCAAAGGAAAAAGCAAAAGATGACTCATGAGATTGTTCAACACACAGCACAGATAAGCTTTTCTGGCACAGTACTTTGGCAAATACATGCAATATTTTAATAAATGCCCCCTCTAAGATAACCAGCTGTTTCTTGTTAATACTGTTCCATCAATTTTAACTTGTGAGTTAATTATTACTGAAGGCAAGGTTTCAAGAGGAAAAAGTATTTTTAATAGAGAAATGTGAATTATTTTTATTCTTTTTAAAGCACTTTAACCAATTCTATAATACCACTGAATTAATTAAATGAAGTTTTTCACCAAGACCATAAGAATTAAGTGCTAAGACTAACTGATAGAGGTGTTTCTAAAAAGGTGTTTTCTTTTGAAAGTATGATGTCTTTTTCAAGCTAAAAATGTGCTGTGTTTTGATTAGTCTGTGTGACCTGCTGCATGATACAACACTGCTTTTGCCATTTTTAATGTCTCACTCTCTGGCAACTGCCAGTTTTCAGTTGACAGTGAGGGAGCTGTTTGAAACACATTGTGGTCTTCGCTCAGGAGTTTGTTTAGAATATACTGAACCCTGAATTTTAGAGTATAGCCATAAGCTTTTGTCACAGTAAAATCCATTTATATGCTATGCTCTACATTTTGCTTGCTTACCTTAACACCAATTACACTTTTTACCATTCCAAAGCCAGTACAGTGCTGTCCTGCTAGATTTTGCAAAGTACTTTCCTTTAGTCTGACTGGATAGAGATTCTGTGGTGCCACAGTGCAACTTAATTTCGGGTGTGCCTTATTTATATTTTTAAGAGGCTTTGTTTTTTATGCAGTTTTGATAGCTCTTTCACCTCTTCCACTTAAAAGAGAAAAATCTGGGTATACATTAGCACTGCTCTTTTATACCAAAGAATATTTCCTCTTATAAAATGCAGTCATTTTCTAATCAAAGTTTTCCAAAAGTGTTGAAAGTTCTTCCAATATTGGCTTCTTTTGTGTCCTATTGCTCTTGTATTTTTTGTCTCAAATCAACTGTCAAAAAACTCAGTAAAGCCATTGTCACATAGAAGATAATACTTCTGGCATTTTGTGTAGCATAAAAGAGGGAGAAGTTTGTGAATGTGTGCATTGTTAAATTATATATTCTACATTGAACTTTGACACAGCTGCCATTGCCAAAAGGGTTGGTACAGTGTTATTCCATGCTAATGTATTTACATTTGCTATTTACAAAACCTTTATCTATGACTTGCTCATGTATTTATATGATTCTAATGGGAACAACAGACCAATATTATCTCCTTCAGGAAAGGAGAAAATATTTCTTGTGTTCAGGTTTGGTAAAATCTGTACTGTGCACTTTCAGGTAAAATGTTTATTGTGCATTTTAAGTGTGAACTATGAATTGTTAACTTTAAACTATGGCTGAGCTGTGACAAATTTCCAAGGGAACATTTTTCTGCAGATACAAATTTTAGTATTAAATATGCCCATAATAAGATTTAAATCTATTAATTTTCTTCTTTTTCATGTGGCTGTATTGATATCAGAACATTTTTATTGTGTGTGGTTTACAGTCCAGATCTTAGAGTTTCTATTGCCCGAGATTCTAATTTATTTAATATGAGAAGAAGTCTTTCCATGAGACTTCTGCATATTCAGACTAATGTTGTCAGATGTGTGAAGGGTTGGGAATGCCTTTACAGTGGTGCTAAGAGAACTGAAACTCAGAGTAAGATCAAACTGTCCTGAGCACATGGCCTGTGGAGCCTGATTCAGAAAAGGGCAACTGCCCACTCTGAGAGCAGACATTGCCTGTGCAAGGGGCATTGGGGTGCTCCGTGAACTGTGCATTTGGGGGGTTTCACAGCTGCTTCTTGTCAGAGAGGTTTGGAGCTTCTGCACTGATGTGTAGGGGGTGAAAATGAAGGGAATAGTAACCTTGATGAAGTGAGTAAGTTGTAGCTTTGTGTTGTACCTAGATCAAAGTTACATCATGCAATTAAATAGTTATTTGCTAAACAGTAACACAGTGGTCCCGTGTCCTGAAACCACTTACCCCTGAAATAACAGAGTCAAAGGCTCTGCCTGAATGCAGTCACAGCACAAGGTTGGATGAACAGTGAAAATCCTCTCTTCAATCAACAGTCATGGAATATGTACACCTTGTCATTGCTGATGTTTTTAATTGGTGCTTTTTTATTTAAAAAAGCAAACACAAACATCCCCTGCCTTCAATTTGGGAGTGTCAGCCTCTTCCTTAGCCCCAAGCCATCATGTTCCCAGGTCCCTTAGTAGCTGAAGCCCCTGTGTGGGGCTCCCCTGCTATAGAGTTGCCATGTCGCTCCTTTCTGCAGCTTCTCCTGGGCTTTGATCACTGACAGTTCTTGTAGAATAACCACACAACCTCTTAGGAGCAAATGCAGCTAATATTAGCAAATCTATTTAGCACAAGATAGATGAAGCTGCAGTCTCTGTGTTTAAGTTGCCTGGCTACTATTCCTGCTCATGGGGACACTTGCAGTTCTGAGCTGCAGCTGCAGAAGGAGGCTTTGCTGCCAGTGTTGTCACTGTGCAAACCTAACCAAAACAAACCTTACCTGCAAAATTACTTCTTCTGCATGAACATATAAACTAGGGCTTTTCTGATAGCAGCTACATTGATTGCTTTCAAAACTTAAATGTAAGCTAGTTGACAGAAATCCACACAGTTTATAAAATATGTAGCTATGCTGTAGCTATGACTCTTCTGGAAAGTGGAAAAATTTAAGTGTGAGGATTGTTGTGATTGTGATTTCTCATTTGCCAGAGTGCTAGTACAACCACTAAGAAGTAAAATATTTGTCTCTAAAGCTTTCCTTAGTCAGGATTCCAAATCTGACTGTAGAATAGATTCCAAAAGCAAACATCTGACAAAAACTAATTATTACATGGATACATTACTTATATGCCAAACAGCATAAAGAAATGTTACTGAGTGTCATTAAAGAAACTTGTCCTGTTTCCAGTATTTCAGGCTCCATGAGTTTGGTTTATAATCCTATCCTAAGGACCATTTTAGGATAAAGTTCTCCTTAGCCCTTACTCCAAAATAACCTAAATTAAATTAATATTCAGTTGATCTGTTTTGTAAAATATGTGATGTTAAGAAATGCAAATAGGGTTAGAAACCAGAAAGTTCAGAAACCATTGCTCTAGCATTTTGTAATTCTTTGTCATTATAACTTGTTTCATATGTTCATTCTTCATGTAATAGCAAGAATTTTGGATGTTTGCAGAATCAAACTAAGAATAAACCTTTTTATGTGTTTCATATGAAATCTTTAATATCTTGTTAACTGTTAGATACCTTCTTGCATTGAAAATACTCCTACCAATAGTATGTGCACTTTCTTAATTTACATGTTTTGATAAGGTTGTACAAGGAAAATTTCAAGTGTTTTAATGTTTCAGTGCCATTTTTTATTTTGAGTACAAAATGTTAGGAGCTCATCTCCCAGACTTTTCAACACAAAGAATCTGGCCATTTTTTTACTTGAGTTTGGATTTGTATTTTGAAAGCTTCTCAGTAAATTAAAGGGAAGAAATATCCTCAGTCACAGTCTTGAAAATAGGGAAGAACTGTTCAGTACCTTGGCTGGCCAAGACTTAGCTGAGAGATGAATTCTTACTGAAGTTAGTGAGGGTAACCAGGGCTGCTACACTGCTATGGTGATTTGTTGTCTAAACAGAAGATGTTGCTGCAATATATCAAAATGGGCCCGTGTATGTTCTAATTTTAGTGACTTTTTTTTTTAAGCATGGCAAAATTACCTTCCTCCACAACTGCTACAAAGCAGTCTTCCTAGGAATATTTCAATGGTATCTAAATAGATACTGGTTTCTCAGCTTGTGTTTTACCCTAGTTCTGTCTCTGAGAGCTTCCCTCTATAAATAAAAGCGTAGTTTTCATTTCTAGTTCCTCATCGTGGCTTCTTTTTTCTTTCACCTTGATAATCTCCTATCAAAGAGCAGAAGCCTGGAGTTATTAAACAGCTGACATTGTTTCCAAGCTGGCATTATTAGCAGTGCAGTCTTGTTCTTGCACTCTCAGCTTCTTCCTCTGCTCTCATAATGGCACTTAGAGCATTCTTATTTTTATTCTTTTTGGTTTAGGAAAATACAGTGGCTATCTGGCAAAAGTTTTTGGAACTGACTTGCCTTTTTTTTAATGGAATCTTTCCCATGTAAGTTCAGATCACAATCAATAGTCTAAGTAAAACCACACATAAGTCTTCCTCCTGTTTATGAGATGCTAAGGTTTACCATGAGCTAGGCCCAGAGTTTCAGAAACTATTAAGCTGGGACTACTGATTAAAAGATTTTAGCCAGGAGCCAGAGAATAAGTTTATAATTTCAAAGGTAGAATTTTCAGAATCACTGCTAAATCTATGACATTTGTACAATAAATTTATAAGGGTTTTATTTTTAAATCACCCTATCTTTAGTTTCACTTTGATAAGTAGTTCAGTGAATTCAAATTTCATCTACCTCAACTCAGGAAACTTGGAATGTTACATAATTGAATTAGCAAGAAGAGAAACAAATTCCCACCTGTAAATTCAGTGTGATAGCTCTGGCTTATCCTTCGTGGCTATTACCTGATTTCCACAGAAACATGCTAACCTTCACATTTCAAGCACATACAAAACCATCTCCCAAGTGATTGCAAGCCCAGGAGTTTTCCCAGTGAAATTGGCACATGAAGCCTAAACTTGACAAGGCTGCATCTCGGCGCCCCTAAAAACAGGCCCCTAGTTCTAATTGGAGCTCTCGGTGTAGAGCCCTGCAGCTCCAGGAGGATAGAGTGGGCCATGTGCATGATCCCTCCTCTGAGCATCCTCGTGGCTGAATGGGATGTGCCAGCGATGGCCCAGCTGTGCAGCTGCAGTCATCTGTGTGTCTTGTACTCACAGCATCATTTAGCACTGAATTAAATAACATTTTACAGTTTCTTCATCGCTTTTTTCTTGTGAAAATGTAAATTCTTGTGAGTTTACATTATCTCAAATTCTCTATTCAACTTTTATCTTTCTTCTATTTTTCCTCTATAATTTTCTGATTTATTTCTTTTTCACATCCCTTATCTTAACCATGACTATCTGTATTCTTGTCCTTTTGTTTCCCTTCAAGAATGCTGCTTAAATAATGTGGCAGTTTGTGATGTCTGTTGAGCACAAATAACACTGAATTCTGTGCAAGACTGGCTGCACTGGAGCCTTGGGTACTTAGTATCCTGGGGCTTACATAAAAAAGTATTGTACTTTGTTTTCATTTTGGTCCCAGACTTGAGGTGTGTCACACTTGGAAAGCTGACACTCAGAGAAAAGAGAGCAGCAGGGTGGCAGTTCTTGCAACATTTAATTCTCAGTTTTGTCTTAGATTTCTTTTAAAACAGATTAAAAGCAGTCCAAATAACAGACACGATTAAATCATGATCAGTTGATTTTATATATTTTTCCCACCCTGGCAAAATTTCGAAATATTTTCATGTGTCACAAAATTCTGGAAATCTTATGCATAGATAGCAGAAGTTGCAAATTTTCTTGTGGCATTTATATCCCACGACCATTTTTACATATTGCAGTACTACAACTGGCAAGTTCTCAGATCCTACAAAAACTCTTATTCCATGCTTAAGCATTTACATTAGGATGTGAGAGATCTGCAACAGGAAAAATATTAACTCTGTCTTTTGCTTTTGTCTAATTTTTCTTTATTGAGATCTCCCTCTCTAACTCTCCCCATTGTCAAAATACACTTTGTTTCTGCATCATTTTAAATATCTGAATGTTAAGTTTTGGGAAGAACTACAGTCTTTTAAATCAACATATATTTGTGTTAAACTATCATGACTCTAACTTCTAAAGTCTCTGTAATGCTTGTTTCATTTGTTAAAGAAGCATTTGGAAATCTATCAATCCACTTTCTCTTACACAATGTCTTTCCAACACATGCACTGTGACAGCAAGGGGAGCAGACAGTCCTGATAAAGCTGGCCAGGATATAAATGTTCAGATCACCTGCATCTGTAACACAACAGTAAAATCTAGAGATCCTTCAAGAAAAGTCCAGCAGAACTAAATATGAAAAAATACTTCAAATCTTTGAGACATGTCCTATGCAAATCTTGGTGCATGAGTTATTGTCTATAGAGATGGTCTTTGAGATAATGAAGATGTCTCAGCCAAGCCTTGAACTGCAGCCATAAATCTGCTGTACTACAATTCACAGAACATTTATAGTAAGTTGCTGTTTTCTTAAATATTTGCATTATACTGCACATCACTAGCTGACAGAAGTCATAATCAAGTTTTTCTTTGTCTCTTAAATATTTACTTGACAGAAAGTCTGAATCACATACTAATTTATCTGAGTTCTTTTCCACAACGCGCTATTGGTATTAAAATGTAGACATTTGGGGTTTTTTTTATCAGCCCCACCTGCTCCCTAGGGATCTCTGACATATTTCTAGTGGCTTAAATAACTCTTGTATTATTACCCAAACAGAGGAATTTCAACTGGTGTCCACCAGGCATGTCTGACTTTCCTTGGGCTGTTACCAGCTTCAGGCTGTGCTGTGCCCCATCAGCAACTGCCTGTGCACACCGAGTGCCTGCAGGAACTGCCGGCAGCCTGCACCGAGTGTCTGCAGGAGCTGCCGGCAGCCTGCACCGAGTGCCTGCAGGAACTGCCGGCAGCCTGCACCGAGTGCTGCAGGGAACTGCCGGCAGCCTGCACCGAGTGCCTGCAGGAGACTGCCGGCAGCCTGCACCGAGTGTCTGCAGGAACTGCCGGCAGCCTGCACCGAGTGCCTGCAGGAACTGCCGGCAGCCTGCACCGAGTGCCTGCAGGGAACTGCCGGCAGCCTGCACCGAGTGCCTGCAGGGACTGCCGGCAGCCTGCACCGAGTGTCCTGCAGGAGCTGCCGCAGCCTGCACCGAGTGCTGCAGGACTGCCGCAGCCTGCACCGAGTGCCTGCAGGACTGCCGGCAGCCTGCACCGAGTGTCTGCAGGAACTGCCGGCAGCCTGCACCGAGTGCCTGCAGGAACTGCCGGCAGCCTGCACCGAGTGTCTGCAGGAGCTGCCTGCAGCCTGCACCGAGTGCCTGCAGGAACTGCCGGCAGCCTGCACCGAGTGCCTGCAGGAGCTGCCTGCAGCCTGCACCGAGTGCCTGCAGGGAACTGCCAGCAGCCTGCACCGAGTGCCTGCAGGAGCTGCCAGCAGCCTGCACCGAGTGCCTGCAGGAGCTGCCAGCAGCCTGCACCGAGTGCCTGCAGGGAACTGCCAGCAGCCTGCACCGAGTGCCTGCAGGAACTGCCGGCAGCCTGCACCGAGTGTCTGCAGGGAACTGCCAGCAGCCTGCACCGAGTGCCTGCAGGAACTGCCGGCAGCCTGCACCGAGTGCCTGCAGGGAACTGCCAGCAGCCTGCACCGAGTGCCTGCAGGAACTGCCGGCAGCCTGCACCGAGTGCCTGCAGGGAACTGCCAGCAGCCTGCACCGAGTGCCTGCAGGAACTGCCGGCAGCCTGCACCGAGTGCCTGCAGGGAACTGCCGGCAGCCTGCACCGAGTGTCTGCAGGAACTGCCAGCAGCCTGCACCGAGTGCCTGCAGGAGCTGCCAGCAGCCTGCACCGAGTGCCTGCAGGAGCTGCCAGCAGCCTGCACATCTGCAGTGGCCGTGTCTCCACAATGACCCTGGAAAAGCCAGCTAAGCCCATCCCTGGGTCTATATTTAAAACTGTTTGTTTAATTGGGGGAGTGCACCAAGAATAAATAATGAGCTAATTCTGAAGATCATTCCCAGAACGGCCAGCTCAGATTTTTTTTTGCAAGTCAGAACTCTCTCCTCTCCTTTGTTTGGGTTTTCTGGATATTGATGTTTTTAATGGTTTCATTATCTGAAGGCAAACAGCTTTATCTAAATGCAATTGTAGGAACAGCACAGTATTTCAAGCATGAAACATTCTGCACATGAGTGAGGATTTGCAGTGATTGTTTACTGAATATTAAAATAGTTAAATGTTCAAATTCTAAAACTGGATCAAGGATTCTAACCAAAATGGAGATGAAGTTTCTTCCATGAAAAAAAAAAAGAAACGTCAGTTAAGGAACACTACCACCAGAGGTTTTCCAATGTATTGTACAGGCCTTCTTTATCTTCCTTGATAACAGTTAAAAAAAAAGGAATTTAAGTACAAATTTCATTTCAGAAAAGAAGAATTAAAAAATACTTAAATAGATACAGTAATTCCTTTTTCAAATTTTTCATTAACTTTTTAGCTGTAATAGGTTATAAGGGTTTGATAATAATTAAAATAAAAACCCTTCTCTTGCATTTTGCTTTGCTCTAATGCACAAGCAGTGTCCATGGGTCTGTGTGTCTTGCAATTGCACAGGCAGAGAGGTGAGGTACAAAGTAACACCCAAAGTTCAGAGAGCAGTGAAATGACTGTCCAGTAACAGAACAGGCTTGCTCATGGATTTAAGATTAATAATATTAATACAGCAATTGTTCTTTTTAATGACTATGGACATAAATGGATCTCATTTAACTTGACCTACTATGGTTGAAAGAATACAAGCTTTAGTGAAATACCAATCAGACCATGTGAGAAGAGTACTATGTCTCTTTGCTAGGTTATAAAATAAAGAATTTAATTCTGTCATGCACTCAGTGTTGTATTCATTTTATCACACAAATAGGGAGCCAGAAAAACTAAAGGCAAATGGTTATGCCCAAGCTTATAAAGCAAGTCCATGATGAAGCGTGAAATTGAAACTCACCACTGACTCATAGGTCAGTTTAAACCTCAAAATCTTATCTTTCATATATTTCCATATGCTTTTTGAGCTCTTATATGCTGTTGCTTATTACCAGTTTCAGATGAAATCTTCATTTCAGTAGGAGTGTAGTGATGCTCTGAGCAGCTTACATGGAAGTTTCTCTTGATTCCTAGCATTGATGCACCAATTCATCCTGTCACTTGCAAAAACATCCGGCCACCTCCAGTATAGCTTTGGGAGCAAATATGACACCTATCCCATGGCATGAGCTCACCAAAAACCCTGTCTAGAAGCCAGTTGAATCTTACCTTCTGGGTTGTGTCCAACTATCCTGTAAGACAGGAAAGCTGGGGATTAAGTGGTAGCTTGGAGTCAACAACCAAGAAGTTACTGTTTGCTGCTAGACTTTTTCAGTTCAAATCCTTTCTCTAAGAGTGGGTTTTAAATACTCAAGAACACTGAGAAATTCAAGCTGGCAAGCAGGACTCAGTTCAGACCTGGAAAATCTGGATTTCTGAGCAACTGTAATTAGTTTGACCCTTATTTTTAGGGTCATACTGCTTAAACTGGCAGATATCAAAATAGGCTGAGGGCCAAATCAGTTATGATCTGGTTTTATTTGTCTCAAAGTCTCATATGGACCTAATTTGCTATTTTGTGTTAAGAAATAATAAGTAGAAAGGATTACGAACACATGTTTGGCATAGAGAGGAAGAGAGAATGCAGCCATAACTTCAATTTTGGAATGTCTTACTTCATCATAAGCTTAAGTTTCAAAGCTGACATGGGGATTTTGGTACATAAAGCCTCATTTTCAACTAATTGCATCTTAACTGAACATTGAAACCTTCAATTTGGAAGTTCAAATTAGCAGCTATATGATGGTAGTTTTTACCCCAGTTGTGTGTATATGCCAACTAGAGGATCTAGGCATATGATCAAGTGCTTAAATGTGGTTTTATTAAGTAATAAGCATAATCAATATATGGTGACAGTTTTAACAAAACAAAATTTCTTATAGTCTGCTGTCTTATCCCTAATCGATATCTTGAATAACTCACCCTGAAGTTTTCTCAGCACTCTATGTAGAGAAAACCAGTATTCTTCCTTGAAAGTGCCCTGCTTTTTGGCTAATAAAACAAACAAACAAAAAAAATTTAACTGTTCTAGGTAATTCCCATAGTATGTTATGTCAAAACTGCATTTGAAATGTTGAAAAGTAAACACATCCCTGGTGGCATATACCAGTTAAATATGAATGCAAATCACTGCTTCCTTAACTATTTATGCAAATGAGTATTTCAGTTGATTATGAGATGTTTATACTTTAAGCCTACCAAGTTGATTAATGACTTGGTCAACATAAGCCTTGGTTCACAGGGAAGGCATCTGCAGATAAATAAATCAAACACTACTTGCCAATTTATGATATGGTATTTATATTTCTACCAGTGCATGCTGAATGATGGCAGTGGCACATGAATCAAATGGGGCCTTTAGAGCTTCCCAAATGCCACAATCTGCCAATTTCATTAGCAATAACATAAAACAAAATTTTCAATCTGGGTAATTTCCTAAGGAAATCAAACTTAGAAAAGAAAAGCCACCCTGAGCTCTTTCAAAGTATGAAAAAGACATATGAAGTCAAATTGTTGGAGAAAAAGGTGTGAGAAGTAGCAGAGGAGGAGTTGCACCAAGGCTTGGTGGTGAAAGGTGCTAATAGAGACAGATCTGTGCTTAGTGTCACAGCCCTCCCCAGAAACTCCTCAGCCTGTGGTGCGGTCCTGCCTGCCTTCCCAGAACACCTCCGGGTCCCATTCCCGAGGGGTCAGTAGCCACTGGGTACAGCACCAGCACAGCGGCACAGAGAACTGGAGAAGCCTGAGCCAGAGCTCTGCAGCTGAGCCACGGCTGCATCAGCATGAGAAAGAGGGATGACAAAGCTGCTTTACACACCTGAGCCATCTCACAGTTCTCATCCCAAGGAGCAAGCAGAACAGGGGCAAGAAAAGAATGGGACGTAAAAGGCAGAATGAACATGCATAATTAATTTTCAGGGACTGCAAGATGATGTGATCACCTTCAGATTTTCCCCATCTGTTGCTAGGCAGCATTCTTAAATCACAAGCTTTGCCTTACAAAATGAACAGCAGTCTCCTCACATTTTGCTATTTTTTCCATTTTTCACTGTTCTTCTGCCAAGCTCACATTATAACTATATTTCGAAATGCTTTAAACCAAAGATGAGCACTAAGATCGCTGCAATCTTTGGGAAAAGGTTTCAGTTACTACCTGGGACAAGCAGCCCATGGACTTGCCAGGCCCCAAAAAGGAATTGAGAAAACCTCCACCTGGCATGTACCAAAGGCATTGCTTTCTGCCTCTCAGCCCTGAGCTGCACATGACAAATTGGACTTGCATCATGGAAAAGGCAAGAGTACCATACATTTGGGGTTGTATCTTCATTATCAGTCTCAATCTGTATAAATAAAATCTTATAATTTTTCCTGTGATGGTAGTAAACTAATTGTATTAATTCATTCAATCTGTGCTAAGGATGTTGTTCCAATGATCAGACACCCATTCAATGCTCTGGGCATTCTGACAAAAATTAAAATTAAATCAAGGAGCTCTCTCTGTTAGAAATTCTCTCTCTCATCTAATTAGAAGTAAAGGGCTGGCTGCCAGTGCTCCAAAACTAATACCAAACATGCCCGCTGCAAACACCCTCTCCACAAATGCTTTGACTCACACCAGAAATTTCAGAAATCCTCGTTCTTGAAGACCAAGAGAAGCAAGTGACAAAGAGTTCAGGCTCTTTCAGCAACTGTGGGGAATTATTCCTCACACTTAGATCCCACATGTCTGCAGTTTAACCACTCTACACTGGTAGCTCAGTTAAACAAAATGAGCAATCATTTTCAAGTGCAAAATGACCATCAGCTCCATTTTCAATATTCATGAAATGAACAAATCATAAATCAGAATAATATAGGTGATACCATGGAGTACGTGGCCTGAAGCAGAAGACACCTTCCAATGAGAGAAAAGACATACTCAATATTACAGAAAGTCTTTCCCTACATTTCTACAGAAAATACAGAAAGTTCTTGCTAAACCAGCACCAAGGTGATAAATTGAACCTTTTCTTGCTGGTCTCTCTACAGGATAGCAGTAAATAAGTTACCATCATAAGTAAATATAGTTACCATCATTCAGGTTTCTTGTTTGTTAATGTTTTTTAGACATTACCAAGAGATTGATTGGAGATTCTGGAATCCTCTGCCAAGCCAAAGCATGTACTCTCAGCTCTCTAGAAAAACATTTCCCAAAGGGAAAGTCTCCCAAGTCTCCTTGGCTAACTGCAGCAGCTTTTAGAGCCCCACAGCCACTGGCCCAAATCCACACACATTGGTCTATGACTTGTCATATCCCTCCAGATATCCTTCCAGATACCCTTCCCTCAGCATGCACCAAGCAACAATTCTACCTGGCCTCACCCCTAGTTACACACCCCAAACTTGAAGCAGCTGCACTGTTCTGCCACTGATTAGGCTATAACTGTTTTGATGAGTACTGCTTATTGAAGAAAATTTTGGTTTCACATAAATTAAAATATTAACAGAATTTCTTTAATAACCTGGGCATTTATATTCACCTACTGCACAGGAGTAGCTGGGGATCTACACTTTCCATCTACACAAGGATATGTGCAAAGCCAAATTTGTTTCACTACCTCCAGTCGACAGTGCTTTCCTCACTCTTTTTGGTATATCTGTAAGAAAGAGAAAAAGAGAGTGGCTTTTTTTTCTCTTTGTTCGCCTTTTTGTCTCCACCAGCTGTAAGTCAAAGGACAGGGAGCAGGTAACAAAACCTGCAGCCCAGGGGTAGGTAGGCAACTCCTGCTGCCAACTCAATCTGCCCCCTGCAAGCCTCCAATTTCTGCATAACTGCAGGACTATGGCTGAGCCATGAAAGAACAGCAGTCTCTGGCATGTGTTCTGTTGCTTAAAGGAGCAGGCAAATGAGGAGAAAAGAGGCATGAGGAGGCTGCAGAGATGGAATACACATATTTAAAGGTGAGGCTGCATCTACAGGAGAGGAAGAACAGGCAGAAAGGTCTGATGCAGGCAAAATGGACTGATAGTGGGGATACAGGCACCCCACAGGAGAAAATAACAACAACAAAAGAAGTTATTAGGAGGGTTAGAGGAAAAAACTAATGGAAAGACCAAATAAAAATAAAAAAATAGAACTTAAATGCCATAATAAATATCCATTTCTTGTGACAGACTATTAAAGCTTCAGTGCAAGACTGATTTTACAATTAGTACAAATAACCACTGTTTGGCAGTGTTAAAACCTAATGCAGTAACAGTCAATGGTGATTAGCTATACTGTTTTCTCAGATGTAACCTGAAGTGCAATACTATTTTCCATTATGAGAAGCCACTGATGACCTGCAGTGAGCCCCACTCAGTAAGGTCAGCATAACTACAGTTGGCAATGGAGACCAAAACTGCAGGACCACTGCTCACCCAGACATCGAGTCCCTTCTGCAGAGCCACTTCAGACCTCTGCAAGTTTCTCTAGAGAATACAAAAACGTTAGAGCAGAGGTAAGGTCAGCCTAATGTTTCTGTACCGTGGCTGTTTCAATATCGCAATGATTTCTATTGCTTATTTAACCTACCAATTTAACCTGTAAGCTAGTGAGAGGTTTTCATATTATTTTGCTTTGTTTCGTAGCTGTAATGCTGATAAATGGTGTCTTTTCCTCTTTCAATTTCCTTGTCGAATAAGAACTGAGTCTGTGGTTTACACTAAAAGTCCATGTAGTCCAGCATGCTCCCTTGAAGAGCAGCCACAACAGGATACTTCACAAAGATATTCCTGTCCTTTGATTTCTATTGAATTCAAGGAGTGGTTCCCCGGAGAGAGAACCACCCCTTATTAACTACGCTGCCATTTTGTAACTAGTGTTAAAAGCTTATAGAAATGCAAATAAAACTGTCTCAACAACTCATCCACTGCCCGCTCACTTACAGCTCTTTGGAGAAAGCTCTGTGGAGAAAGCAGTTATTTCTTCCTCGAATAACATGGTTTGTCAATCTTTTGATCTAAGGCCTTTAAGGAATATATTGAAACATAATAATTACAAATTATATGACTCTAGGAGAAGCCGTAGTAGTTCTTGCCCTAGTTTCAAAGTAGCTTGCCCGACTGTAGGCCAACTGCATTACTATTCTGTAATCCTGCAAGTTAGGTGGCAAATGGTGGTCTTTACCCAATGAATTTTATCTAGAAATTTAATACGCCCATTGAATTTGTATTATTGCATGTTTTAAATAATGAATTGTCTTTATTAACAAATCTAAACACAGTGTTTACATCTCTAGAATAATCAAATTCTTAATATAAAGCCTGTACTAGAACTGAAAAGCATAGGTAATTTCTGAATAACTCCTAAGAGATGTTTGCATTGTTTCATTAAACAAACAATTCTTCCCTAAAATATAGAGCTTACAATCGCACGATTAAATATATATTCACTATAAATCACAACAAATATTTTTATTTGTTCAGTAATTGGAATATTAAAATGCTGATATGGTGTCATTTATCTGCTTTCCATGTTCAGCAGTTTCTAACAGCAGACCACTGGTTTGAAAGCAAGCAAGAGAGAGTTGGGTCCATCCTTTCACTGCAGAGCATTGCATTGCTCTGCAGCTTCAACCCTTTACCACTGCTTCTTATCCTTATGCTGTTACAAAAAGGGCAATACAGAATCCATTGTTATTCTTGGAGGCATATGCCAAGGGCTCGTGTTGAACTACTTGGTGAGAAGAAGGAAGTGCTGTACATGTCCATGCCCAAGACAGGAAAGGTGGTGCTCAAAAGCCAAGAACAATTGCATGGAGCTGGACAATTTCCATAGTGTGATTTCATGGATGAAACTGTTTAAAAGTAGTTATTTGTTGCTTTAAATGTGTCTTTTTCATTGACTCCTATCACCATGTGCTTTCATAAAGCACAAATGCCTTCAAGAAATGAGCACCCTCTGTGTTTAATGTCAAACACTGTAACACACCTTTGTCTCAGACATCTTTTTTCCAGGCTTTTCAACTTCTATAGTATTAATTATCAAGGAATACTCCATATGTTCTGTAATATGAACATCTGTACCCTTCTAATCAAGGAATGGACAATGCTCTTTAGTGCAGCCATTGGGACAACTAGGATGATCTAGGCTGTATTGTAATATTAAAGAGATTTACACCTCTTGCACAATGCTGTTGGTTTTAGTTTGCTTCTGGAATTGGATAAAATCAGATTAGCTAACTGTAATCTAGTGAAATGTAAGAGAGATTTATCCCGTTTTGCAAAGCTTAACAAAAAAATAACCTTCCAATCCATCTAAAGCAATTTGAACAAGTAATTCTTTAAATGTCAAAGCATTCATTTGTAGTGAAGTGTATCGGAATGTTATCTTAAAATCATAAGGAATTAAAACCGGAGTGTTTTTGTGCCTGTGGTATCACTGCTGAACCAGTGCACTGAAAAACTCTTTTGGAGCAGGGAACCACATTTTGCTTGGTCAGCATGTAACGTAAGCTCGATGCAGTCTCTTAGCAAGCTCCTGGGCATCAAGAAATTGCAAATAATAAAAAAGCTGTATTAGACCATTGCACCAAATGGCAGCTTAGTCCTTAATCTGTGAGCTATAAAAAAAATACAACCCAAAAGCAGGGTTGCATAATACCGGGCCTGATGCAGTATGTATTTACAGAAGAGGACTGGCTCAGTATTAGTAAAAGTCAATTTGTTAGATATTCGCTATGAGCAGTGTTGCACAATATGTGCAATAAATTACTGTGTGCATGCATGATCATATTCTGATCACAGAATAAATGCCTGCGTTGTCTATTGCATATTCTCAAGTATAAATCATCAGCTTTCCAAACTTTCTTTGAAGATTTTTTTTTTCCCTCGTGATTGGTTTGATGTTGAATCAAGTTCAGTCACCTCAGACACTGACAGCCAAGCCTGAAGGTGAATACGCGAGGTATGAGTCCCATCTTGTCTGTGAATGTTTGCACAGCCAACATTTGAAGCCATACCCAATCCACTGGCTTCGAATTTCAAATCCATGTGACTGCGGCAGCCCGAGGAGAGCGCGGAGGGAGCGAGCGCTGCTCAGGCGCCTCCGGCCCGGGACAGAGGCCCAGCCCGCGGCCCTCCCGCCACTGGCCCGAGCCCCGGCAGCGGCCCTGAGGGACCGGGAGACTCGCCCGGGCCCAGGCACCGATCCCAGAGGACCGTCAAAAACACCTGCACCAGCGACAGTGTGGCCAGCAGGCCGGGAAAATGACTACCCTGTACCTGGCACCGGGGAGGGCACTGGGGAGCGCTGTGTCCAGCTCTGGGCCCCTCAGGTCAGGAAGGACACTGAGGTGCTGGACTGTGTCCAGAGAAAAACAATGAAGCTTGGGAAGGGTCAGAAGCACAACTCCTATGAGGAGCAGCAGATGAGGGCGTTCAGCCTGGAGAAAAGTAGGCTCAGGGGGGACCTTATTACTCTACAAATACCTGAAAGGAGGTTGAAAGGGTTGGGGCCAAACTCTTCTCCCAGGCAACCAGCGACTGGACGCGAGTATCCAGTTTTAAATTGCACCAGTGGAGACTTCGGTTGGACGCAGGAGGAATTTCTTTCCAGGGAGGGTGATTAGGCACTGGAATGGGCGGCCCAGGAAGGCGGTGGTCACCGTCCCCGCAGGTGTTTAAGGCGGGTGTTCAGGGTGTCTGGCGGTCAGGGCGGGGCTCGCCCGCCGCTCGGGCCCGCTGAGCCCGGAGCCGCGCCCCGCTGCCCGCGGCGGGCCCGCGCCCCGCAGCCTCGCTCTCGGAGCGCGCGGGTGCCCGGATGTGCCGCCCCGCCTCCCGCACGTGCGCGGCGCCAGCGCGCGGCTCCCCCGCCCCCGCCCGCGGGCCAACCGCCGGGGCGCGCGCCCGGGGAGGGCGGGCCCGCGGCAGAGCTCGCGAGAGGAACATGGCCGCGGCGGGCCGGGGTGAGCGGGGCACCGCGGGCGGGGGGCGCGGGGCCGCGGCCGCCGCACGGGGCCCGCGCTGACGGGGCGGCCGCGCCGCAACGGGCCGCCGAGCGGGAGCGGCACCGCCGGCGGCCGTCGCCGCTCGGTCCCGGGGTGGGCTGCCCGCCGCCCCGCCCGCAGAGCCTTCTGGAGGAGGTTGAGGCGGGCGGGAGTGCCGAGAGCGGCGGCCGCCCGCTCTGTGCCGGGGAAGGGCAGGGGCCCCGCGCGGCCGCGGCCGGGCGCACGGGATGGGCGGCCCCGCCGGGCCGCTCTGGGCCCCGGGCAGGTGGAGGTGCCGGTGCCCGCTCCGCGCCCTGCACCGCGGCTCGCCCCGGCCCGGCCGCTGTGGATGTGTCCCGTGGTGTTATTCGCCAGTAAGGAACGCTCGCTCCCGGCGGAGGCGCGGGGCTGCGGGCAGCAGGGCGGCGCTGCGGGCCCGGCCCGAGCGTGCGGGCGCTGGGATGGGAGCGCCTGGCCCGGGCGGCGCGAGGGGAGAGCCGAGCTGTGCGTGAGCGCAGCCGTGCAGCCGCGGCGGAGGGCAGCGGGCTCTGAGAGGGGCTGCGACCCTTCCGCCGGGGGCTGCTAACGGGCTCGCCTCGTTTCCTGCGACACGCGTGGATTTACATGGTTAATCCATTCCAGAGTGGCCAGGCATTGGAATAGGCTGCCCAAGAAAGTGAGGGAGTCGCAATCCGTAGGGCGTTTAAAAGACTATATGTGGCGCTGAGTGATGTGGTTTAGAGGTTTCCGTGTCAGTGCTGGTTTGTTGGTCGGACTGGACGATATTCCAAGCCTGATGATTCCATGATTCCCGAACCAGCTATTTTAATAAGTGTCTCCACAGCTCAGATGCACCTCGGGGTGCAGGTCACTTGGCTGACCCTTGCCGTAGTGCCCTTCTTTGGGACGCGGGCGGCCAGGTGGGAGCTGTGCCGCTGTGCCGTGCCTTTCTGCCAGCCAGTACATTTATCTGCCTTTGTTCCATTTATGTGGGGTTCGTGTCGGTGTGCGAGTGTGCCGTGCAGAGAACTGCTGTTACTCACTCTCACTGCAGTCGAGAGCTACCGGGACTTCTGCCGCCGCAGGCCATTAGCTGAAATAAAGACTGCAGGATTTAGAGTGAATAACTTGTTTAGCTATGAAATAAATATCAGGAAAATTATCTTTTTATGAATGTTTCGAAAACACCCCATGAAATCTGGTATGTCAATATGTCTAAAATACTTAAAGCTTAAATATCACTCACCTTTTAAGAAAAAAAGCCAAGCTTACACAGTCCTGTGAGTACAGCGTGTTCTGAAGTTCTTGTTTATGGGAAGGTGTTTGCACTTTTCCTCACGCTGCATATTTTCCTTTATGAAAAAAAATTCCCAGCTTTCAAATTAATTGAGGTTTTAAAGCTCTCAACAAAGGCACAGCTGGCATTTCATAAAATTATGTTCTTAATGTGACATTTTGTGTTGTTCCTTAGTAAAGTTCTCTATCCTATGTCATTACTTGGGGCAGATGTGACTTTGTGGTATAACTTGGGTTTAAAACTTGACAAGATTGTTGTCTGGTAATGACACCAGTTATTAAGCAAATAAAAACATCTGGAAGCTGAAGGTCCTTAGTACATTTTTGGGAGTGCAGAACATCTTTCAGGATTTGGCAATATGTGGAGGAGTGCAGCAAACTGAACTTAATCACGCAAATGAGTTTTTAGAAGCAGTTAAAATTACATGGAAATCACCTTAATATTTACCTTTTCTATTTATCAGATTCTGTTGAATGAGGTATTACAAAACAGTTTTAATAGTGAGGGTTAATACGTAGATATTCAGACAAATTTAGTGTTTTATATGCATAAAATACTTTAAAATTTGGAACTTTTACTTGTTAGCCTAGCAGTGAAACTAAATAATTGATTACACAATGGATTAGTGTGCTATTGGATAGGGAATATACTTAGTTGAGGTTTGGGGTTTTTTTAAACAGTGTTTACATTACTGATGAAATGATTATTGGAAGGAAGAGGGAATATATTTTATCATAGGCCATTTATTTTTGTGGCCTTTTTGGTATTTCCGTCTTGTAACCTCTTCCTCTCGTGTGTTTTGCTTTGGTTTTTTACACGTTCAGCTTTTAACCTCTTTCACTGGTATGTACAGAAACCATAACATCAGCTTCAGCCTTTAAAAGAATTAGAAATAATCTGTTAGGATTAGTCTCTGCAATCAAAAGTAAAATTTTGTGGCTGAGCAATGTCAGGGGCTTTTTAAGTCTGATACCTGTGGGTTCAAAGCCAAAACTGGGAAACCCCATTGCTGTTCCTGTATGAAACACTATTTGATAAATGCCAGACTTCAAAATAACTGATTTTTTTAAATTTTCTAAATACAGTGTACAGTAGGTTTCTGTTGACTTAATAATGTGTCTATATATACACATACTCTATAATACATATATATACAATATACACACATACTCTAAAATATTCTAATAAACAAAATGTTGAGGTTGGAACAAGTCCATTTGAGTTGGTGACAGCAAAAAGACAAAATGTGGATGTAAACAGTTTTGTTTTTTTTTTTGTGAACGTTCCACTGTATTGGAACCTATAGGAAACTAAAATGTATTTCTGTTGTCTACTTGGCCCTTCCAAGTGTGAAGCCTTGAAGGAGCCAGGGCTGGTTTGTATGTTGCAGTTGAGTTAAAAGGAGAGGATGATGCACCTCTCGTACTGCTGGTCTTGCCAGAGGTAGGTAGAAAGACAAGCATCGTCTTAAAATCTGAATAGGAGTATGAAAGGTGCTAAAATTGCACACAGAGTATATTGAAATCACTTTACTCTCTGGATTGTAACCTAATAACAACCTTAACATCTGAAAACTGCAGAAACTGAGAAAGCTGAACTAGTATTCTTAAGGCTTTAATTTCTTAGATAGAACAAAATATGCAACTTTTTAAGTAAAGAATCCTTGAGACATCTTTGTGATTTTTGTTTTTCCTTTTTACTTTCCAACCAACCAGGAATGTGCTGAAACAGACACTCTAGAAGGGTGCTAGAGATACAAGGTAAGTACTGATCTTAACAAATTTCAACTTTTTAAATCAGTTTTTTAAATAAAGCTGCTGTGCTATTTTTTTTAGTGAGCAGTGTATCCCTTTAAGTTGTGCTGGTTTTATAGTCCTGTTAAACTGGAAGGTTTTCCAGGAGCTCTCTTCCTATACAAACAGAAGTTCAGTTATATGTAGTACTTGTGTTACATAAACTTGAGAGCAAGTTTCTGTGATTTTATGCTTTGGCCTTTGATATGAGTGGGTTTTAATCACCTCTTAAGATTATGACTTAAATACTCATATGCTGATTAAACAATTATTTTCTCTTTTTAAAGGACTGTCATGATTGCAAGCCTTCACAGATGTTAAGATATTTTCCAAATGTGAATAGTTTTAACATCAAAACTTTGGCCTGTAGAGCATTTTGTTTATTTTTAACAGTTTTTCTGCAGTGACTCAGGCTTGTAGCAACTCAGCACCTCCAGAGGGACTCCAGATTCTGTGTGGTTTGGTGAAGTCAATCCAGTTATAGATGAGGAAAATTGTTTCTTAAAGGCAGTAACCAAGGGTGTTTAATGGCTGCTGATAGTGCTGTTTCAGGAGGTGTTAGGAAGGGAAGTCAAGCAGCTTAGTAAAACAAGGAACTTGGGTTATATTGACTAACACATTCTCACTTCTGGAACTGTGTGCTTCTGGTGTTTAGCTGGTCCCCAAATGGTGAAAATTCTGATCCTGCCCTTCCCTTCTCATCTTCTGTGTGGGGAAAAAGAGGGTGGGACAGGCTGCCTGATTTTCAGGATAACCAAGACAGAGCATCAAACTTAAAGCCTCTCATTAGTTTCCACTGAGGCCTCCTACATGAACCAGAGAGGTGGTTCCACCTCGACAGAAAAAGCAGACAGCACAACTCATGGCTAAGAGCTGCTTCAGAGACTGGAAGAACAAGATGTACAGAACTGGAGATGCACAGAAGGGGCTATGGAGCTGTAGCATTAATGTATTCCAACAAACCCCACAACTGTGGTAGGCAAAAAATCCCAACTAGAAACACTTGAAGGCAGGGGAGGGGGAGCTTCCCCTCACCTGCAGGCAAGGTGTGCTTAGGGTTGTGTGCAGGCTCTGTGAAGAGCAGGGTTGATTAGACTTGGCAAACCAGTTCACTTCATGTCCTCCTTCAGTAAATCTGCAACCTGTGATTCTTACTGTGAATAAATCTGTTGCATGTCCAAAAAAAAAAAGATGAACAACTGAATTTAAAACTATTTGCACTTGACAGCCATGAATGCTTCATATTTGCTTCTTCAAATGAAATTATTCCATGCTGCACTGAGACAGGGAACCTGTATTCCTGGCATTGTTCTTAAACCTTTTTAGCACCTGAAGAGCCAGAATTGACCAGTGTTAGTTACAGAATACAACTTTTTTCAGACTTTCCTTCTGTGGCAGAGATTAATGTCTACCACAAAAATCTTCCATATCCTGAAACTCCAAAGCAAATGCACAATACAGAATTTATTGAAGTGTTCAGATTACTGTTATTAAATCCAGATGTTAACGTAACAGTTTTGTACTTGTGCAATAAAATGGATCTCCATGATTGTTGACTCAGCAGAGAGTATTTTAAGATTTCATACTTGGTACTTGGCTTAAGCCATTAATTAAATGTTTGAAAAGGGGCTTTTACCTGGGCATGGTGCCAAGAGCAACAAAGTGAGAGAGAAATCCTAGTTACACTCAGTTTTGATCTTCACACCAACTAATGAAACACAAATTAACAAAAAAAAAATAAAGACAAAAAGGAAACCCACTGGTTTTCTACAGTTCTAAGTGAATTTATGAGATAGGTGGTCCTAGTTACTTACCTGAGGAGGACATGCAGTTGTGTACTTACTATCACATTTTGTGTCTAATGCTAGAAGCCTGCTGGAAGGCTAGAGAACAGTTGCTGAAGACTTGTTTACAAATTCTAGAGACATTAAAATCAGTTTCTTAGTCATTCTTTAAATGTAAAAGAGGTGGCTCATAAAAATTCAGCAGAGAAACTCATTAAAATGAGTTCAAATTATTAGTGGATTCAATAAAGTCCAGTTAATACCTAAAAATGGTTCTTACAACGCATGTAGAGGCAAATTTCTCAATATTTCCTACATAAAAAAGGTAGAAGAAACAGAGAATTCCAGCTACTCAAATTCTGCTTAATTACATTGCTGCAATGCTTAATTTTGTTCCCCATACTTATAAAATTGAAAATGTATAGCTGGGTAAGGTTGCAGTCCAGCAGAGCTTTAAGCACGTGTTTCTGACACTAAGTGAGTTGCACCAAGTCGAACACACACTTGAACCTTTTCCTGATTGAGACCCCCACGTTAGTAAAGCTTTAGGAAAGCAGTGTTGTGACAGGCAGAGTGTGAGTGTGTCTGTGTGGCTGTGTCCTCCTCACAGGGCTGCAGGGGCAGGGCTGTGTGCTGGGCTCTGCTGCACTGGCAGGGGTCACTGTAAGATGGTTATTCAGGGTTTGTGCCTGGGTTTATCTGTGAGAACTCCTGATGTTACAGTTCATCTCACGAGGGCTTTCACAGTGCTGCACAGAGTGTGCTACCAGTCTGGTTGTGTGCTGGCCATCTTGGCACATCCCCTTCTACACGAGGGACTGAAGTGTGAGAGCAAAGGGTGTTTGGATTCAGTAACCTTCCCCTGGTGCTTAGGCAGGGGGGTCTCAGGATCTCCATCCCGAGAATGGAGCTTGCTGAAGATACTGAGATGGCTCTACAGAACCAAATGGGGATCTGCCTGTTCATTAGGGTTGGCCTGAATTTACCATTTGTCTGCTATTTTAGGAGTTTTTGAATGGACTAATAAATCTTTCTGAAATATTTTTGAGTGTTTTTTTCATTATCTATCACTTGGTACACTACTTTTTTTAGGATTTCATATTTAAAAATAAAATTTTAAATATATTTTTCCATGGAAAGCACAACTTAGACAGTTACCCAAAAAGAAAAGCCTTAATGGTTTTGCTAATGTTTTTCAGTATGTAATTTGTACTCTTTGTACAGCTATATTCCTTATAAATATATTTAGTATATTTATAAGGTTTATGTTAAAGACTTCTAATCTGTGTGAATTAGGAATTTATAGAAACAACTGGAAACCTCACCATTTGCTGCTTAATGTTCTCAACACTAATTTCATTTGCAGTGTCTGCACAAGGTTTTTAATACCCAGCGTATGAGGGTAGAGCTCACTTACAGTGTTTCCAGTAAATACTTAATTCAAGGGAAGTTAATGCTTTATTTTGTGGTCTTTATTATTTCTGAATTTGTATGGGTTCATTGTCAAATAATACAGCAGCATTCAAATACAAAGTTCTGAGCAAATATTGTAATTTTTTGGAAAATATAAACCATCTTAATGGTTATGGGAATTATAAGTCCTGCAATGTGAATCAAGCCCTAAATAATTCTCTCTACTGTCTGTAGACAGTTTTAACCAACTTTCTTTGCTTCTATGAATAACTGTGATTTGTGATTTTTTCTGGAATCAGATCCTCCCTCTTCTGCCAGATGTTCCACCCTTCCTCTGCTCTGCCAGTTAAACCATTTGATGACTCTTTTGCCAGGTCCTGCATCAGAAGCCTAATTTTAAAACTTGTCATGCAGAATTGGTAAAAGAGCAAAGTGGAGTCTCTGGGGAGGGGTGGGATGCAGGTGATGAGAACCTGCTCTGGCCCCCAGTGTTGATCTTTGCTGTCCTGGGCATGCTGTGGGAATGTGGAGCAGCCATGGGACACTGGCACTGCTTCCCTGTGCTGCAGAGTAAAGCACACTCCCAGCAGTCCTTGGGCAGCTCTGCACCTGCTGGTCCTCAAAGAGCTGGGGCAGCTGGGGCAGGAAGGTGGTGCAGCAGAGAATTCCATTGCATCTCCCCTCTGGCAGTGGACTTTGGAAAGCCTAAGCCAAGCCTGGTGCTGGCTGGCTGAGGAACATGGTCAGGAAAAGCTTACTAAGGAAGGATGGTTTACAGAACATTTTTGATGGGTAAAGCTGATTTGAGGTGATTTAGTGAGATACATGGAGGATAGAAAAAATAGAGAATTCAGGAACAGAAATCAGGAAAGTGGGTATTGAAGTGATCTAGAGAAAGAATAACTATTGTCTGTAGAAAAAGAACAATGAAAATAAACCAAGAGAAAAAAACTCCTTGGCTGTAGTATTTTTATCTGACCAGCAAATGACTATCCTGTTTTCATCAGATAATCAGTATTTTCTAACAGAGTTTGTAATAAAGCTTTGTAGTATCTTTTAAAAATATTTTGAGTGCTGCTTAGACTACAAGAACTACAGAAAGTAGATGTGTGACAGCTGCTAAGTGCAGAAATTTGTAAACTACTCTAAACAATTTTATGTTACCATCTATTTCTTATTTATTTTTTAAAAAGCAGCTTTGTATGGAATGAAATATTGGAACACAATAGTTTAACAGATAAGATTTCTTTGAAACTGGCCTTAGGCAACATAAACTCTCCTGACCCAGAGTTTCTGCCCTATTAGTCTAGCTAATTTCAGTAGGGAAATGGAATTCAAGTTCATTTTAGCTTTGGAGATCGTGAGAATTTGGTTCTTAAAGCACTGAGGGCATGGACTGTGGATTATAGCATTAAACTGTTTAGAACATCAGAGTTTTCAGGCACCAAAGTAATAACATACTTTTTGTGATTATTTTAGAGTATGGGTGTTGATCTGGAGATTAAGCTACATCAATTATAATCTTGGGTCTGTATTTATAAAGAAGCAGTAAGTGATATTCCTTCCTGTGGTCTTACCCTGTTCCTTGTTAGAAGAAAAGCGTTTGATTTGAAAAGTAAAAGTTTGGCTTTTGTTTAGTGAGGAGTGTAATTTTGTCCTTAACAAATTATGTATTATGCTGTTTGTCATACTACTATGTGTGTGGTATATCTTTGTACTTAATTTTCAGTGTTTACAAGTCTCGGGGCTGGGGTTTTGTGTTTTGTTGTGGGATTTTTCTGCCTGGAAGTCTGCTTAACTGCATGGAATTCAACATTCTTTCAGTATGCATCCTTGTTGTTTTTATTTTTAAAAAAATAATCAACTCTTTAATTCTTGGGAAGATGCTGTAAGTTGTAAATCTAGTACAAGTGATGTAATTGCATTCAGATTATTACCTTTTGTAACTGCTGTATAAAAAATGAAGCCCTGTAACACAGTGTGGAATTAGAAGTGAGAAACAGAAAAGAATACTGTAGATGAGCTCTAAGCACTTGGTGTAAATCAGGTAAAGAGTGCACAGTAAATAGCTGCTGCTTAAGATGTACTGCAAGTCGATTTTTATATTTTTTTATAATTAAACATTAATCTGTCACTTGAGTTTTCCTTTAGTCCATTAGCATTTTCGTTTTCAGAGCTGGGAGCACCAAGTTGCCTGGTTTCTATGGGAGCTAAGTCAAGTTACTGTTTGCATGGTTAATACCTCAAAGTAGCTGTGTTGGTCCAAGTCAATACGCAGCAAAAGGTTGGTGAGAGGGAGATTCTCTGGGCTCTCCTAAGGTTGTAAGTAGGGACTGCTTCACTGAGGACCTCCTGCACATGTCACTGAATTTCAGCTCAGACTAATCATTCTGAATTTTGCAAGATCCCCTAAATTGAAGTTGCTCATAATCTCTAATTATGCTTACATTATTTTGAATTAGTGTCTAATTAGGACTTAGTTTCTTGCTGAACATAAATAGTATGTTAAATTCTGTACAATAGAAATTGATTGTATTGTTTAAGAGAGCACCAAATAAAATAATAAAACTTTGCTAATCTTTGCAAAGTGTGTAGATGAAAAAAGGAACAAAGCACAGTTTTTTCAAGAAATCTCATCTCCTAGAAATGCTTGTGCAATGTTCAGTCCCACTTTGACAGGAGGTAGAAAGCCCGTTCAACGGGAAGCAGTCCTGCAGTTCCTTCCTCTTTGATTTGAATCCTTGTGCTTTCCTTGCTTTGTTCAGTTCAAGGGCTTGGTTTACAGGCAGTAAAATAAACAGAATAGCACCTGCAGCTTAGTCATAAATGGGAACATCTCACAGTATCCAAGCAAACAAATGAAATCATGGAGCCATCTAACCTTTCCTGAAATGCCTTAAGAGCTTTACTAACATTCATTTTTAAGATGGACCACTCTTTTGGATGTCAAAGGAATTGGGAAAGATTATGATCCACTTCATTGATAAAAGTTACCAATTATTTTCTGAGCTATCAAGTGCATTTATAATACCAAAATGAACACTTGGTTTTGATTTTTTCCTATGCTGGTAACTTCAGTTACATAAATACATTCTTCTGGCTACACCTAATGTTTGCTGGCTACAGAAAATCATGGAGCACATGGGATCTTACTAATTCCTTCCACAAAGTTCTGTTGTAGACCAGGACTGAAACTGCTTTTGGGAAGGTTAATCTGGGTTGATCTCACAATTACTCAAACACTACTGCAAAGCACTTCATATCAAAACTGAAATTAAGAATTTGGGAACTTTTGTTGATTGGAGTTCAAGTAAGCTGCTTCTGAAGTCATGTGTCACTATTTAATTGTAAAAAAAATATTTTTTAAATATGTAGACATTTATGAGGGTCAGAAACAAGAAGCATCATTTGTTTGCACACCACACAAATGCAGATAGCATTTTTTTGGTTGTTTGGTTGTCTTTGCTTCTTTACCTTGCTAAATTTAAGTGTAAAACTGACCTTGTGTTGCTTTGTAAACTCAGCCTAAATGTATTTGTTGCCAATGTTAATGTTAGTTTTTTAAATTAGAGTATTAAATAAAATGTGGAATATTGACAATCAACATCATCTTCATAGACTGAAAAATAGGAATATCAAGTTTAGATTTTTCTAATCATTTGCACACAACATATTTCCATATACAGTAACATCTAAACAAGATAATACTTCATGTTTTGCCTATCTAGTTTTAAGTATTTTTATGAAGCTCTTCATTTTAATAGAATAGTGAGGATGTGTGCTATGACAGCTTTGTATTTATTTAATCAAGTGGAACCAGCTGAACCACTTAACGTTGCCTTAAGAGCAGCACTGTTTATTAAGAATATCCACAGAAAAGATGAGATGAAATCAAATTATGTCTGCTCCTATGCTGATAAAAAGTAAAAAGTTGTTGAGGGCTATGCCTGAAGTCCTTCACTTACAGCAAGTTATGGGACAATGTTTTCTACACTTCAGGTATTGTGGCCAGAATTGGGGTTGATGCTCAGGCAGCAGCTCTTAGGGAAGATGGACTTAGCTGTAGATGAAATAAATTGTCCTCTTGTGATTCCGAGTTTTCAGCACAAATCTTTATGAACTCTGCTGCAAACACTGCGAGTTAACACAGGGTGGTTTCTGCCTGTGAAGCATTGCCCAGTAGAAGGTAAACTGAAAGCTGTCCTGGGTGATCGGGATGGGTCAGTGGATGTTTGCTTCCTGCCAGGTCTGAAACAGCTCGCTGGAGCTGAGCATCTCTCGCAGGGTGGATAGCAGAGCAGTTCACACTTCTCCTTAGGATGGAGGTTGTTGACTGTGTGTTACCTTGAAGAGGCTTATTTTAGACTTTACTTTTTGTTTGGTCCCTCTGACCGATTGTTTGATTGACTTTGGTGCGCACTGCAGAGCTTCACAACTGTTTCTTAAAGGAAGATGACATATATGAACAGTTTTATATAATCAGTAAACAATTTAAACATCACTTTCATCTGAAGGTATGAGTTTTGTTTCACTGATGAATATTGTGCATATTGAACCTTTGCTTGCTTTATTTAAAATACTTGTAAGAGGTTTAGCATTTTGAATAAATTCTATTATAATTTTATAGCCCTCAAAACGTGAATACAGAAGATAGTTGTAATATTTACAACTACTCAAAACATTTGTATGAGACCTTAAGGTATTTAAACACTCTTTTTAAGCCCGTATTTCACCAACTCTTGTTTGAACAGGTTACTTTGAGAAGGCAGTAATGTGAGAAAAGAATAGATATATCATCTCTATGGCCCTACACAGCGACAGGGTAGGCTTTAGTTTCCCCACACTTTAATGGAGGTGTGGGAGGCTGCCTTTATTCCTCACAGCCCCACACTGCTGGGTAATTCATTTGCACTTAGCAGGGCACAGCTCCCATTACCAATTACTGTGATTTTTTTCCTGCCTGGAGGTAGCAGTGGAGGGAATGTATCATCAGAGATTCTCCTGACTCATCCCCAGCCTCTGTCCAGATACCAGTAATTCTCTATACATTATGTCGTTTATGATGTGCATTTGCCATGTAACTTAGTCATTTTTCATTTTTTGATCAGTCTAAAGACTTAAGATGTAAAGATTTTCTGTGAAGAATTAGTAAAGAGAATCGCTACTGTAGCATTGTCATCAAAATATGCAGAAGTGTTAAATGAGTTTCTGGAAGTCTTTTGGTTTCTCTTCAGTGGTATTAATTAGCTCGAGTAGACAGTTACAGATATTCAATCTCAGTTATTTAATAAAAGTGGACATTTTTCTGCTGTATCAGCCAGCCCAGTGCAGAGGACTGTGCTCCTGGAAGAAACACATCATTCCAGGTACTGTGAGAAGCGTGACAGGACCTCAGTTTTGTCAGATACTTCTGCACGCTGTTTTTTTAAGAAATGAGTAGTAATAGTGAGTTTTTCGTAATGCATAATCCAAGGTGATTACTCATGGTTAGTCAGCTGCTGCTGTTTCTCATCTTCTTCTGCTTTTGTATAATTACCTTCATAAAAATAGCCATAAGATTTAAATCCTTGTTGCCCTGTATTTGATCACAAAACTTAATTAAGTTTATTGCCATTGTGTTTTAACTGTAAGGTTGCAGTTTCTCTGTCAGTGTTGTAATTAAGTGTCAGTTTTCCCGTGGCAGTTGAGCTGCTGCAGTAAGATGGTGTCAGCAGAGCAGAGGTGGGGTGTGCCTGTCCATGGGGGTCCCTGGTGCCTTGCTGTGCCCTGGCAGTGCTGTGCCTGCCCTGAGGAGCACAGCCTCTCCCTGCTTGCTGCTGCTCCAGGAGCTCATGGAGATAGAGACTGCAGCCAAGGCCATGGTTGGTTTCTGGATTTTCTCTTCACCTCTTGCTGATAGGCAGCATGTCCAGAGGAGCCATCCTTTATAAGCCTGCATCTCTCTTCTCCTTGGAGGGGGTGTTCCAGCCCAGCCCTGTCTCCGGGAAGTGACTCCCGTAGCTTCCAGTTCCCGGACTGTTCCATGAGCTGAAGGTTCCCGACTGCTGTGTTTATGTTCAAGCCTGATGTGTGTTGATCCTTGGAAGGGAGGAGAGACTGAGCATTCCAAGGGTCTGACCACTGGACTGGACTAATTTGTAGCCTAGGAAGGAAGTTTGCTGTAGGCTTATGTAGGCACCCAGTAGGGTCTGCTGCATTCTGAAAGCACAGTCCTTGCCCTTCTTCATGAGAAGAGAAGAGGAATTGCTAAGTCAGTCTCAGATTGTGACTTCTCACATTCTCTCAGGTACACATCATTAATGCCAACTGCTCAAATGGAAGGGATATTTAAAACTATAGCAGCCCCCAAGTGCTTATTTGCCTCAGTGTCAGAAATCACTGTTCCTGCTGCACAGATCTCCAGCACAGTCTCTTTCCAGACACTGGCAGGGAGACTAAAAAGCTTAATGCAGTGGCCTGCCTTGGCAACTGTTAGTTAACCTGCTGGGTCTCCTATTTTTAAGGATCTTTTTCAGTGTTTTCTGATGCATTGAAGAAAAGGGTAAGGAAAACAAAACCAACCCAACATTTTACATTTTGAGTATTGTTCCCACTAAGTATCCTGATGTATTACAAACTGATGGAGTTTTAAATTTTACTGAGTATTATAAATGGAGAAACGGAGTGCTCATCTGCACACCGTGATTCAGTAAATCCTGGAGCTGGTATTGCTAATATCTGCTGCTTGTTAATTCATTTCAGTACTGTCCTGGGTGCAGTGACCCAGGTTCCTTGCAGGTGTGAGTGAGTGAGCACTGTTAATGTCAGCCTATTGACTTGGCCAAAACTTGAATGCATTGTGATTCCTGAGCTGTTATTTTCCAGCAGATTGCTAAAATAGAAGCCAGTTTACTACTGAAGTGTCATCCAGATTTCAGAGCTTGTGCCAAACAAAATACCAGTTCTGGTGTCTCAAGTAGCAGCGAAGTATAAGATTATAAGATTTTTCCAAGGAAATACATTTTGTCTTTTGAAGATAAAATGTTTAAAAATAAAAGGAGCGTTTGTCTTCAGCAGTTAAGAAGATAGCAACCACCTACAATCTGTGAGAACACTTACATAAGGCTCATACATTGTACAGGAGTTCTGGTTTGCCGGTGCTGGAACACGTTCTTATGTACTTGTCAGGGAAATGTGAACCGAAGCCTCCTAGCAGTGCTGGTGCAGATTCTATTTTGATTATGTATTCTAAAGGCTAAGTAGGAAATTAATTTTTTTCTAGTTTTCACTTTACTACTCTTAAACATTTTGCTGAATTCTGTGTTAAAACAAAAGAACTGAAAACCAGCCAACTGTAATAATTTAGGAGTATTGGAACAATTGAGTAATTTTATTTTTATTTTCTGGAAATAAATTTGTATTATGCTTTCCAACTGTTCATAAGCAGAAATGGTTTTCATACCTAGCACAGTGATGGCTCACACAACTTTAACTTCAGGTGTCTTAGTTTCATGGAAGGGAATGGAAACCCCTGAAGTGACAACTGATTTTTGTCAGATCAGCCTGGTATAAAAGGTGCTTTCTTGGATTATGCTAAGTAGAATATTAAAACTTTAATAGAATGGATTTTTAAAATTGAATTTTTCCTGTACATGTTTTTACTGTTGAGTTTCAGTTATGTTTTACTTTATGTATAGGTCTGCTTCAATTCAGGGGTTACACAGATAATGGTTACCATCTGTAAATGCAGATGGCAAATCTGAAATAATTCTTCAGGATTGAGGAGGCTTCAAACAAATGAGGAGGCAAATTGTTATCTTTAATATAAAATATGAGAGTATCATGGCCTTTACACTCTAAATGAGAGGTTTCTCAGTTTTGCATATGGTTGCTGGATATAAGTGTTTATTGTACAGGGTTTTATTTTAAACAAGTGAATAATGTTTTATATTACTCATTTTCGGGTTTGAATTATTGATGTACAAACAACTGGTTATATTAGAAACCTCAGAGTGAAATGGCTTTTGAAGACTGAAAATAGATGGGAGACATTCTGCATATCTTTAGTTGAGTTTTATGTGAAGTAAATGCTGCTGGTTGTAGCCTGCACCTGATGCTAAAGCAGTTGTACTCATCTGGAGCAGTTAAAATGAGCGTTCTAGAAAATGGTAATGGTTTATTGTCATACATGCAGTGTAAAAAAGATGTTTACAGAGAGGGTTTTTTTCCTCATTTATTTCTTTTTTGTTTGTTTGAAAAGATAATCATAAAAGTTATTTTTAAGTTTCCAAATTAGTATGTCAGTCTATAAGGAAAACTTTTTGCTAAAGACAAGCTAGTAATTTCATGATGCGAAGTTGAACATCTGAATGAATTCTTCATTAGATTCTAAGAGAACAAGCGATAGGAATCAAATTAATTGTTTATATTTTATTATTGAAAGCCTTCAATTTGTCATCTTTATAGTATTTTTTAGAAGATCTGTTCATTGATTCAGTAAGGAGCTGTAAGGATCCTAGTGTATCTAAGCCAGATGTTCATGATGTAGGTCACTGATTTCCCCGCCCCCCTACAGAAAATACCCTGTAAATGTTGGGTAGGGATGTGTGTTTTCCTTTTTGGGGAAGGTTAAGAGAATTTGTTGTTCTTAGCTCAGAAATATTTCTGTAGTCTCATACAGCAGCAGTTCATAAGTAATAATGAAAAGAAATGAGACCAAAATGTGATTTGAAAAATGAGTAAAGAATTTGAGGAGTTTAGACTTTCTGGGAATTCTAGAGTGTCTTTTGTTCAAAGATTATGTAGCAATGTAGCAATAGGGGTTGTTCTAGTGTTAAAGGATCATTTGAGAACATACCTGGGTTTTTAAGCAGCCTATCTAAAAGATTTAGGAAAAGGAAAGTGCAATATCTGGGACTTTACTGTGAATTGAAAAGGTTAAAATTAGGGTTAGAGTTTTGCACTGGAGAACTTTCAACTTAAAGGTTTCCTAACGATGACATTCATGTATTGTATGAAACCAAAGTGAAAATGGGGACCTGAGAGTCATGATCAGCAGGAAAAGAAATTCTGTGTGAAGAGGGTGGGCAAAGCATTCATATGACGTTACTAGAGGTGGTGAAATCACCTGCTTTGGAGATTTTTAGAAGCTGATGAGGCAAGTTCCTGAGAGCTGGTAATCCCTTGGAACAGGGGGATGGAGTGGATGACCTCCAGAACATCCCTTCCAACCTGACCTATTAATGTTCAAACCACAGATCAAGCACATTTTGTGTAAGAAGTCAAACTTGTTTTGAGTTGTGCTGCTGTGCTGCAATCAACATCGTTTAATTGCATGCTGTGTTCTCAGTTGGATCTGGACAATAAACCCACATTTCTGTACATTCCTGAAACAAAAATGAAGAGCTGGACATCTTACCAGTTCCGCAGTACGCTGCACAAGTGCTGAAAGTCAAGCTGATTTCATTCAAAGCATGATGTTTACTTGTCTCTCCTGGGGAAGAAATTAGTCAAAGCCAGCCTGCAGCATAACAAATGCTAAACTGTAGCATGTCTTGTACTTAGCACAAGAAGGTGTCTCTGTTAATTTAATCTGGTTTGAAAGCATGAGTACAGCTCACGTGGCTTAATCTCTTTGAAAAGTGACTCCAAGGCAACTCATAACTAGTAAATTGTGGATAAAATGCTGTGAATAAGAACAGATAAGCAGCTGAATTTTCACTTAAATTCTGCTCTGAAGAGACCTGCTTGGTTAATAATGTACTTAATTTGTATGGGTGAGTGGGAGTTTGAGGAGAGTGTATTGTCAGGAAATCGAGTGAGAGCTGAGTAAATTATGCTTCTAAAAGCTAAGAACAAAGAAAAAAAATCTTGCATAACAGTAAGTTAATGTATCTTCATTTAATGTGAAAGCACCATTTGGTAACTAGGGAAAATAATGAAAAACATGCACTTAACTATGATAATTGTTCTATTTAGGTGTATATCAAGCAGTATATTTCTTATTTTTCAATTCACACTTTCAGAACATGATTCTCTACCCTTTTGTAGTGTAGGCCATTCTTTGGTGGTCATGATAATTTTTTTGTCACCTTGATTTTGTAAATATCATGTTAACACTTGAAATATTTTAGTATTGGTCATTGAAACATATATTGCATTTTGAAAATTCTGAATACACACCTCAGCACATGGTGTTTATATTCAGCATAGTTGAAGTTTAAGGCTGAGTATGGCAAGTAGTTGTGTTTCTTAAGAAAAATAATTAAAAATTAACAAAAAATCTCACAATTATAAGAAATTTCTTCATTTTTGTGGATCTTTCTGAGTCGTTAATGTTTCATATCATTCAAGTTTCCAAGAGTCTAGGGATAGGACTTCATTGAAGCATTGATTTATTGAAGTTTTAATGACTTGGTAGTTCTGGGAGGTATGAAAAGCCTGTACCAGTTTGTACTTCTGTCTGTCCTTGCTGTAGATTAAATACTACACTAATGATAGAAAGGAAGGAAATAGTAAATTGGGACTTTCATTGACCTATTCAATAAGTAGCTAGTGGGCAGTAAAATTGATTTTAAAATATTCATGGCCAAAAGTCTTCCTTGCTGGAGAGACTGAGGATTAACTAGTTCTGATACAGTCCTTTGGTGGTGTGAGTCCTGTGTGAATACCGACGTTGATTGGGGATCTGAAGGAGAGTTGTGCAGAGCTTCGAAATACTGAAAGCCATTTGCATGTTAGCACAATATATTAATTCAGCGTTGTCTAACAGAAGCTGTTGGAAAAAAAGGGATGTCGTGCTGATACTCGGGGTGGGGCACGGGAGTTTCTGGGCATCCATCGCGAGGGTCAGCACTGGGTGATGTTCCTGTCAGCGTGAGCGGAGAAACTGTCCCGCTTCTCTGTGAAATAGCCTCTGAATCCATTCCCTGCCTGATTCTGCCAACCCGTAATATTGGTGGGAAATCAGTAGGTAATGTCCATAATGCTAAGGCTGAATTTTGCGTGGGAAGGAGCTGCCCGAAGGGCGTTCGCGAGGGCAGAGCGGTCGCTTTAGAGCAGCGGTGACCAGAGGCGTTGTTTCCGCAGAGCGCCGAGGCGTGCCCAGGATGGAGCCCGCGGGGCCGGCGACGGCGAGGACGAGCCGGGGCCGCCGGCGCGCCTGGCGCCCAGCCCGCACAGCGAGGCCGTGGCACACGAGCTGCGGGGGCTGTCCGCTGCAGGCCGGGCCTGCCTGCCGCCGCTCACCGAGCGCAAGAATGGTGAGTGAGGCGCGACGGAGGGAGGGCGGGGTGCCCGGGCCGGGGCAGCGGGCGGCGCTGCTGGGCAGGCGACTGTGGGAGTGGTGAGCTTGCTGGCAGCTGGTGGAGTCTGCTGGGCAGCCTGGCTGGAGCTCTGCTGGGCAGCCTGGCTGGAGCTCTGCTGGGCAGCCTGGCTGGAGCTCTGCTGGGCAGCCTGGCTGGGACTCTGCTGGGCAGCCTGGCTGGAGCTCTGCTGGGCAGCCTGGCTGGAGCTCTGCTGGGCAGCCTGGCTGGGAGCTCTGCTGGGCAGCCTGGCTCGGGAGCTCTGCTGGGCAGCCTGGCTGGATCTCTGCTGGGCAGCCTGGCTGGGATCTCTGCTGGGCAGCCTGGCTGGGATCTCTGCTGGGCAGCCTGGCGGACTCTGCTGGCACCTGGCTGGGATCTCTGCTGGGCAGCCTGGCTGGAGCTCTGCTGGGCAGCCTGGCTGGGATCTCTGCTGGGCAGCCTGGCTGGAGCTCTGCTGGGCAGCCTGGCTGGGATCTCTGCTGGGCAGCCTGGCTGGGATCTCTGCTGGGCAGCCTGGCGGGATCTCTGCTGGGCAGCCTGGCCGGAGCTCTGCTGGCAGCCGCTGCTCTTGGAGCTGCGGTACACTCTGCACCCCTGATGGAGTGGGAGACTTTTGGAGTTTTGAGCATCTCGCAGCCTGGTGATACTAAAAGACTGATGATCTTTTGGAGCTTTTTGATTGTGGCAACGAAGGGATCATTCCATAGCTTGTTTTTTGGCAGCCTGCTAAGCCTGGCCGGAGCTCTGCTGGGCAGCCTGGCTGGGATCTCTGCTGGGCAGCCTGGCTGGAGCTCTGCTGGGCAGCCTGGCCGGAGCTCTGCTGGGCAGCCTGGCTGGGAGCTCTGCTGGGCAGCCTGGCTGGGATCTCTGCTGGGCAGCCTGGCCAGGAGCTCCACCCACCCGCTGCTCTTGGAGCAGCAGCGTACACTCTGCAACCCAGAATGGAGTTGAGGAGACTTTTAAGGAGTTTTAACATTCCAGCTGGTGTATACTACAAGTATTGATGAAATATTTTTGCGAGTTTTATTATTATGAAACGAAAAGGGATAATTTCCAATAATTTTTTTTTCTGCCTAAATAATACATAATTAATATTTTGCATTCTATCCCACGGAGTTTAATTCATTATTATTATACTTCTGGAAAAATTGTTTCTTCTTAATTTCCTGTAAAACCAAAATGGATGAGGTGGGTATCTGTGTCCTGTCAAACCTCCAGAGCAGCCAAACTATTGCTCACCTATTAATTCAGACTTAGTAATTTTGGGTTAGTTAGGTTAGAAGCAATTCTTTGTAGAAATTATGAAAGTCAGAAGAAAATTTGTAAAAGTGAACTTTGAACTTGATGGATTCAAATTAAAAGTAGTTTTAATAATTTAATATTTTTACTTCTTACCAAACATTTGCAAGAGTATTTTAGCATGTCACTACTTTATAAAGTCTGTAAGTGTGAGATTGCAGTTCACAGAAATACAGTGGCACTTAAAAAAATTCTGAAATGTTTAAGGTACTTTTTTGTAGGATATTTTCATGCAGGAAGCATTATGCTTACTGTGAGCTTTGGTAGTGATCCTTTAAACCTTTTGTTTACTTGAATCAGTCCTTTGGCAGTAGTCCAGTAGGAGGCTGAACTGTTCTAGTGTTGTTCTGCTGTGTCGTTAAGCTGACTTGCACAAGTTAGTACAGAAACTGTGTTTCCAGCTTTTCCAATGTCACTGCAAGGGTAGGAGGCTTCTGCTCTGGTTTGGTTTTGTTTACCGTGGAGGTAATCACAGCATGCCTGGTGAGCCAACAGTCACTGGAGCTGTTACTACCTTCTCTTTTTCACATTTTCCTCCTCTCCCCTGCCTTCTGTCCCAGAGATCCCAATCCCAGAGCAAAGCAGGCATAAGAGTTGGGGTGGGCAGAGCTTGGTGGGTTTGCTGCAAATTCTCATGGTTAGCTTAAGCTCCAGTGGAATTACTGTCCCTCGAGTTTACAAAGGAACATTTATATGCTGTGCCAACTCTGTCAAAGAGGTTTTAACTTCCAGCAGAGGATCAATAACAAAACAGTTGGAGTGCATTAGGAGCTTAAGATTTTCTAGTCACTTATTACATGCAGGTATTTTACTCTGTGAACAAAGACAAATGGATAATTTTGGGAGGTGGATCTTGTATGTCGGTCTCCTGGACTGTCACAATTTAAAGGTTCTCCTATTTCATTTGAGCTGTTTTCAGGTTCACAGCTGTGGGCTATGCTGTATTGCTAATGAAACTAATTTCAGGTTCTCATTAGTCTGCATCTTTCTGGATAATTAGGCAGTACATATAATGCATTGATCATGTAAGCCCATGCCCTGTGTATTGCAGTGGTTTATCGTGCCTGTTCTCTGGAGGCCAGCTCTTGCTCCACTTGCTAAAAGCAGCAAAAGTTCCTATTTCCTTGGTTGTGCTCTTCACACGTGTCACCTCCTGAGTAATTACAGAGATGTGTCTGTGATTCTGGCAGTCTCCTGACAGCCACAGGTGTACAGTCCCCCTCATGAGCAGTGGGGCTGCTCACATACATGGAGTTTGGGAAAGAGGCTCCATATTTGCATCCCTGCCTGAAAGACACCAGGGTGGGTCCAGTGTATGTGCTTTGTAGGCAAGATGCTGTGTCCTCAGGAAGGACAGCCTGGGGGCAGAGTGACATGGAGGAGGCTCTTTGGAAGCAGGAGAGAGAAGACTGCCTGATGCCTGTCTCTTGAGCTGGGCTGCCGTGGAGGAAGGCTGACAAGAGTAGCAGCAGCGTGGCACAGCCCAAGTACCAGTCAGAACAATGTGCTGCCCACACACTGTGCCACAGTTCCACGAGCTTCTGTCTGAGAGCCAGGAGGTGGCAAGGGAGGGAAGGATAGGCTGTCTGCTGCTGACAGCAGGAGGGTGGATGGGAGTGATGCTGCCTGCGGCTTTCCAACCTGCTGTTTCAGAGCCAAATGACGGGAAGGGATTGCACATGTAGATACCATCAAAAAAAAGGAAGCAGTGCATGACCAGGGCTTTTTGCATGCTGAATTAGTACTTTTTCCAGAACTGGTGAGCATGCCACTTTGGCTGGAAGAGGGAGCTGTGAAGGGCTGGGTGTGAGGAGCCATGCAATCGTTATTTCAAGCTCCATGTAAAATTGAAAGTTCTTAGCTTGTGTTTTACAGCAACCTCTCTTGGCTCTGCAGTGGTTTCCTTGTCTATCTCCTTGTGCCAAACTGCTTGTGACAGTAGCTACTAGTTTCTGAAAAAGAGACCCGAGAGACATTGCTCTTGTGCAGTTGTCATCCATAGGTGGGAGCTTGGTTATATTCCTGTAAAATGGGTGGATAAGTGGCTGGCAACTGTCTGGGCCATTGACTGCCCTTCAACTCTGCATTTTGGCCATAAATCCTGTCAGAAGGGGAGTGTGCCCATTCCCTCCCTTTGTGGGGTATGGAGAAGCAGTTCTGTTCCAGGCAGTGGGGGCTGTGAGGTGTCTGCTCCTCCAAGCTCACAGCCAGCCTAGGGATGGGATTGCTTCTGCATGTAGGAATGGGATTGCTTCTGCTTGTAGAAATGGGATTGTTTGTGCTTGTAGGAATGGGATTGCTTCTGCTTGTAGGAATGGGATTGTTTTGGCTTCTCTTAGGGGTTGTGCATCATGAACTGGAGGAGGGTAGAGGAGGTGATGCTGTGCCTCCCATGGCTGGCAGGAACTGTTCTCCAGCAGAGTGGGCTAATTGAGAGAAGAAGCAAGAGTCTTGGACATTTTGTAGGAAAAAAGCCTTGGGACAGTGAACATCTAAAAGGAAGACTGGTAAAATCTCAGTTAGGAGAAGATAGCCCAAAGAAAGCAGTGCCCTGGCTGTGAACAAAAAGGACACACAGGAGCAGAGACACTGAGGCACTGAAAGTCAGGTGAGAATTGCAGCTTCCTGTGGGACTGTAGAGCTTGTGGGGAACTGTGGGGAGTTCAGGGGAAGATGGAACACACACACACACAACCCAACACAAACCCAAACAAAAACAAATACTCCGAATGGTGTATATTGAGTCCTCCTAAGGGACCAGTTCAGTCAGCTGGGAGACACAGTTCTTAAAATAACTGAATGAAATCCACATCCCACTTAACCTAATGGTATTACTTAAATAAATTTGATGATCCAAGGGATTTTTTCTGGCATCTAAAATAATTATATTATATTAGTATAGGGGTATATTCGTTTGCCTGTTATCTCTTATCTTCCACTCCCTCAGTATGTAGCACTGGTAACATGCATTCTTGGCATAGTTTTATGGCTTCTGAACAAATTCTCAATCCTCTGTGCAATTAATAGATTTGAACTGCAAATTTGGTATTAGGGAATCAGGTGAGATTCGGGATATTCTCCTTGCATCTGTGTATGACAGGTTTTTCTCCACTCTTCTAAGATCAGCGATTAGGGGTGTTTTTTCCTCTTGTAAGGATATATAGATAGCTCACTGTGCTTAGAATTAATTTTCTTGAGAGAGTTGGGAGAGACAGTGCAGAAAAGATGGCTAGTGGAAAGACTAGAGAACAACAAGTGGAAAACTTAGTTCTGATTAAAGTAATAGCTTGGCAGGGAATATAGTTGAAAATGTCATCTTAAATTCAGCAGTTTCATAATCACTAAGCTGAAAGAAGTGAGATCTGGAAAACAGCATGCAGATATTCTGATTAACAGCACCACCACCAATAACATCAGCAAATCAAACATAAAAATTCCCACAAACCAGACCTCAAAGGAAGTGTATCCTAAAAGACCTATCTAGATAAAGAAGTGCACAATTTCTCTAAGTCTGTAGTAGAAATGTGTATGTGCATTTATAGTGTAGTGCATAAATAACGTGTGTGTGTACAGTGGTGGCCCAGCAAGGGAATCTCCACCCATGGAGATACTAAAAATCAGACTGGCCACTGTCCTGGGCAAGCTTGTTCCAGCTGACCCTGCTCCAGCAGGGCTTGGGCCAGGGGATCTCAAGAGGCTGCTGCCAGCCTCAGTGATTGTGGGGTTTGACTTTCCATTAAGATTTTAATAGTCCATGGAACACCCAATGCAAATATTCTACTAAATAATCTTTGCTAAGAACACACACCATATTGTAATTAATATCTATTTGTCTTTATGCTTTGCTTTTTTTTGGGAGTGCTCTGTTTTTTGTGGGAGTTTGTTTTTCGTGTTTTGTTTGGTTTTTTAACATGTCACTAGAAAAAACAAATGTCCCTTGGTCCCCCTGTAAATATTTGAATGTCATGCTAACTGTTCTGAGAGGAAAGCGCAAACTGAGTAGGTACTGATTTCCCAGTAAGTCTGTCTTTGTCATTGGTACTGCCAGTTCCCACAATCCTAGCATTCCCAGGCCATCAGTCAGTGTCTACAAGGAACAATTTTCAAATATTAAAGCATGTGAAAAGACATACAAGCCAAAACTCAGAAATCTCTAGGGACTGTGACCTCTTAAATGGAATATATTCTGACATTTTCACAGGCTACATGAAAGAATTCCAGCAGGGTCATTCCTTTGGTAAACTTCTAAACAAACATTCCATCATTTTAGTTTGATTTATAGATACTATTTTTTTTAATTATCTGCTCATTGTGACGAGATTAACACAGGAGACATGACCTGTGACTGCCTCAATTCAAGGCATCTGGTATATATGAGATCCTGTTTGAGGGCCTGGCATTTGAGTGATTACAGGAGATACAGAAAGCATGTTTTCCTTTAAAGAGATCACTTGATCAAACTGTCTTATTCTGACCTTTTTTCTTGAAATTCCTTGTGCATAACTAAATGCATAGCTAGAAAAGAATGTTAATTTTAAATTCCATTGTATAATTGTTTTACGTTGTTAGAACTGAGTCCTAACTGCAACCGTTGTTGTTGAAGTGTCAGCTTGTGACAGAGCCACTACAAGAAGGAAACACAGAGCAAACAGAACTGGTAATTGGTGTGCAGCAGTTATTATAGGCACCTTTTGCAAATCAGAGGTAGCACAGTGGATGACTAAATATTCTCCTCTACAGGATATATATATGCAGTTAAACGTAGATCTAGATAGTTAAACATATTAAAAGATGCATATTTTTATGTACTTTATATACACATTTAAAAAATATTTATTAATTCAGATGTGTATATGGGCAAGACCAAATGGAAGGCAGTTTTCATTTAAGCAGTGAACACTGCCAACATATGTCCTCCCTTAAAAGGAATTTGTGTGGGTTTTAGTGGGAGAAGAGAAGTAGAACATGCAGACTTACAAATTTGACATCACTGTGTTTGGTATTTTTCTGGGAAGGGTGACTGAGGTAGATGGTGACCATTATTTGTGTTGTTTGGGTGTTTGTTGCCACAATGGTGGAGAATATAAACAGAACGGAACTCCCCCAAAACAAATCCCCTTAATTAATAATTTGAAGTAATGTTCTTAATGTTTATAGAAGTAATAGAATAAATTATAATGGGGTTACGTAAACTGATGCATTAGTTTGTGTAGTCAGAGCACTATTTTCCTATGTAAAGAAATTACACACCAAGATCAAGAATTAGATTATCCTAACACAGTATAAAGCACCAAGATATTCATCAAGGTGTATGTAAAGCTAAAGTGAAATAGATATTTGAGTAATTAGGCTTTTTTCCCACTTGAAAATGTTATTGTGGTAGTGAGAGTGTTTAAACACCTGAGGGTGTTTGGTTTGGTTTTTGGTTTTTGATGGGACTGCAGAGGAATGAGTTCCATATGCTGTGAAGAAGCCATTGCTGCTCAGGGCTTGCTGTTAATAAGGTGGGGCAGTGGCTCCCAGTCAGCCCTGTCACTCAGCAGGTCTCTGATGCTTCTCCCAGATAAGGAAGGGCTCTCTTGTGGGGGCAGACAGGCAGGCACTGGGGGGAGATCGTGGGGCTGCAGTGCTGCCTGCTGCACTTCGGGGGTTTGGTTAATATCTACTAGACACTTCCACTTTTTAAGTAACCCTTTTGCTGGGGGCTGAAGGCTGGCAGAACACTGGGAAGTCTGTGTTGCAGACAAATGGAAGGAACAAGCGCTGATGACCTTAGATGTAAAGGAACCATTCATGAGAAGCTTGTGCAATACACTGCTGTTAATGAGATGTTACTGGATTCTGGTGTGTGGAACTGACAGAGATGTTCCATTCCAAGGCCTTGTTTCTTCATTTCCCCTGCTGCAGTGCTGTGGAGCTGGGAATTGTGAGATGCCCCCTGGTGCCTGTGAAACTGTCTCAGAGTTTTAGACTTTTCCAACAGACATGTTGAGATGATGATTAGTTTTTCTTTGAAGCCTTATCACTAAAACTACAAGAACTATATTGTTGCACAGTCAAGTAACCAGTAAAACCAAGTTATCAATTGAGTTTGGATTAATGTATATTTGAGACTGCTGGGAAAACAAGAGGTTGTTGGAATAGGAGTATTTTTTCATAACAGAAATGTTATTCTTCATGCAGGGATTTAAGAGAAACTTTTCCCTGAGCAGAATATTCAGATATTCTCAATATTCACAGTATAACTGAATCTGGAGCAGAACTATTTCCTTCTTCAAAGGCATCTTTTCTTTGTCCTCATTTGTTATGTCTGCTCTTACCCAACTATTCCATACTGTATAGGATTTATTTGCAATGGCAATATTTGGTTGCATGGAAAATACACAGCTTCATTTTGACCGTTCATCTCTCCTAGTCTGTACAAGTATTTCCTCATTCTTATTTTTCATAAATTCTGTGATTCCCGCTTTACTAAAGATTTTGCATGTTACTGTTGAGATTTTGATCCAACTTCTTAAAGGTCTTCTAAAATTTTCATCTCTGTGTTAAGCTTGTATTGCACTAAGAGGTGAAATTGAAGCAGAATATGAGGTATAACTCCAAGTAGCTGAAGCACAAGCACATTGATCTGCTGTGGGTGAGGGAGAGGGAGTGGATAGCATGAACTCCTGGCCAAACTCATCTTTCTGAACAGGAGAAATGCTCCTGAAGGCTTGAACTGCTCCCTTCCAGCTGCTGTTACTGTGAGCAGCTTTCACCTGAGCACTGGGCACTCTCAGTCTATATAAAGCACTATAAATGGATAGGAATGGATAGAACTGCTTTCAGAAATACGGTGTTTGAAGGAAAATGTCTTCCTCTGGGTTCTTTTATTACACACTTCCTCATTAGAGCATGGAATTTTTTAAATTTAAAAATACTCTGTTTTCTGAATCATAGGGAAATCAGTTCAGAGTGTGTGAAGTGCTCTGTACCCTTCCCATAAAACAATTTCTGCTGTTACATATTGTTACACTGTTAGAATGTAATTCATCCAAACAATTAATTTTTCTCTTGGTACGAGACAAATTACTGTTATATCAGTAAGTGTTTAAGATGCTGTTTACTGACTGTGTCAGAGTTTAATGTGTGTTTAAGTTTAAGCAGTATGTGTTTGTATTCTGCTTGTCCGAGTTTTTATTTTCTGAATGTGTGGCGTTTCTTAACAGTAACTGTGTTTCTTATGCACAGTAAGTGTTCAGCTGCAGGCAGTGAGGAAGTTGATTTGATTTCTGAAGGAGTTTTTCCACAGTATTTTTTTTTTGTGTTCAGTAAAAATCACTGCAAAAGCAAATGTATTGGAGAAGTCTGTAACTTGTATTTAAGCAGAACATAATTTAAGCTGATAATTTTTATACAAATGATGTGCAGACAACTGATTTTTAGGCTGGGAGAGTGGCCTCAAATCATTCATGCTGCAAAGAGATTTTTGCTTGTATTGTCAGCTCCTTACATGTCAAGAGGTTGCTAAAGCCTGGTGAGCTCCCACCTCCTTGGAGCTGCTGCTGGCCCAGCAGGCACTTCACACCCGGGAGTGCAGGCAGGGGCAAGAATCAGTGCTCAGGGTTTGTCTTGTAGAAAGATATGAAGAGGAAATGATGGTGGGTTTAGGGTTTTTTTTCCCTAGTTTCTACTTTTCAGAATTCTGTATCTGACTGTATATAGATATTTTCAAATCCAACTCTGTGGAAACATTTTATCTGAATGGAGATGTCCTTTATAATTTCAGGTTGAAAGATTTAAAATACAAAATAGAGGTGTGGAAAATGTAGGCAATGATAGCATTTTTAGGCCAAAGAGAAGGGAAAATACACCTGCCGGAGTTCTTAGTTGACATGTAGAGACTCTTTAATATTATGTATAGTTTATTTTCTCTAAGTACAGGAAATTAAATGCAGACTCATCTGTTGTTCCCTCATGGCCAATGCCAGGTAATTAGAGGGGATCCATTTCGCTGAAATCTTCCAGGTTGACACTGAAGTTGATGACTCATGTAAGATAAATGAGATATGCTGCAGAGAATGGCAGATCAGAAGCTGTGGGAGGAAATACTCCTGAAACTGCTGGGAATAATGAGATGTGTAACTAATGCGAAAAGGAAAATAATTAAATACTCAGGGCTTAGTTATTTACAAGGAACAGTCTCTCATAGTACAGCGAAAGGCATGGAAATAATCACTGGTTTTCCCGGTTACCTCTGCTAGATAAATGTCTCTGGAACCAGACCTGGGGTTGGGTCGGTGGGAAGGTTCCTTAACATAACTTTCAAATGTTCAGCTTTGTTTACTGGTGAAACTTAATGAGTAATGAATGTGCCGGTCAGGCAGAGATGAAGCATTTCTGCTGCCTGCAGCAGTGCTCCGTGAGCGGGGCAGGGAGAAGGAACAGGGAAAGGGAGAGAGCCTTCAGCAGTAGTTTGTCTTAGGTATCGGCGAATGCTGCTCCAGCAACTGCTGGATTTATTTTTAACCGCTTGACTCATTCTTTGTCAGATGATTGACCACCGAGATGCGTATTGAAACACCAATGTGCAGAGGAAGCGAGCGTAGCTGAAGGCTCAGGGGGAGTGTCTGTCTGGGCAGAGAGGCGGGCTCGGGGAGGTGTGCTTCACACGCTCGGGGCCCGCCCGCCGCCAGAGCGGGCTGCGGCTCGGAGCGGGCACGGCGAGCGCGGCCGAGCCTGGCAGAGCCGAGCTGAGCCGGGCTGAGCCGAGCCGGGCTGAGCCGAGCCTAACAGAGCCGAGCCGGGCCGAACCGAGCCTGGCAGAACCGAGCCGAGCCGAGCCGAGCCTGGCAGAACCGAGCCGGGCTGAGCAGAGCCGAGCCGGGCTGAGCTGAGCTGAGCCGAGCCTGGCAGAACCGAGCCGGGCCGTCAGGGGCAGCGCCATGGGCGGCGCGGCGGCGCCGGGGCCGCTGCCGTAGAGTCCGCGCCGGGCTGAGCCGAGCGCGCTGCACCGCTGCCCACTGCGGCCTGCGTTCTTTCCGTGCTGGATGTTGCCATTCTAAAGGATTCCCACCATGATCGATAGCTCCAAGAAACAGCAGCAGGGCTTTTCCGAGATCTTACCTGCAGGAGATCTTAAGCCTCTGAAGGAGAAGGAATGCCTTGAGGTGAACAGCCAGAAAAGTCTCAAGGAAGGTCAGTCACTTGCTGGTTGGGGGACAGCGAATGCAGAAGTCCTGGGCACATTCAGTTCACCGGCATGTCTGATGTAATGCTGTAGGTCAGGAAGAGTTTTCATACGTTAAATGAATTACTGTTTTTCCTCTAAAAAAAAATAAACCTCTAAAGGCTGCATTTAAATTTTACCTGAGAGTAGTAAAATAATGATGATGATAGCTTGATAGGAATTGTAGTATGAAGAAAAATGAGCGATCAAGTAGTCTTTTCAGAGTATCATTTAGTCCTGAATTAATGAAGGACTCTGAAATTGTCCTGTAAATATTGCACAAAGTGCTTCAAAATGGCACTATTGAAATGAACAAAATGAAATAAACATCAGTAAATACGGCATGTCAAAATAAAACCCCGCAAACCTTGAGAATTAGACATACTGCTTCCTCATTTTTAACAGTGTTTTTCTCAGCTCTTTTCTTTCTTTGGAATTCCCTTCTCCCCTCATACTTTAAATTACATTTGATTCTGGTTTTGAGATGTGTGCTTTTCAAACCACATTGTATCTTTTTAAATTATTTGATTTCGACTGGGCATTAAATTGATAAAATGCACAGGCATTAGTTACTAAAAGAGCAGTAGTCCAAAAATATTTGGAACATAATTTAAAGCTGACAAATAGAACTATACGAGATTAATTTACAGTAATCTTTGTTAGGCTGAGGCAGTGATGCTGCTGAGACAGGGCACTGTCTTACTCCTGGCAGGCAGGATTCTTCCCGCTGGCCTGGGTGGAGGAGGAGAGAGCTCTGGCGGTGGGCTCGGCTGGCAGCCCTGCCCAGAGCCGTCTGACACTGGTGACAGTTCACACACTGGCTCTTGCAGCTCTGGCCTCGACTCCAGCTTCTTCATCTATAGGACACAAACTGTATTTGTAGCAGACCAAATTCTGCTTTCTTTTACAGCACTCTGCCTTGGCTTTTCCTCCAGATCTCTCTGGGTTGTCTGGTGATTCAGAGATTTGTCCCTTGGTGTGGCAAGAGATGAGATCCTGCTTTTCTCAGAATTTAAATGCCGTGTTTGTTTGAGGGTTTTGTTCATTCATTTTTTAAATTTGGACCTTAATATTGTTCAGAATGACAAAAAGATAGCCCATATTCAGTATTAAATTCAGTACATGACAGGTTAGTTTAAAAACCTCATTACTTAGCTTTAAGTGAGAGCTAGAGAAAACACTGATTTTTATGCAATGTACAGATACCAAAGGTCTGTTGTTGATTAGAAAGGTAACAAGAGGTTGAGTGTTGCTGCACGTGGCAGGGGCTGAGAGCAGAACAGTTGTGCTTCCCTTGTGGCAGGAAAGTCCTGCCTGGGAGACAGTGACTGGAAGAAAGGGCCAGGATTTGCCTCCAAACTCAGGAGGGGCCCAGGTAAAGCCCTTCTCCTGCTGAGCTCTGGGCACAGCAGTGGGAGGGAGGGAGGGAGGGAAGCGAGGAAGTTCAGAGGGTCAGAGGAGTGAGCAGTGCTGCAGCAAACAAAACCAGTCTGGGGAAAGCTACCAAGAAAGAAAGGGCAGAAAGAGATGGCAAAGTGCAGCAGGGTGGGGAGTGTCGGTGGGCTCAGGAGTACCCAGGGCAGTGATTATCTTCAGGCCTCTTCAAGCATGGCAGTTATGGAGAAAGCGGAGGAAAGAATGTACATTACAGTAATGATGGTCTGTCAGAGTAGCAGAAAACCTGCAATTATGGGACACTCTGCCAGTTTAAATTCATGAATATTTTAGAGCTTAAATTATTCAGTGCATAAAAGAAGATATAATTGTTTTCCATAATCACCATCTTTGCTTTCTTTTCTGTGTTTTAGTACCTGTTCTCCATTTTCACTTTCCCCAGTGAATATTGCATATCCTTTTATCTGTCCCAAGTTTGGCAATGTAATGATTAAAATAATGAACCTTTTCTTGAGACTTTGATTGACTACAGGATCTCCTCTTCCAGCCTTTCCTCCTTCTAAAGCTTAGAAAAACAATAATTGTCTTTCTTGTGGTATATAGAATGAATTATTGAAACACTCCAAATCTGCTTGATTTGCATCTAGAGAGACTAAAACAGAGCTTCACATTTCTCGTTTATAATGTTATGAAATATGTAGTTCAGATATTTTATAGATCTTTTAAAATTCAGTTGCAGCTGTTAGTTTAATCCTATTTAAATAATACTACAGGTAACATTTTACTTTGTTAGAAACATAAATTGTAAGACAACTTATTTTACAGAACAGTATCTTCTAAATTAACTTGTGCCATTCTGTCTCTTTTTTGCCCTCCTCTTTTCTCCTACTTTCTTTCTCCTTAAAATGACATGGCTGGTTTTGCCACATGAATTCTCAAACATTTCTTCCTTAGGACACAAATATACTTAAAAATATGATATGTAACTTGTAAAACCTGCAGAACTTAAAAATATAATTGTATTGGCAAACACAGATGGAGTATGCAGAGATCCAGTAATTCAAAAGGTGCCTTTGTTTCATAAGCTACTTTGAACAGGTTTGATAAATCTAAAAATCCAGAGATAGAACAGTGCTTATTTCAGCAATGAAATGTGAGGTGCAATACTTTTTTTTAACTTAGTGTTTCTTTATAAGGAAAGAGATTTTTGATGGAAACAAAAAACCCAAGAGTGTCTTTAGCAAAGTAATATTAAGGACATTATCAGTTTAGATTGCAAAGCTGAATTTTTTTTCTTTGCTTAGGCTATTGATACACATTATAGCATCCTGTAGCATGGGTGGAAATCCTCTTAATTTCCCTACTTTATTGTAAACAGCTCAGATACTATTGTTGCATATTGTGTTTTTTGTGAAAAGAGTTCTTACTTTTATCTGTCTGATCAAAATTATCTTTTGTATGAGCAAAGAACAAAGATATTTTCTGACTCTGAGGTCAGCCACACAGTACTAACTAAACAGCTTTTTCAGAAATTCCTGTACCATCGACTGTATCTCCTGCAGCATCTTCTAGCAATGTCAAGTAAGCAACCAAAACATTGGGAAAATTTAAGTGAAAAGCTTTAAATGTGCGTGCAATTACTAAGGAATATTCAGTGTCATCAAACAGTGCATGAATTAGGAACTGGTGATATATTTGGAGTGCAGATTGAAAGGTTCCGAACAGCACTGGAGAGTGTTGAGGAAGTCTTGTTTTATACCCCACATTGTTTCAGTATAAAGATGTATGAGCTGTGTGACCATGCAGAACTCTTGAATACAGTGTTAAATTGGTGAAACAGATCAGTCTGGTGCTTAGGTGGGATTTAAAAGGAGATTGGATCCCAGTCTGTTTGCACCATATTTTTCATATGATAATCCGAGTTTCAAAGTTAGCAGTTGACTGCAGGCTACTCTAAATTAAAAAAAAAAAAAAAACAAAACAAACAAAACAAAACAAAAAAAACAACAAAAAAAAAAAAACCAAAAAAAAAAACAAACAAAAAAAAACCCAAAACAAACAACTAGCCAGGAAGGAACTTTTATTTCTACCTTGAAACATAATTTCTTTCCGGGATTTGTTTTGCATTTTAAATGTACTGGATTGTGAGGAACTGGAGACTGGCAAGTGCTGGAAACAGGATACAGGGTGGAATGAGTGGATTTCTCAGGTGTGCACTGGAATTGTCTTTATGCTGCCTGAGTAACAGATTACCAGGTGTAGTCAGGAAGGATTTCTTCCCCTCATCCCTCGCAATCAAATCCATGTTGCATGAGAATTATTTATTTAACAGACTTCCTGCTGTTGCTGGCATGTTGAGTATTGGTGATATTACTGACCTCTTCTGCTCTCCTGCCCTGGCATGATAAAGATTCTGCTGTTCGGTGGGGTTGGTTGGTTGGGTTGGGGGTTTTTATAAAGAAGAAGCTCTAAGTTGTGTTGTCTGGTGTAGTAGTGTTTTTATGACCCCTTATCAGTGGTAGTCCATCAGGTATGTTTCTTGAGACACAGATAGTGAAAAAAATACTGTCAAAAAAAGTGTTATTCCTTTGTTAATAAAGGAAGCACTCTAAGTTCTGTGTGCTGATCCTGCAGGGCTGTGCTAAACTCTACCATAAACAGTCTCTTTAATGTCAGTGGGATAATTGTATGTCATAAAAGTAAATCAGCACTTACTCCACAGAATTTTCTTCTTCAGTGTAGCACTTAAATGGATAATAAATATATTGTAATATCATCATAATAAACACATACTTAACTACTTCACTAAACCAAGACTACGATGTACTAGCTTAATTTTGTATGTAATCTGTGTACAATCAGAAGATGATGGTGGCCAACCAAGAGCTTTCAAAAAAATTGCTATGGCAACTCTGAGATTTCTTGAAGTTTTTATAAAAGGTTAGGATTAAAACTGGGGCTGCCAAGAGCCAGGTGTATGCCTGTCCAGCCCTACCCTGCTTGCTGCCAGCTCCTTTCTGGTGTTGGCATTAGGAGCTGCTCAGCTGAAGTGAGTGGCTCAGTGAGCAGGCGTTGCTGCAGAGCACTCACTCCTGGTGCTGCCAGGCCAGAGCACGGCCCTGGCAGGAGGCACCTCTGCCAGTGTGAAAGCAGCAGCAGCAGCAGCTGGGCTTGGAGGGAGGCACAGACCATGGGCTTTTCATTGGTAACCTGTGTTAGATCATACTGAGGTAGGAAAGCACACTCTGAAACCACTGTCTGCTTTGCTGCTCTGCTGGGAGCTCTCCTCTCCTCTCTTGTAACATCCAGCACAACACGTGTGAGCCTCAGTCTCTAGTGCAGGGTCCTCCCTAATGCAGCAACTTCCCCGGCCCTGTGATCAGCTGGACTCACCCACTGAGCATCTGCAGAGTCTGGAGCTGTCTGTAGCAGAGTTGACTCACTGCTCACATCCCTGCTAGCAAGCAGGCAGCTCAGTGGCAATCCACCTTCCTCTGGTTTGAATTAATGTGTAGTCTCCTGAGCTGGAGAATCTGCTTGGGTGTGCATTTTGTTTGCTGTGCCTAGGAATAGCACGGACAATGGAGGGGGCTTGGCTGCAAATCATCTGTCATCATTCAATGTAATACACTCCAAATTATCACAAAGGAAATTGTAATAGATGTAGAATTTAAACTCAAGTTTCATGAGTCCCTTGACAGTACACTTTTTGGCTAATAGTAGTACTTGAGGAAATGTAGAGTTTTTGTTTTTGTTAAATCAGATCTGCAATAAGCAGAGTAATACTTGCAGATTTAGAAAATGTTATAGTTAATATACTTAAGTTTTGCAGTCTTACAGAAAATGGAAATATAAGCTTTAGTTTATTGAGACTTCTTGCCCAAGATGATCATGATTTTTCTCATTCTAAAGATGTAAACAGAATGATGAAAACTATAGATTTTTCTTTTGATTTTTACATATCCATGCATTATAATTATATATATATATATAAATATATATTATATAATATATATATTACCCAGCAGATATCCCAGTAATTTGTTTGGAGGCTTGTGTATGTTCTGGCTTGTTTCTAAGCAACATGTTCCATAGCAATAAGGTACAATACAGATTGTCCTATATCCTAGTCATTTAAGCCTCTCAGCTAATGATAGTGTTATAGTTCATACGTTTGTTTGAAATGCTGAGTTTACATGAAGCTCTTTTTGCCATCTAGGTTTTCATTTTCTGCTTTCAGTGGATGCTGTTACTGCTTACCTGAGCATCAGCACTGGCTGCAGACAAAGCTTTAAATCACAGTGGTACCACTGAAGAGATTTGGAGGTCCTGCAGGGCTTCCCTCCAGAATTCTGGAGAGATTATCTGAAATGGCCCTCAGTAGTCTCCTCTCACATACTTTGCACTTATACAGTACATTTGTAAACTGAAGTGGAAGTATGACTGAATAATTGCTTAAAATGAATATTGAAAAGAGCTGCTTCAACTTTTCTTAATTATTTTGGGTATAGTCTTAGCAGAAAAATCACTTATACAGTAAAAGAAAAAGGAACATTAGAATTATAAAACAAGTAAGTAAGCTTGGGTTTTTTTAACAAAAGCAAGTTAAACTATGTAAAATAGTTCCTTTTAAAAATTATATCCTGAAATACATGGAAGTTTTGAAGGCATTCGCCCATGGTTAGATGATGTCTGATATTTTTTACAAGATGAATTGGTGATGAATTAATTTTGTTTTAAAACTGAGAGTATTTAACATGCTTTATTACTGCCTTCAGGCTGATGGGGAATGCATACCACAATTTTAATGCATTTTATCTTTAAAATTCTGTACAACTTTCTTAGAATCATTTCCAACAAATTAAAGGTAACTATTGTCATGGTTTTCCCTCCTCCCCTTCTTTGACATGCCATATAAATGAGGTGAACATTATATAAACAAATTTCTGACTTTGGACTGGTGGAATGTGTAATACCACGTGCAAACTACCATATTCCATAACCTTCCTGAATTATGCACCTTGAATATCACCTGCTCTTTCTTTTACTTATTATACAAAATATACTTTCTACTATTTTTTTTTTTACTTGCAGAACAAATATTGTGGGGAAAAGTAACCATTTTTTAATTAATAGAGTTCAATACCTCATCATCGAGTTGAGGGAGAAACAATCTCAACTCGGGAGAAAGCAAAACCTATCTGTGGAAGATGAACCTCGCATAAAGCTCTGTGTTTAGAAAATGGAAACTTTTGGATGGAGCAGACGGGGTTTGGGGTGCAGGGTACCAGTGCAGCATGCAGAGAGCGCTCGGTGCTCCGGTTCTGCCCCTCTGGCGCTGCTGCGCTGGGAGGCTGTGCCACAGTTCCAGGGCCAGGCTGGTGCTGGGCTGCCTGCCGGAGTCCCCCTGTGCCCGATGGAGTGGATTCGCCGCTCTCTGGCTGCCACACGCTGGTGGCACAGCGGCGTTAAGGGCACAGCTCCGTGCCCGGTGCCCCGGCATTCTCCCTGCAGCGGCTGCGGGAGCGCTGCTGGCCGCCAGAAAGGGAGCCCTGCAGTGTCACAGCTCCTCGTTTAGAGGAAACTGGCCTTGTTTCCAGCACCGTCTGTTTCCATGGCAGCCAGCCTAGCAGCCTGGGCTGGAGTTTCTGCCGCCCTCGGAAATTTCCAAGGGGGTATGCAGGAATGTTGGACACTACGTTTTCTCATTTTTACTTGCAGTTTTAAGGGTTTAAATAGGTAATATCCAGTGGATTTCAACTTTGAGACAGTAATGAGATGATTACGTACAGAACATTAAAAAAATCTCGATGAGTTGTTTTTCTTCTTGCTGCCATTTGAAAGGACTGGTGGTGTCTGCTGGACCCATTGTCCGTGGTGAAGCATTTGTTGCAGCTGTGTAATTGGGAAATGGCAACAACTATTTGCTCTTTCATAGTACCTTTATAAAAAGATTAACATTTGATCTTAAATTAATAGGCTATGTACTGATATCTGTTAGATGTGGAATTATTAGTGCTGGAACTGTGCACAGTATGTGTTCTGGATTTTTTCAAGGCAAGAAGCAGTGGTGAAAGCTTGTCAATCAGTGTAGATAGCATTGTTCCTGCAGGACAACTACCAATTTATTTTTGGCCTCTTTACATTCCAGTGCTTGTGATTATGTAGTACTACTTTAAGACTGCTCTTCTATAGAATACACGTTACAGATTCATAACAGGAGTCACTTGCTCAGCTCTGATAAAAGCTGTTTGTTGTAAGTGATTTAGTAATACCCTTTATTTCACTCCTTCTGCCACTCACAGCAAGTAAGACGTGCCCAGACCGCTGTGTTTGCTGCTTTCCAAGGGTGAACACAGCATGTGCTGTGTCTCCTCAAGTGCCTGTTTGTGGCACTTCTACCCTCAGAGGGCTTCAGCAGGAGATGGAGGAACTGTGGTTCTGGTTATCCTCAGTCTCTGCCCCTTTGGGGCACAGTGTGTGTGAACCTGAGCAGGACTCCTGCTGTGAGAACAGGGCATTGGCTTTATAAAAGTTACTGCTTCGCAGAAATACGCTTCACATAACCAAGTGCCCCGGTTAAGGGATGAGCTCCTCTTTCTGCACCATCATCTCCATTCCCTGGCTCAGAGAAGTGTTGATTCCCTGGTGTGCTAGCACTGGAAGGAGCTGGAAGAGTGGGAGCACCAGCCTCTGGCACTCTGCTTTCATGCTGATGAAAAACTCTACCTCCAGTGCAGTCACAAGACTTTTGCTGACTCTGAGAGTCAGAGATAACCAGGTGTTCTTACTGTGAGGAGGGATTATGCTTTTTTGTTCTGTCAGTAAATATTAAATACGCTATCCAAGCTTTAATGATCATTTTATTGACTTAAGAAAACACATGGAAATTTTGCAATCTCTCCACCTGGTGTTCAAGTGTTAAAATTATATGCTTACTTGAAAATAAAAAAGAATATCCTCCCTTCTCCCTCAGCCAAGCAGGAATCTGACTGACCCCTCCGTGCATGGCTTTTATTCAGAAGCAGTTCACAGACAATTTTTAGAGTTGTAGTGGTGTGAAGGAGGATTCCTGCCAGATAATGTGAAGTGCAAAATATTTGTACTGTCTTTTAGCAACTACATTTGCTTAGTGGTGTTAATATTGCCTTTCTTTTGCACATGTACTTCAAATAGGAGGAAGAGTATTAACAACATTAATAGTTTATCAACATATGTAAATATTTTTTAATTTTATGCCTTCATTTTGGAGATCACTTAAAATTTCAAATGTTATGTAGATAACTGCCTGATTTTAAAAGTGTAAAAGTGAAAGGTAAACTATCTGGCAACAAGCTGAATAGATTTACCCTGGTAAGAACCATCTGTAGAACACAATGTTTGAGTAAATACCATTCCAAGGGGAACTTTGCTTTGTAGTACCCCTGCCTCCTTTCTTTTGAATTCTCCTTTTCCCCATATTCTATGATGGCTTATCTGCAAATGGTTCTTTAAAATAAAAAGAAGGAAAAAAAAAAAAAACCCAAGCCCTGACACACACTAGAACAAGTAGTAATATATATATATATATATATATATATATATATATATATATATATGTTGTATTTGGGTAATGCTTCAGTGGTTTTTAGAATTATTTTTTAGGGTTTTTTTAGGCTGTTTCCTCTTACGTCATCCAGCTTTACTAGATTTACTACTTTGTGTGTTACTGACTGTCCTAGGAAACTCTTGCTCTGTGGATTTCCATATATACAATAAGCAAAGTCTGTATTAGCTTTAATTACATTAGATTTAAACCAACCTGCATTCAATTCTTGATAGTTTCTCACAGAAATAAATGAGCAATTCTTTGCCATAAGTGCAATTCTCAGATGGCTCATCCTTGTCTCTGTAGATAATTTCATCATCTTTTCCTTATTGCAAACGTGTGATTTAGTTTCCATGACTCCCATCCTCCTGTCAGGCTGGCTGTTCTTTGAGCGGCTCCTTGGGAGTCTCCATTTGCTCCGGGTGTTTCACAGACCTCACTGCTGTCCCCTTCCTTCCTACCTGCTCCAGGTTCCCCCAGTATAAAGGCACACATCTCTGAGTAGCTGCAGAGACACTGGGGGTCACTCCTGACTGTAGTGACCCAGGTGTGTTCTGACTACCAAAGTTGTGCAACTCACAGACAGGTGTTACTTCTTCCTTAGAAGCAGCTCTGCTTTTTACCTTGTGTCACTGTAGGGGCTGGAAGTATTTTAGATCTTCTAGATCCTTGTATCTCTTTTATAGAGATATCAATATCGGCTTCTTTCCTGATGGATTTGCTTTGGAATAGCAAAACCTTTTTAGTTTTTCAGCTTCAAAAATAATATATTTAGGGTTTTTATTCACAATTGCTTTCTATTTGAAAATTTTCTTTTCTTTAATACTGCATTCAAATGCTCAATATTTATCTTTAGAAAAAGTGTAGCTATGAAACACTTTTTCAGCCTTAGTTTTGGAGTTGATTGCAAAAGCAAACATCTGGTTTTCATCCAGCTTGGTTTCTGTTTAACCTCCTTGCTCTGGTCAAGTCAAAATTTTCAGTTATTATCTTATACCATCTTTCTATCTATGAGTCATCTCTTCTTTATCATTCCCTCTGCAGTGCTTTCCTATTAGTCATGCTACAGGCTGTCCTTTCCTTATTATGTAATATATAAGTTCATGATATTTATTTAGTAAGTGAATAACTACATATTCTATATCTCTCATTTTCTCAAATTTTCTCACTGTTTTTGTGATTTGTCCATATACAGAGGGGACAACATTCAAAATCCTCCCTTATTGCTTTGTAATGCCGAGTTTAGATGAACAGATGACGGGCAGACAAGTAATGTTATGAGAGATAAGAATGGTTTGTTCCATGTTTTCCTTAAAGAATGCTAAAGCTTCACACGTGAGCACATCAGGTTTATGTGCAGGTACATTCTTCCTGTTCTCTCCCTTTTGCTCTAGTTCACTGCATATTCTCTTGTTACACTGTATGTTGTTTAGGATATGGCTCACTTTTAAGTCTTTCTGAAAAGCTTAAGCCAAATCATATTCAATAATAATCAATTCAATAATAATTCAATAAAGTTCTTTCCCACTTCTGATTACTAATATTAAAAACACAACGCTAGCAATGCTTAGGTAGTTATACCTGAACCAGCTACACCTGTAAAATGGGCTTTATGAGAAAGCTTAGCAAAAAAGAAAGTGAATAAAAAACATATTAGAAATCTGGAATATCACCATAAATGCATTATTTCTTAACAGATTACCTGTCTATGATATGTTGTTATATGAGTTACAGCAGTACTGACAGGAATGTTAGTAATATCACTGCTCTGATATTGCCAGCATTCACTTTTTGACCCACTGTGTTTCAGGTAATGGAACTGAAAAAGAAATACTAATTCTGGTTTATTTACTTTGTCTGACATATATCAGCTCTACTGTGGACATCACTGCTGTTGGAGCAGATCATTTTGCTTGAAGGCCTTGGGCCTGAAATAGAGGCATGTGTTTAAAACAGACCTGTAACTTAGTAAAGATTTGGCAGGCACATCTGTCATTTGTTTAGTGTTCCAAGAAAACCAAAATTAAGTGTGGTGTGAATTTGGACCAGATAGAGCTGTTAGCATGGATGGGATTCCTGCCCAGAGCAGAACATGATTTTTCAGCCTTGCCAGTCTCCTAGTGATGTAAAAGAAGGCATAGTTTGAGCAAAGAACAGAAGGACAAGTTTTAATCTACTCAGGATGAAAAACATCAGAATACCATAGTCTTGCCATCCTGCTTATAAATTGTCTTTCCCATCATTTAGACGGGTAAAACTTAAGATTTTTTAGGATTGCACATAGAGTTTGAAGGCTGACTCTGAACTTTCTTACCTTACTAGTTATAAGCAAGGAACCCCAAACCAAGAAGATACCAGATTTCTTTGGCTTTCCTGTAAACACCATTGCAGTCAGTGAGTTTGTGCTTTGGGCTCGTGATGTCCCCCAGGGTTAGAAGCCTAACATCACAACATTGTCCTGTGTCCTTGAAACACATTTCCATTGAAAGGATTTTTTTTTTTTTAATGCACACTTATCTAGTAAAGCTGGTGCAGGGTTCCAGGCAGTACAAGTTTGCACCTACTGATGAGAGGTACCTTAAGATGAGGTCATGGTTTACCTGCAGCCACAGGAAATTAAGGAACACAAAAACAAACTATTATATTCTTCTGTTAATTTCTCACAGTTAATATTACTTGGAAAATAGAATGCCCTACTTAAAGCAGGTATTTTCAAGTTGCCAGAGGAACTCAGTACCTTTTAAATTACTTTCATCAGTTTGTATTTTAGTGTTCTTTTGCATTCTCGCATCTCTGTCCTTTGTGATTCTTGTCTCACAGTATTGTAAAGTCTGAGCAGACCTGCTGTGCCACAACCCTGAAATGTTTGTATTTGAACTCTCAATGTTTGTGTGACACAAGAAAATAATGTCCTTGTTTTCAGGACTTGCTATTCCCAGTCTTAATGCTTTAGCCAGAGGAATATCCTTCCTGTACTGCAGAACAGGAAATAGCTGGTTCCTTTTAAATTCTGGAAACAATGAACTTTGTCCTTAGCTTAATTTTTTAGAAATTACATTCATTTTGATATTTTGGACAATGCATTAGCTTGTTTTGCTTCCTTGTGAAATACAATAGGAACAGCATACCATAATCATACACCCATAATAACTCTCAAGTCTGAATTTCAGAATGTAAATATTAATTCTTTAATATATTTTGTCTCTTGACTGTCCTTTGTTCAGAAGCTGAAATTTCGCTTTGGGGTAGTAGCTATACGTGTCAAAGAGATAATGAAGCACTATGATAAATTGATATAGAAACAAGGGGAAGGGAGGTGTAGGAGAAGAAACAACTCTTTTCCCCCCCTTTTTTCCCCTGGCAACAAAAAACCATAATCTTTGAAAGTATAAAACTTCTATGTCTACGTCTTCCCCCAGGCTTTGTGGCTTCTGGTGTAGTATTTAATATATGTCACATCGGTTAACTCACACAGGAACGATGAGAAACTTTTTATTAAATGTAATGAAATGTAAGAAGTTATCTCTGAAGCTTTATAATTTTTTTCCACATTTGACAGTATTGGATTTATTCTGTCTTTTAAATAATTGTAACACATATCTCAGTCAAAAAATCCTACATTTTCTGATGTTCCAAGAGAATGTGTGTTCCTGATTGTAACACTTTGTTGTTTTAAATAAGGCAGATGAAATTCTGCTTCTCTTCAGTTTCCTGTGCTTCAGCAAGGTTTATTTAAATGTACAATCAGGCTTTATATTAAAAAAAACCTTCAGAAGAAACTATCAACAAGACACACAGAGCTTTTCTTCTAAAATGCTCTGCAAACATCATTTCTATTTCAGCACAGCGAAGTCATGTAAGATTGGCTTAGGACATGCAATAAGGCTCTGCAATCATTATGGGCTCCAGTTTATAGTTTAAACTCTTTTTACTTCACTGTTTTCTTGATATAAGCTCAGCACTCCTCAGGAGGCCTGGCTGTTAGGAAAAGTGGAGATGGAAGTAGTGCCTGGGAACTGTGTTAACAGCAGCTGTTCCTAGGATGGCTCTGGGGGGTTATTATCAGGTCTGAAGACACAGCAAAAAGTATTTCTGAGGTTGCAATACTTGGTGCCATCGGGATGGGGGTTTTGCATTTTATGAGGAGACTGTGCTTACACAGGAATGAATGTTTTCTTTTGTCAGTACTTCAGCTGAGGCTGCAACAGAGACGGACACGAGAACAGCTGGTGGACCAGGGCATCATGCCACGTAAGGCTTACTTCCAGTCATCTGTATTTCTGTAGTGTTAATTATGAATGGAATATTTAAAATAATGAAGATAAGCATTTCTGGGAGATCATTAAAAATAACTTTAGCATTTGAAAATACATGTGGGGTGCTTTTGGTAACCTAAGTGAGCATAGTAAATTCATCGTGCTTCCATCATGTTTCAGTTAAAATTGTGATGAAAATGCAAGGAATTGTAGACATAGTCTGAGTCTGCTTTTATTTTCTCTATTTAAATAATTATGACTAATCTACTAAATAAACTGAATTACTTAAATGAGTGGACATTAGTAACAAAACCAGGAGTTTTTAAAGAGTAAAGTGACCAAGGTTGCCTAAGAAATGAGGGGTGCACAGAAAACATGGAGAATCTCTTAAGTATACAGCACTGAGATGGAGCACTAAACAATTTATGTTATTTCTAGGTGAACAGTGTTTTTTTTACTCTGTTTCGTTATTTAGCAGCTAACTATCATTCTGATTTCTATGATGAACATTTAAGGCCTCTACATTTTTCTGTTTTGTTTTAAAATCAACACATAGTTTTTAAGGGAAGGTCCAGTTCTCTCTAATAACAGCAAGTATGAGACAGAAATTTCAGTGGAGTAAATTAAATTAAATTGGCATTTTGGCATTCTAAACCTTACCTCATAAAATTTCCACTGTGGGACAGTTTGAGAAATAAACAAACACCTTGTAGTGGTGTGGAAAAGTTAATCATTACATGGTAATAATATGTTAAAATCAAATATTCCAGGTATTCTGTATAGGAGTTTTGCTCATCTCTGCTAAATATAGGTGGATACAACCAGCATGAATCCAATGTTAGCCTGGTCAGATGCAAACACAACTCTGAGGTGGTGTTAAACACCCATACACACATTCTGGTTAGCATATTTCTTTGAAAAAATCACTTCCTGTCAGTTTAACTCTTCTCTCCCTTCACAGCTTTGAAAAGTCCAGCTGCATTCCATGAGCAGATAAAGAGCCTGGAGCGAGCCAGGGTAAACTACTACTTTGTGTCAACTTGTGATTAACATCTGGAAATGGAGAGTCAGGTTTTTGTGATACTAAATTCTATGAGTACATGGAAAATTCTTACCATTACAGTAACAATATGTGGTTTTATTTTTGAGAATTAATTAAAATAAAATATATGTGTCAGATCTGAAAGGAACTTCTCTGAGCCTTCACACATCAGTGTGGGGGATTAAACCATGTGGGGGTTAACACATAGCTACCTCCAGTTAAGGATTGGATACTTGGGGAAATGATGCTTGTGCAGTTTTTCTATAGCAGATCTATACTGTTGTGATTACGTGGTGGTGTGGGATCAAATCCAGAAACATTCCCATCTTGTTTGGGGAAGCTGGAACTCCATCAGCCCTGCCTAACTGCTAGGAAAACAGAACAAAGCAAGAGGAACCCCTCTACTGCCTGTGTTCTGACAGTTACCCATCTGAATGAGATGCAACTGTTCATTGATTGGGTGCAGGTGATCTGTCAAACTGCTTTGAGTTTTGAAGTGAGCAATAGTTAATGGTGTTTTCTCCTTTCTTTTAAGACTGAAAATTTCTTGAAGCACAAGATCCGGAGCCGGCCGGACCGCTCGGAGCTGGTCAGAATGCACATCCTGGAAGGTACGTGCCAGCTCGGGCTCTGGGAGCTGCTCACTGCAGGAACTTGCTTGTGCTCATTTGTCTCACTGGATTACTCGGTGATGGGGATTCTTTCTAAAGGTTTATCTGCTCTGTTTCTCTCCTGCCACAGTGTCTGTGGTAGTGTGTACAGTAATAGATACATCTATGGCACTGAAGGTACTCTCAGCAGGATCTTTGTTTGCTCTTGCATATTGTTCTTAATCTGTCATGGTAATTATATTATGGGGTGTGTATGTGGAGTGTTTCTATTGCTTCAGTTTCTACTCATGCCCTAAAATGACCTGATAGCCTTGTGCTCACCCCTGGCCCTAAAGACCCTTTAATAAATGTGACTGTTACCCTGTTATCTGTTATACTTGACTGCTTTTGATATAAGTGGAATGGTTTTTGCAAAGACAAGAAAATGTTTGTCATGAAATTGGGGAGTAATTGGAACAGAATATTTAAATACATCAATATATCCCTTTAGAGACCTTTGCAGAGCCTTCACTACAGGCCACTCAGATGAAACTGAAGAGAGCTCGCTTGGCAGATGATCTGAATGAGAAGATTGCTCAGAGACCTGGCCCTATGGAACTGGTAGAAAAAAATATTCTTCCTGTAGATTCCAGTGTTAAAGAAGCAATTATAGGCAAGTAGAAGTCCCACAGCTTCTGTTTGTGATCTACACAGCATTGTGGAAAATAAATAATTTAATTCTTGAGGGTAAAGTTCACTAGAAGATAACATACGCTAAGTTTATTACTACTTACGCTTTCAGCTTCTGAGACCTAAACTTTGCTGTCACTTAAATAAAATAATCCTATTCTTATCTGAAACTTTGAAAATACTTGTTTTTTACTAAAATCATTACAAAGCAATTGAATATCTCTGGCCATTCCTCAGCCTATCGTAGTGTGCACTCCACATCTGTTGAACATAACCTTTTAATCTCTTACTAAAACAACTTCTGCTCCACAATTGGTTTTATTGATTCCTTGAATATGCTTTAATACAGCTCTTATATTAAAAACACAGTAAATACTTAGGTACCATATGTTTAGACTGCTGAAAACTGATAATTTTCCAGCAATTAGCTAATTCTGCCATGAATGTTTAAATTTAATTTGTGCAATTAGAAAACACATTGTTTCTTTCTATATAAACATTTTAGCAGTTGGACAGGAGAATTACCCTCAAGCTTTGGATGATTTCTCATTTGATGAAGACAGCAGTGATGCTTTATCACCAGATCAACCAGCCAGCCAAGAATCCCAGGGTTCAGCAGCTTCCCCTGGTGAGCCAAAAGCAAGTGACTCACCCTCACCTATAACCCCAAACGCTGCTACATCAACACAGGTACAATTCTGAAATGTTAAAATCATCACAGTATGGCTTTTGGTCTGGCACTGTAAAAATAGGGCATGGTTCCACTTGGAATGAATACATCTGCTGTGACAAAGGGGTATCTGGGACTCTTCTGGTTGGGAGTGCATAGAGCAGAACTGTGGCTTAGCTGGTAGCAGTGATGAAATTCCCATAGGCTGCAGTGAAGCCATAAATTCCCTGAAATTCATTATGACCCATAGCAGATCTGCAGCTTTCCCAGAAGTTGTTTAAAAGGTCATGGCCATGGTTTGCTCCAGCTGTTATTGATTACTTAATGTCTGTCTTCCTTCTGGGCAAGGTCTTGAGCTCATTTAGAATTAAACTTAGCTGAAACAACAACAGTTGACGTCAGTTCCATTATCTTCAGAAAAGACCATTAAAAAAAAGGTTTCCCACATAATTTAAATATTCTTTCCTATAGTTTTAATATACTGCCTAAGGAATTTACTATTTAAGAAATCAAAATAATGGCTATGTTGATTTTTCTATGAGGTTTTTAATATTTTCTCAAGGTACTTAACAAAGAAAGGAAAGTAACTGTGTCATGGCAGATAAAATGTTACTTTTATAGCAGAGCATTTAAATATGTGAGGATTTTGAGAGCTGTGGATTTGCTTCTTCCTGCAGAAAGTAATGTAAAAGTCAGCTGTTAAATAAGTAAAAGAGAGATAGCTCTTGTTAATACTCCAAAGACTATATATGGTCTTTATGACATGGACACTTGACAGCTGAGTGGTTCTGGATCTGGTATTACTCTCTTTGATTTTCTTATTACCACAGTAGATAGAAAAAGTACTGCAAAGTTCATATTCAAAAACAATGCTGGACACAAAGTACAGCACATCCATTTTATTTCATTCTTCCCTACCATACAGATTAAGATGTGAGTTGGGTCTCACCTTGAGAGAACATAATTTGTGTTGAATAAATTGAAAACAAACCGCATGAAATTAGATTCCTGAGTAAGGAATTAATTCCTAACAGAGAGTTAAATAAAAATACTCAAAGCAATACATGCCAAAAGCTTTCCAAGTAGGAAGCAGAAGAGAGATCTGTGATTGCAGAAACAAAAAGGCACTTGAACTTGATTGAAAAAGCACTTCAGATAGAAGTTCAAGCCTTTGCTTATGGATTTCATATTACATTACAGCCACTTTGCTGTGCACACATTTAAAATGAGAAGCTGCTCTTCTACAGAATAAAACAGATGCTCACCTTGTTGTTCCTTTTGAATTAAAGAATAACAGCACATCAGGTGTCGACAGGAGATGTATCTAGGAATGGCTCCTTTATTCTTTTAATTTTCTCTGTTAAATTTTAAATTTTGTTACAACAAAAAAATACAAAGAATGTTTTGAATGAAGCAGAGTGCAGCCAGAGTTCTTTTCAAGGCTTCCTCCTCCACACATTTCCAGACCTCAGAGGATGGAACATAATTTTGAGAACCTTCACCTCCTGTTGACTGATGACCTAAAACTTGCCTTAACCCAGTGTACTTGCATCTGGTAAGGATTAGGCATTTTAGTCATACTCTAAAACAGATCAAATTGGGGTATTCTCAATTGAGAAGATGTTAAACAGTTATCTTCAGAACAGCTGAAGAATTTTATTTGATGGCATAGAACAACTGTTTTCTTAATATAATCTCTGTAGCTTGTTGACCTGCTAGATTATTGTTGGCATCTGGCAGGAAAGGTGCAGAAGTCTTATTATTTGGAAATAGGGATCTGTTCAAATTAAATAATTACTAGTTTATAAAATAATGAAGTTAAGTCAAGACCTGCTAAAATCTCATTAAAAAAATACATAAAGTAAATTATGTGCATGGTTCATTGCCTCATCTAACACTTGCAGGTAAAATTGGGAAGTCTCTAAAAAGCTTTGTATGTAAGTTAGGTTAATGACTAGTGTAAGGAAAAATGATTTTCTCTCTGGCAAACAGAAAATGTTTAACACCGTGGTTTTCTTACAATGTGAAGAGAGGTAATTTGGGGTTTTGGTGGTGCTTTTTTGTTGTTTTGGTTTGTTTGTGCTTTTTAAAAGAATTACTAACTTTACCCTTTTGAAGAGTTTTGCTGTGCTGTCATCATGGATTTGTTTTCCTAACCTATAATGGGTTATTAAATAATGTTTGAAGTCAGGTTGTCTGGGTTCAAGAAGGATCGGAATAGTACAAGACTGTGCAATGAATAAGTAGCAAACGTTTAAAATGGTGTTTAGTTAAGAAATAGTGAAAATTATGAGGTCATTTTAATTCCTCTGTGCCTTATGGTAATATGCTACTTGACAGTGATTCTAAGACAAACTAAGTGCTTTTAAAAGTTCTGCTGTTACTCAAATAAGCCTTTTAAACTGGATAGCAGCCGGGATGCAGGATGTTAGAATACAGCATCCAGAACCCTTTTTTAAAGGCTAAGTCCTCTAACATCCCTTCCCAATTCTCGTGTAAGTCCAGAAATAATGGACACTGCATAGATATTATCAGATGCTTTCCAGAGCAAACACTCTGAAACTTGGATATAAAACAGAGGCATTTGTATCTTTAGCCTGCCACCATTAACTGACAGGAGCCCAGGACAGGCATGTGCACAGCATTTCAGTGACTAGGGAGGGCATGGTCAATCTGCTGTTTAGTAAAGCAATCAGCAGGAGTGTTCCTCTGTGTGCCTGCAAGACAGAAGATCAAACCCCACTAATCACTTCTGCTGGGTTATGGGAAGGCAGCTCTACATACAAAAGAACCAGGACATGGTGTTGCAAAACGTGTACCAAGTCCTTTGTGATACATAGGAAAGTACGGGAAAGGTACAGGAAGAAATTAAACAGAAATAAGTAGCTGTCAGACTTAATTAGAATGCAAGTCTTGGAATTAATTTGGAAAAAAAAAGGATGTTTACTGATACAAATATAAAGAAGGGGCTTTTATAAAAGAAACATTTTACTAGGTGATATAATTGCTTTTTTAAACAATGGAAGTGCAACTGATGTCATCAGGCTGGATTTATTACTGGATGCTATTAAACACTAGGAAAATGAGGATGGAGATTACCAGAAATGAGACAGAAAGAGGAAAGTCCTGGGCTGAAAGGAAGCTGGTACCAGTGCTCTGTGGGAGTTGATTTGGCACATTCTGCTTTCATGTTACTGTTAACAACCTTGACGTAAGAATGGGTCACCTAACAAAAGTAGGAAGGTGTAGTCAGCACACAGTTGGATTGTTATTATGCAAAAAGAACTGGTTGATTTGGCTTTTAGGAGAGAAATGTAATTTTAATAGAATGAATAGTTCTTGGAAAGAAGAATACACAATGCCCCTCCTTCCCATGACAAAGAAATGTGGAAACCTGAGGACTCTTGACTCAAGAGCAAAGTGAGGAGGAAGAGAGCTGGGCTGCACTGTTCAGCAGTGAAGTCAGGGAGCTACTGTGGCCATCCTCTGTAAAACTGCAAGTCTGTCAGAAGAGATGGTTCCAGTAGAAGTGCTAATACCACTGTAAGGATGCAGAGAGACTTTACATGGAATATCCTGTACATTTTCTGTTACTTATATCCTAGAGGGATATTATTCCATCAGAGGGATATTTCCCACAGAAGGAAATCATAAGGTTTCTTTAAGACTTAAAATCACAAACCAATTTCAGCACAATAAAAATCGGTATGACAAATTTAAGATGAGCAAAGTTTGGGTTTCCACTTCTGCTGCCATAAGAGACAGAAGAAATGCAGCTCCTGGCACAGTCAGTTCTGTGACTGTTCTGGGGTTCTGTGAAAATACACCTGCTGTCCTGCTCTGTGATCATCCTCAAACAGGAAGTTTGTTTGCCTGTGTTGAAGCTTGACCTTTATGAAACCAATGCTTTTATGACAGTACTTACTGGGTGGTAAGATTCTCCTTGTATCCACAAAAATGTGACTCCACAGACAAAAAATATCAAAGGCCTCAATTTTATAGTAATAAGGCAGTGTTTTCCTAGCTAACTAAGAAGTCAAAGTAAGAAACTGTTTCATTTTATTTGCTATATTTGAAGTGTGCCAAAACGTGCCCTTATAGAGTACTTGTACATATGTATGGGAGTTCTGTTTTCACCATTCCTCTGAAAAATATTTTGTGAATTTGACATGATAGTAAATTGTCTTAACTTTTTCACATTTTTTCCAGTTACTCAGGCGGTCGATGTTTTTAATGTTTCTCTTTTTCCTTATATTCCTTTAATACTAGTATCCACCTTTAACCTCTCCAGTTCCTGAATTCCTCAAAACTCCCTCTACAATCGAACAGCACGTGACTCGTTCCACTGCTGCAACCACCCTGACCACAACCACTGTATCTGCAGCAAAGCCTGGGCCAACGTTAGTGAAGGTGGGTACCTGGAACTGGGCTCCCTGAGGAGAGCATTCTTCATCTGTGTCCTAAACACCCAGTGCTGTGCTTAATGGAAAACTGCACAAGGGACCTGACAGTGCCTGTAGCTAAGCACAACTTCTGCTGCTGGTCAGGGGAGCTTACTGGGCTGGTGACTCAAAGCTTTTGTGTGCTTAGGTCAGCCAGTAACCCTTGTTGGGACCAGCACATTTCTCTAAGAGCTCCTTACAGTAGAACTGCCAAAAGTTTTCAGGCAGAATTGCACTTTACATTGCTATGGAAGTTTTTAAGAAATAAGGATAATATGTTTTTCAATACAGAATTTCTACTTTGTATTTCTATCTTCCATCTAATCTCGTTTTGTATGGAGGACAGTTAAATACAAGGAAAGTCACTGCATTCATAGTCTACCTGTAAACAAAGTGGTGAATAGCATGGCTCCTTTTCCACAATTATTTTCTTTGTTGGTTTAATGTATAAGCAGAATGAATTGTGAGGGATAAATTATTGTATCCTTGTTGAATATCAGAACATACTCAATTCTTTTTTCTGCACTGACTTAGCCAGCAGCATTGAAAACCCTTTCAAATACAGTTAGAGAGGGATTTCTTTTAGATGTCCATAGTTTCATTTTGGTAACTTCACTGTCTGTAGCTGTGTTAATGAATATATGTATGTAGACTTGTACTTATCTACATGAAATTAACTCTGTTAAGTGTATAAGAATGACCTCTGGCAGTCAATTTCTAATATAAATTTGGCTATATCCTTTGAAATCACTGGATTTGTACCAGCTTACTTAATGCAGGACCTTAATGACAAATTCAGATGTGCCCCAGAAGAGGCTATCTGTGTAGTAAACGTGCATGGATTAACACAGCATTTCTGCTTTGATACCTTCTGTATGATTAGGTAACTGCCTTCAATTTTTCCCTCAAAATAATTTCAAGAAGCTTGTAAAGGAAGAGAATGTTACCACTTGGCAGGTATTGCTAATGAAGATACTGTTGCCTGTAATTTATAGGAGTGTCTGTCCATGCTTTTAGTCTAGACCTCTAAGTACCCCAGGTGTTTACAGATGGAATTTAGAATACTGGCTTTTCTACAAACTGCTAAGTGGCTTTGCATTTACCTGCTTAAGAAGAGTGCCTCTTTACAGTGACAGGTCTTTACATGACTAGTAGAATCCCTTAGCTGTGCCACCTTTGAAAAAACATGCACAAGCTGTGATTTGATGACCCCTACTTGTGCAGGGGATAAGCCAGCTGGAGTTTGTTAACCTTCCAAGGATGGTTCATTTGTGGATGTTTTCAAAGACAATTGTTTAAAGCAGCTTTCTACAGTGAAAGTGCTCTGGTATGCTGCATCTCTAGCCATGCATAACTGCTTTAAGTGACATCTGTTGTGGTTTTCTTTCCATCTTTTCTACCCATAAACAGCAAAGCCACCCAAAGAACCCAAATGATAAACATCGGAGCAAGAAATGTAAAGAACCTAAGCCAAGGGTGAAAAAATTGAAGTATCATCAGTATATTCCACCTGATCAGAAAGGTGAGAAAAATGAGCCACAGATGGACTCCAACTATGCTCGTCTGCTACAACAGCAGCAACTGTTTTTGCAGCTGCAGATCCTGAGCCAACAGCAACAACACTACAACTACCAGACAATTCTACCTGCACCGCTGAAGTATGTGAAGCATTGTTTGTGTCCTTTAAAGAAAAAACATACATCAGTTTCAGGCTTAGGCCTTAAGAAGTAAACATGGTTTGCAAATTTAAAGAGACAGTTGGAACCCAGGAAAACTTTAAATGGCATTGTGCATCACTCTGGGTATTGTTTGTCTTACTTAACTAGATGATGAGGTTGTTCTCTTGTTAAAATAATCCTGAAGTCTGATAAGTCTTGAAGTGGTCCTAGTTATTTTTATGTGACATGGAAATAGAACATCTTACCTGCATTTTTTTCTGACCAAATGCATATTTTAAACTCAAAAGCATTTGTGCAAAATCAAGAAAGTTTTGACATAATTTTCCACTCCAATGTGACATAGGTAGGCAGAGCAGGAGAGAAGCTTGCAGACCTGATCTTTAACAAAGACATACACTGTTCTTGTGGGTTTATTTTTTTACATCAAATTCACAAACCATATTTTTGCAGTTTACAAATAAGATATAACAGTAATTTTAAATTTGATAAGATCTGTCTGTTGTTTATAGCCTCATCTCTAATGCTTATATGAGTTACTCATTAGCACTGATCTTTGGCACTTTCAATAGTGAGAAGTACACTCACTGATCTATAGGTAGAAGCACTCAGAAAAATAAATGTTTAAAGAGCTGCCAGCACCCCATAACAAAACAAGAAGTTGACTATCTGCAGAGTTTCATTCTCATCATCTAGGACCAATCTTTTCCTAGAAGTGCTTAAAGTGTAACATGCCACAGTCACACAACCTGAAATTCAAATCGACTTTCATCTGGGTTTTTTAAATGAGTTTTCACTGAGTTCTTTTTCTTCGGCAAGTGAGGCTACAAAAGTTAAAGCTACCATCTGTGGTTGTATTTATAATTACCATGTATCCTAACATTTGGACTGGCGATGTTTCTGCCTGCTTGCCCACGCTTCTTATGTTCCATTTACTGACATTTCAGAAACATTTCTTCATAAATCAGCTGAACAAAATAAAAGAGCTGACTTATGGTACCTAGTGTAAATGGTGGCATTTTTGCTTTTTTATGATTACTTCAGAATCCTTATATGAGATTCTTGAGTACAGCTGATAAAAATGTATCATCTTTAAAGTGAAGTGCTTTTATGCCAGCCCTTACTGTGTGTTAGACATCTATGGAAGGGTTGATACACAGAGTTCAGTATTGAATGGTGGTTACTGATGCCAGACAAAAAACTAACTAATTCCCTGGCTGGCAATTAATTTGTGTAACTTGAGTTTGCAGCCCATAGTGTTTTTCAGACATACCATGACAATAATCAAAACTATGAAGCATAAATTGGTATGCTTAATGGCAAAACCAAACCAAAATAGCAACATACTACTCTCTGGTTTTTTTCTGTTTTGTTTTACTGAAAATACTTAACAGTAATGTTAGGTTAAGCTTGGATTTGTAAAAGTAGCTAATTTTTTCATTAGCTCCACAGACATGAGATTTAGAATCACAGCCTCTTGATTGAAAACATAATATATTTAGCATTGATATTCTTGTCCCTCTTTTCCTCTTTTTCCTATTACTTGAAGGCCACTGAATGACAAACAGAGCAACAATGGGAATTCACCACTGAATACTATGAACAACAGTACACCAACATCAGCTGCCAGCTCACCAAGGCAGAACAGCAGTGTTCCTAACAGGAAACCAGGTCCTCTACCTTCAAGCTTGGATGACTTGAAGGTAAAAGATAAAAGGAATTTGTCCATTCCTGTGCATTACTGTAATTCATAACTTGTGAACTGTTACTGTCAAGAATATATGCCTGGTAATTTGTACCAATGAAAACTGTCCTTGCCTTTCCTTCTAATTGGTTAGAATGAGATTGTCAAAGTATTCATGTACAGCTCTCCTGGTCTGAAATATTTGATTCCTCATATGCATATGTCCCAGAAATGACATTTCTTTCCCAAAGAATTATAAGAGGAAGAATTTCAGACACATTGTGTAGGTCCCTCAGTATGACACCTTGGGTAAACTGTGAGATTCACTTCGTGTGAAGTTTTTCAGCTCAGGCAGATTTAAACACTGGAGAAGTAATTTCCTCATGACAATTTCAGTGTATCAGTGAAGAGGTTTAGTTAAGCAATATAAATTAAAAGATTCCTTAATAAAAACGTATTCCAAGAGGTCACTGCTATAAAGTGAAAGAGAAATAAGACTGTTAAAAAGAGAACAGAAAAGATCTTCCAGAGCTCAACACATCATCTGAAAATGAACACTAAATTCTGAAGTTTCTTGAAGTTACAACTAACTGTGTAGACTGTTAAGGTTGCACTATGAGGCAATTGCATTGAATCTGCTTCGTTCTGAAATATTTTAGCAGGAATAAAGACTGAGAGACGAATCTGAGGCAGCTTGTGGGGGTTTAGGATTCAGCAGCTGCAGAATGTGCCAAACCTCAGTGGCAGCGTAGGGACATCTAGTGGGCAATTAATTCCTTCCTGTCTGCCTTTACCAAGGTTTGTGAGGGGCGGAGGGAGGATTTTTTTAGATTTGAAGGGATAAAAAGAAGAAATTTCAAAAGATCAGATTCTCAAGACAGTAATGTGTTGTCCTAAGTTAAAGCCAATCTTTTAATATGAAATAAGTCTGTAAAATACAATTCAAACAACAGTGTTTGAAATAAGTTTTCCAATCTTTAAATTTTTAACTAAAAACTTGTAAAGATACTTAAGTTAATACCTGAAATTGTGCTTTGCAGTGATTAAAGATGTTCACTTACTTATTTCTGCACAATTTATTGGTGTTCCTGCTGATGTGGTAACACTAACATAGGCAGACATGCTGGTGGTGGTTTTACCACTGAATCAGCTGAATCAGTTCTGATTAAGTGTTCAGAAATGAATTGTTGAAAAAGAGAAAAGAATTGAACACACTCCCAAGTGTAGAGGGTACCAGACTGAGGGAAACAGCTGATAGTCATTGGCCAGGGAGTTATTTGACATTATTTATGTTCCTGTGAGTTTTAGAGATGTAAAATGTATTGCTGTGACTTTTCATCATTTCCAAATCAAAAATACCTCCAAACTTAAATGCTAGGCTGGCTAAGTACTGAAATACTACTGAGGTCACTACCCTTTGTTCTATTAGAGGTAGCTCTAACGTGCAGAGAGCCCCAGGAGTGCAGTTAGCTGTGGTGCATGTTTATGATAAACAGAAGTCATTCTTTGTGACTGCTTTCCTTTAACTGATATTTTGGAGCACATCATTAATTAATTAACGCTCAGCACATTTGCACTTTTCTATGTCTCTAAGCTTATTGAATAAAAAAAGAGAACATTTTTCTGTCAGAAAGTAACTTTGACTGCTTATACTGTCTATGTAAAAGAAACCCAGATGGCACATAGGGTAACTGGTTGGTTGCTAATTAGCAAGAGAACCTTTTGTGTTTGATGGGTCTATTGAATCATCAACTGACCTGATAAAGTTTCTCAGAAACAGATCTGTCTGTCCTGATAGTGTAACAAAGGGGCTCAGCGTGCTGCCGTTCACTGCTTTTATCTGCACTGCTGCCATTGTCTGCTGGTTTGCTTCAGAAGTTTTTAGCTCAGAATTGGAACTGTAGGTGCATTTTTCCATGTTGAATATTTATGAAAAAACATCATCAGTTTGCTGCTATTCACTGTACAACTGGACACTGCTAAGATTTTGGCCACTTAAACACTGAAGAAAATAGGACATCATGGAAATGTGTTCATAGATAATGCATGCTGTCAGAACCCAGAGGTGTAATAACTAGTTATTACTACAAATACATTAATGAAAATAATTTTCCTTATTAAGATTTAATAAGAATCCATATCAGTAAGTTTTAATATTTTCCTTTTTTATTATAGTGTTTTGTTTTATTTTATTTCAGGTAGCAGAGCTTAAAATGGAGTTGAAATTGAGGGATTACCAGTGTCTGGGACAAAAACAGATCTTATTGAGCGTCTGAAAACCTATCAAGATCTTAACAATGGGGTTACTACAAGTACCTCTGTGACAGTGACCACTTCTAGTGGGGCCACAGGTAACACTGGGGAAGTGACTGTGGCATTTCCTGTTGCAGCGCTGACTAAACCAGTGGCTAATACGATATCCAGCTTCCCTCCAGAAAAACCATCCAGTGCACCTGGCAGCAAAGCAGTGAGTGCCGAAAACGTCAGCTCTCCCTTGCCTATATCTCCCTCTCCTTCCGAACAGTCGAGTCTGAGCACAGATGACACGAGTATGGCAGACACTTTCCCAGAAATGACCATGATGTCACCGTCCCAGTTCCTAAGTACTTCGCCCCTGACAGCAAGTACAAATGAGGATAATCCGAATCGCAGCAGTGGAAGCATCTCAACCATAGAGTTTGATGTAGCAGAAAAGGACCGCAAGCTTCAAGAAAAAGAAAAACAGATTGAAGAGCTCAAAAGAAAACTGGAACAAGAGCAAAAACTTGTGGAAGTATTGAAAATGCAACTTGAGGTTGAAAAAAGGGGACAACAGCAACAGTCTCAGACTTTTGGTAACTCAGCTGCTTTGGAGCAGAAGCAGTTCAGTGCTGCTGTCAAAGATGAAACTGCTCCTGCTGACTGCTCAAGTACAAGTCAATCTGTACCTGTAGCCAGCCACTCCTTAGGACAGTCAGTGTACACTGCTGGCCAGAATCCAGTTGCCAAAAAGGCAGTTGTTATCAAGCAGGAGATACCTGTGGCCAAAGCTGAAGCTCAGAATGCCATTTCTCAGTTTTATGTTAGTCCACAAGGCAGCCACAAACTGCAGTTGTTGCCCAGCCTCAAGCTTTATTAACTACCCAAGGAACTGCCCAGCTGCTCCTCCCACTGTCCATCCAGGGACCCAATGCTGCTACTGCAGTGCAGTTACCAGTTGGAAATATCAAGTTGCAGGTAAGGGTGTTTCTATTTTTTTGTCATGTAACCTGCATATCAGTATTTCATAACTTAGTGTAAATAGGTGAATGTGCTGCTTGTAAGATTAACTTAAAAATCAGGCTTAGCCTGTTTCTGCTTAAGGGAAACAGTAGAAAAACTTGAGGCAGTCTTGTATTCCCTGCTTCTAATACTTGTTTCTTCACAACTTTTGTTCCCAGATACTCTTTCCTGAAAAGCAGTTGTCTTACCATGTACTTTCTCCATGCACAATTTGATTTATAGTAGCCTATACCATCATTTTGTTAATTGCAAATTGTAATAGAGAGATACAGTCTCAGTACTTTATTTTGAGATAGCCCTGTTTGCAAAATGTATGTGAACTACCTAGTGTGGTGCTTCAGTATATTTCAAAATGTGAATGCCAGGTTGTAGAACTCTCCTGTGGACTCAGAAAAAGAAACCATGGTTACACAAATATTACTCCTAGGCTGATTATAGGTAGTGAATAAATACAGCATAAACCAAGACAGGCTATAAATACAGAAGAGTAATCTGACCAAGCTGGATCAGTGTAACCTGTTGGTCTGAGGTAGAATTAAGCAGTAATGCACTTCCCAGTGGCATTGTTGGAACATCCCCTGCCACCCATCATGGCAGTAGAGTGCTCTTCCAGCTGCATTGTGTCCCTGGCTGTTGTGCTGCTGTGGGCCTAGGCTTGCTGCAAGCCTGTGCAGCTGCACATCCAGCAATCTTTATGAGGGTTGGAAAATTCTGGTGAGGATGGACCCCAGTCTGCAGTGTTCCTAGGAGAACTGTTCCTAGGAGCTGTACACCCAGATCTCCACCTGAATTGTTATAAAACCCTGCTAGAATTCTGTAAAAACCTTAAGCAGCTTGTCCTGGCATTTTACTCCAGAAAGTAAAATACTTTCTGATACTCCAGAAAGTTTTCCACTACCACTTAAAATTGTTTTTCATGAGGCTGGGCACACTTCTTGCCTTTAATTGGCCATTAAAAATTACTATGGTCTTAAAAGCAAGCTTTTTCTTGCATCATCAGTTTTGTCTTCTAGTTACTCATCCCAGTTCTTACAGGCTTTTCTTACTGATTTATGCTCTGTCTGTCCCCTGTTATTTTCATCACTATCCACTGGGCTCTCTCCAGTTTGTCTTAAACTCTGTTGGCAAAATAAACATCACCTTTTAGCTGGGAACTCCCCAGTACCAAACACAGTAACAGTCTGGTTTCCTGTACAGCTCACACTCATCCCTCCCAGAATACATGTTACTGCTATTCTGCATAAGGTGTGCAATAGATTTTTACATGATGTAACTACTGCGAGATACAAATAATGCAACTATTTTATCTTCATCCTTTAGGCTCAATCACAAGCTGGAATACAGACCCCATCACAAATTTCTGCTCCTATTTCTTCCTCTGGCCTGGTGCAGACAGCACCTCAGATGCATACTCCACAATCAAAACAAAACACCATCACGCAGCATGCACTTGGTCAGACCCAACAAATCAGAAAGGTTTGTGGATAGCAATAAACATTAAGATAAACAGTTGTATAATCTAGTTCTAGGCAGTGCTTTTAGAATCTTCTGTGTGCCATCTATGTTACATACAAATGAGCAAGTCACCTAACATGTGTACCATGTTTTTTCTGTGTGATACAATGGGCTTGTAACTCCTCTTTCCAAAATTTTAGTCCGTGCAGGACTTTATTTTTCAGTTGCAGACAAATACATTGTCTAAAGACTTTTTGTCTTAACAGTACACTTAGGACATGACTCTTACTGCATCCTTCCTCAGGCTTGGCACAAGAGGTGTGTACCAGGTATATTCCAGTCAGTTTGTTGTATTTGCCACTGGCTCTAAATGGGAGATTCTCATAGGCAGTTCTTAAGAGAAAGCTTTTACCTATGACTTCAGAGATTTATTCTTTTATACAAGTTAATTTTGATTTTCTTACTTTCCTTGTTGATTTCATCCCTCCTTATGAAGGAAGCTATGGTCTCAGATCCTGAGGATGGTAATTCCAGTGAGTCAAAACCCTACCATACCTCTTCCTAAGGAATGCAGGGTATGATTCAGAGAGATCCTTCTCTTCCTCTCTGCCAAAAACAATCAGCTCTGTAATGTCCCATTCCAATAGATGTTCCTCAGTGCTGGATGTACAGTTGTGACTGCCACTCCAGTCATATTCATATGGGAACTGATATCAACCCAGTCATCACAAAAGAAAAGGTTTTTTCCTTCTCTGAGCCTCTTCTAGACTGACCTCTATTATTAAGAATGTAGAGATTAGTTTCAGACCTTTATTGCACCTTTATCAGTATTGCTATTGCTATTGACTGTAGGGCTCCTATTAGGACAAGAAGGTTTTTCAGCCTACCCCTAGGACAAATAATTCAGAAACAACTTGAATTCCAAGATGAAGAGGGTAATTTTTACAGTATATTATGTAACTGTTGTATCTCAGCCTTCAAAGTTCTTACTTCAGTTTACAAAAGTGCATCATGAACCCCACCCATGTTCTGCTGTGATTTGGGGATTGTACCTGAGCAGTGTCACCTTATTTGCCTCTGTTTGGGCTCTTGTTCCAGATAAGAACTTACCTTAGAAGATGTATGATTGTGCTTTGCCATTCTCTAGAGAGCTGGTTAATAAGGGGGGACACAGCTAAAGGAGCATCAATACTCTTCACACTGCTTGTCCAATCTGTTTAATTTCATGGACACTGAGGTTATCCTCCAGAAGTCAAAACTGCCATACATCCAAAAAGCAGATTTCATGCAGGTTCTCTGGGATTTGGTGAGGGGCTAATCTTACCTTGTTAATTCAACAGGTCCTATAGAGACCTCAGTCATTCTGAGGCATGTACTTGTGCCATAGACTGGCAGCTTGCTACCATTGCTGCCTCCAAGTTCCTTGAAATGTCTGCAGGACATACCCAAGATGTGTACCCTGTGGTCCTCCCCACTGTTCAGATCGGTTGTCATGAAGACTGCAGCTCCCAGCAGAGTTTGCAGCCTGCTACTGCACTGGTTTTTACATCAAAATGAAACTATTGATGTGATACTAGAGATCAGGACACCCCTCATGCATTCAGCATTAGATCTACCTCTCTCCATCCATGACCTAAGATTTGTCACCTTTGTCATAAAGGTATTTGGGAGCGATAGTGAATTTAAAACAGCCTTATGGGCTGATACATCATAGCTTCTCTTAATCTCCCTTTAACTCAGAAGTATGAGAAGCAGGATACTGCTGGGATTCACTTGCAACAATTATGTGGACTACCAGTTGAAGAAATAAAAAGTTTAATACACCAGTAATACCCATGTTCATTAGTTTTATCTTTTGCCTCTCCCTCAGTCCTCATAGATACATGTAGTTAATTTTTTTTAAAAATTAGAATTATATGGCACAGACAAACCATCGTGCCTTAAAACTGGCAGGAAGGGCAAGTGTGGATACGTATCCGGTTTGTATCAGGTCAGAAATAAGCTCATGTTATTGACTGTCCACTAGGTGGGGAAATCATGGATATGCTATGGAACTGTTCCATACACTTTCCTCATGCTTCCTAGAAAATTGCAAGAAAATGTTTTCAGTAATGAGTGATGAATGAAAGTGTCAGAGCACAAAGTTTCTTTCAGAAACTAACTGTTCTGAATTTAGCAATTATTCCACTGAAAGGAAAAATCAGTAAAAATAACATTCCCTTAATAGGAAATTTAAGCAAGCATTTTAGAAAAAAGGTCTTATATTTAATTAATGTAATTTATCCAATGTTACCTTTTTTAAAAATAAAACCTCACAATTTAAGACTGATCTGTTAATCTTTCCAGGTTTTTCCACCTGCCACATCAAATGCAGTATTTTCCTATCAGACTGCACCAGTTTCAACACCTTCACAATCTTTTATTAATAAAACATCAAACTCCAACATTCACCCTGGTGGTAATCAGGTCCCCTCTGTGCAGAATGGACCCACTGCTCCCAACAAGGTAAGGATATCCCAACAATCTTCCATGCAGTTCAGGTTTATATTGTATTCTTATATAATGTGTGACTATTTACATACAGCAGTTCACTCGAGGAATAATGTTTTATATGTTTTAATAATGCTTATAATATGTGCATATGTGTGAGAAAGGGAGAAAGAAACTTATTTTATCCCTCTGATTACACTGACACGTAGATTGATGTGACAGAATAATCTGTAGAGCTCAATACATCTTGGATTCATTAAATCACATTATTTAGTCATTATTTTGTTATTTCATGTAGCCTGGGTCTCCATCTCAAGCCCAGCCTTACATTGTTCAGCAGCCCCTGTTCAACAGCACAGTGTCCAAGACAAAAGATCCTCCTCGTTACGAAGAGGCCATAAAGCAGACGCGCACTCTGCAGCCGGCACACCGCGAGGTACCTGTTCTCCTAGGCTGCTACAAACGGCTTTTCCCTACAGTTACCAAAGCCATCGCTTGCTTTGGGGTTGGGTGTTTGTTTGGAGTCAAGATTTTCTAACATACCTTGTTACTAGTTTTATAACTGTGTTTAACTACAGGACTCTGTTGCATTTTTCTTCTATTAAAAGCAGGATATATGTAAGCAAGTCTCATAATTCCCGGTTGATGATACATCTAATTGGGAAAATGCTGCTATTGCTACTAACAGTAACTAGCCTTCAGATGACTTGTTTGGAGAATGTGTGAAAACCAAACTTCACACTTAAGAGGAAATATGTTTGTATTTTCCAAAGTGAGTAAACTTGAGGAGAATATACATGAATGTGTTTATACACACAGGCAAACATGAGCGTAGGTGCTTGCTTGAAATGAGTCTGTACTGAGTGATTTTATAATCCTGTGTAATGCTTTGCCAGTTTACCTTGATAAGGGTAAAAGTTCCTTTGTATTGGAGGAAATTCATAAACAAAACGAATGAGTATCCCTAATTTGGTGTGTTTCAGAACTATCCCAACAGGTAAAACCTTGTAGCCCCTGGTGTTGGTTGGGTTGTTGTGGTGGCAGACTCAGGCACAGCTATGGGTGTCTAATGCCCTTTCCTGTGTCCTTGGCATGTGAGGGACATCCCCACAGTGAGAGCACACAGGTTATTTTAGGTCACTACCACTCAGCCAGGGGCTCCCCACTAGATCTCCTGATGACAAATCACTTTCCATCCCTGGAATATAAGCAATGGTTTAAAACACTTCTTCATACCTGCTTAAAAGTCTCCACTTTTTCTAGACTTGTTTTTGAATGAGTGCATTTGTGGGGGGTTTTGTTACCTTTTGCTTAAGGTTCAGTTATTTAGGGGATGGCTGTTTAAAACAGAGATAAGCAGTTCCTGAAAGCTTACCCCCTCCCCTTTAAAAAATAAAAGAATGTAAATCTAAAAATTGGGAAAAAAACCCAGAGATACCTAATGAAATGCATCTTTCATGATGGCCATTCACAGGCTGTCTCTGAGAGACAGCACAGCAGGGTTTGCAACCCCAAAGTGCTGCAGTTATTATCACCCTGGTACAAAATGGGGTCAGTGACTGTACTAATCCCTAGCTTCCTGCACCTCCCTCCTAGGTTGCTGTCCTGAAGTCTGTCATGCTTTTTCCCATTTGTAATGAAACCAACCACAGTTTGCAAATGTCTCTCCAGAGTATCTGTTTTCTAGATAGCCAATTTCATATTAAGAATTTTAGTCTTTATCATAGTACTTACATACTGTTGAGAGAAACTAGGAATAATAAGTGTAGGAAAAAATACCACATGAAAGAGAATAACGCTGTTCTCCTGCACTACAGATTTCCAGTGCACACAGTCAGCAGATGGATGATCTTTTTGATATTCTCATCAAGAGTGGAGGTAAGCTCATTGACAGCTGTGTGATGTAGAGATTTAAAACCTGGTAATAAAAATTGCCTGCTATAATCAAATCAGAATTCTTTTAGGAACAGGAGTTAGAAGCTATCCAGCCTGAATGAAGGTAAATTTCTGAAAGAAGCTAAATTTCCGAAAGTTTGCTTAGTTCCTTATTAAAGAAAACATTTACCAAAACACAGTCAACCTGCTGAAGAACTTCAGTACTTGAAAATTAGCTCAGGCAGACCTTTACAATAATCTCTATAGAATTCAAATTATTAAAGTAATACCTTAGGTTAGCACAGACATACTTTATCAAAATTGGAAAAGTTGAGCAAGTCCGTAACATGTTTATTGAAATTATATAAAGAATAGAATAAGCTAAGAGTTAAAGCATGTTGATAGTAAAATTTCATTAAATATAACCATGTGTTATCAACTATAAACATCAAAGATACATTACTGGGAAAGGTGTGCATGAACTACATAGAGACATTTATGAGTAACAGCTTTATGTCACTTAACATAAGGGAGCTATCAGAAAGGCACTGAAGTAACTGAAGTAATAACCAGAGTAGCTGAGCAATAAAAGAATGAGGCTTTCAGCCATAATTAGGCATAGTAGACTCAGAAGCCATTGGGATACTGGGAAATGTCGTCGTGCCAAGTGATTCCATTCACAGAATGGTTTAGAACTGATGGCATGTAAGGATCTTGACAGGAATGAATGCCAGGGCAGAGGGACTCCTTCTAGGCTACTGCAAGACTTTAATCATAGTCTAAACAGCAGAGTATTTTTTCTAAACAAATTTTAAGGTCACCTGCAGAAAATGTGAGTAGACTGAGATAAGTAACTTGTGTAGTCAACAACTGAAGCTAAATTAATGATCATCTTTGTGAAAAGAACAAAGTAAAGCATTCAGGACTGTTGTACTTAATGTTGAACAAATGCTCTGCACTGAAAAACGTTTAGTTTACTAATCTACTTCAGGAGGGTGAGAAGGATGTGGGCTTTTGCTTGGAAAACCAGCACAATATATATTTTCAGGTATATTCTTGCTGCTAGGAATGTCATTTGTACTAGGGGATTTATTTACATATTTGTCTGTCTGATTTTTGGGCTTCATTCATGTCTAAGAATAAATTGGAATTTAGGCTTTATTTCCCTTTGTTGTTACTGCCACTATCTTATATGGAATTTCTTGACAAAGTGTAGTTTTAGATTCTAGAATTGTGAATAAATGCTTCTTAATCACATCAAGTCATCTTGTGGACTCTGAATTAACTGGTGAGGAAGGTACTAAACAGGGATGAAAGTGAAAATTAGTTTGGGTACTCTTCTCTAGACACGGAAATGTGTTGGTTCTGTAATTATTCCAGTTAATGAGAAGAAGTATAAACATGAAGGAGGTCAAGGTAACGTCTAGAAATACATTCCTTTTTTTTGTCAATACTCATACTACTTAGCTATAACTCTTCTGAAAGCAGAACTGTGGGACTTTTTTAAAACACTGTTGTTCATGGGGGCCTTGCCAGAGTCTGATGTACGTAGGCAGGAGTGGAGCAGCCAAGTGACTGTTACTGCACTTAATTCTCTGTGGATGTGTTCTGAAATGGGCAGAGAGGGGCTGGAAGTTCCAAGCATGAGGATGTTGTTATCTTTTTGAATTCAACACTGGGGTTTTTTTTATTACAGAGATTTCCCTCCCAATAAAAGAAGAACCATCTCCCATATCTAAAATGAGACCAGTAACAGCCAACATCACTACAATGCCAGTGAACACAGTGATATCCCGTCCACCTCCACAGATCCAAATGGCCCCTCCTCCTGTGTCCTTAGAACCAACAACCAGCTTGTCTGTAAGTTTGGAAAACCAACTTGAAGCACTGTTGGATGGAACTTTACCATCAGGTAATGAAATTCCTCAACTGACAAGCAGTAATGAGGACAGAGAGTCATTTTCTTTAATTGAAGACCTCCAGAATGATCTGCTTAATCACTCCAGCATTTTAGATCACTCTCATTCACCCATGGAAACATCTGACCCACAGTTTACTACCAATAATTCTTGTCTGTCTCTTGACCTTCCTGATACAAATTTGGACAATATGGAATGGCTGGACATTACAATGCCCAGTTCCTCATCTGGGCTCACCCCTCTCAGTTCTGCTGCCCCGAGCGTGTTTTCCACTGACTTTCTAGATCCACAAGATCTACAGTTGCACTGGGATTAAGCTAGAGCCAATGAGAACATGACCTGCAAATCTCTTTACAGCAGAGGTCCATTATTATACCATTCTGATTGAAGTTAACAAATTAAGACAGTAATGTTTGGAAGAACAAATGCTTGAAGCGAATTCCTTATTGATTTTCAAGTTTACAAGAGTGAATCATTTTATGCACCTATCAGTAATGCAGATCAGGGCCCTCTGAAAGCTGTATTTCACAAGTCAAGAAAGGATGATTGTACTTCGTGATTAAAAGTACCCAAGGTAAATGTATCACAAATATTTAAGAAAGAAGTTACATCTCTGACTTCCTAAAGCTTAAACGAGCAACACAACATGACTAAACTCAGAGTGAGATGTCAGTTCTCTGTATTGACCCAGTGAGCAAATGTCTGGGGGAGGGGAGGTATCACTGCACTTCATTGTTCCTGTGGAAAGCCTGAGCCAGGTTCAGAACTAATTGTGAGGGCAAAGGCAAGTAGAAGCACTGGCTGGTTCAGTGAAATTTCATATATCTAGTCTCTTAATTTGTTCAAGTTGTTTTTATATTTTGCTTTTGTGAATTTTAAAACACTTCCCCCATTCTTTAATCATGAGGGAGGAATTTAACTGCATCCAAAGGGATATTAAGTGTAACTGCAAGAAATCCACTGTAGCTATGCCAGGTAATATTGAGAACACTGAATTTTCTATAGCAATGCTCTGGATTTAATAGTTAGGTTTTAATGTGTATATCAGACAGTTATTTGTATACTTTTATCTTTATATAGCTTATTTTTGTGAACAGAGGGGAACACAATGGTCTTCAAACAAGAGGTTACTATAATGGAAGTAAATCGTATTTGGTTTGTGTTTGAGGATATTTGTTAGATCATTGAATCCAGTATCTCAGCATATTAGAAAAGTTTGAGGAAGTAGAAAAGTTTAATTAATAGTGCTGTACACTACAATCCTGCAAGCATCTATGCAAGAATAGTCACAATGCCCTCCATTAAAAGATGTTTGTAGGACGAGATCAAGTTGCAGGGGACAGTGCTGACAGGACAACCATCATTTCCTAATGAATATTTTGTCTGTTGAACAGCTTTGTCTGCCACTACATAACGTCAGGGAACCCAACAGAGGCTGCTCAGAGTGAATCCTAAACACCAGGATCAGAATGTACTGTTTGTGATAAGAAGGCATATAGCATATCTGAAACAGAGAATAGCAAAAATTAAGCTCTTACCTCACAGCACAGCATGGGAATATTTTTTTTTTGTTGTTTTCAGAGTCTATTATGAAAGAAGAAAAACAAACAAAAAATTCAAGTAGAACTAATATACTTGGACATTCTATGGTCGTCTCTCAGGTAATAGATGTTAAATGTTGCCATAGATGATGGAGGCTGATAATCAAACACAAAGTTGGAATTTCCTATTAGGGAATTCCTAAACTAAGATAAAAGGAAACACTCCCTGTTTCCTGAAATAGGGAAATATTTTATGTTTTCTATTCTGAAAATTGATCTCATTGTGTGGTTCTTTCTTCACCAACAAGTTTCAAAAATAAAATTTTGTAGGATTGAATGAAAAAATGCCCAGAAGCCTGCTTCTTAGAATAATGTTATGTATCAAAGAAATACTGAAAACAGTAAGTTGCTGTTATCCACTTAGCAATCTTCATCACATTTTTTAAAAAGAAAAACACAACACAATCATGTTAACATGAAACAATTACTTTTGTCAGAAAGTGTTATGGAATTAGCTGAAAATTTGCATCTCCAGATATAACGAAGTCTGGTTTACTGATAGGACAATGCCATTGGCTTCAGATAAAATAATGGATTGCATCATTGATTCAGGGTTTGAACTGATACCATATGTTTGCATCCTATCAATTACAGCACTTAAAATCATTATGTATCTTCACTGGTTTTACTGGCCAAGAATTACTGTAATATGAAACTAAGTATAAGAAAACAATCTTTGGAGATTTTCACTACACCCAGTTGAAAGACATAATTCCTTATTCCTTCTTGCTGTGCCTACAATACTTGAGTACAATATCACATGTGGACTGTCTGCCTTAAGCTTTGATGGTATAGGACTTTTCAATAACAGTGAACACCTAACATTCAACTTTTTGCATTCCTGTTCATCATCCTATCTTGGGAGCTAATACTCTGAGATACGAAGTGCCCTCGACTGTTATGAGAATAAGAATTAAGGACTCTTGATCTTGATAGGAACAACTCTGAAAGAAATTTAGTGTTCTGCAGTACTGTCAGTTTACTATGTGTGATACACCAGACATCATGCAATATACCTGTGGTTAGAGATACCCCTTTTTGACCCTGCCTCCTGAATAAATGAGAGGCAAGTAAATTAATTTTTAGAGGATAAATTAACCTAGAGCAACTGTACTGTCATTTTTTGATGTGCATGTAAATAGAGCTTGAAACTGGCAAAGTCATCTTGCTACAAAATTACCCTTTTTGGCAGTGTAGAATGTTAATTAATCCATAGGAATCTTTGTGCAGAAATAAACCCGAACAGTTGAGATGTCTTATCAGTATGGTATAGCTTTCTGCTCTGAACGTCTATTTGAAAAAAAAAAAAAAAAGTTAAGGGATCATTTTAGTTTCTGAAGTACAAATATTCTAGTGTAGGGAATGTGTGATTACTTTTCTGTACATTTCAGAATTGTGTATTAAATCTTCTATACAATGGTTTGCTTTAGACTTTGTTCTGAACTGCGATACATTTGCCATAGTTGTATATGACTGTTTATGGCAGAAATAGGTTTTGCTTAGACCTTTGTGTGTGCATGTTTTACATGAAAAATTTTGTAGCACAAATACAGTACATATTAGAGATTTAATCATGACTGTGCAGTTTGCACAGGACTAAATCTTTCTCATTAAGAGAACAGTTGCAAAGGAATGCACTGGCACTAAATTTGCCTTTTAAATGGCTGCAGTATACTAACAGAATGCATCCTATCAAATGTGGTGTTAGTGGGTCCTTCAAAGTAATTAAGAATACCTTTTAATCAGTGTGAAAATCAACAGTTGCTTGTTTACACATCTAGACAGAAAGCTCAGACAAGTTTTACAAGGCTCATGTTAACTCAAGAGGAGTCACATCCTGTGTTCAGTAGAGAAATGGAATTTGTTATGCACTTTTAGTGCCATTCAGCATCAATACAGCAAGGAAGTTTACAGGCAAAATTTTGTTTAACATTAGAAATAGTTTAAAAAGCATTCTCTTACTCTCTCTGACAATAAAATTAATTTATGACAGTTCTCTACAGAAATTTTAAGTGTAATCCAACAATGTGTGCTTACAGACCTGCAATATCAGAACTTGAAAAAGCTGAGGCCGCAGCTTTTAGAAATAATCACTACTTCATATGGACATTTATTTCCCAGGTATTTCTAAATTCACCAACAGGAGTCATGTGCAGAGAAGATGGCAGTCCTGACACAGGTGTCAATATTAAACTTTTCTGTTACATAATCTCAAACATTCAGATGCCTCAAAAGTGTAGGCACTGTAATCAGAACCCAAGCACAAGCTGCTGAACTATTTTCAAGGCAGAGCAACTGTATTACAGGATACATTGAACTGGAAGGGCATTATGTTATCAAAACACAGGAAAGCTCACCAATGTATACAATTACTATTTGGATGGCATCTTAAGTCTATTATAAACTTAAAGCAAACTCTATTAAAACTGGAAAAAAAATCTTCCACTTATCTCTAGTAAATGTTCTGTTGAAACTCTTCCTATTTGTGGTCTATGAAATCACCTTTCCATGACTTCTAGACCGTACCCCAGGATCATGGGAGATCCGTGGAACTGAGTTACATATAGTATATACATGGCCAATAAAGAGCATCCATTAAAACCTGAAATAATCTCAAATACTCCTTTTATATCAGTTTGCTAGGAATAAAGTGCAAAAAAGAGACACCTACATCATTCTGTAGTGTCCAATACTGAATATAAAGTTTTTAAGATAAAAGTGCGTAAATGTATTTGTAGAAATCTAGCCAAAAGAAGCCATTCTAGCTATGAGAGCAAATTCTCAAAAAAAAAAAAAAAAAAAAAAAAAAAAAAAAGCAGGGAATGGTTAGTAACTATATAATCACACTATTTTTATAAAAATATACAGCTCAGATATTCAAAAGACAGCCTAAAATAAATTATAATAATATAAAGATTAAAATAGGAACCAAAGCATTGCCATTTATATTGCCAAAGGAGGCACTTTGTATTTTAAAACATAGGAAATTAAGTCCCCTAAAGTGTTACCCATACTTTTTTAAAATTAAGGATGTAGATATTTTCAAAGCTGTTTTTGATGTTTAACAGTACAGATTTGATTTTGTTGTTTGAGAAATTTGTAGTAAGTAATAGCACAGGCTTTTTTTTCAGATAGGATTTCCTTCACAGTACTGCTTGCAGTAGAAATAACGCTAACCCTAGGAGGTGTTTCTCTTCTTATTTTCTTAGTCATAATTATGTCTTAGCATCTCATTTTGTGAAAAGAAGAAGATAAACACCTGTCTCTGGGGCCCTCTTCATTTAAGCACTATTTTACTAAATGCGAGTTATGGCAATCAGGGCGTCAGTTTATGTATTGCCTTTCTAGAAGAAACCATGATGCCTTTGTATTTGCTGTTTGCACCCCTGAAATCAATTCCATATGTTTGAATGCCATATGTTTTGCACATTGTACTGTATATATGTAATGCATACTGTATTTTTATATGTGTACTACATTTATCAAATATTTTGTACATAGTGGCAATATTGTAGCTACTGAGGAAATGTTTGATATTTCAGCATTTTTGCTAAGTGTCTCAAATAAAAAAGGAAAACTGTTCATTTGTCCATGGTTACTACTTAAAAATGAAAATATCATTCCAGCTTCTATGACTCTGAAACATTAAGCCTATTTTCTAGGTAACTTTCTCACTAAAAGAGAGAGTTTGCACTTAGACAAATTCCAAAAGAATTACAGTGTCTTCAAAATCAGAGCCAAAATCTGTAAGAACAGAGACTTCCTGAACCCTAGGAGTTTAGGTTTGGACTTACTTTCTTTTTAGCAACTTTTTCATTTACTCATAGAATGGCCTGGGTTGGAAGGGCCCTTAAAGCTCATGTTGTTCCCCACCATGGGCAAGGACACCTTTCACCATCCCAGGTTGCTCCAGGCACCAGGCAGCCGGGCCTTGGCCACTGGCAGGGATGGGGCAGCCACAGCTTCCCAGGGTGACTCACTGCAGTATCTCAGCACCCTCACAGTAAAGAACTTCCTCCTAATGCCCAACATCAACCTACTCGTTCAGTTTTAATCCATACCCTTTGTGCTCTCACTACAAACCTCTCGTAATGCACTTTAATACATGACTTTCCAAAATTCTTCCAAGGTTTTCAAGATGTGTTGGGTTGTGAGATTTTGTATTTTCGATTTGCATTCTGCTCAGCTTCTAGAACACCTGAATGCATTTCTTCAGGAGAATGAGCTATGAGCTATTTGAATGAGCTTCTTTTAAGGATGAAGCTATTCCATTTAAATATTCAGCGTTATCCCTCCCCTTGTGAAGGCAGTCCTGTACTAATCACCCAGCCTTTCCTCATTAAAGTCTGTTCTACTCTGATGACACCAGAACTTGGCCAAATATTAAAAAACACATAAAGTAGTAATTGAGTAAAAGTGAACAAATTCATAATTACTAATAAACACTGTAGATTTCACAAAATACCTTTTCTCTGTGAACTCTAACCATTGTAAAAGTTTGTAGGTTGTATGTGCCACAAAGTTACCTTAAATATCACATACCAAACACAAATATTGCAAAACAAGTGTAGCACTTTTTGACCATGTATTTGTGCATTAAAGAAATTACAGCTGGAGTATAATAGAGATAAAGCACTTGTTTTGGTGCCAGCTGACACTCTAGGGGTTTGATTGTTTTACAGTGACAAAATATAAACACATTACCTTCCTTCACAAGCTGTGTTCATATTACTATTTAATGTAAACACAAAACAAGGCTTGAGATTATGCTGAGTGAACATTTTCCATAGGCAAAACCTTGATTTTCAATAAAAACTCATTTTTTTCAAACATGCTCTACAGATGGCCATCAGTACGTTTGTCTTTACTCTGTACCACATTCAATACCGTTTGCTCCTGCCTGTTGGCCTGTTGTTTATGGTACAGATGTTGCTAAAGGAACATATTTCTTAGAGTGTTTGTACTGTCTCAAGTAGGAGATATTTCTTTGATGGCAAAGAAGTCACACGGATTTCCCCGCACCTCAGAGTATAGTCTGCAACCTTAACAAGACATTCCTAATGCAAAATCAAAGTAATAACTTAGAGCGTCTGAGAGCCAGAGCTTGGGGTTTTTTCCTTCAAATGTTTATCCATAAATGTAATGAGAAACTCTTAAGATAAATATTTCCCTTCATGTAAAAAATTACCTGAAGTTGAGTCTCCAGTCTTCTCTGTAGAAAAAGGACTGCAGGGCCACATTGCCATCTGCTGTGTCTTTCTTAAACCCCTCCAAGACAAGTGCTGTGGATTAGAAGTTAAAATAGTTAACAGAAACATTCTTTCATACAGCTACGACAAAGTCAAAGCTCAAGTAACTGCAACTGAGGAGCATTCTGGCTCCTCAGCAACCCATAGCAAAACTTTATAAAACTCAGCATCCCATAGCAAGTCTTTATAAAACTCAGTTGCACCAAATCTACACAAATAGGATTGTTCCTCTGCATCTCAGAAGAGAGTGTGTTGAAAGACTTGGTTTTGCAAATGGAAACGGACACCAAAGCCTCTCCTAAACCAACACCTCCCTCTCATACGCGTGAGGCTAAGGAAAGAAAATAAAAGCAACCGGTGATTATTTCTCCATCCAGCAAAATCTCTGACAGTATCTTTTCAGCAACAGAGTCCTCTAAGAGTTCCCTTTTGAAAAGCCATGTTGTGTTTAAAAGAAGTTTGTGTGAGAAGAGATCAGCCCTTAATGCATGAGGAGGATTCAGCACGGAGGAAGGGTTTCCACGCTGAGCTCAAACAAGGGTAAGGGTCGGCATAAATGACACTTCCAAACAAAACTATCCAGACACCAAAAGGGCAGTTAAACTTTTCAAAATCCAGTTAACTCTTAATTATAAAAACTCTTGTGATAAATCATCTCACCATTAAACAGCATTTTGTTCAGGCAGAAAGTTTCTCCAGACACGAAAAGGAAGTTAGACTCAAGAGTAGACAAATGTTTTAAACCAACTCAAGTGTTTCCTCTTAATCTATTTAGAAAATCTTCATGAATTCAAATTAAAGTTTCCATCTCCTCATACAGTTAAGGAAGAACTTGATCAACAGAAGTTGAGTTACCGTTAAATACTATTCCCGATGCCAGGTGAATACATTTATTAAAATGTAGTGTATTTGAAGACATAAAACCCATATGAATTCCACCAAAAATTCAAACAGCCCTCGCACTCACCACAAAATTACCTTTCAGCTCACAAGGATCCAAAAACATTAATAAACACAGATGTGAGCTGCACAGGAACTGTGATGGCAAGCTACAACTGGCAAGTATGGTACAGAAAAGAACATAGTTTGTAATAAGCAAGTAGGCCAGAAATGGCATATCATCAATCAAACATGATTGGTTAAAACTGAACTCCTTCCTACTGCCAGCTTGGCAATACTAAGAGTAACTCCTTCAGGCAGGGGAGGTGAGAGGCTGTGTGAGGTCACCCCGTTCATAAGCACTGCAGGTGTGAGAGTGGAGGAAGGCACTCCTACACACAATCACACTGAAATGCTGCAGTGATTACACTGACAAAACAAAAGCAGAATACAACAGTGCTATTCTCATTTCCCAGCTTTCCATAGTCCAGATGAGGGCATGTGATGAACAAGACTAGCAGATAAATTCCAGCAAGCAGTAGGATTGGCCAGGCCATCAGTTATGGCCATAGGGAGTGGAAAATCAGGTCACTTTTGGGACAGCTCTTCCAAGGTAGCGACAAAGACACTTAACAAGGGCTCACTATCCAGTAAGGTAATTCAAATTAAACACTTTTCACTGCAGCTGAAGCTAATTCAAATTGCTGTGTTTGTTTAAACACAGGCAGGCATAGAATTATCACAGACACACTAACAAATGATAACTTTAAAGAACTAAAATTTCTTCAGTCAAGGCATCAAGCATGACTTTCCATGAGAGAGTCCAAGGAACATCCCAAAGAACAGGTATTTCCCAGCTCACTGCAGGGTGCTTCAGCTAGAGGACATTTGAAGGTCTCTCCAAGCCAAGCTGTTTTGGTTCAATATCAACCTTTTAATGCACCTGCATTACTGCATACCAAATCAGTAACCCTGATCTCAACCTTTACAATGGCTCCTCTGTGATATGGTCACATACTTCTTCCACAAAGAAACCAAAACCACACCAAAAGGAGTAACTTAGATATCAAGAACAGTTTAATGGAGAATTTAAACCTCCACAATGAACGTTAAATGAAAGCCAGAGGTTTTGTTTTCAGGTCACACTTGCAAAAATCTAGGAGACCTAGTCTAGAAAATAACTAGAAAGTATCATTTCTGCGTTTCACAACACTAAGGTTTTTGAGGGAACAACCTGCCAGGCAGCAAGTATGTTTAATTTAGTATTTACCATTTAATTATCCCAACGTTTTGCATTCCTGCTTCTCTTCTCTTCTCGGAGGAGGAAAGTTTTAATCCCGCTTTTTCCCCCCTCTCTACGTCGTTCTGGCCGCTGTGAAGCAGCGCCTCGAGTGCCATCTCCGGGCACCGCACCCTCACAGCGCCGGGGCCGGCGGGGCAGGGCCGCTGCCCTCAGAACGCCTCCGCAGCCAGAGGGGAGGCTCCGGTCAGCGGGAGGGAGCGGCACACGAAGGGAGAGCGACACGGGAGCGAGAGCCACAGGCGGCCAGAGGCGGCCCGAGCGCGGCGGCAGTCGCGGCGCCATCTCCCGGCCGCCCCCTCAGCGCCTCAGGGCCGCGCGCCCCCGGCAGGTGGCGGCGCAGGCGCGCGCGAGGGCGGGCCGGGGGCGGGCGCGCGGGAGTGGCACCAGCGATAGAAGGGCGGCAGGGGGAGCCGTTAACGCAGGCGCGGTGGCCAAGTGGTAAGGCGTCGGTCTCGTAAACCGAAGATCACGGGTTCGAACCCCGTCCGTGCCTTGGCGGGTCCGCGTTGGCGGGGGCTGTGCCCTTCATTTTTAGAGAGGGCGGAGCCTGGGCCCGGGCAGCCGGCACTCTCCGCGGAGCGTCAGCCACCGGGCAGCGGGGCCCGGGCAGCCGGCACTCTCCGCGGAGCGTCAGCCACCGGGCAGCGGGGCCCGGGCAGCCGGCACTCTCCGCGGAGCGTCAGCCACCGGGCAGCGGGGCCGGGCACGGCACTTCCGCGGGCGTCAGCACCGGGCAGCGGGGCCGGCAGCCGGCACTCTCCGCGGAGCGTCAGCCCCGAGCCACCGGGCCCCTCCGCCCGCCTCCGGGCACGGCCATGGCGGCTCCGCAGGGCTCCGGCTGCCGGAGCGCACGCGGCACCAGCAGAGCCGCTCTCCCGGCAGCACAGGTGCCCAGGCAAGCGGCTCCTCCGATCTCAACAAAGGGTGCTGGTGAATGTCCTGCAATCGCTGCCTCCACCTCGGGCATTACTGCCCTGCCGTACGTGTAGCAGTGGCTGCACGGCCGCATTCATCACATCTTGAGCAACAGAAGCATTTTTCTGCATTTTTTTCTTGGAGCTTAATCCTGTTTTCAAAAGACCTTCAGCTCAGCCTCAAGAAACAAAAAATAGTTTGAAATGTGAAAGGCCAAGGTGACTGCTGAGTGGAAGTCGTGTCACATACCTTTTCTACGCAGCACCCTTGAGGCAAGTGCTGGTGCCCACATTAACATGCAGCCATTCCTGGGAGGAGCAAGTGGAGCCTCTGCAGGGTCTTGTTCGAAGAGCTCCTCCAAGCAGAGGCTGCAGCTATTAAGATCATCCTGAAATCCCCCAGGTCCCTTTCATTGGTTCACCCCTACCCTGCCACCATGTAATTCATTTGGTTCCATCTTCTGATTAGTAAACCATGAGGTTTCTTCATCTGTATCACTAACCACTTAGAAGGATTATTTGCAATCATTGATTAGTGTGTACTTTACATTTTCTACTTTTTAATAGAAAAAATCTCCCTGTGACACTGAAAATGGGTAAGGAAAGGGTGTGGTGGTTGCACTCACAGGAACCGAGCAGCGCTTCCCTTCTTCAGGTGAAATAAATACTGGGTGTTTTGGACACAGCTGATCCAGCAGGACCACAAGAGGCCAGGAGGTCCAACTTGGTGACACTGATGGGACCAAAAACCAAACCTGCACACACAGTTAAGGGTTAACAGCACTTAAACCTATCCTAACAGTGTAATTAGGAACAGAATTACTAATTGAAGGAAATCTTTATACATTCGTCTTTGATATTTACTTACCATTTGAAATTTTACTGACCACTGTGTCCACGCAATCAGTTTTGTTCTCTTCCTGACACATCTTCCTCTCATATTCTACACCACTGTTGTCAGGAATATAAACTGTACATTTATTGTATGAACAGAAATAAATGTCCTTAACTATTTACACTGGATTTTGTAAATGTTCTTAGATATTTTTACTTATGAATACAAATGACAGAGAAGTACATCCATGTCCCTGAAACTACTTTCATAAGAGGGTTGTAAAAATTAAATGCAAAAATCCAACTCAAGGACAAAACACATATCTGATAAGTACTGCTTTCTGTTTACAACTGCCTCAGGGAGGGTGGAGATGAGCCACCTCGCCACTGATGAGTAAAGCTTTCATAAATTCTTGCTTGCTTTATAAATAGTATATTTGTAGGACAAAGCCAGGTATGCACAAGAGCTATGGCTGTGTGTCCCCCCCCTTAATGATGGTTTGAGGCCTATGAGTGTGTGTTAGATGACACAGAAATCAGATAACACAGAGCCTGTTTTTCCACAGTTCGCAGACAGAACTTACACTTTGTTGAATTGCATTGCTAAACTATTAGCATGATAACAATGTTGCTAAGTAACATTTTAAGACATCTTGTGGTCATTTACTTGAAATTAATTTTGTAATTAGAAAACTATCTGTGCACTCACAGCCTAGAAGAAACTTGTGCAGCCCAGAAATAGTAACTCCAGCATCAATTAAGAGGTAGAAATAATTAACGTATCACACGGGTCTACTGCCACAATGGATTGATTTACCTGATGTTAAACCTTTTTTGAAAGTGTTGCTCTATTTGCCTTGACTTTTCTTCTTCTTAGACAACACAATGCCCATATTTTAAAATCTCTCCTTTTAGGCTAGGTTTCCTACACCTCTAATCATCCTTGCTACAACCCCCCCCCCGATCATCTCCAGATGTTATATATTCTGCAGCTCCCTGCGGCACTCACACGCCGGGCACAGAGGGGGAACCAGCAGCAGGGGCCAGGGAAGCCCAGGGCAGAACCTGTATTACAGTCATATGAAATGAGTCCTCTCCATAATCAGTTTCTATCCTTGCATAATTAAAAAAAAAAAAAAAAATCCCTTACACTGTGCAGTGTTATTGGTGAATGCAGAAGGTGAAGCAGATTTAATTAATTTAGTTTCATATTCTTTTTTTTTTTTTTTTCTTTTTGTAGCTATAACAGCCCCTTGCTGCCTTTTTAATTGATTTTTACTTGTGACAACCAGTATGACCAACAGAGGACAGCACATCCATTTCTTTTAATGATTAAAAGATCCTGAGCTTGAAGCTGCCATTCACTTTTCCACTCAGGAAATGAGAGTGACAGGCAGAGTGGAGCAGTGTGCCATAAGTAAGCCAGCCAGATTAAAAAGGCCTTTTTGCAATTAACTAGAGCTGTTTTGAATTCCAGGAGATTACTTAAAGTAAATCTATTTCTAACCAGGCATTATTGCTAACGAAACACTGTGGGTGCACGTCAGTGAAACCTGGGTCTGTATTTTGATGCAATCACTTACTGAGCACTGCAGTAACGGTTAAAACACACTTAGGAGGCAAAGCACACTCAGAAGTGTCAGGTGAACTCTACTAATTCCCCTTCAAAACTGCAGACAGACAAAGTGTCTGTAACCAAGTTTTGATTAAATGTGAGTGCTCATAAAACACTGAAGTGAAGCCAACTCCAGTGTTTTTATTGCATTTGATTTGGGGGCAGAGAAGACTCTGCAAGTCATAATGAAATTCAAAGAACAAACCCAAGGATTTCATGTGGCTGAGGCGAATTTCATTAAGGAAATCCAATTAACCTGCAAGAGTTGCACACATTGAAATCTATTATCTTTCCCCAAAAGCTGGCTTTGTGGTTTTTACAGCAACCTTTGCTATTCCTGGATAAATAATACTTTATTACAAATGCACTGACATCTTTATATAATATAATAACATCTTCATTCATCTCTGCTTTACAAACATTCAATTCTGCTTCCTATGAAATGCATCAAATCGTGTTTTTAAAGATGATATGAGTCAGGAGGGATTGGGTGTTAGACACCAGCACAAAGCAAACACAGATTTAGGAGACACATGAGGAATAATGTGGCTCCTGACAGCGTTGTGTCTGCGTTTGTCGGTCAGGGCCTGATCCTGTGAATTGCTGAATGAATTAATTAAGAGCCTAAGATAGCATTAAGTCCATGGGAACTGACAGTGCTCAGCAGTACTCAGTGTTGAAGCCCTTAAATAAAAGCCAACCTACAATTTCCGATTCATGCGAGTAACAATATTGCACACGTCTACAGTGGGGACATGAATTATTCACATCAGTGTAGCATGAAAGATGCAAACGGCAAAGCCTGTTTAAAATAACACACAAACACTCAGTGTTTCTGTGATATGTGGGAGGCTTATCATTTGGCCCATTTTTCACTCATATGCATATTCCTTTTATTTGCTGCGTGCACAGGTCTGATATGAGGGTGTGGAGAAAAAAAATACAGGAGATAGACATCTAATAAATATTAGTAGAAAATGAGGAAAGGAGGTTACTGATTAACATTCTTCCCATATGAAACTACTAGATTGTATCGGAGAAATGTGAGTTAAGTGTTTTACCGTTCTTTTTTTTTTTTTTTAACCATTATCTGATCAGAGAAGCATGAAAAGCACTTTATTGCCTTTTTTTTTTTTCCCTGTGCTAGGAGCCCTCTGCAGGAAGTGAAGCTGAATTTCACAAATCTTCCCTTTCTGACGTCTCCCGAATTTCTAGGAATACCCTTTCCCTGTTACTATATTTGGTGGTAGTTTCTAGGAAAAAAAATAATTTTCGGACGGTCTTGGACTCACCACACCTCCTCTCAGAGGACTGTGCGCCCCGGGTCTCCTGGCACGGCCCCCGCGGAGTTGAGGAGCTCACGGCTCGGGCTCACAACTCCCGGCGCAGACTGCACGTCTTTGTAGCACTGTTGGAGGAATGAGCATGGAGAAGGAGTGGGAAGGGGAGAGGTGTCTTTGTGGCAACAATGAGTGAATCTTCCCTAGTTTTTTTCCCGGCGGCTGCTCTTTTTCTTCTTTTTTCTCCCTGCACTTTTTTTTTTTTCCCTTTTTTCAAGGAAGAGGATCTCTATGAAAGAAAAAAAACCCTTTGGATTTTTTTTTCCCCTCCGCTTCCCCCTCTCCCCCCTCCCCTTGATGTGGCCTCTTGTTTAGCTTGTGGCGTGACCGTGATGAAGAAATGTTTCAGGGCGCCTGGCAGGGTGATCTTTTTATGTAATGAGTCAGGATTTTGCCAACGGAAGGAGCCGGCTCGGAGCGAGGACCGGAGGGCTGTCTCCTTTCAAGAACGGGGACCTGCCCGGCGAGCGGCTCGCCGTGCTCGGGATCCCCGCTCGCTGCGGGCGCTGATCCGTTCCCACTCCCGGCTCGCGGGGACGCCGCCGCGGGCACTGCCAAGTGGTGAGTCGCGCTCTCCCTCCGCGCCCCCGCTCCGCGCCGTCCCCGCCGAGGCCGCAGGTGCGGCCGCCGCCCCGCGCCCCCTTCCGCGGGCAGCCGGGGCCGCGCCCTGCGCGGGGCTGGGGCGGCTCGGCGGCGGGCGGGCACCGGGGCGTGCGGCCGCGCCAAGGCGCCCCGGGAGCGGCGGCGGCGGCGGCGGCGCGGGGCCGCGCATCGTGGGGCGCGCGGCTCCGGGCAGCCGCCGGCGCGGCCCCGCGCCCACCTGCCGCAGGCCGCGCGGCGAGCGCCGGGCGGGGCGCCGGGCCCGCGGGGAAGGGGCGGTTCGCCGCCGAGCCGGCACCCGCGGGAGCTACAGGTGTCCGCTGCCCGCTGCCGCTGGCGCTGCCCGCGCTGCCCGCGGAGCCCGGCCACCGGGGCCGTCCCGCTGCCTCCGCCTGGCTTCTGCGGCGACTTTCGCCAGGCACAAATAACTACAAATGCGCGTGCCGAGGCGTGTCGATACGCGCCGTCTGATCAGCTCGTGTGAAAGCGTAGCCAGAAAAATCTCCTAAATCATCACAGCCAGAAATAAGTCAGTTAAAATGTATGGCGTATAGAAAGAGGAATTATTTAAACATTTCTACTTCGCCGGAATTTCCATCAACTTCTCCGCGTTTTCCTTTCAGGATGTATTTGGTGATTATAAAACAGTTCAGCTAGGACAGCATTCTTCGGCTCCGCATTTTGATTAGCAAAAGCAGAATGAATGTAATAGTGGCTTTTCAAGGACAGTAATTAGTTTCTTTTAAAGTAACTGACAGCATTAACCTACTTCAGCCATCAAAGTGTAAATTATAATGCTTTTAAGCATGGATTTTGTTTAGAAGCTCTGTTGGCATTATAAAGTGAAGATTTAAAATATATGTTCCTTTGTCAGTGAATTTCTACTTTCCCTCTCATCTTTGAAAGATCTTATGAAACATAATATTGAGCGTAGTAAGATGATGACGTACAGCTGAATGCTTGAGACTATCACTGTTAGTAGGAAGAGACCTGTTTTCAAGTAAAGTGAAAATAATTTCTAGTTTATTGTACATATAACAAATTTAGAATAATGACAGACATTTCTCTATAATGCGTCAACTTTAGTCTGATATACAGTGAAACAGATAAATAATAACTTGTTACATACTTTGAGAAGAAATCTTAATAGATATTTTGGGTGCTGGGTCTAATAACTGTTATTCTGTGTCATTTTATAGACTTAGAAAAGGTACTTCTTACCTGCTTGATAAATAGATCATAAAATTTTAATAAAATCAAATAGTATCTGATAGTCATTCCTGCTGTCCAGAAAGTGAAGGAGGGTGTATTGCAACTGGGCTATAATGTTCTCTTTTGATTAGTTTGAAAATTACCCACTCTAGAAGCAATGACTCAGTTGCTTTGGCAGATCTTACAAAGATACTTTACTTACAAATTGAATCTTGGAAGGCTGTGGTTCCAGAGTCGGGGTTTTGGGGGCGAGATGAGCTTATGTTTTATCCAACTGGCCCACAAAGTCCCGCTTTTGGTGGTCACTTTGTTCTGCAAAAGAAAGCACATTATGGCACTTACATTGGACAGTAAACTTAGTAGAAAACTACTGCTGCACTTAGTAGAGGGCTATTATACACTCTAAATAAATAATCATGTTTTAACGTTAATGTCTTCAGCAATAAAAAGTGGAGAGAAAATACAATGATTCCAAAAGTTAAACATAAGTGTCTTCTAACTGTTGGTGGTGTTTTTCTCTTAAAAAGCCAGCAAAAGCTGAAGAAAAAGTCACCTTTCAAAGGGTGGTCATGCAATACAGGTGAACTGGAAGAAAAGATAGTCCCTAGAAAAGAGGGGCAGTTTAAACCTTGAAAAACTGTTTTAAACACTGACAGCAATTGTATTGTCAATCCTGGCCTCATTTTGTTTTGCTCACAAAGTATTCAGTTGAAATGTACCTCTTGAACGAGCTGTTCCTTTCTCTGTGTGTGTCTACATATGTACGGGTCTTTATCTATGATTCAATTTAAAGACTGCTGGTTTTTGTGCTGGTAAAAATTGTGGAATATATTATTGTGAGTAAGGCGGTGTAAACCTGAGCTTGGTAGAGCTGTTTAAGTTCATGTTGCTATTTACATTTTGGTATCAATATCCTAAAAAACTGAAGTATTATTTTTACTTAAAAGTTACATAGCTGTTCTTTCCTCGTGGGGTTATAGAAAGTGTTGAAAATGCTGGTAGATGCATTGAACTTTCTCATGGTTCTGAATATACTGCACAGATATTTAACACTGAATGAACACATGATACTCACACAATGTAATTTATACAATGTTTTACATATACAGCATATTCACACAACATACATGCAGGAGCATCCTCTCAGTTGGTGTAAACGTGTCTGTCACAATTTTGACATTTAATGCCAGCTAATCACCTACTTAAGCTACACATAAACATCCAGACATTCACATTGTGGTCACATTGTCATTGCAGTCAGGTTAATTTTAAGATTTGACCTACACAGACTGAATCAATTTGAGTATTTCAAAAAGGCCTGGAAATTCAGCTGAAGTGAGAGAGTGACACACTGTTAAAGCAAAGTTGTTGGCATGTGATTTATCATATGACTATGTACAGGATCTGTACATTTATGCAAATGAATATCAGGATGAATTATCAAGATTTTTCTATAGAATTCTCATATTTTACATTTTATAGCAATATTATTGCAACACAAGTGAAATAGGATGTATCCAAACCTCGGTGCAACAAATTCCTCACTTATTTAAGAATGAAACCTGATTTGGAGGAGCTTAGGTCAGAACTGTGGTGCTAATACGCTTTTTAGCTACTATTTTCCATGAAATAATACTGTTCAGAAGAAGCATTTGTGAAAGGTTAAATTTTCATAAGCCAATTAAGTAAAAGATGTAACTGTAGAATTTTTTAATTTTTTAATTATACTGGAGTATATTAGTACTTAGTTTGTGAATACATTCCAGACCTGTCCAGTCTTCCTAGTTGTCACATTTGGATTGGTTTAATTCCTGTGGTCACCTCTCTAGTATTCTGAGAATGTAAGAGCAGAGAATCAGACATGAGAAAGTGGATCAGTGTGGGATCTTGCTTTAAGAGAAAAGAGAAACACTTACATCCAAACAGCAGTGAAGATCAGCTCTGCTCTGCTGAAATACCACAGTTGCTTGTTACCAACTGTTCCTTTAAAGCTCTTAAATTAAAATGTAATTTTGTACAGCTACTTCCAGTAAGATGAGCTTTATGTATCATACTTTGTTAATCAGCTATTTTTAGATTATTTTTTAAAATAGATTCTATCTGGCTTTCTACTGAGGATATATAAAATTCACTTGCATTCCTTCTAGCACCAATAATTTAGCTATAGAATTAATACACTATTTAAATGATTAATGAGCAATGTTAAAGAGCACAGTTATGCTTCTGTAGGCCTCCCTCATACAATATTTTATTCACATTTTTTCCCATCAATAAGCTTACAGAAAGAGCTCCTGTTTGTCTCTGGTGTGCAGTAGAACAGACAATTTTCTGCTGCTAGAGATATCATGCATTTATTTTAAACTTTAAATGTATGTTCATTTTGTATGTGTTACTTAAATTAATGATGATTAGACAAAACAGTGATAGATTTCCTAAACATCTGTGTTATAAAAATTTGATCTCTTTCCCTCACACTGGTTTTCCCAGCAGGTTTGCGTGCAGCTTGGGGTGCTGGCCTCAGAGCTGAGACTCCTGAAGTGCACTGTGTATCCAGAGCATTAATAATTAAATATCTGGGAGCAGTCTATCTTGCTATTTGATATGAAAAAAAAAAAAAAAAAATTACAGAAGATAAAAAGTAGATGGTATGTTCGTAATAAAAATATTTTTTCTTCAGATAAAAAGTCATTATTATAAAAAAAAATATTTAGAAATATCAACCCAAATTATTTATTGCATTTATAATGGATAAAATTGAAAGTCCTACTAGCTGTCTTTCTATTTAGAATAAATAAACTACATTTTTAGAATGACTTTACTGCATTTTTAAGCAAACCTTTAAAAAAACAGTTTACAAACACACTGAATTAGCAGAGGATTACCAAATGGCCTAATCTGTTTACTTTTGACATTTTATTGAAAGCGTGAAAAGATCAGGATCTCGCCCAGAATCCTGCGGCATGGTTTGGAGATTGATCTGGGGCCCGCATTTTCTGAAGCAAGGCCTCGACCTTTGACACCTCCTGACCCCGTGTTGCAACAGAAAAGTTTTGTGACTCCCCTCTGATCCAGCCACAGAAAAAGAGAGAGAGAGGTAACCACCCCAAGTTTGGAAACTCATGACCTGGAACAACTGCAACTTTTGCCTTACTAAAGGCTACAGAATCAGTTGTCCTTTCCTAGGAAGCTATCCAGAGTTTTTCCAGGGCAAGAACACAGACACCCGAGGTGTGGTTTTTAAACTGTGCCTTGTTCTTTGCTGCCCGTTGCTGTGTCACACACCAGCACTGCTTCCCTGTGGAAAACCTGGAGCTCCTGCACAACGAAAGTCTCTGCAAACACAGACCAGTATGTTTAGGCATAGTTTCTAAAGATTTCACTCAAAAGATCATTTTACCTGCCTTGGAAATTGTGTTTAGAAGTGGAAATTGTACTTAGAAGCCTATGAAACAAAAACAAAATGAAAAAGAAGTGGATTTTTTTAAATGGGTTTAAAAGATTAGGGGAAAAGCACTGCTATCAACTGGAAGGTGCACCTGTAGTGGAAGACGTGGTAGAAAAGTGGTTCAGACCACATGGCTTGAGACTGTGAAGCTTCTGGTGAAATCAAAGAGTTTAAAGCATCATTTGCCCAGTTCACAGAGCACATCAGTTAATAACTACACTAATCCCTTGCTGCTATGCCATATGGTATTCTCAGAAAAACAGTGCAAACATGTAGGGAACTTGGTAAAGATATAAACATGGAAAAAAGAAACAAATTGGGGGTTTGCCTGTTGTTAAAATGCCCAAGGTTTGGGTGCAAGGCAGTAATTCTGTCTTCAAGTATGAATGGATAGGTCTTATTCAGCTTGGGAATTTTTTTTCAGGCCCTTTCTTATAACACCTCCAGAGTAAATACAGGTAACAGCACCAGAAGTGAAGCCCCGTGCATTACTGAGGTAATTGGCTTTGTGAGGTTGCTGATGGGACCACACGTTAGCAGTTGGTTCCAGAAGGTTATCCCTGATCTCTGATTCCCTGTTGGATATAAGGCTCTATAATTAACAACACTTTCTAAAATATTGGAATCATAATTCTCTACAGACAGGCTCCAGGGTTTGTTTTTTTTTTTTCCTTTTTCTGTTTGGAGCATACCTGCTCCTAGCTATGCTCAAAAGAAGTCTTAAAAATTTGATTCCTATCTGATTTCCTAGTATGCTGAATATTTACATTGTTGATATATATTAAAAGCTTTTAAACAAAACAATTTTGAACTTTTCAGTTAATACTAATTAACATACTAATTGCTAATAACTAATATAGTAATGGTAACATATAATGTACTAATTACTACTAATAATAACTAATACTAGTACAGTTAATTTTAATTTAGCTGTTAATGGGAGAGACTACAATTCAACAGTATAAAGTAGTATTGATGCATTTTTGCTATTTGAAGTATCTCAGCTTCAATCAGACTGTCCAAATCCTTTTACTGCAATCATGGCCTTTCTACATGAACCAATATAAAATAGTATCTAGACACTATTTTTTTTAAGTAAAGCTTTTCATCTGTTGGTCAGGACAAGAATTAAAACAGAACACCACTCCCCCCTCAAAGAAAAATAAAATGTGTTCTGTCATCTACAACAAGGCATGTATAAAGGGTTGTGGGACAAGGTGAGAAAAATCATTTCAGGATGTTTCAGGACTGGCCCACATGCATCAGGAAAAATAAGTGAATGCAGTAATTGTACTGAAAGGGCATTTCTAGTTGTTAACACATTGCTGCTGTTAAAAATTTCTGGTTTATGGTCAGAAAAATCTTGATTTTTGTTTTAATGCTGCTGCTGTTTGTATTAAAGCTTTCTTCTGCAATCAAAGGCCTTTTTCAAATCACACAGAGCACACACACCTCTGTCCATAGGTGCCTGGACGCTGCTGTAAGTTAGAAGTATCTCCACTGAATTCACTAGATCTACATCCATAAAAAATGCAAAATGCTAAAATTTCTGGAACCTGAGAAAAGAATTTAGTTCATTTTTCATATTTTAACATGAACAAAGGGCAAATATATTACACAGAACATAATATTAAATAACATGAAGGATTGAGCATTGCTTTGCCTCAACAATATTGTTATATTTTATGCCTTGTGCTTCAGGAATCTGTGAAGAATATGCCTGTTAGGTGCTATTCATTGTGGATTGTTTTAAAACAGTAACATTTCATTGGGCATGCCAATTGAATGGGCATAACTTAAAGTTCAAATGTGCTACCTGTTTTACTAAGGATATTTATAAATCTGGATAATTCAGCCTACTAAACTGGGATTCCGCTTTGTATTTTGACTCTGACTGGTCCTTCTGTATGTATAGAAAACTGCCCAGACAATTTATTGGAAAACATTTTAAAATTCTTTAAAATGAAAGATGTCCGTAATTCTATTATGTATAATTTTCTTCTATAAACTAATGTTCACTCTAATGTCACTGAAGTAGCCTTAAAAATGAGAAATGAAGGTTAACAGTCAATGATGATTTTTCTGGGGGTTTGTTTTGTTGTTTTTTTTTTTCTTTTGGAGAGCTGAAAGAAGAAAAAATGTCCTGTATTGTCTGGGCATTATGCAAAATATATTTTGCTTCCCAATAACAGTATTTGTAAGGTAGCTGCCTCAAAATTCACTTTATTGGACAGAACCATTTTATACATCGAGGGCTAATGAATTATAAGATCCTTGAAAAACTACAGTTTTACTATCCAGTCAACTAATAGTAAATGATGAAATCCTGAGGTATTGTTGGAAAGTTGTTCTGACTTAAAAATCTTTTCTTTATAGTTTCATTCTTGATGTTCCACAGCATTCACCACTTTCTGCATGGCTTTTAACCGCAGGGAAAATGAGGGACTTTTGGGGGCAGATGTGTTTCCATTACACTATCATAATGCCCCTAAAAATCCTTATTGCTCTTGCAGTGTTCTTCTGTATTGCTGGGCCTGGTGAGAAGTACTGGAAGACCTAGCTTATAAATACAGCTTTTCTCTAAAAACACTTTAAAAACACCACTGAGTTTTATTTTGTTTGTCTTATATTATTTTTAGTTGTGTTTACTGTTGCTTAAAATATAAATGGCAAGATACGCAACCACCTGTTGGTAAATAAATGTCATAAGTCATAAATCCAAGGGACATGCTGATAACTCCATGGGATTATGAAGAGGGATCTGTTTTGGCTTTAGAGTGAGAGCTTCATTTTTTTTGGTGCAACTAACTTGGTTTTTACATAAGAATTTAGCATTTATGTCTCTGAAAATATGACAGATGTTTTGCAAGCTAACTTGAACGACTGCTGTGAGTTTCACTTAGAATATTTACTGCTTTTGGAAACACGTTATCAAATGCATAGATCTGTCCAGTACATTTATTTAAATTAAACACAGCAAAAGGTTCAAATCATGCTTTTATACAGTCTTAAAATAAAATTATGATTAAACCTGAAGAAGATATTATGGGTTGTCAGGTATTCTATGTTTACTCAACTCAAAAGGTCTCTTGCTGCTGCCTCTGAGGAAGGCACAGTCCATTGGGAATGCAGTCATGCCCCATCTCCAGGAAGGCAGAGATGGCCAGGGATCTCCCAGGCAGTTTCTTCCTGCTAGGTGGCAGGTTTCCCTGGAGCCTGCAGTCTTCCAGTTCTGGAAGGAGAAGGCAGAACATACACATGTAAACATGGTTTGTTGTTGTCTTGGTCTGGCAGAGCAACACATCACCAGTGTGAGGTGTGCAGTGCTGGTACACATCATTTATTGCAGTGGCTGAGTGTGGGGCACACACAGTACTGTCACTGCTTTGTGCTAATGTACTCCTGACTTCACTGACTCATTTCACAGAAATTATAGACGGTGTCGCATGGTCCCTCTGACAGTGTCTGCTAATATCTTTAAATACCCTTCAAAATATTTGGTGACACAGGAAAGAAACTAACTGGGTGGATTCACCAGACCACTTTTATACTAAAGTTTAGTCTCCAGGGAGATGCTCTTCTTCATTCTGCCATAGGAATGTGTCTCATTTTTCATGCAGCAAAATCTTACAGGTCAAGTCACATCCTACAGGTCACAAAGCAGGCTTGCTGATATGACTGAGGCTCAGAACTTTTGCTGCCCAGAGAAACACTGCAGTAACAAGAAAATTCCTTTCTAGAAGGACAGAATGAGCAGTGTTGAACAATTTTGTATTCAGAGGTCAAAACACGCTGGAATATGTCCTTCAACATAGAGCACTGCAAGATGCAACAGCATTTCAAATTCATGTATAGGCAGAGAATAGAAAACACAGTCATTACATTAATATGACATTTTCATATCAATATTTCAGTGTTCCTATTTGGACTACTGATCACAAGATGATGCCTAGTACCTTCTGACATAAATGGAAAGTATAACAGACTGGCTTGAGGCTTATCCAGCATTTATAATTACAGTTACTTACAAGGTATGAAACTAATTGAACTATTAATATTAGTCATAGAGGTTTTTTGCATGTATTTATTCTAAACATGCCAAGGTGTATGTTCAGCATTCTTTTATTTCCAAGTGATGTTCCTAGGTAAAGACTCTGCATCTAATTAAGAATTTTTTAAAAATAAAGCATGCAACAGCAAATATTCTGTGGAGTTCTGCAGTATTAAGGACAGTGAAGGGAGTACTCCTTGAACTATAAACTGTATCACCTTTATACAGAAGACTTAATATGAACAGAGTGGAGATTTTTGTAAAAGTCTTTTGGAGGCTATACTAGACACAATCCTATGTAAAGAATACTGTCATAGATTTGAGCACTAAAACTGGTCTAATTTTCTATTTTTCCTAAGTTATCATCTTATCTTACATGTAATCTTTCAAGAATATCCGAATTATTTTTTTTCCTAGCATACACAATCATTCATGTAATTTTTTGCATGAATAACTTGTTGATTGAACAGCTGATTCTTGCCTATATACCTATGTATATACATATAGGTTGTAGTAAAAGTTAGATTCCTTCTGAATGAGTGCTCTGTAAAAAATGTATTCATCATATGACACTACTTTAAAAAAAAAATATGCTTAGATCAAGCAATCCCTAGACTAAATTCAAGGAACAGGATCAAAACAAGTAACGTGATATTCCAGCCCCTTTTACATTTAATAGAAATCACCTGGCATATAACTGTCATTTTGTTTTACACATTTTTATCACGGAAGAATAAGCATTAGAAAATGAGAGTCAAGCACATGGTTTGAGATGTGTACTTAAATGTTGGAATTCAAATACTTGCTTCAAATTGTTTATTTTAAGTATTTAAATAATTTTGGTATGAAATAGGATGTCACAAAAATCTTTGTATCTCATATAGACCCAGAAGAAGGACTGCAAAACTCATCTGTAAAACTGTCCACTGCAGCTAACAGCACATTGGGAATAGGCTGTGAGTAGGTCTCAGTATCAAACATTTTGTAAAGGATAATCTTTTTCTCTGTTTGTTTTCTTAAATATTAGCAAAGTTCAGATTTCTATTAGCTTCTTCTAAGGGATTTTGATTTCTTTCAATTATAGGGCCAAGAGACATTAACAGGAACAAACAAATTGCTCTAAAAGTTACAACAGTAGCAAGTGGGTAATTTCTCAAGTAGATTTTCCACAGTGGAAAATATATTAAGTATTTTTTATGTGCCAAGAAATGAGTAATACAAGAATACTTTGATTCTTTTACAAAATGGAAGAGCATTAACAGTATTTAAGTTTTTTATTATATATAGAATTCTTGATTACCAACAGACTCATGTCTGAAAAACAAAAATAGAAGAAAGGGCATGCAGTTATTAAATAGGCTGAATAAGAGACACCCATTTATGTATTGAATAAGCTCATTTTTATCTCATGCCTCAATTGTATGTACACTATTTAAAATGTGATTCAGAATACAGAACTTGGCTGATCCATTTTACTAGTGTTGATTTATTTATTTGCCATGTTATTTCACTTGCACTATGTTAGCTCCAGTTTGTTACTGGATTAGGAAAGTGTCAGTTCTGCTGCAGCCCATTCTGGGGGCTCCCTGTGCAGCTCCTGTGCTGTCCCCTGTGGGGAGGGCACTCGAGAGCCAGGCTGTGGCACAAGCAGGCTGCTCAGAAAAGCTCAGATAAAGCCACCCAATTCCACAGTGGGCTAGAGAAAGAGGTGGGGAAGGGAAGAGCTATAGCAAAGAGAGTAGCAACTGCAAGAGAGAAAGCACTACCCAGATGCTGTCAATAATGCTGTAGAATAAAACAGCAGAACGTGGCCAGAAGTAAAGGGGAAGGAGGGATTCATCACATCTTCAAAGGAGCTTTGCATTGAATGCTTAGTTATGGGAGCAGTAGAGCATACAAAAATAAACTCCATCAATAAATGGTCACTACTGCATTTCTCAATTATATTAAACTGTTTCAGACTTTATTAATTTGTTGCCATTTATGGCTGATTAAAGATGTGTAAATGGTTTTATTTTTCCTTAACTTTTGAATGTACACAAACAATTTTATTCCCATATTTAAATCATTAGTGCCAATATTCTGACCAAAGCAGATCTTTATCATTGTATTATCAACAAGTGCAAATGTCAATTATGAAGTCCATGGCTGACATAATTTCAGCTATAGGTGGAAGAAAACTGTGTACATACACTGTAGCAACACAAGAAATAAATGAAAGTGAATAAAAATCATTAAAAGAAACCACGTTTTATAATTCGACTTTCAGCAACATATGACCTATTTTATACTTAAGAAATTAAAATAGAAGCTGAAATGCTTGGAGATGATTAATTTCTTTAGTACTTCATAAGTAGACTTAACAGGTGAGATTACCCAATAAATAATTGACCGAGAAACTGGAATTCTTAACCAAAATTACTTTTTTGTTGACTGCTGGGGCTTGAGTTGTTTATTTTTAAAGGAAAAGCCAGTTCAAAATTTTCCTTACTTTTCCAATGACAATTGTATTTTGTATATTCCTCTAAAAACAAAATCTACAGCCTTGTTATGACTGCCATCTGAGGCTTTTGGAGCTCTCAGCTATGAGAACAGTGTAAGTACCAAACGAGATTGCAGCAGGTTAATTTTGATCCAATAAGAAGCAATAAGATATTCCTATATGAAGCCAGGGAATCTGTGCTAGTCATTTTTGGAGTGCTGAACTAATCCATAACAAAACATGCCTGCTGTTGGCAATATGGAGAACTGAGTGAGCCCACAAGATCCCCAGACTGTAGTCTGAATCAAACATAGACTTTGTAATATCATCTGGGCTCATACTCAAATAATCTAGATTTAGTGTTTTGATTATTCATATAAAATCATCTTATCATTTAGATTTATTCTAACTTGTACCAGAATCTTACAATTTTATTATTTTAAGGCTCTGGGTGTGTCTAAAACCAAAAAGGAACAAATCCCTTCTTAGAACATATCTGAAATGAAAACTCGAGAATTCTGCTTCCAGTCTGAGCATCAGGAGGTGGATATTGCAGCAGGAGGTTCTGGATTCAAGGTCTAGGCTCTGATTTGCCCTCTGGACAGTGACAGGGAGGCTCTGACCAGAACCCAGGGGAGCTCAGGTGGTGCTTGTGCCAGCACTTCACCTGTCAGAGGGAGCAATACAGCTGCCACCTGATTCCAGAATGTGTTTGGTTCTGGAATAGTCAGCTCTGGCCTTAAACTCCGTATCTTTCTGTACCAGCTCCATTCCTATCTCCTCCTTTCCAGATTATCCAGTTAATAAACACAAAGTTCCAAGAAGTCAAAAAACCCACCCGAAACCAGAGGTAACTCCTCCTGCCAGGAAGTAAAGACGGAGCCGCAGCTGCAATTTCCTGATAATACCCCTTGCAAACATCCCGGAGGGGCTGTGTGAGTGGGAAAACGACACCACTTCGGCAGCAACAGCCTCTGGAGTTTCGTGGAAAGCAGGACCCGGCCGTACCTGCAGTGTGGAGGCAGTGTGCCCAAGCACACCTCCAAGGACGAGGAGGGCTGGCAGTGCCCGCAGTGTCCCAGCACACCTCCAAGGGACAAGGAGGGCTGGGCAGTGCCCGGCAGTGTCCCCAGCACACCTCCAAGGGACAGAGGAGGGCTGGGCAGTGCCCGGCAGTGTCCCCAGCACACCTCCAAGGGACAGAGGAGTGCTGGGCAGTGCCCGGCAGTGTCCCCAGCCACCTCCAAGGGACAGAGGAGGGCTGGGCAGTGCCCGGCAGTGTGCCCAGCCCATCTCCAAGGGACAGAGGAGGGCTGGGCAGTGCCCGGCAGTGTGCCCAGCCCATCTCCAAGGGACAGAGGAGGGCTGGGCAGTGCCCGGCAGTGTCCCCAGCACACCTCCAAGGGACAGAGGAGGGCTGGGCAGTGCCCGGCAGTGTGCCCAGCCCATCTCCAAGGGACAGAGGAGGGCTGGGCAGTGCCCGGCAGTGTCCCCAGCACACCTCCAAGGGACAGAGGAGGGCTGGGCAGTGCCCGGCAGTGTCCCAGCACACCTCCAAGGGACAGAGGAGGGCTGGGCAGTGCCCGGCAGTGTGCCCAGCCCATCTCCAAGGGACAGAGGAGGGCTGGGCAGTGCCCGGCAGTGTCCCCAGCACACCTCCAAGGGACAGAGGAGGGCTGGGCAGTGCCCGGCAGTGTGCCCAAACACACCTCCAAGGGACAGAGGAGGGCTGGGCAGTGCCCGGCAGTGTGCCCAGCCCATCTCCAAGGGACAGAGGAGGGCTGGGCAGTGCCCGGCAGTGTCCCCAGCACACCTCCAAGGGACAGAGGAGGGCTGGGCAGTGCCCGGCAGTGTGCCCAGCCCATCTCCAAGGGACAGAGGAGGGCTGGGCAGTGCCCGGCAGTGTCCCCAGCACACCTCCAAGGGACAGAGGAGGGCTGGGCAGTGCCCGGCAGTGTGCCCAGCACACCTCCAAGGGACAGAGGAGGGCTGGGCAGTGCCCGGCAGTGTGCCCAGCCCACCTTTGCCGCTGTCCACACCGCACCCAGGGCGGGTCCCCGTCCCTCGGCAGGGCTCCCCTGTGCCTCTGTCCTTTGTGCTGCAGCTGCGGCTGCTCGGCGGGCACAGCACGCTGCACTTTTGTTATCGTTTTTTCATGGCTTCACTGACTTTTTCTCGCGTGTCACCCACTAGATAGCAAGAGATGGTGTACTGCTGCATCTTGGGTTTCACCTCATCCGACGCCCATAGAGAATGTCCTTTATCACTGTTAATAATGGAACTGAAAAACTGCCTACAACTTTGGTTGGCAAACAAAAGAGTCATGCTTTAATGACACGGTTTTAAGTGATTTCACTAGGAGTTAATACGAGCAGAGTATTATATATTATATATGCCCTTGAACAGCAAATCCACAGAGTATATTACAATTCTTGTAATAGTGAGTTTGTCTCATCGCATAAAAAAAAAGTTTAATGTCTCTAATGAAGCACGATATTGGGTGGTATTGACATTATTATGTATTTTCATCTTTTTACAGAGAACAGAAAAATGTATTTTCTTATTCTGACTACTGGACACTTGAAAACAATTAAGTATTTTATGCTAAGACACCAGACTACGGCAGTATTTTAGCAGAAACATGGAGTTTTAAACATATTTGGGAGACAGGGATTTTGTTTCTGTTCTGTATGATGATTCTGCATCTCCCAGTCCTGTTGTATGTGTTTAACACTCAAGTGTTAAAAGGCTGGAAAGAACAAAAAATAAATTCAAGGTGTTGTACCTCATTTTGGAGTATCTTTTAGGCTTTAAATAATTATTGCAAAATTTTAGCATCAGGAATACAGAAAAAAATCGGGCTGAGAAAAGGCATGGAAATAAAAAAATAGAAGAGTAAAGCTAAGTTTCTAGACTTCAGGCCACTTGCCAGCTGCTTCTTACAACAACTTTCAGTTCTGCTGCTTGCTTTGACTGTAGCAAAAAGATAAACATTTTCTTGTTGCAAGTTAGCAAACACTGCCATGCGTGACAAGTTGATAAGGGGTATTAAGACTTGTATCAGGAGTTTATTAGTTCATTTGAGCAAGAGATAAACATGGTAGAAAGTTCTAAAGTGCTGCTGAAAAATGAAAAATAACTGGTCAATGCAAAAAACAGTTCTGCTGGAAAAAGGGTTTCTATTCTTAGTGACTGGAGCTTTCACTGCTATAGACAATTTTTCTTTCTGTCTGTAGTAAATTCCTCAATGTGTCTGCCTCCTTTGTAAACTTACACCACTGCTCTGTGGGTCTGTATTTTCAGGTGGAACAGATATAGCAGTCTGAATTCTACAGTCATAAGGAACTCTGTTAAGGTCATGGCACAACAGGCAGAATTTGGTTTAGTGACTTAATCACTTCTGCTTGGTGTCTTTTCACATTAACTGTAGATGTTGAGATCTTGCCTCCATGGTTTTGTCTGTTATAGTTATTGAAAACTAAATACAGTGTATTTAAATATCCTTTGATTTAGCACTTGCCTAATTAAATTCTTGCCTGATTATTTTTCTGATGTAGGCCTACACGCCTTACAACAAATTGATAGTGTTTGACTCTTGATATTGCCACCAAATCTGTATTTGAACTAAGATCTGCCAAAACAAATATTAAAAATACTGCCATACATCCCAAATGTCACTTTTAGTTCCCTTTTTGTAAGGCAATGCAGTATAATATAAACAAGGAGAAACAAAGAGATAATGCAGTGATGTAGGATCAGAGTTTGCTGGCAAAACCTGGATGTGGGTAAATTAATCACAGATGATAAAACCATAAGCAAAAAGGTTTTCCTAGATTGCAGGAAGAGACCTATACCCTACACTGTAATTACTTTTTTTTTTTTATAATTTATTTTATTGAACAATTATTCTAGAAAATTTTTGATTTTTTTTCCCTTACAAAAGTAACCATATTATTCTATAGACCCTTTACCCCCCTAAGACAGACTTTAAGGCACCGTTGACATTTGTGGTATGCCAGTTTTTATGGCTCTAGAGAAATAATAATAACAAAACATTTAGGAGAAAATTCTGACATTTTGTCTGGCAAATGTTGTTACACTTTGTCAAAGGCATAAGAAGTTATTTTAATATCCTGTCTCACAATATGGGGTAAAAGGGACAAGAAAATTAGGATAAGATCAAATGTACACTTCAGCAACATGGAATCAGTGACCAGTCAGGTAATATTTTCGGTTATTTGCAAGACTCCAATGATTCCCAGATGCCTGAAGGAGGGAAAGGGTAAGGACTAGGAACTTCTGGATTTGATGGTTGCTTGGCACTGTGGTATGTAGGTACCTTTGCCCACTGTCTAAGAATTGTGCCCTTTGCCTTGGCTTCCCACTGGGAGCCCAGACTGAATACACTGACAGTCTTTCAGGACTCTCTTCCTCCTTTACTGAGGGCACAGTCATGGGACATGCATATGCAGGGTGTTTATGGAAAAGAATTAAAAGTTCTACTCTTACAGCAACTGAATGCTCCTGAGAGAGTGTCACACGTGGATATTTGGTGAAAATAAAGACTCCTGTCTGTTTTGAAGGAGAAAGAGAAAAAAAAATACTTTTTTTCTCAGTATTCTTAGACACTGAATCACCTTCTGCTACAAGGCAGAAATTGTTTATGTGCAGATGCTTGGCTTCCGTGAAAATACTAAGTTTTCTTGGTAGCATATTTATTCACCATATTAGTATTAGTCAGCTAGGGGTTACTATTTTTGAAATTGAACTACTCTGAGGCTAAAAGCACAGAAGTATTGCTATTGGCAAGTTAGATATTTTCAATTAATTAAATAAGTTCAATAATTTAATAAATTATTTTTCACTCAGTTATTTATGAAATTCACATATTTAGTTGCTTATTCTGGCTTCTTCTGGTTCTCCAATCTAGAATATTTAAACTTATACAACAGACCAGACAGTGACATGTACATGTAAATTCATAAAATAGGTCACTAAAATTAGAGGCCTCTTGGTACAGGAGACAGTTGCACTATTAAGCAGCTGGTGCTAAGAGCAGTTCTGAGGTTCAGAAGGTGAGCTGTCTGGGAATTTGGTCTATAAAGTGTACATTTCAATTTAAGTCTTTTGTGAAGTTAAAAGCTTCTTGCAGTGCCATGAAATTCCTCCAAAGGTTGTGGTCTTCAACCCAGCAGACCTTTGTGTTGGGACAATCAGCAGATACCTGTTTGTCCAAGTCTATATTTTGATACTCAGCAGGTAACACATCTCAGGAAACTGCTGTACCCTGACTGTGACATGAAGAAAGCAGGATACTAATGGATCATTATGGGAATTTATGCAGGCCTGTATCATCAATGTGAGAATGCAGGGACAAGGAGAACTGTCCCAGATGAGCTGACTGGCTGCCTACAGGAGCATCACACTGGTGAAAGACTCAACTGTCTTTCAACTTCACACCAACAACTCAGCAGAGGGTATTTCCTAAGATGAATAGATCACATATGGCAAGCACAGAGAACAGACAGATAGCATTTGTCTTCTGAGGTTTAAGAATATTTTGCTTAGTCTGTGCTGTAAGGAGCTAATAAAACAAAGATAAAATGGAGGAGAATATTGTTTGATAACATTTGTCTTATATTAGGTCAGACAGCTTTAATGTTTACGGTAGGATGAAGCTCATATATTATAAAAGATCGCTTATCTAGCACTTTAGACTCATTTTCCTGCCTAAAGAAGATTTTATTTTTTACTTTTTAAATCGGGTTCTATTAGATTAGGTTGGGTCTCACACATCATTGCAAAAATCATCTACAAAGGCACTTCCATGACCCCTTCATTTCAAACAATAGGACAGAAATGGTTTTGGTTGGTTGGGGTTTTTTTTTTGTTTTGTTCTTGGTTTTTGATTTTTTAACACATATTGGGAGCAGGCCCTGATTCTGAAACTCCTCATTTCAGAATGTATTGTAGTGAATTCTGTTTATTTGGAAGTGGAGAAATTGTCCTGAAGTAATGGCTCTGAGGTGGTGCACCAGGAGCACTGTGCAGGAATTCATCCCAACAAGCTCTAGTGTTTCTCTCTGCTCAGATAATGCACCTAGTCTGCTCTTACATCATGTATTCTAGTCATGATTAGAATTACAGAGAGTTCCTTCTGAATTTTAAAAATAATATAGTATGAATTAAGAATCCTCACAGATTATTATGAAACAAACATGTATCTCACAACATGCAAATTGCAAGAAATAAACAGCACCTTTGATGCAAAGGTGTTATTTAGTTGTACTTGTAGCCTTATTCACCTTGTACAGCCCCCAAATATAATTTGTTCCTCTGCATTTCAAACTGTACATTTCATTGCTAAACAGATATTATGTTCCTGAGTCTTTATTACCGCAGTAATAATAATAATAATAATAATAATTCAGTCTTTATTACTGCAGTTAAAGAGCTCCAAGACACAAGAATGGGGCAGCAAAGAGAGGATCTTCCCAAATCCAACTAGCAACCCAAGGACTGTCAGAATAATTCTCTAAGTATGTGCTGCTTCAGTATGTGGTTTTTAATCATTAAAAAGTGCAGTCTTTTGTAACTTGAAGATAAGGACTTTAATGAGAATTTTTGTGAATGTGTTACTTTCCTGTTATAATACTTGGAATACTTTGTTAATCCTGTGTGCCCTAAACCAGGACATCCTAGTAAAGCAGCAAATGGAATGTAAAGATGAATGGAACTGGAAGAAAATAGTCCTTCTCTATGGAAAAAAAAATACTAGAGAGCTGAAGGGTAAGTTCTTTACAGAGGAGTATGAACTGAGGAGAATATTAGAAAGAAGTTCCTACAGAGCATGACTAGTTTAGTTCTTAGCAAAGTAACAAATTTTAAAAATTTAATAAACCTTTATAAAGTGATTTTTGATAATATGGGAAGTACATTATCTGTACTCCTATAAATGAAATATCTGTTTCTACTTAATTTTTAGATTTACAGCCATATGGATTGTTAGCCAAGGTCTAAATGTAAGTGATTAAAATAATGAGCAAACATTTCAGAATTCAGGTAATGTATTGTACCTGGTTCTGCCTCATGGCAACAAATGATCATTTAAGGAGCAAGACCTAACCAGTACCTATTTAGTTATAAACAGCTATATATACACACTTATGGTTTGCTTTAGTAGATGCAAAGGAAATACCCCTTTTCCATAAACCCCACATTTTTATGTTTGTAGGGTGACTTAACAGCTAAATTTCCCCTAAAGATGGTGTCTGGTTTTATAGGTAAATCCAGATGCAGAGTAGAATCTCTCAAAACTCAACAAATTCCTCTGAGTCCTACCTACCTTAGATGCTTATCATGTGAGAGGATGAATAACTCTGACAGTAACATTACTCTTCACTCATAAATAGTCCTCTTCTTCATCATGGTCCCTAGATTTTAGACACTCAAATTAAGGAGGGATTAATTATCCTTAAAGTCACTATGTTCCCTAGAGGATTAAAAAATGAAAAGTCAGCACATTTTTCTTACATACATGATCAGAAGAGATCCAGAAAATAAGGAGTATTCGAATATTGTCTCATTGTTGCTGCGTATTCTGACACCAATTTATAACTGTTCCTGCAACCTACAGATACTCTAAATGGCAAAACAAAATTGAGCATGAATATAGAAAACAGAATGCATTTATCATGCAGAAATAATTTCCACCTATAAACACATTCTAAGTTGAATTAGTTGAGGCTAATATCACATCAAAAATAAAGCACATAGGCATTTAACTCACAGGAAGTAACATGATCAAAGATCAAGTCTCAGTGACAAAAGAGTAATTGTCTCTGTAAAATTACTGGCAGTAAGATTGTTATGTCATTATTATTATATTGGTAAAACTTTCTACAGTATAAAATATGCACTAAACATTGTGTTGTAAAAATCCCTGTGGTATAAGTCATAAAAAACCCAGCAGAAACAGTTTACCTGTTTCTGCTATTACCTGACATCTTTACAGGACTTTGAAATCAGAAACTGATCTGCACAACCATAAGTTTATCATGCCTTTAAATAAGTAGATTTGTGAGACTATTTTTCTTCGAATGAAATACAGCAAAATGTTCTTTTGACAGAAAATTGTATTCTGAGTCCCTATTTCTATATTTCACCCTAAAAATCACTTTTATACATTACAAGCATCACATAGGTCAGTGTGAATTAAACCCCAAATCTCAATCTATGAAAAGAGTCTTGATTTGAATAGGCTATTTTGCTTTTAAATCAACTGGAAACCCTGATCAAATTCCCTTTAACACGTTCAGTGTGCCTAAGCTGATTTTGGTTTCATTTCAACACAGCAAATAGTACTGGTGACAGGCAATAACATGAAACCTGAGAGATTTTGGCCGTGATTCTTGCAGAATCTGGAGAATTAGTAAGTCTGAAGTATGTGAAACCAGTACAAAACTGAAGGAATTATGCATCCTAACCTTTTCATGCCTAATTATTTACCAAAGTGAAACGTTTTTGCTATATTCATAAAACTAAAATCCCAGTTTGTACAACTGAACAGGAAGGGTCCCTCTCCCATTAAATGCAGAGTGATTAAAAATTGGAGGCTGTAAATGCTGTTGATAAAAATGACTGGTGCCTGTCCCAGAGGAGGTTCTTTCTGGAACACAGACTCTGATAGCTGGATTAACACACTGAATAAATAAGGATGTTGACCTTCTAGATACTACTCGTGCTCATTCCTCGGGAATACTCCTATTGGTTTTGGAGGATAGGACACAACAGATGAACCATAAACCCTACACTCAATTCTGCATGGAACCAGGCTCCTTTGCTGGGGTGGCAGTTGCCACTGTAATGAGACCTCGTGTGTGGGAGGGCACTGTCCCACGGCTGTGTGTCTGTACAGCTCTTCACACCTGCCTGGGCTGGGCTGTGACCTCAGGCAAGGGGCAGATTGCTTGACTTTCTTAGTAAAATAACAATGTTGCCTGATAACTGGAAAATTATTTTTGCATTATTCCAGTAGTTGGACCAAATAAAGAGCTGTTGTGATGCAGTCCCAGAGACACATCTCAGATACTTGCTTTGAGCTGCAGAACACCATCAAATGAGTAGCATGATCCAGAAATCATCTAGGAAAACTACATTTTGTCCTTAAAACTTACATTCAGAAATATTGCTTGAAGGTGTTATTTCACACTTCGCACAACAAATAATTGATCCCATGTTTCAATTATACTAATATACATTCTCACTGTATGTTTACACTCTTCATACACACCCATTATTAATGTAACCCTTACTCCCTATCAGAGAATGGATTTTTACCTGTAGCAGAAGGTTTATCCATAAGCAACTGCTTGACTAGAATGAATAATGTAAAAAGCACATTTTCAGTGCAGCCACTTTAAACAATGACCTACATTAATCACTAGTGGTTACTGACAGAAAGCAATGTGGTTATAGTTTGCTCTAAGGTCTTTTAATTCTTAGATTGAAGTTTTCTGCCAAAATCTTCACTAGCATGAATAAGTGTGATAACCACTTATTCAGCAAAACAAAGACGTACACATAACACATACAAATAACACATCCACAATTCCATCAGAATTCCTCAAGTCTTTACCAGCATGGACAAATTGCAATAGAAAATCTTTTAAGGATTTCCTGGAAAAGGCAAACTCAGTTGTTAGCCTAAGAGTCTGTCCTAAAATGCAATAGTTTAGTTAAAATACATAGGAGAAGCTTCATGGTTCTCTCTGCACTCGACTTGACTGCAGCCAATGCTATTAATCTTGTAATGTCATAAATACTGTAGGAAAGATATGCTAATAAAAAAGACAGCACTGACACCATTTATCATGTGTAGGAGTATATAAATACTGCAGAAATCTCTCTCACTTTTACAAGAAAATCAGTTTTACAACAATTTTCTGAGAGAATTGACTATAATTTCACTTCAAAAAATATTTGTACTCTGAAAATAAAAGTCTTTTTAAATAACCACATGACTTTAGTTACCATTGTTATAGCTATGTCAGCTTTTAATGAAAGACTTATGGATGTGTTATTAGTGTTTCTGCTATCTGTTCTGTTTGTGGGAAGGTTTGATTTAGTAATGAAATCTGCTCCATTTGAAAAATGCATTTCAGCCTAATGTCAGAGCTTTGTAAACCTGGATTGGTTTGATTTCTAAAATGGCTTATAGCTGGGAAAAATGGGTATCTCCTAATGTGGAGATATGTGCATCTCTTTGCATGTATCTCCACATCACAATTCAAATTCAAATCAGCTTGTTTCATTGATTGTTCAAATCAACTACTGCTAACAAAAATGCCCAAGTTACTTATACATAGAAAGGATTTAGCAAATAGCTGTTCTCTGACACAAGCCTGCTGCAGAGCACTCTGTAGGGAACCCCACTGTGGAATTTAAGGGCACTGGTGGAATTTACAGAGTCCATATATCACATTCCTAAAATGTTGATAAAGACTGAGTTTCAGTTACTTACCTCAAATTTTTAAAGGTTGTCAAAATAAGTACTGCAAGGCAAAACTCAGCAAAATATAGCATTGTTTTTACAATAATCTCTCTTTTCCAGATATGTGTAAAATTGAGTTGTTCAGCCCGTTTCCTGTTATGAAGAAATCCTTTCTAGTTTTGAGCTATGGATAATACTCATAAAGCAGGCAATAAGTATAGCGGTGGCTTTGGCTCCAAAATCTAAATCCTAAACCTGTATAACATTGTAGAAGCAGTTTTTATTTATGATATATAAATGTGTTATTCTTCCCAGTGCAAACTGTGCTTTCACAAGAAGCCCTGTAATCTTCATCAAACGTAATTCAGTGATGGAACTCCAAGAGGAACGGGACTGCCATGGAGAACTGAGGAATTTTTATTCTTTTTACTCAACAGAAAATAAATAAAAGTATATTTTGCTTCTGTTTTACAATGCTTATGGGAAAATTAAAATACCCAAATTTTGAATGCTCATATTGCTTATTCTTTTCCTGTGGTAAAATAGTCTCTTCTGTTATTTAAAGCTGTGTTGAAAAGTGAGGTATATCATGTCTGTACAAGCGTCAGTATTATGTATATTCTGTATATTTATATATTCACAATGAATAAAAGTTTAGAATGAGAATAAAACATGAATGAAATCATTTTCCCAATACAAGCTGTACAGATATTTGAAAGACTATATAATCCTCACAAACCTTCTAGGGCCCACTTTTGTCTGGGGAAGACACCTCGCACATACACTGATTATAGGAATAGATGCTAGTCAATAAAACATCTCTAGCTAATAGTAACAAAAATATAATTTGTAGTCATAATGGAATTTGCTGTATGTACTGCTATGGATTATATTTTTCATTGTATAACTTTTTTATTTCAACCACAACTCAACAGGATGGCAAAGGAAGGTGTGAATACATGTAAATGTGAGATGTGACTAAGCACAAGAGTGTAATGATGGGAAATTTTTCCTATAAATCATCTCTTTGCATGAAGCTTTAAATGTATTTCCTCCACAGAAATCAAACCAACCCTGGATGTAATATTAAAGTGAGTGGCCTGTCTGTGTATGTCCCTTACATCATTATTCCTTATAACTGCTTTGTACAAGACTACAAAAAGGAGCTTGCTGTGACCCCACCTCTGCAGTTCCCACAAAAGGTACCACTGAAACCCTCAAATGCCTGCCAGAAATCTCAGCATTGGGAAGGCTAAGGAATTTGCCAGCATGGTTTCTAAAGAAGTCAAGAGGATCATCAGTTACATACAATGATTACATTTTGCCTGCTGATATTCATCCATTTTAAAAAATAAATGAAAGCAATATGTGTTTTACTTTTCTCATGGTTGTGACTGCAGATTGCAAAAAGTGATGATGGTTACAGCTTTTGTACTTTCATTTTCCCCTTCAATTTGTCAAATTCAGTGAGAGCACTAAAAAAAGGAGAGAAGAATAAAGGTGGCAAGGCATCTAAATATAGCCAAGATTGTTTATGTCAATGAGCTGTGCAAAAGGATAGAGTGTTTATGTGACTGTCTTAGGGAGCTGGTTTGCAATGCTCATTTATGCTGTGCATCCTTGTTCATATTTCAAAGGCCTTTTTTTTTTCAAAGCTCTAAACTTGCAGATCAAAAGTTAAATTATTAACTCAGTTATGGAGAGTGAAGTACTGAAGCTGACTGACTGACTCTGTCAAGTCAATATTTACTGTTAGAAGAAGGATTAGAATTCATGTCATCTCTAAATCTTACATCCAGAATTGTCCACCTACCACACTGACAAATGTTCATGTGTTTGGGTTTAAGTGCTGAGTACCCAGGGAAGAGCAATCAGGCAAATGACTAAAAATTTCTTAAGGCTAACTCAGACATTGAACATAAACCCCCCTCCCATTTCATGTTATGGTTCTCCTCACCACCATTTCTCAGGAATGCTCTGATTCATCCCTGTAGAACACTCTGTGTGCTGCAGTTTAACTTGGTGTTTCTCTTGTGGTACCAGCATTGTGCCAAACAGTGATTTCCCTACAGCCCACGTGTTGCTTGCTCCTAAGCCAGGCATATCCTGTCTGCTCCCATCCCCTCTGTCTGTCACAATTATGATTTTTTTGTCAGATATGAAAATCCCATTTTTACCACTGGAGAGCCAGGCTGCTTAGGTCACAAGATTCTCTTGGCTTAATCCTAGCATATGAATCATGAACTTTCCCTAATAAGTACCAGCATTCTTCAGATGATCAAGCTAGCTTATGAAGGCTTCCAGAGCTTTCCACATTAATTATCACCATGTTTAAAGGCTCCAAAGTGGCAGCTAATTAAGAATTATAAAGACTATAAGTTGTTTATTCTTACTTTTACTTTTGTCCTCTATTCCTCACTCTTATGGGGTTATATTCTAAACAGCAATAATACAACCCAGTTAAAAGAAAACAACATATGAAAAGGACTATGAAAAACATAAATTGAACTGAAAATTAGCTATGTGAAAAATTGAAACAAATTTTCTTGCTTTCCACACTAGAATGGGTCAAAAGTAAGCTATACATGACCACGATTTCAGTTCAGAAGAAGCTTTCATCTCATATTAATTATCAGAAGATTTTAAGATAACCAGACTAATAGTAAGCCTCTACTCTGCAAATAAATGACTTACAACTTCTGCAAAAGTTGCAGAAGTACACACACTATTGAGAAGTCATAGTAAATACCATTTGATTAGAAAGTATTCTGTTAGGAATAAACAAGATAAGGACTTTTAAAAGAAAAAAGAAACTATTTTTTAACATTTGAAAGTGGAACAGAATACTCACTCTAGATTCAGAGTACAGAAAATTGCTGAAGTCTGGTCTTCTAAGTACTTTCAATCTGGACTCGTGATGATCCTAGGCACTTCAGGAAGAAATTTATATTCTTGCAGAAATTCAGATACCAAGTCTAGTAAAAGTAGAACAATTAAAACCTATTACTTTTAGCTACTAAAAACCATATTTTATCTTTTACCAGCAGGAGTGTATTTAAATGAAGATGGGGTAAATTCCTCAAACACGATTTTAAGTGTAGCACAGCATGATAGGAAAAAGTGTATTTTATATCTGGAAAAAAAATAAGGAGATTTGTACTTAACTGGCAGTTAATTAACAACATGTATAGGTGGCTCAATTATATATATATGAATAACAGGACACACCCAAGTCATAGTCAAAAATCCTTTGGGAACTTCCGTGAAGACAGCAAATATTTTTACAATAGCAGTGATTAAGCCTGAAAATAAAAGGAGAGAGCCCTGAAAGGAAATCAGAAGTGAGTCAAAACCGTTAGTGGTTCCTCTCCTGTTATCCCAAGTGAGTCAAAATAGCACATTACTCTCATATTTATCATTATAAAAACTCTAGTGTAAGAATGCAGTCAAGAAGAAAAGAAGAAACAAGATGAAAAGAGCAAATCCATCTTTAATATTCTTTCCAAAGAATATTTGAGAAGAGTACTACTAAAAGCACCATTAAATAGAAAATTCTTTAGGCACTCAAATGAGCTCTGAAAATGAACAAAAACCATTCGAATAACATTCAAGTTTATGTTTTCCAGACAAATCCTTTGAAATCAAATTCAGATACTTTGTAGATATTTGTAGAAATGTAGATATTTACAAATTTTTAAAATGCACAAAAATATCATAAAGTTTCATCACAGCCCTTTTTTTGGACATAATTCAGTGACATAGTTGAACAAGTGAGTAGCTGAACATGAGTCTTGCTTCCAAGGACTTGCATAATTTAGCACCCAGGTTCAGGAAATGACTCTAAGTAATACCAGCCTGATTCAATAAACTATTTGAAGACACAGGGTACTGAGCATTGAATTCAATGTTTGCTATGTCTGTAATCAGGTAAACGGAATCTTGCTCAGAATGAAGGTTTCTCTGCAGAAAAAGAAACATTCTCTAGTTCTAGCAACTGTTTTCCTGACAGAATACAGTGTACAGAAATCAGGCAGAAAATCTAGCATCTGTGCTAGAGATCCATGCCATCCCTGTCTTAAAAAAAAACATTATTTGTTAGCTCAAGCCACTTAAGTAAGAGCTACACAGAGATAATCAACACTTCTGGTAAAAAATGTTACTGTATTTTTTCCAGACTTAGTGAAAAACACTGCAAAGTCTTATAAACACCAAATAGCATCATGCAAAATTTTAAATTAAATTTTAGGCTACTGCTGTGCTGAGTGTTTAGAGGAGAAGTTTAAAGTTCTCTAGAAGCTGTACTGTTTGATTGTTAACTCTTTTTGTCCTGTTCCTCATGACTGCTGAAAATATTTTGGAATTTTTTTTGGAAGGGTACAAATGTGCAGAAACTGTTTCACAATTCATATTAAAAAAACCCAACTCTAAAGCTATGCTTTCAACAAAACACAGCATAACATCTTAACCTAATAAAGTACTGCCCTACTTTCTGATTTGCAGACCTCAAAAAAGGAATTTAATTATTTTACTTTGGCACTGAGGCAAAATTACTTCCTAACCAAAAAAAAAATAATTGAAAAAATTGTATTATCTTGGTACTCCTTCCAGCCCTAGAAACTGCAGAACCAGAAACTGTTTTGAGATGTGACAATGTATATGATGCAGATCAGTAATGGGAGCCACTTTCAATTACTCTTCTCCAATGGCATTAAGTCATCGAAAGGACGAGAGAAAAGAAACATTTCCAATGCTGGTTCTTTCCTTTGGATGAAATGAGCTTGTGTAGAGTTACAAAAATGAACTAAAATTATAAGGGCAGAGTACAGGCATGGCACGCTCCTAAGAAGACTCTATCTTCCATATGCTGTACAAGCACAAAAATAATGATGTAGCTGAGCAAAAATACTTTTTATTTATGAAGAGACAATTATTACTAAAACTATTTCGAGATAGCATTAAAAGCCACAATGAAAAAAAAAACAATATAGCAAAAGGCCAGATGGTTTTGAATGCTAGACAGGTATACAAATGATTTCCTAAACCCTCTATCACTTACTATTAAGTGTGTCATTCTTCGGGGCTCATCTTTGTCCAGAGAGCTCCATCATTGAGCCAGTGCAGATTTTTGACTAATTCTTCATATTCTCTGTGTATGACTATATTCAAATATAGAAAAGTAAAGATACAGAGGGCTTACATCATCTTTCTTTTCAGTCAGCAGTTCTCTTATTTGTTTTGTTTAGTCTCTCAAAGGGACAAAGGGAGAGAGAACAATAGATTTTCTCTGAAAAATACTGCTAATAATATATGATATCTACTTCCACATATGAAATTGAACTTAATATATGCAGTGATCAATAAATATGAACTTCATGGGGCAGTGGGGCAGCAAGGCTCCAGCAATTAAACTCTACCATAAGTCACAAGGACTGCTGGTGGCTGTTCTCTTTCTACCCTAAGGGTTTTCTCTTGCTTGATGTACCAGTAGATTTACACTATAAACCTGATTTTTTTTTTAACACATGTAATATATTTTAGTATGTAAACTCAGCAATGGCCATTGCATCAGTTTAACATTCAACACCTCTTCTTCATGATCTTCATTTCTCTACCTTATTTATTATCATATAATGCATATGTATATGCATAGGATTCTTACTACACTACATTTCTGCTTATGATTTAAAAGCAAATTAATTCATTTTTTCTTCGTAACATGTTATTTTTATGTACCACTAGAAGAAAACTGATAAAGAGGAAAGGAAGCAGGGGAACAGAAAAACAAAGTGAGAAATGAAATCCAAGTTACTAATGCAGCAATGTAATGCCAAGAAACTGCTCCAGAAAAATGAGTAACTGCCAGCTTTTCCACCTGTTGCCAAGAAAATGTTGCTGTGTTCACTGATCCTGTAATTAAACCAAGTATGTTCTGAAACAACTTCTTCTGAATTGTGCCATCTTCTGTGAAGGGGGAGGGAGCTTCATTCCTATAACACACCAATAGAAAGATGGTTCTTCCTTAAAAAATTAGAAGAGCAAGCTTGGTTTAATCATGTACACACATTCTTTAAAGAAAAAAAAAACAATTAGAAAGAGAAATTTTATTGCCCACAGACCTTTGGAGAGAAGCACAGAACTGTAATTTACATTGTTCAAAATACTCGTGTGCAGGGCAAAAAGTTTTAATAGCTATCCTTTAATGTCCTGTAAAAACAGAAGTCTTGCTGACTTCTGCTGTTTTATCAACATTTCAAAATGTGAGTTATTAATTGTAGTGTCTTGTAGCAATTTCTTGTAGGATTTTTAATATTTAAATTATTGCAATTATCCATGCTAGTCAAGGTGTTTGTATACAGGCATGTCAATACACCAGACCATACCAGTATAATTGTGCTGCCACATTTTATCTTCTCCAGCCCACTGTTGGTTAACCAAGATTTTTTAAAGGCTGACTATATTCTCTTCACCTCTCCTATGGTCCTCCGTGATCTTCTGGTAAAGCTTTATTGCACTTTGCACAGCTTTTCTGCACTCCTCATGCTTTTACACCTGATGAGTTTACGAAATGTAGGCTTTTCTTAGCTGAGTCATTCTTTGCTCTGTGGCTGGCTGTGCTAGGCAGGACATCTCAGATGTTTGCCACACAGAAGCACCGAACAGCTGGGGTTGGAAGGGACCTCCAATCCCCCTGCTGAAGCAGGTCCACCTAGAGCAGATTGCACAGGATCACATCTTCATTGGACCAAGAAATGTCTGGATTACCCAATAAAGGTGTCAGAAAGCCCTTGCTTCCGAAACAGTTCCCAACCCTCTTTCCCACATACAGCAATAGCAGCTTTCTGAACATGCAGGCTGCTGGTTCTGGGCACAGCTGGCACCCACACTCTGCTTCATTTGCAGGGGAGTTGCTTTGTTTTACTTCTGTGTTGGCTTGTTTAGTTGATGAGTAACAGATCAGAGTCATTCACCAGACAGAAAACTCTGCTACTCATCTACCTCCAAAACGAAACTCAGCAGCAGAGCCAGGTAACTCTTACCTTCCTGGCTTGCATGAGTCCTGCTCTCTCTTGCTGATATCAGCACTATCCACTGCCTTCAGTGGACATGAATACACCCAGGTGGTCCATTACTGATCATTGCTTCTAATCCTGACAACAGCTCATTAATTCTTGGACTTCTAAGCCAAGCTTTGGACAGTTTGGTGGAAAATGAACAGTTAGCTGTTGGTGCTGATTCATTATCACCTGTTATTTCTCAAGCTGTCAGCATTGATTCCAAATACATCTCTTTACATTTTCACTGCTGAGCAATTCCACTTCCCATGGACCAAGAAGCAAGAGGTTTCCGCACTTGATAATATTATGAGTACTTTTCAACCACTACTAAAGGTACAGCAAGAGTAACACAAACACGTATGTACCTATTTTGACTTGCTGCAAGAAAGGTTGGGAGACGGATGCACAGTTATATTGCACTTATTCAAAGGAGACCATATTCTGCAAATACTGGCTTTTCAGCAGCCTTTCCAGTTACCATCAGGAGAGCTAATAAAGCTGGCTAGCAGGCAGAGCTCAGAGCTTCTGGGAGCTCTGGCTTGTTAGAGCTCTCTCCCTCCCTTTGTGCCTCCCTGCCCGCAGGACTCGGTGCACACTCGCAGGGTGAGAAGCCGCTGCCTTTACAGGCGACATTACCAGGGTGAGATGTGACATCTCACAACTGGCACAAGGTTCTTAATCACAGAATTTGGAAAGGCAAATTCAATCTGGCATACAGCCCTTAATGTTGCCAATGTATGGCCTAGATTGCATTTTCCTAGATGGTTTATGAAAATGTTATTTGAGACATTTTTCAAAAGGGTTATTAAAATTAAAATATACAACTGCCTGTCCCTCATTCACAAGAGCTGCTACCCAGTTGTAGAGGGAAATCAGTCTTGGTTAACTTGGTTTATTGTTCACAAATCTATCCTGTTATTCATTTCCTGCTTATCTTCTGGATGACAACAGATTATTTTTGTTAGCTTATTCTACATTTTTTTTTAATACTTCGTAAAAGAGAAACTAGTTGGATTCCTGAATAAAACTAGTATTTGCAGTTAAGTTACAGGAAAATTAATTTGTGCTTTGTAGTCTGCAATAGTAAAAGACACCTAATTTGATCAAGTGCATTTAAAATGGGTTTGTTTCTTCATTTTTCCTCCTCTCCTTATATTGTCTTTAACATGCCTGACTACCCTTTACAACTCCAACAGGATAATGCTGTAGCAGCTTTGTGTTCCTCTGTCTTCTTCCTTTCTGACCATCCCTCACAAAAGTCAATTTCATATTATCCTATTACTAACCATTTTTAAATCTTCCACTTTTTAACAAATACATTATTAATGGATTATTATTAAAATGTGGTGCTAATACTGCCAGTCTTCAAAATGGTTTAAAAATCCATAATCACTTCATGCCTAAAATCCTTTGCAATAATATTGTCACATGAAAACTCTTCTTTCTATTCCAATATATAGAAGCAAAAAGCTTTACAGCTGCACATGGCTTTAAGAAAGAAAAACCACTTTTTTATTTATGACATGTTTTGATAATTCAGTCAAGCTTTGCAACAGGTGAAATTGTCTTTGAGACTGAAGGCCACACTAAGCTTTTTTAGAGCTGTGAAGACATTAAATCATCTTTTTGTGAGGCAGATTGCATACTTGCCATTGTTTACTGGTCTTATGGGATAAAATTAATTTGCAGACAGTTTTGGATTTCTTTTTAACATCAATCTACAAACTATAAAAACTAAAAGTGGTTTTTCTCTATGGATGTTTATTTTATGTATCACCACTTGCATCATTTGGAATATAACCATAAGAAGTGCTTTTCATGTACTCAAATGCATTAGTTTATAAGAGAAGATTTGACAGAAAGTGTATAGTTAGTTCAGTTGCTTACTTAACTGCACTGATTGCAAAATGCTGAACTCAAACCAACTCACACAGGATTTGTTTTAATTTATCTCTGTTGGAAGACATAAAACATAATTTAATCCAAATTCCAATGCTGTGTTCTGAGTTTTACTAGTACATGCCATCTAAAATGTATTAATAATGCCAAAAAATGAAACACTGAATGTTCTTCTATTTATTCTCCACGTATCATTTTCTCACTTTGGGAATCAGGCTCTGAAGTGCTGGCAATTGAAATAATCAGAACCATAAGTTTTTGAAAGCTCTTCCTTAATATAGACCTTGATTACCTTTGTGGGTGGTGTTTCTTTGTACCTACTTGAAAAAAAAAATTGCCATGACTTTTTTTTATGCCCCACTTACAACTCCCTTATTCTTACTAAAGGTTCAGAGAGAAGGCTGTGTTTTTCTCCCTAGATTTCCTGATAAACATGACAAATACACTGAATAGGCTTCAATTATGAGAAAGTAATATTGGCACACATTTTTGTTGGGCCTGAATTGTAAGAGATTGACTATTACATTGATAAAGATTTCTGGACTATTACAGTAAACATGTCTTTTCAATGGATTTAGATGAAAACTTACCAAGTAAATCTGTAGGCTTGTTCAATTACATTTAGAGTGAATTTAGAGTGAAGCAAGGATGTGGAATTCTTTCTGGACAGTACCAAAGAAAAGGACTTTCCGGTTTTAGTTCCTACCACGTATGCATATTCACACGGGCTTTCTAAAGGGGACTCTGCCAGCATAAAATACTAATTGGAAGATTTTCTCAGTGCTTTCTGTCATTGTAAGAAAAGAAGGGAGAAGAAGCAGGACCATTACTATCATGGGGAACTGATTTTTTGTAAATATGCCAATAAATTGTTCATCTAAATCTGCACTGTCTGTACAGTCTGGGAAAAGATGGAAAGCAGAAAAATGTCCTTCCACAACTGTCTGCTTCTTCACAGGAAAAAAACAGTGGTCATTCCCTGGGAACTGACTCTTCACCACCTCTGGAGTAACTAACTGAGACTAAACAGCCAATATTTCAAAAGGTGGAATGAGAACATTGTTACAGAAGAGATACAAACTTAATCTCTGAGTTGAGCAAGGAAGAGAACAATCAACTCACAGAAATTACCTGGGAACTGGTCCATCAGAAATGGATGTTCCAATACACACAACTCATAGCTCTGAAATTAATGCTGCTTTTTAGTGGTTTTTTTTTGTTTGTTTGTTTGGTTGTTTTGTTTTTTTTAATTGGCAATTCCCTAGAACCAATCCTGCAGAACTACAGACAGCTGCAAATCAAAGAAAAGCCTACAGGCAGTAGGCCAATTTGTATGGTGTAGTCTTCATGCAGCATTGAAGACTATCACAGCAAAAACACTGCTACTGTGGAAATTTTTTGTAAGCATAACGGTAGCAACAAAATTATTTTAAATTAACATTCACTCTTCAAATTTGCAGCTAAATGCAGCTTTCATCTGAATGTGTGTAGGGTAGTGTCGTTTCACCTCCCTCCAAAAGTCACATAAAGGATACATCTTGACTTACAAAAAAAAATGCTGAGAAGTTTAGACTCACATTCTTCACAAGTGAGAAATGTTCCTTAACCTTAGCATTAAAACATTTTCATTAGGAAAACACATATGAAGTACCTAAGATACATACATGCCACAATAGAACTGTGATTTTAAAACCACACATGCGTATAAATAAATGCAACCAAAATTATTGGCAAGAGTGATACCATGTTTTCACAAAAAAGTGCAAAGCTTGTGCCCAGAAGTTTAGAAATCTCCTGTCAGTACTGTAAAACATTCAAATGGCACTGCTCATCATTATAGCTACATTCTTAGTCTGCAATCAAACTCTGCGTGGTCTTAAAGAGCAATTTTCATGCTCTAAGTTCTTCTAAGAATGGCACTTCCTCTTTCTAGTGCTTTGACACTTTTGGGCTACTGTTGTTTGGCTTTAAATCACAAAGCTAGTACTCTCTGTCATCATTTTATCAATAAAGCTTATCAAAGCCAGGAAGCCAGCAAATCTGCTTTTAAGCACCAATATATGTCTGAAGCCTTAGGTGTTATTTCTGGAAATTACACACCTGCATGACAATAGCACTATTTTAAGATGCACCACCGTCTGAAGGTAGCTCCAGTATGATTCAAGAAAATAATTGTGATTACTTATATTTGTACATTAAAAGGTATCCAATTATCCTAACCTTGTCCAGCTGCATCCATGTAAACAAGTTCCTTTTCAGCTTTCTGACAACACAGCCACCTCCCTCTTGATATTACCCTCCAGCTTTTGTAAACTTCTGACACTTTTTTTTCTGCTCATTTTCCTCTCAACATGAGCAGCTCCTTCACTCCATTTAATAATAGGAGAATGCTATGACTAACAACAGTGCATGAGCTTAACAACATCCTCGGAAACATCAATTTCAACAACTTTTATATGTTAATTTGATATATTCATTTTTAAGCATATTGCACACATTCAAGGACAAATAGGATTTCTATTAAGATAAGGATTGAACTACATGATGTGAAAATTGCAAAGAGGAGGGAAGGAGCAGTAATGGCAACTGGCCATCATTAGACAATGTAGAGACAACAGAGAGGCAGGAGCAGGTACCTGTTCAGAGACAGATGCCCTTGAAGTACAAAAAGCCACAAAATAGTAATAGGACAGGTAAAGAAACAGGGCAGATAAACAGGCGTGGGGCAGAAGAGCAGGAGTTACCTCATGGTATTTAGCACAGCACTTATTTCAAAGTAGCCTGGATGTGTCAAGAGGCATAAACCCCAAGATTTATGTAGCAGTTCAGTCCTGGAAGCCTTCTGAACCCCAAATTCTTCAATTCCTCCTGAACTGTGGGGGTTGGTTTAGACAGCAGTTATTTGCCTAAGAACAGGATAGGCTACAGGGCACCGATCAGCTTGTGGAGCAGCTCACGTTTCTGACACTGCCCAGTGCCAAGCAAGTGCCTGCGAATCACCTTGCTACAGCCATAATGGTGTAAAACTCTTCCTGCTGCTCTGAGCGATCGAGATAGAAAAATGTGTCCAAAATCATCCTTTAATATGCAAATACTAGTTTTCTGAAAATGTAAGATAATAAAAGCATATTCACAATTGCTCCAGGAGTACTTTGGATTACTGGGAGTAACTTCAACTGTTTTTTTAAGCAGCAAGTCAGTATTTCTCAGTAAGCATTCCTGATTAGAGTCATGGCTTTGTTTTATTTTTTTTTTCTAAACTTTTTTGACCTTTTCTATCTGGGACAACATATTTGTGTTTTGTGCTTCCAAGGATGAAGATTTTATTTCTTTCTTTCTCCCAATTCTTATGTGAGTAGGACAAATTCTTCGGGAATGAATCGAAGCTATTTGGCCTGCAAAACTTATCCTTTTTTGGTTCTCTCTTTCTCCCATGATGTCATACAGTTATTTTTCTGAATGACTTCAATGTGTTTGCCTCAACAAGTCTGCTATTTTTTTAATTATTATTGTACTTTTCATCTTTTTAAAAGGAAAGTCCTACCTTTTCATCAAAAAACCCCTCAAAACCTACAACAAAAAATCCCAAAGAAGAGCACATTTTTCTTTTCTTTTTTCCCCCTTTTGGTTTGTTGTACTATCTGGGAATTGTATGGTAAGGAATATTTAAGATGGTAAGTATTACCTGTGTCCTGCAAATATCAACTCCTGCTACAATTTCTGTATTGAGATTCTCTGATAACACCAAGCTGACTATAAATAATTAGTAGGACTCATATAATTTTAATCTTCAGTCTGTTATTGTCAAATGCCTCTCTACTCCATTCTAATATTTAATTATGATGGTGATGAAACTATATTACATTTGATACAATTATATTATCAGGAATTTAAAAAAGATTCCCTCTCACTCCCTCAAAAAACATAAAATTTCCTAAAAGAAGGAATTAATTCGAAAGGAAATTATAAAAGGATTATAAAGATTTCTGTAAAATATTTTGTGGTAACTGGAAATATACAGACATCTCCCTCTAATCTGGCTTCAGAAGTAAAGGGGACAAATTCCAGGTTGCTATAATGGAATTTGTCAATGCAGAGTTTGGAACAGCTAAGTGGGATAGCAAACCTGAATCTGAAAAGAAGATAATTTGTGACACTGACCACCTTTCCTGCCTAGCTTCTTGGTAAAACAAATTTGTATAATCTGATTGTTGGTCTGTCAGTGCTAAAAAAAGTACGAAGTATTTCCTGAGAAGCTTGAGGAAAAGCACTGTGCTCCTAGCACAGCATTTTTTCTCTACTAGTAAGAATTTATAAGAGGATCTTGTCTCTTGAGAGTACACTGGATTCAAATGGCTGCTGTGTACATATTCTGGCACTTTAGGGGGGATCCAGCAAGGAGAAAGCCAGCCAGGTGGCCCAGAATGGGTGGCAGCAGCAGCTGTGACCCTGGGGACAGCGGTGTCCTCTGCACTGCTCTCTCCTGGGCTGGCTCTCCTCAGGAGGAGATGACGCTCACGGAGGGTTCAGGGACACTCGCATGGCCAGGGACTGCAGGGTGGAAAGAACTCCCCTGGGAAGAGCACCAGAGACTGCACAGACCTGTCCTGAATAGCTCTGATGTACCCTGTAGCGCTGCTTCAAAGATGGCACGTTATTTATAGAATATTTCAAATACCCACAAAGATTCAGTTGTTGCTGTTGGCTTATTTCCCCTTTATCCACTCAAGTCTCTGACACAGTACAGCTGTTTAAGGACTCATTTCCATATCTTAAAAATTAATTCAAAACCACACATATTCACCTATTTTTTGTTTCTCACTTTCTGAAAGGCTTAGAAAACTAAAATATAACCATTATGAATTTTAATCTATTTTGACATTGAAGATATAATCTTCTATACAATTGATCACTGACAAAATTACATACCTTTGCAAAGTCTTTTAACTAGCTTTTAGATTTGAACAATCTGAAATAAAAACATCTGAATGAAACACTCCACAAAATCCTGAGTAATTTCAGAAGTTTTAAACAAGATTTCTAATTCTTTTTCTAGAGTCCCAAATTGCATGTACAAAATAATGCCCCTCGGTTCGAACCTCTGCTTTCTGAAAGTCTTTGTACATCTCTGTTATGTGCTCTGCCTTTATTTGTATTATGTCACAGTGTGTGCATTTATAATACAGCAGGTAAAGGTAATGAGGGTCTGGTAATAAACATGAGAAATAAAATCTTTGTGCTTGTCTCATGTCCTTCAATACCTCTCTAGGAAAAGCCCAGAAGTCATCCACATTACAAAGCCACACAGAAAACATGTCAAGGACTCAGAGTAGGCAAAAAAAGAGCTAGAAAACCTAGTCACACAAATATTTGCACTATGGGAATGTGGTGAGTCTCTCTCTCTGGTTATCAAGATAAATTACGTTGTAACTGCCATTTCTCTCATTCTCCAAGTTTTCAATGAAATTCAGCTGGTTAAAATTTAACCTTTCCAATCAAAGCTCAGACTGTGGTCTCCATGAGTCAGAAATTGCTCAATGAAAAAAACTGAAATTGGTTTTGGGGGTTCTTTTTGGGTGGCTTTTTTTTTGGGTTGTTTTTGTTTGGGTTTTTTTGTTTGTTTGTTTGTTTTTAATTCATGCACTTTCATTGCCACTCATGCAGAAAAGAAAACATCCCATTCTCCAAGGGAAAACATAAGGAATGGAATTCAACACTTACATTATTTTTATTCATTTATAAATCATGCTTTTGGCAGCAAAGTATGGGATTGTCTATGTATTTCTTTTTTCACTAAACAAAGACATTCTGCTTTATATCTTCTGCTTATTTAAAATACAGCTGTCCTCCTCACTACCATAAATTACCATTAACATACAAAAACCTGCTTAGTTTCTTGTTGCAATAAAGCTTATATATAAATATATAAGCTGTTTAAATACTTATATTGTGGAGTAGGGGGACCATGGAATAATTACTCACTAACTGGAAAGTTTAAAAAGAAAAGCAAAAGCAAAAAACCTCTTAATTTTCTGTCTCTTTAGTTATCATTTTCTAATAGACTGCCCATACAGATCAACTGGTATAAAGGACAAATTGTTAACTTCTTTTAAAGTAACATTATGTAATAGTAATTTCATATTTTTGCATTATAAATAATCTTGCTGTTTTCAGGAAATGCACTGTTACAGAAAAGATGCTTTAAAAAAAGGGTGGATCTAATAGACAAGATGCAAAGGATGCAGCAAACTCACTGGAGTTTAATTATGGCACTGACTTATCAGAAAGCCAGTTATCCAAAAGATTTGGAGTCACTAGAAAAAATAGGGTTTTCCCAAGGCTGACAGGAACTGAGAAGCTTTTTAGCACAACTGGAGAGCATTCCTGGCAGACAAGCCTAATATTGAGGAGCATTCTAGAATCCCTGCACAAGCTTTGCAAAGATTCAATTGGCTCAGGAAAAAAAGATAATCAACATAAAAAATTGTTTACATTTAATTATTTAATTCTAAATATTATCTTTATGTCAATAAAAATGAAAGCATAAAATAACAAGTACCTGGAGTTAAAAGGAAGTGATTTTGGGGGTCTTATTCTCTCCTTTGTGGTACTTGACATACATATTTATTTGTGTGCAAACTGTAAGTTAAACAAAGATTTTGTAGTCAGTATTTCTAGCAATCATTTGCATTAATTTTTGACTGACACTGGACACAGCACAGAGTGAGAGGTGGCTTCTTGATTGCCCTTTGCAAGCTCCACGTGGAACTTTACATGGGCACTTATGTGTGCTTATGAGATGACTGGAATTCTGTTACTCGAGATTTGTTTCCCTGCACAGTTTTGTATGAATGACGAATTCTTTCTGCTCTCAGTTTAAGATGTAAGCATCTAGACTGCTTAGTCATAGTGCAGTCAGGAACCCAATATTTAAACAGACTAATCATAAAAAATTAGACACCAAAAATCTTAATTAGAGATGATAAAGGCTTGAGAAAGATATTAAACTGATGTTCCCAGTGAATTATTTCTTTAAAAAAATGCCTTTTTCAAGTATCTGGATTCTACAGAGATCCTAAATTACTTACAATTTCTGTAAAATTAAAATCATTACTCTTCATACTTATTTAAGAACTGCTACAAGGAGTGACAGGAATTACAGAGAGCAGAATTAATGCTAAACCCTTGAAAATAATTCATTTATACAGCTACCAGTAATTCATATAAGGTGGGTCATACATTATGTTGATTCTGTAAAGAAAAATCTCTAACCCACAAAGACGAAGTGAGTTCAGATCTTTTGCACTTCAGTACTTTTGCAGAATTCCTTGGACAGAACACATTCTTTAAACCATTATAATCAGATTTAACTGTCATGTCTCTTAACTCTTTTAGCAGCAGGTGGAAAGGTTGAGTAACTGCAAACACTTTGTAACCATTAACTGCTGGTAATATCAAATAAGGCCAACCTTTCACACACTCCTTTTTTCATGCTAGCCACATCCAGAATTTAGGTTCATAACCTTTTATGCTAATTCCTCAGGATAAAAACTGGGGGGTGGGGGTGTGAGGGGGGGTGTGGAATCTACAGCTCAGTGCTGAGCAAGCAGAATGCAGCTGCTATTTGTTACAATTTAACACACGGACCCATGACCTGCAATGAGCACAAAGCCAACACTCCTTCAGTTCTGCAGCCCAGGGACAGGACAGCTGAACTGCAGAGCTGACAGGTGAATTGAACTCTGGAACCAAGAAATTCACCTACCTGGGTTCTCCAGCTGTGGTCAGACACTTCAGGGACAGTTGTGGGAAGTCTTAAGATGTCACCCCTTTTACTAACTTTTGATCATCCTCAGCCCCCAGTAAATGGAGCCAGGTGGGTTCAGCTGAATTACCTTCTAGAGCAGTTAAAGATTTCTCAGTTCACTATGCCAGAATATCTGCAGTCCAGTCACAGTGAGACCTGTGAGAGGACAGTGCATCCAATAGCTCAGTGGAGCTCGAATGCACATGCTTCATGTGGAGAGAGGTTAAGGAATTAATCTGGAATAAAATCATCAGAGATTTTGCTGTTTAAATCCAGCAAGCAGAGATCATACTAGGAGTTATGCCCAAAAGGGTTAAAACTTGGTTAAATATGTAGATTTTTCACAGAAATAATGAAAAGCACGTGCTCAACAGTTAGGTCACTTTCTTGCCAGTGTCAAATCTCAATTCCAAGCATTTGGGTCTTGCCAGTATTTCTAAGAATAATGTTGCCAAACCTTTGTTCTTCAATAAGAACAGTACAGAACACACGTCCCTGGCTTATTAAAAAAAAAAATAAAAATTAAGAGGTTTACCATGTTGATTTTCTAAGTTGTTTCTTTGGATTTTGTATGTTTGTTTGTTTGAAGGATTGCCATGGTATTCATAGTTACCCAAACTACATCCCAGACTCTCACATGTGGATATTGGGTACAGCAGCATAACTTCTAAGAGTATTCATTTGGAATTTGTAGGCATTTGGACTGAGTGACAAAACATTAATTCTGCAGAATCTGAAGCTTAAAATTTCTTTCAACTATGTTCTTCATATCCAAGAAATATATTTAATGTTACAAGATACAAGCAGATATAATGTACACTGATATAAAATTAGAACACTTAAAATTACCTCAATAATTTTTCCTTCTCAGTGCTCTTTCAATTTCTAAAGAGTTTTTAACACAATGAGTTTTAGCTAATAAGTTTATATGTTCAATAGTCTGGGAAAAATCTAAGCAAAGCAAATTAATTTGAAAATTCTCAACATCACAGAGAAAATGGGGATGATAGAGCTAAAGCAATTCAATTCCTTAGGCACTAAAATTAGGGACTTTCTTTGTCTCTGGTCACACATTCTTATTCCCTCCCCCAAACAAACATCTCCTGACATGATGCTGGTCAGAAGAACCCTGCTCATCTTTTTCAGTCAGCTCAAGGAGTGAAGCAAGCAAGGTGTTATCCTCACAAGAAAGTGAATTGTTTTCTGCCAGTTCACTTCCCTGAACTGGTATAAGAATGAGGTAGGAATATGAAGGCAGGATCAAGATGATCGTTCCCACCTGGACATTTACTGTGTGCAAGTCAAAACCAACAGATAATGCTATTTGAAACAACAGTAAGGGAAAAAAAAAAAAGATGTGGTTTTTGAAGCCACAACTTCTGAAGCCAAAATTATTCATCCAAGCTTCTAGCCTTCTATGTGTCTATTAGTATTTCTCATGTTTCTGATTCATAATCAGTCTGAGATTCTTTTGCTCCGAGAAGTACTGGTTATATCTTAAGATTTATATAAAGCAGCTGCTGGCTTTGTAAATCACCTTTCTACTTAGATGTATGTGGTGTGATGATTCTCACTTTTCATATTTTATTCCACTCTAACACCTCTTACATACTCTGCTCATAAGAAGCAGTGAGGTAAGTATTGCATGAAATAGAGAATGCCACCAATACAACTTGTAAGTAAAATACTCAGAACTGTTAAGAAACTACCTTTGAAAAAACATCTGTGCTGACATGGGAAATCTGTGTGCAAAGTAGGAATTGTGGTTGTGGTTATGAAACTGCTGTATCATTAAATACCTCAGAGGATGTGAAATCAGCCATATGCTGTCAGGGCTGAGTCATCCATGTCTCAGACATGGGACTGCAGCAAATGTCCCACCCTAGCAGCTCCCAGTTTAGAGGAACATGAAAGGACAATGGGGTGTCTGAGCCAGAGGGAAACAAATTCACCCAAAGTGTTCCTGCAAGCCAGGGTCTTAAGCTACAGATTTCCCCCAAAACTGAAAGGAAGATCCACAGCTACAACCAGACCTTAAAAGCTAAAGCGTTTGAGAAATGCTGTGAATCACAGAAAGAAAGAAAACTTGTGCAAGGGAAAGGAGCAGTGAAGGGTGCTTTGCTAACTGAGGGCCAGCCAAATGAGAAGGAAACTGGCTTCAGAACTGTGACACAGACATGTATGCAACATAATTCAGCAAAGTTATGCACAGAAGTGGATGGCACAGAGTGCACAAACTATGCCCAAAACAACATTAGAACGGAGGAAGGGAAATATGCACAGTATATCCATTGTTTTCTCAGCTGTATGATAGATGTCAGCTAATACAAGGAATCATTATTTTATGGAAATTTTACACCTGTGCTTGTCTCCTTCAACTATCACATCTTTCTAAGAGGTGAACTATAAACCCTGAGTGCATAAAAGGGGGGCAAAAGGTAAAGCTGTGCTTAATCTTTCAGAGAGTGCAGCAACACAGCTGTCAGTGCTCATCCTTGGGGTGGGGGCAGACATGCAAGCAGCCAGCAAAGTCTCACGTTTACCAAGGAATAGAAGACAAATAATCTGACTGGAAACTGAACCAGAAATCTGCTTTCCACTTAGATCAAACAAAGCTTACAGGTTTGCTTCAAGAGAAAGAATGGAAACAAAACAATCCTGTCCATTTCCAGCTGACTGGACATTATGAAGCCTGTGACAGGCCTGTTTCTTCTCAGTATTGCATCAGTTGAAATTTGCAGGTCAGTTGTCAAATTTTCACTTTCAATAAAAGTGAACATAATTATTTTAGGAAACCTTCCCTGCAGTCATACCTGCAAATGGCTCTTCAATACAGAGATGTTCTCATTAAATAACTTTTACAAAATTTGAACTGTGACTTATCTACTCTTCCCATGGTTTTAGTCAAATCTCCTACCTGAGACAAGTACTCATTCCCAATGAAATCTATATTCTTCCCTATATTGTAAAATTACACCCAAGCTACTAAACTGGAATCTCAAACCATTTGTAGATATATCACAGATAGGATCTGGACAACATTCAGAGTTGTTTTCTTGACATTATAGGTAACTAATTCTGTCCTTCGCTTTTTTACTCATAAGAATAATTTATTTGTAAGATAGCAGTTTGCATTTTTAGTGTTTTCAATGACTCTTCATTATTATGTATTTCTTATTTTTTCGTAGGAAAAAAGTATGAGGGTGCATTGTGATTGTCTTCTTTTTTTCTGGGTGGAGAACCACAAGCAAGAACTTTGGAAATCACACATTAGCACAGCATTCAAGTCAAACCATGTCCCAACAGCTCTGGTGCCTGAACTTCAAAGCACTGGCAAAGCCTCACGCAGTGTTCTTCCAGGGTTTGCTCCATTGCCACAGTGGTGAATCATGACCATAAAAGAAGCTGTGTGAATGTTGGTTCGGTTCTTTCTCTCCATACAGGAAACAATAAAACATTAATGAAGAAGTGAGGTCAAGAGAGAACTAGAGAACTGTTCTTCAGTGAGATCCAAGTGGCCAATTTTTTTTCCACCTGGGACACCCAGTCAAAACATTTGTTATTGAAGATCTCACTGTGACTCACATGTTAAAATTCCAGATACAGATTTAACTCACTCCTAACTCTGACAAACCGTGACAAACAAACCCTGAAATATTTTATATCAGTAAGTCTGACAGAGTTTGGTGTAACTCACTCCAAAGCATTCCAGCTTGTTTTGGGTTTATTACTCAGAAAAACCTTAAAATATGGCAAAATTTATGTCACTTAGCTTATAGAAAATGTAATGTTTTGCAAAATTAGATGTCAAAGCTAATGAAGGAAGCACTAACATATATTATGAATTTGCATTACCACAAATTCTGATACACAGATTATGAAATGTTTTCCTTTCCTTTTGAAAGGCATTTCAGGTTTAATAAAAGATCTGCATGTCCTCAAAAAAAAATTGCTCATCTGTCCAAACTTTCAAAGGCAAACCAATCTTTCAACTGTATGGCAAATCTTGCAAAATCTTGCTTAGTACAGTACTTCTCCAGAAGTATTTCCTCTATGGTATTTCAATTTTTTTTTCTTGCAGATATAAACCTGATTTATTATTTCAGCTATATAGAGGAACACACTTATTTCAGTGTAGGATAGGATATGCTCTATAAAATCTTTATATGAAAGAAATTTTTTTTGAAATAAAAAAAAAAAAGATTAGGTAAAGCACATATCCATTTAATTACAAATAAATAATTATATAATTCAAACAGCTAAGACCTATAACTACTCTTAATAGCACAGAATGCACTCTAATTTATTTTCTCTTTATGAGTATCTACTGGAGAAAACATTTGAATTGGAGGCTTGAATCTCAAAGAAGAAGAACATGGAAAAGAAAAGCTCAGTGAAATATGAAGTTCAGATATCTTTTGGAACTCCCAACTCATGCAGAGAACAGCCCTTCACTTCAGGATAGCAAAGTCACCATCTGGGATCATTCTCTGAATTCCCACTTTTGTGTACCAAAAGCACACAGCAATAGTACCACAGCAGTTCCTGTGTACTGACTTTCAAAAAATTGTCTTTAAGGACAGTCATTCAGGTCTGAAAATAGCAGGAAATTTAAGACTTCTGTACAGCATTAAATATCACCCATTCAACTGTCAGTCCTTCCAAAAAACCTGGTTTTATTTAATAATTTTTAAAGTAAGCATTAAGCTAATAAACAGCTTTCAGTAGACAAATTTTACAGCTTCAGCTCTTGTCTAAATTAAGAATATTGAAATTTAAATAACATAAAAATGTAAAAGTAAAGCTGTAACATTTCAAATAAAAGACTTCCTATTTCCAGTGAACATATATCTGTACGAAATGTGTTTGCTGTTGACAGGGGTTGATGAGAGCCAACTGGATTCAGCATTAATTTACAATTGTTTCAAACGTACATAATACAGAACATTGGGCCAAATTCAGATGAGAACAGTAAAGCTCCTTTACAAAATACAGCTATGTTTAACAATTTCCATTAAGTTGGTTTTTGGCACCAGAAAGATTCCTATGACCCAATTTCCACCTGCTTATTGGCTTTATATACCATCCAGAGTAAAGTACCAAATGGGAAACTGCTAAGTAAGAGGTAACAAAACATAAGATTTTTAACAGTCTGCCATGTATATGACATTATTTCTCCAAGTAACTTATGAAAAATAATTATGGGTTAGGAAAGTGATGAATACTGTGAACATTACAGTTATTAAGGGAAATGAAAGTTAGGAGACCAACAATTTATAGTAAAACAAATAATCACAAACATTTATTAGAGTTACTATATAAATCCCCATATTTTTATATCCTGCATATGGGTTTCACATAATTACAGATACCAGTCAACAATGCAATACCAGGTAAGGCAGACACAAATATTAGCTTCCAGGTCCTAGATCTTTTTTAAACAGATGGCTTCCTAATGGTTTTGTTTATTGAAATAAAATTCCACTTGAGCTTTTCAGGGGAAGATTGTTTAACTGAACCCTATTTAATCATTTCTAATTGTATATGTGAAAAATAGTTCAAGCTAATGTGCAGTAAGTTAGGAGATGTCATGCTGCAAATGTGACAACATTGGCAAGTGTAACAATAGCAAATTTATAGCATTTCAATTGAAAAATTTCCCCAGGAGGTAAAACTTACATCTTAAAATTCTGTGGGGAAACACACTGGCAATTGGCCTTTATGTGCAGCCTTTCAAAAAGATTTATCTCAATCTCTTTCAGCCTCCCAAGAAATGTCAATAATCAAACCCATTCAAGCCACTTCAATTGCACCTGTTTGCACAAGGCTTGAACTCTAACTTCTCTGAAGTTGGTTACCAAAATCTCATTAAATACTGCTATTTATTGACTCAGTCATTTCAAACATCTATTGGTTTGCACAGGTCTGTGCAAAAGTAAAACCTCTTAGTCCTGAATACATCTGGTTTGAGTTTCTTGTTTATAAAATTGGTCTTTTAATTAAAATGCATTTAATAACACACAGAATGTACTTACTCTATGAGAAGTCCCTAAAGACTTTGAATTCTGCTCTACAAAAATTTTTAATTGAGGTCAAAGAAACTACAGTGTGCTTTTGGGAAAGAAGTAAAAGTTTTCAGGAAGGTCAAACCAATGAATCTGGAAATGCTGGCATTAACATCCTAATTAGGTCATACTGAAATAAGTAGCTTGTTACATCACTTGGCTCTTCTGCAAATAAAGATGGTGTTTTCTTAATTCCCAATTATATATTATGTATTTTCATGGACTCATAGAATATCCTGAGTTGGAAGGGACCCACAAGGATCACTGAGTCCACGCCTTGGCCCTCCACAGGACACCCCAACAATCCCACATTGTGCCTGAGAGCATTGTCAAAGCACTTCTTGCATTCCTAAGCACCAGACTGTAAAAGGAAATTTGCTATCTACTTCAAAATTATTTTAAACAGGTGGTTTAAATACACTTTTCCTGCCTGCTATCTTCCACCAAAGGGAAAGCTTGCTATTTAAAATTACTCAGATGTTTTAGCCACAGTCACATTTTGATGTGAACCTTTTCATAAGGGACTTGTCATATAACAGTAGTGAATTATCAATCACAAAGTCCAACTCTGTTGCATATAATCAATTACTCATAAAATCTAAATAATTCAAAGTTAGCATGGTTTGAAGGTTAGTCTGCTTTTTGTGTAATGGTAATTGCTCATCTAAGATGTAGCTAGCTGTTCCTTCAGAGAAGATAATTCCTACTATACAGTTTGTAGCATCTTCATATTCCCTCATCTGGGAAAAAGTCCTGATCCCATTTATGCGATCTTCACTAAAGAAACTAACTAAAGGTTGCTTCCAAAAAAAAACAAAAAAGAAAGATCTCTGTAGTTTTACTTTATATTAACCAATCTACACTTTGTATATTTAAGGAGAAAGACCCTCAAACTGCAGTAAGCCTGTCACATGCTGTTTCACACTGCAATTCTATAACTCTCAGTCACCCTCGGTTTTTCTATTCCCCCTTTCTTTACCTCCAAGGCTCCATAAGGTGGTCAAGTCACTCCTCATGCTCCCTCATTTTCCAACAATGCCTCCCTCGTGTCCCATTGTCACTTGAGGGTCCAGCTGCCCAGCACTAGGACAAGAAAGATTTCTTTAGAAGTTCCTGTGACACTAAAGCTACATGCATGTCTGCACACTACTGCTTCAGGGCAAGGGAAATAATGTGAAAACTAACAATTGGTCACCTTTTAAATTGAGAACATTGTGTCCACTAGGACTCCACAAGCTTTTAATCAGAAGGCATAATTACATTATTTCTGCATATAAAGGTGATTTTCTGTTGCAGCAATCTAAGAATGCAACTTGGGAAAAAAAATCAGTTGAAGGTCAGGAAGCTATAAATGCTAAAATTAATTTGCACAAAAGTCCCTCTCTTACTGCACACATTCAACATTCATATCACAGCAAAATATTTTTAAACTTCACAGTGTAAATTAAAAAAAATGTATAAGTGACTTGTGTATAGTTCAATTTTGCTAAATTATTTTGGACCAAACTAAGTTCAAGTTCAAGCTTGAGGTGCTTCTGTTAGAGTTGGATACTGCTCTTTGCAGGCATTGCATATATTACATGAAGAGTTATATCTTAAGCAAATTAAAAATATTTTTTTAGTTTGCTACCTTTCTTTGTGAGCCCCAGAGACTTTTTCTCCACACTCAAAAGAACTCTCTCTGCATAAATAATGTATTTTATGAGTTTCTACTCTGCATGGTTTTTAAATCCCAGACACTTCCAAGCCACCTTCATAAGCCCTCTCCTGGAGATATCTGGCTCACCAGCAATGTGCATAGTTGGCAGAATGCACACGACCTTTAAAAAAAGCAACATTTATTTTTTGCTTAGATGTCCTAATAAGTCCAAACACAGCACAAGAGAAAACACTGTATTGGAATAAAACAAAAAAAGACTTTGTTGAAACTTTTAAAAAAAAATCTTGAATGTGAAATTAATGTTAAAATTTTCATTCAAGAAACAAAACTATAAGGATATAAAGAGAGCATACATGGAAGTTGAAATAAAAAATAAATTGAAGTATTGTTTCTTCTTTGCTCTGCTCTGTCTTCCACACAACTAATAATTAGATTATTGAAACAAACAAAAATCCAAATTCAACTTACTCTCCTTTGTAATGCAATCAGAGCATTACAAGTAAGTGGTCTGAACCTTAGAGTCCTGGTCTGTGTGTTAGGGAAGATGGAATGCACTGGCTATGAACTGAAATTAGTATGTCTCACTACACTGACCACAGGCAACAGGATAAACCCTCCTCTTTGTGCTTACATGATGCTTAAACTACACCAGGAAAATATTTGAAGAGAACTGTAGCAGATACTAAATGCCACTGGAAAGTATTTTCGTGTATTTACTCAAGGAATTTAAAAGACTTTGTACCTTTTCCTACAAATATCAAGATTTAAAGGCTATGTTGTCCCACAGACCTCCATTCCTACACAAATACTTTCCAAGAAAACCTGGACTATGATTTTGAAGAACAGCTATTCTAATTGTTCTTTTATTCATTGCCCCTGCCTCCTCCCAGCACTGCAGTATTCCTGTGTAGCATTCGAGCTGCATAAAGAAACAGCTTCTGTGTAGCAGTGCAACTGCCCAGGTTGGGTTTACAGTGAATATTTATCTGCAGCACCTCGGGCACGCTTTCAGTGCCTACTGTTGTGAAGACATCTCAAAAAGTAAGAATGTGTCTTTTTTGCCTAAGGCAACGGCTCAGAAGGAACTTCTCTAAGAAATCTCTTACACAGTAATTAACTTTCAAATTCCCCGAGCCTTAGTACACATGGTTCAAACTAACGTGCTCACCTAATGAACACACATTTCTATCTCCGTGCTCTGAGCTGGGAGTTTACAATAGCAGGAAAAGCTGCATTGCAGGTCTTTTCAGGACAAGAAGGCAATGGGGGGCAGGGAGCGAGATAATTGCATAAGCTAAGACTCTATAAAACAACACTGTCCCTGTGCATGGGATTAGACCACAGAAGAACACAGTTTAGTTAAATCACAGTTTAGTTAAAACATTGCAGAGGCAGAGAGAAGGGGAAAGGACCAAGACACAAAACCATGGTATTTCACAGATTTCTTCCTTTCTGGAAGGATTTCAGGAAGAACAAATGAGGCAGAATATCTTTAAATGTGTATGGTCATATTGGTCAAATGAAATTGAAGAAAACTGTCATAGCTGATTTTGTCAAATACTTTAAAGTACATGTAAAACAAGTTAATTCACCATGTACTGTTTTAATGGAAAAAAAATTCACATACTCATGAGTAAATAAGTACTAAATTCATTTAAGCAATGATTCTTTTAATATGCAATAATGCCTCAGATGAAAATAAAATATACTTATGGAGCTTAACTGAATTCAGTGTCAGAGTAACATCAGTTATGTAACTCTCACTTCCATTTACAGATGGAGAAACCAGAGACACAGAAGGGTTAAAGTGTGTTGCCCAGTGGCAGCACCCTAAAAACTGGTGGCTAAGCTGAGGGTGACAAAAATCAGATTATCCAGCGCCATCCTACCAGGGAAAAAAAATTATCTGTCTCATAAATAACAGAGCAGCTCAGAAGTGTTTCTCCACTTTGCCAACATTGTGGATAAATGTTGGCAGTGTAAACGTGTGGAATTTGGCATAGAGCCTCTTTCCTTACAATGTGTCATTCATCCTCATTTTTAGCAATTCAGTGGCTGTTCCTTTTAGGTGGTTATTAAAGGGAAGAATAACAGAACAAAACCAGACAATAGAACACACTTATATTACATTAATGAAACACAAGTTAAGTAGAACATCCTCGAGTAAGTTTGTAGCCTTAAAAAAGCTCTACAATAATAATCAGATTAAGTGTTGGAGCCATTGCAGCCCTGGGATCTACTGAAATGTTAATGTTTTTGATTTTGTTGTAAAAATGTGAAATTCATTGTGATATGATTTTACAGTAAACTGAAAGAAGTGCCAGTAAAATTTCCAGGCAATTATTCTATCTAGAGCTAGCAAAGACAGGAAATACTGTACTGTTTCCCCTTACAATGCTGTAAATCTTCACAGGTTCCCTGAAGAAAACCATCCTCAACTAAAAACTTCAGCTGAATGCAGTAGTATTAAATTCACATTTACAAAACACTTTAAAACCTCTGCAGGTTGACTCAGTGTTGAGTCTCCCAGCCATAGCTACTTACATACAGTTCTGAAAATTAAGGGTTTCTGCCTTCCGAGAATAAAATTATGTCACAAGAATAAAAACCACTGTGAAAGCAAGTAAGAACTCCCTAAAATTGTATCTTATTCTACACTAAGTTCGAAAATACATTCCTGAACTGTTCTGGTTAAGTTGTATGCTGCTGTATAATCCTCAACAGAGCAGTGGAAATACAAATAAACTAAAAGAGAAGAAAAATTCATTATTCATATTTGTTATAAAATCTCAAGTAAGTACATACAAAAACAAAGATCAAAATGTTTGTAGATTCCCACCAACGATGAATTTCAGTGCTAAACTTGTGACAAACATCCCAGGGTGGAATAGAGACAAATCACTCTGTGAAGAATTGCTTTGGTTTCAGACAAATGATTTCTAGAGGCTTTTTAGCTTCCAAGATCAGGATTCTGTAGAATAGAATATTCAGTAGCACGTAAGGTGTGGTACAAGGGAACTCATGCAGTTGCTCAAACTCCAAGCCTTGCATTTGTAGTTGCATTTGTAGCTCCCACTCAACTCAGTGCTAGAAAGAAAAAAAGTCTCCCAGAGCATGAAAGGTGTGAGACAGTTGCAGCCACGTGAGTGAGCTGGATCACAGAAGCACATGAACTGGCAAGTCTGAGTATGACTGAGTGCCAAGCACTTCCACAGTGATTTAAACAGGGCTCAAACTTCAGGAAATGAAGGGGGAGTGGGAGACTGTGCTTTTCAATGTGGCATAATATTATTTAATCACTAAGCCATTACCTTCTTCTAATGAAATATAAGTAAAGCACTCAGAATTTTCAACTCAACTATGTCAATTCTCCAGTTATTCTTCTGTTTGGATATTTTGAATTTTATAAAGGCAGTTAAGTCCCTGCCTTGGTTTTATTATTAAGCAGATACTGTGTATCTATGATTATGGATGCTTTAACTTATTTATATTACCCATTTTTTCCATTCCATTTTCCAGTACTAATTTCAGTTACCTAAAACCCAGCCAGAGCATGCTAAAATGGATCCACCCAACAGAGGGATCACTGGCACAGTTCAGATTTTCTCTCAGGATCATTCACGCTGAATTCTAGTTCACAGAAAACAGTCTGGAACGTGGCATCATTCTCAGCTTGTTATCTACCATAATAACTCTATGCTGCTTACACTAAAAGCTTTGAAAATTCAGTGTGATGGGGTTTTTTAGTTTGGAAGTGGACAGATCTTAGTAGGGCTCTCTATGGAGTAAACACTGATGTCTGGTAGATCCAGAATACACAAAGCAAGAGCAGCAATGGAAAACATATAAAAGTCACAAGTTCTGCAAATTTTTCTGATCTACTACAAGTACTTTTATTTCCATCTCACTACAGTAAACAATTTTACTTTCTGTTTTTCTAGGTTAGACTACATTAAACTTGATAGGCAACTCACTTCTCCTTAGAGGAAACTTAAAAATCATCTGACCTTTTGCCAGACTGAACTCTAAACCTATGTGAGATGCAAATACATTTCAGCATTCAGATGAAAGGACAAACCCCCAAGTTTCCTGTACTTGAGTTAGCTGGCTAACTTACATTACTCAGAACACTAGACAAGCGTCAGCTTCCTGCTGCTTTTTCCCAGAAGTTTCTACAGTTGGACTGTGAACAAATATAAGTCCAGTCAGATTTATAGGCCAGAAAGATCACTTACTCTGTTGTTTCCCACAGTACTGAGATGCCAGTGCTTGGTGTTATTCTTCCTGTGCATATCATATACACATCTGCACTCATCACTTACTCCCATCTACAGCTAGACAACACATTTTTGTATCCTATTTTTAGAATGTGCCTTGCAATACAACTAAGACCTCCCAAAACCAGGATGGAATAGAAATTAAATATTCTCTTCAAAGACTGCTCAAACATGTCTTCTTGCAGTGATGTCTTTCTCAGCAAAATCTGCTCACAGTCTCAGTAATTATCTGTAAACTGAAAAACTAAGCAGAAAGCTGAAAAACTTGAAGTACATGCAGCATATTACAGCTCTCAAAGAAACATACAGATAGTAAACCCACTAGGAATGCTTGATAAAAAAATATTTCTTACCTTTACAAACTAAAATTAAATTATTAAATGAAGTGCCAGGGATCTTCTTAAGGCTGTAAAAAGTATCAAGTAAAGGAACTTGGAAAATACAAACCATTTAGTTCATTTTCCTGTGTCTATTTGTGTATTGTTTGCTAAAAGTAGGTTCTTGTAAAGGTTTGTGATATAATTCCATAGTATTGGCTTTTAAAAGAAGAGCAGTGCAAACAAGTAATAACCTTAGAGCTCGTTACACTATTAATGCATGTTATACAGTAATGTCAGTGACCATGAATTAATTGTCTCTAATAAGGACAAGATACATAAAATCTTCCCCAGGGTGAAATGTCTATAGCTTGTGGGCCAGCTGAGTGCTCAGCACTTCCAGGTAGTGTTGACAGAGTTGCATGCTATCCAACAAGACAGGAAGCAATTTTACCTATTTTCACTCTAGTGTCACATTTGTCAAAGGGCATCCCTGCATGAAATCTTACCTGCACAAGACTTTACACTTCTTTTTAAGAAAAATTAAATGTGAAGACACAGGCAAGAATTCAACAACTAATTAACTTCTTATGTTTGCTGATAACCTCTGTTCATTTTCTTTCAGCAATTGTAGGATTTTTTTTTGGTTTTGGGTTAGCTCTTCAGCCTCCAAGCAAAACTCTTGCAGTTTTCTGTAGCTTTTATCATGGTTGACAATGTTCAGTCCTCAGGCTGTTAGGTGAGCTGTTTGTCAGTGCCCTCAGCCTTCCTGCTTGCAGGAATCCCTTTGCACTGGTGGCAGCATGGCTGAACATAATCCTTCAGTACATTAAACAGTCATCATGCCAGATTATTCATTTTATCTTCCACTTCATGTAACTATTCCGCACATGGAAATGCAGTGCTCTACCCAAGAACACACTGAGATTACAAAGGTTGCCTGAGTCATACAACAGCCTCTGAGAGCTAAAGAGACTGCAATTTCAAACACAGTGATAATTTCAGTTCTTGCAGAGAGAAACAGCGTGAAACCTATTTGCCAAAATGAGTAATGGAGCAATAAATACTGATTACAACTCACAAATCTACCTTAAACTGTGTGACTACATTTGAAATTGTACTCCACGTTCAATTCACAGCAGAATTTTTATCCCAACAATTTATTCCCAAATAGAAAGGTAAAATACACACAAGCAAAGCTCTCTGTAATGCAAACATTCAACATTTTTCAAAGATTTTTTAATGCATTTCTGAATGCTGTGTATGTGTGTGCTTGCTTTTCAGAAATATATTCAAGAAATAAGAAAGTGTTTGTTTTACTTAACATAAGTTAAATTTTTTTATATAGAAATAGATAAGAATGTGATAGCCACCTTTAAATTTGTTGTGCATTACCTTAAACAGCTGAAGTCTGCCTGGGATGGAAGGCAGGGAAGTACTTGATTTAAGAAACTGGAATTCAGAACTTATCACAATTCTTATCTCGTCTGAACTGCTGTAGAAGCAAAACAGAGAACTTTCCAAATTCCTTATATGAACTGAGAAAACATCTACACTAGATTGAAAAGCATCTACTGACAGAAAATCAGTTTCACCAAAATACACAGGCCTGAGTGCCTGTTTTGGCAAGCCAGAATAAGAAAAAAAAAGCTGTGTGCTTTTTAAGATCCTGGGACACATGCACAAAAGCTTCTAGCTCTTGCTCAGAACACACATTCCCTAAGATTAGGCATCACACACACAAAAAACCCAGACAAGGTCCCTTCAAATATGAGTTTGTACATTCAGCAAGTCTTTGAAAATTGCCAGACTATACTGGGAATCCTCTCAGAACACAGAAGCCTTTTTTTGCCACAAGAAATAGTGCCCTTTCCTCTGAAAGTGCGAGTTTTTACTGCTGCTTATTATACCTATTTTACATGTTGGAGTAGACATTTCAGATGCATGTCTTTTACAGTCTACTTCCATGGCAAAAAACAGCTCCACCTGCTAACATCTGAGTGCTACTAGTATGGAAATTTATTAAATTGAGCATTATTCTATTCTTTAGTCTTCTTAGAAATCCAACAGTTTTGTAGAGTTTGTATAGCTGCTACTATAATTTTTTTTCAGGATAAACTACATTAATTTAGATTTTAGTATGAGCTAGTACTCATATGGAATTGACTTATTGCTACTGTCATCATGTTTCAAAATATCTTTCAGAGTAGTTCTAAGGAAAAGAAGTATTTGCTAAAACCATTAACCTAAAATATTTTCCCATTTAGTTTATATTTAGTCTAATTCTTCTGGCTCTTTCTTCAAAAAGCAGAAAGAAGGCATAAAAAGGCTGAAAGGTATTAAACAAGTGATTCTGCCACTTAATTTCCATTCTACTTTAGACGCATCCTCATCCAAAATTTCATGTTAGACATGAATGAAATGAACAATTAGATGTTAAATTTCTGGGTTTGAACATGATTAAAACCAAAGGTGTGAGTCTCAAAAATTCCTTTGTGCATAATTGTAAATATCCATTAGAAATTATTATTAAGATGTTATAAACACTTTAGAGCTGCACTCTCTACAAGACAGAACTTACTTCAATTAAGAAACTTGTTTAAAGTACTAAAAATACAGTGATCTGTTCTATGAGAATGGAATATTAAGCATTTCAAGCAACACCTCATTTACCTCCTAAAATTTGCAAGTTCTCATTAACTTCTTCACAGACTCATCATTTAGTACCACCATCTTTTAATCTGTTTTAGTAACAATTACTGTAAAACCCCAGGGGAGTATGGCACAACCCAGCAGAAAGGGTTATTAGTCTACGGGTGAGGGAGTCCAGTAATACTGAGGGGAAATTCTCTGGCAAATCATCTCTTTGCAACACTGCATTATTCATTGAAGACAACATGCTCAGCACAGGAGCAAACAACTGAACTATTATTTCCACTTTCAGCAGTTCTACACCATTGTAGCAAGTTTCTAATGGTAACTGGCAGCTTAACAGCACATCAAAAATCGGATAACTGAAATTAAATCGAGCATATGAGAGAACTGAAAGGAAAGGCTGAAGCATAGACCTTTTCTAAACAGAACAGAGGGTCAATTTTAAATTACTGTGGCATTGTTAGAAAACATGTATGTTATTTATTGCAAATGAGGAAAGCAACTGCCCCTAATGCAAAAATTTTAAATGGCAGACTCCATGCACATGCTTGGAGCAGACTTATTTTTGAAGTAAGAAGCATCCTACAATTAAGTCACCTAACACCTAATTAATAAAAAGAACAACAAATAAAAAATCCCCACACCAGTTCATGAGTACATATACATATTCAGTCATCTTTAAACATTCTAAGTTTAAAATCCCATTTGAAGGAAATATTCAAAGCTATAATACATATTTAGAATCAAATAAAATAGCCATTCTTACCTCAGTAACTGCAAAGCTTTTTGAGGCTTATAAAAGGAATTGGTAACTTCAAAAGGGTTTTTTTGACGCAATCAACAGTAATGCACTTGTATTTTCTGTCATTTGCTGGGTTGAAAACAGGTCCCAGATTAGGGTTCAAGTGGCTCAGCACAGCCCCAATCTCCAGACTTTCATGTTCAGCTGCACACCACTACCAACCCCATCGTACAGGGTCACTGTGGTAGTAAACCACTACATTGTTTGTAAAACTTGCAGACTGCTCATGTACCAATACAACTATCAGCTCTTTTAACAAATTAATATAAGCACAGGGCAATCTAACTTTTCCCAGTTTGGCTGAATGTTTTCTGTACTGCATTTCTGAATAGATGTGCTCCATGAGTTTGCCTTGAGCTGCAACCAACTTGTGATCTGCTACAGTGCTCATAGAAGCACATAGCTGCCAATAATTACTCTGATGGAAAAAAAAGTATTTTTAAATGAGCTTCCTGCATGCCTATTAAAGCAAAAAGAACATCCTAAATATGAACACACTGACCCTATAAAACTTGGTCTAACCCACCATCTATTGCTCCCTATCCAATGAATGTGTGACAGTATATAGGTAAAGCACACATGGAGTGTCAGTTTAGTGAAGGTTTCAAGCCGTAACAGTACAATACAAACAAGCAAACGTTCATTAATTTACTAAATGTACTGTGGAGTAACTTGAGGAATCTTCTTCAACATACACATCTGCTCAGCTGGCAGTAGTCTAAACACATTGGGAGCCAAGAACTTTAGATTGTCAGGAGTCTTCTTTATGCTCCAACACTGAATTGCAGAGGACATTTTTGTCTGCATTACATTTACTGTGATTTAAAGACAGTGAACACGTCCAGGGTACCAGACATTTTCTGGGCACCATGACAGAACTCAAAGGTTTAGCAAAAGAAAGAATTACAACATTTACTTTTTCCCACAATCACCACAAGTTTTAGCTATCTCTCTTTTGGTTTTACCACTGGTTCCATAATAAAATTTAGGCCTTCATCTAAATCATCTGGAACTTCTTGCTTCAAATCATAAGCTAAAGTCTGAGACCGAGAACAGGCCGTTGCACTCACAGCAATCTTAATTTCATATAAGATTCATTCAGTTTCTTACCTGTCCCTATTCGAACCCATGCTTTAGGGACACTCAACAATCTTCCCTTAGTCTGTGCTACGCAATTACCTCTACTTCTCATTTACTGGCAACTTCCTATCTCCTGTGCTGCAATCCTGGGCACTCTGACTCGTTAACACTTCTCACCCATAAATACTTCGGATGAATTTGAGAATTGTTATTTCAAATACAGTTTCAGTGTGCTTTTCGAGGTGAGCAATGAAGTACTGCGTCACCACAGATAAATTATCACAGTCAAGTCTCATTCCAGCCAAAGAAGCCCATTGTCATTCCTGTGCAGTGGCAGGGTTTCAGCTCACCTACCTCACCTGCTGCTGAGCCAGACCTCCCTCACGTTTCTCCACACCACGTCGTCACATACTCCCATGTTGAGGCCTACACTTCCAAGTGCCCTTTTTTTTTGTACCACTACTCACAAAATTCCCTCATTTTCTCAAGGCAATTCCTCCATTCCTCCAACACCTACTTCCAGCACTTCTCGACTTGCTTCCTACAGCCTCCCCGGCGAGGCGCAGCCCGCTCCCCTCAGCGGCGGCGGCGAGGGCCGGCCCCGTGCCCGTGCCGCAGGCAGGCGCGCCGCGCGCCGCCAGGGCCCAGCGCTCCCGCCGCTGCGAGAGGCTCCCGCAGCACCGGCCAGGGCGCGGGCATGCCGGCTGCCTCAGACATGGCAGAAACACGGCACCCACCCGGCACCAACACACACACAGCCCCCGCGGGCGGCTGCGGCGCCGCGGCCCGGCCCCGCGGCGGCCCGGCCCTGAGGCAGCAGCCGAGGGCCAGAGGCGCCGGGACAAGGCTCCCGGGCACACGGGGGACGCTCGGGGCTGTCGGGGCAGGGCCGGCAGCTGGACTCGCCGCTCCTCAGGATATTCTGTGATTCGCTGACCTCGGGAGTCAGGAACAGCACAAACCCCCAACGACCGCGAAGCCTCAGCGCCATCACAACTAGTGATGACAGCTTTGCTTTCCCCAAACAAATTCTATGCACATATTTTAAACATACATTATGAAATAAATGTGGATCTAATTTAAGCTACATTCTTTCCCTCCTAGAATTAATGATTTCACTTCGGGCGCAGCGAAGCGAGGTCTGGTGCAGGATGGGTGGCGTCAGTCCCTGCTCAGGACACCACCGGCCCTGCCTCTGACATTCATCCACCCAAAGGGAGTGGCAGAAATATTAGAGCCCCATCCAGCACAGTTTAGTAGATAACCCAGGTGTCAACTGGTAAAATCAAAGGCACATAAAGACTAGGGAATGCAAGAACTCTATTTTGTTAAGTGATACTAATTACTGATAGAAATCAGTATCATCATCTTCTCAAAATGACAACTGAGGCGCACAGCAATCTTGGGTATAGATGTTAACCTCTGCAGCGTAGGGATGTATGTAGCCTACTCGGAAGAAACAAGTTTTAAGGGATTGCATTGTAATGTAATTAAGGCTTCTATTTTCTCTGCATGTATGTAAGCACTGGTGTTCAAGAGTAAAGATCCCAATGGCCTCGGGGTACAGACCGCAGGTGGATTCTCTGACAGCATGGCTCCTCTGTGTCTCCTGAGCAGCTAATGCCCTGCTCCTTGACCTGTACATCTGACAATCCCCTAAAATGCTTCTATACCCTTTTGCCACCATGACTCGAGCTCTGTCCCAAATCATGCTATGCCAGTTCTTTAGGATATACAGTTAATAACTCACTCCAACATTTGGACAGAACACCGTGTGATTTACCTGAATCACTTCAATGAAAGATGAATACTCCATAAAACCATTATTAGGTGTTGCACATATTCTGAGAACTAAATTAACAATTGGTTTGGATACTTGAGATGAAAGTGATTTAAGTATTTAGTCCTAAGGTCATGAGTCTGGGGGAAGAAAAGTCTCTGGATCCTTGAGAGCAGAAGAGTTCAGTTACTAATTTTCCCTTGCATCACTAATAGCAAGTCTTTTTTCCCACATTTTAGTGTGAGAATGTGATGATAGAACTGCTATTAAACAATTTAATTATAGTACTTCTGGGAGTATTCTAAGGTTAGAAACACAACATTTCACATTTAATATCTTGAAATTATTTTTCGCTTTGCAATGCAAGTTCACAATCATTTAAAACCCCATGAATTTTGACATACCTTCAAACAGGTTATTCCATGTTTAAATGACTGGTTCCCACTCCAGTGTAAATATAATATGATGAAGCCTTCTTAATATTCCACTCTTCCACAGAAATGGTTCTGAACTTGCTGATTTGTAGAATTCTTTTGTTTTCAACCCTCCAAGGGAAACATATAGCAATTTAAATCTTATGACAATAGGCTTGCTTTTCTTGGTTACGTTTCACAAATATCTTGAAAACAGTCCATGGAACAAAAGGGTCTGCTACACACAGGACAACAAAAAATTGTTATACTAGGAAGAAGGAAAATAAAAGATTTCACTCAAACCATTTCAGATGCTAATAAATAAAACCAAACCAGTTCCTAAGAAAATGTCTTTAATTTTCATGTTATGGAAATACATATTTTGGTTTTATTTCCATGATACAAAAATTTAAATATCAAACATTTTTGAAATCTACCAATGCAGATCCTTTTTTAAAGAAATAAAGGGCTGGTGCAGTTAGCAGGTTTATCACAGGTACCAAAAAACATTTTTTACAAAATCAGGATTTAAAAGTGGAAACAACAGATGTGAAAACAAAGAAAAACTACCTCCCACCAGGAAATCAATGTCTGAGAAACTTTTAAATTACAGTTTTTTGAAAGGGTTAGGTATGTGTAAGGCTGGTATTTAGATGCATACCACTTGCACTGGGGGTGGGGGTAGAGAACAGAAATTCAGAAAATGTTCCTGGATAAAGTACCAGGTAGAAAGCAGAATGTGAAGCTGCAGTTCTACCTGTTCCCAGAATGCTGACAGCGTACTGATGCTGCCTGGAAAAACAGCTAAATATTAGGAGAGCTGTGGTAACTCCCCACGCAAAGGAAACAGCCTAGCACAAAATCACAGAGTGCCAGTTCTTGTACAGTTCAGAGCCAGCATGCCAAAGGAGGTGACCAAAGGACATTGAGTCTTGCTTTTTAAACCTAACATCAGTTACAACAGCAAGGATTTCACAGGATCAACAACAAGTCAGATACTAGGTGATATACACACAGGTAAAATTTACAGTGATTGTTCAAGAAACAGTTTAAAATAATTAAACTGATTTTCAGGACACATACTGCTTTGTTAACACCACTTTATTTAAATAAAGTATGGCTTCCAAGAGGTGTATTCTCTCAACTGCTTTCAATCAATTCCACTTGTTAAGGCAGTTGTTTCCTACCACGTTTCAGGGACCTCAAAAATTCCAGTGGAACCAGTTGTGAGGCTTCCTAGAAGACAGAATCACGGAACAAAAATTAAATCAAGACTTACTTTTGGTTTTGTTCTTTCAGAGGATATTAACACACATTTTCCTATAGAGGGAGGCTCTAGATACATTACTGGCAAGTCAATATTTACAAAGAGAAACCAAGAGACTGTTTATGAATAGGCACTCACAAAAAAAAAAAAAAAAAAAAAAAAAAAAAAAAGGAAAAAATAAAGGATAATTTCATGTTTCTTATATAAATACTGTATTTTTAACCCTAGTAATTAGGTAATTTTGGTTTTGCAATTACTGGGATGATAAATGCTCTTTTCCCAAGTGTACTCGTCGTTATTTTTGTTCAGGCAGCAAAGACAGGGAAGAATATTTCCATCCCAAATTAACTGGAGGAGAAAGATGAATCGCTAATACCGATAACACAAATTCCCATAATGCCAAATACAGAGCCTGAATTTTATCCCTGGAATTAGCATAGACACTCTTGTCATTTTGCATATGCTTACAGGACCCAACAGCCCTTCTGAATAAAAAGAAGAAAACAATTTCCAAGGACTTACCAAGTCAGGAGAAAGGATGCCTGGTATACAATACCACTTTCTGGACAAAAGCTGCTAGTGCAGTTATTGAAATGAACCTTTAATTATGAATATTTGAATATACTTCAATGCAGGCAGTGTTCCAGATGACTAATATGGTATGGTCATCTGGACCAAATTAAGATATGATTAAATTTTTATTATAGTCAAATTTCTGCAAGAAATTACTAACAAACATTGGAATAGAATCAACAAGAAATAGATCAATAAAAATAAAGTCTTTTGATGTTTAAATTGTGATCTAAGGTTAGTTATTTTATTTTCTTGTACAAGCTGCAATAACTCACAAAACAGCAAAAATTACAAGGTTAAACATCATCTTCTGATTGCTAAGTGCCTGCATTTAGTCAGACCTTCAGTTCCAAGTATTCAGGCTAAAAAAAAATATATAGGTATTAAAAATCTGGAAACAGCCACCTTCACACCAACCCTAGGTGAAAAGTCTTCAGTCAGATAAAGCACAATAAAGGTTATGGTTACAAACACCACACAGAACACTGAATGCATTAATGCACATGTCAAAACAGAATGCCTTCAATTTTGTTTATGATATGCAAAACACACTGAGTAACCCTAACTGCAAAGTCACATTAAAAAAATTAAGAATATTTAAAATACTCAAAAAGCTTTATTTTAAGGAAGAAAGTAAGCAAAAGTAATAAACCAACTACATTCTGATTCCTTTGGTTGGTGTTAGATTTGGTTTTGGTTGGTTGTGAGATTTTTCGTTTGGGGTGAGTTCTTTGCTTTTTGATGTTCTTTTGGGTTTGTTTGTTAATTTTTTTTACAATTTCGATATGATGCAGTCTTCAGTTTCAAGAAGAACTTAGAATGCAATGGAGTAAGTTACTGCTAGAAGCAAAGACTTTCAAGAAAGGATTACAGTTCTGTCCAGGCTAGAACATTTTCAAACAGAACAGAAAACCATGTTCATGAATATTGGACTTACCTTCTGGAACTTGTTCTGTCTTCATCTTTTTCATCTTTTTGGCTCTCTTCTTACCATCTGGAAAGGCCTCTGCACAGGAGTCTGTCTGATCATTTTCTGGATCTTGGCTTTCTCCCTCTTCCATATTATCAGAACAAGTTTCTTCCTCAATAGGACTCATGCTTCTCTTTCCCACTGTACTGGTACCTGTAAAGCTGGAACACAGAACAAAGATGACAGTGAAAAAGTCAAGCTTTTGTAACTATTACATAGGTACACGTTGTTGTACATCTATTAAACACTTATGGAGGTAGAAAAATAATCTGTCTTAAGTGGTGTACCATGAAATTACATTATCTGAAAGATCTGGCTTAACTATAAAATTCCATAAATTTGCTATCTAATCCAATCTTAGGTACATCAAGGTATTCATTCTTTGTACTATCAATGTCTCAGACTTGGCTGCTATTCTGATGAGATCATCCATCTGAAATGTAATTAAATCACTTCTCTATCCCTGCATGGTTTTACATTTTATTCTCACAGTTATGCAAGCTCTTTAAAGCACTGTCCATAGACACCAAATCATGCATAACTGAAGCCTCAAAACCACATCTTGAAGTTGCAGGAATCTGCACGCTAACTTCCCCTCTCTCCTGTAACTACAGGTAGTTTTAACAGCATTTCTATATAAACGTAGAGAAAACCATCAAGCTCCACATATAAACTGTAAATCTGGCTTTCAAGTGCAGAGTCCCTTATTATTCATGGGGCCACTAAAATAAAGAGCCCAAAAAACTCATTTCATTAGTAGCATTTGAATGAAGTCTGACTAACACAGCATAAAGATGAACTCAGAGCTCCACTCCAATCAGCACACACTGAAATAACCTTGCACAGGCTTTTGTTCCACTGAAATGCTACTGTTAAATTTCCTTAAAAGACAAATGACAATATTAAAATCAAATTAGCCTGAGTATAAAAGACAATGCAGTAGAAAAGGGGCTAATTAAAAACCAGTTCCCATTATGAACTTCTAGGTATGTAAACATCAGCTACTTAAATGTCTAATATAATGCTTTTAGAACAACCAATTTTTAAAAAGGTACTTTTAGACTTATGAACTTTTATTTTTTAATTAGAACTAGACAACATGGCTGTATGTATCTAAGCTATGTTCTATTCTGTGAGTTAAATAAATATTAATACTCAGTTATAAAATGAAGCTTTACAAGGTTTTGGTTTTCCTTTTTAATCAATAGCAGTGAATTACAGTGTTTCAATAAGGTTTCAGCTAAAGGAAGAACTGTTAAATTTTGCAGTATAGTTTTTGGCTTTGAAATGGAATTTTTTCAGCTGAACATTTTGCAACTTAAAACAGTCTGTCTGGGATGTCCAAAGGCAATAAACAAAGACGAAACATATGATTACATCTCATGCTCTTACTTCCACTTTAGGAGCACAAACACCATTTACTTTGATGAATAGCTGGCTTTTCCTCCAAACATTCACACACAGAAGGCCTTCTTGCATGATTTCTTACAAATCATCATTTTGAGTCATACCACAACTACCACCAATAAAAAGCTGGACAGAACTGTTAATCCTATGTACACACTTCAATATTGCAAAACAGGCAAAAACTAGGGCTGGAAAGAAAAAAAAAATCTAGGGAAGAAAAAGCATGTAGGAAATGAAAAACTAGTATTTTTTAAAAATATAGTTTAGAAAAGCTTGGAAGAATTCTACTTTGGGGAAAGCCATTCTGAAAAGTACATTAGGAAGAAAAAACTCAGGAGCCATAAATTATGATCCCGGGATTTCTTCAGCACTTGGCTCTCAGAAGGGAACTTGCACTTACTGTAGGAAGAAGATCCCTTCTTAAGAATCTATGAAGTTTTTGCAAATAAAGAGAAACAAGTTCTTGACCTTCAGTGCACTTCTAGCTGGTTATCAAAGAACAATATAAAAATTAATTTTAGGTCTTATGGTCCTCCTGCAGATACCTTAAGGAACCCACACACACACACCAAAAAGTGGCAGTACAAAATAGAAAATAAACATATTTTGTAATGAAGAACCATTGTCTTCTTTTCTACCAAATTATTAATTTTATTTTATATTCATTCATTGATTGCATGGCTTCTAGAGGGAAAGGGTTATTTTTTGTATGTCTTGTTCTTCTTTAACCTTAAATAAGATTAGAGATTACAGCAAATTATTTAGGCACTTAGTAGTAAATGAGTATGGTTGCATATACGAGTTAGAGCACTGCTCAAAGTTCAGTCTTCTAATTATAACAGTTATTATGGACATGTCCACATATCTGCCTCGACTTCCTCCTTCAGCTGAGAAACAAGTGAACAAAGTAAAAGATTCAAACACGATAATAGCTTTCAGCCATTGTCCAATGCAGACAGACTTCTTTTATGACCCTTATGACAATTCAGAGACACAGATTTACACCATCCTCTAACCACGTAACACTCAGGTTTCAAAACACACTGCTACAACAGCTATCCAGGCAATAACTCTATTTGCTAGAGAATGTATTTCAAGAGGTACTAAATAGCAGCAATCCAACTAATACTATGGTAATTAAATTGAAAGGATCAGCAAGCGGAGGGGGACAAAAGGGAGGAAAACAATTATGATGATGTAGCATCTAACATTTTCTGTTTTGGAAAAGCATGTCTGACTTTTAAAAGAAACACTTCATTACAACAAGGAATTTGGAAGTGGCCTGGATATATGAGGACCTACAATTTCAAATAAATTTTATCTACACAAAAATCTAAGTTCTCTTGACACTTGAAAAAAAAAATATTGAGGGGTGGGAGTAGATACTGATCCATCATAAAAATCAGTCATTTCAGCTGAAGAACAGGTGAAATCACCTAAAATAACACTACAATGCAGGAACACTGTAATAATTTACTTCAATATTTATATATTTATATCTATACCCTTAATACTTCAGCTTTTGCCACTTCTTATTCTGTAGTGGGTAATAAACCACTAAAAAAACCCATTTCTGTAATAAACCAAAAGAATAATCAGTAGAAACAACTTGCCCATTTCAAAAATTAGATAATCTTTGGCCAAATTAAGACATTCAATGAAGTGGTGCTACAAACATCACCCTGGACTTGACAGAAGATGCAGCACTCATAGTTTTAGGCAGAATATCTGTAAGGCAAGGTGATGTATCCCTTTCTTGTACTTCATCTGAGTCTTCTGCCATTGCCCTTATTCTACTTTACTAATTCTCTTGCTCATCAGCTGGAAAAAGTACTAATAGAGCAGGGTACCTAGATTTCCAGAGAGCACACCCTATTTGACTTCTCCTGCTACAGTTTAACACTGTTTTGCTGAGGAAAAGCTCTCAAAGCCATTCATGTAAGAGTCCTGGCAGAGCTGGCAGGCAGTCATTTGCTAAGCACAACAGAGCCAGTTCCATCTGTTTCCTAAGTGCCTTCTGAATAGCAACAGATTTGGACAAGGGGATCTTATTTACCACTTGAAGTTTTGTCAAATGCAGCAGTTTTTTCCTCTACTTCTCCATCTTACATTAATAATTTGGCATATTTCCACTGAAATAAATTTTACATTTAAGAGTACTATTAAGTTAAATGCAAGTGATATATAGTAACTATAAATAATTTTACATTGTGACTTCTATTAATACTATTACACTTTATTTTCTGAAGAGAGGTTCCTCTTTAATGTAGGAGTACAGTTTTATCAACAAGACAAGAATTAAAGAACCTTTGTTACATATTTATCAATCTGCCAATTTAAGACAAAAGTTCCTTATAAGAAATACTCAAGGACTTCCTTACTGAATGAAAAAGTAGCCAGGGCACATTGTCATCACGGAGACAAACAGTTATCCTGCAGCTGTGCTCCTTGGCAGAAGCTGATGCAGCAAGCTTATTAAATAATAAATAAATAAAGGATGTAGTAACATGAAGCTATTATAAGGGATCAGCTGCTGGATACATCACAGTGCTGAGTGCTCAGCTAGATATGACTTCAACTAATTGGGACAAATGTACATGCACACATACATATTTATCCTGATAGTTTATATAAATATTGATATTACATTTTATATAAAATTATTGTATATAATAGATAAAAATATAAACATTCTCTATACCTTTAGATATAAATATTTTTATATACCTTTGTCTGGAAAAGAAAAGTTTTGTCTTGAGTGGAAAGACCATTATTGGCAGTTCCACGTTCTACCTAACCATATAACACTTCAGAGGAAGTATTTAGAAAAATATAAATTGACAAAAGAATTAAATATAACTAGCAGCCAATAAAAATAAATGAAGAAAAACATGTCAAAAGACCTGCATGGGAGGGAATTTGGGACAAAACCAAATCACTTTATTAATGGAATAATAAGAGAATAAAAAATTACGTAACATCAATTACAAGAGATCTGTCAACAAAATAAAAGGCTGTTACCCAAGGCTATCAAGATGTTGAGCATGTGAAAACAAAAACTACTTCTTGTACAATTTTATAACACCAGATGAAAAATATATATTAAAAATTTTCAAGGAGAGTGAGTGCTTAGACAAACAACTCACTGTTGACAAGACAAACTTTTAGGGAAAGAATTTACTGAAAATTTTCTTCAGCAGTTTTCCAAAATACCCATTTGTGGTGGATCTTAAACTTCTTTACAAGACAACAGCAAATCAGCTTTGTGCATTTCCTATTCTTCATGAGCTGTCACCATGACCATCTGCCTGGAACCTGTGAGGTACCCCAACTCCAACATCCATGGAGAGGAGAAACTTCCTCTGGCAGAAACAAAACTAGGACTTAGTGTTTCCCTGTAGCAAACTCCAGATACAGTAAGTATTTCCAGACTATTTAATAGAGCACCACCTCAGCTACAGAGCTAAGCCTTAGCCACGTGCAGGCTGGTGCCAGGACAATCCTTACAGCTCCTCATCTCCTCACAGCAGGGACTCCCCAGGATTCCTGAGTATTCGTTACCAAATGGATCACTGGCTTCCTCCATAGGTTTGTTTGAATCAAGCATGTCTAAAACACATTTAGAATTCCCACCATGACAAAAGCCATGAACATCTGACAGCTTGCCAAAATACACACCTGCAAAATCATAAGGTCATGAGAAGAACAGAACAAGTTTAGTGAATTTGTTATACGACAGATTAACATTTACAGGAAAATGTGATGAGACCTAGAACTTAATGTAGCATTTCCAAGAAAGATAAAGCAGAAATTCCTCAGCACAGGGTTTATGACTACCTAATTTGGTTTGTGTAACCATGGGGCAGAGAGAAAAAGGAGAGAAAACCCCCAAAGCCAAACCAAAACATCTGCTTAGAGAAATGTAATTTATATACTCCTCTCAAACTTATCTTCATATAGAACTGGGGGGACAGTGAAGGAGAAGGGAAGGGGAAGAATGGCAATATCTTGATGGGTTATTTATATAATTATATTAACACAAAAATCTCTTCACATGCTAAGATCCACAGATGACTGTGAAAGAAGCTGCCTGTCGCCATCATATCCAAAATCTGTCATTAATATCAGTGGGTAAATATGGAAAAAGAAATGCACACAGCAACATGGGAAACATACTGTACCAGAACCAAAAGCAGCATGTCCTGACATAATTCTGTCCTCATGTAATGAAATAAAGGCCTTTTCAAGTTTTATGCTGGAAGCTTAAAAGCCATTCAAGTATCATTTGCCATCCTATTTCAGAAGTATAAGGACAACTTCATCAGGACTGCTCTAGAAAGGAATTCATACCATCCTTTGTGGCACTATTATCACCATGAAAAGTCAGCCCAAAACCATATGGTCTTTACAAGGATATTTGATGACAACTAAGTGTCCACATAACACAAGCCATTCACAAGTATGAATACAGAAAATAATTTTTAAATTTTGGTTGTAAGAAATAATGCTGCTACATCAAGCTCAGAGGCTGTGATGTGACCTGCCCTCAGGATCCCAGCATTTAAAAATCTGTCTGATCACATTCATGATGAAATTCCTTCTGTTCCTTTACCTATCAATTTGTGACAGCTGATGTACCACTACTGATTTATATGCAAAGAAATACATACAGAAAAATGTCCTGTATTAGTTAAGACTGACCTGAAAATTGCTAGATTTTGGACAGAAATGCAGTAAGAACACAAGCTGGCAGCACAGACATCTCACCTGTTAACACAGTAGTATCGACTCTGGGAAACATAAGGTGTGCACTGGGTTTTTAACCTCTTCCTCTCCATCTCCTTCCAACTATCTTCTGTACATTTTCTCTTGGCCTGTTTTTCTTCATTTTTTTTCTCCACATACTCTGCATATGTCTGGATCCTATAACTTTCAGCATAGCGGCTGGTGTTTACAGCTATGGAGAAGGAGAATGGTCTTAGATACAAAACACTTACATGACAGTGTGCCCACTACTGAAAGAGCTTATTCTGAAAAGCAGGCTACAGGCTATTTGCTCTGTTCATAAAACAATTTCTAGTTCCATTGTTAGCAATTAAAAAAACAAAACAAACCCCAAATGCCATATTCTCTAGAAGTCACAATGTCTGAACTAGATGCTCAAAGCTCTTCTCAAAGTCAGATGCTGTGAAAAAGGAGTTAAATCTACTTAAGATGTTTCTTTTAAATTAGAAACGATCAATTCTTCAGTCATAACCCTCTTCCAGATTGCCTGTTGGCAAGAAAAGATTTCCTGGATTTTTTCCCTTTTAGTCTCATTACTTAACCCAGCAGGTTTATTTTGCAAGCCTGCCAGGAAAAGACGACATTTGCAAAGCCTTTGCCAAAACTCTGTTTGATTGCTGTGAAACATAAGCTTATTTGAGCTGCATTTTTGGTTGCACAAGATATCCATGGAAGAAGCACTTAACTAATAGCCAGCTGTTCCATCCTTCTATCTTTCTAATGTCTGATCTCCCTTTAACCAAAAAAGACTTCAAGTTCAAGGTACAAAGGATTTCTGTCAATGCAAAATTAGAAGCACTTTAAAGTAAAAAACTTTCACTGCCTCCACTCAGTAACAATTTAACAACATTCCTTCAAGTCCCATCATCTTCACAGCTCTCAGCCTTTCTAGTCTGCAAGCCAAGCACTGGCCTGATGCCATCCCTGTAACAGATGAATCAGCAAATTAAACTGACTGTCAACTGGTGTCTTCTGCTGCTTTCAGCCTAGCTCTCTGAAAGAAAGTATTGTAAACCAACAGTAAACCAGTTTTAAATAAAAACAAAACAAACAAATGCCCCCCACAATTGTTTTTCCACACGTTTTAAAATACCACAATTGTAGTGGAGACAAAATTCTCATTTTATTATCTACTTCCAATTTTTTAGAGTAATTTCAGATGCATATCCCACTTCTGGATTCCAGCTGAGCTGTTTTAAATACAGGTATTCCGTGCTACTTCTGGTGCAAGCACTAGAGACGGCAAGCTCCAACATCAAATTTCAGAAAAGGTGAGGAAGAAGGGTGGATGTGGGTTATTCCCCCTCTTTCAGGACGATCATCCTTCTGTGTATTTGCTGTGTAACAGTGAAATGAGATATCTATAAGACCTGCCATGGTATATAGATGCTCTTGTTACAACGTACATAAAATCAGGCAAGAGTGTTGACTATTTAATTTTAATCCCAAGTATGGCTAGCAGTAGTTATGATTAACAGCCCCATGAGATTATTGCCCTAACCAACAAGTGTTTATTCCTTTCACCCCCCCTTATATTTGTTTTGAACTGCAAAGTTACAGGATCTGTTTGTAAGAATTAGGACAATATTTATTGCCCATGAAGCTATGGGGCAGGCATCATGAATGAATTAATAAGGCTCACTGGAGCCTAATGCATGCCAGCCAACATTCCTTGGGGGGAAATTTGTTTAGTTTAAGCTCAAGCATGTTTTTACTTGCTAAAATCAAGCACAAAGTTACCATGGATCATCTGATACATACTCATTTGTTAAAACACAATAACATTATTTGTTTTGCTACAAGCTATGAACCAAAGTTATGGGTCTGACATTTAATTCCCTGACAAATTCAGTCCTTTTTTAAGGAAGAAAAACAAATCATTTGAGGCCTAAACATAATTCTAAAATAAATCCGTGCAAGAGTCAGTATTTTTGTACAAAGACAACTCTGCTTTCTTGAAATAAGGCATGTATTTTACAGCAATCCATTCATATGGCACATAGACAACAAATATATGTATAAACATATATAGCATCTACATATTTAATATAAAATGCTACACGCTGACTAAATTGCTTCATCGTTGAAAAACTGAAATGAAGGCATATGGCAAAGTCTAAGAAGCCACACAAAAATAAAACAATCTTGCATGGTCTTGAATTGAAGAGCAGCTCCCTGTAAGAGTTTAATATTTTTCCTCTGATGCCTTTTTGATGAATGCTGTCCATATTGCCGAACAAAGCAAATACAGTTAGGTCATTCTGCACTCCCAACAGAAGAAATGCACTGCTAGAATGCTCTGTGAATTCTAAAAAACTGAAGAGAACTCAGTGGGGTTATTTACTTATTTCTTTAAATTGTAAGAGATGAGCCAAATCTTTCTGTGAGAAACCTGACCTAGTAACCAACACTGTGTGGCTGCATTTCACGTTAACTGCAGCCCTAAAGTTTCTGTCTCATAGCAGAAAATAAGAATTGGAAATTATTTTAGGAAAAACTTTTTTAGAGGATGGCACCTTCCCTCATTATTAGGGAAGATACTGAACAGGCTGACTGTCACTGAGGTCCAAGAGAAGGTGTACAAAGATACCCTTTTGCCAAGGCTTTGCTTTTATGCAGAGCATCCTGACAGATGGCCACTGACAATACTAAGCCTCTTAATCAAAAAGACAAATATGTCGGTGAACCGTGTAGGTAAAAGAGGAGCCACAATATGTAAATACAATAAACACACAGAGCTATACAGATTAAGGCTGCAATACTAAACACTTAAGCTTATGAAATACTGAAGTAAAATTTCACCTGTGAAGCCTTTAAATGACCTGTGTATCAATGCTTCATTAACCTTATCTGATCATGTTCTACCTAAAACATGGGACCATGGCCTCAGCCTGAGCAACAGGGTGCAATTAGAGTAGCTAAATCAGTGTTTGGTTTTACTATCAGTACTCACCCTATGGTTCCACAGCCTTATTTATTGACTACTAGGGCTATTCATGCCACATGTAACAATCTGGATGAAGTCTAGACCCTTGTAAGTCATAGATCACTGAAACAGCACTTATTCCATACTAACCTCTCCAAATGAAAAGCCCGCTTTATAAATACAAAGCTGAACAGCATCCAAAGGCAAACTTACCTAGCAAGACAAAAATCTTAAGAGCCTGAAGCTGTATGCCAAAAGAGAGTTCTGAAGTTTCCTGTGCTCGTGAGCTCTAACAGTGCACAGTGCTTATCTTTTGCCACACGCTTAACAAATATATGCTTCATGTTTGACAGAAATGCTGATGCCACTTGCTGTGCAACTTGGCAACAGAAAGTTTTGTCTCCCAGATGTCCAACTAAAGGAATATCAACCATTTAACAAATTCTTTTTAATTACCTACTTTGAACAGCAAATCCCAAGAGAACACAGACTGTATTTATTGTCCATTATAGTTTTCAGGTGCTTATAGCCTGGAAATCAGTTTACAGCACAGCATATTGCAGAAAGTTAAGACAAATCGAAGCCATTTAAACCACTTTCAGAAACCTGTTATTGCCTTTAAGATGACATTGGGGCAGCCCAACAGCAGGAGTGACACAGAGCCCACTGAAAGCCAAGAACCTTCTCCTGGCAAGGGGGAGGTCCAGCTTGCACAGACAGGCACAGCAGGGTGACTAGCCAACTGCTCCCTAGCATCTGTCCTGCTGCAGCTTCCACTTCAAGCTATAGAGAGCAATATGATTTTATAGAAGAACAAGCAAGCCTTTTCTACTCATAATAAATCTGAGAGACTGCCAATGTGCGAGCCACATGAATAACCAAAGAAAGTGAAGATTCCTGGACACTATCATAAGCAGCAAAATGAGAAGTTTAGGGCATTTGACTCTTGTTTCCCAACATTTCTGGTTTGTGTGTTTTAAAGCATGCCATTTTCAGTTGGAAAGTTAGGAGCAGCTCCAGAATTGCCCATAAAAATACTGCCCTTTTCCCTACTTGGTTTTTAGTAGAAGAGGAAACATGTCTTTTTATATTATGCAAAGATTCGTAGGTCCTTCAGGGTAACAATTTAACAATTAAAACATTGGAATGCACATCCTCCCTGGCAACATAAACACTACTGATTACCATGTGAAATTTGAAGAACTGCTTATTAGCTAAATTCAGCTAATCAAATGCATACTTTATAAACAGAAAATCTTAAGGGCCAATGTTTTATTAATCAGTTTTGGACTAGTTTTAATGGTTACCATCCATGATATTACCTAACTCAGAGACATTGTTTTAAAGAGCACTGGGGGATGAAGATATTTTATTCCCTACATATTCAAAATGGATTTTTGAATCCATGAGAAATCCGACATATTCCCAGGATGCTGATGAACAATTTTTTAGCCCATTTAAAATACTGAAGCCCAGAGAAACAACAAAGACAGCACAGCATAGCAGCAATAGCTCATGCAAAGTGCCACATTTTGAGAAGTCTGTCATTTGTAAAGATTAAGCATAATAACTAATTATTTGAAATATGAAAGACAACTATCACAATTTCAATACTACCCTTAGATACAGTTACACAAAACTAGGCATATAGACAAACCATTTTTCAAGTTGACATGTAACAGCTATGAAGCTGAGCAAAATTAAAAGGCATGGGAGCTAAACTGTTAAGAAATCAGGCAGATCCAACAACTGGTTATGCTGAGCATGTACATCAAGGGAGGATGGCAGATCAGTCTCCAATGATCTTCTGTTTAAGTCTCTAACTTCATCTTAGTTCAGCCAAATATTCAGTATTTGAACCACTGCTGCAACAGAAAAATAAAGACACCTCCCAGATATGAACAGGGTTTCAAAATGTGAAAGATCCAAATCAGTTATCACTCCATGCAGATAATTACAAAACCAGTCCCGTTCTCATCATTTTTTCATACACAATTTCCTTACTAAAAAGATAAAAAGCAAGTCTGGATGTTCTTACAGTACTTAGACTCTTCTGTAATGGGAATCTGAACACTTTAGGGGAAACTTCCATACACTTTACATGTCCTTGATCCATTTATGCCCATAGGTGTTCTTGTTGCACTTGTGTTTTCTTAACTTATATGTACGTATTAATAGCTACAAAGTCAAAAACCTCTCTAAGAGGTAAGCATAGAAGTACAACCTGTAGCAACATCCTGCCTTGTATTCATATTGTTTCACAGTCCTCCAAGGTTTTGTATAAAGTCGAGAAGATGCAGACATTTATAGAAGCAGGTTAAAAAACAGGCCACATGGTTAGTTTTTCCTAGGTTCTTCACTTAAGCACATCTCACTAAATCACAAGTACAAACAGTGACTTTTATTACCAAATCAATTCATTAAAGAATTTAAGATCAGGGAATAGAATAACAGAATTAATTTTCTAATGTATTTATTACAGGAAAAAAAAAGCCCAAACCAATTAAATACCAAGAATTTTAAGCAATTTTACAGTAAAAATCACATGGGTTTTGGTAATTGAGGTTGCTTTAGTCTATGAGCTTAGTTGGCTCACTGCTTTCAGTATATGAATTTCTACTAACCTGATTTCATAAAAATCTATGAAAGACTATAATCACCTGAGCTTTCAAACAAATAATGTTTCCCAGCATGTAGGACACAGAACAAGCCTCCCTATTTGTCAAAGCACAAAAAAAAGATGCAGAGCAGTGCCAGAAAGATCCAGTTTCAATATTCTGCAGACATTCAGTTCTTTCCAAAATATGTAGTTGATATAACAAAAACAGAACAAAAAACCCAAAAAAAAACTGAACAATAACAACAAAAAATAGTGGTGATAATGTATATGCCAAGCATTTAGACAGTGGATAAGTAACTGAGGTGACAGCAGTGGGGAATTTACTGTAGCAGCATCTAGGAAGGCCTTATTTAACATAATTCTTTATGTGGAACTTCTCAATAGAAGTTATTTCATTCTTATATCTACATATAGATGAAGAAACAATGGCTTTTGCTGCTGTGGAGCAATTGCTGGAAGGAGGCTGCTGGTGAGCCCTCAAAATCCTCTGCAGAGCTATGAATGTATGAGGAAGTACAATAAACACTCCCAGGACGTTAATAAGGAATTACAGAGATGCACTGATTGTACAGCCAGACCCTCAGAGCTTCTTTATTTGAGCTCAGTAAGGATAGATGATGGTAAACTCAGGGGGTTTTCTAACCTGTTTAATTTCTTTTTAGAACTTACTTGTGGGAATTCTACCTGGATAGCTCTTAAGTACATGATTTTAGCCAGTAAAACAGAACAACTGTACTGCTGCTCTCACTGGCTCCACAGCATTTGGTGCAAGTGTTTCAGTAACTGGGGATGACATTACCAGAACATATCCCAAATGACCATCTCTAAGGGCCTACTTCCAGCCATTGTTCCCTGGAGTAAGGTTATGGGTCAGTACTCATATATGCCCAAAAGAACTAGAGAAAGCACTAAGAGCTTGTGGATTCAACTACAAGTCAAGAATCTTTAAACATCCCCCCCAAAACACAAATAAAAACCACCCCCAAAACAACATAAAATCCCCAAACCACAAACAAATCCAACCTAAAATCCAACATACCAACAAGACTGTTTTCCCATATAACTAACAGCAATATTTTCAAATGCTCAAATAAAATTTAAAAACTTAGGTCTGGAGGGACTGCACATTGTTCATACACAAACTGTAGGCACATTAGCAGTCCAGTTCAGACACTATTATTTTGCAAGTGTTCTACAATGCACCAAAAGGCTTCTCCATGCATTTTTTCCTTGCAAATGTAAACCAAACTAATTGTGTATCCATCCAAAGGGTATTTGGAGGCAAAGACCACAGGAGTCTTTGACAGTTACACTCTGTGCAAAGTAACAGCAAAGAGCCTCATTAAAAGCTGCACCAAGTGAAGAAACCAGCACTGCTCTAGCTACAGGCTTAGCTACCTGGAGGATCATGGAATGAAACACAAAACTCTCAAGCAAGTCCAGTTTGGGCTTGTCTTTGCTGCCACACATGCGCTGCTGCTATGGAAGTCAGTTCCTCCAAGCAAGTCAGTGGTTTTGCCAGTAGAATCACAGACACTGCTGGCTCAGAGGCATTTTGCAGGAGCCAGGTAAAGTCTTAATGCTGAAGTAAATCCAGCAGCACTTACCTATCTGTACTTGCTCTGGCTGGCTCAATGATACAAATGCTGATGTATCATCAATCCACGAAACCTGAATGTTACCTAGAAAAAAGCAAAAGAAATTATTATTACTATTTTAATTTTAGACTCTGTCACAGATTTTTATCTGCTATGCCACAACATAAAAAAGCCAGCTAAGAGTAACTGCACCTGAGAAGGCTTTTGCCCACTGTACAGGTGTTCATACCCAGTTGCACAAGGACATGGAACTGTTCAGCAAGCCAGGGCTGCATGAGCATCCTGTACACCCCCTGACCCTCACATCCTCCCTTCATGGCTTCCATATGAGACTATGAAATAAACTGAAGTGATTTTCTGGGAATTTCAGCCCTTTACTCAAATAAATAACAGATCTTTGAGTGATGATAAATTCCAGTCAAAAGGAGTAGGTAGAAGACTGATCATATCAATGGAGAATTCCACTGTTGGGACACTAAATTTTCAAACTCTGTTTGGTTTGTTTGTTTGTTTTGGTTGTTTGAATCCCACTATACATCATCTCCTGGATGTGAAATAAAAACTTAATTTGAGTCAAAATGAGGACAAATGCACAAAATCATGGCCCTCATTTGGAAGCTGTTACAATGGAACAGTGACTGGAAGCAAGTCCCTCTATTCATCAAGCAGTTAGTGCATTTTCTATGTGAATGGCTTAAAATGTCACATTAGCACTAAAAGAGCTCATAATCAAGGAAAAGCAGAGGAAAGGATTCCCAATCCAGACACAAGGTCTTATTATAGTCTGAAATCCATTTACATCTCCTGTCCTTATCTAAGTATTTTACTGTTAGTACAATATTGAAAATTAATGCCATTTTTTTTGTCTAGATTAGAAAATCAAGTTATATATACTGTTACACCACCATTTAACCTTCAGACATTACAAGGTTAAAAAATTATGCAAAAGGGCTTAAAATACATTTATTCTCAGTTGTTTAATCTATTGAAATCTAATTTTGTCTACAGGTTACAAGGTTATAGAAGTCTCTTCTGAAATCCAGCCAGATTATAAACAGATTTTCTAATTATAAAAAAAATGAAAGCCTAGATAGATTTCATTCGCGTGCTATACATTTGAATAGTCAGCTATTTAGGAGTTCAAGTTATAATCATTTTGATCATTGCCAAAACCATAATTAATTCAGTATGGATTCTGACATCTCCCTGTAGTGAAGGGCTAAGGTTGCCATTAAACTTACACCATGAAGTTAGAATTTCTTTAAGCATTTTTTAGGGCACATAAATTCAATTTCTAATAATTCTGTCTTTGAAGAACATAGCACTTTGCTGCCTATGGGTAAGGCTCCTCAGTGTAGGGAGAACATCTTTTTGGCAGGACACAACCCAAGAAAAGCCGGAGTTCCTCATGATGGCACCTCAGAACTGTAGTGCATTTGGCAGGACCAGACATGGAGTTTCCTTTAAAGGACAGAAATTACTGTACAAATTCATATTGCTCTACATGCATTGACAAGTCTTTGCTCTAAAATTATTCATGTATCAAGTTCTCCATTTTTGTATTACTAATTAAAATTTTTCTAAACAATCATTTCAGACATCTGAGACCATATTCTGTTGTAACTCTGGAACACAGAAATGCAGTCCAGATTGTGTCCCTTTCCTATATATACAGCTAATTAATTTCAATCTACCTGAGCAGACTGAAAGACAGATCAAGAAAGAAAAATTCTGAATATCTTGCAATTGTGCCCTCAGTATTGTAATAAGAAAGAGGAGCAATGATAGACAAAAAAAAAATCTCCTGAAGGAATCCAGCTATTACTCAAATGGACTTCAGTGTCCATATTTTCACTAAGTGCCAAATAAAAATAAATTAATAAAAATCCAACCTATTGGTGGCACATCATTTCCATATCAGATCCTTATTTATTGCTGCAGAAAGGCTGCTGCACTCTGTATGACTTCTGACTTTGTATTTTTAGCTAATAAAGGGTTTCAGCACCTGCCAACATATGTTGCTTTTATACTCAGATTTATATATTTTAAATACAGAATTTAAAGAAAGTCAAACAGTAAATAGCAGACACTGAGTTCCAACCTGAAGTGAACTGCAACAAATGCTCTTATGCAACTCTCCATGCTTAAGAGATGCTCTCTTCAGACTATGCCATATTTCATCATTATTAAGAAGTAAGAATTTAGGAGAGATAAGATTAATAAACTAAATAATTCAGCAATACTGCTAAGCACTCAGTAAACACTGTGCATTTCAAAAGTATGGTGAAATGCAAATAAAGATCTGGAAAGCAAAGGCAGCTGCTGCACAATATTTAGCAACCACGAGAGCCCCACGCCAGCTCACTGCAAGGCCAGTGCAGATAAGCCATGGACAGCAACGTAATGGAACACCAGCACCAGAGAAATAAACCAGGCAATTTCTCTCCACTTCTAGAATACATCAAGTCTTTAATATTTTGAAGAATGCCACTGGTGGACTTTGACATGAAGGTGCAAGTGATATGTATTTCTTCTACAAAGAAATTTGAAAATTCTCCATATATCAGCTCAAAGATACAAACAAGAGTAAACCCACAGAATAAATTATAGTGATGGATTGCATCATTGAAACATTTTCCTTTTTATATTCTATTCTTATACATTTCCTACATGACTTTTACTGGAAATTAAGCAGTAGTTTTTATAATACTTTGATAGTATGAGTTTTAATCAAAAGCCCAAAGACATTAATTTGAGAAGAACTTCTGGCTATACACTAAAGCTGTGTTTTAGCAAGTCTCATTTTAGTGACTTCATATTTCATATCAGCATGACCAAATAAACAATGCAAATTTTACAACCTAAAGTGTTCTAAGAGACTGCAGAGTGCTGCAAGTACTTGTACAGTGAAACTACATTCACCCCTGAGACTATAAAAACATTTTGCAGGAACAGGTGTCCATTTGGTATGCAGGCAATCCTGAAGGATTTCAGAATCATGACCACCCCTTTTAGAGTAGCAAATGTAAATCAGTTCCAAGCGTGACACTGCAGCCCTTTCAGCTGTTTCACCACATTTTGTTAGAAGCTTCATGGAAGATTATAACTCTGCTTCAATTCATTCTAAAATAATTTTTCTGTGAAATTTGACTAATGCTGCTTGATTTCAGGACACTTTGCTTTAACTGATATAATAAATTAGGATAATTCATGTCTGTTGCTGCGGGTTTTTGGGGTTTTTTTTAGCTTTTGTCAGATATTCACACCACACACTGCACCACTCTGCCCCTGGAAAAACACGGGTACATCTGTATTCCAGAATTTTGGAAGAAATAATCTGCAGTTTGTTAGTTTTCCACGGCAAAAAGAATTTTTAAAAACCCGATGAATTATCCACCGTGGAGTTTGTAACCCTAAATGTGAAAAGTTCGGCTGTAAAAAGCGGAGGCGCGCGGCAATCGGCGGCTCCCGAGCGGGCGCCCCCCGGCGGGCAGCGGCCACCGCACCGAGCCCGCTGCGGGACGAGCCGCGCTCCCACAGCCGGGGGACTGACACAGTGCGGAGACCGTGCACAGGCACGGCACCGAGCCGCGCACGACACCGCCATCAATCAGCTCAGCTCTCCAAGGACCTGCATTTTATACTTCTACTTAGCAGAGCAACAACAGGACTAGTGGTCCGCAGTTATTAACTGCCCTCTTGGCTGTTTCTTCTCACTTGGATGGTGGTCCCAATCTGGAAGTGAAGTCGGTTGTTTTCAAGCTTGCTTGCTTGCCCAGACTCACATATGCTGGAATTTGGCTTTACATTGACTGCAGGATGAAGCTCGTTCCTAAAGCCTTCATCTGCCCCACACCAAACCCCATTCCCCTTATCTACCTATATAAACTCTTATCTCCTTTCAGGAGAAGCTGTAAATAACAGGATAAAAGATCCACAATATTCAACAAGCACCAAATAAAAATTTCTAAAGAGCAGTTAATAAGAACAGTAATTTTCAGCACATCATTACAAAGTCCACAGGACACCATTCAAAAATTGCAAAAAGAGATTCATCATCACCTTCACTAGGAATAAGTCTACACCCACAGACTAAAAATAACAAAACAAACCAGAAGCTTAACTTGTTAATAATAACAAAACAAAAAAACCAAAAATAAACCCAAAGAAACACCACAAAAAAGGCACCAAACAAAGAAGGCAGACAGATTAGCTCACTCACCAAAGGCACTGAAAAGCTGGTATAGGTCACTGGTCTTCCACTCTTTGGGAAAAGTAACATGAAGAACATGATCTCGTTTGGGCTGCACTACAAAACAAAAATGCTGTTGTTAAAATGAGAGCCACTGCTAGTAGCTTTAGAATATCCTAAACCAGTCATCTAAAGTGGTCATGTAGCTTTTTTCTTCCCTTTCCTTTTTATATAAGAAAACAGGCCAAGACTTATGAAACTACATCAGGTACAGTGAGAATGTGCTGGCACTTAGGCATGAAAGAAACACTAAATCCTACTAGCTCATCTGTTTAAAAAACTGAAACAGCATTTCCTGTAGTGGGAAATATCCACAGTGTAGTCCTTCCCATCACTTGCACCAAATCAAGTTCAAGGACAGAAGAAAAAAAAAATTAATATCCTCTTTATGCTCCACCCTAAATTCTTAGCAATGGTTCAATTTTTGCCATTTTTCTGTTAATAAAAAACTTCCTGTGAAACAAGGTTCAACTACATTTTCATATTAGATACAAACTAAAATATACACACTGACTTTCTATTACTACTAAAACTTACACCAAGAAAAAAAGACAGCTCATCAAGGCCAACATGTAAAGAAGTGAAGTCTTCAGCATATACTGAAAGTAATTTTAAGGTTAGTGAATATGAGAGAGAGAATCTAAATCAAACTGCTGGAAGAGGTAAGAATACAGCAGAAATTATCACTATGTATCTTTTACACACTTCTCCTCCCTGAAGTACCTTTCACCAGAGATGTGAGCTTTTATAACCTGTGAATTCCTATCATATTTTTAAAAGAAACAAGTGGAACACTGTATTTTCAGGGACAAAGATACCGAAATATTTTACATTTTCCTACAAAACTGTTTGTGGCTCATTAATTAAGCCTTTCCACAGATACCTGCAGAGATTTGGGTTGTTATCTATGGCACACTGCTAAATCTTATGTGATGGTTTATGTTTGATGACAGAGGCTGAACCATTAAAGCCAGTGCTCCACTCTGCAGTGTAGTGCTCTGGTTTGTTAGGATAACTCAAGGGTTAACTGCACACAGCTTGATGTGATCAGATTTTAATCTGACCACCTGACACTCTCTCAGGAAAATCTCCTCTCTTTTGGTATAGAGCCATAGGGACTGCTTTTCATTTTAGTGAATGATTAGTGACTTACCCTCCTGAATTCTTTTGTAATACAAACTTTTCTACTTTCTGATGTACTTAGCTTTCAGCATTAAAACTGAAGAGCTTTCTAAGGTATTTCTCATTCATAGAACAGGTGTCCAAAATCAGACCATCAGCCACTTGCTATTGCTAAGTGTTTTAATCTCTTTCACCTAAAAAAGCGGGTTAGTCTGAATTGACCAGAAACTCCCTAGTAATAAATTACAGGTGTACATGAGCACCGAGAGCTCAGTCAGGCTGGACAGAGACACAAGATGTTAAGGAAAGCAATCCCTTCATGAGCACAGGTGAAATCCTGCTCCCTAAGTCTGCTATTTAAACAAAAAGGACACAACATTTTTTAAGGTCTAAAATTCCATTTCTTTGCACTATACAAGTCAAACACCAAAACTGCACAAACAACCCAAGATCAGTTCATTGCTGTACAGCTTACTGAACAGAGAGCAACTCAAAGTTTAATTATTTGTAATCCAGTAGTAAAAAATCATAGCATGAACAACTCCAGTTTCAGATATTACAGCCTTTTTCTACTGATTAAAGAAGCTACTCCTAACCTTCCTGTATCTGTTTATTCTTAAATTCACAGCAAACCTGGTGTTAAAATCTCTAACTTCTCCCTGCTCAGATGAAAAGTATTTGATTCTTTTTCTGCTTTGCAGTCATTTTGTGCAGCAACTTCATTCTTTTCAATAAGTTTTTAACACATACTAACAAAAGACGTAGGTCGCATTCACTTATTCAATACTATTTAACTTAGCACATGTTACTGAAATCCATTATTTCAGGACAAAATGCACAAACTTGCTGTTTCACTATCTGACAAACAGAAACATGCAACAGTCACCCAGTCAGCTGTGCCTCGTGTCTTTTTTAAAAACACAGACTCCAAGTGCACCTTTCCACAGAACCCTGGCTGTACTCTTCCCCTGGCTTTGCTTCTCTGCAGAAGGGTCCCCCCCAGACAAGTACCAGAACACTTCCCAACCTACAGTGGTGTTTACATCTCAGAACAGCAACAGAAGTGGCTAAAACAGCCAGCCCAACGTGCCACCCTGCAGTGCTTTCTGTGTTGACACTTAGAAAGCCTCCTTGGCTCAGGCTCTCCTGGAACATCTGCATCAGTCTGTTCTACAGGAGTGGCTTTCAGATAAAAGAGACAGACTTTCAGAGGCAGACTTTTTTGGCAAGCCTTCTTAGCAAAGTATCAAACCAATCCTGTAAGTTGGCCAGCAAGTGAAGTAGCATCTTTACAAATTAGTAGCTTTGGCACTCTCTCAATGACCCAAAGTATTTACCCATTCTTCCACTCAGTATCAAACAGTTGGGGAAGGAAGATGCAACATAATTAGATTACCATTCCAGCAGAGCCAGAGCTCAGTGATCTGACCACCTAACTGAATTTATAATTAAATATATGCCTTTACAGCATGTATTTTCCTCTCCAACAGTTACATCTCCCTAGAACTGCATTCTGTTACTATTACACTGGCATCTAATAGAGTCACACTCCAGTCTGAGCTTTCCAATGCAAGGAGTGGAGAATGTGTTAACATCAGTACTGTTTCCAAAGGGGTATCATTTTCAAGACATTGTATATCTGACTCCTCAATATAAAATCAAGATTTTATCTAATCAAGGACCAGACTGACCTCCAGGGCTTCACATTTTCTAAGTCAAGGCATCAGTGGGAACCCTCATCCAAAGTTTTCCCCCTCATAATGAAACATCCCGTAACGGTAAGGACATTTACATTAATAGAATCGATTTTCATTTAAATATATTATCAACTAATTACAGCTCCAGGTCATTAACTGAAATAACTAGAAAGGTAAAAATGTTTTAAATACTTTTCAATTGCCATAATCCCATGTGGCAAAAGAATCCTGATGTTTAGGCCAAAGCTAAGGAGAGGTACAACTGCACAGGAGCTGAGAAACAAAGTGGCCACAAGATTTTCAGAACCATTCACTAGTCACCAGTTTGCATTCTGTGTTCACTGCTGGGGTGAGGGGACAGTGTTAAGATCCCCAGTGTTAGGATTTTTATGTGATAAGGTACATAGTAACCCAAAATAACAATAAAGCTGTTAATTTCAATCTCTCTCATTTAGTAACATTAACTTAATTTGCTCTCCTCAGCCCCCTTTATAATGCAGCTTCTCTGGTCAAAGTTGAAGAATTTTTTGGTGTACTATGTTGTTAAAGGAGAACAAGGGAGCAGACATATTTAAACCATTTCATAAGTAGGCAATAACCTAAACACAGCTGATAGATATGCTGATATCCTTGCTTTAGATAAACATAATCTTTACACTTCCTCCTCCAGGCAGTTTGTCAGAATGGTACTAAGATTACAATGAAAGAAGCTACTTACAGTCTGGTCCCTCCAAATTGAGATATGGTATGTCCATTACTCTCATAAGAAATAGCCTAGAAGCAAAAGGGAAAAGAACCATTAGCAAATTTCTGCCTGAAGACCTTTTTTCCTTTTCATAGTTTTTTTTTACACGTTTCTTCTGAAGAAGCAGAATTAACTATCCTAAACTTATCTTAAGGTGAGTTAAGCAGACCCTCTAAGTCCAATCTCTTAGCTAACAAGCAGATCCAAAAAGTTACTTGGCATCATGCCAGGAATTTTACTTATTCAAGAAAACAAGGGTAAAAAAAGGCCTAATTGTGACTGCTGAAAACAATAAAGGTAAGTGAGGAAGGAACATTTAACAAGTGCCAGCTCTGTGCAGTAAGAGCCCCTTGCACAGTGGGTAGTGCAAATGCTGCCATCATTCTAAGTACATATAAATATCCCAATTTTCTGAGCACTTCAACATGCTTTAGACAGAATGGATCTTAAAACCCTAAAACTGAAAAAGCCATCATGGCTACTTTGGAGATAACTGGAATGAGTCTTTTCCTCTTTAACATGTAACTGAAGAGTTTCTCAAAACATTCAAGAAATGCTTTCAATAAAAGCTCTTATTCAGCCCTGAAAACTATTTCCTTCCAAAGTAAGATGAACAGCTTAAAATCCTGTCATAGATAGATACCACATTGATGTTACAAAACATTTGCTGTGCATAGTGTTCACTGGAAGGCTAAAATAAGTAACTTATTCATCATAACTTTAAAAAGCTTCTAAAATGCTTATGAGGCTGCAGTTACAGCATTCAATTAAGTTGTAACTGATGCAAACAGCTGAGATTTTTAAGTGTACAGACTGATCTGAGAGACTGTGTATCATACCACACTCACTAGTAGTTCCTAAGAGTTTGAATATCATGCCCTTATGACTCCCTGTATCACTGAGAAGTCTACTGGAATGCAGTTGTTAACTTGGTTTTGCCTCAAACAGAAGAAAGAAAAAAAACCCCAAACACTGGGGTATAATGTACTGTATGGCAGGTTCACACATGAGCCACAGGTATGAGAACTGGCACCAGCTGTGCCACACACTGTCCCACCTAATTTAACTTCTGAGTCTCAGGAAAGGTACAGGCTAACAGGCACTGCATCCCCTAAAAGGAACTTTATAAATAAAAATTACAAACACCTACATCAATTACCTTCAGAAACCTCACCCATTCCAGCACAGCACTGAGCAATGAAGACATTCTATGAGGAAGAATGCTTCTCTTTATGTTTAACCTCAGGTGCCACACTCCTGTGGGCTTGGCTTCAACACAGCTCTCTGTCTAAACTGGACAGGAGGCACAGGGATCCCAGCACAAGGGTATCTTTCATGGAATTAAAGGAAGGGGAAAGCAAAGAGGGAGCATGGGGACACCTCCTCAAAGAGCAGCAGAAGGGATGTGACTACCATTTCAACTCTGGTGGAAGACACTAGGCAGGATCACAGCACCGTAACAGGGCAGCCAGCTGGGCAGAAAAGAACTGGGACCTGTGCTCTGCCAGTAAGCCAAAAAGGCTCAGTTTGAATTGTTACCTATGATTTGTGTTCACATCTTCATCTGCAACGTCAGCGTCACTGTTAGTAACAGATACAGCCCTGCTCAGTCCCCAGTGCAGGGGATAAGCACAGACTAAATAGGTTAAATACAGTTTTTCTACTGGTCAGTAAAACCACTTTTGTCTTTGCTGGATAGAGGATGTCCATCGTCTATGCAGGACAGCAAAAGTGGGAGGCTTTATAAAAAAAAAAAAACAAAACAAGTCAGATTTGTTTTAAGCTGAGTTATCTGAATAAACTTCTGCCAAGTTCTTGGAACCTACTACTTTTTGAAGCACTCAAATAGTAAGTTTCGTAGGTTTTCATAAAACTAAAGATGAAGTCTACTGAAAACACAAAAAAACTTCCAGGAAGAAGACTAGTTAAGCTTCCCTCCCCCAGGTTTTATCATATTGAGGAAAGCAATACAGTGGCCAACTGCAAGAACAGACTTATGCAAAAAAAAACCCCAAAAATATACCTGAAATTAATTACAATCAGTTTTTATTCTCTGAGACAAATCCTACATTTATTTGTTTGGCAAAACAATTATGTCACAAAACAGCACATACACACACAAACACACATACTCCTTGTAGTCTAAATACTGATTTTAGTATTAAGTGCACTTCAGGTGTGTTACAGAAGTAACTGCATCTCATAGCACCACTGAGTTTCAACATAATCCATAATTAAGTATCCACAACTATGGTTCTAAGAGTCTTCATCAATCTGCAGAACGTTTAAATTAATAAGACTTTTCTGGATGACAGCATGAACTCTTTATTAAATTAGCTCAATTCATGAAGTTGTGAGTTAATGTTGTGAAAACCAGTGTCACAGCTGTATTTCTTTCAAAGCTAAGCAGACCAAGCTAAAAAAAAAAAAAATGTTATTTCCTACACTGTTTAGGGACTATAGCCAGCTCACAGTCAGGGGATTCATTTCTTAATAAGAACTATGAGGTATTTTGAGGAAGCTGATGGGAAGACAATGGTTTCTGTGGCAGGTAAATGAAATGAGGAGAGGAAGACCATCCTTGTGCCAGACACAGAATGCATAAACAGTCTCAAGGAATCAACACTGTTCCTCTGCACTGAGCTAGGATGGAAGTTTTCACAGCTGTATGGTGAACTGTGCAGAGAAACTGATCCATCAGTAAAAGGAAAAGGCCTTTTTTTAACCCAGCTCTGTTTAGCAGTCTGGGTCAATGACTACTTCAGCCACACGTGGCTGCAAGCACAAGAACAGCAACTGTTTACTTCTACACTGAGTGGGAAGTTATTGGTCAAACTGCACCAAAGCACTCCAATCTCTTTGGCAGTAATTTTGCAAAGAAAAGTAAATTAATATAGAAAAGCAGAGGGATTTCCAATACATGCCAGAGAACATAGCTCTCTGTGAGAAACTTTCTACAAACACAGCACAAAACCAAGTGATTTGCATGAATTTTGGTTTCTGACATCCATTGTACAAAAAAACATCTCAAAGCTAATTTCTATTTCTACAGATCATGATGCTATTCAGCTCAATAAAACATGGTGTTCTCATTTCTCTACACCTCTTCCACCCTGTGCCTCCAGCTACATCAAAAGAACAAAGAGCATTCAAACAACCCAACGAGATACAAAAGAACATTGTCATTAAAAGTTTGTGAGGGGCTTGAGAGCAGGGGCAGGAAGACATGGAGGAACTGTTGCCCTAAACCAAAAAAGTTCAAACCAACTCAAAAGTACGAGAGACAATAACAGTACCCAAATTATACACACAAGAGTTTAGATAATGCAATAAAGATTCCCATCATCTCAACTCATAAATGTTCATTGGGGATTACTCACAGCAGGCAAACAGGATTTTTCAAAGCTGTATATTCAATAAAGCATAAAGATTACAGAAATGCATCTCTGGAATTCCTGGCTTATTGAGTTGTTTATCATATAACCTACTGCATTATGCCTAAAAGAGCCATACAACCCTAAGGAAAAATCTGGTTTTAATCAGTTCCACTCTCACAAAAGCCTTAAAACTAAAGATTTTGCCTATGTTCATTGTTAACCTATATCCTGGCCATCACTCTTGAACAGCCAGCCAGGAAGTTCCATAATTTTGCTGACATAATGAATGACATCAAAATTATTCCTTAAAAGAGTGTAACCTTCATTTGAAAGCTAAGTTCATAAAAATCAAAGCTTGATTTTTTAAATTTTAAATTTACTAATTTAAATCACATTAGTGACAAGCCCATTCAAACAGGAAACATTTATAAAATCCTTGCAGTCATGTGAAAGTTCAATCACTAAACCATATTTATTAACATCTAATATATACAGATTTTGAAATTAAGACTTTATAAGCAAAGAATCAGGGTCTGTTTTAAAGAATATTTTCAGCACTATCTGGATAATAGCTCAAACTGAGAGCAACGCTTCTAAAGATCTGCCTTACAATAAACTCCTCTTGTCAGCTTCTTTCAGGAAAAACTTGTGACACAAGATATGACTTTCATGTGTTTAGCTTACTGTTTGCAAGTTGCAGTTTGTGTTTTGCTTGAAGAACATGACTACAGCGCAAAGGAAAAGGTTTTCTTGTTGTGACTGCTGCCCACAGGACCGGGTAGAACTTCTGGAGGAAGGAGGAAGATAGTTTTTTTTCTCCCCAGCAGGAAGAGAGGATGCTCAGCTAGGGAAAGATTCTAGGCCACAAACTAGAGACAAGCAGGAAGTGCAGCAGAAGCTGGCTGGCAGCCCAGAGCACAGCTGCCAAAAAGCCCCAGCAGCAGCACACACTGAGGGCCCTGGAGGGAACTCTGACCTGCAGAGCCCTGCATGCTGCCACAGGTGCTAAAAACAGCACTGCTGCAAAGAGACACCTGCCAGGGCTGGAGGAATGAGGCAAAGCACTTGCTCATTTACACACCTCAGATTTCTGACATGTACTTTGATCTTCTTTGTTTAAAAAAAAAAAAAAAAAAAAAAAAAAAAAAAAGTTTTATTCTGGTTTGTTAGTCTGCATTATAGGAGAAATAAAACTAGCTTAAAAATACAAGCCTTGGCCTGCTCACTGTAAAGAAAAGGTGAGATTGTCTCACCTCTAGGCTCTGACTTAGGTGATGTGGCAGACATTAGCTAGAATATGGCAAAGCTTCTAAAATCATGTGAAAGTAAGACATTGCAAGTCTTCCAAGTTTTCATGATTTAAAAATAATATATAGCTTTTCTGAACAAGAAGCTACAAGTTCTAATAATGGCAGAATAGATGAACATTATTCTCTTGCAAACAGTAATTTTCAGTTCTTGCATAAAAAGAAAAAAAAAAAAGGAAGCTGTTCTCCCTACAGTTTGTTAACTCTTCCTTTCTTTACAGTCAGGCAGTGTTAACCCTGAAGCCAGAACAGACACAGCAGGCTTCCTCTCACTCACTCTCACAACTTTGAAATGTCACTCCTAGAGGAATGTCACATTTCAAGTACATAATTAATTTGAAAAGCTTAAATTTAATGTACTGTTGTGACAGCTCTAGAAGTTGCTGTTTGTACTTGTTGCAAATATGCATTCCTAGAAAGAATTTTGTTTAATGATTGAAAAATTAACCTGCTCATCTGGCACCTACTTTCTTAGCATGTGTGTGTTGGTGTTCCTGCAAACAACCCAGTGACAAAGCTCATCTTAAAATGAAATTGTGCTGATCAATTCCATCTTCACCTTCACATTCAAATCAAGCAGTCACTGTGGGTCCGTGTTTCATCTAGGGAGTATTTATAACATCTGCTAAAATACATGGAGTTACTGCCTCACATATCTCAGTGTCAAGAGAATCACACAACTGCTGTCACTATAATGTGATTTTCAGAACACTGAAAAGGGAAAGCCACTGATCACAAAGATTTCCTCATTTGTGTGGGCCATCTCAAGCTAAAATAATTAATTTTGCCAACTTTTGTATTATGGGTTTGAAAGGATGGAAATTCTCCTGAATTTAAATGGACAGAGTAAGGACTAGAATCTTTATCATGTCAGCTCCTTTTCCTTTATGTGACAGATGGCAGCATCTTTAGAAGTTTCCTAAGGTAAAACCTACAGATTAATTATCGACTCTGTGAATAAAGGTTTCTAGATTACCCAAGTCTTACTTCAATTTGTTCAAGGAGTTTGCATGAAGATCCAATTTAAAAGCAAAATACTGTTCATAGCATCACCCCATAAATCATACATGTATATTTCTTACACCATCTTAAAAATGGGTTACCTGACAATGTTAATACCAATGCTTTGTGTAATTTGGACTGACATTACCATGGGGATATTTTAGTTTTTCCAGACTGCTGAGGACACTCAGTTTTCACTATCACCAGTTACTGAGGGTCCTACAACATAAAGAGCACCTGAACACGTTTTTTTTCAGTTCCACTACTCCCAAAGCTTACTCCAGAAATAATTTCCTAAATTGTAAATATATCCTCAACAGTGGCATGGGTAAGGCCATTAAAGTAGTCCAGGTGCTCTTCTAAGTGTCCTTTTGAGGTCAGCAGAAAGTAAACCACCCTCCTCAAAAGAAAAGGTATTTATTTCATAGCTGCTCCAGCATTACCAGCATCAATCAGAAAGCCAAAACCAGTTCAGTTTAAAGAAAAATGCAGTTAGCTATTGATTCCAAGGCTAGAGGTAGATCTGCTAAAGCTGGTGTTGTACTTCCATGTTTTAGCAGGTTTTTATACAGCTACTTACTTGTTAAAAAAAGGTTCAATGAGTTTTGATCTAGCAGACACATGGTTTTTCGGAGGACTGAGGAATGAACCTGATGAATGAAAAATAAATTCAGTATGTAATAAGCAGCTACAGACAGCACCAGAGAGAAGGTTTGGAAAAGACTTCACAACACAGGTACCTAGGAAATTCGCCATGGAAATGAAGCACAGTCCAGTAATGTAAGCATCATATCCTGCTTCATGGAGTTGTTCAGATGCTGTATCATAACTTGGAAATCCTTCTGCACTTTCTGAGGGGAAAGAGACATTTATAAACACGTTCTCAGAGACGATGAAGGTAGTCCTGTATGCTTACCCACAGGCTTATTTTGTCAGAGCATAACATCATTTGGGGAAGTTTATACAACTTTCAGAATCTTTGAATTTTCTTAAGTTCTTAAAAAAGCAGTTTTGTTTGGCATTTTTAAATAAGAACACGTTCATAAGATGGAAAGTCTTTCCTAGTAGAAAGCCCATAATTCTCAGCCCTAAAATGGAGTATTAGCTGTAAGACAATGACAGCAGAATTTCCCACAAAGGTTTTTTTTTCCAACTTGCATTTAAGAGACACTCACTCTAACAGAAAGCTCAACTATTAACCTGTTTGCCAACCATCTGATTGGCCTGTGGTCAGAATTTTCAAGATATTTAACTGAAGACTAAAGTGATTTAAGGATGTCTTTACTGACAAGTGCATTTGGTCTTTACACTCTGCACACTTCAGCAATATAAAAAAGTACTGCTCATCCTGATTTTGACCAAGCATTGAAACTTTCCTTTCAACATACTCCACTCTTCAGTATTGCTCTCCCTTGTCTAAATCAGCAGCTTAAGAAAAATTCCAGAACCTTGAGCTAGGTTTGCCCCTTGATTAAATATCCTTGTGTTCACCTCAAAGCAAAAAACCCTTTTTCCTACTAAAAGAACTTCAGTAATTTCTAGAAAACACACGACTGGTCACTACTGTGTAAGTTTTCTTGGTTTTGTTTGTCCAAATGCCTTTTGGAGAGCTCTGGCTTTGATCTGAAGGACATCCACCTAATGGAAGTCTTAAACAAATTTCAAATTAATCCCCAAAAAAATCAACCTAAAAAAAAATTCCATCATTAGAAGATGATGAAACTTCTATTCACTGAACACATCAATTCTTTCACTGTCTGGATTCCTATTAAATTCCATGTATACTTCTAAATATAATTGCACTGTATGTACAGTGCCCTCATTTAAAGTCCCTTCATGAAAACACTAAGTATTAGCAGAGGAATTTATATTTCAGACCAAGAACCAAAATCATCAAAACATTTTATTTCCTCTGAAAGAGGAAAACATTTCAGAAATACAAGACTTTTGCTATATCCTTACCAACTTTAGGAGGGCTGAATGGAACCTCTTTTAAACGCTTTTCCAGTTCTGCAAGTGATGTATTATTAATGATCTCCTGCAAGAAAAGCCATCATTAATTGCCAATGTCAAGCACATTTTCCCTGGAAACTGAAATCAAATAGGATCAAATGAGAATTTACTGCTGCCACCTTGTGTTCTCTAAGGATTTACATATAGCCCTATTTCAAACTAATGCACCAGAGGTGTGTCAAGGCAAATTCCAGTTACCTTGCCTCTCCTGCATCATAATGAGCCATAAGCATTTATTAGTGCTGCCCAGAATTATTGAGGGATTATGCCAAAGTAATACTTGTATTTGAATCTGGTTTCATGCAGGGAACATGTGGCAAAGGGAAAAGGCAGCACAAAGAGCAGGGCAACTATCCTAAATATTGATCATAATGGTTGAAGGCATTCAAGGTGAGTATTGAAATGTGCTTGCTGACTGGACATTCTTGAATAGTTTTACAAGTGTAAATGCTGTTGATTTAAAGTAATACAGAGACAGTGAAAGAAGCCTCAGAATCAGAAAGTTGCTCCTACACATCAACTTGAGTAGCATCAGTAAATCTACTGATGAATTATATGCATATAATAAAAAGCCACAAAGATACATTACAGATTAATTCCTTACTGAAGTTCTTAATCAGATATATGTTGTCAATCAGTACAATGGAAACATGCAGAATCAACAGCCAGAGAAAACGAAACACCTCACACAGTCTTTCTTAAAGTAGTCTGAGATCTCTGAGGACCAGACTTCCTTTGGTTCTCTATCAGGCTTAGCTGTTTACACTCATCATTGAAAAGTTACCAAGAACTAAGTGCAATGAACAAGCTCAAAGGATGCATTAATTTGGCATCCCAAAGCAGGATTACCTAACAGCCTGAAAACCAAGCACCTGCTGCAGAATTACAAATTATATCAACACAGCTGTACCAAACATAAAACTTGGGGAGGATTCGTACTTTTCAGAATGCCAAAGCCTCTATTCTTAGCACAGCAGAGTGGAACACAAACCTGACCAATACCTATGAGTATATTTAATAGCACTTCTTTATGCAATGCCCTGGAGTCACAGAGCTATGCACAGAGACATGCTGCTTCCACAGCATCTTTTGAAATTAATTCAAAGGCACATGGGAAAACAAGAGCTTATGAACACATATCTCAATGCTTCTTTAGAGGAATAAAACTCATGCTGTAAGAGATTTTAAGAGAAACCTGTAAATTTTTTTCCTCCTGCTGACTACCCACTGAGCAAAGGCCACAAGAGAACCTAATGATGATGAAGCATTTTTCCAGACAAATCTATGTGAGCATTAACAGCACTCTAAGGCTTTGAATATACAAGCAGCTTCCAGATCCTAGTTGTTCATGAACAGCACTTTTTTTATCTCCTCAGGGGACATGCTACTTAACAAGAAGAAAATAATCTACTAATCACATTTTACCTAGCAAAAACTCTACATATTTTAGAATCCAAAGCTGCCAAGTTACCATAAAACTTCAAACACAGAAGCCACTAGTGGGAAAGTAAAAATTTGCATTCTATAAATTCTGTAAGATTAGATAAGGGGTAAAGAAAAGTCATTCTTCTACAATAAAAGGAGCATCACAGAAAGTACTATTTGACATCTTTTCTACAAAGAAGTATAATTTGTTTCAGTACACATGTATTAATAAAATTTTGCATCTTCAAATCATTGTATAATATTAATTTACCTTAAAAGGCTGTGTACTTGCCATCAGTTTAGTATCCAGTAACCTAGAAACAAAGTAAGAGCTAAACAGATTGAAACAGAAAAATGCCCATTTTGCCAAATCCTCAAAAAATGTTTTAGTGTATCAGCTGGGAAACAGCAGATACACCCTACTGAAAATTACTGTTGGATATGGAACAGACAAAACATTCCTTGGCTTTGTTCAGCATGAAAAACGACAGTAGCCAAGGAACAGCTAGAGATGCAAACAACTAGTAGCAAATAAATCTTGTTCCAAATGAAGCATAGATTCAAAACACCAAACATCATGCCAAACCCAGGGGAGTAGCAAGGGTGCATCTTTTGCCAAGAAGTGAACCACAGCACTGCTTTTCAGAAAAAAAGCTGCTCAAAATTACTTTAAAAATTGTATTTATCTGACTTGATTGAGTTAGAATTGCTTATCCAATAATAAACAAACAAATAACCCTAGGGTACAGGCCTAGGACAAAAAATATCAGCTTGCTAGAACTATACTGAAATGGTTGAAAGTTTGAACTAAGAACTTACCGGGGAAAGACACAGGATGTTACTTCCTTGAACTCACTTAGGTCCTAATTTAACATTAAACCAGAAGATAAAATCCAAGTCAGTGAACTGGTTACAGTCTTGGGAGGACAGAGAGCAGTAGCTACAATTATCCAAAGAGCCTCCAAAAGTGAGCTACAGTAACTGAATTCTCACTGTAAAAGATGCTTTTGTCAGGACTACCACAGACACCTCCTGCAATTACACACAACTACAGACTATGTAGTTCTGATTTGTCTCATAAGTAATAAAATGTTCTGTCACTGCCAACATCTTATCCTATTTTATGCCCTAGGCTACTTCTGATTCCAGCCTAGCTAACAGTTCTTAATGTTCCCAATATTTAGTATTTCAATGGAATATAAGCTGTCACTCCAGGTATGCAGTGACTGCCTACAGGTTTAGATCTGCCAAGGGTCAAAAATACAGAAACTACTGACAACTGCTCACATTCCAACACCAGCCAAACTGGTCCCAAACTTCTTTTTCCCATCTTATGATCAAGTCTTTCCCCAAACACCCACAAGCCCTTTAAGACTGCAAGAAACTGTCATGTGAGCCATCCTTCCCATGAGACCTTTGGCTTCCTCAGACAATGTTTCTGGTGCCAATACACTGCTCAGGTTAACTGACTTGTCCAGTCATGAACTGTTAGATTGCCCTGCTGCAGTCAAAGTGTGCTCCCTCCAATTATCCTGACATGGCACCTCTTCATCCCAGTGAACATCATCCTGCTACAAGACTGCTTATCATTTTATTAAGTGTACTGTATTATTTAAAAACACACATTCCCATTTTGTAAACTACAACGAGGAAAACGCCTCAGTTGTGCTGAAGCTCCACACCTGTATCTTTTAACATGTCAGCCAGTTATATATACCCGACATAAACAAACCCCACAATTCTACTACCTGATTTGAACATTTTAAAAATGCAAAGAACAATCCAACTAAATTTTCTACATAAACATTCATGACAATAAGACAGTAGCCCAGAAGAGTATTAAAGGGATTTTTTTTAATACTTTTCTATACTTCTTCACAGACCGACCAATTTTCTTCCATTCAGAAGAAAGTGTGGAGATAAGACTAAAAGACAAATACATGAAGGCATTTATTTCAACATCTGAACACTCCAAAGATTACTTACATCAGGGAGGGGACAATAGAACTGATGTATGGTGTGCATAACATCCAGCAGCATGTTGTGCCCAATAACAAGCTTGCCCTGTGAAAACAGTAACATTAACTGTCTCTTACACTTCCAGTCCTGGCCAAGCAAAGGGAATCTGTGAAAACCCCTACATCCCAGATGGCAGCCAAGGGCACATGGGAACAAAATACAAATCAACCCTCCACATTTGCTCTCTGCCTGCCCCACACACTCCTCCATTCTCTCCGAACAGCCACTTCTTTCCCCTCTACTCCCAGCATTTATCACAGGCCTTCCCAGTTCTCATATGTTGAGAAGATGCATTACAACAGCTACTTACAACTTGGTTTCCAAATGTAATCTATTTAAGATTGAAGTCAAGGCATTTCTCAGTCCATGATCTTTTAATTTACTTATACAACAATACACAATATATTCCTTATGGTTATAATACACAACAGTTATTAAGGGCATGGTCTGGCTCCTCAGTGCAGAACTTTTCATGCCAGATGTTATACAAGCAAGCTCCTTGAAAAAGCTCAAGCAGTTTTACAAATGTTCACTTTGATTCATTTGACATGACAACAGTCCTTCTTTGACAGCCTTTTACTGCCAGGGGGAAAAAAAAGAAAAAATCCCCACGATCTTTTCAGAACTGAGGAAAGAAAAGCCACCAAAGCTTATTTATGGAAGAGCCCTATGAAATTGCTACTCTTGACTCTTAAAGATAGTAAGATTCTTCATGTCATTTTTTAGTTTGAGCTTGCTTTACCTACTACACTCAGCCATTGTAAAACATGAAGCAACATAAACTTAAAATATCACTTTAACTTGTATTTCATCTTCTCTTCCAAAATGTAACAGCAAAGAATCCTTTCTTTGAATTACTTATTTTTTCTTAGGAACAAAGGTAGGTTAAAATCACATTAACTTACAGAATTAGCAATGGCATGAACAACTCTGGAAAATCCTACAGCATCATTCAATTCTTCCTGCAAGCAAAGATTCTGACATTAGCGAGACATAAATACAAATACTGCCAAAACTGTACCTGCAAAATGCCAGATGCCCCCCGTTTGCCCAAACTGTTTCTCAGACATAGCCAAGAACAGACCACAAAGGAAATGCCAATATTTGGACAACACGAAAGGTCAAAGAGGGATGCTGCTCACAGAATTCCCAGTTTATATGTAGCTCTAGCCCACTGTCAAGTAGGATGAGTCACAAGCTGCTGTCCTGGGTTGCCCCTGGCCAGAAGCCAAGCAGCCACTCTGCCCTTTGCTCACTCCCCTCACTCAAAATTCAAAGAGAGACAATAAGATTTGTGGATAAGGATAATGAGAGCCCATCCCCTCCAGCCCCCTTGCTTTTGGGGAGGGTGGGAGAGAAAGCCTTGACACTGCAAGTGCTGTTCAGCATTAGACAAAACATATGGATGGTATCACTGGTGTTTTAGCCACAAAGCAAAGCACAGCAAAATACAGGCTGCTACAAAGGGTAACTTCACCCCAACCAGAGCAGTAACAGCTGCAGTCAGCTCACTGTCAGCACATCATCTCCACCAGTGCTCAGCAGTTATGACACTGCAAGCTCAGAAGGTACTAAAATTAACCTACATATCTTCAGCTGTACTCTTTACATATATTGTTATATATGCAACAGGTTGAATCCTGATTGTTACTCCTATTAAATCAGATTGTGCTTTTATGCTAACACAGATTGGGGAAGAAATACTCTTCATTATTTATATAAACGAAACCAAGGAGAAACTTTAAAATGTGAGACTCATAACACCGTAGTTGTATAAACTGACTTTTGATTAATTTTGGGGGTTCTGACTACAGCACAAACTGTTCTGTAACAGATCTTTCCTTTTCAGGTCTGGGGAAGCAATTTCTGCCTTATGTTATCTGTCTTTAGTCAATCAGAACTAAAATTCAATAAAAACATTCACTGTTACTTTAGTTCAGCTCTGAATGCTGCTAGTCTGAACAAGAAATACCCCCACTAAAAACACTTCAGAAAACTGTAGGAGTAAATTGTTCCTGACCTGCCTTCTGGAAAAAGAGCTGTCACATTAGTTAATGTCTCTTTAGATATCTTTCTCCCTCTTAAAAGGCTTTCCATGTAGAAGTATTATTTGCTCCACTCAAACTGACTTTATCTTGATATATGAAAGCACAGATCCCAGGAGTTTGATCAGGAACTCCCACAATTCAAGCCTTAGAACCTCCTGAAATCTGCATCACTCCGTAAGCAGAACACCAAGTCCCATAACCAGCGGAGTGCCCGGATGCAGCAGATCTGGGTGTGGGTCAGCTTGTTCCCACAGCAGCAGTGTGGGTCTCTGGAGAAAGGACACATTCACTGGACAGCACACCAACACACAACCCAGAGCAAGCAAGCTTTGGAAGAGGAGACACGAAATCCAAAACACATTAACAACTTGAGCAAGAACTTGGGCAAGAACCTGATGTTTCCTCTTACCAGGCCACACTTCTGTGCAAGCAGAGATTCACAGAAAGATGTAGTCACTACTCCAGAGTACTCATTCAGTATTTCACAAATTCTGATCTAAAAAAAAACTTTAGAGTGCCTTGCAACTCTTTTTGCTCCATTGCAAAGCCTAAGTTATCTGGTAGAATTCAGAAAATCAAATTCAGCCAGTCACAGCAAACCAAAGGGAAACAATACCAAACCCTATCCCACATTTTTGCATTGCTCAGTGAAGTCAGAGATTCTCACCCTTCCTCTCTCACATAAACAAACGGAATTGAATTTATTTACCTGTTCTTTTGCTTGTTTCTGCTGCTCCCTTCTTTTTCGTTCCTCTTCATCTACCTTAGTAATAACAATATATCTCTCCTTCTAAAACAAAAAATGTATAGTTTGAGCAATGACTCTGAGAAGTTCAGACTTAAGGTTGCTGCAAGTCTCGGTAAATTTACAGTGTAAAGAAAACTGTCATACTTCAGCAGCAGTTACTTGGCAACACAACTGTTTCTATTGTAGGCATATTATCACCTACTCCCAGAAGCCTGCTTTAGAAAGCTCTACTTGAATCATCCACCAAATTTTTCTTAAACTCACTTTCTACTTCTCAAAAAGGGTTATCAGCATTCCCTTGTAAATAATTTGTTTTAAATACCTTTTAAAGCAGAGATCTGTGCTGGGAAGTGAGGACACAGCACCTAATGCTGCTGTTTTTCCTCTAAGATCACAACCTGCTTTTCACTAATACTGAACATCAGATCAACTGTATTTTAAAACACTTCTTAACATCTGTTTAAAAAGTAGTATTAAGCCACACAAATACATGCCCACACTCCATACGGTCAGATATAATGTTTAGAAACTAGTTCACTGTATTCCATTTAAAATGCTTTGTATTTGCATAACAAAGCTCAAGTTAGATCTAAAACTCAGGAGAAATGGTGAAATTGAAAAATACGATTTCCTTTCAACAGAACAAATGTCAGAGGCACTAACAGGCCTAGTTACCTTATCTGACTCCAGAGTTTCCACGTGGATACCTTTTGGATACCTACATCAAAACAAATGAAAAGTAAATATTAATAGCTATTCACTTGGCATTTAGCATATTGAAACCACAACAGTGATTTAGTAATTTCAGGTTTCGTTATTTCTATAAGTCTTAGGTGTAAAAGAACTATTACAAATTTCGTTTTAGCAGTTACACTAGAACTATTACAAGTTTCTTTTTAATTTTAATAATGCAAAATTTGAAGAAACAGGCTAGTTTAACTGGCCTCCTTACATTACCTAACAGTAGCTAGCACTTACACAATTTCCCATGCTATTCTTGTGGAACCTGTAACTTCTAATTTTGGTGATATTAAGTAAACATCATCTAGATATTTCATCACAGTCTAGAATCTTTGCTTTCAACAAATCCAATACAAAAATGCTGGTGAGAATACTCTCATTTACTTGCAGCCCCAAGACAGCTTCTTTGAAGACTGCATCTCTTTATAATACATCACTTATTTAAGGATTTATTAACAACCCTGAACTTTCTGCTAGCAGTAGATTTGAATAGCAATTAACTCAAATGTCATCACCTCAGCTACAGGGCTGCATCACACTACCACAATCACATTTAATTTCCAAAATAACACCAGAGCCATAGAGCATCCTGGTGATAGCAAAAGTAAGGGAATATTGCTTTTTCCTACTTGACCAGTAGCAATTACACTCATTTCATTATAATGAACTAACCACAACTGTGCAACCACTGAAGAACTAGCAAGCTTCCTTGTCCTCTGGCTACTCCTAAAATTAGTACTGGAGGGCACTCTCCAAACGCTGCTGTGTCCTTTCCACCCTGACTCCTCACAGAGTTTTGAGCCTCCATCTCACGAGCCAAATCCCGGATGCATCAAAACACTGATGCACAAGAGAATACTTCAACAGAGAAAACGACCTGTGAAGAGGTCAGGACACAAGGGCAATCAATAACTTCACTCTTCTGCTTTAATTAGCCCCAGGCTACCTTCACAGCTTGGCTTTCTCTCTCCTACACACCCCCAGTGTACACAGCTGTACTCACATAAAGCAACACTGCTGAATGTTAAAAAAACACAACTCAAGAACACAATTCTTCCACCCACTCAGAGAAGATGCAAGGATAAGTGTCAGACAAACATGAAACTACATGCTACAAAAGCTATAAATATTCTATAGATGTTAAAAAAAGACAATGAAAATTTTTTGAAAACATGTCTGGTTTTTTCTGATTAGTTCTGAAGCTCATTTCTTGAGATTCCGTTTTCTAGAGAGAAGCTTTATTTTATCCACTTCCAGTGTATCAGAGTGCCAGATTCAGTGTTGCAACACTGAATTAACTAAACACAAAAAAAGATTTGCCTATTTTCCACATCTTACTCCTGCAGTCAGAACAGGGAAAACCTTACTCTAAAGCCTTGGAGCTTCTCCTAAGGCCTTGAGTGATGTATTTAGGCAATATACTAAGTTATCAGAAGTGCTCATGCTTGGCATGCAACAGCAAACTATAACCATACCAGTACCTACTATAGAACTACTATTTTCTCAGGTAAAGCCCACAATCTGTCTAAGCACATGCACTTTCTGTTCACTAAAAACCTACCATGCTGCATTTGTTACCTAACTCTAGGCTGTGCTGTTCTATTCAGAGATTTTACACAGGAATCATTAAAAAATACTAAGCTTTACTATCTAAATTAATCATCGCAAATAAATTTAATGTAATTCGCCTTCAGAACATTACAAAAGTCTTCTTTTAAAGGGAAAAAAAATTCTAAATCAGTCACCCCAAGGTTAAGTAGATCAGCTCTTACCCAGATTTCTTATCATAAGTACTAAAAATATACAGTAAGGCAGTATTACCAGTAACTTACTTCCAGCTCAAGGTCTGATAAATTAATTTCCTTTGAAATCTAAAACCAAAAGAGAATCGTGTTACTAATAATCCTTTTACAGAGTGTCTACTAGTAATGATTTCCAGTTTAAGGTGTCTCTAAGTGTTCATTTGTAGAAAGATTTTTAAAGCAAGAGTCACTGCTGGCAGAACTATAGGCTAGGAAGAGATTTGCTGAATTCTGGTGTTCAGCTGCCAAACTGTAAAGGCATTTACACCATGATTTACAGCTACCCATGTATCTTCTCATCAGAGAATATTCTGTAGTCATGATCACTCAATATAGATACAGCCATGTTACCTTATCCCCAGCTTCACCATGTTCTACTATTTCTAAATTCAATTTATTATTTTTTTATTTTTTTTAAATAATCATACTCTCCAAAAATCTAGTTTCCAAGGCTAAAAGAGATTTTTGGGAAGGAGACCTACTAAAAACAGTCACACACTGCCAACTGTGAACAACCAGTAGCTCAAAAGATTTTAAAAGTTTCTTTATAAAATACACTTCCAAGGCTTATGGATCACTTCAGCAGTAACAAAGGGCAGCTCATGCAAACAAGACATTTCTTGGCTATATTTAAATATTTTGCCACTACAGGCAAAAGTTCCAGCTCAAAATACATTACAACACCCATATACATCACCATGTTCTCTCAATATTCAAAATTTAGTCAAACGTAGATTTTGCTAGAGTTAACCCAAGTAAATATATTCTTCCTTGTCACTGCCCTAATTCTGTATGACCAAAATAAAAAAAAATATTTTAGAAGAGATACAATTTCAGAAACTGACCCTGTGCATGGCTCCAGTTCCAAACTTTCACTTTCTTCATTCTTTAATAAGTCTTCTATCTGTCCCCTGGAAGAAACAGATTATTTGCTTCTAAATCTACTATTTTTTTTTTTAAAGTTTACAGCTCTCTCCAAAAGACAAGAAAATGCTTCATAACAAAAAGAGCAGCATTTTACAAACAGTGCATTAGCAGAAATGGCTTTGACATACAAGAATTTCACTACTGTTCACGTTTTAGTTTCAACAACATCAAAGGATATTAAGAAGTATTACTTACACTACTTTCTCAACAAATTTCTTCTGATCTTCAGGAATTGTTACAGGGCACTTTGTGGAATTAGGAGAAATGTATGACAGAGATCCTGCACCATTGGCTTGAGAACGCTTTTCATCATACTGTTCCCTTAGCTGTCTCTCTTCTTCCTGATTTAAATATGGAATTCCTAATAAAAAAAGTCAGAGCTTATCATAATTAGACACAAATTAGGGATGCATTGAGATTCAAGCACTTGCCTCTGTTACACCCCTGCAGGCTGAGAGCAAACCCCTCCTTTCAGTGATCTGCTGTAGATGTGTGTCTGTCCAGCCTCCCAGCACGTGGCAGCCTAGCTGGTACCTGTGCACCACAGAGCCTGCTCTGCACATGCACAAGCCCCAGCACTGCAGAGCTGCAGACCATAACCACAAAAGTACTGAGCACTTCTCTCCTGGCTCTGTGCATCATAAATTACAGACTGCACTGGGATCCCTTTCCTATTCATTCCTCCTGATGTATTATTGCACAGCTCCACACCTTGTTTCTCTATTCATGCTTTGCCTCAAAAAAGGCTTTTACCATATAAAAAAACCAACAACCAAGCCCTCATGTTAGTGGGAATTCTGCTCTGCTGAACTACTCAATGAATTCTTAGAAAGGGAGTTACATCAGCACAACAGTAGACTGGATAAGAACAGTTCAAGCACTTCATTATATGTTGAGACACTATCATGGATGTGTCCTTTTTCTTTTTGCAGAAAACAATGAAAGGTGCCATCATAAATTTTGCAGACATTGAAAGAAATCGAAAAAAACCCAAAACAACTCACCGTTGCGAAAAACTTTATTAAAATCAAATCCTTGGTTTGCTAAAAAATCTATACTTGAACTCTGCAACAAGAGAAAAAGGCTTTACAAATGGCAAAAATGGCTGTGGCATAAAAGATCAGTTAAGTTACTTTCACACTTTTTAAGAATTTACGCAAAGTCCAAAACCAAGAACAACCAAGTTTGTTGTCCCCAAAGAAGCCACTGAGAGTTTAGGATATGCTGCTTTTCTTATTGATTTTCAACTTCCATAAGGTGCAATGAATACAGTAAGGGATAAAGATGAAAGAACAAACTACGTGGAGAGAGGACACTACAGAAAGCAAAGTGTGGTGTGGGAGAACAAGTCTAAGACCAGAAAAATGTTGGCAATAGCCTGGGAAGCAGTGAAAGCAAGATAAGCAGATGAGAATAAAGGCTCAAAAAAGCAAGGAAACTGGAAGTTCTGTGAGAAAGGGGAAAAAATAGAATCATCTTGCCAAGTCTAGAACACTATCTCAAATTCCAGAAACCACATAACGTAATGCGTAACAAGATTAGAAACTGAGGTAAAGGATATTCCCTTAAAGCTCATTTTTGGGACTGCTCTTAACTGATGTTTATTTATTTTATAAGGGAAAAAAAAACCAATCCAGAAACTGACATTTTTCTACCTTTTAAGCTGAAGTTTGTTTCAGGTATACCTTAACCATATAAAATTAGTGTGTTTTTCTACTAACCTGACAGACAAACTTGACATCTGGTGAATTTCTGTTAAACGGTTTTGGGAAAATATAGAAGTTAAACGACTTCATTATATACCTGTAGAAAAGATGAGTTACATGTCAATACAGTTTATCAGTATTACTTTAGAAAATCCTCAATTAAGAAAACAAGAAATAAGAGAATAACATACTTTTCTTCCGTGTCATCATATTTAAAAGTGCAAAGGCCAAACTGAAAGAGCAGAAAATCCATGGAATGCTGGAAAGGAAAGGAAAACTTTCCATGAGAATAAAACACGTACACATTTAAAGATTACCAGAGTGCATCCACATATGATTTCTCTCCACTTCAAAATTAAGTAAAGTGAATCTTCTTAACCAGTGCTTGTTTTGCTGGTAATTTTAAAGTAAACACACCAGAGTTTGTCTGCTAGTTCATCCCCATTTAATCATTTTACTATTGGCCCAAGATGACTTTAGTATGCACTTTCATTCCACAAAAAGACAAGAACTGAGGGAAGTTCCACCTCTTTCCTCCTGTTGGCTACACATACAAGACGCTGTACCAGAAGTAGCTTCAGTTTTCATTTCTCTCCAGTAAACACTTTACCTTTTTAAGTTTCTGATACCTTTCTTCTGGAGTGTCAAAGCCATTTGTTAATGCACTAACTGAAGGCCCATCACTTATGCCTGAAAAAATAGAACATATTTTGCTTTGGGTAAACTTTTCAAAATTAACCACAGCAAAGAAATGCAATAACTGGCAATTTAAGAAAAATGCTTTCACTTAAAAGTATGCATTACAATTACTTCATTTGAGAAAAATACTACTGCAATAAGCCACTCATTTTAATAGTGGTGTTCTAGAAGTAAAGCTCTTCAGCAAAAGCTCTGTCATTCTGGCTCCTACTCAACGTGTCAGTAACAGGCCAAGACCTATCAGTACCCTAATATATGTGGGCTTCACAACACAATGCAGGATCAAAGCCAACTAAAATGGGAAGTGTTGCCCAGAGAGTTATTGAATAACTTAGTTGCCTTAAGCAATATGCAACAACTGTACTTCCATAAACATCACATGTAACAAAACCTAGTCTTGCTCACATTTCTGTCCCATGGGTGAACTGAACTCTGCATCCCAAAAGCAAAGTACCTACTAAAGCATCTCTCAGTTACACATAACCCTCTGGGCTTCACAAACACGTTCTTAGTGCTTTTCCCTATATAAATACTTGCAGGATCTCACTCACTTATCCCACTCCATTGCTTTCATGGCACATAAAACACCTTCTGGATTTTTTTCCTTGAGCAACAACAACTACCAATTGTCATGTTGAAAGATTATTATGGGATCACAAGCAGCATGAGCATGGCATGTATCTCTGACCAAAGCCTTGCTATCACACGTGTAACAGGTGGTTTAATCACTCTGTGGCAGTCTCAGCTTTAGTTTTTTCAAGCCAACCCTGAGACACATCACAGAAGCAAACTCGGGCACCGAGGTCAAACCACCCCCCCTCAGATACTGCCAACAGTTCACCATCACAAAACAGCTGCAAATATACCTGAAAACTCTCCATCGATGGCCAGGAAGTCCGACTCTTCAATGGCTTCATACACTTTGTTTAGGTTATCCTTAAAATCTGCAGATAAAGGGTTAAAACACACATGAGACTACGAACGACATCCTGCGGCAGCCCGGCGCCCCTCGGGCGGGCAGGGGCGGCCGGGGCCAGCCCGCCGCCCCCTCAGCCCCGGGACCCTGCCCGCCGCCCCCTCAGCCCCGGGACCCTGCCCGCCGCCCCCTCAGCCCCGGGACCCTGCCCGCCGCCCCCTCAGCCCCGGGGCCCTGCCCGCCGCCCCCTCAGCCCCGGGACCCTGCCCGCCGCCCCCTCAGCCCCGGACCCTGCCCGCCGCCCCCTCAGCCCCGGGACCCTGCCCGCCGCCCCCTCAGCCCCGGGACCCTGCCCGCCGCCCCTCAGCCCCGGGACCCTGCCCGCCGCCCCCTCAGCCCCGGGGCCCTGCCCGCCGCCCCCTCAGCCCCGGGCCCTGCCCGCCGCCCCCTCAGCCCCGGGGGCCTGCCCGCCGCCCCTCAGCCCCGGGGCCGCGCCTCCCGCTCAGCCTCGGGGCCTCATGGATGAGCGGGGTAACGGGGACCCCTTTGCCATGGAGGAGAGGCTGAAGCCGGGGCGGCCGCCAGCCCAGGACGGCGACGCAGGGACGCAGGGACGCCGGGACAGCTTAGGGACAGCTTAGCGCCAGCGGCGCAGAGCTGGAGAGGCAGGGCCGGGTGGTCACTCACTGCTCCTGATCACCTCCATCCCGCGCCCCCGCCCGCCGGAGCTCGGCCCGGCTCCGCCCGCCGCCGAGCGCTTCCGGGGCCGCCCCGCGCGCCGCACGTGAGCGCGCACGTGAGCGCGGGCCGCCGCCATTTCCTGCCGGGGCGGAGCTCTCAGCGCCGCACCGCCCTGTGCTCCAAGCGCTGCCCCCATAGCCCGCCGTACGCTCCGAGCGGTCTCTTCACAGCCCGCCGTACGCTCCGGGCGCTGCCCCCACAGCCCGCCGTGCGCTCCGAGCGATCCCTTCACAGCCCGCCGTGCGCTCCGAGCGATCCCTTCACAGCCCGCCGTGCGCTCCGGGCGCTGCCCTCGCTGCCCTCGCGGCCCGCCGTGCGCTCCGGGCGGGCAGCGGGACCGCAGCGCCTGCGGCAGGGCTGCTGGCAGCAAGGAAGGCTTACAGCAGCCGAAATACTGTGGGGTGAAATGTCATGGATGCGGGCCTCGCCCTCAAAGCCAGAAACGCGTGCTTAGCAGCAGAAGGAAGAAGGGATGGGACTGCCTAGGAGACACCAGGAGGATGGCGGAGAACTGCTAGCAACGGTGCCTTAATGACGGTAATGCCAGGGGAACTGGAGGTCTTGGCGTATCGCAGCAGTGTTTTCCTGTTCGAAGCGGCACTTGGACACCTCGCTGTAGGAGCTGCGCCGTGGGGGAAGAGCTGCCCAGAGAGCAGGTGCTGCCCAGGGGCAGAGGGCAGGAGCTGTGGGCACGGGTGGCACAAGAGTTCAGAGTTTGTGCGGAAGGGCTGGAGTTCACAGGACTCAAAGTGTCTTATCCAGAATTCCAGCAGAATGAAAGCAAATTAAGTTCTCCATAAACTGTGGGGGATAATTTCTGCATACAGAAAATTTCTGTATATGCACCATAAATAATTATTCAGGGTTTAGTGGAGAGAGCTTTTAAAGCTCTTAAGCATCGCCTTTTCAGCATAAGCAATTAATTCCACAGACATTCCCAGCAAGTCATCTAGTATGATTAAATGGCTCCCAGCAAGATTTTAGTTAAAATGGTAGAGATGTTTTTATTCTGCAGTAAATTGGCTGAAGCCTAAAATGTTCATGTTACTCCCCGGGTTTTTCAAGATGCATTTCTGCAGTTTCTACTTGAAGTGTTCATGACACTTTAAAGTGGTTGATGGCTATTTTAAAAGCCTGACATTTTCCCCAAAATATAAACTGTAAGTCAAACACTAAGGTACTGTAATAAAGTACTTCAATATGTCTTACAGATGAGACATTTTCTACTTCAACTTGTATGTATTGTTATGTAAGCAGAAGGAACACTTAAAAAGTGGGAGAGGGCAATACAAGCAGTTCCAGGTATATCAGAAGTTTTATAAACCTAACCAGAAAGGCCGTGTTTTCACATTATTCAAGTCTGCTACACAGACTATCAAACACTTGTATGCTCTCTTACTTTACCAAACATTGAATGTGAAGCTAAGTGAAAAGACACAAAAAAGTAGTAAAAATCTATTCTAGAACAAGTATCCTGGGCTGCATTTTCACCTTGCATACCAAGGTAGCTCTAGATACACTTCCTCAGATCTGGAAGAAGTTGAATTCTTTCATGCTAGAGTAGTTTAAATGCTGATTGGTTCTTTGGGAAAAAAATGGATAATATGAAAGAAAACAATGAGAGACTATTTTCTTTCTTGAAATAGGCTGTAATAATTAACTAAAATATCATTTGAACTGGACTTTTAGTTTGTATCAAATGGTAACAAAATCCCAAAATGTCACTGTGTTGAACAGTTGAAAAAAGTACCATCTCAGAGGTACTTTAAAAATTCACAGGCTCAATTAGGTTGGAGAAAAGCTCTGGGATCATTGAGTGCCACCTGTGAGCAGACAGCACCGTATCAGTCAGAGCGTGGCACTCGGTGCTGTGTCCAGTCCTGGAGCGCCTCCAGGGCCGGTGATTGCAGCAGCTCCCTTGGCCCATTCCAGTGTCAAACCCTTTCCTAGTGCCCAACCTAAATCTGCCCTGGGGCCGAGTAAGGCTCTGTCCTGTCACTTGTTCCCTGGGAGAAGAGAGCCTTCCCCACCTGGTCACGACCTCCTGTCAGGGTGTTGTAGAAAGTGGATCAATTTTTTGTACTAGTCAAAAAGAATTTCAGTAAGGGAACAGAGGCTGATAGAAGTAATTGTGAATGTGTGGAGAGATAGACTCTTCTGTGGTAAAAGTAGTCTCTGTGCAGGATGCATTAGCACTGCAATCAAACTAGCACCTTAAAGTCTCATTTACTTCTCAGATTTCATCTCGAATCTTTATTGTCAAATCAACCTTGAACATCTTTTGTTCAAGGAAGGCTACCTGAATGAGTAGTGTACAGTAAGCAAGCGCACCTCAGTTCTCACGAATATGGATGTGCGTGTATTCCCAGAAATGGGAGTGCAGTGCTCGTGTATAGTGATTTTTAACGCTGGAAAGAAGGTGGCGAGCGGGTGCGGGGTTTGCCGGCACTGTGCAGAGGGAGGAGCCGCGGGGTTTGCCGGCACTGTGCGGGGAGGAGCCGCGGGGTTTGCCGGCACTGTGCGAGGAGGAGCCGCGGGGTTTGCCGGCACTGTGTGCGGGGAGGAGCCGCGGGGTTTGCCGGCACTGTGCGGGGAGGAGCCGCGGGGTTTGCCGGCACTGTGCAGAGGGAGGAGCCGCGGGGTTTGCCGGCACTGTGCAGAGGGAGGAGCCGCGGGGTTTGCCGGCACTGTGCAGAGGGAGGAGCCGCGGGGTTTGCCGGCACTGTGCGGGGAGGAGCCGCGGGGTTTGCCGGCACTGTGCAGAGGGAGGAGCCGCGGGGTTTGCCGGCACTGTGCGGGGAGGAGCCGCGGGGTTTGCCGGCACTGTGCAGAGGGAGGAGCCGCGGGGTTTGCCGGCACTGTGTGCGGGGAGGAGCCGCGGGGTTTGCCGGCACTGTGTGCGGGGAGGAGCCGCGGGGTTTGCCGGCACTGTGCGGGGAGGAGCCGCGGGGTTTGCCGGCACTGTGCAGAGGGAGGAGCCGCGGGGTTTGCCGGCACTGTGTGCGGGGAGGAGCCGCGGGGTTTGCCGGCACTGTGTGCGGGGAGGAGCCGCGGGGTTTGCCGGCACTGTGTGCGGGGAGGAGCCGCGGGGTTTGCCGGCACTGTGTGCGGGGAGGAGCCGCGGGGTTTGCCGGCACTGTGCGGGGAGGAGCCGCGGGGTTTGCCGGCACTGTGCGGGGAGGAGCCGCGGGGTTTGCCGGCACTGTGCGGGGAGGAGCCGCGGGGTTTGCCGGCACTGTGCGGGGAGGAGCCGCGGGGTTTGCCGGCACTGTGCAGAGGGAGGAGCCGCGGGGTTTGCCGGCGCTGTGCGGGGAGGAGCCGCGGGGTTTGCCGGCACTGTGTGCGGGGAGGAGCCGCGGGGTTTGCCGGCACTGTGCAGAGGGAGGAGCCGCGGGGTTTGCCGGCACTGTGTGCGGGGAGGAGCCGCGGGGTTTGCCGGCACTGTGCGGGGAGGAGCCGCGGGGTTTGCCGGCACTGTGCGGGGAGGAGCCGCGGGGTTTGCCGGCACTGTGCGAGGAGGAGCCGCGGGGTTTGCCGGCACTGTGCAGAGGGAGGAGCCGCGGGGTTTGCCGGCACTGTGTGCGGGGAGGAGCCGCGGGGTTTGCCGGCACTGTGCAGAGGGAGGAGCCGCGGGGTTTGCCGGCACTGTGCGGGGAGGAGCCGCGGGGTTTGCCGGCACTGTGCAGAGGGAGGAGCCGCGGGGTTTGCCGGCACTGTGTGCGGGGAGGAGCCGCGGGGTTTGCCGGCACTGTGCGGGGAGGAGCCGCGGGGTTTGCCGGCACTGTGCGGGGAGGAGCCGCGGGGTTTGCCGGCACTGTGCAGAGGGAGGAGCCGCGGGGTTTGCCGGCACTGTGCGGGGAGGAGCCGCGGGGTTTGCCGGCACTGTGCAGAGGGAGGAGCCGCGGGGTTTGCCGGCACTGTGCGGGGAGGAGCCGCGGGGTTTGCCGGCACTGTGCGAGGAGGAGCCGCGGTGCCGCCGTGCCCGCGGGGCGGGGCGGAAGCGGCGGGGCGGGCCCGGCCCGGGGCGGCAGCCGAGGTTTGCCGCGGGGCCCGAGCCTGCTGCGCGATCACGGGCTGGGGCCGGCCCGTTCCTGCCCTGCCCTGTCCGTTCCTGCCCTGCCCTGCCCTGCCCTGTCCGTTCCTGCCCTGCCCGGCCGGGGCAGCAATCGCCGCGGGCCCGGAACGGCCGTGCTGTGCCAGAGGAAGCAGCGCGGAAAGCAGGAAGCTGGAGCTGGGAAGAGGCAGGAGAGGAGCTAGGACTCGTTCTGCTGCTGGCTCTTACTTGGCGCAGACTGAGCGGTGAAATATTTTTCCTGTATTTTTCACAGAAATCTTGCTGCCTCTGTCTTTCAGGAAAACTAGAAAAAATTTTAGGTGCAAAATCTCGTTTTTATTTCTCCTCTTATAATTGCTGTTTCAGGTTTGTTTCAGAAAGCCAACAGCCTGTGCTTTGCCAGGGAAATGCACGTTTGGAAGTCGGAGGAGTCTAATTTCACTATTGGTTTCTGTTTCTATACTTGGGTTTTTCTCGTAATTTCTGTTCTTTACGTGCTTGCGTGCTTACCTCTTGGTGCTTGATCTGGATGGCAAGTTGGTGAGTTGGTAAGCGGGAGCCACTTGGTGGAGAGTGTAATCATATTTTGGTTTGCTCGTGCCTGAGGAGAAAATTGATTAGCTCTTGATATCTTCTGTCATACCGAGAGTGATGAGTGAGTGATCTGGATCAGTGGTTTTCTTAAGAAACTATATACTGCTATCTAAAAGAATGGAGGATAATATCAAGCAAATAGGTTTATACTTTTTGTAAGCTTGGAACCATCTTAAACTCTTATTATCTGTGCATTTTCTAATACTAACAAAGTAACTACAAGTAAAGTTAATGTGGAATTTTGAGCTTTGCTCAGAAGATGTGCACATCAATCACTTATGATTCTGAAGCATATGACTTGGTGGATCAAACTTTTCTTTTTTTTTTTTTTTTTTGACATTACCCAGCAATGTTTAGCATTGACCACTGTTATTAATATTTTATTCCATATGCTTGGAAAGAGGAGGGATGAAGTAAATGAGATCATTATGTTATACTAGTATTTTATTTTTGTATCCTCTGATGGTACTTTTTAATGATATTTCCTTTGGTTTCTTTTACTAAAACCTTGATTAAAGCTACTGTCCAAAGTCACGTGAATCACAGTGGGTTATTTTGTTTCACTTTCATGTATTTTTGTAACACTGGTGAAGAGAGCATAGGGAGATTGAGCCCAGTTGTTTACATGCAGAATCTGGTTTTGATTGTAGCTGGCAATGAATGTATTGTTGAAAAAGTACATCATGTTTCATTTTGGAGAAGGCCGAGTTACTTAAAAAATTTAAAACCATCCAAGTGACAAAAGCGGTGCAATGATAAATCACATTGCTTACAATTCTAAACTTCTACAATAACTGCTTTCTGCTTTGCAGAAGTAATGCCTTGTCTGGTTTGAAGATCTCAGAGAACTTTCTGTTTGTGTAAGGCATAAAGGAAAATGGAAGAAGATGAGACTTTACCAGGGGAAACAGAGAGAGCAAAAGTTGAACCATGTGCTACTCCTGGCCTGGGTCGGCAGATATCAGTCAGTGAGTTCCTGTGCCACTGCTGCTACGACATCCTGATCAACCCCACCACCCTGAACTGTGGGCACAGCTTCTGTAGGCATTGCCTGGCCTTGTGGTGGGCATCATCCAAGAAGAATGAATGTCCTGAATGCAGAGAAAAATGGGAAGGATTCCCCAAAGTCAACATCCTCCTCAGGTGAGTGAACTGTTTTGTTAATGTCTTTTTTACATAAATGAAGTCACAGAAATTAGCTGTCTGGTGTCTTGAGTTTGCTGCAGATATTTTTAGATAATTGGTAATCTGTCACAAAGAAATTTAAATCCCTAAGACTTTCAGCTTGTGCACTTGCAATGAACTGTTCAAGCACATAGAATTAAGGGATGGGTTGGTTGGTTTTGTTTTGAGGGAGGAGGTTTGTTTGGGGCGGGGGCTTTCCCCCTCTTTTAAATGTTTTGGGAGATGGAGAGGGGGGGATCCTCAATCTTCTAATATAGCTGGTTGTTTACTAATAATTCTACATTAGATTGATCCTGGATAATTGTGTAGTAATTTCTGTAATAGGAGTCGTTTATTGGAAAAAATGTGATCATATTGCAGAACAAAGCTAAAAACATCTATTTGCTGTCCCACAAGTTGTTTTGTTAATATTTTGTCTGGGATTAATCATACTTAAATAAATAGATGGTGGGATTGATGATGTTGTCTTTTGCTTAGCATTTTTTAATAATTCAGGCTTGCCAGTGGCACACAGAATTCTAATTTTATATAAGAAATAACTTGGGTGTTATGCAGTATTTTAGCTTTAGAAGTTACGAAAAAATGTTGTTCGGCAGGGATTGATAGAATTCTGAGTTTACTAAGCTTTAATAACTAATTTTTTTCTTGCTTTCAAAGATGATAGTCTTCAGTAAAGGCTGGAAAACAAAAATCCAAGAATTAGTCCCTTTTCTGAATATTAAGCCTCAATGGTTACAGTATAATGACAGATATTTTTTCCTATTAGGGATGTTATTGAAAAGCTATTTTCTGATGCCATTGAACAAAGAAAAGAAGATATTCAACAAAACAGTGATGTAGCACGCAGCTTAGCAACTTTCCAAAAGTATGGGAATGACCAGATGCCTACAGTTCCAATCAGAGGAAGAATTAATCCTCGAGGAGGGTTTTTCTCAGGCGTTCTGACAGCTTTAACTTGTGTAGCAGTAAGTTTCATCTGGTTGGTTTTCCCTATTTGCTTCCTTAAGCATGCACTCGAATATTCTTAAATTACATGCACAGAACAAAGATGGTGAGAACAGAAGAGACTCCAGCTGGGCAGTGTAGTGGGTAAAACTTCAAAAAACTTTCTTATAACCTGAAGAGTCTAGTCTCCATGAAATGGAAGACTACATGTCAAGCCTCTTATTGGGTGTTTGTTTATATCATTCATGTATTTGCTTTGCAAGTAAAGATCTTTATTTATCTTTGTAACCTACCTGTAGGTAGTTCTACTTGGCTATCACTGGAGTAGCAGAGAGTTTGAAGATGACCTTCTTGTCCACAAGCCTGTTGCTAAGTGGACTGCTGAGGAAGTGATACTCTGGCTGGAGCAGCTGGGCCCCTGGGCTTCACATTACAAGGAGAGATTTTTACTGGAGAAAGTCAATGGCAGGTGAGAGGCCCGACGGTCAGGGACAGCTGTTACGTGATTGGACTGCTGAGAGATCCTTAGGGGTGGCTTATTGTGACATGGCCAGACTGTGTTACACAGATTGTGGGAGCATTCTGTTGATGTGTCAGAGTAAATTTCAGATGTAGTTTTAGCAATTGCTGTTGAAAACTTTTAGTAGTAGATAATTAGAAAGCTGCCTGAAAATTTTCTAAGAACTTTTTAAATGCTGACAATGCAGACTGAAATGATACCGAGAGTAAAATTCTACTGATGTATTATCCACCCCTTCCAGCTGTCCTTTCTTGTGGAAATAGGCATATGTATTCCACCCAAGAGCATGCTGAAAGCAGGCAAGAGGAAACTGGAAAAGAAGGAAATTTAAAACCCGGGCTCTGAGATGTGGCTGGCATAGAACACTTGATATGCAATGTAATGATGATCTTTTCGAGTCCCTGCCAACCCAAAGTATTCTATGATTCTTTAACCCAAAAGGTGCTACCTTGTATCAGTAGCTGATTGTTTCAGTATGCAGCTGTGTGTTTGTTAGTCATCTTTGTTGGTGAATAGGCACTGTTTACCTTCTTAGTTCTTTTGTAGACTCCTGCTCACACTGACTGAAGAGGATTTCACCAAAGAGCCTTACAGTGTAGAGAACAGCAACCATAGGAAAGCTATTATGGCAGAACTGGAATGTGTGAAAACTTTAGGTGTTAAACCACCACAGAACCTTTGGGAATATAAGGTAAATTTTACAAAAATATATCATGTCATGTATATTAATTATTTTTAAAGCAATACCTTTAAAAGAAGATTCTCTTAAAGCCATGTGGAGTGTTAAAGTAGTGGAATTACCAGTGTAAAAACTGCTCAGTTTAATGAACTGTTGTATTTGAAAAACAGCCCTTTGAAAAATGATTGTCAGAAAATCTAAGAACTGGCACTCCCTTTAATTTTATTTTTTCACTGATTGAAACTTGATAATTTGATACCTTTTAGGCTGTAAACCCAGGAAAATCACTCTTTCTCCTGTATGCACTGAAGAGTTCTCCAAGACTCAGTATGTTATACCTATATTTGTTTGATTACACAGAAGCTTTCTTACCTTTCATCCACACAATTTGTCCTATGCAAGAAGACAAGTATGAAGATACTGTCACAAAACTGCTTGTAAGTATTCAAAACATTAAATATGATACTTACTTTAGTTAGAAGCATTTTAAGACTAGTAGCATAAAAATACATTATGTTATTATTCATCATTTCATCTCTTTATGACTTTAGACTACAGTGACTACAGACAAAACAGACTACAGAATAAGTGGTTCTTTGATTTTATTGCATGCAATCACTGGTGTTGCAACCATTACCTATAATAGGATTTATTTTAGGCTTTTAAGACTTTAAATGTGTGAAATTGATTCTCCTGAAGTTCACATGACTACAGAAAATAATGTTCTAATCTAATGGAAATTACTGCATTACAGTATTACCTACTAGCAAGTATAATAAAGATAAATTACTGCTTTCAGTGTATAAAACCCCCATCTTTTCAACAAAAGACTAGTGGAAATAAGCCAGTATTAAGTCAGTTTAATAGAAAGTCGATTAACAGTCTTTTTTTATCCTAATTTACAGGACCTTAAAGATCCTTCTTGGAGGCAATGGAGAGAATTCACTGTAAAGTATTTATTTTTGCCATACCAGCTGATAGCTGAATTTGCTTGGGATTGGCTAGATGTGCACTACTGGACATCAAGATTTATAATTGTAAATGCCATGTTGCTCTCTGTTCTGGAATTATTCTCTTTTTGGAGGCTCTGGTCAAGAAGAGAATTGAAGTAAGTCTTACTAAGCTTGTGGAAGAGGGTAGGAAGTACACAGCCTTACAAAGAGAAAGTAACAGCCTTACAATCTCACAGTTGCTCACTGAAATGAGCGTCTCACCCAAACTCTGAGGTTAATAACAATATATGAATCTGCATTCTCACATATGCTAATGCTTGCTCTTGAATACCTTTATTTCTGTGCTTGCTGCCAAGGGTTTCTTAGCAGTGGTTTTACTTATAAGGTGTAGAAAATGTGGAAGCAGTAACAAGCATGTTCTTAACTACGGGGAGATACTAAACTTTACTTGGAGAGCTGCCTCTTGTGGTGCCTGGTATTAGCTGTCAGCTGAGAACTAAATGCATCAGAATGTAGTCATGATGCAGTGTAGTTATCACAGGATGAGTCCTTAGAATCATAAATAATTTTAGTTTAGTTTATTCTGATACTAGTTCTGACAATTTATCCGAATTGCTGTTTTCTGTTACTACCTCAGCCTTAATTCAAGCCTGCTGCCATCCACAGTGGGTATGCCGGTAGAAGCCGTGGGGGTGACCTCCCCGTTCTGGTGTGTGGTGGTTTTTTCCCTTTGCCAGCCGGTAGAGGGCACAGCGTGCCCGGGGAGCAGAGCGGGCGGGTGGCCCTGGACCCTGCGCGCTGCGGGGCTCTGTGCACTGACTTACTGCTCCCTCTTTAAACTGCTACTGCTGCCTTGTAGGAGAGCTGCTCCTGCAGTGCAAAAGGGGGTTTGACAGGTACCCGGGGAAGGGCTAAGCAATTGGAAGCTGTAGCACCTATTAGCTTTTCTTACAGCTGGGTAAAAACAAACCAGAAAGTTCCTCTAAGCCTTTCCCTTTCCTTTTTCACAGGACTATTCCTCACAGAATGTGGAGACATTTCTGGAAAGTCTCAACCCAGGGACTTTTTGTTGCCATTTTTTGGCCTTTTATTCCTCAGTTTGTCTGCAATTGTTTGTTTTACTGGGCCTTGTATTTTAACCCAATTATAAACATTGATCTTGTGGTTACAGAGATAAGGCGTCTGGAGACACAAGTGCAGTGATTGACATGGGAACTCTTGAGCTGTTTAGCTTCTAAAAATGGACATTTTGAATAAACTTTGCTTTTCTTCTTTATCTATGTGGCAGTGAAAATGGTGGATTATGTTAGTTTAAACATACAAAAAAGCTTTAAGGTAAGGTACTCTTAAACCAGCTGATTCCAAATTGGAGGATGAATGAAAAGGGAATTTTCTGTTTGAAAAAAAAAAAAAAAAGCACATTCCTATATAGCCATGTAAAACTCATACAGTCATCTCACCCTATATTTATCAGATAAATTTCTTTATTCTGTCTTGAGCATTCTGTGTATTTTCAAGCCTGCCTTAAAATCAGTGTCTTCTGCACTGCTATGGTGATTTTTTTTTTTAAATTTTTTTTTTAAACTTAGCATTTCATACCAGCAATGTGTTCCTCAACTTCAGTTTGCCAAAGGAAGTTGGCCTACCCTTCCTGGATAGGCTTGGTGTTGAAAGAACTTCATTTATTTCAGTCTTCTTTACATGCAACATTGTGACTGCCCTATACACAGTCTCACAGTAGAGTTTGTTCCAAAATTCCTGCAGTTGGAGGCAAAGACAACTTGAATTTTCATGTGTCTTGGGAAATGTAATTACCATGGAAATTTGTTATTCAGATCAGTTTTTATTCAGATCATCAATAGCTCCTTTCTGTTCTTGAATTCTGTTTCTAATTTTTAAATTCAGGGTTATCTCTTAAAAAGGATTATTTTGGAAAAGTGACCTGACACTGTAATTACTTATGGCAATATCACGTGTGTATCTGTGTCTGTGAGCAAATATTGACTGGAATGTTATTTTGTGTAAGCAGGACTGACATTTATTAATGTATGTTCCTTTGACTGAATCAAAAGGTAAGATTTTTTTCCAGAACTTTGTCCCCCTTGCATTCTGCATTGGTTTGTTGTTTGGTTTTTTCGTTTGTGTCAGTAATGTGAACTAAATTTGCCTATGAATATTTTTCATGATTAAAGATCTCTCTAGAAATCTTCTGTATTTCTATAGATATGGGTTATTTTGTTTGGGATTTTTTTTTGATTTTTTTTTTTTTTGGTAATATTGAAGTAGGTCATTAGCTTTGACTTGTGCAAGCCTGTGCTTTAGCCCTGCATCTCTGAGTAAGTTGAGGTGGGTGAAAGCAGACATAAAACACTCCTGGCTCTATAACTGTTAAAATCAGCAGTTACAAAAAAGTATATTATTTAACCCTCTTCCCAAAGGGCTAAAAATATCAATGAAGTGACCCTAGCTAAAGCAGCTTTACATCCTAATGAGCTGTATACATTTCTGAGCTTCATAAACTTGCTGTGCAGGATCAAACACTGGGAAAGCCAGCTGGTCCCAACAACTACTACATTTTTCACGTTTCTGTTTTGGTGATGGTCTTCATTTGCATTTTCAAATGTGGCTCTAGAGTTCAAAGGGTAGAATTCCTTAGGTAATTCAGGGTGTACACAGAGTAAGGAGTTTGAACCATATCAAATAAGCAGCTGTTTAGAAAACTCTATTTAAAAAGTAAATGCTAGCAAAAGATGATTATATCAGGCCTTCTTCAATGCAGGTAGGATTACTCTAGGTGAATGAAATTCAACACTTAAATTAGGCTTTGTAATAAGTGTTTAATGTAGATGAGAGGACTCTTTGTGGTGACACTGTCACTTCATTCACTTTCCAGTCAGTTCAAAGTTAACAAATGCTAAGATTTGTTCGTGAAGTTTGATTTATATCTTATAGCCAGTGGAGGGGGGGTAAAAAGTTCACAGTGAATGATATTATCAATCTGAAAAATCTGTATATCTGAATATAACAAAAACGAACATTATCAGATACTCCTTAAGCTGATAGATTTCTATTTAGTCAATAAAAGTACATGGGAGAAGGTAAGTAAGAGGAAAAATGTTTACTTTGGCCATTTTGGGGTGGAGAGGTTGAGGTGGAACAAAGGAGTATCAAGAGAGGGGAAAATCACTTGTTGTCATTACTGTGGCCAAAAAAAAAAAAAAAAGTAATTTTAGATTTAAATACATACAAGAGTCATGTATCTAATACCTACACAAAGGCTGAATCTCACCACACATAAAGTCTGGCCACAAAAGGTATTTTCTATGGTAGGGAGCTCTAGAAAAACATTTGGCAGCTTCACGGTCACATTCACATGCCATTTTTTGACATTTATCTTCTAGTGAGTCTGAAAGAAAACACAGTAAGTTTGATATTAGTCTGAAGAAATTAAAAATCTCAAATGGAATGCCAGGAATAGCTCCCTCACATTCCATATTTGCCATACAAATGCCTTACAGATCAAATGCAATAGGAACTGTACTGAGCTTTGGTAGGACTGAGAACCTGTGGATCAGTCAGTAATCACTGATCTTGGCAGGTGAAAATACAACAGCCAGAGAAAGACTTAAATATTCTTCCAGTTTTTTAATAAAGGAATCTGGTAACTGATGCCTCTTTAGGAAGTGATATGGGACCCTCCCTGCCTTGCCTCTTGCTCAAGTGAAACTTGACTTTGGGAAGATAGGCCATTCACATACCCTTTATAATGTACTATAGGATATGACATTAAAAAAATCATACATGGGCTATACACATGGAATGCAAAGGTGTTCCATGGCCAGCCTAAACTGCCCACCTTTTTGTTTGAAGGCATTCAGTAAGAAGTTAGGTAAAATATGTTAGTGTGATAAAATCCATGTCTTGTCATGTTTGTTTTGTAATTGTAGTGTTGTAACTTAACAGGTTTCTTGGCATGAGTGTTTCTTCTTGGCATGAACATTTTCTTCTACAGCAACGTGTTTTGGGTTCACTGTGCCAACCCAGAAGTGTGTGGTTTTTTTCTCTCTGTAACTGTCTGTAAACTAAGGAATCCTTGATTACATTTTGTCTGAGTGTTTACCATTTTAAAAGCTTAGCCAGATCTCTGCTTGAGATTTGTCCAGGAGCAGAACAAGTGTTCACTTTTGTGAATGAACTCAAATTCTGCCATGGAGTGGAAGTGTTCTTAATGTATGTGTGTTTATGCTGCAACTAGCTTCCCTAAGAGCTACTCAATAGCAGAGGTAGCATGAACAACACGATAGGATAAAAAATCAAAACACATTAACTGAGAACTATTCCTTCTTCTGGTATTGCTCCAGACTTTATCTTCTCCATGCAACATCAGGGACTTGGTTTCCTGACACCATGTCTGCTGTCTTGGCCAGTATTTTGAATATTGTCAGGAGCAGAATGTTTACAGCCAAATAAGGGTGGAGTGTAATGTAATAAATTGGTGTGAGAGAGAAGATGCTTTGTACATCTGGGGCAGGGGAAGAAAAGAGCAAGTAGAGATTCTCAATGAGGTAGACACTTGGGCAAAGCAAAGGTTGAATGTAAAGGAGGACTGGAAGTAATGTCCAAACTTTAAATGGTTTTCAGGTCAGGCAAATTCTATATTGAGTGATGAAATGAGAGGGTTTGTGTTCTCTGTGAGTGGCCAACTGTTGCCTTTAAACTGTGGTAGTCAGAAACTCCAGCTTGTTTTAAACAAGAATATGTAAGGGGTTTTGCATTTCTGTAGTGCAAATAATCAATTCCCAAGCTCATTTGCATTCTAGGTAGAAGCATAAAATTATATACAAAGTAACTGACCAAGCACCTGATTTTAGGAACAAAACAAACAAACAAAATCCCAAACAACACACAAACAAAAAACTAATGTAAAAACGTGATGACAAGAAGAAAAAAACCCTGTAAATATTAGGGGCTTTTGAGAGGCTACAGTTTCATTGAGTCTTTGAGTATATTGGAAAGGATTTGATAAAACTTTGAGAGTTGTGAACAAATAATGTAAAAGAAAAACTGCTTTTTCCTGATAACCATTTTTGGGGGTTTTTCTTCCTTTGTGATCTCTTTGTCCTTCCTTTACTTCAGCATTGCAAGTATATTTTGGAACAATCAAACAAAATTAATCAGGATGTGGTCAGCAATCTGCTGTAATGTGTACACTTGTGTTATGTTAAAAATTTCAAATTAATATTTGTTAATTTAACTTCAAGAAATAAACAGACTCATCAAATATTTTATTACCTCATTGTTTGAAACTGTAAACTGTAATTATGAATTCATTCATAAATTGCAGCCATCAGTGCAACTGATCAGGCCATTGTAAACTTAAAATAGTGAGAAATTTTCTGCTAAGTAGGGAAAGAGCCTTTTAAAATTGTTACAATTTTCTTGTCTCCTGTTTGTAGCTGCTCTCCAGCTGGAGACTGGCAGAGAGTAGCATAAAATGGGTTCCTCAGCAAATATAAATGCTGAGTAAAAGGAGGATGGTTGTGGTAGTGTTTTCTGAAAAGGCAATAGATGCTTTTAGATCAGTTTTGTTTGCTTATGTCAGTCAGTAGAGGAGGATTAAGAGGAAACTGCATTCAGTTGCTTGGTTTAGCTGTGCTTTCTGGAGGCACAGTGTAGCCTGGCAAAAAAAGTCATGAAAGGAAGGATGGTAAACTAAGAGTTTTACAGTTAATTAAGAAAATATCTTTCTTATGAGATAATTAGTAGAAGTAAGAAACAACCAAACCAATAAAACAAATAACCCAACACCAAAAAACTCCCAAGTGCTCTCTCACCACACACAGCAGAATTGTCTTTGCATTCCCAGTGGTAACTTTCAGTCTTTGGCTGACACCCTGCTTGTTCTGCCCTCCCATAGCAGCAGTCGTGGTGAAAGCAGCACCTGAGAGGAACAGAAATGGTGATTTATGGTCACACAATCTGGGTGGGGTTTATCACTGGGTTACCACAGTTGTGAAATAACAAAACAGTCAGCATCAGTGAGTGTACAAATATTATCTGCTCAGGAACCAAACCAGGGTAATTGGTTAATAATCACCTGGAAAAAAATGACTGCTTTTTCATTTAATAAGTGAAATACATTGATACACTGATATACATTGAGCTAACTGAATCTTCAGAGTCTTCTCAGTTATATGTGAGTGTGCTTTTCTCCTAGCCCTTTCCACAGAATGAACTGTTAGCTCGTGATCGTCAGAAAATTTGGAAAGGTGCTCAAAAGTATTGTTTCAAAATCGTTCTTGTCATAATTGGCACAAAGAATTTACAGGCTTTCTATGACATTGTGAACAAACTGAACAGTAGAGGTAAGAATTAATGATATTTTAATGCTTAAAAAAGGCATTAGAATATACTGGTGCAGTGTCTCTAGTGTGGAGTCATTGCGAGCCCAAAAAAGGAAGTAGAGGAGGTAACAAACACCTTAAATTTGACAGCTTGTAAGTTTTTTCTGCAAACTAATTACACCCTTTCTTTTTGACTTGTTGAAAGAACTGGGCTTATCCACAAAGTATTCAGTCAGTCATTCCTTCATTCCTTCGTTCATTCAGTTTCCTCCTGGTAGACTAAAACCATCAGATTACAGTAGGTAGATGGTGTTTAGGTTGCCTGAGGAATTTGTGTCTGCAATAGAAAAAATTAATGCTGTGAGCTCTCACTTAGCAATTAATGTTTTCCTGTGCTTATTAAGTGATGACTTGGTCATTCCCCACAAATCACTGTGTAAAGATCCTGTGGGATATAACAGTTGAACAATACAGCTCAGTAACTCCATTTCATGGATAGAAATGTTAAAAAACCCAAGCCACACCACAACAAAACAAAACCAGAACAAAACCCAGACAATCATCTTCTTGTCAGTTAATGTTCAATTATAAATTACATTGATGATAGTCAGTATGCTGAGATTTAGTACTAAATGGAAAGGTTTGGGTTTTAGAATCATTTTTCTGCAGGTTGAATTTTGCATAATTCTTATGTATTATTTTGAATACTAATAATATGGAAGATAGTAAAATCAAAAGATTTTTTTATTGCCTTTGTTTTAAAATTTTTACTTTATATAGCTTCACTGTTTGAGCTTTAAAGCTTCTCCAACAAGACTAGTTATTTAGCTCTTTGCTGAACAGCAACAGCAAAGAAACTCAGTTGTACTGTGAATCCTGTACTAAAACAATGAGAATTTGAATTAAAACCAAGACTGTGTAGATCGACAGAAACACAATTTGAATGCCTCAGAGTTTCTTAGCAATCTGAGCTGTGTTTAAACTCAGTTCCCTCTCTCAAATAGGACTAATTTATATTTTAGTCCTTTTATTTGCATCTGAAAGTAGTCATCTGCATTCAGCACTTAATTAGTCAGAGAAACAGTTCCTCTCACCAGTCTACTCTGTCCTTGGGCCATCCCTTTCCCCCCAGGCCACAGTAGCATCCGTAGCGTAGGTAGGCGAAAGGAGAGCGCCCTGTGGTGCATCTGATGGCTCCAGCTAATTCCAGAATGCCTCTTCGGTTTCTCAAACGGGTTTCCCCAAAAGTGCCTTTATAAACTGTGGAAGAAAAACTGTTATTGACTCCGACATGCAAATATAAAACAGTCGGGTTCTTTAAAGCATTGCTAATAAATGCTAGTAGTTGAAAAGAATCCGGTTTTATTTTTGACGCTTTGGGGTCATGCTGTCTGACCCAGGCCCTCTGTCCCCAGCCCACAGTGAGCAGAATACTGAACGCTGAGAACTGCTGCAGTGCTTTCTTCTCAAGGAGGCAGTGTACAATGGCAGAGCAGTCATTTCCAGCCCTCCAACTGCTGAGGGTCAGCATGTGTTCTGTGGCCCAGGCCCACCCAGTTGCTAAGATTAGCTGCCCCAGGGTTGCAGTGTTCTCTCTAACATAACATGCAATTTTGTCCATGTTATTTTGTAAAATGTAGTGCTTTACATTGGAACAAATAGGTCCTTTATGATAGGGTTTTGGTTTTCCTCATTCTTAGACAAAGCAGCCAAATAACTGGTGGGGATGGTGTGGTGGTTGTAAGGCAGGGAAATGGGTGGGGTGCTTGGAGTCTGTTCTGGGGAAATTAGAAAGGTGGGGTTTGGTTATTTTCCTGTTCACTTTTGTTTGGGGTTGTTGTTGTTGAAGTGATTCTCACTTTTATTTCCAGGACAAAACTTACTTTAGGAATTATATTTTAACCATCCCATATCAGTAGTAAAGTAGGAAGTCCCAAGCAGCAGAAAGCTGTTGAGACTCTGGGTGACATTTTTAGGGGTTCCTGTCCTCCTGAGACTTGAACTGACACACTGAAGGCCCCGATGGTATGGGCAGCCTCTCCTTGCAGTGCAGGCTCCAAGCTATTCAGAGCAAATTTTAACAAGCTGAATGACTACAAAACAAATTAGTTTTAGAAGGCTTCTGATTAGAGTTTCTTATTATTTAAACTAATTATTTATTTTGATAGGAGAATAGTTTATAAGCCTAAACTTTAGTACTGGTTACAGATTCCAAAAGACATTAAGATCTAATAACTGATAATAAGTGTGATGGAGACAGATAGCAGAAAAGAAAAGATTAGACTTCATTGTGAAGGTTTTGATAGTTACTTTCCTACAAAGTAACTATATGATCATGCAGTTTTTATATAATCTGCATAATCACATAATCTATTATAATAGCATAATAGAGTAATCTTTTGTAATAGATTATATTAGAATGGATTATATGATTAACTATAATCAGTTAATGGAAAATCTGACAGAAAAAATACCAGTCCCAGCACTGTTGAGTAATTTGAAATGTGTGGGATGCTGGTGACCTCTGGCACTTGTAATATCATGAAACACTGGAATTCAAACACCTCATGAAAGAAAAATAAGTAAGAAATTCAATTGGTTTGTGTGTGAGAATGGTAAAGAAACACTTTAGGAAGAATCCTGAGGCAGCATTTAGTACTTTCCTGACTGGTGACCGCTCCCAGATCTTGTCCCTCCTGCTTTTTGGGCATGTGATCTAGGGGCAGAAGTGTTGAAACAAGTTTAAACTTGCACGTGCAGCTCTGGCCATTGATTAAAAGCAATCATATCCTGAGGAATTAAGAAAAGCTCCTTGCTATGTAGTCGCTTGCAGTTTCGTTTCAAACCTGCTGAGTCGGCACTAAACTTCCTTGCTATGATAGTGAACAGTGTCTGGTGCATGGCTCCTGTTCCAGAACATTCCCTGTCCGTTGTGTGTGAAATGTTGGTTCTGGGTAGCAGAAGCATCCATTTGGTTATAAACAGATTAGTTTTATGATAGCACTGAAAGTGTTACCTTCATTGTCAGTGCAAGTTCAGTAAATTCTGAGCTCAAAGCCCTGCAATAAGGCTGCAGCATTACAAGTGACTGGTTATACTCTTTGGTGTTTAGTAATGGTTACTCTTGTAGACAGCCAGTAATGTCTGGAGGAACCATGGTTAATGACAAAACTGTGTTTGCTCTCCATGACCTTGGGGATTCTGAAAAAAGTGAAGAATTTTTACATTGTTTCTCACTTCCTGAGAACTGGGGAAAGGTGGTATAGGAGAGAAACAAGTCAGGAAGAAGAAAGTTAGAATTTCCAAGTCATATTCTGGTTTCACCAGAGAATTGTTTGCTAACTTGGGACAATTCCCAGTCCCTTGATTTAAATCCATGACAAGTAGAAGTGATGAACTGTCTGGACCTGAGAAGCTCAAGTATAATATGCCATGTGTATTAAAGGACATAAACTATTTGTTCTTGTATTATATTTGTGTTACAGCATCTGGACATCCAGTTGTAAATGAGCATGGCATAGATACTCTGATTATGATTCTCTGTCACAACAGCTTTATGAGCTGAGAATGCAGAGAACTATGAAAACACTCAGAGTATCAATATGTTGATGATAGCGTTGGTGTGTTTACCTTATAACAAAATCTCCAAAGTGTTTTATCAGAAATAATGTGGAATGCAGTTAGAGAGTGAATTGACATTCTGCATATTTCCAAATATTTTACGATTAAGTTTTTGAAAGCTTCTGTGTGGTTTTGTTTGTTTTTATGGAGACTTTGTGAATGAGAGGTTTGGTTGTGCATTCCTGAAAGAGCAGTGTTGTCCCTCGATGTCTAGTCTGTGTTTTGGGTTTTGTCATGCAGATTGTGTGCAGCTGTGTCAGACACAATCTTCTAAGTGGAGAAAAAGGGAGTGAGCCAGACTGGATTTATTTTAATTTCATTGATTTAAAAGGTATTTTAAAAATCCACTCCCTTAAATTTCTATATGCAAAGAAACACATTAATTAAGAAAAAAAAATTAGAAACACATAAATTTTTTTGTGAAAGGTCATATTTCCTATAATGTTTTACTCTTTTCAGTGGGCTCAATGCAAAGATAATGATTATTTTTCCAGGTACATAGTCAAATTTTTATTGACACATACAACGTTGCATAATTATGATACCTAACTACATTATTAGTATTTACTACAGTATGTGCTCTTTTGTGGGTTTAAAAAGAATTTTTTAAGCCAGTCTTTCAAAGACTGAAGGTACAGAAACATTTTCTGATATTAAATATGTGTAAAATTTCCTTTAGGGATATCTCTATGCAGTCATAGGGCTCCAGTAGTTCAGAATCTGAAACTTGGGCATAAGCAGACTTTCTGATGCATTTCCAAGATCTTACAGAAAAGAACTGTATGCCTTATATAGAAACCTTATTTTTTGCTTAGATTTGTACCTCTTGTTTCATAATCCATCAGGAATGGCCTTTTCCACCTCATTTTATTGCCCAGACAACTTACATGCTATCTCCACAGACTCTGGTCACATGTAAATTTTTGGAAAGGTTAAATTTGCCTGTTTTGACACTTTGGACCAGTTGGGAAACAGGTAAATTGCCTTGCCCGTGCTGCTCACTGCCCACGGAGTGGGTGACTGAGGTGCCTGACTCAGAGCTGTCGGGGCGCAGCCAGGCTCTCTGCAATGAGCACCCCGGCCCGGCAGCACCTCCGAGTTCAGTGCTTTCCTTAACGATCGGGCTGGGGTTTGTACCATGCAAGGGCTGAAGTCTGGAGGATGATCAAAATGCAGAAGGAATCACAGGGGCAATCTGAGGTCAGGCAGTAGAATTGGGGCAGGGAGCTTGGTGGGGCCCCAAGTTGGCCCTGTTATGCAAGCACCTTACCTTATGGGCTTTAATCACTCGACTACCTTCCCCAAACCCTGCTCCATTCTGTGGCCAGAATCTGTTCTAGGAATGAATTGAGGCTCTTTTCTTTAGGATCCTGCTATTTGCAAGATTTAGTGTGGTGAATTTACAACCTGTGTAGGAATGTATAAAAAAAAAGTGCAAGAGAATCTTTTACTTAAGGCAGCTGATTGTAATTCTGCAAGATAGGATTTTATCCTTACAGCTGTCACAAAGGTTCAGCATGAGGTTAATTTAATCACTTTAAAACAATGCCCATAAACAATGAATATGTTTACAAATAGTCAGCTCCTAGCCAGCTGAATATCCTGGGGTTGGGGTACCAAGCTACCACAGCACTCAGTGAGAACCAGGCTTTGAGCAGTTGAAGTTCCAGTTGATTTTATGTAGTTGTAGGTAAAATTGGGTTCTACCACGTCACCATGGGAGCCTAAAATTAGAGGATGCTTTTTTGTGTCACCCCACCTACCTATCTGAAAAAGAGGGATGATAATATAGTTTCAGATAAATGAGTGCAATTAGATACTGTAATGATGAACACCTCAGAAAACCTATGAGGACACGGACTATGAATTGTTACAACCGGTCTTTAACACTGATTAATAAATAGGATGTAGGAGACCAAAAAAATAATTAAATATTTGCAAAGTGAGTAATTTGCTTTGTGAAGGTGTGAGGCAGGGGTCCTTTAATTACATTCTCACATCATAACTCATTCATGAAGACTGATTCATTTTTCAGTATAACCCGGTTGGGGTTTTGTAGGCAATCAGTTGTAGCAATTCCTGCTTCTGAACTGCTTAGTAACTCAAGTGCTCCGCGACAGCTCACTCCAATACCCACAGAAGAGAGGGGGTAAAGCTGCTGGCTTTATAGAAAGATTGTTATTGCGCTTGCAAGCTGCAAACTGATTTGAAACACGGAACTCGGTTAGCAGAGTTGTACCTTACTGCTGAACTTTACCGAAGGTATGTGCGCTCCTCCAGCCCCGCTCCCGTGTGCACCGGAGCCCCGGCCGGGCTGTGGGGCAGCTCCGGCCGGCAGCGGCAGATCGGGGTTCCCGTGGGCAAGTGCCCCGCAGCCGTGCCCGAGCGCTGGGCACCCGTCACAGGCACTTCCCGGGAGAGTTTCTCCGAGCGCTCCCTTGTTTGCCCCTCTTCCCCCCCTGCCCCCCGACGCTGCCAAGCCGCGGCCGGACGGGTGCGGGCAAGGGAGCGCGTGCAGCAGAGCCCGCGGAGGCGCCGCTGGCCGGGGCCGTGCGGGGCCGAGCCCGGTGCGGGCCCCGCTCTACTCACCGGCCGCCGGCAGCAGCAGCAGCGGCAGCAGCAGCGCGGGCAGCGGCGCCATGGGCAGCGGCGGAGCGGGTCCCGGCGGCGGCGCGGGGCTCGGCGGGTGTGAGCCGCGGCGGCGGCGTGCCGCCTATAAAAGGCTGCTTTCTGCCCCGAGCGGGGTCCCCCGGAGCCGGAGCCCAAGTCCAAGCTGTGCTGTCCATCTGGCCAGAAGGGAGGAGCTGCCGCTGGAAGAGCCGGCGAGAGCTGGGACCTGTCACTCGGGCAGCGGAGTGCGGTGCAGGCACAGCGGGGCACACCCCGCGGGTCTGGGATGGGAGGCAGCCGCCTCTCCGCTCCTCCACACCTTCCTGCTCTGGCAGCGATATTTTCTTTCTGAATTACAGCAGTTCCTAGGTCATTTAATCTAGATCTGAGGAGGAAAGCAGGAACTGTGTTGTAAGTTAGTCTAGTGGTTAATTATAACCAGTGCTGAGGACGTGCTCTATCTGGAGTCTGCATCGGCCAGACTTCATCTACTGATTGCTCCTTTCCTTGGATGACTAAAGGACAACCAACTCCTAAACCGGTTACAGATATTTGTAGCTTGGTAAAATCTTTTTAATTGTATCTCAAACAAAACAGAGTCTCAAAGTATTTTTTTTGTACGTTGTATTATATTTGCATTTTTTCCATTCCCTTTCCAACTCTTGTATTATTTTGTAAAACATACAGCTAGCTGTCTCATTACAACCATTGCCTCTCTCAACACAGACAATACCACTTGCTTTTATGTGATTTTTTCTGTGCTCATACTTTCCAAGTATTTCTTCAGACCTTTTATTATTGCACTGAAACCAATGTCAGTTGTTCAAGGAATCAGGAGCCCTGAAATTTAGAGTATTGATTTTGTTTGTACGTGTTTTGTCTTGTGGTGTTCATATGTTTTTTGGGTTTTTTTTGCATTATTATATTCCAGCATATTATCCCCACATGATCCCACTGAGGCCTACACTGCTAGGATATGGAAAGAGAAACAAAACTAGTTTTATTTATGGAACTTACCAAGAACTTTTTCTTGGTCATGTCATCTTACTATTGGAGAGCAGCTGGCAGTTTGGAGGAGAGTTTTTATGAATGGTATTTTCATCAAAGAAATAATTTTTTCATGCATATACTGAGAAGTAATATTATTTTTGCATTAAAATCCTCAGATTTCTGTGTTATAACATTCCTCTTTATTCAGGAGAGGTAGAAAATCGTATGTGATATGATTCCAAGAGATAAAAAGCATGCACAGACAGATCAGATTTGGTTTTGTTATGGTCTCATTAATCGAGGCTCTCTGAAATGTTTGTGTTGGCACTGAAGTGAGAGCAGCGTGGGATGAATGTGGAACATCAGTTGGAGGCAGGATATTGATATGCACTGTACACCTGGTAGGCCTTTGTGCAGAACACCAGGTGAGGTGGGCAGCTCAGCCAGGACTGTGCATGGCACTTGGAAGGGCAGAGGGTGCCAGGGTGAACTCCACACAGCAGAAATAAGCAGGGTTCCCACCTGTCCTGCTTTAAGGCAAATTTGGGAAGAAACCTCTGAAACCTCTGGGGTCATTCTAGAAAGCAAATCCAAACGGCCCCTACCCCAACTGGTTCAGGAAAGAAAAATTTTCCTTAGAGGAAAGTGGAAAGAATATGTTTACTTAACAGGCAAAGCATTCCCCAGCACAACAAATGAACAATACTAGAGAACAAAACCCCTCCCCACTCCTGAGAGATGCCAAATCCAGGCAGTCTGTGCCGTGGGCAGCCCGGCTCCCTCAGGCTGTGTCAGCCCCTGGCTCTGGCAGTGCCGGCCCGGAGACACAGGGAGAGCTCCTGGGGCTTCTCTGGGGCTAGTGCAGAGCAGGGGCACACAGTGCCGAGGAGAAAGGGGAAAATCCTCACAGTCTGGAGAGCTGCTCTGCCTCAGCTAGCTAAAAACTAACAAAACTGACAAAGAGCAAATCAGAGCTCTCTCCTGCCCTCTGCACTGCAGACAGCACAGGCTGTGTGTGAGGAAAGCTGAAAACTCTGATCTTAATGTTTTGAAAACAACCACCTCAGACATTGCACCGCTTCTCCTTCTCCCCCCTTCACTCTCAGATCCAGTTTAAAGGTGCAAAACTTATTTCTGACCTAAACAGATGAATGGGGGTGCAATTCCGCATCAACCCAGGCCACCACCTGTGTGCCGGTGTTCTGCAGAGAGGGGGAGGCTGCTGGAGGCTTCTCGTGAAGCCCTGATGGCTGGCAGATCTGTACCGAGCAGCTGCAGGTGCAGCGTGCCGGGACAACGCTGCCAGCCCATCCTCCTCCTTGCACCTCTGAGCCTGGCTCTGGCCAACATGGGGACACAACTGCCACCTTGAGTGTCCCCACTCAGCTGGAGTGGAGTAATAGTGAAGTGGGTCGTATGGCAACCAGAAAGGTTGCTCATGACCCTTACAAGTGTTGGTAGAAAACCCATCTATGGGGATTTTTTTTTTTCCATTTTTTTAAAGATTTCGTTGCTATTGCCATCAACTGGGTCAGGGCAATTTTCCTCTTACTCATGGAGTCACATCGCTAATTACTGTTACTCTGGTCTTGTACTGTCACTTATACTTCATTTGTTTACCGACTCTTCCGGTCAATAAGTCACACCTATTAGAACACTTTAATGGTGTCCGAGAGCTGCCTAATGAAACTGCCAGCTGAACACTGTCCCATCCAGCATACCATTGCATATGACAATGAAAACAGTATCCAAGGGAGCAAGATAAATTACATTTCATGTTGTTCTTCAGGACACTGACTGATGCAATGTGTTAGTGCAGCTGATACGTTTTTCTCTGAAGAAAGGAAAGTAACCTTATAACCACTGAAATGCTTCAAATGAGACTGAAATGCTTCAATTACATTTCTATCAGAAAATACACAAAGATGTGTAGGGACAGAAACTGTAAAGAGTGATGAAGTAAGGAATGCAAGTCATGAGTTCTGATTCCTATGAGTGTAGTAAAAGTTCAAATGAGAACATCCAGTGAAATTAGTGAGAGGGGAGGAAATCTGATAGAAGGAAATACTTTTATTGAGGAAGAGCAAGATTGTCCAGTTAATTGCCAGGCATATGGCGAAGAAAATATACTGGTAACAGACTGTAAATTCATATAGATTACAGTGATGGAGTCATATATTTTTAAATTAGATTTGGTTCCCTTTAAATTTCTGAATTTAAAACTTACGTGGCAGTGTAGACCTGTCATATTTCTTTTCGTAGTGTTTCTTCTATTTGAAGCACTTGGAAACTGGCCTAAGTTCTATGTGACAAATGGCATTTTCCCTCTTACTGATGAATTCTGTCTGTCAACTGGAGCTGTGCAGGGGCGGAGAGAAGCATTTGCTTTTCAAATATACTTTCTCAAAAAAGGCTGCATGTGCCTTATGATTGCTTTAATTGTTTTTAAATCTGAGAAACAGATGAATGTAACTGAGACACATGGCTGTACTGAGGAACATTCTCACAGCATAACACTGTTATTGGCAATCTTGTTAAATGAGTTCTAAAAGCCTCTTTTCTCAGGGTACAGGATTACCTACATGCAGGAAAACAAGAGAGTCCAAAATGTTAAAAAGTTTATGGAAAGTGAGAGAATGGTCTAAAATATAGTTAATGTAAGTAAAATATAGTTAATGTAAGTGCAAGTTATCCACTACACAGTGATCAGGTGAAGGTAGTGTTCTTAAGAGTAACAGCAGATTTACTGCTGACTAACAGCTGAAAGGCTGTATTTTTGTAGTAATAGTAGTTCCATTAAATTTTTTCCTTTAAAAAGAGTTGTTATTTTTCCTGAGAAATAAAAAAAGCATTGAACCTACCTTGGTCAAATTTATATATACTCTGCATTTAGCTGTTGTGAACCAATGTAGTGTTGCTGCTGATGAGTACAAAAGTACTAGAGTCTGTAGGTGTCTAAGCAAGTCCTAAAAAATGCCTACAGCATTAAGCATGTGGCATTTAAGCCATAGGGCATACTTGCTGCCCCACTGAATTAATGAACTAATAAAGAATGGTGAAAAAAATTATTTTCCCATTGTTAGAAATGGGAATGGAGGTAGGGTGATTTGCTTAAGGTGCTTTATGATGGCTGTAGCAGAGCTGAAAACCAGGAATTTCATGTTTTGCATCCCAGGTTAAGTCCCAGATTGGGTTCTTGGTGGCACTGTGTGCTGGAGGAAAGTAAGAAAAGACACACATGCCTTACTGTGAGGGTATCAGAATAATTAGAACTGAAGAGTTGCTTCCCAGCAGTTAAGTCAAATGACTGTGTTTGCTTGTTGCTATACTTGGTAAATGTCTCTGAGTTATCCCACATCTTCTTAAACGTTGGATTGGGACACAGGATCTGCCTGGGATATAGCCTTTACAAGTGTATATTCCTTCAGATACTGAATGTCCCATGTAGTACACAACTTCTTTATCACTGTTGTCTTTATAAAAAATACCAAACCAAACAGCCTTAATTATCTGAGTGTTTGTTTGGAAACATTCAGTGCCTTTGTTTCCATTTTGGAGGTTTGGTTGGGTTTCCTCACTTTCATGTTCTTCCATCTTCTCTTAGTTCCTTTTCACAACCAATTCTTCCTGTTTACCAATGTTTTCTTCAGCTCATGTTGTTGGAGATGTTGTCCCAAAGTGTACAAGAGTTATAAAGCCAAGTTTGGAGAGACAAGCTCCGTGTGGAAGATTTGAAAACATTCTACTAAGCCATTTTATAGTATTTTGCAATGTACATGTATTATTTCAAATCCAGTCCTAGCATACACAACAAAATCCAATTTAAAACTATACCAACCTATAGCAAGACTTGTGATGTCTCTGATAATAATAAGTCTCTGGGTAGCACAATATGTCCCAGGAGAATTTCAGGGATCATGTCTGTAGTGTTGTCCTTTCCATGCCCTTTGGCAGCAATGCCACTCTGTCCATGCTGCAAAAATACCATGTAGTGTGTCACTGTCCATAACAGACAGCAGCATGCTGGAAAGGTTGTTATTACAGAAATGTTCTTGAAACTGTTATAATGGCTGCAGAGGAGCTGAATCACTCCTACAGTTTTCTTCTCTCTCTCTTCTAGTTTTGTTTTTCTCCTGATCCCCTTCTCCCCTCTGCTCCTTTAGTACAACAGCTGTCTGCACAGAGTCCATTCTGTCCATACAAGCACCCAGGTGAGTAACGAGATTGCAAGAATGTCCTCAGAGCACCATGTATTTACTGATGCACTTCTGTCCATTTTTATGGCATGGAAATATATTGCCTGTCTTTGAGCAAAGGCACACACTGGAGATGCTGGGGAAGGACTCTATAAATAACTTCCAGCTTGCTTAGCTCTTAGGTTCTGACAGTCATCTCTGCCTTCCAGAAGATTTGCACACTTTGGCATTTGCATCCAAAAAAAGACTCATGGTCTGCTTCTTGTAGAACCCAGGGCTACTTCTAATTTCTATATCTTGAGGAAAAAAAGACTTGGCAATGCAATGTGTGTGTGTGTCTCTAAAACAAAATTTGAAGTCTCCAGCATATCTCTGGAAGGATATTTGGCTTGCTTTCTTTATATAGGTTACATTGGCTTGTATTTTTGAAATAGCTGAGGTAATGGACCAGGATGATGGCACAGAGTGACCTCTCAGCACATTTGTGGGTGATGCCAAATTGGGGGGAGTGGCCGATACACGGGAGGGCAGGGCTGCTACTCACACAGACCTAGTTAGACTGGAAAAATGAGCTATCTGGGGGCCTCATGAAGCTCAGCAAAGGCAACTGGGTTGCCATAATCCCCCAAGTGGGACAGGCTGGGAACTGACTGGATAGAGAACAGCTTTGTAGAAAAGGAGCTGAGTGTTCTGGTGGACAAGCTGAATGTGAACGAACCGTGTGCTCTTGGAGCTGATGTGCCCAGCTGCAAACCTACCACTGGTAGGTTTGGAGAGAACTGATTCTTCCCCTCCATCTGACACTTGTGACACCACATCTGGAGCTCTGTGTCTCCTTTTAAAAAAGCCACTGACACACTAAAGCAAGGCTACCAAACTGCTCAGGCAGCTGCAGTTCATGACATAGAAGAAGATGAGAGTGCTGGCTTTGCCCAGGTTTAAAGAAGATGGTGAGTGGAGATCATCATGCTGTGAAGCCCCTCATAATGGAAGGGTGTAGGAGAGATGCAGCCACATTTTTCCCAGTGGTGCTCAAGAAGCAGCGAGCACAACCTATAGCAATTCAGTATAGGAAACAATTATTTATTTTTTTTAAGGATCAAATACTGAAACCATTTGCCCTGAAAGGCTATGGAAACTCCATCCTTCAAGATATAAATAACTCAGTTAAACATAACTAAAAGTGACCTGCTTTAATGGGACCTGCCATGAGGAGAAATGGACTATGGACTACATAGACTACAAAACTTGCAGAAGTCCCTTGCCACCTACATGATTCTGATATTGTGATGTGACAGCAGACACCTTCAAATTATCAGTTCAACCCTGCCAGGGAAGCAGACTCCAATATCACTTCCTTTTGCCTAAAGGTTTTAATGAAACCGTGGCCTGTAGGCAGGGAAGGCAGTAGGCCTGTTCTGCAATAACAAATTAATTGATAATAATTTTTCCATATATCACCAAGTAAAAGATGCAAATGCACTGGGGAAATCATCTGTAGTGAATTCAAAGAGACTTGAGATTTTGCCTGCTTTTATTATCTTGACAGCTTTGTCACAAACAGCAGCAGTGCCCTTTTCACACTTTCCTACCATTTTAACTCACTGTTATGAAATCCCATTTCTATGCCTTTGTCCTCATCAACCATTTCTGAATCTGCTTCCAGTTCTATTTTTACTGAGACTGGGGGGAGGCTGCAGAATTGAATGCAGTATTCATGATGGAGACAGAACATGGATTTATAGAGTCTGCAGACTATATTTAAGAGAGCTGAAAAAGAAATTCACAGTCTTGAGTAACTTTTACCATGTCTACTGGCTTTTTTTTGTCTCTAAGTGTTTTAAATTGCTTGAAAATAAAATGAAGATTTTTTGTTATCTGTTTATTTGTTCACCTCTTAGTTGTTTTGTTCCTCAGCCTGTCAACAGTGAACACCCTGTTGGTCTAGTCTACTTGTCTTGCAGCTTTCTTTCAGGACCTGTCTTTCTTGTGTTCCCTCAGCTGTGCAGTTTTATGGCAACTGTACCCATCAGGATAAAATCCCTAAGTAATTTGTGCATCAAAGGAAAGGTGAGAAGAATATAGCCCTTGATTGTTCCAGGCTAATCTGCACAAGAGTCCTCTGTGTTTAAACACCACCCAGACTGCTTTGGGAACTGGGAAGTTACTGAATTTATTGTTGAGGATCAAAAAAATCCCTTGAAGTACTGTTGGGTAGGGAACGTGGGGATTAGCTAGAGAATTTAGGAGAATGAAAAAAGTGAGTGCAGGAAAACCTTTATATTAAGACATGTAAGATCAAAAAGGTGCTAAATAGTGCTGAAGAACTGAGTATGTGTCACTTGTCAAGTAGGTTCTGAATCTCTCATCTCCAAGTCTCTGTGGGATGGTCTCCTACTTTTATTCTTTGCTTTTGCAGAGTGGTTGGGATGAGGAGTAATTCAACCAGAGAACTGTCAGTAGCACTAACATCATGATTTGCTATACCCGAAATAAACCAGATACTTCAAATCAGCCAAAAGATGCAAGAGTCATTTGCTGAGGGCATGCACAGAGTGCCAGTGCACAACAGGAAGGCTGATGTTCAATGAAGTGTTGTTTAGGCACTGGCAGCTGTTTGATTTTCTGTGAGAAGTGGGGACTCAGTAGAAGGTAAGAATTTAAATGCATTCTCAAATCTGGGCCAACATCACAAACATATTATGTTTTCTATGTAGACCTATTTTCCAATGCATTGGAAGGCAACAAATGCCATGGGTACTATACAATATAAACAAATTAAAACAGTTTATATAACCTATAATTATAAAGTGTTAAGCTTATGCTTCTTTGGAGTATCAATTACTGTCTTAAGAATATATTTTCCTAAAACTAAGAAAGACTTTATAATTCTATAGACTTTATACTTCCTTTAAAAAGATCAGTTATGGACAAAAGAAGACATAGTCAGTTCACTTATGAACAGAAGATTTGTAGACTCATTGCCACAAAGAGCTAAGGAAACAGTGGAGTGAGAAGGAAGCTGCTGAATTGAAGTCCCAGGACCTTGTACATATGACAGTGCTCAGGGAAGATGATATTTAACTCTTACAGAGTTCAATGAATCTTCAAAGACAAATAAAACTGTTGCATAATTTCCATAGTACAGGCTGAAAACTAGCACACCAATGGGTTTGGCAGTCTTCAGACTTTGTCATTCTTTTTTGATTTTATTTTAGTACAAGGAGGATGATCATTGGGAGCATTAGAACATCAGAACAGATTGCCCAGTAAGGTTGCAGAGTTCCCCTCACTGGAGATATTCCAGAACCAGCTGGATGAAAGCATGTGCCATGTGCTCTAGGATGACCCTGCTTGAGCAGGGGAGTTAGACTGGATGGCCACTGCAGTTCCTTCCAGCCTTACCCATTCTGTGATTCTCTGACCTGATCCAAATACATAAATTGTCTCCTTGGTTTAATATAAAACAAATTCCTCATGGTGATATTATATTTACAGAATTTCATCATGAGCCATCTAGAAAAACTCTTATCTACAGATCCTCTGACTAATAAAGTTCATACTATCCTAAACAAGTAGAGCTGTATTCTTTAAATAACATGTGTGAATACTATTGTTCCTACATAAAAAAAAAAAACAGTTTTTAATTGCATATGAAATGCCATCATAAAATTAAGAGACCAAATGCCATGAACTACCCCATTTGCAGCAGCAGTGATGGAACCATCATTATACTATATAGAATGAGGGAGTTTGCTGTACTGTGTACCAGGACTTGCTAACTGGCATCAGGATGTGCAAGACAGAAAGGAAAAGAGAGAGTGAGGAACCAGTCCCAGTAAAGCTTTAAAATGAATAGTTTTATCTTCAGCTGTTAGAGGTGTGAATCTTACTAAACAAGATTTAAATTCGTCTGAGTGCTTCTCCTACAAAACCTCTATGTAGCATCCAATCAGAGGTGATCTCAAACTGGCAGTCAAAAAGTGACTGGGAACAAAATAAAGCAGTGCATTTCTCTGACTCCTTCTCTGGAAGCTTTTTAGTTTCAAGTCTAGGTTATAGCTTTCACTGATTAGCCTTTTAAATAAAAAGACATTTTCCCAAATAGCCATATTACAGTCTTCATGAAAGTCTTTCAGATGGTAGGTACTAAATATAATTTTACCTTTATAGGGTGTAACCCAGCACATTTTAATTGTGTCTCAGTTACTTACCGAAAGTATCTTCATCTAAATTATGCTGAACAATAAAAATTTTCTCTAGCTTCATTTTGTGACTGTGATACCCCAAAAATAGAAGTAATATAGTGTATACAAAATTTTATGCTGACCATATTCAGATTACCTTTTAAAATAAAGAGCTTATGCATACTTGATATTTTTACTTCACAGAGCAAACCAGTTTTGCATACACGGAGTATGTGCATTTTTGAATTTTGTGTGTCTGCATATAGGATGCACATAGGATCTGCATACTGAAAATTAATGGCAATTTGATGCTGCTGTGAGACTCACGACCACCTAATTTCCTAATTCTGTTTGCAATTCTTTAATGCCACGTTAATGTTTTAATGTTCCTCTGGTTATCTCCCCTCTCAGAAAGAAGAAAAGATAAACCCTTATTAGTTTATGCACCATGTAATCCCTAGGAAGGATTTTCCTGGGACAGATAATCTTTGCTTGTGTTGAAGTCTTATTTAGAATGGAGGGTCAACTTAATTACATAAGCAGGCCTAATTTTGATTCTGTAAAATACTAGATTGAATTTTTGTTTAGATTGATTCTTTCTGACAGCCACAAAAAAACCCCAAAAAACCAAAACCAAAAACAAACAAACAAACAAAAAAACCCCAAAAACAAAACAAAACAAAAAACCACAAAAACAAAAACAAAACAAAAGTATAGTTTTTACAAAAAAAATCCAAGCCAATACTGCACAAGACTCTTCCAAATGCATGGACATTCATGGATAACTGTGTGCAGAGATGCTGCTCAACATCCATTTTCTTCCCATCAACTGGGCTTTTTCATTTACTTGTTTTTGTTGAAGCAACACAGTTTGTCTATGGATGTCGGCAATTATGTTTTGCATATTCATACAATAAAGTAGAATTCAAATGTAAAGCAATGTAAAGTAGTTAATTCTCTGTAATGAGCTCATTCCTGTTCCTAGGGGAGGGAATGCATCTTAAGATCTAAATAGTACAAGCACTAAATGATCACATTTTTCACGCAAGGAGAGAAACATTTTCTACCATAGCACATATATTGCACACCCCCTTCCCTCAGTTTTCTATAATCTGCATAGTTAGCTGATTAGCACAAACTGGAAGGACTGGAATTAGGTGGGTCCTTTTATCATCATTATGACAGCAAGTTGAAGGAAGAGGAGGAGCTCCAGCAGTCCTAATTTTACTTGAAATACTGGAATTAGAAACCTATGTAAGAACACTGAGAACCATAATCCCTTGGAGAAGGGTTGACTTTGAAACAAGTGTCACTGCTTACTGCTGAGCTGCTGCTTTCAAGTTTTTGGTCTTTGAATTTTGTTTTTCATCACTTTTTTCTGGCCTCTGCCCATCTTTTTTTTTCCTTTGGCTTCTTAAGCCACTTGCCCTTTGTTCAAGGAGCTGCAGGTCAGATCATCTGATCCGACTTGTATGCCATAGGCTCTGAAATTTCTTGTACCAGCCCAAGTAATTCATCTTTGACCAAGGCATATTTTCTACCTGCTCAAAGCATATAATTAAATTTGGAGTCACGCAACATTAGAAGATAAAGAACTTCCTGTTCTCTTATCAGAAGAGCATCTTGTAAGAGAAGGGGCCTGTGTCTGGGAAAAGGCTGAAGGGAGCAGGCACCAGAGGTAGAGACAGGACGACCTAATTAGGGAAGGATTTATTTTAAACTGATTGACTGACTGTAAAATGGGACTACAGACATTTGGAGTGTGTCATATTTTTATAGTAAAACTAAAATTCAATAAACACAATTCTTTAATCCCCTCAGAAAAAAGGTAGGCTGCTAATTGAAATATTTGTTAGAAGCAATAATTTGGATCTTTGAGAAAAGAAAGAAAAGGTAGTAAATTCAATATTAAAATGTTTCAACTGACAGTCAGAGAAGGTTTAGTCTTGAGAAAATATAAAGTACAAACAGTCTTTGTTGCAAGTTAGGTTCTGACCTCAGTTAAACCAGTACATACCTAAAAGGTAACAAAAATGTATAAACTTATCTAATGCCCAAGATTCAGCACTTTACAGAAGAAAATACTTTTTTTAAGTAAATAAATAATCACGGCTGCCTAAGTCCCATTTTACAAATTTAATTAGTGAGACTCAGGATAAGTGAAGCTCTCTACAAAGTCAGTGGCAAGCTGCAAATTTGAAGAGCCCAGCTGCTTGTCATTTTCTGTGCTAAAGTGTGCTAATGCTGCTTATTGATCAAGAATAACAATGCTGTGTCTTTAAAGAAAGGCTGACATGCCCAGACTACATGAATATAGAAAAACCTCAGAAGGCAGGCAACACTTCCATTTTAAATGGCTTCTAACAATGCTTTAGTATAATTATATATGCTCCAGACTGAGGTTTGGAAGAATGTTAACTCTCCTGTCAGTTAAAAACCTCCTTTTGTATGCAGCCAATGGGTGGGGTGCCACATTTGAGAGTGCAGCAATCAAGTTAAAACCTCAACCATCCAAGGCTTGTTTTGAGTCTTACAGCACACAAACTCAAACCTGAAATTTTGTGAAAGCCTACGTTGTTAGAAACACAAAATGGATTTATAGAACACATTTCAAAAGCATGTAAAAGGCTGATTAGAGAGAAGTATGAGAAACAGCAGGACTCTGCCTGTTGTAGCAACTTCAATCTTAACGGCAGTTGTAATTCTGTTGCAATTGCAATTGTTTCCTAAAAACATTACTCCATGCATCTATGTTCCTACCTTGCAATAGCTGTGTGGACTAAGACTGTGTGAAAGGTCTTGCTGCTCCATCAGTGCCATTATTTGTAATGGCTACTGTAAAGTGTGTTCTTCTGGATTCTCTGCCATACCTCAGAATTAGAACTCCATGAAGCCAAGGATACTGGGTTAGTCTTTTAGTCCACTGTCATGGAACTGTCATCACTTCGGATATTGCCTGCTTGTAGGAGTAATCTGGGTATACTGGGATGTTTCCAATGCAGCTGACAGCTGCAGTTATGTCAGCACTACTAAATTAGGCAGTGCTAAAACAGTAGTTCATACCTGCTTCCCAAAAGTCTTGAGCAGTCTTGCTAACTAGGGAATACAAAAGTCTTGCTTACTAGGGAATACTGACTCTTTCAAGGAAGAAGAAAATGTGCTAACCTTATTTTTAGATATATTAATTGCTTCAGAATAATTCTCTGAAGAATCATTAAATTCTGGGCATTGTGTTGCTTATGTGGAAAATCAATTTTAGCTTGAGATTTTATAATTTTAGGGTCATATTGGTTTGAATGCAGGACAGAGGGATGCAATGCACAATTCTTCATGGAAAAGACTTTCCTAGGGTATCTATGGCAGCATTCATAGGGTCATGGAAAGGTTTGGGTCGGGAGGAACCTTAAAGATTTTCTTGTTCCAACCCCCTCTGCCACAGGCAGGGACACACTCCACCAGCACAGGTTGTTTTAGGGATGCATTCCAAGAATTCTCATGCTTTCCTGCTCTCCTTGTATGATTTCCTTAAAGTGCTAATCCTTCTAGTTTGAAAAAATCCTATTAAAATACTCTTTACCCTTTTTGTCTTTTAAAACACTTGCCCAAGAAAAGACAAGAACTGAAATGAAGATTGCCAGGAAGGAATGAAAGGTGAATTCTACAAAGAAATTTTATCTAGAAAAACGTGAGTGTTTTAGTACAATACAACATAGGAGGGTGGGAAGACTTTTCTCTCCTACCCTCTGAAGAAGATGTATTTTCAATCCTGAATTTTGGTAACAAATGTAAAGAAAAAAAGCTCTTATGAGTTTGATGCTCAGCAATATAAAACCAGGAGTAAGTACATTGAATGTGTCAGCTAATTTCATTCTCCTTGTGTTTCTGCAGAGGCATTTTCTTTGAAAGACCCTAGTCAAGTCTGGCTACTCCTTACTTAAAGTTTTATTTAAATTCATAATTATTTAGTGCATATATAAAATTGTTATTTTGTAACATGGCTTTTGTTTCACTACATTTCAGGAGACATTATTAATTTTTTTTTTCAGTATTTTCTGCAGCATGAAGCAGAATGATAGAAAACAAAAAGCAAACATTACTGGTAGGGACTTATAACTCCAATTGCTTGAAAAGTGTCAGAGGTGAAGCTGAAGAATTCCTTAAGTATGTTTTTATACACAGACACCTTGAAGACACTTTGCCATATTTACTAGTGCTTGTAAACCTGAGTTTTGGATGACTCCTTGACCTTTTGGAATAAGTATGACAGTTAAGATAAGCTGCTGAATAAACACTAATCCTGTTTGCAGGAATTAGGGTATTGGTCTATACCTGAGCATCATGGTGGCATTCTCTGTAGAGGGCCTGAGCTTCCTCCATAGTACCTGGGAGAGCTGAGAATTCCTAAGAGCCAATATGATCACGGGGGCATTTCTGTTTGAGCTACATGGATATGGTTACGCAAGGCAGAGAGGTGTAACACTTAGCCCCTTTGACCCAAGACTGCAAGGGAAGCAGACTCAGTGCTGATGTGTTAATAGCTTTCAGGATATGAGAGAAACAGTTTAGAGGCTTTGAAGGTGTTTAACCTACTTAGCTCACCTATGAAAAGGATAATCTGATTGCCAGCTTCAAGAGGATTGTAAGTAACCCTTAGCAGTCTCCTGCAAAACTTGCATCAGAGAGATCATTCCTGCTTAGAGCAATCTAACTCACCGAGTGTCTGACTGAGCACTTCATTGTGGTTCAAAACTGAGCCAAACAGATTGCCCCATGCACTGGGCTTTGGTTCATTTGATAGAGCTGTCTCAGAGCATGGGACTCCTCTGGGGAATAAGAGAGGAAGGTGTGCTCCAACCCTGACATTCAATCTGTGTGTTCAGACTAAAGCAATTCCAAAGTTAACCCCTGAAATATGCTTTGAGGGGAGCATTTGACAGCTACACAACATTTGCTTTATGAAAGGTTTTCATTTAGACAAGTCTGCTTGCACACAGGCATGAGCATGTGCAAAGCCAGCAGCACCAGCACACACCTTCTTCTCTGGTCTCTTGGACAGCTTGTACTAAATATACACTCCTAAAAGGCACACTAATTTGTATGTCAAAGGCACACTTAACATTACCAAGAGATTGAGATTTTCTAGATCTTGGCAAAGCTAAAAAGCAGGTTTATTCTGGCAGGAAACTCCCCATGGAGAGAGGTATTCCTCAGTTCTACTGTGTTACTTGGCAAAGCAGTATCCTTTAAGTGAATTAGACAACAAGCCATTGTTTCCCCCATCTTCTTTATGGGCAGATTTAAACCTCATATATAACCTGTGATAGAACAGAGATCAATTCACTTTACCCCTATTCCATCTTTCCAGTTACAGCAGAGTTCTCTAGTATTAAAGACCTGTTGTAGTTAATCTCTAAATAGAAAGCAAAGCAAATATGGACAAGGTCAGGTGAAAAATCAAGATAATGAAGGTAACTAAACATAGCTCTGAAGTACAGCTTTAAAGTACAATGAGCATTATGCATTGAATAAAACACTTCCTGAGTTTCATGCTAGCAGTGGATGCAGTGACAGTCTGTCTTCCAGAGGAAGTAATCAGACACACCTTATATTGCTAAATTAGCCAGTGCAGCCACAGTTACAGAAAAGCAAATGGTAAAACTGAGATGTGTTGTAAACAGATGAAGCTCATGATAATGGGTTAGCTAGTTAAAAGTGAGGTAAATATTATATTAGCAAACAGGTCAGAAAATAGGTGCAATTTTCCTTTCCTTAATCTCCAAAGCCTGTTTATTGCATACAAATAAGACGGCATTTTTGAGAAAATGGAATAGAATAAAATAATCAAATAGCATAGGACATAGATTGCTACATTTAATCATTTCTAACTATAATAAATAACAAGGAAAAAAGGATTCTTTCTAAAGGCTTGGAAAACTTCTTGTTTTATTTTTTTAAAGAAACTGGAAGACTAACATAATATTAACAAAATGAGAAGTGTCTCTGAAAGAAGAGTTGACAAATTAAAAACTTCATTATGTGCTTATCCTGCACTTTCAGAAAGAGTCCTTATCTCACCTGACATGAAGTGAGAACTGCTCACAGAACTATCTGAACTTCTGACTGCTCATTTCTTACAATCAAAGCTAGGATAAATAAATTATTGTTAAATCAAGAATTGAAGCAATGTATATATGATTCCTATTGAAATTCAGCCTTTCTGTCCACGCAGATACATTTCTCCAATTGTAAGAAATTTTGCACGTGTACTCTTAAGCAAATAGTAAAGCACCTTAAAAGATTCACAGATTTTAAAAGTATGCAGTGTCAAGGCTCAAAAGGTGGAAAACAGAATTTAATCTAATAAGAGCCTGCAGAATACAACTTTTATTTGTATCAGCCTCTCAAATTTATTTAGTATTCTGTGTTTGAATTAATACAGAATCTTCCATTTAATTTTTAAACCACATTTTCAAAGTTCTCTGTGTGTGTGTAGCTCTGCAAACAAATCTTGAATTTTGTAGGCCAGCAAAAAGCTTTATTTGCAAATTTTTATATCCTGTGGACAACTAATGCTTAGGAAGGCTATCTTAGCTAGACACCTTGATTGTAATGATTAAAATATTGACTGCTACATTTTTAGAACAGCATGCTGGAAGAGAGGCTTTGGGTATTTGCTGTAGAGACATTTTCAGGAATGGCTTCAGTTTTCCTACTCTTCCTGTCCAAGTGTGTGTGTCACCATCAGGAGACAGTCTAAGCTGTAACACCTCCCACAGCCAAACGATTCTGTCTCTTCTTCTCCCCCGTGCCAAAGTGAGATGGTGCAGTTTGATCAGCTGCCAAACATACTGAGAGGATTGAGTAACTTAGATACCTCAGGGAGTAAAGCTAGCTGGGGAAAAAAACCTGGACCCATCTCCCACCTGCCCATTATAACTGTTACACTCTCTAGAGCAGGTTAAACACAGAGAGTGGCAGTAGCCCGTGCCCTTAAACACAAAGGCTATTTCTGGCTAACAGACCTCTTAACTAGTCACACGTTTGAAAAACAGTGTTTTCTCTGCTCACATCCTCAGTAGAGCAGTCATCCATGACTGTCACAATGCAACCTATTTTGCTCCTGACTCTCCTCTGCGGCTATTCTGAAGCTAATGCTCCTGATGGTGGCTGCCATTCACATTCCAGCTCAGCCCCGCTTAGTATGTCTGCTTTCTGTGTGCTCAAACACTGCACGGAAACGGCTTGACATTTTTTTCTTTTTTAATTGAAGCAATCCTTTCTAAAGTTGCCCCTTCCAACGCAGAGCAATCGTTGCTCACCTGCGGCGGGCCGGGCAGAGGCGCCCCGGGAGGGACTCGCTCCCTCTGCTGGCCCGTGGCAGCGAAATTCCCCTTGGAGCCAGCGAGAATCCTCGGCTGCTTACGGGGGCTTAATGTCTGCCGCGGATCGAGACACTGAAAGCAAGCAGATATTATCCTTGGAAAAACTCTACAGGTGTTTCACTGCCTTCCACCAATTCCAACAAAATTTGAACATGCAAGAAATCCTAAATTAATTCTTAAAATGCTAAATAGTTTCCCAAGGAAACTAAAGGTTCATCGGCAACCTCGGGCTCATACCACAGAAGTTACAGTTTCACTTGCCCTGTGGCTGTTGTCAAATACTCTGCTCCACCACGTCAGTCTCTCAGCGATAGCAGAAATCCCATCTCTGCCAGGGTAAGAGAGGTATGCAAAAAGCAACTGACTCCAATGGTTGTTAGACTGACAAGTCACAAACACAGCTCTGCAACATCCCATGTGTGTGGCTGTAGATACTCATACACTGTTTAGCTCAAGTTGGAGGTAACTAAGTTATAATATATAGATGTTTAAGAAAGAATAAACAAAAAAGTGAAAAAAACCCCACCCCACCTCTTCATTTACATATTGGTAAGTGTGTATAAATCCCTGCTACAGGATATATTTTCTTGCATGGATTAAAAAACCCCATACAGACTAACGTCGTTTCTGCTAAAGTAAAAGTCATCCTATTTTCATGGCTCAAATCCATAATTTGACTAGTAAGTGCTGGAAATTATAATATATAATTTAATTAGCATTTAAGAAGGAAAAGCCATTGCTGTTTCAGTGATGCAGTGGATCAGGGTTTTCAAAAGCATGGTATATACACATGAAAGTACAAATAAAATACCACAAGGAGCAAAACTTGCATGCAATAATCAATTTTTCATGACAGAGACATTAAGAATCAAGCACTACCAACAAAAAAGCAGAAACAAAACCTAATACTGGCAATACCTTTATAAAGAGTTCTCCTCCATATGCTGGCCAGCTACAAGAATAGGCCATAGATCTGCCTCTTCTGGCCACAGAAATGCTCCCTCACCACTGGGCATCCTAAGCAAAAGAGCTGTGTCAGGTGGGGGCAGCAACTTGAACAATAGCCACTAACTGCAAACGGACTTTTAGAGTGGATTACAATAGACTATATTTAACTTACACAATCGCTTTGACTAAACAGCACTATTTTGGTTAAGTCACCTTTGGAAGGGAATTGTTAATACTCTAATTCAGTTCAGTTTAGTTCTGCAGGTTTCTCTTCTCATAAAGTTCTAACAGGGTTCAAGTATTTCGGTTTGGTTAATTCAAGTCAATAAACACAAGTGTGACTTCACATAATGTGTTCTCCTTTTCATACTCTTGTATAAAGCTCTGTCTTGGTGAAAAATTTATAGACTGTATACATTCTTTGTTGTGGAATATTTCCTTGGGTAGCAGTTATAACATAAATTCATGTCTGATCACAACTGACTCTTTTTACAGATGTTTAAAGGAAAAAATAGAATTTTGCTGGTTTAATTATTCAGGGAGATTTTTTTCTTTTCCTTCCCAAGACACATGCAGAGCTGGAATAACCATATATTCCATAACCATTGTTTGAGGAAAGAGAGCAATGTAACCATCCCTGTATTTATTATGACACTGAGCCTGGGAAAGATCAAGAACTTGATTCAAATTGGAAAAACATTGAAACAGCAAAATCAAAAGTGTTTTGAAGGGAGTACATTCCTCGAATTATCTCCACACATAAATAACTTATTCACATCAGAAATTCCAGTGAACTGTAATCCTCATGTCAGAAAGTGTAGCATGATAAGGACTTCAGATGTTGCTCATTAAGGAATACACTGGAAAAACTTACTTGTCTTCCACTCATCTGGAACTATCATTCACACCCACGAAATCCTCTTGATCAGGGAGCACAGAATAAATATGGGTTCCAAAACAATTTATTTTATAATACTTAAACTATAAAAAGGCAGACTGGTTTTGTCTCCTCTCCAAAAGTTTGTTTAGAGGTCAAGAGAAGTCCCTTTGCTTGTTTTGTTTCATAAATTTATTCCAGATTTTATAGGAATGTAACTTTCAAAGTTCAATAACCTCCTAATTCTAACCAAAAATTTATTTTGCTTTCTAACAGTTTGAAAGGCAGCATATTTATATGAACATTTTAGTAATTTAACTTTACCTGATGTGATTTCCAAGCCCACATTTGCAGTCTGTATTACCTCTGAAGTATTCCCAAAGTAGTCAGGAATTCCCAACAGGCCATTGTCTCCAGATGAACAGTATGCAGCAAATCCTAATGGCAGGCTTGGAAAAATCAGCAGCATGATTTATATAATACCTATAAATCAAAAGGATTAACAGCTAAGATTAATATTTTCATTGTGCTACTATAAGCCAAAAGGTTTTTCCCTCAGCAGTGGTTTGTTGTTCTGGATGAGAATGATGATGTTTTCATGAACTTTCTTAAGCTGCTTAGTGTTCAAACAATTGTAATTTTGAATTAGATAAGCCTTCTTACCATTCTTATGGTCTATTTCATGGTTTATGATCCATGGATATAACTGTTGTTCTATGCATCTTTTTTTTCAGTTTCTCTCATGTCCCTTTAGATCCTGCAGTAAGCAAAGGCCCAATTTCATCATTAAAATGAATCCCTCTTAGGGCTCCATTAAATGCCTTACTATACACTTAATCACTAACTATTTAATATCTGACTGCTGTGATTGAATTGTCACACTTAGTCTCAAGAATCACAGGGCTGAGATCAGCAGGAGGTAATTCACTCTTTGGAGCTGGGAAAAGCCTCAAGGCAAAGCTTCAACAATTTAGACACAGTCCCTCTAGGGTAATTAGACTGGAACAGTGTTTAATACATTAATTTTTGGGCCTCACCAGGACAAGGAACTTTTCCATCAGCATTACTTCACCCGATAAACTACTAATTGGCTGCATTCCTTCCCATCTTGATTACTGGTAGTTTAATCTTCGTACTATACTGAATAGAACTTCTAAAGAATTCTTTATGCAGTCCTACCAAAGAGGTCACATCAGTTACCACAGTATTTGTGGGGACATCTGTAGAAGACTACAACTGCTCTACTGACATTGCCATCACTAATGTTGCTGAAAAACTGGAAACAGAATCAGAAAATTCCTAGTTGTAAAGGACCCACAAAAATAACTGAGGACAGCTCCTAGTCCTACACAGGACAGCCCCGAGAATCCCACTGTGTGCCTGAGAGCCCTGTCCAAATATTCCTTGAGCTCTGTCAGGCTCGGTGCTGTGATCACTTCCTTGGGGAGTCTCTTCAGTGCCCCATCAGCCTCTGAGGAAGAACCTTTTCCTTATGTCCAACCTAAACTTCCCGACACAACTTCCGCCATTCCATTGTGCTACCGCTGCTCACCAGAGCGCAGATCGGGCTCTGCCCCTCCGCTGGCCCTCATGAGAAAGCGCCAAGACCACAATGACGCCTGGCGCCAGCCTTCTCCAGGCTGAACAAGCCAAGTCACCTCAGGTGCTCCTCGAATGGCCAGACCCTTCCCCATGTTCGCCATACTATCAGAACGCAATTAAACCCACAGTCAGAGAAGGGAAAACCCAGTTCCTCTCATTTGAGAGAGGCCTGAGGAGAGCTCCAATCCGACCGTTCCGGGCAGGGTGCGTGTGCCACCTGCCCGGCCCAGGGAAGGGGTCCCCGCCTGCACCTGCCGCTGCTCACACTGGCCACGGCCGTCGCTTAAAGGAATGACAGCACAGCGCCCCTCGGGCTTCGTGCTCGCTCAGGGGCTGTTAGCGGAACACATTTCACTGTGTCCCGACACGAGAAGCCATAGGACACGCCAAGCCCCGGCGCTCCCGCACTCCTCTCCCGGCCGAGCGCGGCCCCGCCGCCTCACCGCCCTCAGGGCAGCGGGGCGCGCGCACGGCGCCAGGCGCACGCGCAGCCAGCCCTCGGCCAGCAATGACGTCACTGGGCGGAAGAAATCCCGCGAGCTGCTCACGTCCGGTGGCTTCCGGGAGCACCAACCGGAGCCTTAAAGGGCCGCAGCGTCCCACGACCCGGAGCGGCGGCTCCGGGCGGTGGCGGCCCCAGGCTCGGTGGCACCGGGCTCGGTTGCACCGGTGTGTGTACAGCCGGTCACACGGCACCGCCTGCACGGGGCCATGGGCTGGCCGGGGCGGGCTCCGGGCCGCTGAGGGGAAGGCGCGCGGGGCGGGGCCGCAGGTAGCCAACCAATCAGCAGCGAAGAGCTTCCCGGCCGCCCCCAATCAGAAGCAGCGGTTCCCAGAACGGTCGTGGCGAGCCAATGGGAAGCGTGCGCTGCTTGCGCTCGGCTCCGGCCGCCCCCGGGCTGTGCCCGCGGCCTCCCGGCAGCAGGGGGCGCGCGGGGGCGGCGGCGCTGCGCAGGCGGCGCGGGGGAGGCGCTGCCGCCGCTCTCGGAGTCGTTATCGCCGTCGCCGCTGTCGCGCCCGTCCGGCAGGCCCCGCCTCCCGCTGCGCTCCCGCGGCCTCACAGCAGGTACGGGCGGGGGGAGGGACGGACCACCGCGTCCCGGTGCCTCAGCGGCACCCTCTGCCCGAGGAAGGAGTGCCCAGACGCGGCCGGCCCCGTTGCCGTTCCGCCGTGCTGCGGGCGCGGGGGGCCGGTCCCGCCCGTCCCTTCCCGCGCCGCGGGGCCGCCGCTCCCCGCCGAGGTGGAGCCGCGGGGTCGCCGCGCCGCTCCCTTGAGGCATCGTGCGTCCTTTCGGCCGTGGCCGCTGTCGGTCCCGCCGGAGCCGCGGTCGGGCCCCCCGGAGGGCTCTCCCCGGCCGCCGGAGCCGCCGGGCGCGAACAAAGGGCGGCGGGCGGGCGCGGCGCGCTGGGGCGGCACGGCCGGCGGGTTCGGAGCTCTCCTGTTGCGCCGCGGCCGGAGCAAACCCCGCGGAGCGCTGACAGCGGCCAGGCCTCTGCCCGCGGCCCCCCGCGCCCGATCGTGGCGCTTTCCGCGCTGGCAGGTGCGCGGTGGCGGCCGTGGCTCGCAGCCCCGGGCAGGTGCCCGGCAGCTCCGGCGGGCAGCGCTGGAGCTGCTGTGTTACGGCGAGTCGGAACTGTCTTACGGGAAGTGGGAAAGAAACCCAAAACCAGCAGTGAAACTCGAATATCGTCCGTTGTAGTCACCAAAATCGAGTATCAAAGTTGATCTTGGTTTAAATCCTGTTGATAAGTCTGGATTCATTGGTAAAATGCTCCTCGGTCAGTTAGGTTTTTGGATCTGTTCTTCACTGAAATGTATGAGAGAACTGTAAACCGAAGTCTTCCAGCCCCCCTTCTTAATTTCCTGGGGAAATGAAGTGACTTCACAAAGCGTCTTTGTTCTCTCCTGTTTCTTACCTGGCTTTAAAAAAAATACAGCACAGCCGTGAAAATAGAAAATAAATCTTGAAAACTATCTTATTATTTTGTGGATAGAGAAGTGAGAGGAGATGCAAATAAATACAGAAGGTAAGTAAAGAGTGGGAAATGAATAGGTCTTAAATTACTGCAATAGGTTCTGTTTACTTTTATTCGGGTGTTTCGTTTTGACTACAGTCAAGTTCACGTTTTAGAAATAAAAAGTGGAACTGCATTATGTCTGTGTTAGCTGGTATTTTGAGCTGAAATAACAGAATTCTGTGATTGTGGCCAGAAGTACGAGATTAAGCAGAGGAGTAAACTCGGAACTCTTGAAATGTGTGTTGTGTAATGTGTTTCCTGTTTCTCCCCAGCATCTTGCATGTTTAAAATGTCTCATATAACAGCTCAATGATGCGTGAACATGAACATAAAATCTTTTGTGCTTTCACTGTCTGAGGAACACACTTGTTTTGTACAGATTTTGTATTAAGATTTCTATTTTCCCTTATTTTGATTCCAGTCCAAGTGTGATGAGCAGTTTACAATCTCTGTAAGGCATGCTTTAGTTTGCAATGTAGTTTATTATCTGTAATTATGCTTTTAATCTGTCAGATGGTTGGGAAGGGCAATAAGAGGGCTTTGACAATTCTGCTTTCTGACGAGGCTTACTCTGTGATGGCACATGCTTGACGTCCCATCGGATCCGTGGCTGGCTTGGAGCTGGGGGTAGTGGTGGTGTTTGTGTTGCTGGCATCTCTTGAGGAAGGGATTTGAGGGTAGCTGCGTGTGTGCCACTTCTCACTTGGCTCTGTCGAGGCAGAGTTCTGTATCCTGTGCCCCTGGGGCGGGGATTACACGTGTGTAGCTTTTGGGTCCAGGTGCCTGACTGTATTGTGCTTGTTGCTGCTGTTAGTGGTGCAGGAGGTAGCAGCAGAGATGGGATTTTGCTTCTAGTAGGTGAGAGGGATTTGTATTGCCTGCCTCTTAGTCATGTCTTCACTCCTGCTGTTCTGTTTCAGTCTTGTTCTTCTCTTTGCAGTATTCTCTTTATTCTAGGCTATAGCTTCTCTCCTCTGGAGTACAGTTTTCCTGTATGGAAACACTGGTGAACTGTTTGTGGTGGTGTTTTATGCACAGGCTTCTGGTTTCACAAATTCTGACCAAAGTTTTGCCATATAATGGTGTAGATGATGGGTTAATTTCTGCCAGAATTGAGGGGAAGCAGGCTGATGCTAGGATACAGCAGGGGTCTCTTCACTTGGTGTGATTTTATTTGGTAATTTAGCTGAACCACTGAGGCTGGTAGAGATCTATCAACTGCGGTAATGATAAAATGTTTGATGTGCTTTGTACTGTACAGAGATGCAATTTGAGATTCCTGTAACCCAATAAATGTGCTAATAGTGAACTTGGTAATACATATGCTCCTGTAATTTAAAAGAACACATCTACACACTATCCTAGCTTTGTAAGCTTTAGTTCTGTGGAGAGAGAAGTGCAGCAAGGATCACTGACTTCCAGTTGTTTTCAGCATTTAGGCTGAAGGTGCAGACAATGCTTGCTTGAAGTATTTATAATAGCCAGAGCCATAAAATCTATAACAAACAATAACAGAATTATTTGGTCAGCTGAAGGTCATCAATTCCCAGGGGGAATAGTTCTGGTCCTCAAATGATGTTGTGCATTTTCACAGCATCTTCCATTCGTCTCTAAAGAAGCAATGTGCAAACTCTGTGCAAGAGTAGAAAGGATCAGTCCTTCCCAGTTCCCTGTCCTGTGGGACTGAATTTTCAACTGGGGGAACTTGTGTGCATGGCAAGCTGTACATAGTTGCTCTCTGGTCCTGCAGCTTAGAATGGAAAGGCTCAACTCTCTATAGTTTTACACAGTGGGACCTTCCTTTTTTCAATAACCAAGACCTATATTCTTTCTACAGAAAACCTCGATTTCTACATTTGTTTGAATTTATTCACTTGTGTTCCAGAGATTTGCTTTGCAAAGGTAGTCTAGCAATTGTACTCAAAGCCCTTGTGCCTCAATATGGGCTCATAGTATATGCTAGATAATGGGAATGTCCTTTAAAATGTATTTTGAATGCCTTAGAAGTGCTGAAATACAGACAAGAAGAAAACTGTCTTGCCACACACTGGAAGGAAGGCAAATACCCAGTAAGAGGCACAAGTGGCTTTGTTAAGAGAGGAGTGGAGGAGTTCCTGCCTGCCCTGGCACAGCCCTGCTGTCCTTCGTATCTCCTTTTGCATGGGTGGACCAGCAGCTGTCACAAAGAGTGTCCCTGGCTCCTGGCAGTCCTGGCTGTCACCTGGCTTCTGCTTCAGGGAAACAGCATGAGTTAAAGCCTGTGATGAAGAGAAAACAGGATAAATTGCTCTTTAAAATGTCTAGGCAGCTCTTTTTTTTCCTTTGCTACATTTAATAAATTGAGCCTCTATTGGTCTCATAGCAGCCATTGTGGAAATACTGCATTTAATGCAACAGTTAGTTCTGCCCGTGATGTTAATTGGTGAGACATCCTTCTTTTTTTTTTTTTTTTCATCTCACTATTATATATACTATTTTTTCTGTTATTTTAGGTTGTTCATCTCAGTAAATTGCACAAGGAGTAAAACAACAGTACAGGCTTTGCTTTTCTTGTAATTTTTCAAGCAACAAAGTAACATATAGACTGTTTAAATGTATGTATGTACATAGGTTTCTTTTGCTTTAAATTCTGTCCCTGCAAATGGAGAAGGGCTGTTGCTACATAGGCAGCAACTTTTTTACATACACTTTCTTACATACGCTTTCTTCTTAGAAAGTGGATGGATGGCATTGAAAGGCAAGACATGATTGTTATTTGCCTTGTATATAACTGAGTCTTATTGTGTTTCTTATTGCTTCAGAGGATATCAGAAAAATTTGGGTGGAAGAGATACTGTTAAAGGCGCTGTCTGAAACAATTTTAAATCCTCTGCAAAATCGTCAAATATTGGGGCAATTTGAATGTCATAGTATTCTGAGAAAAGATAATTTTTGCCTGAATATCTTGTGGATGCAAATGAATAAGAAAAAAATAGGAGACTGCTTTTAATAACAAATTTCAGCACTCACATATGTTCATCATTTTCTAGCTATTCTTACATATGTGATGGCAGTTTGTAACATTTCCATTAACTTTATTGTTGTGGAGAAATTGGATCTGCACATCTTCAAGTTCGATGTATCATTCTTTAATGTTATGTTTGAGTTGATAAATAAATACAGGTGTTACTGTGTTGGACTTCTTGCAAGTTAGGGTGGAATACTGCAATTTCTTAAAATTACTAAAGCTGATTTTTGTGGCAAGACTCTTGTGTTGCAAGGTATTACATTGTCAGCTGTTAATTCACAGGACTAAAATGTGTTTTTCAAAGCTTAATTCTGAGGGAAAATGTGCTAATATTCCTATTTTCTTTGGTTAGTGTGAGCATTTCTTTTCCTCAGACTTTGAATTTTAAAACCTGATCCATGAGTGAGTAAATAAAACTATTCAGATGCCAAATAAAATGTCCTTTAGGCATTTATATTTTGATTTCTTTGTGGATATGCTGCTATTTATTAAAACCTTTATCTTATAGCAGCAGCATAATATGTATTATTAACTTATGGAAGAAAAGGTGATGCACAAAATGATATATGAAAAACAGTTAGTTCCTCTCTGGAGAGTAAATAACTGAGGGCTCTTTATGTACTCAAGCCAGCAATAGCTGGGAGATTCCTGTTAGTGAGCTATCACAGCTGTCCATGCTATTTATTGAAAGACTGAGTTTTATTTTCATGTTTTTTAGAAAGCTTGCTCTTACTGAGGTCACAGTGGGGAGTGAGGTGAAGTGGGGATCTTGGAGTGCTTCCAATCATTTTAGTGACCCGAAGAGAATTACTCATTTTTATGCTCATTTTAGGAATGCATTATGATAGGACTAACTCGTAATGACTTGGAGTAGTCTGGGCTTCATACTTCCTTTAAGGGGCTTTGAAAAGGTTTGTAAACATTATTAGAGCTGAAAATTCTTCAGATTGTTTCCTTATTCCAAAGCATTCAGAGAAAGTGGGGTATCTTCTGCAGCTTGTTTCTCTCCTCAGCTGGGGTTTTGTGGGGTTTGCTGGGGGTTAGCTTGTTTTTCATTCTACTTTGTTTTCATTCTTCTGCCATTGATGTGAAATGGCAACGTGGCACAAAATACTGGCTTTTTTTTTAACTTAGTTTCAAGACAAACTGAAATGTACTGCATGTAGTTCAATTTTTTTAAATTATCAATTCCTACAAAAAGTAATTTTCTTCACAAAACATACACATTTCCTCTAGCTAAAAGCCTTTTCCTGAAGTTGAGTATTTTCTGAATAAAACTTTGCCCTACTTTGGAAAAATTACTTGTATTCTTACATCACAATTAGGCATAACCATGTACACTTGTAACAGCATACTTCAAATAGCCTTCTATTGAATTTTATGCAGATCATTTTAGCTTGTTTAACTTGAGCATTTGTAAATCCTATGTAAGGATTAAATGTAAGTCAATTAAAGACACAATCTAAAAAAAAAAATAAATCACTGATTGAGACAAATTGAAGTGTTGAGCTGCTGATGTGGAATTACATTGAAGTAATTCAGTTTTTCAAGTGAAGTAGTCTCTGCTACTGGTGAAGTGTCCGAGGTTTGCACCTTGGCTCATTGGTAGATATTAATGAAGCAGTAGTGTTTCCTTCTAATTTCACCTTAGTGCTTTGGGGATGATGAGGTGCTGCAGAATTAGACTTCATGGTAGCTTTCTCATCAGTTTGGGTTTTGTTAATAAATATACCAGGATCTTGAGTTTATTTCCACTTCAACAAGCAAGTAAAAGAAGCGTAAAGCTCTTAAAAGGGGATGGTGTGGAACTTCAGGTCGGTTTAAAAGCTGGGCTTGTAGCTTGGTGCAGTTACAGTGACAGGACTGCATCCTCTGGAGGAAGTGAGTGGAAACCCAAGATAAATTAGAAATTGGAAGTAAGGTTCTTTCTCTGCAGAAATGTTGTGTAACTGGGTGCTGACAGGGGGTGCAGGTTGTGACCTGTGGGGGTTCAGCTGTGTCAGGAGTTGCTGCAGAATCCCCTTTGTGCAATGGACTTAGTGCTGATTGAGAGTGGATCCTCCTGGGCCAAATGCACACTGAAATGTATTATAACAGCCATTTATCTCTCTTCCTTTTTGAGGAGTGGCATATCCGAAAAGTGGATGTTCAGGATAACATGTCCAATGTGTCGGAAGAGAGAAGCACTAGACAACAGGACATTAAGAAAGGACTCCAGTTTATAGAGTATGATGATTTTGTGGTTTTTATTCTTTTATGTTCATTCACATGTGTGTATGTATTGCTGTGAGATGGATGGCTCTGGGAAAGGCCTTGTGTGTTTTTCCTCAGAACATTTGCTAGCCCTAACATGTTAAACAGGGAGCAGCTTTAAAGAGAGGACAGCACTTCTTCTCTCTGTTCCTAAACAGAGCAAATTGAAGGTGAGAGGTTATTCCTTTCCTGCCTTTGAGAAAGATTAGCAATTAATTTTTTTTTTTTTTTTTTTTTTGGTGGGTAGAAAATATTGGCCTGATAATCCACTTTAAGAACAGCTACACCTAAAACTAGGTTGTAACTGAAAGGGATGAGTTTGCTTGCCACTACCTAAATGTTTTAACTCTGGAGCTAAAATTTAAGCTATTGAGAAATCATCTGAGTATTTAATTTTCATTTGGGTCAATGCCAAATTCTTTTGAAGATCCTGGCTATCTTAAAATAATTTTGAAATTTCGTACTAGTTCACTGCTCATATACAGCATTCTTAGAAAACAAAACCAACAAAAAATCAACCAGCCAACAAACCCAACAACAAAACCTTCCCCTCCCAAACCCCTGACCATTTAAAAACTATTTAAAAACAATCTCAGTTAACCTGTATGCAAAAGGAAAGGATTCCTGCTTTTCTTCCTGAAAATATAGAAGTAAAGGCCTCTTTTCGGTCATAGAGAAAATCTCTGTTGCACGTCATACAAAAGAACTCTTAAAATGCCTGTTGTGTCATTGGTATGACTTAATTAAAATTGATGTGGGTTTTTGACAGATAATTTGTCATTTTATAGTACTTACTAGAAGATTGCAGTTCTCCTCATCTATAACATGATTCTGCACAGGGGAGGAGAGGAAGGAAATTGCTTTTAAACAAAGAGCAGTAATGTCTAAAACTCAAAGCATTCAAAACCTTAGTACATTTTGAACAGCAGAGTTCAGATTGACCATGTAACTTCAAAAGAAAGCGAGCCATTAGTAATAAGAAAGCTCAGGTTTTTAATCAAAACTCATCTACAGCACTTTTCCTTGTTCAGTGCAGGCTATGAGCAAAACTCAAAGATTTGCCTGTTACAGAAGAAAGGCTGATTTTACTAAGAACCAGTATTCCTCAGTGTGATTGTCTTTTAAGCAATATGTATAATAAGTGAAGCTTGCAATTTTTTTTCTAGATCCACTTTGCCCTATCCAGGGACGCAAGAACAATATGAGGTAATGAAATGACTTTTTAATTTCCAGAAGGGTTTTTAAATGGACCTGTATTATTATAGCTAATATTGGTTTCAGTCATCATTTAGGTGATGATGTAATATGAATGGTAATTTTAAAAGTCTCAATATTGGAACTACTAACCTTATGATGCAGGTATTCAGATGTTTGGGTGTCGTGAATTTACTCATACAGCAGTTGAGATGAAGTCTTTCTCTACTGATACTGTGGATGAATTTGGGCATTAATTGAATAAAACAACATGCTATTCTGAGTAAAGCTCAGAGTAGCTTGGCAAAAGTAAGATAAAAGGTCTTCAGTCACAGAAACCTTCAGAATATACTTTGTTTCTGTATGTGTTAATGATTTTGCATAATTTTGGCTTGTATATTCAGACTTGTCTTTTTAGTTCTTTTTCCAGTGGTAGGTGGTTTCTTTGGATTTGAGAACATATTAGATAAAAATGCCATCATTCACATTTTGATTAAAAAATCCTTTTTGCAAAGCAGCTTTTGTGTTCTCCTGCTTTGTCAGTTGCTATGGCTGCTGCTTGCTGAAAGAGTATATGGAATATGTATATACATCTTTGAGATTGTCTTGGAAAAATACCAGAAGAAAAACACCAATGTAGGCAAAAGTTACACTAGTGTAGACAAAAGTTTTGCTTTTTGCTCCGATTCCACAGAGATTCTAGTATAAATTTTCTATTTAAAATTTTCCTTGAAAGTATGGAAGGTAAACAAGCAACTGCTGTTGATGAGTTTTTCTTTTCTTTGTTTCTTTGTTGCAGTTATTTATACGAGATCTTGTTAGAAATCTTTTTCATGAAGGGAATGACGTGTATCGAGAAGGCGATTGGAGAGGATCACTGAGTCATTATACAGAAGCTATAAACATAGCTGATTATGCTAATTCAGAAGAAATCCACGTTTCTGATGATGTTTTAGAGAAGCTGCACGTGAACAGGATTGCCTGTTTTTCAAATATGGTAAGCTTCTGTTTAAGCTAGGATTTCTCCAGAGCAGGATGCAGACAGGGTATGAAGACACAAAGTCTAGGGAGTGAAAAGCTCTTGATGGCAGTTTGAGGATTGACATGTTTCAAATCATCACTTTGGCACATTCTTTAAAAGCTTTTTACATGTATAATTGAGGTATTTTGGTTACTAATACTAGAATTAACATAAGAGTCATACTAGGCTTGGAATTTGATGGAACAGTATTTTTATCCATTTCCACTGCTGATTGCACTGAGTTGGCCGCTTTCTCTGTGGAACAAGATGGCTGTTGTGAAAGAGCTAAATTTTCTTTGTGACTGTTACTGGATTTTACATAATGATGGCCCTGCTTGGTTTCAGTTGCCTCATTTGGTGACTTAGCAAAACTTACACATGCACTGTGCAGCGACCTTGGTGAATGACAGTGTTTCAATACCTCTGTCCCATACAGTTCAAATGCACTATTTCCATGATAATAGTTCTGATTGGTGGCTTCTTTCTTTTTTTTCTCCTCCTAGGGATTGCATGAAAAAGTTCTAGAGGACTGTGAGATAGCATTAAGATTGAATGAAAACAATTTCAGAGCTCTGTATCGCAAAGCAAAAGCTTTGAACGAGCTGGGAAGCTATAAGAAGGCTTATGATGCTGTAGCCAAATGTTCTCTTGCTGTGCCCCAGGTGGGTAAATTGAATATTGGTGATTATTTTTAAAGTTTTGAAACATACACTTCTTTGGAAACCAAGGTTGTTTCTTCTGGTTTGGAGCTTTTTAATGCAATAAAATATTGTTTATTTCCTCTAAGCATTATTTTTTCTTGTGGAAGTGCAGACTGAGGGCAGAGATTACAGTCCCCAAACTCAGTTTGTTGTGTTCACTTTCAGCAAAAGAAATGCAGCAGTACCGTTAATGTTTCTAGTAAGCACTAGAGCCACTGGATGAATTGTTTAAAATTCTCTATGACATGAAGAGAATCCCACCATAATTATAATGTACTTCTATTCTTTTGATAACTGCACTTTAGCTTTCCAAGTGTTTAGGAACATTGCTCCCAGTGCTTTGTCCTCACTGTGAATCACTGGCTGTGCACCCCAAATCTTGGGCTCTGTCTGTGTTAGCAGGCACTGTGTGGGGGAGGAGAGGAGCAGCAGACTGAAATGCTGGTCCTGAGGATCTGCTCTCCATGATTGCTTGTGTGCTTGGGTTTTTTTGTTTTTTGGGGTTTTTTTTCAAGTTTAAGAGCTGGGCTTAGTTGCATCCAAACCAAATTTGGTTCTCTGTGACTCTTCATAATGCAAACTAAAATGCTGTGAGTGAGGATGATGAAGAGATTTCACTGCAGAAATGCATTCCTGATTTGAACTTACATGCTGATGGAATCTTTACATGCTTTGCTCAAAATAGACTGATCACAGGATAAAATACTGACTTGCTTCATATTCACCTTGCTGCATCAAAACTACAATGAGACTCTAGGCAAAGTGGTGGGCATAGGTTTGCCTCTTGATAGAAGGTTTCAGTTGTGTTTCCAAGGGCACAGACAGTTCATCTGAATGTGTAACTTTGGACTTTGGATCCTCACTTTGCACCTCCAGATCTGAATGTTTTTGCTTAAAGTTAATATGCTTTTATGTAAATTTTATAAATAGCTTTTTCTAGCTGTAGGACGTGATCTGAATACTAAATCTTAAAATAATTTAAATGGGTAGTTGTGACTGCAGGACAGAGGGAAATATGATGACATTTTAATTCTAGTTGTATGATGCAATGCCTCCCAAAAGAGAGTGCTCATTAAATATTCATCAGTGTCGTGTAGTAGCTCATATGGTAATCAGGAATGTGGCCCTCAATTGGTGTAAAAACAAAACAACAAAATTAACCCCCATCCCTTTAAAGAACAACTGCCCTCTTCCAATGAACAAAAACACCCACCCTCCCCCCCAAAAAAAGCCCAACCCAATAAAACCCTTCTCTGAATTTCTCTGGTTTTGGAAAGCCTTTATACTATTTTAAATCCAGATAAAAGGAGAAGGAGGATACTGGCCATTTTCTGACACCAGAATTTTTGCTTGAAGGTAGCTGTATTTTCAAATGCAGGTTTCAGTCTGTGTTTGTGAAAGAATAGAGCTGCATTTGAGGCGTCCTGCATGTAGGGATCTTGCAGAGATCTGAGATATAAACAGATGTCTTTGCTTGATGACAGTACATGTACATTTTATTTATGTCTTTTAGGATGAAAGTGTGATTAAGCTTACCCAAGAACTGGCTCAAAAACTAGGGTTAAAAATAAGGAAAGCATATGTTAGAGCAAAGGTAAGATTTCATTTTAACATTTCATGTTAAGGTTTCCCTCTTCTGATATCAAATTTGTATTTAATGAAAATATCTTTTCTTTGTAGCCACCTTCCTCAAATTCAGTTTCTAGTGATGTATCAACTCAGGTAAGGTTTTACATGTTTCAAGTGCAAGCTGACTGTAAACTACAGGGAATAACTGTTTCATAATTTCAGGATGATAAAGGGACAGTGGTGGAGCTGACATTTTATATTAGAGGATGTTGTTTGGGACTGTACGGTTCTGTTTTGTTCAGTTTTGCTGTATATGTGCAGCAGACTAGGATATAAGATTATTTTTCAAGTTATCTTTGTTGAATAAATGTTAACTAAATGATTAAATCTAATGCAATGCATATATTTATTTCTTATGTACTGAGGCAAGAGCAAAGTTAATGGGTTTATTTTTTATTTTATTTAGTTGACAATTATCAAAATGAAGGATGATGGGATAAAATCCCTTTTCCTTATATATATTTGTCCAAATTTGATCTTCATTAGCAGCTGAACTTGCATTTATCTTGCTCTTTGTAATGTGTCTTGAAAAGCAGTAGTGAAGAGGAGTTCATCTTTGTATTATAGACTTCTTTCACAGGAATATAGACAATTTAGCTGTAGAGGAATGAGGAAATGTAGGAACAGCATATTTAAGATACTTATTTAAGACTTTTTTTCTCTGGAGTGTCACTCTCACTTTGGTTGGTTGGTTGGTTGCAAATTTTAGCATTACCATGAGTGGATTTCAGTCTGCAAATGGCTGCTTTGTCTAAAAAAAATTTGACCTTTAAATTACATTAGACTTCATAAATTTGAGATTTTATAAAACCTAAATTTGAGAGGGCTTACATTCTTTGTGTGTAAATACGTATTTGAAAAATTTTAATGGCTCTTGTGGCTGAGAGGTATTTTTTTCTCATTTACAGAATTCTTCTGTAGAAGATATTGAGTTAGGTGAGTCTTGTGTTACATTACTAATGCTAGGGAGCTAGATATGCCATACATATCTCATTGTATTAGGAAAATTTGGAAGAAAATTCAGCTGGTCATTTGAAAGTACTGGTAATTTGAAAGTACTGGTAAAAGCCTGATCTGTTTATCTCTAAAACTGCATATTTTCATGGCTGAGCATCACTTTGGTCTCCTCAGCCTGATATGATTGTAACCTCTCCTGTAGTGATCATCTCCATACTGACCTCTTTAGCTTGAAAAAAATAGGGAGGGGAGATTATGCCCAAGATACAGTAAAGTATCAGGCCTGTAACTTTTTCTGTCTGTTTTAGCTTGAGTAATAAATAAATATTGAGATGAAGATACACATCATTTGGGAGCGTATGGAAGCTGAAAACATTTAATGTGGTTTTGCTTAAACGTTCTTAACATTTCTTCATGGCCTCACCCTCCACACTGTCAGGGTGAAAGTTATGCAAGAACTTCTCATATCTTTGAACAAAGGTTCCAGTCATTCCCATCTTACTTATTTCAGATTTATCTGACCAGAAACAAGAGATGGTTTCTGCTGCTTCTTCATCAAACTTTGTTTCTGAAGTGTCTAAAGTGTCCCCAGTACCTGTACCACCTTTACCTACTGTTATGCCTCTTCAGATGGAAAAGATTCCTTTGCCTTCTACAGTGTTGGCAAATGGAAGGAATGTTTCTTTCTCTATGCCAGAAGCATGTTTAGATTGTGGAGATGGAGATATAATTATTGGAGAAGAACTTGATGAGTTACTTGATTCTGTGCCTGATCCAGATGAAAGTGTAATGGTAAGAGTGTTTAGTCTGTTGTCCTTCTTGAAACACTCTCTTTATGAGTGGGATGTCATGTTTTTATTAGGTGGGATAGTGGTGAAGTTTGTATTACCTTTCCTAGTTACACTGAGCTGTCTTTGAGCATAGGCTGATTTTTTATTAGGTTCAGATTCTTGTAAATGTGGCTGTAAAGGTAGCAGGACTGCTACTACTTCAGAAATACTGTTACACTGCTACCAATGCTACTTACAGAAGTACTGTGAAAGGTGAATTGGACATTTGGAGTCTGGGATAGTGTGGGGTTTTTGTTTTGGTTTTTTTTTTTTTTTTTTTGTACAAATAAACCCTCTTAGAACATGAACAGTGCGTTGGAATGCTCACCCTCTAGCTGTAGAAACTATTGTTAAACATAAGCAAAAAGCTTTGCAGCAGAGTAGGACTTGGGCTGTAGCCTTCTAGGATGTTCACTGGTATCTCTGTAACCAGGGCTTTGCCCAGATCCAACCCCTGGCTGAACAGAAATGGACCATCATGAGTCTGACTTTTTGTATATTTAGAAGAGATATTAGAGAAATGTAGTTCTAGAAGGGTTGTTCCTACTTACATCATGATGCCAGACCTAGAGTGGACTGTGAAGCCTCCAGAGCTCTGCAGTTAGTAAAAATGAGAGCTCTGATTCAGATTGAGTCAGCTCTCATTGTTGTCAGCAGAGATGTCTGAACTTATCACCAAGGTTACTGACTCCCTGCTCCGGCCCTGCCAGTTATTTGGAGTATTTATTTTGTATTGCATTAGTATTGCAGTGTTACATGAGGCTGTGGCACATTCAGTTTTTCAGTTAGTTGTGATTTTAATTCCTCATTCAGCTCTTGATTTACAGTTGCAAATCTTTAAATCAAAAATGCTTGGGTTTCTAATTTTCTATTTTATGCACTTCATGTTTTAGAAAATGTCAGAAATAGAGAAAGCAATTATTTTTAAGAGATCCTAGGATGTTTGCCATAGTGAAAGCCAGAAGGAAATGCAGTCTTCCAAGAGAGACTGCAGTCTCCTGGAGTGTAAATTGAGTGAGCTGTACAGCTCCCCTGCATGAGCTGCAGACTGATAAGTGGGGGAACACTGGGCAGACTCTGTGCAGATCTACTCACTCAACATCCAGACAAGGAGGGAGCTCCTTGGCATGGCAGGATGAGGGGGGGACTCCCCTACTTGGTGTGTCCTTAACAAAAGGACATACAGGAGGATATGTTACTTTGCATGGGAGGAAGGAATGTGACCTGGCCTTTGCAGAACATGTTATCATTTGATTGGCTCTGAGGATTTACCTCAAAGCCAACTTGGACCTCTTTTGCTATACTACAGTTTGAATTACATTCTCTTTATTTAGAAACAGATACTGTTGATATCTGATTGTTCCTACTTTCCTGGTGTCTATGATTTTAACATAATTTGGAAATTCAGCTGTGATCCAATGGATAAAAAATCCAAATCCCTTACTAACGTAGTAAGTGTCTGGTAGCTGAACCTTTGAAGGGTTTGATCAGTGGATAATGCCTGGCACCTGGGCATTACTGAGGGTTTGGTTACTGTAGCTTTGTGCCGTGGTGTACCTGTCACTGGTGTTTTTCAGTAGGTGTAGAAGAACTTTGCAGAAAGTTGACTAAAAGAAGTACTGTGGGTGATTATGTTCTTGAGGCATTTCTTGCTTGGTCTGAACATTCTTTTTTAATGTATTTTTCCCAGCAAACTACAGGAGCCAGAGGCCCTATTTCTGCAGGGAGTGTAGCTCCTAGTGTACCTTTCTCTGCCTCTTTGTTGGGGACATTGCCAGTTACTGCAGGATTTGTTCCTTCAGCTTCTCTTTCAGAAATCTTTTCACAGCCTTTGGCTTCTTCGCTGGAAAACTTTTGTTCACCATTAAGCACCTTTTCAATCAGTGATCCAAAAAGAGGTAAGAAAGAAGTCTTAATATTTAACCTTTTATGATTATAAGAGTTGTGCATGAACCAAGTAGCTTTCCTTTTTAACAGATTAGTTTCCACAACTATTAGTTATATTTAGCACATAACATTTGAGTTGTGCTAATAGTTTTTGTGTGTTAGTTGTATACAAGAATTCATAAATAAAGCTTTCATTTCTTTGGGGTCTGCATAAGCATTCTCCAAGCTCCTTCTGTGTAGTTTTTCTGTATCAATTATGTAAATTTATTTGTTCCAGGTGAATAAGTTAAAGAAGAAACACTATTCCCTCAAACTTTTTTTTTTTTTTTTTTTTTTTTTAACGAATTTGCTCTTACAGCTTAAACCATTTGTCATGATTTGGCAATAAACAGGAATTCTAAAAGGGTAATGTAATTGTGTACTCTGAAAAAATACCAGTATTACATGCTTGGATTCAAACTGCACAGACTATAATTCTGTAGTGAAATCAGGTATGTGAAATAACTAGATACAAATAACGAACTACAAAAGATAAAATAGAGTTTTGTCCAGTGTTACAGGACTATGCTGTCTTTGGAACAAAGCCAGATTTACAAAATAAAATCAAAAATTGAAGAATCCTCTTACCCCTCTTTCATCTCCTCATCTTTTCATAGTCAGATATTATTTATCTTGCTACCCTTTTTGTACTGCACAAGTATGTTGCTTCAGTATCTGCCTGTGAATCTGCCTTCAGTATCTGCCAGTACTGCTGGTGGTAACTAGGTGTATATTTTGAAGATGATTACCCAGTAACTTTTCAGCCCAGATAATTCCAAGGGGCTTTAACATAATTAAAAAAAACCCCCAACTTATTGTAGCAAACAAAAAAAACTTTGGTGTTTGTTACAAAACCCAAACCTCTGATATTTCTCAGGAATGATAAATTATTTTTTGCATGGGATTTTCTGGGAACTCATTTAATTAAAATTTCTTTTTACTCCTTTAGACATCTCAAGTTCAGCTTCTAGAGATGGAACACCAACACTTAACAGCAATAATTCCCCATTGTTTGTACGTATTTTTCATGTTTTTGTTTACACCAGTTCAAATGTTAACACCTTGGAGGCTTTACGCAGATCCGAAATGTTACAGCTGAAGTTTCCATTTTTTTAAAAAAAATAACACTTCTGCCATTAAAGGAACTGTGGGAACTTACAGGAACAGCAACAAAATAAAAAATTTACGGAGATTGTTTTAGGCATGCAAATTTTGGCTGTCACAGCCATTATTCCATTTTGAGGAACTTGCTATAAAATACTGTTGAATTGTAAAACAACCAATCTAAAATCCCTTCTGATGTGAGTACCAAAGCCTAGGCATGCTGAAGAGCTGTCCCAGTACAGGGCCAGGCAGATGCCCCCTGTGTCTGAGGATGTGTCTGCTCTCTGAGTTGCAGTTGTGCTGTGCATTTTCAGTCACGCTGCTGGCACTGATGGTGTGGGCAGGGCTGGCATGAAGGATTGCATCCTCAGGAGCCAGGAGGGAGTAATAATTAGCCTGACAAAGGCTGCTGTTCTGCCTCTCCCTGCTTGGCTCTTGTTTTATGCTTAGTTTGTGCTGTGTATGTGGCCTTTGTAAAATCTCCACGTCCCTTCTCAGACATGTGTTTGAAGTTCATATTATGGCTTCGAAGAAAAATTTCAGTAGGATAAATTTTAATTGTGGATTAATAAATTCTATCTATCAAGTAAAATATACTTTCTTTCAACAGATAAATGGTCCTAGTAGTTTGTTTGGGTCCGAAAATTACATGGGAATTGCAGGCCAAACTAGAAATGACTTTCCCAATGTTTTTAGCAGTACAACTGCTAATATACCTGTATCTCCAGCACTGGCGGGAAGGAACCCACTGGAAGGCACACATGAGCTAAGACAGGCCTGCCAGTTATGCTTTGTCAAAAAAGGTAAGGAGCTATTGGACTTGATGGGGATGATTTTTTTTTTAAATTAAAAAGCATACATTTAAAATCTTCATAATGTAACACTGTTGGCTTTTAAACCATGTTAATCCTGACTTGCTCTTTGCAGATGTAGCACGATCTTATGATTGGTGAAATATTTCAACCACTATTTTATCTCCTTTTCTCTTGTCTCTATTTCTTGTCCTAATAGATTCTTGATCTCTAAACCCAGCACAAATCACCACACGCTTTCCCTGTGTGTAAGGTCATTCACATTCTGTATCCGCTTTCCTCCCAAACCCCAGGGTACTCTGAAGAGTGACACCTTTGCTCAAGACTAAATAAAACTTGCAATACTCTCTGATTGGCCATGGGGAATTGAACTGCAGTTCAAAGTACCTGGTAACCTTCACATCCCATCTGTTTTATTGTTCTTTCAAACTAATTCTAAGTCATAATCATTCGGCTTCCAAACCTTAGTAATAATTAACTCCACTGTATTGACTTAAAGGAGCTTAACCAGTATTGGTCATTAATATAACTAATCTTTTAGGCTGAGCTGTTGCTGTTAAAGAGAACCATATTCTAAAGGTAATAGCTTCTATTAAAACTAATCTTTAAAATAAGCCTTGTGTTTAAAGTTTCAGGTATCACTGGTATTGGTATACTAATAAAGAACTGTATCAAGATGTTTAGGTGATGACTTTTGTACCCTTAAGAACTTCTATACTAGTTGAAAATTATTTTTACTAGAAAAATCCACAAAGTGAAGTTTGAAAAGCCATAGAACATGTTCTGCCAAAGCTGGAGCTATAACATATTGGTGAGAGTACTTAGCATGTTCCTAGCTTCCCTTTTTGTGTCAATGCATCTACTTCCTCTCTTTCTTTCCCTCTCTATCAAAGCCTTTAAGTGTCTCCTGCTTTTACTGCATTTTGAAATTACACTGTTCCATCGTCTTCTTGTCCAGAGAAAACTGGGTCATGCTCTTTTTTTTCAGTCTCATGAATAGTAAAATTCACTGAGCATTGCTCATCTTCAGATGCTCTTCCTAATGTCTTCGTTTGGTACCATCCTAAACACAGAGTTTGAAGCTAGGTATATTTTTGTTTCCAAAATCACAAAGTTCTGGGATTGGCATTTATCTTTTTGGCACATATAAACTTCTTACCAAGTATATTTTGTCTCTGAACATAGTACCTCTCCTAATAAAATCAATGATGAAGGTTAAGAGACCCATTTACTGATCACTGGAATTCATGTGCATTGACTGACTATAGATAAGCAGTTTAAGTTTTAAACTAATGTTATTGGAATGGATACTTGGGAATTTGAAAAAATGCAGCAATTTGCTGATCCAAAGCAACCTTAAGATTCTAACACAGCATCCCTCCCCAAATATAAAATAACTTGTGGGATTTTTCTTGCTGAGACTGCCTTTTGTAAGTATTTGTTTGGGTTTTGTTTTTCTGTTTTGCTCCACATGGTGGTTAATGACTTTTGGATCTTCAGAGCTGCTGGTGCAAGTAGGAATTCTACAGTGTGTTTGTGTACTTTGCTTTTGGGCTTCTGTGCCAGGCTGTGTATGGACACGTTCATGGTGGATGCAATTTATGCAAATACAGGCAATTTTCTGTGATTGTTTCAGGTCCTAAATTATTGGATTACGCTTACCATCCCAATTTAGAACATAAATGTAAGAAGGATATTTTAATTGGCAGAATAAAAAACTCTGAAGATAAATCATGGAAAAAGATACGTCCAAGACCAACAAAGACACAGTATGTGGGACCATATCATATATGTAAAGGTAGGTGTTACAGAGAGTTAAAGGGTAATGCCTACACTCACAGTGATACAATTTAGCTTTTCCATAGTGAAGTATAGAAGGAATTTTTATTTATGCTTATGGGAGGAAGCTTATGGGTTGTTTATAATTTCAAAAGCTGTAAGGAGAGCCATATTTTGGACACTAATATGAATATTTAGAGAACAGGCAGTGTACTTCTGTACTGTTTTTCCATCAGGACTAATTTTACTTTTGAGCATTGGATGATTATTGTTAAAAACAGCAACAAAGAAGCATTTTTGTTAAGACTTTTGCGATATGAACCTTTACTTATGATGTAAGCAAGATGACTTGTGGATTAATGAGCAGCTTCATTTGAACAGAGAGTGTTGTGGGTCCTCAGCACCATTGCCCTAGGTCAGTGCAGGATAGTTAATGCAGGTGTACACTAGCTGTTTTGGGGAGGTTTACATTTTCACCAAGTCATTTAGCATAAGGTTTTGCTTCCGTTAGATTTCAGTGACAGATTTACAGCAGATCTCTGTAACTTCTTTATTAAAAGTATTTGAAACAGATAGAGTGGAAGCTTTCAGATGAATTTCCACAAACAGTTGTGTAAAAGCAATGTCCTGTTCCGTGCTGTCCTTTGAGATGTGGCTGCTGAGGAGGAGTGCAGGTACCCCGGGCACTGCACGTTCGCCTATTGCCAGGAGGAGATCGACGTGTGGACGCTGGAGCGCAAGGGCGCCTTCAGTCGAGAGGCTCTCTTTGGAGGACCTGGCAAGGTCAACCTCACTGTGGCCCAGCTTCTTCAGGAGTACCACGGATTATTTATGTTTCTTTGTGAGGTGCTGCTTTATTTCTTGTAACACAGTAAAAACGGTCATAGATAATTAAACGATGTGGAAATGAATGCTTTGGTTCATGCATGATTACTTTGTAACTTTTGAAACACATTTGCAGTAATTATCTGGCTGCCTTTAGATTAGAGACTAAATGAGATATCTGTTAAAATCTTTAAGGTAGGGTATATTTTTAATTGTCTAACATATATACTGTAAAATTACTTGTTTTTCGTATTCCAGAAATGTTTTGATCACAAGCCCAGAATAATAAGCAAAAGGAACAAGGATAACTCATCTTCTTGTTCTCACCCTGCTATGCATGACTTTGAAGATAACAAGTATGTTTGAAATACCATCTCTATAAGTTGCAATTTAAAAGCGAAGGTAGTTTTTAATACTTTTTCTTACCTGTTGGTCAGCTTCTCTTTCCTGCTGACTGTTATGCTTTGGCAGTATAGGCAAGACAGACTTAAAGGGCAAGGTTTGACAAATGTAACTAAATTAAAGTGAGCTATTTCTTTATCAGTCATTCAAAATTAGTGGTGTCTGCCCCCATCTTTGTATCTTATGGGATTTGGTGTCAGGTTGTTAACAGCTTATTTACCTGGCGAGCTGTAATTGCTATAAATAGATGTATAATGTTAAATTAAAACAGGAACTCTTAAGTTGCTCTTTCTTTGATATCTTTTGCTTATTTTGCAGTAGCTTGAACTCAGGTTTACCTTAATTACAGTGTATAAAACAGACTATAGTCCTTATTAACTCAGTTGATTAAAAAACAGTGTGAGGAGTGCCTTTAATTTTTCTTGGAAAGTTAAAAAATGTTTTTATTGTTGTAGTAGTATAAAATAAGTTTTGGAGAGTTAAGAGACTTTTGTCTTTGCATGATGTAAAAGTAACTGGAAGCATTGGAATTGCTTTGTTTGTATTGCAGTTCCCTGTATTGAGGAAACACTGCTGCTAAAAGAGCTAGGCTCTTACTGTTCTGCATCACTTCCTTAAATGGTGCTCTGTCAAGGAATAAGTATGTGGGTTAGTATTTAGATCAGGATATATACTTGAAAGTGGACATGATCTGCTCTCCTTCATGGAAACCAGTGATCCAGCTGGATTGAATTCAGTAATGCTTTGCAGAAGAGGGACTCTGGATTCCCAAGAAAACTGTTCAGTGTGTTTACTCAGCCTAGAAATGATGTTTAGATGTGACCTCCTTCTGGGAACTTCCCTGACCTTTTGATTTCAAGTAAAAAGTGTTTGAAGGATATTTGAAGAAGCTGTAGTGAAGGACAGTTATGTTAAAGAATATCTAAAACTGACTGTTTGCAAACAGGTGCCTTGTCCACATTTTGCGTGAGACCATGGTGAAGTATTCCAAAATCCGCCCTTTCCAAGTGCGCTGTCAGCTGGACCTGTGCAGGCACGAGGTGCACTATGGCTGCTTACGAGAGGATAAATGCTTTTATGCTCACAGTCTGGTAGAGCTTAAAGTCTGGATAATGCAAAAGGAATCAGGTGTGTTTAGTGTATGTTTAGTAAAATACTCACTTTACTCTTCATTGTATTGCACCTCCTTCCTTTCCTTGACTCCCTCTGAAATTAGCATCTCGGGATCAGTGCAGGAAGTAAGCAGGAGCAACCTGGTGCCTCTCAAGTTGCATTTTGGGGAGGTTTTCCATGGTTCATACAGCGTAGATTTTATAATTACATTGGCATTAGAACTCTAGTACTGATGTACTAGTGTTTATGTTTAACTACTGGAACATGCACCTTAACTTATGTGAGCAATCTGTAATTTAAAAACTTTGTATGCTTTCTGTTGGGCTGATACATTATTTCCGTTTTGGATGATCTCATGATGTTCTTAAGCATGTGTGCATGTATTTGTGTGTGTGTATGAAATCATATCCATGATGTAAATGTGGATCATGTGTATCACACGTGTGGGAATGCTTACACAATATACAAAAAGAAAAATGGATAAAAGCTTTGGGGCATCAGGAGCATTCCAGTTTGAGCATATCTAAGGCTGCAACATTGCAACATTCCTAAGGACTCAAAGACTATTTCCCTTCCTTTACAGGTATTTCACATGATACTATAGTTCAAGAATCAAAGAAGTACTGGCTGAACATGGAAGCTAGTGCACATGGATCACAGGTATTTTCATTTTTCCATTCAACTAATACTGCAGTGACTGTGGTGATTATACTTTTTTTTATGTGTGTATATAATGTAGCTTATTATAGAGATTACTTTTTTTAATGATCTCCAAATAATCTCTCTGTGTAAGCTTTCTTCAGCTTGCTCACTTAGACTAAAATGCCTACTCTGCTGCTGTACAACTCCTTTTTTGCTTTGCTTGGTCTGTCCCAGATGGAACATAAAATGTAAATATACGTTCAAAGTCAGCTGCTCTAGGGCAGTTAACTCTCTTTTCAATATATAGTGCTTTTATGTGTTTAGTTTGTACATATTATCACAACTTCAGGGTACATAGACCTAAATCAGAAATAAGTTCAATAAAAAAATGCATTTGTTAAGAAATGTCTAGTTTGGGATGACATGCTGAGTTATTACAAGGCAGTGTAATGTCTTCTTCCCAACATGTGTTGAAATCTCTGCCATAGGGGGTAATTAATGATTACGTATGGATTTCTTCACAGATAAAAAAATACCTTTCATTGTTGTTGTATTTTTTTGGCTTAAGATTCTTGGGAACCAAATGAAATGTGGATCACTTAATTTGAAGATGAAGTTTGTTTGTGGGCAGTGCTGGAGAAATGGTCAAGTTAGTGAGCCAGACAGAAACAAAAAATACTGTAGTGCAAAGGCAAGACACCCGTAAGTAAGATCAAACAGTGAAAATTCTCCTGTTTCGTTAGCCATTTAAAACCTCTTTTGGGAAACTGTTGTTTCTTAGGGAAGTGTCACAAGGAATTAAAAAAAAAAACAAACCAACATACTGAAGTAGGACAGAGTTCTCTCTTCTTAGTATTGCTAATAATTGGTACTGAGATGGTACAAACACTCCGATGTCTACCAAAGTGTTTGCCTTCTGGTTCTGGAGGGGTTTTTTATTAAGAGTTCTGGTCAAGTTTCAATAGAACTTCATTAAATCTTAAAATATAGCAAAAGCTTTAAAAATAAACTCTCTGAGCTTTCCTGGTTCTGCCTCTGTGCAGCAGTTGTGATTTTTTTAATAGCCTTTTCTTTCACTGAGTGCTTGTGGTTTGCAGGTGGAGCAAAGATCGCCGTGGGGTGCTGGTAATGTCGAATGAGCGTAAGAAGTGGATGACCATTCGTCCTCTCCCTGCAAAGAAACAAGTGCCTCTGCAGTTTGATGTATGTTAACCTAAAACTAACCTTTGGGTTAAGAGAGTAGATAACAGTCACTGGAAAATACTAGTAATTGGACTGCTTTCATAAGTTCTGCAGAAATTCCCATGGGAGTTGGTAGGAAAATGTTCATGGTGTTTCTGCAATGTTCAGCCTTAGGAAAGCACTGATCTCATGTTACTACTGAAGTTCTTACTTGTCAGTGGAAGTAAATATTTCTGAAATAATGTATACCTGTCTGTGGTCTGGTAGTGTGGTAGGAGGCAAAAAGTACTCATAGTACTTGCTTCCAGCAGTTCTCTTTTTCTAACTGTAATAAATGAGTATTTTTGTAAAATAAACATTTTTACTTTTCACATTATATAAATGTTTGACTGGGAGGGGAAACACTCTCCAAGACTTGAAAAAAAAAAAATTCTACTAGCATTCATTCTGCTTTATATTCTTAAGGTTTTATTTTTAATTCACGTTCCAGTTGTGCAATCATATTGCTTCAGGCAAGAAATGTCAATATGATGGAAACTGCTCATTTGCTCACAGTCCTGAGGAGAGAGAGATGTGGACCTATATGAAGGAGAACAGCAGTAAGTAGAAGAATAAATCTAACATGTTGTAAATCTGACTGTTCTGCTTCTCGTTCTTGTACTTCAATGACTTTTTAATCTAATTTCTTTCATTATCTTTTTTAGTAAATCTTGCACGTGCCCTTGTTTTTGAATTTTAATAAACCCAGACCAGACATTCAAAAATAATATTAAATAAAAATAGCTGTATTATGTATTCATTGCTTGATGGTTTTTTGAAAAATAAAGTAGTTTGTATTGGTTTTTTAGGTGTCTTAGAAATACTGATGCTTGCAGCAACATTAGTTGGTGTTTGTATTGCCATGTGCAACACATGGATTTATGGAATCCCATATGGGGGAAACTATTTGCAGAACAGTGTCCCCCAGTGTATTTACTGGGAACCACCATTCACTTTCTGTTGCCGACTTTATTATCCCATCAGTGTTACTGGGGAGAAAGCATCAAAAATCAGAAGTAATAAATGACATATATGATCAGATCATGGTCTGCAAGAAAGCAAACAAAATTACCAAAAGCTGTGGCACACATGAGATTAGTTTTTTGAAATTCAGGTATTGATATGCAGCAGCACAGTTGCTCTCTGTACTTTGGATGCCTGTTCAGAAACCTGTACTCTCTTGCTGTCCCCTCAAGAGGCACAGAGGGCTCTTGGTAAGTAGCAAGAGATGCCTCTTCCCCTTGGCTCTTGATCTCTGAACTGTGTAACTCTCTACATTTGCTTCCTTCCCCTTTTCTTCTTAGAGTAAGTGGGGACTGAATTATGCTCGCAAACTCAGTCATTTATCTAGTGTTCTCAAACTCTTGCCTTAATTGCTAATTACTTATTTTAGCTTCTGCTCTCATTAGTTCAAGACTTGGAGCAGTTGTATGACATATGGCTAAAAACTCAAAAACCAGAAAAAGGAGATGATACTGCTGCTCAGGCAAACAAAGAAAATGGGAAGCAAATTCACATGCCAACTGACTATGCTGAAGTTACAGTAAGTAATCTTAGGTATAATCCAAAATCCAAGCATGTTGGGGGGCTGTTGGGCTTTTTTTTTCCCCCCAGTCAGTAACTTAGGTTGTTTCCCTTATTTTCTTGGTGTTTCCTTAGACCATAGGTAGCTACACCAAATGTAGCTGACACTGTACCTCAATTCTTCTAAAACCAGTGGAGATCATAAACTTGTGGTGATTGTTTAAATAATTGTGTCTGTTTAGGCAAACAATATCCTGCATGCTAACATAAAGAAAACATTCAAAATGAAAATGTATTAGGAGAATTTCTCTCCTTACAGCATTGAATTTGCAATGTTTTGTTTTCAAATTCCATGTAAAACAGGTGGATTTTCATTGTTGGATGTGTGGGAAGAACTGTAATAGCGAGAAGCAATGGCAGGGTCACATTTCTTCTGAAAAGCATAAGGAGAAGGTTTTCCACACTGAGGATGATCAGAACTGCTGGCAGTATCGCTTTCCAACTGGATATTTTAGCATTTGTGATAGGTATGTCTTTTTTAAGATGTCAAAAATGCTGAAAAATTACAGTTCGTAGTTTAAATAATTAAGGCAGCTACTAGTTCTGACAAAGTTTCTAGCATTTCTTGATTTGCATACATCTTTCAACAAGGAATTAAGTAATTAACAGTATTTTAACATGTTAGAACTCAGGGAGTGACAAGGTGCCTGATTTTGGAACCAAATTAACTGTCTATGTGATGCTAATGAATGGCAGCAAGTTCATTGCAGCTGTGTGAAGTGAATATTGTTGGTATTATTACAAGTTTACTTAGGCATCTGTGTATTAATTAGAGCCCCAGAACAGTACCTAGCTGGACAATGATACTGGAACTTTAAGGCAAGTAGAAATGTTGTTAGCATCAAACCAAATTTATTAAAATTGAGCATTTGTTACTAGAAATTATTTTTGGACATGAGGAAGAGAACTTCTAAGACGTGTTGGTTTTCATCAGCACTGGTTGTGTTTGCTGCTCCCTTTAATTCTTAAGTGCAGCCTGTTTTACCTGACTTAATTAGATTTTGTTTTGTAAATCTGTTGAAAATACCTTCCACTGTTGGAATCTTTTTGGAAGAAGAAAAACTGGAGTCGAGCATTCTAGAGTTTAAGATTCAGTTTGCTGGTACAGATGCCTTTGTTACTCTATTTTCAGCTGAAGATTTTGAATGTCTTGGAGGTCTTGAGAAATGGCATAGCAGAGAAAGCAAGTTATTTTTCATTTGCATGGAAACTTAAATGTCCCTTTATTAAACTTTTAAGTAGCATTCTAAATGTATTTGTTTTGAACAGAACAGACCTTGGGTATGCAGCATAAAGTGAATACAAACTGGCATGTTAAGGTGTTCTGAGAATGCTAACCTCAAATTTAGTTAACAAGGTTAATTAATTAGTTGGATTTTTTAACAACAGTCGTTCCTTAGCTTAGTCAGTTAAATGATAAGGTATTCATTAACATGATGAACTTGATGGTTTCAAGCAGTAAGTGTCTCAGTCAAAGGAGGAACATGAAAAATAGAAAGAAAAGAGCCATCTTTTGTCCTCTGTAAATATTTGACAGCTGGGAAAGAAAAATGCAATCAAATGCTAAACAGAGTTAGTGTCATCTAACTTTTAAAAGTATATACTCTTTCAGGTTTTTTTTTTTTTTTCTGTCCTTACTATTTAGTGTATTTGGAAAACATAACCTGAAGAAAATATAGACACAGTAGTGATCATGGTAATTCTTTGAAAACACTGTTCAAAATCTGTCTTAACAGATATATGGCTGGTACTTGCACTGAAGGAAACAACTGTAAATTTGCCCATGGAAATGCTGAACTCCGTGAGTGGGAAGAACGAAGACAGGTTTTAAGAATGAAACTCAGCAAAGCAAGAAAAGACCACTTGATTGCTCCCAGTGATAATGACTTTGGAAAATATAGTTTTTTGTTTAAAGATTTAAACTAATACTGAGATGATACATACATGTTATCAGCTGGAAGCATAAACCAGAAAATTTGACAATAATCAAAAGCATGTGACAGAAAAGCTGCAGGTTTTCTGCTTTTATTGGCATACATTGTTCCTCCTGAACAGCAAAGTATGGTAGATTTAGGGGGATTGAGCAGACCTGTCTATGCTCTCATGAAACAGAGTGGTGATTAAAAAAATCTGAAGTATTATGTGCTTACTCACCTCCTGTTGGACAGAAAGTTAGGAAATAGAAGGGGGAAAGAGTGGTTATAATATCTAGGAAGCCCCCTAGTCTCAGACCTTCAGTTGAAAAACTTCAAGGTATCAAGGTATTGCAAAAGAGAGTGTTAGTGGGCTAAGAAAATGATGGATGAAAATTCTTCAGATCTTTTAATGGAGAGGATTTGTTTAAAACAAAGTTTGCTACTTATCTATATGTAGGTTGCTAAAAAGGATTTTCTTATTAAAGATATTAAACAAAATAACCATTTAACTACAATATAGGTTGAATGGGTATTTTTTTCTCTATTTGTATGTTTCAATATAATTTACTGAAAAAGGATCTTGGGAGGAAAAAAAGTATTAATTTTTGAAAATGAAGTAGTTAAAATTCTGTTTCTTGGTCTTTGCTGTTTAAATGATGATTTTGAAAGATTACACTTGTATGTCAGTATTGTGTATTATTGTATGGACTAATGTTGCCTGTAATAAAGAGAACTTTACACAAAGCTGTTTTCTGCATGTAGCCTCTCAGGATTGAGATTTTGTAAAAACAATGATTTGCCAGTTAGCAAAAGCTTGAGCACCTGTAGCTAAACATTTACTGAGTTGGTATTTGTGTCGCTAGCGGCTCGTTTGCAGTTTTCTGTATTGTCATTAGCTCTTGGCATCACTGAAGTAAGAAATGGGCCAGTAAGTTGTGATGTAGACAAGCAGTTTGGAGCTACGTGGTGCTGGGACACGTTTTTGGACATGGACATGAACCACTGCCTCAGCTGCACAGTGGAAGGTGCTTCCCATTGCTTTTCCTGCAGAGCACAGGAAATGGAAAATAATTTGCGGGCTGAGGTGACTCCTGACTGCTGAGCCTCTGGGCTTTCCAGTCATTGGAGCTTCTGTTGTGTTTTGGCTTCTCTGCAGATCCTGCTTTCAGCTTTGTATTTGCTTATTTCCTTGGGGTTTTTTTCCGACTAAGTTTCTTTCAGCCATTCGTTCAAAATAACTAAAACTGGGTTTCTTCTTCCCTCCCCTCTCCCCCAGACTCGTCTCTGTTCCTGGCTGACCTTTCATAATTAGAAGAGCTTTAACAATGACCTCAGTAGTGCGAATGTATCATTTGGCATACGTTGTGTATGTAAAAAGTGTTGAACCAAAGTTCAATGATCCCCATACATGACATGGCTGCTGTGTCCCTTTTGCTTCACAAAAGCACAGCAAGTTTGGAACCAACACGTTATGTGTGCTTCAGCCACAGCTTGGGGCTCTGTGAAGAGACTGCTCCTCCCAGGCTGGGCTGCAGGACACTGGAGTATGAAACTAGCTTGGTGCTTGAAATGCCACCTGCTGCAGTGCTGATTTTTTACTTTGTAATGAAGTGAGTGTGAGACAGAGTACTATGGACACTGTTATTTGTGTGACAAAACCTGATTGTATCGTGTGCCTTTCTGAATTGTTTTCTCAATTTTATGCTTTCATTGTTTAATGTAAGTGCTCTGTAAATCATTGGAAGTAATTCTAGACAAAACTAAACATGACATCCTTGTTCTGTAAGGCCGGTGTGAAATCTTTCCTGGCTGCGGGTGGGGCTGTTGGGGAATAGCTGCCGGGGGGCTCGGGGTTCAGTCACCCTCTGCTCCCGGCACTGCTAACGGTGCCGATGCGGAGCGCAGCGGGCGAGCTCAGCTGTGGCCGAGCCGTTTCTCTGGCGCCGAGCGGAGCCCTGCCCTGCCCCTGCCGCTTTTCCCGGGGCCGCGGGCAGGCCGTGGAGCCCGGGCCGGCTGTGCGCCTGCTCGGCCGGGCGAACGTGGCGGCGGCGGGTTGGCGGGCGGAGCTGCCGCCCCGCCCGGCCCGGCGCGCCTCACGGGCGGGCGCTGGGAGACGTGTGCGAGCGGGAGCGGCCCGGGCCCGCGGCCCTGCCCCCCTCGGCCGGGCCATGTCGGTGTGCGGCGGCCCCGGCAGCGCGGCGGCCCCGCGCCTGCGGCCCCGCGCTGCCCTGATGGCGCGGCGGCCCGAGCTGCTGTGCGGCGCGGCCATCGTGCTGGGCTGCGCCTTTCTCGTCGCTCTCAAAGTCACCTGCAGGTACCGGCGGGGGAGCGGGCGGGCCCGGGGCTCGGCCAGGGGCGAGCGGCAGCCGGGCCGCTGCCGTTCCCAGAGGCGGTGCTGCTCCGGGGCCTGGGGCAGAGCCGCCGGCGGGGCCCGGCGGGACGGGGCTCCTCCTCACGGCGCCGTGTACCCGCTCGGGGCGGGCTGCCTCGGCACGGGCATCTCCGGGCTCGGGGACGGGTCCTCCTCACGGGCTTCACCACATGCGGCACCCGGGGCAACTGCGACCGGTCTCGGGTCGGGGCGACGCCGTGTCCCCTCAGCGGATGGCAGCGGGGCCGCGGGGCGGGCAGGGGCGATAAAAACGTGGGTGGGGAGAGAGAGAAGTGTTTTAGAGACATCTGCCCTACCGGGGGTGTCGCGCTGTAGCGGCAGATTCGCGAGGACACCCTTTCCTGAGGTCAGTGTCGGGATATGCAGGGCAGTGTCTGAGGATGAGCCAGGCTCTGCTCGGTCGGGCCCAGGAATGGGACAGCAGGAACGGGCAGGGACTGATGCTCAGGAAGCTGCACCTGAACCCGAGGAAGAACTTCTTCCCTGGGAGTGACCGAGCACTGGGCCAGATTGCCCAGAGAGGCTGTGGAGCCTCCCTCACTGGAGATATTCCAGAACTGCCTGGACACTCCTGTGCTGTGTGCTCTGGGACCACCCTGCCTGGCGGGGACCAGAGGACCTGCTGTGGTCCCTACCAGGCTGACCCATTCCGCGGCCCTGTGACGGGCACGCTGTTGGGATGGAGCTGCCTTTGCTCTTCCCCAGAGGTGAGAGGGACCTCGCGCTGCCGCAGAAGGGCCCAGGGCGCTCTGGGTGCAGCCCTGCCCTCAGCGCTTTCAGCGATTCTGCCCCGGCTCGTGTTGTCATCACCCCCCTTTGGCTGCACCTGCTTCGGACAGAAAGGTGTTTCGTGGTTTCCCCGCCAGTGTGGTGGTGCTCCTCTTGGGAGCTGGAACTTCCTTCTTTGCCAAGGGCTCTGCAGTTCCTGTTTGCCCAGAGCCGGTGGACGTGGAACCGGGAGATGTTTGTACTGGCGGGGCGGGGAGCGGAGGCAGTGCACGGCGGGCACGGGCTGCTCGGTTCTGGAGCCTAAACCGGGGCTTAAATCTTCTGGGTGGGGTTTAGGTCAAGGTGACTGTTATGTGCTCCAGGTCATACTGTATTAAGAACATCTACTGCACTTGGGATTGAATTTTGAGATAGGAGAAGGCTACCCAAGGTAGATTCTGTCCCTGTTCCACAGCATCTGACAAATTTTTGTTCCACAAAACGCTTGATTCATAGGTAATGCTTTGGAAAAATGCTAAGGCCTTTTATGCTTACCTGTCCGCAAAAGGTGTATTACTTGAATCAGAGTCTAGAATTTTAAGTCTATGAGTGAGTGCCTCTGAGTAGCTGTGCCTCCATTCCAGGAGACTGTATTTCACATACAGATAATGCAGATGAAATTGTAAAGCTCTTGCCATATTTCGGCATATATGGTGAAGGATTTCTGAACACAATCATCTCTCTGGTGACACATTACTAAGAAAATAATACTTTTTTTGGTACTTACAATGATGCTTCTTGCTGTTATCTATTTAAAACCTGCATATTCCTCTTGTTTTACTGCTAGCTGTGTTTGAAAGCTCACAGATGGAATGTGATTGGAATGTGGTTCTCACCACCCTGTAATCTAAAAGTTTGATTAAAGGGCTTCAGCTTTTCAGATTGTAGTTAAATAGACAAACTAATATCAGATAGGTATTCGCTGTTTGGTTGCTGTCAGAAGTATAGAAAATTCAGGTGTAAAAATTCCTTGTGCAATTTGGAGCATGGTTAATTGCACATGTTAACTATAAATACAGGACATAGTTTCTCACCACATGTCAGTGTGATTTACTAGCAAGACACAGCACCAGGGCATAGGGACTACCACTGCTCTTACAATATATAACTTTGGAGATCAATGGATGAGAAGTACGGAAAGGGAAAATTCCTGTACTACAAGGCAGTCCATTAGTGGATTCAAAGTCTTGTGGGTTTATAGTGACTCAAGTAGTAGCCAAATGACACCTGACCTGGTTGTTATGGAAAGCTTGTGGTCTAGAACCTGAATTATTTCTGGCACTATGCAAATGTCTGTGAGACAACCCACGTCTCAGGACTGTGCAATCATAAGGGCTGCTGATCCTGTTGGCACTTGCATGTGCTTCCCTTTATTACCAGGGTGTGCTTGTGGAAAGTTTAAGTTTTTGTAGGCTCTGGCAGCAGCTAAATAACACAATCAGTGTTTTAATAAACAGCTTGTGATTATTATGTTTGTGTAATCAGTTCTTATGTAATCCTCAGTTTATATGTGTGTAAATTTTAACGGTTTTCTTAGGGAAATTAGTCAAAGTATTCTGTTATATGTTTGGTATTGCAGAGGAAGACACTACTTAGCAAATCTCCTTAAGCAGCTGTTAGCTATTGATTTATTATGTTTTGGGTTTTAATAATTACTGGAGTTTTTGTCATATTTGAAGGTAGTCGTGTAGTTTCTGACTCACTCATGTCATGGGACTCCTGCTGATGTTCTACCCATTCTTGCAATTTGGAGCCAGTTCATTCAGTCTTATGCTGTAATTCTTGAACCAGTGAGCCTCTTTCGGTTTAGGTCAGTAGAGGAAGCAGAGGTCTTAAACATCGAGGTTGTCTGTTTTCATTAAACTAGACAGAGAGCAGAAATTCTAGCTGCTGTCTCTGAGAAAGGGTTGTGCTTTCAGCAGCTGATGAGCCTGTGTGTGCCAGAGCTCACACTGGAGCTGTGTCCTGTCCAGCTGGCAGGCAGAAATCATGGGAAGAAGCTGCAGTTTGCATAAGCCTAGGGTGCAGGAATGGCAGGGAACCAGAGGTGTTGGTTGTGAGGTGACTGAAGGACTTAAGGGTTGGGAAGGAGGTGCTGCATTGGTGGTTGGGGGAGAAGGGAAGGAACACAGGTAGAAGTCCATAGAAGAAAATAGATTTTTGATAGTCTGTGTAAAAACATAATGATGTGAGTGGAGGAATTAATGAATTATAAACAGGAGGAAGCATTTAATATTTTCAAAATTCTGATTTTGAAGACTTGATGTTGAAGCAATTTTCTCTTATACACAAATTAAGAATTTCTATAACTTAGGATACATACAGGGACAATTCTAAAATTTTAACGCTTAAGTGAGTAGCCTGGAAATGAGAGAAGAGCTACAATACCGTTTTTTGCTATATTATAAAGACAAAGGTACTTCTTAAAAACTAGATAGATTGTAAAGTTTGAAAGTGTGGCAGAGTTTTAGGAGGTTGCATAATACATGAATTTGATAGTGTTCAGGGCTCAATAATGTTATCACAATTACTAAAATTTTAACCTGAGAAGGATCAAATATCAAATAATATCTAAGATTTTTGTATTAGCTTTTTTAAAGAAGTGCACAGTCTTTCCTAAAACTTCCAGTCCCATTATGAACCATGTCAAAATTGAGCATGATAGTGTTATCCAAGTTTCAGTCTGGCTTACTCTAGTGTAAATATAGCTAGTTCAGAATTTTAAAATGAAGACAATATACAAAGATAGTATGATCAATCATTCACGTGCATTTAAGGCAAATAATACCGTAGCAACATTGCACCTCGGAAGTCCCACGTTCTGGATTGTTTGATTGCTGATTGGATAGAAAGGGTTGTTGGAGTGCTTGGTTTATGTTCTTTGTATTACTGGCCAATCTAATTTCTCTTAAAAGGCTTCATCTGTCATCATCTCTTTAAATTTAGACTCCCTATTTGTTGATATTGTTTTTACGTTAATGTTTCCTGAACAGTTTGCAGTCCCTCCTCTGATCAGTAAAATGAACTAGTGCACATTTATATATCTTTTCCTAATACCATATAAAAGAACAAAGTATAGAATACTGTAGAACACAGCATCAGGCAGGGTAATAGGCTCTGTTTATATAAACAACACATCACAAAACTTTATGACCAGTATCTCTTTTCTTATCAGGGTGCTGTTACCTAAAGTACAAGTGTTAAAAGAGGATGAGGCCAGGGAAGAAATCAAAAGAAATCACTCTTCCTGGTAATTTTATGCTCTACAGCAACCAACCATAAGAGTGTGAGCTAACGTACCCCTAAACACAGTGCATGGCATCAGTGTGACTTTCTAAAGCTTGTGAAGGGTGATCTTTAGATTTTTTTAGTATTTCTTAAAACTAACTCAGATAACATAGATTGTAGTTTTGCATCAGTTTCTAAAGTTTTGTCATTGCTGGACTTCTGCAAAGAGTAAAACTTAGGGCTTTGGGCACACTCTTTTTTAATTACTGCTGTACAGTGTCAATAACCACTCCTCATTTTCTTCCCGCAGCCGAGCAAAAGATGTAACAATGCCAGCGAAGCTTCCAGTGAACTTTTTCTCCCCAAGATCTGCAGTCATTGATCTCTTCCGGGGCAGTTAGACTATGCAGATCAGCTCCGTCAGGACTCCGAAATCGTGCTCTATTTCTTCTACGCGCCGTGGTGCGGCCAGTCCATTGCAGCAAGAGAGGAAATAGAACATGTGGCCAGCACATTGTCAGACCAGGTAACTCCAGAGGAGAGACCAATCTTAAACATGACCTGATAGCTTTCACTGCCCAAGCTGATGCTGATTCCTGTCTTCTCATGAGGAGCAGTAGGACTTGAATGCTCACATTTTAGGGAAACTCAAGAGTCACTTTAGTTTTAATTTAGCATACAGAGTGGTAGAATAAATGGAGACAGCCTGTGATTCCTGCTCAGTTGTCTGTTATTTCTGCTTTTGAATGGGGAAGCCTACAAGTTTCTTGTTGTAAAGTGTTTTCAGATTTATTCACCTGCCTTCAGACAGAAATTCCACGGAATTTGCTTCCAGTTCTGGGATCCTTGGAAACACTGGTAATCATATAAAGATTGTAACCATAGCACTGCTTTCAAACAGTTGGGTGCCTGTGAACACTTCACAGGTACAGCTGTCCTAAACCCCCACTTGCTGAGCCCCACTCTGCAGAAAACATACATTAATGTGGGTTATGATTAAATTAATGAATTTGAAGGATTTAGATTAAGAAGCATAAAAGCTAGAAAGAGTAGGAAAGACCGAAAGGATTGCTGTTGCAAAATAACAAAAAGAATAAAAAATAAAGTCTTTCTGTGACAGATATGGAATACTGAGTTGAAAAGGCCCTGAAAATATCAGATGAAATGGATTGGAAAAAGTACATCAAGTACATCTTGGATAAAGTAGGTCACAGTAATGTACTTTGTTAGCTGTGAATTTTTACCTGCTTTGCAGGTGCTGTTTGTGGCTGTAAATTGCTGGTGGAACCAGGGGAAATGCAGGAAGCAGAAGCATTTCTTTTATTTTCCCGTGATACACTTGTACCATCGGAGGTAAGATGTCATATGTACAGTCTAGGCTTTTTATTGTTGTTCTGGGAAACAGAGGTGCATTTTGAAAATGTTACATTTCTGGCTTCAGTAAATAGCTTTTGGGTAGATTCTAGGTGAGCTCATCCTGTATGCTACTCAAGTGCCAGGTGGGGCTGTAACTGTCAGTTAAATGACATGCTGGGCATTTCTTCATCCTTATGGAAATTTTGGATTGCCTCTCCTGGAAGTTTTGCCTCCAATGAAAAGAATTCAGAGTTACATATTAATTTCAGATGTCTACTTGCTCTGTGGATGGATTATGACAACTGGTCCTAATTTATGACAGCATTTAAGAATGTACTTAAGGGTTGTTGAAGTTTGTGGAATTTAAATTGCACTACATACTGAAGACCTCGTTCTAATTTTGAACTTTGCACTCTCTTGTTTATTCCCCTGAAGCTAAGAGATATCTTTGTATAAATTTTTATATAACCTCACTCTTATTTTTAGTATTTGTTTGTATTTTGTGTGTGGTTTTTTTCTGTGTGGAGCAGAAGGTAAGGAAACAGTTTCTAACACTACATAAAAGCGTTTATCCCTTGTATTTTACTTTTTATTTTGCTAGTCTTGAACTGCAGCTCTCTTTTATTACAGAGGCAGATTTTGGTTTTTGGGGGGAATTTATACATTGAGGAGGAGCAGTCCTGGTTTTTTTAGCTAATCTTGTAATAAACACAAGACACTGGCATAATTCAACTGTAGTAAAAGAACCCTACAATCCCATTTGTATGTGCATTGAGTGGAACTTACTTGACCTTGAAATTACAGCACAGGAGATGGATGCACTTGGTATCATCAGTAACTTTAAAAAGAGATGTAACAAGACAAGGTGTAAATCCCTATGGATACTTGATAAAATGCTGAAGGGCAGTGCACCCCTCCTGCCTGGGATAGTAAACCTCACATGTGGCTCCCTGGGCATGTGATGTGTTTTGCAGTGAGTATTGCTGTGAAGACAGAGGTTTGTAATAACTGATGCAGGTTATAGAATGATCTAGTGGGCTGTAGGAGCCCATTTTGAAGCACATCAATACAGGTATCAGTGGGAGTTGGGTATTTTCCAATGTGTCTGTATGTACAAGCTATATTAAAAATGCATCACATTAATTTTTTTTTTCTGTGGAAATGGACTAATTCTTTATGTTCTTTGTGTATGATTTCATTTGGGACAATGATGCTTTGTCCAATCCAATTATAATTAGGAGGAGAACCTCTGGAATTTGCAGCTGCAAGCCACAGCCCACCTTATGTTTTAGCACTGCCTAACATCGTGTGAACTGTTTTATCAGATGACTGGGGGGAAACTGGAGCTTTGCTGAGTCTATTCATCAGCAGTGCAACTGAATTTGTCCCTGCTTTACTGATTGCTGCTTGTAAAAGCCTATGTAAAAATATTGCACCTTTTCAGGTTGATACTGTTTGAGACACTGATAAAACAAGGGAAAATAGTGCCATTTTTCAGATCTGTATTTTTAAGTCATGTGTGTTTACTGCAGAAAAAGTGGAAAGATACACATATAGTCATGTAATTTAAACCCGAGTTTTACCAAGTTCTTTAATGGGACTCAGAAGTGGTCTCCATCCCTCCATGCTTGCCACCACTGTGCCCCTTCCACAGATACTCTGGTGCTTCCCCCTGGTGACTCAGCTCCCTCATCAGATACAGGAGCCACTGGTAAAACACAGAGAGCAATTCCCTAGAGGCTGAGCATGCTGTCTATGTAACTCCTAGCTACCACCCCAGGAGGGACTCTCTACTGTTAATTTAAGTCTTAATGTTCTATTATTTTTTTTGGTACTAGTTTTGGACCAATTGAATACAAAGGCCCTATGAGTGCTGTTTATATTGAAAAGTTTGTTCGCCGGGTGATGACACCACTACTCTACATCTCGTCTCGATCAAAATTACTAGATTTCCTCTCAAATTATGAGGTACTTGTCTCTCTTCTCTAGCTTTACCACTGTGGTTCAGAAAGAGTTTGACTTGTTTAAGGATTAAATTTGATCTGCTCCAAAGTACTAGTTTATTTTCAGGATCCTGAAATCAGTGCCCTATAAATTTGTTAAAATCATAAGAGTATGAAATTACAAATTCATAATGCTGGTTCCCTGTATAGTTGCTATTATGATTTAGTGATGCTCTTAATTTACATTATTTTAGTATGTAGAGACAGCAATCAAAAGTTGTTACCAAACTGTTACATACAAACAAGAAAGAAGGGAGAAATATTTTCACAAAAATCTTGTAGCCTAAGTTGGGAGGGCATTCAAGAAATACATAATCATTTCTTTAATTTTTAAAGAATAGTAAGCTCTTCTAGTAGGTTAAGTCTTTTAAGTGAAAACAAATGTGAAACTAGTTGAAGCAAGGGCTCCTAATCACTTTGTCTGTGGTAACTTGATGATTTTAATCTGCTGGTACATGGTGTTTTATTTGTTTTGGTCTCTTGTGTTCAGGGGTGCCAAGTAGCAATATTGGTAGCTGTACTGGTGGATTAATAACTTCCAGTTAGACAAAATGTGCTTACAACAGAGCCATTTAAAATCCCTTTATAACTGTTCATTCTTGTAGTGCACAGTGCAGAAGTGCCATGATCTTACTAAAGCCCAGGCTGTGAGAGCAGTGTGGAAAACCTGATCAACAAATGAGTGCTGTGGCAGTGTGGAAAACCTGATCAACAAATGAGTGCTGTAGCAGTGGGCCCGAGCTGGGGGGGGCCCTCGGGGTGGGGCTGGAGCAGCTCCTGTGTGAGGGAGTGAGTGGTGCAGGCTGCAGTGCCTGGTTCTGCTGCAGCGTGCAGCGTGCCCTGTGTGCTGTTCAGTGGCAGCTGCCACAGCGAAGGGGTCACAGCCTGGAGTGCACCTGGGGAGGCGCTGTGCTGGCATTGCCAGGACTACTACTGGGTTTGCTTTTCCAGTGTTTTAAGTGGTGCTGTGAGTTGGGAATAGTGAGTTGTGGCCTGTCTTTGGTGCTTAATACTTTCTGTGATCACAAGCAATTCTGTTGTCCTTCCATTGCTTCAGTTTTGCTGTGCTAAAATATTTCTTTGCCTCTTACAGAGATTTGAAACCTCTTATGTAGGTTTTTGGATTGTGTTATTTCTTGGTAGATTGCAGAAGGTAACTAATGAGCATATTGTCATTAAGCTTATATTTTCTTTACAGTAAGAGGTGCACTTCCCCTGGAAAAAGTCTAAGATAAAAGACAAATTTAGGGGGCAACAAAATATTTTTTTTAAATACTGCATAGCAGTTGAACAGGTATTTTTGTTTCTGTGTTCAGACTTCTCCCTTCCTGTGCTTGAAATTCTGTGGCTCTGAGTTGCTGTTTATGTTCAGCATTTGTTGGTTCTTTTTTCTTCTGAAATGCCCTAGAACAGAGGCTGTTCTGCCGTGTTGTCCCACAGTCATTCATGCCTGAGGTTCTGTCCCAGACCATGGCTCCAGGTGCTTAGTGTCTTTCTTGCCCCTGTAAAGTTATGCAAGAGGGAAAGGAGGGGATACAAAAGTAACAGATACAGATATGATGAAAGAAACAGAGTTGTTTATGAAGATGGATGCAGAGAAAACCATAGACACAAAGAAAAAGTTAGTTTTAAACTAGAAATAAATAGGTTGTTTTATCACTTCAGTCAGAAATGTGAACATTTTACACTGTTTTCCTCGTGAGTTGAGAAATTGATGCCATTTGTAGGAGAAGATACAATCCAGGGGCTAGTCCTGTGTTTAAGAAGTGAGAAAGCTTGGGGAATAGAGTGGATTCTGGGAAACTGGGACATGTATGACACAAACTAATTGCCACTTTGAGACCCTTGGCTAGTGTCTTCTTTTTTGATCCTTTGTGATCTAGTGTGATCCTTTTGATCTTCTCTGTATAAAACTATTAATTTTCAGCGGAAGGGAAAGGACAGAAGACTGTCAAGGATTGCCTTTGGGCACTTTGGCCACTGTCTCTTGGTGGATCATGTTTTTATGATTTCACTGAAAGGCTAATTAATTTCAAGATCAAAATAATTTGAAATATTTGTCATCATCACTATCTAATTTTCAGTCCTGTGTTCTGATAGCAAAGGGGTTATACAAACTAGGAGAAATACTGTTGAACAGAATCCAGTGAAATGTAAGAACAGGGCGTGTTTGTTACTCGGGCTTTTGTTCGTTCCTCGACCTGGTCACGACTGTCGTGACATGCCGTGTTGCTCTCACTAGAGGGCGCTCAATCCCCATGAAAAAAAATCGGTCGAGACTCGAAAGTTGAGCTCCTGCATTCTCTGATGCTGTTTAAGGTTGGTTCCTCTGGGGTTGTGGAATGATACTAGTGTAAAACTAGAAATGGATAAGAATTAATTTTTGAGAGCAAGGAAAATGTGCCATTTGGAAAGCAGTTAAAATCTTGGAATGTTAAGGAAGATCTAAGTTAAATGAGCAGAAAGATGTGCAGTTCCTGCCATAACTCAAGGTACCTGTGAGTACCTGTCATCAGATTTCTTTTGTTTTCTTAACTGCAGAGATGTAACAGTTTTATTTTAATCCAAACTGGCATCTCTCATTCCTCATCTGACTGCCCCAGCTGCTAGAAATGGCCTCGGCCTCCTGAGGCACAGAGCAAGAAACAGGAAGGCACTGTAGTTAGACAAAAAGCTTCACTCATTTATGAAATTTCAGTGTGCTCAGGGAATTCATCATTTTCTGGCTTCAGGAGCAGGAGGAGAGGAGTTGGTCTCTCTGGGAGGTGGCTGCTGTGTCTCTTAACATGATGTCAGCTTGCTGCTTTGCTCTCTTTGTGTAGGAATTGTCCCTGAGCATCAGCCAGCTGGGTAGATCTGACACAGACTGTGATTCAGCTGTGGTGCCTGGGTTAAATGAAAATTTGCTTTCAAGTCTGGGTACACAATGATTTTAACACCATTGGAAAATGATGTTAAATGTAAATTTAATCTAGTATCAGTCAGCAGTTTCTTTGCATTTCTGCAGTACAGATTGAGTGCTATGTAATATTGGTTCTCTTCCCCAGAGAAGACACATTCCTTTCTTCTTGCTGTTTTCCTTCCCATGTTCACAGATAAAATGACTGGGAATTGCCTGCCTGCACAAGTCTGAGAGTCTGAAAAACATCACCTCCCTTACTTCAGTGCAATATAGCCAAAACTTTTTTTAAAATTACAAATTTGGATAAAAGTAACTGGAGTATTAAAAGCATTTATCCAATTGTAAACTAATCAGTAGCTGTGGGATTTTTCCTATCTTCTGTTCCTGTTATTTCAGGGTTTTTTGCCTTTAAATTTCAAAGCTTTTTCATCACAGTCATTTAATTCTGCCTTTCTACAACTCTTCCAGTCAGTTCTAGTTTCAGTGACTTCCACCAGCCTTTGCAAATTTTGTTCCTCACCCTTTTCTCCCTTTTCTAAAGTGCATATAGACCTATTGAACTGCTTGAGTATCAGTACACATCCACACATGGCTGTCTTTGGCTGCTGAAAAACATTAATTTCTGTTTTTTGTCTTTCCTACTAATCTGGAAAAGGGTCTTCCACGTTATTTCTCATACACGTTAGTTTCTTCAAGAGTGTTGGTAACTTCTAGACTTTAGGGAATTACAGAATGCTGCATGGAGTCATCTACATGCTTGCTTATTCCTTCCAAGAGCTGTGATAGGTTTGAGGCATGGTTTAGTAATAAAACTGCTGGCTTTTCTCCAATAGAAATTACTCATCTGAAAATCTCTGTTCATTCTGAACGTTTCCATGAACTTTCTGTTTGGTAATTGTTGAGATGCTTGGTAATCCTGTTACTTGAATTAATTGCATCCCACATCACTTTCCATTTCTGTGGTGTAGAAACCAAGCAAGAAATAGGTTTCTTTACAATTAATGATTTTGTATTTCCATATATGAGTTTCACTAGGAGATAGCACTAAGAAGTCTTCACTAATGACATCCTCAGGTTGGCTGCAAAGCCCTTCCTACAGATGCTTGGTTTGAGACAGGGACTGGAAGTTGTTTCATGGGAAGAAAAGCTCCAGCAAGCCCCTCTCCAGCCATGCCCATGCTCTGAGCACCCCTGTGTCACCTGTCAGTGTTTACTCCTCCACCTTCAGACAGCAGCAAGTTCAGCTGGTTACTCCTGAGTGCCCCTGAGGATGGGTTCTCCGAGTGCCCCGGGGGCTGCCTGGAAGCAGCTGCTCACCAGTGACACTCTGCATGGAGATGTCCTCCTGAGCTGTTCACTGGCAGCTGTCACTGCCTTTTGCAGGGTCTTACATGAAAGAAGGTGGGAGTTGTTGCTGTCCAGCTCTGCTTGTATTCCAAAGCAAGGACCTCTTGTTCACATTGAGATACCTCTTCTGTGAGACTGGAACCTCTCTTGTACAGAGCAGGAATTGTCGTTAGTTGCAATACCTGGAAACTTCAGTCTTGTTAAAAACTTCATTCTTACAGACAGGAACACTTCCTTAGTACTTGAGAAGAAATACAGTATTTTAATCCCTTTCCTCATATGTGTAATTGTACCCTCTAACAGGGCAAAAACTTTAGCTGGTTTGGGATGGTGATTAAAAGGACATTGATTAACCAGATTGCTGATTAGGCAGAGAGCATTAGTAAATACTACTGTATATAGTAGTGTAATATATATATTTGTGTAGAATAGCATATATTCTCTAACTACAATTTTTTAATTGAAAAAACACTTTTCAAAAATTATCTCTGGGAAACATTATTCACAATCTGGAAATCTTAAGCTTTTGTTAGTGTAAAGCAGAACTGGCAGTCTGAATCAGAATGTTACCTTTTAAATAACATTATAAATACTTCTGCATCTGACTTCTGGCTTTTGGCCACGTTTTACTGTCACCTTTGACTCTCCTTTCATTCACTGTTTGGCTTCCTAAATTCACTTGGTACTGGATTAGTGTTCAGAAATGGTCCTAGGAAATGGGAAGCTGAAATTTTGATTGTCTAATCTGTCTCCTTATTTTGGTTCAGTTGAATGCTTTCAATGATTTTTAGAAGGGATTGTTTCTTTTTACTGTCTTAGTTTGGAACTAAGGGAAAAATATGAACATTAATTACCAGCCTGAACCGTTTAAAAGAGAACATGAGTGCTATTATTTTGCTATGGTTTTTCACTATATTTTATTTTGATTTTTACTTTTTTCTTGGTAATTATTGCTGCAGAAATTTCCCTAATTGCTTGTAACTCATTTTTATTATTGATAATTTTCTTGGGGTACCTCACAAAGAATCTTTATGTACAAGGGGTTTCTGCTTAGCATTTATCCATGAAAGAGAATTCCTGCCTAAAAAGAGAAGTCATGAGCTGGAATAGGCAATGTTGTTATTGGCAAACATCTCCAGATTCCTAATTCGTAGTAAGTTAGATCAGTGTGTTAGGCTGATTTGAATAACTGAATATATATTTAAAAAACAGGTAAAATGTATGTTCATGTTTTTAAAAGAAATTAAAAATTTCATATGTAGAATTAAAAAAAAAAAAAAAAAAAAAAAAAGAAAAAGGCAACCTCTGAAGTACCAAATGAAAATGCTCATGTGAGGATTTATTTGCCCCCCAAATGGGTGCCTGGTGAGTCTGGAATCTTCTGTTCCACAGCAGTCCCTCGAGTGCTCTTGTTTGTGTGTCACATGCCTTCTATGTGCACTGGTGGAACTGAGAAACAAATTACACCAAATAACCAAATGCCCTGACTTACTCTGTCCTGAAAGTTTATTAAGCCCATTTGAGTGATGAGTCAAAAACATAATTAATAGTAATTTTTAATGGATTATATTTTGAAAAATTTAAAATCAAAGCTGAACTGAAATATTGGAACAAGAAAAATCTAGAGTGTACCTCTTCTTTTCAGGTCAGCTTCTCCCAGATTCTTTGCTGAATTTAATAGAAAGTGATTCTCCTGGAAAAATCAGTAGGCCTGTTCTGGGATGAATCATCGAAATTTGGAATTGACTGGCTGGCAGTTTGAAGAGCTTTAAGGATATGCAGATGCGATATGGAGTTCTCAAGGGTTTTTTGCAGTTGGTCTCACTGACTCTTGCAGGATAAACTGAAAGGATTTACAATGTAGCTTAAAGATGGGATGATCACTTACCTTAGCAGTTCAAGTATTCACACACAAAATGTGTGAATTCAAATGTAAATATTAATTATGTGCAACATAAACAATTTAAGTGTTTATGAAACACTTATATTGGATATTCCAGTTCTAAAAGAAATCTTTATGATTCTTATGGTTCTTGTCTTGGTGCTTTAACTGGTTCAAAATACAGTTGCAAAGCAAATATAAATTGTTTTTGGTGAACTTCAACATGGGAGACACACCATTAGGAACATAGCATCCATAAAGCCCCTCTCTCTTACATAAGCTTTTGAATGACAGCTTCATTCTTTGAATGAGAACTGGTTTTGATTCAGTCTTTTAATATTAAAATTTTCGTTGCAGCATAAAGTGACTGCTCTTCAGTAAACATTGTTGTCTTTTAAGAGTCTCTTGTGCTTACTGTAGTCCCATATATTTATAGTTGAAGATAGCTTAATTAACTCTAATTCTTATTGTTTCAGCCTGGAGTTGTGGGATTTTTTGAGTTCAATGCTTCACCTCAACCACCTGGTTATTTAACATTCTTCACATCAGCATTACATTCATTAAAGAAAGGTAAAAGCTCCATTTTCGTAATTTAAGGTGTCTGTGACTGAGTTGTATCTAAGTACTTCAGTAGATCTTTGCAATATTTTGTAAACTAGGAATTAATCCCTTCTGAATGTTTCTTGGTGTTGGCCTAACTGTGAGACTCTCTCATTCCAGTTGAGGCTTGCTTACGTAAAAAGCTTACAGTGTGATCAGCCTGGACCCAGCAGGGCAGAGTTCCCTCAGCCCCCGTGTGTAGCTGCAGCCCACCCAGGATCAGCCTCCGCCTCAGCCTGGCTCTGGGTGAATCCGGAGTCTTTGGGCAGTGCCAGGGGCACCGATGGCCCGCCTGGGCTCACTGCAGTCACTGGTGCTGGCCTGAGGAGCTACAGAGCTGCTGCAAGCAGCCTGAGAAGGCCTTTCTCCCCCCTCTTGTTTTGCACTGATACTCTGAAATACAAATCATCTTGTTTGTGTTTAAACATGCAAACTCTGTGATGATTAATACCTCATTTTTGGGTCCCATTCGTCTAATAAAATGCCAATCTCAAAACCAGCCAGCTCACTTCTGTAGGCTGGTCAAACCAGGACACCTAAAGTTAAAAATTAACATGTTTTATGAATATTCCTTCCTGACAGCAAATGAAGGAGATTCATACTTATTTTTTCTTATTCATCCTTATTCATTCTTATTTTTTACTGTGGTACTGATGTGATAAAGAGCCTGTTCTCTATTTTGTTCTGTGATTTTCACATTTGTGCACAATATTAGTTCTTTGCAACATAAAAGCAAGCAGTTCATCTTTATGTATACATATTTATAATTGTAGAATATATATTTATAAATAACACGTATTTACTGTAAATGTACATCACGTAAACAGTGTTCATGACTTTCCCTTACTTGTATCATCTTGGCTTTTGAGATGCCATAAACCACAGCAGGGTGCATCTGTGATACCAGATCCTGTATTTCCTGAGCAAATGGAGAATCTGGACAACTGAGTTTACATAGACAGGACTCTACACCTAGAGTGCAGAAGGGGAACACGTTTGTGCTTCTTGCCATCTTCCTTCTGCCTTAATCACCAGTATTGGCAGTCACTCTTCACAGATTTCTGTGCCTTTACACAGCACTGTTGTGTTGTGGTTTGAGGGTGGTGTTGCAGGGGAGTTCAGTGTGTGTAATTGGATTCAAAGATTGCAAATGTGCCCTTTCAGATTACCTTGGGACGATCCGCTTTGGAGTGGTCACGGATAAACGTGTGGCACAGGAGATCTCCCTGGTGCACTCTGGCAGTGTGTATTTGCACAGACATGCCAACACATCTCTTGTGAGTATTGCTCTGTGCTCTAGGGACTCTGATTTGGTACAGGGATGCTCAGGATCACAATTAGAAAACTACTCGAATGAGGATATTGACAGATTTTGTGGAGGAAATAGTGAAAAATTCCATTTTGGCTTAAAGGTATAACGTGGTGCTGATGAGGAAAATCACACAAATTAAATTAATTGAATTTATTATAACTCTTAATCTACATGCCCTCCTGTTTGAAAAGTTAAGGCTGAAAATAACAACTTTTAGATTTACTGTTTGACATAGAGGCACTACCTGCCCACACTGGCACCATGAGTGTAAACTCTGTGAAATAGGTGTTGTGTATTTTATTCAATTGAAACTAGGGAAAACAGGGATACTTTGGGTGAAATAATATGAAATACATTAAAATCAATTTTTTTTATGCTAATTATTTAAGATAAAGTTGCCTTTATATATTAAAATTGATCTAGAACCTGTGAGCACCTTTTATTATATATTTCTTTCCTTTGCATTCAGGAATGAGAAATACCGGTTTTAATGCAGCTTTGATGTTTGAGACTTTAAAGGCTAATTTAAAATGAGTTAATATGGTGACTGAATAGTGGGGAAAATGTTCTAACATTCCAGAAATTGAAATATGCGATGACACCAGCTTAGAGCTCTTTCACTTACAAAGAAAACTTGTACTATTGAGAAAAGTCAAGATGATAAAGATGTAGTAAAAGAAAGAGGAGCTTCCCTGGTAGAATCCTTTTTGCTTGTGGATATTACTATAATCTGGTGGGCATTTAGAAAGCTTTCCCAAAGCGGAAAGAGTGTAGGAAACACTGAAGTTTGCTGACACTCGTTACATTTAGAGAGTTCTAGTCACTACAGTAACAACACATGCCATACTGAAGAACTGCATTTGTTACTAAATCAAGTGAGGACAAAACTGTTTTTTCCCCCTCCAAGATCTATCCAAAGGATGTCATGAACTTCACTGCTGAGAACATTTGCAAGTGGGCTCTGGAAAATCGGGAGATGCTCATACGCTGGCTGAGACCACATGGTGGGAAAAGCCTTCTTCTAAACAATGAGCTGAAGAAAGGACCAGCACTTCTCATATTTATACCTTACAATCCCCTAGCAGAAATTCATCCTCTTTTAGATGAAGTAAGTGAAATAATTTTTTTTTTGCTTCAAAAATACTAAAACTTGAGAGCTGTAGTGAGGGGTCTGAGCTTAATTGTGACAGATACCTCATTTTATCTCACTGCTCCAAGTATTTGGGTTTGTTTAAGACCACCTTCTCAGGCCACATTAGCACAACTCCCTTACATTGGTTTGCATCCCACACAACATGCCTTTGTCTCACTCAACAGCTGTTTAGAACAAGCATCTAACTCTTCTTGACCTCCTCCTTTTTGTGGTGGATGCAGTGTGAGAGATGCAGGTCTTTGCCAGCTGGAACTGAAGACTTGTGTGTTTTGTCCACACCATTCTGTTTCTCCTCTCCTGTCTTTCCAGAGGTAAAACCAGACAGTGTTACTTGAAATACAGCCCAGTCAGAGCCAATCTGATTTTTATATCCCATGTGTTCCTTATTCAGCCTCCATTTTTTTCTTCCTCTGAACTGCTTAGGACAGGAGTTTGTGTAGCTGTGCAGAAATGAGATAGGGAAACTAACTTGGCTGAAAACTAGTTTTTTGTCCCTGGGCTTTTTTTCAGCTGGAACCCATCATCCCATCTAGTATAACACAAATCCCAGTATGATCATTTAGCTCTAAGCAGAGTGGAACAGACAAGCATCTGTGAAAGACCAAAAGCAGGGCTGAGTTTTTGTGACAGTGCTGACTTACTTACATGGCATCTGTGTCCTGGAGTGTGTAGTTTCCACAAGGAGGCCTAATTAATACTGCAGTGTCAGAAACAATAAGGAAAAAATGAAAGTAACTTATATAATATTTAGCCAAACTAACTAGACACAATGAACGGTACACTAAACTGCTATGAAATAGGATTGAGGAAATCTCTGCCTGGAAAAGAACTGCCATTACTCTTGTAGTAACCTGTCTTCTGTTTGGCAGGCTTTATTCAGTGGTGCTTGTCACAGATGAAACATTTCAGTAACAGGTACCACTTATTTCTGTCAAATCAGTGCAGCATAAGGTGGATGTTCCATTTCAGATTTCATTCTACTAAATGACAGTGTTTATCTAAATGTGAAATGAGATACAAAATATTCCAGTTGTCCTTGTATAGTTTCACTTTGACAGGGAGAGATATTATGCAACTTGTTTGCCCTGGGAAGAGCTGTTTACTGCAGCCAGCCTGTGGATTTCATCGAGCAATGAAACCACTTGACTATAAGGCAGTTGCAGAGAACAAGGCTCTCAAGTTGAATGTTGAAAGATTTCACAGCAAAATTTTTTTTCTGATCACAGCTCACTGAAATGAGATTTTTTACTGCACATCTCGTTTTCTGTTCATAATCTCTTCTCAAGTTTCTCTAGGTAGTCCAAATCTCCAGGCTAGTAACAGTGTGAGGGCCCAAGTTTTTTTCAAGTATTCAGTTAAGCCTTTTCAGGATGAAAATTCCTAACAACTAATCCCAAAAGACTAACAAAGTGTTGCTGTAGACCACATGTTAATACTGACAGTCCTATGACACAACAACCCTCCTGGATGTGACATTTCAACATCCCTTTGCTAATTTTAATGGTTTCTGTCAGTGTTCTCCTGTACGCAGTGTGTGTATGTTCTGTATTTTGTTTAGTGTGTTAATAGGATGATAGGAAACTTCCTCTTTCATTTTTCTTTCTTGCATATTCTGTTAGCTGTCTCCCAGAAAGGGAATCATCCATACATGTGCCATTTTCTCTGCTTCTTTGCCCTTGGTTATGAAAAGCAAACTGGTGATGTAGCATAGGAGTGTTTGTGTGGAGGGACAGGTTGGCTTTTTTCCTGTTTTCTTCCTTCTCCCAATGAGTTACGATGTGCAGAGAACACTTGGAGTGTTACAACTATACGCCCATGGTTGGGAGAATACAAACATGGCTTCAACTCTCTTAGTGATTGTTACAAAATATATAGAGAAGAAATCTCTATTCCCTTCTCATATGGGAATGCTTTCATTTATTGTCTCCTCCTACTGAAAAATGAGGGAAATTCAGGAACCTCTACTCAATAATGCTTCATGTAGAGGGGTTTAGCCATAAAATGTAGTGTTACTGCACTGTAGTAAATATGTTGTGTAACATGTTATGTTATGACCTTGCAATCAGTGTGGTGGACTGAATAATATTTTAAAGTGACTTTGTTGTTCTGTATACTCAATGTTTTTATGCTGAAATAACTGAAAATTTATCTTTGTCGTCAAGTCGGAGCCCCCTGTAATTTTTTGAAAGAACAAAGATTAGTCAGCCTCATGTTTCTGAAATTCCATCTCTAATTGCATATTATGTTGTTTAACCTGCAACAGATAACTGTATTTGGGTGAACTATGTACAGTTGATCTTGATTTTTTTTCTCTCTCTTTTATTCCCCCCATAGATTACCAAAGTGGCCTTGGAATACCACAAGTGTAATAAAAGCCAGGCAGCCAAGCCAGATCTTCAGCACGTAGGAGACTCTGAGTCACCAGCTTTTGATTCCTCTGTAACAGATGCACATCTGGAGTTCTCTGAAACATTTCCCATAGCCAAGTACCCGTGCTGTAACACGGTGGTGCTTCCACAGTGGCACTCCATCTCCAGAACTCACAATGTCTGTGAGCTCTGTGTTAACCAGACTCTTGGTGTCAAACCAAATAAAGTCCATGTGCCACACTGTAACTTTTTAGAGATAGAAGCAGCTTTGGACTCTTTCTACCTCCAGGAACATACCTTTTTTCAAGTAATATCAAATACCATAGAATGCAGCAATTTCTTTAGTTTCTATAGTCCCTTTAGCTATTACACTGCATGTTGCAGGACAGTAAACAGGCATTTTTTAAGTTTCATTAGTTCTGAGAAGACCATCTTTCAGACCCCCAAAGTAGCATTTTCTTCCCATGGGAAGAAAGAGAACACTCAATTTTCTATTCCTCACATTGAGGATAGGAATTGTTTTATTCCTGACCTTAATATTAGTAGCACGAACATTACTGGTCTGAGCTGCAGGACCAACAAAACCTTGAATCTGTATCTACTGGATTCAAATCTTTTCTGGATATATGCAGAGAGACTAGGAGCATCAAGATCTACTCATCTTAAGGAATTTGCTGCCATTGTTGACCTGAAAGAGGAGGTGCACTATGTCCTGGACCAGAATCAGTCACTTGTTGGACCTTCCCTGGGTACAGTATTCATTATATAAATGCTTGCATTCAGAAAACTGTGTTTCGAATTTTGAAGCAGGAATGGGAAACATAATGCCATTTTGGAAAGTGAGACTGCTTTGTGAAGTTAGCATTGTGAATTGTAATTTATTTTATTCTGTTTAGTAGTTAACCAATCACTTATGAATGATTCTGTTGGCTAGAGCAGAATCATATTCCAGGTGGTGTAAGAAGTAAATGCCTCATACCATGAGTAATTTGCTTTATAAGAAGTGAACATTAACTTGTGTGTGGAAAAAAATTTCTGTTCATCTAAAATACCTGATTACAGAAGACATTTATATATTAATAGCAGTGTTGGTGTTTTCTCAGCTCTTCTGTGTACTAAAATATCACAGAATTTTGGGAGATGCTGACCACTTAGCAGTGACTTCCCCATCCTCTTGTCCTCTGAAACCAACTGAAATTGCTTTAAATTTATTTTAAATAGTGTTTCTGTTTTCAAGGTAACAAGGTAGAGCTCTGAAGTGGTTGAGGCCAAATCTGCCAATTATTGTTACTTGCTGTCTGAATGGGAGGAGAAAACAAAACAAACCCAAAAAAACCCCAAACGCCCCCCTGCCAAAAAAAACCCCAAACAAACAACAAAACCCAAGGATTGCAGTTCTGATTTATTTGCAAGTTTGTGAATAAAACACAATATTCCTAACCATGTGCACTTGCCTGCCATGTTGATGTGCAAAACTGTGCAATACCTTCAGAAAATACTGGGGTCCTTTATGTTAGCTATGTAAGTAAACATGGAAGAAAATTCAGCTATTAAAATAAATTGCTCAAGAATATATATCACTATAATTCTTATAGCACCAGTTACATTTCCTTTCTGCCATAAATCTAAGTACAAAAATATGCACAACATAGAATAAATAACCATGTTCTTATTAAAAATCACATGCAGCCCTGTATCCTGTCTCTGTCCCACACCCCAGGAGAAGACTCTGGAAAAAATAAACAAAAACCTCAGTGACCATAAAAGGATACTTAGGAAATATTAAGTTCAGAATGAGGACATATAAATTTCCTTCCCCTTTGTGCTCCCAGTACTTTCTGTCTCAAACTTGTTTTAGGTCACAGGATTTCCTGAGCATGGTGAGGTTTTCTCTGCAGAGTAAGACAGTACATTCTGTCCTATCATTTGAACAGCCAGAAAACTTTTGCTTCTACATATTTTATCAAGGAGTCTCTGATTTATGATTGGGGTTTGTGCTTTTTATTTTAGTTTTAATTTCTTAAGAGGTTAACTTAATATTTCATAGTATCAAAACAGATTGGTGCTTAATACCCTTGTGAGATCTCAGTCTTTACAAATGGGTTCTAGAAATTCAGGAATATGACAAATGGGTTCTAGAAATTCAGGAATATGTCTTCTAATTAACCCCTTCCTTTCAGTTCCTATTTAATCATGCATAGATATTCCAAATCTGGAGACATGAAAAGAAAAAAAGCCTCTTTTGGCCTGGTGTGAGAATTAAATGAAATGCTGAATAGTAAATAAAGAACTAAATATACTGCTGTTCACATTTCAGAGATAAACTTAATGATCTGGTATTTTGCATGTCTGTACAAAAGTGCCAGTTTTACTTGGGCCTCGTTTTTTTGCTGGAAATACAAGCACTAAGTTATTTCTGTTTGACCCATCAATTATTTTTACTGTTTTTCATATTTTACCTTTTGTCTTGATTATTACTCTTATTTTTTGATGCACAGAATTATTCTTCTCTATCCAAGTTGAAAAGAAGGATATTTGTGATACCTTGTAGCAATTTAGAGAATGTAGTTCAGGCTCAGTAGTGTAGCTGAAGGTAGTTGAGAGCTTTGGAGCTTATTTTAAATTTTTACCAGTGGCCAGCTACTTGTTAAATATCTTAATTTTAAGGAGAAAATGGAACAAAGAGCAAAGTGGTCACAGGTAGACAAAAGGGGATTGGTCACATTGGCATGAGAATAGCAGATATTTAAAGGTCAAAAGAAAAGAATTGCAGAGAAAGTAATTAAAAATGGAAGGAAAAAATGCAAATAAATGTGGAATTAAGTGGAGCCTTTCAGTATAATGTAGAAGTTAAAAAATGGAGAGGTTACTATTTATTACTTAGCAGATGTGTGGTTAGGAGAATGGAATATTATTATTATGGGACATTGACACGAGATTAAAGTCTGGTGTGGCAAGTGAGAAGACTGCAATAAGCAAAGTTAAAAAAACCAAACAATAAAGCTTTGTCCTGTTTTCAGGACATCACATCTGTTGTGTTTTCTCAGGAATTGATACCAAACTGTCAGAAATTAATGACATGAAACCAGATTTCAGTTTGTATTTTCTCTGTGTTCTTCTGAATTCTAAAGCGAAATGCGCCAAAATCACCTCTGCAAAACCGAAATAACTTTGTTATGTATCAATTTCATTTCAGAGAACTTCATAAAAAATTTCAGTGTTCTCTACAGTCCCTTGAAAAGGCACCTGGTTGATGACCCTTCAGTCCCTGTTGCTGAAGAGCACGTGGTCACTGAAGTGACTACGAGCACCTTTCACCAGACCGTGTTCCGGAGTGCCAAGGTGACCCCTCCTCACTCACACCTTGCTCACAGGGATGGCACACATTTTAAGCAGGGGGTGTTTGATACTGATAGGCTTTTCTTACTTGTAACGTAAAATAGTTTGTGTTTTTGTCAGAATTCCGACGCTTTCCAATTGCATGCCACGTGTCATCCTGAGTACAGTTAAATGGCCTTGATTTTGTAAAATATGTGGTAGTAAGGAATGTCCATTGTCATTCAAGTCTGCAGGGAATGTCTGCATCTGCAGTTGGTTTCCAGCAGCCCCAGCCCCTGCTTTGCCAGTTAGAGGCAGAAAGCAGAAGTCTGGACATCATTTTTCCCCACCATATGAAGTGTACAGTCAGAGTTAGATATATAGGGATTTAAGATTGCCAAAGAATCTTGGGACATAGTAAAATTCGGTGCATTTTCACTTAAAGGGAATGATCCTAAACTAAATAATCTTTTCATTTTGACTTTTCATAAAGAGAATTCCCCAAGAATTTTTGACTGTTAACTCAGTAGTCAGAGAGCAGCAGTGAATAACTTAAAATAAAGTTCATTAATATTATGAAAAAATTTGTTTTCACATTTTAAGAGTTCCCATGCTAGATGGTGTGAAAACTAGTCCTCCTTTCTGCAGATTACCTCCAACAGATAATCACACTCGTCTCCATTTCATTTTCCAGAATGTCTTGCTGCTGTATTATGCACAGTGGTGTGGATTCTGTGCTTCTCTTAATCACATCTTTATTCAACTTGCTCGGCTTTTGCCTCCTGACAGTTTCACTGTGGCAAGGTAAAAGGATTCTAATCTCATCTTTCCAGAATAATGTAAGATCATTTGAGGTCATCAGGCTAGAAAAGAAATACTTTTTTTCTCTCGACAACTGTGCATTGTGGATGTGAATGTCATCTGCCTAATTTCTCCTTGAATGCATTGTTTTGTTTTCCTTTGTGTATATTTGGTGGTTTTCAGTCTTACTGCAGTAGTTATCCACTTTCGTTAAGATTTATTTTTAAACCGTGCAATTAACCTTGAAAATTCCTAATTTCAGGAAGTAAATCCATAACTTTGTGATAGTTTGTAGCAAATATTAATGTGCTATTTGTGTATATATGTATTTGTTAGCAACACCATTTCCATCACAAATCAAAACAGCCACCAAATCTATTTTACATGTAAAAATGACACTTTTTTCTTTGGTGTTTCCAGGGTTATTAATGTTTCAGTGCAACTGAAACATTCTTGTTCATGTATGTGATAATAATGCATAAATACTTAAAACATCTGCTCTGATTGCATCTTTATTTGATTCTGACTGAACTTACTCCAAGAGACGAGAGATGAGATTTAGAGAAAAAATAAATCAATTAAAAATCCAGATTTTAATTCCGTTTATAATTGTGGGTTTAGTGCCACAGATGTGATGCTATTCCCAAGGCTGCACCCATTCTCTTGCCCGACTCTGAAGTTCTCTCCTTTGCTCCATTATTTTCACAGCAGTATTACTTATGTGATTGTCTGTTTTATTCTATAATAATTTGTAATTAATAAGAATTTCATTTATGAAAAGAAGCCCTAAAATGCAGAAGAAAGCAGTAACAAACAGTTAAACCAAGTGTTCCTTTCTACTCATAGCTTTAGGAGAAAAAGCACCTTTAAGAATGTGCTTGTTCTTGGAAGTAGCAAAATAATTTACTCCCAAAACTACTCGAGGGGACAGTATTATGAGATACACTTGCGAAACAAATTAATGACTAAAATTAACTTGTCTCATATTTGGTGTGTCTGTCTGAGAAGGAAGGTGTGTGCACTGTTAAGTACCCAGGGAGTGACTGGGGTTTCACTGCTGCCCGAGAGCAGCTGCAGTATTGAACATATTTTTCTAGGAAAAAACACAGATATTTGTTAAACTGAGAGTTACCATCTTGAATATTGGTAATTAATTCTGCTGACTCACATGCACAATGTATTTCTGGCAGAACACATTTAGACTTACTTTCACAGATATTTAAGCTTCCTTCTTCCCAATGCCTAAACTGGGATTTTCCAAGAAAATACAGATTGTTCATCTGCCTGTTCTCTTCATCAGTGTGTCTTTTTCTCACAGAATTGATGTGACTCGAAATGACCTTCCCTGGGAATTTATGACAGACCGTCTCCCAACCATTTTATTTTTCCCTCATCAGAGGTAATGTAACTTTTTCCCTGTGGATTTTTAACTTCCATTTTATTAAGTTGCAGTAATTACCTGGTTATGTGTCTTAGTAGAGAAAAAAGCCATAGTAATTTCCATATATGCATTCTTACTTCATGCATATTCCAATGAAAAAAACACCAGCAAAACAACAAAATAACCCACCCAACACTCACAGATTTCCACCCTACTCCCTCAAGGGCTCTTACCATCAGCAAATGGGAATTCAAACTATTGGTACTGGGCAGTTACCCACCACAAAGTCTTTAGGCCCTATGCCTTAAGTTTTGCCATTCATGTTTTAATCCAATACAGAAAGAGTTTTGTTTATATCAGTTCTGAGCCACCCCAGCTTCCAACTGATCATCTCCCTATTTTTTTTTCATAGGTACTCACTTTGTCTCAGTCTCTGTAATGCTCTAGATAGTCTCTGAAGGGACAGACTGAGTAGTTTTATTAAGGTTATTTTCATAATGTTCTAACTGGTTTTAAGGTACTTTACCTCTAGTCATTGCTTTCACCCTTGCTTTTCCTCTCCAGCATTTGTTATATTTTGCTGTAGGTAATCAAAAAAAATTAGGATCTGATAGTATTGATAGTACCTGTAGCACTACTAGAGTAGTCATATTCATTTTGGATATAAAGATGCCTCATATTAGGGCTTTTTATGCAGCTTCTTATCCATTTGCCTTATGAGACAATTTTTGCAAATTAACTCTGTTCTCAGTTTCTTTCCACCACACACTGTTAATACTTTGTTCTGCTATTTGTTTTAAATAGCTTTTTAGCTTCTTTGATACATGCTGTGGTTTTGGTCAATAAAAATGGATGATGATGTAGTAAAATATTACCACAATATAGTGAGTTAATTTTGATTTAGCGTAGACTATTTTTTGCCTAAATTATGTCATGATTCATTAATCTGGGATGAGAGCTGATAGTCAGCTGAGCAACTGCTGATGGTAATTACAAGAATAACTTGGTCCATCACCAGAAATCGGCAGGGGAGTAAAACTCATGGTGCTCACTCTGCCAGAAATAGCTTAATCTTGATGAGCAGGAGCCTCATCTGACTGAACTTCTTGAATTATTGATAAAACATGGTTTCTGTCTTCTACCTGATGTACAGTAAGTAGTTTTTCAGTAAATGAAATGAAATGTTTTTATATCCCACATGCTTATGAGTTGGATTTTACAGAAGGCATTTTTGAGGGAAGTCTAATTGATAATGGAGGAACGCCCCTGGTCCAGATGCACACTGTAACCAATTCAGGACATAAGGTCATTCTCCAGGGGACACAAGAGCTGTTCCTGGTGTGTGTGGTGCAGGGGCACTGGAGGCTTTAGGCATTAGACTTGAATCTGCCTTTCTTGCTTTGCATTCATTTTTGTTTGGGCTTATTCTCTGTCCTTTCTCTCACTTATGTAATTAACCCATATCTGAACGTATGCTACTTACCATTACTCTAGTTAAGAATTTGACAGCCAGAGGGGAAGCAAACTAAGCTTTTTTTCCTTTTTTTGATGGCTGCCTCAGGAAAGAGAGAATATGTTGCTGACTGGCAAAGCTGGAGCAGATCCAAAGTGATAAACTATTAGCTGGCTTCCCAGTTGTACAGAGTGATGTGGAAGTGGCTGTGCTGCAGGAAGAAATGAAATTGTGTTATACTGGAACATGCTGAATGAAAGGCTGAAGATGGAACTGGTTCAGAAACAGAAGAGCAAGAGTTAGTTCCAGTCTAATCCTTAGAGGACAGTTTAGCACCCTGTGTGTGCACAGGGTCCACAAAGGGCAGTAATTGTAACATTTGTCACAGCTGGAGCTGGTGTTTTTAGTGGTTGGTAATCTTGAGGAAGAAATTTGGTACTTGCTGTACAAAATCTGTGTGCTCTATCTTTATTATATGAGCTTAGGTTTCTTTTAGCTGCCGTATTAACTATAATTGATTTAAAATAAGGTATCAAGTTGAACAGCAGATGCTTATGTAAAATTATCCTTAACCTGAGTATTTTACTGTTAATTTGTTATGTCCTTCTAGGAAGGAGCAAAGTGTGAAGTTCCCTGAAGACTTTTCAGTTAACCTTCCTAATCTCCTGAAATTTATTTTACATCACTCAAGTCTTTCTTCATCAGAGCCCTGTACCAAAGAATGCCTACATAAAGAGTCAGTTCTACAGCAAGGACACATCTCACACTTAGAGAGAGAAATTCAGAAGCTAAGATCAGAAATCAGTGCCCTTCATCAGGCCCATGACCAGCTTGAAGCACAGCTTTCTGAAGCCAGGAGAGAGGAGCAGAGACTACAGCAGCAAAAACACACACTGGAAAAGCAGCACAAGACTCTGCAGCTCCACAGTGAGCAGTTACAGGCCACATATGACCAGAAGAACCAAGAACTGTTAGAAATGGCTGAAAAGCTCCAAGAATTAGCTGATGCATCAGAAAACCTCCTTAAAGAGAATGCTTTACTGAGAATTCTGGTGGCATCGAGAGGTGGAAAGCTACAGAGCAAAGATGAAATTAAAGAACCCCTTCAATCTGAGCAAACACTTTCTGAAGATAATGATCTGTCATTTTCAACAGCTACTGCTGCAGTAGTTAGAGAAAAAGGATTGATAATATTGATACCGTAGAGACAGAGCACAGTAGTGGAAACAGGACAGAATAACTGCTTACACAAAGTCAAATGATGCAGTACTGGGTAGGTATTTATGCAAATTTTATTGACATTCATTGTAAATAAAGACTTCTTCCCCCACACGATCTAGAAAAATCAAATGGAATATTTTTGTATACTTGAACAACTTACTAGATACCCCCATCTTAAGTGAAGAGGAAAATGGAAAACACTTTCTGCACTTTACTATTGCACTAACTTGCAAACACCTATCCATTTAAATTAAAGATACTGGTTTGTAGGGGCAGCATTGTGCAGCACCTCTGACTAAGGACCAATTAGTTTTCACTGGCTTTCTCTTACAACTGCTAGAAGGGAAAGCGGACCTTTGATTTATACTTTGTCATAATTTTTGAAGTTTGCCCTTTACACTGCATTCTCTTTGCTGAATTAAAATAGATACATCATCTGTGTAATCAGTAAACTTGAATGAACAAAGTCATCTTGCTACAACTGTTCTGTTCTAGAACTTCAGCACTTTGTATCACTTCTGTATACTGGTATTCTGATTGTCTGGAAACCACAAGAACCATGTGTAAACTGTTCTCTATTGAAAACTAGAGGAAGTCTTACTGAATTAATCTTTTTTTTTTCTTTTTTAAGAGGTCTCAAATACAGCAATTTAAGGTCTGACTACACATGCAAGTCTCTTGAGAGCAGTATCTTAAAAAGCATGTGTCAGGGTAAGAATATTATCAGCTGTACCCCGTATGTTGTACTCAAGAGGCAACAGCAGGAGCTTTTTGCTACTTTTTTTCCTACTGACAGCATTTTTTTGCTTCAAATTACAGCTTTCAGTTTTAAAAAGGCAAATGTTGCACTGACAAAGCAATTCAACACCTTAATGTAGAAGAAGGGGACAACTTTTTGTCTAGGCCATTCTTGTCTTGCATACAGGTAAAATTGTCAAGCAAGCTTGCTAGGCCTGAAGTTATTCCATATGTACAGGTACAAGAAGCAAGTCTAATGCTTGCTCTGGAGCTGAATTAAGGCTAGGCAATTAAGTGCTTAAAAATACCACTATGCAAAGGAGGCCATCTATAAAGTAATAGGAAATAGGCCAGTGACCTCTAAGCATGTGTGCCTACTCAGTTTTAGAATATGTAAGCTGCCATTGGCTGCTCAGTGTTGTTCCTTGTCCTCCCCCCAAACCTTTTTTTTACAGTTCCTATATTTGAACTCTATCAGAGCAGGAAATATATGTTACCTGAAAGGACTTGGCCATTGCTAGCCAAAAACTTCTACAAACTGACCAGAAATAACCCTTGTCCCTATCAACAGTAGAAAAGACTGAAAGTTCTCCTGTTGTAGTACAGTTCAATCAAAAGTTATATACAAGATACACTAACTGAATTCTGTAGTTGTGTGGCTATAGACTAAAATGCCTTTTTGTAACAGGCCATTAACATATGCCCTAAGTACACAAACCAGGGTTCTAGGAAGAATTCATACTAGTTGCATTTAAGCCAGTTTTGCTAAGTAACACTTCTGCAGTTTCAGCACACAGACCTATGGAAGACAGAAGCCTGCTTTACTGCCATTTCAAACACCTGGAAACCTTCTGGACTTTCCTTGAGGGTTCAGTATCCATCATAAGTTCCCAGGTAGGAACCCATAAAAATGGCAGTTTCCTTGCAGTAGCTACATAGAGAACTCAGTTCTAGCAGCCAAAAGCTTAACCAACATAGCTGCAGCTAAAGGAACTCTTCCTTTCTTGTAGCTCCTATGTGTCCTCTTTCAGCATATTACTGAAGGCTTATCCCTTCTTTTCAAATGAAGTAATCCACATCAGTCCAATAAACTGTTCAAAGGAGGAGTTCTGACTTAAAGGCTGCACACAATCTAGTAGCAGAAGCAAGCTTTAACTGCAGATTTGGTTTTGAAGGTCTGGAGTCCCATCCATGGGAGTGGTTCAGGAGTCCCTCTGTGTATTATATACAGTTGCATCATATTCCCATATGCTACAGAACACAAAACAAGAAGTTTCTGGCAGCCTATTTACAGTTCACAGTTGTAAAGTAGCTCACATTACAGTAGTAGCTCCATCAAAATAGGCTCAGCTAAACATTCAAGTAACAAAACCCAGTAGTAGTCTCTTCACACCAGTGTATCCCTGTGCCCATTGCCAGCAGTGGGCATTACACCAGGCAAGTCAGCTCCTGCCATAGAGGAACTGGGATACACAATCGATGCAAAGTGCAACTTCTCAGTGCATGCAGTTGCAAACAAAGCTTATTTAATTCTCATCAGGGTGTTTTCTGGTGAGAAATGTGCACATAACCAGGTTCTTCCCAGTACTGAAATGCTTCTGCTGGTTACATGTCGTGAGCATAGTCCACTTGCACGTGTTGCTCCGAGTTAGCTGAGTACTTCTGGGCCGTTCGGAGTTAGCTTGGCTTTCCTCTCCACACAGGGTCCTTTAGCAGAGTACTGCACCAGCAGAAAGGGTTCTTTGGTTTCTCCCTCACCCACAATGCTTTCCTCATCCTCAGACTGGCTGAGCTTCTGCAGGCGCAGGTAGCACCAGCAGCCCAGGATCAGGGCTCCCAGAGCAGCGATGGCGATCAGGATAACAATGACAGTCACCACTCCGTGGTGGGGCTGTGATCTGTGATAGACATGGCCAGTAGTTAAGGCTCTACTCTTCTTTAGGAGACTTTTCTGTCCTCACTATCAGTCTTGACACATCTTCAAACTCCTGCAAGGTTAAAAATAAATAATGAACTTAAGCAGTTTTACTGCACTCAGCAAGATTATATTCATGGCTGGTATTGTCCACAAGGGCACTTGATCCTTTTGCACTCCAGTGCTTTGTGCTGCTCAGTCACAGAATCACAGAACCATGTTTTCATTTGCTTGAGGTAGTATATGGTTAGCCTACTAAGAGGTTAACATTTTCACTAGGAGATGCAAGACAAGACTGAAAACTCTATGGAATCCATACACTTTAGTACAGGGAGATTTAAGACTGTTGATACAAATGCTGTATCACAGCTGAAATCACAAATCCATGACAAGGTAGCAATTCAGCTACCTTTAGTTTTCCTCAAGGAATCCTACAGAAACAATATATTTGAGTGTCTGGCCCTTTTTAAAATTTAATTTACAAACATCCTTATATTCTAACAATTCCAGGATTGGTAAGCTAATTGTGAAGGTAATTGCAGTGTTAATGTGTTACTGTAAGTCTGTCCATAACACTGGTCTGCTTACAAGGACTGGGTACCTGGTAACTAATTGTTTGTTCATTGAGCACATAAAACATCTGTAGCTTTTTTCATAAAAAGAAGTAGAGCTGTATTTAAGACTAATGAAGCACAATGGAAATACTATCATTTTAAGCTTCTGCTCCTCCTAGTGGCTTTAAAACCATGAGCAAAAGGTCATCTGTTAGGCCTGCAGCTGGAACTGGAAGAGAGACAGCAGCAGGAAACTGGAAGAGCTCCAAGACTTCCTTAGTTTGCCGTGGTTTGAGCAGGACAAAAATACACAGGTAATGTCTTTTGTTACTTCTTCCAAATTCACAACCCTATTTAAAAAAGTCATGTGAGCCTTAGCTTTAGTTTCAAAGTTACTGTTTACAAAGTTGATAGCTTCATTTTCCTTCCTTTAACAAGGTCATAAAAGGTAATGAATGAATATTTTGCTTCTTTCCTACTACCCTAGCTCTTCAACGCCACACAAACTCATGGAAGACTTAACTATAGTAGAGACCAGAGACAGTCCTACCCAGGAACATCAGTTACCTCTGTACTACTGCAAGAATCAGGTTAGGGCTCAATACTGCCATTTCAGGTGCAGTCCCTGGAGGCTCTAAGACCAGCTCTAAGTGCACATATACCTTTCTCACCTGTACCCACTGACTGGCAGTGGGTAACAGGATTATCTGGCTGCCAGTCTGGTGAGGGTCACATACACCTGTCCAGGAAAGGCTCTTCCTCACCATCACTGCTGCAGTCTCAGCTGCAAGTGCAGCATCTTTATACAAAAACCCCTCAGGAGAAGTCAATCTTAGTGCACACTGAGCCAGGACTGCTGGGCTACAGTGTCACCCACTGCACCAAAAGTATCACCTACATTTCAACATGAGTTAAGGTAATTACAGTGCAGGATCCTTACCAAGACAGCTCAAGCCAGAGACTCAGTTTGTTCCCTAATGTCTCCTGGAATGACAGACCCATGTGTATCACCATTTTAGCAAGGACACCTCCACTACAGAGTTCAGCAGGTGCCATTAAGAGTCCAGTGTCACGTAACTTGCAGATACTGATTACATTTCCAGCCCTGTAAACTACTGCAATCAATAGCTTGTATTGTATTTGATACAACCAGCCAAGTTCTGCACACCCAGTTTTGCCTAAGTAGTAAAACCAAACCTGACCACACCACACACCCTCAGCAGGGCTGTGTCCCCAGTGCAGCCAGAGAAGTGTGTGATTTTTTTTGTCATAATGACCTTGGTTCTGCAATGCTTATTTAATACAGAGTGATCAGCTAAGGGTGATTAAGAGTGACTTTCATGTAGTTCATTTTCCTCAGGGCATGTCTGAAGAGCAGCACTGTTTCATCCAGCCAAAACAGTACAACATCAGTATAAAAGACAGCTTACCTTGCTTCTCATGCAGACACTGCATGGACACTTTGAGGCCTCTTCTGCAGCCTGCACTACTGCAAGCAGCAGTGACAGCCTCCTGTTCCTCTGCAGCAGTTTGGGTCAGCATAAGCCTTACATTAAGCAGTTACTGTCACCTAGAAAATAGTTTTTCATAGTGGAAATAGTTGCAGATGCCACCCCTCTGCCAGTCATTCACTGAGTAGACAGCATAAACTATATAAAGTATGAGATTCTGCACCACCAGTATCTTCTTAAAATCTTATTTCAGGATGCACAAGACTGATTCATACCAACTAGAGTATTTTGAGTCCAAATTCGAGTGCAACACAGCAACTTACAGATTAAGTTAAAGATCTTTCTTGGCCAAATCCATAGGTTTTGGAAAAATTCCAAAGTTTTTCTATTTGGTTTAGAATTCAAAAAACTTCATCTCTCAGTGACAAAGTGTAGGCATCATTCCTTCAGGCATATCCTCTTCCCAATCAGGGACTTGAGAGCCAGCACTCTATGTAAACTCAGGTATGAAGCATCTGTACAGATGGCACAAATAACTAGTTAATGCTGCATGACAGTAGCTTTAGATAATTTGGAAGCTACAGTGATGTTGCTAGCTCACACTACTATTTTTCTGGCTTTAGGTCACTGTACAGCTAGAGCTAAAGCTCTCTATCATCTTAGTTCTACCCTTAGCACAGTACATTTGCATATTGTAACTAGATTAGTAAGAACTTCTAGAGAAGTCTTGGGATTGTGTTGTTTTCTGGACACACAACTCCAACCTTGCTATTCTTTCCACCAGCAACTGACTGGAATCCAGATTAAGCTGTCTCCATACTCCCCTTCTTGATAGAGGAAATACATTTTGTACATCCCCTTAAACTGATTTGAAGGCCACAAATATTTCAGATTCACTTTCCCCTTAAAGCCTACCTGAACTAAAAAGCCCCTCTGAGCATACCAGGAACAGCACTGTCTTCATTCATCACTTTTACTGGAAGATACTAGAGGCTGTAAATTCCTGATCTTCAAAGGGATTGCCAGCACCATCCATATATATTTGGTGGCACTTGTAGAGCTATGTCCCACCACACTTGCTATCAAATCAAGCGTCTTAAGCATATTTACTCATTAGCAGGATTAGTCAGATCACTGGTGTGAACTGCAAATAGCTTATTTCAGTTCTTACAGCAATCAGGCAGTGAAAACATCAGCTAGAAACCATTTTTCCATAAGTAACTTGCTTTTCTTTTTTGCCTAATAGCAGCTTCTACTCAGAAATTCATGTGTAAGTTTTATTATCCAATTCAGAAGCTGTAACTAAAGGACAAACAGAAAGGCAGTTTGAATTGCAGAAGGCTGCTAGGGAACAAATGCAGTGCCAGACTGGAATTAGTTTCTAAACCAAGTTTTTCATTATTACAGGCATTATGCTAAGTTCACTATTGTTAATGCCTGCAGGCATGTTTCACTGCTACCATTCAAGCCAAAGCTATAGGAAGAGGCTTCAAAAGCAAATTTACTAGAGAGCCCCCCAAATATAATGAAGTCCTCATAAAGCAGTTATGCTCAAGGTTCAATATTAAGTCTTTGGGCTTTTTTTTTTTTTTGGGGGGGGTGGCAGGAAGGGGAGGAGGTGGGAGCTACTGTATTATATTCCACCTAAAGTAAGTTAAATGGGGCACAGTAAAGAAATAGAATAAAACTACCAGAGTGACCTTCAGCTTAAAATTTTTTCTAAAAAAAAAAAAAAATCAGTAAAAACGGTTTCATTAAAAAGCCTCCAGCTTGTAATCAACATGCTTATAATTGTGAAAAATGCTTTCTCCTGTTTCAGCTAGTAAAATCCCTTTTAAGGAATGCTGCATATTCACCACAGTAACATCCTTCTTGCCAAGGGAAGAATCCACTGGCAAGATCAGTGCTGTACATTTACCACTGAAACACAAGTGTGATAGACCCCACGCTACTCACAGACAGCAAGGTCTTTACAATACAGGAGTGCTCAGGCTTCACCCCTTGCACATAAAAAATGGCATCACTGTTATTCATCATTAACTCCACCTTCTGATAATGCCACGTTACCTTGCACAAGCTGAGGCTTGGCCAGAAGCTATTTTAGAAGCAGGGAACTATTTAGTAGAAGACTTCAAAGCGAATAATCTTTTCCCAACCCTTATTACAGTTTGATGAGGAATAAAAGAACAGGGTTTTTCTGTGGCTAATTACCTGTGGACAGAACTGAATATTCAGACAACTGTTAAACACTCTGGAACAAAAGCTGATACCTAACAGTGTTTGCTGAAACTGCAGTTTGTTCCCACATAAGGTATAGTGGTACCTTAGACTTAATCAAGACTCACTTTTAAAGTTTTACACCAAGCTAAACCACACAGAAGTGGGTTTACAAAAGACAGCAAGATGGAGAGAAGAGAGCAGCAGTATAAGACATTTTCCAGACATGACGACAGTTTCAAGAGCAGACAGACTTTCGCAGCAGCACAGCAAGTGGAGGAGGTTTATGCTGTAACTGCCTATCAGGCAAGTCAGCCAGTTAATACAGAACTGGAAACAGGCTTATAGTGTTAAGACCATGGTGACTTCAGAGGCAATTGCATGGCTGGCAAAACATCTGTCAGACTCCAGATTTTTACCTGTCAGTGTCACAGCCACATGGAGCTCTAATGAAAAGTCTGTCCTGACATAAGAGTCACTTCTGACATTCCAGTACCAGAAGTAGTATGTTGTATATATCCCCTGGCACAACTTAATTCTTGATGTATTAGAAAAATTACCAAGATATCAACATTAAGTTTACTGATAAAACAAGACTTTTTATTGAGATTCAAGGTAGCTCTCCAAATGTGTCATTCTGTGGGGGTTTTTAAATGGTTTTATCTAACAGCAGCTAACACAGCACCCAATGTTTCTGAGAATGAAACAGTTTTTATACACAGCTCAAATCTTTAAGCAGCAAGTACGCCAGAAGTCAGTCACATACCTGCACCACACAGCTCTGGCTAGGAGTCCTCTACACAGTTTCTGAGTAACCTTATTGGAAAGGCGAAGGTCACACTGGTTTGGATCTTGTCTGGCAAGTCTTCCTTCTCGCTCTTCCCCTGTGGAGAGGGATCACATTGGTCTCTAGCTGCTCCGCATCCTGAGTGCCTTTCACTTTTGGCTTTCCCATTACATAATCACGTTCAAGTACTGGCTTCTCGCATAAGCTGTCAGGGAAAGATCCCTTACTGTTTCACCTCCCTGCTAAGTAAGGCAGGAGTCTCACAAGTGATCTCAAGCTCTTTGGGTTTATTCAAAAGCAACATCTACTGACAAATACAACGTCTACACCTATATAGGAAAAGGAAGAGCACGAGCCGGCACGGTACACTGCAGATACTCAGGAAGGACCAAGATTCAGTTTGAACAACTTGCGTTACCAAAAACTCCCGGCTTCTCATCATAAAGATCGGTTTGGACACAGCCCGCAGCACGTACCGAACTCCCCGCATTGGGAGAGCAGGGACGAGCCTCTCCAGCCCAGAGGAGCCCGGCGCCCGCCCCGAGCAGCCGCCGACGATCCGTGAGGCATCGCCTTGTGACTGCAGCACGGCAGAGCGGCTGCAAACAGCCGGGAGACGGGGCCGAGCGCCGGGGCAGGCGGCGAGCCGGCACGGGCCGGGGGAGCCCCGAGTCACCCCCGGGGCCCACGCGAGGCCTGCGGGGCGCCCGGCACCGCTCGGAGCCCCGCAGGGCCGGGCGCGGACCCTCCCGCGGACACAAAGAGCGAGAAGCGGCGGCCCCGGCCCAGGGCGGGGGAACTCGGGGGGAACTCAGGCGGCCCCGACCCCAGCGCGGGTCCCTACCCACCTCACGGACCCCCGCCCAGGCTCACGGCACGGCGAGGCCACCCCTCCCGCACGGAGCCGAGCCTCCGCCCGCCCCCGGATGGCTGGCCCGCGGTCCCTATCCCGCACACCCCGCACGCACCCACCAGCCTCGCCGCGGCAGCGCCTTCCCCGCCCGCGCCGCCGCCTTATAGCGGGGGCCGGGCGGCGCCGCGCGGCGCCAATCGCGGCCCGGGCAGCAACAGCTGACGGGCGGGGCACCCGCGGCCCTTCCCTCCCTTTCCGTGACAGCGCCGGGGGTCCCGCCCCGCGCCGCGAGGGGTGAGGATGGAATCAGAATCAGAGGCGTGGAATCGTGGAATCATCGAGGTTAGAAGAGATATTTAATACCGTCCAGTCAAACTGTCAACCCAGTACCAGCACAATCACCCCTAAACCTCTAAGCCACATCAGGCAATGCCACATCCAGACGCCTCTTCCTCTTAAACACCGCAAGGGATGGTGCCGCCACCACCCATGGGCAACCTGTTCCATTGCCTGACTACCCGAAAAGCCCCGTCTCAGCTTAAAGCCATTTCCTCTGCTCCCCTCGCTGTGGGCACGGCAGAAGAGACCGGACCGCAGCCCACGACAATCATCTTTGAGGCATGTGTAGAGAGTGTCGAGGTCCACCCGCAGCCTCGTCAGGACTAAGCAAACCCAGCTCCCTCAGCCACTTTCCGTAGGACGTGTTTTGCAGCCGTCGCTTGGCGGGTCTCGGCGCCGGCGGCCCGCGGAAGGCGCGGCTGTGGCGCAGCGCTCTCCTCGCCGGCCCCGCCGGGGTAAAATCCCTCAGCCAGCTCCGTGACCCCCGCGAGAGGCGCCGTGCCGGTTCCCCGGGCAGCAGCCGTGCCACGCCTGAGCCGTCGGGGGCACTGCGGGCCCCGCCGGGCCCGGCCTGCGCTCCCCCGGTGGTGCCGAGCTGACCGCGCGGGCCTCCCTGAGGGCGTCTGCCTCGGACCTGCAGTAAGAGCTCATTCCCGGTATTCCCGTTATATTTGGTAATTCGTGCCATGGTGCTGCAGTTAGGAAATTGCTTAATACGTGGGTTTGTCACCCTTCTGCTGAAGTTGGCCTTTACTGTAGTAAAAAATAATACTGCGACTCCTCTGATGTAGTATAGTTACTGGTAACACAGATCCCAACTTGTTTGGGGTTCAGGTGAAGTCTGGCAAAATGAGTTTTGAGGAAATAGACTGTGACAGAAGATCAAGTTTAGAAGTCACCATGACTTATAGAAAAACTTGTTTTACAACACAGTTTATCTCGTGGTTTAACCCCAGTCAGCAAACAGGCTCCCCATTCGCAGGATGGGGGCGAGAATCAGATGACTTTCTTATTTACTTTTAAATATCAAAGCTGCTTTCAAGGAAGATCCAAAATGTAGCCCTACACTAGCTACTACAAAGAAAACTTGAAAGAAAACTTGCTCTATTCTAACCAAAACCCACACAACTGCAAAATTTTCTATGGAGTATAACTAATACTTTCTTCCATAAATGTTCCCCATAAACATGAAACAAGCTGTGTGGTCTTTTTCCATTCTCATTTGGTGGAAAGCTAAATATGGCCCAGTACCCACATGGATGCCTCGCCTCCTCTACTTGCTCTCTAAGCCATGCAGACACAAGTCATCTTTTGCCTGGGACATGTGCAGCCCCCTTCACATATGTTGGTGAGTCAAGAGACCTTTCTAAGATGGCAGGTAACTCTGGACTGCTCCCAAATTCTCTCTAGCCAGTTTGCAGCATTAGCAGAGCAGCTGTTTCATGGTACACACTGTCCCAAGCACAGCATCTGTAGATTGTTTAATAAAAAATGTATAGTGGCATGGAATATCCAAGATACAACAGCCAGGTAAGAACATTTTTATGAAAGTCCTTGTTTAATGTAAGATTAACAGTTTAAGCTCTGGATATAGTAAGTGTAGTACAGCATCAGTTTCTACTGTCTTTATGCATCAACCGCCATAGAAGAGATGATAAAACGCTACTAAACCTTAAAAGCTCATAATCTTTTTTGAAAGAAGTGGAAGGGTAAGCACAGGCACTGGGTTGCTTTCACTGTTGGTAAGGAACTGTCTGGATCGTCTGGCACAGTAGTATTGGCCATGGCAGTAACCTTCTGTCTGTGAGCAGATGCAGAGGTAGCCTTTGGGCCAGTACTTTAACAAGCTGTCAAAATCTTGTTTTGATACTCGAATCTCTCCAGAGATGCCTGTTTTACTTATGTAACCATGGATGGAGTTTCCACTGTATGTAAATGTCCCAATCCATTTCAGTGAGAAAGGTCATGCCCTTTTGTACAAAAATCATGAATGCAATTACGACAAAGCCATCCAATAATAGCACAGCCTTAAGAGAAGAAGACCGGCAATCTCCTTTGGTATAATTTGAAAACTTTTTGCCTTTGAGAAAGTTTTAATAGTCATTTTGTATCTCATATTTAGGAAATGGCATGGAGAACAAAGCAGGTTCATTCACATCAGTTTCTTATCTTTGTAAATGGGCTGCTTGCTCTCTTCAGGCTTGGATGGGAAATTTCCAGTCTGCTGTGCAGAAAGCACAGGGCTGTTAATCTTTCAAAATCATTTAAAAACTCCTCTTACTTTCCCACCTTCACCCACCCCCAGTTAACGCTTCAGGCTTTTAGCAGGGGCAAGGGTCTAACGATCTCAGATCTACACATGGGGAGCAAAGAACCCACTGTATTCTTCACCAGGAGCTGCTGAAGCATACTCAGTTAAAGCTATTGAGTAATGTGGTTTTCAGCTGTGCTAAGGATGAAAATATGAGGTTTTTTCTCATTTTATTTCTCTCATTTATTTATGTTGCTCCTTAGCCATGCACAAGTAACGTACAACTGTGAACATGCAACATGCTACTACAGGAGATATTTTTCTCTTCCTTGGAAAAGAATTACAAGTTTATCAGCAAGATTTCTTCCTCAATATTCATAACTTACATAAACAGATTTGACAATTTTCTGAATTTATACTATCATTTAAAGCACACACTTCTGCTTTGATGTTTGTTTTCATATCACAAGCACTCAAGAGTTTAAACCATTAGATATGCTTATAGATTTCACTGGCAATTATCCACAGAAGAATTCTGGGGTCAGTTGTAGTTGCCATTGTCACAGTGATCTGGCTCTCTGCTGGAACTACTCTGACCCAAGTGTAGTTTCCAGCAGTGTTGATTTTAAGTATTACTAATTATAGAGATTCTTTTATTTCTCTTCAGGGACTTTGCCACTGTCAGAGAAATAAATTACCAGATTATGACATGCCTGTTTTGTTGGGTTTTTTTGTTAGAAATAAATTGTTTCTATTGTTGTAAATTCACATCACATGCTACTTGTCTGCTAATGTGGCTATTTTAAAAGTACTTATTTTTGGAGTTTCCTTCTGTCAGTTATATCCTGTGCCCTCTAAGTATATTCTTTGTGTATTCATTATACTTAAATTCTGAACAATTACTGTCAATATTTGTTCCTTTGATTAGGGGCATATGTTGTGTTACTTCTGAAATAGTGGCCAGTAAAAAACCATGTGCTCCCTCCATTTCCACTTGGAAAAGTAGGGAATAAGTAGTAGGTGCATATTACACCTTGTCATAGGTTTGACGTTGGCACAAGGCCAGTGCCCCTATGAGGATATACTGTCCCTGGTATTTGCTGTGAGATGTGACCAAAACACAGAGCAAAACAGTTTCTAATTTAGAAAGCAAAAGAAAAGAACTTTATTATTTATAATATGCAAAGAAGACACATACAGAAGAACATGAAAACTTTAAAAAAAACACTCTTCCTCCCCCCCACCACCAGTTCTCAACACAACAAAACAAACTAAAATTTCCTAATCACGTTACCACTCTTTAGATAATTAATCCTCAGTCTATTACCACCCTTTTGATAATCAGTACTCAGTCCATCAAGGAGAGATAGGAGTCTTCCTTGCACCACATCGTGGCTTCTTCTTCCGTGTCCAGTGTTCTCACCACTGTGCATGGACCAGAGCTGCTTCTAGGGTTTTTCTTTTTAAAGATGCTTTGGTTAGTTCCAATAAACGACAGCTTCTCAAATTTGGGACACCAGACCCCCCAATATTACCCCCTGGGGCCGAGGGGCCTTGAGAACAGAGCTCTTCCTCTCATCTCTGTTCACACTACTGTCCACTCTTGGCTCCAAGCCAATGCCTCTCCCCAGATGCAGTTTCTGTGTTACTGAAAATGAGTCCATCCATGGCTATAAGAACCGTCCAGCCAAAGGCCACTCCATCATCTCCTCCCACCTAGGATTCTTTTCAGCATTCTCTGACAATCTTCCACTTGCACAAACTTTCATCATCTCTGCTTAGTTCTCTCTATCTTTCTTCTTCAAATTCAGGAGGATTAGCATTTATAAAGTTTCCATCATTACGAAAAGATTAAAATCTTGGGCTTTGTTTCCTCAGAACTCTCACGGTATCTTTGCTGTGGGCACTCTTCTCGCGCCACCCCCCCATACTCCTTCGGCCGTGCTGCCCAGCTACTGATATCAAATTTCAAGGTGACACAGATCACAGACACGGTCTCTCAGTCTCTCTCTCTCTCTCTCTCTCCGGGGGGGGGGGGAAAGAAGGCTGCTTGATGCCTCTTAAAGTTCTTGTACTCTCTCCACCCTTCCATCTTGCAGGATTTTTTCTCTCCCCCTCTGTGCCCAAGGTTTAACGTACCTCACCCAGGCCGCATGGCTTCCCCTCCCCGCCCAGCCAGCCGCTGGGCAGGGGAGATCCCTCCGTCCTCAGGGACCGGAACCAAGAGAGAGCTTTCCGGGGAGCCCTCTGCTTTTAACCCCTTGTGTTCTCAGAGGCGGATCCTTGTCCTCAGTGGCCACACCAGGTGCCAGTCTTTAAACCTGAGCACTCATTGGTTTGACCACTGAAGTTCAAAAACCTCATTTTTTTCAAACTACGACACACGTATAATATTTATTTCTATTTCCTGTTCTATTTCCTGTTGTTCTGTAGCTCTTCTTGGTGCAAAATGTGTTCAGTAATCATAGTGCACTCTAGAAAGTTTATCAGGGAAAGAGACCACACGGAACAGTTTTGCAGGTCGTTAGGGGGATTGTTAAAGAAGGCAAACTGCTGCTGTCTCTATTTGAAGAGGTCTAAATGATATCTTGCACCTGTACTTACAGCTTACTGGAGAGCACATACACAGAGCAAATGGAACCAAGCTGACCCTCTTCAGCAGCTTGAGCAGGTTTTATGTTTTCTTATTTCACCTGGAAAAAAATGTATGAGAAATTATTAATCCAGCTCTGTGCATAGAAATGAAACTATATGAAGACTTTGTACAGGTCAAAGCTTATTTTTTTTTTTTTTTAATTTTTGCAAAACCTCAGGGTAATATAAACCAGGATTTGCTTCCTCTACAGAGCATGCTGTATGTGCCTCCAAAGGTTTTCTTGCATTCTTCTGCTGTAGAATCCTACCAGCTTTCCTTAGCCTTCTGCTTAAGAAAGCATCTGTTGGGTTTTGTACTCAGCTATTTGTAATTATGGGTATGACACATGAAGTGTAAAAGCACTTTTAAGATCAGTGTGAGAATAGACTCACTTTATTCTGAATAGTAGAATCAATCCACTTCTGCATTAGTGCTAGGAATACCCACCATACCTATTTAAAGAAATACCCTCCAAAGATAGTTTTTATATGACAGCATAATTGAATGATGCATTCTCTAATTCTGATTAGTGCTGTAAGTGGTACTTCATGATGAGAGACTGTGAGTCCAGGCCAGGGAAAATGGATTGTTTAAAACCAATTTGAGCATAAGCTTTAATTTGGGATTCTGAAGGCTGTAGTCCTTTTTTGGCATAGAACCTAAGTTGGGACAAGAAGTGTTTCTGCTAGGTTGTCTTGCATTCTGCCCTGAAAAGACAGCTTTTATATGTAACTCCACAGATGATAAAAGGTGAAAACAGTGCTTTACATCATATTCACAATGAAAAGTATAATCTTTATTTTGCTGCACCACTAGGAGATAGCTGCAGCTATCTCCTATTCACTTCCATGGCTTCAAACTATGCAAAGAAGATGAACTTGCTGTGTCGAACATCTTTGTCTCATGCTTTGGAGGCCGGTTTTGTACCTGAAAACTGATGAACAAGGTACCAAGCATTTCCTTTGTGCACCAGTTATTTCTAAAGCTCTCTGCCAGAGTTGTGAAGCCCACTGAGAAGTCATCTGATGAGAGTGCCAGCATCTCAGGCTCACTCTGTGGATCTGGGTGCAGTCAGTTCCCCATCCTTCCAGGTTATTGCTTAGCATCCCACAGTCATTTTAAACCGTGTTATTTTAAACTTGACACCAGACAGATTTTAGCAAAATCAAATGTTGCTCTGTAATTAGGCTGCAGGCCCAGTCTGTAGGAGACAGGAGAGGTGATGGTTTCCTATTAAAAGATCTGGCAGTGTAACAGACTTCATTTTACAGGAACAGTGCTTGCTTGGCACTATAGGTAACTCTGTTATGCTGAAAAATAGATTCCTTGATATACTTTTGGAAAGCATGTTTGGTAGAGTGGTTCAGCATTTCCTTCAATTTAACTTTGCCACAAAGAGATTTACAACAAAGCTGTTTCCTGTTGCAAGACTGGAAGCAGAGGCAAAAAGATTTTATTTTCATTCCTTCTCTCATTTCCTCTCTCATCCATGGATAAAACCCACATATTTTATGTTCCTGTGTGTAGCAGCCTTTTCCTAGTCTGGATGATCCTAGCATGCTCTTATTTCCTTCTGTCATAAGAATTGTGGCCCACAATATGCTTTTTCTTTGGCAAAGCAGTCTCTTTCTTTTAGGACAAACAGTCTGCAACCAGCTTCTGCCTGGTTTCTTAGTAGGAAGCTGAAGGACTGCAAAAGTGGAAAATTAGATAAGCACAAGCTTAGCAACCTTCATAGCCTGCAGATAGTTCAGAGGAACAGAGACCAAAATATAAAAAATTGTCTTTAAAAATTACATTGCTGACTATTATGTGTGTGGTTGGTTTGGTTTTTTTTTTTTCTTTATTTTATGAAGAAAATGAAAAATGGACTGATTTAGTGACTTTCTGGAAGAGTTGCTCACTTGAACTAATTTTATTACTTAACTTCTTTATTCCAGGTATTAAAAAATGCAATTGTAAAGAAGTCTTTAGTGTTTATGTATGGAACTTGTTAGACCTTAGCTGATTTGGAGATATGGATAAGTAAGCACTCCATCCTGTAAACTGGAACTGAAGCTTTCTTTTTCAATTTTACCATTTTAAGTTAATTTCATCAAATAAACAAAAAGTGTCTTTGAATATCTACCAGATTTTTAGCCCTCTCCTTGTTTACTGGGTCCCCTGCTTGAGTCATAGTTTCTGTCTTCAAGACATGTATTGGATGTGTTAGCTGGGGAAACCCGAAGAAAATCTGTTTAGATTGCAAATGTGTGTGTTTACAGCACTTTTTTTTACCTTTTCAGCATAGAGAGCAGCCTTTGATCCATATGCTTCAGTGTACTTGAGCTGTGTTCACATAGAAGTAGACATTCCGATGGGAGTAGGATTGTGCAAGGATTGAGTAGTCAAACATTTAGTAACTTGTTGACAGTCTCATTAGACTTTATCACCCTAGTCCAGCTTTTTACAGCAAGTGCTTCCTGAAACAGTGTGAGAGCAGTGACACAAATCAAAGTGTCCCCCAGTGCATTGCATTTACTGTGACAGATTGCATTGCAGTGAAACATCTCTCCAAGAAAGCCTAGTTTGAACCTTCCCTACTGTAGCAAAGAGAAAAAGAAATCCCTTGTTATCTCAACTTTTGCACCAATTGGCCTCAGCTTTGAATTTTAGGAGCACTTCGGAAAACAAATCCCAGTAAACAGTTCAAACTGGAAGTGTCAGCTCTCGGGGAAACTGGGAAACACTACATGGCTGATACCTCCCCAGAATAGAAATCTAATGAAAGTTTTCTACTGCACTTTAGGACTAACTGCCTGGTTCTGAGAGAAAAGCTAGGGGTAGTATAGAGAGAAAATGGGGGTTTGAATGATGTAAAAAGGGAAGATGGAAATAATCTGAAAACCTAAGCCCAAACTGACAAATCAATTCAGACAGCTTCATCTAGTCTCTAGATAACTCTGGTCATCATTTTTTTCTGCAATTTTCCTGGTAAATGTTGCCTGGATGTTGTTGTTTACTCCTCCTATTTTCCTGGGAGTAAACACAACCTATGAAACCCAGGATAGGAATATTGCACCAGAGCCATCTGAACATTTAACACAGGCAATATTTAATACATGAAGGATCTGTTTTATCTACTAGTAGGGAAGATTATTACAGTAGTCTGATTATGAGTAATTGTTTGAATTGCAGTTAAGGTCTTAGATGAATGTCCTGAATATCAGCAATTATTCACTATACTACAGGCTGAGCTATAAGCTGTTCTGGTGGTGTTTGTTCAAAGGCCTTCACTCTCCTTCAGATTCCTGCAACTTAATCTATCCACAACTTTCCCCTCTGCCATTGTTTCAAGGGTCAAGTAAAGATTTTGTTTCTCCTTATTAGGATTAGGTGTACTTTCCCTCTGAATATCTGCAGCTGGACATAATTTGAGCTGATTCTGCTACTGTAGCTGCATTATGCGGTGTCAGATCTAAATGTCAGAGTGTGTGATTTTTGCTATATTTCAGTTGTTGGTAGCATTCCTTGACTAGTTTAGAGAGGGGTAGCAGAGATGAAGAGGGTATGAAGTGGAAGTTTGCAGTGGTAGAGGATGCACTGGTCACCATGTAAGGGTTACATCTCCTGAAGAAGGCAAAAAAGCTGCAGGATCAGAGTTCAGGGTACAAATCTAGGAAGAATGCTACAGCTTACCAACATGTGCAAATCCCTAGGGAAGAGGGAGTTTGAAGACCAAGAAATTCAAGTTATTAACTCTGCATGGTGAGCAGTGCACTAGAAGTCAGTATTGGTGCTTGACTGTTTTGCAAGAAAAATTTTACATCCTTGTATCATCAGCTACAATGCTTATTTGAGCAGTACCAAGTCCTCCTGGGACAGCAGAGTTATGAGTGCCTGTAAACTGTGGAAGGATCAGAACAGCCTTTGCTCTAGTGACCTAGCTGTTTTGTTGACTCAGCTTTTAGAAAATTGTGTTTTTATAAATTTTTATTCTGAGAAATGTGGGTGAAGTTGTATATGTCAAAAGTTCAGTATAAGTGTTATTTTTGTGGCGCTTTTGTTTGGAATACCTCTAGTTTAGAAAATCCTTTATTGCAGAATTTATGCAGTGGTAAAGCTGTTCCTACAAAACAGTTTAGAGTAGCTGTCAGCATCAGATGTTTTCTAGGCACTACATTTGCCACCTAGCAACCACAGTAGGGTAATTGTGCTGCAAGCCATCCATGTGTGCAGCCCTGTCAGATAAAGAGACTCTGCTGCAGGATTACCCGCCAGTCATTAGTCATTAATGACAAGATATCTTTCTTACAGTACAAAGTGCTCTGGAGATTCCCCAGGGTGAATGCATAGGGCTTCAAAACAGCACTGCATTTTTCTGTAAAAGAAAACCTATATGATATTCCTTATGGTAAAGTCTCCAGTCAGCAGTTATTTCCCACAAGGCAACTTTTATAGGAAATACTTCAATTTTTTTCTTCCACTGCATTTCAGAATTCCAAAACAGGAAGCGCATATTCTTTGAAGCTTATATTAATTGCTGTAATAAATCAGATTCACTGTGCTTTGTGGAAAAATATATAATCCTTTAAATAGAACGACACATCCTTTTTTTCCACTGTCTATTCTCTAGATGCTCTTATACCCCCTCTGAATTCCTGCTCTCCATTTTAGAGACATCTTTGTTTTTTGAAGAGTCTCATATCTACTGGACTTGCCTGTGAAGCTTCTCTGCTGTTAGCTCATTACTGTAGCTGTACTAATGATGGGTATTCTGGGCAGCCTAGACTGTTCAGAGTTAGTCAGTGGAGCTGTTCCCATTTTGGCAGCTGGCCATGGCACTGGCTGAGTGCTGGCAAGGACAGCATTCTGTATGTGGGCTTGTGGGATATTGCAAATTGAGTAACAGGACTTACAGTGAATGCTGCTGCTGGAAGAGCAGGAACTGTTGAACTCAGGGCAATTCCTTTAATTCCTTTAGTCTTCTGAAGAGTCAAGGACTCCATGGTAAGCGTATTAGCAAGAAAGAGAGCAGGTGATCTGGAGGACAAGAAAAATGCTTTAAAAGCTAGAGGAGAATACAGGGCACTGGGAGGCAGTGTCGTATCACCCCAGAAACTTGTGGGGATTATCCCAAACATTGCTGCTCTCCATTTTACTTGTTGGAGCACTGTATGGAAGACTGTAGCTTCAGGTGGGTTATAGGATATCAGACATGAAGGGATTCTGGGAATAGTCTTCCAAATTTAGGTACACATTTATTTTTAACAGAAAAATCAAGAAAACATGTAGGTATTCAAACATGAAAGGTATTACTAGGACACAATTTAGATGTGCTCACAGTTCTAACTGTGAGCAATTTAGCTTTATATAGTGTGGAGCTTCTCTTGGAGCTTGTTATGAGATATCTAGATAGGGATGTGACTAGTGTGATTATTTGGATCTCATATTTCTGTTTTATGTAGTAATAGTTACTTCTGTTTGCTGGAGTGTCAGTGCATAGCCAGAGTTCCTTTTCTGTACTTCAGTTCCCATCTCTGCAGACCTGTCTGGTCCTGGCAGAAACACTTTTGTTCCAGTGTAGGCTGGTTGTGTTCCCTCAAATAAGCTGACTTCTTTTCTTGCATACAATTTTGTGTGTGGCAGAAGGGTGATAAAAGTGGAATCTTTGCCTGTACTGTTTTTAAATAAAACAGGGCTTTTCACGTTTTCAGAAGATTAAGAGCAAGATTGTGAAAGCTTTTCATGTGTTCTGGCAGAATCCCCTGTCCTGTTGTATTACATTACTGTTGACCATGTAGGCAGTTTTAGAGATTTGAATTTTTTCTTCTACTTTCCTCCAGACCTATCCTTCCACTGAAGCAAAAACAAATTTACATTTGTATTCTGATTACATAATACATAGCCTAATAAAAATAAATACCACAGCTGGTCACTGTCTACACAGCAGCAGCTAGTGACAGAAACTCTGGCCCACACTCAAATGTTAGCTAATTTACTGTAATGAAAAGGAAAATCCAGGAGTGGAAATCATGAGAGTGTATTCCAGTGAAAACCACATTTAAAACGAGCTAGTATAAACCTAGATTTTTCTTTCTGTCTTTTTTCCCCCCTCCTTTTCCCCTTTCCTTAACCAAAAACTTTGCTCTGACTTCGTGAGGCTGAGGTAATGATGGCCATGCAAGCAGTAGAAAGAATTCAAAGCTTGTTTGACTGAGCAGCAGTGGTTTTTTACTCCCACTTGGTGCTGTCTAGGTCACTGCTTGTGGCCCAGTTTTGATCAGCTCGAGATGCTGAACACTATGCTTCTTCAAATGGTGTGTGCAGTGCTCTCTAATGCCCAACTGCTAACTTATAATTTATATATATATAAATGAGTCACAGTCTTTGAGCTTTATTGAATGTTCTAAGTCTTAAATTTCTACCTAAGAATAGGTTGCAGCAGCACAGTTTATGGGGACACATTAAAATTACCATAACACTTTCCCCCTGCTTTTTTTTTTTTTTTTTCAAATGTGCTTAACTTACAGCAGTTTTAGTTAGTTGACGACTTGGATTTTAAACAAGAGTTTAAGAAAATGTTAATCAAACAATCATGTTCTAATGAATCGTTAATCTCTCTAGACTAGACAGAAAAGATTACTACAGGATCTCTGATTTTTCTGGGAAGTGGGACTGCAGCTCTGTGATATTACTTGCTATAGGAAGTGTTTAAATACTTAATGAATCTCTTTGTATGTATATACCATGTGTTAGTTTATTCAGACTTCTGTTTTTCTAGGTTAAGCAATGCAGCTAATGACGTCTATCTGTGATTAAACATGGAAAGGTTCAAAAGCAATGACTTAAATAATGAAAAATACATGCATTTTCATTTAGAGGAGACTGATGCCATGGCTGTCAGAAGGATGAAGAGTGAATTAGAATTATGAGGGAAGAAATTCAGACTTTTCCTCAGTTATAAATTAGACTGGCCAATTGCATAAATAATTCTTTGTATGCATACTATTAATGAACAGATAAACAATATTTTCTTGTACTTCTATCAGGTATGTCACATGCCAGCTAGGTTTAAAAAAAAATAAACAAAAACCCTCCAAACAGCCCCACAATATTCTAACATAGACTTCAAAGAGGGATTTACTAACTCAAGACTCAGGTTCAGGTGATAGTGTAGAACCCTCAGTTCAGTATTATTGCACACACTTATATGAATTAAATGGCTTGACTGTATCATTCTACAGACCCCAGGCCTCTTTATTTTTGGAGCTGCTGAGCTCTCTTGGCTCCCAGATCCACTGAGATCTCTGTGTGCTCAAATCTTCTAGAAATCTACCCCATTGCAATATAATTCTAAACCAGAACACATCCCTGTTCTGGATGACATCAGACATAAGATTTCAGTTTGTCCTCAAGTAGAAGAATACACATAAAATTGTCCCAGCCATTGCCCCCTTTTACACCTTGAAAGTAAGTTATTTTTCTTCTCTAACACAGAGCATAAAAATAACACTGGACTCTCTCATGTGCTACTAAAAAGAGTGAGAGAGAAGATTAAATTTATGGAAAGTAATTGGCTCCATAGGCAATGCATGCCTTGATTCCTACAGCATGACAGGTCTGAATGCTTGCACAATCAGGAAAGCAAACACCAACATATGCAGGAAAAAAGTTAAAAACTAAGGTTAGTATTTTGTGGAGGGGAGGGAAATGCAACTTACTATTTTCTTTTCACCACAGTTTTTTAAACAAAATGGAAACACAAAGAAACTGTGAAATTGGTATATTTCTAAAATGTGCACTAGGATTCAAAGAGAATAGTATCAGATTACTATCATGGGGAATGAACTGTGTGCTGCTGTGCCTCACAGATATGGTAGACTGCTGACATCAAACGAAGAAACACAGTAAAAATATAGCACTTATGTGCTGGATGAAAAATGATTAATTTATAACTCTGCAGCTTTGAACGTCCTGACTCTCTTTGAACTGTCAGTTTTCAAAATGCTTTCCAGAGTGCCTCTTTTATTTATCCTCTCTGCACTGAGCAGAGTGTGGAAGTGCTTTCCCTGTTCCCTAAAACTTGCATCTGATTGGAGGTATGAAGACCAAAGAGAAGTAAAACTGTTGTAAAGGTTCTGTGTTAGCCTGGGAAATGCCACAAGGCCACTTCAGACACTTCTACAACCTCTTCATCCTGCCAAGCCAAAGAAGAAAAGCCAACGCAAGAGCGTTAAATTCAAACTTTTCAATCTGTCTTTCTCTTCATGTAAATAATTGTTTCTTGTCACTTCTACCCAGTAGCCTGGATTTGCCTGCACAGCCAGTTCAAATTAACTGCATAATTCTTAACACCTTATTTCAAAATAACATGGGTAGTGGAACAATGTAGAGACAAAATTATTTTTTCTCATCGTTTAATATCTACATAACAAAAGGACAGATTTCAGAAAATTTGTAGTGTTTGGCCTTGGTTTAGATTGAATGTCTTTTCAGATGGAAGCAGCAGAACGGGGCATTTTAGGGTATCCTCAGTGACATAATGTAGCAGTCTGTCAGTGAGTTTAAGCCTTTGCCCGATAGAAAGCTGAAATGTGCAGCCTCCTTGCCCTCCAGGCAGAGGGCTGTAGTGGCTCTCCCTGGAAAGCCTTCTCCCCTTGCCCTTTGCCCTGAGCTCTGTGCACTCTGCACTGAGTGCAGGACAAGGGCTGGGAGCTAAGCATGTCCCAGGACAGTGCTGCACGCCTCACTCAGTTCCTACCACACTGCAAGTCCTCTCTCTTCTGCCTTGGGGAATAAGGATCCTGGGGATCCTTGCTGCTTGGGGACATTGGGCAGACTGCTTAATGGTTGGGTCAGAAAACACTTCTGAAAATCTAAAGAACAACATTTAATTTGCTAGATTTTCCCTTTCCATTTATTTTTTGTCTGTTCCATCCTATTTAGTATTAATATCTTTTTGATTCCTCTTTTCCATGTTTTGTTTTTTTCCTCTCTATACAACCAATGCTGTTTCAATGCAATCTTAAGGACTTCTGCTTTTCTTACTCACCTCTGAACTAATGTGGAATTGGGTTAAAATAAAATTTGTGCTGTATTCATAAGCAATATCAAAAAAAGAAGACCATGAGTCTGAAGAATATTTTTATAGGTAGGTGAGTTATAAACCCTCTAAAATAGGAGGCTATTGGAATAGAAATGCTGAGATAAATGTTACTGGAATGACCTGACTGCAAGGAACTGAACTTAAAGTTCGCTGAAAATAATGAGGAGTTTAACGAACACAGTACACAATAACACAATACTGGTATTTTTATTTTAATTTTAAATGTTAGAAGTTGAGTAACTGTATTTACTTGATTTTCTCTGGCTTGATCTGCACTCAGTTCTGCTCAGTCTCTAACCATACACTGTCTGCAATGACCCTTGGCAGCCCTGGACAGCTGCTTACCTAAACAGGCACTAGGAAAAGACTACATAGCATTCAATTCAGAACACAAACTGCTGCTTGTTAAATTAAAATAAGTAGTTCTATTATCTATGAAATGAAGAAAATCATGCAAGAGCAGAAAAATTGCAACCTGCCGGATTCTATAAAAGCATCCACCAACTTATTCTTGCATATTTCTGCAGCTAGTGCTCTTTGAGGTTGGAAGGCAGCCATAACCATTGATCTCTGCATTTTGGCACTTATCAAACTGATACCACCTTTTATCCCAAAGTTGTACAGAAGCTGATTGTATAGCTTCATAATTCCAAATTACAATTACATCTCAATAGGCCGTTTATTTTGAGGAAATACTAAGATCCTCATCTTTTACTCTTCCCAGCTGCACTGGTAACTACATAGAGTAGTGGATGTAACTGGGTTAAAAATAGTGGTTGTCTCATGATGTTTCCAGAACCCTTTAGGGTGTCTGTTCTGTGTTGGATCAAGTGTGCAATGAGCCAGACAGTCTCATGTGCCTGTGGTTGTAGTGCAGTGTCTGATTCTGTGCGTGCGAGGAACTGCTCCAGCAGGGATTCAGTTCATGTCCAAGAATTCAGAATAGCAGGAGGATTTTCATACTCAGGGCACCCTTTTTGAAGAAGGGCCTAAAATATTGCTTCTGGCAGAAAGGAAGATGCACTGACAATTCCTAAACAAGGATTAGCATTCCCTTTCCTGTGTCTGAGTCAGCTTTAGCTGACTTGACCTTTTATTCTTTAGTATTTGCTTTTGCATTTTCATTGATGTTGAGCCCTCAGTGGGAAAAGAAAGTGATTAAATTCTTCCCAAGGCTCTGAAGTGGGATATGGCAATTGAAGGATGATAATTCAGTGAATGGCTGTGCAATTCAACCAGCCAAGGGGCAATGCAGATGAATTGTGGCAGCACTGTATGATACCCTAGAATATCTCCACAATAAGCAGAGCTGGTTTTTTCAGTCCCTTATTGGTGATGCAGATATCCTGGTGGTTTTGACGGCTGTCAGATCTTATTCACAGAAAAATTAACTATGCCAAAACTCACTATGGTAATTTAAGCTGCAAGACTTCCAAATGTCTAGACTGACAATCAATGGAAGGACTGTTCAACAAGAGGCATTTCCATCCTTTATATGTTTTAATAAATTGTCAAGGCTGAAGTATTTTTTTCCTTTTCTTAAAAAAAAAAAAAAGTGCTAGATGCTAAGGAAAATGTGTACTTGCTAGCACAGGATGTAAAGCTAACCATTTTTAAAAGAGAAAACCAAAGCTCTGTTTTGTTAAATTCAACAGAAGTGACTCTGCCTATTAGCCAGGGCAATGACACAAGTTCTTCCTTTTTGGCCAATGATTGCTTTGAAACCTTGCCACTATTTCTAGCGAGGCTTAAACATCCTATCACACATGGATAGTACACTCCACTCTGGGAGCTTTCCACCAGCAGCAGTGTGCCAGGGTGCCAGCCTAAGGAGAACTTTGGGAGGTGAAATCTTTGCGGGTTTGTGTTGTGTGATGGAATTCTGAATAATGTGACAGCACTTTATACAGATGGGCAAGAATAGGGAATTTCAACTCCTGCTTCTTCAATGCATGTTTGCAGTTGAAAAATGGAATGTGTGTCCAAAAGGAAATAGTTGGGATAAAACTGTGTAGTGTTCACTATTTTGTTCTGGAGATTGCACAGCCTCACTTTCAATATGTTCCAGTGTTTCCCCTCACTGTGAAGAATTCTTTTCAATGATTCAACAGAATTTTTCCTTGCTGCAACTTGTGACTGTTAATTCTTGTACATCTGTTTTTTTTCAGCCACTCTCACAGTTGCCTGATGTGTTTTACCTTGGTAGCATGTCAGAACTCCATAAGTAGCTCTGTGTAAGCAAGCAACCTATCTCCAGTTAATATATCCACTGCAAACCCTTAATTTTCATTAATCTTACTTACCATGATCCTTTAGAAGAATGTAAAACAGCAGGGAATAATGGACTCAATGGGTTTGCAGAAGTCTGCTAATTCATTTCCAAGAGTGAGTATTGCAGTTATTATTTTGACAGATGTTTCCTTGTTTTGTCCTAGACTATCCATTTGATTGCTGATTTTTTAAAAGATTCTCAAATTAATAGTGTGTTGACGACCTCAAGGGGGGAAGTGAGAACTGTGCTTTCTTTTTCTTTGACGGGAAATTAGTCAAGGTTGACATACTGGCAGTTCAATATGGCACATGTTCTGGCTAAATATTGCTGCTTATTACTGCTTCTCCTTTGCATGCCTCTGTGAAAGGCGCCAGCAAGTATACAAACACTAATGTTCTCAATAATCCTGTAGTTATTAGGAAACGTTTAACTGACTTGGCTCCCTCTTTGGAAGTGAAATACACATTTATATGCATAACTTGCAGGTTTGAACAAGATTTCAAACCAATAGCTGTCTCTGAACTCAGGTGGAAAGGCAGAAAGGAGCAGCTGGTTTGAGATTCTATTCAAAAGCAGGTCTTGTTTAATCTAATATTAACTTCTGTACCAAGAAGGTGCAGGGTTATTCTGTCCTGCTAAATAGTGTTATTCGCTGTGTTTCTGGTATCTTCAGAAGGTCCACGTGTGAATCTTCAATGCTGTAAACTCATGGCTTTGTCCCCAGCTTCTTCTTGGAGGCAGGAGGCAGCAGAGGATGATGAGAAAAGAAAGATGAGCACAGTAGGCAGTGGGTGCAGCAGCAGCACCTGTATAGACTGGCTGCTTTTTAAAACCACATGGTAGAATTTTAAGTTAGTGTTTGGCAGTATTCCATTGAAGAATTTTTAAAGAATCCTTTCTGTTCATGATGAACATAAGAAAGGAAACAGCGGGCTGCAGAGGTGAACAGTGGAGCTTGCTGAACAGCTCAGTAGGAGCAAACAGCAGATCAGCTCTAGGAGCACTTAAATTGAGAGTATGACCTGAAAATAAGGTAGGGGTAGATTAGGAAAGGCTTTAGAGAATGAAGGTGGTACAATCAAAAATGGATCTTTAAAGCAGGTTTTATATAATAATTTAATATCTACCAGAGTAAAAAGTATTGTTGAAGGAAGTCAGTAGCATAAAGAGACTGAAATGACAGTTTTAATTATACCCCTAATATATTACGGGAAAAACAAAAGTAAAGAAAAATTCAGTAAATAAAGTAAGTCCAGAATATGTGAAGACCACTGTGCATGGGAGGTTTCTGTAGTGCTGCTACAATGGACCAGGAAAAGGCAGTGGGAGAAATGAAAACATTTGGAGCAAGGTGATTTCAGTGTCCTGGGTTTATCAGGAAGAGCTGAATAGTGAGATAACTGCACATCAGTGTAGCTTAGAGAAACTGAGGAAGCTCCTGTAGCAACAAAATAACTGCTAGAAGCAATTTAAAATGAAATTGATTGCATTGGGAAAAAAATCGATGCACAGAAGTCAGTCCAGAAGAAAGACTGAGTTGTGAGAGGAAAAAAATCTACACATTCCTCTAGACCTCATTAATCAATTTCCTTCTTTGAGTTACACACATAAAATATTATACAGTTTCCTCTGGGGCTGTAGCAGTGCTTGCTGAAGGGAATGAAGGCAGCAACTGGGCTTGAATGTCCAAGCACTTGGGATGGTGCATAAGGGAGTATTGAGGAAAACTTGTTTACCAGCATTTCATCTCCCTTTCCATTACCTTTTTTTTCCCCAGGAGGTAAGTCAGTGTAAGTTTGACCTTTCTTCTCAGTGGCTGGTTACAGCCAGTCCACCACAGGAGTTGCAGTGCTTTCATAATTTCCTGCCGAACAATACCTGCTGATCTGATTACCATGTAGCCAAAGCAATCTGATTGACATGTATCAAACTTAGCAATTTTGAATGATAAACAAATAATGGCCAATACAAAAGCATTCACTGTCAACAGCTATAATATTATCTTTGAAGCCAGAAGAATTTCCTTAGGATTTAAATTCATTAATGAGTTATTTCTTTCTGCTGAGCCAACTGGATTCAGTTTGTCATGATCAAAGCTCTCTGGGTAAAAAGAGAATGAAAAATTAAGAGAAGCAAACAAACACTTTTTCTTTCCAGAAATCTGATCTGTATATCTGATTTGTTTAATGTACTGCTCAAAAATGTTTATAGGCTTTTCTCATTCCCTTCTGTAGACTTTTTACGGTGTCTAAAGAACATTTTTCTGTTCCTATTAAAATAACAGCAAATTTATTTTAAAAAAAATAGAGAAGTCTTCAGGAGGAGCAGATTTATCCTAGGAAAAGCAACTGCTTTGCAATCTATACACTGTTATCAGAAAGGCAGAAATTTATTGTATGAATGTATGAGCAGTGAAGTCTTGTCTAGAAAAATATACTATGTCGGAGTATCTGAGTGTTATTTCTGGTCTGTCTTCTAAGAGTGTAGGTTTTCTCTGAACACTTCCTCTACACTGAGGGAGGGTAACAAGAGGCTCTTCTCTTAAACAATGCTGTTCACTGGTTTGATTAGGTTTTTGCTTTCTTTAATTTGGGTTATAGTGGACACTGCCTGCTTGGATTGGACAGGGTGAAGCAATGAGGACTTCACTTCCCAGTGGGTGGTTATGCAGGATTTTGGCTGCTGGTCCCAGTGAACCGGGGAAGGTGTTTGGGCAAAGGATCCCCCAAACTCACACAGACAACACAGAAGCATGTGGCATTAGCTCTACATTCCATGTGCTCCACTAAGAAATTCTCAGCTCAAACTGCTCAGTCAGTCCCTATGTGCAGCAGGAGTCAGGTTTGGAAAAGTCCAGGGAAAATATTTTCAAAGTGACCGATGATTTGTGTGACTGTTTCCAGAAGTGAATGCGACCTACCTAAAAGGAACTCACCTTTCAGCATGGCATTCCTAGTCCCTGGTCACAAGCATTTGGGGATTATGGGATTGTCTCATCACCTATTCCTTGCTCAAGAGATGCCAATGAGCAGGGAGCATCTTGGATACATCCATGAACTCTGCTTCTGGCAAGAGAGAGGGAGCCCCAGGCAGGGTCACTGTGGCCCACAGAGGTGTTGATATTACACCTGTATTTCAGAGGTGCTTTCCTGAGGACATGTGTCCTGAATTCCCTTGGGTCCATTGGATTCAGCCATCCAGCTGAGTCCCCTCCCAAGTGCCTGTGCACCCACAACTGCCTTGCTGGCAAGGAAGGTACAAGAATAGAAAAGATTGTTGCTCCTGGTGTAATGTTGGAGAACAGTGTGATCCTTCCTTGGGGCCATAAAAGTGAAAGTAGGTCACTTCTCTTCATTTGGATAGGTACTCATTGGCACATTATCCAATTAAATTATTCTCCTATTAAATATTTCCAGAAATTGTGACCTAAATGGGTCTTGTTCACAGATAACTGGCAAACCCCCTCCCTTTTGATGTATCCATTGACTCTATTACTAGAGTGGCCAATGGCAAGGAAACCCCCTTCCCTTCCGCAGGAGGCATGGCCCCTGGCTCTCCTCTAACACTGAGGCAGAGCAGGGCTTTGGGTTTTGCTCCTAACACAATCTCTGTGTCCCCATCCATGAATTCAGTTGAAATCAGGTGGTCCATCAGTGTTGCCCTTTCCTGGCGTTATTGTGAGGTGTTAGTAAACCAGTATGTTTATTTGCATTGAAATCAGAAATGTGAAAAACAGTCTGTTAAAATATACTGAATGTTTATTTTAAAAGTTTCATATTAAAAGTACAAAGTATAGGTTTACTGGTTTTGTCTTGTCAATCCACCAACATTAACAGATGCATGAAATGTGAAAGGTGAATTCCTACTGCTTTACAGTAATTTCAGTAAACAAGTATTTGGTGTTTCTTGTGTATATTAAGAATATCTTGACACTCAAATGCTGGTATCATAAGGAAACATACTTTCATGACCACATAAAATGTGAATAATCTAAATTGTTGTAAGCTTCAGAACACTCTTATTCCTTAATGAGTAGCAGATCTGAATAAATGTATTATATATTTAATATATATTATATATTGATCATCTCTTTATTATGATCCTACCTACAGGAGTCAAAACCCAGGGTGAATAGAGGAAAAATGTCATCCAAATAGATTGAAGATAATAGTTCAGTCCTGAGCGCAGTATTTTCATATTTATAAAATAGTCTGCCTTATAATGCATAATTTAATTTGTTTTTAAGCCAATTTCATTTCAGTTTTTCAGACTCTGGTGCAAGAAGGGAACTGGGTTGGACCTGGAATCCAATAAATATTGAGCTGTTGTTGTAATGTGCTTTCTGGTTGTATTCATCTCCCCTTCACACAGAGGGTAAGTCAAGCTCTATTGGCTCTGCCAATATAGACACTGTGTTCAATAGACCTTCGTGCACTCGGGCTATAGAGAAGTTTTTAATTAAAACATATAATGATTCAAATAAAGATAAACTAGTAAAACAAAATGCAAATTTCAAACACGGTTCTGTAGTTCTGTTAGTTCTTTTTCCAATAATTTATTTTAGTTCCATCTTTTACAGGGTTATGACTTTGTCTTTTTGAACAACATACCTCAAAGATTAACTCTTTTCCCCTTTCCTCCCTTGTCTATATAGTGTTTAATTCCAAATGTACTGAGAAGTCCAGATCAAAAAGATCTTGTATGAGATCTAAAATTCTGTAATTTACAGAAAAAGAACTACTTGGTTCCTAATGCTCAGATCTATCCCTGCTGTCATATTATCCTTCAGTTGTAAAGATTTATTTTGCCTGGACCAGTTCCAAACTAAACCTTAATGCTGCAGTCTCAACAGATGCTGATATTTTCAAATAAAAATGATTCATTTGTATTTTTAGAGAGCATCTATCTCTAGGTTTAATATCTATGTTTATAAATCTGAAAGATTACTGGAAAGAAGACTGTCTTGTGATGATAGGTTTCTAAAATACTGCACTGGATTTGACAATTTATTTAGTCATTCAGGTCAGGTCAGAACTGTAAATACAATCTGCATTAATACGGTGAAAGAGTAGTTCTGAAATGTTATTAATCAGTCTGTGACTGAAGACAGTCATTGCTACCCTTAAACTTTATGGAGAGGAGGGAAGGGCAGCAGTAAGGAGGGGGAAGGAACAACATGGAGTCTATTGCTGACATTGTCCATGTGACACAGGCAAAAGTCTGATTTTTCCAGAAGATTCTTGGAAAATTTGAACTTGGCCAGTGTAAAAGAATTAGCTTTCCTGTGAAGGGCATTACTTGCCAGACTAACCTTAAAATATGTAGCAAACCCAAAAGAAATTACAAAAAAAATATAGGTGTGGAAGAAAAAAAGATGAAATTTTTAAAATTTATCTACAGAACATTTTTAACCCTGCTGTATGTCACTTCTGCCTTTCAAGGACTGGGATAATAAAGCTATTTTTATTCTCTCCCCTCTCCTCATCCAATGCCTAAAATATCCCAGCCAGCAGAATGGATTAGCATTTTGTGCTCCATAGAACTTGATAAGAAAGCATTCAGGCTGCAGAAGGTGCTGAGAACTTGCCTTGCCCTCCTTTACAAGAATCAGAAGTTTAGGACCAGAGGATTAGGCAGTAGAATCAATATATTTGTTCTACTTTTGCCATGCTACAAGGGAGTCTAGAGTCTTCTAAACTGAGGAGAAATTTTGCCATATATTTTTGGTACTATCACTGTGTAGTTTGTTTCCTGTGGAAAGTAACATCAGCCCTGCATGTTTTGCTTTCAGTCAGTGCCTAAAGGGACAATATCTTCCTCTGCTTCTTTCTATTTATGGCATGAACAAGGGCAGCTCTTTAAATCGTTTGCCAAATTGCTTCTAAAGGTCACAAAAGAGCTGCTCAGCTTATTGAAGCTTCATTCATGAGTTTCTAATTTTTTGAGATGTGGAAAGAAAATTAAAAACATTTTCAAGCACAAGATATAAGAAATACTTCTGAATTTGAAAGTACCCCTATCAGAAGAGAGCTGTGTTTGTCCTATACTTCACACACTTCTTGTGTAAGGGAAAAACTCCTGCTGCAATTTGTGGAGCTCCAAACACAATGATTTAACTTTTCCCAGCATAGTGACTTTCTAGCACAGAACTGATTTTGTTTATTTACTTTTATGATTTTGTATATATTCAAAATTTCTGCAATTTTGAAATAGCTCAAAGCTATTTCTCCAATTTTTCAATCACAATCTCTAAATTTATGCACTAATGCTTAATTGAGCATCTTGTGGTGGTACTTCAGTGATTTAAATGATTGCTCACAGATTGTCAGCATGCTGCAATTGCTTTGAAATTCACTTCCCATAAATATTTTTGCAGCTAAATAGAGTTCTTGGTCTTGCCTCTGTATTCAAAGGGCATCCAGTCTCCCTATAGCCTGTGATATAGAACTCCAGCTGAATAATCACAGAATTATTTAAAAATAATTATTTGAGCAATCCATTGTATGATGGAGCATAAAATAGGATCAGATCAAGGACTGAATGTGCAGTTCCCCAGTGTCCTGAAAGCCCTTACTAACAGCAGTTAGAAACTCTGGCAGCAGCAAATGTGATTAACCTTAAATGGAAACAATTTTATTAAACTAAAGATCTGATTAGCAACTGAACTGCACGATGCAGATTTTCCAGCAGGGTTACAATACTACCACAGCCTACAATTTAATGCTAATATGAGTTAATTTGTTTCTTTGCATAAATGCTGTGGTAAAGAAAATTTTTTTTAAAACAAGACATGTCCATCCTTAAAATAATTCGTAGTGGATCTATCGTTGCTAGCCAGTGGGCTGGGTTGGAAATTACTTACAGAACATTAGGGGGAAAAAAGGAAGATGTCAACTCATTCCCACTGATGGGCATCTCTTGTTTTCTGGGGTAGGTATAGCAATAGGTATTGCTGCCTCCCTTCCCCCTCTGTAGTGATATTACAAAATGTGCACAGTTTATTTCCAGTACCTTTCCTTCCATATTGCCCAGCAGAATCAGGGAACAGTCCCTGTTTGAAAGCTGTAAGCAATTCTGGGGTCATGTGCAATACTGTTCTGTAAATTCCTTGCCTGTTTGTTTTTAAGCTGTTTTTACATTCAGAACTACCCAGCCAGGGTGTGACAAAGAGTGGGAGACAGAATATCTTAGCCAATATCTAGTGCAGTCACTGCTTTTATTTGTTCGGTTTGCATATTAGGCTTCTCCAGAGAACTCATGACATACCCGGAATCAAGCTCTTATGTAAGAATCCCCAGAGATCTAAACCCACCATGCTCAGTTTTATGGAAGCAGGGAATGAAGGCACAGCTCATGGAGAGAGGAACACCACAGTCTATTTATAAAAACCAGTAAGATGAGACTGCCTTCATTCATAATTTCTTGGGATGTTTTTCCTAAAGTCTTCTTCCTAGCCATATGCTATACAGTTGAAGAAGAGCTCCACGAAGAAAAGATTTTACCATAAATTGACACAGCCTCACTTTTCCTATAGCATTTAGCCAGTTTTCTGTGGAGTTTAGGTAGCACAACATACCAGTCTTTATGAATGTTTGAGTGTAGGTGGAAGCAAAGTCCGGTTTACCATTTCATGTAGGAAGTGAAATGTTTCTGCAATCCATCAGCAAAATAAAATGTACGTGCCTTTTGATACTTCAGGGCTTGTTATCACAGTGCAGTGATGTAGACTGTGACATACACTGAGCTTTTCTTATAGGCAATCCAATTTTTGTTTTGTGTTTGGGTGAGAGTAGTTCATTCCTTCCAGAGAAATGAATGGAGCATTGTCTCTGTGATGTGGGGATGTCCAATCCTCACTTGTGAGACTTCTGGCATTATAACAGCCTCTTTTGTGAGGGGAACAATGTTCCTCTGCCACTGCTTTCCCAGTTCCCTGGCCAGTGCTGCAGTCCATGCAGTCCTTCTGCCACTGCTGCCATGTGTCTGCTGCCTCTCCACTCCCCAACATGTTCTATGGGAAAGGAATCTTGTTCCTCATTCAGCAAGCTGGGAATGCAGCTCATTAGAATCTTGGCAGCATGAATGAAGCTTGTCATTTAACATCAGATCTCATTACGGCTCAACTGACGATATAAATTGTCAGATAGGGAGCAAAATCAGATTTAGTTGTCTTGTTCCCCCCCCACCCCCTATTTTAATATGCTTTTTGGATATGAAGTAGAAGAATTTAAACCTCTCACTAAAGTTTTTGAAAGTGATCTCATTTCTTCTAGATCTCCAACATTACTGTACTGCCCTCTTTCTGCCAGAGAATCCAAAGGTGCTTCAGGAAGTTAAGTGCTACAGATATGATGCAAGAATTGCTGAATGGCAACTCCCTTAACAGGGGAAATGAGTCATATTTATGCATTTTCCTTCAATTCCCAGTGTGTCTTCAGGACATCACATAAAGGATGCCACACTTCCTGCCAGTTCTGGGGTGAAATTCTTTGAGCCTTAAGGAATGTGCACAATCCTCCTGTCAAAATCCTGTGTGCATTCTGGAAAAAGGCACAATTTGCTCACTTCCCAAATTATAATCCTGTCTAGTATGTTACTGTTGAATTCCTTTGATTTTGAATTATTCCATGTTACAGTTTTAGGCCTGTTTTACACCTCTGTGTGATGTCATCCCTACCCACGTACTCCCACTCCTTTAGTCAGACCTGCTGCTGTACTTTTTTGCCATCTTTTCTAAAAGCACAAATTCTCTGTATATGTAACTATATATATACTGCAGTTACAGTTGGGGGAAATACTTTGTTGGCTTCTGTGTAGTACTTTTTCCTGATGAAAACTAAGACTGCAGTTGGGTAAGGTATTGTGTTGTGGTGTGACATCAGGGTTTACCCCAGGTTCCTCCCCTGAATATTCCCTCCCAGGTGTGTCAATCATCCCTCCTTTCCCCACCCCTGCCGAGCACTGTCTGTCACTCCTGGAATTCCAGAAGGGCGTCGAGTGATTGGCAGATTCAAAGGATGCCCTCTACCCTGGAGGGGCATTGGCCATCCAGGTGTTCTTTGTCCCCTAAGACCTCCTCTCCTGTACCTGCTTGGTGGCTTCCTGACCCCTCCCCTCGCTCTCTCCCCGGTAAAAGGCTGGAGTTGTTATGAGATTCGGAGACCTGTGTGCCAGAATAAAAACTCCGGATTAAACCCTCCATGAGAACCGACTCCTTTCCTTCACCATTGCCTTAAAGCTTCTCCAAAGAGGAAACCACCACGGAGGAAGCTCCATCCCGCCGCTCCCGGAGCCCCGGCGTGCCCGGACTTGTCTCTGCGGTCCCAGCTGTATCCCCAGCTAGCCAGAGGTGTCTCTGGGGTCAGTCACCACAGCAGCCGCTATTTGGTTCAGCAGCAGGGCCCAGACAAGCCGGCGCACGTCCCGACAGCAATACTGGTCATTCCAATAGTATTGTTAGTGGCAGAAGATTCTTGTGGTACAAACATTCATTCCCTCCCTCAGTCCGCACAGATTCCGGGACAGTCTGGCCCTCTGAAAGGGTAAGGACATAAGGGAGGGAAACAGGCTGGTCTTTTTGGCATTCCTTTTGTCTTGAAAAGCTTGTCATGGAAATCTGCAATAATACTGTCGGCTCTAGGAGAGTGTCATTTACATTGATGCAATCAGACACAGTCTTTCTCTTCATTCCCAAAACGAAGGAAGGAGAAGAGAATCCTGACAAAGTCTGCTGTGACCATTGCAAAGGCATTGGTACAAGGAAGAAAGTACTCATTACCCCTTTTAGCCTCTGCTGTAGGCAGTTCACTGAGTTTGAAATTAATAGGAAGAAACAAAATCAGAATCAAGTAAAAACCAAAAACATGGTGGAAACTAGCAAGCTGAGGTAATATTATTGAGAGACAAAGAGAGATGGAGGGGAGCTTTATCCCCACTGTTCAAGTTGCAGATACAGCTATATCATCTATATATAGATTTCAATTTCCTGGTAACTGTGTCCATTTCTGTGATGCCTTCTATTTTAATAGGTATTCTTCTGCAATTACGCTGTATATGAGTCTCTGTGCTCATGTCATATGTACTTAGAGGTACAAAGTTCCACTTTCACAGTAAATTAAATGTCTGTGAGTCAAGTGACACAGCTTCACTAGATGTTTTTAGCCAGTGTTGTCAGAAAAAATGGAAGATCTTTTAAGGAAAAAACCACCAGTTATGATTTTAGTTATTACAAGGAATAAGCTGTTTATACTTGTTCAGCTTGTAATTTTTGAGCATTTAGAGTACCAGAAGGTGTATTGATATCTATAGCTTAGAATAAATAGAATTTTGAAGTTACTCAAATTATACTGAAATTCATTTCTTAAGAGTCTGAAACAGCTTTTAATGTTTAACCCTGAATATCTGCAGTAGCTGAACTGCAATAAGACAATCTGTAGAAATTAAATTAGTGTCCTTGAAGTGATTTCCACTGATTTAACTAGATTGGATATGATTCATTTTGTTTTAATTTAAACTGCCGTTTGGACTCTGTAGCTTTCCTGAGTGAGTGAGGCCTCAGAACTGAAAGTACACCAGAATGCAATCTCACTGGGCCCAGTGCATTCAACATCACTTGGTTTTAAATTGCCTCTTTCTTCTGGATGAGGAGGTGCTAAAGGAGTGCCAAGCCACAACACAAGACCGTGGTTAAGTCATCTCTAAGTCTGGCAGGAGTGAAACTGACAGTGCCACCCATCTTCCTTTGTTTCTTTGCAGACATGCTCCAGTTTTTCTGCGAAGCAGACAGTGCTTTGAGCTTAAGGCTGGGTGTGCTCTCTTGAGGGAGCTTTGCACCTGTGTTTTGTTGGAGCACAGACTTCAAGTGCTTTCCAAATCTGCAGTAAGTTGTGACTGCAAATAATGGAACTGTGTAGAAAATCATGACTTCCCTCCTTTATTAAACAAAACACACAAGTACAGAGTTTGTTAAAGGAAATCATAAATTACAAAGCCATGCACTTGCTAAAAAGTTCTGTCTCTGGGCACCTGTTTTGTGCAGTTTGGGTGACTGTATTAACATAATTATATTAACATAATTAACATTAACATTAGTTCAGATGCCTTAGATGCCTGATATTAGGTGGGTTGGATTGGGGTCTAAGCCAGTTTCAGCCAATTACCTAATTTGCTATGATTTCTGCAACTAATAGTGCATAAAAATAACTGTAGTAAAGAGAGAGGCTCCAACAAATAAGCCAACGTTTAAGGTGTATGTCAAATAAAGAGTCACTACCATTTTCCCTGCATGCTGGATCGTTGCCTAGGTCCAAGTGTTGGTGCAGTGTGAGCACTGCAGCAGTTTCTGTGCTGGCAGCACTAATTGCTGTGGAAGGGGAAGGAACAGTGAGCTCTGACTGGACAGGTACTTGAACTGACTGAGAAGGGGAAGCAGAGCCCTCCATTACCATGAGTTCTGTCAGTAGATAAGTAAGTACTAGTGCTTCATACAAGTGCAGGTACTCACAGCAGAACTCTATACAGAGGTGGTGGTTGTGTGAATGGGGACTGACACCAGAAAAACGTCAACCTTTTCATGAAAAGCTTAAGTAATTTCTCTAATCTGAAAAGTATACCCAGCCAGTCATGCAGCCTTGTGATTTCATTATAAGCCATGCTGCCTAGCTATTTTGGGCAGAATCAAAAATGTTTGCAGGCCGTAACTAAGATGTGGGTTTATACATATAACCTGATCATTAAAAAAAAAAAAAAATCTGTAAGACAAATTGGTTTTGTTCATCTACAGTCCAGACTGTAGTGCTATCACCTGTTTTTGTTAGGCCATCACTAAAAAAGCCATGATAATAATTCCCTATGGTCACCAAGCGTTTAGTAGAGTGGATAGCTTGTTAGTAGAGGTTATTCTGGCTATTTAAGCTTGGGTACTGGATTTGGAAATGTAGCTCTTCAGTCTGCTTTCAAATGTTTTGTTGGGCTATCTCATGGAGGATTAGTGCTCTCTAACTCCTTTGTTCAGAAAATGCATATGAAAACGTTCATTTTATGACTAAACATCTGGAAAGGGTAACGTATTAACCAGCCTAGTTGTATGAAACATAACAGAAAGGTACACAAGATGTCTCTGTAGTGTTCTTGTTTTCATTTTTGATAGTGTCAGCTGAATGCAATGGGTAAGAAAAGAGACAACTCTTCAGGGCTTTGAAGTTCTTTTTAAAAAATTTGTCAAGTTTTCCTAATACCAAGCAAACCTAGTAGCAGATGTTGCTTTTCTAGTCAAATATATATATCCAGTATACAGTTTTGTCGCTACTGATGGCAGCAGAGATTCCTCATGGTGTGTTGCTTTCAGTGAGGTAGGGCCAAAGGACAGGATCTGATAGCTCTGCTGTAGGGTTGGCTCATCCAATACAATCTTGTCTCCTGTGGGAGGAAAGCAATGCAGGGTCTGAAATTTAGCATACCTCCTATAAGGTATTCAGAGCGAAGATACTTGCCAATGTTTTGTTAAATTTAAAAGAGATTGTGGCTCTCTGTAATCTTTAAGTTCAAAGAGGTTTTTCATATATTAAGCCTAGTTTTCACTTTATTGAAGGGTTTAAATGTTATTTAAAACATTCCTAGGCAATTATATCCTAGATACAAACTACCCAGTTCTCTCCTTACGTGTAAGCTCAGCAAAGCTCAGTATGCTGGCTCAGTATGCTGCAAGGCATTATCTAGACATGTTTGATGGGGAATTACATGTCCTAGAAAGAAAATTAATAAAGATACCTGCTTTCAACTCCTAAATTTTCTACCTAGCTCTTTCTGTGATTAAAAAGCACATATTTTAATCAATATATGCAATCTTAACACTTAAAATTACACAATTCTTTTTTTTTTTGTCATGTCCAGGACTAAAGTAACTCAAGTAATTCATGGAAGAGTGGGAACATTTGTATTATCTCTTCTTTTCCAGATGAGCTGGAGCAAAGCAAATAGGCTGTATACAGCTCTGAAAAAGGAGCTTGTCTCAAAGGGATCCTTTCAGCTGCAAGCCATTATGTCATCCCCTCTGAAGAGCTGCCCAGGCCTGCAGCTCTGGGAGAGCTCAGAGTGCATGTCCTGGCTGGAGAGAGCCCAGTATTTGGCTCTAGCTTGGGATGCTGGGTGAGTGGCATATTCACACTGGAGCTGGAGGTGAGAAGCAGAGCTCATGGCAGGTGGCTCTGGAAAGAAGTATTTATATTGCACCCTTTAAGAATCCAGGTGTTTTTATGCAGCTGTTCTTTGTGGCAGTACAGCCAAAGTTCCATGGAATGCTGTGTTCTCATGACTCAGAACACATCTCCTGCAGTCAATTGTGTGAGCACTCACCACTGGAGTGTGCAGCTCGCTTATATTAAGATTTGTGATGAAATTTTACTTCCATTACTTTTGATACATGGGCCTCACCCATTCTGCTCACTGTGGCATGGTTTTGGTAAACATCCATCTGTGTGTCATACACGAATTCTTTCCTAAATTGCAAAATCTGCAGAAGCAAACAGAAGTATTTTTGGCCCCTACATTTCTTAACCCTTTCTTGTATCTCTTCAGGTAAAACTTGCTTTTTTTTCATGAGCATCTTTCTTCATCTTCATTTTAACTGTTGATTTCTCTTTCATCTTCTACTGTTACTTGGTACATACATAATAACTTTTAGGTTCAAAATATTGGCAATTTTTTTTTTTTTTTGGACAAAAATTTTGTTTATGAGAATGTGTATTTTTAGTGTCTCTTTACAATGAAGTTTCTCAAAATTGCTGTGTCTGTGGGGGTGGTGTCCAGATTACACTACAGATTTCTAAAGGGAAAGAAGAAGGAAGATACTTGTATGTGGTTTCAGGAAAATCTATATAAAAGATTGATAAACTGAGATTGAGATTGAATGCCCTTGGTAAACAACTGCACACTACCATGCTTAAACCAATTTGTGACTGTTACATTTCCCTTCAAACCATATATTATTTATCTACTGGAGGTTAATCACTGAATTAACGTTCAGTTATATAGTAATCCAGAGAAAAGCAAGGCTATAAATTAGCACTGAGATTAGATGTGGTCAAGCAGCATTCTGAATTACTCAAAAGCATCTGATGAGCTTCATCCACTTAGGAGGATAACATTCTGTATTACTAGCAATCTTGAACACCTTCATGTGTTTACTTTATATATATATATATATATTATTTTGTGATCTTAAAGCAGATCTTGAACGTTGCTGTATTTACTGTCACTCTGAGCAAAGACTGGAGAGCTGTCAGAGTAATTGCTGTGCAGGCTGCACAGTAATTTTCTGCAAACAGGTTCTTTAACTCACAACCTGTGAAAACCCTGTTGACAGCAGGCATCCTTGAAAGTGTAAATTCCCATCAGAACATGCATTTAATGGTTTGAAGAAACAACAGTCCTTGTGTGGCTGCAGGCAAGCCCTGTGTAATGAAACAGAAGATTGGTGCTGTGAGATGAAGCAGACCAAGGCTGCAGGGCCAGGGGCTGTCCCTCCTTTGGGTCCCATGGCTCTCTCACAGGGAGCCAGGGCTGTGTCCCAGGGAATGGAGGCCAGGGAAGAGCTGCTGTGCTTCCAGAGGTGGGAGGGCATGGAAGCACCAGGTGGAAGAGAAGGGTGACTGGAGGAGCCACAGTTGATGAAAGGTCATGTCAGGAGTAGGAATAATATCTCCTGGATAGTGACAGCACTAAAGTGGAATTAGGTGTTTAAACCTGTGTCTGATTAATAACGGAGCTAAATGGAAAGAGGGTGGTGGTACTTCTGCCATACTGGTGCAGATGGAAAGAAGGGAAACATAACCAAGTTCACATAAAGGGAATAAGGGAATAGCTTGAATCATCTGGAATTCATCTATTGGTAAAAGATTAAGAAGGAGCATGGGTGATATGGAAGAGGAAAATGTTTTGCAGGAAGGTAGTCGATGTGGGTAGCTATAGATTGCTCTTGCTGCTGTGGGAAAGCATAGATCCCATTCAATTTGGAAAGGATGGAGAAATTGATTTTAAGAGAAATGTGTGTAGTAAAGAAATAGTTGTGGGAATCCAATTAAATACTGTCTGTCCTAATAAATCTTTGCTGTCTATAGTAGTATTTTGTTTGTCTTCTTTTTGGAAGTTACATTTCAAATGCAGAAATAGCTGCAAGTTGCTGTTACAAAATGAACTTTTGCCCTTTCCTGGTGCTTTTTTTTGTGAGCCTGAAAAACCCAGATCTTGTGTTAAGGAATCTCATTTTCTACATAAGCAGAAGCATCAGTTCTAAGAAAACTTTTTTTTTTTTTCTTTATCTGAACAGACCTGTGAGGGCTCTGAGAATTTGATGTCTTTCAGTTATCAGGTATGTAGGGATAAAATCTTCTAGCCTGATATTAATTTTATCTTCCTATGAAGCACTGTTGCCTTCACTCTGAGTTTTTCAGGTCTGGTCAGTCCTTTAAACCCTCAGCCCTTTCCACTCTTGCCCACTTCTCCTAGGCAGTAGGCTGGTAAAAACCAGATGTTTGGTAAAGTTGAAATATTTCTCCCTGCAATGTAATGCCTTTGCCTCTTGTGTATGACTTGGTTCCAGCCACCTGAAATCTCAAAGAGAAAACTAGTTCCCCTGAATGAGAGACAATTTTTGTTTTCCATCTGAACTGAAGTCTTCTTATCTCTGAGGCAAGCAGATTTTTAGCTTAAGCAAACCAAGAAAATAATTACAGACAGGTTTTCTTCTGTGCTTGCCTAGAAGGATAATTACCTCGAAGGTTTTTTGCCCCACAGGTGTTACAAAGCACGTTTCTGTGTCAGTCCCTTCTGGATGCAGTGCCTGACATCTTGTGGACAAGTCACACTATGTCTGAATCCTTGAAACAAATATTTAATACCATAATATTTTGTGTCTGTGATAGAATTGCTTAGTTATTAGTACCTCAATACAAACAATCTTTCTTTTTCAATTTTATTTTTCAATTGAAGTTACTTGAGTTTGCTTGGTTTCCTTACTTTCGAGAATGTTTGAGTTCCTCTACTCCACTTGTTACCAGCTGTAAAACTATCAAATGTAAAATTCTCTGCAGTTTTCTATTTAATTAAGTTTAAATCAATGACCTAAAATGTTCATCTGGGAACCAGTCAGAAGTAATTCTGAGAAATCTGTCAAAGCAGCATAATTGCTACATGCCAACAATAAGGAGAAAATAATTTTAGAAATGCCCTTGCTTCAAATCTGAAAGCAAAAGTAATCTTATTACAGACATAAACAACTTGTACAAATACTTTTATTTGACATTAAGATATTTGTATTCTTTACTGACCTATACTAGCTTGATTCTTTCTTGGTAGAATGCAAGTGACGACTCTTATGTCATTCTTTAGTGAGTGAAAAATGTTTTCCAAATGCAATAAGGATTCATTTTATGGGGAAGGCTCTAATCCCCCCAGTATTTGTTAAAATATTATGCTTACTGAATGAGATAATTTCCCTTTTGTAAAAGTCCTTTGGAGACCGCCCACTGCTTGTTTTTCTAAAATTTGTGGTAAATGTTCCCAAAAACAAGTACATAAAATTTAAAAAACATGGTTACAAAGGTGATGTTTTTGTTGTTACATTGAAAGTACAGTTCTAACAAGAAACAGCTTCAACTGTTGTCTGATTTAAAATCTAATTTGAACTCAATTTTTTGTTTAAAAAAAATACTGTAATTTAAATTTGATTTAATTAATAAAAGTTGGTGGAGGAATTGCCACTATTGTCCCTCCCATCTGATTAAAGAAACATTAAGGTCCATTGTGCTGGTAGCTGTGTCTGCCCTAGAGGTGGGCAGAGCCATTCCTGGCTTTAGGGCAGATGACCTTAAGTGCCCCTGCAGAGGTACTGGCAAGGTGGCTGATAGCCACGCTCTCCCACCACCAGCTGTACCAGAACCACTGCCCCGCAGCTGGCAGCTCCTTACAACAGTTCTGTGAGGCAGCTCTGCAGTGCTCAAAGCTACCGAGGAACTGGCAAAGCAGCTGGGTCAGATGTACAACTGAGGGTACCAGAAGCTGCTCAGAGAACTGATGACTTACTAAACAATCATCTGGGACGAAACCCGAGTGTTGCAAGTGTTTGAAGGTTCTAAAATAGCTGGCTCTAATGACAATTAACGAGGTCGTGCACAACGTGATAATCATAAGGGACTGTGTTTGCTGACCAGTGCTGGACAGTTATTTATGAGCTGGACTAAATTGAGGCATAAATTTGCAGAGAAGCAGTTTATTTTTAGTTACTGTAGATTCTGTTGTGATTGTGTCACAGAACACGTGATTTTGCTGCAGGGCAAATCCAGGAGGAGCCGTGCATACAACCAAGACTTGCAGAATCGATGCACCCAGCAGATCAGCTGGCTCTCACCAGCCTAGTGAGGCTTTCTAGTTCACTTATCTTTATTACTAGTATTTGTCAGCATATTCAATTGTTTACTGATTGCTTTGTTTATCATAAAGGATCAGTCTGAAAAGACAAAGGTTTCATTTCAAACGAGGAGTGTCCTGAACATTTGGCATTCAGTGTAACAGGCCACTGGAGGCTCTGCAAGTTTGGAGAAGTGTTTTCTTGCTGTGTAGCAATGGCTGATGAGATTGCATTTCACCATCGTTAGTCATCTGTTTGGGAAATGGCTGTTAATGCTTGCATTGCTGTTGCTGTTTTAGCTCTGTAGCTATGACACTTGTGCCCAGATGATAAGCTTCCTGGTTTGCTGCTTCCTACAGACAACCAGTATCAAGTGATAAGATATGACATACAATGTCTGAGTTTCTGAAACAGGAAAGTTTCTGACCCCTTCTGAGCTAAGACTGAAGCAGCTTCAGTGAAGGCAGTCCTGACACAGGTGGGGAACTGAAATGCTAAACATGATGTCAAAGCTATCCCTAAATCATGTAACCTAAGTAAAAAACCCTAGAAATTATAAACGAATACATAATTCAATATCGGTAACTCATAAAGCGAGGGGAGCATAAGAAAATAAATGCTTATTGGAACCTAGCTTTGCACATAATGTGTGAGTGATGCTAGAATTCTAAGAGAAGTGGATATTTGAGGCCTGAAGGAAAGTCTTATTGGATAACTATGAATTTTCTGTAATAGGGTCTCAATCTTTATACATATTTCTGTATTTCTTGCCTATATCCCAACTAGATCACAAGAACTCTGGTGTCCAGGTGACAGCTGTGTGAATATTCTCAAAATTATGTACAAGAGAGTACTCTATCCTTCCTTACTCAATTTCTGTCCACAGAGTTGGATGAAAGCACTTCATGAAAACATGTCTGGCTGCTGCCTCAAGTGAAACACCAGGAAGCTTCACTGTAAGATTTAGATCAGTGATCTCAGTGGTCAGACAAGGCTGGTTTATGCCAAGATTATACCACGGCCTGGCCAAACAGCAGGTCAAGCTTTATTCTGGAGGAAGGGTAAACAGAAGGAATTTTTGCACCACTTCATTTAGAAATGACATCAGAGCAGTGGAAATCATGCTTCAGTTTTGTCTACAGGAAAAATAGCCAGGCAGCTTTTTTTTTAATATTGCATCCTTCCTGTACCCTGTCAAGGGAGTAGGAAGATGAATTTGAAGGGTAAATGGTTGGAGAATCATAATTTTTCCTCTCTGTTTTGTCATGGCATTAATAGCTGATCCATCAAATAATGGATGACTTAATCAGGACAGACCTGCTGTTTTTAAAAGAGAAGCTTTTCTATCATAACCATTTCTTTTTGGTTATTCATACTAAGAGAACCATTACTGGCAGCGAGTGGTTATTCTTGTAATTCTTTACATGAAGTGCCAAGTGTTCTGAGGAAAAGAAATCTGTCATTACCTCTTTTGACACCAAACTTCTGTCTCACTTTCTAGGGGAGATAATATGATTTACATACTTAAATATTTTGCTGTACTGTGTTTTGCAGTCTGGCAGCTGTTATTAATTTTTATGATAATCAAATAACACTATGGGAGCTGGTAATTAAGAAGGAAGCAATACTAGAAGGACAGCAAAGTACTATTATACTTATTACTTGCAGCAGCGAAGAAAAAGAACAAACATTTTTTCAGATTATTTAGCTTAATGTATCTACCTTGCTTCTCTTTAAATCATTCTTTGTATATTGATTATTGGTCTGAAACTGCAGTGTGAAACAACTACATAATTATCTGGCATTGGTGAAATGATCAAAAGTCGTAGAAATTCTTATCTAGCTTTAACAAATCAGTATATGCAAAATGACATACACACATAAAAAAGAGATTTATTTGTATGTGTGCAAGTCCCGTGATTTCCAGGCAGAAGAAATTTAACGTGAGATAAAGGTTTACTTATTTTTGCACGTTATTGAGAACATATTACAGTATGTAAAATATGGCTAACAGACTTTTAAATGTACATCAACTTTTGAACTTTATTTAGATGCTTTTACAGAAGCCTACTGCTCTAAAAGCAAAGGCTAGTAAATCCAGCATGCAATTATATTTGGGTCTAAACCGACATCTGCTGGTGTTCCACAGTAGCATGTGTGCAATCAGCGTGATGACAAAACATCCACTATATTCTGTGTACATTTGCATGGTGCCGTTAGCAGCTCTGCTCAGTAAAGCGGAGAGACGCTGAGCAGTGAATACAGCAGGTGGGGCTGCTGATCACCCCGTGCCACGGCACTGGGGGTGGAGCAGAGCTCTCGTGGTAACATCCTGCTGCACGGTATGCCAGCCTGCTGAAACTGCCGCGGGGCCCTTTTTCTTAGGATTTTTTAAAAAGGACTTATATTTATAATCTTCAGGTACAGCTCATGGGGAAGGGGGGGGGGGGGGGGTGTGTGCAGATAAAAAGCTGTATCAGTTTCTAGCCATGTTTCTTCACACACATCTTGAGCTGGCACAGCCCTGTCCCCACCCAGTGACCTTCGGTGCTGCAGGAAGAGAACTTCTGTGGGTGCCAATGCACAGGCAGCTGCCTCGGGGAACTGTGTGGGTTTCCTGGGGCCTAACCCAGCTAGGTTGTTGGGCTGCAGCTCTGTTCCACTGGAGTATGAAATTTGGCACAAAATAACCCCTCTTGTGTTGGAGATCAGAGGGGCTGAATGCAGCTGGCCTTAATTTCTGGTTATTATCAATTTGGCACTGTAGTCTGGCTGTGTTTAAAAAGAACATCCACAATCACAGATTCCCAAATAGTACTACTTATTGAAGCAACAGGAATACAGATTTGGAATTGCTGCTGATAAATGCTGTTACTGCATTAGCACCAGCCAATGGTTAATTAAGCTAAGTTAGCTTCAAGCTAAATTAAAAATACAGATTTTCATTACACTTAATTTCACAGTTAATTAAGCTTTGTTTCACCCAGGTATGGTCTGACACAGAGACACAAAACTTACTAACAAGGCATCTCTCCTTTGGGGAGGAGAGAGGAGCAAAACCATCCTCTTGTCTATGAAATGGGGTCATATTCTCATCCTTTACATGGAGGATTCCAAATATCAATTTTATATTTTCAGAAAAATGGAGATGAGACTAGTCAAATATAATTGGTTACCTGTTGCTTCCATCTTAGATAGTGGGGAGGAAAGCACTTTCTCAGTTGCATGTTGGTGTATGCCTCATATGTAAATGAGAGATAATGAGGGTTTCAGTTACCTTTGGTCAAGCTGAGTTAGGATTAATGGTTGAATCAAAAGCAGAATGCAACCATGATACTTTAGTATTGCTTCCTCCTCCACTCAGCTGAGGCAGCAGTAAAGGCCTTCGCTTGATCATCTTTACTCCCTTCAACATTTTACAACTGCACATCATCATCACAGAATCATAGAACAGTGTGGGTTGGAAGGGACCTTTAAATATCATTTAGTCCAAGGCCCCTGCAATGAGCAGAGACACCTTTCAGTAGACCAGGTTTTACCCCAGACACCATGCAGTGCTTAAGCCTCACTCAAGTCAGGTGTAATATAAGCAAGTGCCTCAACTCATGTCTTTGCTCAACCAGCCTCATCAATTCTATGTAGCAAACTTGTCAATTTTCCACAAGCTTGTCACTGAGAATCAGGAATAAAACTCCTTAACACCAATGTAGTATTAAGAAGCATTATGGTGCCTGATGGACAGGATAACTGCCTAAGGTGCATGCTTGGCTCAAGGTGGTACAATTATTTATTAGCAAGGAGATAGATAGATAGATAGATAGATAGATAGATAGATAGATAGATAGATAGATAGATAGATAGATTAGATAGATTAGATAGATAGATATTCCTCAGAAAAGTGTTACAATTTGTTACTTTAGGTGGCCACAGAGCCCACTGACTGGATTGGGATGATTCGTTCCACTGACCACTACATAACGTTCCATTAATTGTGACTTCTGTATAATTTTCCACACACTTACAGGTGCTGTGGTGACCTGGCCAGCCACAGACTGGCTAAAGCTGATGCTTCTTTCACCCAATGCCATTCAGCAAAAGGACTGGAAAAGCAGAACTAGCAAATGGTGAGCAGGGTGAGAAGGAAGATGGATAGTGAGAGGAAATACACTCACATACCAGTAAATGGATGCCAACTGTGTATTTGGACACTTGGTGGAAACAGTAGGAGGGCAAAAAGCAGAAATGTTACTGGAGTCCTCAAGGAGGAACATGAGCCAGTTGAGACTAGATGCAAAACACAACACATTAGAGAGCATGGCAGCTGGAGTAAGAGGGCTTTCAATTGAAGTTCATGCCTTATTTTACCCTCGGACATGTGTTCAGTCATGGCTTCTGTCTTCTGTGGCTCCTAAACTGCTCATAGCCACCTGGGGAAGGGGATTCAGTTAGTAAGAGAACAATTATTCCAATTTTAGTTAATCCAGGGCACTAAAGCCAAATTACTTATGTTCTGCTCCTGAGAAAAATAATATATAATGTGATTTCTTGATAATGGTGTAAATTCATTCACTTCTAAATCTAATTCTAATCTTAGTGCTGATGAATGACACTCCACACTCCTCTCCCTGTTCCCCCCAAATCAGGGTACTGGAGTACTCATGCCCTCAGTACTCTACATCTGATGACATCCCCAAGTGCCCATACTTGCAGGTAATTCAGTAGATTAATGTGACTGCAGAGCTTCATGTTGGGTTTATGATCACTGGGTAAGAGCTCCTTTCATCCTACAAAACCTGACTCCTTGCTCCAGGATGGGTGTGAATTGAAGCATATTCTTTAGGGCAAGGTTCAAGAAAAGATTTAAATACAAAAAAATAGGCCTTTAATGGATTTTAGATGCTTTCAGCCAAAAAAAAAATGAACTGTCCCTGCAGATAACCTGTAGGGGTTATCAAGTCCCTTCAGTCTAAGGTAGATTCACACAAACCAGTGCGTCCCTTTTGAAGCCCATTTAGGGATCTGGCTATGATTTACTTTTGTGTTATCTTGGAGCTGGATAGAGGAAGGAGTGACATACTCAAAGACTGAATTCAATTGCTTGTAAAGGCACTACCTAAAATCACGGAATTTTGAACTTGAAAGTTTTGTTGATCATTTTATGTATTCTTGTGTGTTGTCTGAAATACCTGACCAGGTAACATAAGGGGTATTGCAGAATTAGAGAAGTGATTTCCCTGCAGTGTTACAGACCATGGTGCCTGGCTGCGCTGCTGCCGGGAAAGCTGAAGATTACTGGTTTAGTTTGAGTGAGCTCTTGGCGAAAGCCGCGGAGTTGCCTATCGCCGTGACTGTGAAATGAGTCAGGAGCGCCTGTAGTTGCACAGGCTCTCGCCGTCCCGGGCAGACGCGCCGCTGCCGGGAGCGGGCGGGCCGGGGGAGCGGCCGAGGCGGCTCCCGGGGCAGGGCCCGGCCGGGAGCAGCGCCCTCCCGAGCAACCCCCGCGGCGCCTGCTCGCGGCTCCGGGGCAAGGGGAGGAGGAAACGCGCCTGGGGACGGGACGGGACACAAGCCCTGCTGACGGTGGCTGCACCCGGGCGAGCGGAGGCGAGCGGAGAGGCGACGAGGGCCGGCGGGCACGGCTCGGCACGGTAAGGGCTGTGCCCCGGAGCCCGGCGGTGCCGCGGGCAGGGAACCGGCGGGGCTTTGCTCCTCCGGGGAGGGTTTGCTCCTCCGCCAGGGCCGCTCCCGGGCCCGAGCACTGCCCTCCCCGGGCCGCTCCCAGCGCTCCAGTGCTCCGGCCCGGCTGCGGGGCGGCGCAGAAAGCGCGGCTCGGGGCCGGTCCCGCCCCGCGGGAGCCCCCAGGGTACCGGGGGCGGGTGGGGGCTTCGCGGGCCAGCGGTGTCCCGAGCGGCGCGCTCCCGGTCCCGCTCCCGGCACGGTCCGGTAGAGGCCGTGGGCGACGGCTCCTGCCCTCGGCCGAGCGGCCGGGACGCAGCGAGGCCGGGGGTTCGCTTGCCCAAGGGCGGCAGGCGGAATGTGGCCCTTTCCTAAGGGAATGCTCTCGGGAGCCGCTCCTCCCGGCCCGGCCCTGCCCTGCCCCGAGGAGGGGTTACTCACAGGAAGCCACTCACAGGATTATTCCGAAACTATTGATTACTTGGTAAAAGTAACACACTAACCTCTGAACTCTCTCCTGCCAGCAGAACGCACCGTGCGGTACCATTTCTGCTCTGCTAGTACAGAATTCAGTGTGACCTCAGTGCCATTGGTTCTTCCTGAAATAATATGTCAAAGTCTTTTTTGTTGTGATTACTGGATTTTATTCTCTCACAAATGCCTGAGAAATTTAGACACTTTGAGATAATATTTCTCAGCAGTTTGGTATAGTAGGAAGTTATTCTCCAGAGTTCAGGTGAAGTCGGTGGTCCAATAAGGTGCTTCAGGGCTTTGCAGTGCAAAACTCTGAGTGCTCTGATAAACCTGTATATCCTGCTGGGTTGTTAAAAAAAACCAAGCCTTCAACCTGTATTTCATTCTTAGTGTTGCTGACCGGTAGCTGTCTTAGACTCTGATGTGCCGGGAGCCCTCTAAACAACCCGTGGTGTTGGAGGGGAGCTTGGGATTTCTAGTGAAGAGGACTGTGTAGGAATTGTTTAATTTAAGGGTTAAGTTGTGTCAAATTTTAGAAAGAGATTAAGGGAAAGGCAGCAAAAGATTTGTTTGGCCAGACTAGGTTAGGATAGCTGTAATTTTAAGATGTTTTTTTCTGCATGGATTTTTGGTTGGTTAGGTTTTTATATCCCAAGCAGAGAGGTGGGCTGTTACTTTTTTTCCCTTATCCCCAGCCTAATTTTCAAAACCTGGTGTGTGAAACACGCTTGCACGTTTACAGTGGCTGTATAAACTGATGGTTCAAGTATTTCTTCAAAGTTGACATGTAAAGCAGAAGGGGCATTAGGAAAATGAAATTGAAAAGCTGAAGTTTTGGTTACATCTACAGTACTCAGTATTTTGAAGAGGCTTTTTTGTAGTCCTGATGACATCTTGATGTTTATTAGGAATTTTTGTTTTTATAGATAACTTGAAGGAATTCATACCTGGTTTTAGTTTTTTACCATTCACTGTAGTACTTTACACGCATTATTTGTGCTACAGATTTGAAACTTTAAAAAAGGAAAAGGACCTTTTTTGTGAGGACCTGAGGCCTGTTCATGTTTGTCTACAGGAAAAGAAAAGTGAAAGTGCAGAAGAAGCATAGTGATCATGTTTAAATTAAAATGGTTGTTCAAAAACACTTGGTAAAAAAATGAACATGCAATGTAATTTAAGAATAAGTAAATATCAATACTAGAAGTGTTCATACTGGAATTTATGATCATTTTGAAATCTGTGAAAGGGTGTTGTTTAATATCCTAGAACTTACTTATTAGTGAAGCAGAGATGAGCAACAGAAGTAACTGTTTGTTTAACCACACAGCTGCTCACTCACTGCATCCCTGAAGGAACTGGGTGTGAGAAAACTCATGGTTTGAGATAAGATCTGTTTTATAATTGAAATAAAATAATAAAAATAGTAATAATAATAATAGTTGTAATGAAAAATAAAGTAACAGAGGAAAATACAATCCAGCAAGTGAAGCAAATGAGAACAGTTGCTCCCCACCAACTAACTGATGCCCAGCCAGTCGCTGAGCAGTATTTCCCTCCCAACAACATTCTTCCTGCTTTTATTGCTGAGCATGATGCTTTATGGTCTGGAATATCCCTTTGGTCAGCTGGGATCAGCTGTTCTGGCAGTGTCCCCTTCTGGCTTCTTGTGCACCCCCAGCCAAAACCAGCCCATCGACTGGGGACAGTAGATCGTGATTCAGCTCCCTAGTTTAGTCACAAGGAGAAAACTTCTCTTTTCTAAAGAAAACAGATCATCAGTGTATTTTAAAAGTATAGCTGTGAAACACTTGCTACAACAAAAACTTACTGAGTTTCAGCATCTTCGACTGCTGTCTTGTTCCCTCTTCATTCTGCCAAAGCTGCAGTGTATGAGAAAGGGGGAAGGAGCAGTATTTGTCCCAGGCTTACCACAATTACTGCTCTAGCACCTGGAGCCACATCTCTTCTGTGCCAGCTCCTGTGTTTGTCGTGACCACGGGGCTACTATAAACCCCACACTTGATTGAGTACACAATTCCCTTTGTAATGCACTTTTCCACATTTCTGCTTAATCTGCTGGGAAGACTGTGGGACTCATGAAATACATAAGCATTGGTGTTTGCTGGTGTATCCCCCATGCCTCCGGTGCTGCTGATTAGTGCTGTGTAACCTGGAAGAGTGAACAAACTTGTGAGAGGTTCTTTATGGAAGTGTTTACAGACTTCACTGAAATCCTGATGTTGTGTGAGGACAATCAGCAGTATTCCAGGGGCTTTGCCATGCTCTGGGAGAACAGAAAGGTTTGTGTGATTGTTGGAAGCTTGTGTGCTGGGTCTCACCCGAGCTCTGTATGGATGGAGTGACAGCAGCCCTAAACAGATACTTACACCTGAAATTCCTTTGCATGTTGTCTTTTGTACCTGCAAATCGCATCAGTGCAATTTCCTTTCTTTTATTCATAGTAGTACTTTCCCAGATAGTACTGAGTGAAAAGACTTGCATGTGTACAGACAACAGAATGGAGTGTGGCTCTTGGAGAGTTGTCTCATGGTCCTTAGGAGGAAGGGGAAGAGGGAGATGCTTGGTTAGCATTGATACCACAAGACCTTGTTCCACAAGAAAATGGTGGGCGGACTATAGGAAGTGGGGAGGTGGGGAGGAGGAGAGGCAGTCTGCAGTGAAACCACAGTCCTTGCTTGGCAGTGGTCAGCATGCCTATCCTCTGCAACAGAATAACAACTGCTGGAGGAAAAGGTGCACTACCAACTCATTAAAAACCTTGCTAAGAACCTTGGATATTTTGATAAAATTGTAAAATTATCAAACTTTGAGTTCAGTTGAACATGCTTTATTGTTTGGGTTTCTTTTTCCTTCAGTATAAATACTTCTTATTTCAAATTACAGCAGAAGTAAATAGTATCTTTTAAATATTTAAGCTTCACCACAAACCAGGCTCATGTTGGTTAGCAATTACCATGTGGCCTATCATACTGTTCATTTTTTCAGGTGAACAAGAGAGATTAGAAGTAGTGTTCTTGGAGAATTAGGAGACTGCCAAATGGTTTTGCGTACTAATAAAGATGCCCCACCTCCCTGCTTTAGTATTTTTAATTTAAAAAGGAAGAATCAGTGTTGGGACTGATAGTGTAGATAAAAGTGTAAAAAATTCCTAGTGAAAACAAAGTAGGAGCTAGGCAACAAAAACAGTGAAATCAAGACTAACATTTAATACTATCAGAAACAAATACCAGCCAATTAATTTTATGCTGGTAAAAGTCCCTTTTAGTTATCTTCTTGCTGTTGAGTTGAGCCTAATTATTTGTCAAGTGCCCTTAATAAATAATGTCTTTTGTTATGATTTTCTCTTTTTTCTTTTAGGTATAATGTCTGTTCCAAGTGGCAGCCCTGTCCCATCTGCACCACCTTCTTATGAGGAAGCTGTAGGATTCAATATAAACTATCCTCACCCCTATCCTGTCCCTGGCCCTGGGCAGAAGCCAGATGGGAAGGGAATGAACCCTCCCCCACACGTGGGACAGCCTCCACCAGCAAGTAACCCCAGTAAGCCTCCAAAACTCTTCTGTACCTCATGTTAAGGTGCTGTCAAGTGGCTGTGTAATAGGTGCTGTCAGAAGATGAAAAATCATGGTTCACAGGTGTTCACTACCTGCCAAAAATACTTTTGAAGAGAATAAGGTGAATCAATTCTTGTGAATCCCTCAGTGTGCACTGATCCCAATAACGTAATTTAGCTTTCTACAGTTTTTAATGCAGCTTTATTTTTAAGGCAGTGTATTTCTGCATTAGGAAATGCCATGGTGATTGCTCTCTGTCCTTGGGTATTTCATCGCCCTGAGCCCTGTGTATTTCAGTTCCACCTGGTTTAGAGGAAGTTGATTACTACTCTTTTTTCCTGTTCCTCCTGGAGTAAACAGCCATTTCTCTGCTCAGTTACTGTTCAGACGGTGTATGTGCAGCAGCCAGTACTGTTTTGTGACCGCCCAGTTCAGATGTGCTGCCCTTCCTGTAATCAGATGATAGTGACACGTCTCTCATACGACTCGGGAGCTCTGACCTGGCTGTCATGTGGTGGCCTCTGCCTGCTGGGGTAGGTAACTCCAATTTGTGTTTACCTTGACTTTGTTTAGCTCTACCGTGTAACAGAGCTCACAGCTTTGCTTTCTCTTTGTGGGGCCTGAGCCTTTGTGGTTCAATTAGCCTACACCTACATTGTATCCTACAGGACCTTAAAGCAGTTCTGGAACATTATGGGAATAGACTCCATGGCCATGTGTGTTCTTCCTAAAGCTTATGGCACTAGCTTTACTAATGGCTTTTGGACAAAATACATTTTACCTTCTTGTGTGTATAAAAGGTGATAAGGCAGTGTCTTTCTCTTTTTTTGTCTTTGCAGGTGTGTAGCAGGCTGCTGCTTAATTCCCTTCTGCATTGATGCCCTAAAGGATGTGGATCACACCTGTCCAAAATGCAGTGCTCTTCTTGGTTCTTACAAACGTTTATAGGCAGTGTTTAAACATTGGTTGATGAAGTCCTTTAGCACCTCTACAAGCTCTCTCTGAAGCTTTATGGAGACTTCCTGTTTTTTCTGTGCATCCTGTCACTGGAAACCAATAAAAAGTAATGTTTATTGCTAGATGGTTTGAATATGCATTTGCTTGAGAGGAGTCTCACTTAGGTCTGTAAAATGCATACCTAATCTGTATGGGCCACTCAGTCCAGCACCAGTGGAGAGCAATGGAGTATTTCCCTTTTTGCTTTATGCAGAACAGGTTGGTGATGTTCTACAGTTATTCTTGTCTCAGGAATGTTGCACATTGTGCTTGCATTGCTGTAAAGTCTCAGCACAGAACAAGAGGAGGATGTGTATGGAGAACTATTGAGGCTCATGCTTTGGTAGCAGCACTGTTTAGGAACTTGCAGGGAGTTGCCTCAGAGACAGGTGCTCCTCTGAAAAAAAAAAATTGTTTTTTGTCGTCTTTTCATGAGCACTGGAGTTCACTATAAAACTTTTATATGTGGAAGAGAACCAAACCTAAAGACTTCTTCCTTCTTGGAGGTAGTTTTTCCAAATGGACAACTCAGGTTGTTGTGCAAAAATTGATTGAATCTAGTATCTGGATTTTCTTGCCAGTTTCAAGCGTAATCATGTCTCTAATCTGAAGTAAAGATGTTCATATAGGAAATATTTGTTCAGTGGTTTTTGTTAGGCTGAAGGCTTTCTTACTTCTAATTGAAAGTGGAAATGCCCAGAGAGCCCTTTTTAAAACATTGGAGAACTTCCTTGTACATTTACATAAGTCAGCTGATCGATCATAAACAAACCTCAGCCTTATCTTAAGGCTTGAATGCCACCTGAAACACATAAATAGAACACCTGGGCTTTTAGTTGTTGATCTGCTCATTGTTTCTTTGTTAAGAAGGTAAAATGTTTGTTAAGGAGTTTCTCTGATTTTTCTAAATTAAATGAAAAATGAGTTCTGCTTTTAGAAACTTAAGCTGGATATGCTTATTTAAGATGATAATCACAAAAAATTAGGGAATGAGGCTCTGAAGGTTCAAGTAATTTCTGTGTCATAAGCAACTTAATCAAACAACGTTTTGATGCATGTCACAGAAGCTGAATCACAAAATCAGCAGGGTTGGAAAAGGCCTTTAAGATCATCGTGTCCCACCTGCTGCCTTATCAGCCAGACCATGGGGCTGAATACCACACCCAATCCTTTCTTAAACACCTCCAGGGACAGTGACATCTTCCTGGGCAGCCATTCCAACATCTGATCACCCTTTCTATAAAAATCTTCTTCCTTAGGTCAAACCTAAAGGATACCTGTCCAGAAAAGGCACACAGGTGTTTAAACAAGGCTGTGTTGCTAACACTAAATATCTGTAAAATAAAAAGCTAAAATAAATACAAATAAAAAATACTACATTTACTGTTTTGCCAAATGTACTGTCTGTAAATATTTGGTGTAAGTTTTTCAAAAGTCTTTAAACACTTTATGATTGAAATCCAGTAATTTTGTAGATCATGTACAATCTCTAGACCTTGTCTTAATTAGGTTTTGTAAACTGCTGCTGCTTGTGAGTCAGTCTGCAAGTGATTTAAGAGCTTCCTTGTGTATTTGGAAAAGGTTTCTGGTCTCCTCCTGCCATAAGAATCTACATCAGCAGCTAGTAACTGGCAAGAGGCTGAGGAGATAAAAAGCTGGTAGTTTTGTAGCTTTCTGTCTTGATGATGTGGCACCAACCAGTGCTTTTGTCTGCTGGTGCACCACCAGGGTGCTCTCTGTGTTCTTAAAGGGTGATGCTGCATTGAATTTTCTGTTCCGGTGACATGGCCAAGTCCTGTGCCTGGCTGGGAAGCAGAATTCCCCTACTGGGTGTCACAGAAAATGTGCTTTTTGTCAGTTTATTGTCAGAGCAAGGCAGAAAGAAGCAATGAAGCTCACAGTGTTTCCAAACTTGGGATTTGCTTGCATGGTGGGGATAACTTTTAGTTCTTTTAGTACCCTGTCAGTCTGGTCTGGATAATCCTGCCACATATTCATGTGGTAAGTCTTCCAATTGTTATTCCCTTGGCTCCCCTTTTCCCTCCAAAGTGATGGTTGGAAAATCTGAGGTGGTGGAACCAGAATGCAAAACACACAAAAAAAGTTTGTTTTGATTTATGTGCACAGTCCATTGATTCTCTTTAAGTTCCTTGTATGGGTTAAGAATAGGACACACAATGTTGGCAGCTCTTTCTCTTCCTTCTAATTCAGCATTCTGCAAGGCTTTCTGCTGCCCTTCTATAGCTGTGTTTCCTTAAATGCAAAGCCTGTGTTTGTTCTCTTGTGTATGGAATGACTATGCCAAAGTAACCTGCTTTGTTCAACCTGCCTTGGACAAACAAATGCAGGATATATGTATAACTTGTTTTGTGTGAAAGCACTTTGTCTTCAATTATGTTGAAATTACTCTTTGTCTTTAAAACTGACTCTATTTAAAATAAAAACTTTGTCTTTCCTATCTAGTGATTGTAATTGGAAAATTATAATATTTGGAATGTTTCCAAATATGTGGATGGCTGAAATGTTAAGTAAAAAAAAGTAATTACAGGGAGAAATTTTTCAGAGTCACACCTAGGCCAAGTCTCTGATAAATGGCATTGTCTGCCTTGCAGGCCAGCTGTCCCACACAGAGGCACACTGAAAATGTGTTGTTTTCCTGCAACCCGGAATATTTTTTCGATTAGAACTGTTGGGTAGAACTTTCACTTGCAATGCAACTATGCAAACACATATAAATATGGCTCTTGTTCACATACCAGGAATATCTATCAAATATCACTGTATTCAGTAGGAAAGAATCCCTATTAATCATGTGAGAATACCCTCCTTTCTTTCAGTGTCTAAATTTTTCTTGGTTGTTTTTTCTGACGTGCAGAAAGCACAGGAAGGCAAAGTTAGTACCTCAAACAAATTTGCTTTAATGTATTGATATTTATTATTTTTATTAAGCAACTTTAGGGTTATTTTGGTAGTAAGTGAGTGTTGTATGGATAGTTTTTACCTGGTAAGGTAAGATGCAGAAGGAGCAATGCTGGCTTTATGGACTCAAGCTGTTTTCACACAAGGAAGAAGCTCAGGCCATCTGAAATCCTCCAGCCTCACATCACATATTCAGGTAAAACCTTCCCCATGCCCACCTTCATGAGCTTTCCAAGATGACTTTGCTTTCTGTTGTGCTTTGACAGTGTTATTTTCATTAGGCTTCTGTTTTTAATAGACAGAACTTACACAGTATTCAAATTCTGACAAGGCTTGAGCCAGAAGGAAATAAAACTTCTTTTGTCATGCAAAGGGATTCCAAAATAAAATTGTTAAAACAAGTAAAAGGCAGCTGATAGCCTTACAAGAGGGAGTTGTTAAGCAAGTTCAGAGTGGTTTCAAGGAGCTGCTATTTATTGCAGTGTTTGTGAAAGCACTTCTGGCAGTCTAACCACAAGGGTTTTTTTTGAAGAAATTAATCTACTCAAACCTAGTTAATTATTATTCATAACTGAGCATCAGGAAGTCAGTAATGGAGTATACAATAACATCATCCTTGGAGTTAAAACTAAGAAATGCAAGTCCTGTGACAAAGCTCTAAAGATTTTGTAGTTCAGGTGTTTGCATTTTATAGTAAATTAACTCTTGTGTTCCTATTTCCTTCATGAGATCCTGTAATGTGATATGAATTTATTTTCTTTAGGATGACTCTTAATGTATTTTTTGTGAGATGAATACTTGGCTTGTAGGATATGCTGGGTGTGAATCCAGTATAAAAATAAATTTGCCAATGAGCATCCTAGTACTTTTTCAAACCAGGACATTAAAAGGTTCTAAAAGTGAAATCTACTGATTTCAAAGCAAGTGCTTGTTATAAGCACTTTAAACTAATTTTTGTTCAGATGTTTTGGGGGGATATTTGTTTGATTTTTAAAAACTCGAACATTTAATTTCTTAACAAGTAGTCGTGTGGTCTGGAGGTGCTGAAAGTAGCTGTGCCCAAGTTGAGAATAAACCAAGAGTGAGTAGGCAGCTTTTGAAGGTCCTTTTGTGGTTGGCTGTTTTGCATCACACTACGACTTTGTCTTTGTTAAAAAAAAAACAACAAAAAAACAGTTTCAGTGAGCTCCAGAGGACCATTGCATTAGCAAGGGTGTATGACAGACAGTGCTCTAACACTTAAAGCCACAGTACATGTGAATATGACAGTAAGGGGTTCACGAAAGCATTAGGGGGAAGAAAAGACAAACCCAAAGATATTTCAATATCCTGCTCCCCACGGCCTCTGAAGTATCTTCTGGTGCTATTGTGAATGCTCTGTGTCTTGGTAACTAGCACGAAAATTGCCTCAGGCACATGTCTCATAAAATGCACAAAGTAGCACTGAAGATTTTATTTTACTCTAGGATGACAGAAACATAGAAAAAAAAGGTTGGAAAAGACCTCTGAGATCCGTGAGTCCAGCCATCAACCTGCCAGCTCCACCTTTTAGCCATGTCCCTAACAGCACACGCAGGTATTTCGTGCATGCTTCCAGCGGTGGTGATCCCAGCGCTCCCGCACAGCCTGGCCCAGTGTCCGACCGCTCTCGCAGGCGGCTGCGAGGGCAGGGCCCTCCTGAGGCTCCTCCGGGCTGAGGCCCGCAGCTCCCTCAGCTGCTGCTCATCGCTCTCGATGAGGAGCTCCGCTGCCCGGCTCGCTCACGCTGCAGCAGCTCCGTGTCCTTCTTGTTGCGAGGGGCCCAGAGCTGCACACCGGCCTGGCGGTGCGGCCCCGTCCAGCACCCCGTTTCTCGCTGTCCCTTCTGCTCTGCCCGCCCTCGCCCCGGTTGCTCGGCTGCTCCTCGGCATTCGGAGGCTGAGTTTGGGGACGCTCCGCCGGGGAGCGCCGCTGCTGCAGCCGGGGGCAGACAGGTGGCTCCTCCATCGCTTAATTTCTGCCGGGAAAACGCCCTGGAAGGCGCTGGTGCCTCGCAGCGCTTCCGCGGCGTTTTCCCCAGAGGTGGGGGGCGTTCGGGACACTGTCCCCGGAGCGTCCGGCTCCCGGCGCTGTGAGGGCTCCCCGTCCCCGGGCTGCCGGCGGTGCCTGGCGCTGTGAGGGGCTCCCCGCCCCGGGCTCCGGCGGCTGCCCGGCACTGTGAGGGGCTCCCCGGCCCCGGGCTCCGGCGGTGCCCGGCACTGTGAGGGGCTCCCCGTCCCGGGCTGCCTGGCGGTTCCCGGCACTGTGAGGGGCTCCCCGGCCCGGGCTCCTGGCGGTTCCCGGCACTGTGAGGGGCTCCCCGGCCGCGGGCTCCTGGCGGTTGCCCGGCACTGTGAGGGGCTCCTCGCGCCCCGGGCTGGCCGGCGGTTCCCGGCACTGTGAGGGCCCCGTCCCCGGCCGCGGGCTACCCCGGCGGTTCCCGGCACTGTGAGGGCTCCCCGTCCCGGGCTGCCGGCGGTGCCCGGCGCTGTGAGGGGCTCCCCGGCCGCGGTCGCTCCCGTGCGTGTGCCCGGCGCTGTGAGGGGCTCCCCGGCCCGGGCTCCCGGCGGTGCCCGGCACTGTGAGGGGCTCCCCGGCCCGGGCTCCCGGCGGTCCCGGCACTGTGAGGGCTCCCCGCCCCGGGCTGCCGGCGGTGCCCGGCACTGTGAGGGCTCCGCCGGCTCCGGCGGGCCGGGCGCTGGAGGCTCCCGCCGGTCGGCGGTCCCGGCACTGTGAGGGGCTCCCCGTCCCCGGGCTGCCGGCGGTTCCCGGCACTGTGAGGGGCTCCCCGGCCGCGGGCTCCTGGCGGTTCCCGGCACTGCGAGGGGCTCCAGGCGGGCTCGATTCGCGTCCGGAGCAGGCGGAGCTCTCGGGCACGGCAGGGCTGCGAGCTCAGGGAGGTGGAGCTGCGGCGAGCACACAGGTGGGTGCGGGAGCCCTGGCCCAGGGCATTTCTCTCCTGCCTTCGGCTACTAGGGAAGTGTTTGATAGTAATTCATTCGATGGGCTGTTTTGTCAGTGTTACGATAGTATTAATTTAGTGTTATTTGTGGGGCCTATACGAAGCAGACTTTGACAGTTTGTAAAAGCCCAGGCTTTCTTGGCAATAATGGTGAACAGTTCTCAGGTGTCCATGGACAGGCTTACCCTGTTGTGTGACAGATGGTACTTTCTATTAAATTAATTTTCCAAACTTGAGTACAGTATCCATCAAAATGGATGAATAATTTCCTGAGACTTACAGCCAGCGTGGGTCTCTTGTGTCATTAAAGCAGTGTGTTTGCAGCACGTGTGCCAGATTTTCTTCCATTTTTTAAGATTCTCTAGGATAGCGATGGTCTGGAAATCTCTCTTCAGGAGGTTCATTTCCTGCCTGTTTTGGGTATGGTGATTTTTTATTTTGATTTTTTAGGAAAAGCTCACCTGGTGTGAGGTAGGAAAGAATGCTTACAAGACGTTGAGTCTTTGGCTCCATTCACTTTCCAACCTCTACATGAGGGATGTCACATAAGCCGAGTGCACAGGACACTTATGTAGTATTTTATCTTAAAAGGTTGGCTTCAGTGTGCGTTTAAGACCTAGCTCTATTCAGGCATTTAATTCTGTATTTAGATATTTCAATAAAATCTGTGCTCTGCTGAAAGCAGCTGTTTGAAATATTTTTATCAAAAAAAGCCGTAGAGTTTTGTTCACGAATTTCTTTGTTCTTGGGCCTGTGAAATTGTCACGATTCAAGCAAGCTCAGATTTATAGATTCTTGAGTGCTCTAATCGTTCTACTGTAAGATATTTTTCTTCATTTTTCTTAATATATTTTCTTCTCTAAGAAATAGGAAGCTACAAAGCTAAAACTTGAGATTAAAATGCAAATTATATTATTTTAGAAAGCCTAAGTTACACTCTGCACTTGAAGCAGTGTCATGATAAAGCAGAAATTCTCTCTAATTTCAGTGTTGATATTCCTACAGACTTTGAAAATTTTATGCTTTCAAAATTTTTTTCAATAGCTGTGTAAAATATGTTGAAAAATCTTATTGTATAAACAGTTAAAAGTTAGACTGGTGTGGAAACTGGGCAATAGTAGTGATTCAAGGAAAGAATTGTCACAATACAGCAATTTTCTGGTAAATTCATCATGTTTTCATGTTCCTGCCCAGCTATGAACTTTCCTGCTTCTATCCATATTGCTGATAGGAGACCAAGAGCTAAATATCTGCTTACATGGAGTACATATTATGCCCAGATGAGCTGTACTCTTAAATGAAAAATTAGAATGAGTAGCTTAGCAGAGTAAAAATGGCAAACTCAGCTGTTAATTTTGTGTGAGGGGAGCCAGGCACTTTAGAGTCCAGTTATAGTATTAAAAGCTACTTATGAAAAAGCATCTTAGAAAACATCAGTCTAATAAAATCAGTTCTGAAATTGCTGTTCATTTTTGCAGAAGGGTTCTCTCTGGGTGAGGCCTTAGAGAGGTGCTGGGGTCTCTGGGCCTTCTCAGTGCCATGAATCTCAGGCAGCCAGCAGGGATGAGTTCAGGGAGAGGCTCCAGGGAACTACAGGAGTTCTCCAGAGCCTCGGAGATTTTCGGCAGAGCTCTGGAGACTTTGGACTGGAGATCGGAGCAGCTGGCAGGGGTCTCATGGCTGGCTGGAACCATGAGACCATCTTTCTTCTTTTCTTCTTTCTTCTTGAGATCCAATGATTTTGGACCTGGAGGTCTGAGTGGCTGGCAGGGGCCTGGTGGCTGGCTGGAACTGAGTGACCATCTTTTTCTTTTTTCTTTCTTCTTTCTTCTTCCATAGTTTTTGCAGGCAATGCGAAGCAGCAGCCTAGCAACCCGATAGATAAGGAATGCTGTCTCCCTCCTGCTGGCCTCCAAGGCCAGTTTTAACTCCAAACTAACAAACTAGCTAAAAATACAAATTTAACAGTACCTATTAAAATTACTAAAAAACATTATACAGTTCAATGTGATTTTATTGAGTTGTTTTTCTCATATATGTGCAAAACTTATCATGTTTTTTGACTTGGTATTATCTAAATATTTTAACTTATTTTTTGACCTTGCTACTATCTGTTTTTGTAGACTACTCTATCCAAAAATGTAAAACAATATTGTACTGTGTTTTGATTATGTCTGTGAAATACTAAACTTTACCTGGATTTCTAGGGCACTGGACCTCCACAGCTACTCAGGGAGCTTACATGCTGCTTTTCATCAGAAAAACACTTAGAAAGCCTAAAGATTTATTTCTATCTCACTCTGATTCAGTATATTCTCTTCTCCTTCTAAAATTCAAAAGGGAATTTAACTTCTTGGTTTCCAACACTCAGCAGGTAATTTTCCACAAAGAAATCTCTGAAGAAGTTTCAAAATTAGAATATCCTGAAAACTCACTGTGAAGGCAGAAGAAAGCTTTCTCAGTTACTGCTTTGGGTTGGTTCTAAGAAATTTGAGCTACAGTATGAAATATGTAGGTGGGTTTTTTTAGTTCAATTTCTAACCTGGATAGACTCTGAGTTTGGCATTTGGTAGGTCAGGGATTTCGATAGAGGGAACCAGGTCACATCATGGAGTACATTATTAACTCTTTAGACTGGAATTGCTCTCTCTCACCTTCTTTAGTCATTGGTGTTTGCAAAGCACACTTGGCAAGTTGCTTTCCCTTTAATATTTGTAATCATTTTGCGAGCAAATGTTATGTGATGGAGGAAGTAAGTGCAGGAAAGAGGCTGTAGCAGCCCAAACCTAGCAGGGGAGAATAGTACCAGGGGATTGTTATCTAAATTTCTCCTCGTGACTCTTGTTTGAAGTGAACGGTAGCTCAGCCTAGACCAGAGGGCTTGCAGCACGAGGAAACAAATGTTTGCCTGCCCTCACGGCTTGCCTTGGGAGGTGCTGGCACACAGGCACAGGTGAGTTGTGGTCGTGGCTCTGTGCTGTGAGTGACCATCCATTCTGGTACATGTGGAGCCTGAACGTGGGCTCGGAGTGCATGGGAAGAGCCCTGGGCCTGGAGAGGGGCCTGCCTGGGAGGCCCATGTCTGGTGCATTGTACAAACCTGATCGGTACCAGGAGGCTGGTGCTCCAGTGGGTTTGCGTGTCAGTCATGCACAATTTCACCCATTTGAGGTTTGGGACTTTGGTGGGAGGAGGTGTCTCCCATGAAATTGATTGTTCCCAATGAAAACACCTTTCCCTTAGTCCCAAAGCTTTCACTTTCATCCTATGTGGGTTTTTTTTTTGTTGTTTTTTTTTTTTTTTTTTTTTTTTTTTGTTGATTATTCATCAAGGAGTGATTTCTAGGGTGATTTTTACATTTGTTTATTTAGTTTAAACTCACTGCATGGGATTGTTCTGAGCATTTGTTCTGTTATGATGCCATATACCTAATTTCTTTTCCTTGCAATTTTGTGGGATTTCTAATAGATTAACTTCTCTTTCTCTTCTTTTGTAAAAGGGCTGAAATGCTGTTGGGGATGGGATCTGTGGTTATGTGTGTGTCTGTCTCTTCCCCCTTACTACAACCTCCCCCACCCCTCTGCAGGCTGCTCTGCCAGAGCCCCTCCTCTGGCTGGAAGAGGGGAGTTGAAATAGTGAGTTCCTGCTTTGTGAAGGAAATTTTCTTTCAGTGCCTTGCTCAGAGGTGCCTTTGAGAGCAGAACTGATGTGGTTTTGTTGGCTTCTGGTCTAAGGAGTGATTTCAATGGCCACAGGGTTACTCACCATCATTTTACTCTGTGCTGTTGTTGCTGGAGCTTCAGGGAGTAAGTAGAAGAAACTTTTCCTCTGCTATGATTGATCTCTCTCAATGCAGAATACATTTCTGCTAAGAAATGTTCTCACTGGGACGCTTCAGAGAATTATGTTACAGCTTGTAGGTTTGTAGCAATTCTTGTAGCAGCTTTGTCTGGATTTTTAGTGTAGTGTAGCAAGCAGTTGGCTTCACTGAGCTCTTAGGATGGTACTGGGCAGGTGGGAGAGCACCCTCCCTGGAGAGGACACATTAAATAGTGCATCTGCCTTCAGCATTCTGGGGAAAGCAACAGAAATAGTGAGATTGTGTCAGTCTGTATACTTGAGAGAAGAACTCTCATGGATTTATTTAATTGTTTTGAGGACCATGCTTTTTTCATTGAAATTCAGTAGGTCTGTGCTGAGCTGCACACCAGTTTTCAGTGCTTTTCTGTTCTGTTGCCTGTCATTGCAGGATCCTCAGAAAGGTTAAGTTATGGAGCTTCCTGTTTTGCAGAATGTGCAGGTGAGTAAATCAAGATTGTATTCAGGCTTTTTATATGATAAGGAAAGAGAAATTTGAAAACTTCTGCAGGAATGTTGTGTTCTGAGAAAAATGATGCTTATGTCTGAGTGATCAGCATTCATAGAAGTGGCAGAGGAGTTCCACTAAGGTTTACCAGGAGCACACCTGCCTGAAGTTTGCATTCTGTGAAGTCTGGAAAACTCCTAAACATTACACCTGAGCAAAGGACTAAACCACTGTGGGACTAAGCCCAGCCATGGGCATGAAGAGCAGATCTATTTCATCTTTCTGTGGTGAAGGTCTTGCTTTGCTGCTCTCTGAAAGGTGTTGAAAGGGCATGGTGCTGTAAATGCATTACATTCCTTTTCTGCCCTTGCAAATTAACTTCTTGCCTTGAAGGAAATTGTGAGGTTATGTGCTTGGGAGAGGGGAAGTTTTTTCATCCTCCCTACAGGAGCTATGGCCAGCATGCAGGGTGCTTTCAGAAACCCAATTCTTTCAATTGAAAGTCCAAGTGGGAAGGGAACAATCTGAATATCCATCCCTTTGCCTAGCTGATTGTGGTGGCTGAAAGACTAAAAGATAGGAAAAAAATAGAGAGAAGGGGAGGTTTAATAGGCTAAAAAAAACACCCTCTTTTTTGTTTGTTTATTTCCTAGGACACAGTGCATCATACTTCCCCAAAAGAGCTAGATACAGCTACAGGTATTCAACAGTCACCAACACATTCCTGCAGGGAAATAGTTACAAAAGCAGTGGCATCTCTCTGGAGAGCACAGTGATCATTGAAGTATTAGGGAATTGCCAGATGGTTTTGAAAGTAAGTATTGTCATAATTGTTTGAGTGATTAGGATGAGCTGATGTGGAATCTTATTTTTCTTTGGGATTATTGCTACATTTCGAACATTCATTTTTCTTGCAATTAAAAGCCAGTTCAATTCTGGATCTCATAATTAGGATTGCTTTGATTGAGTGTTGCTTTCATGCACCACAACTTGAAATTAGGTATTTGTCAGTTTTAAAAGGCAGATTGAGCAAATAATTGTTTTCTTTTCTAAGTGGCAGAACAGTTTCACTGTTCTGTCACATGAAGTGCAGAACTGGAGATAAAGCCAGACCTTGAAAGGAACTTGGCTTACTTTAAAGCACTTTTATATTTGTAGCAGTAATTTTAAAATTGCAAACAATTTAAAGAGAACTTGAGAAACTTGTGTGATGTGCTGGATTGGTGCCATTCCTAGCCCCGTGTAAAATTCAGCCTTGTGACACTCCATTTATCACAACAGGGGATCTACCTCTCAGGGGCAAGAGCACCAGGGCAGTTTCAAATTGCAGAGCTTGTCCTGGAGTGAGCCCTGTGGTAGGCCAGGTGGAGAACTACAGTGCTTTAGAACTACAGGACAGCAGGGAAACCCAACTTCTCAGCTGCCTGGGTTTTCCTTCAGGTTAACAGAGGGGATAAATCATTGGTTTTGCTGGGGGTTGGCATGTGTCTACTAAATACACACACATGAAGGCAACAAAGAAGAGTGTAGCTATCCCTGTCTTAGCACATGGATAAAAATTAACTGGTTAGTGGTTTGACAGTGAAAGGGATATCATAGTGATGTATAAAATGTGTTGAATAGTGAGTGAAACTTCTTCATAGAAGAACTTTCTGGAAACTGCCTCAGATATGCCACCTGAAAATGGGGCTAAGGCAGTTCTGTTGCAACACTGAGCCTTTGTTTGTAGTCTGTGATGCTCTGTGTGGATATCCTGATGTGATAAATCCACTAGTTCCTCTAGATAATGAAATATATTGCCTATAATCTTTGCTCTTAGGTGCAAGATGTACAGATCAAGAAAAGTTTTTCATCCAGAGAGGAATCTCTGAAGGAAATGGACAGTCTAAGGTAGAAAACCTTCTAATCTGGTCTGGTTTTTGGAGTTTTTTTAAACTATATGGCTTAGCAGCAGCTTGACTGGACATTGTTCACTCTGCTTCATACTCTGTTTAGTTTAAGAATTTTTTTTTTTTTTTTTTTTTTTTTTTTTTTTTTAATGAGGATCCAGCTATGAGTACCATAAGCAAAAATGAGAGAATGAGAGGCATTTGGTTCAAGCAGGTTTTTCCTCAATGTAGCTTTCTTCCCTTTGCTTGTAAAACCATTTGGACAGTAGACAGTTCAAAATATTCTGAGTACAAATCACCTGGCCTCTAGCAGCACGTGTGGATCACAGCTCTCAGAGCTGAAGATGTTACTTCTGAAGATCCTTGAGTTTTGCAGTACATTTCAGAAGTTCTTGATTTAGAAGATTCTCATAAGGCAAAACATTGTGTTTTTTTCTTCCAGGGTTTTCATATTTAATTTATTTGTCCAATGAGATTTTCTTCCTTTTCTGTGTTTGGGTGTAGTATGTTTGGCTCGTTCATAATGTACATCAGTATGTTTCTCACTGACTTGCCACGGTATAGTCTCCAGTGTGATGGCTATACAAAAATATCTCCTCAAACTGTGGAAGTCTGGCATTTTCCCAGAGATCTGATGCTTCTTGTATCATCAAAAAAAAGCAGTTCTGTTGTCTGGTTAAGCTCAGCCTTGTAATCTTCCTCTTTGTCCTGCCACTTGGATTCTCAGCCTTTAAGCAGCACTGAGAGCTGAGGTAATTGACTCAATTCAGAGGGTCAAAAAGAGCAAGCTTGGGGTAAATGCATTGCTTTTCATATTCATCAGGAAGAACTTTGTGTTCTCCCTATGGGCAATGGCATCAGTTCAAATGATTGTACAGGCACATCTTGTGTGAAGTTATTTGCAAGATTTTCATAGCAGTAAGATAAGTTGTGTGTTCTTTGCTACCTCTCTTTTGGCAAAAAAGAGAGATAGCAAAGAAAGCGTTCAGTGAAGCTTGGCTATTCAAAATAATTATTCAGACAAGTGAGCCTTATTAGCATTTGCCTCAGCCTATTGTGAATATACAGTAGTCTAGCTTGTCGTTTGAACATGCATGTAATTTCCACAGATAGTAGCAAAACCAGGGTCAGTTACCTAGGAGTTCAGAAACCCATATGCTATATGCCCAGTGTCTTCTGGAAGGACTTTATCCAGATGTTGGTCTATTAAATTTTTATCTCTTTATGACCTGATTGATTAGGTGAATAGTTAGCACTCCAGCTAATGTGCAGATGAACTGTCTAGCTCCCTGTATGAGAGCTGATCACTGGGCTACTATAGAATTATTCCTTTGGATGGTTTGTTTTTCCCCATTTAGAGGAAAAATACATTACATTAGGAGTTAAAATAAATACTAAAAAGTGATCCCTTGGAAAGGTAGCAAACACTGTACTCTCAATCTGGGATAGCAAAAGCCATTATAAAGTGTGCTAATAGCAGAAATTGGGGAATAAATTTGGGATAGAGCCCAAGTATGCACGCCTAGCAGAACAGGAAGATATGGGTTAATTGGGATGCAACTGTTCTTGTGTGCATCCCAGCTGAAGAGCCATGGTGCTGTTACTTTGCAATTTGGACGTGCCTACCAAAACTAAAGGCACCCTGAATCATAAAATGGAATTTATCTCTTAATCAAACAAGAATCATTGCCGTTAAGTACATTTACTTGTAAATAATTTGCCAGGACTGCTTTTATTAAGTGTTACATTTATGTTGAGGATGCTGTGATTGTTTTCAGATGTGTTTTTAGGGTTTCTCAGGGTTTTTTTATGGTCTCCTTGGGTTAGGCTGAATTTATAAAGAATAGAGGCTTGCTGTAAAGAATGGAAATACAGAGTGAGACAGATCCATTGTGGAAGAATAGCTATGTTGAGGAAAATCTGAGTCTAATGTCATAAATTGACTTGCACTCCTTGAAGCAAGAAATGATAAACTCTTTTATTGCAGGGAAATACTAGAACAGCATCCTCTTCATTTTTCTTTCCATGATGGGAAAGTTCTGAAGCTCTGTCCTGTGAGGAGTGAACAGACCTGGGCACTGAACATCAAGCGAGGCATTCTCAGTGTCCTGCAGACAGTGCAAGAATTCCCTGCTGGTGCCATTGTTGAGGAGGTGAGACTGTCAGTTATGCTCTGAGGTGACTCTTAGCTCTTGTACATGGTAAGTCTACTCCACTTGTAAATAAATACAGGGTTTTGCCACTTGATTCAACAGGCAGTGGCAGTCATCTGATTGGTTCTTGTAGTGAATGTTCTAAAATTATCTATAATTTGCATTCTTGTTGAGGTTTGGAATCCAGTACTTGGTTACCTGAGTTCTAGTGCCAGGGCTTTACCTGTTCTATGGAGAAAATACAATATTAATAATTTTCATTCATTTCAGAGATTTTAAGATCAGTTCTTAGAGCTCTTTGCAATTATTTTAATGCTTAAGCTCAATTTCTGCTCTGTAACACTGAAACAGTCCAGCATACCCTGCTGTCCCCTGAGTGTTTGCATGGGTGCAGCTGACACACCTCTGGGGCTGCAGTTCTCTTGTGAAGAGCTGTCCCTAGACTGCCCCTCAGCATGAGGAGCACTGCCTCATTCTCTGGCTACTGCTGTGTGTCAGTGCTTCAAGAGATGTTCTGCAGTAGGGCCTGGCACACCCATGTGTAATTGAAGTTACCCTGCCCAGTAGTGCTCTTCTGAATTATGCTTCCCTGCATGCCCACAAAATCTTACATGAAAAAACATGTGTCTGTAAATTATCTGATTCAGAATAACACAGTGAAATTAAATGAACCAACAGAGCCTGGCTACTATAAACTTGACCAAGGTCTTTTAAATTATTTGCCTTTTCATGGCTTTTGTGGCAAAGATGGTGTTCTGCAAGGCAAAATTTAGATCTCTGTTGTTACTACAAAAAAAATAATATATTAAAACTAATTGCAATAACCTACACTATCTCCTTGTATTTTATGTGTGCCTATGTGATTCAACAGTGTATGTTTGTTACCAGGTGGATGTCCTGGGAATATGCCCAACCAAGTATCAGCAAAAGGGTTCCATTCTTGTAAAGACAAAGGACTTAAACCTCTGCTCCCATCGCTCTTCTGGTTTGACTTCTGTGCAGTCTGTTGTTCTCCCTCATGTGTCAGTAAGTTTTGGGGAATGAGACTGACTTACTTTTGACCTATTTGTAGAGTGTCTGCCCAAACTTGTGTTCTTAGCAAAGAAATGGTGAATATTATTCTCCCTGTCATGTCTGTTATTCACAAAATTTGTTTTAATGCAAATTTGCATTGTAGTTGATGAACATTATAGTATAAAAGCAAGAGGTTGTTAGGCTGGATTAAACTCTCATTAAAATATATTATAGAGGTAAACTGAAAATTGACTGTGGAAGGGAAGAATAGAGAGACATGAGTAAGAAAAATACATTATAAAAAGAAAGTTATTATTTGTAGAAAACTTTGGAAAGATAGAAGCTTTTCTAAATGCCAGACTTGCAGCTTTCTCCTGTTGACAGAAAACAGAGTCAATGGTTGTATCTTATGCTATTTTTATTAGGTGAATATTACCTGTTTCTTGTATTGTAGTAGCTATTCATAATTTACCAGCCTTTTGCTTTTTTCTACTTTGCTGACCAAAAAATATCTGATCAGCTTTGAGGCTTTGTGAACTGAAATGAATTGACACCTTTTGATGCTGGCAGTTAATAACGGTTGTTTTTCAGTGAGGAAAAACTAGGCTAAAATAAGGAGTGCATTAACCTCCACAGGCTGGGCACTGTCAGAGGTGTAGACAAGTGACTTCCCACTATCCCAGAACTGGAATGCTCTGTGAAGTGGGGACGGGAAGGACTGGGTAGGCTGACATAGGTCATGGAGGATCTTCCTGAGCTCTCTGTTCTTCTCAGTCTGAACAGCAGATCCTGTCCTCCCAGCTGGAATGTGCCCAGAGCATTAAGGATGGGGTCCTGGCGGAGGCCAAATGTACCGAGTCGGAGCGCGTGACGCTGTCCCCTCAGCAGGGCAGTGGGGCACAGACACACACGCAGTCTGCCCTCACACTCCTGCAAGTGGAAACAGAGACACTCTACAATAAAGGTAACTATGTTTCTGCTAAAGTAAAAAAAAAAATTTCCTAGAAAAATACTGTGCCTTTGGTTTGCCTGTGAGAACTCTTTGCATACGTGATTTTCACCTTTAATGTATTAAATTGCTTTAAAGTGGGTGATTTTACAGGCTGGGCTGAATTGTCCTTTCTTTGAGGGCTTGGGCTTGCCCTAACAAAACTGTATGGATCTCCAAAACTGGGTAGGTTTCCAAAAGTGAGAGACTGTAATGGCCAGCACCTCTTAATCTACTTTACATACCTTGTGCCCTTGTATGCAGAGCATCAGCCTTCCCAGGTCTGTGGACAATTTCTAGCCTTTATGTAAATGGAACCTAAAAATTGCAAGGCCTAATGAAACTAAGGCCATGCCATGTCTGAGAACTGTTTAATTTTCGCTCCTTTTTTCTGTGTTTCTCCTTAGGAAAATGATTTTACTGACATCAACAGGTGGCTTGCCTAAGGAATTATTTCAAAATTGAACTCTAAATGTTGAGGAACATGTTTTTTGTCTCTTTCTAAATAGTTTGGTTCTTTTTTTCAAGGAACCCCCAGATTTCCAGGACACTTTGTTTATAATTATATCAACATAAGATGATAGGATTCTTCCTCAGGAAGAGGTTCAGAGCCAAGCCATTTATTTTTCTTGGCATCTAGATTTCCTGTTGACTTTTTGGGTGGTTGGAGTGTGGGACTAGTGATTAGATGACATTGGACAAGGTGATGAACGTAAAGTAGCAGGGCCATACTAAGAGATGTATGGAGGGAAAATAGGGTGTTTCTCATATGTATCTTTGTCTTGTTTCTCTGACTCTTTCTTTTGGGTCACACTTGTCTTTATTCTGTTGTGTTCTAAAATTCAAGCTGACTGCAGGCATTCATATTCATCCCTTGGCTGTACTGAGCCTAGAGAGACTTACAGGGAGAAATAAAGGCTCAGAGATAAACTTTCCCCTTGCATAAAGGGTTAATGATAGCAAATGGCCAGCAATCACCAGAATTGTGATTTTTCCTTTATGTTCCTTTTTCCAGGGGACTCTGAGGATCTGTATGTGACTGACATTCTCTATGAAAGGGAGGTAACTACAAGGGAGGTCACTGGGACAGAAGTGACTGAACTGGTGTGGAAACTTTGCTTAGCACACAGTGCAAGTTATGAGGTAAGCTGTACACACAGCCTCTGCTTCCTTGGGAGGCTCTTTGTGGGCTGAGAATTCTCCTACACAGATGACCAGGAGAGCAGCAATTTTGAAATACTGAAGCCTTCCATTGTTTTGGACATTTTTAAATGTGGAAATAGAGAAAAAGAAAATGCTTTGAAATGTCATTTTCTTATATAAACAGTGAATCACACCAAGGAACTAAAACATCCTGTAGCTCCCTGAATATTAGGCAAAAGCAATTTTGAACTATATTCTAAATTAATCTGAAAGAATTTGTCCCAAGTTTTTGTTTTGCTGTGAAAAACAAAAAACATAAAAAGTATCTGGTTTGGGTTGTCACTGGTGGTTTGGATACCTTATTGTAAAACACATCTTTTGCAGCTTTAGGGTGCAATACTACCCCTGCAGTGCTGTTGTCTCCATGTTTATTGGAGTTCTGTCATCCTTATATTGCCTCATCCCCTCAAAACAGTTTGCACATGAAGCCCTTGCCTATGGGCCTTGGCTGGTAGGTTCCTGGTGCTTCTGATGAACTCTCCTACTAACCATTGTGTTTTCTGGGGCTGCTGCTTGGGTCCACAGAGAACCTCTTCCCCCTAGACCATTTTCACTGGTGAATGCTGCTAAGATAGGGTGGAATCTTCTGGTCATGTGGAACAGGCAGTGGCTTAAATATTTTTTATGATAACCATCATTCTAGATGAGAGTCTGCCTGTCTTCTTAGCTCTCTTGGGTCTTTTTACTTTTTGTTGAACAGGCAGCAGCTGAATCAGGCAGTAATTGTCTCTGTGTTTGAAATTAAAATCCCTGTCTCTGAAATTCAGAGGTTATCAAGAACACCTGTTAGGTTATAAAGAACACCTGTTATGTACAACACAGTAGGATCAACAGATGATGATGGTTAATCACTGTTCACCTGAGATCAACTGAGGGCAAACAGAGGACACTTCATATCCCATTATCCTTCAAATAGAGTAGTTCTTGCTAGTAATGACGTTCCTACAGAGATAAATAAGGGGGGAAAATGTAAATGTGAAAGGATAAGAAAACACTCTTTGAGTCATTTTGGGTCACGATATTACTAGAAATCAAGTATGGTCTAATGGTGCCTCCATTCACTGATGAGTTTAGTCAGCTCATTCCTGATACATTCTGTGACCTCTGGGGTTCTTCTTAGATTGCTCACACTTTGGAGCACGGTAATTTCCTGTGCAGAGGGGTTGAGATCTCTCCTGTAAATGCACATAGGTACAAGTGATGATAACAGAAAGTTTCAGACCCAGCATGGAAGACACTCTCCTTCCTTTGTTTAGATTAAGCCCCATGTCAAAGAACAGAATCTCTGCCTGTCTTTCCCTGGGCTGGACACAAATACTGGGGGATGGAGGAGAGAATTTATGGGGAGAAAAGTGCAGTGCTGGCTTGCAGCTCTGCAGTGATATCCTGGGTGTGTTCACCTTACTCTCAGTATCACCTGTGATTCATGAGCACATGGTGTTCATGTTTTGTGTGTGAGACTTTAGGGGAAGTCACGGGGTGGAGCAGGATAAGTCACAACGGCTGAAGCCAGCACCTTCAGTCAGCTGTGATAAATTCCAGCCCCAGACCTTACTCCCACCCTGTTAAATGGTGATTATAGTCTGACCTGGTACCACAGCCTGAAAAAAACCTGGGCACGGGGCTGAGGAGAAAGAAGCAGGGGCCCTTTGTGGGTGTTGCAATATTTGGGATAGACTTCTGTCTCTGAGTCATGAGCAGGTCTGCCCTATCTTTTAGCTGCATGCTATGGAGACTGGGGCTCTCGTGGACTAAGAGAGCCATATACTAATAGTTGGTGCTAATATAGAATAAAAGCAGCCTCCTAGGGAAGCATAATGCTTAATTCCATGTGGTTGTCAGTGTTGCAACAGTATGAAATGGCATTTAGGTACAGACTAGAGAGTCACATACTGCCTGGAAGATGTCGAAGAAAGAAATTACTGCAGCAGACCTGAGAAACTTTCTCTGAATCCCACCTTCTATTGAACTCTCTTAATTCACTGTCTTTGAAAGAATGGTACATGATTTTTCCCAGTAACAGTGGGATGTCACTTCTGCCTCCAAAGAGGCCTACTGGCTTCATGTGTGGGAAATTTGTTTTTTAAATCACTAAGATTAGCACAAGTGGCTGCTGTCTGTGCTACTGCCTAAAAGAAAAGTGAATTATTCATCATGTGCCTGTCCCAGCACACAGTTTGATTGGTTGTCAACCATTTTCACTGTTTCAGGGTGTTCTTTCTGTGTGACCAGACATTTAAAAGAGAATCTTTATCATCCCTCATTTCAACCAATAAAATGTCCTTTGGGCCAAGAAAGCAGTTATGGGAATGCCCACAGCGTTGCTTGGGAGACAGCTGCACTGTTATGCATGTAGAACTTGTTTGTTCCTTTATTGTTTGACTCTGAATGAAGTGAGATTATGCATTTCTTTCAGGACACAAAACCAAGAATAAATGCAAGGGAAAATCTCCAGCTCCGGGGAAAACAGTGAAGGGATGAGAAAATGGAGGTGGAGATGGTGTCATTTCCAAGGAAGCAAAGTTGTTTAATTTTTTAATGCTATTATGAGACAAGTTTGAATTTCTATGTGGATGTAGATTAGCTAATGGACCGTTAAGTGAACAAGCTGTCTACTGACAAAGAAGGAAAAAGGAATGGGAAGAAGGGACCCTCTCTTGAGGGAGGCTGGAGAGAAGCCTGTCACACCACTTGTTGGGGCTACATTTCCAGTGACTGGCTGGGCTTTGGTGCTTGGTCAGTAGCTCTGGTGAATGTAGCTGTGCCTGCATGGAGCAAGGTGGGCAGGAGTCTGCCTGATTTGCCTTGTCTTGCTCTTAGACCCTAGTCTGACCCAAAAAAGTTTACTTTCAGGACATGTTCTTTCATTTTTGGTTGTTTTGGTTTATTTTGTTTTTTCCTCATAAGGTGTTCCAATTGCTTGCTTTTACCTAGTTTCTTTCTTTTTTTTTTTTTTAAATATGGCAGGTCTGCAGGTAGAAGGAAAAGCAATCATCTATGTAAAATAAAAGCCAGGCTTTCCTATGTTTCTTTCAGAGGTGGGAATGGGAGTAAGATTTAAATGTATTTGTATTATGGTACTACAAATAGAGGAATTTGCAATGACAGCTCAATTTCAGTGCAGCCAACCTTAAAAAATGAAAACAACCCACCTGATCAGTCAGTTCATTCTAAAGCTTTATTATTAGAAAGTAAAAATAGCGGCTTCTCTGCAAAATTTGGCATTTAGATGAGAGCTTTTCTAGTCAGCAGGTGTGAAGCAGAATGAAGTCAGCTTGCAGTCTAGAATTGTATCACCTGAAAGCACATCAGTCTGGCATTTTTGTCTTGACCTGTGCTGCAGCTCCAGCTGATGGGCCACCTGGGCTCAGCAGCAGCTGCACACACAGCTCCTGGTGATGAGATCTGTGGAAAAACACATGTAAGGCCCATGCTTTAGAAAGGCTTTTAAAAAATTATACAACACACAGTCCTCTGAGTATTTTATGACCACAAAATGTAATCTGTTTCACTAGCTCCATAGTGTCCAGGCTTGTAATTTCTTTTTAAAATAGGCCTTAGTGGTAATCATGGGATGGAATGGAATAGAGGAGAATGCTAGATATGATATATTCTAATGATAGAATCTGAATTTTAGGTATGGTATTATAGATGTTAACAGAATTAATACATAGGTGGGCTTCACATACGAGAACAAATTTTAATTTGATGAAATTATATCTTATTTCTAAGAAGAATATAAATCCCAAGAGAATAAAAACATAAACTGTATCTATATTTGTTCTGACAAATTACTCCCTCAGCCTATCAAACAAAACAGTAAGAAATTACTCAGACTTCTTACTGAAAGACAGCTTCTTGTTACTGAAAATGGCTTGGAAATCTTAAATTGAAATTGAATGCTGGCACTGGGTTATTCCATGTTTTCATTGTTTTTGGGAGTAACTCCTGGAAGGAAGGTCAGGAAGTCAAAGTAGGTCTGTCCCCAAACCTTTGGAAATGTGACTTAGTAGAATTAGACTTTGTTTGTATGATTTTTACATGAAGAAAACTGTTTTCTTTAGAACAAGAAATTTAGTCCTATATCTAAGCCTTTCACATCTGAGGTGAACAAAACATCAAATCTGACATGGACCATGTTTAAAACTCACACATTATAAAGTTCAGTTAACATGAACAGACTAGATAATGTATTGAACATTCTTAGAAGTTTTCAAGTAATGAGAATCTATTTTCTTTCTTGGACTTTGGATCAGGTCTTAGAGGAATACATCCATGTGTTATTTAGCCTTTAAAATGCCAGGTAAAATAGCTGCTCTATGATGTAGCAATTCCTCTTAGTGAGAGAGAACAGCTCTTCTGCCTCTGTTTCCAGCTAGTCCTGTGCTGCCTGCTGAGGTAAGGGGAGTTCTGCCTGGGCTTTTCCCCAGTAAGGTGGAATAATTTCTCATGCCCGAGGGTTCTCAATTGAAACTTCTAAGTGTTGCCCAAACTCAGTTAAATGATCTTTCACATAAACATAAGATTGATATACGGTTACCTTGACCATTGTTTCATTTGTGTCAAAGCTGTGTCAGCAGTTCTGGTCATAAATCAGGATCTTGCTATACAAAGTCAGAGAAGATTATGACTTTCTCTTCTGTTGCATTTTGGTTTTTTATTCATTTGTATGCCAGTGGTGTGCGTGGTGGTCACTTAGAACTGATGTCTGAGGGACTGACTGACACCCAAAGCAAAAGCCCTTCTCTGTATGAGTTTGCAGTCTGGAGAGAAAAGCAGATGAGCAAAGAATGTAAGGACAGAGGGAAGAAAGGAGGGTTCCCTCTCAGGTTACATTGTAAATCAATGGCAGTGCCAGCATAACCTCTCGTGCTGTTCTCTGAAGCTGGTTTCTGCACAGCAGGAATATTACAGTTGTGGTTGTGCACTTACAGACTGCAGACCTTTTCATGACTCTCGTGTTTGAGCTTCGACATCTTTCTCTTGAGGTCTTAAGAGCACTATGGCAAAGGTCATCATTTAAGTGCAGAGACAATTGGTAAGTCTCCTTTAGTAATTGCATTCAAAAATATACAGGACAGAAATGTTTTGTGACTATTTAAAATTTTTAAATTTTTTTAAATCTCTGCCTGAATGTTGGATTTCAATTTGGAGAATTTTAAAGGAATAATTTGTATTGCAGGTCTTTTTCTGTAATCGGATGATATTCTCTCCTCATGGAATGAATGCTATGTACAAAATAGACATAGCTATTCCCACAGCCAGACTTCCTGTTTCCAAGGAAATGTGAATGGGAAACCTGAGTCATGGCTTGGATAGAAATCAGTTCTGCTGGCTTTTAGCTTATGTTGCCATTTGTTATGAAAAAGCTTACCTGTATCTGTACCTTCAGTGCCCTTAGTAGTTGTGGGGCAGAGGAGACAGATATTAGGCTGGGAGTATGGATGTGGTGGGGCTGCATCTTTCAGCAGCAGCTGGATCTCAGGATGGTTTATGCCAATTATAGAACTGTGGCTTTAAAGATCAAGGCCCTACTCCTCTGCAGGCAGGAACAGTTCTGATCCAACGGTTTAAGACTATCAGAAATACTAATCCAGTATTTTTAAAATCAGTACATTTCTCTCCCTTCACTAAATTGAAAATAACGAAATAATTATTTTACTTGGTTTCAGTACAAAATGTCATCGGCCTCTTTGAAATGAATCTAATGCCATGGCTTTTGTTTGCAACAATATCTTTACTTGATGCAAAAGGGGCAAATTTTGTTTTGGGGTAGGTTTATTCTCATCCTTTGATAAATAGTCATGCTAATGTTCTTCAGTATTAGACAGTAATTAAAGTACTCTGCCTGTTTTATATTTCCTTTAGACTGATTTTACTCAGGACATGGTTATTAAATTTAGGAGTGAAAAAGAATCCCATGTAGACTCTGATGTTTTTTACCCTACCTAGTTTAACTGCTTCACTTGTTACTGGTGTTACAGGTGAAATGAAAGGAAATAACCAGTGCTTAATAAAAAATCAGCTTTAAGGTACCTCAGTCTTTAGAAGTCAAACCCTGGGATATGATGTGGCTTAATTCTCAGAGAAAGCAACTGAATATTTTCTTGAAAATCTGGTTAGATACTGTTCTTGAAACACCAGTGCACTTCCATCACATCCTGGCTGAAGCATATTTCTATAAGGCCACTAAACCAAAAGAGAATATTGATTTCTGTGGAATTAGCATTTGCTAAGCCACTGGACTTTTATTTACTTTGAAAGAAGCCCAGTCTCAATGTACTTGTTATTGAGTCTTGAGTATTTTGGTCATTTTAGATTTCCTGTACTTTTTTCTTGTGTTACAGGCAGCCATTAATAGATGCTCTCCCATCTTGTGCCACAGAGGCATGTGTTGTCCTAATGAAAGACCTCATAGCTTCTGGAGAAGTTGAGGAAGACAAAGTAGAATATTTCTTCTGGTCACTTGCATTCATTCCTAATCCCACCTCGGGCATGATTGAATCTCTTGCTGTGAGTGGATATTGTTTTTTCTTTTTTAATTTGTAATGAATCTAGGTGGCACATGATTTTTGTATTTTTCAGTAACAGTGTTTTTCTCAGATTTATACAAAACTCTGTCCAGGTAATTTTGTTGAGATCGGCTTTAGTATGTAAATATTTTGATACCTTTATAATCTGTGGTATGTTACCATAGTTATTCTCACGACTTTTCTGAAACACCTCATTCTTGTTGTGGTTGTTTACAGCCTTTGCTGAAGTCACCTAGAGCAAGCAAGAGCTGCTTCTTGGGAGTAACTGCTCTTGTACATAGGTTTTGTTCAACTCACAGCTCCTGTGATGTTGTACCTGCTGTGCAGACTGTGATGAGGACTCTTGGGAAATTTTTGGGAGGAAACTGTACTGTGCAAGATTCAGAACATCTCAGCAAGGTATTGGTTATACAGAGGCACATGATATAGTCTTTACTTTTCTGTTCCCTTTATGGTCTAGTACTTGTTTGATGAAAATGGTAGTCATTGGGTTTCCAGCCAGCCATGAATACAAGCTTAGTAAAAGAATATTCCTTGCTAGAATGAGCTGATAAAAGTTTGTAATTTGACAAGTAGAACCTATAAGTATGGGTGTTCTTGTATGTGGAAATAAGGAAAAGCCTTGGTTTCCTGAGGAAGCAAACTTCATACCATTGAGCAGCATGAAGAACACCTATCTGTTGACAAATTAGTATTTTAATTTAGTTATTGTGTCCAGAACTCTATATTGAATCACTAAAATGACAAAATATCAAAGTACTTGAAAAACTTTTCCAGTACATAAAATTTGTTACTTTTGCTTTTCTGTTGCAATGCAGGCTTTTAAAAATGTTTTTGTGTTCCCCCAGGTCTAAGGCAGGTTCTACTTCCATGTGCCACATGGCATTAGAATAGAACAGTGGTCCCTATGTGTCCTGTCCTCCCAGTAAAGCCAGGGTGTAGGGGCTGCAGTAAACTCCCCAAATCACCAGTAATCATTTTAAACAGTTTTGCACAGAAAATATTAGTGCCATGGCATTCAGTGTACAGCCGCCAGCACTTGGAGAGCTCTCTGTTCTACCTTGCCGTGCATTCACAGATGCAGCTGGTGCTGAAAGCCATCGGCAACGCGGGGCTGGCGGCGGCGCCGCTGGCTCCTGCCTTGCGCTGGTGCGCCCTGCGCAGCCGGCCCGCGGAGATCCGCCTGGCTGCGCTGCACGCCTTCCGCCGCCTTCCCTGCTCGGCCCCGGTGAGTACCCGCTGCCTGCCTGCCACTGCCGCGCCTCTGGGACTTGCTGGAACAGCTACAAAACGCACCAACAGAGGAGAAAGGTAGCCCTGTTCCAGCAGAGCCCCTCTGCTGGTGGAGGAGAGGGTAGAACCACCCAGATGAGCAAAGCCTGTTGAGGTAACACATCCAGCGACTGAGGGGGTAATGGCTGAGACCACACAGGACTTGATTTTTCCCATGGTCTGTTTCATTCTTTCATTCTCTGAAACATGAAGTATTAATGTGAGAAGCTTGTTGTGATTGGCAATACACTGCCATAGTTAGAACACTTGGTTAAGTGGTTTAATGGAATAAAGTTCAAAACTTGTTTATCTCTAACACCTTGATACTTACAAGAATGGTGAAGCCAGGAGTGCTGGCCTGGGCAAAGCTGATGGTCCTGATCCAGAAGAACAAGAAGCTCCACGTGGACTTGCATTTGGAGAAGCACCTTTCTATAGCTTTTTAAAATTTAATTTCAGCATGGATTGGTGTGATTCACTTGTTCTGCAGTTATGAAGCTTGGTGTTGTTCGTTAGACATGTTCAAAGTATTAAGTCTGTATGTTGTCATATACCCCATCAATGTTTAGCAAATGAACTGCTGAACTGGGTGGAGTGGGGCTGTTAATTGCTAATAAAACTGTTAGTAGTATCAGTCACCAGTTTCTTAATTCCTGGCAGTTCACAAAAAAAGTTGACTTGGTTGTTACTGGGGAAGTATTGAACAGAATAAATTTGTTGCTTGCCTGCTCTTTGATTGAGACCAAAAATAATGATCTTAATAGCCTGTAAACAAAACATGGCCATTGTGTGTTGTCTGTGGCACATGAAAGATACAACAGACAGGTCTCTCCTGTGGTGGAATCAAACCATCCTTAGTAGTTGTGCTGACAAGGGAGATTCTGTGTTGCAGAATCCTGTATAGATTTGTCTGTATAGGTTCAAGTCACAAAGGCAGTTTGTTCAGGAAATTTGTGGTTAAGGTAGTATAGACAATATGTACATACATTTGTATCCATGTTACACAGAGTGACTTCCTCAGGTATAAGGCAATAGCTATAAACATAGCAGTAGCTCTTTGAGAACAAAAAAACCACCAGGACCTGAAAGTGCATGAGGTGTTCCTGGGGAGTGAATTGTAATTGTCTTTATCTTTTTGTGGTTTTCTCTTAGAATGATATATTAGTTCAGCTCTATCAAGAAATCAGTGAAGATGTGGAAATAAGAATTGCTGCTTATTATATAGCAATGAAATGTCCACATGAAGAGTTATTTAAACAAGTACAAAAGACTTTGCTGAGAGAAACATCCAGCCAAGGTCAGCCAAGCATCTACTGAAGCCTTGCATGTTCCTCATTGGTACTTCAATATGACATTTACTTTGGAGGTGTAATGGTACCAATCTATATCAATTTTTATTTAATCTCAATGCTTTTAGATTGTTTTTAAATTATTGTTTGTATGATTGTGACATTTTGTATTGAAATTGTGATACTGTTAGTTTAGCAATAATCAGTAAGGACTGACTTTTCGTAGAATTAGTTCCTTCTACTGGGAGTATTTCATTCACTAAAGGCTCCTGAGAAGGATTTATAGAAGAGCTGTGATGATCAGCGCATTAGGAATACAAATGGATGACTGCAAATTACATTTTATTGAGTTGAGAAAGAAGCAAGTGGCGGAAAAAAATGTTGCAATATTCTCAAATGGTTTCACCACATCCAGTGAATGATACCTCTAGATTAATCCCTTGCATTTACATCTGTCAGGAAGGAGCAAACATGAGAAGGGTATCTGTGAGATTCTGTGCAGGCAGATGAAAGCAGGCTCTGTCTACACTGTCTGGATCCTGGCCAGCTCTGCCTGGGAGCTGGTATCCATTTCTCAGGATGTTATGTCCAGACCAGTGTATCCTGCAGTGATTGTGAGTTCAGGCTCAGCATTGTGTTCACCTGCTGATGTGGCTTGTGGTTTGGAGGGCACTCATTCCTCTCTGAACAGAGTTCAGACAGAGAGAAATAGCATCCACCTCCAAAATCCTGTCAAGGTGTACCCTCAGTGACTCCCCCCAGTGATTCCATGCAGAAAATTTAATTTGTCCGATTTATGAAGGAGCTCTACAAGTCCATCCAAAATGACTTTTTATATGTTTGTATGTTTCAAACAATTTAATGCAGTACTCATGAATATTCTAAATTTCTTTCCTTTGTCTTTTATTCATGTGGTAGCTAAATAATTTATATAAGCTGTTGAATAACAAGTGCTTTTGAAGGCATAGGGAGCATGGTAGTTTTTAGTTCCACATTCAGAAAATGAAATTTGAAAAATAGAAGTTGTGTTGTGAAAGGTGCAGTCACATGAGTATTCGGTGTCTTTGCATTGAGCTAGCACTGGAGCCTAATATCTTTTATCTTCAGGATAAAAGAGGACAAAAAGGCCTCTATTTAGGAACCAGGCTCCAGAACATATGGGAAATATTTGCCCCCCATGATACAGTACATACATGGCCAAACTGCATGGTGTCATGCAGAAATACTAATTCTGAATCACAATTGTTTAATTGTATGTGCCTTTTTTTTATTTCAAGTGCTGCTGCAGCAGGTGCATCAGACTGATTTTAATCATGCCAAAACTGAACGGATTTTGTCGTGTTCAGGAGAATGACTTAGAATTGATGGTGGTATAAAAAATGAAAATATTTCCTGTATCTGTTTTTAAGACTCTTGTAATTTTTCTCTGATTTCCACATGCTTTCTTTGTTGAATTTTAGTGGGCTCCTTTGTTTGGAGTCATCTCTCTCAGCTCCTGGAGACAGATGATCCATTGAAGGAGCACCTTCGAGATTCTATTCCTGATGAAATCCTTAGCAAAGATTTTGACTGGGAGACATGGAAGTACTCATCATACTCTGATGTCACTTTTCACTCAGGTATGTGAAATTTGGGAACTTAATACTTTGTAACATAGGGATTATTATCTTCCCACATGGCTTTTTTGACCCTTTACATATTTCTCCAGAGAACTCTGAATTTTGTGATTGAATACTACCCAAATATGCAAATGTAAGCTCGTTTCTGCTTTGATCTTAAATGGAGCAAACAAAATGTATTTCCAGCAAACTAGATACCATGCACCTTTGCCTCTTCTGAAATAGGAGACTAGGAACCAATGAACACTTAAGATTATTTTTGTGAACATCAACTTTTGATTCCTTCCTTAGTTAACTTCCTTTGCAGCAGCAGGGGACTGGGATGTTTTTTCTTCTCCTGATTCATGTGCTGTCCTTGGTATAAGAAAAGAGTCAAACTAGTTCCTTCCTGTTTAACTATCTGTTCATTTGTTTTCAGTGAAAATGCTAGATGATGTTTTCCAGAGTTACATTTTGATTTTCTGTCCATTTCCTCCAGTGCATTTATGTATCTTATGTATAATAAATACTTTCCTTTTGATGTTAGTGAGATAATTCCAGTAAATATGGAATTCCAGTAAATGGAAGTTACTTACAATAATGTCTTTGCTCTATTAGAAAGTTAAATAGTTTCACCTATTGACAATGTTTCATTCACCATCTTATTGAGTGGAGTAACTGTTTTCCAAAGAATTATGAATTTTGCAAAATGTATTAGAACAGCTGATCTCCAGCTGACAGACATCTATTTTCCATTGCAGCTGGTGCAGGTGCAAATATGGAGGCATCAGTGGTCTTTTCTCCTACATCTTTTCTACCACGATCAGTCATGGCAAATTTGACTGTTCACTTTATGGGACAGGCAATAAATCTCCTGGAGGCAAGTTTATGGATTTTTTAATTGTGGGGGGTTTTTACCCCCTCCTCAAGTGACACTTGGTATATTGAAGTACAAAGCATTTTGTTTTCCTGTTGCAGTTCCTGTAGCAAAATGTGCTTTTCACTGCTATAGCACAGTTTCCTCAGACTGGTGAGTCCTCTGTGTAATAATTGGATTAGTCAAAATCAAAGCACTCTCACTCTGCTAGTGCCAGGCACTAGGGAAGTGACTTAGACTCAGCTCTTCTTGATTTAAATGAAACATTAAAATCAGTGCTTCCAGAGACACTGCTCTAGCTCCTGTTTAGGATAGCAAGATTCCTTTTCTTGATGTCCAGTGGAAAATGGATTGGCTTGGTACACCTTCCTTTAACACAGAGATAGACTCATTTGTACTTAGCTGAAGTCACTGTTCTAGTGCCATTGAGCATCCAGTGCTTGGGATATTTCAATGACCTGCCTGTAACCTCATCATCTTTACCTGCTGTGCCAGGTAACAATGTGCTCATGGAAGAAACTATGTAATGTAGCCTTCAGATCTCAAGTTTAAGCTTGCAAGAGAACAAAATTTTTTTTCTGTGCCACATACTCTGGATTTGTGTGTGTTAGTAATTCTGTTTTAAGCAAACTTCCAAACAGAATCTTATTTCAGAGCATGAAAAGGGTGTATTAGTATTTTCCAGCCAAAATTCTGTTTTTAACATGCCAAAATAGCAGTATCCTGTTTTGGCCCATCATGGTGTGAATGAACCACAGTACCAAAAGGAAAAAAGGATTTTTATTTTGCACTGAGCTTTACAGATCTAATTTTTATGGGAAGATTTAATAGTGAAATATCCAGTATTGAATGCTGAAGGAGGTAGAATGATAAACTTTGTAGACTACTGTCACCTTGCTTGGCAAATCTTTTGTGTTGGTTACATCTGGTTGTATATTTGATTTTCTGCCTTGGAACAGGCCATGGCCTGTATGTGTCACTGTTAGGCTTTTCATTGCTGCATGCTTTTCACTAGGTTGGTGTACGATTGGAGAATGCTGAAACTCTCATAGAGAAGGGGTTTGGCCCGAAATCTTCTACTTTCAGTGACTATTTTTTTGGAAACACTAATGAAGGAAATCACAAGTCAGAAACCCCAGTGGAAACAGCAGAGAAAGTCAAGCAAAGGAGCCCAAGTTTGGAGCGATATAACCCCAGTGATCATCTTGTGAGCAAGTCTGGCAAGCCAAAGCTGAGAAGAAGAAACCAAAATTGTCTTGGTAGAAAATACAGTAAGATGAATGAGATAGTCAAAAAGGTAACTGAATCTGTAGATCTTGGAAGAATTAATGACTTTTCCCAGTCAAGCACAGGGCCCCATCTCACATTGGACAAGTGCTCTGGGTTACTGTGATTCCTTTTCAAAAAGCACATGTAACATGTTCTGCTCACTTGCAGAGAATTTAACAGCTGCAGAAAACACAGAGCAGCAAAGAGCCAGATCTTTGGGGTTTTTCAGATTGTTTTATTGTCTCAAAACAATGACACTCAGCCGTGGGATTATGTTGCCTGTGTTTTGGGCTTCCTCTCATGATTTTGAGCTCTGGTCCCTTTATGCTGATGTCCTTTTGTCTATTGACTGCTGTGCCACTGTAAACAGCTGCTTGATGTTGAGTTCCTGAGGCCTGTTGTTTGCAATCTGACTTCCCAGTTTGATGTCAGATGTTTCATTGATGCTCTGTGAATTTACTCATTTTCGGAGAGAGATATGTTTTGTGTACACAACAGGAAAGCTCTGCCTGCAATTGTTGATGTATTAGCTGGAAAACTCAGGGTCTGTGATTAATTTAGTTTGTCTTAGATCATCTCTCTTCTTGGAGTCATCTTCTTATGGTTTCTTCTTAGAGAGTAAGTTCATGTTGTGTTGTTGTGGTATCACAGAATTGTAAGGACAGAAAATGTAAAATTTTTACTTCCTAGCAGTTTATTTAGCAATCAAAGCATTCCTAATATTGTTTTGAGATTGTATTTTTCAAAGCTTCATCTGTTTGTGGGTATGTATTGCAATACTTCTCCTTTGCCTGTCATCTTAGGACTGGACAAGATCGCTGTTCATAGTGACAGCCAGCTTGTGTGCTGTGGAGGGAAGTGTAGCTGGAAAGAACAGCTACTAATCCAGGGTCTTAAATGGTTTCCAAAGTACTTTTAAGGGAGCCTAATGTTTCTTTACTAATAGCATAGCCTGCATTGAGAATTGTTTAAGGTGAGTTTGAAAGGAAATTATAACAGCATTCCCTTTGATTTCTTCTTTTTATCATGTTAGTTCACTGAGAGAACAGTAAGAAAGGAGAAACTGAAATGTGAGCTAAGCATGAAAATCTTTGGAAATGAACTTAGCTTCTTAGATTGTGAAGATTTAAGAAAACAAATGAAACATTATTCCTTAAATCTGGCTGAGTTGGCTGTCAAACTTCTGAAGGTAAAAGGAACCCTTTTCTATTTGAAAGTAAATGTATTGAGAAACTGCTTCCTGACAGATATGTAAAAGATACAAAATAATACTTGTTGTTTCTCTAAATTGAACTCTAAAAGACACCAGTGTATATTAGTTTAAATAGCATTCAGTACATTAGGCAAACACTTGTTTTGCTGTCTAATGGTTCTTAACTCTTGCTTCTCTCATTCAAATCCATCCATGCTTAAATGCAGATTCTATTTTTAACTGGAGTAGGACTGGTGTCTGACTCATGCCATGGCCATAGGCAGGCTTTGGGCTGCTTTCTTCCATATGTCCCAGATCAGCTCTGGTAAAAACACATTTGCAATAGACAGCTGCAGTCAAAAGTTATATCTGGAAATATTCTTGAATGCTAACTATATTGTGCCAAATAAATTTCTGGGCTGTGTTTGGGTTTTGTTCACCACAGGGGCAGGAGGTCCAGTTTAATAAAAGGATGAGCTTGGCCACTGAAGAGCTGCAGTTTCCAGCAATTTCAGGCTTTCCTGTTCAACTGGCAGTCAATGCCTCAGCAGCAATCAACATAAAAATCAAAGGGAATGCGGATTTTGAACAACAGTCCAATTTCTTTCTAAATGGATATATCAAGCCAAGGTATGAACTGCTTCAAATGTGTCCTTTTCACATATGCATGATGTAAAGTAGCAATTCCTGATGTGAAAGTTTTATGTGAATTCTTATTAATTAATTAGGAGATTGCTGAAGAACAAAAGCAGTCATCAGCCTGCTGCTGAATGGTTGCCATGGTGTAAGGGCAGCAGTGCTTTCCTGTTCTGCCTGTTGGATTTTGAACTTTTGCTATGTTATTCCAGTACTGGTTTAAACTGACTATTTGTCTCTAAATCAAACTCCTGGATTTTTACATGCAGATGATTTTTTGAATGCTTTACTTGTGACAAGTGGATTTTTCTCAGGATCAAACATATTATTACAGGTTATGGATGTATAAACCAGTGGAGGATTTAACCCTTTGTTTCCTTACCTAGTTACTATTTTAGCTTTTGTACATACTGTATACTTTAATAAACTTCACTAAGTGCTGTACAGACAGAATAACTTGCCCTGTGATATTCAGTTCTAATTGCTTTCCCTTTCTTAATATTTCATGCTGAAATCTGCATTCAAATTCCTTCCTTAGGAGATACAGTAAAACTGTAATTCATATTAGAAAGTGTGTGTCAGTGTGCATGAAATCTTTTCAGGTATTTCCTGAAACAAAAAGTTAATGATTTTTATAATTGAATATATTGTGTTGCAGCATCAAATTCTGTGTATTTATTGAAGAGGTTTAAATTAACTGCTTTAAAAAGAAACTGCATTTCATAGAAGTATATGTACATGAATCTTTCAACAGTGCATTTGTCCAGCTTTCTGTCCAAATTGGAATTGTGGGGACTCTGGGACAAGCTGGCCTGAAGTGGTTAACAGGAATGAGGACATCTACTAGTCTTGATGGGGGAATCCAGGTGAAGAAAGGGAAAGAGCTCAAAGTTTTCTTGAACACTCCAGAAGAATCTATGGAGATAATTAATTTCAGGTAAGATCAGGCAAGGGCATCTTCAAAAACAGTAACTGTTAACTTTCTTGAATATAATTGAAAGTTTTGTTTATTGCTGTAACTTTAGCATAATCAGTTTGATATTATTGTTCAAAATTCTTGGTTATAGCTCTAAACTCTACTTCCAAATGGCGGGTGAGAGAGAAGATATAGATGTCTTCCAAGACCACACAGAAACCAGATCTTGCACTAGGGAGGAAGGTGAGTCCAGCTATTATGTTTGGCTTAGAAAGGCATTCTGAAATATCCATTAACAGATCATTTTATTCAGTAGAGGTTCTTTTTTCACATATTATTTCCCAAAGGTCTGCAGTGCAATGTTAATTTTCGTGTTTTCTTTGTTTGCTGTTCTAACTGAGTGTTCAACTATTGCCTTCCAGTGTCTGAGATTATTGGCTGGCAGCTGTGTTCTGAAATGTCCTATCCTGACCCAGCCAGTGGTTTGGTTTCCCCCCTCACTGGACCTTTGAGAGTGGCTGTGACATTAGCTAAGCAAGACAGAGGCCTGCAGCAGTACGTGGTGGAAGCTGCCTACAGCTACATGGCTCAGGTACCTGGCACTCTGGGCTCTGGCTTTAGTTTCAGTTTTGTTCTGGTGACAGTGGTGATCTCAGTGCTGCAGGGTCAGCCCTCAGCATTCCAAGCCCTGTGTTATCATTCATTCCAGTCCCAGAACAGTGGGAAGGTACCTTGAACACAAATTACCGATGCTGACAGGAGGTACCTGCTCTTTTCATCTGTGAAACAGCACACACAAACAATCTGTTGTGGGAGAGATTGTTTTGTAAATGGTGTGCCAATGTATAATGTGGTTATCCTTTCTTTCTTTCTTTCAGGAGAATTCATGGATCCCAAGTGAAGCTGTCTTTCACTTCTTTGTTGGGACTCCAAAGTCAGAGTTCAAAAGAGATGTTGGTGTTGACCTAAGTTTTAGTGTTCCACAGAAGAAATTCAGAATCCAATTTGTACAACCTAAGAAAAAAATTGAGATTGATGGTATGTTTTTCAACTAAGAGTCTGATCGTCAGCTAATATCAGTTAGGAGAACTCATTGCAATTAACTGAGAAATATCAGTATATTTCACTCACCAATCTAATGGTGAAACTACATTATTATGTGGTAGCTGTTCAGTTTACTGCTTTAGGTACCCATTGCCCAGGGGTTTGCATCTTGGTTAAGACTATATTTTGCACAGTCAGAGGTTCAGCACCTGGTTCATAAAGTCATGTTAGAGAAGAAAGCTGTTACCAGGATTGATGAAGTGAAGGCTAAAGAATGTGGTGGATTGTTCTGACATCTTACATATGCTGAACTTGCCTTACTGCTTCAATTTGCTGTGTCCTGTTAATTATGAGATAAAATTATGTGTTGCTAAATCAATGAAATACTGATTATGATATTGTCACGCATTATAATAAAAATAACATTTTAATGACAGTGTAACATACATAGAACACAGAATCTACAAACCCATTGAGAAAATATAAACTGATAAATTAATGGTAATAATTTAATAATATTTCAGCTTCCTTGGTGTGTTGGTCAAGTGATGTTTTGTGTTGATGTATTCTACCATAACACATATTTACAAATGGATTGTAAGGAAGTTTTACCAACACTGTGCAAAGCTTTGTGTGCACAGCATTCTGAGCTCCCAAAATGTCTCCACAGCACAACACAACTTACAAGTTTTAGCACAGGCCTAAAGGAAGTGCATAAATCTGTTCCAGAACTAAGCTGGTTTTTCTTGAGACAGCTTCATTGCCTCTTCTCAATTATTCTCCACGGAATAGCCTTTCAAAATTACTAGTTTCTTCTGAAGACACTTTGCAAAATGCCTTTGCAAGTTCTGATCCTAATTTTTTTCTTTGAGCTGATATTCATTATCTTTTTAATCTCTATATATCTATTGTTTATAACAAGAACAACTATCATTTCAAGTACAGTCTTATGAAGCATCACTGAGCAATAAAGGAAAAGTAAAAAGTTTTCTTTTTCTCCAAGGGAGGATTGAGTTTTCTAAAAGTTCCCGACTTGGACACCTGGAGCTGATAGTGGATGACCGAGATGTGTATTACATTAAGGTATGTTTGCATTTCATGAGATCTGATTCTAGGATGAATACTTGCATAAAAGCACAGAAAAGAAATGCAGTGAAAATACACTTATTGAAAAACAGTTTTGTGAGTAGTCCAGACAAATTACCAGTTCTCCTTGTTACATATTTTTGAGATAGACTCAGTGCTAAATTTCAGCCTAAGTATCTGTGAGATTGCCAATATTTTCAGTTAACACCATTAATTTTTGGCCTGATATTGCAACATTCATAGAGATTTTAGTCCTGAAACCAGCAGAAGCTGAAGGAAGTAGCATCTTGCACCACTGGGACCTCTGTGTGACTGGAAAAATAAATCCATCCATCCTCCCCATTATTTATCAATGGAAAGTTTTAGGCTTTGTGGGTGGGGAAGGTTTGTTGTTAGATGTATAGAAAAACATGTCTTTTCTTCCTCTCATCTCATTTCTGAAAGACCCAAGTCTATACTATTGCTTTCTTAAAACTTATGTTGCCTTTTGATTTGTTTGTTTGTTCTAGGGAATGGCAGATTTGCAGATGCTGAGTGGAGAGCAGAGATACATGACCCAGCTGGAGGTAAAGCTGATAAAGCAAAGCAGTCCTATCATTCTGTCAGGAAACATCACTAAACAGTTTGGCAAGAAGATAGCTTTCTCAGTATCTCTGAACAATTTGTTGAAGGATGCTGCATTTCTTTCAGGTTAGAGGACAGTAAGTATTTGCCATATAAATGCAAGTTCTGTAGCAGTTATTTGCTAGGCTTGTCTGGTTTTGGACATTTATTCCTAAAATTCCTTTCAAATACATAAAGACTGCTTTTTAAAATTACTATCCTGCATAAATTAATACAAATATATATTTTTCAGAATAAAAGAAATTTTAAAATAAAAGTCTGTTTTGAGTTACTGTTGGAAAGGGTAGAGGAAGTAAGATATAAGGAATTACTTGACAAAAAACATGCCAAAAATAACAGCTATTTTTCACTTTTGTTAGTACAAAACAATGCAGAGATACATATTTGACCTAAATGTCTCTTAAGTCCTGCTGTTCTAAAAATCTTGAAGACTTCTTTTGTCACAAATACACTAAGAGGAAAATACAAGAGAAAATATTAGAAAGAGAGCCCTAATATTTGTATAACATCAATACATTAAAAATATCACAGTGAAATAAGCCAGTAGTTTATGTCTAAGGCTCTCATTTTTAACTGAAATGTTAAAGGGTTGCAGAGTACTTTTAAACAGAACTAACTTTTAAGGAATGCAGGCCAGTTTGTGTTTTGGGAGATGATCTTTCGGCGAAGTTTTCATCCTTCACTTTCACATGGATTGCCAGTGACTGCATCCAAGCCAGTTCTGGGCTGGTTTCAAACTCCTGGCACCTGAGAGCTTGGCTGCACCCATTGTGCAGCAGCAAAGCCACAGCCTTGCTCTGACTTTACAGAGAGGTGAACATCCACATGTTCACACATTAGGGCTTAGTTAATTAAAGGATCTGTGTGTCTGAATTTATTTCCTTTGAGAAGCAGCTTTGGCTGGATGCATTTCAATAAGCTTGAAGCAGGTTGTGAGAAGTGTGGTCTGCAGGCTGTCTGTGCAGATGGACACTGATCATCCAGCCCTGTGCCTTTTTGTCTGTTCAGTACCCAAGGTGTGACATGGTGGACACTGAATGCCCTTTGGCTAGCTGAAGTAGCTTCAATTTCTACCACTGCATAATCATTTCTCTTCTTTCTGTAGCACTTCTGGAGAAGAAGGTTGATGATAAGCTGAGAGAATACTCGCTGGAAGGGGAGACTCACCTTCCAGGTGTTCTTGGAGTTCACGCCGTCGCTCTTCTCCAGCAGCGTGAGGGATTGTGGTCTCATGGTCTGCAGATAAAATATGGACTCCTAGGTACACTGAAGAACAGGGACAGTAAAAGTTCTCTGTGCTACCCATTTTTCCTACAAGATTTTCCTCTGTGTTTAGAACACAGTAGAAAGATTTCTGTTGATTTTTAAACTGTGATCTGAAACTTGGAACGAGTTTCTCTTTTCAATTAGATAAACTTTATGGTTTGAGTCTGCATATAAAAACAATTTTTTTTAAAATTGGGATTTTCACAAGCATATCCATCATTTGATTAAAAATCACTTTTTCACTGAGAATTGGTCCTAATTAATTTGTGTTTTCAGATGTTTGCATACATGCACTCAGTAACATGAGGGATGGTTTCTAGGAAACAGCTGGCTGTGCTCCCCAAGCTGCAATATAGGAATTGTGTTAATTTTGTGGGACAAAACAGGTGAACATCAGTGCCGTTATATCAAAGTATTGAATCCTTGTAGTAGCTAATCTTGATAAATGTTATAGGGGGATTGTTTATGCTAACTCTTCTGCACCTTCAGAGAGTATGTAGCAATATGGGTAATAAAGTTTTATTAAACCTACACAGGTATGACCCCGTAATTTTGCTAAAAAATGGCATGGTGATCACAGTATTTTATAAACAATAATCAAAACATACCTGTACACTTAAACAGTACCTTAAGATGCCTGACTGTAGCTATGTAATTGTGAAGTTAGATACTTGGAACATAGTTACACTTTAGTTTAAACCCAGTTTGACAACTATTCCACCTGAAGTGGTCAGCAAATGCTTCCTTGGAGAAGTACTGGATTTTTCATTTTAAAAAAATAATCCCACGTATTAGTTGGAACTTCAAATTCATTATTTTAATTCTTTTCTCAGTGGTCAGAAGGGCTGGAAGTTGTGTTTTTTTAAAGATGAAATGTCATGTAATGTCATGATGTTGGGAGCTAGGTGGTAACAGAAAATTATCAAATATTGTGTGATACCAAGAAAGCTGCAAAGCTTGATTATGATTAATTTGTAGTGCTTTTACTTTAACCAGGTAAAATTCTGTTTAAGTAAGGAAGTTTGTGCTTTCCTTTGGATTTGTAGGATAAATCAATAAGTATATAGCTGTAAAAATAGGCAAATCTCACTTTGATGTTCTGAAAAACAGAAGTCGTGAAGGCAGTGCCAGATTTTTTTAACATTTGGAGGATTACTTCTGATTTACTTGAATAGGTAACTTTGTGATTTAACTTGAGCAGGAGAGGCAAAAGCCCCTTGCCACGAGTGCAGTTCTCAGCAGAAGGTTCAGGTGGAGACGGGTGCCCAGGGCTTGTACAGACTGGAGCTGGGCCACGAGTTCCACTGTGTGCAGGCCCCCACCTACAGCCACCAGGTGGGTGCTGGGCCAGGCCCTCGGTGCGGGGCACCCCCGTGTACCTGGACTCGAGGCTCTCAACAGGAGGGAGAATTCACAGCAAAACGGCAATGCCCTCTTCTTTAGGTTCACCTGAAACATGAAGTGAGTGCATCTTGGATTTCCTCCCAGATGGAAGTGAACTATGGGAAACATTGGGATGAAATGAACAACAAGAAGAAAATACTGATCAGCCAAGCCTTCAAGAACAGTTCCAGTTCATCTGTAATCAGCTATTTCATGGAGGTAATAGTGGTGTTTGTAAAGTAAGACCTTCACTTCAAATATTTAGCAGACGGACTAAGAATAAATTTTGATTTTATTTTTTTTTTTACTGACTACCTTTTTTTTGTAAATATGGTATGTACTAATAATATAAGGCAAGTACCCAGATCTAATAATTTTGAGCTAGGTGAGGTCTTATCCCAGAGACACTGAGATCGCTGACATTTGTTAGAAGATAAATTTTGCAAATACTGGAAAAGTTGGAGTGTAGTTTGGTCTGAGTTTTTTTGCATTGTTAACTCATAAAATAATTGCAGAGATTTGTGAAAACTGCTTTGCTGACACCATGTAGAAGGAGGGTGCAGGTTATAATAACTCAGAATATTACAGCATTTTTCTTTTTGAGTCTCCTGTAGTTGTAACGAATGTGTATTAAAGAAACCTCCATCTGTAATTGGTGAGCATGCATGAAAATCTGTAGTGTGAATGGCAAATATGCAAAGGCAGAAGCTGTGATCTTCCTGCTTCTCTGTGTGTGTGTGTGTGTGTGTGTGTAACTTATACAGCCCTGAAAATGGAATCTTGTTTTTATTTAAACTTGCTTCATTTCTTTTTCAGTTTACTGTGCAAGTCCTGGAAAAACAGGTGAATTATAGAGCCCAGATGCAGCACTTGCACACCTCTCAGGTGTATTTGCAGAGCAGCACCAACTTTGAGGTGCAGTATAATGACCATGTACCATTTGTGGCTGGGCTGCAGTGGAAGGATGCATCCAGAAACGGCCTGAAGAAGTGGGAAGGTGAAGTACTGCAAACCTTTTCCAGTCTGTGATTAGAAAAGCAGGCACTGGAAGCTGCTGTCAGGTTTTTCTGAGCAGTTTTGCGTGAGTGCAACAGAATGATAAAGATGTTTGTTGGAAGAGAGAGACCCTGGAGGTTGTCCAGCCCAGCTTCCTGCTCCAATCAGGACTGTTTCTAGCAGTAGATCACATCTGTTGTGCCTTTGTCTAGCTGAGTTTTTGAAATCTCCAGCTTATCACAGCCTGGCTGGCTGGCCTCTTCCAGCAGTTCTGTTTACACTAGTGAAGGACAATAATTTCATTATATACAACACAGAGATTTTAGCAACTGGAAGAGAAAAGGTTAATAATAGCATTTTAGCTTCATTCTGAAACCCCTGAATCTTAACAGCCTTGATGTGGAGTTAGAATGCAGGTAGTGTGAAATCTCATGTTTCTGTGTGCTTTGATATATGTCCCTTGCAGGTGGGTTCAATATAGACACCCCGTGGCTCTATCTGTACACAGCTCACAAACTGCACCAGCCTCAGCATTCTGCCTATTTGCTGACATCTGAGCTGACAGCTGGGAAAGCTCTCTCCATTAAAGACCTTGTACTGGAACTGTTCTATAGAGATCAAGGCAACGAGAAGGAAGGAAAGGTTCACATTTACACCCCAGCTACCACGTACCTGCAGGTTGGTGACATGGTGCTTCACAGAGTGGATGGCTTTGGGGACAGAGCTCTGTGCTATCTCTGTGCCCTGACTCTCTGGTTTCTAAGCTTCCTTCTAATTTATTTTAGACTGTGCTATACAGTAGAGGTTTGAAACTGATTTCATTGTAGTTGCTATGCTTTAAGCAATGTGGTAGACTTCTGTCACTATGCAATTTGACTTATGTTTTTGATAAAGATGTTCCATTATCAGCTTTTCCTCCTTAGATCACTACTGCTTCACGCATAGCCATGGTGGAATGTGAGAAACATTCTTGAATGAGAAAAAAGTGTTCATCAACTAATTAGCTTTTCGTCTCTCCCTTGTTTGGAGGAGATACAATAAACTATGAACACTGTATGGTAACTTGGAGTATTTTGATGATGGAAAAGATGGCACACATTTCTAATAGTTCTTGTAAATGATCATTCTGCCACCTGTGTGCTGTGCTACTGCCCAATGGAATGCTGTCTGTCTTGGCTCAACCTGACTAATGTCTTTGTTTTTCAGGCATCCACAGTTAATCGTCTTGGGAGGAATGTTCTGCATAGCTATAGTGAAATGATCTCTCTGTGGAATCAGCTTGTGAAGAATGAGATTCATTTGGAGAATAATGAACGAGCCAAACTTCTCTGCTTTAAGACAAAGAGTACAAAACAGGAATTTAACTTCACAGCCAGCTATCAGAATCTGCCAACGGTGAGAAAGAAAAACAAAAGCAGGGTTTTTTTGTTGACTCGGCACTCTCTTCCTGAATTACATTATTGCTAGTGTTGAAACTTAAATCCTTCCACTACTGTATCTATTTCTGTCTGTTTTGACAGGCTGCAGTGTAAATCTAGGTTCAAGAAGAAAACAGAAACTTGTGTGGCATGGTTTGGAGTACTTCTCACCTATTAGGGAGCCCAGACTGTCAGTCAGGGAGGAGAGGGTGAAGGGAGACAGCATGACTAGAAAGGGAGCTGGAGATGTGATTACTCACAACTTGATGCAGATGTATGAGAGGTGTGAAAGAGTCTGCTGTCTTAAAGAATCAGAATGTCTTGCCTGCTAGTGAGCATGGTAACAGCCCAGGTTTATATGCTATTTTAATCTCTACATCCCTTCCAGTCTTAAAATAATTTTGTCTTTGCTTGATGTCTGCAGCACAGGAAGGGCAATCAGCAGTTTCTCCTCGAAAGAGGTACTTTGATCAGTTACTTTGGTCCATTCACACCTTACAGGAAGTCTTACAAAGTGTTTTTCTAAACATAGCTTTGAAAATGCTTTTGCCATGCTTTGAAAATCCAGTTCAATTTTTTATGTACCAGAGCTTGCTTACGTTGCAAAGTAGGTGACACTTAAGTGATACATTAAGGGACATTTGTCTTCTGCTGGAGTCAGTTTTCTACTGATGGCACTTCTAATCATCTGAGAGGTTAATGGAGATCTGGACTTAAACTGCAGCAGGAATGGTTTGGTCTGTGAAGTGACAGTCTTGCTGCAGCCTATTGAACAACATGGTTTTCATATTGAGGTTCCTGAATATGAATGCAGTAAATCTGATGCAATTGTCCTTTCCTGTTTCCATGATCTGAGTGCAGCCTAAGAAGACAAACTTTTCTGTGAAGATTGTATGGAAAGATTATAAAAGTCTGCCTGTCATACTGCAGTGTGAAGGTCAGATAAAAGAGCTGAGGAGGGAGAAGATGCTCTATCAAAAACGTGCAACCCTCCATTTCAGGTTTATTTTTCTTATTTCTATCTTTTAAGGATGTTTTGGCCTAAATTTAATGTGCATCTTGATGCTCTTAGGAAATGTTCTAGGCTTTACAGAGCGAGAGTGCCACATGCACAAAATCTGTTCTTTGCCCTATCTGGCTCCCTGAACTAGCTCAAGCACAGCAGCTTCACAGGCTGGTTATTTGCATCCATTTGCTTTTGGCCTCTGTTGAAATTACAGTGAATGAAGCTGTCAAAGGCAACAGACCATGTTTGCTGGCAGCTCTGCCAGGCCTTCTTTCCTGAAAACAGCAGGACTTAGGGTGTGTCCAAAGTTGGAGGTGGTGAGAAGTTCCATATCCAGGTCTGATCCACTGTGCCATCCATGTGCCTTTTTCCTAGTCCTTAGGCATTATATAGCCATTCTAAAGCCAGAGGTATCCTCTTAAAACATGTAACAAATGGTCTTGTTTAGATTTTGGAATATGCTTTTGTTTCCTGATGAGAATGAGTGCACTGCTCCTACATATTGGCTGTCCCTGAAATTTCTCTCTTCATTATCCATTACTAAAGCCCAGCCTGAAGGCCTTGGTAAAAATGTATGCTCAGAGTAGAGACATCTGGATCACCTCTGGGGAAATCTCAGCTTTCTTAAGGCACAGCAGCATCAACAAGAGTGCCCAGGCTAACTTAGTAGCCACTGTGCAGCTCAGAGATAACTAAAACACTGCGAGGAGTAAAAAAAAACAAAGAGCTCTTCCAGATATATAATATGAACAAAGGCAGTCCAGTGTCTGCTTATAAAGGTTTGTACATGCTTCCAAGTGGTCTAAGTAAACGTGCAGTATTTAATAAAGTCCATAAAACATTACACTGAATTAGTAAACTACTCCTAGAGCTGTGTAGTGCAGAATGTTTGTTGCACAGGATTCTTGGCATGTAGATACTGTTTCTACAGAAAGCATAAAATGTGGACAGGTGAGATTTTCAAACATGCCAGGAGCTTTTGGACACTGTCTCTATTTGAAATGAAGTCTTGGCCATGCAGATATAGAAGGTGTATGTGCTGGGTATGCATATCTGAATTTTAGAGCAGGACCTTCTCCCATGCCCTTCTAGGCATTTACCAAATTCAGGATGGAAACTCTATCAGAAATTCAGGTTAGTGCATGGAGTTTGTATGAAGTTGTAATTATGCTCTGTAGTTTCTTCAATGTCTGGCCCTATGTGTTTTACTTCTGTACCTGACACCCTGGTGGTAACTGATAATGTTGGAGTGCAAGTTGAACTCTGCATGATTTCTTTTTGTAATTGTCTATTATGATCTTTTACACTATGTTTATTTCTTGGTTTTTTTCCAGGCATCCTTTTAAAGTGCCCTTTCTGCAGAGCTTCCTTCTGCAGGAGACATTTACTGTTGACAAAAAGCAAAAGCACTATTTCATGGAAACAAAAATTCTGATCAATGGAGTGGAGGAAACAGTTCAGACCCTTATACTTGGTTACCAACCTGAAAATCCCTATGTGAGTTGTCCAAGAACTTCCTTTAGTATGATAAACTAAAACAACCTGCAAATGAGTGGTTTACTGCATGTTACTTATGTTCCTTGCATTTTCTCTAAAACTTCTTTTTAGATTTGTGTGGGCTTAACTCATCCTTATAACTACAGGATGTTTCCCAAAGATGTTGAAATGTGCATTTTAACTCTAAGTCATCGAAATGTGAGTACATTTCTCATTAGATTCAGTTAGGAGACATTCATTACTGGTTTATTTATACTTTATTGTCTTCAGACCTCACTTGCTTATAGGTCTTTAGTTTCTTGCCACATAGCTGCTGCAACCAAAAAGTTCAGAGGGTGATTATGTCCTTGGTACATCCTTAATTTTGTATAATAATATGTTTTGTAGTAACTATCATAAGAATACTTCATATTTTACTTTTTAGAATATTATTAGGTATGAGTCTTAATGGATTCAGCGTTCTCACACTTATCTAGCTGTATCTATTCATCTTCCTTACCAAATGTAGCTATTTTTCCTCATTTTGTTTTTCATTCTGAGCCAAAACATAATAGCTTGCAGCTCTTTCATTTTTCATGATGTGTAGGGATGACTTCTCTGATCTTTCATTATAAACAGAGTTAATACTCAATGCACTTTGCTTACTCCCATTCTTAACACACAGGTGAAGCATGAGCTTGAGGCTGTCCTAAAGGTGAATAAGGAAGATGTTCTCAGTTTTCTAGGGAGGTATCAGGACAAATCCAGTGAGGCAGATTTTAGACATCTTTTACACATAGATGTGACACGCTCTTTCCAGGTATTGGTGGTTTTAATTTTTTGTTGTTTAATTTTTTATGTCTTGGTGACTGTTTTACTGTGTTGTCTTTAGAATTGTAATTGTTTGATGCTGGCAAACGTCCTAATCCAATCAAGTCCTGGCCCTGACAAATAACTGTAGGTATCTCAGCAAGCTCAGTTATCAGTAACTTGTATCAATAACACCTTGTAAGGCACACATTGACCTTTTTTTAATGATTTTGTTACTGCTTTCAATACATTTTTCAATATCTTGGGATAAAACTGGTAAAATTCGATACATGCATTTTCTTATAAGTATCATCCACTTCATGCTAGAAGTTCAGACATTAAATCACATGAAGTGATTGGGGGGAATGCCATGTTCTGTTCTGATACTTTACTTTGTCAAATAGTTTCTTGAGTTTCCACAAGCAATGGGCCTAAGTGGGGAGCTGTTTTCCAAGCAGACTAAACTGGAACACTTTGACTGTGGTGTGAGTGTAAAAGTCATCATCAACAAGAATGTATCTTCACAGGTCAGTCCCCTGGTAATTACAGTCTTTTTGCTTGAACTTGAAGCTTTTCTAGTTCATACCCTTGATGACTATAGTGGAGAGGTGTAAATTGGTAGGGAAACAGTTAACTTTTGATGGTTACAGTTTGTTCTGGCTAGATGGCTACATGGTGTTGGAATAGTTGCCTTATGTTTTGGCTGAAATTCAGAAAGCTCTTGAAGTTGAGGTAAATTGTACTTAAAATTCAATGTAGCTCACATTTTGATGTGACAGGCTTGGGATAAAGCCAGGGAGGTCACTTACTCATTACCTTCAGAGACAAAACAGCCTCAGCTTGGGCAATATTAATTTAATTTATTGCCAAATAAATTAAAGTTAGATGATGAAAAACAAAAGACGAGAACTGAAAACTTCTTTCCCCCTTTGCTCCCCTCTCTGCTTTTGTGTAGCCCCAGCTTCTTGTCTGCAGTTTCATTGCTCAAATTGATGTGTAAGTATTGTGTATTATAATCTGAGGTCCTTAATGTCCTGCCCTCCTTTTTCTCTGTGTGCAGGCCCAGGCAGCCCTGAAGAGTTATGGTGAAAGCAATGTCAATGGCTCCCTTCACCTTCATTCCAGTGGAAGGGAACTGGTGATGCTGGAGGTTGATGTGAACACTGAAAACAGGAGGAATGCCAGAATTGTTGAACTGAGGGCTTTTCTCCATCAGACAGTCCTGACAAATCCAGAATCAGTACAGTTCCAGCTCATGGGCAAAATATTTCCATCAAGGTAGAAAGATCAGAATGTTGGTTAATTGAGGAACTGAAGAGTGTTCTGGGATACAAATTTAAATGTAACTACTTTCCTATGGCTGCAGCAAGGGCACTGAGTAAATGCCAGTTCAATTGTTATCCCTATTATTGAAATACTCCTGCTCCTTATGTTTTATAAGTTGGTATAAGTTGTGTTTAGTATGTTCTAGTTGCTTTCCAAGGACTTTGTATAGAGAGCTTTGAGTCAACAGATAATACAAGCTATGCCATTGGAAAAGAGCACTTCCCAGTGCTTATTATAAGGTTTTTTAAGTATTGGAGAAAGCTCTGACGTGGCAGAGGTGGGAAAATCTGAAACTCCCAAGTTTCAGATGATTTTTCAAATTTCATAAATACAAAAGTATGCAGTGAAGAATTTAGTGTTTCTGCAGAGGTCCCATGTTTTCCAATTCAGTGGGATAAGGAGAATGAGGAAATCAGAGTTCAAGAAATCAGCAGTTACTACAATTTAGGTGAAGCACATTAGATTGACTAGTAACACTAAAAATAAGAGAAAATATTGCAAGAAGTGTATTTCATGTGGTTCTGCAGTTTGCTTGCATTTCTGGGCTTCTAATAGTGCATTAATTTGTTTAAATACCAGGGTAAGCCACAAGAAAGCAATTTATTGCAGTTCACAGGACAGAAAACAGAACACTTAAAATTTTTGGAAGGACAACTTGTTTAGGATTTGTTTTACAGGGAGAATACCAACAAAAATAAACTGTTGGATGTTTCTGAAGAGCAGCTAAAAGGATGCAGCCTGTACAGACTTCTGCTGCTGACTGATGGAATGAATCTTACTTCCCTGAACTATGTAGTTTTGTTCTTCCCATGGAGTGGATTTTCTTTGAGGTTTTACTTGTCATCAGTCTTTCAACAGGCTTCCAGTTTCTAGGAGGGATATCTAACACTATGAAAACTGGAGTGGTTGCCTCACTTTTAGGTATTTGTGTAGTATACTTGAGTCTAGAAAGTCAGATAGTTCAGCGGATAGTTTGTTGAAGGCAATGTGAAAATTGTGCCTCAGCCTTATAATTATAACACTGAAAGTGGAGCTTTCTGTTGCTCCAGCAGGTTTCCCTAAAAAGCTGTGCTGTGTTTCTCCAACACTGTTTAGTTCAGGGCCAAGATGAAAAGAAATATTGTTAGTTAATTTACCAAACTCAAATGATGGTCACAACTAGAATTATTTTTTAAGCTGAATTCTCAAATGCTGCTTTTAAATCAGCACCAAAGAGATATTTCATATTGTGACAGAGAAGACTTAGTTTCCAACTCAAAGTCTCTCCAACACTTTCTTTTATTAGGAACCATAACAAAAGCATTCAAGAAATTGAAAGAAAAATTAGTCTGCCAATCTGTGAAGCTTTACTGAGGAATTTATAAACATCTGGTGAATAGCATGAGCTGACTGCTTCTGATTGCCTGATTCACAGCACTGGAATGAGCACCCAGAAAATCTGTGGAGTCTCCTTACTTGGATCTTCCAAATATTCCAGATATTCCAAACCTGACCACACACACTGCTGAGCACCCTGCTCCCATCGATCCTGCTTTGAGTGGGGAGGGGTGTCTTGATAATCCTCAATCAACCATAATAATATCTTACTAGCAATTTTTATGTCTTTTTTTAGACTTCTGTTGTCTTCTGACTTGAAGCTTAATGAAAACAGTCTTCACATGGATTTCATGGGAGCCAGGGAGCAGAAAGTTGGTTTTGTTTTGTCCCTAAATGGAAGAGTCCAACACACTTTTACTGGATTAAAGGCCCTACCTCATCTCCTGGCTCTGGACGGGTTACTGAAGTGCAAAACCAACGTTCACGATGGTACTCTGCTCCTTTGGGTTTTGTTCTAACCTGCAGCTATCTAAGGAAGCTTCTTAACTTTAATGTAATCCTTCCTGAGCTGCACAATGTATTCAGCTCTGGGGCCCCCAACAGAAGAGCAATGTGTTGGAGCAAATCCAGAGCAGGCCACAGAGCTGCTCCAAGGGCTGGAGCCCCCTGCTCTGGAGCCAGGATGGGAGAGCTGGGGTTGTCACCCTGGAGAAGAGAAGGCTCCAGGGAGACCTTAGAGCCCCTTCCAGTACCTAAAGGGGCTTCAAGAGAGCTGGAGAGGCACTTTGGACAAGGGCCTGGAGTGACAGGACAAGAGGAAATGGCTTCAAACTGGACAGAAGGCAGTTAGATTGGCTATTAGGAAGAAATTCTTCCTTATGAGGACAATCAATGGAACAGATTGCCCTGAGAAGCTGTGGGTGCCCCATCCCTGGAAGTGTTCAAGGCCAGTCTGGACGGGGCTTTGAACAACCTGGGACAGTGGAAGGTGTTCCTGCCCATGGCAGAGGGGTTGGAACAAAATGGACTTTAAGGTGTCTTCCAGCCCAAATCATTCAGTGATTCTGTATAATGCAGAGCAGAGTATTTAGCATGCAAAATGAACCATGGGTCACTGGGTTGAGAGTACTTTTCAGTGAACTAACATCGTTTGGGATTTTTCATGTTTTCATGGATTAAAGGAAATAGTGGGTGGCCTCTTTCCTCTTCTGAAATGTGAGGGCTGGCTTGAGACTCCTACTCCTTTGAATGGCTCCATGGGTGGAGTAGGTCACTGCAGAGCTCTGGAGGGATTGTTTAGCCTGCAATTACACAGGTAGTAGGTCACAATCCATCTGTACATTTTCCTTCAGAGGCAGTGCAGTATAGTACATGGTCTAAGGGCACAAGCAGCTTGGTGAATAAAAAGGAACTGCCAGAAATACTATTATGTAATTTGCTTCAAACACAGACACTCACTAGTAGAGAAACCCTCAACACTGAACTCATTTGCTCTCTAGATTAGGCAAAAGTATCTCGTATAATAAAAGGAAATTATTCTTCTTCCTTCTGGTATTGAAATAATGGTTAATTTATACATTACTGCTTAAACTGTGGTTATTTCTGTCCCAAGAATCTCTCTCCACAGTAATAACTTCTGCCTGTTACAGGTAACATCAATGTGATGGTCGACAAAAGACTGTATGGGCTGCATGTCAGGAACAGGAATGTGTTTGGGAATACCACTGTGCACAACATCACTGTTGTGATTGTTCAGAATGGCAGTCAGGCAATCCCAGTGGAGGCAAGACTGAAAGGACACCTGGAACTGAGTAAAGAGAAGAAAAGGGGGCTGGCTAGCTTCCAAGTGGATGAGAAGGCTCTTTCTGTAGATTTTTTCAATATCATGGATCGTGGGCACAGCAGAGTCAGTGGGACTTTCACACATAATGTCGACTCTTTAAAAAATGCAGGTAGGAAGAAAATCTGACTTCATGGTGTAGTCTAACAAGGTGAATTTATCTAAATGATTGCTGACAAGTGGAAAGAGATGAGGTGTGCTTGCTCACAGCAGAACAAAATGTAATCTAGTCTTAGCAGCATTCTTTTTAATATTGTTGAGAAAATACAGTAAAATGGACACAGAAATAGTTTGAAGTGTTTTAAAATACTTCATAGTAAATTATTTCTCTCTTGTACATCTGTGTTCTTGCACAGCATCTAAGCTGACCAGTTCCTCTTAAGTATAGTTTTATGCCAAGTGTTGTTACCTAAACAAAGCCGTAGGTTTTCATGGACTGGAGCTATGAGTAATTTTGCATGGGTTCCTTTGGACACTCTAAATCTTTTCTATATCTTTTTGACAGCTGATTACTGAAGTTGGACACAATACCAATTGATAAATATCCTTTATTAAGGAAAGGAAAGATCTCGATTTCCAAAGTGCATGCCACATTTTAACTTAGCAGTCCCTTTTCAATACAATTTTCACCTGATAGGTAATGTCCTTCTATAACTATCACTAAAGTGATCACACTTTATATAAAGGTGTGTCTTTTCCTATGAAAAACTACAGAAGACTTCTTTTGATCTATATATGTCTTCTCTGTAGTGTGTAGTAACAACCCAGAAGTGCAGTGCTGATTTCCCTTCCTCCCCTGTCAATAGGGTTGCCTTTGGATGGTATTCTTACTGCCACGTGTGAGTGGGGCACAGGAAATCACACCATTGCCATAGCCCTGCAGAGTGGCAGTGAAAGGATTGCTGCTGTGTTTGAGGGGCACACACTGGCCACAGAGCTTCCAACATCCCAGCTATCTATGAGCTTAAAGCACAACATCTCAAACATAAAGAAGCATGGGATCCCTTTTGTTTTAGAAGCTGTTGGCTATTATGAGGTAAGAAGAGTTCTGCCTGTGAAAGTTTAATTTCTGGCAGGACAATTTGTGTATATGTAATAACTCTAGGCTTTTCCTGTGTACTGTATATATTTATTTTAGAAGCTGCTCTGTTTTTGTGATGTACTAAATTGCTGAGTGAAAAAAAGGTGTTTGGCTTCTTCTCATACTGTGGACCTGTCATCTGAGCTCCTGGAGCTGAATCTAGACTAAATGAGATACTACATTCAGTTCTCATTTAAGTGAAGTGCTTTGCTGCATATAAACAGATGTCCAATTTTATCTGGCCCCCATAAATGAGAAGTGGACCAGCAGGCCTAAGGCTTGCATCTGGTACTGGATTTAACTGGTGCTGGTGTCATCCTCTGGATGGCTGCTAATGAGCAGAGCAGTGTTTAGCATGGCTTTGCCTTTGGAAATCCCTGCCCACAGAAGCACTATGATTCCTGGTATGGTGTTGCTTGGCTGCTGTTCTCTCTATCTACTTTTCTGCTATAGATCTGTGAAAGTTACAGCTCTTTGCATTGCAGATTGGCTTTCCATAAAAGAAGGGTTCAAATACTTTGCTATCTCAGATATCCACTGAAAAGCTCAAGTCATTCACGTGCATATATTTGGGTGGCTTCAACCACTATGGCAGGGTGAGACACACAGGTGTGCAGAGAGAGAATTCTAAACAGTTCCTTTGCCTTGCTTTTTAGTAGTTCCAGTACTTTAATTGTTTGTGCCTGAGGACTCAAATCCCTCAGGGTACTGAGTGCTCTCAATATGTTTTGGAGACAGAAGGAATTATTGATACACTACATTTACAAGGTCTGGCATAACACTACAATCTCTATTTGAAATGAGGCTGCCTTGATGAATTTGCACTTTTATTTTACCAATGCTGCTGCCCTGACATGAGCTGTGATGTTTAAACACTTTGCCTTTCCCAGTTGTTGCTGGGATGTTGTTGCTTTCCATGATTTTGTTTCTTTTGTGCATAGAATTTCTCCAGAAAGACTGCTGCAGGGATAACAACCACAGTGGAGATGGAGCAGCTCAAGATTGAAATAGAGAAGGAAACCACTGGCACTGCTATGGAAATTTCTCTTTCACTTCACCATGATGTGGGAGGACTGATGGACATTGTTCCACGTGTACTAGAGGTTTGCAGAAAAGCTGCTATATATTGTAATGCATTTAGTGCACTAAACACTAAACTGTTTATCTTTTTGAACAGAACTCTAACATTTGATCTTGAATCTATGTTGTGGTGTCTTCATCCATTTGATCCTTAAAGCAGCCCTGTAACTTGCTCCTTTGAACTTCAGTCCTCCTTGCTTCTCTTCATAATCTAAATGTGCTTTGTTGGCTACATCAACAGGTTGCCTGCAGTGGAGAATCTGCTAACAAAAAACTTTCTGGCCTTTGCAGTGGCACAATTGCATTTCATCATTTTGAGGTACTGGCTTCATTTATAAACTTTGCTCTCAAAAACATAGGGTCTTAACTACCATGAAGGGAATCTAAGTACTGAAAGTGTCAGACATGTAGAAATGGATTTGAGCTTCCTGGAAGTTCTGTGTGCACTTTCAAGTATTTTCACTCCATTAATTATTGGTTGGGTTTTCTTCCTGTTATTTCTATTATGGAACTCCAAAATAAAGATTTGGAGTCCAAATAAAGACTCTCTCCATTTGTTTCAGCATTTATAATTATGTAGGATGAATACAAAATGGTGTAGGTCACAGTTCTCTTCTAGTAATACGAGCTTTTAAAAACAGTATGTGACCTGACAGGAAAGCAAACCTGACAATTTTCTGTAATTTTTCAGACACCAGCAAGAATTTCACTGAATGGGTCAATATTTACCAGCAACTTTGCTGTCATCCTCTTTGGACATGTTTCTTTTCATGATATATTTGCCTGCCTGCAACTCTATGCCACCACTAACACCCATCCTCGTTTAGAAATCGACTTCCAGCATTCTTTGCCTTCCCTTCATTCTCTGGGAATTGCCAGAGAGAACCAGCTGAAGGTGGCAGCCATGAGAAGTGACAGGTACAGGGGCATCCTTGGTATTGTCCTTGGGCCATGCACTTTGGAAGCTGATGGGGAAGTGAGCCTGCCAAGCAATGAGACAGGATGGGTGCTTGCTTTTAGAAACAAGTGCATCAGGCTAGAGGTAAGCCCAGATTGTTTGCTGCGTGCCCTTCCACTCTGTGTATGTCAGATGACTGAGTCACAGAAGACTGTCTCCTGACACATTTATGGATAGGCCAAATTTGGTCATTAAAGTTGTTCTGGCAGAGCAATGAGTCAGAGCACTTGCAGGGGGAAATGTATTTGAAGATGATAATTTAAAGTAATGCAATGGTAGATGTTACTGCTGTTGCCATAAAAATGTTGCTTAATAATAGTTTATTAATAAAAATAAATTTTTGCCCTAAAATCTAGTGAAAAGGATGTCCTTTCAGTTTGGAATTGTGGTGGTTAATATTTTTTCCTCTACATTAGTTATGAAAAGGTTATTGTAGGATTTATTCTTCTTCCCCCCGCCCTCCCCCGCATTCATTTTTTTCAGGTTTTTCAGAGAGAAATTTCTGATTTCTGTATGGGACAAGCTGTCTTGTATGGTCCTTTCTAAAAGTAGATTGTTTCTGAAAGAAGGAATGCTTTCTCATGAATTAGGAACAAATGAGAAAGACAGTGGCTTTACTTTGTGTGTTTTAAACCATGTAATCTCTTCTGTTGCAGAGGATGGGATTGCCTCGTGCTGCAGTCTTGGGGGGCTCATTTCACCAGAACATCTGCAACGTGGGCTTGTTAATGAACCTGCAGTGTGATGGCAGAGCAGTGGATGTGCAGATAGACACCTCCTGCCAGCATGGATATAAACTCCAAGGGAAGCTCAGGCATTCACTTCCCTGGCTCAGCCAGCTTGGGCTACCCTTTGAAAACTCTGTCCTGTTGTCTGCAGCCACAGACTCCACCACAGAGGGCATTTTCCTACTGCAGGCTGGCAGGTGCAGACTGAGGGCTAGAGGCGATCTCCGTGTTCAGAATAAAGCTGACTGGACGCTGGAAACAGACACACAATGTCAACTTCTGCAGGTAGCTCTGGGAAGCTTTTAAAGAGAGTTTGGGGATCAAATGAAGCCCTTGGGGGTTTTGGCTAAACTGACAGTGCTGCGGTGCTGGCAGGCACTCTAAAGGCATGCCTGTGTCACAGCATTAGGCAGAGGCAGTGTCTCACCCCTCCTGCTCCCAGGTGCTCTCCGGAGACTCAGCTCAGCCTTTGCTGACTGTTGCCTTTGCAGGCCAACACTGCCCTCTAAGGCTGAACAGCAATACTAGCCTGAACTCTGTCAAAAATACATTCCCTGGGCTGTGAGGATTATATAAAAATAGAATTTCCTTGGTTTTTACAGTTAGCCTCATTGAATACATTAGAAAGAATGACAATTGCAAAATCAGGGCTTTTTTTTCGAGCTGTTCATAGGCATTTTATTTTGCTTTCAAATCCTCAAATTGAGTAACTTCCTCAATTAAAGTGGCAGCATAAAATAAAAATGACAGGAAAGTTGTAGTGAAGAGGGAATGAAAACCCCTTAAAGTATTAAAAATAGTGAAGTTTTCATTGTTTTTAGAAGTCTTTTGACAGAATGGAAAGAAACCTTTCATTTGGAATGTTGCACAAGACAAGCTGGAAGTTTAATTATTAAAAAAACCCAAATCTTCTACAACCAAATGCAAGAATGTCTGTTAGGCCTATGATACTTTGTAGATTAATTTGTTTGAAAACTGAGATTGGTGTGGTCTGGATGAAGCATAGCCTGTTTAGTAAACTTTGTCAATCTGATGAAATCGGTATTTTGTCTTTTGTAAATGTAAAACTTTGTAAAGATGCAGAAGTTGTGAATTCTGCGAGACAGTCCTTAAGTCTTCCATCAGGTCCTATTCAGGAAAAATTGCATTCTTTCTTGTTGAGAGGAGAAAAATGGCAGCATGGAGCTTGTAGATTTTTGTCTCTGATATTGTATCACTTGCCTTAAAGTGTTTGTATTCCAAAGGATTTTTTGTTTAAATCTTGGTAGGAGTTCAGTTTCCCAACTCAGTCACGTCTCACAGGATCCATTCAGAGAGACAAGTGCCAGGGAGAGCTGCTCTCTGTGCTGGAAACAGAAGGCAGAACTGCTCACCTTGAAGTGAGAGCAGAGTGCAAGCCAAAGATGGCTCTGGAAATTCAGTTCAGGCATGACCTGCCCCAGCTGAAGGAGATCCCCAGGGAAAATGAGCTGTCCATCACTGCCCGGAAACACTTCAAATATCTGATTGGAGTTGGAATGAAATTGGGTACCTGTGAGCTTCAGATGAATGGGGACTTTGACCCTGAAAAGAACCTTCAGTGGAAAATGCTTATAGAAAACAAATGCCAAACAATTCAGGTATGGAAGAGAATTTTCGCCTTTAATGTTGAATTTCTACATCTAAGCTAGGATCTTTGTACCTGCTAAAGTCAAAAGACAATAACCTAAGTATTTCAAAGAGGTAGCAGAGAAACAAAAAAAGCATTCTCTTTTAATGTTGCATCTTACTTCTGGAGTCAGTCATTCACTGTATTTTCATATGGCATACACCAAATTTTCTGTTAATCAGTAGCTGCAGATAATGGACTTGCTTGTACTAGCTCTGATGTGTTTTCTAAAACAGTTGAGAATTCTGCAGGGTTTTCTATTCAGGAATAATGATTATTCAAAGTTATATTTGGCTCTATCAGCAGTTACAGTTTCTCAGCAGTTTGAGAAACAAACTCTGAAATAGTTTAAACATATATGAATAGATAATATTCAGGTCAGAAAATTCAATGTATGGAATGTTTGAGATGTTTTCACGTTATGATCTCTGGGTTCAATATGCAAGTCAGGGTAAATCTGAATATACAAAGATGAGATTCACCTGCCCTTTTAAATAAACTTACATATACTGTCTGGTTTCACTGAATTTATGGATGTTTTGGGCCACTGGGACAATGCCAAGCATAGAATATTAATTGACTTTTCATTCTTCAGGCAGAAGAGCTGCCACATTGTCCAGTGCTCTATTTATGCTGACTCATTTATCAAAAATAATTGGACATATTCAAAATAGACAACATTTATAAAATGTATTTAAAAGTGGTCAAGATTTCTGAAACATCCTGTGCCTATGCTGCCTGATAGACTTGATTTTACAGCTAGGTGATTAAAGTTACTATTAGGAATTAAGTTTCAGGGTATAATATATGTGTGGTTAAGTGCAAAAGTGGTGATTTTTAAAGTTGTTTCTTTCTTTTACAGGATCTTGGAGCACCAATGAGAATTGATGGCTCAGGCTACCTTTTGATGGATAAAATGAACCTAGATTCCCAGACACTGATCACTGTTGATGAAAGTAGATTCCGAGGACTCCTTATACTAAAAGTTACTGATGTGAGTACCCTGTAGGCTGCTAGAGTGTGTAAACAAAGTACTGAGTAATGTACTCTAACCTATGTTATTTAGAATAAATACTCAAGCTTTAGAAACAAACACCAGAATAAAAATGAAATTATAAAAATCTTTGAAACTCTGGCACCTTCAATGTGCAGTAATCGATGTATAGGATAATAGGATTTAGGCTCTGGCACTTCCTGTGTGATCTTGTTATGCTCTCTATGTGTAAACTTTTGTGTTAGTATTGTAGTGTTGGATGTTCCTTACACCGCTGTGATTTACCCTGCAAAATAATAGGCAGTGATTAATTGAGGCACTGCTGTTTGCTTATTCAGTGAGATAGCAACACAGGGAAGGCCGTGAATCTCTTGCTTTTCTGGTGCCAATTACAATTCTCTTGTCATCAGAGCAGGAGAGCAGAGAAACACACAAGTATCTGTTTCCTCATGGTGTTCCACTTTCCTGCCAAAGCTGGTATTTTCTGCATGTTTCTGTGTCACAGAGAAACAACATAACTAGTGGGAGTTTAATTCCTATTAAAAGAGGGACAGACAGATTTCTGGTTTGAGCTCTGTATTGCAGTGATCTTTGGGTTCTACATGTGCTTTGCTCTCTGTGCTATGAAAATTAACAGGAAAGGCAAGAGTTGGATGCAGTGCTTACCCAGAACATCCAAGGAGCTGCTGACATTGGCATACCCACAAGGATGTTATTTGATGTGATATCAGAAAAAAACAGTGACTTCTATAAAGGATTTATTCATTTCTGTGTGAACAACAAGCAAGTAAGTGCCTCCTCCATATCAGTAATATGTGAAATAGAGGTTGAAGCGAGCTAATTGATTTGGTAAATATTGTTTCTGCAAACAATCCAAATGCAATATGCTGCAGGGGCTGGGTTAGTTCTAAAGGCCTTAATTAAATGAAAACAGTATATTTCAGCCACTTCCTCTGTGCAGTTTTTCCTTGCAACAAATTTGACATCAGCCATGATCCATGACTCACATTTGTAAATTGTATCAAACCTTCCTTATCAAGAATCTTCACTTGCTGCAGCATATTCTCTTTTGCAGTACAAAGTTGTGACTTCTAAAAAAAAAAATTAGGCAATTCTTCACCATAAAGTTTTCATAATTTTATTCTAATGTGTATTTAGTCCAGTAATGACAGTTATTCAGAGAAGTCTCCATATCAGAGATGTGCCACACTTAACTTACATCACATTTACTTGAACTGAGCAGGTTACACAAGAACTGAATTTTGTCCAGAAGTTGGATGTTGTGTCTCTTAACTACAAACTAACTCATAACATAGAGACATTGAAGACTTTGCAAATAAAAGACAAGATTGAGTTGCAGGTAGGTTATCAACCTGGAGCCATGTAACAAGGGGAACAGCAGCTGGGGAGGTGAAATGCAAAGAGCAGTGGGTGTACAAGTTGACACATTTGCTGTTTTGGTGGAGTCTGGGTGCTCCCTTTGCTCCTGGGAGCAGTCCAGAAGCTGAGTTTGTTCTCATGGCAGAATAACTGAGACAGGGCTTTCCACAGGCTGGGGTTGGAGGTTGGGTCCCAGTGTGGAGTGAGAGGAGGGCACTGCATTTGTGTGTCTGACAGAGCTGCAGTGTCCCCTGGACACACAGGGCAGAGGAGAGCACTGCTGGGATTTCACTGGATCCTTTCCAAATGCTATTTTCCTTCCAAACTCTGACTTAAAACTCAAAACACATGACTTATTAGCCATGTAACTGAATAGCAATAAAGCATGGCCACACTTGAGAATACATATTAAATGGTTGAATTCTAAAATAAAAGGGACATTTGTAACTATGTTGTGTTATAGAATGATACAAGATGCATCTTTGACATGTCATTGAGTTCATACTGTATCAACCAAAGAAGAACCCTGACCATGTAGAGTTTTAACTTTTACAATTCTGTCTCTTCACAATTTCCTTTTGCTGCACACAGGCTATCTTGAACCTCCAAGTCAGCAGGAGCTTTAATTTAAAAGTGCTTTATGGTGCTCACCTAACAGTTCTTGAAGGACAAATCCAGGAGTTTGAAACAAGTACCAACATAACAGGGAATTTCCATCACTCTTTGCCATGGCTGCTACAAGCCAGAGTGCCATCATCTTTACAGGTAATTTCGGCGTTTTGTTGGGGTTTGTTTGTTTGGCTTTTGTTTTTAATTATTGTCCTGTATAAGGATGTAACTCAAGCTCATGGCTTGGCTTGAATAAAAGCTTCCATTTTGTAAGGTACAGGATCAAAGCTGAGATTTTCTGATATTTAAAAACTGTGGATGCCTAGAACCTGAGCTACTTAAATAGAAAGTTTCTCCTTGACTGCTTTCTGAATGAGATTCTTCCATTCTGATCAGTGTTAGTAGAGTAGGTACTGTTGATACTGTAACTTCAGGAGAGCTTGAGCACATTGCACCAGGATCTGGAGCTCCTATGTTCTTTAATGGGAATTTTATACTGAAAGAAGTATTTCTTTGGGTGCTATTTTCAGGGAATTATTGGAGTACCTACCTGGTAAATATTGTCAGTAGGTGTAGATTAAGTATCCTTTATAAGAAGGGAGTTGGGTTTGTGGGATAAAAAAAGAACCTAATGAGAATTTGACATAGATCAGTGAGGCTGCCATGGCTTGACATTCATTCAGTTGAATGAGCTTCATACTTGAAAATCAAAGATGATTAATGAAAGGCCAAGACATGTTTTGTTAATGGATAGATTTTGACATATGTGTACACTAGAGAGAACTTTCTTTAACTTGCATTTTCTCCTGTCTTAAAATTAAATAGTATTTAAATATTGTTTTGAGAACTTATATCCACATGTCATTTTTTAGATAGATGTGATTTTTCAAGGGAGGAACACTACTCAAGAGAGATATGTGCACATTGCAGCTGGAGAAACATCAATCACATACATAATAAACTCCCATTACGTTGGCCACCAAGTGGATCTCTTCTGCCAGAGTGTGCACAGCAGTGAGGTACTCCAGGCAGCTGGCTACCCTAGGGCAATCAACTTGATTTTCAGTTTACAGAAATCAGGTGGGTACCTGCCATTCCTGGCAGGGATTTTATTCTAGAATAGCTCTTTGAGGATGTTTCAGCTGTTCCTTCAACAGCTACAAACTGACTAAGCTTTGCTGGTAGTACCTAAAAAGAGGCTTTATCTTGTTTGTAAGTAAAATTGTCATTCTGAAACTGCATCTGTGATTAGTTGATGAAGCCAGTCTACCCTCGAAGCTTGCCATGGCATAAATCCCATCTGCACATCTCTCTTACACTGTGATCAGTGCCCCCAGGGGACTATATTCATGTTGAAGAAAACTGAAAACTGTGAGAGCACCAAAGGACAGGAGTTACTGAGGTTAGCAGGCACTGAATCAATACTAATGTGAGTGACACAATCACCATGTGATTTCTACCACAAACCCCACCATTTCTCTGGGTTTTGTCTTATCACAAAGAATTTGGGGGATTTCACATCTCTTATCTCATTTTTATCTTTTAGCAATCTTGTATTTTCCATTTCAAAAATGAAAACCTGGTAGGAAAGTGGGGAAAAGTCTTCTGGTCATGCTCTTTGAGCATTGCTGAGCTACTGTAGCTGGAACCAAAGGAGTCAGCGGAGGTCAGATCAGCTCAGAGCTCTTCCCTGGAAGAGGCTGCTGCAGGCCAGGCATGCAGTTGGCTGGATGGATTAGTCAGGCCAAGCTGCACAAACACACTCCTGACAGGAACTGACTTACCACTTAACACTGGTTGTGGGTACACAAGCTCTGTTACCACAAGACTTTATAAGGACAAAGTTCAAGGACATCCAGAAAAACTCTGCCCTCCTCCAACCACAGGCCAAAATTCTTGTAATCCTGAATGATGACTTTGTCTTGATGAATGTATTAACCTTAAAGCTGTCTGGATTGATTTTATGCAGGCAGTACTGAAATTTCTCCAAAATTAGCTGTTCAGATTGGCACTATTTTGTCCCTTCTGTACAGAAAACAAAGCCAAGACTCTCTGTGAAATCCAATATGACAAGAATGATATAACTGTGACTGTGGATGTTGACACAGACTTTCAGCTCTTTGGCATATTTGTGTTCATGGCAGAGGTGAAGCATTCAATATCACTTCTCCATCACCTGGGACTTCCCTTCTTTCTTAAGGTAATGCTCCACAGAAGTTTTACTTTGATGAACTTGTGCTTTGATGAGAGCTGTCACTTGAGTTACATTTGCATTAATCCAGAGCACCACCAAGGGCCTCAGTAAAATGACTCCAGGTTTGTATACAAGTACAGGTGAGAGCTGACTTGGCCCAGTTTCTCTGAATCCTCGTTTAACTCAAGTACAGAGCTAGTGGTCTGTGTCCAAGGAACCTGGTCAGGTACCTGAAATTCCCAGTTTCAGGGTTAATCATTTCAGAAAGGCATGTATTTACTGTCACTTTGTAGCTGATAGGGCTCACAAAAGTAGAAAGAATTTTGGTAGAAAACTGCTGTCCTTCATACCTAGAGAACTCCTTGGCTTGGTTAAACCACATGTAGCACAAATGCTTCAGTGTTGAATAAACAAAAGTAGATTAATATTCCAAACTACTTGAAATATATATATTATATATATTCCATCCTCCTTGGTAGGATCAACAAAGGCTGTACCTGTTCATCCCTTGGGAGAAAGAAGCCTTAGAAATGTCCCCTTCCCTTTTGAAGGGTAGTACACAGAAAAATACTTCCAAGTGATCCACCACCTTCTCTTCAAATAACAGGACATGTAGCTAGGATGCAAGAGGAGAGGTCAACTCTCCTGAACACAAACATTAGGTCAATATTAAGCCTGCATATTAAGTATCAATGTTTCAAGGGAGTATTTACTGCCAACCTTTTATTGAAAGGTATAAGATATTTTCACTGCTTCTTCCCCATTAATATTTAGTGAAATGTCTATTAACCTCTAAATGTTTGAATGAAAAGAAAGAAAAGCAGAGGTGGTAATTCTTGTGGTGCCTTATTCATGTATAAGGTATGAGTATAACTAGGAGACTTCAGAAATTGCTGTTCCCACAGGCTTTGGCAAATACCAGTGTTGATACTGTTAAGTGTGGGAAACAGCTCTTGTCTTTCCCAGAGAGATTCTTTAGCATTTTTCAGGATAAGGCTGTAGATGATGCAGCAGCTGTGGGAGGAAGAAAATGCCCTGGAGTAAAAAAATTTGTGGAGCCTCATCTGTTTCTTAAAAAAGAAAAAAAAAAAAAAATTTCTTTCTAGTATATGACAAATGAGTGTGGGAGACAAACAAGAACCAGTAGCTTTCCTGGTCCTTCTCGTAAACCAGATAAGGGTACATTGAAATAACACTAATATTTGTCAATAATGCAAATGAGTAGCTATGGAAACACACACAGAAACAGGAAAACCTCTTTTGAGGCCCTTGATTTACATCTAGGAAGCATCCAGAAGGCCTGTCTGGAAGATAAACTTCAGTCAAGATGATGGCTTTAAGTGAGTCAAGAGATTGCGCTCAGTTGAGGTGAAATGATGGGTAGAAGTTATGGTATGTGATTTGTTTATTTTCCCTCTCCACAGATAACAGTTCAAGAAGTCATGACTGAAAATGAAACTGAAGGTGCTCTGAGGCTGACCTATGAACAAAACAAAAACCTCTCCTTTTCCATCAGTAGAAAAAAAGACCAGCAAGGGTAAAAGGGTCATTGTGACCACTGTAAAAATGTCAGTAGGCCACTGTGATTCCATGGAAAAGAGTTACTGTATTAATCACCAAATCACTGGTGAAATGGATAACAAAACTGGGATAATGTGAGTAGTCACTCCCTGTAAACCTCAGGGAGTTTCTGAAGGGCTGCAGATTCCTTCCCTCACAGCCTGGGTAGGACCTGACTCTCTGCCTGCCCACACAGAATCCAAGTAGCAAGGTGATGAAAGAGTCCATAAGACTCTAGGCCTGAACTAGACAAGTACTTAAAAATATAACTTAACTTGACATAACTATTTAAATCTTATTGTTTTGGGAGAGTTGAAGCTTGTAGAATTATGGCAACTTGCTTTTCTAAATTGGTATCAGTGTGGCTCTATCTGCACAAAACTGTAGGCTTTTAAGGGTGTTTAGAGGAGTGATATTTTCAGCCTTGGGGTATTTCAGATATTAAGATTTTAGCAAAAGACCTTTGCACTGAAAAGTCTTGTAAGTTCTGTTAAAAATATCTAACCACTGTAATTCTCAGTTTCTAAACCATGACAGTGGTCAGATTCCAAAATACCTTTATCATTTTTAAAAAGCTGATGCATTTGCTATGGCAAGTTGATTTCTGTTCCAGTGGGCTACATTCTGTCTCTGGGATGCATACACAAGTCTTTTATTGAGCTCAGAGGTGGTTATTTTGTGTGAATGCATTAAAAACTGGGAGCTGGCCAAGTGTTCAGTGGCAGGTACTGCCATTTCAACTGTAAAAGCTGTGGCAGACTTGGAGCTAACGCAGATGTGTGCTGCCAGCAAGAGTGGACTTTCTGAAATATTCTTGAACAAGAGTACATTTCTTCCCTTTAGTGAAGAGTTGAATATAAAAGCACTCCAGACTCATCCCTTCTTTCTACAGTACTTCCCCTGTGCAGCAGAACTGTCTTCTAAGGTAACTTTCTGCAAGTAATCCATTGCATACATCACTGCAAAGTAGACTAAGTAGACTCCTCTAATATGTTAGGAGCCAAGCTGCTTTATTTCTACTACTAGTATCTCTAACATTTTTGTTGATTTTTGTTGTTATTGTTGAGGATGTTCCTGTTTTTAAAGATGCTAATAATCACAGTCTTTTATCACAGTCTTTTCCTTTTTTTTTTTTTTTAATGGATACTTGTAAAGGTTAATTATGATATGAGTGAAGCAAAAGGCCAACTCTTCCTAAGGATGGAAAAAAGGGATTTCAATGTTTCAGCACAGCTAAGTTTGACTGGAAGCAGCTACAGTACTGCCATCGAAGTGGCACAGACCATGGGCCAGGTTGGTAGCAGGGATGGCAAAGGCAGGCTGTGACACGAGGGCTCTCGGGGTGGCTGCCAAGCACTGAAGGCCAAATGCAGCTCCTGCTCTGTGAGCTGTTTTGCCTTTGACTTCTCCAGTTGCACAAGCAGACATTTGACTGTGGATTAGTTTGAGTTTATATTTGTTTGCTCCTACACTCATATAGGATTTATAGGAAATAAGAAAAACAATGTGTTACAAACTGAACCAGTTTTTATAATGCAAGTATCACACATTTCTTTCTCTAAGTAAGAAAAGATGTCACAAATACCTATTGTTGTTTGGGCTATCTGATGGAATTATTCTGGATTTGTGGGACTCTTGCTGTTCTAAGGATTATTCTGTGAGATAAAAGAAAATCAAACTGTATAATAATCAAAGACTGTTGTAAAGGGAATACTCAGTTGTTTATGTACATTCCATTATTTGCAAAGATGACTTTCTGTAGAAATGAAGACAAGTAGAACTGAGTAGTTGCTTGTATGAGAGCAGTGGGCTCAGAGTATCATTATACTAGACCTTTAAAAACACATTCCTAGAGACCCCACAGGACTTTGGGGTACCAAAATTACACTTAGGTTTTACCTTCTCAGAGAACTTGGGGTTTAATGTGGTACCATCTTTCATTTTTAGTTAAAAATTCTTCCAAGGCAAATTGTGTTTATGACAATTTATCAAAAAGGCAACAGGACTCGTCTGCTGAGGCACATTGCCCTGTGGGATGGCAAAGAGTTAAAGCTAACAGGCACTTACACTGGACTCTTCCCAAGGCTGCCTGGAGGTCATGGCATTCAGGGTAGGTTTCTCAAGTCTTTTACAAGTGTTCAAAGCAGACTATAAAATAAAACAAATTACATAAATTGGATTTCAAAATGCATGTCCAAAGAGTTTCAATCCTGGTTTCAATTTAGGGCTTTTGAAGTCTTATTTGCTTTAGATTCATTATAGGTCTGGCTGTTAGAGATGTCCACTTCAGAATACTCTTTCTGCTTTGTGGACATGGAACATAAAACTGAAGTACTGGGTGCTGAAGGGAGCACTGGTCTCACTGGCCACTACCTTGAGGTGTTAAACCCTTAGGTTGAGGCTTTATGATCTGAAAAGAGAGAAGGTTACTGCACTTACCCGTTTGAGTGTTGTAAGCTGTTCCTCTTCCAGAGTAAGGCCATCTCAGTTTCACACAGATAACTTCCCTGGCTGTTGTTGCTGAAGTTGCTCTGGGTGTAGCTGTCAATCTTTTGGTTCTTGCAGGTAACTGCTGTCCTGCTGGTAAATGCAGACAGGGTTCCTGTTTTCACTTACATTTCCTCACGTTGAGCAGACATCAGCACACTGAGGTCCTTGTGGCTGCTGGGTAGGGAGTGTGTGAGCAGAGACTGTGTCTCCTGGGAACCAAGGGATGTCCTGCTGTCTGTGGGAAAATGGCCTGGGAATGCTCATGATTGCTGGGGGGAAATCTAACTTGTTTGTTTTCCTTGTAGTGGAACTTCTCCATCCCCTCTCCATCCCTTTTCCACGGCATGCCTGGGTCAACTTATACGTGAAGCACTCTGCACGCAGTCAGCGGCATGACCTCACTGTTGTTTGGAATGAGAAGGACAAGGTACCGTGGCCCAGAGCAAATAAATGTCAAGGGAATGACAGGAGTATCAAGAGGATTGGGTTTTTTAATTCAAAAAGGCACTAAGCAAGCCAGGGAACTTGACTATAAGGCAAATTATCCCCTTCTTGGACTTATAAAAGCTCTGACTGTGGAAGGTAAACAGCTGATATCCTTGTAGGAAGTGTTTTCAGTCCATAATATTGTTTGCAGTAACCCCACACCTTGCTGCTTAACCAAAGGTAATGAAATGCATAAAGCCTCTTAGAGTAGGTGGGAAGAATAGCACAAATGTCATGCTTAAAGCAGCTTATGGACAAAGAAATAAAATCTAAGATGAGTGTGAGCATTAGTTGAGATTGAAAAAGATGAAGAACTCCTTGCATGGGTATAATACTGCATTTACCCACACAGAAGCAGACACATACCTTGCTTAGCATTTTCAGCTTTACTGAAATGTCAAAGCTCTTTTGTATTTCATTCTTTCACTCTCCTCCTTATTAGCAAGACTGACAAATGTGGAACAGTTGAAACCAGTCTCTGTTTTCATAAAGTAAGTCAGGACTATTTTTAAAAACTATAAAGAGTGAAAAAGACAGAAGTAGGAGAACATAGGGTGGGTAGATTTCTAGATATGGTTAAGCAGGGACACTATTCTGACTTGCTGCTAACTGTGCTATCTTTACATCTGCACCTGAAATGCAGTACCTTGGCTGAGTATTGCATTATTTTCTGAATAATGGAAAGATAGAAGACAATGTATAAAATATGCGACCACACATAAACATAAATGTGCCTGCAAAGGGTAGAGAATTTTTGATTCCTTTAAAAAGTGTTAAAATTAAAAAATTTACTTTAGCAGTTTTACAAAATGTATCTTTTTCTACTGCTTAAATTACCACAACTATTTAAATGCCACCACTGTCTAAATTACCACAAAAATATTTCACTCTCAGAATTTGGTTCCTGATGAAGCACATGCTTTTCCTTGTGCTTTAACTTTGCAAGCTGTGTCTAATGACTCTGTGGCAGTGCAGCCTAAAGATGAAACCAGAATGCAGCCTCAACAAACTTGAGCATTGCTCATGATTTTAGTCAAATATGGAGAGTAGTTCTGCTTTGAGCTGTGCTATGCAGGGAATTCAAGCAGCAAAAATTGTCCAGATTTGAACATTAATTTGCCTCACTACAGAAGGGACTTTATTATGCATGTAATTCATCTGAGGGTAAGGTACAGGGAAATCTTACAGGGTGCATGTTTGAGTTCAGCATGTGAGAAGTGTTTCATTTCACAAGTTCCTCTTCCATCTGCTGATGTGGACCAGGTATCAGTGTCATCTTCTCTGAAGTTTGGAAGACACCGGACAAGCTACAAAGCCACTGTTGCCCACCCATTTAATTACACTCTGAAGCAACTGGAGGTGCATTCCCTGACAGAAAGAAGGGGCAGAAAGTACAACCAGCAGGTGAGACCATGAGACTGGGCTGCAAAGCACACAGCTGTGGTACTGCATTTACTGTGAGTGTGCCTTTCATCCCTGACAATTGCAGAACCACAAATCATCCTGAAAAATGTAAGAGTACTGAGTGCTCTTCTGGCCTTGTGTCCAGACCACCAGCAAGGTTGGGTCCTAGCCAGCAGCCTTGCACTTTTGGCATTGACCCATTTTGGATGAGAGGAACCCAGAAGTGCCCAGGAACCAGCCACACAATGAAAATAAGGCAAATTTTGTAAATAAAGCAATGAACAAACTCCTAGTCTGCACACACAAGAAAAACAAACAAAAAATTCCCTGCAATAAAACCAAACCAGAAATCCTTTGATAGCCCTGTGAAGAAAATGTAGATTTTTGAATTGTATGGGAAATTGCAAGACAAATGTGAAAACGTGCAAGGCTAGAAAGACTTTAAACTGTGTGATGTGTGAAGTGCACTTGCAAAGCATTTACAGGGAAAAAAAGGAGGAGGAACTCCACAAATCATCCTTCAAGATCAAATATTACAGTAGAATTTTTGTTTGACAGTGCACTGTGTGGGTCAGGACACTGCAGCTGCTGAGGCTGAAGACTTTCAGCAATGAGCTGTGCCAGCTGTGCAGTGTTTGTTCATCTGAGGCCCTTTGGTGCTCAGGGGGGTTGCACAATACTCAGTATGGTTCCAGAATCGTATTCAGAGGAATAAATTCTCTTGCAGGGTCATTATTGGTTGTGCCATTAATTGTGTTGCATGACAGACCCCAGGCAGCTTCCAGAGTGGGTAACAAAAGCTTTCCATGGCCTTGGTTGCAGAAGTGCAGCTTCCCTGTGTTTGTCTCAGGCCTGGAGCTTCCAGACACAGAGTTCCACAGAGTTTGCACATGGATCTGTGGCAGTTTGCACTGTGGCTCTGTTTTCCTCCACTGAATGGGGATCATTCTGCCGCTTCTAGCCTTGCTGCTGGATAAATCCTACTCTGCTTTCAGCTGCAGGTCTCAGGGAATGCTGGGCAGCCTGCTCACCTCCGGCTGGGGCTGAAGGATAAATCCAAGATGGACATCACTGCCTGGGGTGGCTGTGTGACACTCTCTGCAGGCCAGGTATGAGTCTTGCATTCCTTGGAAGGGACCAGTGTAGCCGTGTTTGATCATCACAGAATGATTTCTTTTTTCCTGTACTTGTTACCATATGAAAGCCTTGAAGTCAACCTTTTTGTGTCTCAGAGGAAAAGAAAAATAAACCCTGTGAAAGATTCTGTTTCATGTTGCCAGCCATGGTTGTACTTGGGTTGCAACCTTCCCTCAGGACAGAGCTGTCAGCCCCTTAGGTTTCTTGGGAGGGACTGAAGCAGTGTTTGATGGGTATAGACCACCAGGGGTTCTCAAGGTGTGTTTTGCCAGGGAAATCTACTGTCTGAGGATATACTGGACACTTTTTAAAAAAACTACTTATGTGTCAATTGTTCCCACTTTTCCAGCTTCAGAGAATATTAAGCATGGAACACCTGCATGCATGTGGGTCTCTAGAGCAAAGACCAACATTGTTTAATGAATACCTTGATCTGAACTGGGATGACAAAAAATTCAAACACAATTTCACATTCGAGGTAAGAGAAGGCAGTTTTATCTGTTGAATCACCATTTTTATGGAAGCCGTTCTCAGTAGATGAGAAATTATTTTGGTTTTAGATGTAATGTTGAGTGGATTTAAAGAAAGCTTCTATAGAGCACCATTTTTATGAAATATCATTATTTCACTTTACCTTTTACATTTTTCTCTACACAGGAAGAAAGCTAAATGGAGCATAGTTAAGAGAGAAAGGGTTCTTGCAAACTAGAAGCCTCATCTGTGCCCTAAATTTGCAAAACTTGTGGGATTGGGACTAGTAACAAGGTTGATAAGCCAAAACATTGTCAAGTGGAAATATTTTGGAAATGTTACATTAAAATCCTGAAGCTACTGGAATAATAAAAAACCCCGCAGCCCAGGGATGGGATGAGCAGGCTCCAAGGAGTGTCTAAGATCCTGCTGTCATCTTTTAACTTTGTTTTCTTGGTTCCTTGCAGAGAAATCAACTCTTGTATCCTGATAAGTTTCAGATAGAAGCTGTTCTGGAAAATATTTTCCTGACCCCATGTACCAAACAGAAGATTCTGGGTAAAATAGAAACAAACTACTGTTCTTGCCTGGATTACTACACAAGGTTTGAGTTCTGTGACCTTCCAAATGTAAGTCTGTAAACACATTGAACTACTTCAGTTTAAGTGTAATTACTTGTTTGGAGACTTAGTTTTCTTCAGCTGCAACTCTTCAGAAGACTTCCCATACTTCTGAAACTTAAATAGTGTCATTTGATGGACTGAGGCAGAAAGATTCTGTTTGCCACTATGGTGTATTCTATAGGTCCTCTTATGATTGTAAGCATTCTCACTTCCTACATGTTCTTTCTTTCCTATTCCTCTTTCAGAGGTATCTTAATTTCATGTTTCTGAATACCAGAACAGGCTCATAAGTGATAAGTAAAAGTGCTTTCCTTCCCCTGTGGGTAAAAGTTTTCTGTTTTTTCTCATTGCTCTGCTGGTAGTGATGGATTTTTGAACCATAACATAACCTTATTTTTCTATTACACACATAAACTGAAGGCACAGCCCTGATTTTCCTTAGGTGTATGCTGATCCACAGAGTTGCTTGTAGACACTTGAACACAGAACCTGGAACCTGCAATAAATGTCTCTCCAGTTCCAGGGGCTGAAACACATCTTGGTTTCCTTATTTAAAGTCCCAGCAGATCACACTCTGTTAGCAATAGGAAAACTTTTTCCCAGACCCAGGTGTGATAGAACCTGTTCATAATGCAAAGGATGTATATGCATGTCACTCCAAAAGCAGGTGCCTCTGTATTTTTGGATCATTCTCTTCAAAAACATCATGGTTTAAGCCCAGCTGTAAATTAAGCACCACAGCCACTCACTCAACCCCCTTTCCCTGAGGAACTGGGAGGAAAATCAAAATTAAAATTTGTATGTTGAGATAAGAACAGTTTAGTAATTGAAAACAAAGTAAAATACAATAATAGTTAATACTTCTACTAGTAGTGAAAAGGAAAAAAACTAAATGAAGTGATGCACAATACAATTGCTCATAACCTGCTGCCCAGTGCCAGACTCCCCTTCCCAAACCCAAATTTGCTCCTTCCAGGTAACTACCCCCAGTTTATGTACTGGACATGATATTCTGTGGTGTGGAATATGCCTTTGGCCAGGTTGAGGCACCTGTGCCAGGTGGGCTTTTGTGCACCTCCTCACTGGCAGAGCAGGAGTGACACACAAAAAAACCTCCTTGACTGAGGATAAACAACTGAGCAAAACCAAAACATCAATGTGTAACCAACCCCCTTCCCATTCCAAATCCCAAACTGTACCAGCTATGGAGAAGAAATTAACTCTCTCCCAGTAGAAACCAGGACAATATTCACCTCACCTCCCATGTAACCCCAGCTTTATCAAAACATCTGGCTAGAGTAGCTGGGGAGTGTAGGAGCAAAAACATTGGACATTTTAACAAAATATGGTTCTCTGCAGCTGTTCCTCTGGTCTTAGGGTGTAAGCACTGAACATGCTTTGTTAGAGCACAGAAGCTGAAGATGTTAATGAAGACAGTGCTGTGAGTAGCAGGAGGATGTGCTGGTTTCTGAAACTACAACTTTTGTTTGTGGTGTAATTTCGTGAGAATGCTACCACTGTACAATTTCTTATTACTCAATGCAGAGCCCTTTTGTTTGGAAGATTTTGGAAGCTTTAACACCTTTTTTTTGTGTATACTTAGGTAATTGTTTTATCTGGAAAGAACCAGCTCAACAAAGATGACATCATTTTTCAGTCAGAGGGCAGATTCCACCTTGCCGATCATGGGAGAGATGAGGGGTTGATTGGAATATCCATAAAGAATCAGAGCACTGCTGATCTGAAGAACTATTCTCTGGAAATTGAAGTGAGTTTCTGTTTTATTTTACTGGCACTGGGATTTGGTTTTCAAAGGCCTGCTGCCATCTATCTCCCAAACGGATCAGGTGCAGGCAGTGACCAGCAGGCAACACAAAGCACTCCTGGTTTTTAGTGCAGTCTCCAAAGGAGCAGTTAGGTGGCGTCCATGCGGTGTGGACGACAAAGGCACCAACATCAGTTCTCTGTAGAGCCGTCACAAATAAAGCAAGCGTGTTCCTAGTGGAGTGGATCAATTTTAAGAGGCTTTGTGCTGTTATAACGTCCCTTCAGCATGACTGCTCTGTTGTGTGAGGTATGGGGTTTTCATCTCGTCAGAAGAGGGAAACAAAATACAATGCTTACACAAAGCATCATTTGCCAGAAGAACTGGTAAAAAAAGAACCAAAAAAGACACAGAACAGCTCATACAATGCTTATTCTGAGACAAATCTCTTCCTTTTGCTCTCCTCTCCCCCCCTATTTTGCATTTACTTTTAATTTACTGTGAACTTAACGTGGTGGAGAGGCAGATGGAGACAACAGAGTGAGGCAAAAAACTAACGGGGTCGGCACCATCCAAACTCTTCATTAGCAGGAATGTGGGTAGTCAGGCACTAACTGAGACAACAGATCATCCCTTAAAATTATGATGATGATTTAATCAGTAACAAATACTAAATTATTTTTCCATTCCCTCTCTCTTTAGAGGAGGGAGATGAAATCAGTATCAGCTGCTCCACATGAGCTTGCTTCATTCTGTGTTCTGGAATAAATGGCACAAATTAGCAGTCTCACAGAGAACTGACTGGGACATTATGCTTCTTTCATTGCTGCCATTAAAATTACGTCCACAAGCCCTGTGCCATCCAATCATTGAGACCTGGGCCAATCACTCTGATGCTTGTGCCTCTCTTAGTGTAATTCCTGCATAGTGCACAAGTATTGGGAAACATTTCCCTCACCACTTACCCTTTTGTGGGAAGCACTGATATTTGAGCACCATCTCTGAACGATCATTAATTCTGTGTGGTGGCTTTGAATAAATGTTTTTCCTTTATGGCTGCAGTTAAGAGCCTTTGAAGATATTTGGCTAGGCCTGACAGGAACTGCTGCTTCCTCATCGGTCCAAAGTCAAATCCTGGTGGAGGGGATTATTGATCAGAAAGAGAAAGTAAAAGTAGCTGCTTCGAATGGAAAGGAGTGTTTTCAGTACTACATGGGGTATCTGCAAGGTATGTACCTCACTGACCACACCCTCAGCCTTAGGACTTAGTTTGAGGTCATCCTGCACAGAGCAGGGAGCTGGACTTGACGGTCCTTATGGGTACCCTGTGGGTACTGGAGCTATTCTGCAACTCCCGGTGTCATTGCTATGGAGAGACAGGAAGAAAGGCTGTGTCTCTAGCACTGAGCTAACTCAGTTCATTCAAGCTATGGTCTTTCAGATAAAGAAAAGCTGAAGCTTAAAATTTGTTACAAAGGTCACTTAGGGAGACATTTTTGTATGATTACTATAGATGGTAATGAAAGATAGCATTAATTTCCTCTTGATTTAACCATCTTAAGCTTTTGTCCCTTGTTTAAGATAATTATTGCATTCCGAATTCAATAAAGGAAATGAGAGAGGCACCTCTAGAGACTGATCGTACCACACACTGTATGAACTGGGATGTGTCAAGTGGGATGTGTGCAATCACAGGCTGCAGCAGATTGTCTCACAGCAGTCAGCTGACTGACAGCGGAGAGGAAAAAAGGCTGTTGATTCAAGTTATGCCTAAATTCCAGAGGAGTAAAGTGAGGTGAGATGAGCTGCAAGAGGTGGGGCTCATCCACATTTCAGCTACATGAGAGTTAAGTGCAAACCAAATAGATTTGGTGATATCCCAATTGTCTCAAACTCATGTTGCTGACAATCCCAGCCCTTGTTTCACTTACAGATTTGCCATTCCACATTTCTGCTGGGGAGTTTCTCTCAGGTTATTGTCCTCGCCTGTAAGTGCTATGATGTTTTTGAGATTAGGAGCATTAGTTTGTGAATCAATGAAGTCAAAAGTCTGTGGAATTGACTTAGCTCTCTCAACCAGATTCTACAGTGCGCTTTGCCAACCATTTGTTTATGCTCATCAGTGCTTCTGTAGAAACGACTGGTGTGTGTGGTGGGTGGAACTGAAAGGCTTTCATTTAAGGGCTGAGCAGTTTTGAAACATCTGCAAGAGGCACAGTGAAGACTAAAGCAGAGAGACTTAGATTTACATCAGTCCAGTGCTTCCTTTGCAGTAGCAAATCTGGATTGGTAATTCATTGATAAGCCACAAAGAATAAAGAGATCAAACTATGACATTGATCTAATTGTCTCCTGTTTATCTCTTCTGGTTTTGGTTTTTTTTTCCTCCACACCTAAGAACACAGAAACTGAATACACACAGACTCTGATTGATCGCCTAAGTGATTAAAGGTGGCTTTGAAACACTGTCTGTCAATGTTGTTCCAGTAAATGAAACGCTCTCTTTTCATTCCTTGAGGGGATTTGGAAGAAGGAATGGAAGTCAGTGCTTGTTCTGATGGGCAACAGATGGCTGCCATTAACACCTATCTCAGCATCAATGGTAAAAGGCAGGAAAACGTGGGACAAGTGACTCTAGCAGCCGCTAATGGAAGCTTGAGTTTTCTGGCGCGTGGATGTGGGGATCAATTTCTTAAGGCTGAGGTGAGACCCTTGAGTGGCTGTTAACTGCAGCATGATTTTCCCAGAATATTATTTGATTTTGTCATTTTGATGAAGCACCTTCCATGTAGGCTTCAGGTGTGAATTTTGCTGAGTAACCAGGCAAAACTGTGCAATGTTTTAATTATTTTTACGTTGATGTGAGAAGTTACCACGGTGAAAATTAGGAAGTTCAGCCTTGCCTAGAGATAGAAAATACAGGACCCTCTTCTAAAGGGTGGATCCTTTGAGGAGGGTAAGTAAATCAAGTGAGAGTAGCAGCAACTGCTCAGCGTGTTGGTTACAAGACTAATGATTAGAAACCTGACCGTGTTTTCACTTTCAGTAGGGTTTCACATACTCTCTACTTAGGGAAGGCTTTTGGCTTTTTGTTGTTTTACTTTTCTGTTCCCTTATCTATCCATTGAATAATGCAGAAGTAGTTTCCCCTAAGAAACAGTGAGGCCACTGTGGGTGTTTGCAGGCATTTAAACTAGTATAAACTCTGAATGATTTGGATGCAGCACAAGCAATTTAAAGTAATGAATTCAAGGTTTTAACAAACTTCTCACAGAACAAGCTTAATGAAATTGGGAGCCTTTTGAAAGCCACGTTGATAGAGAGGATAAAGAAGTTTGATGGACACCTGTGGAAATTCAGGAGATCAGTAAGTATCTGTACATGATCACGTAATGTAAAAAACCATGGTGTTCATGCAGTGTTATTTAAACATCATTATATTGCCTGCAGCTGTTTGTTTTTTCTTTTTGTTCAAACATTTCAATGAATACTCTTCGCTGACCTGTAACTTATAGAGACAAAAAGCATGTTTAATGGTGGAGATCCCGTATCTCTGCACCAGTACTGCAGAGGCAGAATTACCTCGCAGTGAAGTCAAAGCTTTGCTTGAGAACACTGTGTGTTTTGAAATTGCTTCTCTTTTGGAACCACTGTAGGTGCAGCATGTTGGTTTCCTGTCTGAAGCAGCTGGCTGGCCTTCAATGGCCTTGCAAAAGGCAGCAGGATTCCTGCACAGTGCGGGTTCAGCTGTCACCCAGGTGTGGCAGCAAGGTGGAATCGGGCACATGCTGAGAAGCAGGATCCCGCTTTACCTGGAGAGAATTCAAGATGTTGTCCAGCAAATGCAGAATGAATTACAAAGTAAGCAAAACGGTGCAAAGCAAGAATGTCAGTGCGAGGTAACCCAAAACTTCACTGTAAACCATAAAACATACTGAACAGCACAAAGGCTTCTATTTTGATCTAGCGAGAAGTGCTGACCTTGGCTCTTAGTGTGCAGAGTGGGAGCCTTGATGCAATAAGCTCTAAGAAGGCTCTCGGTGAGCACCTTTTAATGACATCAGTGGTGAGGCTTTTTCTCGGTCGCAGGAGGCTGTGTTCAATCGGATGAGAACAGAGTCCTTAATTCCTAAGCTGAAGTATTTCTGCTAACAGTTCCCTGGCAAGCCTTTCCTCCCAAAGGGCTGTTCATATCCATCCTTGAGTTTTTAATGCTTGTACTAATTGGATTTCACTTGATCTGTTTTTTTCCAAGCCTATCCAGCAGCCACTAATTCACTGTTCAGCTGGACTGTGGCCCATACTGAAACCTTTGAGAAATGTGGTCAGCTGGAATTAGCTGCAAGAACCTTCAGTTCTCACAAGGGTAAAACTCCCTTTGGGCAACTTAGCTCTTGGCTCTTCCCACTCAAAAGTTGAATTTGGTTGATATACCATGCTTGAAATGAGTTGTGACTGAACTGTCCCATTGCTCAGCAGGAGCAGTCTGTGCAGTACAGCTCTGATGAGGACACATTGCAGAGCATCCCTTACCTTCTTTTTGGACAGCAGCAATGTATTTATAAGGGGGTCAGGGTCAGAGCTAAATGGCTTTCAGTTTACAGCTGTGCAATGTGCCTGACTGCCATGGAAACACAGCTGCCTTTCCACTTTTCTGTGCTCCTCCTTCACTTATGCTGGAAGCTGGGGGACCAACAGCCACTTTGTACCAAACCAGCTAAGGTTTGTCTCACTAATGTGTTTGTTTTAGAGCCATTAGCAACTTTGAAGGATGCCTACTATGATGTAACCTTGAAGCCACTGGATAAAGTCTGGAAAGAGAAGACAGAAGAGCACATGAAGAAAATCCAGGCTTTTTTACCCAAGATTGTAAAAGATGTGTGGCTAATGGAACCAATCCAGGTGGCATTAAAGGTTGTGAAAGCAGGCTTGGATATGGTTGGTATAATTCATTTCTCTGTTTCTAATGGTTTGAAAGACAGGGCCTACAAATTTAAGTCTCAGCTTTGAACTATGGATGCACAAAAATTGTTAGCTATTTTTGTTTATGGAAATAGTGCAGTTATCTTTCCACATAATAAGCTTGTGCACATGTGATTTACTGTTCTTGCAATATTTGTTCTGCTTTGAAAGAGTACTTTTCCAGCTAGAGGAGAGGTTGTTTTACTAGTTCTGGTTGAAGTCACAGCAGCAGTAATCTGTCATTCATGTAGCTTTTACTTTTCTTGCAAGGGGAGAAGAAATTGTGATTCCAATAGTGTACAAATAAATCTGGGCTCTTCTAATTGAAACGAAAAGCATAAAAAATATATCAAGAGGCTAATTTATATTATTAAAGATACCAGTCCTTTCCAAGCTACTGAAGCACGTTAACTTAGTGAAGCGTTCCTACACTTTAAGTCATGTTATTTAGGGAGAATATATTTCTGTCCATTATTTGTTGGTGCTGTGACTAAAGTCTGGCCTCTGGATATTAACCTGTATGTGACAAGGTGCTGTAAGGCAGGAGACAAATGCAAGAGACACTAAAGTGGTATTTCAAATTCCTTGATTTCAAACTCATTTGCAAGTACCGACCCTGGCCTGAAGCTGTACTGAAATTGCTTTTATAATCTGTGACTCTCCATCAGACTACACAGCAGGTGCTCCGGTGGGCAGAGGCCACGTTTTCCAGAGCTGTGAGCAAGATCCGGAAGCCCTTGCTGAACCTGTACAGTTTCTCACCCAGGTAACTGGTGACTGGTGTTTTTGCAGGATCCCTGCTCTGGGCAGTGTTCTAAAAGGATATGTGCATAGTTACTCCTGTCAGTGTGCAGCTGAGAGTTCTGGAAGGCCACCCAACCACTCTTTGCTTTGGTCACATCACATGCTAATGTTTATTTCTGTTGGCTGCCAGGCCCACTGTGTTTGAAAGCAGCTACTGGGCAGCAAACTGGGTATCAGTAACTGATAACCAGCCTGAGACAGCCTGGGGCAGTGCAGCTCTTGGCCACAGTAGGGTTGTGCTTTGCTGTTCTAACCAGACTACAGTTCTTATGAATGTTTCACTTCAACATTTCTAATAATAAAGCAACAGCATTTCATCAGTTCAGCAGATAAGGGGTGTTCTGTTTTTAACCTACAGGAACTGTTCAGTGACAGGAAAGCTGCCAGTACTGCCTAAAGCAGACCTGTCCCTGCAGCTGGCAAATGTTACCACTTACCTCATTGGAGAAAAACTAATGAGGCCTCTGCAAGACCTCTACAAACTCAACATACTTGCAGAGTACTACAGATTCAAACGGAGGATGATGGAGAGCCCCTTTGAATGTAAGCCCTTTCAAAGTGCTGCTTTCTTTTGTACCAGGGTCTATTTCCACTTACTGAGTTTTAAAATCGTATTTGGAATGGGAGTTTACATAGAGATGGTCACTAATTAATCATTTTCCTATCCACTCACAAGAAAGACTGTACATGAGAGTGATGGTATGAGTAAGATCAACACTCTGGGCAAAGCTGGCATACAGTGACACTGCTCTGCTTAATATACACACAAATTTTGGAACTCTTTACACTTCCCACTCTTGAGACTAGAAAGAGCAGGTGCTATTTACCTGCCTTATCAACTGGTGAGTTGACACTATGGTTCACTGCCACTCACACCTGCTGGCTCTGTGTCCTGGCACAGAGGCTTGGACACTGGTGCCTTCACCTCTGCTGCCTCGAGGATGAGCCAGCTGAGCCCTAGCAGGGCTTCAGGACAGAACTGCCTGTAAAAGTATTGCTAAATGCAAAAGGAATGCACTGACAGTCCCAACTGTCCCTTAGAGAGAATGGCTTTTCCAGAAAGCCCTTTTTACTGGTTTCTTCCCAGTACAGAGAGACACACCAGAGGGCTGTGGAAGTAGGTCCCAGTGACCCAATAATCTGAGCCATGTATCAGCAGGGTTTCCTGGACTGCAGCGGTTTGATGCACTGGTTTAGAAGGGATGACTTTGGAGGGTTAATATTCTTGTGTCTTCTGCATAAGAATGTAGCATGTGTGTGTTTATAATTATGGCTCTCAAGTAGTACAATGACAGATCAAGATGAGCTTTGAATCCCAGTTCAAGTTTATCAAAGTTTTATGACACTCAGGTAATTCTATAACAAAAAATAAATCATTAAATTGTTTTGTTTCTGAGAGGTTTTGTTGCAGAGCAAGTACAGTGTAACTAATTAAAATGGAAGTATAGTAACGTCAGTGTAATAAGTCAAGAAATTATTTTAAGAGCATGCCACCAAGAAGCTGTGTGTGTTGCAGTATGTGCAGCATTTACTGCTCTCTGGAAAACTCTGATGTTTCTTCTGAAATACCATTCTCCAGATCATGCTATGTTAGTGGGGACCAAGCATCTTGTGACTTTTGATGGAAAAATATATGATTTGACATCCAAGTGCAGTGTACTTCTTGCCAAGGATTTTGTTCACAGTGCTTTCACTGTAATACTAAATGAGGAAACCAAGAACTCAAGATCACTATATGTGGAGATGAACCAGACTGTGATCACTATCTACCCACGACTAAAGGTAGGAAGATCAAGTCAAACATTTTTTTTTATTTTTGGCAAAAAAATTTCTTCAACTCACAAAACCCAAGTTTTTAAATTATTAATGCTCAAAATATATAGAGCAGAAGCACTCTCAGGCAATGACTTTAAAGTTACCATTTCTTAAAAAGAAAATACCTCTCCAAAACAAAACCAGTCTACTCAAAGGCTCCCTCTTTGCTATCTATATATGACAGAAACTTTTCAACTTCCCTCTGACATGGTCTAAGAGAATGGCACTGAGGGAGGCTTTGTGCTTTCTGCTCTTTCAAAAGTTTAGCACAACCCTGTTCTTGTCCCTTAATTCTGGGCTAAGTTGGCCTCATCGCACCTGCAAATCCACTGTGCTTGCCTGTGACTGAACTTTCACTATGACAGATTTGAAATTGCATTTTCATTTTGAAACAGATATCCAAGATATATAACTTCTCCTTTATGGAAGAGAACTGCCAAGTCCTGGAGCAATCGCTTGAAAACAGTACCATGAATTCAAGGCAAGGAACCAACAAAATAGAAGTATCTGATCAAAAAGGATTCTCTGTCTCTTATGACTTTCAGTATGATCTCTGTACTGTCACTCTGTCTGGGTGGCACCATGGTGAGTATCAACTCATGTTATCAGCTGTTAGTCATTTTTGCTATGTCTCTGAAATATCAGTATTACTGGTAGTACCACCATATGTGCTGTCTTTCACTTGTTTTTCCCCTCTTCATTTATAGACACCCTGGAAATGGCCCTAGGCATTCCCAGTAATTGCCAAATAGAGTATGGAATGCACCATTCCAGGAAGAGCAAGTTATGGATTACTGCTGATTCAATGCAATAAGCAGACAGAAATCAGAGGCAGAGTTACTGCAGTCAGCCCAGCCCCAAAGCTTGGTTGAGAATCTGCTCTAGTGCAGCTTACCTTGTCAGACCTGCAAGACTACAGAGGAATGCTCAAAACCTCACAGGATTTTTGGTATACTTGGAATGCATCCATGTACCATGCATATAGCCCACACTGTTCTAAAAGTCACCCCCAAAGATTAGCAGAGACTGGATGTGGTGCCCTGATGTGCTCAGAAGCAGGACCAGCTGAGACACGAGATGGCAATGCAGGCTGGGCAGCTTCCCCTCTTCCACAACAGAGCTGAGCTCTGCTGCACAGAATCATCAGAGCTTAGAGACAGTTGCTGTAATTTTCCTGCACCTACTCCTGACACCTCTTATTTTACTCCATTTCAATTTCCTCCCAGGTATTTCAGCTGGGCTTTTTGGTACCAATGATAATGAAGCTGGAAACGAATGGATGGTGCCTAATGGTTCCTTCACTGACAACGTGAAAGAGTTCACACAGAGCTGGCAGGTAAGGAGCTGGGGGGCTCCTGTGTGCAGAGCTGCTGAGCACAGAGGGCACCGTCTGACACAGAGTGGCTTAGGTGAACTAAAACTTGATAGTGAAAACAGCAGCACACTGCTTTGTTTTGCCATCTAACCAGGGAAAAGGTTCCACATATTTGCTAAAAAACTGTTCATGAATTCCCTGTAAACAGCTGTTGAGTATTTCTGGCCTAGATGGTAAGGTAAAACATAGAGGTGGCTGCTGCTGATTATCGAAGAAACTGATACTGGAGCCAGGTATCCTTGATGTTTTCCTCCTTAGAGCACCTCTTCCTGGAATGCAGGGACAGGTGGTGCTAGGTCTGGGCCAAATCTGTTCATCACTCAGGCCACAGTTTGAAGTTTTCTTTAGAGCTGTTAGTGCCAGCTGGGTATGTTGAGCCTCTTAATTTTGTTCGTTTTTTCATGATTTACATCTTATCAATAAACAAAACTTCAGAAACAAATAACTCATAAATTTGTTCTCCACCCCCATACCACTAAGTATTCAGACCTTTTCTGAAGGTTAGCTGCTGCTGTCAGTAACTGACTTGAATAAAAAGACTCCTACAACTATCCCAAATAAATGCTGTAGCAATTTTATACCAGTAACATTACAGCTCTGCTTAATTCATGTACTCTGTCATCAGCTAAAAATGATCTAAATACACAAAAGTGCAGTTGTACAGAACCATTTGTGAGCAAACCAACGAAGAAAAGTACCCTTAAAATGCTCTCAATGGTGACAGGATCCTCTAAATCTCTTCCAAATCTAATTTAAAGAATCTATTACCAAAAAGAAAAGGAACCAGCATCTTATTACCACAAAGATTTTGTAATTCTTCCATTTATTCTGTCTCATAGATGTCCAAGTTCTGGGAACAGAAATCTCATTTTCAGTTTTATGTCAGTACTAACCTGTAAAAGAGAGAACTGCTTCAACTCTCTTGTACTTCTTGCTGTTGCAGAGATACAGTTAATGAGCTTGCAGACTATATTTATGTTAAAAATGGGGCAGGATCACAATGTGACTGACCATAGGCACAATTTTCTTAATTGCTACAAATATTAACTTCTAATATGTTCATAAAAATGTGAAACTCTCCAGAGACATTGGACAAAAGAATCAATTAAAAGCAATACATAAGAAACTTAGTGTCATAGAGAAGGAGGGCAGTCCCGAGTGCCTTTCTTCAGGGGCAGAATGGCTGCACTTACACTATTGCTGAGTATTCACTGAACTGTGAACTCTCACTGCAGCTTGTTCCCAGGAGTTGGATCGCAGCCTTTGTCATGCACCGACCTTGCAGCAGACGTCAGCAGAGCTCCAACGTCACTGCCAGGGCTGCACAACAGGAGGGGACTGAATGTCTGATGCCTGCTGGATTAGGGTTAGCACACAGTAAACTGCCAGTTCGTTTCCTTTAGTAACTAAAAACCTACAATTTACACTGGCTTAAAGAACTTGGTGCTGTGGTTTTGTTGGGCTTTTTTAAAGCCATCTTTACCTAGGAATAATCCAGCAAGGGTATGAAGTCGTTTTCTCCATCAGAAGGATCTAGTAAAAGCAAAACTTTGACCTCTCAGATCTATATAAAAGAGAACTAGCCAACTACCTGCTATATCAGCAACTACACACCAAAATCCTTTAGTGAATAACAGAATCAATAGCAAAAGGAAACAAGGTCTAATCTGCAAGGTGCCTCTCAATATTAATGAACAATAAACATCAGAGCAGGGTACTGAGCTGCCCTTATCATCCTTCACACCAGCTCACACTGAAAATCTGAAGAACTTGGCCTACCCTGATGTATGCAAAAAACCCCTCAAAATATACCAACTTCAGTAATTCTGTTTTCCCAGGTGAATAAGTGCAGTCTTAACCGAAGAAAGAGAAGCCATGTCCAATTACAGCTAAGCAAAACATCTGTAAAGTGTTCTTTGAAGAACCACATTCACTTCTTAGGAACTGCTTCAAAGTTGTAAGTAGAACTTCAGCCAGAAGCACTGTCTTAATTATGTGTCATACTTCCAACACATAACCATTGCAAGGATATAGAAGTTTAGTTGCAGAGAACTTTAGAAGCAATCAAAACAGCAGTTTTTTATCACCACAAATATAAATGGAGGCTTTGACATCCACAGAGTAGTGGCATGACTGCACTGCTCTTTAGGACACAGGTGCAGAATTAGGAAACAGAAATAACCCCTCCCTGTTAGAAAGGGAATAAAGGTTAATGAATGGTCCTGAGCAGGTGGTGGGGGAGAACACAATCCAAACCTCTGGGTTTAGCTGCAGGTCCCCTTGCTCCTCTGACCCATCCCTTTGTGCCCAGGTGGAGCCCGAGCCATTCTACACCATGTGCACACAGGACACCTGTGACTCCCCGGCCTTGAGGGCTGCCTGCAGCTTAGCAGCAGCTTTTGTTCACTTGTGCAACCGGAATTTTGTCCCTGTGGAAATCCCTCCACAGTGGTAAGTTTCATTTCTTTTACCACCCTGAATATTCTGACTGCATTGCTCCAGCACTTACATGTCTGCAATTCAAGAACACGTAAGAAAATAAAACTAATGAATCTCACTGTGGCCATGAGCAAAACTGATCCTATTCCCAGAAATCTCTTCTTGCCTCTTGGCTTCCTCCCCTTCCTGCTCTTCACTCACCAGCACACCAGAGCCAAGCCACTGCACACTCTCTACTGCCTTTCTTATTTCAGCCTAATCTGCTGTGTAACAGAGGCTGAGGGATAGCTGCAGAATACTCTGTGATGGCCCCGGGAATTTCTCCTCTTGGACGCTATTTCTGGTTCCATCCTTTTTGGTCTGAATAATACATTTGGATTCATATTAACAACAATACATATACAGACACAAAATACTTGGGGATTTATTTTTGTACTTTTCAGTCTCTAATAATGAAGTTTATCTATCTTTTTAACTTAAGAGTATCCAGATTATCAATACTTGTGTTTTAATGCAGCTGTCATTCAGATTGTATTGTTAAGTGGATTCCTGGAATATAGCTAAGGAAGGTAAAAAGCCTGAATAGAGCAACAGCACTTGCCTGAAATTTTTATAATTACAATCCTTTCCCACTTCTGTAGTTATTGTGCCAATTTGTGTACTCCAAAAGTGACTGGAGCCACATGTACTGCTAACTGGAGTTCCATTAATGATAATCTTGCCCAAGTAGTAACTCACTGTATTTTTACAAGACTGCAATGGAAACATTTACACCAAATAAATGGCAGAATCATGCAGAAGAGCTAATTATGCTTTTGCTTGAAATGAAGCACTTGGGTTTATTCCTTTTATGCTCCATGCTTTGGCTAAGGCTTAGTAATGAAAAGAGGTGGGGTTTTTAATATATATAATGAAACATTATTTATTTGCCTTTGTAAACTCACTGCTATCTCAAAGGGGTGATTTGGTGATTACAAACCCAGTTGCAGTATGCCTTAAAAATTTACAACTATTAGCTGATTTCTTACCCATTAAGGAAGGCAGTAGTAGTTGTAGTTGAGTTTGTTTGCCATAAAATAAAAACCTAGGAAAAGAACACTCACTGTGTCCATTAAGTGCATCCCCTCACACTCCCACACGCTGAAACAACACCGTGTGTCAGTGTGCCTGAGCTGCTCAGCTCACTCGGCTCTGAGCAGTGGATGAGCTGACAGTTCTGGGTAGCATCTTGTAGGCAGTGAGTGGGTTTAGCTCCAGTAGTTAAATTAACTCTTCGACATATAAATATGAAATACAGAGACAAATTTTGTTAAATCTGAGTCAACAGAATATTCAGTTGAAAATAAAGTTTTAGAATAGCTTGGTAGCTGAATGACTGAAGTCAGCTAATGCTGCTAGTTTACATTGTCCCATTTTTGAGGAAAAGGATTGGAATGAAGGTGGTTTACAGGCTCAGTTAATGAGAACAAGCTAATAAAGAAGGAAAATACATTATGAATCAACATATTCAATGAAACATATTCAAAATACATTATGAATATGAATCAATCAAAATATGAATCAACGTACTTAAAAAATATTTCTTCTCTGTTTAGCTTCTTTCATGTATCCAGTTTTGGACACCATGTTTTACATAAATTGTGAACCAGTTCAGAAAAAATGGAAGGGTTGAGGAAAGACATGAGTTAAGTGTCTGAATATGTAAACACTCTAAAGAGAAGGAAGTTGAACAGACCAAACTAAGGGAAAATTAGGTTTGACACGGTGAGAGTCTGTAATGGTCGGGTTACTCACATAAGTAACTGATAACCAGCGACAGTCATGAGAGCAAAACAGAAAGTGGCTGTCAGCAGAAATTACCTCTGCACTTTTTCTTAGAAATTCATGCTTGTCAAGGATCTTCCATTGAACTACCCAGACCTCATAAACTTTAGAAATATTGCTGCTCTTTTTCCTGCTAAATGTGAATTTATCAAACATGAGAGAACCTTACCTCTTTATTTCAGTTTAGCGATCTAAGATAAAACCATATCTAAAATGATGGAGGTACTTTCCCCACAATTTTTTGATGTTATAAATATATCTGATGCTATTTTCCCTTCAGAGATTTTTTGTATTTCACTGTAATGAGAGGTTGCATTACATGTGACTTGTACTTACTTACCTGCACTTCATCTCTTCTTTGTTTCAGCTCTAGCCAGTTCTGAATGGCAGACATCAGCCCTGAAGATGGAAGAACCCTTTCAGCACCCAAGACAGAACAGTGATTTTAGGTAGACAAGCTAGAGGCAAGAACAGGGAGAGAACAGTAGAAGTGTGAATGAATTAGTGCTAACTGTGAATATAATGAAGTATATATAGTATAAAAGGAAAGCTTTCCACCAAGAACCCCCGAGGGCAATAGGCATTACTTCAGTATACTGACAAGAAACTACAATCAACCAAAAGAAACTGGACCTGAAAGCATCAGTTACTCTGAAAAAATTCTACTATTTGGTGGCAAAATTGCCCCTCCACAAGCCTTGAACCATAGCACAAACATATTGCAAGGCTGAGAAAAGCTCTCTTCCAGCTCAGATTAGCACAAGTGGACTCCTTTGTGAAAGCAGCATCAGAAGATGCTGACTTTTTTCTCCAGAAATGAAACTCCACTGTTCAGCGGTTCTGGAGAAAGTTACCTATCTTTTTCCAGGGAAGTGCTCCAACACTCAAGAAGGCTAAGATAGAAATAAGATGGGTAGCAGTTAATAATTTTCTGATTTTTTTATGCTGGTTGATTTTCCCCTTATTAATGTACAAACTGTTAAATGAGAAACAGCTGCTTTGGTTTCTGTGCACCAGTTTGACATCTTCCCTTTGTGTCTTTAGAACCCCCTTGTCAGCAGTGCTGAGAAAAGGTGACCAATATCTACCCTACCCATGAAGTAATGTTAGGGTGTTATAGCTACTGTTGTGTGAGTGTCTCACCTGTTAAATCCCTTTCTGTATTGTAGGTCTCTTGATTTAAAAATTGCATTACCTTTCTCCACACAATGCCTGGAATGCAGGCATCCTTGGTAAAAGGTAACACTGAAACATCCATCCAATGTCTTTGCATAATATGCAAATATTGAAATAATGGTGTTCTCTACTATGACATCATGCTAATAAACATCTGTCTGCCTTATTTTTACACTGGAGTACGTTTTTATTGATTTTTTGTAACAGTTATACTGACCTAGAGGGTTGGAACTGGCTGGGTTCGACTGGCTCACAGAAAAAGCAAGCAAGCTGCCTCTTATCTTGTGTATGCTGCTTGCAGCTGCACTCACTTTCTAAACACTCTTTAGCTTGATACAAATTAAAACATGATTCCTACACTAGTCAGGAAAAAATCCTGCAATTTTTAGGATACCCACACATATCAGATGCTAGAAATCAAGTCTTCCTCTAAAATTTTATACCTGCACCCTTGTAAAAAGCCAGTTTTGTATGAAACACTTCTGGAAGTTAAAGAGTATTTATACCAGTTACTAATTAAAAACCCACATAATTTTCGCCCCAGACCCTGAATGTCACTTCACTCCCTAGCTAACCACACCAAGCACCTCTGAAAGAAGTCCTGCGATGAGTTTCAGGAACAAAGAAAAACATCAGCAAGTAGAGGAAAAGACTGAGAGGAGCTCAGTCAGCAATACAGAAATACAGGAACTTAACTAAATGCAGACAGCAGCACTGAGCTGGATGCAGACACCAGGTCTCTAAAAACTGCATATAACTTATCACTGATAATAAACCGTTTAACTACCAATAAACATTTTTAACTGCAGCCATTTCACTCAGCCCAGTCGTTTGGTATCTCTGAGCTGTTCCCAGGTTCACCGTGTGCACAGATCCTGTCTAGATACTCTTCAGAGAGTTAGGAACTCAGACAGGCCCCAGACACACCTCAGGACCTGAAGCTCAGCAGGAGCCAGACCCTGCCCTGCTCCAACCCTAGAGCTACAGGCCAGCTGGACACCCCACTGACCCCATGGGCTGACACCCCACGGGCTGGGCACCCCACTGACCCCATGGGCTGACTGACACCCCTCTAATCCCATAGGCTGACACCCCACTGACCCCACGGGCTGACACCCCTCTAACCCCATGGGCTGACACCCCACGGGCTGGGCACCCCATTGACCCCACGGGCTGACACCCCACTGACCCCACGGGCTGACACCCCACTGACCCCACGGGCTGACACCCCTCTGACCCCACGGGCTGACACCCCACTGACCCCATGGCCTGACACCCCACTGACCCCATGGCCTGACACCCCTCTAACCCCATGGGCTGACACCCCACTGACCCCACGGGCTGACACCCCTCTAACCCCATGGGCTGACACCCCACTGACCCCATGGGCTGACACCCCACTGACCCCATGGGCTGACACCCCACTGACCCCACGGGCTGACACCCCTCTAACCCCATGGGCTGACACCCCACTGACCCCATGGGCTGACACCCCACTGACCCCATGGGCTGACACCCCACTGACCCAGGGCACCTGCCTGCACACAGGGCATGTACAAGACACCACATACTGAGCACACCACCAGAGGGGCAGGGGGATGTGCAAACGCCCATTCCAGGTGTACCTGGAAGGAGGGAGAACAATCTCCCTGCAGGGCAGTGCTCCAGCTCCACACAAAACAGCCCTCAGCACAACTGGGAGACCTTTGCGATTTCTTGTGGATGTGAACCTCTGGAAAAGAATCACCTTTGACTGAAGCATTTATCAGATCAATCCATCAGCTTCACTATTTCAAAACTGCCTTTTTTCTCTGCACTAGCCCTGGCTTTATCAGGACTAAACTTTTAGATGGTGACTACTGGCAATGCTGCCAGTATTACTTAACTGAAGTAATCCAAACTGTTTATGCCTTAGATGCAGGTGATGCAGTATATAAACTATGCAGTCAAATGGCAAATCCATAATATCCACTGCAGCTCTCATGGATCTCCCCACCACACAACACAGGGATTTCTGCCCCTGTCACTCCTGCTGGGAGAGCCCTTTGAACACACCTGCCCAAGCCAGCTGTCCTTGCAGAGCACAGACAGGCTCAGTTGTGCTTCCCAGTGTAGTTCAGTGCCTCTAACTCGCCTCCAACATGTTCTTTATACAGAACCCCCATGATCTATACAGTTCACAGAACTTCAGCATAATTACACCCAGCTAGCCCCAAAACAGATGTAACAAGCTCAGCTTTGACCTCCTCCTCAACACAGGGCTAAGGAAGCCCCTTATCCTGCAACTCCTCAGTTACATACTCTGCTGTACAACAGCAACAAAAATCACAAAGCCATGTTCTAACTGCAGAGCATGAGATACACAGCGAGGAAAAGGGAAAATTCCCAGTACCTAGTAGAGCCCCACAATGTGGAAATCCAGAAACAAGACCCTTCAGCCCAGCTTCAACAGGCACCAACAGCCAGAAGCAGCATCAGCCTCTCATTAGGTGAAGTACCTAAGTGAGCTGGAAGTCAAAGCAATCTCCAGCAGTCTTTTGTTTAGAAGTACAACACTCACCCTGGCTATAAGTGTCTTTGAACTCCTGGGAAAGTAATTTTTAATATGAACCAGGTGATATGCTGGTCACATGGATTATTTCTGAAGGGCTACAGCACTCCATATGTAGATTTTTTTCCAGAATTACAAACAATAAATAAACCCAGACTGCCAAAATTCTTTATCTCTGTATGTTTTGGCATTTCATCAGCAGGATCTCAGAGCACAGGACTTCCCCTATCCAACTGCCTGTGATGTGGTCTGGTTTGGAATACCAGACTCAAGACTGGAAGTCTCTGAAATCCAGTCCTAAGACTGCAAACATCTCTAATCTCTAAAGAGATACAACTTTCCACATGCTTTGAAAACCTAATCACACAATTTAAAAATTTAATTACTACCACTTGATTCTCATCTTCAATTGCAGAGCATTCAATCAGAGATTCTCTTCCCTTCCAATATGCATTCCTAATTAATATAACTCTATTGCTGGACAATACAGTCTCCAGTCACATAGCCATTCCACACAAATAATGCAATGCATTTGTCAGGACCCAAATTCTCTTTAGACAAGATGGAAAATAGAGTAGTAACATTTCTATTTTTTCAGGTTTCTTGATGTGATTTCATAGTTTGTTTTTTCAGAGGAGAAAGATTAAGAATAGAATATAATTTAGAATGATTTAAACAGCTAAAAGTAGCATACACTGGAAGAAAAAAAACTTCAAAAAGAAAAATACACTTAGGGACAGAATGCTTTTTTCTGGAGGTAAAAAATATTTACATCTTGCACCTGAAGAACCTATTCCAAGGAATCCTGCATCACATCTTTTCATTAACTTCACTTCACTGGAACAGAGCAGTCATTACCACTTTCAGTAGTTCAGAAACCAGAGAGGTATTTTAAGCACAAGACACTGCTAATGGCTGCCAAGAGACACCTGTCTTACAAGTAGTTCACAGACATGGTGATTACTGAAACAGAACATACAGGTGAAAACGATTATTTCCAACCACAGCCTAAATAGATTGAAACAAATTTTGCCTTTACGCCAAGTCCTGAATTCAGGAGTCCTGTGCAGCCCTTGCTGCCATGAACACCCTGCTGAACAATTGCCTCAACGTGTGCTCCCCCAGGCAGCAGCTAGTACACACAGAAACAAACATACAACCTTTTTAATAGCGTGGATATCTTACTTAAAACATCAAACAGGCATTTCTCAAATATCTTGGTATAAAAAGAGACTAGAAGACATGAACACCGTGATTATTACCAGATAAGCACTGGTCCCTACGCTTAACTGAGCCCAACTCAGGTTTACTCCAGGAGTGGTTACACAGAATAGTCCAAAGTTCCGCACCAAAAAGCAAAAGAAAACAAATTTCCAGTCCTTTTAGGCAGAAAATAAAAATATTATGGGATGACTCTGTGCAAATCCTCCACTTCAAGGTTCCACATATTCTTATGGATGGGGTTTTCAGAGAGATCTGTCATCTTTACTGCTCGAAGAATGGGCTCAGGACTGCAGGACCGCACCACACCCATCACCATTACATAATTTCCTAAAAAACAAATATGCATTAAATTTAATTAAACTTTGCATTACCATTTAAATTCATAAACCAAATTACTTAAAGCCAAGTAAACAGCGTAAACTGAAGATGCCAACAGTAGAAAGAAAACTCAAGGAATGAAGACTGTTTAGCACTAATTTCAGAAAAAGGCCTCATTATCTGTACAGCCACTTTTACAGCATATTTAATTACATTTTCACACACAGAGCCAAACAAACACAAACTTGTCCTGCTGTGTAACTGGACTGAGGATGGGTCAGAAGGCTGAATTTTTAAGCAATGTGCCTATTTTGTACCACAATTATGCAGACCAACACACTTCTCCATTTGAACTGGCAGTTCTGGCGAAGGGAAGAGACGGAAAGAAAGAAGCCAAAAACAGCAAAGCGTTACAGAAGCCCCTCTCTCCTTGTTCCGGGCCTCCTGCGCGGGCCTGGCCGTGCGCAGGGATGTGGGGAAGCACGTTAGCCGGGCAGGGCCGGCGGCCGCCGCCCGCGGGGCGCCCCTGCCCGCGGTACCTGCGCTGAGGCACGGCCGGCCCTGCGGCACCTGCTCCACGCCCAGCACGGTGAAGGCGCCGCTGCCGTCCTGCAGCCGGGCCGAGCCGCCGTCGGCGCCGCGCTGCACCTCCAGCACGGTGCCCTGCATCCACACGGCGCGCAGCGCCAGCGGCGCCCGGCCCGCCGCCGCCCGCCGCAGCTCCCAGCCGCCGCCCGCGGCCCGCTCCGCCCGCCGCAGCTGCGCCGCCAGCACCTTCAGCGGCGGGCCCGGCGCGGCCCCGGCCATGGCGAGCGGCGCCTGGGGCCGGAGGCGGGGCGGGAAGCGCCGGGCCGGCCGGCGGGGGCGGAGGGGCCGGGCGAGGCCGGGCGGGCCCTGAGGGGCCGTGAGGGCGCGGGCCGAGAGCGGAGCCCCCGATGGCGCGGCCGGCCCGGCGCCCGCGGCTGCCCCGAGTGCCGGCCCCTGAGGCACGGCCCCTGAGCCCCGAGTGCCGGCCCCTGAGCCGGAGCCCCTCAGCCCCGAGTGCCGGCCCCTGAGCCGGAGCCCCTCAGCCCCGAGTGCCGGCCCCTGAGGCACGGCCCCTGAGCCCCGAGTGCCGGCCCCTGAGGCACGGCCCCTGAGCCCCGAGTGCCGGCCCCTGAGCCGGAGCCCCTCAGCCCCGAGTGCCGGCCCCTGAGGCACGGCCCCTGAGCCCCGAGTGCCGGCCCCTGAGGCACGGCCCCTGAGCCCCGAGTGCCGGCCCCTGAGGCCGGCCCCTGAGCCCCGAGTGCCCCCTGAGCCGGAGCCCTGAGCCGGAGCCCCGCAGAGCGCGGCGGGGCCCCGTTCCCGGGTTCCGTGCGTGGCCCGGCCCCTCTGGCGCAGCCGTGCCCGGCGGCTGCCTGCGCCGCCGCCCTGCCCCGCGCCTGCGCAGCGCGTGCGCCCTGCTCAGCGGGAAGGGCCGCGCTCTTAGCGGCGAGCTGATGAAGCTCCGCCGGTTTCCTGAGAAAACGGGAAAACGCACATGCTGATTTTCTTGTTTTCGTAAGAAAACTGGAAAACGCACATGTTGATTTTCCCAGGGATGCTCTTCTGGGGAAATCCGGAGTATAATGCACTGAAAGCCTGGGCAGTTTTAGGATGGACAACTTTAATTCCAAGGCTTTTACGAATTTATTTACTGTCTGTTTATATTACAGACAGGCTAGTTCACTTTGATGCAGTCTGGTATTCTTGAAATGTTATGGTTTCTTTTGGGTGAGTGGGTTGACATTTCATCTGGAAAGTAAGCCAAGAAATAAGCTAGTGAAGAAACAGGAGGATGGAACAAAGACAAGAATCAGGAAAACCAAAGGGATGGGTTCATTACTTTCACAAGTCCTATTACCTACAAAAGTGCAGAATGGGTAAAAATACACTGACTGCAATCATTCTTCTTTAGAAGAGCATTTGTTTTCCATTAAAATAGGCAGTTACTTTATTTAAAAAAATCTCTTTTTGTCCTGAGTAGCAAAATACATCAAAAGACCTTTTTTTTTCTACTCACCCATCATGTTGTGAATTATTTATTCAGTATTTTTTTTCCCAAAGATATTTTCTGTTTACAGACATTCTGTAAATGGCACTGTATTCTTTTTATAGTGTAAGGAAGCAGTTAATTTTTTGTTACCACTTACAGTAAGAATAAAACATAATATTGGTAATAACAATAAAAACACTGACATCTAAGCACAATACAGAACCATGTAATCTGGCAATCAAATCATATGGCTTACAGGAATAGAAAGACATTAGATGGTTACTGTATATGAATGCAAGATTTGAGCGAGGCTCACAGGAGAATATATGTAATTTATGCCCTTAAACTGCAGCCACTTGACAGCATCAATATTTAGTTTCACATAAAAAAAAATTAATTGTGCCAAATATTGATAAAAGTATTGTATTCCTATTTGTTACTGCATAATAGGAGGGTCTAATGCTTAGTAAGCCATTAAATTTACAGATCAAGGCAAGACCCCTACAAGAGTATAATCTTCAGGAGAGACTAAAAGGTCCCTTTTAAAAGATTTGCCTTCAAGAAACTGTGTTATAAGAAGGGCAAAAGCACTGGCAACCTGCATCATGAAATAGATTTGTTTTCCTAAACCAGAAAATCGTTATCTTTCAGTAAAATGCAAAATTATGCTGAATTATCTGCAAAGCTCTTCCCCAAGACGTGGTGCAGCTCTGCACGGACACATTCTGCAGCTGCAGGGAAAATGTCTGAGGCCTCAACAGACTGTTCTGGAGGTGACCCCAGAGGGATCATCCTCTGATGTAAGGGGAGCAGAAGAAGCTCAGCACACAGTTGGAAAAGGCACTCAGTTGGTGGCTGCCAGGCTCTGAATTCCACTGGATTAAACATGAGCAGAAGTTTTGAGAGCATGCTTGATGAGAGAGTTTTGGTTTGCATAGATGAAAAAAGAAGGAATCAATTTTCTGCCTGCTACTACAATATGCACCTCACTTCAAAGCAATCTTCAAGGACATTATTCCTCAAGCTGACACGCACATGAGATGGTCACAGCATGGGTAAAAAAAAGGTCAAACTACACCTACACAGTGCAGAGGAAAGCAGGAGTCAGGCCTCCCTCAGTTACACTGGCAGTGTTTTGTTGGAATGATGCCAAGACATCTTAGAAAAGAATTTGACCCTAGATCTCTGTGAAAAGAGATTTCCAAAGAAGCAGCAACTTGAAATTTTCTGTCCAGCTCAGACCTTTTTGTGCTCTCACTGACAGTACTACTTAAAATGGAAGCAATTCCCTGCTTCTCTCCCTAGTTTTGGTAAAAGGCAGACATTACAGAAGCAGAAAAATCCTTCTTTGCCTTGGCCAGGAAGTCTGATCTTTTACAGCCTTCCATCCTACCTGAAAAGAGTTTTTTTAAAAATCCTTCTTTCCAGTCCATTGGCCAATGTGTACAGAACAGGTTCTTCAATTTTATTTCTGTTTCTCTTTCCTAGTAATAGAAGTTACGAACTGGATTTCAAACAAATTTTTATTTTTTTTCTCCTGGATTTGGAATCCAAGTAATCATGAGGGGTTTTGTTTTAAATTTTATTTTTAGTATTTTGTAAGCACTTGCTTTAGAAATAGAGCTAGCTGGAGCTCCACAGCTAACTGCAAGAAAAGTCACGAAGTGTGGAGCTGAAAAATACATGGATCATAATGTCTGAAATGGCCACAAATGTCCATAAAACAGATCTGTAAAAAACCCCTTGCCTCTGGCAGCCCAGAAACTCAGAGGATTCAGAACTCAGAGGATGTGATGGGGACAGGCCAACACCTGCTCTATTCTGGCATCTCCAGCAATGATGCCTGCCCACAGTCACAGAGTAAATTGCAAAGGGATAGGAGTGAAATTTTCATGTCCTCGTTCAGCAGAAGGAAGCAGCACATGGGAGCTCAGCATCACAGAAGGAAGCTGTGAAAACAATCCTTTGTAAGAATGCATTACTCTGCAAGTAAGGGATCTGAGACCATCTGCCTTTCCCTGGTGTTCATATGAAACTTCACTGAAGGACAGCTTTTAACACATACAGGATCAGGTTTGACCTTCAAGACATCTATCCTAATTTAAACTTCTTTTCTTTCATTACACACAGAATGATACGACATAAACACAAGAATATAAAATTCAGTTGTTCCTGGTTGTCACTGTGACGCAGAGAGGGAACACAGTAACACACACACAACAGGTGTTCAGGCAGAGAAGAAGAAAGGAACTCTCCAGTTTATTGTTGACCTCGTATCTATAAGTTTCTGGACAGTGACCAGAGACTGGACAGAGAAGTTCCCACCTCTCCATCTCCACTGGTCACTTGAGAAGTCCATCAGGTGATATCTTTTCACAAAGGAATGCAAACATGATCCTTGGTTATCTTACAGTTCATGAGAACTGACTCCATTATACCAAAACAAATCAGAAGGCTGATTTTCAAGGACAACACCTGGTGTTTTTGTATTGCATAAAAGATGCAATGTGGACATGCTGACTGAAGTCTGGAATAACATCTTCATCCCGCAAGGTTTTTTTTTAGACTATCTCATCATCACTGAATTTAATTAATGATTTGAAATTAATGGATCAATGAGTTGGAATTAATGGGCTGGAAGTTAGTTGTATTTACATCCCTAACATGAGCTTCAACTGCTTGTAATTTTTGCCTTGGGACAGAGCAGTCTGGCAGATGGATACTAAATTGTGTTCGACCAGGAATTTCAAAAGACCTGGAGGCAGCAAAGTCATATGTTGAAACAGGAAAACTCTAGGTGCAACCTGTCAAGGTTTTAATTAGGAGGTGGCTCTGAATAAGTGATATTTTAGACGTGACTTGGACAGGGCAGGTAAATGTGAGTGACAGACATCAGAATCCCACTACTTAAAACAACAAGAAGAGTCTGGCCTCTCCCATGCTGTCTTCAAGCCAAAATCTGCACTCAGAGGGACAGAGTCACTCTAAGATATGGTGACCTAACTTTTGTGGCAAATACCATCAACTAAAGCATTGGCAAGGCACCCCCAGTGCTGTTTTTCCCTGAGAACCTAATATAGATGATCTACATCGCATGTGAGTTTATGCTTAGTGGACTCAGTAGAGGTTTATGGCAGGAGCCTTCCTGCAGCTGCCAGCTGCACCCAGCGTGTGGAGAGGAAAAGCAGCATCCCCTCAGAGAGTGGGAAAGCCTCAGTTTGTACAGCCAGCCTTAGCATGAGAAACTATTTCACTGCTCCCACCAGCATGCAAACTTAGCCAGTTCCTGTCTCTCACCACACGTGCCTGCCACGGAGCCTGCAGGCTGTGAAAAGGGCGATGCTGTCCTGCTTAGCTGACTCATTTCATTTACAAAGAATACTCAGAGGAAACACTTAGAGGACTCCAGTTGCGTTCTGCAGAAGTGGGTGTCACCTGTTTGTTTCCATGGTATAAATATGCTGGCATGTAAATGAAATAAATCGGTATTCTATGGAATAGCACTATGACATGATTAAAGAAAATAATTAATTAATCAGTCTTTACTTTACCAGTATGGCTTGCTGCTCTGGAAATTGTCTGCAGAGCTGGCTTCCAGATGGGCTTATTCAAACTCCTGCACAAGAAAAAAAGATCTCTTTAGACAGGAAATATGAATGGCATCCAAAGCATTAGATCTTCATCCCAACTGAAGTTGGGCCAGTAGCTAGGAGACTTTGCCTTTGTGACTGAGTTTCACTTTATAAAAGAACTGGATATTTAGCAAAAGCTTAAGACTGGACAGTCCCTATAACCAGTGTAGGGGAGTATAGATCAGAGTGCCTTCCCTTGGCAGCTGCTGCCTTTCATAAATACACTCGATTACCATGGTCAGCATCCAGTTCATTCAGCGATGTGACAGAACAATTTTCCTAAAGAACAGTAAGCAGAAGAGTGAAATTTTACTTCCAAAAACTTAAAATCTGAGTTGTCAAATGGAAATTTACATAGAAGCCAGTAAGGCTGAGAAGTTACAGCCATTCCAGAGCATATATTGGCAGGATTCTGCAATACTCAAGGCCTCGTCAAAGATTCATGAAATAAATTCCTGGTGCTTAGTAGGGAGAGGCTTTTACTAATAGTCAAATTTTCATGCAGGCAAGATCTTTCTCAGGTCAAATAAAAAATACTGTCTTTCCCTATGAACTTTAATTTTTTTAAACTAAAAACATCACAGCTACAGCACCACCAATCAAGGTAATTTTAAATAAATAAAATATTAAAGTACAATTGAAAGGAATTCAGAATTTTAATATAATAACTCAAGAATTTTACACCAATCTCACATTCAACACACACATGCATTGATTTAGGAAAAAACTTTTAGGAGTTAGCATCAAGCTACTTGAAGAGGCCTTGAAGTGAATGTCCAAGAGCTACAGGGAGCCAGAGAAGAGCAAGCCCACACCTCTGTTGCTGTGTGCAGCATTACTCTGCAGGGTCTTCAAGGGCACACATTTAATAGCAGCTTTGGTGGTAGCTGCAGGCTGCACAGCCAAGCAGACCAGACAGCTGTTTCTAATCACTGATAATTCATGTGAAAAGTAAATTGTCCTCACTACTCCCTAAGCTTTGGACAGTGTTTGTTACCTGTGTTCCCATGGAGTATCACGTCGTGACTGTCCTTCACTAACCAGATTTTGCTCTGAGATCAGAGAGGCTGTGTGTAAAGTGGCTGCACTTAGCTCTCCATGAAGCTGTGACTAAAGCTTTGTCCGTGTGGTTGCCCAGGGATGCAGACAAAAAGGATCCTGGACTGGACACATGGCACCAAGGAGCACTGGCATCTTCAGGAAGTGCTTGTGAGCAATGGTGTCCTAACTCACCTGGTGCTGACAGGACCAGCCAGAGGGGGAGAGGAATGGCCTTGGAGGGGAGGATGCTGCCTAGGAAGGCCCTGGAACTGGTACCTCAGAAAGAAAAAGCAAAAATCACAGCTGGAAGAATAGCTGGCCTTGTGCTGCTCTGCAGGGAGACACCAGGCATGGATTCACAACAAACAGCTGAAGGACTGAAAAAGCAAAAACAATATAAAGAGGAAATCAACAGCAGTGAAACTTTGTTTGAAGCTGCTCAACAATAGCACTTATATGGTTTTGTGTACTGGGTGGACTGGGACCTAAAGAAGCTTGAGTTCCCAGTTTCTTATTATGGTATGCATTCTGTAAGATTCAAACCCACAAGTACTTACCAGCCTGGAAGTAGAATGCATTTATTGCCATAGCCCCTACAAATAGCAGCCTGCTCCCCAACTACTAGCAGGAGTGAATGAATGAATGAACGAATATTGGTGTGTTAATAGAGGTAATTTTGGCTGGAAGTCACATTAATGTATGGATATACAAGGCCTATTTATCTCTTAAAAGGTTTAAGAGAAGATATAAATTGTCATGTTAGATCACAGAGTTCTTCCTAAATCAGAACACTCTGATAATTGATGAAGTATGTTTTCACATTCTTAGGTTTCTTTATTATAAAAGTCAAAAGACACAAGACTGCACGAACCAATGGGAAGACATGTCATCAGTTCATTTAAGAAAGACCTCTACAAGCCATATGGAAATGTCACATTTTGAAATACAATTTGACACTAAAATGTCACAAGCTGTCTCTACCTTTTGATTTAAGTAATTTTAATCACAGGTTTGTCGTTTGTACAGCACCTTATGTTAAGCACTATGCTGAAACCCTCTAATTTAGACCCATCTCTTTCCACTAAGCAAAGAATATGCAAGGTCAGATATGAATTTAATGGAATGAAGGTTAGAATTTTATTGCTGGCATTCACTGACTTGAACAGCTGTGAGCATCTCAGTACTCAGCTTTTGTGAAGGTAAATACACCTACTGGTGCTCCAGGGTTTTAATCAGCTCCTTCCAGGGAGACTTTACAATCTCATGGCATGACCTAAACAGGAAAACAACACGAACCAGAGGAACATAGAAGGAAACTGTGAAAAGGACCTACTTCAAGGAAAAATATTAAAATAACTTTATATTTACAGGTAAGCTGACCTTTCTAGTGAACTAATGGTTGTGTGAATTCCTTAGTGAGGCAACTGTAAGAACACTTATCTGCCTGAATATATTTAAAGTTACTAATTACTCAAATGAAAATGTTTTATTTTTATAGAAGGCTAGAAGATTGCAAATAGTTGTGTAACACAATAGTTGTTTCTGAATGTAGCTCCATATAGGGCAGCCTTCCAAACTAAACAACAAAACTTGGACTTGAAATTCAAATACAGCCAAAAAAAATGATTCATCAGGGATCCAAATATATTGAAGCCAAAAACTTAACAAGCTTTCAGCTTGTCATGAAAAGCAGCAGTAAATGATAAATGCAGACCCAGTACACCTTATTTTCAAAACCTGACAAGCCCACAAAACCAGACTTGCAGCAGTGCACTCTATTGCAAAAGCCATCAGTGCTTGTTTGTTCAAAATAGAAACTGTCAATACTGCAAGAGCCAACCAGGAGACATCAGTTCAGTGCAGATGGGGCCTCAGACTCATGCAAATGTCACAGAGGGGCTGTGCAGAGCTGGCAGGACACTGTGTGCACATTTTTGGTTGCACCTTTGGAGTTTTGATGTTCCAAACAGCAAGCATTTACATTCAAGTAATTTCCAATTTTACACAGGAGCATTTGAAGAGCTGTAGCTCTGCTACAATTTGAAAAACTACGGATGTCAGACAATAGACACTTGAGAACGGAAAAGGGCAACACACGACCTTGGATTTGCAAGGCAAAGCTTGTCAGATCTTGGGCTCCACTGCCGGTTACCGCTTCATTTATGAGAAATCGTGTTGGGTGAAAGTGAAAGGCACATGCAGGTTTCTTTTTCTTACCTACAGATATCTCTGGTTTGCCAATAGGTTATCTAGACTCTTATAAAAATAATACTGTGATTACTAATAACCATAACAGATGTGGGTTAGGTATTTTCATTTTTGTTTTTAAGGCAGAGGGAGACTTGAACAGTTGACCCTACTGTTTGACACAGACCATTGGTTTATTTGCATTCTGGTACCTCTGGCTCTTCCTTTGCTGGGAACTCAGTGGTGATTCAGTCCACTCCAGACCACAAGAGCTTCCAGCACTCACCAGTGGAGCTAAGGAGGCTGAAGCATACTCACTACTGCTTTCATGCTTCCATTTAATGGAATCAGTTTTACATTCATTTCTGGCAAATGAAATACTTGAGTGAGTGTCTAGGGATAGCAAAAATATTCTCCAAGCCCCTTTTTTGCCTCCATCCAGGTTTGTGAACAATAGTTAAGCATATTGATGAAGGAATTAATACCTTTGGGCAGACATTTTTCAAATGCAATTGGGCTGTATTCAATCACTCTCCAGTTCCACTGCTCTTCCCTGCCCGGAAAAAATAAGCATTCAAGTATCTAGGTTAGATTCAGAATACATAATGTGGATAGTGCACAAAACACTTTGGCTGGCCCAGTTATATAACAGTATATACTGCTCATAAAACCAGTGCTGCTTAGCATCAGTCACTGATTCTTCTGACTGAAGGTGTATTCCCTGTTTTGATGGGTACACAGTGCCTTCTGGAAAATGCTACACACTTCAGGCCTCCTGTGGTATCAGCCTGAGTAATGGTCACTAGCAACTTCCAAAATCAGGGCTGGGAGGAACAGTCCTTATTAAGAAAATCTCTGAAGTTTACAGTCACAGGAGTGTTCATTTAAATAGCGCCACATTTTACCCAAAACTGGCAGTGTTTGGTGAATGTCCCTTTTGCTTGTGGCGACTTTCCCTTCTGTTTCTTAGAAATGTCTTTGTACTACCCTGGTTCTGGCTGGACACGATTGTCTGGGCAAAACAAATACTCCAGCCAAAGGAAACAGAAGTGAAAGTAACTGAAGAATCATTCTCATTCATCATTTGATCTGTACAATAGATAGATGCATTTCCTTCTAAAGGCTGCATTTCCCAGATATAAAGCACTAAAGCTCCCTCCACCAGTACTTCTGCAATTTCCGTCACACAGCTGTGGAGTGTTGCAAACTGATAACGTTTGTTAAGAGTATTGTAAAGTCATAAAGGGAGCAGTTCCATAAAATTCTTAATCATAAACTGTGGAAAACGTTTGTGTCCTTGAATTCCAAGCATTTTTTATGTTTTGTAATGTCCATAAATTATAGTTTATGATCTGTAATCTTGGTTAAATTCCTGGTACATGCTTAGGAAAGAGTGTTTATTATTTCATGAGAAAAGTTACAAATATATGCCCTAGGAGCAATGCTTTCATCTTTCCTGGTAGCTGCCTCTTGCAGGCTTATACTGAAGAACAAGTTTCCATCATGGTTTTCATCTGCTGCTTTTCATTCACACGCTTATATTATCTATAAATGTCTGCATCTGTAATGCCTTGACTCAATAGCTCTCAAGTTGTATCTTCATGTTGCAGCTCTGCCTAAATAGGCAGACTGTGCATTTCAGATGGTAAGAAATGAACAGACTCTGCATGAAAAGGCCTCTGGAAAGAGGTTGTGTCCTGAGTCAGTCCCTGTCCTACATCCCACTGGGTGGCAGGAGGGAACTTCTGCCTGTTTTTCCAGCACTTTTATTAAGATCTTGGATCTTAATAAGATTAAGAACTTGGATGGGCACAGTTTGGCCTCTGGAAACAGGTTAGCTCTGATCATCCAAGCATAAGAGTCCTGTGAAGCTGGGATGAGACCACTAGATTGCAGACTAAAAACTGAGGTGTACCTAAGTATGTCCAAATGCCTCAGCAGCATGGTGCTCCTCCTCTTGCAGAGCTCACTCTGGTTACCTACTGCTTGGGACTGAAGCGCTTCCTGATACCTTTTATCACCCCCCTTCCTCTCTTCTTCCTTCAGTGTGCACAGGCCCTGCAATAAAACCTTCTCAGTGAAAAGGAAGAACTCTTTATTGTGTTGAAATTGTAAAGCACCAGATGACTTACACCTGGGAGGTACTGCAGCTGCATTTAATCAGCCAGGAAACGTTGCATGGTCACAAAATACTGCATACAGGAGAACTGAGAGTACTTGTTTTTAACCCTCTGCCCTGTTGGGCATCAGTTTCCAAACACAGGCTGGGTTCTCTAACTTCCCTAGAACTCAGAGCTAGTTCCATCTGGTTTAAACCTGTTAACTCTTAACATTTATTTGGCTACTGCAGCTAAGGCTGTATACTCATTTAAACTCATATGCTGTACTTAGAGTATACTCTAGGAAACTTTAATCAGTTTATGTTTTCATCTGAAATACAAATACAATTTTAAAAGAATATTTTTTAATATAAAACACAAATTCAGTATGGTTTTCCTTCACTCAGTGTTGCTAGTTTGATATTTATGGAAAAATTGTCACTATTTTTTCAAACTGAATTAAATAATAGAGGTTTGAAGTACTTCTCATCCCTTCAGAGACTTCATTAGAGACATTTTCTTAGAGGGGTATCATTATTGTTTCAACCTTCTCAGTTTTATCCAATGGTTTACAAGTGAGATCTTTTGTGGAATGTCGGTGCTTCAGGCTTCAGTTTAGGGAATCGGGCGAAACCCCTCCCTGGCCTGGACTCAAGGACATGCTTCTCAAGCTTATTTTGAAATTAGGACTTCATACCACAAACCCATAGAAGGAAACATTCTCTGCTCTTCCTCTGAACTTGCTTTAGTTCACAGAAAGACTTTCAAGAGCCATTGAGTTACAGAAAGATCAGGCCTTGCCTTTAGGCCTGCAGGTTGGGGCTTTGATTTAACAGAGGTGAGCCACTGACTTCTGTCTCAGCTTCAAATACCACTTAAGTAGCTTATCTAATAACTGATTAATGTGCAGTAAGTTAACAGCACTCAGAGGGGTCACCAGAATCCAGTTTCCCAGCCACAAATGACTGCTCTAGATGTTAAGTTCCCAAATACTTAAAAAATACTCCTCATTCCCTCTCAGTGAGAGGAGACTGCTACTTGTGAGGACAACTGCAAGAAAAGGGAGGAACTGAAGTTTGACTGCTCTCCACCAAGCAGGGACATTTTTCCACGTTCTGAGGAAGTGTAAGGACTAAGCAGCCCCAGCAATGTCCTTTTGGCTTGCTCCATTTTTAAAAGACTGTCTCTCTTCAGAGAATGATTTTTGAACAATCTCAAGAGGGTAAAATCTCCAGCTCTGTAGGTAATAGTTCCTTACTGGCTGCTTGCATGGCACACTGGCTGCTCTGGTTCTCCTTTCAAAGAAACTCGGTGCTCTCAATGTACACCACAGAGGACCATTTCTTCATCTCAGAAATCTCCAACTTTTCTTGGGCAATGCTCAGTGTTGTGACACAGTTCTTTTCTGGCTTTTAGCCTAATTAACTAGAACATGATCACCAGGCAGTGTGTTTCAGAGCAGGGCTGAAATTCACATCCTCATTCAATGCTGAAGCTATTGGCTTGTCTCCCCTTGCTGTACCTGTCTCCTGATCTGGAAGTGTAAGGCTGGTCCTTGCAAAAGGGTTTGTCACATGCAAATGATGAGTGTGGTTTAACCAGCATATGGTCTTGTCTTTCACACAGTGACCTGCTCTTGTCACACTTGAGAGACAAGCAGAGCAGTCAGGAAGACAAGCACACCTTTGAAGTCTGAATTGCCTTTGAAAAGCATCTGGGCTTCTTGCAGTCAGATTTTTCCTGTTTGCTGTATTATGTGAGTTCACTCTAACAGTGTGTTGCTGACAAAGGATGTAAATAATACATATGAGATATCGCAGGGGGATGAAGAGGGTGGGCACTAATGAATATAAGTTGGATGATAAAAGAATCAATTGAGAAGATGAATTTTCAACACACTGACTCATTCTGATGGAGTAATTTGAACAAATTTCCAGTGATCATCCACACTCTTCTCTAAAGCACAACTTATGACAGATAATGATAGATAATAATAGAAATATAGTAAAAATCTTGTGAACTCTGAGCCTGTAATCACTTGCACAGTAATAAGATGGAATGCTTTTACTAGATGTCTTCAGCATGCAGGGATGAAAACATGGTTTTTCCCTCCAGCAGAGGGGGCTTGGCAGTAAGTTTTCTAAACAAAAACCCAAATGATTTCTTCAGAAATTGAGTAATACTAACATTGAACTGGCTTGCGTAGTATTATAGGTGAAAACAGAACTTCCTCCAAACAAGAGATTCAAATATAAACAGACACGGTTCCAGTGAGCGTTGTTCTGGCTATCTTGGCTTGCCTCATTTCTCAGTGTGGCTTTTCTATTTCAGCAGAAAGCCCTTGCAGTTACACCTGACAGGCAGTGTGCAAATAAAGAAAGATTTGCTCCTAATTCCTTTGAAAAACCAAGTTCCTGTTAAATCTGTCCCTGTAAAATACTTCAATACACGCACAAGAAAAAAACAGAGAAGGCACTAAGGTAAAGTCCTGGTGGAAAGTTTTCCAAGACAGAACAAAGGTGTGTATTTGAAGGCAGAGCATGTCCTCGGAATAGTCCAGGAGTTTACAGACAATTATTTGAGGCCATAAACAATTGACATAAATCTGAATGGTCAAAAGAGACCCTGGCAACCCCACAGTATGGAGGAGACCAAAACTGTGGATGTAATCCAAGGTGGTAAAAAAGCCCATCTGAAGCTAATGCTTAGTGTTAAGTTGCACACAGTGTTACATAAAGACAAAAGAATGACACAAATTTCCCTTTAAATTAAAACAGGCTTGCTAGTCATATGGTAAATTCCTCTTTTTCATGGTTAATTGGACTTGTCCCCCAAGGACTGTTTCCTTATTTGATTTCAATTCTAACAGGGGAAAAGTACAGGCAATTGAATACCTGGGATTATATTCTCTTTATTATTTCCGATGAATAGTCTTACTCCACATGTGACTACTTGATAATGGCACTGTTCGGTGCTGTTCAAAACCCGATTCTTTTACTGCTAATGAGAACTAGCTGTCAGTTTTAATGACAGATTCTGGTAAATGTAATTTCACCTCCATGGCTCCAGCTTCTGATGAAGGAAATATTGAAAATAATGATGCACAGGAGTAACTCAAAATGAAAATTCATGCCAGATGTAGCAGAAGGTGCAAATGACTCACCATGACCAGTAAGGGTGCAGCACCTTCCCTGCCTGACGTGGGCACGGGCTGTCCTGGCACAGCCACAGGCAGCAGTCACCTTGCAGGATGCTGGGAGGTGCAGCCCTCCCAGCACCGGGCTCTGCCCACTCACTGCCCTCACTGGTCATTCTGGTGAGCTCTTCTCAGAAGGCAGGATCTCAGCACCCACTCTTTGTTTGTGGGGTGTAACCCACGTAGCCCCATAATTTTCCCTAAGTATTAATATACTTAAAATAAGAGTATGTGGGGGAGGAGGGGGATGAGGAGGAGGAGGACGAGGAAGGGGAGGAGGTGAAATAAAATTATCATTTAGTGTGAATATTAGAGTGATCAGGTTGTCTATTAAACCTCCTATTTGGAAGTGGATGTACTATGTACTGACACTATTTCTGGAATTTCTGGTGGAAGAAAAGAGGGTTTAGGGTGGTTCACTGGGGGGAAGGGGGACAGGGCAGGTGTGTCCTCGGTCCCCAAGCCAGAATCCCAGCTGATGGCACCAGCTCTGATAGCTGGCGAGCCCCAGCCCTTCCTGCCTTTGAGTCCCCCCATCCATGCCACATCTCAGCACTTCCACGCACTGATGTCAGCTCCCCCTGCCTTTGGACCCCATGTCCTCTGCATCCCTTACCCCACTTCTCCAGTGTCAGGTTCCCAGTGCCAGCCACCCTTCAGCTCCACCTGGCCTCTGCAATAATCTGATTTCCTTCCTGGCACCAGCTCCTCGGGTATCCCCTGCTCAGGTGCACTTGAAAAACCCTGACTCCTGCTTTTCAGAGGGGAGGGTTGCAAAACACACCAAGTCCTCCATCATTCACCTCACCTCCGTGAGAGCAGCATGGGAGGACTTGGCTGAGGGAGAGCAACTGAGTGTCAGCTTTGGAAAGGCCAAGCCCTGCCGTGGGGGGCACTGGAGGGCACTGGGGAAGAGAAAAGAAAAGTGGGTAGTTATAGGAATTCGCAAGAATAAGAAGAATGTACTTTGATGTTAATGACTTGAGTCAGAATACAAGGAGGTTGAACTTCCCAGAAAGGAAGTTCACTAACAAGGAACCACAGATAACCTTCAGATGCCAAACTGAAAACTCTGGAGAAAGTAGACAATTCTCAGAAAAAAAAAAACAAAAAACCTGCAAGAAGTACACTTAATATAACAGAGAGAAAGAAAGCAAATGGCAGACTGGATCTTGAAACTCTTGAAACTAAAAGAGTATTAAACAGAAATTAAAGGGTCACTTAAATAACATCAGGCTGGAAAGCAGAAAATACCAGGATGGAGTAAATATGAAACCTGGGCCATAGGTATTTGTTCACACAGAGAAAGGTCAGATGGGACAACATTCCAGTACTATTATGGAGGAAACCAATAAGGAGTTAGCTTGGACTAGCACAGAGTGAGTACAATAATTTTTTTAAAAAAAGGAAAAGGACTGTGGAGGAGAAGAGACAAGGTAGAAATAGAAGTGTAAAGAAAGAAGCAGCATAATAAATATTGTATGGATAAAAAGGGAAAAAGAACAGCTTGTTTTAGGTCAGTTCATAGAAACCAGCAGATCTCCCAAACCTGTTTTATTAATTCCCAATGCCAAGTTTAAAGCTGTGTGTGTACAGAACATTTCACGTGGAAAGGCAACTGTCCATACAAATTCAAAACAGACCAGGGAAAGCATTATCTCAATGGCAAAGGATGTTCCAAAACCATGAGTCCAGAGGAGTAAAATGACATCTGACTGCTTCAGACATAAAATATTCTAGTGCAAGTGAGACTGGATGCTGCTGATCTAAAAGCTATTAGACATTGCTTCTGCTGTTATTTTAATATGTGATTCTTCCAGCTCAGTTCATCTTTCCATAGGTGTTAATTCTTTGAAGGAACAGTAGGTACATTAGAAAATGTATTATAAACAAATACATAATTGTCTCCTGTTCAGCATATTTACACACATACTCTTAAAAAAAGAAAAAAAACAAGGTAATTGCTGAGTATTTTTGCACATGAAATGAAAGCAACAAAAATTTGAATTTTAGGCCATCAAGAGATGTATGTAAGAGCCCAGTAAAAGTATGTGAATGTAAGTCCCAAGAACTTTCACATGAAAGATGCAAGCAGACACATCATTTTGCAGGTGTGGGTGAGGTCTCTGCTAACCAGGCAAGAAGTCTGAACAGTCCTGTTGGTCTACTGTGAGATCATCACCTTAAGACAATAAAAAGTAATGGGTCATACTTGTCAATTCGTTTCCTTCAGGGATGAATGGAGCCCCTCTTGGTATGGTGCAAAAAGAGAAGTAAACCCACCCAACTAGAAAAGGGTGTCAGTGCTGAGTTCCCAGTGACTGCAACGGCTGAGTCACAGTGGGTTCTTGGACATGCAGGGGAGTTTTAGCAGGAAACCGCCTACCACTTTATTTACAGCTCTCCTTCAGCTCTGCCATCCGACTCAGCTCGGGAGATGATTTTATCATTCTACACGGTGTGGATGCAGTTGCACAGAGACGCCTTCCAAAAGGGCACCTATGTTTAGCATTGGTTTTTCATGAGGTTTCAATACATTCACTTCAGATGGAAGAAATACTGCCCTTCTGCCTCCTCCTCTTCATTGACTCAGATTCGTTTGAGTCATCTCTGAGCTGCACAGATGCTTTGCATTGCTCAGCTCATCTGTTTAGAAACCAGCATGCTGGCAGGGTGTGCCTTGTGAGTGAGCACAGGCAGATGCAGTAGCACAAAAGCACTTATCTTCAAAATCTGAACACTTCTGGTATCTCATGGTTAATTTTAAGTAAAGCAGGAGTTCCAGGATCCAGAAAAGCAGGGGGAACCTCAGTTCTGCCAGCCTATCTTGCCTCAACTCAGTGATTTCCACATTCAGCACCTGGGAGAGTCCTGCTCGCCCACGTGCAGCGCACTATCTTTTTGGCAATTAACATAATTAAAACAACAGTAAGTTTGTATATAAAAATACTTGTTCAGGAACTCTAGCAAAGTTTTTTCTTTGTAGAACACAGAATTATCTATAGGAAACAGTGTTAAAAAATCTAATTGTTTGCAAATTCCAGCCCTTAAAATTGAGACAGGGCTTCCTTGTGTTTCCTGCCAATTCTGTCCTAGTTTTGTGAGAGTTGAGATCACACATTTCCCCAGCACCCCTGTGTCAGTCAGTGCACACATGTGAGTGGGCAGATTTCAGATTACATATGCAAATATAAATCTGATATTGCCCAGTTTTTCAGTTCTTGGCTTTGTAACCACGTACCATGGGCGTGGTGTATGTACCAGGGTACAGGATGGCAGGAAGGCTGTGGTATGTGCTCTACTGAAGTGCAAACTGCTAACTAGGAGAACAGAAGAGGAAATGGAGTAGTGATTCTCTGGAAGAGTGATGGGCTCTCTGCACAGCCTCATGACTGCACTGAAATCCCATTTTCAGAGGGGAGTGGCTACTAAATCCCTGGTGATGAGGACTTGTCTCCAGTCCTGGAGTGCTCCTCAGTGTGATAATCCAGTGGAGAAAAATGAACAGACCCTCTGAAATCTGCTTCTACTTACACAGGCATCTGTCATATCTCCCCAGCCCTGAGAAGGGGGATGGGAGGAGATAAGAGAAGAAACAAAACCCAAGAAGACATCCATTTCTATCTGCAAATAGCAGTTGCAGAATAGTTTATGCAAATTAGAATCAGCTACGGGACTTCTGGGAAGTTGGCAGTGACACTGTAAGTGTCACACAAGTATGAGTGAAATGAAGAGAGGAAAGTCTCTTAAAGCTGTTTCTAAATAACCAGTACAAACATGCAGTTCATTCAGCAAGAATTGCTTTGGCAACCTACACTGGCAGCTTCAGACACTCGGGATCACTTCCTCTTTTTTATGCTACACAAAACTCTGCTTGTGGGTCATTTTTTGAAGCCAGATTCAGCTGATGCCCTGCCTTTGAAGGTCACATTTGAGAAATCATCATAAGCAGAGGAGAGAAAGGATGCTGCATGAATCATGAGAGATGATCTGTTTGCCACAGCCCTGCAGGCTGTACCACTCTTGGCATTTTGTGCAGCAGGTCTGTCACATGAAGAGGATTCACACATAACTTGAAACAACACAATGGGTGTAACTCCCTAGCAGCCAATGGGTTTTACCTCTCCAGGCTCCAATCCACTGTTTCCCCTCAGATCACAGCACTCCCTCCAGATCACAGCCCTCTACCCCCAGCATCACAACCACGCGTTGGTTCAAAATGAACAGAAAATAGTCACACTCAGATCTGCCTCCCACCCACTAGCAGAAACTGGGAATTCACTGGAATTCATGGAACTGCAGGCAGGTCACACACATGTTATGCCCCTGATGCCACAATTTATCTGCCCAGTTGATATTTTAGAGTTTCATGTATATAATTCAGTTTCTCTGAAATTAACCTTTGGGAAAAAAAAAAAAAAAAAAAAAAAAGCCCAACAGCCTTTCGGGGGATCAGAAACCAATTTCAGGAAACATTACCAACTTTGATGGTAAATGCAGCCACTGAGAGTAAATGCATTCTTTTGTGTGTGTCTATGTGTGTGTGTTGGTCTGTGTGTGTACTGGACCAAGTTTTTTCTTGAATTTCTTAGAAACAGAGAAATAAAAGTGTGGAATGCTCTGACTTACTCCTGGAATACCACAGTGCACCCTTATCAGTGGTGAGCTATTTTTATTATGACCCATAAACCAGTGAGAAGTGAGGGCGTTTTTGATCCAGGCAAGCTGCTTTTTCCAGCCCTGACACTTGGAGCTCTCCACTGCAGGGATCTTTTGGCAACCCTGCCTGGGGCTCCCCTGGTCTCTGGCCTAATGGTCAATCGATGACTGTCCTGGGGAAAATGGGACACTAAGAAAGGAAGCATGAAATATGCAAGGAATAAAAAGCCAGAATTAAATTGGAGGACTTATGCAGTGTCCTTTCAGTTAATTCAAAATTTGTAATGCAAGTGTATCTAGAAGAGAGCTTTGATTGTCTTTGTCCTTAATCTCTTCAAAAATAGGCTATTTTTAACAGCAGATCTAAGGTCAGGACTGCTCTACTCTGGGTGCAATCCTGCTATTCCATTTTGCTAACATCTTCCATCTACTTGGAGATCTCTGCCCAACTGCTGCTGGCAGCATTTTGGATGCAGAAGTCAAGTCTGCACGGGAAGTCACATTTGCATCCTCCTATAGCCACAGCACATCCATCACATTCCTAATAAAGCAAAGCACCAACTACAGAACAAAATGTTCAGCTTGCACAACAAGGAAAAAATTTCTGAGACACTTCCTAAAAAAACAACTACTGTATTATTGTTCCTGTGTTTATACACCACTGGAACGGGACATCTTCTGAAGGGCTCTGATGAAACCCCTGTCAAGTCTTTAGTGAAGAATTCTAAACTCACAGAAAATTCCTCCTGATCACAGCACAGATTCTGAGCATGGACTTGGGAAGATACTAGGGCATTTTTCTCGTAGCCAGAAATTCTGGGTGTCTGGCTGGCCTCTGAAGCTCAGCAAACCTCTTAGGATGTGCACGATCTTGTCTGTAGCTGCTCCACATTTTCCAAGGGTAAGGACAGCACTGTATGAGGATTACAAAGGCTCTAACTGCAAAAAGTATTCCCTGTTAGTAATTTAACCTTTCTTACAGACCCAGGAAGAGAGTATATAAACCTATTTATATGGGAACGCATGAGAGAGAGCACAGTATTTAAATTTACATTAAATTTACATTCATACATTTATTGGCATTTCTTGCTAGTATTGTAGTAGGTGCTTAATTGTATCTATTTCCCTCTAAGCTCTTGAGGGAAAAAGCCCCAACACTTGGCATGGGAAGAATTATATCTGCTTTTTCTTTACAAGTTATCACACAGCTAATGTGAATTTTTAAACTGGTGATTAGAGAAATCTAATTATGGAACTTCAGTTTAAATATGGACTAAATCAGCAACTACCTGAAGGCTGTATTAATTTATGTTGGATGAGCCTGCAGTGTCAGGAATATACAGATCATTTTGGTTAGAAGTAAATCCTGAAGGTCACAGACACAGTTTTGGAACTGCTGCAAAAACTGAGAGGTACCTCAGTCCATACTCCAGTGGTGTAAGAGAGCTGGAGCAAAGAACTAAGGAGGACAAATTTAAACTGTTCTCCTGTAAGAATAGCTCCAGTTACCTTTCCAAAAGGCTTTTCTGTCAGTAAAGGTGCATTAGAATTACCTGTGGTTTCAGGCATCATAGGTCACTACCCAGATGTCCAGTAAGTCTTTGAAGGTCATCTTGGCAAGCTCAATTCAATTTATGTGATTAAGGGTAAGGCTTCCTCTAGACTCCTTATCAGAAAATTTGCCAGGACTTTCTCGTGACGTTATTGTGAACTGAAATAGATCTGCTGTTGAAATACAGCACAGCACTCATTTCCAGTTTAACACCAGTGACAATAGGACTTCTTGAACTCTCAGAGGACAAAGTGGCCCTAGAAAAGTGAGTCACCACAGACAGAAACCCTTCCCACAAGAGCAACTCCATGACATCTCTCCAGAACTCCTGCAGGAAATCCTCCAGGCTGGGCATTCTTCCCACTTTCATATTCTTAATTATCTAATTTACTGATAGAGGACATCAAGGCCTGAATGCTAAGCTACACTAATTTTACATAACATAATATTTCTTCTTAATTAATCCAAAAGTGTGTGTGGTGAGGTCTGTATATAACTAATAAAGATATTTCTAAAATTAGAAAATGCTTCATTAATATTGTTGGATGATGTTCCTTTAACATCAGATGCCAAAAATTCTACATTTAAAGGACTTTTCATCTTTCGTCAGAAACTGTCAGCTTATTCTCCTGATTCCTAGAAATTTTCCTGGAGCTAGAACATGGTGAAGCTAATCCATTTTGCACTCAGCTTGTTGAGTTCACATGTAAAATTGGCTGAGGTTTGCAATAAATCTGGAGAGGGAAAATGTCTGAAGAAAAAAATCCAATTCTTTTTCCACAAGAGCAATTATGGTGGTTTTTTTTTTTCCTTTTCTTTTCTTGGCAAATGAGGAATTAATATTTGTACTCTGAAGAAAACTATTGCCTCACCTATCAGAACCTATCCTTTCTCCAGGGACAGAGGAAAAACAGAAATCCAGATAATTTCTCAATACTTTGAAAAGCATAAGCCAATAATAAAACCTATATTGGATCAATCTGTACAGTAGAATAAAAGGTGCACATTCAGTAGTTTCAATTTGTTGGGTATAGGAGTTATTAGATACTGCAGAACCTAATGTATTCCATCATCAGAAGAGTTTGGTGGTTTATGATTTGGAATTTGACTATAACTGTAAAAAAGATCTGCCAATGAAGGTAGATTACAATCACAGTACAAATACAGAGGTCAGCACATCATGGCCATGGAAGATCTTTTCTCTGAGTATTAATAGTGATCTTTTCAGTTTTAGTCATCCAGGCTTGATGGCTTCAAGTTTTAAAAATCAAACCAAATCATCAGAAAGTGTCTCAGTGAATTATGAAAGAAATAAGACTGTCCACCTGGATCTGGCTGAGAAGCTGCAAAATACTGCTTTGCCATCACCTTCTCATTTCTCTACTTCCCGTGTGCTAATTCTGTCTCCTGCAACAGCACCACATCAGTCTTTGTTCGCTTTAAGAACAAGACCACTTTTTTCCTTTTAATTTGGACTGCAGAATCTCTCTACATTCAAAGAAATGGAACTGAGATTTGGATCCATTCGACTGTATTAAGAATGAATTTCATTCCATTTCCGCGGACTGAAAACCAAAGATGAGGGAACAGTTGAATCATTTCCTTTACCTCACCCCAATCATAAAAATCTCCCCATATGTTGATTATGCCCAAGAATAAAACACATTAGAAACTGATTTCACAGAATCTTTGACTTGCTTCAATAGAAGCTCAGCATTTGCATCTGGAATCGTGGGAGCACCAGGAAGATCATCAACACTGTCCACCTGCAGCAGTAAATGAAAATTTGTAGCCATGTAAATCATTCAGGACAATCTAAACTGGCACTGAAAGGAAAGAGAGTGGTGGAAAATACTGAAAAGAATAGGAAACTATAAAAGCAGAGAGTGAAGATTACCATTGAAATAGTAAGAAAGATATACTGGAGACCTTTTTGAATTATTAATTGATGTTTTTCTTGGTATCCTCAAGGTTCCCACTCAAAGTAATTTTTTCCCGAAGCTCATGACCTCTCCCATGCAGTCCTTGCAGTCAGAATCCCCTTCCCATGTTTCATAGATCTGTATCTGCCTGAGGACTCCAACTGCATGTACAAACATAACCTTGGCTCCAAAACCCACAGCACTGTTCAGCACCTCAGATGGTTTTCCTGTGCCAAGTTACCACTCTCCTTTCATGGGCTTGGGATCTGAAAAGACACAAGAACAGGGAGCAGGAGAAACCGAGTGTGGCTTTGAGCAAGGGAGAGAGTGCTGGGAGCAAGGGAAGCATTTGAAAGGGAGCAGAGGTCTGAACTGGCTCAGTCTGGAAAGGATCACTCCAGTGTTTTACTTCAGCCAGACTAGAATAAAATTAGCAACTGGCTCTGAAATTCAAGGGCTGTGTTCCTCTAGCCAGTCCTGGAAACTCCATAGTCCAGTAGGTGTATCTGGAAGCCAAACTAGCTTCATATGCTTCTGCTTTAACATGTCCAGCCCAGTATTTATTGCTGCAGTTCTCCTGAACAGCATCCTGCTACCTCTGTAATTAGCACCAACATTATTTATAGGGATCCATAGTTCCTTCATCAATTGTGGAGTATGCACATACAGACACACTCAGACACAATCCAGCAAGACAAATTTGTCGTTCAGATAAAAAAAACACCAGAAAGCAGGCTACCCTTTCACAACATTTTTACCAACAATTTGAGACTTTCCTTTTTTTTTTTTTCCCTCCACTCAACTAATTACGAAGGATGTCTAAACTAGTGAAATGCAGAAAGCCCAAACCCCATTTTCATGTGGTTAAGTGCTCAGCATTTGAATTCATGAGACTAATGTGAATCTTGATTTGACTTAGTTAATATCAACAAGGAACTTCCATTGAATATCAGACAGGATTAGTCTGGGCTCAAGGAAACCAGCATTAACTACCCTGAGAAAGTAATTAACATTTAAAATAAACAATTCCAGAATAGCCAGCTGAGAAATAAACTTTCCTTATAGCCTCAGACAGTTAACTTATTGCTTATTTGAAAAATAGCAGTTTATATCTCTTACAGTGAAATATTTCAGACAACATGGACTATTCAAAGGAACTTAAGGGACACAGAGGCTCAGCTGTTACTCAGACTTAGTCCACAATTTAGCTTAATTTGCTTAATGTCCAAAGCCCACAGTTCTCCATTCTAGCCAGCACACATGTGCACATCCTCTTAGAAGACAAACCCACTAATTCCTCTCCTCCATCTCATCTGGATGGGATCTGACATTCTCTGCAGAACAGCACAAATTCCAGTTCAGACAGAATTAATTATTGCAGTACCAACTGGCTTGCCCTTGTCTAGGTAGATGCTTATCAACGCTTGATAACAAATTTGTGACATCCTCAAAATGTATTTTGTTCTTGGCATAATGACGAATTTGCTGTGACTGACAGCCTTGCCAGACACACATTGTTCTTCATTGATACCTAGCATGATAACTAATACCAGTGTAAAGTGAATCACATCTGTGGCTATTTTACCTGGAAGAGTTGATTAAAATGATAAGAAGATAGGCTGTATTCATCAGGCTCACTTTATTACCCTTTAACTTAGAAAATGATTGACTGGATAGTATGGGAATGGAGAGTGTGAGGAAATGTCACAATAGCTGCATCTCTTGGACATCTCATCCTGTTTAAATGCATCAAACTCTAACCCAAATACTTCGTCAAAGTGGGTGACAGAGGCTCACACTTGGCTCAGTGCTGCTGGTTTCACTGCGTCTGAAAGCAGACTGAGAGACAGTGTGGTGTCTAATTTACTTGCAAAATCAAAGAATTTCAATTTCAAGGGTTTCATTTAAATGAAAATTCAGATTCTGGAGAAGAAAACAAAACCCACTAAAACAGGAAGGATGGTATTGTGGTTAAGTTTCTAGTATAGGGCTGTGAAGACCTCAATTATGTTCCATTCCTAGCCCTTCTGCAGACTATCTCGCTCTCTGATTTCAAGCAAATCACTGAATTTCTTGGTACTTCAGTTCCCCTTTTCTAAAGATGATGTTGAGCACATCTAAGCACATTCATGTAAGAGCTACCATGTACAGTATCAGCACAAGAGAGGCTCTAACCTCAAAAGAATAATAGCCAAATATGTGACCCTATTTACTGAACTATTTTTGCAAGAAAATATCAATTCTATATTAATTCCCACACTGATCACCCACTTACTATACCAAACTCTAAACAACGTGCTGTCCTGCAGACACATTGGCCTGCCCATTTATCCAGATTCAGAACACAATCAGTGTCTGCTTCTATTCCCAAAAGCTAGGAAAAAGCTAAAATGGGCAGTGCCTGCTGATTTCCTAAGCCTTTCAGGTTTTCTGATTTTTTTTTTCCCCAGAGGATTGTCCCTGCAGTGGGGATGAATTCAGCAGGGTGTGGAATGCCCCATAATGGAATTTATACTGGGGAATGCCACACATGGTATCACAACCTCCTCCCTGCTGGTGGTTTCAGAAGGTTAGGAAAGGCTTGGAGCACAAATAGAGGAAGATCTGTCTGCATTATTCTGCTGTTAGTTGGGCTAAGAGCATGTGGTTTGGAAAACTAACCAACAGGAAAATGTCTCATGTATCCCCAACAGATACAATACTCTCCTACCTTCAAAACCAACTTCAGAACCACGTTTCTTCTCTTGCTGCCTCCTGGCAGACCTTACCTGGCACCCCTATTCCCAGTGTTTTCTAAACAGACTCCCTGTCACCTTAGTCCTGTTTCTAGCCAGTAAGCCATGCTCATGCTGCACAAATGACCAGCAATTCCTCTGTATTTTCTGTCATTTTTCAAAACAATGTTTACAAAATAGGGCTAAGGACTTTTATTTTTAACAAAAGCTGAGTTCATTTTTTATCCTAGCTTTTGGAGGTTTACTGATACGAACCTTCAGAGCAAAAGCATTTACTTTCCTGCTCTAGAAACAAGGGAGAAAGGAAGATGGGGTAATGTCTCCCAATAATTTTCTCTCCAGATTTTGCTTTTCTTTTCTGAGACCATCAGCAGGGAAGGAACACAATTTATTTCTCCACATGGAGGAAAATAGGCATTTCACATGGAAGGCTTTACTCACCAAACAGGCTCTAAGTCTAAATCACCGGGTAAAAAGCAGCAAACGCTTCTTAAGCTGCCAGAGCACGGACCAGAATGACCCGGACTGGCAGCAGTGCTTTCACCTTCAGTCCCGTATCTAGAGGTGTTCCCCGTGTCTCTGTCCTGCAGCTCTGCCCCGTTCCCATTTCTGCGCTGCCCTCTGCTGGGTGCAGTGACCGCAGCCTGCGGGATCTGCTGGCACGGAGCTCTTCCCAAGACACTGCGGAAGGGAAGGCGAGGGAGAAGATGCAGGAAAGGAAATGGAAGCATAGGAATGGAGGGTTGCAAAAACGAAAGGTGAGGGGGTAAAATTGAAGATTTCCCAAGAAAGCTCAACTTGGACCCTCACATTTAAACCCTCAACTCCTATCAAAAAACTTCACTCTGTTAAAGTCTCCTTTGCACAGTACAGCTGAAGCCCACTTCTCCTGGGCAAGCCTTTCTAAGGCACTTCATGGAACACCCCGGACCACTCTCACTGTGATTCACGTTGGGATGGTGTCAAGCTCCATAAGCAGCAGCCTGACACACTTGGCTTCTGGTGTCCAAGCTGGCAGGTTCACTTCATCACTCTCCCTGTGACTGAGAGTTCACCTACCCATTCGAGCCTTTCCAAGCTCTGAAGCTTTCCAACTGAATATTATTACCACATTCCTGCTCAATGAACACGACTTTTTGGACAAACACTTTGTCAGCTGCACTACTCAATCCATGGCAGACAGACTGCATGTGCACCTGCAGGATCTTTCTTTCCCCTGTGATCTTACAAAATAAGAAATTACATGAGAGTGAAACAGCTTTCCTGGCACATCTACAGCAACCTTCAGCCAACTCTGTCTCATGTGAGAAACAGACACCCCACTGTGCTGTGTTACAGCCATGAAGGGCTCTGCCCCTCAAAGCCACCACAGGACAAGGCTGCAGCCACAGGGAGAGAGCTTGCTGGGCACCCAGGGGACTGGGGGGGAGTTAAGAGGATCTGAGCTGTACTTTTGGTTCTGATTTACTTTATCTTGACAGAGTTAAGCACTTCAAAACCCTTTTCTTTGAAGGATGGGGGGGGAGGAAGGGGACTTTGTCTCAGCTAAGTAGACTTTAAGCTGTTAAGGGCAAGGCCTGGCTGTACTACCTGTGTGAACACCACCAGTGCTGTATCCAAACCAGCCATGGAATCTACTCCTGCATGGAGCACATTATGCCAAAGCAAAGAGAGGCAATATTGCCTGTTCAAATTCTAAGGGAAGTTTCAGTTCTACCACTCCTTCATGCTTTTACACAGTAAAGCAGATCGGCTTCCTCCAGCAGCTTATGCCAAACCTTGACTAAAGAAAAGCTCTGTTGCTCAAAACTCGAGAGAAGAGTCTGAGCATAAAGTGAATCTCTGTGCCAGGTCTTAAAACAAATGGCACACTGCTTCTCCAAATTCATGACAACTATGCTCTTGCATGACATAAGCAGTAAATGTTGGTGGCTAAAACATCATCAGAAATTTCCAGATTCACCTATTGTACACTGGCTGCACATCACTATAAGGTGCTGTATTGCAATCAGGTTAAGTTAGTCTGTGACCACACTGAATTTTGAAAAGAATATTTAGTCTCAAAGAAATACATTCCCTCAATTTCATCCCAAAGGACAACTCACACGGCATTGCCAGCCCCTCTCCCCTTAATCATTTGACAGAGACATTTCCTTTGTTACAAAACATCATGTTAACTACAGGGAAACTTCTTGGCCTTTAAAACATGGTGGTTATTACTTTAAGAAACATCCTCTTTGGAAGAAAGCACACTTTACTGGGCCTGCTTAAGGGAGCACATAAGACTGCTGTGGTATTTGAGGTTTCAAATCTTCTGAGTGAGCAAGTCTCCTGCACTGGCTTCTGGCAAGGTTATAAATACAGCTGGGATTTGAGCAGTTACTTTTAATTCTGATTACTCTGGAGAAAACCCCAGGGAAATTCTACTTTGAGAACTCGAACCCCAGTGTAGCATCTTTAGTCATCTCAGTGGAAGGATCATAAGCTTCTCTGAATGCTTTTCACACTTTGAGATTATTGGTCTAATATTTTGTCCTTTCTTGAACATTTAAGTTGTACATTAAGTCCTCTCACCTTTTCTGTGCATGCTGACCTGTTAGCTCTGAGCAAAGCAGCTATTTTCACGTTAAACCTCCTCACAGTGGTCGCTTTTCTTGCCCTTCCCACCCTCCAGGTTTGGAGGTAGTTGCCAGTCGGAGCCTCATCCATCACCTACCTCTAGTGTCCCCTGACCTCCCTGGGGCTTCAGAGCGCTCCCGTGCTCGGATTTTTCCCCGCAGTACCTCTCGACCCTGCCCGCGGCCACTGCCTGCTCGCCGGGGCTGTCCGAAAAAAAAAACCCAAAAAACCCAAAAAAACCAAAAGAGTAAACCCAGCCGCTGTCGGATAGAAGAGAGGTTGAATAGCATCCCCAGCGGCGGGGCGGGGAGCCCGCGGGGCGTTCTCCGGAGCCGCTGGCTCAGGGCCAACCAAGCCTTTGGGAAAGCGAAAGTGAACAAGTGATTATAGGGCACATGTTTTCCGAGAAGGCAGGGGAGGAGCCGGCCGAGCTCCGCCGAGTTAAATACAAAGCCGGGGCGATGCGCGGCCACAGAGCGCTGGAGCAGCCGGCAGCGCTGGAGGTGCCGCCCGCCCGCCCGCCCCCGGCAGCCCCGGCTCGCCGCGGCGCCAGGCAGGGCCCCCGCCGGAGGATGCTCGGCCGGCCGCCGGGGCCAGGACCAGGACTAGCAGCACGACTGGGACTGGCAGCGTGTGCTGCGCTCCGGGGACGGCCCCCACCCGCGGCACCCCGAGGTAAGGGAGGTCCGCGCCAACCGCGGCGTGCACCGAGAGGGCTCGGGCGCCGCAGGCAGACGAGCTCAGATTTCGGAGGAGCCCTGCCAGATGTGCAAGGACGTGGTGCCTTTGGGAGTCTCCTTTAATTTTTTTTTTTTTAAATACATTTTTGCCTCCCTTTCTGGCTCAGTGTCCATGCTCGGACAGACCTGTCGTGCCTGGTGTAAAATAGTGGGACAAGCACTAAAGGGAACACGCAGCGGGGTTTGCAGGGCCCCGCGCCGGCAGTGCGAGCCGGGGCAGCCCCGGCCGGGCCCCGGACCCCGCAGAAGGCTCCGCTCCGCCGCAGTCGTGGCACCCTTGTCCCAGATCCCTGCCCCGACTTTTGGGCTCCGAAGGCTGGCGTGTCCCCTGTTTATTCGGTGCGCTTTGGAAACTACAAACTCTTCGCTTGGCTCCCTACGGCTTCTGCTAGGGAGCCCTTTGATTTTTACATCTCGGGCTTAGTGATTATTTCTCCCCAGGGTGTCCTGAAACTGAATTTTTAGCTTTAAATATTGAGCGATAATCCTGGCCCAGTAATTGGAAAAACTGGCATCAGTTTCCTTCTGCTGTGCAAAGCAAGCCCAATGCTACTTTCAGCCTGTTACTTGCCAACTAAGGATTTTATAATCTTCGTAGGCGCTTGAGGAGGTAATATGACCTAAATGAAACCAAACATCAAGTTGTTAAATTAGCACAGACAGGAATCCAGCGGCATGCTTTCTTTGAAATCCTCATTAGCATGTTACCCTGAACTGTGAGATGGCTGAGGGATTCATTTCTGAGAATTCTTCAAGGTTTCTCAATAAGCTGCTGCTGCAGATCTATATCTGACTATAGGGATAAATCCTAAAATCTATGCTTGCCAGTAAGGTCAAGACAGCCAGCGGAGATGTATTGAACCACACTGTCAGAGGCAGACATTTCAGGCCAAACTCATTCCTGGTGCAGCACTGCTAATTCCTTTGAAGTAACACGAGGGATGAATTTAGTCCCTCATGTTGAAAGATATATCAATAGGAAGCAATTTAGATTGGGCCACTTAAAGTGCATGTGATACAAAAAAGAGAGAGAGACTGCGGAGTAATGCTTTAAGGGTTCACAGAGGTTGATTTGTATAAGCTAGTAGGTTGTAGCATTGCTGTCCCAAGGGAAACCTGGCAGAATGGAAATTGCTTTTTATGGCTGAGCCTCGGGTTAACAGAAGCAACGAAGTTTTCGGATTACTGTGTAAATTGATCGTGTTACAGGCTGCCCCGCCAAGTTACACCTCAGTCGTACAGTGGCACCTCACCTTCTTCCCCAGTTATCTGGGAACACAGCCTTCACCCACTTTGTCTTTTTCACACAATGCATGCACCAAATAACAACGTTGTGTGCTGAGTCCTGACATTGTAGTTGGGAAGGCAGAAAAACTGGTAATTCAGTTGTAAAACCTTGTTGACCATTAAAAACTTGAGAATGGGAGGAGGTGTCCATGAGATGACTTCTCATTGAGAAGTCATTTGAGTTGCTAGGCCCTGAAAAGGCTCATAGCAGGGAAACTGTATTGTCTTCTGTAGCTGTTAATGATCCTTGCTAAATATTTTTGGCGCTCTGCAAGTTTGCCGCTCTGGAAGTTTGCCGTAGTGATAGGCCGCTAATCTTGTCCAAAAGAGAGCAGTTGTTTGCCTGGTGTAAATTGGAAAATGAGCATTTCATTATTTTATAATGGGTGGGAGGTGTATCAATGGAAGAGGCGGTCATTCAGCGATTGCAGCTGCCGCTCCCCGGGGATCGATCTCACACGGTGTTTCTCCTTGGCATTTCAGAGTAGCCGCTCGAAGGCCGCCCAGCCGTAGCCGCTGACGCTATGGAAGACCGCCTCCGCTGCTCTCGGCTGTAGGATGGTAGCGCACAGCAAGGTGTCAGCAGATAACGCACTTGGAGCAGACCCAAGACGGCTTCTTGACCCTGCGGCCAGGGAGCGCTCACAGGCACGAGGCTTCCAGGGCCCCGGCCGGCCCGGCACTGTGCAGGCACAGGGCAACACGCACTTCCGAACCTTTCGCTCCCAAGCGGATTTCAGTAGCATCACTCGAGCCAGCACCCTGCTGGATGCCTGTGGCTTCTACTGGGGGCCTCTGACTGTCAGTGCTGCCCACGAGAAGCTGAAGTCTGAGCCCGAGGGCACCTTCCTCATCAGGGACAGCACACAAAAGAATTGCTTCTTTGCCATCAGTGTTAAGACTGCAACTGGGCCCACCAGTATCCGGATTAACTTTCAGACCGGGCGTTTCAGCCTGGATGGCAGCAAAGAGACTTTTGACTGTCTTTTTAAGCTGCTGGAACATTACCTGAGCTCCCCGAGGAAGGTACTGGTCACCCCCCTTCGCAAGGTCCGGGTGCAGCCACTGCAGGAGCTCTGCCGGAAAAGTATTGTGAAGACTTTTGGAAGAGAGAACTTAAATCAGATCCCACTCAATCCTGTTTTAAAGGACTATCTGAAATCCTTTCCATTTCAGATATAAGCGCAGCATTAATTGTATAGGGACACATTAGACATGTGTAACGAAATCCAGCTTCCTGGGTTTTTAAATATGTTTGACAGTGAGCAAACTTATTTTTGTAGCAATTTACTGTATTTTGCGATGGAACCTGAACACTTGACTTTTTATGTTTACAAAAACTGTTTGCACAAACCTGGGGTTTTAAAACCCTGGCATAATTTTTCTGCCAAGCAGAATATTTTACTATTTTATAATATTTTTAATGATATTAACATAATAAACTTTATTGTCACAGTTTTAAAAAAAAAATCCTAGCATCTCTGGTTTTAGTTTTAAAGGCTCTGGCACCTATCCTGCTGGCAGACTAACTGCCTAACTGAGTGTGTAAGTGCAGACAGGTCTCCACACAGTCCTGCCTCTTTGCCCTACCAAATTAGTCTGTCTTAGTGCTAGTTCAGCAGGCAGAGGATTCCTGCCTGCAAAAGCCTACAACAAAAAAGGGCAAGCAAATAGAAAATACACTCGGTGAATCTGCCCAGGAATCCATATCTTCCCTAAATCCATGAGAACAGGGACAATGCATTAAGACTGCAGTGATGCATAGTTTTTGACAGAGTAAATCAAACCCTTGCCTGAGCAAACTGCACCAACACTGGTTTGCCTTATTTCTCTTGAAAGGTACAAAGCCCTAAGCTAGAAGAGGTTGCTTTTTAACATAATCAAAATGTCTTCAGTAGTACATGGAGAGTGGTGATTCCAGTCCCTTCCCCTCACCATGAACCTCAGTGGGGAAAAATAAAATGGTCCAGAAATGCTCTTCACACACCTTAAAAGTCTGTGAACACTGTGTCATTATGGTGCATTGAGAAAAGGATAGCTTAGTTCCCTTTGAAAATTTGCATACACAAATGGCAAAGGTGCAGACATCCTTAGACCTAAAAAAGATGTTTCTCATCTTAAATTCCTCTTGATCTAACAGAGCAGAGATTTGACACGTTAAAAGAATCTATGACTTAGCTCCATGACAGGATCCAGGGAGCATAAGTCTCCACATTTGCAGCCGTAATTTCTAGTGATTGAACTGCATTCAGAGAAAGTTAAAGTACATCAGACTGTTCTGTTTCCATCTGCTCATGAAATGCAGAAACAGTGCCCCCAGAAACTGCAGCTGTGATTGACTTGAGATTCTCCTGATTTGGCAAAGTATCACCTGCATTATAAGAAAGTGATTCTCCTCTCCCCCAAGCATTTCCTGAAATCCATGAAAAGCTGACTTAGAAAACCAGCTGAACCAAATCACTTCAAAGAACACAGAGTCTTTCACAGAAATGTACTCTATCAGCCCAGATCTACAGTGCTTACAGGAACTGCAAGCAGTAAATGAAGTCATCTTCAGAGTTTGGGAGATAAAAGGTCTCTCCCCCTACTGTAATTCACATTCCTTTTAAAGATAAAGCCACTTATAGGAGACACTGAGTTCTATAGTGATCCTTACTGAATCATTTGTTTAATATTTACCAAATCAGCTCTTATTTCATTGATGCTTCTTTGAAATAAATAGGTTTTCTCCTCAGACATGACTAAGGATCACTCAGTGGACTGAACATTAGGAAAAAGCACACACAGGCAGTATCATGTGAGTTTCTGATAGGTTGCTTCCCTAAAAATGTTCTTTGGATCAGTCCGAAAACAGCAGAAAGCATTTCTGCTTAATTCTAAAACTGGAATTAGCTGTCAAATGATGTATTTTCCCACAGCAGCTGCAAGGATATAAATTTGAGAAGTAGTGAATCCTGTGCTGTGCAGCAGATAGGAGACTGGAGCAAAGCTACTGCCTGAATGTGAATAGCATTGTTAAATTGGAAAAACATCTTTGTAGGGTGAAGGCTGCCGGACTGGTTTGCTGTCAGCAGAGACTGTTTTCCCTTTCCTACAGTCTTTTTCCCAGCTCCACATTAGTATCTTTTAACCCTTCAGGCTCCAAACTAGTGGCTCTTGCCCTGCCATACTGAAGAGTGCCCACATGACATCACTACTGGTAGAACAAACATAATGTAACTTAGAAGGTTCTCTGTTACCTCTGAGAAAACCTAGATACAGAATAAGTGGCTTCCCACTGAGAGGTATGGAATGAAAAGCATAAGGATTGAGTCAATTCCATTTTCTTCCTGGCAGAAACAAACCCGTTTTCTTCCTCTCTTCTATTGCTTTAGAGTAAGTTTGGCAGAAATAAGCCACATCCTCCCACATGAGGTGCCTAAATACCTTCATTTTGTCTTTATTATGAAATGCAAATATGGGATAGCTCAGAAAAAAAAAATATATGACCAAAAGATAAAATAAGGACAAGGGTCAGAATTGTATAAAATTGCTTCTTAAGAGGAGACAAAGCTGACTTGTATTTTTAAATTGCATTATCTTTATGTGCCTTTATTTCCTTTTCCTTTCCTTTCCTTTCCTTTCCTTTCCTTTTCCTTTCCTTTTCCTTTTTCCTTTCCTTTCCTTTCCTTTCCTTTCCTTTCCTTTCCTTTCCTTTCCTTTCCTTTCCTTTCCTTTCCTTTCCTTTCCTTTCCTTTCCTTTCCTTTCCTTTCCTTTCCTTTCCTTTCCTTTCCTTTCCTTTCCTTTCCTTTCCTTTCCTTTCCTTTCCTTTCCTTTCCTTTCCTTTCCTTTCCTCTTTCTCCCTATCTCCCTAGCACACAATACAGTGGCCAGGCAGATCCTCCTTCTAGTAGGTATATGTGGGTTGCTCCAATGCAACAAGGAAATCCTGACCACAGGATGTGTCTTCACAAGATCACTCTGACTTTCCTTCTGTAAGAGCAAATGAAAGGCTCTCTAAAATGTCTGCTTACCTGTGTACACTGATTTACGGGTGGTGTCACATCTAAGGGGCACAGCAGGAATCTCCTGAAGATTTCTGTAGTAATTTCAGCTGTCAAATCTCTCATCCTCAGTTTTAATAAACCAGCAGCAAGGTCAAATAGGGAATTTGCAGTACTCTGCACCTAAAGCAATAGAAACATGCAACAGATTTTACTCCCTCCTGCTCAGTAGTACATGAAGAGTGGTGATTCCAGTCCCTTCCCCTCACCCAGCTCTTTCCTCTGACCTTTTGACCATGGCTGAAGAGTGAAGTAAACAGTCAATCTGTTAAAGGACTGAGAGAATTGGAGCCATGCTCAGGAGCACAGCGAAGCCACGCTTTTGCAGAGGCTGCGATGTTTGCAGTTAGCGGGAAGGGGCAGCTTTAGAATGCTGCCGTGCGCAGGGTCCTGTGTCTCCCGGGCACAGGGTGGGCTCCGGGCACGGCCCCTCCGCAGGCTCCTCACCCTTCAGACCGAGACACGACTGCTCTGAGCAGGTTAAACTACGTACAATGCAACGGCTCTGAAACACTTGCTAACGAGCGGAGCTAATTAATAGAGCTGTGGAAGTTCAGAAACCTGTTTATTTGAGCCGTGGAGAGCTGCTGAGTGCTCAGGAGGAGGAGCTTGTTGAACGCCAGCAGGGCCGTCGCAGTGCTGAGGCTGTGGTCACACTAATTCTGTTATGATTGAAGTCATTTACAAGAAGTGAGGCTTCAGCTGCAGTCAGCACTGATGCTATTTTCAACAGACAAGAAAAAAAGTGTCCCTCAGGGCAACACTCTGCCCGTATCTAGCCATCAATACTCTTCAGCCGTCCCGTACTGAATCCTCTGTTGAGCAGCACCTCCTGCACCTTCTCCTCAGAGCAGGGTCAGCCCTTCCCGCTGCGCTGCACCCTCCACGCACGGTGCCACAGCTGTGTGGGCAATGCCTGCATTCCCTGATCCACTGACCTGACACAGAGGCACTGTAACAGGGACTCAATTTGGACTCTACCTGGCTTTCTGCGCAAAGTGTAAGCTAACGACTGCCCATGCAGTAAGCTTCCAGGGAGTTTCTCCCAATTGCCACAAAGTGCCATTCAAGATTTTTCATTGCCTCTGACTTATACTTCTGCATAACTCAGATCCTGTCACTGTAGTTTTCATCACAGCTGTTTCCCAGTACAGGAGCCAAATTTGCAACACCCTAGTCCAATTTTCTCCTTGTGTCACCATGGAATAACAGAAACATGGGCCAGCAGGAAGTGTAAAGAGAAGCCCAACTTCTCCCACACAAACCACTGCTCAAAGTAGGGCAAAGCAGCAAAGGCCAATGAGTCAGAATATAAACTCCTGACTGACAGACAGCTGAGTTACCCACATGCCAAAAGTATTTCCCCTCTGTCTGCAGCTCAGTGACATACTTTGGATATAGCTATTGATGACAAGAATGATAGATGATTGTGCACAGCAAAACAATTCCTCTATAGTCTTCAGCTATAAGAGGAGCAGATATACTGTGAAGATGGAATATCAGCCAAACAGAATAAAGCAAATAACTAACTGTACCATAAGCCCCATTTGCTCAGTTTCTTTCATTCTGTTCTTCATAATTTTATCAAGGCAAAGTAGGATCACCTTTTTGTTGTCATTTTAATCTCAGTTACTCTAAATTTCGATTATTTGTAGCTCCCTGCCATGGAAAAGAATGGTAAATCTGGTCATCACTCTTAAAGAGATACAGAGCATACTGTCCAAAAATCTGTAGTAAAATTTTATATCCACCAATTTAAATCAATTTCCATGGAATGACTGACTTTTCTGCAGATAGTTTTATTAAATGACAGCAAGTGTCTTTTTAAAATTAAATGCAAGAGCTATGATTGCATCACGAAGATTTCTTCCTTGATAGAGCCTCAACAAACTCACAGGCTGTTTTGATGCTGTATGTACACAAGATTGTGTACAATTTCCTACCCCATTCCTTGCAGCTCTGCAGAGTATTTGCAAATCAACCCTGTGCCCTTCAAACTGAAACTGGTCTTCAAAGCAAACTTTCCCCAGATCAACTTCCCTACAGCAGAAACTATTACTGGAATTTGAGTCAGATTGAACTTTCGGGCTGAGATTTTAGGTATCTCTGGGATTTGAACAACTTCAGGTTCCCAGACCGAGCACTGAAAACAGAAGCGAACATAAAATATCGTCCCCAAAACATTACAACACAGACTCGACTGAGGCTTACAGATTTTGTAATTTTCACTGTAATAGACCCATTTGGTTATTTCTTGACCTGCCTTGTACCATCACTGTTCAGACAGTCTAGACAGATCTGGAGGTGGAGCTGGTATATCCTAGAGACCCATGAAACTGAAGTAGGATAGGTATTATCTCTAACATTATCATTAGGATGAATTTGGGAGATACATCTACTACACAACAAGTAAGGTTAGTAGCTATTTTCTTAGCTCTGCCCAGATAAAAGAAAATAAACCTTTTTGCTAGACTTTTCCAGCATCTATTCTACATACACTATCTGTTCAGAAATAGCTTTGACAAATGTTTCAGCAATTATTTTGTTTTCTGTCACACTTACATTCTCATTTGCTCTCACCAGGTAAATTGTTCACACCAGCTAATTTAAACAGCTGAATTAGATGAAAATCAGAAGCTTTCAGAAAGTTGCATAACTTGCCAGGACCTGCCAACTTGGTGCCTAAAAGACATTGTGTGAACCCTTCCCCCACTTCACCCTAGTTCCCAGCAAGGCCAGCTATACAAAGTAAAATGAAGTGAGCCATGAAAGCTTTACGGGTGTTTTATACAACTGCTTTCTGTTTAAAATAAACTGAAACTACATTTCAGTACCTCAAGCCTTTTTCAGCTTGAGATAGGATCTTCCCTTTACAAGTACAGAGTCTTTTTTATCTAATCTCTCACAGTCAGTCAACAATCACAGTGATTAACAGTAAATCTATCGCTGGCCTAAGACTAAATGTATTATGTGTAATCCATTCTCTTATGCGAATGCAGGTCTTTTTGTTTTGAAGGAGCAGAAAAATATTATGATTTCGTAGGAAAAAGAAAATTCTTCTCAATTTCTCTAAAACTGGCAGCCAATAGAAGTTTTTCACAGACAAGACATTACAGCAGCACAGGAGTCCTGAGCACAAGTACACCTTTGTAGCCCAAGCTCTGCAACACATCATGTACCTGTTACTTCTTGCATGTGTTCAGCATGCACCGTATTTGTATAATTATATGCAAAGTAGATGGTGCCTTTCTGAAATAAAAATTTTCAGTTCCAGTATTCTCAGGCCGGTACATTTGGCAATGTAATTTTGATTTTCATACAAGTTTCTGGCTACTGTAAATTTTCTCATTACTGTTGCTGCACAGAACAAGCTGAGGCTGTGTCAGGCTGAGCTGTGACAACAGAACATACCATCAACCTGCTGCTCCACCTGAGTTTTCCTCTCTGTGGATGTCGATTACAAAAGTTTAGGTGTACAATGGCATTTACGACAAATACTGTTCTTCTAATTTGTCAGCTATGCCGACAATGATTCCTCTGAGTTTCTGGGCTGTAAAGAAGAGGAGAAAAGGCTGCAGTGAGAGAAATGTTTGACCTGACAGAGAAATCCCCACTGGCCCAGGGGGCAGAGCTATCCAAAGCACCCCAAGGCTAATGCAGTGTTGGAGCACTCAGTGCTGTGGTGCACTCCCAACAACTGGGATGTGCATGTGCTGCTGTAACTCCTCACCTCACTGAACAAAGCACTTCACTCCTTTCTGGAGTGGATAACTGAGGCAACAAGAGTCTGGAGGGATGCTCAGAGATGAGTGTTTGCACACAGGGACAGTGATCCCTTCATCTTCCCGATTCATGGAGAGGAAGAGCTGATTGCTGCACACAGTCTGCTGCACACCAACTATTATCTCTTAATGTTGAATATCAGCCCAGCTGAAGCCCAAGGGCAATTGCATATGAATGCTAAACACAACCCACAGACACATTCCAAGCTGGTATAAATAGGCTTTGAGTGAATTTATGAGTGCATGTGTAATTCCATGAATGTTTGTAGCTTGAGTGTTGGCCACTGGTGGAACAAAAGAAAAAAAAAAAAAAAACTGCAGGGCCAGCTTGAAGCAAGTGCCAGGTTTAACTTATGGCCAGTGGACTTCAGGGCCTAATTAAAGGGGCTTAATTCAATCTTTAGTGAAATCAACAGAACTGAGCTGAAAAGTAACTTTGGAAGAAAACCTTTTCTTCCTAAAGAAAAATTCTGTGTGAAATATGGGAAGACTGTAGCATGCCATGGTAAGTTCTCTTACCAGCTCTAATCTCCATTACAAAAATGGAGTCCCAGGTGCAGAACAGTTCTACATCTAATTTAGAACTTCTAAGTCTAAGATTCAGGCCTGTTATGTAATCCAGCATAGTCCAAAACTGCTCACCTTCCACTGACAGCAGTGGAGACCTGAGCCTTTATTGAGGACTTGAAGAAGCCAATTATTTTCCATACAATTTATGCAACTGTTAGTCCAAATTTTTAAAACTTGAACTGACTGCAAGTCAGTTTTAACAGCCTCTAGTGCTTGAGCTGAAATGAATGCCGTTCCTTTTACTGAAGCTTAATCCACATTAAGGGTACAATTAAGATAATGTGCTGATTGAAGAGGAAAAAAAGTAAAAGGAGGAGACACCTTTTAAGCACCTTCATAAGGCAGCATCTTTTTAAATAACCATTAGCAAAGTATTTATGAAACTCCCCCAGTCTGAATCATAAAGTGTTTATGTGTCAGACAGATTATGAAAGCAGATTGGTCTCAGTAGTTCTAAACCATACAGAAGTGGCTGAATTTTAACTACTCTCTGTTGGGTCATGTGATCATTTGTACATTTTGCTAGGATGGCTCTGGCCAAGTGTAGCTCAGAAAGTTCTTCAAAATAGCACCTTGAAAATTTGTTGAGAATCTAGAGCCTTGACCTGTCATGTGGCACCACATCAAAACTGATTAAGAGAAAAGAAACTAAATTCAAAGTAAGAATAGGTACAATCCACTCACATTAATTTTCTGCAGGTTTTTCTTTTAGTTAGTTGCATAATGAGAAGTAAAGATTGTACAGTAAATCACTAGTGCAACAGGCACTGGCATTCAAACACAAGGAAAACAAATCCCTTCCTTTTAATTCAAGTCCATCCGGCTTCCCATGATTTCCTGTTCTCCAGTGCAATTCAGTTCCTAGGAAGAGTTGCACAATACAAATACACTGTTGCCTGTGCTAACAAAATAATTGACCTGCCATGAAAAAGCTGGCATAACTATTATCTCCTCCTGGTAACTACTAACAGCTAAATTGCATGTGATAGTCCTTTTTGCTATTAATGTCATTTTAAAGAGATCTAATGTTTAAAAATCTAAACAGAACAAACAGTGGCATGCCCTGTTCCATGCAGGATGTACAATAAATGATACATTTACTGTAAAACAACTACATCAGCACTACCGTAGCTAAAGAACATATCTCACAGTCACAGACATCTAAATTTGCTGGTCAGATATGATTCTCCGGGAAATAAAGGGCTGAGGAGGGAAAGAGCATAATCAAACAATTCTTTCTAATGTTATTGGATATGGGGGGAGGGGAGCAACCATCTTTCCACTGAAATCAGTTTCTGCTTTATGAATCAATTCATGTTTTCTGCTCTATATAGTTCAATATAAAGAGGTCTGAAGAGGATGAACTAGTCAATATTAAACATCTGGTCCAGTTTTACTAATTTTACTGTAAGTCTAAATGAGAGAAATATACTCATATGATTAACTTGGAGCTCAGACTAGCAAACACTAGTCCTGCTTTGGAAGTACTCCAGTCTGTGACCTTTGTCTCAGCCACTTTAGGAAATGGAGATGATAACCCAGGAAAAAAAGTCCAGGAAAATAAACAAAGCATCTGGAAACTGCATGGAGTGTTCTTAGGAGATGGAATAAGGATTTAACAGTGAACAAATAAAATCCAGAAATATTTCTGGAGCAATGACTAAATCACAGGATTTCTCAGGCACAGGGAGCAACTGAAGCAGCAGCTTGTGGACCTCCCCTGCTCTCTTCTGCTCAGCCAGAGATGCCCTAGGGATGCCCCACTGTTGCACAACCTTCACTGGCCATGGTGCCTTCCCCTCTGTCACAGAAACCTGTGGAGTGCAGGACATTCACCTCTGAGGGAGGCAACAAGGACCAAAACCAAATCCACTCCTGGCACTGGATGTGTTTGGCTGCTGAGGGAAAGAAAATTCTGGGCAAATACAACTACTACATCAGGACTCTCATGCTGGATTTTGAAATGCTGTGAAAGGCCAAGCCCAGCCATATAAGTAAGATGACCATTTCCCAAGACCAAAAGTATGAAAAGGAGAACTTCTCAAGAACTTAATACTTCCATAAATCTCTGCTGAAGTACAGGAAGTTTTGCTATGGATCATAGAGGCAGCAGAAGCAGAACTCGATCACACATATCAGGCTGACACAACGGGTGTTCTCCCTCCTAGGACTAGAGTCTTGATTTCAGTACAAAGATTTACTCACTGTGTGACCCACCACATAACATCACCTGGCCTGCACCAGTCACTTCTACATGTGAAGTGCCTGTGTAGCTCGACAGTAATAGAAACAGGGTGTCAGTACTGACAGAAAATTCAGGAGTACAAGAAAGTGAGTTCTTCCTCACCAATTCTTCTTCCACAGACAGAAAGTGCATGACCTAATTCAGGAGAATCAGTTTGCAGATCAGAACATTAGTCTTCCATTTGCCATCACACAAATGATAAACTGGAATGTGGTAGCACTTATATTTCAGGAGCTTGCCAGTATTCAGATGCTTAGAGGCTCTGTTCTGATTTTTAGCACTTGATGAGAGTAACACTGAGATTTCTTTTCAGGATTTTGCTCTTTCCTTTGTTTTATTTTGACAATCCCAAAGGACATAGCCAGAAGCTGTACTCATATCTGGGTTAAGATTTTCACATTTGATTATTGAATCTCTTGGAAAAATTATTTGCCTGGAATCAGAGAGAAATTAACGTATTAATTTCCATTAATATAGAGTAATTCTAATAGCTGGATTTTTGATCAATACCTAGCTACAGTTCTTGTGGAAAGGGGCTCAGTTGCTCTACTGAACAAACAGGGCTTTGCAGAGAACTTTCTACAGAGGCAACAGAGGGAAATCTTGTCACAACCCCATTGTCTCTTCTCCACCTTTGCCTTCTCTTCAAACCGATGACACTTAAGGAGTATTTGCACTCACACAGATAATCAGGGGGATGGGAGCCCTCTTAGAAAAACTCTGCTGGCTTCAGAACCCTTGTAAAACTCCAACATGGCAACCAGGCTCCAAGTAAGCAAGGAAGAGATAGGAAAAAGTGACAAGTGTGGCTGTCCTGACTCCTTCACCCTCAAAAAGCTGGAAAATACAGCAGTAGGGGAAGGGGTTCGTACCCCCACCTGTAAGTAAAAACGGAGGATTTTCCTCCTCTTCCCAAGGAAAAATCTATAAGGAAACTGTTGTGGCATTTCCCTGTGTGTCTCCTCCTGTGTGATTTCCAAAATTGCTGTTACACAAGTTCTGGAATCTGCCCTGTCCCTTCTGAGTGGGAGGAGGCAAGCACAGACTTGCTGGAGCTGGATGACAGCGAAGGACAGAGGTAGGCAGACTTTCTCACCCTGTATTTGTACTGGCACGAGTCAGAAGTTCTGTAGTACAGGAGGAGCTGGTTCTGAGCCAACCTACTCAGGCTCTCAGCAGGCATTAGTCATTTTGATAATGGTCTAAGTACAGCCACCCAGTTACTGTTTGGCAAGCTTGAATCCCTGTGCCATGGCCACCTGATAGGAGTGCCTGGCCCGACTATCAGCTGAAAGATACTCTGCCAGGGGCTGGGGGAAAGAGAAACAGAGGAGGTGGGTGTGGTGTGAACACACAAAGACACGTGTTGGGGCAATGAATATACTCAGGTAAGTGAGAACCAAAGCAGAGACTGCTGAACTGTTTGAAAGTAATGATGGAAACAGTTACCATTGGAAAGTGCTGCCTGTTCACTCGTTATGAGGTTGCTATGTGAAATTTCCATGATTTTCCTTAAAACGGTCATTTGTTACACTTTGAAGTCCTTACTTGGTAGGGCAAATGCATTTACTCATGGAAAGTGAAAAAGGATCTCATTTCATCCAAGGAGCTGTATGGTAATTCCTTTAACCATTCACACATGGCAGATCCTGCTCCTCTTTCTAGCTGTAGCAGATAATTCTTTCCACTTCCCACATAAACACTGCAGTGCCCTCAGTCTGTTCCTGTAACTGAGTGGTTGATCCTCCAAGATGAAACTGGTAAGCAGGTTAAAAAAAGCTCTGAAAAGCCAGCCTCATCCATATTGTTTATGTTGCCCCCACCCTTTACCTTACTTTTACCTTTAGAAGTGTTAAAGGTAACCCGAAGGACTTAGTCCAAGTAGCCAAGACCCTCAACAGCCAGTATAACCTTTCCTTGAGTTGCTGAAAATCAAAACTGCTCAAGTCTGGTAAGTAAAACCAGTCGTGATCCATACTTTGCATTTCTGAAAGTGAATTTTTTCTCCATAAGTTTTTTTTTTTTTTGTGAGCCAGAAACTAGAAGGCTGCTGGCTACATATTTTGCATGATAGACACAAGGCAGACAGAACATTTTTAAGCAACTCAAGAGTGTGGTGTCACAGACAGCTACGACTATCCAGCAGCTTCCCCCCAACCTGGCCTTTCTCCATCCCCTCTCCAGGGCCAAGGAATCCTATGGTGGATCCTTTACGGTGGCTCTTCTAGAGACAAGACAACTTATTATTTTAGGGGAAAAAAACCCCAGTCATGCCACAGTAAGGAGAAAACAATTGCTAAAAAAAGTGTCCAAGAAACGTGGGAACCAGTGCAAAGCAGAGCAGGAGCACGTGGCTGGGATGGGCCAGCTCCTGTTTGTTTACAAAACTGGCAAACCCATCATGCAGAACATCAATGAAAGACAAACTTCTCATTCCAGGAACCTGCTGTTGAGTTTGGCAGAATCAGACTGGAAATAAAATGCTGAACTGAAAGCACATACCCCATAGCTGAGAGAAATCGTTCCGAGTCTATTAATCATGTGACATGTAAAAACATGTAAAGTGATTGGTTTTGCTAATTCTGTCACAGAAAGTGCCCTTCTGATATGAAAATCCTGAAGGAAAGGTTGAGTACAAATGTCTTCTCTCTTAATTCTCCAGGAGGGGTAAGTTAAAACTTTAAATACTAAATTTAGGTTTCATAGCAAAAAAACCAAACAACCCAAACCCCAAACAACGATCCCAAACAAAAACAAAATAGCTGTAATTAAGGCTGAATACCTGGAATATGGAGTAAAATGAAAGACGGCCCAAGAGAAAAAACATGTCACTGACTAATCAAAGTATATTTCAAATTAGGCAAAATTCTCATTGAATTTGCTGCAGAAAGTTGGCAGTGACCACAAAATTGATTTTCAAAGAAATCTCAAAAAATTTGAGTTCTTCTTAAAACATAAGAAATTTCTTCTGTGCAAAAAGTAATTGAAGGGCTGGAGGAAAAGCATCCAGTTTTATTTGGGTAATTACACCACTGCATCAGGTTGGATTTAATTTGTGATTTCATGGGTAGGGCCATCAGATGTTAACTTTGCACAAACTATGCTCTCCACAGAGGAGAGCTGCAGCTGACTAAGAGCCCGAGTGTCTGATCCAAAAGCTACTGACAATGGAGAGAATGTTTGCAATGCTCTCTGGAGGTCCAGACCTCAGAAGAGGAAGAAATAGCAGAGTCTTTTCTGGGTGCACAAAGACTCAAAGCCTCTTGGCCAACAGCAGGCACATGCAGGGGCTACCACAAGGCTTCCTTTGGATGACTGGTCCATACACATCATCACTGCTTCAAGGAAGGCATACAGGACAATAATGAGTTCTGGGAAAAATGGGAAAAGGAAGGAAAAAAGGAGGGGGAAAAACAACAGTAATTTTTAACTTACTGGAATCCAAAATTATTTTCACAGAAAATGTGGTAGGTTAATTTGGAAAATGCTTGTTGCAATCTGCCTGTTGGTAATTCCTTGAAACGAAGGAGCAGGCTTTAGGCCAGTAGGTTTATTTTCTTGCACAGGAGCTGTTAAGTCCTTTCATCTTGCTGCAGAATACTTTTTTAAAACTTTAGCTTTCTCAGTGTTTGAATCATACATGAGGTAAGAGAGTAGCTCAGTGAGAGGAACCCATCAATAGTTAGTTTCTCCCTGGAGGATGTTCTTCCCACTCAGGGAGGCAGCAGGGACTGTGGGCTAAGGCCAGGGGCTGAGCCTGCTGTGCTTTGGTTACTCCGGCACATGGATTTAATGAGGGCTAGAGGAGAACAAAAGGGCCATAAACCAACTGCTCTGCTACAATACAGTCTCACCTCAACTCAGTGCAACAGAAACAACCCTTGACAGGGCTGGGGCAGGACGAATTAACTTTTTCACTGTTCATTGACTAGCAAAGCACTTCTGTGCCACAGAGGTCCCTGCCAGGACCACATCTCTCTGTCTTCTGCCTGTAGCAGAACTTGGCACACCTGTGCTTTCTGAAAGTGCTTCAGATGCAGCGTGCACAGCACCAAAGAACTCAGCTGTCCTAGGAAACACTGAGGGAATACACAACAGGGATTTATTTATTCCCAAACATTCACAAAAAACGACAGCTCAATCTGCACTAGAAGCAAGAGGTGACCTACAAATCTGAAACTAAAGAGGATATTATGGTGTACATCAACAAAATGTTCCCAGGCACAGTTCTGGAGAAATGACTACTCAGCTAGTAAAAGTACTTTAACTAGATTTGCACAGCTCTTGTCAAATATGCTCAAACATGTTTGCAGAGAAACATTCGACGTGGCACATGCACATTGATGTCAGTTCCAGTGACATGCTCTCTGCACACTTGAATTGTCCTTCTGGTACTGCAGCAAAGGCTGCTAAAATAGTTGATTTTAAAAGAGGTACAGGAGGTCAGCTGAACGTGAGAAGTGACTGTAACTTTCAGTAAAGTGCCCCTTTAGTGAACCGACTCTGGGATACATGGTGCTTTTGTAGTTCAAAGGGAGCATCTCTCTACACGTTTGGCTTTTAACACCATCCCTCCATGTGATTAAAGAAAGCCACAAGAAAGAGGTTTCTACATTATTATCTCTTCCTGGAAAACAAACCTGTCTGTTTCCCCGAAGTTTGCTGGTACAGAATTATGCAGCTTTAAAGGCAGCCAGACATTTTGGCTGCCCATCCACTTGCTTTCTTTGCAGCTGTCATTATCTCTGTTTTACTTTACCTGAACTTAACAACCCCTCACTCCCTTTCCTCCTCGGTTTCAGTAACTCTTCAAAATGAAAATCAATAGTGCTCCTTTTACTCCAAAGTACAGCCTTTCAGATAATCACGTCATATCGTGCAGCAGCTGCTTGGAGCCTGTGTGGCAGAAATAGCCCTTGGATGAAGGGTTTCCAGTAAAGAAGCTGCCTTTTTCTAGCATTTCACTCTTAACTTGTTACACTGGTTGAGATCAACGTTGGGTTTTTATCAAGGAATTCAAGTAACACATTAGTGGCATGGCTAAGAACACTCAGAAAGCTTTTTAAGAAAGTATTTCACCTAAGAGACACTAAATAAACACAGATCTGAGTCAGTGGATTTCATTCCTGTTAAATGGTCATTGAATTAAAACAAAATTACCTCAAACCTCTAGTTAACAGAACTGCATGTGTAATTTAAGTTTCTGTTTTGCTTTTAACAGAATTGTAAATGGGTTATAGTAATCCTACTTCTTTTTAAGAAACTTATCCTCATGACAGATACATGAAAGACCTGGGGAAACCCCCCTCCCTCTTCCTCTAGAAGTGTCAGGTTTGTGAGGAAGAGTTGGCATTGCGAAAGTCTGGATTTAATTTAACAAATCTTCCCATCAGGGCCAAAGCCTCAGGCCCTGAGGATCCAGGGCAGTGTCCCTGGGGCTGCTGGAGCTGAGCTCTCCCTGCAAGGGAACAGCACAAACTGAAAGGCCTGAGCACTGAAGGTGAATGTGCTACAGCTGACAGTCCTCAGAATCCAAGTTATCTGAAATACTAGATCACTTCAGAGACAAGCCAGGTTGCTGTCAGTGCTGTGGACAAGCTGACTTCTATAAACTTCCAAGGAGTTCACAGTATAAGTGACACATGGAAAAGCTGGAAGTGGCATATTCTGAGAAACATGGTGACAGGGTTGTGAGCTAAGGACTGCAGCAAGGCACATTTTTGCATTTGCTTTATCTTGGGTCTTTTTTAAAAAGAAAGTTTAACTCTTCTGTCTTTGGAACATACACACACACACACACACACACACACTACAAATGGAGATGACTTTGTGGTGAATTGTGTTACCATAATATAAAAGCAACTAAAGCAACTAGTTGCCCCCCTGCTTTGTCCTTGTAAGATATACATGGACATAACTGTCCCTGCTAAATGTTTCCCTCTTCCCTTATCATCAACTAGTGTGGGCTGTCTCCTTAAGCCTCATTTGCCTCATCTATTGTAATCACAGAGTGAACTCTAAAGAACAGAAATAGCAGCTAAAGACAGATGTTTTAGTCTTAAAAAAGATTCAAAGCTTTCCTTTAATGGACTCATCTCTCATAGTAAGAATAACTGAATTCAACACTGCCACAACATAATTTATGATTAAGCTATTTTTGGTAAAAGTGAAATGATTTCTAAGAAGAAATTGTTATAACTTTCACTTTTCCTCAGAGTCTTCTGCTGTTGTGTAGAGGAAATTTGGGTTTATAAGCAGAGAGCTAGAAAAACAAAGAGCAAAACCAATAAAAATTTACAAGTGTGCCATTTGGCTAAGAGGCCGCTTTGTGACAGTCACCACAAAGTCTTCCCCATCATTCCCAGGCTAAAGAATGCTCTCATTGAAGAACCTGTACTTTAAAGAGTCCTGAACACAACTATTGATGAGGAGGGTCCCAAACCTCAGTGAAACTTGTCCATATTGGGGCATTTCAGGATGTCACATAATTTCAGCGAAAGCAAGGCCTGATGAGGAGATGATTGCAGATTTAGACATGGCTGTCTCTCTGTAAGGTTGGTAAATAAGGAGAAAATACATATCAGTCTTGGTCAGAGAATGGACTTCCTTTTCCTTTAAGGGACAGTCACATCCTACAGGAACACTGCAGCTGAGGGTGTGTGAAAACTTTGCAGCAGCTGCACAGTGACCTCTTTATAACCTTCTTTCTGCCTGCATGAAGGACCATGAAGTCAGCAGCTGTGTCACTCAGCTTGGATTTTAAGATTTCTTCCTTTCCACAACCCCAGACAGTTTTTCCCCCATTCCAGAGAACTGCAGCTGGCTTTGTCCCAACTCCCTCCTCGTCACTGCCCTTTCTGTGCCAGCAGACATCCTCATCATGATGGCACTGTCAAACAGCAGCTATGACTACACTACATGGACTGCATTTCCTTCTCCTCCTTCCTTCCTTCCTCCTTCCTTCCTTCCTTCTCCTTCCTTCCTTCCTTCCTTCCTTCCTTCCTTCCTTCCTCCTTCCTTCCTTCCTTCCTTCCTTCCTTCCTTCCTTCCTTCCTTCCTTCCTTCCTTCCTTCTTCCTTCCTTCCTCCTTCCTTCCTTCCTCCTCTTCCTTCTCCTTCCTTCCTTCCTCCTTCCTTCCTTCCTTCCTTCCTTCCTTCCTTCCTTCCTTCCTTCCTTCCTTCCTTCCTTCCTTCCTTCCTTCCCTTCCTTCCTTCCTTCCTTCCTCTTCCTTCCTTCCTTTCCCTCCTTCCTTCCTTCCTTCCTTCCTTCCTTCCTTCCTTCCTTCCTTCCTTCCTTCCTTCCTTCCCTTCCTCCCTTCCTTCCTCCCTCTCCTCCCTCCCTCCCTCCTCTCCCTCCTCCCTCCCTCTCCTCCCTCCCTCCTCCCTCCCTCCTCCCTCCCTCCCTCCCTCCCTCCCTCCCCCCCTCCCTCCCTGCAGCAGGCACAAGAACCCTGAATCTCTCTCTACCCTATTATGATGCTGCCTGGCTGCTCAGATAATACCTGGTATTTTATTGGGTTTGCAGTGTCTTCTATGGGAAGAAATGACAGCAGAAGCAAGTGTCCTGCAGGCTAAATCTGACTCACAAGCACCTTTGCTATTGTAGTATTGTTTCCCTAAATCTAGAGAAATGAGGTTGAATTGCAGATGGGGTGTCCAGGGAGAGTACAGACACCTCAGCTCGTCTTTGTCAAGCAGATGGGAGAAGATTCAGGGTTGAACACAAGAGAAAGAAACAGCAAACTTCTCTTTAGACTACACACATTCTGATTGTATGATCTGATATCAGAAATACACATAAAGCTAGAGACAAATGTAGCAGTAAGCCACTTACTTGGGTGTCTGTTCATTCAAACCAAAATTACTCTACAGTGCCCACAATCCATTTCAGACAGAGTGCCTTAATTGCAAATAATCTGGTGAGAGAATGATTTAGCCCAGACGTGTGTGGATGATGAACAGGAGTTCCATGTCCCAAAATAGCTCCATTAAACCTCAGAAAACTAAGCAAGCATCTCTCTGATTATTTCTGCCAAACACAGGACTCCAAAGCCACCTCCTCTGGCAGCCTTCCAGAACTGATGTTCACTGAGAGCAATGATTCATACTTAGACTGTTCTTCCTCAAAATACAGGGGGATTTTGAAGCATATCCAGACATATGCAACTTTTCTTTATGCAATAATCTCATTGCAAAGTATTTATATGCTGAGAATTTCCCCCTCCTTCTGGAGGTAACTGCAACACAGAAAGTAACAAAATGCATCCAAGTATTCTGCATCTCAGTCTGACTGGGGCAGAGCTGAAATGCTTCTTGTTGAAAGTTTTAAAGATATAGATTCTAAGATGAAGTCTTCAACCAGGACTTAAGTCCAGCTATTTTCAGCCCATATCCAAAATTCATGCCTCACTGAATGCCATCCAGTGTTTCAAAGATAAGCATTTTGGGTAAGTGCCACCTTCACCAATGTTAAAAAAGTAGTTTATTGTTGACTCATATCTTACTTTCTTCCTATATTCAAATTCCCTGTTCTAATCACCATTTCCAGTTAACCCATATCCACTCCTGGAGATCTATATGTTCACAAGTTGGAGAGAAGAAACACTGGACTTAAGTACCAGAATTACTCAGTAATGAAACAAGGGTTTGCTTTATGACCAAAAAAAGCTAAACTGGAAAAAATATATCCTCTGTGGAACTGGCTCAGTGTCATGAAAAGTGGCAGATGATACTATTGATACTATTGTTCTTCTCAGGTCATCCCGTGACAGGCTCCTTCAGTGCTGCAGTACAAATTACAGGAACTGGCCACAGCCACACAATCCACATCTTAGCAGCAATAACAGGGTTCAAAGGTGAATTACACATATGTTGATTATGGGAAGAAGGAAAATGATTCATTGTTGGAGGATAAAGCATTTTATGCAAGCTCTGTTACCAGGAATATTCAGAAATGTATTGCTGCAATGCACCCCTCAGAACTCCTGTCACTCCCTATCCTGGAGGAATGAATGACCTCAGATTTTACCTCATGCACCACAGTCCTGTCCCCCATGCAGGTTCTTCAGCCAGGTACTCACAGCACCCAGCAGCCATTCAGCCTTTGATCTCACTTTGCTGAGATGCCTGATGGTGGTGCCAGTTCTGCCTGGCTGCTCATTCAGATGTGCATCCCCCAGCTGGGGCTGGAAACTCCCCTGGACTAGAAAGCCCTTCCTCTCCTGAACAAATACTCCTGCTGTAGTAAACATGAACCAACAATCAGGATGAATGGTATGGAGGGGATACTAAAGAGCAATAGAAGAGCAGGTAAAGAATTCAACATCACCAAAGGAAAATATAATTTAGTATCTCTGCGCTTAACTAGCTCAGGAAAATAAACCAGAATAGCCCTTACTTGGTAGTTAAAATTATTGGGAAAAGCAGCAGGAAGCATGCTGGAGAGAGGGAGAAATCCTGCTGATGTGCCATGAGAAGCTGAACACAATTTCTATTTTCACTCTTGGCTGCACTGTGCCACTCATTCCTACTGACAAAAAACCCACACCTTCAGTTAGTATCAAGATCACACTGAGCAGAAAACCTGCACAATGTCTAGCTTTGGTAAACCACAAAATGAAAACACTCACATGGTAAATACTCCAATTCACAGTTTCCTGAGTCTGTTTAATATAGGTGGATATTTATACTTCTATCTGGCAGATCTCAATTTCTTAGATTGTTTATACTTCCTTTGGAAAAAGCTATATTTAAAACAGCTCTTTATAGAGCATAGTCAATGAAACTAATGTACAGTACTTTTAGTGAACTTATATCTAAAAGGATACTACTTTAATATTTTAAGAGCAGAAGAAATACTCGTAAGTCCAGAGCAGTGAAAAAGAAATGTTTGAGGAGAAACAAAGAAAGATGGAAGATTGGAATTTCTGCAGTGAACCCTAGAGCAAAAGGCTAGAGGAGGCTGAAAGAGAATATCAACCCTGTATGGTCAAAATAGGGGCAAGAAGGAAATAAGAAAGAAGCTGCAGAAAAAACTAAAGCCTACAGATTAGGAAGAAGTGTCTTACAGGAACACAGCTATTGTAAATCTATTATCCCTACTTTGGCACCTTTACTAGATATGGTTTTGTCTGAGACGGGATGAAATCCTATATTGATTTAAAAACACTCTAAAATGCCCCATCTATGAACCATGCAAGGATTCCCTTTCTACCTATATTTTAATATAAACATTTTCTTATTTTATTATTCTAAAAATGTTCTTTATTCATTTTTCTATAAACGAAAAATGTATACCACAGAGTCCTGGAAGAGGATTAACAGAACAATTCTGTCACTGGGGCCCAAACTTAAAAGGGCACGGCACTTGAACTGCCTTAAACTTCAACTAGGTTTTAGGTAACTGACATATAAAAGATTTTGGTGGAGAAAATATATCAGAGTGTAGTTAAATGAATTTCTGGAATGCTATATTGGGTTGCTGTGAACTCTGTCAGAAGAAATATGCATACCTGTTAGAAGGATTTTAAAGCACAGTTTCACCCAGCAGCCTGCTGAGGTTAACTCAGTGGCATCTGCTGAACATGTTCTCCAACTAAGCAAGCGACTGCCAAAAATCATTGAGCTGCCAAAACATTTTCTTCTCCTTTTAGACATTTCTCTTTTCAAGAATGAACCTTCAAAATTGTGTGTGGAAAGAGGGTTCTGAGCTCCAGCTCTAAGCATAAAAAATGTTTTGACACAAGTTTGATCACATGCTAGAGGTGACATGTGGCTCCAAATCCAGTTCCTAGATTGCTGCTAGGGAGAGCAGAACGCAGCAGAGCTTGTGAGCAAGAGCACAGTGAATGGCTCCCATAGTAGCTGTGGGCTGCCTCAGCCTTGGCCTCACTGCAGTGCCCAAGGAGTCACCTGCTCAGGCTGCAGGGACTGCAACACTGCCTGCAGCCCTTCAGCTGCCACCAGGACCAGTGCCAATAAACACAGGCAGCAGCTGCTTGATGCTGGGACATGCAGCCTGTATGCTGAGGGGAATCCTGTGTGTGACAGCAGCACCAGATCTTCAGAGGCAAGGTGCTAAGGACCGATGTTTTAGGCTAAAATTGATGACACCAGCCAACAATCCAGTGCTTATAAAGCTTATACTCTTTTGTTGATATTAGGTAATGGAAAGCAGGCTTTAGACCTCCCACAGTGAAGATCAAAGCTGTTATGAAAGGGTTCACATATCCCAGGATCTTAAGTCTTACCCTCAAGCCAAACTGCTCAGTTTAATACCAAGACTGTCAGCTAGCAAAGGGCAGGTCAGAGATTTAGTTGTGGGCAAAAGAGAAAGACTTTCACACAAACTTGTCATTCATGTGGGACACTCTTTTCATCTTCCTGCTCCCAGCTTTGTCTCCTAGCAGCTTTGAATCTCTTACCTAGTTAGGCTTTAATCCAGGCCCAACACAGCAATACACCACAATCCCCTTGGGGGGAAAATAGCAAGGAAACATGACGCCATCTTAATTGCCTCAAAGATAAAAGTATATCAAAACTCTGCCTACATTAAAAATACATTAAATTCTTGTCTTCTAAGTCTTTAAATTTGAGCCTTACAAACATTTGTGAGGTGACAATTCAGAAAGACAACTGTGCAGGAACCAAGAGTCAAAGTACAAACTGTGATAAAAGGTCTGCCACTACTAATGAAGTTCCATGCTAACTTTTGGTCTAATCAATGCTAACATTACTTGGTCAAAATAGTTATACCAGAATATGCCCCAGTATGAAGTTCACTCTCCACCCCAGCAGGAATTACCTTAATTACCTTAAGTCACCTCCAACTCTGCATTTCTAATCATCTGATGCTGCTGGACTCCATTATAACCCTACGATCATGAACAAGGATTTCTGCCTTTAGAGCGATAATGGCCTCTATTCTAGTACAAGAAGAGAAACCAAAAGGAGTTGTAGCTTCATACTTCTTGTAAATACCTCCTCTTATGAAAGCATGAGAACAGCTTTTTCCATTTAACTTTTGGTACCAATTTGTTTAAACTACAAAGCAAGGGCTTTATACTTGCAGAATTAGAGATAGATACAATCTTTAGAAAAAAACCCCACATTTATTATCCCACATTCTGGGCAGCTGCAAGATCCTTTGCATGTTATTAATGACCTTTCTATGTATTTCAGATTCAACCACTCTGGAAGGATACTTTGTTTTAACTGGTTGCCTGAACCCCAAATTTTCCCCAATGCTTCTTACTCCTGTGTTCCACTCCTAACCGTCAGGGAGTGGAACACAGGAGTAAGAAGCATTGGGAAAAATTTGGGCAGGGACTAGCATTTAAAGAACATTTTCTTCACTGCCTACAGGGCTGTGTATCTGCATCAGTGTGGAATGAATCTTTCTCTTAATGATTTATGGTACCAATTCAAAGCTATTTTCACATCTGTTTACAACAGCATTCCATACATCCTCTTTCAAGGAGATCTAGGAACAAAAAAAGCACTGGGTTGCCACCAGCTGTCCTAGTGGGACAGATCTTGCAGGGCATTAAGTGCCTTTGAGGCACATGAAGCAAGGTCTGACTACAGGAAACACAGATTGTTCCCAAGTTACACAGAGCTCAGCTGATATTTAAAAGAATTTCAACCAAATGAGTACATTCTGTGCAGGCAACAGCAGCTCACTAGATATTAGAGCACTCTGAGCAGATAAGGTAAAAGATACCATTGCACTGCGTGCTAGATGATTTAGCCAAATGTCTTGCAGGAAAATGTTGATGTATTCTATTCCAGGAATGTTTCCTGAGAAAAACAGCTGTCGATTCAGGACAGAAGATTTCAAGGCTGCCTTCACATGCCAGCTGTAGCTTTTCAAGTAGCACAGAGTTATACAAGTTAACTTATATTCATAGTTAGGGTTATGTTTCCACCTAAATAAATAGGAACAAGGAAAGGGATCTATCAGTATAAGCAGAGTAAATTGCACAAGCAGGACTAACTACAGAGTTTTAAAACCAGACCCACAAGCTCAAATATAACTGGAGAAAGCACAAACAGACACAGCTTGTCCTGATGCCCACTCCCAAATGATACATGGGAAACACAGTAACTTTGCTACCTCAAATTTAGGCAGTCCTTGCTGGTTTCAGACAATGTATTCTTCTTTCATATGTATTTTTAGTGCTTGTAACTGCCAAAAATCTGAGGATATAGAAAACATCTTCTGCATCAGCTTCTCCTTTAGCTCTGACAGGAAGAGCTGCTAGTCAGCTGAGCTAGAACTTGTGTTGGTTTTGACTAGTTAGCTGGTATGGGGCTGTGTTTTCAATTAGTGCTGAAAATAGTGTTCATAATTCAGGGATGTTTTTGTTATTGCTGAGCAGTGCTTCACACAGAGCCAAGGCCTTTTCTGCCCCTCACCCCACCCAACCAGCCAGGAGGCTGGGGGTATGCAGGGTGTGCAGGAACTTGGTGGGGGCACAGCCAGGGCAGCTGACCCCAACTGACCCACAGGATATCCCAGACCACACGGTGTTAGGATCAGTGCATAAATCTGGAGAACAAGAAAGTGGGGGTGTTCAGAATGAGAACATTTTCTTCCCAAGTGACTGGCATGACAGAGCCCTGCTTTCCTGGGATGGCTGAACAACCACTTGCCCATGGTGAGGGGTGAATTAATCCCTTGTTTTGCTTTGTTTCTGCATGGGGCTTTTGCATTTCCTATTAAACTGTCTTTATTTCAACCCACGGGTTTTCTCACTTTTACTCTTCTAACTCCCACTGTGAGCAAGGGGCTGTGTGAGGCCCAGCTGCCAACAACAGAACCATGGGCAGCTTCTCTGTGCTGCAATTGCTTTTGTGATCCTTGCTGCTCTTGCTTGCTTTTGCTCAGCTGGTGAGGAGGAAGTGAAAGGAGAGAAGATGTAACCAAAGGGGTTTGCATTGAGAAGCCGTTCTTTCTCATGCAATTGTTTTTCACACCATCACAGCATGAGAATTTCCCAGCAGCATACTTTGAAAGTAGTAGATCTTGAGGGTAACAAGGGTCAAAGGTCCTGCACATCTAACTGACAAGCTGAGAAGTGCCATCCCACTGTAATGCCCAACATCAGAACCATCCTGTCTTATTTAAAAGCTGATGCTCTGACAGGTGAAGGCCACTTTCATGCTTGTGGTCCAACATACAAGAGCTAGATAGCACCTTGCTAAAACAGCACAGCACCCACTGTGGGCATCAAACTGAGCACCTCTCTTGCCTTTTGGGGAGAAGTCAAAGAACAGGGAGTCCCTGCAGATGCTTCCACACAGGGCAGATGGAGGAAGCTGCCACCATAATGACTGAGCAAGGTCATTCCCTTGGGTACATCCTGTACCAAGAGCCAGATGTGTTTAAGAAAACTAATAACCGGATATCCTGTTCTTTCATCTGTCATGCATGGAACTGAACATGCAGGGGGTTTTTACAAGGACATGATCAGCACCTCAACCTACAGGGCCTGTGAACCCAAACTGCAAAGGATGAAGGATGAATTGTCCTCCCATTTCCAAGTCAAGATGTTCTTGTGAGGAAGTAATGTATGGTAGGAGCAAACCTAGCAGAGAACTGCAGTGGCAAAAGAATTTGGTAAAGCTGTGGGATACAAAAATGAAGAATATTAATGTTGTTGGGTAAAAGGCATAGATGAAAATAACAGAAGGGTTTCAATTGTGCTGATGTGCAGTTCAGTAATGTGCAAAAGCAAGCACACTTGCATCTGGTGACCTCTGATTTTGAGATGCAATTAAAAATGGGATAAAGCAGGGAGTGACACAGAAAATACCACAGGGCGGCCTTGATGTGCCTCAATACTACAGAAAATAGAGGAGGTTTGGGGGTGCTCAACATCCATGAATTGGACCCTAAAAATTGATAGGATTTTGTAAAATCATGCAACTTCACAATTAACTTTGGATCCTGCTGGTCAACAATTTTTTTAGGTCTGGAGGTTTGAATATTATGGTTTATACTTGCCAGTCTTTTCTCCTGACAAAAGCTTGGTTTTGTTTGGGGAATTTGTTTGCTTTTGAAAACAGACTGAAAATTTTATATCACTAAATATTGTGAATCCATAATGAAACTGAGAGATCTGGTAATGCTGCCAAAGCCACTGCATCAGACACATTTGATGCTGCGCCGCCTTCTGAGCCCTTCACCCATGCCTTGTGCTTTGTCTGCATTCAGGTGCTCTGTGACCTGCTCATGCTTCCAGCTGTCCTGGTCCCACCTTCCCTCAAGGAGACAAGAACAGAGGGGCAGGCCCTGGCCTTTCACTGCCTCCAGCTGTCACGGCAGGAGGGCTGTTTGGATGCAGTGAACCTTTCTAGTGCCATCATGTAGCCAGCAAAAGAAACTGCTCCTTAACAAAGAGGTTAGCATTCAACATCCTCTGTTGCTCTCCTCCCCAAAACAGTAGCACCACTCTGGAAAGAGAGGGGTTAGCTGCTCTCTGGACAAAGGAGCCCTGGCCTGTAAGAGAGGGGTCTTAAACTCCAGCTCTGATCTCTGAGCCTGCAGATGCTGGACCAGCCCTTGCCAGTTAAAGAAATGACACAACTTCCTATTGTAAAAGAGTCCACAGGTTAAAAAAGAAGGCAAAAGTAATATAGGATACCAGCACTGCACAATGCCAAAATAAGACTTAACCAAGTTCTAGTCTTCAGTAAAATCGCAATAGTATGCTGTTTACAGGTTGGTGACTTGCCCAAGGCATTCACTATGTCACTAGCTGACTCAAAGAGAGGGGTTAAACATAAATGTAATTAAATGTAGTCATGCCCCTGATTAATTTGGACACTAAAGGATCTAGATGTGTATCATCTCAACCTAAAGGATAATTTAACACACTCTAGGGCACTTCTCCCCTCAAAATGCTCATTTCTCTCCACCGACTCCAAAGAGAGCTTATGGTACACACATCTATGTGGTGTGCCAGGGAGGGGATACCATCCTGCATCCCAGAGGCACCTGTATGGTGATGCCAGCTCTTTCATCTGCACTTTTTGAGAAGAAAAAGAGAAAGAGGGTAAAAAAAAAAAAAATATGGGAATAGGAAAAGTGAGGCATTTCCAAGAAGACAACTAAGAATCAATCCAATTGAAGGAGAAAAGCAAAGAAAAATTAGCCTTAGGAAAACTTGGCCTCTGACAAACAATGGACTGAGATGAAGAAGAAAAACATGGGTAGGAGAGGCATGTGGTGTACTTCAGTTTTTATGTTAGAACATGTGATTAACAGGAATTTGAATTTCATTTCCAGAGAAACTGCTATTGGTAACAGTGCTCTCACTTCTGAAAAGGTTTCTAAACTCACGGCAAAGATGTGCCAACGACCCACTCCTTAGGTGGCCCCTCCAGACACTGTCGATCCCTTGCTTTCCTTGGAAAGCCATTAACAGGTACACCTGGCACACACAACATCCCTTCAGGCGACCTGATCAGCTCCTGGCTTAATGATAAACACAACTGATCCTCAGCCGCCCATCTTTGTATTTTGGGAAGGCGGGAAGAATACGTTGTTTCTACAGGGACGAAAACTGCCTCCTGGAATGCCAAATGCATTTCCCTTTTCCTGAAACTCGAGGTCTCGCGGTGCGCCAGTTAGGAGGGTACTGGGCACCAGGAGCAGGGCTAGAAATGGGCCACCCTGAGTGGGAGGGTGCCTGATGGAGATACGGGCACAGCTCTCAGAGCTCTGCAAGGAAACCTCCCCTGCGTGCTGCTGGAACACAGCCAGCACAACATGAGCGACACAGGGGGCTCCTGCCGCTGGCACTGCCAAAGGATGCCGCTCCAATAATTAGCAGCTTCATCCCCGGCCTGTAGCACACTGCTGTGGGTGTGCTCAGTCGTTACCTTCAAGGATCATGTGCACGGGCGGGCTTAAGCAAGACAGAGGCTGTTGTAAACCTCCTGTTCCTCTCCAAGCTTGTTTCCTGTGTGTATCCTGCTCTCTGCATCCCAGGACACTCCTGCTTTCACAATATTGCTCAGTTGGTGTTTACAATGTCAGCTATCACTTAATTCCTACGTTGTTGTTTTTTTCTATTTTTAAATTTAATTGAGAAAGGGAATAAGTGAAAAAAAGAAGAGTGCCGCACAGACAACCCTTGAAACTGCTGTGCACGAACTCATCTGATGGAGCTTTGTAGCTGTTCCAACAGCTGTTCAGGTGATTGGGATGCAAAAAATACACCACAAATCAACACCCTTATGGTGTGACAACACGAGCACCCTCTACACCCCTACCTCATGCCTTTTCTCTCCAGAGGAGTGCAAAGCCTCTGCAACCTCCAGCACAGTTATGACTCATGTAAATGGTTTTATGAATGTTATTTATAAATAAGGCTCATCACAGTCTCTGTTTCCTTAAATCACAAATTAAGGGTGGGGATGTTATTTGGTTAGAAGAAAAATCACATGTTCTAACATGATGGCAGTTTTAAAAAAGAAACCACCCTACAGCAGTTGGACCAGCTGATTAGATATTTTGCTCCTGAGTTTATAGGCTGGCCCCAGGCAAGAAGCTGCTGAGCAGAACTGAGCCCATGCCAAGTCATTGTTATGCCTGGACAAACACCAAATTCTTCTCCCTGGTTGTGACATAATATATCCTTGCAAAACCATAGCTGCTTTAAAAGTCCCTTCTCACAGAAGAGAAAACCCAGGAAAAGCTGGGATCTCTATCATCAGGGCATCAAGCCTGTTTCATTCACATGACAGGAGATCTGTGCCTGTGTGGGGGGTGGGGAATGATGAAGCCTCCTCTCTCCCCTGCAAGAGAGATTTCTTTAGCCAACTGGTAAAAAATGCTTTGAAATCTAAAGGATTTTTTTTTTTTAATTAAGTCATTCATGCTCATACCACCTGAATTTAAGCTGATGCAGTTTTCATTCCTGTGGATGAGGTTTGGAGCATATAAATAAGGTTGTTAAAAATAAGGAAGAGGCCACAGTCTTTTGGGACTGAGTATCACAGAGGACCACTAGCGTATTGTTCCTACTGTTATTTGTGGTCACTGAGTACAACCAGCATCTTGGTTAGAATTCTTCATTTTCTGGGCTTGGATTCATTAAAAATATAATATATGGAGCTGGATTTTTAATTTGAAACAGCAGAAGGGATTTTTTGGTCTTTTCTGCATCTGCCACAAAGGAACGATTCCTTGCAGACTGCAGCTAAAGCACAGAGAAACCAGGATCAGCCTGTGCCCTGCCCCAGACACTGCACTTGGGCAGGAATTGTTGCTGGCTGTCGAGGTCAATGCTTTCCTTGCTAAGAAGAGGCCAAAGAGGTCAAAGCCTTGAGCCAGTGAGAAAAGCAGGGAGTATGTTGTTAGTGTGGGAAATCCATAAGAGCACGATAGTAAGAAGAAGAAAAATGACTCATAGCATTATGTGTACCCCCCTCAACATGAAGACTTGTCAAGTGTGAGGAAGTGAAGCCTCAGTAATCCTGAAAACCTTTGATTCACTGTGTCTGGGGAAGGGGTCACTTTCAGCCTCACAACATGAAGGAAAAAGGCTCCATCCCAGTCTTCCCTTCTTCCCACACCTCGGTATTTCCCCATCCTCAAACCTGTTGTTCTGCTCTGCCAGGTATGCCAGACTTGTCCTTGAATGACTCCAGGAAACTGGAACAGATCAGAGCAGGGATAAATCTAACTTGCTGGCCTGGAAAACCAATATAGCTACAACATTTGTGTTTGGAAGAGGTTCCCAGATGGGAGCAGCTAGGCTAAGCACTGGCTCCACACACTTCTTGCAAACATTTCCAACTCCCAGGGGAAGGGCTGAGTCAGTGCTGGCCCTGTCACACATGGAGGGGGCCTGCAGCTCTCACACAGCTGCTTTCTTCAGATGAAGTTGTCCTTTCCTCTGACCTTGCTCTGCAGCTACATTTTGAGAGAAACAGCACGAGAATCAAAGGACATGCTGTGCAATCTTTCTTTAACCTGTGCTCCACAGTGTCTCAACATGAACTGACATTGCTCTCTTCTTTCTGCTGCAAGGAGGGCAGCAGGGAGGGATTAATGCACTGATTCTCACTACTCTGCAAACCAAAGACACTGCAGGTCAGTCAGTAATTGAATTAATCATCCGAATTTGTTCCTCAGGAACCTTTACTCTACGAATCAGTAGGAAAATGAGATTAAAGCCTCACATTTGTCCTTGGTTCAGCCTTTTTGTTCAGAGCCTCTGCGCACCATTTCCAGGACTGTCCTTCTACCACCCTGTTTAATTTCTCAATTAAGCTGTCACATATCCCTTGTTTCTGGAGGCAGAAGGCTCAGTCATTAGCCATCAGCATCTTTTGATACCAACACAGGGACACCATGGCTCATCCTACACATATCACAATAAACCACAGATATAACTACACATCCTGAAAAGGTGCCATAAAATACCAATAAAATCCAAGTAAGTATTTTATGTTTTGACCTAATGTATCTCTTTTCAGCATTGGAGTAAACTCCTTAGTACCAATTCTCCAGTAATCCCAAACTCCTCTGGACATCTTTACACTTTCCTGTATAAGCTTTGTTTAGATGCAGAGAACTTACCAGGTTTTGGGTGTAGAATGTTAAAAAAAGTTCTCCATTGAGTTCTAACAAACGAAATGTTGCAGGTTTCATGTTTGAGCTGCTAAAAGCAAACCATGGCAAGAAGCCTTATAAAATGCTTGTTTTGTGTGATGCAACTCAACACAAGGTTTTCCCGCAGCTGTGCAATGCCCTGTCCTTACAGCCCTGCATGGCTACTGTAGCTGCACTGATGCTGCACCATACCAGTAAGTGAAAAACATTTTTGTAATTCAGTCTAATTTCAAAGAGTAATCAGAATTTTCTATGGTTCCTTCAAACTCTTAAAAACCTACAAGAGTTTTAACAGAAAGGTGGCCACCTTACTAATATCTGACTGAGGCAGATGCTCTCTGATCCCATGAGCAAGCAGTGGGGAAATTGGAACATGAGGACACCAGGGTGAAGGGGAGTAATGTGGCCATGCAGGTGGCAGGCAAAGGGCAGCATTGACTGCTAGTGCAGAAAAGCTAAGAACACAAAATCTGTCTCCTGTTGCAGCACTGGGAGGAGAAAAAGGCTGCCTCCTGCAGGAAAGCCAACCAGGTTTCTGTGATTTCCAAAGGTTGCTAAACAATTTGAGTATTAGTTTCCTCGACCTGAACATAAAAGAATAAAAATCCCTTTTGTTTCCTTTAGAGACCACAACCCTTTTTGGCAAAGTGTTGTATGACTTCTGTCATGAAGTGGATGAAGGCAGAATTAAACAGATGAAGGTAACAGGATTTAACAGGATGGCAGCATCCAGCAGGCACCCAGGAGACAAAAAAACCTGGTGAGTTGGGTCTCACACCACTTCTTGTGCAATATGAAACACAAAACAAACAGGCTGAAGTCTCCTGAGGTGGTAGGACATGACACCTCTCACTCTGCTATACACTACTATTCATGAAGGTGTCTGAATTGCAGTGAAATTTCTTCTTCCCAGAAGATGAGGACTCTTTTCAGTGCTATGATGAACTATAAAGAAGTAAGAAAGAGGCTAAGAATGAAAAGAGTTTGCCTGAGAAAAAGTTACTCTGAGAAAGTCATTAAAGGTGTATCTAATGGAAAGTACTGAGGGTGTTGTACACCTCCAGACTTGCTCTAGGTAGTTATCTCTTATCAGAGACAGACAGAAATAATATAAGGAACCAATTCATCATGGACTGCTTTCATTTTCCAGACAATTGCCATACAACAAATGCTTCCAGCAATGACAGATCCCAAATATTTTGTATGATACATTTATTAGTCAATATAGTTTTGGACTTGTTTTGGTAACTATGAATCGTCTGCCACTTTCAATGTGATATTTCTGGGCACCCTGCATTCTGGGGGTGGTTCCACACAGTCATTTTAAGCAACAGTTTGTCTGTCGTATGATGATCCCCACACACACCTTTTTTTTCAACCTGCCCACAGCCTTTTTGTCTCCCTGATTTGGCATGGTGCAGAATTTTAGCTTTGGATGCTAAGATCTGATCACACCCAGTCTGTTTCTCCATTCTGTTCTGCAGCAGTCATGGCAGGCTGCCTAGGAGGGCATCCTGCTCTGCAGCTCACCAGAGTAAATATGACATAACCCTGCTAATTCCAAAAGAAAGCACCTGTAAGCAGTCTGATCTGGGCAATATTTAAACAGGATGGTAACGCCTACAGACACAATTCCAACAGAGCAGATGCACATGTTAACATACACCCATATCACATCACAAAACGTTTTATATCCTGATTTTATGTATGGTGGTGCCAAAGATTCTATCAAGCTTCTCAGAAAACTGCTGTACTCTTAACAAAAGCTTAGAGAGCCAAAAAATGCAATTACCTTTAGAATGAACTTAAGTTAAAATACTTATGGGTATTGTCAATGCTGAGAACCCAAAAATATGTACATAGAGAATCTTATAGATATCCATGAATGTTTGGATAACACACTTTGCAAGTTTACCAGGGAATTTCATCCATCTGCTTATTTCTTTCTCAGGGAAACACCTTTGCAACAAAAGTAGGTCCTTGGGAACTACTGAGGTGCTGCAGGATCAGCACTCTGTTAACAATGGCACAATGGCTCTTCAGAATCGTCTGAACACTCTCCTGTTTTTCAGTCAAAGACTTAATAAAGGACGAACTGCAGAGGATGGCTGTGGACTGAATGGTTTTGAGGCAAGTTAATAGATCAGTTGTAGCATAAGAGATAACAATCTGAGGATCATGAAGCTGCTGGGTGGTAGAGAAGCAGCACTAATTTACTGAGCAGGGTGCTGAACACAACCATGGGCTCTCAGCTGGGTGGGGAAGCCTCACAGCCAGCACAGAAAACTTCCCAGTTATCTTGGCTTAGTGTGAATTGCAGTTTGAAATGATTTCTTTATCAAGATACCAGAGCTCCCACATTGGGTAATTAACTCCTGATGAATTCACACAACTTCCTTCAGACACTTAACAGTGTTCGGCATAACTGAAAGTAGAGCTAGGTAGGAAACTTTCCAACTTGACCACTACTGCCAGGTTCAAGGCTCCTTCCTGATAAACAATTCAACATTATATGGAATATCAAGTTTACAAGATACAGCCTGCAAAAAGCTGCCCACTGACTTTGCTTAGTAGTTTATATCCACCAGTTTTCTACTCAAGAGAATGTCAGAAGTATTTTTTTTTTTAATTAATCTACTGAGGAAAGAAGGTAAAGGAGAGTAAAACCATCCTTGAGGACAGTCAAATAATTTCTCATTAACTTTACATGGTTCTCCTGATCATTGCTTTTGCTACAATGCTTGTTGAAAAGAGAGAAATGTGCACATATGCAGCTCTCCTATTCATGTAGGCTGATGTGACTCCAGCAGTCTGTGACTGGCACAGCTTCTTCTCTAAAAACAATTTGAGAAACATCCTTTGCGTTATTCTCTGTGATTTCTACTGGCTTACTTCCAATATCCAAAATAAGTAGGGAAAAAAAAAAAAAACAGAAGAAAACTGGTCCATGCCTCAAAATTGATTCTTTCTTTTCTATGGAAATGTAATTACAGCTCATGAGCATTTGTGTGGCTGCTAAAGGGCTGTGGGAGCCCAAGGAATGCTCACACAGTGGGAGAAGATCACCCCACAACAAACACAGAAGGTTATTGGAGCCAGGAGGATCCTGAAGGGGACTGCAACACACTCAGAGCACTTCCATTTGTTTTGTGAAGAACAAGAACTCTTCTCCTCCCCAAGTCACAATGCCCACACTGAGCTCAGCCTTGGGATCCTGGGGTGCCTCAGGAAGAGCAGTGCCAGCAGGGCAGGGAGGTGACTCTGCCCCTCTGCTCAGCCCTGCTGGGGCACATCTGCAGTGCTGGGGCCAGTTCTGGGCTCCTCAGGACAAAAGGGACTCAGAGCAGAGGGTGACAAAGAGGATGAGGGACTGGAGCATCTGTCTTGTGAAGAAAGGCTGAAGGGGCTGGGGCTGTGCAGGCTCCAGAGGAGAGGGGAGCTCTCCCATGTGTGTCAGTGTGAGCACGGCGGGCTCCGAGCAGGGGCCGGGCTCTGCTCCTGGGCCCAGCAATGGCGCGGCAGGAACGGGCAGGGACTGATGCTCAGGAAGCTGCACCTGAACCCGAGGAAGAACTTCTTCCCTGGGAGTGACCGAGCACTGGGCCAGATTGCCCAGAGAGGCTGTGGAGCCTCCCTCACTGGAGATATTCCAGAACTGCCTGGACACTCCTGTGCTGTGTGCTCTGGGACCACCCTGCCTGAGCGGGGAGGGGGGACCAGATGAGCCCCTGTGGTCCCTACCAGCCTGACCCACTCTGTGGTTTTGTCTCAGCACTGTCCTTGCAATGTCATGAACCATTACAAAACCTTGACCTGCACCAGCTTTAACAAGAAATCTATTTCCTTATCATTCCAGGAAAAGACAGTCTAAACCTCCAACAATTTCCTGGCCTTCCCATATTTTCTTATCATGTAGTGGGATCTGGTTACAAAGACTTTAACAGTCACATTTTATTGCATAACAACAATTAAGAAAAGCAAATTTCACCTTCTGATGAATCAGATATTACTTTTGTGGTTTCAAATGCTTCAGTTGAGCAATTAATTAACAACTTATTTCATTGAAGGAAAAGAATAAGCAGAAACAGAAACCATGTTTTTGTGAAACATTTCCTAGGAAATTTTGGTGACATTAACCAGAAGAGAGGAAGCAGCAGCAATCATTCAATTTTGACATAATGAAAACCTCTGTATTTTTATGTTGAAGTCTCACCAAGTGACAGCCCAAGCCATCTCCTAAAATGGATTTACCTTCTGGGTATGAGGATGAGCCTACCTTCCTCCACATCACAGTCTATTATTTCCTCCTTCCAGGTCACCTCACTTCTGAACCTTCTCCCCTGCTCCTGCTGCAAACCAGAAGTGCCTTGGGAAAATACACTGTAAGAGAACCTGGGGTACCTCTTCCTGCTGGGCTCAAGATACAGGTATGAGTGGCTTTAGTACAGTCCTAAGCTGATCAAAGTTGATACATAAGAGAAAGGAGGCAGCAGTTCATACAGCTCTGGACAGCTACAGGAGGGGAGCATCTGGAAATTAGCTTTATAGAGCTCATTAAGATTTTTAAAGTACCAGGCCATAAATCACCATATAGATATACTGACCTGATTTTCATGTGCATGTTTCATGTTATTTGTGCTTCAGATTTCTGAAGTTTAATATGGGGCAGAGAACAAGGGGTTCAAGTTCAAACAAGGATTGCTGTTTGGCTATGCTCAAATCTGATTAACTATCAACTTAATGTTTAGCATTTAATTTCAAGTATGTTTCCTTTTGTCCCCAGAAGCACAGAAACAATTATCTAAGTTTACAAGGAAATTTTGGCCATATCCAAACCACAAAGTTATTTTCAGGCTGGATTCCTGTCTAAAATGGAGAGTAGGTTTGCACTATTTGCTCCTTGCACGTTTTTCAAACTAACAACAGAAAAACCAGATTTGAATACCTATGGTAATGCATAACCCGAAATCCAAGATAAGGTTCCATGTAATAAGGAGAAGTCAGAGAAGGTGTCAAACTCAATAACTTACATATAAACTATGGCTGTTTGCATGCCAATGCCATTGAATTACATCTAGAGAGAGAAGAGGAAAAAAACCCCATCTGACAAAGGATGTAATTAACTTTAGTACTTCATCTTTTAACATTTTTAGGTGTAAGGAGGCCATTAACATGAAGTTATTGTGACTATTTCTGTCTAATTTGGAGTTTCTGAACTCAAGAGTCTTTAAACCCACTATTTTTATGACCCTACTATCACATCCTAATATGTGATGAAATAATACTAACCAGATAAGGCTGTTCTAGAAAAACAGCATGAATGCAACTAAGAAATCAACAGGACAAGCTGTGGGAAGTAGGCATTGTTTTTTGGATCCCTAGCTAGCCAGAACAGAACTTTTGCACAGTTTCAGTTCCTAGGCATGGGCAAGTAAAAATAACTAGTGGCAGTGAGCTGAGCAGCCATGTTTTCATCCATGACATCAACACACTCTCTTACATTCTGTGGTTTGCACACAGGCACACGAGTTTTCTGCTGTATTATTTTTGAGTACAGTCACAATGGCATGGCATATATGCCATAGATAAACATCACAAAACTCTCTGGCCTACTGGGTTCCTCATTCTAAGTGTGGTGGTACAGCTAAAGCACTGAGCCAAAGCAGAGGCAGGCTGAGGCTCTGCAGATGCACAGAGTACTGAGAAGTTCTTAGTCCTGGCACTTGGAGCTCCCTGCACAGACAAAAACCTGGCCCTGCTCTTTGTGCTCTGGCTGCTGGTGCTTGGCTCTCAAGTACCTGCCAGAAAGGACCCTCCTCAGCTTTACAGTGGATAAAAGGAATTAAGAAGTGCTCTTGGCTGCAGCATTAAAGTCTGTCCATGCCTGCTAATACAGGAAGATTAACAATTGTCTGTTCCTTTCCCTTTAGACAGCACACACAATACAGTGAGGTCTTCAGTGGTTTTTTGTTGTTGTTGGTTTGGTTTTTTGCCTGAACTAACATTAGACTTTTTCTTAGGAAAGCTCAGCACAGACTTACAGCCAATAGGGCCTTACTGGGTAGCAGCCAGATGACAATATCTCCTCGCAAAAGAGGTTTCCCTTTTCAGATATCTCTGTGTTATTTATAGGCAAAAAGCAACGCATACAAAACCTTAAGAGAAAAAGGAGGGGCAGCATCAAGCATCTTGAGACCTTTTTCAATTACTGTTTGACAGAGAAATATTTGTCAAAGCCTTTTTGAATAGTTTAAAAAACTTTCTATTATAGGAAAAAACGTCCATTAGTCAAAGACCTGTCAGCCCAGAGATAAGGCAAAGGCTTTAATTTCTAAATAGAAGGACACTTAGTATTTAAACCACCTGCAGTGCACTTGCTTCTAGAAAATGATGGAGCATTTGTTTGCTTTTGGAGTTTTTTTTTGGGAGGGGACTGAGGAGGGAAGTGTTAGCTTACTTTAGAAAGAATGCCTAGGATAGAAAAACAGCTGGAGTAGAAATACAGTGGAGGCAGAATTGTGGTTCCATGGAATGGCCAGGAAATTTCACTGGAACAGCTTCTTTGCTTTAAATTCAGCAGCTGCTGATGCACATAGCAGAATTTTCTCCAAGCACACTAGTTTTTTGTCTTGATTTTTTGAAAATATAGTTCATCTTAATGTGCCTCTTCTGCCTCCTGTTCCTACCATGAAGGCTTCAGTGGATTGGTTGATTCTAAGCCAGTTTGCTACAAATCTTAAAACACAAGAGTTACCCACTCTCTCCAGCCCTCTGAATATGCGCAGTTGAGAAGAGAGGGGAAACTACTTTTGTTTTCTCTGCTCGTCTAATCTCAGAGGAAAAAGGACAAACAGCTCCACTTAGATTTGTCTGGGATGACCCATCTCCTACTTGGGAGGCAAGAGCCAGCAGCTCTTTGAGCAGTCTCAGGATGTGCTGCCCTGTGAGCAGCTGAACTAAAAGAAGGTGGAGGTTTGGCCACTCTGTACTGACAGGAAGGGAGTTCAATTACATCTGTAGGAATGTACATAAACCTGAGGAGGAGCTCAGAAATGCAGGACAAAGTCACATAAAGATGCAGTTGTGTAAGATCCGCTGTTAATGGTGGGGCTGCTCATCACCCAGAAGGCAGAGGGCCCTGTCTCTTTCTTAATTACCCCTGAAAAGTTAATGATCTGTCACCTTGGTTGTGTTACAACTTCTACTCACAAACAATAGATTAACCCCTTAGGGACCAGCACCAATAGCAACAAACTTAGTTCAGCAATCTCGAAAAAGCAAACCATCAAAGAAGACAGAGCTAAAAGGAGGTTCCCTCAGGAACACCTGAACTCACAGACCCACCGGGAGCCCACGTGCTCCTAGTTTGCCATCACAGACCATTAGTCACAGAATCAGTAGCAACATTTAACTAACTACAAGTGATGGAAAGCCTGTGATGTACTGACTTCCTCCACATCGCTGGATTTAAACTCCTAGGTTTTTACTACATTAGAAGGCAAGTTAAAAGCAAACATCAGAAACAAGGCTATGGAGCAATCAGTGAAATTTCTGATAAGGGCACTGAAATCCAGGAGAAGCAAAATGTCAACATTTTGCCATCTGAATGTACTCAAGTCTTTAATTAGCCAGTTGTCCAGAAAACAATTAAATATAGTCATTGTATACAGCCTTTTCATAATCTGTAGCTCAGTTATTTTGCTCTGCAAATATAGAGGAAAAGTGGAAATTCAGATACAAAATAGGGGAATTAACATTGGATTTGCAAAGTTAAAATTCCAAACCCCAGTAAACAAGACCTGATATCATTTTTACTTGAACGCTAAACCTCTTGGCACATTAAAGTCCTTTTAGGGTTAAGTAAATGACAACTATGTCAACTCTTGAATTAAACCAGGCAATTCCTGCATTTACACAAGTCTGACATTGTTTCAGTTGAAGGTGGAAAATCTACCCTTAGAGTCCATGCCCCTTGCTGTGCCGCTTAATCTCCTGGAGGTAGGAGCATCCCCCCTGCACCCTGCAAACGTTGTACTGCAGCAAGGCACTGATTGTTCAGTTATCCAGGGAAAAGAGCTGTCCTCTCTCCAGAGGCTGTGATGGACAGTGAGGAGGATCAGGTCCACCCAGATTTTGTTAGTAGTTGAACTGAATAAAGCTCTTCCCCAGCCAGTGAGGCTTAGAACCTTGGTGACATCTTAAGTGTGTTCAATTTAGATCTTCCTGAGAATTTTGTATATTATTTATGAGAATGTATTGATTTTTCTTTTCTGTGAGGGAATAATATAGCATGTATCCCTCACTACCCATCATCTGTACTTCTGGTAAAATAGTTCCTACGTAAACACCAATGCATCACTGTCAGAAGAATTGTACAGTTTTAAAAGACTGCCTCATTTTGTAGTTCCTCACTCTACCAGGGGTAACAAACAATTCATGGAGAGGAAAAAAATACCTGAATGCAGGGGAAATTCACAATTATCTTTCCTGCTTCCTGTTGATAGGCCATTACGGTACAAGGTTAAGTTCTCCAGCTACTTCCCTGCTGTCCTTCAGTTACATGTTATACAGATATTTATTTAATCTTGTTCCAAAATATGTTAAAACTGAGAAGAAAAAAAAACCATGGAGATGGGTAGTACTATTACATTACTTCATCTCAGTATATAATTCACATAATTGGTCTTTCCTAGCTTATACTTGATAAATCAGAATTCTTACATAATTTATGCCCATGTTTTCCTTTCATAGAATGAGGTTTTCATTTTTATAAGACATTTAAGCACCCTCCCACCCAGCAAGCTGGCTAAGAAATAGGTTTGTGAAGCAAGATTATGGCAGATTTTGGGTTCCTAAATTCAAAATTGTGCTCAAAAATGTGCAATTCTGCTGAGCAAGTTTTTGGTCTCTGAAGATTCTTTTAACTCCAAAGATCACTTCTGGGTTTATTGCCAAAGACTTAAATGGTCTCCAGACAGCATGCTGGCTTTGGATCTTGTTCTAAGGGTGGGATTTTAACAGTTCTCAATTATTGCTAGTGCCATCAGTGTAGCTAGGCACCAGTGGATTTATTTCTCTGGAGCACTTGATCTCCTGTGATCCATTCTACATCTACCATTTTCCACAAGGTTGTCCCTATTCAAACAAGCTTTTGCCCCATATCCTATCAGGTAATTTGTGTCATTGTTTATATCAAAGGTTATCTACTGCTTTCTCTAAATGAAGTTGTCTCTGCTTCTGTCTCTGTGTTCTCCATCTGCCTTCTCCAGGACTATGAAGACATCAGGATTCCACCCAGTCCCTCAAGGAGATTGAATGAGACTATACCTTTCTGCAGTGAAAAGGAAGAGTGGGAGATGGGCCTCAGACAAAGCAAGGTTTATTCAGAAATTTCCTATTGGGAAATAAAAGGCTACAAAAGTTTGTTTAAATTCTGAGCCAGCTGGAAAATATCACAGCAGTAGATATTTCTAAACTTTAAAAGAAATAAAAAGAAATACAATGTGCATGCTGAACTCAGAAGAGGTCCATCTTTATATTTCATGAAAGAAAGTTTTTATTTATTTAAACTAAGATGAAAAATTTAAGATTACTACTTCTGTTTCAAAAGTGGAGAGTAAAGGCTATATTTCAATTTCCTGGATGCATTCAGTGCAATGGGAAAAGCAGTAAATCAAGAAACAGAAAGTGAAACAGTCTCATAAAATGCTATCTTTACTCCACTGAGCTAGGTTATCTCAGGGTCTAACACAACCTGAGGCATTTACTAGAACACTGCCAACACCTCTGAACAGCTGCAAAGAGCCCACATGGTTTCCCATCCCAAAGCTGCCCGTGAGACACTTCAGTGGTGACACAAAGGTATACCTTAAATTAATCAGCGTGTAAAGAAGAAAACACTTGTAAAAACAACTCTTCCCCTCAGTTTTTGGAGAAACAGCAGAGAAGCAGCCTTGCTTGGTGCTGAGGGAGAAAAGAGGGTTGGAGCCTCCAAAAAGGCCTCCAATGCTGAGATCACTTCAGCTGCAGCAAAGTCAGTCTGGCAGATTTCCATGGATATGGTTTGTACTGAGGCTGCCCAAGGGCCAGCACTGAAACTACTTTGCTAAAAAATCCTACAGTTCCTTCTTGTCCAACACTGCCAGCCTGCCATGAGTCCTGGAAACAATCACTACAGATCACAGCTCTGTAGGAGTTTGCTCTGTAGGAAGTTGCTCTAACACCTAGGACTGGCCAAGTAATCACTGGGGGAAGAGCTTCACCCCATTTGGTACAAAGAGGACTAACTGCAATTTATGGACACAGTGGTAAAAGCTTGGCCTCTAATCAATAACACATGCATTACTGATGTGCCCATATTGCCACTCCTACATGCAGTTTTGCAAAATACCCATACTGACCTGGCAGACATCTGCAGTGCTCAGGTACTGGCAGCATGGCATAGGGTGCTCTGTAACTCAGCACACTTCAAATGCCCTGGGCCAGCACGCCCAGAGACACTGCTCAGACTGCAGAGGGAAAAGCCTGAATGTAGCTGCACAGCCCAGTCATGTCTCTTATGTTGGTGCAGAAACAAGCAATTGAGAACAGATGACTTTTGCATTTGGAACTGAGCCCCTGGCCCACAAACCCTGTACCTTCTGAGCCAGTGTCTTCCCTCCCTAGACCATCCCTCATGCTCCAAAGAAGGAAACAAACCAGAAAGACCAGAAGAATATAGATTCTGGTGGCTCCAATGCTGGACACAGTGATTCAAAAATAAGATGTTTTGCTTTTCTCAGTCCCCCTTCTAGGCATTTAGAAGAAATCTGTTTCATATGTTCTGAGCCCTCGTTTTAAATGGAAAGGATACTGTCATCTTGCCATTAAGGACTGCTTGCAAGTACAGTTTTGACCCCTCAGTGCAAATCCCACAGATCTGCTCAGCACCTTTCACTCAGCGCTTCAGACTAAGAACAAAACTAACCTCTATGCAAACTAATTTCTTTGTAAATATTTGTGTAATAGATAAAACCCAAAGGAAGCTACAGCCCACAGCTGCACATACCAAGTCCTCACAAGGACTAAATCATACTTCTGAAGGGCTTCCTTTAAACTGGACACAGATGAAGGAGACACAAAGTGAATGACAGGCTTTATTACAGAGATAAGAAGGCAGCAGAGAGCAGTAGCAGCGAAGACTGTAGCTTAGAGGAAGCACATGCCTGGCACTTGACCTGGGACATGCTGAGAGCTTTGAGTAAGATTTCATGGAAGTTTAAGTGAATTTCAGACCAGATGCTATGGTCCTGTGCCTGTCCCTCCCTCCCCACCTTGCTCTTGTGCCAGCAGAAAAGCTCATGTGGCTCTGTAACAAAAATGTCTGGCAAAGAAAGAAGAAATTAAGTATTTTGGAACTTTATTTCTCCCAGTTAGAGTTCAGGCAGATTATTTCCCTCACCACAGTCACAGGAGCACTATTTGCAAGTAAACAAGTTCACAAAGTCCTCACCTCGGTTCTTTGCAACCTTCTAGAAAAAGTATAAAAAAAAAAACCTCAAACACTGCCAACCCACTTGACATTAAGAAATTGAACCACTGGAACACTTTATCTTCAGACTCTCCAGTTTGAGAGCAGAAAAGCTTTTCATCTGAGTTGTACAGGATGGCTCTCAATACCAAACGGATGATGTGAGGGGAGAAGAATTTCTGCTATGGGAAGATGATAGCTAGCCAGAAAATGTCAAAAGCTTGGAAGCCAGTTAGGAAATAGGTGGCAAGACATGGAAGATGCCAAATCATGCTTGCCAAATGCCTGCCAAGAGAGAGGAAAACAAAAACAGGGTTGACAGAAAGTGGCTGGCTATAAACATCCTACACTACCAGCCAAAATAAATGAAGGAGATTCCCACTTTATAAATAGTGAGACTGAGTAGAAATCTGCACAGCCACACATACAGAAAGTGTACTTCAAGGCTCTGTTAGCCTCTCTTCCCAGCAATGTGACTGTGTCCTCAATATCAAACCATTTCAAGACTATCAAATGTGTTCCCTAAGTGCAGCTCTTGTCAAACACAAAACATGTTCTGCACTGGGAAGGAACAAATGGTGCAAGCAAGATGGCTTGGAAATGCCTGTTAAACACAGGTAAGGGAAGGGGGAAGAACATCCTCTCTGCATGGTCTTCAGGCACTATCAAACTCTGGAAAGAGTCTTGGCACTCTGCAGTAAATCCAAACAGTGCATACTACCTCCTTCAATCTGGTATTCTTCACTTTCTATTTTGTTGTCTCCATGGGATTACTGGCTGGAAACAGACACACTTGGTCATTTCTGAGACCCCAGATTCCATTATTCTGCCACAACAGTTACTAATTATAAATGTTTTGCCAAATATTCAATGTTTTCACTGGCTGGAAGCCCACACTTAATGGGCTGATAAAGAACAAGTGCTGTCAGAGAATGGCATGCAATTGGTTACACTGGTCAGCTGAAACTGTGCCCTCGGGGGGGGGGGGGTTTGCTGCCTGAGCAAACAGCATAAATGAACTTTTCCTGGGTAAGAAGCTGAATGAACTCTACTCTGAGAAGGGAATTTAATATGTTAACTATTCCTGCTGCTATTAAGCCTTTCCCTTCAGTGATGAAAGTTGTACATGTCGTGCATGTTACTCTCCCAAGAATGCTGTGACCTATCTTTAGTGACTCGAAAACAATCTGAGAGAATCGACTCAAAGAGAGTGTCTGGCATGCACACATACCTGCTCCTCTCTTTTCTGGGCATGCTGATCATACAGGAGGATGCTTCCAACACTAATCTGCACATCCTGGCTGGTGTATATCAATATGACATTGTCTTTTTTAATCCTGTTCTTCTTCCTCCCTTGTTTGCCCTGAAGTCCACAGTTCCCTCACTCTGTCCTCTCTCCTTCCTGCATTACCACTCCAGACCATTGTCAATTCACACCCACAAACCTGCAAAAAAAGCAAATAGAAATGAAAGTTCCATTCTTCTCCATTCCATCCTTCCCCCTTCCCACCTGATCACTCAGAGCTGTTTCTTGGAGCAGGCCTAAGGCCCCATCCCATCAGAGGCCAGTGCAGGTGCTGTACCAGCAGCAAGCAGGCAGAACAGCCTGGGGCACAACACGAGCAGGTCTGTATCCATGTGACAAGTGCTTTTTGGTTTTAGGATTAAATCCTTCCTGTGAAACCATGTCAAAGTGCATTAACTGAACAGAGGGTGGAAGTGAGACCACAGAAGACCAAGCAGCTAAACTAAGATGGTGATCAGTGGGAAAGCTGCAAAGAACAATTCAGGGATGTGAGAGATCAAAGGTTTGTTCTTGAAAAAGCTTCAACAGTTGTTCTTCTGGCTTCAAACTTTAGTTGGATTCCTTTGTTTGCTGTTTCATTTTCCAAACCAAGCATTGTGCTTGTGGAAAGGGGGACAATACTGAACAAGTATGAATATATCTGTCTGCTATATTCCTCAGATATTTGTTATCTAAACTCTCTCAATAGCTAAAAATGCTCTTCTCGCAGCTTCTGGAGGTCACATTGAAGACATGTCTTTAATTTGACTTATCAGATGAGTGAATGCTCATTCAATCATCTGACGGCAGGCATTTGTAGGAAAATTTCCAGAAAAACAACCCCAAATAATAATTTTCCTTGCAATCAATCTAGTTCCCAATTAAAATCACTAATTCCTTAAACTTTCTTCCATGAAGTCTTTGCTTCTACTGTGCCAAATTCAGAAAGTTAACCCTGTGAAGACAGGGCGAAGGGAAAACAAAGTGAGAAGCCACACACCCTGTTCTGTCACTCAAACTTGTCAGAAATTTGAGGAACTGTGTAAGGGATCCACAGGAGAACTACAGGAAAAGCACTGGTACAGGTGTGCAGAACTCTCTGGAAATCAGTAACTCCAGGGCCAGCTTTCTAGACACAGTTCCTGCCTTTTGCTGTTATTCATTGTGCCCCTTACATCTTTCCACTTATTTATCATTAAGTTTACTTGCCATCTCACTCTTACTCTTTCGGTAGGGTTTCTTCTTTGAAGTATACCCAGTAGTTTATTCTGTTTTGACAGAGGAGAGAAAGGAAACAGGAGCTGTCACCACCTGAGTGAGTAATCTCTAAGGTATTTGTAACACTACAGACCTGGGCTCAACAGACCCTTTTGTAGGGCTGTCTTTCTTTTAGATGGGCTATTAGTAACTCGATTCTGTTCATGATACTTAGGCTTACTTCCATAAAATGTATTAAATGAACATTTTGGTATCACCACATCAAGATTTAGAGCCATATAAAATTGAAAGTAACTTATGCAAAGGCTGCAAGGCAGGGGAAATTAGACTATTTAATTGCATCAGACAAAGTCTGCATCAGCCTAACCCATCCAGGTTCAAAGCTAGCTAAGATAAAAGGTCTCTGTCTAGTTTGTAGGGAATTCAAACACCACTTTAAAAAGGAATATATGTTTTAATATATCTTCTTCGGTGGTTTAAGAAAAAACCCAACTTTGAACTGAGCTAACTTTGAAATGCCACACCTATTTCAGTGGCGGGCATGCAAGAGCCCAGTCTGCAGACAGGCTTTTCACCACCTGTTGATTCCTGTGTTCAGGGTCCTCACCTGGTGCATCAGTAGGGAGCCAGAGGAGGGTTAATTAAATAACCAGCTGTCAAAGCTGAGCCAGATCTGAGTTCCAACCCCGGAACACCTCAAACTGCTGCTCTGTACCATCTTCATTGCAATCCCTGAAGGGACAGTGGTAGTTTCACTTTTCATTCTGTTGTGCCTGTCTGGAAGGGAGGAGCTCAGTTTCTGTTTCTCAGAAATGGTCTCTTTACCCACAGGTTTTTTGCAGTTTGAATCCACAAACATTCCCAGTAACCAGCCAACTCCTAACACATAAGCACTGTGTTATGCATAAATCAGACATCCCCCTGCTCTTGTCCTCCTTCAAAACACAAAAATTATGGTATTTTAGTTCTGGACACAGTTTCACCTACTTAACCTAAATTTGTTTATTTTGTTTAATTTGTTCTCACTAGTGTACTGAATTTGGCAAAAAATACTCATATCAACAGTTTTGTATTAGCTACTTCTACCTTTTTATACCTCACATGTAATATATTTTATGTTTTTGTACTTTCAAATCCATCTCATTTAATCAAAACTGGTTGTAACCCAAAATGAATTGCATCAATATAACAAGGACATAGAAACAAGATAAAGGCAGGAGCAAAAGACTTCTTAGACCACTTTCTGCATGGAAAAATATATTTGAATGATACAGTCCCGAGAGCAAGCAATTTAAGATTTTGCATGACTAACTTGACATTAAAATTCCTCTCTGGACCTCAGATAGTGAAATAGTGACCCATAGGATAAGCTTGCAGGCATGGCTTGTTTCACCAATGGACTAAAAAGGATGATTAGATATTTTTTCCATTCAAAAAAAAGGGTTTGAGGTTTCTTAACTAATTTATTTTGGCAGGCCAAGGAGCCTGTAGTGGGTATTACTGTCTTGATGCTTTGAAGAACTCTGTTTTTTTCATGTTCCCACAGAAAATCATTTTAAGGACAAAAAAAAAAAAAAAACAACAACCCAACCCTTTGTCTCTTTATATAACAAATGGCTATGGTCTAAACCAATAAGGGAGCTTAAAATTAGTGTTTCTAATGTGACCACTGAGACATTTCAGACTTAATTACATCTGAGGCAGACTTAACCACCCATTTCTCTCCAGTTTCACACAAACAGTAATTGCCCTGTAGCCACACTGCAACATTGGAGAATTAACCACATCCTAGAGGAGCTGGAACAGTAAAAGGGAAACCAAGGAGACTCCAGTGTGGCTGTGCAGGCAGAACAGGCTCCTGGATCAGTCCTGCATCTCCAGCCTGCAGTGAGAACCAGAACCAGGCCAGTGGGGTTCTGTACCAAACACCTGCACCAGGTAATGCTCCACTTCCTCTCTTGGCTTTCTACTTTAGCTCTTGATGAATTAGCATGGAGTCAGAGATACAAAGTGAATATCCCTGAGTCCATATGCACACGTGTACTGCTGCTCATCCTAATTAATCTACTTGTTTAAAATCCCAGTATTTTTTACTGGATGCAGCTGCACAGATTTTCCTGCAACCAAATAATACACAACCCCCAGGCAAAACCAGAAGTGCTATTCAAGTTAGTGCACTAATATAAACACAAATAAATAGTCTCTATTAATAAAACTGTTGAAATTTATGTTCCCACAAAAATCTTACACCTGGATCTTACATTGGAGGCCAGCAACCAAACCGTGGAAGCAGGAATGTGTTTCTGCAGTTCCAGTATGGCTAAACCACTCCAAATATGCTGCTCTCTGGCAGGCAACAAACCCTTAGGGAAGGAAAAGAGACAGCAAAATACTTTTTTACACACTTAGGTCCTGTAAGTAAAAGAGCAAAGTACACACTTGGGTTCTCTAATCAGGGGGGTTATAAACAAGATAATCTGTCAGCCACAGAGCTTGGAAACTGCAGGATCAAAGCCTAAGAGGCAGCAGAGTCCAGGAGTTCCCTGCCATGGTAGGCAGTACAATTCAGGGCGCCTCTTCCTTGCTGCAATGCTGCTCAGCACTGTGGTAACTCTTGCACAGGGAGATTTCCCCTCATTTTACAAACCAACCACTGCACACTGTTCAGAGAGCAGAGCTCCCAACCACACTGCCACGTGTTCCAGACTGACTCTGGAAGCAGCAGGGAGCAACAAGCTGCTTGCTTTGCTCCAAGATTGCAAAGTTCATTGAGGGCCCCTTACTTATTTTATGCCTTGCTCATCCAGGTTTTGGTTTGCTGTCTTGGCTACAGCAGTTGAATTACAGATTCTGACTTTATTCTCTTTCTTTCCTGCCTGTTTTAATACAAAGAACAGAACTTCACATTGCACACTGAGCTGAGGATCCAACCTCCCAAGCCTCCTGGAATGGAGGAGGAAAGCTAAAAAGAACAAAGAGCAGAAGTGCATGGGATCTACCACCTAAAAATAAAATATCTTACAGGGAAACGTTACCGTGCACAGAATTAGAATTGCTCCAAAATGAACCCTCCCCCCACTTCCAAACCCGGCTCACTCTCAGCAGTGTCAGAGAAGAGGTGCAAGTTTCCCTTCCCTGGCAGCCTGAAGCTGGATACAGCTGCACATCCAAACCCAGCGCACAGCGGGCGGGGTCTTCACAAGGGCCAGCTCTCACTTGTGGAAGTGGGTCACAGCTTTCTGCTTCCAGGTGGGGTAGATTATGTTTTTAAGTTCTCTTCCTTACAATGAGACAAAACAAGCCAAAACGAAACAACAAAACCCATCACAACAGTAAATGAAGAACTGAAGCCCGAGGCACATCTCAAACACGGACAAAGAGTATTTGCACTGCAATGTCTGAAAACTGCCGATTGGCAGAACTTTACTTCTGAGAGTTGAGAAATACTGCGGTTTTCTTTCCTATTGTTTCCTTAATCTAGAAGAAATTCAGAGACATCACAACCCACGAGTAAAGCAGAGTATCAAGAGCTAATAGAACTCCCAGTCAGCACTATATCTGTCTGTCTGTCTGCAGCCTTTCCCCTGAAATAGCTCTTCAGAGGAAAAGTGCATCTACCCAGCTCTGAAAGACACCTTGTGTCTCTGCCTGCTTGGGCAGAAGAGATAACTTCTTGCAAGATTTCTAGAAATTCTAGCTAAGGAAGACTTGCATGGAAATTTCTTAATGCACTTATGAATTAAATATTCTCATTAAAAAAATCTGAAATATAATTTTTTCAGTCCCATTTTCTCTTATCAAAAACCTTGAAATCAGGGTTTTATCACTTAATGTCCCCAAAAAATTTGTTGGTTTAGACTGTTCACATGCAATCAAACCATGCAAAACTGCTCTTTTTATCAACTCTTGTTGACAGCTGAGACAATATTCCAGATGATTCTCATCCAGACTGGCTGAACACTCATTCTAGGTTTGTCTTACTACTTTTATTAAAATATTTATTTAGTCATCATATTATTCTGAGGACTAGCATTAAATGGAAAAGTTTCTTCATACATACTAGTAAAATCTTGTCTAGAAGATGTATTTTGAGATCAGATATTACATATAATCTCTCTTGCCACTGGAAATTCAAACGAGTCATCAGCAAAGGCAGTTGCTTTGTGTTCAGCTCTTGAGTCATTCACAGACTCCAGCACAGTTCTGAGCCCTTGGCCTGTGATAGGCTTCCCTTGTCTTTAAATGAGACAGAGTGCCACTGCCTTGCACAAGTCACACAGCTGCCCAACACACAAAGTCACCCTTACACACTGTAAACTCATTGCAACAGGCTGTGACTCGATTCACATCTGTTTTTTTATTGCATGAGACAGATGTGACTTATCATGGTGGGGAATGAGAAGTTCTTGAATCAGCTTCTGGTTACCCAACATAGAGTCAGTAAATAAACAAAAAAAGAATGCATCATTCAGTGTTTCACTTTAACAAGGTTAGTCACAGGACCAGAAATTTTAGTTTCCAGAATGAATGGTACATTATCAACCAGGGAGCTGAGGAAATCCTGCCAACAGACAAGGGTACATTCCAGCACCAGGCTGCAGTGACTTCTGTGTTTGTTTTCTTGAAAATACTGAGAAATCAACTAGTTTCCCTCAGATACAGTCCCTCCATTCACTCAGGTAATATTTAATTTATTGAAATACTTACAAGAAATACTTAATGATTGAGTCTCATTGCTGTAGTGCCTTATAGGACTCACACTGCTGGCCACTTCTTCATTCATGGTTCTTCATTTTAGGATATCTAAAAAAGCTTTAGAAGGAATTCTATTTCTCTCTGCATACAGACCTTGTACTCCCACTCCAGCTGTTCTCAGCTAGTTCCTGATAAATCTTTTTCTAACAAATAGGCTCCACATGAAAAACTGCACCAGACCCAAGCTTCCTATGGCCTTTGACAGATACTCTGTGCAAGAAAGTGACCAAGTGGGATTGTTCAATTATTCTGATGAACAGTTTGTCGTATCTGACCTTTGTTCAAAGTTCTTAGGCACACAGATACCTTGTTTTCAGCACTGTAACATAACTCTCAAGCAGTTCAGGATTTCTTCATGACTACCAACATGTAACACATAACTCTAACAGAGCAAAGGAGGGAAGTCTGTCATGTCCTGACTCAGAGATGGCAAGAGAGAACATCTACTGCCCTCCACCAACCCCTCCACGTTAGTTCAGATTACACTTCCTATCAGTTTCAGATAAGACACCTGGCTGCTACTGAAGCAGATGAAAAGTGTTCCCATGATCCTTTTTAGTGAGTCAGCATTTTACTGCCATGTCTCAAAGGATGCCATTCTTGCAATTTTTTTTTTCCAAATAATTGTGCAACTAATACCTGAGACTTTTGCAGAGGTGGTCTGTACATCACAGTGCTATGGTTAAATTGAAGGCAAACTCTTCACAGTGTCTTGCTTTTCTTAGCAATTTCTCTTTCTTAAGTCTAGTGTTTCTTTTAGCTATGTATAAATAGATGCTTAAAACTGCTGCAACATTCTAAGACTGACTCACACATTCAATTTGATTTCTAAGATGATTAGATGATTATCATTCATTTCCTTACTATCATTACTATGAAGCAGGAAAGATTGAAAAAGTTTTAAATATACTGGGTTTTTTTTTTTGTTTTTTTTTTTTTTTTTAATTTAAAAGAAACCAGGCTTCTTTTCAAACAAACCCATTCCTGTGAAATAATTCCGGACAATAAGGAACCATTATGACCAAAAATGGCAAATTATGACCAAATCTTAAATCAAACATTCCTAGAAGCTAGGAGAAAGACTTGTTTTCTCATAATTTTGAAGCTGTTCAGATCACTCAGAGATATGGTGCAAACAAAAGCCCAAACATTATTTGCTTTGAAAATTACAGGCATTCAGCAGGAACTGTGTTAACTGGCGCAAGCAGTAAAACTGGAATGATGCTTTTAATGACATTTTTTTATGACAAGGTGATAAAAAGATAAATGCTTAACATCAACATCAAAGCACTTCACAAACATGCACGAGGCTTCCCAAGTGTAACACTGATCTGTTTAAAAAGGTGAACTCAGGAAGGACCTGTCCAACGTCCTGTTAAGCTAAAGCACAGGTGAAGCCTGCTGATTCCATCATAATACACACTGTGCAGTGTGAGCTGATCTAAACACAGCGAGAGAAAAGGCAGCTCTGATTTCCCATAAGAGTCCTGGGTTTCTTTGCAAATTAAGACATAACAGAGGAAGCTTAGCTCCAAGACTGTAGTTCAAAGAGATCTGTGGTTTGACAAAATTTGACAAGTATCCCTCCCTTACAAAACAGCTCATCTGAAGATCTCTTCAGAAACTTAGAGAGGCTTGCAAGACCTGTTTTAATCAAAATTCAGCGAGCTGAGCCAGCCTACCTCCCTCCAAAGGACTTTGGCAGCTACATAAGAATTACAAGTTGTCTAACAGACAGTGGTTACCAACAGCACTTTCACAGGAAAGCCTTGAAGCTGATAAACTGTGATAAGCAAATTCAAGTGAACTGCACGGTGGAGAAGCAGCAAAGCAAAGCTGCTCACATCTTGTTCCCAAGAACTCTGGAACTAAGCTACACCCCTCTCACATCAGCAACTGGGTTTGCATAGGATGATATGGTGCTGGAGGAAGAGTAAGACTTAAACACAGGGGTGACTATGGACAGTTCTATCTGATATTCTTACAGGTGATGTGCTTTTTGTAGTATCAGTTAAATAACTGAGATCCTGAACAGAGGTCATGATTTCATATAAAGTACTATAAAATGATGTTGCTTTTCACTTGTCCCTCAAATTAGCTATTAGGAAGAGCGAGACTACTTTCCTCCTTTGCAGACCCTACCTCTCTCTGCAGACCAGAAATTCTTTTTCCTAAGACATTATGGTTATCTGCCTCTCTCCTCCCTCAGAAACTCATTTTTCTATCTCTGGTAGCTCTGGCTGCCGAGGCAGAGCCAGCTCAGAGCACCTCTGTAGTGGTGACCCAGTCTAGCGATCTTCCTTCTCAATGCACTGGTCCATCAACAGTTTCCAGCAGCTGCTTGAATCTGATTCACAAAGATGTCTTCATTCAACTAACCAAAAGAAAAAATTTGTTTCTGTAGTAAAATAACAGCTTGTTTTCCTGATGTCATGATGTTTATTCCAAACTAAAGCTGAGAAAACTGTTGTGGAACTAAGGAACAGAGCCCAAGAATTCAGCTGTCCTTATCAGTCACCCAAACAGGCAAAAAATTAAATTTAACTGGCCTACATGAAACATAAACCTTAATTTGGGGACAAGACAGTGAGAATGGAATGCTGACATCAGTATTTTCCACTCAACAAGCACAACATTTCCCAGCTTTGTAGAGCTGAGTGTCTGAGGATAGGCAAGACCTTATTTCAAAAGATCTCAAATCTGAATAATAAGGCACTTAATAAACAAAAACTTTACCTCATAAAATCCATTTTAGAGAACTGGCATCTAAAATCAGTAATAATTCTAAGACCTAGACATATTTGCAGACAAGCTGATGGTAAAGTCCTTCAGCTAAAAGCAGAGAGACAACCATCCAACCAGACTGACTTACTCCCCATCAGCTCAACTGCCTTAACATTTGCCTGAAACTTTTCTTCAAATTTTGCCACTGGATATTTGCAACTCCAGGTGCTGCAACTTCCTCTACTTCTCCTTCTTTGAGAGATTAAATATATGGGTTTAAAATTCAATAGAATTTTCAGGGAATACACTCATATAAATGAGAGATTTCTATCTCTCATTCCCAGTTATACGCAGCACATATTCAGGATCAAGAAAGGACCAAGACAGCTTTTGTCTTCACACAAACTCTAACATGGCAGAAGAGAAATGCAGTTTCTTCTGCCCCAATAGCTGCATCCATGAAGTCCCAAAGAACTCCTTCCTTGACATTGGAAACAAAAGTTAAGTGTCAAAGAACAAAGATCATCTCCAAGTGCTGGATCTTTACTCAGACAAGAGCTACTTTGACAAAGACATATGTATTGACAGAGTTGCACTTTCTTATTTTTATAACTATGCTGGAATTATCTTGCTGATAAAGATGTGGATTTACCCACTACAGAAGTGTTCAGGTCACTGCACTTTGATGTTTCTGGGCACTAAGAAAAGAGTGGGCTAATGCAGCACTGCATTTCTGTCCACTTCCCTTTCAACCCAGTCAGCATGAGAAGAGGTTTGGAGGCTGTGCTTTCAATCCCTCTCTGATCATTAGTAATTCAGGGCAAGAGGCTCAATCTGAATCAAGTGACTGAGCCTAGAAAGGTTTATTACAGAGACACAGGACAAATGATAAGACAAAAGGCTGAAAGAGTTCTGAAGCATCAGGATACAGAACCACAAAGAAGGAACCTTCCTGGCCACAAACTGGCATCCTTAAAGCAGCATTACTGGCAAAATTTAGAAAGTTCAGCTGCCAGGAACAGATTTTAGCTCATTTTCCACAATACAACATGATTTAATATTTGCATCTTTGTGTAAATCACAGTGTTGTCTCCTATCTCTGATACCTAGCTTGCTTGTTTGATGGTACAATATAACTGAATGTCTTCCTAAGAAAGCCTCTGGAGCAATGACTACTTTGAGAAATAACATTTCCCAAGGAATGTGTACTGACTGTGATGAATTCCTATAGATGTATGGGCCAATTAATAAGAACCTAACTAATAACTTGATTGGATTTAATCCATATACTGAACTGGCAACATGCACCAGAGAAGGAGGCAGAGGGTGAAAGCATATATTTGGGAAGAAATCACACATGACAGGCACTTTGAAAGTGGTGCACAGATATTTCAGATGTTGCCCAGCCTCTCTTAACCCTTGATCTCATCTACTTTCCAGGCCCTTCCAGGCTGGTTTCTGCTCCCTCTCCTGCTAAGTCTCTCCTCCATATGCAGTGAAATCACCCTGGCTTAAAGATGAAAATGCCTAACAGTCACATATGCACAACATTCCTCTAAATAAAAACAAGGTTCTGCAAATTCTGCCTTTCACTGCATTTGGATGTCCTTGTGCATCAAATGCAGCAACAGCACATGAAAGGGAAGGAAGTTTTCTTAGTAACACCATTTTTATTGCCAAGTTCCATTTACAAAGAAAAGGCTATTCCTTGTTCTTACCCAGGTTTTCAATACCCATGACAAATTATCAATGCCAGCAAATACAGACTTGGTAGTCTGGATTTCAGAAACATACACCAATATTTTCTAATTCCACTCCCTTCCCAGATGCTTAGTTACATTGTTCTTTAAATTAACAAGATACCACATTTACTCCAAATGTCTAACATAAGTTAAATAATTAATATTTATTGCCTGTAGAAGGACATTTCAGAATGCAATTCACACCACATCTGGGCTTTTTCACATGTAAATAAATGCATGTTCAGGATTTTTTTTTCCTCAAATGAACTACATTTCAGAGAACTTTACTGAAATATATTTCATAGGAGGACAGACCATGTTCATCAAATGCTTTTTGTAGTGCTTAAATTCCAGGTACATTCATTCTTCTAGAAAAATACATTTCTCCCTCTCTGCACTGAAAATCAAACTTACAAAACAGCTAAAAATGAAGGAAAAAGTTTGCAACAAAAATATCAACAGCCATTCACAAGTGGAGATGCCTAAAGTTATCTTCTAAAGCTCGTAATGCTTCCAGAGGGCTTCCTGAAGTTGTGACAATGTACATTCAGTGCTGGCAAAACAAAGCTCCTAGACATTGTAATAGTCTGCAAATTTGCATACTTTAATCTATTTTTCATCTTAAAAAAAAGTTATCTTCATGTTCATTGTAAATACTTCAGCCACAGTTAGTCCTTAAATACACCCGAACACTAACGCTCAGATCTTCACATACATACTGAAGAGATCAGATTGCAGTGAGTCTTAAACTCACTTCAGCATGAGTATCCATAACCAAAAGTAATGGGAAACAAGATAAAAAACCTCATGAATCTTCAGGTTATGATCTTAAAAGAATCCTGTGAACTAGTCTGGACCTTGACTTTTGTTATCAAGTATTCTTAATCATTACCTGCTTAAGCCATTTTTAGTTACTTTTAAAATAAATACACTCCACACATTTATTTATGCCAACAAGACAGTCCCAACAATAACAAGTTTTTCCTCTTCATATTAAGACCCAATAAATTCAAGTTAGCAAAACAATAAACCAGATACCACCACAGTGCACATTTATTAGACAACCAAAATTTAGCTTTACATTTATAATACATTAACAAACACAAAATATATATTTTATAACACCTTGCAAAAGAAAACAGATCTGAGCAACGTGCAAATCTAAAAATGTTGGGAGATCAAAATAGGGAAAATTCTGTACAAATGTAATATAAAAATATGTTTCCATATGAAAGAACCCTCCATTTGAGACTCAGTCAAGAACTGCATCTCCTATGTCTTCGTCGCTGCTCAAGTCCTGAGCAGCAGAAAAAGCCCCAAACACTACTCCCCTCCCAACCCCTAAAAACATCCCTCCTTAGCAAGCCCTGCTTGGATCACCCTCTGCTTTTCAGAATCCAATAGGAGATGGGAAGAGTTATTCTATTTGTTTCTAATTCATGCTGCAAATGTTGGGAAAGGTCAAGAGAAACAGAGCAGACAAGCACAGGAGAACTTCTCCAAAGATTGCTAGATCATAGAAGAGCAGTGCCCAGGTGGGTGATAGGGTAGGGCAGTGGTGGTAAACCAGGGACACAAACTTTCAAGAAGGAGAACAGTAGCAGTTAAGAAGAGAATTTTCAACATGTATTTAGATGGCTACATCAGGCTGTCTGAAAGAAGGAGACTAATTACCTTGGAGGCAAAAGTCCTCCATCTCCCTGCCCCTAGCTGATGTCTCTGCAGATCTCTGATTCAAAGACAGGGCTAAATCATTCATTCTCCCACACAGCAGCTGCCTGCCTGGGCAATGCTCTTTTAAAAGCGAGTTTAAGTTCAGCTGGTTGGTTAGTGGAGACAAGAGCAGAATGTGTAGCTTGGTGGGGTTTTCTGACTTCTACTCCCTGGTGGTCAGTGCCCCTGCTCCTGAGGCTGCTCTGAGCTCCCTGCCCCTGCAGTGAAGTGACTGATTACACCAGAGAACCACAGTGAAGGGTTTGCTCTTAGCAAGTGGCCTCATCCTCACACACACAGTCTGACCTGCTTGTCTGACAGCTTACCTCTGTCTTCAGGCATTAAGTTTATTTTACTGCTAGTGAAATGATACTCAATTCCAGGGCAATTACTGAGTTCCAGGACTGCTTGAAGTAATCACCCCAAGACACTTGCAGTAAGTGTGGAAATTACAGTCACTCACATCTTACTGCTTAATTAGGAAGTGGCTGGAGCTGAGTTGGGGCAGCTTTAGGTTGGATCTCAGAAGTTTTTCCCTCAGAGGGGGCTCAGGAAAATTAACAGTAGACCTATTCTTCTATTTCCCTACAGTATCTCTCTCAGCCATTTCCTGTGAAGCTCTCACTAGACAAGCGATCACGAGATTTAAGAAGCACTCAAAAGTAATGAAGAGCACAAAGTCACTTTTCTTTCCCTTTGCCCCACTTCTTGTGCAGTACAGCTCAGGGGTGAGATTATGTATATGCTTTGAAGAGACTCCTTGTGCATGGGTCTAATCTTGCTAGAACTGAATTTGAAATGAGATAAATAAAGATCAAGGTTTTCCACTCTAAAATGAATTCTATTTAAAGGAACTCAGCCTGCACAGTGGTATTTTGTGTAATCTAGGTCTAGAATTTAAAGTTAAAAACTAACATAAAATGCTTTCAAATTAAGTGAAGCATTTTTTATAATGGTCTTCAGAATATTACTGAGACTACAGTGTAATACTGCAACACTTTAGAGAAAGTCTAGACTGCAAACAGTTCAAGTAATACAAATTCATGTGGTGCTTGTGCCCAGATTGCTGCTTATGTTTAGGCTTGTTCAGGTACATGGACATTAACTGCAACAGTGATTGCATGAGTGCAAATTCATCTTCAGCATGAGGCCAAAAAAAATCCAAAAAGTAGACTCTTATTTCAGTAATGCCAGTATTCACACAAAATCCACTGCAGTGCTGAGAACACCTAACCCTGAGTTCATTTAGGGTTTGGGCCACTCTGGAATGGTCAGATTATCAGTTAATTCAATTTTAGAGAAAGCAGAAGTCACAGAAAATTAGAAATCGAAACAGCATGAAAAAGTTAATAAGGGGAACAAAATTACTGGCATTCAATAGCAGACACCTCGTGTACCCAGTTAGCAAAGATTCAATTATTATGTGAAGGAGAAGACAAGGTGAGAAAAACGGTACCTGTGAATTGGTCAATCTCATATATATATAAAAAACACTGAAAAATCTCTTCAAGTATTCCCTACGGCAGCCAGGAAGAGGTACAATAAGCAATTGGGAAGTGGGTAAAAACTTGGCAGATTCACTTGTTTGGTTAGAAGTCAATGCCAGTAGAGACAGAAGGAAGAAACAGATTGCAGTGGTGACTGAAATCAATACCAAGTAGACATCAGTCCTCCTTTGAGGAATTGCCAGCTCAGAGTTACAAACACACCAGCAATGACAATCTACTCATTTTACTATTAATTTAAATTAACTTACTTGGAAATTGATGAAAAATCTTAAATTCCTTGCATGTTAAAGTACGTATCAAATCAGCAAAGAACATTCTGAACTTTAATCAACATCTGTCCCTTTTCTGTCAACTTGGTGTCAGGATCTAGGAAGTGATGTTAACTCAGAATCACTTTTATGCAGCAATGTTGTTTAACTGGGTACTATCCCAGATGGGAAAAAAAAATTACACAATACCTTTCAAGATCAGACTTGCAAAGGAATTAGCAGTTAGATATGGTGACCTTCTTCCTACATAGCTATGAAAAATTTGAAAAACCTTTTTAGAGTAAAACTGCTTCTGTCTGCTTCTTGAAGTTGTCTTTCAGTTGCAGGGTTATCACCACTCCTCAGATGTGTAGCAATTTGACTGTCAGAAATGAACAAACAAGGTATAGCAATCTTATTTTAAAATATTTTACATTCCTCTCTAGGCGACTAAGCAAAGACTAAAGTAGTCTCAAAAATTCCTCATGTTAATTTGAGCAAGCATTGTATTTTAACTTTGAACCAAACCTTGAAATAAATATTACATATGGAAAACATAATATTTAAGTTTGGAGTCCAACAAAGACAATACTGAATGTGGCCAAGCCTGCTGGTATTGTGCAGACCTCCAAAAGATGAATAAGATCAGGATTAAAAAACAAAACAAACCAACCAAAAAAACCAAATAAAACCCCAAAACCCCATCTCCACAAAAAAACCCAAACCAAACAACAAACTGAAAAAACATACCCTGACTCAAATGGAAGTTTTACCTCTGTCTTATAATATATAATTTTTTCTGGTCAATGGCATGTCTCCCATTTCAGAGACATACTAATGCACTACCATGAAGCTGGGTATCCAAAGTCTCTTCACTTTGCCATAAATACTGCAGACCTTTTGCAATTAATTAGTTCCTATTAGAAAGACAGCAGGTCCTCAGAAATACGTTTATGTTCTTGTATAACAGAAACTGGTAGGAAAGAACCGGTCCAGATTCCAAAGTCTGGGTTTTTCTTGTCTTCTCCAGTTCAGGTATGCTGAGTATCCGATGCTGGCTCGAAAAGCTGATAACATTCTGTCACCAGTTGGTCCCTTCATGTGGACTTGAGGCCTCTCAGGCCTCCAGAAGTATCTGCACTCCCAGAGAAAAAACAAATCCCAATTTGGTTGGACTTCCTTCACTGTTTATTACAGTCTATGCAGTGGCTTCAGTCAGGACATTCTTCCTCTACCTCTTTCACCTCGTCAGCCTCAAGGTCAGACTGCAGAGAGGCCTGAGGGATGCAGCTGAATGTTCGGATGCTGTGTGGATCAACTGGGGGCACCAGTGTGAGCGACTCCACGCTCAGAGTGTCCGTGCTGTCATCTGTGATTAAGGATATCGTGGGCTGCTGGGCAGGAATCAGGCTGGGAGACAGGTTGGCTGTTTCTAGGTCACTGGTTTTTACAGCATTTCTGCTGGACTTTGAAACAGCTGAAAGAGTTTCGTCAGTCAACACTGTCTGACCGGAACTGGCCGTCAGAGGCTGCTCTGGAGCTGAAGCATCATCTGAGAAAAGAAAACACCAAGAACAATCAATATTCAAGTCAGTATGCACATTAAGCCTAACAATGTACCATTATTCGTGTGAGTTCAAGAATAACTGGATGGAAAACGCAGCTCTGTGAAGCACTATGCTTACACATCACATTTTAGTAATTAGAAATAAACCAAAATATTATAAAGGCATAACCTAAAATGCCGGCAGGATTCTGTTCAAATTAGGAACCAGACAATTATATACATTTAGTATTAGAATATGTAGCAATATTAGAAATATTCTTAGAGAGACGAAGTTGAGGGAAAGAAGACCTCTCCAGTATTTAGTATGAACTAAAATGAACCACTACCCCATATCAGGAAGATCTTTAGAAATAAAAGAAGAAATGGAAACACCGCTCTACAGCCAGCTTTCCCAAAAGGTGGCCTGTTTCTTACAAAAATTTGGAAGTCATTCTCTCAGTTAATCCTCCATATTCACGTTTAAGCGACGCCTCAACCACAGGAAGCAGAATTATGGCAGAAGAGGAAGGAGGATAAGTCCTTACTGCAACTGAAAGGTGCTGCAGGAGGCCTGTCTTACACAGCCTTGTGAGACATGGGGGTTTTGTCCTCCAAAGCATGGAGCATCCAACACACAAAATTGAGAATAAGCATAAATGCTACAGAAAACTGATATGCTACTGCACCTTCCCAAGTTATGAAAAAACCCTCCAACATTAGCAGCTATTTGTACTGTCCTTTCCCCCTAAAAATCCTAGTGAACTGTCAAGCAAGCTGTTCATTTGGCTCAGGATGGAGAGGAAATGGAGGGGATGAGGTGATACAGACTTAGATGAGCAAGTATGCTCAGAAAAGTCAGGGGTTTTCTCTTTTCAGACTACAATAATAGATGGCATTAAAGTAACAGGTATCCAGCTTCAAGACAGACCAGTTTTAAAGCTTTTGTAAGAAACAGCATGTATTCAAGTGTACAGGCATCTGCAGAATAGCCTACAAGGCAATGTAGTGAATACAGAAGCTAAGAATTAAGTTATGATTTTAATACACAGTGACCTTAAAAATATTTCCGTTTCAATATGATTCCAATTAGTCCTAGAAAAGAACAAAAAGCATGAACATCAGACAAAGAAAAAAAAAAAAAAAGAACAAAAGTAAAAAAAAGGAAAACAAAGTAGAGAATGGAATGAGCATCAGTAAGGTATCAGTGGATATCACTAATTTTTTTTTTTTACCTTTCTGGTAAGATAACCCAAACAATGGTGTATTCTCACTTCAGAAACCACTCACATGTCCTTTTTGATGAATTGGTGGCTAAAGCTTCTTGCTTCAATAAAAACAAGATTTACAGATGGTAAAAAAAGTCTACTTTTAAGTAAAGAGACATCAGTGGTTATTTTTGAACTATAAGGACAGATTCAAAGTAGCCCTACAGATGCTTTTTATCTGTCAAGAAGCTTTAGTGAGAATGAAGCAACTGATAACAGAGGAAGTGATGCAAGAATCACATGGAAAATGAACTGCTAAGACAGTAAAATACAGGCTCATTTCTCTGAATTCCAAGCTAAACACTAACATTTCAGTATGCACAGAACAGTGAGTTTCTGCGTTGTGAATATATAAAATCTCAAAAGGGTATCAAATGTTCTTTGCCAAGATAATTTTTTAATCTTACTTATACTATAGCATGAATAGTCACCCAAATTCAGGATTCAGAAACCTGAGGCATTCTGGTAAGTAAAATATTATCAGTCAATGGCATTCTGTTTGGAATGCTGTATACAGCACACTTCTATTATGGTTCTATTTAACTTCTGAATCCCCACTTTATTTCTTAAATCATTCCTTCCCCTCTCCCAATAGAATATCAATGTATTTTCTTAATACTTGCATTTACTGAAATACTGAAAGACATATATATTCTTTTATTATGCTGGATGGTCCTCAAATCCTTCCAGGTAGGTTCTAAGTTAATGCTGAAGTGACTCCCTTCTTAATGCCACAAACAAAAAGCATTTGAAAAAAGTCTTCATGAAATAAAGGATTTGGAGTTTACAAGTCCAAACTTTCTACACAGAAGTCTCAAAAAACATTAAGAAGAAAGACAAAAAACCCCAAAAGCTGTAAGCAGAATATACTGCTCAGTATTTCAGTGGCACCATTTGTAGAGAATAACAGATGAGAGCTCTCCTCTGCTTCCCTCCAGCTTTTATTCACTACTGCTGGCAGCCAGTCTCTCTCTCTGGATGTCCTCAGCCACTGCCAGCCACACTTCCAGCACTCTTGGCACTGCATTTCAGGGAACAGTGGCCAACTGCTGTAGCCCAAGGTGGCAGTACAGCCAAAATGACCAGAAAGCAAATCCCAACACACAAGGGGTGGAGGAGGCAGAGTTCTGAACACTGCCTAGAGCTCACAAGAATGTTTGTCTTTAAGCAGGTACCAAGATAGGTACCAAGCTCTTGCTTCTAAAGAGTTTCATGTACCCAGCATGTTTAGAGTTTAATTTCTCTACTTATTATCTGGAACTTCCCTTTATTCTACATGTAAAAATACTAACTAGCCTTCAAAGAACCCAAGCTCCCAGTACTTTGTTCCAGTTTGAATTTTGGATAGAAAGAAAAAAAATTGTAATTTTTCCCTGGATAAAACCACCAGTCACTGATATATGCTCTGCTCTTAAATACCAAAAGGTTATCACCTAATACTAGAGACCAGCACTTCTATTTATCTCTCCCCAGCCTGCATGTATTTAAGCAAGGGTGCTCTGGCACAAAATATATGCCAGATCTGCAACAAAACCAGGGAGAGTGGATTTTCTTAAAATGGTTCTGATCTCAATACTGAGTTCTAACAAACCAGCCTTCCATACCTCCAAACTTATTGTACTTATTGAAAGCAAGGTGTAATTTTGCCAGTTTTGGGCTATAATTAGCTCTCTTTGGATGCAGAGCCTTCAACAGCCTTCCATGTTTTTCAGCACTTCTTTAATGCTACAAAGATTATTATTACAGCAAAATATTCCAACTAAAACACCCAACTTGTTATATTAACTTATTTATGAACAAAGATAGAAAGCGACAGAAAAAGGAAAGAATGAATATTGCCCAGAGAAGTGTCCTAAGCTTTACAGCAACATACTATGAGAAAGGATAAAAATACAAATTACAAGACATTAAGCAAAAAGCTGCAAATTAAATCCATGAAGATGAAAAAGGATGTTTATATAATATTAGCAGAGTAAAGCATCTTCATGCCATGATAGTAACAAAAGAAAATAAATTAATTAGATACAAGTTAAAATAGATTATATAACAAAGGTCATCTGGAACATATTTCCATATTTTTTTGCCTCTGCTCCCCCTCCTCACCTTCTCAGGTGAGGACAATCAAATAGTCCATAAAGTCACCTGCCAGAATTTGATGATCACAGAAATATTAAGCTTGTATCATCAGAGTCCAGGACAGTCTTATGCTGAATGCCTGTCCATTTGACCTGTGCTATAAACAGATTTCTTGCTGCTGGCCAAAGACCTGCAGTACTGTCCATTCAGAAGCCTGTGCTTACTAAATTTCACTACAGCCAGGGCTGCCCTGTGCAAATGAAGACATGGCTGCTTTGAAGCTGGAGGCTTGATGGCACCTTTGGCAAGAGTGCCCAGAGACATGGCTGTCCTTAAACCAGGACAACAGGACAAGGCTTTCAGAAACAGCTCATTATTGCTTTACCCTTCTCCCAAAACAAAACGTTGAGACACATTATGATGCTTTCTTCAGTTTCCTACCTCACTGCCATTGCTGTCAGCATGGAAAGCAAGTAAGTTCTATTGATTGTTATGGGCTTGTGAAGGCTTATGGAGGAACCTGCCTGAGTGGGTATTGCGGGAGTTTCTGCTGCAGCTGCTGCTGGAAGGCCTAAACCCAGTGTCCACCGTGACTGTCAGCCTCCGACAGACTAAACACCCGCCGGCGTCCTTTCCTGCCAGACCTTACTAGAGGGAAACACAGCCAGAAATCATACAGAGCCTTCAACAATGACACAGGGAAGGGAAACTGGAATGGAGACAAAGGATAAATGTTAGAGCAGCAACAAGAATAAGTGACAAGGACACACCCATAACTGCTGGTATCTTGAATACAATTCGACACCACACCAAGAGCCTCCTATGTTTGGGAAATACTTCTGAAGCTGGAAGTATTCATTCTTTAGAAATAAATGAGTTCATAGGAACTGAATTTTTTGCTTCCTATCTGAAAATGTTCAGAAGTTTGGGCTATGTCTGGCAATACCAAGAGCACTTACACCAAGGAGGGCTGGCAGGTATTTATTTGTATTAGAATCTACTCACCTGCTTTAGAAACTTTGAGAGAAGAAATTTACCACAAATTCTGGTGACACAGAACTAGTCTCCTTTCCCCTGGCCACGAATTCTATGTGGTGCAGTATTGTGCAGGTGCCAACACTTCAGACTGTTCAGCCCTACACAGTTCTCATACCCAACAGTAGCATTTACATTTGGTTTATGAAAAAGCCAAACACAGGGTTTGAAAAGGTAACAGCAGTTCAGATGATAATGCTTGGTGCATAGAAAGTTCCTAGAAAAGAAACTTTCTAAGAACAAAAGTACTTCCTCACCTAGTCAGAAAATTACTAGAGCAGCAGAGAACAGGAGGTCAAACCACATTTACATTACTGGTTACAAAGGGAAGAGACAGAGGTGGTTTCAATAGGAAGGCAGGCACTGCTTTTATAAGCTCTCCATGCTTGATTAATCACCCTCTCCTTGGAATGGAAATTTAATTTTACAGACTGGAATCCAATATGTTCTCTGCAACAAGGGACAGCTCTTAGTACTTATTTTAGATCTTTTATCATTAATACCTGCCAGAAGCATGAAATACAGCTTAAATGGCACAGATCAGTGCCTTGTGAAATCCTCATTATCTATTGCTCCGATGTAAACATTTTCTTAAGTACTGAAGCCAATTGCTTTTTAAAAGTTAAGACAACTTAAAAAGTAATAAAATACAGCACAGATGACATTAACACATTCATAATTCTGGAAGACTGTTAACTTACAGTAAGAGAGCTTCTATATCTAATCCTTGGCATATATGAAAATAAGCACTTTAAAGAAGTGCACAGTTCCAGCAAGGGTAGCCAAGACATGACTGTATTCTAAGCTCTGAAACTTGATGGCTAAAATCTGCCTAAGAAGAGAACATTTCTACCTTTTGCATAGCAACATTTCAAAAGCACATGATAATAAGAAAATAAATAATGTAAATATAAATAAAAAAACCAACCTGATAGCAGCACTTGCAGAACATGATACAGATTTTTCTGTCTTGCTAAGCTTTCTGCTTTCTTTAAGGGATGATTTCTGCTTTTTTAATTTTAAAGAACAGTAATCTTGTAAAGGGCTAAGCTTAATCCCCAAACACTGCAAATGGGAGAGTTGCCAGCCTTTAAAATACCTGTGCCATAAAGCAGTGTGACAACTACTAGTTAGGATAACCAATAAACTCGGGAATCATAGGAGTTTATTTCACTCATGACAAAGCAGTTGATGCAACACTGTGTGACTGTTTGATGCAGGTACGAGTGATTAACAAGTAGATTATTTTTATAAAACACTGAATTAACGTATCTTTTTCTTATGACACGTTTTTGAAAGCTTTTGCTTTTAAATCATCAATATACCCTCTATGTTGTAACATTTTCTTTTAACTAACACACCATTCATCTTTATTTTACTCTCATCTAGCACCGTTTTATGTAAAAACTGGTGTCTAGGTTTCAAATCTTATTTCCTGAAACAACTCTGTTATCATCTCAAGTATATCAAACTCTGACTAGTTTAAATCTGTCAGACTGTTGCTTAGGACACAGTATAAAAAGCTGTGCAGTTTAAGATGTTGCTGTCAAGGAAGGCAGTTGAGGTAGTTTCCTTGAAGTGCAGATAGGCATCTCCCCTTTACCTAGTCTGGCCTTCTCATCTGAAGCTCCTGAGCAAGCCAGGATGCTCTTCATGCTCAACAACTTAGCAGGTGCCAGAATCAACAGGGGAGCAGGGAAGGAGGGGCAGAGAGCTCCTCCAAGTTTGTGTGTGTGTGTTTGAAATGGAATGGGAAATGAGAGTCAAATGTGACAGACTGCAGCAGCATTCAGGGGCTACCTTGGGACATAAAACAGATTTTGGTAACTGCTTGCTGCTCATCAGCAACTGGTTACTTCCTCCTCAAAGGAGCCACTTAACATCACACAAGTCTCCTCTTCTGCTTCACAGAAGAGTAAGGCAGTTTAGTTTCAATTGTCCTCAAGTGGTAAAGCTTGGGAAAACCACTGCCTTACAAAGAAGTGGTGAATGCCAACGATTGTTTCCATATCCCAGCTGAGTGGTCAGAATGACCTGATAGAACACAGACTGTGCTCATGGCACTGTTGTCTACTTCAGCAGAGTTCTGTTCATGCACAAGCCCACAGAACAGCTACCTGCACATGCCAACCAGACCCTCTCCTGCATGCCATGTTCCTGGCACGTTTCCACTACAGATCACAATTCCATGTAAGTACTACAAAAGGGAGACTACTCAAACTGGCAGTAAACTGGTCAATCAGCTAATGCAGAGACACTGATCCCAATACTGACACTACTGAACTGGCATTGAGTATTGGCAAAAAGTGTCAACAGAACTCCAGAGGGCTGGGATTCATGCTTTCCAAAAGACCTAGCTCCAGGGATTTTGGAATTCTCACTAGTCTGTAATAAGGACCTTGTGATACCATCAGACACTCAGCCACAGGCTTTAAACCACTACTTGTTAATTATTGCCTGCAACTGCACTAAGCAGTTTGGTACAGGCCAGGGAGCAGCTTTGAAAAATTAAGCACACTTATTGCTTTAGTCTGATTTTAGGAAGTTTCTGTGCATTAATGAGATACTTTTACAAAGAAACTAAACTATAAGATATGCTGCAACTATGCACCAAATACTTCAAACTCTAATAGCAACATGTTAGTCTGAATTGATCACTGGTCCTTTGAACAGCCACATACATGGCAGGGATTCTTGGTCCTAAAGGTCAGAGCAAATATGGTCCAGCAGGATCCCTAAGGCACACACATGCACCTCAGTATCTACTGTGCATTATCCTATTGCACCAAAATACCTGCTCATGCACCTACAGTCACTGTCTTCCTCTTGTAACTGCCCTCTGAGCAGAACAAAATCCAGGAGCTGAGCTCAAAAGTTCATCCTCATTCTGCTCATCCCTGCAGCAGCTCAGTGCAAGCTGCTGATTTGCAACTGAAGCAGCTGATGCACATTCTCAGGTTCATTTCCTCCGACCTGGCTGAAGATGACTGCCCAGTGGTAGGGCACAGAAGTAGATCCTCACAGCTACATTTGCTAAAGCATCACATAAAAAACTAAAGACACCCAAAGACAGTCTTCCTGCATGACACTTGGCATCTTGCACATACTTTAGGATTAAGTCACGAGAAGGTGAAGGTGGGCAGTTCATGCAACCCAACTGGTAAAGTGCATACTGAAACCAGACATTTCAAAATACTTTTCCTCTGGTTTTGTTTTGGGTTCTTTTCATTTTTTTCTTATTTTTGGGGGTGAGGAGGGTAGGGAAGAATTTGGGGCTTACTGTTGTTTTTCTTTTTTTTTTTTTGGAAACAAACGAGCAGTCTCCTGTGATCAAGCTTTTTAAAATGCAGGAAAACCAAACAGAATTTTATGTTACACAAATGCCAACATACTGTGTAAGTAGAATGTAATTTTGTTAACTACAGTCTGTGATAATATTTCAATAATTCACTATCTTTTCATACTTAGTATGAATAATTGTATGAATAATTAGTATGAGTAATTATGTGTTCTGGATCTATGCATTTTTTCATAGAAGCCAGATTATGTGTGCTTGAAAGGCCTCAGTCTGAAATGAAGCACAGTCTTGCTTGATATTTGTGAACCAGCATATTGCTTACACCTACAGAAATAATATAATTCTTTATTTTCATTTCCTTTACCACAGTTTTCTCTTAGCCACTATTGGCAAGAACCTGTAGTTGCATTTCTCTTCCTGACCAGAGGATTCAAATACAGCAGAGGACACTGCACATGAGCTTTTTACACTGCTAAGGAGACATGTCGTCAAATTCATGTTTGCTTGCAGTGCAAATCCAGCCTGAGAGTTCTGACAAATGACAGCACTGCTCTGTGCAATGACTGCATATTACCTGGGCCATGAAGAGACTGGGTAACAGCAATTGCTTGCCAATGGAGAAAATAAAACTTGGAATAGATGGTATATAGAAAAAACATTTCAAATTTTATTCTAAAATTACACATATTGCAGGACTATTTTGCCTATGTTGTCTCTCAAGGTAATAGATGCTTTTTAATCTAGAGTATGAGTGCTAGAAGGCTTTACATATTTATTGTTCCTTAACTTCATCAGCACCCTTTCATTACCCTTGCCAGCAGTACTTCCGGCAGAGATATTCACTTGAAACATATAATGCACACTGATCTGACACTTTGTGACATCTAAAAACACTCAATACCTAACAAAGGTTACATCACTTCCTGCAACAAATTTTAGATATAGATGGGCCTTCCAAATAAAGGCAAAATGGCATGTCTTAGAAGGGGTAGCCAGAATAACCCTCTCAAGGAGTGATCAATATTGGAAGTGACCATTAAAATGAGGGATTGCGTGAAAAGGTCTGGAGAATCAAGTTACCTATATTGTTTTATAACCAAAATGAGGTAGAGGAGGTCACTTCTAGCATGAAAGCATTTCAGGATGCACCTTTGGAGACTTCCTTGTTTAGTCTTGTGCCTGAGGCTTTGCCTCACACAATTTGCACTCAGAACAGATATCATTACAAGATTCTCTACAATTAATACATAAAAAGAAGGAATAATGCAACAAGAAGCTCCAGTTTAAACATATCCACTAAATATACTGACCAATGCAAACACATGCAACCTACATTTATGAAAGTTGCACTATCAGTCTACTTATTCTGCAGCCTCTTCTGCACCAATGACACAGCCTCCTGAAATGTGGAGGTGTTCAGCCACTAGAGGGTTATTGCAAAACAATATGAACATCCTAAATAACTATTTTAAAATCTTTCATATTTGGCCCATTGTTACAAATTAACTTGAGGATCAGATAAACACACAAAAGCAAATGTCACCCAGTTCAAAAAAGATGCTTCATGTGGAAATCCACTATGGTGAAAGGCTAACAGTTTACATTAGATTTATTCAAAACAATAATACTTCAGTTAAAACAAACCACCGACAAAAAATCCTCAGCATTCTAAACTGTTTGTGCTAGGAGAGAAGACAGACAAGCAGGACATTTTTTCATTCCTACTTAGAGTCTCTACTGAAGGAAGCCAAATATTTAGAGCACCAGAAAGCTGAAGGATCTCTGCAATTTACACTACAATTTATTTTTAACTGGCTTAGTTGATTAAGCGATCTAAACCCATAAAATCCTATTGTTTTAAGGCAACATAGTAACTTAACTTTACAATGCACTGCCCTGTATCCCTTAGTGCCTAGGCTGAAGGAGGTGAGTGAATACCTGCTGGGCTCTGGGCAGCAGAAGGAGTGGATGTCGAGCTTGCAGTCACTGAGTCACAGCGCCCTGTACTGCCACTGCCACTGGAAGGGGATGGTGACGAGAGTGGGGATGGATTGTGCTGATTTATGCACTGGGCTACAGCAAAGCCTGCAAAACAGGACAGTGAAGTTTACAAGTTAAATATTGTATTATCTTCAAAGAGTTAAGCTCTTGAACAAATTGGGAAAAGATAAAAGCAAATCCTGTATCAAGGTGGTGCCAACCTCATGCAGTGACCCAGGATATGCCCTCTCCCACTTTCACCTGGCAAACCAGAAAATCTGAATGTGCCTTACTGAGAACAGGCTACAGGTGCTCATCAATGAATAAGGAAAGAGAGTTTAAGGGATTCAAAACATTTTAAAACTTAGAGGCTGCACAAACAGTCAAAACATATCAAAACTCTTCAATATTTTATATAGTCAATATATTCACAGGTCACGGACATTAACATGATAAAGAAAATAATTAAGTCGAAAGCCACCAAAAAACCTCTTGGATAGAAGACCTACATTTTTTAATAGACATAACTTCAGAAAATTTTAATCACTCACATCTAATGCTGGCATTAAATTTCATCTAGCCTCTCACCAACTAAACTTTTTCCAGACTGAAGACTGGAAAGGTCTATATAGTGTCTGACAGCATTCCTTAGATCAGTCACCTTCTGGCTTCTAGTGCAATACTTCTTCACATTCTTCTCAGTGTAGCATCCTTTTCTTTCCTATCCACCTTGCACCCTTTCCTTTCTCCTTCTATAACTACACACCTATAGTCACCTCTTCAGGTTTTGATAGCAAGCAGCTTTTCAGAAGTTGATGCACTTCTCACAGCAAAAGAAGTGTCTGCACCATGGGCTGCAGGTCAGGTGAGGTGCACAACTTTTCTGCTTTTGCAGCTCTCCTCCATCTCATGGGAAAGTACTAAAGCACAAGCTTTTTTGGCAGTCCTGTGAATTACTGAAAATAGCCACAATGTGGATATATAAAACCTAACAATACTCTACTTGCTACCTTCAATTCACAGTCAACACTGAAAGGGAAAGTATTTCATAAAATGCACCACACAGTTCTTTCTCCACAGCACTGGATGGATGACTCACTCAGAGAATCTCCTATATGGTGAAGGTGCTGGCAGCATACAGGACACAGCCACCCAAAACTCAGTTTAAATGGACATGTTACAAAAAGCTCTGAAAGCTTTAAAACAGACATGACAAGTCAGGAAAATGCTATTAGCAGCAACACATTGACAGGTTGTGCTACAAGTGAAAATAACACAGTGAAGAAAGTGCAGAAGAAAGCTAACAAACAGTCCTGTTAATAATCTGTCTTGATCTGCAGTCCCACCTCCTACCTTCTACCTCCCACACTTACCCAAGAACTAAACTCAGAACCACTTGCAGAAACACAATGCCATCTGAATTTCTGTAGCACTGCAGCATAGTTTCAGATAGGTGTTGTCCTTGAAAATCAGCCTTCTGATTTGTTTTGGTATAATGGAGTCAGTTCTCATGAACTGTAAGATAACCAAGGATCATGTTTGCATTCCTTTGTGAAAAGATATCACCTGGTGGACTTCTCAAGTGACCAGTGGAGATGGAGAGGTGGGAACTTCTCTGTCCAATCTCTGGTCACTGTCCAGAAACTTATAGATACGAGGTCAACAATAAATGAGAAAGTTCTTTTCTTCCTCCCTGCCTGAACACCTGTTGTGTGTGTGTTACTGTGTTTCCTCTGTGAGTCACAGTAACAGATAGGTATCTAAATGTCACTTGTACCAAGTTAAATTACAATTCATTATATTCAAGATGAACACCACTTGAAAGAACTAAATCACCACCAAGGCGGGAGAGATCTCTTTCAATGAAAAAGAAAATAATTGGTGAGGAGCTAATTATCCCAAAAATATAAATAAATCCATGTATTTTATTTCAGAAACCAAACTGATTGATCTTCTACAATCATTTAGAGAAATTAAACTGAGGTTACACACAGTGGCACCTGACAGTCTGTAAAAAGTTAATCACAAACTGAGCCACCTCAAATGTGAAAGAATTCCACATGTATCACTGGCCCTGAGTGCTATAGCTTTTAATAACACAAAGTGTAGGTTAGATTTTTCATACACATTTCATAGTTTGAAATACCAGTTAGGATGGGGAAACAAGGAATCACCAGTGGACTTGCAACCACAGAAGTGAGTGGAATTAAGAACAGTTCCTAAAGCCACTGGTATAGAAGAGCACACATCAAAATATTTAACTCCCCTTACAGTGCTGGTAAAAGCTGTACCATCTGAAGCATTCTGTATCCACAAACAGTTTGCACTTCAAGGGAGAAGAAATCTCCCACCCTCATCAGAGCAGTAGAAAACACTAAGCAAGGTGTCCCATGACTGTCATAGGGAAAGCTGGCCTGTTTGAGCAGGATTACCAGCCCAAAGCTTCTGCAGAACAGCACTCATGGACTCATGCCCCTACATGGGAGCATCTGCTTCAAAATTACCTCAAAGTATCTTCTCTCCCAAACCAACTGCAAAGGAAGGATTTTAAGTGTGCTAACAGAAACTAATTTAGGTAGGAGGGAAAGACAGCCTAAATAATTCAAAATACTGTAACTGGAAAACTACTGACCAAGAAAAAATAATCTAATCAGGAAACTCCTTCAGGAAATACTTGCAAAGAAAAGGTGAGCAGAATTAATCATTGCTATAGGAAGGAAAAGAACAGAAGGTTCACCTGATGATGACTGGAATATCAGTTCATCCAACACAAAGGGCTCCAAAGCTATGGATGTTTCTTTCCTTCAGACTTTAAAATTAAGATGGCTACAGCTTGCCTGCCATGCAAATGTTAACAAGAAGTTTTTTCCTACTTTTTACCCTCAAAATCTAATCATCTACTAAGATATTAGCAATGAAAAAATAGTAAGAGAAATCTATTGATTCCTTTTGTTTTTCAAAATAAACGTTCTTAGTAGGTAAGCAGCCGCGCTTGTTAAAATATTTAGATGTACTTTTTGCTGGAAATCATTAACATTTCCCTTAAGACAAACTGGGCACATAAACCTCAGAAGAGAGCTGATACTTGAAACTTATTCTCGAGTTTGCTTGAAGAGGAAGTCCTTATTTATTTACTTTCAACAGAAGCACTTTGTTCGCAGGGCACCTACCAAATCTGCTGGTTTCTTTGAAAACAGTGTAATTTCTTATTTACACAGGGTGCTTCAGAAATACAGAACATTCATACATAGCTAATACATGAGATGGTGAACAGTCCAGCCAGCTACACTATTCCTGAAATGTTCTAGCATTCTAGCAAAGGCCAGTAACTTAAAATAGACCTTGGAGTATATTCATAGCCATGACTTCATGATGATAAAATTGATCAAGTGAGGGATTTTGCTTATGCTGTTCTCTGCTGAGAACTGTCCAGTCCAGCAGGAGAGGGTTACAGCATGTTCCTGCATCTTTCACTGGGTTCAGGGGGATGTTCTGAAGCATCATCTGTGACATTCTGACCCTTCACTTGTCTTGCACAAAATCCAGTTTTCAGCTATAACAATCCTCACCCACTTTCCCCCAGACACCAAGACTTTAACTTTGGGCTGTGGAACAATGAAGGAAAATGAAGCCCAATTTGACAACAATAAGGGAACACAGAAGGTAACTGCAGGCTCTCTAGTGGCATATGCAGAGCTTTATGTAGGCACTGTGAGAGAAACTGAACCAGAAAACTGCAAGGAGTGTTCTTAAATTCTAAATTCATTGACAAAAGGAATTAGGGAACTGATTCAATAGCCAAATGAAAGGTCTTCAAAGACTGAAATTTGCAGAAGGAATGAAAACATTTTGATGACTGTTAATCACTTAAAAACCATGCTGGATGTACAGCACTGACAACCAACATGGTCCTACCAAAAGCAGTAATTAGTCCTCTGAAAATGTCAGAGAAACATAGCTCTCCTTTAAATCTACGAAGGGCAACACCACCAAGGGAAAGCATAATTTGTTTCTTAAAAGTACAACCAAATTAACTGACTGTGCAGGCTTTGCAGAACTCAAATACCAGCTAGAGCTGTGGCAGTAAGAAATGAATACACGAAGCCAGTAATTGAACTGCAACTTGTTCAAGAATTTTTTCAAAGCCACAAAATTCTCTTGAAGTAAAAATCATTGCAAGCCTGGTTAAGGGATAAGCACAAACAGATTCCGATGAAAATCACTAGGAATGAGGAAATTATTAATTCCTCAGCAAAGATAAGAGAACAAATCCACGTTTGAGACTGGTTTTGTAATCAGATGTAAGCCAGGATATGAATCCATTTTTATTATATTACTACCTGTCATAAAATGCATTTCAAAGATGCTGCAGTTGAAATTATTCAAGTCGTGTGCCTCATTTCTCATACTTTGCATTTAAACAAAAGCTTCAAAATTCTTTTCCCTCTGGATCTGCAAGTGGAAGTCTTTATTTCCTGAATTCAAATAAAGTATGTGGTTGCTTGAACAAACTGATGTTGCATCACCCCCAATACCCTCCTTCAAACTAGCAGATGAAGTAATTCCTTAGGAACACTCTCCCTAGAGAAAGCTGAAACAGTAACACTGGCATCTTTCCAACCACACCTTTTCCACGGAATTCAGGTCAAATAAGGAAAACACTCCCCTCACACAACATATGATTGTCTTTGAAACACCTGACTGACAATACCTATGGTTTTATAATTTCTGTTCCCCAGTCAGGACTTGAGCAACTGAGCTCCAATTTAGTCTTAAAGCAGTACAACATCTGCTTTCTAAATAATGTGAGTTCTGTGCATTTGAATTCTGAATCACATTTAAAAAGAAACGCTGAGTTCTGTGGAATGACTGGCAGCAAATGGCAATGAGTTCTTTTATATAATACAGCACAGTTAAGTACTTTCAAGCAGTATGAGATTTCCCTTTAAAATGACTCAACCCAAAAGGAAAACTGTCACCATCTGGAAAAGAATTTCTGCAGAGAAGTTAATTTGTGGAACAGACAATAAGGAGACAAAAAAGCAAAGAGCTCAATGATTTAGAATAATTCCTTTAATCCCAGTTCTAAGCTTATGTTTTAGGAGTAGCTGTGACCCTTTTCTGTCTTTCTCATTCTGATGGAAACAAGGCAGTGCACAGCATTCTGGCTGTTTTCAGAATCCAGCATGAAAACATTCATAACCAAATTAAAGGAGGAAATATGCACAACTGACAGATGTGTGGCACGAACAGTGACTATGAAAAGCATGATTTAAACCAACTTGATTTGTAAGGAAGGCAAAGTATTAAGACATCTGGGGAAACTGCCATAGAAGTACAGCTCACGACAATCCCGGAATACACATCCAAGTATTGCTTGTTTCTCTCAGAGTCAATTTTTCCATAAGCCTCGCCCTGGAGTTGTGTGTTCAGGAACACGCCACAATAAGCTTTTCATTGCCTGTACAAGTTACAGTAGAGATTCTGCAGATAGAAATCACAAAGCAAAAACTGCTTGTTAATGAATCTTACCTGGGACTTTATCAACAGATGCAAAGACAGAGCGCTGCACTGTCGGGTCACTGTTCCCACGCCGGGACTGGTCATAGAATCTAAATGGGAGGTGCTGGGCTGCAGCTCCAGAGCTGTGTCCAAAACCCATTACTTCAGTTGAAGGCTGAACAGGAAGATCCAGGAGAGCTATGTTTAATCACAATTGATAGTTTTTGTTACTCAAATACATAAAAGGAGGAAAAAGTGACAAAAAAATTGAGTTTGCTCAGGATCTTAAGACTAAACCAGATCTTAACAAAACTTGCCTTAATTTGCCTCTTGATTATGGTTACAAATGCACTGACAAACAAAAGAGTCAATGCTTCTGTTAACCTTTCTACATGGCTGTCCACACCACATTCACACTAAAGAAACCTCAAAATACAGGGGAGAACTAAAAAAACCCAGGGTTACAGGAAGCCCCTTGCACTAAAAACCCATAGGAGTTATTAACAATAAAAACCCTTTTGGTTTTTCCCTGCACAAATACAGTAATTCATTAGTTACAATCGAACACTGCAGAAAGCCATTTAAAGAGACAATCTGCTTTAAAATGGAAAATAAATGCCTTTGTATTATATTCAACCTAAAACTTTTAGTATCAAGTAGACCGTACTATCCTCAGACTTGCTTACAATTTTTTTATATGAAGCAAGCCATAAAAGTGTGACATACCCACTTTAATAAACTCCAAGCTAAATATGAAACCAAATGTATTCCTTGAAACCTCAGCCCTGGTTTAGAGCTTTCTGTGGGCCACCACTCCTCAGGTGCCTCAGCCTTCTGTCCCAGTGAGTGCACTGACAGCCCGGCCCCACGCCAGCCCTCACCCGCTATCCGCTGCATTTTGGTGCGCCGGGCCTGGATGCGGCCCTTGGCCAGGCGCTGCTTGGCGATGATGCAGCGAATGTGATCGGCAAAAATGAACGTGGCCTGCAGGATGGGGAAGGGCTTCGAGTGCGGGCTGGAGGCAGGCTTGTGGATGATGATGTTCAGGGCTCTGCTGTCATCCTCCACGCCCGTCACCTGCATATCCTGAAGAGGAGCAGAATGCAAGGAGTTAAAGGAAAGGAAAGCTTTTCTAAACTACAGGTATAGAAAAAGAAAGAAAGAAGAAAAAAAAAAAAAAGTTGAAAGAAAATCCTATGAATGTTCCATCTATCTCTTACAAAGATATTTTCTGTGTTAAAAACCCAACCAGACGCTGCAAGCTGTACAACTTGGATTTACTCTTCAGAAATCAGTATTCATAAGAGATTGAGTTAAATTATTTGAACACAGCAAATTTTCAGGAAATACAGCAATGGTTAAGGCAAGAATGAGAAAAACTTCCTCAGGTAAGCAGGGATCATTTTGAAATTATGACCTGTCACCTTCTCTACCTGTGTAGGAAAATCAGAACTCTAAGTTCATTAATGTACTACTTGAGTAAACTGCTTGGAACACAGTCCTGACAGGATGTTACTTCAGTGTTCAAATGAACACAGCCCAACGTATCTTAAGGAAGTTACCCCATCTGCAATTGTCTCTCTGGTTGCCTACGTAAACTTCTTCAGAGAATCAGAAATGTTTTAAAAGGCAGGAAGCAGAAAAAAGACTAGTGACCGAAAAAACAAGGAAGCATGGTACAGAGCTTAAATCTGTAAGTTAATATTGGCATTACTATTTATCCAACATAAAACAGACTTTCAGCTCAGAAAAGCTGGCCCCCCAAACTACAACTTCCCTTACCTGCAGAAGGCCAGCGAACTTAACTACTCCCCATCCAAGTCTGGCAACATCTGGTTCAACCAAACTCATCTGGTAAATATCCACAGCCAGGAACCTTTGAACTTGACCTCCATCCTTTGTTATGACTGTACAAGCAATCAGATCACTGTTATCTAAAGGAAGGAAAGGAAAAGGTTACATAACACTGAAGTTGAGGATTCTGGGTGTGGGTATTTTACATAACAGAAAATGTTAACATATAAAAATGTTATAACCTTGACAACACATGGTTAAAGTTCAGTTCACATTTTTAACATATTTTAACTTCCCTATCATAGCTACATAGAAAGGCAAGAGAGATATTAGCAACAGAGGTTCAGACATCTTACAAGTTAAATATAAGATGGGTACTACATGCACCTTGCTTTCTCTTACCACCTTCATTACCTTTCAGAAAAAAACTCCCTTCATCTCAAGGGTGAAATTGCAACAGTGCCAATTTCTCTCCCTAAGTGGAAATCTCAAGAAGTCTTGTTAACAACCACAGCCAGACCCAACACCGATGCAGGCCATTACTTCTACCTGCTATAAACTTTGGCTCCTGATACAAGCTGCTTTTGTACAGTTCTGAAACCTTGGCTGGCTCTTGGACACACTTTGATTTTAAGATTATTTGGACTCTCCAGGTAAATTGTAGCAGTATTTTGACAATATTTGTTAAATGAGTTGACTTTTTTTCCTTTATCCATATAATTCATTCACTTATATTGAACAAACATGCTTCTCTTACTCCAGAAACTCCTCTGACAAACTCCAAAATATATTCTCTGGCACTTCCTTACTGCCCTGTTCCAGCTCAAATCCATTTTTTCATGAAAAGGAATTAAATCACCCTCTTTACACCAGCTGAAATCTATCAAGCAGCCCTTAAACTGGCAGTGCCAACCCCTAGCAGAACTCTGCTAACTCTACTAAGGGTTGCTTTTTCCTTTGCACCATATTTATACTTTCATTCATATACTTGATACACACAGTACCTAGTACAACTTACAGCAAGTACAATATTCTGAAGGCTATACAAAACAGTAGAACTTATTTACTCATCCAAACATCTAAACAAGCATTTTTCATACTAGAAACATTTGGAAGATAAGCTACAAGTGGAAGTGTACAGCTCTTGACAGTGGCAGGTCCTACAACTATAGAAAACAGCCATAAATTGTGGTCAGGAGGTGGAAGAAATTATTTTGTGCTGCAGATTACCCAGAAATATTGTGGAATTTCCAGCACCAAAGCTTGTCATGCTTCAAAAACCAAACCAACTTCCTCTTCCCCCAAAAATCCCCGGCAACACAAGTGAGAGGTCCTTTCCAACTAACACTTCTATGAATCTACCAATTACCCCTTGCCAGCAGGATCCATTCAAAATTGATTGGGTGGTAGGAAAGAAAGGCATGAAATATAGAACCCTAACACAATTAAGAGGACAATTAATGCTAACCAGTGTGAATCTACTGTGAGCTTTTGAAATCTGAGAAAACAAGTTTAATCAATAAATGCAATACATACAAGACATGATCCAGTTAACATAAGGATTGATTGCTATTATGGCCTCATAGCCCTGGAAGGCTCAAGAAATCCATACAGGATTGGCAAATATTACTATAAGAACCTGTGGAGGATTCATTCTTGTTTAGAGATGGAGCTGAACCAGGCAGAACTGACTGTTTCTTATTTTGGTATGCTTTCTTTCTTGCCTCTTATTCTTTAACCAAATCAGTCCATTTACATAATCGTTTCAGTCGATTTGAATTCCTGGAGCTGTCCTATTCTTCTCAAGACATGAAGTGCTTGGATTAGGACTCTTCAAACACAGTATGTTAGACTGGTGACTTTTGAGAGATTCTCAACTATCAGGCCACAACACCAAATAGAATTGGGGTGTTCTCAAATACTAGTTTTTGACTAGTATTTACAAAGTTTTTAGTGCAACAGCAAGCAGGTTAAAATACTTGCTGTACAAATTCAACTGCCCAACTACAGAAATGCACTACTTCAAGACCTCAAATGGCAGAATGCTTTTCAGAACAGAAAGTTTTTATTTTAGACCTGACAACACGTTGAAGTAAAGCATTACTGTAAAAGCCTTTTAAAGAACAGAAAAGAAAGTTACTCATTTACTAGGCAACTGTTACAAGAATCCTTTGAGCCTATACAACTGAATGTAGTCCATTTACATGACTGTTTCTAGTTCACAGCTGCTGAAGAGTCATAAACTGTCATCCTTGATGACAAAAGCAGAAGAGAAAGTGTGGTTAAACACATTTTCAGTGAACTAATCTGAGAATACTTACAGCTATGCTATGAAACAGCTAGAGATACCCAACCACATTCAGATGAAAATATCAAGCCAAGTAAACTTCAGTACTATTCAACTTTGGTCTGGGGATTACAGAGAACCACAGGCTGAAAGGCTTCCTGGTGTGACACTGCTGCCAAGAACTGGAGTGCCCCTTCTGAGATTAACAGCAATGGCTAATTTCTCCTCATGCAAAATGAACCTCGTAACCAGTTTGGAGGCTATACCTCCATTACATGGATCCAAGATTTCTGTGGACTTTCTCCAAGAAAAATCCAAGCTTTTGGAAAAACAGCCAAGAAAGGAGAGTTCATAGACCTCAGCTGCTTGCAGTGCTGAAGATGTAAATTAAGTGAAAATAGCTGCCTGTGTTTATGAAAATATTTGCCTGAAAAGATTGTATTGTAAGAAATCGTTATGAATGTAACAGCTACTTGAGATGGTCTAAAAGCACCTGATCTGCCCTGGGGCCTGATCTTTAATGATTTTATAATTTTCAGTCATCCCAATTCCAGAAACAATCTGTGGACATTAAAAGCTCTTACAGAAAACTTTTAGCCCTTTGTATGCACAGCTGGCAGCCCAAGATAAGCATTAGGCTGGAGATAGTGAAGGCAGCACCTCCCACTTCACAGGAAGAACACTTCCCAACAGCAGGCAGCCCATCTGGGATGATATTCTGCCTTACTAAACAAGTAACCATGAATCCACCTGGTTCTCATGAAGCACATTTAGTTGAAGTTAGAAGATCTGTCCCTGGTCATACACTTGCACCACATTTTGGCTCACTCCCTTTGTCACAAATATAACAACAAGTTACCCTGGGCACCTTTTTCTAGCTGACCCTGGTTTGAGCAGGAGAGTTCAACTAAATGATCTTCTAAAGCTCCTTCCAACCTCAATTATTCCACCATAAACTTTTCTCAAATCTTTAAAAAAAATGTTGCTTGTGATAGTCTTTTAAAGCCTGTATACTTGGCAGACAGAGTGACTATAAGGTTACTTTTTTCTGTTTCAGCAAAGAAATAACAGTTTAAAATGTATCCTCATTTACCTCTTGGCATTCAAAACACTGCCACTAACAGAATCCTCTTACCACCTGAAACCAAGCACTCAGGCTGTTAATTTGAGCTGCCTATGACTTCACACATTGAGCTGCTAAATAAGACTGAAAACACCTCTAGCCCCACAGGCAGTCTAAGGCAGACAGTTATCACACAATGTGTCATTGCTTCAAAATTATTTACAGTAGAAAAACACTGTCAAGTAACAGTAGTTGTAATTCTGGTGAAAGCAAATCCAGCAGTAGGAATGGACCTTCTGTGGAATTACCTGACTCTCTATTCATACATTCATATATACTGGTGACAACCTTGTAACTACACCTAAAGGTTCACATTCAACATATGTGCATCAAAATATTAAAAATGCTTCTTTACAAGAAACTCAGATCTCCCTTACCAAGCTCACATAAAACATCATTGTATTCAAGCAAAAGGAAAAAAGAAGCCATTTTGATACACTTTTGTGGGATTTTTCCAAATCAAAACAGTTGGTGAAACCATTACTGGATCATGTTAACCTCTACTCCCCTCTTGACAATATTTGTATACAAACAAGCATAAACACTGAAGGCATCTTAATGTTCCCAGGAATTTTAAAAGTCTTGTACTAGTAGAGATGGAGGAAAATTTGTTAAATCGACCACACCTCCAAAGTGATAATTAAACAAGGCACACAAAAATAATTTTTTGGGTCATGCTTTGCCCACTGCAAAGTCTCCTCCCAAGGTATGACACCTGTGCAGTGATGCGCAGCCCACGTGCTTTATGCCAAAATGCTGATACTGCCCTGTATCTCGTTTGGGCAAAGACTCTAACTGGAAAATCTATTTTTGTGCTACACACAGTAGAACTTCAACACCATACTACTTCAATTCAGGTAGCTTAAGTAAGAATAGCAGTAATGAGCAGTTAAGGAGAAAAAAAAGTCAATAATTTTTTCCTGTCAGACTATTTAGGCAATTGAGAAGCTACTTACTCAAATCCAGAACATCATCTGCCTTAATGAGATCTCCCTCCCTTGTGAGCGGTAACTGAGTTTCCAGCTCACCTTGCAAGTCCAGTGACAGTGAACGGAGCATAAAGAAAACTCTGATTGCCTTGAGAAATTAAAGAAAAGAATATTAGAATATTTTTACACACAATACTACATGTTTTAACAGAATCTTACAAAGATATACTGGCTTTTACAACCTCCAAGTTTGCTGTCCTTTTAATCTTTTAAATGCATTTAAAATTGAAATTTTAATACATTTTAAATTGAAAAAGTAGAATGTAATTTCCAACTTAGTTAACAAAAAGACATGAAAGAAGCTGAAACATACTATTTATTTTATTTTCAAAAGCAGAGCTTTTGTCTCACTGGCACACTTACATAGATTGTGACTGACAGGGAAACAATTACAGGAGCTGCTTAAGCAAAACCAACCTTGGAATATTTTTCTTTAATCATTATTCTAAGACTGATTGTATTTGCAATACTTCTACACTACAGACACCTACACAACCAACCTTCACAGACTCTCACATTTTGAACTTTAAACTGCTATAACTTTTCTGGCCAAGTCTAACTAAGTTAACCTACAAGTTGAGAGAAACGATGGGGATTTCTGCATTTTAATTTACCGTGCTCACCAAAACTAGCCACATGTAATGTAACATTCTCAGAGCACTTAATTTATATTCTCAGAAGGTCTTCATCAGGGCAAAGCATTCTGAAAGCTGCAACAGTCCCAAGAAACTCTCAACAGCTGCTCTGTGAAATGAATACGCTAGTTTTGATTTACAAACTCATGACATATGGTATGCAAAGACCCCAAAGTGTCAAAAAACAGTCATTTTATTTGCCACATTTTGAAAGGCACCATTTATAATCCTTCTTCCCTACAAGAGCTGCATTTTCAGTATAGCAAATGAAAAATCATTTTTTATTACTTCTGGTGTTCTACTTTTTAAGAGGTTCCTACACAGTAAATCTGTGGCATACAGTAAATTCACTGCTGCCTTACAGTAACAGCATTGAATTCATGAACAGCTGCAGTGCCCAGAAACTCCCAGATTGCAGGAAGTATTAGGAAAAACAAACCTAAAGTGCTTTAAGGGAAAACCCCTCACTTCTCTATTTTTAAAATTAACAGAACAGTGGTTCCTGTGAAGCACAACTGGGAGGGTTTGGCCAGCTCTCTACTGGCAGTGCTTCCAGCAATTTCTGGCAGAACATGGAATTAATAGAGGGAAGCCATGTATCAAGGTTCTTCCATGAAATGACCCCAAAGCACCAGCTTCAGTGTGCTGTTGCAATTTAACAGGGCAATATAATTTTGTGGAGCAAAGGACATCACAGGCATCTAACAAAAATACGATACTACTACTATTTAATTCATGAGAACAGAGTCACTTTAGAATGTGAGATGAGCTCTCCCATTTAGGCAGACTGCATTCTAACATATTGTGGATTTATTGAAATTATACAGGATTACTATAAAGCAGTTTTCCTACCAGGTGCTTCAGGAAGAATTCACAGTATTTGGTTTAAAATTTGCCAAATTCAATCAAGAACAGGAAAATCTTGGCATTTTTAGTAACCTAAAAGTTAAATCCAACAAGGTTGTTTCTTTTTCTAATTTGGAGGGCAACCATCATTCAGCTTTCACTTATCTTCCCCCTCAAACCTCTTCCTCCTAGACTGCATTAATTTTTACCACATTCATTTCCTATAAAACTAGGCACTCATCTCCAAACATGTAATCACGTGTAGTACAGAACAAAGTACAGGAGTAGAAAATAAAATTACAACTTCAGCCTTTGCAAAAAAAAAAAAAAATAAATAAAAAAAAAATTAGTAAGAACAGCAGATGAAATGGCAACCATGCTGTGCTTCCCACAACACTGACAGCCCTCAGTTTGTTACCAATACCAACATATTGTGACTAACACATTTTATCAGATCTCAGGAAAACAACAGAGAAGTTCTAGAATTTTTTCAGCTGACTTTTTTTGTTAGCTTGGATTCTACCTACATATGGATTTCTACCTAAATATGGATTTCTACCTACATTAAAGAATTATGCATTATGATGCTGATTTGCTCCTTTATATACATGTTCCATGTGCAAAGAAACAACAATTTGCAGGGAAACCTACCATTATCTCATTAAATTCCCACAAAAAAGTCTTCTTAGTACTTCAAAAACTTCTCACAAAATGAGATTTTTGAGAGTGTCTCCTAAAGTTGTTAAAGAGAAGAGCTGCCACTTAGAGGAACTTTTATAGCAAGGAAGTAAGATCCTAACAGTTAAGAATTCACAATATAATCAAAGGTCACTTGCTAGTGAAATAAAACTTGAGAACTTTTTTGTATCTTGTCAGAGCATGCTCAGAACGGAATCTTTTCCCATTTGAAGCCATCATCAGAACCTCAGCAGGCTGAGGGGCAGCAGCAGTGTCACAGGGCACGTCTGAGTTCAGCACTGTGTCATGGCAGTTCAGCTGGAAGGAAGCAGCACAGGAACTGAGGGGAAGCTAAAACCTGGGTGCAATGTGACTGGGGAAGGAGAACCAACAAGGAATCATTCTGGGAATTCTTGCTGATGATAGAGATCCCAAAGGATCTACAGGAATACTCGTATTGATTTTTTTATTTCCACCAGCAGAAGTTAAGCCATTCCTTATTTAGCACATGAAAATCCTGGAACAGCCATTTCCTACTAATGTGCATTTCTAAGTATCCTTCTGTTAAACGCCTCAGAGAATTCCAGGAAGCATTTCTGCTTTCTAAGAATACTTCTCAAAATAATTAATTGTATTCTATCAGACAACTTGCTGTGATAACGAAAGCTGTGTGGCTTATAAGTAATGAAAACAAACCTTTTCAGAAGATTCCTGGCAATATATTTTTCTTTTCTTCAAGGGTACTTGAATATACTTACATAATACACTTATATAAATGCAAAGAAACTCAGAGAGCAGCACTTTGCAAATAATGATTTTGTGCAGTAACATATCTTAAACTTACTGACACTGGAAGGCTTCCTGGACACAGCCAGGTAAGGGCCAAGAACTGATTAACCAAGAATGGAAGTAAGGATGTTGTCCTTCAGGTCAGTATCACCTTGACAGATTGTGTCAGTCACAAAACCAGACACTTTTCTGGTTCTCTCCTCATTCTCAAATCTCTATCTCAAATTACCTTGGCAAGATGAACTCTCAAGTCAAATTAAATTTTTTGCCGTATCTAGAAATGTGAGCAATATAAAGCCAGTCAGTTTTCCATGGAGATTCTTACCACAGGAATATAATTGAGAGATAGACTGAGATGGCAGATCACAAAAGTAGCTGACAATATATTGAGTGTCATCAAAATGCCTTTGGTATGTAGCTCTCTGCATGGTCATGTGGCATTGACTGACACATTCAGAGAAAAAGTTTCTCCTCTGGGGCAGGAAATTATTACATATAATCTACCCAGATCTGTCTTCATCAAGCTCTTACGATTTTATGGATGAAACTCCCAATCAAGCAGTTTTCAAAGAAAGTATTTGCATTTCTAGAAGTGCTCAAGTATTTTGGCATCATTTTGTCATGAGCAAATGTAAGAAGAATAGTCTTACTCACTCTTCGTGTTCTTTCCACATCTCCACAAGGCAACCTTTTCACAAAGTCAATCCCAGTCAGTGGGGTCCCCGTTGGGGGCAGCAAGATCGAGGCATCCATCATCAAGTATTCTACATTCATAGGTTTCATCTATAGAAGTATTTTAGCACTAGTTACTATACAGAAGAATAAGCATTTGCCTCTTTAGTTACAAATACAACTCATTATTGTGTATTCTAAAATTCTGAGAATTTTTAATACCATGTCTTACTTAAGGTCCTTACATGCAATCTCTCATTGTTTCCAGACACACTGTCAAAGTTTTCATATAAATAAAACACAGGAAAAACTCCAGAAGATTACAGAAGAGATAGTTCCCAAATACTAAAAACCAAATTCTGCCAGGTTTGATTTTAAGTTTTGACTTAAATTTGTCATTACTTCAATCATAAGGAAGTATTACATCACTTTTTCTCTCCAAAAAGAACTTTCTCAAAACTGAGAACATGCTGAGCTTCAGATAGGTATAGGAAGATTCTCATATTGTTTAGGGAAAAAAATAAATCCAGTATCCAATTCGTAGGCTAAAGCAATTTTTATATACTCAATTTTAGAAAGCAATGAATGTTTATTAAAGAAAGAGCTGTCAAGTTTCACATAAATAATTTAAGTAAGTATAGCTACAACTTCTCAGAGACAAAAAAACCACCCACATTTTGTTAACCTACACCCAGCAATAAAGACTCCAGTGCCCTCAGCAGGTATCAGCACTTTTTCTTGTTCCTCTGTTCTATCTGTGTTTGAGGCTCTGCCAGGGCAGAAGGGTCTCACTTACTGTCATACTCCTGTACTCATCTTCAAACATATCCAGAAAGATTTCTTCTCCCTTCCAAAAGAAAGAACATGGACATGGATGAAGCCTTGCTGCTTGGGGCTCCACTAGGTTTGGTCCTGTACAGTGTGTGCAGGGAGGCTGGGGCTGCAGGGCACTGCTGGCACCTTTGGCAAACACGTTCAGGACAGGGAGACTCCTCTGCAGCCCCTGGGGGACCATGGTGGAGCAGGGGCCAACACCACAGCAGGCAGATGAGCTCTGAAGGAGCTGCGGTCTGCAGGACACAAACTGTTGTCCTGAAAGACTGCAGCCCATGCAGAGGGGACCCACACTGGGGCAGGGGAAAGTATGAAGAGGGAGAAGCAACAGAGATAAGCTGTTGTGGACTGACATCAAATTCCTACTTCCCATTGCCCCTGCACCACTCATAGGGGGAGAAGGTTGAAGAGGCAAGAAGGAAGCTGAGCCTGGGAAAAGGGAGAGGTGGGGACAGCAGTGTTTTAGTTTGTCTTTGTTTCTCACTATCTAAGCCTCTTTTTTTTTTTTTTTCTTTCAATTTCTGTGAAGTTGAGTCTGTTTTGCCCATGACTGCAGTTGGCAAGTGACCTCCCTGTTCTTTATCTTGACAAGTTACTCTATTCTCCCTTCATCCTGTTGAGGAAGGGCAGTGAGAGAACAGCTGAATGGACCTCTAGCAGCCAGCCAAGGTCAACCCACCACAAGTTACTTATTTTTTGTAAGCCACATTGAGCAAACATCCTTCAAGAGAATTTTAAGAAAAACAGGAAGATATTTCAGACACTTGAAATCTGTCACGGATTTACTGCTCCTTATAAAGAAGCTAATGCCTAGGGCTAAAAAATGTAATTTCTTTCATTGTTTACAACACACACAAAAGCAAAAAGCTGCGAAGGTTTCCAATAAGAAAAAAAGTATGTAAAACTTTAAGACAAAGAATTAGGTAAAACTTTATATCATCATTTCAGGTACGATACAAATACAAAGTAATGTTGGAACCAAACATATTCCATTTTAGTGTCAATGATAAACTTGATCTCCAGTACAAACCCTGTGAGTCTTCCAACAGCCCTCTGGGACATATGTTAGGGTATGGGAAGGGGGAAAGGAGAGAAATTCTCCAGGAAACATTACTTTGTCTCTCACAAATTTGGAGTTCCCACCTTAAAAAAAGGTGCTTCTTTGGTCACTGTGTAAAGTCTGGGCTGCAGACATTCCCCATATGTAAAGGACCTTTTTCTCACAGCGTTTTGCATATTTACCTTATAGAAACGACGAAGGAGATGAACACTTTCCTCCCTGGCACCCTAGGAAAGAGAAAATGCATTGCAGGGAATACATACACCACTTAGTTATTAGTCACATTCAAAACCCCTCCCAAAAACTCATATAGAAGACTGTCTAATAATATCCTGATTCATGGCCTTAATCCCAGAATTTGATAGAATACAGTTCTTGTACCTACAAAAACACAGCTTATGTGAGTTTATTATTTCAAAAGCACTTTTCTTTACATTATTGAGATGGATAACATAAGTTTCAGAGAGACAGCAAAACAAAAGACTGCTGGAAAAATTACAAGTTAAAATAGCAGAGATGAGAACAGAACATAGGTTATGATGTTCACAGCACAGAGCTACCAATGCAAAGATGTTCTAGAAGCTTAAATTTCACATTCAAGTTTATTGCAATCAGAAATGAAACAATTTATTCAACTATACTACATGACTCAGACACCATTAATATGGTAATTGGCAATTTGAAAGAAAATTCTCACCTCAAGACAATCAAGGTGAACACTTTTTATGATCCTGCCATTTTTGGAAAACACAAGCTGCTTCAGCAGTAGGCAGCCAAGTTCTAAAGTTGCCAAACGAATTTTTCCATCTGTGAAAAGAAAATTTCAACATACAAAATAGCAGCAGTTTAGTTACAGCTCTTATCATCCCATGTTCTTAAATGTTTGTGCTCTCCCTGCAATTGTCAAACTTTGCTCCTCTGTCACATCCCTCATCTGACAGAGATGAGTGCTGATGCTGCCTTACAATGCTTATGGCTATAAAGAACTGGGAGAGTAATTTAAAGCAGAACCATTCAATCAGAAGGTAAAGATTAATACTATTGAACAGTAAGCCCAAACATTGAGTTTTGCTGCCTTTATCAATCTGCAGCACATGTTGCATTACACTAAAATTACAAAAGGATCCCAACATTTGGCATGGATGAAGTTACCAGGTGAAAGGAAGCTTTGTATATAGCACACTAATAAGGCACAGCTTGTCCTTAAAGAAAGAAAAAGAGATGTTCTACACAGCATACAGCCAGTTGATTAAAAAGTCCCTCATTTCCATCCTTCCCCAGCACTTCCCTTCCCAGACATGCCCTTATTTAAATAAATACATAACCTCATTTGCACTCCTTCCTGCTGCTGTAGGTACAAACTCTTCATATATAAACATGTTTTTCATCTCTGACACATCAGCACAAGTTAAAATATGCTGTGGGTCAGTTTTGCAAGTCAAACAAACAGATTTTTATTCTATAGACATTCAAAAATTTGATAGTGTGTCAGTTTCTGGGAAAAAACAGTTCTACCTATTTCAAGTTTGAAGGGGGGAAGTGCAAGGAGGAGATGCGTGGCTTGAACAAAAATCGTATTTTCATGGAATAGGTCGTGGAACACTCTAAACCTCATTTCACAAAAAAAAAAAAAAAAGGAAGAAAAAACCCCACATTTTCTGCCAAACAGTTCAGAACTGAAAATACGATCCGAGATAAAAAAAGTATGGGAAAATTTGCTACCATCTAGAACTGACAGACAAAGGACTGCTATGAGAAAAGGACAGATATTGTTTTCAAGATTATTTCTTCACTGGAATTATTTCTGGAAGCAAAGGTGAGACAGATCATATTTTCAGGATGAAATCCATTACGGTGAAACCCCTCAAAATCTCAACTGTTGTTTGTTCAGAAGTGCAGAATGCAGGAATTAAGACAACAGATCCTTGTATAGTTCTGAATATAAAACAACTACTCAGTACAAATCCAGAGTTTCTGGTTCCTCACCAACCAAAGAAAAGCCAATAGCTGTCTTTTACAAACCATAGCTACGTAGTGCTCATCAAAGAGCACACTGAACAGTACTTTTCCCTCAAATACAAGAGGCTAAGTAGCTTTTTTCCATCTTCAAAGATTTCACCTTGGAAGCAAAAGCAAACCCTGGAAAAGCAATACCTGGTTGTGCAGCATAATTCATTATCCTGATGAGCCCTTCTGCAAGGACATGATTATACGAATTTCTCTCTTCAGCATGTTGAGCTGGAAGTTGAATTCTCTCCAACTTGACTGAGTCAAGTCCTTTCATGGGGTGAAGGAAAAAAAAAAGCAAATTACAAAACAGGAGTATGCTCTGAGGCAAGCATTTAATAGATCACAGCAGTTTTCTCAGAAGACAGCGATTAGCAATAGGAAACTAGGCAAGCTAGCTTGGGCTTTATATTACAAGGAAAAGGAGGAACAACAAAGACCAAACACATTGATGAAGTCCTGAAAATTCCCAGTCTTAAATGGGGCCCACTGGGTGAGGACACTCAAACCCCAAAGCAGCTGGTAAAACACAAATGGTTTTGCTGTTTCTGAAACTCTCAGAGTATTTGTTTGTATCTAAATCAAATCAAAGTCAAGCCATACATCTGGAGAGCATAATGACTAAATGGGAGAAGATCAAAGACTAATTTTAAATTCTGCTTTGGTAGTTAAGTAATCTGTTTGTCTATGTTTAAAAGAAATGGGAATTTTATTTTGTAGTAGCCCCATTTAGTATCTGCCCCAACACAAATAAAATTTTCACTGGCTTGTTATATAAGGAAACTAATCCCATCTTTCTTTAACATATTCATCTAAAATATCAGTTAGTTCTCAGAAAAGACTGGTTTGCTGGGAGACCACTTACAACAATATAGAATTATGGATTGTGGGGATCTCCTTTTCCTGTTCTAAAGAACAGCAATAAACAATCCCATAAACCAGAAGATGACTCTACTGAGGTTTGCAGTTTCTTCCAACCCTGGCCTTGCAGTTAACTCTACATAACAGCACTGACCTTTGTTGTGTGACATTGCATATAAAAGACAGAGCACAAAGAGGGCATAGTAATCATCTTCAGGACAGTCCAGTGCATTATAGACCATATCAAGAAAAGGCCTGTGGAAAGGAGTAATTTAGAAACAGTTAAAAAACTGTATTTTCTAGAGAAAAATGGGTAACTATCTTATTGTACATGTAGCTAATGGAAGAGGCAAATTTACAGTAATGCACATTTTCAGGCATTATAACAAAAGACTTCTGTTACAGAGTTTCTGTTGAAAAGTACTCAGATTACAGCTGTGCTTCGTATTTACATTCTGACAATAATTCTGTTTTAACAGGATTCATTACATAATACTTCTCCAAGAATTGATTGTTCATTTACTGGGTTGTTTGTAGCCTGCTTAGTAAAAATACAAAAGCATTGCAGAGCTTGTTTTAAGTGCATATGTAAGTAAATTTAAGGAACTGCTATCACTGTTGTATAAAACAGACTCCTTTAAAACTCATGTCCTAAACAGAGTTGAAAAATTCTTACTATTACAACTAAGTATTTTTACCAGAAGTCTGGAAGAAGCTAGGTTCTTCCAAAACAATTCTACCATCCAACAGTTACAGAAAATAAAAATTAACTAGAAGGGAATATTTGAAGAACCAGAAAAAGCTCTAGATTTGAGATGAGCTTTGTTTTCCTGAGTTTAAACACGTGTGATCTATGACACATATACAGGAAGTTACAAACAGAGCTAAGTTCTTTTCTTTACCTGTACCTTGGAAAGACAACAAAAGTCAGTATGATCCAGAAGGCATTTGGACAGATCAGATATGGCCGAGATTCATCTGATATAAGCACAGGCCTGATGGCAAGGCAGCTTCACTTCTAGTTTTAAGCTGGCTTGCATCCAGTCAGTTGTTCAAGCTTAGAGCACAAGCAAAAACTAAATATGTTTTCCCACCTGGCTCAGCTAAACAAACAGTATGTCAGGGAAGTGTCAGAGTCATCAGAAGATGACAGTGTGGAAGCCCAGGTGGAAAAGGTTTATTCCCATCTTTAAAACTATACTTTAACAGCGAAAGGAAAAATACGCTCACATTCTCTAAATGACATTCAAAGCAAACACATTAAAAGAACACCGAGGTGCGAGCAGCAGACCCGTTTGCTGCGCTCAGCCCCGGCAGCAGGCAGGGCTGGGAGCCCAGCACACCCCGCGCTCCCGCCCCACGAGGCACAACCACGCACCGGAGCATCCTGGCAGCGGGCAGAGCTCTCTGACCCTGACCAGGCAGAGAGCGACCAGCGCCGGCCCCGGCAGAGAGCGACCAGCGCCGGCCCCGGCAGAGAGCGACCAGCGCCGGCCCCGGCAGAGAGCGACCAGCGCCGGCCCCGGCAGAGAGCGACCAGCGCCGGCCCCGGCAGAGAGCGACCAGCGCCGGCCCCGGCAGAGAGCGACCAGCGCCCGCCCCGGCAGAGAGCGACCAGCGCCCGCCCCGGCAGCGCTGTCTGACCCAGACCAGGCAGTCAGTGCCCAGTGCCAGCCCCGGCAGCGCCGTCTGACCCTGACCAGGCAGTCAGTGCCCAGTGCCAGCCCCGGCAGTGCTCTCTGACCCTGACCAGGCAGTCAGTGCCCAGTGCCAGCCCCGGCAGTGCTCTCTGACCCAGACCAGGCAGTCAGTGCCCAGTGCCAGCCCCGGCAGTGCTCTCTGACCCTGACCAGGCAGAGAGTGCCCAGTGCCAGCCCCGGCAGTGCTCTCTGACCCTGACCAGGCAGAGAGTGCCCAGTGCCAGCCCCGGCAGTGCTCTCTGACCCTGACCAGGCAGTCAATGCCCAGTGCCAGCCCCGGCAGCGCTGTCTGACCCTGACCAGGCAGTCAGTGCCCAGTGCCAGCCCCGGCAGTGCTCTCTGACCCAGACCAGGCAGAGAGTGCCCAGTGCCAGCCCCGGCAGTGCTCTCTGACCCAGACCAGGCAGTCAGTGCCCAGTGCCAGCCCCGGCAGTGCTCTCTGACCCAGACCAGGCAGTCAGTGCCCAGTGCCAGCCCCGGCAGTGCTCTCTGACCCTGACCAGGCAGTCAGTGCCCAGTGCCAGCCCCGGCAGTGCTCTCTGACCCAGACCAGGCAGTCAGTGCCCAGTGCCAGCCCCGGCAGTGCTCTCTGACCCGACCAGGCAGTCAGTGCCCAGTGCCAGCCCCGGCAGTGCTCTCTGACCCAGACCAGGCAGTCAGTGCCCAGTGCCAGCCCACGCCGCTCCCTGCTCAGCCCAGGCTGAGCACGGCTGTGCACTGCGGAGCCTGGATTACAGCGCTCCTCTACCACGAATGCTGCCAGCAGCGATCCCGCTTTGCCCAAGTCCAACACTGCTCCAAGTGCTTAAGTCAAATTGCACACGAATTCTAGACCTCAAAAGAATGTAATTCCTCAAGTTAAAACAACCTACGAATTAGCAATGTTGAAAACAAGCCAAGAGGGACTTCAGGTTTCCTAAGCATTACACAAGCCCTCCAAGCCTCGTGTCACCCTCAGATGGGGGCTTTTCACTCCATAAAATGAGCTCAGTTTCAAGGACAAAAAACCAAAGAGGACCAAGATATTAAAATACTTATGTGCAAGATAACACTTGGTTTGTTTTCAGACCAACAGTAGACAGTAAACAACCCAACCCCTAACCTAGACTGTGTAAGTACTATGCAATGGTTTCATTAAAGCAAGTATTCTACCACGTCAAAGCTGTTGAGGCATCAGTAGGTGTTCCATTAACGTCAATATTACACAGTATTAAATGACTTCTGTGATATTTAATGCATTTTTCATTGTTTTCCCCCACATACTAATTAGATTCATGAAATTACAAAATTTGAAAAAAATCATTACAGAAGCAAGAGATACCATTTTCATTCCAGATGCTTCGTCACAGCATCTTATCAGCATTATCTGTCTCGATCACAATAACCTGAGGCTAAAACAACTTCCAAGAACCCCCTCACCAATGTTCCACATTTAGACTAAATACACAATGGGTCCAGAAAAACTTCAGCCTAAGAAAACAGCAACGGAAGCCACAACATAGCATGAAGATTGGACATGCTTTGGAAAAAAAGCTTTGCTGTGCAGCATTTCATAAAATGAAGCTAATTTAAAACATATCTTTAAGCTTGAATTTCTAGGAGTGAGGCCTATCAAAATAAAATAACACCTAAAATACTTCAGCTTTTTCTTTTGTTTTTTCACAGTAGGAAATGGGCTAAGGGAAATTAAAACCTTCATTTATTTTTTACAGCTGCAGATTTTTTAACTGCCATCTGTGCTGTTTTCCACTTATTTTTCAACAACTATTGGACTGTTTTTAAAACAATCCCCACTTTTCATAGTAAAGGCTATATGGTAAGTATTTTCAAATGTATTTCTTAACTCTGTAAGCATTTGCTTTCCTTAGTAATCTTTTAAGAAGGGCTTGATAGAAGCAGCAGATCAAATGCCATAAAAGTGCTCCTCAAATTATTTATTCTTGTGGATTATGTCCACAACTGAAGACTGCAACACACTAGGAACCACTGTTACCACAAGCATTAATGATTATTCCAGGTGTGGAAGCTTCAGGTCCAGCATGGCATAGAGATCACTGCATTTTCCACTCCCACATGGTGCCTCATTCACCAGGCTCAGTGAATCCAGGCATTGTAGGACAAACTATACATACTGCAGCAAATCTCTCGAGAAATTTTGCTGGTGTTTCAAATACTACACTTGGCATATAACATAACATCTTAAGCTATAGCAGCTAATCCACTGATATTTAAAAAAACCACTCATATAAAAACAAAGGCCAGAGTTACCATATACAAGGCATATCCTTATTTTAAAACTGTTTTTAGCTCTGCCCATTCTTTGATGTTGCTTATCTTCAGAAAAGATGCAGAATGCTGTGAGCCCACATCTGCAGATAAGAGAGGCCTGAACTGCAGAGATCTGCCAAATGCGCTGGCAGCTCACTTCTAAGCATTCTGCACTTTTCAAGACCTGAGCATCCCAGACACTTTAGTATTCCATGCACTCACTGCCAATTTCTTTCTAAAAGCCATTTGGCACATATTTTAGTCAAATTATCAATAACCTAGAACAATGTGTTTTAAAGCCAGTTCAAGTCAAGGTTCAATTTCACTTTTCCAATGAAATTAAATGTTATCTTTATTAATGAATGTAATCTAAACTACAAAGCTATAATGGAGACAGAATGAAATTCTGGGAATACCAGGCAGCATTTCCCAAGTTCAAAAATAAATTTTAAATCCTATCAAACATGTGCATTTCCCCAATGGACACATTTGCAATTACTTTTGTGTCAGGCACATTTGGTTTCTTAATATTCTATTAACAGGAAGGCAAAATCCCTAGTGAGAAGGTGTCTTAGGGGTACTAATTATATCCAAGCTTAAATTTTGAAGTCAGGGCAATTTCTGCTCCCAGAAACAGTTATAAACTGCATTTCCAGTAGAAGTTTCCAATAACCCTAGAACATACTAATGAACCCTGGAAACAAGGGCTTGGCTATAACTGCTGCTAGTAAAACTCTGCTGAACTCAGCCCTGAACTAAGGAATTTTCCTTGTTTTTTCCTCATAGGTGCATACAGAATGGACAAATGAGACCATAAATATAATTACTAAAACTTCTATTTTAATTTAGAGGTTTAGGAAATTATGGGATAGAAACATTTATATTCTACTTTTGTCATGTTAATATTCTGTAACTTAACCAACTTAATGCATCACAATTGCCATAAAGAAAAGCACAAACTACAAAGGAACATGATCATTTCCAAAACTGAGCAGCAGAGAGGCTACACCTCACTTTTGTATTGATTCACTCACTTGTGATCCAGAAAAAATCCTGTATTTTTCACCTGAAGCAGATTTGAAACATCCCTTTAAGAAAAGCAAAATATTGAAGGGGAGGGTAGGTAAGGAAGCAATTCAGCAAAATGTTTTACAGCTCCTTTATACCTGTTCCAGTTTATCTCACTCCCAGAAGCAGCTGCACTCTTTTCTTCGTCTGTTGTGTTCTGTTCTGTCACAGCAGAGATAGACAGCTCTGACAGCTTACATCTCTCCATGATTACCATCTCTATTTCTAAAAACACCAAAACATACCACCATAATTTAATGTTTTTAACACAGTTATTATCAGCTCTTCTGTATTTTCTGTTTTGGTATTAAAAGCATATATATATGAGTTATAACCATTATCTCAGAAAGGTTAATGAACAGATGCAGGCAAATTTTCTTCCCAGTTAAGAACTTGGCTTACATTTCTTTAAGGAATGTAACACTATAAGAAATGTATACATATATAAAAATATATAAAGAAAATACACATAACATTTTGGCAAATAAACAAGCCACAGTAAGCTCCCTTCCCACACAAACCACAGAAGGAAAAGACACCTTGTAAAGGTGAAGTGGCTACAGCTCTCCCTTATCACAAAAAGACAAGCTACAAAGTTGTCAAGCTTGCTGATCAAGTGCCCACAACCACAAAACTGAGGTGCAAGGCATGCATTGTGAGAAGGGCCAAGGTCTACAGGCAGATATGAACACACTTTCAGAGCTTTTAATCAGATTAGAAGGACATGTTCTCACAGCTTGATTTAACATAAGAAAAAAATCCAGCCAAAGCCTCAAACAAATGTCACAGGCTCATGTTTACCTAGTGCAGCAAGAGAACAAGCCATGTAACCAATCACAGCTAGGTCCATCAGAAAACAAAAGTAACTCAAATTTAAGCACCATTTTCTTGCTGGAATGCTCACCTTCATTCTCAGTGCTTGCTCTTATGCCCTTTGAACTTGCTTCTGTGCCTTTGGTTTTATCAAGGTCATCTTGGTTATCCTCAGATCCTCTCTCCTCTTCATCTTCTTCACCAACGTTTTTATAGTTGGGTCTTTTCTGCATCCTCTTCTTCCCTTTCTGTTTGTTAATTTCAAGAGACCTCTCAAGTGTTTCTGTGGGTTTTATGAAACATCTGATACTTGACTTGGCCTGTAAATTTGAAGAGTTTACACTGAGTTACAGCACAGCAGTTTTAATTGTAATTGATAAAGAAACTTCAGTTCATATAAAATGTAAATCAGCACACTCTTCACAAATCTCAGATCCATTTTAAAATACAAAAAATTAGTACCAAATCATCAGCAGCACAACTATCTCCAAAGTAACATAGCCTAAAGATCTATCATTAAAAAGTAGACCTTCTTGAGACAAGACAATGCAGAACTACCTATTTCATCACTACAAGTTGGAAATTGAAGGGATGAGACCCATAGTACACAACATTACACCTTTTTACAAAAGGATAAAGGCAGCAAAATCCTACATTTGAGTTGACAGCAGTGTATTAACAGGAAACACAACCCTTTTAAAGGTACAAGGACCTTTTTAAAGCAGCAAGGACAAAATCCAATGCCCTACGCTGTGAGAGTTTGGGTTGGTTTGCTTTCTTTGAGGTCTTATCCTTCCCTCAACATCAAACTAACTCATGTATCAACCAGGAACAAATGTCACTGTCATTCAACTTTTTGGGGTTCCCAGACATTGACTTAACAAGTTTGGAAAACACAACTTCATTGTTAGACTTTAATTTCCTTGTGTTTTACACAAAAGTTATCACAGGATAATCTGGCAAACCAACACGACATTTTCCTGCTCTATACTTTATTAATGCATAGAGCAAAAAAATAAATTTAGATGACAAATTTCTCCCAGAAGAAACAAAGTATTTCCAAGAGTGTGTCATTCTAATGACACAGAACAACAGATTCTTATAGAAAGTGACCAAGATGCTACAAGAAGCTCTGCAAATAGAAGCAGTAACAAACTTGTTTTTTTACTATTCTACAGCTTGTTTCTGTGTTGTCTGAGCTGCCCTGTCCCTGGCTAGGCCTGCCAACTGATCACCAGAGTACAATAAAAAACTGATCAGCCAAACCTCTCTGTTACTGAGAAGTGGAACACATGGTTTGGAGCTTTCTGCCAGGTTTACACTAAACAAGACAGCTGCAGAAACCCCATTACTTGCCAGAGCTCAATATTTCAAGCATATTTAGCTGACACTGTCTAAAGAGTTAAAATTTTAAGGGCAAGCAAGAGAAAAGACTGTGAGACTACAGTAAATACCAAACTGATTACATCCTTTGCCCTAGGTGACTCAGTACAATAGGCACTCAAGATGACTGCATCAAAGAAACTTTGCAGATGAGTTCGAAAAAAAATCCTTCCTTTCACCTAGTTAGGAACATCCATACATAAAAACAAGAGATCAGGAAAAGATCAGGGAAGAAGCTATCTATGAGTTGAAAGGCCAAAATGATTCTCTGAATCTTCTGACATTTTGCAAATGTTTTATAGAAATATTGCATAAGTTTACTTTACACTTGGCACTGAAACAAACCACATAGTGAGAGAACTATTTTACAATACAAAGAAAACCCCATAATAAAAAAATAGCTACACTCATGCCTCCAGGTAACCTCTCTGATTCCTTTTTTGTGTGATCCAACTGCAACACAGGAAAGTTATAAAATGACCAGGTTACCTTTATTGATGGCTTCTAGCCAGAAAAGTAAAGGGAAGAGCACCTTAAGTCCTATTATTTAGGGGAAAGCCAGAAAAGTAGTGTGCAAGTTGCATAATGCATTTTCCCCTTTCTGCATTCACTTCTAACTTCTGCATTGCTTCCTAGAATCTTGTAGCGACTTCTTTATGGAGAAAGCATGTAGATAACATCCTTGCATTTCTCATACACTGTCAGCCACACGAGCAAAGTAACACAAGACACCAGTGGACAGTGATGTGCTCATAAACACTGAGCCATGGTCTGCTAAAGGCACCAAGGCTACATAATTAAAACATTCTAAAATTAGACTTAAAATTAATTTAGATAGCATTTTGTTTATTACATAAGTTGATTATACAGCTTGAGGTACTGCTAGTTTATACCTTTAAAATGTCTTTCAACCACATTTTCAAGAATGGGTTTATCTTGTGCAACCTGTGATGGTAAAATAAGGCAATACCAGTAACACCTTTTACGGGAAGGAGAAAGTAGGTTAAAGAAGAAACATGCACTTGGTAGAACTGGCCCACATCTGAATGATGCAGGAAAACAGATCTCACAGGAAGTAAGGTAAACCTTAGTGTGATATCTGACAAGTTTAAATATATTCTGCTGCCTATACATATTCAAATCTCACGGTGACATAAGGGTTTGTACTTCTTCTGATGATGCCTAAATCCAGATATACAGGGAAAAATATGGAATGATGTGGAGAACTTGTTCAATGGACCTTAGGCAATCACTATTGCCCAGTGAGGTTCAGCAGATCTCCACTGGTAGGTTATTGCCAATGCATAAGTTATCAGCAGTTACAACTGCTGGTCATTTTTTCCATAATTTGATTTCCAGTAAACAGTGTAACTGTTCTTGTCGTGACAACTACCACTGCTCTATGCCCTAAATAACTCAGAGTATTTTGCATTTATACACAGCAACTGTGACCCTTCTCAGCTTCTGTTTTTGTTAAGTGTTCTTTACTCAGTGTCCCAGCAAGAGGACACAAGACTCTGCATTTAGTAATCTCAGTCCTTACTCTATACCTCATTCTACTTTATCTTACTAGGAAGATTAATATAGATAAGAGATTCTACTTACTTCTGGGTTTAGAAACTATGTGTTAGTTAGAAACTGAGTTACATTTCAACTTAAACATATCAAGACATCTCAGTTACAAAAAAATGAGCAGTGTTAGGTACAAAGCAAGGGTTTAGAAATAGCTGCAGTTTACCACAATACACAGATATCCCCAAAACAACAAGCTTAGGACAGTATCAGAATGATTATCGTGACAAATTAGAACAGAAAGGAAGTAGAAAATGATAAATTTGGGTCTGATTTAAGAAAAAAACCCAATTCTACATTCAGACTAAAAGTAAACTTAAAAATTTGCTCATCACTTTTCTTTAACAATTCTAAACGAACTTCTGAAGTTTTTAGTATTCAATAGAAGTCTGCAATTTCTTTGCAACAGAAGACACTATTGCAATATCCCTGAAATGATCCTGATTCACCTCATAGTCCAGGGAACAGCCCCTGGAATGGTTAACAATGCTCAAAAATAAACATTCTGCTCTATGAACTCCCATCACAGAGCAACAAGCAACTGCCTCACTTTACTTGGCTGTGCCCTGGTTTGTTCAGCTGACTGGAGCCTCCCACACCGAGCTGTGTATCAGCAGGGAAGCCCAAGCCCAGGCTGCAGCAGCTGCTCCCACTGGCCAGCAGAGCAGCTCCCTCCAGGGCTGCCCTCCCTGGAAGCTGGGCACACAGCTCTGCTGCTGGAGAGTGCAGCCCTGCCCTTCACACAGAACCAACCTCCACCAGCAGGCTTCTGACAGTCCAGGCTTTCCCCTCCATGGTTTCATGGAACAATATGGTGGAAGCTACAAAAAGTTAAGGTTTCTCCCAAGGAAGTTTCTCCTTTACCCCCTGCTCTGCACTCCCTGGAACACAGCTCCACCTCTGGCAGCTTCTCTAAGCTTCTCTTCTCTATTGCAGAAGGCTAATACCCCTCCTATTTAGTACCTGTTCAGGTACAGCAGAACCCCCAGTTTACATGGTAAGAGACACATCTTTAAGGCCAGTAAAGAGCAGGAATCTAAAGATCATTACAGCAGGAGTCTATAGGAAACCCCGAATATTCCTAACAGAAGTGCAAGCACATGAACACATGCTACAGGTATTTTGTAACTCTGCACAGTAACTGTGACAGGAAAAGAAAATCTCACTTCTGTAACAGCTGGTACTCCACCCTCTTGCCACAAATTTCCTAGCAACAAAGCTTCTTCTGCACAAGTAACACACGATGTTCAGTGTGCAGCTAACAGAACACCAGACATTTCCTAACATAGTAAGAGATTGCTTTATCTTAAAGCATTCAGTCAACTCTACCATTCTACCATAGTTTTTTCTAAAAAAGGTTAGATTCTAAATACCAAGGTAAAGAGAACAAAACACTAGAACTCAAAAGCTACTGGCTAAGATCAATCCACACAGCTTCTAATGCTCAGTGGGAAAAAATCTGGAAAAGATGATGTATCTTGGAGGAGTTGAAATGTATCTCCCCCCTTGAAACTCCCAGAGCTATAGCCACTGCTAGGAAGGAAGGTGCATGAGAACCAATCTATTGCTTGTTATAAATTAAACACTCAGTGAGCAACTGCTGGCCAGTCAGTCATTAGGGGACACGTTCAATTTTTAGACAGAACTACAGTCAGAGACCTCTTACAGTAAGGTCATGCCCCCCTACTTGTTACCATCCCCAGAACAGGCCTTTGAAAGGTAATAAGTAAGCATTATACAAACTGTGAAAGCCACAACAAAAGGGAAAATATTATAAATATGACACCTAGAAAGCCAGTAACAACAGCATCTAGCAACATCAACCCAAGGCTGAATGTGAAGGTAGAGGGGGACGTGCTCCTCTCTGTCTGTGGCTGGGCACTCTTCTCACATGCTCACCGATGCACAACTTGCAGAGATGGTCACTTTTACTGCTAAACACTGGAAATATGCAGATGAAAACCTTAAGCCAGGTATTTTTTTTAAGTCTCTCATCTCTACTACGATTTGCAGGAAATTTCGCAGGAAAGTTGTGCTGAATCATTTTTATTTCACTACCAAGGGGCAGACAAAAACTGAACACAGAAGACTGGATTACAGAAGTGTCCCATCAAAATGATGATCCAACAACAAAAGCTGAAGTCTGCTGCTGCTCTCCTCTCCTAAACATAAACACCTTGGCTTACAAGTTTCCAGATACCTGATTTTATTTGTCAAATATTTTCTTTGCCTTAAAAAAAAATTAAATTAGCGATATTTGACCACTTACTGAGTTTTTCAGTATATCTTGCTCAGCCTTAGAAGAAAACACTGAGAGGTCCCCATTGAGTATAACCTCAGCCAAGGAGTTCACCAAGGGAGCATAATGAATAATCAGAAAAACCTATTGAAAGAAGAGCCGAAAAAAAAGTATCAGAAATATTTACAGAATACACAGTTTCACAATTTCACTAGCTGAACATACTTTTGACCTTCTTAAGTGCTGTCATTAGTTTACATCTAAGTACAACTGGTAACATTGAGAGCTCATTAAATCTACTTTAAAACACAGACATGAATATCTGACCTTTCTCTGCCTTTGGAGCTACCTAGTTTTACTACTTCTTCATATTCTTTCCTCCTTCTGAGAAGTGTAAATTCTCTCTTCAGCACCTTTGAAAGGAAAGTTGTGTGATATTCTAGCAAGGAACTCATTAAAAACCCCTCCAGAAATTTATTTGTCTTCAGAAACAACAAACAGATTATGGTGCACAGCATCCCAGACCTTCCTGTATGCCAACAACTGGCCAGACTCCAAAAAGTTCTTTGCACACAATCACTGTGCAGTGACTCATGACTAAAGGCAATGCACTTGGCTGAGCTGGATTAGAAGCAGCTTTTCTGGCTCTGAAATTGCAGCAAATCAGTGTCAGCTACACAGTGGCTACAGAACACAGGAGTAAGGACCATAATGCCTTGAGCACTGAAGCATTTGACCACAAGTACTTTGGTGCTTTATCAGAGTTCTCTATTTACTGCTCTATTTAGAGTCAAGGCTTCAAAGTCTGGGCCAGTAAACAACTGGCTCCTGTACAGAACCAGCTCAGGTCCAGCTGCAATAGCCTTCTGCCAGCCTAAATCCATTCTCTTCACAGGAATATCAAAGCTGGATTCCTTATCAGTGGTTTTAGCTATAAAGCTCCCAAGTAATTTCTAAGTCATTAAATCTAATCACTGTTTTGACAATATTTAGCTAAATGTTCTCTGCAGGTTTTCTGATTTAAGTCAGAAGCACTGGAGACCTCCAAAAGGGAAATGATTATTAGCATGTAGTGGTGTTCTATATAAAACTTTAAAGTCACAATGCACTTCAAAAGTGCTTTGAACAATCTCCAAATCACTCGAGCTTCTGCCAATTCAGCAAGCGTTGTTTGACTGTGCACAGGCCCGAGCTGGTGCAGAACAGCTCGTGTTCCCTCTGTAACAGGGGCTGAGCAGTCCCAGCAGTGCACTGCCAGCTGCTAACATGAGCCTCTCAAGCACTTGTCTCTAACATAAGAGCAGTGCCCAGAGCATATGCCTGGTGTCAGCAACACAAACAGTCAGCAAGGTTTGGCAGATCCCACCCCACCACAGACAAACTCCAGGTCAAAAGAGGAGGGAAAGGATGTTTTTCTGCCAGTCACTTCATTTTCTATACCACAATCCATTCTGAAACACACATTTGTTCTCGGTTCTTTACGACTACTTCCATTTTCTTCTTTAAAGAGAATGAAGAACATAGATACGAATCCTGAAGTGATACCTCACCAATACTTCCACTGAAAGCAAAGACGGTTCAAAAGGTCACTTTATACAAAGGTATGATGCAGAGCCCTTTGGTTACAAGAAGCTGCAGCTCCCACAATTTTATCTGTGGTAAATAATCCTTACACAACCACAATCTTTTAGGTTTAAATTAAGAAGCATCGAACTGTATTTTCCTAGGGAAAAAACCCCAACCCCATACTTCTAGCAAAAAGATGGAATTATGGGCCAATCATAATAAAATTAGTATTGAAACATTCTAAGATCAAAGAAAAAGAAGTATAAAATCTATGAACACAAGTCAAAACTATTTTCAGACACTGTAATTTAAGAAAATCAGCCTCATAGCCATGCACTGAAGGCTACAGAGAGAACAGATGAATTTTCTCTACAAAACAAAAATCTACTGTAAAACTCTTAATTTGAACAAAAGTTCCAGAAAGAAAAGGGGGTGGAACTGAAATAAGTAAGAAATAAGTATTTAATTACAGATTTAAGCTACAGGAATAATGAAATTCATACTGTGAGCTAGTGAGATTTTGGCAGTGGTGGTTTTTGGGGATTGGGTTTTCAAAGAGGAAAAATCAAACAAATTTTCCATAGCTTAAGCAGATTCAAAATGCAATACAGCACCTAAGTGAATTTCATCTGCCACTGTACCAAGTTCTGTCCCAGCATGCTGCTTGACTATTACACTTCATTTGTCAGGGGTATACACAGTTTCTGAACATGAAATGCACTAAAGGGAACCCTGTGTAATAGGGTCCACAGAAAAATGACATTAACTCAAATAAGAAGCTACTCTGTCTGTGAAAAATGCTTTACTTTCTTTTTCTTAATGGAAACTGAAGGTTGAAATTTTGTTTTGACAAATTTTCTCTCATGGTTTTGCCAAAATGATGAAAATACACTATTTTATAATCACAGCAGTACTGCAAAATTTGTTCTGAAACAGGACAAATACTTGAAATACTTACTTGAGAAAGAAGATAGAGAGAAACCTGGAGACTTATTTTTGGACGCTCTCCACCCTACAGAAAAAGTTATGAAAAATGCTTATTTATTTCTATAAAGAATTTATATGGCTTAATCTTCTATTTAAAACAAAACTTAGGTTGTTCCACATCCTGCTATGAAATATTCAGAAAGCATCATGCTCTTTAACATTCACTACTTGTAAACTACATGAAATGGAGACTCTCTGAATAAGCATATCCCTCACTATTCCTTGGTTAAAAAAATTCCAATTAATTACTTTCTCTCACGGTCACGTCAGAAACTTAAATGGGCGAGCATCTGAGAAATACATTGGTTTTCACTTTCCTACTATGCATTCAAAAAATTCTCAGTTAACATTCATTAAAGACTGCTCTGAAAACTAGCTATTCAGATAGCATGAAATATTACCTACAACAGACAACAGAATGCAGGAACCTGGGCAGGTTTAAAAAAATAGTTTCTATTTCACTAAAAACCAGTTTTCCACTTAAAAGCTACGCTTTAAAAATAAATTCAGCAACATCACATTAAAACACAGCTTCTTTACAAATAGAAGAAATAATTATCAAACCCAAAAGTCTTTATTTTCTACCTGGATAGACTGTTACATCATGGCAAATTTGCTTTTTCTGCTTTTGCCAGAAGACAAGTTACCTTATCAGAAAAGGAAATCACACATCTCCCAGTATAGCAGAAATTTAAACCCTGTTCCAAATTTGCAATTCTTCTTGGTCTCCACTACTGTGAGCTTTTAACCACCATGTCACCTAAACCAGCACGTCTTCAGTGAATAAAAACTGATCTGCTGTGCTCTTGAATTCCATCCCAGAGTACCTCCTTCCTTATTTGAGCTGTTTCATGTAAACCACACAGACACCAAGGGTGTCATATACCTACTGCCCAAATCCCTTTGCACACTGAAAGCAAGCAGCACCTTGAGGAATTAACTGTTTGCAGGTATTAGCTTACCCTGTCTTGATTTACTAATGAATACACGTAGAGGGGAAGAAAGAGCCTATTAAGCAGGTGGTCTGTCAGCACATCATTTAAAAATTCACAGTTAATGATAAGGATATCATTAAGGTAATGCAAATGATCCAGATGTTCTGCTACCAGGTCACTCAGTTTGCCCCTATTTCTGTGCCTGAAAAGAGAGCAGAAATAAAAAAAATTACGTAATCAAATTGTGAAAATCTTAAAAACCTAGGGAAAAAATTAATGTGCATCCCTGCCACAGATCACCTGGCCCAGGCAGACTGCCCAAAGCAGATGTTCCAGTGAAGTCAACTAATGCAAATGTTGAACAGCAGCCTGTATTTTCTTTAGGATGCACAAATCAAGTTTTTCCCCCAAGTTTTCAAAAGACCTGTTTTTACAAAGCTTTGCTTTCCATTGCCAGTCCTTTCACAAGTCAACAAGAAAATAAGAAGATTTTTTCCCAAAAAACAAATAAGAATTCAGTGTTGTATTTAACACCTACCTCTTCATTTTAGAAAAGCATGAAACATGACCACTCTAAGGTGGGGTTGGCAAGACAAACCAAGAACAACCTAAATTAACAAAGTATTTCTGTAGTTGATAGAGGAATACTACACTGCCATGTCAGGTCTGACAGTTCACATACTAAAGTTCATCTTTCTAGTTAAATCTTTTTCCTAAAATCTTTTCATAAAGCTCTTTTTATGAGATGACACATAGAAAAAGAATGTTAGAAAGACAAAGTTTATAAGACTGAGAAGCACAAAATAGCTGTTGTGTCTTGTGGATATCTACAATGTTTAGCAGAACAAAACAAAGATAAAGAAAAGGCCTGTTGCAAACATTAATTTACTTGCAGGGATATCAGCACAGATCAGGCACAGAGCACTGTTACCTTGAAGAATCACTAAAAAACTTTAAAGAGTGAAAAGTCTGTACTATCTACAAGGGAACATATTTAGAAACTAACTTAACTGGACTACTACAGACAAAATAAGGACACCATTGACATCTGGGAAAAGCTTTTCCATTCAATAGGCAGCATTTGTAAAAGCTTACTCTTCATCAGTCTGCACGCAGTTATCCAGCTCTATCACGTGGCTGCCAATAAACCAGACAAGGTTGGAGAAATAAGGAACTGCAGTTTTATCTCGAATGTAATGCAGCATAGGCTGGTTGTCCACTGAAGAGAAATCATTAAAAAGAGAAATCAGTTGCCAATATTTATTACTGCTTTTTACGAAATGCAACAAAATATCATCTGAATTTGATTACATGCTAGTTTTCCATATGAGGATACACCTGACAGACTCTTAGGCATGAAATGGAAATCTATTAAAATGTCACATCAGTTCTTAGCTGGCTTGAATGAGCCTAATGTTGATATATTTACAGATGTCTGAAAATAAACAAGTCTAGTGGAATTCAGAAAGGTTCTTTTAGCACATTATTAAAAAGAAGAGAAGCGCAAGAATAAAGCATAATGCTGAGAGTCAAGCTAGTTAGACTTACATGACACTGCATTAAGGAACACAGGAATCATCGTGAAGGAAGGGCAAAAGAAACAGACAACAGTTAACAGGATTAGGAACTGGGATAGTGACATCCTCTAAAAGGGTTAAAAATGCTAAGGCACAAAGCATCTAAACTAATACATACAGGGCAGGTGTTAGAGCAGAATATATGCAAACGGGTAGGCAGAAAAGTATCCAACCTGAACCTCTGAGCTCTGCCTTTTCAACTCTAACCATTACTTCACTACAACATTCAATGAAAATCCTAGACAGGTAAATTTTTTTCATATAAATACTCAGTTGCATAAATATATCACAAATAGGATAAGAAGCCTATTATCTGCTTTTTTTTTGTGAGCTCATATTTGCATTTACAGTTCCTTGAAGCAGAAGGCAAGTACCAAGTGCCCATTTCTCAACATACAAGAAGAAAAAGTGTTGCAGCCAACACTGTAAAGACCCTATTTACTATGCAGGCTATCCAGTCATTTGCAAAGCAAACTGCTCATTGTTTTGAAAGACCTCATGTTCTTCTATGAAGACTGTCAAACCACTTCTTCTCTTAATTGACAGAAAATTGTGTAAATTCAACATGTAATTTAACTTAAAATGGACTAAAGAACAAGAAGCCCTGCATGAACATATTGCATAATACATATTACCTTACAGCCTGCTGATTTCAGAGGTAGAAGTTCAGAATAAACAACAATTTTTTACAGAGAACACTGTGGTATTTTATTAAAAATGTTATATACCTCAAGAAAATTTTAGGGGGAGGTGTCTTTTGGACATTGTGTTTAGAGTAGACATCCTCAAAGTAGTGCTAACTTCAAATTCAACCAGGCTGCTGAGGTCCCTGCTGAGTTTTGAAGACCTCAAACAATATGGATGCCTGAGTTTCTCTGGAAAACCCGCTGCAGTGCTCAACTACTCTCACAGTGAAGCTTTAGGTTTTTTCCTTATGTCCTACTGGAATGTCCAGCACAGGAGTTGAGACTGCAGCCTCCAGCCTTCACTGAGCACCTCTGGGAGTGGTCCAGCTCCTCCTAAGACTGGAGTGACTGCAGCACTTCTACAGTCATTTTAATGCACTTCCAGTCCAAAAGGGAGTGATGTTGGTTACTGCTTCATACAGTACAAAGCTCAATTTCATCAGTAAAAGATAATTCATATTCTCAAAACAATCTGATTCTGGGGTTTTTGTTTGTTGACTTTTTAAATACAGTCACATTCTGACCCCTCTTGGAAGGAAAGCTAAAGTTCCTTCTGTATGCCTGACACTTTTGGGGTTTCGTTAGACTAGTTTCATTGTGAGAAAATAATACTATTTACAAGTACACACTGCAGGTTTGGGCTAGTGGTCACAAAAGTCAAAATGTGTATCTGAAACTTGTCAGCACACTAAGCTTTTGAACCTCATAAAAGGACAAAAAACCCTCACAAGCAAGTAACTCAAAATTCAACTACAATGAAATAAGATTTGCACACATGCCTTTTTTAATATATAAAAAGCATACCTTTGTAGACATTTAAAGTTATAGTCCTAACAGCAATCCTGACCATGCTTTCGGGGTGGTTAAAAAATTTAATAGCTTCAGTGTACAAAGCAAAGTCATTAGTGTGCTGTAACAAGAGGAAAGAAAATATTTATTCATTAAACAGAAGATGGGTTGGGATTCTGTATAAATTACGTTTTCTGTGTATTAACTTGGTATCTTTATCTTCTACTTATGTATTCAAAATGATTTTACAATGCACATTGAGCTGCATTTGTAGCTCTGCATTAACATAACTGCTTTAAGCATCAGAGCGTCCCAGGATAACTGCACACATACTCAGTGCTTTCATGCCCTCTTCTGGCAGAAAGCAGAGTGCACAGAGGAAAAACCCATTTCAGCTTTGCCCTTTGACTCAGCCTTTTGGACTTTGACTAAACCTCTTAGAAGCAAGTGATGCAACAGAAAAGATTCTGTTTATGAAAGCACAAGAAAACAAGACATAAACAAATTGAATTCTCAACGAAGCAGATTTTAAAACTACTGAAAAGATCCAATAAAACACTAACTTCCAGATTTTTAGTTTATTATAGTTTTAAGAGGACAAAGCCATGCTTGTGCAGAGATCCTCATAAACAAATTCACAATCACTGGCATGGCCATTATAAAAATAAAAGCAAGACATTAAGAGACAAGAGACTAAACAGAGTGTCACACTCATATCAATTTCTAGTTCATTATTCTCTTATTATATTGCAACTTTCTTTACTTACCTCATTATAAAAGAAATGTACAGTATGATTATTGAGTTTCAGGGAAAGAGTTTTCAAAAATGATATGTAATATGCCATGATTTCCTCATCAGAAAAGTCAAACTTGTGGACAATAATAGAATTCACATAGTTATTAGAGAGCAGGTAGTCTGAAAAAAAAAAAGGAAGTGTTTACACAGGTTAGCCAAAAAGATCACTGTGGTAACAGGCTGTATTTAAAGTGCCAGCTAGAAAGCAACAACCTTATGCCTGAAGATCACAACTTTGAGCCAAACAGCTCAAGTGATGCCTTTAAATATTAATATAGAGGATCTACTCCCTACAGAGGTCTTTGTCCCAAGAAAAAGACAACTGAGAATACACTTCATCTTCCTCAAGTCAGGTCAGCTCTGCAGCTGATAACACTTAACCCTTTTCCTCTTGAAGTACCAACTCTCCAAGCTTGATGATGACTTTCATAACAGTTGTGGAAAACGTCAACTTATTAATTCTCCATCCGCTATATATTTTGCTAAAAACCTTGAAGGAAGCTCCCTTGGTTGACTGCCAGCACCAAAGATGTCAGAATAGTTACAGTACAAATTACACACCAGAGTTCTACCACATGACCTGTGGCAGCAAGTGAACATTTCAGCTCACAACTAATTTGAATTAAAGAGCAACTTGAAATGTGCTAAATGCTTCTTGTACCAAGATATTGTGGAGTCAGTTTACACCATATTTTTTGAAGTGCTCAATTTAAAAGATTGCTGCTAATTCATATAGTTCTGTGAAGGGTACTAGGACTAAATTTCATTGAACGAAAAGGAATACAATCAAATCTCAATCACTTCATCCCAAGCAGTTTGGAAGTGTGCCCTTACACAGAGATGTTTCATGGCTGATGTTCTCAAAAAGGATGTTCAGAGTCTGCAGCAGCTGCACACACACATAACGACCAGACTTCTGACGCAGGATGTTCAGGAAAAACACAAACATATTCTTCTCCAAGAAAAAGCTGAAATAAAATAAAGATGTAATTAAATCACATGCCGTAAGTAACAGGAACATAATTTGGCTAGGGGCATGGATGATTCAAGGCAATTTTGACAAACAGCATGTTTTGCTTTTATGAAGAATTACTTTGTGAAGTTGTATCTGTATAACAAAAGAAAATCTTTCAAAAAAACTTAAATACTAAACAAGAGGGCTTAAAAGAAACCAAATTATGCAGAAAAAAGACATCAATAAATCAAAGCCTTTCTTACTATATTTTTAGTATATTCAATTTATCAGGCAGCTCTAAATACCACAGCTAGAATAAGATATTTATTTGTGACATCTTAGGTAAATTGAAGCAATGTGATATTAATAGATGCACTGAGTAAATCCGGACCCTAAAATCGGTTAGAGTTTGTATTTATATCAAAAGAATGGAGAGTCAAACAAAAGCAGGGGCTTGAAAGGGACTCTGGAGTACAAACACTTTCTAGAAGCAGCAAATCCCTGTATGGCATGAATATGAACCGGCTCACTCATCTATAACAGGACACAGCTTTTTACATATAGTCAGGAAATACAGTCTTGGAAGAATTAACAGCAACAGGGTACAGAACTCTGTACAACTCCAGGCATTGTTCAAACACAAAAGCAGAGTCTCAGAGAGATGTGGCTGAGGAGGACTCACTCAAACACTGAGCTGTCATTCTGATCCCCCCAGATCAGGATCTCCGTTATGGACCGGATGGTCTCCACCAGCAGGTTGCGGTTGTGATCTGTTACTGTTGTATTTTTAGTCAAAATATGATACATGTACCTAAAAGAAAGAAGAAGTACAAGTAATGTGCTATCCTGCCACTTTCACACACACCATGTTTGTCTTTCATCACTGTACCAATGCAGACACACATATTTGCACACACTAACTCTAATCACTGTACAATTTTAAAACCCTAAAATTTTGTTCTAATACTGATACAGAGAGAAAAGTGATTGTTACACAGAGTAAGTGACAAAGGAAACAAATCTCCCCCCAACCAGGTGAGTTATGAGTGCCTTTGTATAAGTTAACATAGAACTAGAAACTGTGTAACTGCTCCCAAGGTGCTGCTTCTGTGGATTTCTTTGGCTACGTTGAAGTCAAAGGAGTGATGAGCATGAAAAATAGAAATAGAAGAAGCAGGTAAGCATGCAGTAGCTGATATGGGAAAGTGGCACAAGAGGCACCAGGGAAGTTTGTTCCCTTCTCTAGTATGCAGAGCCCTCTCACAGACACATGTAAATTCTGATGTCTAGTATCAAGCACAGGACTCTCAAAGACTATTCAGTCACCTTGGCAAAGCTTCACCATCAGGTCTCTGGTCTCTTGAGCACAGAAATACTGACTGGTAAGGGGGCAAAGTCCAGCTTTATTATTTCAAAGGACAAGAGTTTAAGACTGTTTAGTGTAGCCTAAAAAAGGGTGTGCCTATATCACAGGTGACAGGAAGTTATAGAGAATACAAGCCTTTCAGATTTTAAGTCTCAGATTTTACTCTTCAAGGAATCACTTTTTGTTCCCAAATAAGTTCCACATCAAACTACCAACTTACTTCTGTGTTGTTACTTTCTTATGTCCCACAAAAAAAAAAAAAAAGAGACATGGGGTGGGGGCAAATTCTAATAAAAGCACAAAAATCACCACTGCTTTCCTCCTTTTTTTTTTTTTCTTTTACGTAGTAATAGAAAGAAAGAATAAATATAAGAAAGGTGTACAATTTTGAAAATAAAAAACATGAAGGAAGTTTCCAGCAATTTTAGAACTGCACAAGTTTACATTCTTAAATACAACTCCTATATTGTTATGCTGTGATTGTACTGAAAACCAGGAGTAAGAACTCAGCATTCAGGATTTCCGTGCAATACGTGCAGAAGTGTTTGGAAAGGATGACAGGTTCCCCATATTATCAATCTTGCCAGGAATAGTGGAGTTAATCAAAACTCTCAGGATCTAATTCTGTGAAAATAGCCTGTACCCTGACCCTGGGGCAGCCTTTCACAATTGTTTTGGATTCCATGAAAGTTTGTTCAGTGATTGAGATTGAAATTTTGTGAATCTCATTAGTAGAATTTTGCCAAGATTCTGGTAAGGTTCCAAAAAACACAGTGCATTTTTAAAACAAAATTTTGTGGTGTGTGGTTTATGGCTTAAAGTAAGATGTTTACATCAAAAAACAGACTTGAAATCACATTTCAAAAAACAGGATTTCCATCAATTTTATCAACACTAAAAAACTGAATTGCTGCACTGGGCAAGCATGCAACCAGAGACTAAATTGCCATTGAACTGAACACTGATGTGAGGCTGCTCCAACTATTTATGAGACTTACAAAGACAAGACATTACCTAGTTTCAGAAGCTTTTGCTTTGCTCACAAAACCTCCCCCAAACAAACAAGAACTTTGATCATATTTACGCTATACTTAAAATCTGTCAAATTTGGTTTTGGGAATTTTCTTAAATCGCTGAGCTGCCACTGAGTTGGGCAGAGCTTCACAGAACTCACTGCAAGACCCAGTGTGTCCTCACAAGCCATGCAGGGAACAGGTGCTGTTTCAGAGAAGCTGATAAAGTGCTCTGTGCTGTCACGGTAAAACACTGTTGCTGGTCTTGATATTACTTAATCATCAAACAACAAGTCTGCTGTGCTGAGTACTGCACAAGGACACCAGAGGTAACAGCCCTCAGAAGTTCACAGCTTTAACCTCCTTGATACGCCACATGCTCCCTTCCCTCACCCCCCAACCAGCCATGTGACAAAGCCTGCAGCACGTTACCAAAGCCATTATCATATTATGTATATCACCAGAGAGCAAAGAGGAGGAAAAAGGGAATAGGTGGCGGGGGGGGGGGAGGGGAGGAGGAGGAGGGGAAATGGCTTTCAATTTTTCTCGTCAGTTAAAAAAAAAAAATATCTCCTCCTTCATGGTGTTTTTTCCCCCTCATAAATCAACACTCATTTTCAAATCCAAACAGTCACTGATCACACTGAAACCACTCTAGGAAAAGTTGATTTTCAGCTCTGTCCTATAGTCATAAGTGCCTGGTCACGTGCTGGACCCTAAGAGTCATTAAATAGCAAGTCAGCACACCTGGAAATCCTCTTCCACTAATCTGAGGATCACAGTTCAAGATTGCTTCTCTGGACACTGACAGTGGGAGGACTCCCACTGAAGAGGTGAGAACCTCAGGCTGACCATCTGTGAGAATTCCCAGGGTTTCTAAAACAGCACACAAGCCCTGGAAAAACTCCCCATGAGGGCACTACGTGCACTATCGGGACAGTGACTCAAAAGACAGCACAAACTCAGTCCCTGCTCTGAGGATGCAGCAGTTAAGAGAGCAGAGAATATCCGAAGAGATGGCAATTAGATCCATTCATGCCACAGTAATTTAAACAACTTCCTGAGACAGTAATTAATACTATATTATTTCACATATTTTAGCCTATTTTTCTGAAGTCACACAGAAATCACTGCACCTGTGAATGTCCATTTCTCATTAAAAAGCTACATTATATAAACTTCGGATTAAAGTTTACTCCAACAATAGAATTTTGGGTACAGGATGCAGTAGGAAGAATAACAAGCTATTACTTCATTTTGAGAGCCTAGGGAATATAGAGCATTGCAAACACAAAAAGCAAGAAGCATTTAATAATCAGAAATACATTCTCTCCAAATTTAATTACTCAGTAGCAGCATTACTGCAGAATTCCTTAATCTGCTAAGGCATTGATGCACTTAGAGGAAGCCTGTGCTTCACCCTCAAGCTATTCCTATTTATTTCATTTTTTATTTATCCTATTTGCAGGAAAATGAACAAAAAAGCATACAGATACTTGTTTTTCTCTGCAGACACATGAAATACTGCATCATGAGAGCACAAAGTATTACACAAACCCAGTATTTTTGTATTTTGATAAATCCTGAAAGCCTATCTCTAAATGCTGATTACAGAGGGGTCAGGTTTGTGCTTCGAAACACAAAACTATCAAAGAGGAGACTGTTGTCATCTCTATATCTGAAGACTGGGTTCAAACAAAAAACATCATGCAGGAAGTGCAGCCAATAGCATCAGAATCAGTGGGAAACGTTGCCAGCAACTAAACAAAATTCTGAACGCTTTCCTGGTTAGAACCCATGCTCAAAGGGGTAACAGTACCTCATTAATATTGTAAGTGCATATTAATGACTCTCCTACTCATTACTTACAAAAATACACTAAAACAGGTAAGAGTTAGGAAGTCAAGCACTCAAATTTTAAAAGCCCAGACTTGACCATAACAGGCTTGTTCCTTTGCTGGGCCTGTAATCAGGTAATTGCATATTGTTCTCACAGAGGAAACCTGATGCATAGCACGGGACAGTGCCTCAGGAAATGAATCACCGTGAAAAGAGACTTCAACCACCCCTTCATGGACACTGCAGCTGACCAAGGCACGGGCAATGTTCAGCACCCGGCTCCAATGGCATGGAACCTCCTGTGCCATTGCAATGCAATTAAAATGCCAAGTGCAACAACGGGAAACGTGCTTGACAGTAACAATAGGGCACGTAAAATACCATAGAAAAGGAGAGGGAAAAGTCAGACCAAGAAACAAAGACACACAAAAATATTAAGTTCTCTGAGAAGCACACAGGCAGTGAGTAGAACTGTTTCATCCTTCTCATGATGGCATTTCATAAGTTGGATTAATTTTAGCTGTTTTCACCAGACCAAGAGACTGTATAAAAACACAATGCAAACAGCCTCTCAATTTTCCTTCAGCCAATCCACTCTCTGGGGTGTGTGCAGGAAGACCGAATAGTAAAATTTCAAAAGCAAGCCTCAAACAAACTGCATTAAAGCTGATGGGAAAGATCCAGCATTTACTGACAAAAAGCAGTAATGCTGCTGGTATCACTAAGCATGGTACTGTTTACATTTTAGACTAAACTCTGCCTTATGCAAGTTTAAAAATAAAAATGTTCCCACAAGGCTAGCCCAGACAGATTTCACCTCTGTAGCATAGCATAACATCCCTTTCACAGGTAAAAGCTGAGCTAACCTGCAATAGCAAGGCAGGTGTGTTGTACTCAGCTCCTTCACATGTAACACAAAATGGGTTTTGATGAGTTGAAAAGATAAGAAGGCAAACAGCTTATCAAGTGAGCTTACTCAGACTTTCTGAGGCTCTGTCTTTTTTCCTTATGTTACTTTACCCACTTCAAAACTTGGAAAAGACCTAAATTTCACCTTTCCTGCTGGCATCCAGCTAGAAGCTGAAACTCACACAGCCTGCATAAACAAACACTTAAAAATACATAGTCTAAACAGATCAAAGGTCTCATCTATCCTTTCCATATGACCAATTCAGATTCACAATTACAGAAATCACATGCAAAAAAGCAAACAAGACAAAGCTTGTACTTTAGTAGATAACTATATACTTCAACTCTCAGATAAGGAGTTAAGCACAAGCCACAGCACTTACAGCCCAATTCCTTTTTGCTACAAATGAGGTAGGGTGTAATTTTTCTATTCTCTGTGGCCTCAACAGAACATAGGGACACATTTGTCTTGCCTGAAATTAAGTCCCAAGTCTCCCTCGCACCAGCCTTTTTTTCCCCTAAACTTAAACTCAGTTTCTTCAAATTTCATCATGCATCAGCATTCCTGCTCTATCTTCGAGTCAAATATCAAATCCAGACAGAGCTAAAGCTCCACTGATGCTGAATAGTACACAGGAACTACTCCTTGTATGTTCAAAAGAACACTCCTCTGTTTACATCTGAGCATGTCTTTTCCCCTTTTTCCTGTAAAACCAGACTACATTGACTTACTAGTCTGACCTATAATGCTTTCAAAATTACTTCTGCAATGCTACTGCTTCATTAGTTTTGTATTCATGAACTTGATTCTGTGTCTAGTAAAAAGCATTGCATTTCAGTGAGTCTTGCTAATTTTGAACATTTTTCCAGTTTAGAGACAAGGAGCAAAATCCATAAATCATCCTGATAAAGCAACTGCAATATCCAAATCTCGTACAGGGCATCCTGCTCGTTCCTGTCAGAACCCATGCACGTCCCCCTTGAAAGATGACTGAAAACTACCAGGCAATTTTTCTCAATGAGCTACATATTCACAGCGATTTCATTTAGAAAGTGCTTCGTCTCTTAATTACCTCTTTTTCTCGTTCAGTACAAAGAAAAGCTATCAAAGTGGGTCTTATTTTTCTTGCAAGAGCGGAACAGTTAAAATGGAACAGGGAAATTAAATTTTGTATCCCTTGCCACCCTTCGAACTCTCCAGTGGCAGAGCTCGGAAAAAACTATTCCACCTTCTGCAGCCAGCAGTAACACAGGGCTGTGGGGCTCCGCAGACACACGTTGCACTTGTCAAGCTCGAAGCCTGCCTCCTGCAGCAGCGGCTGCGTCCCGCAGCCCAGGGCACATGCCGGCCCGTGCCGTGACTCACCGCCGCTGCCGGCGGCCCCACAGCGCCCGCAGCTCACGGCCCAGCCGGCGAACAAACACAGCTCTCCCTCACGAGGAATGTGGCAGTTCTTGTATTTATCACGCCTCGCGCTCTACTCCACCGAAGGCTCTGTAGCATTACTAAAAAACCCAAACACGAATGGCAGCCCAGAGCGTGATATTATATGACGAACTGCGTCTGCCCTGAAGACCTTCTGGGACGGAGACGCCAGTTTCCGTGAGGCAGACACCAGACCAGAGCCTCCGCCACCGGGGGCTGCTCCGGGCGCTTTCCTCTCGGGAGAGCTGCGGCAAAACGCCCCGGCGAGGGCAGCGAGCGCCTGGGGAGCGTCACCCGCCGAGCTGCCCGCTGCTCTCCCGACCCCGCAGCCGTCTCCGAGGGAAACCTGCCCCTCACAGCTCTGCGGACGGAGCCCGGCCGCAACCGCCCCCTCGAGCCCCTCACAGCCCCGCCGCCCTCACCGCCGCCCCGAGCCCGCGGCCGCTCCCCGCTCACTTGAGGTGGTCCAAGGAGTGAATGCTGCGGGCGGCCTTCCCGTGCCCGCCGCCCACCCAGCTGCGGGAGCGGCCGAACATACTGGCGGCGGCAGGCTGCTCCGGCAGGCTGCTCCGGCCCGCGGGCCCTACGGCCTCATAGCCCCGCGGGGCGGGCGGGCACCGGCCGAGCCTCGGCGGCGGAACCAGCGCGCACAGCGCATGCGCGGCCAGGCCCCGGCGGAGAGCGCCGGCCCGGCCCCGCCCCGCCCCCGGCCCGCGAGTCCCGGGCAGCCCGCGGGGGCGGGGCCAACGCGGGGGCGTGGCCAACGCAGGGGCGGGGCGGGGCGTGCGCCGCGTGCGCTCCGGGGGCGGCTCGCTTAGAGCGGCGGAAGAGTGTACGGAACCCGAGCCAGAAAAAAAACAAACCCATTAAACGTGTGAGTGTACCTCTAAATGCATTGTAATTTGAGGTAACATTTGGCCCCCGACGTTCCTTGTTCGGCTTCCATAAGCCAAACGAAGTTGTTCTGTAGGGTCAGCCTCTGTGCTGCAGCGTCACAAATTCAGCTGCTGACATTCCCTATCCTGAGTTTTTTCCAGTAAGGGTTTTGAATCGGCTTAAAAAATACGGAATAACAGAGAGAAGGGGACCCTTTACTGTCCTGACCTAGTTTGGGATTTAAAATTTTTTTTTTTTTTTTTTTTTTTTTTTTTTTGCTTTAGTCAGAGAAATAAACTAAATCTGTGTAAAAGCTGAAGAGTTTGTCAGCCAGTATGAAAAACGCGAGTTTTAAATCCCGCCTTTGGTTATATTTTGGTATAGGTAAAGCCTTGGTCAGCAAAGAAGCACCTGCACCGCAGCCGAGAGGGGCCCGCAGTGCTGCTCCGGGAGGGCCTCGCTCACAGCAGAGGTCGTGAAACAACTTCCAGGGGCGAAGGCACAGCCCCGACCTGCCCGCCCCGCTCCGCAGGCCGCGGCACAGCTCGGCCGGGCAGGAGCGCAGAGCCGAGGGCGAGCAGCCCCTGTCCCCTGCAGCTCCCGTGCAGCCGCAGCGGGACCCCAGCACCGGCAAGGCGGCGGAGGCGCCGGCGCCCGTCAGGGCCGCCCCGCGGCAGCGGCAGCAGCGCGGCGCTGGTAAACAGCGGCGGGGCGGGCAGCGCGGGGCGGGCAGCGCGGTCCTGCCGCGCAGGCCGGGCTCGCTGGCAGGTGCTCCGCTCCGACCTCCCACCGCGCCTGCGGGCTCCTTCCGCAAAGTTTGCGGGCGGGAGCAGGAGGAGGAGGAGGAGGAGGGAGCCGCGGCGGGACTGCAGTAGCCGGGCTGGAGATGCCGCTGAGCAGCCTCCTGCCAGCGGCGGGGCTGCGGCAGCGCCGCTGAACCCGCGCTGGCCGCCGGGTCGCCTCTTCCAACGGGGACTGAAGGGACCGAGCGGGCCGCTCCGCGCCCCTGCGGGGCTCGCCTCTTCCCGGCTCCTCAGGGATTCTGCCCTTTGCCGCCACCGGGGCTGCGGAGTGCAGTCCTGCCCCGCTCCCTTTTCCACCGCTGCCATCCGGCCCCCCGCGCCTGCCGGGCGGGTCGGTGCCCGCTGCCCCCGCAGCCCCCACGGCTGCATGACCGCCGCGGTCTCCGCACGTCTGGATTCGGTGGAGTCCTGGGCCTTCCATGCGCTGCTGGTGCTGCCCTATATGTTTTACGTGGGCTTGTTCTTTGTCAACGTGCTGATCCTGTACTATACCTTCCTGATGGAGTACATCGTCCTCAATGTGGGCATCGTTTTCCTGCCCGAAGATATGGACCAGGCTCTGGTGGATCTGGGGATGCTCTCCGACTCTGGCTCCGTGCTCTACGAAACGGACAGCGAGCTGGATGTCTTTGACGGGTACTTGGAGTGACGCCCCGGGGCGCTCCGCAGCGCCGGAGCCGTGCCGCCGCCTGGCCCGGGGCAGGGGCCCGGCGCGCCCGCATGGCCGCAGCTCGGGCCCCGCCGCGGCCCCGGGTGCCCTCCCTGCGGCGCGGCTGCTGCGCAGCATCCTCGCTGCCTAATGACACCTGCCCCGCCGGAGCAGGGCCGCAGGGGCAGCCCGCACCCGCTGCCGCCGGGCGGGCCCGCGGAGCCGCAGAGGGCTCGCAAGGGAAGTAAGTAATTTCCGACTGTCCGGCCGGGCACAGCGCTCCCGGGGCAGCGGCACAGCGCCGGGGACGGGCGAGCGCTTCGGGCAGAGGGCCGGGGCCGCCCCCGGCGCTTCCCCCGCCCGGCAGCGCCCGGGGGCCGCCGGGGCCCCCTCCCTGTCCCTGCGCGGCGGGGACAGCGTCCCGCTCCCCCGGGACTCGTCCTCCGAGCCACTGCAGCTGCGGCTGCCCGTACAGCCGGGCAGCGACTTTGCTGATCCGGTGCAGAAAGCTGCCCTGAATCGAAACGAGCATCCCGGTTAATATTTATTACACTTCAGAGACCTTCCTCGAGCCAGAATACATCTTATTTTGCTGCCCTTTAAAACCACTCTCTTGGATAATGACAAACTACTAACTCACCATTCTTCCCATTTTAATCGTAGCACGAGGATTGCTTGATCAGTTTTTTTTTTGGTTTTTTGTTTTTTTTTTTTTTTTTGTAGTTTTGAGTGATTCTAAAACTCTGGAAATGTAAGGATTTGGCATTTTAAAACACTGAAATTCATTCGAGAAGAAAAATCACTATTTCTAGCTGGGACTTTCTGTGCCAAATGTATGTTAATGAAAACATTCACAGTTTAAATTAAAATGTGTTAGCAAATCTGCCAGAAGATTTTTTAGCAAAATATTGTCTGTAAATCTTAAAACTAGTTCAGGATATCTTTATTTTTCCATATAAAATCATGGAAAAAGGAAATTCAGTTATAAGGTTACAAGTATAAACTTGGTAACCACACTATAAAAATACCAGTTAATATCAAACTATTTTAAGCAGTCTTCTAATTTAACAAACCCAAGCAAACCTTTCCTGTAGTTCTGTTCTTCATATGTGTTAAAATTATCTCCGAATGTTTCTAGTTAGATTCTGTGTAAAGCAGTATTAGCTGATTTTGGTCAATAGTTTAGAAGGAAAAAATGGACATTTTTGGTTTGGAGTAACATTGATTGCACAAACACAGCTGAGGAAGGCTTGGCCAAAGGCATGTGGGAGCCTAACGAGGGAGTGAACAGATTTTGTTGCTACTGAAGAAATCTCACTGCATATAGTCACTGCAAATGGAAGTGTCTATGCCAACATTTGGTGGTCCATCCCAAGCAATTGGATTAGAATCATTTCTGCTAGAACAGAAAGTGTGGAGCAGAACAATCCTCCCCACAAAACACCATTGACTGCTTTTGTGGTTGTCTCCTTCTTTTTCAGCTGGACAAATAATACATGTGCTCTGTATTCAGGAAAGAAATTCCTAAAAATTAGTGGTAGTTTGAGCAAAATCTTTGGCGCTAAAGACCATATCCATTTTCTTCCCCAAAATGCCTTTCCCCAAACTCCAAATCTTAGTGCTCCAATGCCATTTAGTAGAGGGATTAAAAATACTTTTTAAAAATCACTTTTTTCTGTCTAGAATTTGTCTTGAGTTGTGTCTAGTTTTCAGGAAGACCTAAGGAGAGCACCAGACACAAATTTCCTCAGTGGGTTTGTCCTACTATAGGAATATGTGATTTGATATGAGCACAGTTGTGTTCAGTGTAGATCAATGGGCTTAAAATTTTCCTTCGTATTAATAAGATAAGCAGCTCTGGAAACACCTTAATATTCTAACTATAAAACCCTCCATATGCAGAAATCAAAATGCAGAGGTTTTCTCAAAGCTTAGAAGTAAGGCTCAGTCTATATTCACCAAGAGCTAATGGACTTCTGCACAGGTACCAGCTCCAGCCTTGACCTTTCATTTGGAAGCTGTCATGGTAGATGGTGGTTTCCACTGAGAATCAAATCACAAATCCCAAAAGTTAGATCAGTCCTTAGGCAGCAAAACATTTACTGTGTTTCATCTATTTATATATTTAATTATAGACATAGTAACCAGGCCACCAACTGCATAATTATTTAACTACCAGGCGAAGACACAACATTAGCACCATGACGAGGGATTTGAGTTAATATCCTGGTTACAGGTTTCTTCACTGCTCTGTGCCATTCCTCCTCACCAGTTCCATGGTAGCAAAGCAGGCAGAAGAGGGCCCTAATTTGGAGCTGTGTTTTCTGCTTTGGGAGCAGCAGTAAGGCCCTGAAGGGGAAGATTTAAATTCTTGTGGTGCCTTGCCTGCAGTGACCCGAGGTCACTGAGTCTTTACCCCTGCTCTCCTGGCCTGGGAAGGTTTCCCACCTGCTCTGTTCCTTTGCACCCAGAAGTGCTGAGGATTCACAAGACACTGCAGGAAGAATGGGTCTGTTTTACCAGCAGTGATGAAAAATACGTAGGCCTACTCTTTGCATTAAAGAGGGTTCTTCATGTGACTCACCAGTGATTTCTGAGAACGACCAAGGAGCTGTGATTATCCTGAGCTGAAACCTTGCAGCATCCTCTGTGCCTGGGAGAGCAGTGCCTTGAACCCTGGATGAGTGACATGTGACAGGAAAACAGAGGGGGCAAATCCCAGGAGGCCATTCTGCAGTATGTGGAAAGGCTAATTTAGATGTAAAAATAAAAGAACATGTGGATCTGAAGAGCTCTGTGCTCTCTGGCAGCAAACCCCTCACTTGAATAAATTCAGTAGGAGCAAAATGATGTCCGAGTTTCTGAGCATAACTGGTGGCAGAGATTTGAAGGCAGACAGGTAAGTAACCAGCTGAAAATGTTTTCTGGTCTATTCAAAGAAGAATTAATCTGGGTAAACTGAACTGAATTGAGCTCATTCATGTCATCTCCTGTTTTTATGTGAGTGTGCCAGGTTGTTTACTATATTTGAAGCCCCCTGGAATAAGGTCATATGACTGTTCTCATACTTTCATAAAATCAGATGTGACTCATCAGAATGTACTTTTATCAGAAAGAAAATGGGCAGAAGTAATCAAGAATGAAAACTGAATAAGAAAGACTGAATTTATGTAATCTTGCAGTACATGCATTACCTGTATTTTTCTCTAAGATGAATTATGATGAATATCTTTAGTGAGCAGAATTCAGCACTCAAAAACCTGTGACTCAGCACTTCCAATGAATGCCAGCATCTAAATTCTGAATCACAAAAAAGTAGCTTAACTGCCCAGCTCATCAATAGACTGCCAATTAGAACTGCAGGCTCAGTGTCTGAGACAGCCACCCCCTGTGCCTCTGTTGGGAAGCAGAGATGTCCTGCAAAGGACAGATCAGGAGAATGATGTCACTAGTACTGTCAGGATACATTCAAATGTATCAGAATCCACTCCCTGACTTCTTTCTTTTCAGACTTTAAATATTAAAAGTAATGAGCAGAGTAGTTTGTTATTTAATTGACCTTGCCATTTTTCACTATTTTCCCCCCTTTTTGTAGGGATCGTGAATGCGATTTGTTGACCCCGTGATACAGATCAGTTGGCTGTTTATGAGTTACAGTAGCAACAGGATTAAGAGCAATTGCTGTGATGTTTAGAACCATGTTTTGAATTTTTAGATGTTATTACAGTTAATAGAAGACCAGTGTTCAAACTCACCTGACAGCTCTGCTTTGAAGAAACATGTACTTAACAGGAATTCTGTTCTAGGTGGAAGGAAGACAAAATCATGGTTAGCTGTTCAGCTGTCCATACAGACTCATTACCACAGCCATGGATAGTTCTAAAAAATTTTCTACCAAATGCATTTATTTATATAATGTCAAGAGAGTAAGCAGATTAAAAAAAAAAAATTCCAAACGGTGCTGTTAATGTGAATTAAAATGAGGCACAGAAATTATGGGACATTAATAGACATGGTTTAGGCCTTAGCATTACATGTGTTAAAATGCTCAGCCACAAGTAACTTTAAAAAACAATTTTTTAACAAGTCTGTGGTTCTTTCCCGTAAAAGTCAACCTTTCTGTAATAAACTTGCTTCAATAGGTGGCAATAACTAATTACCACTTTTAAGCTGTCAGTGGAATTAAGAAATGAATCCAATTTAATTCTTCATGTTTATTTCCTCTGGAGGAGGGACAAAGTGCCACTATAGTTCAGTTAATAACTATTAATCCTAAAATAGAAGAAGAGAGTAATTTGTTTAGAGACATTTAGTCTCTAACTCTTTTCATTTGTCCCCTCATAATGATCCTAGCTTATAAGGAGTACAGCTATCCCCAAGGATTAAATAGGCACAAGTTGCTAAATCTTTCCAGTCGTTCAGGGAAACTGTCAGACTGTCTTTCTTTTTGCAGTTGAATTTTATTACTTTGGCTACAGATTTGGAAAGAAAAAATAGCTGAATAGTTTGAATGATGCTCTCTGAAGACAAAGGCATGTGTCTAATATAGGTGATAAAAAGGCAAAGACAAATAGGAGCTATATATGGGAAATAATGGTATAATGGAAAATGATGTGCATTGAGTGATGGATTGCTGGGGAAACTCCAGGTCAGTTCACAGACTTAAGGCTAAATACTCTCTGCGGGCTAGAAAGAAACACCCAAGGCTTGCTCAGGCAGTAGAGCCCAAATAGGCCACAGAGCTGAAACACTGCTGCAGAAAGTGAGGAAACAGAAAGCAGTGTCAGGATGTGAAACAGTCACACCATGTGTCCTTTGCTCCAGCTGCATTGTGAGGAACAGTAACTCAAAGGCAGAATTAACAAAGATATCGTGACTAAGCTGTTAATGCTGGAGTCATACCACAGCCATACTGTAGTGCTTGCAGGTATGTTCTAGGCTATTAAAAGTTCTAGTTCTGAGATTTAAAAAATACTTTAAAATATTTTCTACCTCTTCTTTTTCCAGTTTTCTGAAATCTTTGAAGTTTTCTGTTAAAAAACAGATTCTCATGAAATTTGAGGGACAGATTTCTAATCTGAAAATTAGAAAGGCAGTATTGAATATCCTGGCCAATTGTATAATTTACACCCCATTTAATATCTGCCACAACAAATTACAGTCTTGGACTAACAACCCTACAGCAGTGTTTTGAACTACTGTTAGCTTTACATTTTGCTTTGGAGGCCCAATCCATTTTGCTGTGCTATTTTTAAGTCAGCCTAGAATCTGATCTACAGTGTAGAATACTAACAACTGCACTGAACTGTCTGCTGTAGATCAGTTTTTAGTTCCACTTGGAAAGCAATCAGATAAACATGAAATGAGTAACCTGGTAGAGATGCTGTTCCCCCTTTTCATGTCCTCATTTTTAGAGAAAGGATTTTGAGCAGGTGTGTTCTGTTAACAGGTGCTGTAGCTGACAGACCCTTGACAGGAATGCCTCGCTGGACACAAAAGTGCTTCTTGTTTCTGACCTAGTATCTGCAGTAAGAGGCTCACAGGAACATGGGAAGTGTGGTGATGAGTCAGACCATGATCTCACAGCCCTGTGTTCCACCTCTGGGAGAGCTCATGTCCCTGACCAAAATCTGCAGGCTGCTCTCTGTGCTTTCCCAAATCCACAAGGCAGAATGCAGGATGTTAGAAGGCACGTTGCTGCCCAGCCCTTTTGCAAATGTTTTCCAAACCACCACCCTTTGCCACTCTGTTATGAAATCCCGCTGGATTTCCTTCCCATGATCTGATACTTGAAAGAGTTTCTTTTCTACAGTCTTGAAGATTTCTCTATTTGTCTTCTTCTCTGAGGCAGTAATGGTGATGAATAAAAATTGGTCCCTGATATACTCTGCTACTGAGTTCTTTCCTACCAAGCTTTATTCTTTGCTTCCAGTCTTTTAATCTGCTCTCAATCCATAAAAGAGCCTTTCCCCCAGTTTTGTGTCAACCTGTTTGCTTTTGGCTTCCTGTAATGCCTTTGGTAATGACACCATTGCTCTGTCCAAGAAGGTGTGACCATCAGATTTCACTCTTCATTCAGACCCATAAAGGGAAGGAGGGAGGAGCTGTCCATCCAGACCTGCTGCACACAGCACAGAAATGTCCTGAGCTGCAGGCAGCCAGGGGCCCTGCTCGTGGTCTTCTGTACCTCCCCTCCTCCTTAACACAGACTCAGCCCCAGTCAGCCCCTCTCAGAGCTGCACCCTTCTACACTATACTAACTGCTCCTCTGTAAAATCATGAGACCAGGAGAATACTGTCAATAGTGCCCAGCACCTTGTACTCCACAGCTCTGGTTCTACTTAAAGGAATCTTCTCAGCCTTGTATTTACCCCTGATTATTGTTAAAAATCACCTCCTAATAGCAGTGGGACACTTTGACTCAGTCAAGGCAATTTAGATAAACTGGGATAACAGTAATTTATTCTTGGCAGTAAAGACCAAGAAGTTACTCCAGAATGTTATTTAGCTCTGTAACTATTTACCAGTGGATCCGAAATAGTTGGAACAGTGCAACTTTAAAGTGGGAGAGAAAGTGACCAAAATCAGAAACTACATCAAATGTAGGCAATACTTAATTAACATGATCATCCAAAAAATAAAAACACTCTAATGAATGGTATCTAGTCAAGATAATGTAGCTAGTTCAAACATCAATTTTAATTAGTAGGTCTAATGATATCAATTCTGGGTAAAATAGGTTATCCCACTGTATGTCACAGCTGTTTTTACTCTTAAGAACATTCCCTAGTAATTGATGTGATGCACTGTGGTTCACAGCTTACTCTCACACCCCTCACACTGGTATTTTCATGGCTCTGTTAAAATTCCTAAGGGCTGGTGTGTTCTGACATTAACAGAAACTGTGACATCGATTTCTCTGATAGTTTGTGTAGGCTTTTACTTCTCAAAGAATTATTATCCAGAGTCACAAAAAGGTTTGATTTTTAATTTTTTTTTTCTAGTAAGTCAATGAAAGGATGCTGTATGTCACACACTCAGTGACTTTTCTGTTCATTTTAGGTTTGGAGGGTTACTCTGTATGTGTTTTCTTTTAAACAGATTCATTAAACACTTGAAATGGATTATGACCAGGCTAACGGATCACGTCCTGGAAAGAAACTATATTCTGAAATATAGACATGAAAATAAGGACAAGAGAACAAGAAGAGGAGTTGTCATCAGACCTTGTCAGTTGTGACTTCTCTTCATGGCCCTTGCCTCTCGTGTGTGCACTTACTGCAGTGGTCCATGCACCATACTGGGCTTCCTTAGGTAATTCTGGGATGGACTATATGAAGAAACAAGATAAACTATGTTCCACTGTAACAGAAAATCAAGGTGTTACCCAGATTTGATAAACTTTTGAATGAATACCATGTCACCCAAATGGACACACTCTACATATAGCTTAAGCCAGTTTTACAATCACAGGTTGAAAATTCTACCAGCCAGTAGTTGAAAGGCAGTGCTTTCTCAGGGGAAAATATGCAGGAGTGAGTGAAGGAGGTTCTGTTCAGGGAGTATTACGGTGAGAACTGTGCTAGTAAGATATTTTATTTAAAATGAGAGTTTTGAAATAGATCAGAGAGTGAATTTTATATAAGTCAGGTGGATTCATTATTTAACACAGGATACTTTGCAGATTGTTTAAGCTCACCTTCCTATGTACAGATGTGAAAGCAATACAATAAAGACTGACCTTTTCCATGAAAAATTAAGCAGTTGTGTTGGCGTTGTTCTTCTTGAGTTTGAAAAGAAAATAATTGAAATATGCTTTCAAGGAAATTCCAGTTTTCCTGCAGGTACCTGCAAGTAGTTCTAGATTGCTGAGATGGCCAGCAGGTAAGAAATCCTTCTCATGAACAGCTACTTAAAAAATCAGACCTGAATTGAAACATCAGGCACTGTGTGTGGGGAGGGGGGTAACCCACGTGTTATTAGGGCAGGTATTGAACTGGTTTTGTTTTATTGTTATTATGCTTTTTAGAAAAGTCTGATTTTTGTAAGTGCAATTTTTAAAACCAGTTGATGTATCAAGAACATTTTGGATAAAGCAGAATTGAAAACAATTCTGCTGACACTCTCTGTGTGATGTCTGTCCTCTGCAGTCTGTCTGCCATCTGCTCCCAGCGTGGGCTCCCTGCTGCAGTCAGATGGTGCCAGTATGAGGGAACAAGAGGGTGAGGGCTTAGAGCCCCATGAAACAATGACAAACTTGTGTATCCTGATACTCCCAGCGTGTTGCACCGAAATAGCACATTTTAGCTCCTAGGCAGTAGAAATCAGCTCCCAGTTTCCAAAATTCTATGCTCCAAATGCAATTTTCAGCTGCTCCTGCAAGAGGGGAAGCACTGACACTGAACCAAGTAGTGTTTCTTCAAGACAGGTTTCATCAGGTGCAGTTCAGGACCTTTAAACACTGACAAGTGTTTTGTTCCACATAATCCCTGGACAGCAACTCAGGAATGATGTCACTTAGGACACAATATTCTAACATAAAGATATATTTAAGGAAGACAAGTCCCCGTTTAGGCACCTATAGAAAAAATAACCAAGCTTAAAAGCTTGTCAAGCTTGTGTTCATGTGCCCATTTGGTACTGACACAGCTGAGGAAGAATTTTGCTACTGCAGGAGGCATTCCTGCTGCCTCTATAATTATTAATTTACAGTGTTCACAGAGATGGCTTCACTAGATTTTCAGGGTCCCACATAGGCCTTTTTAAGTACATGGTTCAGTTTGTCACTATTGGTAGTTACTGCAGTACCTAGGAGTTTGTAATAAATTCTCTGCAGTGGGTTTGTGCCACACAGTGCACAATAAAACAATAAAATTTTCCCTGAGTCAGTCACTTTGGAGAGTCTAAATCTTAGATCAAGATTTCTGATTTCTCAGCTCCACGCTTTTAAAGGATGGGGAGACTGTTACAGGGTCTGACTACCATGATAACACAATCCTTGGCATTTTAGCAAGGCTTCTTCGACAACCAAAAGAGATGGACATAAAGAGAGCAGCATTTTCTCATCCTAAAAGATTTTTGTAGGACAGAGATTTGATCACAACAGCTTCTTAGAGGGTAGCCAGTGAATTCAGTTTCTATACACAAGGCACTGATTAGACAAACACACTTTGGAGGAGCTGGTGCCATAAGAACATCCAGACTTTGAACCTGGCTTAATATTAGAACTTTTAACTGTGAAGATTTATAAAAGATGAAAACCCCTTTTTGCTTTGAATAGCAGGCAGCCTCAGTCAGCACATTTGTATCTCCTGATCCTGAACTTAGAGTCTGTCAGTTGGCATTGCAAGAACTTGTTTCTGTTAAGAAAGAATTACTTCTCCATTTCCAGCCCACTGAACTGTTCCGTGCCAGCAGGACCATCCTGTCTCCCTCACACATTAACCTGCAACACGAAGCCCCAGGCCTGTTACTGTGGCAGAAGCCAGCAGTTGCTGTGTGGTTTCATAATGTTTCCAAAAGAAAAATCAAAATAATTTTCAACGGGTACTAAAAGGAACTGTTAAACAGAATACTTACTTTTATTAATACTTTAAAAAAGATATGTAAAGACAACCAAAACACTGTTTCAAAATTTACAATCTGTACATTATAAACATGTATCTCCCACTAGCAGTACACCCAACATGATGTTAGCAGTCCAGACAGCACCCTGTAACATTCAGCTGCCTGTGGAAGATTTAGCACATTCTTAGACTCAGTCAGAGTAAAGTGCAGCTGCAGAATATATCCCTGAAGGGGCATTTGTCATCCACAGCTCAGTTAGGAGAAGCCAAGTCAAGCGCTCACCATGGATGTGCTGATGGGAATATCACATCACATTTGGATTAAACTACCTCCCATTCAAGCAGCTCAAAGAGGAGAGGATAAATAAGATTTTTTATCTATGGCTCTGGCTAGAGTTTGGCTAAAGAGAAGAACCATGCAGATGGTTAAGAAAAATACTACTTTCTAATTACAATCATTTTCTCCACAGAGTTTTTCCATCTTGCTCTCTGTTCCTTCACATGTTATGTCTGATTCCCTGCTCTCAGAAACAACAAACAGACCTTCCTTCCTCCCTTCTTTCTTTAATTTCTCCTTCCTTCCTCCCTTCTTTCTTTAATTTGCCCACTCTCTTGAATTTGTCCACATCCCTGCTGTCAGGATTCTGCAGGCACTGAAACTTAAACAGGGGAGTAGAATTTGCTGAAAAGAAAATTAACATGGTGGGTTTGAACTGTTTAAATGTGGGATTGTTTAAAGACTAAGAAACAGAGTATTTGAGAGGTTACTTGAGAGACTCTAGTTTGCACAGATCCTTGGGTCAGTATTGTCAGTGCTTCCAGGCAGAAGCAATTTCAAAGAGGTTGTTGAACCAACCCTGAGCTAACTGTAAAATAAAGACTTCCCTGTTTGTAGCATTTTGAGCATTCCTAGCTTTTTCCATCCCTTTTTGTTGTTCTGTCTCAGGCTGTATCTGGACAGAAAGCCAGAATGGAGCTCCTGACCTGACAATTGCCTCTGCACAATTTTAAGTTCTCTTCATGTTCACAGAGCTGAAATAAAAGAATAAAAGATACATTTGGTTTGCTGTTGCAGTCAGAAGGATGAATATTTGGCCCATAAATGACTGAGACCAGCAGCATAGACATGATAGTGCTTTGAAATGTGCTTTTGTCTGACTGCCTGGTTACTCATAATTCTGTACTAGAAGGCCACATAAACCACACACAGTAGTGATATCACTGTCAAATATAAAATTGGTGCTTGTAAACATTTATGCTGCCAGCTGCATTTAGGAAATTAAATACCAATCCAGGTATATGAATTTAAAATTCTCTTTTGAGACAAAGTAAAAACCTCCAAAGATTGTTTGATAATTTGTGTGCAATAAACTGGCTATTTTTATTCATCTGAATTTCTGCAATAATGTTAGAAAAATATTTCATAGTTTTTCACTTCAATTCCTTTCTTGTCATTACTTCTTTTCTTTTCCTCCCAATCTTTTTGAAGGATTCTGTAACAAGTCATAGAAGATATGTTTGTATCCCTTATTGCAGCACTGATTATTATGAAAAAAAGAGCAACTTCTAGGTTCTTGTGGATAATCTTATAATATCAGAACATTTTCTAGGGCTGATGATCCTTTTTTATGCTCCTCACCCTAGTGTTTCCAATCAGTCCATACAGACAGGTGAAACCTGTCACTTCAAGCTTTGAAAAATCGTCAGACAAATTTGATGGCAGTTACCACTGGCACCATGAAACAAACAATCAGATTTGATCTGTCAGTGCTTCAGATGTTGCAGGTTGAGCAGCTTTCAGTTTGCTCTTCAATGACTTGATGATGGAATTTTATACTCACAGTATCCTGGGGGTTCCTGGTCTCCTTTAGTGGTGGTCAGAGTACCCAGATACTTTTTTCATCTTTGAAACTTGATGTTGCTTAACTCTTTACCACTTAAGTAGAAATACAGTTGAGTCTTAGAATAGCATTTTAAAACTCTATCATTCACCCAATTTAAGCATCACTTAGAAATTTAAATTTTTTTTTTTTTTTTTTTTGCAAGAAACATGAAAACACCAATTCATAAAGCAGCAAGAAGACAAGAAAACACAGAGGACACCCTCTCCTCTTCTTTATGACACCTGTGAAATAATGAAAACAGAACATTAGGGGTACACCCATCAGGTTAACCACCATTAAGATTACCAAAATCATAGATTTGATGAGCTCTGTAAACAGACAACAGTGACTGGTGGATGGTGAATGTTTCAAGGTTGGGAGACAGCATCCAGAGTTCCTGCTGCTATTTATCCTCAGGCTAATGCAGGTTTCCTCACAGTGTGCATATCCATAGTGTCTCCTTTCTCAAGAAGGTAGGGTTGTTCAACAGGACAAAGATGTATTTGACTCTAGGGTAGTAAGGAGCACCACAATTTTTAACTGCTGCTGTATAAAGCTGGTCTGTGAAGCTGCCATGGCACCTGAATCTTCCACGACCTGTAGCCAAGTCACTGCCATACAAACAGCCCTGTCCATATCTGGTGATTACTGCACTGAGAGCAGGAGTCAGAGCCAAAGCTTGGCTCACTGCATGGCCCAGGGAGCCACGGGCAGCTGCAGCCCTTCCATGGCCAGGCCCACCCAAAGCATGCCTCATGCAGCTGGTGGTCACACTGCAATTTGTCCTGGCCATCTAAAGAAAGCTGGAGCACATCTGATATCTGACTTGACTCTGGCATTCACTGGGATCATTTAACTGATGCAACATGCATATTTTTTTTTTAAGAACAAGAGGAAACATGTGGCAGAAAATGGAACAGAAATCCTACACAAACCCCCCAACTTCCCATGCTGGCTGCAGCTCCTTCAGTCCAGGACCATCAAGGCAGTCAGATCCTGGTAATCATTGACAAACTTAGTAAATTCTTCACAATGCAATTACTTCAAGGATCCTTGAAACTGTGCAGGCAGGCTCAGTGAAGTAGAAGTGGCTGCCAGTGGCTAAACCACACAATGACACGGAGACAAAGGGATGTAGGAGGGAGTGTTTTGCTCTCAGTACAGGTACAGCTGCATAGTCAGACAAGCAGCTGTTGAGGATATGTATTCAACAAAGGAAAAGTGAAAGGACTTAATAAAAATCAACCCCAAAAAACCTCTGAGGAGTACAGAACTCATCTATGAAACATGAGAAGTACCCAGAGCTTTAGTTTTCCACAACAGAAAAGAGAAGGTGAGCAGGGCAGCTGCCAGTCACTGAACTGGGCTGGGAGTTCTAGAAGTCCATTTTTCTTAATGAAGCACTTGCAGTCTGCTAGTGCAGGTGCCAGGGAGGGAGGGGATGCAAGGTGAGGGTGGGGAAAGGGGGCCTGATGTGACATTGATCGGTGCCACTCTAGGGCCCCATCTCCAAACTCGTCCATGGATACATGGATGCTATTACTGTGCCTGCTGCCAGTGAGCCTGGGATCAACAGCTCCCACAGAAACAAACCTGGTTTGGACTCTCAGGGAGTCAAAGTTTGTTACCTTTATGGAATGCTCTGAATCTACACACTGATCCTGGAGTCCAGCTGGTGAAGGTGTTCAAGAACTCCATAGGGAATGGTGGGATTCCACATCCTATAAGGGCAAATTCAAAAAGGAAAGAGATTTTAAGAAGTGTAATTTGCTTCACCTTCTTTTGGTATGTTTGATATGTTTGTGGCTTTTTTTGCTTGTTGTTTTCTTACTTTTTTTTTTGTTTTTAAGTGTCTTTACCTTTGACTATCATGCTATCAAAGTATATATGCTATGGAGCAAAGGAAAATGTATTTTGATTTAGAAAAAAGGCAGTTCAGTACTCCATAATCTTGTTGACTGGTTACAGGACACAACTGCACTCCTGTGTCTGTAACCGTTTTCTAACCTTCCATCAAACTTCCTTCCTCTGAACGTGTACTGGTGGCTTCAGTCTATTTAACCTCTAGTGATGCTGCTCATTGTTTATCCCTCAAACACGAGTGGTGCAGCACAGTGTAGGTCTGGTTCTCTGGGAGGGGAGAAGATTAACAAAGGGAGGCTCAGTGGAAACTGTTTCAGGCAAGGCAAGCTCCATTGCCTGGGACCACTGGGAACTAACGCAGATGAAACCAGAGACAACATTTTTTAACATCTCTGCTTTTGTATTTTGGTGATGTCTTCTTTTGTGCCTCTTACAAATCTGACAAATACAGAAGGCAGCTTTAGCATGATTGCTAACCCAGTTTTACAGGATGAAGGTACAGCAAACAGCCTGTCAAGAGACTTACACCAAGTTCTTTATATGGGGACACTTTCGTAGGCTGTCAGTCAGCTGCTGGGCTCCAACACCAGTTATTTTGTTATACTGAACACTGAGGAATAAAAACAACTTTGTTAATCCAAATCAAATGGTGTAATCAAACACTTCGTTCAAAATAAAAAAAAAATACTATATAGGTTAATCTGCAGATGGGATAAGAAAGAAAAGGCAAAAACCCAAAATAGATTGTCAATTCGAAAAACCTGCAATGATATTCTCAGAAGGTTGAATGGGAACTTCATTATGTTAATTCATTTGAGGGATTCCTCTTTTTATATTTCTGAGGTCATTCTCTATCTCCCCTATGAGCCTACTCTCCCACCTTAATACCAATATTTTTGGGTTTATGGTGAACTGTTCCTTAATTCTTTCTAATCACTGACTATCTGGTCTCTGCAGAATCACATTTCCCCTGTGAAATTTCCCCAAAATCTTCTTCCTCAGTTTCTGTCTCCACTAAAACCAAACGTGGAACATGTGTATTTTCATTCACCAAGGAAATAAGCTTTCCTGGGCTGACTCAAAAGATTTCATACTCACTCTAGCACTCTTAAAGATGTCATTGCAGGAAGAACCTTTGCCAGATTTTCTGCTCCAAAATCACAAATGTTGTTATTGTACAAGCTGCAGAAAACCAAACCAGAATAGTCACAGTTGAATAATGGATAATGTAGCAGATTTTAGATCAAGGGTTTTCAAATATGGTTAGTACATCTTAACTTCCATTTTATCCTTATTTGCAGTTCAAGTTTAAAACACACATTCCTATTTCCTGTATCAAGTGAGGCAAATGGCCACATCCTTCTTCACCTAGCACAGCTACAGCAAAAATAGGTCTAGATTCTATTATTCTATGGATAATAAGAACATTTCTGTCTACATAGATCAAATTAAAAATCTGCCCAAAATATGAAGGTCAAAGATTTGGCATACAGCATTCAAAATCTGGTGATTTCCATATCACCAAACTACTCCAGAATTGCACACCAGGGTTTCTTGCATTCCCTGTTTACTCAGGCCTATGCCAGATATCCCAGGGCAGTGGGATGGACCCTTGTTCCTGTATCAGCAAACACAGACAGGGTTTGAAGCAGACAGTGGCCCTGGCTGCACCTCTGTGCAGGACATGATTCATTAGTGAGTATTATGGACTGGATTTAAACATCAGTCCAGTCCTTGCTATATTCCCAGATATCCTTCTGTACATCTGTCATACTTTTCCTCCTCTTCTTTCTGAAGACTTATGAAAGAATGAAGTCAAAAGCTCGGCTGCTGCACAGTGTTATCTCTTTGTTTCCTGTTAGTAGTTTCTGACAGACAGCAAGGTATGTTTTCAAAACAACTCGACAGGATACAACAACTCACCTTAGTGTTTTTAGGGAAGACAAGGAAGGGAGAGCTGTAGCGAGGTTCTCTGCACCCAGGTCTGTTATTTTATTCTGTGATAAACTACAGTAAGTGAAATCACTTTGTTAGTCAAGCACATTCATTCTAATTTATTTCAATGTGGGGGAAATTAATTTTCAATTTTTAAAAAATATCGTTTGGACAGTCTGTGTAGACCAAATGCAGAGAAAATGACAAAATCAAGTCCTTGAAGGGAAGTCAGGAAGGATTAATCTATTTGTCTAATGAATGTACCCATTAAGTATCTCCAGAGGCTCACTGGTCTTCCATGCCTATGGGATACTTTGCTCATAATTGTTAACACACAGTCCCTTAAGCCTCTAGGTTTAATCTATTTCTTCTCAAAATTTCCCTGAACTGTTAACCTTGCACTTACTTTAATGTTTCCAGTGATGTCAGGGTTGGAAAGACTTCAGATAGACTCTTTGCTCCTTCATCTCCTATGCCATTTTCACTCAGAGCATCGAGGCTGTGTGATGACAAAGAGAGAATTAGCTTCGCTTTTAATCTAAATTTTTGTGGTTTATTCACCTCAGAGACCACTCTATTTATCTTGAAAAGCTTCTTCTCTGCAGTAGCCTCAATCAGCATGAAGCATCACACAAATTACAGTTTCTCTAATAAGCAGCTTTCTGCTGCCCAAATTTACAGCCTAAGAAATTTTTTTTACTAGTTTAATGTCTTGACCCATTTCCTTTGATATGCAAGATTATTAAAACGGTTATGAAATAGCTGTGTTCCAGCTAAGCTGAAATGAGATTTCCTGTGCACACAAAAATACAGAACTGACAAAATCCAGCAGAGTCTGTAAATCCTTGCCTAAACAGCTCCTTCTCATGAGTATTAAAAATGAAGTTTTCCAATATCTAGTCACAATTTCAGATACTGGATCCCCTTCTAATCTGACAGATAATGCTGGAATATATTGGACATATTTTAATTTTAAAGCTTTATAGTTTTCCTGAAATATCATGAAAAGGCCAGCTACAAGACAGCCAAATGGCCAATGGGCTGCACAAGGCCAAAGGCTTTTCAAAACCCAGTGACCTTCCCACAGGTGCCATGGCACAACTCTGACTGCTGCTGCACACTTGTTTCTAGCGGAAAGAAGCTTAAAACTAAGAGAGAGTTGGTTGGTCATGGATGTTCTGGAGCCCCAGCAGGTCACTGCAGGCAGCTGATGAGTGGTGGGGCAGGAAGGGGGGAGCACCCAGGGGCTTGGCACTGAACCTTTCCCCCCCCAGGAACCCCAGGGAGGGACTGGGGGCTCTGAACAAACAACCACCGGGTGTCTCGAGGGGGATGGGGAGTGTCAGCTTTCGGGCTGCTGGTGCAGTTTGGGAATGTTTCTGCTGTTCAGCTTGCTCATCAAACAAGGAGTCTTGTTGGCAAGTAAAATGTAAATTGGGTACAAGAGCTGAGGAGAAACGTTAGCAGAGTTAATCTTTAGCAGAACTCACTCTAAATGCTGAAGTGAAGGAAATGCTGCAAGAATTTTCACGAGTTTTAGCAATCCTTGAAGGCCGCATGCTGGACCCAGCCTGGAAGAAAATACAGACATGAACACCTATTTCACATATTCACAAGCAGCAAAACTTACAAATTTTTAAATTCTTTTCCTGCAACCCCCAATGCAAGCTAGTTTACACTCCCCAGAAGCACCACCTGCACCAAGGAATTCTGCTGTGAAGCCTCCAGATGAGGACCAGCAAGGCTAAGGTCAGGCAGCACAGAGCTTGCACAGCAGCACTGGGACATGCATTTGCCACTTGTTTGTTGCTGTTTGCATGATTATCACACTTGTTTTAGATTCTTGTATTTATGTTCTTTATCTTTTTCAGGTTTTTCACTGCAAGTATAATCTTAAAATGAAATATATATCTATCTCAGTGTAACTGAAATGAAAACAAAATTATTTTTCTCCCCAACTAAAAACAATTCAGTCTAACTTAATAGCAACATTTTACTGCAGCTTAAAGCATAAATTGCACTTTGATATCCATGCTCCAAGCATTTGTGTCTCAGATTCTATTTGGAGTTTCTTTGGTATCAGAACAAGTTCAGCTAGTTAAAGGGATTTGAATTGTAAACAAAATTTAAATAAAGGGAAATAGGAAGAAGAAAGGAGAAGAGAAAATAAAACCAGCATAAAATCAGAAGTGAGGCCAAGTGTAGCTGTCCCAAGTTTGGTTAGATCTGCAGAGCAGGAAAGAGGTGAAGACCTTATGAGAAATCTCCATTGCACTGCTGCAGTTCCTGCCCAAACTAATTCACATGCTATGGCAGGATATTTTGAGCAATGGAATAGCCTTGGAGGCTGCTTACAGTTTGGGAAAAAAAAGAAGTGTTACTAAAACCTCTCCAAGTCAACCTCTATCTTCCAGGAAAAGGGTGCTAAATAATTTATCTGGGAGGCATTCTCTGATCCAATGATTTCATGGCCATAGCTCTGATAGGGTAGAAAATTACATCAGAAGACTCAGATAGAAAATTTCAGCATTTCTGAAAAAAATACTTCCCAGATAGTTGGATCACAGTCAAAATACTTTATGCCCTGTGGCACAAGATCAGTGCCTTGTTGTCAGGTGATAACTTGTACTAAAACCAAACAAAATTGGTAGAGCCCTGTTGATCTGCATTGTTGCAGGAGCCAGAAATTAGTTTTGGCTATAAGTTAATAAATCTAGTTCAGAAAAAAGCCAGATAGCAATAAATGGGGTTTACTTAGTGCTTTAAGCTGACCATACATCAGTGCAAGGCTGTGGGCAGCACCCATGGCTGCTCCTATGTAACCATGAGCATCTCAATAAGCAGAAGGGGAGCACTCACGCAAATTCCAGTTTCCTGAGGTTCCTGATGGCAGGAATTTCATAGCTGGTGCAACCAGATGCTTCTTGCACACTAAATAAATCACAGTAGAACCACAGTATCATAAATTTTAGCAGCCAAAACAGGGCTTTAAAAATAATCTGTTAGCAAACTTTTACAGAAAATAAACCACTGTTGCAAAAACTTCAGAGTAACTTCTGCGCCAACCTTTCTTCAACTGAATAATTTCAATCCAATAATTGCCTTTCATAGTGCAATTGTTTGCTCTTCTGCCAATAAAACTGAAAAATACATTTTTCTAAATCAACTATTTTCTGTCAAACATGAAACTATTTTTAGTATATTTTAATCAAAATACTCCACTCATGTTAAAATAGAAGTCACCATTAAAAAATAACAGCCCAAACAACAAAACTTTATTTCGGCATGTTTTTAATTGCAACCAATCCCACAGCTACATCAGCAGCAGGGATGGGGCACAGGGTTTCTAGACCATGTAACACAAGCTTTTACCTCCTGGGTTAAAGGACTGACCCAGGCCATTTGGGACCAGTGCAAAACAGGCTTTCATTTATGCCCAGGTGCTACAGGGAGAAAGAATCAGCCCAAGTTATGCAACTGAAAGCAATTGGAAGATGGCATACTCAGAGATTAAAGGGAAATGACAGCTGGCTCTTTCATTGGCAGCTTTGGTGACTGCTCTGCATGGTGCTGCCATTGCTCCTCCCTGCCATGACAGCCACCTCACATCGGGGCAGGAGAGCCCCCTGAGATGAGCCAGGAGCGTGCACTGCCTTAGTTACTGCTCCTCTGGACAAGCAGACAACTCCATTGTCCAGCACTGCTGGTGAAACCCTGTTTTCATAAATTGCTGGTGTAAGAAGAGTTTAGATCATAAATGATCCTACCAATTTATCATCTTCTCCTGCATCTCTACAAGGTTGGAGAGGTCACAGATGTCCTTCATTGTCTTTGCCTTAAAGGGATCAAGAATAAATTTCTCTGTGGATGCTTTCAGCAGTTCGTAGTCTTTTGTCTGTTCTAAAGATTTCCAGAGCCTGACTGTGTCACTGAGGGATGCCCTGTGAAGTGACAAAACATGCAAAACCAACAGATGTGACTGCAGTTGTTGGATGAAGGTGTCACCCACACACAGTGCTGTGGATGGTGCTATGGGGTCCAGAGGGTGACCAACCTGAACGATGTCACATTCCTTAGGCTGACCAAGGCTTGCAGCCCTTGCAGGTCAATGCTGCTGTTCCGCAAATCCAAGGAAAACTCTTTTCTTGACCTTTTCAAAATAGAGTGCAGTACATGGACATCAGGGGGTGTAAGAGCTACACCCAGAAAAGACAAGTCTGGCTCAAGTCTTAAGGCCACATGCTGCAGAAGGTAATTGTTTTGTGTTTCATAAACACAACACAAAAGCTCCAGCAACCTCTCTGGACAGAGCTTATTAATCTGCAACCTTCTAATGTGTTTCAAGAGTGTCTTCTGCTTCTTGGTTGATTGTTTTGCATCCTCATTTGTAAGGGAGCAGAAGTAGGGGTCATCCTGGAGAAACATCAAACCAGCCAAAAATCGAGGCATTAAATCTAACCAGTTATAGGGTTTTTTCTTCTTGGATAGAAAAGACAGGTACTTTGTTAGATTTTTATCCTTGAGCTCTTCTGCTAACAAAAGGTGAAGCGCACACAAGAAATTCTGAATGACAAAATCAGAGAATGTGCTCCCAAATTCCTCTTCTTCACTATCTGAATGTCTGGGGAATGCAAATGGCAGGAAAAATCCATACTTCAGAGCAAACTCTTTAACTTCCTCAGAAGGAATAAGATCACTTTTAATGGCACTTTGGTGCTTTTCTCCAAGACACCAGGCTACACGGGCTAGGATAGCAAGACTCTCTTGATTTTGTGTGGTTGTAACAGCTGTTTGCATAAATATTATCTTTTGCTGAAAAAATTTCAGAAAGACTTCAGTAAGAGTTGAAGGAAGACTTTTCTCTCCCATTTCAAGCACTGTCTCACAGAGAAAACAAACAAATCTACACATAACAGGGCTGTAACAGTGACTGAACAAGTACTCACGCTCTTTGATTAGTTTCAGTGCACTATCACAGTAGGGTGATTCTTCAAAGTATTTGGTTATGTACAATTCTCTCTGCTGAGGGGAAAATCCTGCAATTTCAATAGTCTTATCCACTTTGGACATGTACTGGTACAGTTTGTCTTTTGGTCTTGCTGTAAATAATAAAGTACAGCCATTGAGTATCTTTTTTTGGAGGAGCCCTGAAAGCAGCTCCCTTATACTGCACAAATCCTTTTCAGGCTGGCTGGCTGAGTAACGAGGAAAATTCTCATGATCATGCAATCCTTTAAAACCGTCAAAAATCAGAAGGACTTTATCAGGATTTTGCAATATATACTCAAAGATCTCTTTACTTCCCTCTTGAGGTTTTACAAAAAATTCAAGCAGCAGTTCCTTCAGGCTGTATTGCTTCTCAGACAAGCTTATTTGTTTGCAGTCAAACCAAAATACAAATTCAAACTGAGAAAACTCTCCATTGGACCAGTCCTGGCAGATCTTCTGAACAAGAATGCTTTTTCCTATTCCTGCTTTTCCCAGCACCATAATCACTTTAGTCTCTAAGTCTTTACGCTGTGGGATTTGAAATATTTGTCTTCTATCAATGGCTGTCTTTTCCTTCTCTTGCAGGCTGCAGGTTACCAGCTCCTTTTCCATTGCTTTTGCACTATTCTTTCCAGTCTTGGTTTCAGTTTGGCTTTGAACAAGTGTCCCATCAATGAACAGGTGATCCAGATTTACTTCCCGCTCCATGGTCACAGATTTGCATGTGTCTCGGAAATAATCCTTAAGTGAGGAACAGAAAGTTTCCACTTGCTCTAGAGAAATAAAGAGCACACACAGCTGAAGGAATCAATCCACAAACTACAACATCATTTCATGGTGGCTTAAGCGCCTTCTTGCAATATGGTGAAAGCACAGGCATTCCCATAAAGCCCATAGTGCTGGATTTACCCCATGCAACTGCAGCTGAGAAGTGCAGGCACAACAGACACTTTCAGGTCTATGAACTCAGTAATTTTGGAGCTCTCTGTACAGATGAACAAAACCACTGAAGTACACTGAGCTGCTAAGTAGGTACTACAGATAGATATCTAAAGGAAGCCAAGTCTAACATCTTGAAACCAGAAATTGTGCTCAGAGCCTCAGAACAGCTTCACAAATTGTTGAATTATTCCTACAAGGAGCTTTTCTGTATGGAAAGAAACACAGAATATTTTTCAAAAAAATACTGGAAGGTTTAAGTTCAAGAGTTCTAAACTTACCTGGTCTTTTGAAAGGTTCTTCAAAAGGAATTATGGAATCTTGGTCTTCTTGAAATTTCTCTAAATCTGGAGAAACAAAACAATATACTTGATGAAGACACCTAGATAATCACTGATTCAGCTTTACTAATTTTAATAATAAAATTAATGCATATTTCCAAGTTTGTTGTACCATATATTCAGAGTAAGAGATATTCTGTTGATTTTACAAGGAAAATGAATAAAACTCTCCCACAAGTAGAATTCTGCTGATGTGCACTGTTGGAGGCAGAATGGCATCAGACAAGACCACGGCTGTTCTGACAGTTGCAGGAGGCAGATCTACCATTACCAGGTGGCATCCACTGTTCTTTTCAAATGCCAGCGTTTTGCATTTTCAAATTGGCAAATTCATGTTCACACATAGTGCTTCTTTATGTCTTCAAAAGCAATAGATTCCTTTTGTTATTCTACACCTTGTAACCAAGCACTAAGGATGAAAGTCACAGAGATGTGACTCTTGGTAACAGTATTTACCCATTACTCTCCCTGACAAAGTCCTGCTGCTGTTCAGTTTTCTTTCTTTTCTCCTGTTTGCTTTTAAACTACTGCAGACTTTTGCAGTAATCAGGTGAACAGTGTCTCCTTTACACAAAAACAATGGGAATTTTTCAGAGAGAACACATTTTCTACAGATTGGTAATTGCAGAGTATCAGTTTTGACAGAATTTTTGGTGGGAAGAGCTTTTCAGATGCAAGACAATTTAAATTGAAAGAGGTTGTAACAAACTCAACCTCCGAGTCTTATAACCACACACAGCAGAGATGTGCAAAAAATTACCCAAACCAAAACAGATTAATCTCCCTAAATAAGTACAAATGTGTTTCACACCATAATATCATCTTGATCATCTCGATGTAGAATGTGGTCTAAAAGAAATACCAATCTTAGAGTTTCAGATATCTGGAAATTAATTCCTACCCTGCATGCCAGCAACCTTCAGAATGGTTTGAGTTCAGAATTGCTTCTAAAAAGGAAGCATCACAGGCTTCCAGTAAGAAAGATATTAAATAAAGAAGGGTTGGGCAAGCATCTGGTCTTGATTTCCTGTTTATTTTATTAATGAACAAAACAGAATGGAAGAACAGAAAAAAATCTTTAATGAGACATTTAGATGGGAAACTGGTCAAAGCAGGCAGGAGTGAAGAACTTATATAAAAGGAAAATAAACTGTCTTGACATCTTATGTGCTAATTTGTCTGCTGCTGCATCTAGAATTCCAGGGCTTGTGGCATATGTATGTTGTGCTGCAGTAAATCAGTTGGGATTATTAGCATTGTTTATTCACATAAACAGTAAATACAATTTACAAAGACTTCCCCACACCCAGGGATATTTGCCTCTTAATCTCCACGTTGTATTTTTGCTTTTGGAAAAGCGGAAGCCACCAGAGGGCAACAAACTCCTGCACTGGGCACAGGGACCAGAGACAACACTGATCTCAAACTCCGGGTTCCAACAGCTCTCTGAGGGCTGCAAGAAAAGCGTCTCAGGAAAGTTTGTTACCTGAAGTGGGACTGTTGAATCCTGACCAAGGCTCGGATTTCATTATAAGCCTTTCTGTGCATTAGGTTTCAGTATTGCTTAGTGAAATAAGTCATCATCGTGTTGGTTTTGGGGCTTCCACGGGAGCTGGCTGCAGTCTGGCTGCCAGCACTGAGATTTAAGATGCTCAGGCCATGCCAGCATCAGATCATCTCCCACTCCTGAGGGTGCTCCAGCACCCTGGGCTTTGCAGCTTTTTGTTTTAACTAAACCTGACATTGCAGAAACTGGATGTCATGGCAAACACAGGGGATTGGCTGCTGAACCTGAAGCTCTGCAACTCTTACCTGCACATTTTGGATCAGACTAAGCAGCCAGTGATCAATACAAAGAAGGAAATACCATCCATTTTTGGTTTTTCAAGGTCAGTATGAGTAAAGCCTGGAGAATTTGCTTTGAGTAGAAGCCATATGGTTTCTCTCCCAGTTAAAAGTGCTGTACATATATAAACCCCAATTTTCTACTTACCATATAAATTAACTGGAAAACTTGGAGACATGAATGTTTCCATGGAAGATGTCAGCACTGACAAGAAACAAAGCATAGTTTTCAGCATATCATAGCTATCAGTAACTGAATTTAATCAATGCTGCTGTTGGCAGCATTGATTTTTTAGGACTTTATGCCTCTTTATGGGGATAAAAGACTATTGCTCTTACTTGGAGATGCTATAACATCATATGTGCCATTTTCAGGAACAAAGTTAAATATCTGCTGAGGAGGACCTGACAAGCCTGGATTCTCTTGGTACCCTTTCACACTGACTGGTAGGCACTCTGAGGTCAAAGGTTCTGACAATCCTGAAATGAATGCAGAATAGTTACTCTTCTGTTTTTAAAGCTTTTCTACAGCTTTATGAGAGAGAAAATGCCTTCTAGCAGCTACTTATCCTTTCTGGGAGCTTATAGGCAAATCTTCCCTGAGGAGAATTCACAGGATCACATGAGGTCCAAAGAACCCATTAAAAAAAAGAACTCTCATAAGGTATGATGAGAATGAAATACCAGGGATTACCCAGCTTTTAGCAGCCACAGTTTTCAATAGACTAAAGAGAAAATCTATTGTCATATGGAAAAGTGCTTAAGGCAAAGTCTGTAAATGTATATCAGAGATTCAGAGAAGAGAAAATGTGTAAATAGTATGTATCCACATTAAATTTACCTTCCTTCCCACAAAACTGCACATCATGCAGGTTGTACAAGCATCCCCCCTCTCAACCCACACTGGGAAAGTTTTTTGATGATACAGTGCTTGCAATTTAATCAGCCATAGCTCTGAGTTTCTGTAGGTGGGACAGAATTTCTTCTGCTACTTTATGCCGCTTCAGCTCGCCTGAGGTTCTTCAAGACTTTCAGCTAACACACTGGTTTTGGTTCTTTTCCAGCACAGACTTAACAGTGAAAGTTGTTGAACTGGACCTCTGTCATTAGCATTTCTCAGCCTCTGCTACCCAGCATGGCCCAGGCCACGTGCCTACACAGCCATCAATGGGATTATTGCTCAGTTTTCATGAGCTAAATCACAGCCTAGATTTTGCTCTACTGTTGCAAATGTAATTATCCCTCAGTCTTTTACAAACCTCTGGGTGAAAAAGAAATTGGAACTAAATTAAAGTTTAATAATGAAAATTTTGTGACTTCCTATTCTTAAGACAAGTAAGTAATTACTTAGATTAGTATATAGTAAATAACTAGTCTCTTATAATCTGCACCAATTAAATGAAAAATTCATTCTACTCAATTAGGAGCAATGCCCTTTTAGTTTCTCTTGAATATTTTTCATTCCTTTAGTGAGAGCCACACTTTTAAGGGCTTGACTGAGACAGGTGCCATACCTGCATTTTCCTGCCATTGCTCATAGTCAATGACAAGATTTATAAGAGAGTTTTCCCCATGTGTAAATCAGCCTGTGGACAGGTGCACACCTACAGCTGTACTCTACGTACCAGGAATTATGAGGCTTCTTTCCAGGCCATGGGCAGCAGGAACAGAAAAGGACATGTGCTGGTTAGTTAGAGAGGTGAAGCTCACCGGGTGGCTGTTGAGAGGCATAGCAAAGAAACTGCCATTCCCTGCAGGCGCTGCGGGGACTTCCACTTTAAAATAAAATAGCAAATCAAAGGGAGACAGTTATCCATTGGTAGAAGCAAAAGGAACCAAAGAAGATGTCTCAGTAGATATGATAAACCTCTTGATTCTATCAGCTGTGTTTTGATTTTCCAAAAGCAAGAACAACTCACAATATCTTTCTGAAAATCTAAAATGTATTTATTAAATTATATAGTAGGTAACTTTTTCTTCTCAGTAGCTCTCTCTTTAAATTTTCTTTTTCTTCATCTTTCCTGGCCTGTCTTATTTCCAGATGTATCTAGATGTACCCTACACATGGATGATTGACAGATAAGATATAACAATATCTTACATTGGCTGTACTGATTTTCCCAGCACAGTTTGTTGTCTCAATATTTCACAAGAGCAGAGAGGCCCACAAGCAATGAACTGGGGAGCTTGACTCCCCACTTAGACACTACAGTGCTTGTAAGGACAAACAGTGTGTGTTAAGTGTCTCCCAAAGAACAGCCACAAACACCAGAGCTTTTAAAGATGCATCTCTGCTGCAGCACATTTTTTCCCTCTAAGAACAGAACAAATAGGGAGAGAGGCTTGTGCGTCGTACAATTTCATCTGCTTATCAAAAGATTCCTACAAATCAAGTAAGATACGCTTACTTGAAATAGTCTGTTAGTTTCATTGATTTTACAACACCCCTACTCTCAAGAGTTGCTTTTGCTTTTTCCTCTCCTCTCCTGTCTAGCTGCAACAAGTAAGTCGGTACTTCATTGCCTTCTGTGACCTGATGTTTTTATCAGGAGCTACAAACATGTCTGGGGTTTGTGCCACTAATTCATTCACTTCTCAAAGAATCTCATCCTTGGCTTACTGCTTTGAACTTTATTACACATTATTGTCTTTGCTGTAGGTAATCTTGCACTTCTGAAGAGCTGAGGCATTTGCCTTTGCAGGATCATACTGTGACAACTGTGACAGGTTAAATAAACTCCTGCTTTTGTCAAGTAGCTCATCTTTTTGTCAATTAGATTTTTCTACACAGTATTTACACTGTCTTATATGTTCCTTCCTCTGCACCTTTATTGGGTCAAGGACAGTAGAGAAACTGATAATATTCTGAGGACTTCCAGCAAAAGGATGGGTGCAGCTTCACAAAGCACCTGTTAGCTCTGTGATGATCGTTTCATCTGTAGGGTGAGGCATTTGGAACTGATGTGCCATTTCCTTACGGAAAACTACTGTTGTTAGTGTGGCATATACATAGGCTTTTAAAAGTGACAAATGTATAAAGGAACTTAAGCAAATAGAAAGTAATCCACCTTTAATGGGTACTAACTGCCAGAACTTCACCCATGTCTAAATAACTACAATCAGCAGGTACCAGTTCAGTAGAAACTCTGATAACATTCCCACAGCTAGCAAACATGTTTTTTTCACAGCTAATTCTGCTCAGTTCTCCCTCCCCACTCCCTCAGAACTCCAGAAGAACACTGGAAAACCAGTTTGGATCAGAGTCATGGAGCACATCTCTGCCTGTCATGCAGTCTATGCCAGTTCCTTACCTGCAGTGTGCTGAGGTGCAGTGCCAGATCCAGCACTCTGGGGGGATCTCTAGGTTACACACTGGTCTGGCTGCCCTCCTAACATGTTCATGGCCCCTAGGGCTTGGTACACTCAGAGTCTCTTTAGGAGGCTTGTGACGTGTGCTGACATACAAGGAGTCAGATGTCCATTCAAAACACAATATAAAAGAGTCAAAACTGGTTGCTCTCACCTGGATTTTGGAAGAGTATTTTGCTGGTTTAGCCCTGCCTGAGATACCCCTTCACTTGGAAGATGTCACACTTGGAAGAAAGGAAACATCATACCCAGGACATGATGGGTAATTTGAATCAGGTCATAGCTCCTCATTTCCTGGGTTTGATCCTTTTTGTTCCAAGTGAGACATCTTCCAAAAATCCAGTGAAAAAAAAAAGTGTATGTGGTAAAATTTGCAGAATTTGGCACTGACCCAGGTCTCCACTATTTTTCTTTCTTCTCTCAAGTGGATTTAGAAAAGGTCAACCGTGCCTCTGCTGATGTTAAGCAAGTAATTTTCCTATCACCTGGCAGGAACATGTACTTTTGAAGCATAAGGATCCAACTGTTTCTTAGGCTACCACGTAGCTGATCCTAAGTTGCACAGTTTAATATCTGCAGATAAGAGGACATGGATTTGTTATATCATAAATTAGTCAGAGAAATCTACAAGTGTTATTTTTGCAGAAAATGCATGATGATCAAAACCACCAAATCTATAAGAGCAAACTTTTCTAGAAGGTAGAGTTACAATACCTAACAGAGGATGAGATTTGGAATATGAGACAATGTATGTTCAATAACCTTTTCCTATTAAGCCAATGACTTACCAATTTTCTTATATTTGGGTTCTGAAGCATCACAGAAACTCTCTGTTGCAGAGCCTAAGAAAGCTGGAAGAAAGCAAGGTCATAGTAAGGGCAAAATTTTTGGTAATCTTAAATTTACCCCATGAAACTTATTTTAACTTTTTTAAGTAGAAGTGGGTGTTACCAGTTTCAATTCAGCTATTTTAGAACTGCACAGTTCCAATGTATAAAAATGAATGTGAAAAGCCTCATGTTATTTTGCTCTGAATGTGAAGTTTTAATTAGGCTGCAAATTTTTGCGCCAAATATTTTTGCTGTTGTTCTCGCTATTAAAAAGGCAATTGTTCAGCCAATGTTTACTAAGCTATAGATACACTGAAAACAAAGTCAACACTGCCATGAGGATGAAAAAAAAAAAAAAAAAAAAAAAAAAAGCAAAGAAATAGAACATGTTTAATGTTATGTTACAGGACAACCAATTCTGCAAACTGTAAATTCTATGCTTGGTGGAGCTGCTTTCGGTTCCGGCCCCTGAGCGTGAACAAAGGCAGAGGAAGCACGGCTGGTGTCACTGGAGGACTGCATGGCAAGGGCACTGGGCTGTGCTAAAGCCAAGGGGCTGGAGGGCAAGTTTAGAACTCAGGCACAAAGCCTTTCATATTCTCACTGTTTTACACTTACTTCGCTTAAGACATGTCTGCACTTTTATGTCAGGAAATTTCTCAGTGTTTTCAGCAGCAATGTCATCCAAAATAAGGTTCCCTGCTAAAAACATGAAATATGGTCCAATGTCAAACCTAGTTCTCCTAAAAAATTACAGAGAGGAGTAAAAGCAAGAGAAACACACCAACAGAAAGCAAAGATGAAATATGGTCCAAATAAAAGACAAAAACCAAATAATGTGATAAAAGATGTATCCAGATCCATATGATTAAGAAAGCCCACAGAGCCCGAATGCAGACTTTGTCACCCAGTGTTAATTTCTGAACTGCAAACTATTAGTCTACTGGCAGTGGCTAATAAAACATAAATACTTCCCAATGCTCTAATGATGAGCAAAGGATAAAACATTGCAGCTGTGTCACAGTGTGATCTCAGTACTACTTAATTTATGAACTAAAGGGATTAGATCCTTTAAGAGAAGAATAAAGGGTTCAAAAAAATTTTATATTCTGTGATCCAAGAACTGTGAAGTTATCCACACCAAACTTTTACTGGAAAGTACGTAAGTACTAATATTGTATCCTGTTTTTTTCTAAAACCAATAAAAATATTGCCATTAGGTGCAAAACCCCCAAATTCTAAACACACCAGGGAACAGCATAAATAATTTCAAAAGACATGTGAGGTTTCTACAACCAGAATTATCCTAGGGAAGGACTGACCTTTGGTAAATTAGTCAAAATTATTTTGCTTAAACATGAAACAGGATATACAGATATTGTGTGAACCTCCTGGTTCTATGAATTTCTCAACAGCCACCTATAAGTATATCTGTTCTGGAATAGTAAATAGCTGTATTTGTGCTGCTACCAAAACAATGATTTGGTACCACAAGCCAAGCAATGTCTGCAGTCAAGGATGGATGAAGCAATGATTTAGTACATAATAATAGCATTGCTGCATTAATCAGGGTGAGAAGTAAAACTTGACACACTTCCTCAGGCAGCTCTGTGCACCCTGGACAGAAATCAGTGTGTGTGAACTGTATTTATACACATGCAAAGTGCTCTGGGGACTCAGGTGTATCATCCCTGCTGTGCTCAGATGTGTTGTGTGATGCGACTTGAGGCTATTAATGCACTGGGCAGTGAAGCTGTGCATATTCTGATCATGATCAGCAGCTTGGTCAGAGACAAAACTGCCCTCTTTGAGAAAGGCCTGCAAAAATTCATCAAATCCTCGAGTTTTCCAAGAAAATCCTGGGACACTGCACCCAGGGTGAAAGAAGATACCAGAGGTATAGAAACTTCACTTCTATGGGGGGATGAAACACGTTAGACACAACACTGTCGTGGAGAAAGTTAGTCTTTGCCACATCAATCTTACCAAAAACGTCTTCAACCTGCTTCTCTTGCTGATCCTTGAGCACGTATTCTACTAATTCAGCTGGCAACAAAGGAAAAAAAAAAAAAAGAGGAACACAGTAATGACACAGTAAATGTCATAGCAAAACTCTTGTAAGTTTATCCTCATTAACAGAACTCTGCAGGGTAAGTAAAATGGAAGAGTTAAATTAAGTTTTTCTTGTAACTTGTTGTTCAGGAAATAAAGATCACAAGAAAAGAGAAGTTGAGAAAGGAAGTATTATGCAGAAGGAGACATTAATAGAAAGATTTTCCCCCAACAACCACAAGCTACTGTTAATAGGTTTCCCCACAATGCACAGGTTCAGGTACTCTACATTAGATCTACCATGTATGAGTGAAAGGCTACTACAGTAAATGCCATGGCTTCAGATTGAGAATAGAATTTATAAGAAACAGCTATAGTAAATGATTGTAAAATAATGATTGAAAAAACAAAAATTGCTTTCATACCTATTTTAGCATAAGCATCCGTGGTGTTGGAAAAGGGGTAGAACCCATCTCCGTTTTCATATGTGAAATCCACATTAGTTAACTGTTCATAGTTGCTGGTGTCAACTTCAAGATCTAGAGTTAATAAGGAATATGCATTGGCTCAATGAATGCCATAACCAAGCAGTAAAAAAAGCCAGATAGCAGGACATGCAGAACAGGCAGATTTATTATTTCAGCAGAAGGTTTTGGCTCTTCATTGTGCATTGGCTAGGAAGGAGCAGAACTGAACTCTCAGTAATTCACAGTCACCTGGAAATCAGCATTTTTCTTTTGCTAAACTCTGAGACATCATCTCTCCTAGTAAATAAAATACTTCCTGAATCCATTCTATGACAATCAAGCCCAGACTTATACAGCCTATTAAACTTTCTTATCCCTCAGGATATGGTGGTGTCACCCAGATGCCCTGTTCAGAACAATGCTGTGTCCATGCTAATCCCTGAATTGCATGGCAAATTGCCTGTGAAGCTGCCAGCTGGCCAAGGCTAGAACCTTGCCAGGGACCGTGCTAACACCTTCACAGCAGAGATGCCCAGCTTCCAGTAACTGCTGTCAAGTCCTGATGGTGTTTGATTTACCTACATCATCTCAGACATTGCTAAGGCTCAAAAGTATTTCAATCAGATAAACATCTGTAATAGCATGAGTCAGTGCTTGACCCTAATTCATCCTACTTTCAGTGACTGAGCAAGTGAGGCCATGGGGTAAGAAACACTTCTGCAGCTGTTTCTAACAGTCAGAAGCTGAGAGGGAAAAGCCCAACCTGGGAAATGATCACGAAGAAGATTCCAGATTTTGGTGTTCTTCTCCACTGATTTGCCCATGTGCCTACTGGCACAGGTCACTCATGAAAGCCACAATGCTCCAATTTGGTAACATTTTCCACCTATTTGGCACAGAGTTGTGAGACTTAATATCTGGCATACACCTGCTCTTCTCTCATTGTCATTCTCAATCCATGGTCCACTTTATTTGTTTAAAATAAGTTCAGCTAACACTCCATACTTTCATACTTTCATACTTTTATAATAGAACACTAAGGGAAGGAAGAGCAGAACAGTCAATGACTTCCACATGAAGTCAGGCCATAAAGTTTGAGATCCAGGGCAACCTCCTGATCGATTACCTGTAGGAACTGAAATGCAAGAAATTATCAACTTCATACTCTTCCCCTTCTGCTTTCTCATTTGTAATGGAATTATAAAATCACTGTGTGATTACCAGATGGCATCTGGTAATGCAACTCTATTGTTTTGGTACTTCAGGATCTCAGAAAGCAATGCAATGCTGTTTGCTTGTGGACTGTCTTCATCACAAACTCATGTAGAAGTCTCTGTTTTGCAAAAATTTTGTGTTCAGGTCACAGAGGTGTTGACAATTACACTTGTCCAGCTTATGACAGGAACATTTGCAAAGAAACTACTTACAGGAATGATATCCAAATGAAAGACATTGCCATGCCTTTATGAGTGACAGTACAGTGTGCTTTGTTAGACTGACTGAGCAGGATACTATAAATAGGTACAATTTAAAACCATGACAGTTTCTGGAACAGTCACTATATGTACAGACACAGACAAACTTACCACATCCTAACACCAAGCGCTTGTAGACTTTAACTCAGTCACCATGATAAACTGCCATGAGGTGGCTTTGTAGCTGAGGAGACAGCAATAACTAACAGCATGAGGAATAAAACAGTCAAGTATTTTTTAGTGTTTTACTAACCTGTAGAGAAGTCACCTTCATCTCCAGATGACTTGGGATCAAAGAAATTACACAGATGCAATGGATCAATATCACTGTGCAGTAAATCAAGGTAGCCATTTTCAGGCACAAATACTGAATCCATGGTTTGTCTCTTTGCCTGAAATCAAATTGCACAGCAGTTAGCTATGACACAACCACAGCTTTTGTCAGTCAAATCCACAAGTCCTGCACTGTGGCTTTCTGTTGGCAAGACACAGATCTTGAGGCAGGGGAGCTGGCATTTCTTCCCAAGATCTGCATTGAGTTATAACCCTGAGTTAGAGATCCAGAGAGAGCCTGCAGTGAGACTCGCCCATCTTTGACTCCAGTGAGAGGAGTGGGATACTGCAGTCTGACCACCTGGACCAAAAGTGCCAAGTGTTGAATAAGTGGCAACCCTGGTATCTTAGCAGGATATAAATGATGCACAAATCCAGCAGGTATCAGGGAAATGAGAAGACTGCAGTGAATATGATGGGAGAATCCAGAAGCTACATTTCTTCATAAAGTTTACCTGTTCCTCCACATCATTGTAAATTCCCTTCTATTTCCTTCCAGTTACTGCAGCAGACACTAAACTCAGTTCAAACATTCCTCCTGGATATTCCACAAGTATAGAATAACACTATGTGTTACTTATTCATCATCTTTATCAAATTATTTCAAACCCAAATATCGGCTCTTCAGTGTTTATAGATCACTGGTGTAAATGCCACCTGATCAAATGATTTACTCCAGCATAATACTGAGATACCAGGATGAAAAGAATAACCAGCAAAAATTTCAGACTGTATCCTGTTAAAATAGGTGTCCACACTCCACAACCATGGAAAGTTTCAGCATGGCATCAAGCACTATATTTTTCAATGAAGAATATCTAATAAATGGCTCTCAAATACTCTGCCCTTAGCAGGCCACTGATGTCCCTGTTTGCATCTATCTGTTCCTGAGCTGTGCAAAATGGAGCAACTGCTGTACCATAAAAACCTACCTGTAACATGGAAAAAGAGAAATACAGCTAACACAGCAGCTGTGATGAAAGAAGGCAGAGCAGGCCTCATCACACACTACCACGTGCTGCCTTGTTATAAACTCATCTTCATTCCTCTCACCCCTTCATGGGGTTGTCCCTCTGAACACCTTGGAAATGGACATTTCTGTATTTGCTGCAGAAAATGTCAAAATCTAGAGCCAGAAGTTTGAAAATTAGGTGAATATGGTGTGGGATCCATGAGTAAGAATATCCTGCACTAAGATAGTTCTCCTTTTTCATGTTTTATTGCCTCACTACATTACCAAGATTACAAAAATTTGATATTATTGCCTGGAAGCTATAAATGGAAAGCAGAAGTTGAGAAACCTGCCTGAGAACCAAGAATGAGGTTATAAACACACCAGATTAAATTTTCAGTTTGTTGCAACCTTTGTTTTGCCCCTTCTGTTTGTTGAATTAACAGAAAATCTAAACAGGGCCTTTCAGAAGGCCAAGTTGCCAGACTGTGTGAACAAAGCTGTTGAAAAATTACCTCTGAGTCAATATAATTTTGGGGTTAGAGTCAAAGGGATTGGGCAGAAGGCTTAAGGCTTAACACAGACAAATCTACCACTCCAAGGTCAGTGGTTGGCCAACTCCTTGATTACAGCACAAAGAAAAGGGCACGAGACTGAATAGGCCTACTTAATCTTCATGGAAATACTAAGATTTAATTAATTTATAGTCATAAAAGTTTTTCTATTTTTAAACTTTTCTTTCAATAGCATTTCTCTGTGGATAAATACATAAGTAACGCAAAAATGTTTTACGCTACAATGGTCAAGAAGTCAGGAAGCAACCAAGGGAAAGTCTTGGCAGTGCCAAGTCTGGCTACAGAGGTTAAAACTAGAATGTAAAAGATGGTATAGCTCAGATGTGCAGGACTGAGAGAAACATACTCGTCTAACTTAACAAGATGAAGATTGCCACTCTGTCAAAAATGAAAAATTCGGTCGCTTGCCTTTTTTTGCTTCACCAGTCTGAATGGCCCTCAGCTTACTCTGGTATTTTTTCTTCATTGTTTTGGTTTTGACACAAATCCTTATACAGCTGTCTCTCTATTGACTACACTGGATTTAGGATCTTGGGATTTCTTTCTAATCAGAACAAAAAAATTTTTAATAGCAGCTGTATTTCGCTGCATTAAAAACATAATACCATCATGGAAAATATACTGTGAAAAAAGCAGCAAGTTTTTGAAAGATGGAAATTCTTACATGGAGAAGAGGCAGAGGCAAGAAGATTACACATCAGGGACAGTAAGTGTTCTCCTGCATATTGTAACTGAAGCACACAACAAGAAGCCAGACCTTTACCAGACTTGTTTACAGCAGCGACTCCTTTCCCAGCGCTTCCCCTTTTATTGTCACAGCATCCCAGCAGTCCTGTCTGAGATGAAGGGTGAATAAACTCTGTACTACTAAGCACTTCCTCTGCTGTTTCATACATGATTTTAACTTAGTTTACTGATATTACATTCCCTTTGGGGTCTCACGGGACTCAATGCTGCCAAAATGGGTATTTGGCACAGTTTCATGCCAGAGGAATACCAAATTTTGTAACGATTTCTGTGTTAGGGCTGTGAAGGCCAGCAGCAGCTGTCAGTGGGAGCAGGCAGAGCCTGCAGGGCCCTGCAGGGCAGGAGTCCCCAGGGCCACCTGCGAGGTTTCTGTGCACAAAGGGCATGTGCTGGGCAGGGGCCAGACAGGACATAGTTCCAAATGTATTTCCATGCCATGCAGAGAGTTCAATCCTTTGTGGTTTGGACACTGGTTAAGACAAATATTGTTCTTTAAATCCTTAAATAACACCTCCTTTCCCCAGCAGCCGATGCTCTCCAGCTGCACGGGCACACTCAGCAGGCTGTGTGCCCCGTGTGCCACCTCTGCAGTGACTCTGGGCACACCTGACACTGCCACCTCTCTACTCAGGATGCATTTGGTTCAGCTCAGCATCCTGCACACAGGGCATGGCAATATGGGTCATTTCCAAGACTCACAGTGCTTTTGTTCAGGGCTCTTCTAGAGTTCGATTATATATGAATTGAAAATGCTGGAAAAGTAATGAAAGAAACAGTGACCATCGCTGTACAAGGACAAAGAAGGAGTAGGTGTTCACTTAAATCCCATATTAATCATAGGAGTTAGATAGGGCATTTTAGATTTCTAAAGGTAAGTGAGGTAATTTTGATTAATAATTTTCCGCAAATAATTTGATTTAATCTTGTCTTATATTTTAAAGGGTCACCATGTTAAAGATTCCAGAAAATGGGGTCTGCTACTAATTGAAATCAAATGTTATCTAAGAGAACAAAGATTATAAAGGCCAAAATGCAACATTTACTCCAATAATAATGTAAAGGAGAGAAGATTTGAGAGCTGTTAGGGGCTTTCCTTCCCAAACCTCTGTTGACATATGAACTAACAGGCAATAAATCTCCCACACGAGTACAGAGGTTAAGAAAATGAAAATTTGTAAAGTCATTTTAGGAACAAAGGAAATCCCCCTCCAATTTAACTTTTGGACTAGTTTAGGAAGCTGAGGGTAATTCATAGAAAAGAATAGTAGTGCCATGCAAATCACACACTTTTTAACCAGAGGATGACATAACATCCAAGTCTTTCATAATATTCCATGTCCTAGAATACAGAAAAATTGAAGAATGGGACTGCTGTGAAGACAGGAAGTTGAAAAATGAAATACAAACGTTGCTGAACAAATGCCATTTTCCTGCAACACCCCAGACCCATTAAGTGCTACACATGAGTCTGAGTGAAACAAGCTGACAAAAAGCAGGTTATATCAAGCTGTAAATAAGGAGCCCAGCGAAACACCAGTACTTTGATTTAAGAGCACTTTGAGAAGCTCAGTATTGTTTACCACAATTTTATAGCCTTGTTTTCTTTCACCAACTTTGGAAAGTTTTCTCTCATCTTCTGTGCTCCCCCAGATGTTATGTCAAGGTGCACAAGGTACCCCCCAAAGGCAGAGCTGTTTCCTGGATTTGCTGCAGGCAATGTTTTGGGACAAGCTTCTCTGGGAGGTGGGCAAGACAGCAGTGAGGAAGGATGAAACTCCTTCCACCTTCCAATCATTTATCTCCTCTTCCCAAATAAATGACTAACAATTTCTCTGCTCCACATGTACCACACAGAATTTTCTTTTCAGAAATGCCCTGATTATTGTGAAATGCAAGTAATGGAGCTTAATTTATATTTAGCTTTGAAGGTTTAGTTTCTGTTTCAGATCTGTGAAAAACTTCTACAATGAAAAGCCAATTTAACTTTTTGTATTGTATTACCCAGCTCAAGAAGAGATACTACTTTTGCTGAGAGTCTTTATCTTTCTGATGGAATGGTGCTACTTTCCACAGACTTTATAGTATAAAATGAAAGAAAAACAGATGGAGCTGAAAAAGAACCTGATCTATATCCTGCCACATTATTCTTTGTCTCCATTAGAGATGAGTTTAAAGGAGTTTAAAAAAGCATAAATATCAGGTAAAAGGAGATTTTGCCTTTCAATGAGCTTAACTTAGAACCAACAAAGTTACTTGTCTGATGGTGGAGATGGACAAGTTCAGGCAGAGCTGTAACAAGTGCCCTGCAGGTGTCAGAGTTGTGATTTAGAACAGAATTTGCCTTTCATGTTCAGGACCATCTCCTGTGTCACAGGTGTGCCCAGCTCTCCCATCCCAGCTGTGAGATTAAGTAAAACATCACAGCAGACACTTGTCTACACTTTAACTCAATGGCTGACAGAATTTCAGCCCATCTCGATGGGAGAGCAAAGCTCTAGCTTGTTTTTCCAGAGTAGAGAAAAAATGGAAATAAGCCAATTTCTTTCAGTGATTCTCAGTTTCACTTTCTGTAGGTGCAACATTTACAAAAAACCCAAAAAGAATATTCTTAACAAAGTCTGAAACAAACTACAGCAACCCTTGGAGCAAGTAGCAGGGCCAGCCACAAAATAAAATCACAAAAAATTCTCCACATTCAGACATCATCCTACTAATATTTGAAGCAATGCAAGTCTAGATACTGACACAGTGCAATTACAAGTATGTACAAAAAGCAAGATAAGATGAATTTACCATGAAAAAAGCATGCATTCAAGGGTTGAGGAATAACTGACCTTAAGAAACTGGACAGTTCCTGCTCTTTCACTCTGGATTCGGTATCAAAAAATGATGAGAACTTCTGCCCCTGCCCAGGGCTAACAGAAAGTGACAGCAGAAAGGAGGAAATAAAGATCGGAACACTCAGAGGGGGAATTCCAAAAAGGAAAATTAAGAGGAACCTCCCTTTTAGCAACCTCAGTATAACAAGCAGTGTTATCTTTATTGGTCACTTGACCCTTCTAAGAAGAGCTTGATCTTGTCACTAATTAGGAAAAGATCAATTTATTTGGTAGGAAACCAGAATTGGATGAGAGCTGACAGTAACAATTTCCATTGCTCCCCAAATGTTTCCTCTCCTTTTTCATTCCAGTTGAAATCTGTCCCAAAGTCATGATGTCAACCGCCCATCAGTAAGAATAAAGCCAGCAGCATGTGGGCACTTACCTTGCAGCTCCACTTGGTCTAACAGAAGTGAAAGCATGTCTTTCACATGTTCACAGACTCTACCAACACAAAATTAGTTTCGCATCTCATGCAAAGTCTCTTGCCATTGGGCCGAAATGACAAGTAGGAGGTCCTATGAAAAACAGGAGCTTGGCTAGCTTGCACATGGTGTTCAGAGTTTGCTTGTAGCAGCATCTGACAGAATGTTTGTTCATCTAATCATCACTTACCTTGCCATGCCTACCTGGTGTTAAGACAAACAACCTTTTGAAAACCAAGTTCATTCATGAGCTTCCTCTCATGATGCCTATAGCTGCTTTTGTGGTGATCTGCAAGCTTATTTGCTTAGTTTTCTATTTTTAATTGTGCATAGACCTACACAAATTAGAAATTAATTGTAAAAGAGACTGTACTTCAGAGTGAACAGATACTCTTTGTAGTATTATTCCACTGGCTATAGCTTTTAAGAAAAGTTCCACCAGAGTCTGAAGGGGAAAGGCAATAGAATTTGAAGAACACAATGACATCCAGACTCCCTGCTTCAGACAGCAAGATTTTAATCAGCTGCCAACAAGAAATGGCTTCTGCACAAAACAGCAGCTCCTATGAGGACAGCAGCTGCTGACCTATTTAGGAATTTTCTCTTTACAGAGGAGATCCACTTCTACCAGGTTCCATGGCAATATGCTCACTGAGAAGAGACAAAGCCGTTTCCTTCCTGGGAGCAGCTGATCTCTTACCAGTACTTGCAGACATGGGGCCTGATCTGTGCTGCAGAACACCAACCTCTTCAGGCTCTCTCACACCCAGGCTGTGTTGGAACTCCTCTGTACACTTTCAAAGAAAAGCAGCATCTCAGAATAACAGCACTCAGAGCAGAAAATAATGAAAGGCTGCACAAATACAGATTCTGTATTTTAGTGCTGTTTTGATAGGAGACAATAAAACAATCACTGCATAAGAAATCTGTACATAATTTCACATTATTTGATAGCTCTATTCTAATGTGCAGCACAATACCTCAAGTGAAAAACTCCTTCAGCAGCCCTGCAGGCAGATTTCTACCAGCTTCTGAGGCTGAAATCCATGAGGCAATCCCTATGCACACCAAGAACAAAAGTTTGGGCAACCAGAGTTCAGCTTATTACTTTGATTCCAGTTCATGACTGCAGCAAAAACTGGTTGTCCTCTTTTTTGTACAACGCTCATAGCTTCTTAGGAAGAGCAGAAAGGAGCAAAGCAGAGTTCATCTAGTGGAGTAGTCTATAAAGGTGGTCTTTGAGGGAAAAGAAGACTGGAAAAGAAGAGGCTGTTAGACAGCTGAGACCTGCCTAAGCTTTTCAGATGACCATCAACTTCTTTGCTTTGATGTTGACTGGGACACTATAATGCTACCAAAGGAGGAGACAGAACATGCTCAGTAGTATTGGAAGCACCAGCAAAACTGATGCCAGGCTACTTTTTATGGTTTTCTACATTTAAAATATGAATTCTTGCCCTTAATTTGAATGTGTGATGACGCAGGTGAGTATTCTGCCCTCACATGAACTATCTTAACTTGTATCCTGAGGATTTCCTCTTGTATTTTCATCCATGCCTTTGTTGACCCAAAATGTTTTTTTTTCATCTGGTGTGAGAGAGGCAAATTCCCACAAGGTATTTATTTACAGTTCTGCACAGAAAGAGAGGCTGGGTGGCAAATTCACAAAACCAGCACCACAGCTATTAGAACTTTTCATTATTGATACTTTTTGGCAAACAAAGGCATGAATGTTCATTGGCTACAACTGACATAGGTTTCTTATTAATTTGGATTCTATCTCCTATTAGTTAAAAGATTCCCTCACTTCTCATGCTAATTAGTCTGTAGGCTCAGTATTTCTCTCCTTATGTCTTGCTCCATCAGCTCTCTGAAAAATTTTTGTCCAAAGTCCGGTGAGATTCTGAATGACCACAAATATTAGAGGCCATAATCTGTCTTTGCATCTACTAGACTGGAAATTCTGAACCTTTTGAGTTCCTAACTTCACTTAAGAAAATGACCTTCTGAGGAAGCTGCAGGTGTGACCAGCAGCACTGCTGAGTGTTATCTTGGTGTGTCTCACCTGCAGTGTTTCATGCTGCATTACTGAGGCTCATCGTAGCATTTGGGAAGAAATATGGTAAGTGATACTAGAAATGCAGGAGTGGAAGCATGCTGGAGGACTTTGAAGCACAGCTAGTTTCTGAGGTGAGCAAGTAAGGAAAAGCTTTTAAAACAAGCTCTAGAGAAAAAGCCTCACCCCTGCAATCTAAAAGACTGAGCTTTTATGCTCAAAACATCTTCCAAACTATCACAGCTTTACTTTCCTACAGGAAGTCGCTTTCATAACAGACACAGAAAAGTCTGCATTAAGAGCTGCAAGCCTTGGTGGAGTTGGCACAACGGTGGTAACCAAAGTTCCTGAGACTTACCCAAAGTATGTTCCTACAGTTCTGCTCTGCACAGGTCAGGAATGGGCTGGTGCTTATTCACTGAGGGCCACGTTCTCTAATGCTTATGGACATTGATGCAAGGTACCTGTGGATTTCAATACTGTATTATGAACAAGGAACTGTGCTTCCTTGAAAATTCCTTTCATGTTGGCTTTGTATCTGAGCTCTGGTTTTCCAGCCAGCTACTGTCTTTAGCCTCTCTGGCCAAATATTTTAATAGAACTTTTGTTCAGAATTCCTTCTGTGCAGGGTGAATAGCTTTGAGGTACTGCTGGTTGAACAACTCCTCATAGACTGGAATGTCTCTAACAAATTTCCCTATTTTCTGATTATAATGATTCAGGCTGTACAATATACAGACATCAGCAGTTCACTACTTTGCTTTACTGCATGACTTCCCTTCCTGTTCTGTGGATTCTCTTTAACTCACATTCAGATTTGTAGAGAAGACAGATGTTTCATTGCAGCTGTATCTCTCTTAGGAATTGTCATGGTAGTGTTCTCAAGATCCAAAAGAAAATACATGCCTTAGCTATGGAAAGTGCTAAGCAATAGCTACACAAGAAGCACCAAACAGTAAAAATGCATGGCCTGACTTAGTTCTCTTTTTCCACACACATTGTTTGTGCTGTGACACATTACAAAGAGGAAAGTGAGTTGAAAAAGAGAACTTGTGCTTTTGATTTCTCTGTATTGAGAGGAAGTATCACTTCTAAGTAAATATGGTGCTGCGCAAAGTCTACAGCTAATTTTGGAACCCAAATAATATTAGTAAAATGTCAGTAATTAATGTCACTATTTGTCCCAGGGGCAGTGAGGTAGATGAAAGTGTACCAATGTAGGCCACATGATGTCCTTCAGCACACTGCATTAGGGTATGTCGTGAACCTTGGTAGATTTTATCTAACGTCAAGACAGTAAGAAAAATTTGTTGTTTCTACAAATGCAAAAACAAAACCAGAAATAGAAATACATTTAATTATTACAAATTAGGACTGTAGCAGCAGAAGAACTTGAACCAGGTCTTCAAAGCTTAAGCTTCTCTTCACACTTACTTTGGTGTCAGTTACAAGATAATCAGCTTTGGGTTCAAAGGCAGTGTACCTTTAGCACGTTATTGCTTTGTATGTTTGTCTATAGCCCAGCAAAAGCCAGGGCAACTCGAAAGAAACTAGGCTTGCTCCCAGGTTATGATCTTGCAGATTTTACTAGAAAACTCTTTAGGAATCATGGGAAGAGTAAATCAGGAACAAACTTGAATTCTTTATATCTTAACACCCATTCAAAGTCCATCTTGCTTTTGATCTGTATCCAATCTAGACAGAAGAAAATATCCATTGTTTGGATTGAAAAGCCTATAACCTCCTGGTCATGAAGAACACTGCCTGTGCATATCTGCAGGTGGAAATTGCTTAAGGGGTGAAACTTCTGCAGAAAATCTGCTTTTCTCATGTTTAAGTGGCAATCATAATGATGTACCACAAGCTGTTTGCTCAGTTGCTGGTCTGCTTCTGGAGGGAACTATCCTATGGAAAGGAGCTCTTTCTCCTCAAGAAGTCTACCATTCTCCCATTACTGTATCCCCTCACAGCCAGCCACACGTCCTGGAGTTCTGAGCAAGCATTTCCAGCAGCAGCTGGCAGCTGCCTGGCCTGCAGATGGAGGAGAAGAGATTGAGGAAACCTCTGATGCCTTCCTTGGTTTTCAAGTAGTCTGGAACATCCCAAATGCACAGATCCCTTAGCATTAGTGTTGGGATAGGCAGTGCACAAACATTCACCTTGATAACAGAAGGACTTCTCATTTATCTGTAGCTAAGAGCACTTAAAAGGAAAAAAAAAAAAAAAGAAAAGAAAAGAAAAGAAATTTGTATCTTTCCTTTCACCACCACTGGAATTCATATAAACAGTCCAGTACACTGGAGCATGTGACATAAATCCCTGTAATTTTCCTTACACTGAAATAAAATAGAGCAAGAATGGGAAGCAGTACACAAATGCAAACTTCAGCTAACAATGAAAAGGATGCATGCAGAAAACCACAGCCTGTGTCAAGTTTCAGATTGAAGCAAAAAACCTGGGCAAAAATAATAAACTGACAGTTGAAGAAACCACATGTTTTAGGGGCTTCCCTAGAGCATTTCTGATCTTTGTCAACTAAAACACACAGCAGACACAAGAGCTTTCAGAATCCACGTGAGACACAGCAGCTCTGCCATCAGTCAGTTGAATGAAGGAGCACTTACCACGACCCCCATTCTGCAGTTGTGCTGTTACTGTAACTGCACACAGTGATTATGGTATCACAGAAAGGTCACACCATCTTCTCCAGAAGCTTCAGGTCCATGTTGGCACAGCTCTGCAGTGTGGTCTCTGGGCTGCCCTCACACCCTTCTGCTGAAGCTGCTCTGCTCTGCATGAAGGATGAAAACCAGACAGTACATTCTCTAAGAAACCAACAGGTTTGGGTTCTTGCCCTTCATCCAAGCTTTATTTCAGTTTTTAATTGGTGATTATTTATAGATTTTAAAGGTGTGTGGTGAATTCAGGCCCAGTCACAGGAGAAACACCCTCCAGTTGGGAAGTCAGGCAGAACAGCTTTCACAGGAACGGCAGTGGAGATGTCCAGCATAGCCTGGAACTTTCTCCTCTTCTAGGCTGGGAGGTTGAGGCTTGTCACCTTTCAGGCCATAGAGGAAATTGTGGTCTCTTAAATCATGGCCTTGGTTGTAAAAAGGGGTCATAGGCTACAGACATGAACCTTGCTTTCATTTTTGCCATAAGACTGGGCCCCTGCCTGTAGGAGAGGTTCAGGGCTGTGCACTCCTCAGAGAGTGAGTTATGTCCAGCAGCACCTGGTGCATCCTGTGAAGAATAATCAGTCAAAGTGTCAGACCCCATCCAGAGCACTTAATGTCCCTACAGCTTATGTGGGGGATCTAGGCACCTACAGAGCAATCTCCTCCTCTTTGTACCATCTGAACCTACAGAAAAAGTATGGAATTTGTGAATTTTAATACCTCAGATATCCCCTCAAGTTCTCCATGCCTCAGTACAAGGAACACTCGGAAGCTGAAGTTATTTGGTGAACTAGAAAAAGAAGTATTAATAAATTAGGAAAGATACTATTAAACAATAATGTTATAGAAGAAGGGACCACACAGGCTGCTTCAAAAAAATTCACAGGTTCACAGAAAAATTCACAAAACTAAGAACGGTAAGTACAGGTTTTTCATTGCATCACCAATTAGAAACGCTTTCTTTGTGTTTTGTCTATATTCTCTTTGTATTTTTTCTGATAAAGTAATTGACTTTACCATTTCCCTGACACCAATTTAGAATAAATAAGAAAAACAAGTCCAAGCCAAAATGGCAAGGGCTGCTTAGCCACAGCTTCCACAACAAAAGATGAAGTGGAAATTCCCAATCAAAGTGGTTGAAGAACTGTCCAGGAAGCTTCTCAGGGAGCTGAGCGAGGCTGTGTAGGTACTACTAGAAGCCAGGGGGAACAAAAGAAAAAGGAAGCATGTAACACTTCTAATGAATAAGCAACTTATGGTTTTCATAAGCAAATTTAAATTTTATTTCTGCAAATAAACCAGCAGAAGAAACTGCTCAATTTTTCTTATCAACCTCCTGCTGTACTAAGCTTCTCAACTGTTTGATAGCTGTTACGGTCTTTTAATTAATAGGTTAAGGTTATTTTTTTTTTCTCAGTAGGAATATAGAGGCTTAAGGCAGGAGAGCTATTGGATACTTGAGCGAGAGTGTACAGGCATTTTAAGTTCATGTAGCAAAGAAGGGAAGGGACACCAAGCACCTCTTCTGATGAAATCACTTTTACTCTGGGAAATGGATCCCAGGGCTCAGGGATAAGCTCTGCTTGCTGCAGTAGATCTATGAAGTTGTTTAAATCAAATTTTTGACGGCCCAAGTTCCTTATTTTTGGAGTTCCCAGTCTGAGAAATGAGAGATGATTAGCAGAATTAACAAACACCAAAAAGTGCAGCTGAGAGTAACTGAAGATTTGAACATATCAAGAGATATATAAAGCTAAACACACTGAAAAATCTGCATACAAGTGCTGGGAATGCACCCAGGCTGGAAGAGAGCTGGTGACTTTGCCTTGGTGTGCCCTTGTTTTACATGTTTCTAAGTGACCACTGCACCGTCTAAGCAGGAAAATGATACCGAAGTAAACTCATTAATAATTTCAAAGCCTTCCATTTCCCATGTGACTGCACTAGAGATTCCTACAGCATGACTTAAATAAGGCCTTAAAGCCACACAGGGATTACAGAGGATAAAATAAGATATTTAATAAAATATGTAGTGTTTCCTTGGTTTTTCCCTAACTGAAAGGAATACAGCTGCTACTGCACTTAGAATTGAAACCAGTTACTGAGCAAAAATGGGAATTAATACTCCTTTCTTCACATACTAAAAATTAATTTTTACCTTTTTGGGCACAACTAAATAAAGGATAAATACTCCTTTTTTAATCCCCATTTATATTTCAGACCCAAACTTCCTCAGTTTTAACCTATCTTTCTGTTACCCATTTCTTACTGATGGCAGAACTTGATCTCTACTGAGTGTATTGTTATATATCACCCAGCTGAAAGAAACTGTCCTATTCCCTCAAGTAAATCCTGTGGCTTCTTCCTTGTTAATACTGAGCTGCCAATTACAACAATTCATGTATGTACAGACAAAAAAATTTATAGAAATCAGTTATGGGCCAAAGTGGGAAATCATCTTTGACAAATGAATCAGAAAGCAATGCTATTAGAAATGTAGCATTTAGTACCTTCTGCCATTTGCCCTATCTCACTCAAACATAAACATTTCATTGAAGCACCAGCAAACCTTTTAAGTGTATCTGATGAATGAAAGTGAGGTAAGAGTTATTAACAGTATTTTCCAATATTCTGAGGAATAGAATGCTCAGCTGAACCCCACTGAATGCCTAAAGCAGAGCAAAACCAGTCAAGTTATTCACAATACCCTTAGCCAGTTTAGGGAGGCAGCTTCTGATGAGTCTCTGCATGATTCTAGGGTGTGTTCCAAGGAGAAAAGAAATCAGCTGACTTCTTGGTAATCGTGTGAACAAAGCACCATATTAATGTTAAAGGAGGTTCTATCTCCTGTTGAAACAGACAATGGGAGAGATTTTTCAGATATTTGTATCGAGCCTCTGATAGTGCTCTACAATAGAAATGCCACTTATTATTGTGGAGAGGGAATTTTCTGTGAGGTAATGGCACGGACACAGCAGCACATGCTGTATTTTTGAACTACTTTATGCTATATAGCTCAGTCAGCAGTTAAGTGAAATCTTAACATATTTCATAAGTAGTCTAGGTTTTCCTGTGCACAAACCTGAAAACCAAACCACAATTCATAAATTCAGTGTAATGATCTCTTCATGTGGGGCTGTTGAAGAAGTATTTGAGGATTTACATTGCCTTTAGGGTGTTGCTAATGGTTCCAATGTTCAAATAATTTGTAGCTAAATTACAGCTCAGCAAAAGTGTTGAAAATAGGACAGTTTGTTCTGTAAAATCCTAAAAAACACTGGAAGCTTCTAATGAGGTCTCACTTGGATGCATTAACTTTAAAACAAGGAAGAATTCTTTTCTAGCAAACCCCAAATGATGAAATTCATTTGACCAATGATTTCTCTGGAGATCAAGGATTCTTTCTAGCCCTCAATTTGCTCTAAAAGAAAATGATGAGCCATACAGTACCTTGAAAAACCACACAGCATCATTTCATATAGCTTCTTAGAGAATTTACCAAAACTGTTTGCATGGTACAGTGACAGTCTCCTGTGGAATTATCTAATAAAGTTTGTTAGGAAAATAGATAATCCCTACAGTGACCCAGTGGAAATAAGCACTGGAAGGAGGGAAAACTAAGGAAACGTTTATCTGTTTTAAAATCAAAACACAGGTTCTACTTCTTTTCCAGTTATTTCATCACTCATGAAATCAGTTAGCAGCAGCACAGTAGTAAATCAGACACCTAATTTAGCTGTGACAAGCTCATTGTCCCTCTCCCACAGAGGTGCTTTTTTTATGTGATAAAGGGACACAGGACACACTTATTTTCATGGTGCCTTGCAATAAAAAAGCAATGGCTTGGACAATACAGCAACATTACAGAATTACTAAATTCAAACGCTCACGTTTGCTGGCAGAAGTGCCCTGAGAGGTGCAAGAGGAGCTGCTGTAGGAGCTGAGGTGAATGATCTGGCAGCCAGGAGGATGCAAGACCTCCCTGCACTGCTGAAGGCTCCTGTCAGTGCGTTCCGGGAGCTGCTTCCGAGGCAGAAGCTGGCTCTGTTTGAGTTACTGTTAATTTGTGGCTTGTAGGCAGAAGTGCATGTTGATACAGGAAATGAAGTCGAGGTCAGCTTCAGGTATGCACATAATTATTTAATAATTGTATCTCATGAGAGGTCTCAAAGAGAGCCATCTCTTTGTATCTCCTTGGAGAGTGAAAGCCCACTTCGATATTTTAATATTGTAGGCTATCGTGAGCAATCCCAGCAAATTACAGTTCAGTATTTTAGGGGCAGTCTACTGTACTTACTAGCACACTACACAAGTTGTTTTAACACTATCAAGGCCAAAATATGACAATAAAAATATTAACATCATTAGTCATTAAGCACACCTTTTCTCCCTTACAATTATCATCTTACTAAGAACAGTTTATCAGGTTTTCTTACTATTAGGAATCGCTTTGTTCCAGTAAGTACTGCACAAAGCTGATTTCCAGTTGATATTTTTGAAAAGTTCACCTCAGTAGCTTCTGTACTTACTCAACAATCTGGTTTAGTTTTAGAAAAAACTAGAAATATATTATTTTGCAGGCTTATTTAATGCTAGTAGCTAGTCAGATCTACACGTGGTTGTGATTAATGAGATCTTCCTTGACCCTCCACTTCACAGTAAATCGTCCAGACTGTTCTCCCCGATTGTGAAACCCTACCCCCTAACCAGAACTGCGGTTGCCTTGTTTCACTTCTTTAACTCTGCTGCATAGTCCGTCTGCATTTTAAATTAAGGCATGAAAGATTTTTATAATGGAATCATAGAATATGCTGAGTTAGAAGGGACCCACGAGGATCATTGGGTGCAACTCTTGGCCCTGCACAGGACAGCCCAGGAGTCACATCCTGAGAGTTTTCTCCAAACACTTCTTGAGCTCTCTCGGCTTGGAGCTGTGACCATTGCCCTGGGGAGCCCGTTCAGTGTCCAACCACCCTCTGCAGGAAGAACCTTTTCCAATATCCAAACTAAATCCCCCGTGTCACACTTCAGGCCGTTCGCGTGGGCCCTGGCACTGATCACCAGAGTGGAGACAGTGCCTGCCCGTCTGTGGGGATGCTGACCACGCTGCGGTGTTCCCTCAGGCTGCTCCGGACCCAGTGCCCGCAGCCGCCCTCAGGGGCCGCCATACCTGCAGGGCACCGGGGCACACGCAGGCATTGTACCGCCTGCCCCCAGAGCCGCCCCCAGAGCCAGGCCGCTGCCGGCGGGCTCAGCGCCAAACGCCACACGCAGCTGTGCTCTCCTATTCGTGCACCTACGTTCACCTTGCCCTCCACTCCTTTCGTTTCAGGGTTTGTATTCAGCATGACAGCCCAGCGGCCGCGGCCCGGCCGTAGCGTGTGGCGGACCGCTGCCCGCGCTGAGGGCCGGGGGCTGCGGGGTCCCTCACGCCGCTAAAGCCCGCCTCCGGGCCCGCAGCGAGAGCCGGTGCCCGCCGCTGGCCCGGGGGCTCCCGGGCGGCGCCCGCAGCGAGAGCCGGTGCCCGCCGCTGGCCCGGGGGCTCCCGGGCGGGGCCCGCAGCGAGAGCCGGTGCCCGCCGCTGGCCCGGGGGCTCCCGGGCGGCGCCCGCAGCGAGAGCCGGTGCCCGCCGCTGGCCGCGGGGCTCCCGGGCGGGGCCCGCAGCGAGAGCCGGTGCCCGCCGCTGGCCCGGGGGCTCCCGGGCGGCGCCCGCAGCGAGAGCCGGTGCCCGCCGCTGGCCCGGGGGCTCCCGGGCGGCGCCCGCAGCGAGAGCCGGTGCCCGCCGCTGGCCCGGGGGCTCCCGGGCGGCGCCCGCTGAGGCGCAGCCGCCGCGGCTGAGGCGAGGGCAGCCCCCTGCAGCCGCGCGGGGCCGCAGCCCGGCCCCTTTCCCGGGGCAGCCGCGGGCCCTGGAGCCGCGGGCCGGCATGAAGCAGGGCGGGGCGCGGCTGCCCCGGGCCCTGCGCGCTGACGGGCTCCCGCCGCAGGTGGACGACACCGAGGATGTGTCCCTGGATTTCGGGAGCGAGGAGGAGCTGGCGCTGCGGAAAGCGCGGATCAGGTAACGGCGCGGGGGCCGCAGCATCGCGGCGCCCGGGCCCGGGCGGCCCTGGCTGTTGCGGTGTACAGAAAGCTCCATTTAAACGCTCCATTCCCATTTTTTACAGAGGGTGGTCAAGCGCTGGAATAGGCTGCCCGGGGAGGCTGGGGCTCTCCGTCCGGGAGATGCACGGGCTGGAGCAGGCGAGGCCGGGCCCCGCTGCACGGCATCGCCCGGTCACGGGGAATGAAAACCTGACACACCCAACATCCCAAACCCCAGGCAAACTGCTTTCCTTAGAGCTGCAGCAGTAGAGACAACACAGCTCCAGCAAAGCCCGCCCTGCAGCAGTGCTCAGGCACTGCAGTGCACACCTGGCTGAACAGCCAGATAGCTGCAATAAAACTGTCATGATTTCCTACCACGGGATGTGATGCTGCATGGAATATAAAATATCTTATGCTTGTAGATGTTACATGAGAAAACCCAGTCTGTTAACCCATCTCATGTGTCAGGCTAAGCAGTCTACCCTTGGGCTCCTCAGCAGAGGTGTCACTCTGCAGCTCTGACCACACAGAGGTCCCAGGTGACAGAGCTGTTGCATCAGTACCTTTTGAAGAATCTCCAATCAGAGATTGTGAAAGGAAGAGTTTTATGTCAAATGGATTAGGCATGCACTGATCAATAATATGTATAATCAGCTTTGATTTAGATTGCTTTCTTCTGCCTTGCCCCAGTTTGGTCTGGTCCATTACAATGCTATTTCTTGTAGGTGTAACCAGAAAAATATAATAGATGTTAAATCTGACATTTATTACATTATAAACGTTATCTGAGATAAAAAGCAATTATCTAGCTTTACAATACAATTACTCCGTTTTATTAGTGTCTGCCCTTGCACTGCTTTGGACTTTGTCACTACTTGAGTCAGCCCTGACATAAGATTAACCTTCCCAGAATTGCCTTGGGTTTACACCTTAGCAGCAGCACACATTTTAAATGAAGGTTTATGTTTTGGTGCAGTCTTGGAGAACATAGACTAAAGGATTCAACTAAGCTGGGAAATACAACTTAGAAGTACCTTTATCACGAGACACAACTCTGTCTGAGGGACCAGATGAGATGTAGCATGAAGTGAAACCACCCTGGAATGTTTGTAGGAGCTGGCAGCAACAGGCAGTTAACTCTAGAGATCTTAGAGATTCCTCCTGATTCATGCTACTCAGTAATACAGCACAAGTAAAGTATCAGTAAACTGTACTATTCTGTGATCCACTTTGTGTAGACACTGGTTTCATTACAGACAGCTCTTCTTTCTGGCCCTCAAGACAATATTAAAAAATGAAGTAGTATTGAAAATCTGTCTGCTCTAGAATGCAGAAATGTAACTGTTTACACTGGTCACACATGTTTGTTTTTATATTTCTGAAGAATCTTGTGCAAATGAGCCTGGAACTCACCTAGGTGCTACAAAATTTTTTTATCTTATTAGAGGGCATAACAAGATGTTCCAATCATTTGTCTTTACCTTTATTCCAATTTCACATATCTTGAACTTGGTTAGAATTTGCACAGGCTATGAAAAACTGTGCTTTTGTGATTCTCTGAGGTATGTGCAAAAGGGCTCCTTAAAAGCAAAAGGTTAGTGGCTTACTTTCCTAAGAAATTAGTAAAAGATAAGTTCATTGCAGCACCAGAACTCTGGAAGTCAGGAGCATATGATTGCTTCTTTTACAAATCAGCCAGGAAACATGGTGATTCGGCCAGAAAAGAGAGCCCATTTATTCAAAATTTGCCTCAATACATTTCAAAGTATCAGACAAAAAAAAAAACCCAAACAAACAACAAAACAACAAAAATCCAGCATGTAGAGTGCTGCTGTGGCACTTCTGAGCAGGTGCCTGGAATGATTCTCCTGTAGTTCACTGGCATAGCTTAGGCCTGACCCAAATTTGGTTCTTTAACATGCGATGCAACTCAGTTGATTACAGCTCATTCCTGTCCTAACGGGCATCGTGCTCACAAACTGACCAGTTTATTGTAACAAGGTAAATGGCAATCATTCAGCCTTGAGGCTCCAGTGCTACATCACATGGATGTTTAGATGCACAGGAAAACTAGAAGTCCAAGCAAGTGGGTTGCTGTGCTTTCAGGAGTAAATGTATGCCAAGCAGAGCCAGGGCAGAGATGCAGTTTCCTTTATCCTTTCTAGAGTCTCAGTAAGTGCTCAGCACCAATAAATGAGAGGTTCTTGCTCGTATATTTTTTGTTTGTTTGTTTGTTGGTTGGTTGGTTGGTTGGTTGGGTTTTGGTGGAGTATTTTTTGTGGGATTTTTTTAGTAAATACCCTTCAGTGTTTGACACTGGAACAAAATCAGCATCCAAACACTAATCCTGTTGTAATCCAGTAATACTGCTGAATCTGCCTTCCAAAATGAAACGTGACTTCTCACGACAAAGTTACAGCCACATTCGAAGCACTTGATCCATTAGAAAAGCTCATTCAAGCCTGGTGTGCTTTGGGGGTGTGATCTATGAAAGCTGCTCTGGACACTAGGGTCCCACTTCCATAATTGACTCTTACATCTTCTTGACCAAGAAGCAGCAAGGCACTGTCTGTTTTAGCCAGTTCACAAGATCCCCTCCACCCACCTGGCTGCTTATGGCAGGAAAAGCCCCTTCACTTAAAATGTCACATGTTCAGTTCTAAGTCAGAAGGAGTTTTTGAAAAGTTTGAAGTTCACATGGGCAAGACCAGGAGTAAATAAAACTACACCTGTGCATCATTCTTCCCTCTCCAGTCATGTGTGTAGTACTACAAGCACAGAATTGCCATTAGAGAAAGATAAACACCAGAACAGTTAAACAGCCCGAGAGTAATAATAGAACAACAAGGATATTTAAGTTGTAATAGTTATTATACTTATATAGCAATAATTTAAGTTTATAGTAAGCAATTGTGTATATATTTTATGTCTCATTTTATTAAACACAATAACAGAAGAACATTTAATAGTTAAATAGTTGATTATGCTCTAGGCCATGCTTTTGTTAATTGGCCATACTACTGTTAATTGGTCACAGAGGCTTAGGAGCTTAAGGAGACAGTTGTTGACTTAAATATCTTAATCTTAAATAAAATATCTTAAAGATATTTTATTCTCTAAGCTTCAAGGAAGAAGTTACAGGCAAGAGCCTGTAGTTAATGCTCACTTTCAACTAATTAACACAAACAACTGTAGAGAGTAAGATTTTTACTTGGCATTTTACCCTGAAAATTGTACTGTGCTCATTACAGCACTCTCCAGCCTCTCCATCCTACTGTGTAGGCCAATATTCCATGTCACATAGTTACTTCTTTCACTGAAATTTCTCTTTATTTTGTTACCAACAAAATTTTGTTCAGTGAGCAAAGCATAAATACTAGTGAAATTAATAACCAGTAATTCAAAATAACTGTTAGACTCCCAAATCATTCTGCCTGTCTAAAAGGAAGTATTTGGGTTTAGACATTAAATATGAAATTTCATTTTGTCTTAGAGCAAACAGCTACAATTTTTTTTTTTTTTTTTTTTTGGTATTAGAGCTCATATTCTGTTTTCAAAACTGTTCTGAAAGGCATAAGAGCTCTATCAATTCTTTTGTGCTTTGCAATGCTGATTCATTTCATGGAACAACAAGGATTTTATGCATCCTTGTGCATAAAATCCTAGTGGTGCACACAACCACTAAATTCCTTCACACAGTACCAAAGAATCTGGTGAAAGGTTCCCTATTTTGTTCTATCTTTGAGAAAGTTTTGACAGGAACACCACAGTGGTCTTTTAGCTTTAGACTGAAGCTTGGCTATTGAAAATACCATTGTTTGATAATGGAGATATACACCAACATTGAAATAATAGCAGCTGCAAACCAAAATACCATTATAAACTTGAAACAGCTGTGTTGTGCTACATTGTCAGCAAGTACTGTACCAGTCCCTCCTCCCATAACCTCACACATGCTCTGTGTTTTCTCTTCTCTAGGCACCCACTGGCCACCTTTTTCCACCTGTTTTTCCGAGTGAGTGCTATTGTTACCTACTTGTTCTGTGACTGGTTCAGCAACAGCTTTGTTGCCTGTTTTGTCACTATTCTCCTCCTTCTATCCTTTGACTTTTGGTCTGTCAAGGTAAGATGACCCTGAATAGTAATTACCTTGGAAAGTATTTTGTTTGTCATTAATTAAACAAAAAAATGGAAATATGTATAATGACAGAAGTGACAAAAATATTGCATTTTGTTAATTTATTAAATGCCTGGCCTATTTTAATGAAGCTCTTTACATTTGTTAGTTATTTAGCACCATGTTTTCTGTGGCTGACTACTAAGGTCTACTAATATGGTGAGAAAATTGCTTTGCCATAGGTAGGTTTGTTTGTATGCTTTCCCCCTTAAAAAAAAATAAATTAAAAAATAAAGTAATACTGGCTTTCAGTAATGGATGCCCAAGGATGTCCAGATCTGCAACCCTGTGCCCAGACCCCACAGCAGGGGCTGCAGAAGACTCCTGAAAGCCCAGCTATAGCTCTGGTGTCCTAATGCCATGCAGGCAGGTGGCTCAGGCCAGCCCAGGATCCAGGGGCTCCACATGGAGAGCAAGGCTTTTGTTTTGTACAAGTGAAGCACTGAAGCACCTCAGTATTCTGAAAGCTTCTGGTGTTCATCCAGGTGCAGAAATATTCTCTTGGTTTGTTTCCCTGATCCTACACAGGATCTTGCTTGGCATTAATCTCCCATTTTTCATTGTGTTTTTGTCCTCAGTATTCCTCTTTTACTGAGAAAATTTGATTATTGGGTGCTTGTCCAACTGACTTGAAAAAGATACAACCAATAATTTCTTGTCTAAATAAGTGCTATTGTGCTAATTATCATATTGAAAGAGAACAGGCCTCTAAATTTGTATCTTCACCTATTGTTAACAGTTGTTGTACTCAAGCCGGAACAGCTTTTAGAAGTAATTTTAGTATTAGATAAAAGATGATTTTTGAACATGCTTGTCTATTTAATTTTTTCTATTTTTAACTGTTATACTGACAAGTGAGTTGTGCTACTGATTAATGCAAATAATGGTTTCATCACTAGAATGTGACAGGAAGACTCCTGGTTGGTTTGCGTTGGTGGAACCAGATTGATGAAGATGGAAAAAGTCACTGGGTGTTTGAAGCAAAACGGGTAAATATATTAATAGAAGCGGGCACAGGGCAAACAATCCATAGGAAATGTGTAAAGCTGATAGAAAGTCAAATAAAGTAGCAAATAGAGCACCTTTGTAACAGTTACTTTTTATCCAGCTTCTATAGAACACAATGTCAGTATTCAGGCGCAAGCACTGATTTGTCACATCCTGGAAGCATTCAGGGCAAAACAGGTCTCACAACATTGTCAGCATATGGATCAGCAGAATAAATATTCATAGCATGGTGCTAAAGGTATGAAATGTTTCTGGTAGTTCTGTTTTATTTTCTAGTGAGAATATCTTGTAATAAACACATCTTCACATGGATAATCCCAACACAGAATCTTCTTCTGGAAAGATCTGCATGGAAAGCAATGCTGAATAGTTCAGATTTAGTATTTGAAATTAATATTTTATCCATGTTCATGGAATATGGTGGGAAAGAGAACCCGGATCACAGAGTATGCTGATACTGCCAGTGTCCCCAAACACACTGAAGGGGAAAAAAAAAGCACTATAGAACAGCATTTGGCATCAGTGCCCGACTCAAGACTCAGGTTTTGCTTTCACTTGCTGACATTCTCTCTGCAGCCCCACTGAGCCTGGCAGAGCAGCACCTGGGCACTCCTGGAGCCCTCCAGCTGGGCTGTCCCAGTGCTGTCCCAGTGCATGGGCCACAGTGCCCCTGCAGTGCCCTGTGCAGTGCCCGTGCAGTGTCCCTGCAGTGTCCCTGCAGTGTCCCCTGCAGTGCCCCTGCAGTGCCCTGTGCAGTGTCCCTTGCAGTGCCCTGTGCAGTGCCCTGTGCAGTGCCCTGGCAGTGTCCCTGCAGTGCCCTGTACAGTGTCCCCTGCAGTGTCCCCTGCAGTGTCCCCTGCAGTGCCCGTGCAGTGCCCTGCAGTCCCTGCAGTCCCGTGCAGTGTCCCTGCAGTGCCCGTGCAGTGTCCCCTGCAGTGCCCCGTGCAGTGTCCCTGCAGTGCCCTGTACAGTGTCCCTGCAGTGCCCCCTGCAGTGCCCCTGCAGTGCCCCGTGCAGTGCCCCTGCAGTGCCCTGTGCAGTGCCCGTGCAGTGTCCCCTGCAGTGCCCCCTGCAGTGCCCTGTGCAGTGCCCCGTGCAGTGTCCCTGCAGTGCCCCGTGCAGTGTCCCTGCAGTGCCCCGTGCAGTGCCCGTGCAGTGCCCTGTGCAGTGTCCCCTGCAGTCCCCGTGCAGTGTCCCCTGCAGTGCCCCGTGCAGTGCCCCCTGCAGTGCCCCGTGCAGTGCCCCGTGCAGTGTCCCCTGCAGTGCCCTGTGCAGTGTCCCCTGCAGTGCCCTGTGCAGTGTCCCCTGCAGTGCCCTGTGCAGTGTCCCCTGCAGTGCCCTGTGCAGTGCCCTGTGCAGTGCCCCCTGCAGTGCCCCGTGCAGTGTCCCCTGCAGTGCCCTGTGCAGTGTCCCCTGCAGTGCCCGTGCAGTGTCCCCTGCAGTGCCCTGTGCAGTGTCCCCTGCAGTGCCCTGTGCAGTGCCAGTGCCCCCTGCAGCCTTGGCTGCAGCTCCAGGGTGCCCTGAGCACAGAACACAAATTAATGTGCTTCCTGTGAGTCTAAGGGAGGCCTGAAGACAGAAGAGAGGAAACCCTGCAGGAAATAATAGATGGAAAATTCAATGTACTAAAAATTAACTGAAAAGCATTTTAGTTTTCAGGTGGAAGAGTCCAGAGGGTTTTCTTTGCCAGTTGATGTCTCTGTTTCAGAAGTTGGCACTAGCAGTCATCAATTGGTCTGAGGGTTGGAGTGAGATTTTGAATTTTGAAAAGATCAAAACCTTCTGAACAATTCTCTAACTTTAGAGGGTTTGTTTTGTTAAGTGTGATGAGCCCTTCAGTGAGTTGTGCAGCCTGCTCTGAAGTTTCTGCTCTCCCTGAAGAACAGACAGAGCACGGAGCAGAAGGCTGCCTCCTGCGGTTACAGTGTGCCCGACTCCAGCATGACATAGGAGGCACTTTCAAAGCCACAGTTCCTAATTCATGCAATGGCAGCAGAGTTCAGAAGCAAAACCCAAGTATTTATATAACAGGAATACATAACAGTTTATATAACAAGAAAATAAGCTTCATGCAAGACACAAAATAAGCTAAGATACAGCACCTTTTTAGGAAAATGTATAGAAATGTGCACTTTTATGAGAATTCCAGTCTGAGCTAGAACCAACTGACAAATCCTATGGATGAAAATGCTGTCAGGTACAGTAAGGCATCAGGAAGGAAACTGGGCATGAGCTACTTATCTTCTTAGTTAATCTTCTTCTATGCATATGATAGGTGAAATCTTCCTCCTCTGTTCATTTAACATTTATTGTGGGTTTTGACTTTGTGACTAATAGTCTCTATTTTTTTTTTCCAGGTGCCTACAGTAGCTGCCTCAACTGAAGCTGAAGCCCGAATCTTTTGGCTTGGTCTCATCATCTGCCCAGTGATTTGGACAATGTTTTTCTTTAGCACCTTGTTCTCCTTGAAGCTGAAATGGCTGGTGAGTTAGGGGGTATTGAAAACAATCTTGGTAGAGGGAAAACTCAGATCTGTTAGTTTTGAACCAAATCTTCCAACATTACAAAAATCCCATCAGCAGCTTCAAAGAATCCCAAGGAGTTTTCTGCAATCAAGGCTAGCACTCTAGAATGGATTGGTAATTTTTAGCTGCACTTCTACTGGGTTATCAGATGTTAACTCCTTCCTCTAGAGAACCTCAAGTGGTGGGCAAAATTATGGGCTTCTGTCTACCTGTGGCAACTTACTTTGCCCCAACTTATTTCAGTCAAATGAAACTAACAGGGGAGGACAAAAAATGAACCAGGATGTTGGTTTTCAGGTCTCCTGGGAACTTAAATGTACTTTCAAAAGTAAGGATTTTAGACCTCTGGTACCATTCCCTTTTGAAAGAACCAGCATCATTAGCTCATAAAACCTTGATAAATTGAGGTCTAAGTAAGTATTTTATAATTGCCTTATAAATAAGTCATCTACTTAAAAACACCTCAACACTTTTTTTCTAAATATGAGAGGAAATTTACCCCATATATTGCATTACATTAAGATATTTTGTCTATGAAATCTTCACATTTTCCCCAGTAAACATTAAGTACATGGCTAATTGCTACACTACTCATTCTGTCCAGTTCCCAGCCATGCTCAGTACCATTTAATTCAGTTTGAAAAGATAAAAGGCATCTCTGACATGTGCAGCTACATAAACAGCAACAGCCAAGATTGCATATTATTATTATTCAATTAAACAAGAAATTCAGCTATGGGCATGAATCAATTGCAAATCAGTATCTGCTTCTGGTGCCCCTAAACAAGAATAGCTATAATTAAACCAGCATTCTCTGTTCATGGCTCCACCTTTATTTTTGAAAAGCAGAGATTGTTTGATAAGCCAAGAGCTGCTTGGAGACAGTCTTTACTGGCACAGGAGGCAGCTTGCCCAACTGCTTGTAAAAGGCAAGTTACACAAACAAAAATAAAATCACTTCTGGGAAAGTGGTTTGGAAGGCTGAGAAACGTTTTTATAAGTTACTGCATTAGTCACATTGCTCCACCTGCTGCCAAACCTAAAGTACCACAAAAGGAGCCGATTATTTTCACTGCCTGTCATTGCTAGGTAGGGAATCTATCTGTGTAAATAACAGATCTTATTTGTTTACAATAAGGTGTTTGTCAGCTAAACAAGCCTGCAGTTGTGCCATGTATGTGGATGTAAAACTTATAAATACCAATGGGACTTTAAAAAAGTGAAATGTTTCTGGAATCTGTTGAGTAGGTCCTTTTTTGAGTAAGTGCTTTTAGGAAAGTAATGAAGTCTTTCAAGATATAGAATGACAAAACGGGTACTGGTGTTTGATAAAAAGAGATATTTTCTAGAAAGGAACTATTGTGTTTGACATGATTGGATGTCTCTGAAGGCCATTTATTATTGGAAGGAATATGTCCCCCCCTTACAAGCACATGTTTATCTGGATAGTGTGCGCACACACACACACACACCCCCTATATCCTACAGTCAATGCACAGCCATGGATTTGTTCCTGCTGAACTCTTGTTTTTCCACAGGCTCTTGTGATTGCTGGGATCTCCCTCCAGACTGCTAATTTATATGGCTATATCCACTGCAAGTTAGGGGGACAAAAAACCATCAGCAGAGTAACTTCAAGGTTGTTTGGCAGCACAGATGTTCCCAAGAGTGAGTACTGAGCTTCAGCCCATGGGGTAGCACAGCCACCCTGCCTCTCAGGGCTGGTGCTGGCTGTTCCCAGGTCTCAGTTCCTGCAGTGAGGCCAGGGTGATCCTGATTCTCCACCAAGCCTCTCTGGCAGTGTCACGTGGAAGAGCCATACCCCCAGGTCGCTTTGCTCCACGTCTGGAAGCCTGCTGAGCTCCACAACTGAGCTGCTTCCAAGCTCCAGAAGAGTGTCCTTAAGTTAAATCCTCGGAGTTACTATAATTCTAATGCCTCTGCTTAAGCACAGCTGGAAGAGCCATCTTCAACCCTCAGGCTTCCAGCTGGCAGCTCCCTGCTTTTGTAAGAGACCCCTGTGTCCCAGGTTATGCTTACAGCCACATGTGCTCTGTTCCCTCAACAGGACAGAGCAGAATTTCAGAAGATGGCACTGAAGAACATGGGAAGACAGGCACTAGGTAACCAAACAAGGAAGAGCTAAAGGATGAGCAGTAAAAAAAGTAATTCAGTAATTCATGAAAGTTGTTGTTCATGGGAAGACATTTAAAGCTCTTCTAGAATTATGGCTGCATGAAATAAAGTCATTTGTGTTTGAGTCTTTAGATCCTGGAAGGTTTAAAGCCGTTGTTACTTAAAAGCTTCACCCAAAAGTTGTTTGTGTGAGCACAGACAGTGCTCATGGTTTACAAGGAGCACACTGCTTTCAGAAAAGTTGTCAACCTCAAATTGTTGGATTATCTTAACCAGGACTTACATGTAATGAAAAAACAATGCTGATTTGTTTAACTTTGGAACTACAATAAACGAAATCAAACTGCCTTTCCCTCTTGTTACACAATACTGATTTTTCAGAGCTTTCAAACTAGTCCCAAAGGGTCTCTTAGTTATTAAAAATACTGAATATTTATTTTTTTATGTTCAGGCTTAGGGTGAAATAGAAGAAAACAAAAGTCATGAACCATGTTCACCTCCTTCTTGTGTAAAGCTGGCAGTTGTGTATAGTTAAAAAATTAATCTTATTTTGAGCCTGTAAAAAAATAAAGCAGTGCACTTGTACTATAATACTACCCTGGTTTTCACTCTAGATACAGAGCTTTTCCACTGAAAGGAGACACTTAAATGATGTTATTCAGGGAGAGAGAATGGGCATTACAGCTCACCCTTGGGCAGCAGGCAGAACAAAGGCTCCTGCACACGCCCCAGTGCATATTTTATATTCAACCTCTGAAATAAAATCTGTGTTGTATTCTCACCTCTTCAACTGCTACCTTCACAGGGCCATGACACTGGAGGCAGAATACACTTGATAATCCAGATGCAGACTCACTTTCACAGCTTTCTAGTGAGGAAAGAACAAGAATCTTGAACTTCTGGAAAGAAACAAAGGCAAGAGCCTTTATATTAAGAATTTATTTGCAATATACAAAAGAATACATTCCTTTAATAAATCAAGGCATAAGTTACTTTTCTATAATTAAAACATGAACTACATTTTTGTTTCATTTACAGATCACATTATCTTTTCTTCTTCCAAATGGTGTTGTTCACAGTATTCCTGAATTCCTGCAAAGATGGAGAAAAAGTAATATAAGTACTATTTCAGTGGTACATCCCCTCAGGATACAAATATCTGAAGCTGGGTATTCCTTATGCTGAAAGTGGCTTCAGGATTATTTTTAAACAGCACAGCACCATCTGCTTGGGGAGTTTATGCATGGGGGTTTTGTGTAATTACAGTTAGAAGGGGAGGCATTGGTCAGTCAGCTGCCTCCCACTGGGTTATGGTGAGCACCCCTCCACACACCTGCTCAAGTCTCAGACAGTTTCTCTGAGCACAAGGACACCCAATTTCTGAAAATGAAAGTCTGACTTCAGAGAAGTCAAACGTTGAATCCAGTTATCAAATACAATTTTGTTATCTCCTTAGCAGCCAGTCAGAAGTGATGCTGAGAAGCAAACATGGTCTTTGCACCTGTTACTTTCAGAATAGCTGTGCACCTCTCCTGATTCTATTATTTGTGGCACAGTAACACAAGCCTGTTTAACACCTCTGTATATGGCAGCAGTGCTGGGAATGAAGGGGGATTCATTTGCACAGTGATTCTCAGACTCACTTTGAATGATATTCCTGTAAGATAACGTAGCTGGAGACTCAGGTGCTTCAGCCAAGAAAGACTGGCCTCTGTCACAACTTTTTCCTTGAAGGACAAAGAAAAACCACAGAAACAAAGCAAGAGAAAATATGAGCTTTTCTGTTTTTAGCCTTTATCCTGTCTCAGTTACACCTTTTCAAACAGCTACCTCCATTTATTCCTTTTAGGAAGCCCTGCAATCAGTAACAGTACTAGAAATACAGTGTACAGTTTGACGGAGGAATAGTACTAGCAGGAACCTTCAGTTGGGAGTACGGAGTTGTTCCTTGATATCATTAATTCAGGTATTAATTGGTAACAGGTAGTGGGCAGAGAACCACATCCCCTCTTGACCCACAAGAGAATTTGGGCAGTCCCAGTAACAGTGAGGTCAAAGCGCTAGTTTTAATGCTTAACATCTACAAAATGAATTCTTCTTTGAAGTGGTTATGAATTCATTTGGTTTGCATTTCCAGGTGACTACACCAAAGAGAAAGACATGTTGTATTTCAAACATGAGTACAAAGATGAAAAGATGCAGCATGTAATCTTAATTGATTAAGGAAAGGTTAAGGAAATTACCCCAGCTCTCCCCTCATTCCACACCAAGCTATGTCATAGTTCCAGAGATTTTTGATTAGAAAAAACGTTCTCTCAAAGTGCTGAGACATCAGTGCCCATATCAGGGTTTTCCAGCAGTAACATCAGTACAGGAGGAACAACTTGTTTTAAGTGCAGTGCAATAACAGACTTTACCTATCTGTGGATCCAGAGGCACTTTACCCAGGAGGGAAACATTCAAGTTCTGGCACATCTTCTCTGCACCACCAGTAGTCGGGGGAAAGATCTGAGACTCATTCTGGAACAACATGAAAATCAGAGTTAAAATACTGTAATTCTGAGAATAAGGCATTTTTGGAGGAATGCTTGCTATCCAAGCAATCCAAGGCAGAACACTGTAATACCAGCCAGCTTTACCTTACACTTGGGACACACAAAGCTGCTCATGTTCTCCACAACGCCAATGATGGGCACCTTCACCTTGCGGCAGAAGTTGATCTCCTTCCGAACGTCCTGAAGTGACACTTCCTACAAATATTAGCAAAGCCTGGTATTTCAGCTGTAATGTTTCATGCTGACTCCATTCAGTTACCTCCTTAGAGCTACTTTGTTATGAATTGTAACTGCTGTCTTAGTACTTTTAGGAACACAAATCTGTGCTATGAGTTCTATCACCAGGGCAGGTACAAGCCTACTGGATGTGGTTCTGCTTTGAAATCTGACTCTAGCCAAGATTCACCCATATTTATGTTTTTTATCTCCTATGTTCATATCTTCTTTAAATGCAGCTTTTTAACATTTTCATCTTGCAGAAGGACTCTTGGTATTCTCCACAGAGTGAGGACAAGAACCACCAGGCTTACGCTAGTTACCTCTTTTCAAATTAAATTTAAAACATCCTCTCCTCAGAGTTTTTCATGTATATGACTGAACTGCATTCATTCTCCTGCTCCCTTCCTCCTTCACCACCTCTCTGGTATTGTCCTCAACACTTTGCTTCCTTTATGTGTTATCCTTTCAGCTGTGGTAGATATACTTCATGTCATGTGCTAGTTTGATCTGCTGTTCTGTTCCAAACCAGATATGAAAACCTCTGTTCGAACTGGGTGTGGTTTTATTTTCAGCTTTCCAGGGACTCATTTCTCTTTTAAAAATGCACATGACAAAGCTGCCTACATTGGTGGGTCACCTGGAGGTAACAGGCTACTTCACAGGGGTCAAAGAGTGCACAGCTTGTCACTGAAAAATGAAGCTTCTTACGAACATTCTTCTGAACATTTAAGCCATTGGTGAGTAAATTACAGATCCACAACAATGTCAACTCTGATTCTGAAAGAGGAAGTGAAACACTTCATTTCCTCTCACCACAGAGGACACAACAGCTTTTGACTGTGAACTGCTGTGGTTTAGTGACCCATGTGGATCCGCATCCAGCTCCACCTAACCCACAGACCAGCCAGCTGCAGGGGCAACACAACAAAGTTATTTCCCTGAGATTCTGTACCCTTAGATTTCTGTGGAATCAACACCTGTAAGCCAAGGATTGCCTTTAACTGCCCTGATGCTTCCCTAGTGCAACTGTGGCTCATACCTGGGGGGTGGTGATGATGACAGCGCCGTCGATGTGGGTGGCACTGAGGTACTGCACGATGGACAGGTGCTCATCTGATGTTCCTGGGGGCGTGTCCACGATCAGGTAATCCACCTCACCCCAGTCCACATCACGCAGAAACTGCTTGATCAGCCCTAGAGGGAAGGATAAGAATGTGGAAGAGAAAAAGTTACCTTCCTGTATTTCAAATTTCAGGGTCTTAGCTAACTACCCTATCTACATTACTAAACAAGCTCAGGATATTTCTGCACTTGAAACCTTTCAAGTATGTAAATCACTGCTGGAAACACTCAATACATACCATTCTTTTTTGGTCCTCTCCAGATGACAGCATCATCAGGACTACTAAGCAAGAACCCCACTGACATGACACCTAAATTTTCTTCAACATACTGAAAGAGAATTAGAGAAACGTAACAGTGAAGAAAGAGTAGAGAAACCAACTCTGAACACCTATTTTACAGAAAAAGCAGATGAGGGGGAAGACATTCATGAAATAAAAGCAGAGAACTTTATCTTTTATCACAGGGCATTAAAAACTGTATCTTGTGCAACACTCATGAACTACTCTAAGACTGAAAAAATGAAATTGTTACAGCAGTTTATGGAATCGCTGGAGACGATGTAAGGATAAAAGAACTTTCCGTCTAAGCACCAGCTGCCTTTCTAACAGCATGCACACTACAGGGGATCTTCAGACATCCAACACTACTGCAAAATCCTCTCTGCATATTCTAAAGATTAGTAAAGTTTTTCTTGGGTGCAAGATACTTCTTGGCTGTCACAGAAAAGATGACATATTACAGCTTCATGATACCCCAAAATAACAAACCTGAGTAACCTGTATTTATTGCCCATATTGCATAGTCAGTAAACACAAGGTAATAACACAATTCTAGAAATACAGTATTACTATTATTAACAAACTTAACTCTCCAATCTCCAGATCTATACATCTACAGATATCTATATATGGTCTATATCCCAATTATGATATGCATCTCGATTGTATAGATCTATTCTATATTTAAAATCTGGATATATATTCCATAGTGTTCTCCAGATATTCTACAGAACATGGATATAGGTTATATGGCTCTATAGAATCTGGACATATACTCTGTAGATTCTACATCCTGTACCTGTAGATTCTATAGAATTATAGAACTTGTCATTAGAAGAAGAATTAAAAAGAGTGACCCCTGCTCCTCCCTCACTGATTTTTCACTGTAGAAGATGGTGCCCAACCCAAATGCACCAACTGAACTTTCTGAAACAGCTGCACCAACTCACCACTGGAGACCACCCAGATCCACTCTGATGAACCTGAAAATGGAAGTGACACATGAAAGTTGCAATAGCAATAAACACAGACGTTACATAAAACATGAACACAAGTCAAACCTGGGCAAAGAGCTCTACTGCCTGCAGGAACAATCCTGCTTTAGGGGAGCAGCTGAGGTTAAAATGCAGGAGCATAAAATCTCCATTAATAAGTGAAAAATAACTGTTCAACCCTTATGCAAGTTTACTCATTACTTTATGTACTTGTAAGACAAGGGCTGATAAAGTGCATCATGCTAATGCTACTCAAGTATAAAGTTGTCAACATTATGTGGCTGATATGCAATGAAAGTTGGTTTGCAGAACTGTTCATCCTGAAAGCAGATGACTCTTTTGTAACATATTATACTGAACTTCTCCATCTCACCTCATTTCCCTACCCACTGCCCCACACTGCCCATTAAGCACTCCTTTTAGAAGCTCTACATCCAAAATGTCTGAACATGCCAATGAAATAGTAAGAAAAAAAATCCTTTAAACAAGATGTTTGAGGATTCACTTACCTGTTCTCCTTCTAGACCCATCATTTTAGGAATTGATGGCCCACAGATATCTATGTCCAGCAGAGCAACCTGGAAAACAAACCAGCCAACCTGCCCCAATGGAAATACGGTAGCAAGGGGCTGTCCCTAAAGATGATCTCATGCAGTGAAATGACTCCAGTAAGGCTCATCCAGGACAGTCAAACTTTCAGGAGCACACGATCGGTACTTGCCCGCAGGAGCTCGGCCCTGCCACCCCCGGTCCCGTCCCCGCTCTCTGCCCACCTGCTTGGTCTCGTCCGCCGCCAGCCCGTGCGCCAGGAGCGCGCTGAAGGTGCTCTTGCCCACACCGCCCTTGCCGGACAGCACCAGCACCGTGTGCCGCACGGCCCGCAGCCGCGCCCGCAGCTCCGCCGCCTCCGCTGCGGGGACACCGCGCCGTCAGCGCGCCCGCACCGCGCCCCCGAGCCGGCACCGCGCCCCCGAGCGGCACCGCGCCCCCGAGCCCCCCGAGCCCGCACCGCGCCCCCGAGCCCGCACCGCGCCCCCGAGCCCGCACCGCGCCCCCCGAGCCCGCACCGCGCCCCCCGAGCCCGCACCGCGCCCCGAGCCCGCACCGCGCCCCCGAGCCCGCACCGCGCCCCCGAGCCCGCACCGCGCCCCCGAGCCCGCACCCGCCCCCGAGCCGCACCGCGCCCCCGAGCCGCACCGCGCCCCCCGAGCCCGCACCGCGGCCCCCGAGCCCGCACCGCGCCCCCCGAGCCGGCACCGCGCCCCCCGAGCCGCACCGCGCCCCCCGAGCCGCACCGCGCCCCCGAGCCCGCACCGCGCCCCCCGAGCCGGCACCGCGCCGCAGCGCGCCCCACCGCGCCCCCGAGCCCGCACCGCGCCCCCCGAGCCGCACCGCGCCCCCCGAGCCGGCACCGCGCCGTCAGCGCGCCCGCACCGCGCCCCCCGAGCCCGCACCGCGCCCCCCGAGCCGGCACAGCGCCCCCCGAGCCCGCACCGCGCCCCCCGAGCCCGCACCGCGCCCCCCGAGCCCGCACCGCGGCTCCCTCACCGCCCCCCTCACGGCCGCTGCACTCACCCGGGTCCGGCCCGGCCGCGCCGCCCGCGCACAGCCCCTGGTTTGGGCATCCCTGGCACGCGGCCGCCCTGCCCGCCTGGGCGCTGCCGGTCCCGGGGCACTCTGCAAGGGACAGCGAGAGCTGGGCCGCGAGTGCCGCGGGCGGACAGCCCGGCCCGCCCGCTCCGGCCCCGCCGCTCACCCTCCGGCGCGCCCGGCGCCTCCGCCATAGCGCTGCGTCACTTCCGGTACCGGGGCCGGGGGCGGGCCCCGGGCACGCGGGGCCCAACCGCGGCTGCCAGGGGGCGCTGCCGAGCGGGCACCCACGAGAGAGCCGGTGAGCGCAGCGAGGGAGCCGGTGACAGCAAACCCCGGTGACACCAACGAGAGCCCGGTGACAGCAAACCCCGGTGACACCAACGAGAGCCCGGTGACAGCAAACCCCGGTGACACCAACGAGAGCCCGGTGACAGCAAACCCCGGTGACACCAACGAGAGCCCGGTGACAGCAAATCCTGGTGACCCCACGAGAGCCCCGAGACCGCCCTGTCTCGGGGCTCCGCCGATGCCCCGGGGCTCTGTCCGGGCTCCGCCGCCGCTCCGTGCGCTGCGGCAGATCCAGCCGTGGCAGCGGCGTGCTTTTAGAGCCAGGGTGGCATTTCTCCCTCGAGCTGCTTTAGGCAGGAGCGATGGACAGGGAAGGGCTCCGGCCCGTGCCGGTAGCGGCGGGCGGCTGTGCCGGGGCCGTGCCCCGCCCGGCCGCGGGCAGCAGGCGCGGCCGCGCTCAGCCAGCTCCGGCACGGCGCCAGGGAGAGCATCACACACCAAGGCACTTCGCTGTTGGGCTGCCCAACTTCAACACCCTGATTATGCATCATTCCAGTAAAATCGCGCTGTTGCGGTATTTCATGGCAATTCTGAGTATATTAATTCCTTATCTTGCTGATAGACGATTTCCATTAATTTGATCGGTACATTTATTTGGAAGATTATACTGCCTTAACTTGGCCAATCAACTTTTGAGCAATTAGATAGTCAGTGTGCTTGGTACGTAAAATAATAAAATGATTTTCCAAACCAAGGAAGTGTGCACCAGCTGGTGATGTGATCTGGACCCTATTCCTGGCCACCTTATCCCAGTCACTGCTCCCTCCCTCCCTCTCCCTTGGCTGCCTGAGGACAGCCTTATCCTCTCTTCCGCTCCTAACATCAAAAGGATATTTTCCTGATTTGAGCACAGTTTGGAGTCTCAAGTATACCCATTCCTTACTGATTAGTCCCAAAACTTGTTTGTTTTAACATACAAGTGTTTTAAGTTGTTATTTGAGGTGGTCCCGCCTTGGAAATAGAGAAGAGTATCTGGTAATATTTGGAAAGGTACCAGCACATCTTGGTGTTAAATCTATCTCTTTTTGAGAGAAATACACTGCAAAGTTATCTTTTTTGGGACACAGCAGTTCAACAACTGCAAGCTTTTTAGAAAGAACACTTTAGGAATTTAAAAAAAAAATTCCAACAAGCCGAACACAAAACCAGTAACACCTCACCTACAAAAACACCCTAAAACCCCCAAATTCCAAAACAAAGGAAAAAGAAAACCCCCACCAAACAAACAAAACAAAAAAAATGTAGAAAAAAAGCCTGAAAATGCGTTTAGTTAAGGTCTTTGGGGAGTTTTCAAGCATATTTACAAAAGCATTAATATATGTAAATATAAATATTTACATATTTATAAAAGCTCAAGACCACTGGATACTTGTACAGCTCCTGCACTTACTGCTCAGTAATTACCTTCCATGGGAAACTAATGAACAAAATGCTGTTTGGAAGTGGAGTCAAATGTTTAAGCAAATGCAGATGTCTGTGGTAGGAAGAACTGGCCAGTGAGACCTATCTGAGAAGTTTATACTGTACCTTGCCCTTGAAAAAACTGGCTTGGTGTGAGACCACAGCCCAGTACAGCACTTTAGGTCTTTGCTTCCTGTCCAACATATGGATTAGATTCACTGATGTCAGCAAGACTTTCCAAATTTTAAACTGAAGTACGTGTCCAAATATTTTTCTTTTGGGTCCAACAGATCATTCCCTGTTCCCAAGGTTATAGAACGTTCCCCACAAAAAGCACTAAAAAGGAAAAGTGAATTCCTTCCTCAGCACCACCCTTCCTCTGAGCCAGTGGGGCTCCTTGTGCAGGGCTCTCTGGGTGAACAACAGGCTTTAGTGTTCTAGGGCAGCGTTTCTGCTCACCTCTGATCCAGTTCTATCCCCACAGCAGGCAGACTGATGGTAATACCAACTGACAAGTCCATATGGCAATATTTACTAAAAGTGCCAATAAGTCTGCTGTCTTCCTGATGCTTTGGAAAGCAAGGCTTTGTCTTTCTTTATCCTTATTACTCTGATTCTAGCCCAAGGCCTGCCGGGGATTCCCTGCTTTTGGAAGAGCCAAAGGAGATGAAATTACACCAAAAATTCCTTGAGAGTAAGAAAGCAGATATGGAGAATATATTTCCCGCCTTGTGATCAAGGTGAGCAGAAATGCTTAAACACATTTTGCAGTGACGCACAATTTGAATTATGCTAAGTGAATCTGTCCCCCAAAACAGGAGAAATGGGAAAACACAACTCTGGTCTGGCCTTTCTCACTTACAGCAGTGCTGGCATGAAGGGTGCCCCTGAACACCTCCTCCTTTTTACATTGAGGCTTTCCCTCATGGCACACAACTACGGGGTGTTTCCCACCCTTGCGGCTGTCTGGCATTAAAATGACAGACATTATTACAAGGTGTGTGTTAAGTACTTTTGTTCAGTGAACTCACACTGGAGGCCAGTGGAGATGGATGGTAGAGCATCTCCCTGTAGCCAAAATTAAAGCACTGAGCATTCTCAAGTCACTGTAAATGCCAGCAAATTCTTACATGAAGCATTATAGGAAGCTAATGGAAACTATTTGTTACTTACTACAGCAGCATTAAATGTGGTTTAGGTTAAGATCTTTCCCTTCTCAGCAGGGGAGAAAAGAGATGCACAGATGACCTGGAGCAGGATTTAACCTGAGGAACACATTGGACAGCATCAATGGAGTGGAAAAAGCAGCTGAGACTGAGTGGCTCCTGCAGCCTTCCCTTTGTGTCCTCCCTGAGGTAGTAGGAGCCTGCCTGAGCACAGGCTCCCCATACATTTGAGAATAATGTAGGAAGAAGTGGTTTCTCTGTCCCAGGCCCTGCTTTGCCTCCGTGTGAGAGCCTCCCCATCAGTTATCCCCTGCCTGCTCCCAGTGCCACTGCTGGAGGGCAGCAGTGGTGCCTGAGCAGGGCTGTGCACTGAGCTGGGTTTCTCAGAGACAGCTGTGCTGTGCCCACCCTCCAGCTCCACTGGGCAGTGTCCCCTCTGGTTTTGATTTACACTGTTCTCTGCCTTTCACGTTACAAACCCACATCCACTCAAATCAAATCGAATCAAATCAAATCAAAATCCAGCTGAGGTGCAGGTAAGAGCAATGCAGCAAGCAGCACACCAGTGTCTACCACAGACTTCATGTACTGTCTTTGAAAGAGCTTGGGTTGTTGAGACTTTAGTGCATTTGGCACAGCCTTAATGTTACAGACTGACAGAAAATTACTGAACAAAAATGCCCCATTTGTATGCATTAAAACTGTTGATTAGCATTGGTCTTGTCAACGCAAGAGCAGAGCAGCAGCAGAGCAGTTTGCAATAGAGGGCAGTGTCTCTGTGCTGATGCCTTGTCAGTTCCCTTATCACTAACACAGCAGGACTCCAGTGGTGGATGTACTTCACAATCTCAAATGATAACAACTCTGTCTTGTTGGAAAGAGCTAAAAATAATCGGTATTATTTGTTTACTTATGTTCTGTTTTTCATTAAAAGATCACCTCATTCACTACTGAAATGAGGGCATATCCAAAGGAAACTTGGCAAGCATTCTGCTGACTCTAGTACCACTACCTACTTTTAGGATTAGCAATGAATAAAATTATTCTTGTCAGCTCTAGTAAAATGCAGATTCATGTGGATAAGTTTTGCAGACCTTTTCCTTTCTCACCATCCATTATCCAAAAAACTGTCATTTTTCATTAAAGTTTTCCTGAAACCATTTGGCAGTCTGAGCCATACCTGCAGCACTCAGGAGCAGAGCAAGTGCTTTCTGCTTCAACAGACCCAGATCGATAAATTACAGTCTGAAAAACCAACCTTAAAGAACAAATGAAGTACTAAGTATTTCAGATAGTCAAGATGGAAACCTACTTAGAAATATAATTTTCTAATGAGAAAATGAATATAATCCATCAGATCATAGAGAAGGGGAAAGAAACCGAACCCCAAATATCCTGCAGAAAAGAGACTGACATTGTCTGGCTCAGTAGCTGTAAGCAATTCCAGCTCAGATTCAGTGATTCACTGATTTATTTACTTTACTATTGTATCAGGCCGGTTACATGAAGCCTTTCAGGGCAGCTGCCTAAATAAGTGTGCAGCACTAAGGAATTCTAAATCACTTAGGAAGACCAGTGCTTCAGTTTGGAGACAGGAATACCCTAAAAATCACTGAAAAAAAGGCTACTGAGAAAACACCACTGACAAAAGCAAAATAAACCTTTTCTTTTTGCATCCTTTAATATTTACTCTCAGTGTTCAATTAAAGTCTAGAGTAAATGTGAAACTCAAAAAATAGTGATTTAGACCTGCAAAGTTTAATGTGCAGCCTAATTCTTAGCACAGCTTTGTGCGGAGAAAGAAGACTAAATGCAGACAGGTATTTGTCTCAGCCTTTCAATTTAGTGAGTGAAATACATGTACTTTTCATAGAATACATTAAACACTCGGGTGAAGAGAGGGGTGATCTAGCAGGCAAAGCAGGGCATTAAAGAAATGGTGAACTTAAGTCCAAAGACAGTAGCTTACACCACACCAGCAGTTTTGAAGCCAGGGGCTCGGGCTGCAAGTTATTTGAAACGCCTGAGGAGTGCTTCAGCTCCTGCATCATGGGCAAAATTCAGTGGAGCTCTCAACATGCAGGGGCCAACTCTGTCCCACTCTGAAAGGATGCAGACTTGGACTGCAGTGCACAGCTGAGGAGAGGTGGAATCATTTAATCTGTATTAACTTGAGCTTTAATAAACATGTTGCCAAAGCAGATGCAAAGAACAAACTCCAAAGACAGCTGAGGCAAGATTCACTAAAAGTTGGCCTCTGCATATTATCTTATTATACCCAAAAGGCACAGAAATGTTCTGCAGCACTTCGATGCCTCCTGAAAAAGCATCTCCTCACAAGATACACCTGTGTTCTCCTCCCTGGAACTGCCTGTGGCTCCCCCCAGCCTGGGAGGAGCTTGCTCACAGACAGGTGTCAGGGTTTTACAAGGAACCTCGCAGCATCTGCCCAGAACCACCACTGATTATGTTTATTTGCAACTTACATGTTTAAAGTGGGGAAAGATATCTTAGAAAGTATTTTTTTCTCTTTTACATTAGTTGGTGATATTCCCTGGTCATTTCCAGATGCAGAAGAAGTACATTACTTTTTTTTTCATAGACTGTGAACAAACTTTGGAAAGTGTGCAAACAACAAACAGCACATTATCTGTTTAAGAGGAAGAAGATGAATAAGCTTTTGCACTTTTATCTTGTAGCAGCCAGGGAAGAGCCCCAACTCAACTAAAATTTAGAAGTATTTATGTACAGAATGTCATTAGTCTATCTTAAGTTCCAAGTTTTCCTTGCCTTTTGATAAATGCATTTCCATATCTTTAGCCTGAATGTTGGCCTGGTTCTAGTCAGAAACAGTCTGATATTTCAAAGTGGGTCACAGTGAACTTTTCAAACATTTGTCCTGCCCTTGTCTTCCTATTATACAAACCAGAAATGGCATGGAAGAAGACAGACCTGTTTTAATCTCTGTCTGTATTGCCTCTGCAGTAAGTTTTTACTAAAATAAGTCATGTGTTGGAAGTATATTCACTGAATTTTGAAATATATATTCTGAAGTTAACCTGAAGTTATCCTTCATACCGACAGATAAAATTTTGTTAAGCAGCAAGACTTTTCTGCTACTTTCATACAGCTCCACTCCGAGTTCTGTAAGTTTTTCCATTAAGATTCTTTCTCTTACAGAGCAGCCTCATGTTCACTCATTTTTTTAAATGTACATTTGGAAACAATAGAGTTTTCCTGCAATTCTATTTGTCATAAGTGGTTTAAGATGTTTTCAGTTTATTTTTAGGCACTCTTAGGAATGTCCAAACTATCCAGCTAAATATGTGTAAGCTCACAGTACATATATACATTTTCTTTTTATTTTTATTTCCCTCCCCTGTCTACAAAGAACAAAAGATGTAGATTTTTTTTTGGTTTTTAGCTTGTATATGATCTGGCCAGCTACAGCACTTATGCCTGAATTGACTATCCATCTAAGTTTCTCATGGATTTGAGTGTATGAACATTTGCATCACATTTTCAATTGGTGTTTTCTATTGTTTTTAAGTGCCCCTTTATAAAATAATTTCTGGCAGGAGAGAGAACAAGTGCATTGTGAGATATTGATACACAACAGGAATTTTGTCATGGAGTCCAGCTGACACTATGACACAGCTGCTGACAACTGGATTATCATGGAAAAACCAGTAGCTATATCCCTATACTGTTATACCATTAAACAGCAATAATAAACTACCTGGAGAAATTTAAGTATTTGTATTTGTGTAAATAATAATTTGTTTGCATAGTATATGTGGATCAAAAACATCAGAGAAGAAAGAAGTCTATTGTGGCTGTTTCTGCTGTTACTGGCTAGCACATACACAGCAGAGACACTTTACTCATCACAAACTCCACAGCAATGGAGTTACATCAGAATTACAAAATGCTAGAGTGGAAGCAAACAGCTTATGCTGGTGAGGAGGAATTCAGGCTGGTCAGCATAAAAAAAAAAAAAAAAAAGGGAAAATGCAAGAGGTTCACTGAGCAAAAACATCTCTGGGTGAAGTTACATGGTAGAAATCCTGGTAATTCTCTTGCTCCTGACTCAGGGGAACAAAAGGAAGCAGAAGGCAAGTGAGGGCAGAAGTGAGTGTGGATGGGTGCCCATTTAACAGGTATCCATCATGGAGCACCCTTTCTTCTTTCTCTAGTCCTTAATAATTGGAGAAAAAAGCATTGCAAGGATTGCTTCAATAGGACAGCCATTGGTTTAGTTCTTAAATTCTCCCACAGTTCAGTTCTTCCACTGGGAAGTGATTGTAGTCAAGGCAGCTACTACAGCTCCTGTTCCCTTCTCCTCTAACAGCAATTAGACAAAGGGTGCTACAAATTCAGGTTTTGTATTTAAAAAATATTAATCTTTCAAACTGTTCTTGCACTGACTTCTCAAGCAATGAATGCCACTCTCAGAGACACCCTTCTTTCTGACAAATTATTTTCCTACTGAGCAGGCTAGCTCCATAAAATGAGAGGAAAATGAACATAGTAATGATTAGATATCTTGGAAGCAAAACCACTGTTATTTTAATGAGGTCTGGGGCCTATTTTGGAATGAAAAATACTTTTCTAATTTGTGAAACAGCAAAATCTTTTCCAGATCAAGAAAATCCAACCAAAACCCAACCCCAAAACAATATACACAGACCCTCCTGCAACCATTTGTTTCTAAAATCAGTACCCTGAAAAAGGAAAGAATCAAAAACTACATAAAAGAGTAAACAGTATGAATATGGTGCTGACCTAAAAAGGATCCTATGTTGAAATAGCACATTTTCTTCTGTTTATATTGCTTGCACATAAATGTCTATGATTAATTTAACTTGATTCTGGGCTTAATCTTCTTACTCATAAAAATGTGAAGTTCATCCAGAGTTTGGATGGTGGAACCCTGGAAATTGAGGTGCTGGAGGCGGCAGCCTTGAAACTCTAGTGAGGTATTTGGCAAGGGTTAGGTCATAAAGCCAAGAAGGCATTACAGCTCCTCTGCATTTCATCAGCACTGGGCTCAGAGCATGTAGTCATTCTGAGGAGTTTAATCACAGCCTGGGACTCTGCTCACACTCTTGGAGCTCATCCTTAGAGTGGTGAACAGAAAACTCTGTGTGCACAAGTCAGTGTAGAAAAGGGTGGTGGTACATTGCCACCAACATGTCCCAAGAAACTCTGTTTATGCCAAAAAGATGTTGTGATAAATGTATTTTAGATTTGGTGTAAAAGCACACAAACCTTTAGGGAAAGAAGGAAAACCTTTAATCGTGGTGCTGGCCCTTATTGGTATGTTTGCATCTGCTTTCCACAAAGTTAATAAATATTAGCATGAAGAGTTACCTTGGCTTCAGTCTGCTGGCAGCACCAATAGGCCAGGATGTTTATGGACATGAGCTCTGTGAATCAGTCACTGCAGGCAGCAAGTGCCATGTTTACCTAGTCCAGGACTGGTACCATGTCTCAACAGGATCATCCCTTCTGGCCCCAGCACCTGTCCTGTGCTCAGGGTGTGCCCATGCCCAGCACCACCCTTCCTGCAGGCCTTGCTGTTCCAAGCCTGGGAGCACAGGGATCAGAAAGATGCTAGAAAAACATGTACATATTCAATAAAATAATGAAAAAATAACCACCCACTCCAATAAACAAGTCTTCAGGATTCTGAGTATTTGCACTCAGCTCTCTGAGAATGCTTTTAGAAACAGCTTCATTGTGTTGGGGATTTTTTATTCCTGGGGTGTGAAAAGCAATTTATTATATCAATATAGGAGGGAATTTGACTCTTACTTTCTTTTTTGACCATATTTTTACTCTCTACCAGAAGAGCCTACAGTATTTTGTTTTAGTAGCTTACTCCCCAGAATGTGCCTAGGACATGACAGTAAAACCAGTCAGGTTAAAATTATTTTCAGCTTCCAGATGTGGATGATGCTTGCAGTTTAAATATTGCAAGTTATCATAGTACTTTGAAATAATGTGGCATTTATCCTATTATTAATTGTGAAATCAGTCATGAGTATATTATTCAGTCAAGTATAATATCATCAAATGCTAAATTTTACATAATAATTTAGGCAAAATATGGAAACATGGGTGGAAAATATTTAGCAAAACTGTCTGAGAAGCAAAATATTAAAGGAATTTTAAAATGAGAAGGCACACATATGCTCCTCCCACCACATTACCTGGCTGCTGCTTTTTGCATTCAGCTAATAAAGAGTGAGCTGACCTCAGAACCAACAAAGAAACGAAGCCAGGCAGCAGCATTTGAGAAGAGTTTATGTTGTACATAAGCCTACCCCGAGTACATAATGGAACTTGAGTGACAGCTCTCGGTCTAACTGCATCCAGCCATCAAAAATCACAGGCTGGTGGAACCAGAGAGCAGCAGGAGCAGTTTTCTTCATGCTCCCAAGAATGCTGCAGCACAAAACTTTCCCCATGTCCTGGAAGGGAAAGTTTCCTGCAGGGCAGCTGCTGGCCAGTGCCTCCCCACGCTCTGGCAGGAACACTGCTCATGCCTGCTGTGTTTGCTTCCTGCCTTTGGAGGTCATCCAGAAATGACGTGTGCTGGTGCAATGCTGTCTGGTGATCCTCCCCACCAATCCATTCCTGTACAGCACATTATCTAAACCACTTCAGCCAATGTGTGGTCAGAGTGAGTAATCGAAAATTGCTTGAACAAAGCTGCTGTGATGCACTGGAGGTGGTTCCCCTGAGGCCATTTTTCTTTATATGTCTTAAATGTCAGTGCTTTTTAAAAAAAAAAAAAAAAATTCAAGAACACACAATGAACCTAACCCACATCCACTTACATGCAGCCAGGCAAGGCTTAAAGATGTATGCATCTTCACATGTTTTAATTTTGAGTTCACAGCCAGGCTTAAACAATACTTTTTTTAGTGAATGAATGAATGAATGAGGAGTTTGCTCTGTAGCACTTTAGTTTCCTTGGTTGTGTATAATGTGCTTGTACACACTTTTCTTGCATGAAACATTAATTTAATCTTCTTCCCTAACTTCATTAGAAATAATTTAGTGTAAGAGAGCCTGTAACCTATCCCCATTCCCCAAATCAATTTGTAGATTCATGATCACAGGCCAGGCAATATCAGCATGGTGACTGAATTACACACTTACCATAACACCAGTGTGTGACCTGCTGGTTTCAGTGTCCTGGTTCATTGCTAACCAAGTGCTCTGGAGTGTTTTAATTGCACTGTTTCATTGTTAGATTTGCTTCATGAAGATGCATCACCAATTCCACCTGTTGCCCAAGAGAAAAAGTGTTAGTACCAATACAAACAACAAAGGTCCTACCAGAATCTGCACCACGAGAAGTCTCTGTTCCTCTAGAAGTAGAAAACAGATAACCCATTCAGTACTTTCTGAAACTGAGACATATCAGTGCCCAGTTCTTACTTGGCTGAGAAACGTGCTGCTTTGTTTCACTGTCTGTACTTTGAATTGTACATTTTATTGAAAAAGGAATGAATGTGTTTACAATGTGCTCCCAGTTTTGAGTAGCATTAATGTAAGAGGCCAACATCCTCTCAAGTGCCCTGAACAGATGCACAGCAGAGCAGGCTTTGGCTCCTTTGCAGGCATGGGAAACACGGCTGTGCTGCCAGGGGGTGGAACACAAACACAGGAAAGGAGGACCCTGCTGAGCAGCAGGTGACCTCTGAAAGCACTGGGGATCCTTTGCCTCACAGCCTTGGTACATCCCCACAGGCTGCTGGCCCTGGTTAGCAATGAAGGGGGACAGTGGGTAGGACAGGCTTATAAACCTCTCCCTGACACACATCTACTCACCTGTGCTGCCTGGGAGCTGGACCTCACCTTTGCAATGGACAGGAGAACACACAATATAAAATAATCAAGTCCTGACAACTGCACGGATTCCTCTATCTGCTTTTGAGCAGCAGAAGAAAACCCAAATCCTTGGTGTTTTCAGGAAAAAGGAAGGATGTGGGGTTGGTGTATATAATCAATATTTAACTTCATTAAGTCTCTTTTTGTAACCAGTAAAATTGTAGACAAGCTATAAAACAATGTTTCCGACAATGCTCTTTTATCATAAGCAGTTCCTCTGCAAAGCAAGTAGCTACCAAACTGCACTAAATTACCAACATAAATATTTCCTCTAAATCACAGCTAGCTTACAGTGATTATCTGATCAAAAAGGAGCCACTGCAGAATTAAACTATAAGGAGAAATTTACTGCCATTATCTTCACTTTCTTCCATTCTGTGTTCTCTCCCTACCAAACAAGATTTTTTTCCCTGCAGTCTACAATCAGTAAAGGCTTCTTTTTGGGTGAAGGCTCTCTCAAGCACCTCTGTGAGAATCTACCCTGGCCACAAAGCTCAGTACGATGTGGAAGTGTGGCTTCAAATGTTCAGTCATGTTCACAGACTGCCACTCCAGGACCCAGGGTGATTCATCTCCTGCAAAACTGCATTGCTGTAAGGGCTGAGTGGGTGTGGACAGTGCTAGCCAGGAGATCTTTCCCCCTGCTCCTCTCTACAGTGTCAACAGGCCTGTAAGGACTTGGACTGCGATGCAGGCTCCTGGCATTCTTAACTCTTTGGGTTTTGTCTATAAATAATCTTTCACCAGCAGGAACTAATTCAATTTTCAAACCACATACATCATTAGCAAATCTGGTACAACTTAGTGTGTAGACAAGATGTAAATAGCAGCATAATTTAAATCACATCATGTCATTTTTAGTGGTTGTTGAAATTCAAGTTGCATTGATTTTACTAGACTGGGTGAGAAACTACATAAGTTCAATTTGACCTCTTCCACTCTAAAGCTACCTACAGGAAAAGCTTGAATGGGTTCACCACACTGGCTGCAATGCATCCTGATCAGTGACGGTAACATAATAATTTTACTGTGGGAGTAGATAATTTGTCACTTCTGATACCACCACACAATCAATTAGGTAGGCAAGTTAGCCAGTATAATAATTTTATTAAAAAAACTCCAACAAACAGAACAAAACAAGATGGCCTTAAATAACAATACACAATTCAGAGTTTTATACTCACTCTGAGTTTTGTTTTCCATGTCCTCCCTGAAGATTTCTTCTACAAAACTGTAGCAGCATTAGGATGGATGAGTCTGGTCATCAGGATTTCACATATCCAAAACACCAAATGTGTTTTAATTGGGATCAAAAGTGCAGAGTTCTACTTATCCCTTCTTCTTCCCACAACTGCCAGTCATGTTGTTGATGTTCTAAAGATTCCTGTCTTAAAAAAAAAAAAAAAAAAAAAAAAAGAAGGAAACTTCATTTGAAGGCATTGAAAGGACATTAATATGACATACTTAAAACCCAGAAGTACCTGGGTTTTGAGTCAGTCTAACTCCTGCCAGCTCCTAGGTTATGTAAGAAAGAGCTTCATAAAATGTCCCCCAGATACTCAGAAGTATTTTAGGCTTTACATATATGCAAGTTTTCTGCCAGTCTAATAGGATTTCTAATATTTTAACCCAAATGTTTATATAAGTGTAGTGTTTACTAAAAGCAGTTATATTGACAGATAATTAGCATGTCCTGTCTTTCTTGAAATGCATATGAATTTTACTCTACTACAGCTCCCTAATCCAGACCAGGGTCTGTTGGATGCTTTTGCTGATCCAAATCCTTGAATGCTATGTTTATCAGATCTCCAATTAGAAACTGTAATCTCGACAGGATATTTGAAATTTGGACACTTTTTTCCTATCAGAATTTTTGGTTGAGCTCACAGATTAAAATGTATTTTCTTAGAGATAAAATTCAGAGAAAGTAAAATCATTTGCTACTTCACTTTCTAGGGATTCTTTTCTTTTAAATAATCTATTTCTCTCATAGTTTAAAAGAAGAATTCAGCCTTATACTTCAGCTGCAATAGAGAAAGAAAATATCAAATGAACCACTTCTTTGTAACAAGTAAATGTTATCTGAGTTGCTGTTTATTTTAAAGGAAGTGCTGATGTTGGCACTTGTTCCTTGTGTGTGCTGCCAGCTTTATAGTTGAAAGGATTAGACAGAAAACAAATTAATAAAGTCTAGTTTTTCTGTAGTTAATCAACTGTGACTGTCCCAAAATCAGTTAAAAGTGCTTTCTGGAAAAATCAATCTTTCTCACAGTCCATAGTGCATGGAGAAATTAACAGAAGCACAGTTCTGTCAGTATGAAGAGTTTAGCAGCTCAGTGACTATGCAGGAGGATTTGCCATATCTGCACTGATAAACTGCTGGAAGCACTGTGGCCAGTATCTGCTCTGGATTTCAGAGCTCCATATCCAGGGGGTTTCTGACAAGTGATTCTGGTTACCATGTTTCTGTGCCAAATCTGGACACTTCAGCACAACCTGCCCCACAAGTTTAAGCTACCATGAACTACACCCACACTGGCAGGTACCTTCCATAGCAAATGTATTCTACAGGTGTTCAAACCAGCCATGATGTTCCTGAAGAGGCTTCCCAAGTGAGAGGCTGCAAGTGAAGATAGCAAGGAGATCTGTCAGTGACTTAATCCCTCTTGAAGTCAGCACAAGTGAGAAATCCTCACTTCTCATGGGTGCTCTGCTCTGAAAGTTTGGCAGAGGTTTCATATTGACCCAGTCCAAGCCAGCTGTACAAACCGTGCCTGAAAACCTATCTGCATTAAAAACAGACACATGGTGAGGGTCTGCTGAAGTTATGAGCAACCTTTTCCCTTTTTTCAGGCCACGGAAGTTGACACTATAGTGAACATCATAGACGCTTTGAAGAGATGTCTGCAAGAAGTGTCTGATACTCTGCAGCTGCTGATCCTCCCCAAATCAGTGCTGGAAGATGATTCCTGGGAAGGCAAACTCCCTCTTCATGGACAAGAAAGGTCAATGTGTGCAAAGTCTTCCCAATCACCCCATGGCTCACCAGCCACACTTGAGCAGTAACCTTTGATACCTCAGTGCATGCTATAAAATTGCAAAGGTTGCAAATATTTCCAGATGGAAATAATTAATTACTCTGTTTTCTCAAATAATGAAGCTCTATAAACTACTTAAATTTAACATCAAGCTTCTTTCCTTTAAATAACCTCATATTCTCAGCTGTAGATGCTACTAATTAAAAAAGAATTATTTTAAGCGAATAAGACCATGACAAAATACAGGAACAGATGTTCTTAAAGTGCCCTGAAATTGTCCTTCAGTTGGTCAGTCAAGACTGCTCAGCTTTCAGGTTTGCAGTGGAGCTCTACCTTGTGGGGGGACAGGAGAAGGATGGAATGGGCTTTGAGATGTGGCCTTTCTGGATGGCAGCTGAAACACATTAACAGTGCAGTAATAATAGTAAAGGATTAGAGGAAGGGCTTCTTGGTAAAGAATCCTGGCTGTTTTGGACAAAATAGAATAATAAAATTTTACTATTATTTGTATTTCTTCCTGGCTTTACTCATTCATTTACAGAATAAGTGGCACACTACAGTTCTAGTAATTGACCAGTTTCCTACTGCCTCAGGATCCTCTTGACACAGCAGCTGTAGGAACACACAAAATTCATTTTTCACTGGACAGAAGCCAAATCCAAAACAATGATAGATTTGAAAGTCTCTTGAATAAACTGGCTCTGTTCCTTACCCTTTGTTTTGTGTGGGTGGTGGCTTAATCAGGCCACCAACCCAAGTGCCCTTGCAGGGGCAGCTGTGCTGCACAGTGTGGACGTGTCCCTGGGGCCAGCCCAGCTGGACACAGTGCGGCTGACACGCAGATTCTCCCTTCAGCTAAAAAATCACCATCTCCAGGCTACTGGGTCAAACATTCACACAGCAACAAAGGTTCTAAAGATTTTAAATAATAGGAAATCATTTTGGAACACAAAATTGGAAAGTGACAGCCAGGCTTCCTTCTGGTACTCATTAAATCCATGCTGCATCTTCATTTTTCCCAGGGTGATGCCACAGGCAGGTTCCACGTGCCTATGGGGAGGGCAGGCTGCTCCAGCAGCAATGTAATGCTAAAGGGGGTTTCTGGGATGAAGTTTCCTGAATGTAGGGAAAGTTCCAGAAGTAAATGAGTTTTGCACAGCAATATTTGACTGCAGAGCAATTCAGGGGGTCCTGCTGATGTGTTGGAGGAGCTCTGTTTCTGCAGACTTCACAGTGATCTGGTTTGAATTACCAGTCCTACCTTGCTGTTTCTTGCTCAGAAACACTTCACAACAAACTTCTATCACAGAACCCTCCTTGGGACGTGACTTTAGGGAGGAGTGAGGAATCTCTCTGTTTTGTTTCCCAGCAGGGAAGATTGTTTCCACTGGTAACATTTTTCTCCCTCTCTATGCCTTTGTATGGAGGCAAGGGAGATTTTATCGCTTGCTTCTGTTACTACCAAACTGTGGAATAAAGTAATTTATTTGCATTTCATATACTATTTTTATAGTGTATGAAGAATAACATTTGTGTTGAGCAGTTAAATATTGACAATAGTCCCACCCTATTTATCACATACTGACAGCTGACCAAGCAAAGGAGTAAAAATTATTTGGAAATTTGAATCTTCTTGAAGCCTTTAAATATATTTCTGGAAGTTGGAGGCTTTCCCAGTTCACACAGCTACTCTAATAGCTAGACATATTTTCTCCCCTCCTTATTGCCAAGAACTCAATTAAGAAATATACAGCAGAAGGGAGGCACTTCTAAGGGACCTCACTTTTTTTTTTCCATTAACAGAAGAAAAAAGAAGCAAAAAAAATCTTTGTCTGAAAACAATCAACATAAGTGAAGAGCCAGCCTGAATTTGAAACTCTGGGAGCTTTGGGATGGAGATCATAGGGCTAAACAATAATTCTGAACATTACAAATTCCAGCTCCTTCCTGACTGTGCCTTTGTTCAGCAATGTTCTCTCCAAGATCTTGATTCTGCTTTTGGGTGGAGACCTGACTTGGTACATTGTCAGTGCAAACAACACTGAAGTGTTTGCTCACAGTGTGAATTCCTTCTCAGAGTGACTGCCTAAACCCAGGGAGCCACGACAGCTTGTGCTGTTCTTGGAGAGCATCACTTGGAGTACAGGAATTCCCTGAGATTCACCTACCAACAGCAAGAACAAATCTCCACTGAGCACTGCAAAACCAAAACTCAACAAAAATCATCTTCTTCCCTAAATATAACTGAGCAGAAGATATGAAGTGTATTATCCTGGTGAAAACAAACCCTCAGTGGAAAAAGTGCTCTTGTCTTTTGTAAGTGGTATCCACACATGCAGCACATTTCAGTTTGTTGATAGCATACATCCTCTCTTTAAAAGTAAATGGCTTTCTTTAGGACAAAAGGAGGAGATTTTCAGGGAATTTGGCTATAAAACTATATAAATCCCAAAAGACTACACTATTTGCTCCTTAGAAGCCAAGATAGATGGATAATGCAGAGAAGTGTTGTTCTGCCACTGATTTACTGAGTAAACAAGTTTACACTCAGCCTCCAGGATGCAGTTAATCCCAGCTGCGATGGGAAAATGTCAAAGGAAACACATTTCTAACAATCATAAAGATACTCACGCAGATAAACCTGAGAATCTCTTATAAACTCCCCAAGAGAATACAATATTTTTTTTCCATAGATATCTCTCCTTGTGAACTAGATCATTAATTACTTTACTCTGGAGCCACAGACATCAAGAAGCCAGATCTACTGTATTTCCATCTATAAACCCAGAAACTTAATGTGCAATTCCATAATTCTTGAAAGATAAGATCAGTTTTATAGCAAATAGACTAATGTAGAAGAAACCAAAACCTGTCCCTGCCTGTTTGAAACAATGAGATAATTTTAGTTCCAGACAAGCCATTTCCTAACATTATCTAAACTATAGCTCGTAAAAGTTTATGGACTCAAATTCCAAATAGAGTAAGAAAACAATGTCTCTCAGTATCTTCACTGATGATTACAGCAGTTGGGTGCAATAACATTACTGATTGCAGTGAAGGCAGTTTATTTTACCTGATTTTGCTTGCAGCATTTTTTTTGAAAATTTAAAATAACAGCAAAGAAGCAGAATTTACACAGGTGGTGTGCCCAGTCAATCAATACATGTGATGGAGCTTGTATGACAGGACTTTTCAAACACCTTCCTCATCCCATGTGTCAGCTTAGAAGTTTTTAACCAGAAGATATTGCTTATTCCCTAGTATAAAAACCTAAGTATTAGCTACTTGGAAAAATAATAATCTCTCAGAAGACCCATTTCTGATACAATATTGAGTCCAGCCTTTTCAAACCCATGTCCTTGGGCCTTTTAAATTTGAATCTGAGTCTAGAGATAATCTGAACTCTTACACATCCCCCAATCCATGACACTTTGTCTCAGAATATGAGCAAAGCTTATTTTTGTACAGCAGAAACACACAAAAGCCCAAAGAGATCTACACTCTACATAATGTCACTATCATTAATCACAACGTGGTCTAATGATACTCTTCCTCCTAAAAAGGGACAGTATCAGTGATATCCTGGAACAGTTAATGACAGCAGAAGGGGTGAGCCCAGGGGTAGGATGGTTAATACAACACAGACATTTGACCAAAAAGGATTTTCTGGGATTTTCCCCTCCACCCATAACATCACAGGCATGAACTTAAAGCATCATGATCATGCATTTCCTAATGCAACAAAATTCCTGGCAGCTCTTGGAAACAATAGCCAAGCTCCTCTAAACCACGCTCAGCAGAGATGAGATTTCAAATCCCCGTGCCCCTGAACAGGAGACCTGTGTGTCTGATGAGTGAGTGTTTAACCACAGGCAGCTCTGATAACTGCTCCTCACTGCACATGAGGGTTTTGGCACATCTTTGTTCATCACTGCAAGGGAAAGGCAACCCATTCTGCAGAAGAGGCTCAGGAGAATTGCAGCACAGGAAAGGCAGATGCACCAGTGACAAACATAAGCAAATCAGATGACTTTACAAAGTATTACGACATTTTCAGCTTTGCTTTGCAGCCCCAAACTTCTTTTTCAAATGAAGGGATTGAAGTAATGGCACAACCAATTGCAACAATGAAAAACAAATAACCAATAACAAATAACCAATGCTTTACTATGCAATAAAGAATTTGAATTTATAGAGGATATAAACCAGAAAATCTTTTTTCCGATGCAAATTGCTTTGAAGTATTAAAGAATGGGAGAAATTTCAGTATCACTGCATTATGATCCCACATCATGTAAGAACATGTCTACTCAAGCCATAAAATAACTGCTGGCACTACCAGTTCAGATCCATTCCCTGGCCTCAGGGCTGCTGAAAACCATGCTGTAAACCAAGCCTTCTATTAAAACTTAGTCAGGAGAATGAGATACAGGTCAGACTGGTCCAAGTATTATTTGATGAAGGAAAGACCCTCCTAAGTATTTAGACTTTATATCTCTAGGTTTTTTTTTCAGCTGGAATCCATAAATGTTTATCCAGTCTTCCTATGATGTCCTTTGATCTCTTGGGGTTTTAATTTTAAAAACACAGATAACATTCCTGTAGCCATATTGGACAAATAAGTAAAGGAGACGACACTGTGATCTGAACTTTTGCTTGGATTTTCTCTCAGTATTTATAAACACCAAGGAAATCCATCATTGGCTGCCAATGCAAAAAAATTCAAACTTAAACAAAATACCCATGCTGTATTACGTATACTCATGTGGTGTATTTAATATAAGGCAGACCTATGGTGTACAAGAGAGACTTCCCATCAGTAGTTTGTAGGGTTTTTGTTGTGTGGTGCTTTTTATTTTTTAAAGGCATTTGCTACTCTAGGACTCGCCAAACCCTCCAATATCAAATGGAATTTTTAAAGTGGAAAAGATTGACGGGAAATATGCCTAAATAAACAAGACAGAGGTTGTCTTCTTGTGAGAAATTTCTTAGTGTTGTGAAACAAATATTCATAAGAGAACTCAACTTGAGAAAACCAGGCTTTACACTAACAAAAGCTGGTGGTGAAAATAATCTCCACAGAGGGCAACAGGAAAAGCCTGGTCAGCAAGGTGGTGGGACCATGAATGTCAGCGGCTCCTTACTCTGCAGGGTCTAAAAGACCATCTCGGTTTCCCGACCAGAGGAGCTGGGGCAGCAGGAGCAGGGAGCTGCAGTGCTGCTGGGGAGCAGCACAGACCCTCACAAGGAGCACACTTGTGGACACGAGAGCACAGGCACCCTGCAAGAACCCTGCACAGAGCTGCTCGTGGCCTGTGCAGCCTGCTTTGGCCCCTTGCTTTAGCAGGCAGGGAGGAGAAGATTGACCAGGCAGCAGCTGCGGCAAGGCTCAGGCTCGACATCCAGGCACTGGTGTTCTGTGCGCTAAGTTAAAGCACCGGAGGAGGAGGAGTGACATCGTTTTAAAAGCTCACCTTCAAAAACAAACACGCAACAAAGACAGGAGTGTATTCATCCCCTCCTATCACATCTGTGCCCTGCAGGCAATGTTCTGAGAGGAGTCTGTGAAACTTGTACCAGCAGCTATCTCAGACAGCTCCACCTCTGTCTCAGCTCGGGCTCTCCCGGAGCCTGACTCGCTGCCAGGGCTGTGTACGTGATCCCCTCGTGTTCCTGCAGTCCTGGCCGTGTTTAACTGCGAGCATTTGCAAACACACCATGCCGGAAAACAAGGTAAACATGAAAACGGGCTCGGGAGGGCGATTTGCATCCACTGCGCTGGTTTGCGTGCACTGCAGAGGTGCAGGGCTCCAAGCACGGTGCTCCCCCGGGGCTCCTGGGACGGACCGTGCTGCTCGCAGCGCTGGGGAGCCGAAGCCAGCCCCAGGCACTTTGAGATGCTCCTGCACTGCAGGTGCTGCTGCGACTCCAGCCCTCGGACAGAGCTGCCTAAGTGTTAACCAAGGATTCTGTACACGTTTTACAGCCAGAGCTGGGCTCCATGCTGCTGTGGTTGTTGCTGCATTACGTCCACCAGTTGCTGAACTGGCTGTTGAAACGGCAATTGCTTGTTCTGACATGCCTCTGGCAAGCCCTGCTCCGTGCCACTCTCCATGCACCCTGTCCTGCCCTCTCTCAGTGGGAGCGCCTCTCACCCCTCAGTTCCTCCTTTCTGCTCGCTCAGGCTCCGTGTCCCCGCTTCACCTTTCCCATTTAGGGCTGAGCACAGCCCTTGCCAGGCCCCTCCCTCCTGACCTGCCAGACTCTGCAGAAAGGGCAGTCCCGTGCCCCTGTTTCATGTAGGAAAAGACATACCAGACCTGGGGACAAAGCTGCCCCATGCCAGGGTCACAGATGCTGCCTGCACAACACAGTCTCTCACAGCTTGCACAGCCCTACTCCTAAGAAGAGAAAAGTCCCAAGGAGCATTTGCCTTTCCAGCTGAAATTTGTATCTAGAAAGTGTCACCCCAGGCTATGTGGGCTCAGGGATGTTACGGAAATTAATTGACACAAAACCCACGTTCAAAACAAGGGAGTTTATAACTAACTACTAATGGGTGCCCTGTACCAAAGTTACCAAATATTTTTCTCTCTTCCAGATCTTTAAAGCTGAGCTTATTTCTTCAGTCTATTGGGAAAAAAGAGAGTTCACCTGTACAAGTATTACTGCAGAATTAGTTTTGTGCCTTGGACTGAGCAGAAATGAATTTATTTGCCTAATGAAATTATTAGTATATATATTTGCCCTCATGGCTGTTAGTCTGAGCAGAGAGACTACAGTTTTACAGCTAGATATGGGAATGCCTTTTAAAAATGTACTCTGAATACTTCATTAAAGATTTTTGGCATAGCTGAGGTTTCCTGTGTTCTGAACACTGCACAGACAAGAAGTGCCTAAGTGAACAATGGCACTTTACTAAAGGCACAACACAAAAGAAAAACTTGGGAATAACATGGCCTAGCAGAGAAGTTGTGTCAGGGGAAGAATGCTGGGTGGGTTTGGCTTGTTTGTTAACCTGCAAGTGAAGTACAAAGCTTTGCCGCTGAACAGGTTATCCAGAGATGGGTGGAAAAATAATAGTTTTCTTCCATCTGCAGTTTGTACAGGAAAGTTGACAGTCTTGCTAAGCAGAGAGCCCTAAAAGATATATTTTTTTCTACCCCAACTGGAATTGCTTACACAAAAGAACTACTACCTGGTTCTCCCCAGGGGCAGATAAATCAGAGCTGTGCATTGGTGAGCACAAGTTCCATATACAAACGTTTGGGTACTGCGATTTATTACTTGTAGATGGCTACAGCATGTTAATGTTCATTTATCTTCCATATTTCAAGAGCAGCAGCAGAACTATTCTCAGTACGACAACATTTACCATAGAGTTTATGCAGCCAGATTTTCCTCCTTAAGGCCCTCACTTTGTATTTAGAGTTGTTGCAGCCACGCAGAGTCCTCTGGCACGAGGCACTGAGCCTGCTGTCAAAGAGTGTTTGAGATCTTGAGCAAAGCAGAGGCAGCACTCTCACTGGGGAACAGTCATGGTGCAGTGAAGAGAAGGGAGAACAACTGATGAGATGGTGACAGACTTGTGTTTCTGAGCTCTGCAATATACAGAGCTTTAGAGGAAACTTCCCCCTTTTTATCCTCTTCCCCACGGCACCAGCACCCACCCCAGTACATGATGGAACATTCCTAGAACTGCTCTACACATTATCCTTACAACTTTGCTTTTTATGAGGAAAGATTCTTTGATTTACAAGAGCTGACTCTGGAAGTTTTTCATTAAGCAGCATGGAGTCTGGAGTAGCCAGAGAGAGGGCCAAGTCTGCTGTTCTATCTGCCTCCCATCGTTTCAGTAGCTACAATTTTCTTACTGACATTAAAGTGGACTCAAACTCTGAACTGCCCATCCACAGCTTTCCACAGCATCTTCTGGCAAACTCCCTTTATCTCTGGTGCTAGGACACACTACTGGGACCTACTCATTTAACACTGGGATAATACATTTGGAGTCACAGATCAAATGGTTTCACCACTCAATGAAAACACTTTTTCGCCATCACTGACTTGCAGCCATGCATTATGCATTGACTTTGCTGTACCCTGGTATATGGACCTGCCAAAGCTGGCAGTGACTGCCAGCCAGAGCATAGGAAGTGTTGAGAAGGCATTTAGGAGAGAAGGAAATGGATTCACTGCTACCTTTGAAGGATAAGTGCTGGGAAAGAAACAGATTCTTACCAAGTGGACAGAGTAATTTGGAACAAGTTGCACAGGATGAGGGGAAAAAGCACAGTGGCATTGCAGAGAAGGGAAAGATGCTCAGAGGAGATACAGGAATCAGCACCATTTTATCATATACACAAGAGAAGCAGAGAATCATAGAATACCAGGTCGCAAGGGAACCTCAAGGATCATCTGTTCCAACTGTGTCATGCAATAGTTACCATCCAAATGCTTTCTTGCAGAAGGCATTTCCTTCCTGCCTGATGAACTCAGCAATGGCAGCTGAAGCAAACTGTGACCTTTGCTTTTCAACTTGCCTCAGTAATGAAGTGAAAGAATGACAGTGAACAGCATTAGCTACAGCATAAATATACTGATTTTTCAGTCTTAGGCACTGACAGTGAAATATGCCAGACCTGCAGGTCACTCTGTGGTACAGAGATATGCTAAGCATGCTCACTGCAAGCCCATATGTGCTTCATTGTGTCCACCCTGATACCTCACTTGCCTGCTTCTGTACAGCAAACAGCAGACCATAGTATTAGCCTGTGATTCTTTGTCTTGAGGTGCTTTACAGTTCTTTCCTAGGCTACTACAAAAGAACTAATCTGTCCTTTGGAAAGATTTATGAAAAATACGTTGTGGGGGGAACCAACATTTGATTTGGTTTTGTGAACTTGTTCACAGCAAAGCAATCAGGCCGTAACATACCTTTGTGTTCAGTCTGTCTGAATTAAAAGCACTTCCAAGGCATGCTGAAGCTGAAGATCTGGAAAATATACTGGGTCAATCATACAAAGTACAAATTTTACAAAAGAACATATATCCTTCCCTCGTGGGCAGAAGGAGATGACACTGATGGCTCATCAGTGAGAATCACACACACGAGTTTACTGAAGCTCTCTTCCTGGTGCTGAATACTCATTCTGTGCAGCAGGCTGGGGTACCATGATGGGGCCACATTTTTGTGATGGAAAGTCCTGCTGTAGTATTGTTAAAGGCCTTCAGCACCAGACCCGTGAACAAGCCTGTACAGGAATGAGGTGGGTTTTTTGATTGGTTGGTTTGTTTAATTGTCCTCCACTTTCACTAATGACAGTAATGATCAGTCAATTGCTTCTTTAATTGTTCCTTTACCCACTGAGCCTTCAGTCTTTGTGATTTATATGCTATAGTTATCAGTAGTCCAAATGCTGGAGTAGTTTGTCACACACAGAAAAGAGGCACAGTCGGGCATTTATACCAGGTAGGGAGATTTAAAATGCCTGACTCTCTTGGTATTTGCAATTACTTTGCATATTTCTCATATAATACATCATTACCAAATCAAAATCATCAAACTTCTATTTGTTATTTCTTGCAAAATTAGAAGAAAATAATCTTTTCTACAAGTGTTCTGCATTCTTCTCTTGTTTAGAAATGTCAGGGTGTAAACAGAAAACAAAGTAGTAGCTTGCTTCCATTTTTGCTTCCCAGAATGCACTCAACAAGTGCCCTCTTACATACTGGGGACAGGAGAAGAAAGTGATACAAGTAATAAAAATTACAATTCCATTATTTTCAGACTTCTCACATACAGAACTCTCTGCAACATTAGCAAAGCTATAACCCATGTATTTAAAATATAAAATCCTTCAGAGAGTCTGAAAAAGCCTTGGGCAATTCCCTCCACCTCTCTAGAGACTAATTAAAGATGCCCAATTTTTCAATATAATACTACACAAACTAATCTTCCCTCTAAAATGCCTTGTACTTGCCAAGATTTTTTTCCTGTTTCTTAAAAAAAAAAACAAAAGCTTGTTTTGAAAGAAATATGAAAGGAACCAAAAGAATTGTGTTGAGCCAAAAGTCCTGCTTTCTCCACCCTCACTGTACTCATCTGGAAGCATCTGGCAAACAAATCCATTGATAGTTTAGAAAAGTCTTTTATCTGTCCTCACAGACTTAAAAGGAAAGTGGAGAGCATACACATTCTGAACTAATTGCACATCCTCTTTGTATATTGCCATTTTGAAAAGATGAGAGTGCAGCACACAATACACACATAAAAAGAAAAAGCCTTCTCTGTTTAAGGTTGCATGAAACTCAGGTTAGTAAAACTTGCAGGAGAGAGGGCCAGCTACATTAACAATGAGTTATCCAAATAAACACAGATGAAGGGCAGTGTATAAATCCTGCCTCCATACTGTAAATGATGCCAGAGCAGGCAACATTCCCTCCTTAAGCAGAATTGCACAGTGTACATCTCTCCCCTGGTACATAAATCTAAAGCATGTGAGACACAGGGGAGGAAATGATGGCGCCTTTCATGCATATTTATGTAAATGATATGACTACACTGAGTAATCAAACCAGCAGCATGCAAATTTGAACACACATCATGGAAGAAATGCAAATATTTATATAACAGTTTAAGTGGGAAACATTTAGGACAGTCCTTCGCTAGGAAAAGATTAATTTTCAAATAGCTGACTGTTGTCAAGTTGGAAGCTGGCTGTTTATTAGAATTTGAGCATTCAGCAAACTTCTGAGGACCTAATTCTCTTCTGTGCTTACAGGTATACTCAGGAATCAAATTCCCCTCAGAATGAAAACTTAAACCTAAACCAGTATAAATTGTCTAATCACTATGGTGTATATATCAAAACCTCAATTTTCTGTTTTAAGTCTTTTTAGTATTTGGCTTCCTGCAGCTTCCTGCAATGAAAAACACAAGTACTGCAATGCCATTTCCTCCAAAGTGACCACAGTATTGCTTTCTCACTCCTTACTCAAACACATAAGAGGTACATGCAAGATAAGAACAAAAAGATCAACCTTTCTTAAAAAAAAATACATTATATGAACCATTGCACTATATTCTTTGGCAGATGGATAGTCTCAAACATTCTTTTAAATCTGTTAAAGAAGTTTAAACAGATTTGCAAATGACTCAGACTCAGCAGAGCTCTTGGGAATGCTTTCTTGGCTGTCTCGCAATCCAGAACTAAGAGATGGGGGAGGAAGAATTAGGGCGCTTTTTTTACAGGAAGCTTCGTGTTTTTAGCACTATCGAACTGGATTTCAAACGCTGTCATGCTTGCTCCTCATGTCTTGGAAACTTGGGTGGCTCAGCTGTGCAGCAAGCAGTGTACACACTGAGAGGAAAGGTCACACTACTGAAGAAAACAAAGCAGTCTTCGAAGTACTGCGAGCCACGGAATGTCTGGGGTGATTTGTCCACGGTTTTGTTTCTGATCTATAATGAGGGCTAAAGTTTGTTTTGAAGGATCTCTTTGGGAATGCAGTGCAGGCTGTCGTGCTGATGACATTACAGGATGCCTGGCACTCCTCGCTGTCTTGCCACATGCTCCTCCCAGCTGCAATTCCATTTTAGCCATTCCTCCGAGCTCTCTAATGGACTATCAGAGCCTGAGGATACAGATGTTAACAGCTCCCATCAGTTATAAACAAAAGCAATTACAATTAAAAATCAGTTTCCTCTTCCTAAGCAATTACAAATAAAAATCAGTTTTCTTCTTCCTGAATGGCTGACTACTCATCTCTTGCTAGCGACAGTAACGAGGTGAGACTGAGTTACCATTGTAACGCCAGGCTATTGCTTCTGAATCTCTAAGTGACTCTCACACAGCAGAAGTGTCTCACTGCTCTCCAGCAATCACCGTTAGACACAGAAGGGTGCTATGTTCTTTCACTTGCTTTGATTTCCTTTTACTCACTATCTATTTTATCTCCCCATCTTTGCATTCTATTCTGATTAGAGCTTAGCTTCAAATGGACAACAGCATGGTAACTAGATTACTTTTGCATGGTGGGATTTCGGTCCTGGTCCTTTTTCTGGTTCAGTAAACTGGACAAAAACTTTACTGACAGAAAGACATCTAACATTGCACAGAGAAATTCCAAGAGCTGTTTGTCATCTGTTGGCTAGGGGAACAGACAACCCCCAGACACATTTTTAAAAAAATCTCTTTCAGTAGAAGAAAAACAGGATTTATAGGATTTAGACTGAGCTAAGATACAATGCAATATTATGCCTGTCAATCCTCACTCATTCTTTATTAGGCTTATCTATCTTTTAATAATTATGATGGCATCCCACTTCCCTCATGGAATATTGCATAAAGAGTAATTCATTGAGGATTTTAAAGGTTTTATTATTTCTGCCACTTAATTCTGTCTAAGACTAGGGGGACAGAAGTCAGCGTACTACATATACACCAGCAAAATCATATTGTCTCACTGGATTTCTATAGCACTCTTCCAGAATTTTAAGCAAAAAAAAGGTAATCTGAGTCTATGCTACGATTATCATTCAAAATATACAGTTCAAAAGGATCACAGGCCAAGGTTCATCTATAAAGTGTATGAGAATCTTCTAAACAAAAGATATTTCATATGGTTAGTTCCGAAAACAACAAGCAAGCCCTAGTACTATTAATTCAGAAACTGGATCACAGCCTCTTGAGACAAAACCTTTCCAGTCTTCTGCTAAAGACTTCCAGCAAAAGTAAAAATTAAACCTAGATTTTGCAATTTAACACCTTTTATTGTTCTTTGTAAGTTTGCATTCCTCTGAGCAAATACAAGTCAAACCACCCATTTCCCATCTAACTGATTACTACTTGTGCAGTTTTATTAGAGCCCACGGAGCCTCATTCCTTGTGGCAGTTGATACAGTCAGCATTTCATACGGAACTGAAGCCTGCCCTTCCCCTTCCCGGTTCACACTGTCTGTGTTCTGCTTATTTCAGAATGTTTTTGTAGGTCCTAAGCCTCACTGGGCTCTGCTTCCAACACACAAAGCTGGAAGTATTAATGGCAAAGGTTACGAGAATAGTATCTCATTATTCTTACCTAGACAGGATCTTGAGGTTAGACCCAAGTTCATGGCTATTACAGCATGTATGTCCAGTATTACAACTGGTTATTTTTAGAAAATACTTACAATTTAGATTAGTTTACCAAAATGTTGTACATTTCACACCTTCACTAACTAGGATCTTGTTCTACACCTAAAAAACCCCAAACCCTCCTGAAGTTTTACTAATTCCTGAAAGACAAGGTCTCTTCCAACCTTGATGATTGTATGACTTTATGATTCTAAGAGACTTCTTCCTATTAACTGTTACCCAAGTATCAAATTAAACTAGATACAAATTTTGTTAAATTAATATCTAGCTTAATATGATGCTTAACTCATGAAAAGAAAATCAGAAAGGACAACTATTTTACTTACACCAAGGAAACTAGAACTGAAAATGAAAAGGAAATACACAGGGTATTAGAAGATTACAAAAAGGAAAATAAAATAAGTACTCTTAAAGTGATTCTCTGTTTGGGGCTGCCCTCAGAGCACAGCAGAGGCAGGCTGGCCAGCCCGAGGTCAGGGCCAGCCGTGACTCAGGGCTGAGTGAGCAGCGCTGAGAGCTGGCATCCTGCCCCCCCTGCCCGGGCTGGGCTGCTGCCCTGTGCCTGCCCTGCAGCCCTGCCCAGGGCCCTGGGAACAGGAGCCAGGGCAGGAGCCAGGCACCTCTGTGCTCCCAGAGCAGCCCTCGCTGGCAGAGCCCTGTCTGCACTGCTGGGGCACTGCCACCTCTCCCAGCTGGCAGCAGTGCTGTGCTGCTTGAATATCATCACCCTGGAGAACAGCTCTGAGACCGAGTCTGGATATGCTTTCAGTTAAATGGCTTCTGGCTTTTGCTAACCATAGAATGAGGCATCCAGTTTTTCAAAGCATCGCTATAGACAGTCCCTAGACTGGGCTGTAAAAATCTGATTTTACACACAAACCATGCAATGAATCCAACCCCTTGTACTCTTTGGGGTCTACTTGTGTCTTCCAGATCTGATGCCTCACAGATCTCAACATACCTGAAGTTGTTCTTTCTTTCTTTATCCTTTCTGTCTACCTGTAAGTAGAAACTTACTCCTACCTATATTCCATTTGATAAAACTTATAAAATGAGCCTTGCTAGATGGGCAATAATGAGGTGAGAAATGTGGTATACTTTACAGTTCTTGCACACTTGCTAACAGCATGGTGAGACAGTGAGTCAGTATATATCACTGGACGGTTTCAGGCACAGCAACCTCCATTGGCATATTACCTATTTATTCCTATGCAAATCCTAATAGCACATCACTTAACCATAGTCTGTCAAGCCTCTTAGATCTTTTATTTTTCCACTGGAAGAACCTTACACCAAAATTAGCACGGTCAGTGGTGTAATTATGTATACACACATTAGATAATCAAATAAACCCCCTTGGGCAGTCTGTACTGACAGGATGACTGGCCTACTTCTTAGATCGACAAATCCTATAACCTAATGCTTCTATAATCTTAATTTCTCCCTCTAGGTTCACTCAATTACTGACTGCTGCTCCCTGCACAGCAGGATTTGGTAGAGAAAGTGCAGGGACAACTGGTTTTAATAGAAAAGAGCAAACACAAACACTGAGCCAGGACCTCCAAAGACATCTAAAGAGGCACCCAGAGAAGCAGGGCCTGACTCCAGCTGCCCACGTTATCCTGCATCTTTCTGATCATAAAGAGGCTCTACCCACCCAAAACAAAAGCACTTAACAAATCACAAATTCAGTACTTGAGAAAAAATCTTAAAATGACACACACGTCACTCACTGATCCAGTGAAGAGCAAATTTAAAATACATTTGTTTTTCTTTCCAGAGTGGCACTACTGTCTTTGTAAACTCAAAGGAGAATCACAAACTAAGACAATATTCAAACCAGAGATTAAGATCATGTTTCAGCTGGCTTTTTAGTATACTCTAGATATCAATTGTTTCTTGACTTTGGAAAAAGTTAAATAACTAAAAGAAGCAGCACCACCAACATTCCTAACAGTCTGAAAACCTAACGCTTCAAACAACAGAAGTACTGTTACTGATTGCCATGATGTTATAGTTGCATGACTTGGCAGGAAATACATGCAGTTTCCAGGACACAAACGAGGTGCTGTGAGAGAAATATTATGGGTTGAATTCTTTCTCCTCAGCTGAAAAGAGAAAAAGCAGTCAAAATATATACAGACCCCTGACATGTAGCAGGTCACTTGCAAGTGAAGAAATTACCTGTGTAATAATTAAAAGAAAAGCCACAGAAGTTACAACAAAATCCTGAAGTTGCTCTGTAGTTACAAATCTGGAAGCTAAGGATGAGATTTGAGACAGACATACAGATGTCTTTTCTAGCACAGGAAATTGGGAAGATTCCAAATTTTTATTTAGCAAATTTCACAATTGCAATGGTCCAAGAACTTGTGGGAAATGTCATCCTCTTGTGCTGTCTGTAGTTTTGCCATTTTCTGTATTGATATAGGCTTTGTTTTATGGTTTCGAAAAGCAGTTTTGCAGTCCAGGGGCCTGTGTTTTTAACTCCTTAATACCCTCTGACCTGACTACTTCTGCACTGTTAGCTGTAGCTACAAGGCTGGCCTGGTCCAGGGGTTCTCTTTCAATCCAATGGGTTAAATTTCTTAAAAGGAAAGAGCAGGAACCTTAATTTGCATTAGCAGCACTAAAGCCCACAAGATGTTACAGTGAACAATATTGCAATATATTCAGTGATACTGCAGGACACCACAAGTATGAGTTCTTTTCCAATTGTAAATAGTCACACAGAAGTGCAACGCAGAAAACCTGTTTTCTTTTTCACATAACATTTTTAACAGGTTTCCTTTCAGGATTTCAATCTGTAGCCCATGGGCTTTTCTTTGATACCAAGAAATTTGTCACCTTTAACATCAGGTTAAAGAAACAACAGAAAGTGACAACAGACAGTCTTATCCAGAAATCCAGGAATAGATTCCTGTATCTGTTGATGAATTTTACTCAGTCCTCTCTTATAGAAGGGTTAGGTCCCAGAAAAAGAAAAATTAAAATTCATTGCATCTAAACACATCTCAGACTCTTATGTGTTTCCTCTATTCTTTAAAACTCAGTGCAGTCTTCCACAGGTTCCCTCCACAGGGATATCCCTCCCTCAGCTTCCATCTGTAGCAGAAATTTGCATTCCTGCTCAATGGCTATGTTTATTTTTGGACATATGTACTCATTTTAATGAGTAATAATCCCCCTGGGTGCCTAGACTGATCTGAGCAACTATCAGAGTCAACTGCACAACTGCAGGCAAACTCTAAGCATGTTTGCTTACACCCACAACAGGTTCTGTCCACTGAAACATGGCTTGAAATTAAAGGATAAGCAAAAAATTTAATAAGGGGGAAGGAAAGGAAGGGAGATGAAAACAACTTTCTTTAACCATCTTCTTTGTCACTTTCCAGACTGTTCCTGTTTAATCTTGCCTTGAGGTATTCCCTGTAGAACATCACACAGGGGTATAAACACCTGCTCACACACAGACAGTTCTGATGGAAGAGCAGGATTATTTCCTGGGCCGCTTCACTCAGTGATAGGATCATTCAACATCTTTTGCTCCTCTATTCCTCCCAACAAGGCTTTACCTGAGTATTCTGCTTAATTTAGTCTTAAATGTGTGAAATCCACCTGTCTACATTGTTGTAATAGATCAAGCAAAGGTATTGGAAAGTCTTAGCAAGCAAGAAATAGAAACAACTGCTCCCCTTCTGCACTTGCCTGGGGTTTACAGTGTGAGATAAATTGGGCTGTGGAAGCTCCATGAAGTGGCAGTCAGAGAAATTGTATTCTGCCTGGTCCTTATCAGAGAATAATTACTGGTTGGTATTTCTCCCTCAGATTCAAATCTGGGTTTTATTAGCTACCAAATCAACCTCTGCAGCTCAGTGGGAAAGTCACCCTGAATTACCTTCCTGAATGTTTTCTGGATTTCAAATTCTCCATGACATGATAACAAATAGAGCTATTTTGGGAAAAAGACAAGATACTTTATACTTGGCACTACTGCATGAGGCTATCACTAATGCTAGACAAATCCAAAAAGGCAATTGAGTTTAGTCTAGCAAGGCAGAGGGTTACATTCTTGATTACGAAGTAGGAAATTAAAAGTTATCAAAGCCAAAACAAGTAAGACACAACATATTTGAAACAGTTCAATTCTCCCAGCTGTCTCAAGACTTCTTTGAGTCATGTCCCTGGGGCAGATATGGGAGAAGATGGGAATTGGTACAACTACATTACAAATTTTAGAAATCATTTCCCATTATTGTGAAAACAGGAACTCAGGTTTGAGGTGGCTGAGGAAGTTCAGAGCTGAAGATACAACTCTCTTCACTTCATAAACACCCATTTCCTCCCCTCATTTTTGGTCACATCTTGAATGACATTAACATTTTCTTTGCCTGGGTGATTTTCTAACTGTATAGAGTGTTTTTGAACATTCTTTTAGCTTAAGCAATCTTCAAGAGGGATAATATTCTTCCAGGCTTGTACGGCACTTGAAGTCTCATCTCTGTACCTGCTCCTAAACTGAACACTTTAATATGTCATTTCATCTTCAGAGGGTCACTGTACAACATTAACCATACAGATGATATACTTGGCTGTGAATGTGTGTTCCCTCCCTAACATTTAAGGGAAGGAGCCTTCAAATAAAGTGTGTCCCACCTTCCCCTAACAAGGAATGGCTGAGGCTGGCAGGGAGATCTGGTCCAAACCCCCTGCTCCAGCAGGGACATCTCTGCTCCTCTGGAGGGAAAGGAGAAACATATCCATCTTTGGAATTTTCAGGACTCTGCTGTGGCTGCTCTGAGCAAATGGCAGCAATAGTCCTACTTCACATTAGAGGTTAGGGCCAGAAGTACTTTCCATCCATATCTCTAATCCATAAATATGAGTGTGCTTCATTCAGTGAAAGATTTTTATTTTCCTCAAAAAGTCCCCCCATGCAGCAAGTCAGAGATCACTGCTGTCAAGTGCCTCACGCATGGGGTTTCACTCCCACTTTGCAGTTCTACAACACTACTGGCACTGCCTCAAGCTGAATGTTTTGGGTTCTGTCACACTGGAACATTCACAGCTCTGTATTTTTAATGCTATCGTGGCTTGGTTCATTAACTGCTCCACTTGAACCTTGTCTTCGTTTCATGAAATATTTACAGCTCTTTGGTAATATTTTGTACATCTGTTTTTTCCCCCTATTCATCTAAAAGCCATTACTAATGTTTTCATAATAAGGGGCTGTTTTACTGAACAAAGATAACAGTAGCTAAGTCAAGAACAACACGAACAAATTAAAATTAAAAAAAGGAAGTAAAGCCATTCAGAGTTCAACAATACGGTATGCACAGCCACAATATTTATTATTCCCTGTTAACACTAAATTCTATTCTATTCTATTCTATTCTATTCTATTCTATTCTATTCTATTCTATTCTATTCTATTCTATTCTATTCTATTCTATTCTATTCTATTCTATTCTTCAAGGTTCATCTTGTATAAAATAACTGAAGTTAAGAGTATATTCCAGTCACCTAAAGTAGCACTATCAACTTTTATTAGAATATAGAAATAGGTCTGCTTTTTAAAATTAGCATCTACAGTAAAGCTTCAATTTAACAGTGATAGAAATAAATTTTGATTTTTCATTGAAAGCTACACAACCAGTTACTTTTTCCTTATTCACAGGTTAAGTCTGTTCCTGGAAAAGTCACCTCCCTCCTTGTTAGCTTTCCCCAGGATGGCTGGCAGTTCCCTAATTCCAGCAGAATGCAGCCACCACTGGAGCTCTGAGCACTGAAGCACTTAGACCAACCCTGTGGCAGATTATCACTCAGTCCTTTGGCCTGGGATGGATTTATGTTCAAGGGGAGCAAACAGAGAGAATACTAACCAGAGCCCAAGTGTTCCTTGGAATCATGAGTTCATGGAAGACAAACTTTACCTAAGTTTTCATAGTGCTTCCATTTGATGATGAAAACTTGTTTTTGTATCCATACAGACGTAGAGTGCAGAAAAACCTTTGGTACGAGTCATATCACTTGACAGAAGAGTAAATCTAAAGCTATTTATTAGTTTATTAATGAAGGAGAACATAAATCTGAAGTTCTAAAGTATTTATCTTTTCTATTTCCTTACCTAAATATCTGCATGAACAGGTTCAGTACAGCAGTTTCATACTGAATGAACCTGTCAAGAGACAGAAAGACTAATTAATAATTTGATCTACTGATTTTCTGACCATTAAAAAAATCTATAGTTACATACTAAAAATCTAATCAGATTCTTGTGGATACATAGCAGTTTCCACCTTGGATAGTCCAAAGGCACTGGATGCATACTAGTGGGTGGATTTTAAAGTTATATATGAGAAGCAGTTTAGCTACCAGCTGAAATATGAGAATTGTCTGCTCCAACTCCATGCTAGGAGACAGACAGCAGCAAACCTCATCATTTCCTCAGCAGAGGTGGAACAGGACTGATGGGAGAAATGGCTGAAGAGTCCAGGGGGGGAGAGCGTGTAAAGAAAGGGATGGATCAGTTCTGACAAGGAAAAGAACATTCTTGCTTGCTCGATGAAAATGATTACACTTAATGTATGCCACTAATCCTCCCACATGCCCTGAAGACCTAAGTGAGCCCATGCACATTGTTCTCTGATGTTTTTGACGGCAACTAATTAATGTTCATGAGAGGGAGTGCTGACTTTAGGGGTTTTATCTCACTGCACTGCAATTTATTTTCATTGGCAACTGGTTGACTTTTCCTTTACAACATGCAGCTCATGAATGTCTCAGTTATTTTGTCAATGCAATCACAAAAATTGATATATCTGTGTCTAAAGCAGTAAGTTTTTTTAAATTGCAGATCTGAGTACCATTTAAGTACCAAGCCCCCAGTGATTTATTTAAGAGTTTATTATGTTCTCAGTTACAAGTTCAGTTGCTTTTGGAGCTTTTTCTCTGGCCTCCACTTTCAGCTTCTACTTGGATACCCTTGCACATCCTCCACTCACTATTCCCTGAAGGCTTTGGTATCCAAACAACTGCTGCCTTCCTTTTTCTTGCTCAACAACAGAACACAGAGTCAGTGGCGAAGAAATAGTCACCACTAAGTAGTTCATGAAACCACATATCATATGGAAGAAATTACTGTATATTAAATATGTTGACTTGATTCCACTAATCAAATAATAAAATTCTACTTGTATGATGAAATTTGCAAGATAAGTAAAGAAATACAGGAATTAAAAAATAATTTACTATGTTGATGAAAGCAAACCCACCTGTTCCTTTAAGCTCCTAGGTTTAAGTGTTGTGTTAAAAACAAATTTCTAGTTTGAGCATTTAAAGTAAAAATAACATATGGAAGCAGTTTGGGAAATTTAGAAATCTTTTTTTATAGGAGAAGAAAGCATGGTGGGTGTGACAGAAGTAATATATTCTAAGATGCTGTCACAGGACCTGGACTTTGCATTTGCACAGACAATACAATATCTGGGTAATTTTTGGGAGCAACTGCATTTATTTTAAACTACATTTAGTTCCAACAAAGCCTCTTTCTACTGAAGAATATAAAACTATTTATATTTACATTTCCTGTTTAAGTCAGATAAAAAATTTAAACGTTTTGGTAGCAAGTGTGGCACTTCTGGAGACATTTCCCATGGGGATTATTATAGGCATCTATATTTCTGCTTATGCAGGAAAGAGGGGGCTGTCCAGACAGGAGATAATGCTAAAAAGACAAACTTCTTTCACCAGGCTGAAAGGCAGGAAAGACTTGTCTGAAACCTCTGTAGTGGGGATGCCTGGTTAGATGACTCCTGGGTCAGAGCACATCCACTGTGTTTCCATGAAACCATCCCCCAAAAATCCCGACCAAAACCCAACAAACAGCCAAACAACAACCAAAAACTAGTCCTCTCAGCCAAACTCTAGTTTGATTTTCAAGGCTGCTCTGCAATGGAGACTACTTACTGCTAATTTATCCTTTATTTCCCCCCATTTCTTAGACCATACTGAACATTGATCATTGGTTTCGTGTTAACTTACTGATATCTGTTAATGATCTCAACTGGTTCAGTCTGAGCACTCTGAATATCCAGCCCAGCTTACAGCATTGCCATAAAACAGAAATATGGGTTCAGATCCAGCATTAGCAGTGCTGTTGGAAACTGAATGCATTCAGGTTCTACAACAGGCTACCAATAATTATTTTTATAGCTCCTGGCCACTGATCCCCTCTTGAAAAATGATGATGAAATTTTAGAATTACTCAGGCCCTGGTTTGAAACACAACAGCAAGAGTTTCTCAACACATCCCATACATCAGCATAATGAACTTAAACTATTCACTGGCTGGTCAACTTACAACAATAAACAGAAACAGGAATTCAAGTTCAAAACCTCAGTTACTCTTATTTCCTTAAGTACACATGAAGACAGATTTTATTACAGCATTTCTTATGTGTTCTTAAAAGCCATGAGCTCCTTGCATTTTAAACTGCAGAACTTGAAGAAACTTGTGTTATAGGAACTTTACTAATTAAAAAGTTCCAACCAGAAGAATTGTGAAAATTCCCAAACTTACCTAGGCACACTGTCCAGATGCATTGCAAGGTAAAAGAATTAAAAACACCTTAAGTTACTTTTCTGCTCTAGTCCATTCTAGATTTACCTAACATTCAGATCTTCCTGCTGCTCTCCACGAGACAGAAAGGCAAATGAGAGCATTCAGTACCTTGGGAAAGCATACTGCTAGATTAGTCACCTTTATTTGATTAATTTTCATCATTAACAAGCACACACATCTTATTTGTGATTTATGGAAATGTCATTTACAGCACACATTTCTACGCAGGCTTGCTTGCTTTTGCAAACTTAGACAGCTTCACCTGTGGTAAGATTTCTGACATCTTATAAAGAGAACTCCCCCACCCAACACATCTTGCCAGTGTTTTTAAGAATGCAAGATAAACTCCCAAAAGATACAGAAATCACTGACTTCATCAATACTTCTATCCCTGTACTTGCTCATGTCCTGTAAATACTAATGACATTGATTTCATGACTCACTGGCACTGTGGCAGAAAGCTATCAAAACTAAAATTAACTTCCCACAGAAATACTCTCTATCTATAAGGGGAGAGGCAAGCAAGCAAGCAGGTTAAAACCTGAGAACTGCCACAGCTTCCCACCAGCCATGCAAGGTGCCATAAAATTCAGCTACATTTACCCACCTCTAGCAGCATAATACACTGCCAAGGCATACGAAACAGACCAAATTCTAGTGTGGGATTATGTGATTATGTGACTTCTCCCATTATTTGCCATTTTTATTCTTTTAATCATGATTGTTTGGACAAAGTTGCACTTTTCCAGAAAAACTTCAACTGACAGAAGGCTGCGCTTATGGCTAAAATATCAGAATAACCAGTGGGAGCTCCTTCCCACCCCACTGTACTATTCAGTGCCTGGACTCTGTGTATTGTTACCTGACACACTGGAAAATAACCTCCTTCACAGAGGGATTGGTTTCTAATCATTAAGACTCTCTGTTGAACTCTGCTTTATTCACAGTTGTTTCTCAGTGGTATCATGTGACAATCATGCAGATGCATTTCTGTTATTTAAATTTCTCCCCCTCTTTTTTTTCCCTCTCAGCAATTCTGGCTTGGCTTCCCCTGCTCTGGAGTGCTGGCTGGAGAGGGAACTGGAATAAGCTGTTTTTAACAAGCAGCACATTCTGTTTTAAACCCTTTTGCACGGAATACAAGTCCTTGAATGTTTTCCAGAAATGTGAAGTGTGTTGACTTCTATACTCAGAATAATAAACACAACTGTGCTTGTCTAACTGAAAAGAAGTGGAAGTGCAGTTCTGTGACCCATTCAGAGCAGTGAAAATACATTCACCCTGTCCACACTCTCAGTATCACAACTGGGTTTCTCTGGGTGGGAGTGGCGGGGGTTTGGTGGGGGTGTTGTTGTTTGATTCATACTTATTCTTATTAAGTAGTTCTTTGGAGTAGCAGCCAAGTTTTCAAATAGTTCCCATAACATAGCTGACTAATAAACAAGGTGCTCCTCAGTTTCTGCCATTGAATTGGGTAATTCCTTGAGCAGGGCACTACCCCGTGCTATCAAACTGAGTGTTCCACTTTGCATCAGCAGCAGACAGCCTGGGAAAATATTGCTTCGCTGGCATTGCAATGCTTTAACTAAAAGAAAAAAAAAATAAAAGAAAGCCTTCAAACTCTAAAGACTCTAGGGATATTAAGTTTAGCTAAAAATCTAAATATTAAATTCCATCCAACTGAATGCATAGCAGCATCTTAAATTAAGATGCTGTGACTAAGGATATGACAATGCTATAAGGAAGAAAATAAAAAAAAAAATCAAAGCACAGCTGTGCCCAAGTTAGGCAGTGTAAAGTCAACTGTGATGTCATAGAAAGCAAGTAATGCCAACTCACAGGGAGGAATTACCCACTGCATCTTATTCTGCTCTTCTCTGTTGATGTTGAGGCCATACTGATACTTGAGCCAATACACAAAGCTAATAAAGTTAATTTCTAACATCAATGCCACAGCTGGGCTCACTTGAGAAAATTAAACTGTCAAGTTGTTCAGGTCATAGCCCAGCTGGGGCAACAGGAGATCAGCCTGGATCAGATCCATCAGGTCATGGATTGTGGCATCTCCCTCTGAAGTCAGCATGAATTCTTATAATAACCATTTTAATCAAAGCATCAGCCAGAGAGAAAAAACCAAATGTGGTCAGAGGAAAGAGGTGCATTCTAGGTACTAGCACTGTCTCCTTTTGTTTATGCCCAATTCTGCTGTGACAGGCAAGGAACATTTGTCTTTTGTTGAACGTGTAAGTCTAGTTTTTCAATTGTATTTCGGCTGTTCATAAGTGTGAGAGCAAAAACCTGGTTTTCAGCTTAAAACATTTTCCATCCTTATTTGATATGAAACCCTAAGTTCTATATAAAATACAAGGAGATTTGTGTCTATACTAATTTATTAACAACTAGAGAAGCTTTGGGTTTTTATACTACAACAGAGTAAGAAATGGCAGGGACTGAACAACACTGACCTTCTCTATCACCATCAAAATGCAGTAGAGATTTCAGACAAAGAAAACTGCTGTTTGCAAAATGAATTTTTAAATAGCAAGCAATTTTCTTCCAGAAAATTCCCCTTCCCAGTATCATACAGGAAACCACAGGATTTTAAGCAGGACATTAATCTGAGACCATACATTGCAGTTGCTTCCCTGCTCAGGGTGATCTACTGGCTTTCTCACTGCTTCCCTTAATATTTGAACTGGAACAAAGAGAAGTCTGTCAAAACTTTTAATTACTTAATTGGCATATCTGAGTTAATGAATGAGATTTTTAAAAGGCAATAAACTGGTTCAGACAAGAGCAGAACAGAGTTATGTGCTTTTGGGAAAGGGAAATGTGTAAGATTAATGCACAGTTGTAAGTTCATAAAATTATAAAATCAATACAGGAGTGTAGCCTCATCGTAGGACCATTCACTTTGTGAAGTTCTCTGCTAAGTGCTGATTTTCAGAGGACCATGAGGGGACATTTCTTGCAAATGACCAGATTCTGATCTGCTTGTGAAATATTCAAGTACAGTTGTTAAGACACATAGGCAATTAATTTTCCTACAGCTCTACTTCATTTGAAGTCAGAATTAAACTTCCCTTTCTATGGGAATGATGGCCTCTCTTTTCAGACACTGCCACTCAAACCGCTTGTGGCAAAGTTCCAGCTCCTCACAGGTTCCCTGTTTAATGCCTGCCACTGCCTCAAAGATTCAGCTCCACTCCAATTCAGCTCTACTACCTTCATGTCTGGACATTATCTGAACTTCCCCTTTAAAATCCTTAAAAATAGTCAAGCCCTACAACTGCTAATAAGATTACATCAGTATTTTGCTTTCACTTAAAACAGCAGAACAGAATGGAAAAGGCCACAAAGCCCAACACACCATCAAGAATTAAATGGGAAGAGAACTTTAATCTGAAGGGATGAAAATGAAAAACCTCTTTTCCAGCTTTCAAGAATATCTGACAACCTAGTAACCTTTCAAATCACAAGGTTCCTGCTAGGTTCCCACGAAGGCTTTTTAATATTGCAAAATAATAAAACAAACATTGTAGTTCTACCCCAGCAGGTGAAATCCTTGCTGCACAATGCCACCTCCGAGGAGCTTGTACATTCTGCTGCTGGTGATGCAAGGCCAGTGAGATACAGGACACACCAGTCTCTATTCTGGACTCCCTTGGAAGGCTGCCTAACTTGCCCTTGCAGTTCAGTTTTGTTTTGATTCTCCCTGAGACAAAACACATACCTCTGACTGTGTTTGTCAGTGTGGCATCCACAGATCTGCCCTGAACCAACCATGTGAGTACATCCGCCAGTGATGTGGCTGCCCCTTGAGAATCAAAGCAAAGCTCTGAGATGGGCTTTCAAGCAAGTCCCTTCCAAAGCTCTCTGACTTTGCTGACTGTGGCTGAAGGACTAATGCAGACTGCAGCACCAAAACAAACCAGGTTGGCTAATACAGAGTTGGGAAGGCATTGCCATCAATATTTCCACCTCTGCTGCACTTTCAAAACTTTTTAATTGCATAACCCAGGGGAGAAAAACAGAAAAGGTGCCTGTGATGCAATGCTAGCATTTTAGCAAGGAGTCCCCTGAAATGTTCTTCTACCACTTGGGGATAGAAACCACACATCACAGAAGCATATTAACAGAGAAGAATGGGATGAACTAGATCAGATCACCTGCTTTTCTGTACAAGCCATGACTCCCCACTAGATTAGTAAGTAAAATCAGAGTAATAAACTCACAATTGTTAGCAGCAGAGGTGTTGCTTCTTCAAATGCTTCACATTCCACTCAACAACCTTGGTTTTCAAAGCCATCAGTTGTCAATCAGTGCCAGGAAGAACACTGAAATATTCCTGCCATTGATAATAACGTTTGCTCAGAATCACCAGCTACAGGGTCATGGATGCCTCAACAGATGTTATGTACTTTAAAAAATAACTAAGGCTACCATACACTTAGAGCTACCTGAATGCCTTTCCACTCTAGGGCTTCCCAAATGATACAGTAAGAGACTGAATTAGAGCTAATAATATACAATGATGTGAGTGAAATACTGAGCTCATCTCAGTCAGAAACACTGTCCATGCTCTTCACTGATAACAGCCAAAACATTAATCCCCTTTGAGAGTTATGCAGCTCAAAGTTTTGGAGCAAGAATGTTCTCGATATAATTTGGAACTTTGTTTCTAAAGCACTTTGGTCCAACTAACAAAAATAAAATAATAGAAAAATAATAGAAAACTCTTGCTGTTAGAGAAGTACTGTGAAGAGATTTGCCTCATATCCAGTAGGAATAAAAACAGTCTAGTGGGTGCCCCAACTTTCATGTCCTGATCCTATTTTCTTGAGAAACATGAGATATACCCATGCATTTTGGTTATAACTGCTCACTTAGTTTACACCATGCCCTGTCAGTGATATTGGACCTCAGCACTGGAGTAGTCACAATCTCATCTTCCCCTCAAAGAGAGGACTCCAAGGCAGCATTATCTGAAGAGATCTTTGAGTAGAGTGCTGTTTGTACAGCACAACATCCCAAGACACTGAGTATCAATACACTATAAATTATCCTCTCAGCCTTTCATATTAATTGTTCCTTCAAGGATCCTGCTGGTCTTCTCCCCTCCCCAGTCTGGAATCAGCAGAGGCACATGTGCACACCTGAACTCAAGACAGGGCTTTTCACATTCCCTGGGTGGCCTCAGAAGTGTCTCTGTGTATTAAGCTAGACAGCACTAGATAAACAATCCTTAACTGGCAAAGAGCTTCAGCAGCTGATTTGGAAGGCAAAGCAGAATAAATACCGTGTCAGTATAAATCCACCCGTTGTGCCTTTTGCTTTCTGCCCTGCCATTTCTAACTTTGGCTGACAGTGTTTCCTTTGGGAGTCTAGAAAAAACATGCAATTCCCAGCAGCTCCAGCTCCAGTGATGAACTTCCTCAAGGTTAGAGATGCACAGAACTAAATGTCTGTTTTCCTAAGCCTGGTGAAAATTCAGAAAAACTTCTTTAGATTTCATAGTCTATTTTTAGAGGGATTATAGTGAAAATAAAAATCCACTCCACATCTTTGTTTATTTGTCATAACAAAGGTTCAGACTGGTGAGGACTATTCTTTGCCAGTCAGGAGCCAAAACTCAACAGCAAGGACAGCCATTAGGCTGAGAGTTATAACTGACAACAATTTGCTAAGACCCACAGCAAGTTTAAGCCCATTTCTCTTCAGAATTCTCACACAGGATAAACCATTTACTGCTTGAATCTGTAATCTAATCCTAATTTGTACTCCTCCACTTCCAAAATCAAGTCTGTCATGTAGATTGACAGACATATTTTACCAGTTTTTGTCATAATATGTGCTACTTCATTCCATTAATAATTTTACAATTTTAGTAATTATTCAAATTACTAAATTACTAATTATCAATTAGTAAAATTTTAGTATTATCAATCCTCAATGAAAAGTCCACAATGTCAAGCTGATATTTCCTGAGCAAGAGTAGTATCCAGCTGCTGCTCCTTCCTACCTATCTCATTTTAACAGTTAAACATGACACAAAAAAAATTACTTGTGCATGGATAACTTCAAACTATTTTTATTATTAACTCAGCAAAGAGGAAGGAAACAACCATGAGGTAAGACCTGTTTTATGTAAGAAGATATTCTGGCCCAGATTTCAAGAGAACCACCTTTAAAGCACTTTCTACAATGCAGAAGTGATGTTTATTTTCTTGAACCATTATAGACTCAAGATACAAGAGCAGTAAAATTGTGGAAAACCAAGGAGTAATAGCCTACACTAGGTGGCACTGCTACACACAGCTTAAGTATCCTTGCTGTGGGTTCAAATTAAGCCTAATTTCTGAACAAATATATGTATTAAGTTTGAGCAAGGCATTTTAGGGGAACTTTGGCAAAGAGCAAGGAAGCATTCTTTGTTCTCCTGCAATCACAGACAACTTTCACTATGTAATTATTATCTAGAAACCAACCAGTAGGAGTCTTATGCTAATGCTGTTCCTGCCTGCAGGAATTCCACACCTGCTGTCCAAGCCAGTCCTTCAACAGTCACACACACAATCAAAGCCACACTTTGCCTTTGCAACACAAACAGGAGCCCAGTCCTGTTCTCTTCCACTTAAAAACCCCCAACCAACCAACAACAAGAACAACAACAACAAAGTAGTGTTTTACTACATGTATAAAGCTTGATAAAGTGTTGTTGGTGGTTATCACTATAAAAGGTTTGATTTGCAGCCAGCAGGCATTACTATGCAACAATTCAAGACTCTGAACTAAATTTCTTCTAATCAGTACTTAGAGATTGGCAGAGCTGTGAGGATTTTTCCCAAAGCAAGCAAGGCCAACTGAATTTTAGAGAGAAGTGCAATCATACCCTGCGGAAATATAAAGTTTCTGAAAGCAGAATCTGTTATGGCCAAATTAATTTTTCATTCTACGTTTCAGAATTTTAAAATCCACTGTCAAAGAAAGTACTAAGACAGAGGAATTATTGATCCCTATTGACTCATACACCTAGAGAATAGTAAATGTTTGGTTTAATCCTACTCACATGCCTTTAGGGGGTTATATTCCTGTCATGTTGAGCATCACAAAACACAAATGCATTTTTTGAAAAGAAAGATCCTACAAGAAAGATTTCTATGACTTATGGGGAAAAAAACCCCAACCCGAACCAACCATTTGTAGAATTCTCAATCTTCTGTGTTAAATATTAGCATTTCTTTAAAGTCTCCTCACAAGTCTTCTCTGATTACAAAGCTGTGCAGTAGGGGAATCTTACTAAACAAATCAATGGAGTTTTAAATTTCAAATAATAAGAAAGTAGGTCTTTTTACTTAAAGGTATTTTTCAGTATAATCAGTCTCAGTACAGCAGAATTTTTTTCTTTCAGACTAATACCTTCACCATCTTTTCCCCAGAAAAAAATGAACCCTTAGTCTGTGAATTTTAGTGAGAACTACATGGCACAGACTCATTCTTTGTTTGATCCAAAACAGGAAAAGAGAAAGAGGAGAACAAGAACTATGATTTTGGCAAGTGAAATGTCTCCTCTCTACTAAAACCCCCTAAAAGACAGAGTTTATAATCACCCCTTCTTCAAAAGAAGTGTTAGCAGACATTGCTACACCATACATTGATTTGTGGGGTTGCTGTTATCTTTAAACCAAGTTTTAATCAAACTTCATGATCAGAACAGGAAGCAACAAACTGAAAGCAAACATTCCTGCTCCAGTCAGCTTTTCAAACTCCTTTGCTTTGGTTTCATTTCAAGTGTCTGACTTCTATTTATCTAAGAAAGGGGGAAAAAATCAGCATCTTCTGGAAAAACTGCAAAATGGAAATGTTGAAATGTATAAACCAGCTTACTGGCAAGGTCCTCCTGACAGCAAGGCAAATGGTTCCAAGAGATTGAATCTTTCTTGAAAAGCCAGAAAGTATCAGGCAATCCCAAATTATTGAACATATTCTACCATGTGACTTCAATTAAAACAGTATTAGCTGCTACCTTTGTGAACCTGAAAACTAGCACTGTATGGAAAGGTTTGAATATTCAAGCCTCTGATGCTGGGATGGAGTCCAAAAGGACAGAAATAAACTGACAGCATCCTGAAAGCATCCTGCTCCAGCAGCTCACTGCCCAAGACTGGAGGGGTGGCAATATCATGTAATATCGTGCTCCTTGCAGAGAGGACAACGGTCTCACACCACATGATTTGAGTGCCCTGTTCTCCATACAGATGAAACAGGTGCCACTGAGCTTTTTTTTTTTTTTTTTTTTTTAATGGAAGACAGGAAAGAAAAAACACATGTATATGCTGATCCAGCCTGGGGGAAAAAACATCTTCAGAGACAGGCTGCTCAGAGGAAGGATGCAGTGAGAATTGGGTGGATCAGTTCAGAACAGGAGCCTTATCCTCAGCCTGTGTCTATCCAACTCCCAGATGATTGGCAAACACTTCCCAGGGCAGATACCTGGCACACACTGGGAACAGCAGGGCAGGAATCTGAACCAGGGGAGTTGCTTAAGCAGACTACAAACACGTGGTCTCAGTTCTGTCCTGAAGCATTTCTAGCACAGATAAGAAATGAATCAAACTCAGTCGGTGAGAAAAAACCTGACACACATTAGTTACCAAGCAAGGCTGCTAGCAGAACTGCAAGCAGAGACCTAAAGACAGCCAAATTCAGTGGACAGGGAAACAGTGGATTTCTCATTCAACTGAGAAGCTGCTTCCCTTTCAAAAACCTCAAGAAAATTATTTGTTCCCACAAAATGATTTGAATTTTGACAAGTCAGTATTTTCCCCTATGTATTCTATGTAAAGCAGTCATTTTAAGAAAAGCCATTAGGAAAATTCCCCAGAAGAGTACACATTAGTATTCTGCTGCAAGATCAAGATCTGAAAGGCAATACTGCATTCTGAAAGATTTCAAAAGAAACAGGCTCCTGTACTTCCTTACACTATATAAAGTAATTTATAAAAGTGTTTTATATGTCTTTGGATGAACTTATAAGGCTGCTTTCCCCATGTTTCTGAAAAGAAAAATGAGACCATTTTTCTTTCTCTTTTCTGAAATGAAAACTTTTATTCTAATGTATTCCTAACTTTCCATGAGAGATGAAATAAGAGACTGAGGGGGAGACAGGACACAACACAGAGAAGACAAAAAAGGATTTCTTGTCATAGAATGATTTGGGTTGGGAGACACCTTAAAGATCATCTAGTTATAACACCTTCCATTAGACCAGGTTGCTCCAAGCATAATTCCAGGTATGGGACAGCCACAGCTTCTCAGATCAACCTGTGCCAGTCAGTGCCTCACCACCTTCACGGGGAAGAATTTCTTCCTTATATTTAAATCCAACCCTTCCCTGTTTAAGTTTTAAGCTGTTACCCCTTGTCCTATCACTGCATGCCCTTGCCAAAAGTCCCTCTCCAGCCTCTTGGAGCCCCTTTAGGCACTGGAAAAGGTCTAAGGTGTCCTCAGAATCTTCTCCACTTCAGACAGAGCACCCCCAGCTGTCCCAGCCTGTCTCCAGAGCAGAGGCATCCTTCCCCTGCTGGGGGCCCAGAGCTGGAGTCAGCTCTGCACGCGGGGTCTCAGGGAGAGGAGCAGAGGGCACAGTCCCCTCCTGCTGCTGCAGCCCAGGACACGTTTGGCTTTCTGGGCTGTGATTGAGCTCCTCTTCCACCAACACCCCCATGTCTTCTTCCTCAGGGCTGGTATCAATGTCCTCAAGCCCATTAATACAACAAAACCTGGAAGTCTGTTTATATTAAAACTTCTTTTGTTTATGAAATAAAAATTTTGCATCCCAATATCTACTGACATGCAAATATCCCGTTTAACAGTAAAGGCCCTGCAGTACTTTAGTCCAGAGTTTAATACAGTGGCATTGTTTTTCAGCTGGCTGTACAGCTGGTCATGGACCTGGCAAATGTGGCCTTCAAGGCTAGTCCTAACACTGTGGGATTTTTTAGATATACACAAAAAACCCTCCAAACCCCACATGACTATTAAATCTAAAAATGCAGAAAACACTAGGAAGTTCAAAAATTTACAATTCTGCTTTTGGACGGTGGAGAGCATTATTCCCTCAGATGCTACTGGAGCCCATAATATTTACACTTAGCCATTAGGAGAGAACAAAAAAAAAGGTATATTCCAAAGGGATAAATCCTTATTTTTTCATTATGGGTTTAATTATTCTGTATTAACTGATACACCTCCACTGCAGCAGATGGGACTCCTTTCACCACAGGTGGTCTTCTTTGAGCACAATGTCTAAGCCCAAAGTTCCCTACCACAGGTTGGTAAAGGCAGGTTTCCCAGCAAAGATAAACAACTCAGCACAAGGCAGTTCAGCTCCCATGCAGCCACACCCTGCACCTGGCAGGGCTGCAGGCACTATCAAAGCAGGCAAAAAAACCACACCAGAAAGCCTGTTTCTCACCTGTCAGGCTGGTTTTAGGTCATGTGAGGGAGGAGGGTGAGGGAATGACTCTCCAGTCCTGGTCTTCAATGTTTTCAGCACAAGTGATTCAACATTTTAAGAGTTATTTCATTATGCTATGTCTTAATTTATGGCATATATTTGTGAATTGCCTGTTTGGACACAGCTACAAGAAGGTGGGAGTGCTTGGTCTGTCACAAACATAACCAAAGGAAGGAGGTTGCAAAAGCTATTCACACAGAGTTTGAAAACCAGGAGCAATCTGAGAGGTGATGTTGCTACTTCTTCCAGTACAGACCAAAAAACCAAAAAACCAAAAAAACAAACCAAACAACGCCCCCCCACCCCCGAAAAAAAAAAAACCAACCCCCCCCAAAAAAAGCCTAAGAACTGCAACATCCAAAGGCTTGAATAAAAAATGAGAGCTTGCTGTAGTGCTGGGTTTGATGTCAGAAGAATGGAGAAGATGAACATCCACGTGGCCCCCTCCTTCCTCACAACACACCCGCTGGATCTGGTTGCAATTCCACCCTCCTCAGGAATTCAGCAGCAGTGCCAATCAGCCTTGGCTATCTATAAACTGTCCTGAGGATTTTGGAACAGCTGCCAGCAGCTTTATTGACAGTTGATTGCTTTAAACTTTTGTTTGGATGCAAATAAAAGCTTTCATCCCATTTGCCAAACACTGAAAGGTTAAGGCAGATGAGAAGACCTTACGCCACAGAAAGACGATTTTATCTTCTACAAATGTGATGGTCAAAACTTGCAGGGGATTAAAAAGCTCAAAGATGATCTTGTTATATCTAAGAAAACCCAAAGCAGAACACACAATCTCAAAAGGGAACAATTTTAGGATCACAAGCAAAGTGCTTTGAAGTCAAACTGTCCAAGTTAACATAGCATCAAATAATGTCCTGTGTTCTTGGAATAGCTGTTGTGATGAAGTTAAATGCATTAGATCCCATACTTAGATTACAAAACAAAGTCTCAAAAATCCTTGCCTTCTCTCTCCTGAGAGGAACATTGCAGAAATAAGGATATTACAGGAATGTCTGAACTACTCAGAATGGTTTATATACACAAGGGGATGAAGCATAGTGCAGCACTGGCTGACAATATACAACAGATTCCATACGTGCAACACTGAAGTAGTTGGAAAAAGTGAATCATCCTGCACAGAACGCAATGAGCAGCTTATGGCATTCAACATGCACATGAATATGGGTTCAGGACTTTGTAACACCCTCACTCAAAGCTGGACTCTTATTTTTGGGTAAAAAAGCTTTAATTTAAAGCTTTTTTAAAATTTTTAATGTAAGTGTTGTACTTTTAACCTAGTGGGGGAACTGAAGTAATTTTTGTTCTCAGGTGTTAGCAATGATTTGCAAGTGCACTTTGATAGCACACAAGCAGCATGCTTTGGGCTGAAGCTATTAAACTGACATTGTACAGGACATTGTGGTTTGCAAAAAAGAGACAGGAGTCCTTGCTGTGCATGTTTGCATTATGTTTGTACCTGAAGCACACACTAAGTGCCACTAACTCCAAAGATGAAGCTGATTTTAAAATGTTGATGGCTGTCCTAATAAGTAGAACCTCCTAGCTTAGAGTACAGCCTCACTGGAGAAAATGAGTAGTGTTGTGTACCTTCAGTGGCCTCACTGTCTCCTGTTCAGGGCTGCAGTTCCCTTTCACCCCTTGCTGATCCTGCTGTGAGCACCAGCTCAGCATCTGGTTGAGCCAGCAAGGCAGGGAGATGCTTGGCAGCCCCAGAGCCAGGATGTTCATCTGAGCCACCCCAGCAGCTCTGACTCGCTTTGCTTCTCACCTGTTACGGACACAATCAGTCAGCAACCAAGGCATGCAGCCCTGAGAGGAAGGGGAGCTGGACAGAGCCTCCAGATTTAACACAAGAGGAAATGCATATATACTTTTGAAATGAGGATTGTTACATGTTGTTTTGGGAAGGTTCTAATAAATTGGGGCAGTAAGTCACTACGGTGGCAGTAAGCTTGTGCATAATAAAGGAATATCAGAAAAGATACAGAAATACTTTTTTTCAACTGACATTTAAGAGCCTATGGAATAGGTTTTCCATTAAAGGAGAATAAACGGCTTGCTACGGTTCATTCAGAAAAATTCAGCAACAAAGAAAGCTCAAAGTTCTCAAATACTCCATATCTTTTTGAACTTTGGTACTTTGTAATGCATGGTTAGAAAAATTCTGCTCTTTTTCATATAAGGGAAATGGCCTGTCTTCTAAGAGAGAAAGAAAAACAATGCTACTCTAGGATCTTGCATATATGTACCCTTTGGGGGCTAAAATGGAAAGCTTCACTTACCAGGTTGAGTCAAATCTGTTCATAGTGATGGCAGAATAACAGCTGCATTTAATTCTAAATAGATAATTAAAAAAAACAAACCAAAACAAAACAACAACAAAAAAAACCCCCAAAGAACAACAACAAAAAAAAAACCAACAAATCAAAAACCCAAACCAGCACAGTTTCTTTGAATTGAATGGGCAGCATTAGCTTCCTCCTAACTCCCACTAACAGAGCTTGAATGGTGGTTGGTGTTGTGGCTAAGAAAACAGGACTTGGGTGAAAAGGGAGAGGAAACAACCCCCTTTGGGATGATGAATGCAGGTGCCCCACTGTGACAGCAGCCTCTCAGGCAGAACATGTACTGCATCATTAGACACTGAGCAGTTCCACTGATAAGAACTGACACATAAAAATCCAATCTCTACTCCATTCATATTGTGTTCAAACAGACGAAGCTTGCTAAAATACAAAAACCCACCTAAAACCAGAAGTCTGCAAACTGAAGTGTCAATGCAATGCTTCCTTATGATGTGGTAAAAAGCTACCCAGGACAGCACCAACCCAACCTGAATGAAGAAACTCAAAATAAAAAACATCAATGGATAAGACTAATGGGGAAGCTCAGATGAGAACATACACTGGATAAATGACTCATCCCAACAGACCTCACATATTCTTTCAGGAACAATTCAGAAGTCCTGTACAGTTTTTAAACTCAAGCAATTCAGATGATGATAGAATGTTGCTAAATCCCACCAAACCCACAACCATTTGCACCTACAAAGTGTTGTCAGGTCTGTATTTTCACAACAGCTAAAGGCTGTTTGATCTGGTAACTACAACAGCATCCACATACATAAAAGGCTGCTAAGGACAAGACCTTTACCTTCCACCACCTCCTGCAGAGCAGCACTGCAGCAGTCCTACAAGGCTGGGGAAGTGGGGAACGAGCTGGTTTGTCCTGTTTTCAGAACAATTTTCCAAGAAAAACACTTTCTTTCAGAGGAGAATTTGACTCCCATCAGCAGGAATTATGTCCCACATATTGATATATGAGAATTTTTTTATAACCTACAATCTGAGGACTGAAGAAACTATTGAGATTATGCCCTTATAACTATTGCCCTCCCCAGTTTTTGTTGGAGAGTACTTGATGCACTTTCAGTTATCTAAAATTCATTTGGACAGACCCCATCTCACTTCCTGAACATCCTAATGGTACTTTCTTATAAATTAAATGTAAAAAAAAATACAACTTTAATAATTTTTACTTAAAATTGAGAATGTAGCTCCTTCCTTTAACAAAATCTCCTTGATCTAAATCCTAACACTGAGATCACTCCCAGTGACACTGTTCAAACTGCCCAGCTAATCCCCAGCTATAATGAAGAGCAGATGTCAATTCTGGCCAACCACTGGCCAGCCAGGAGGAGCACACCCAGATTTCCTTTTGACTGACTTGTGTGTATTTCCTTCCTGTGGAAGCAGGAATTGGGCCAGAGGGTAGAGGGAGGAGGGCTGCTCACAGCCAGCTCTGCAAGCCCAGTACTGATTGATCTGACTCTCCACAGTCCTCAGCCTCAAATCTTCGTCACTAACAGTCCTTTGTTCAAACTAATCAGTATCTCTTGTTCACTGCCTTTATATCAACCAGATCTTTACAGTCTGCTGCAATAATCTAGTCTTTGCTTCTTTCCCAAAGTTGCTAAACCAGAATATATATACAAATCACAGCTATTATAATACAGATTCAGCTGCTTTGTGAAATTAATGCTTTTTAATGAAGAGCCTTATGATAACATCTTAGTATTGGCAAGTGTTTACATTCAAAAACATTATGTCAGGCCACAACACATTTTATGAGAAGATTAAAAAATTATAGGTTTCAAAATATTCATTTTGAGCTTCCTTTAGATGACAAATACATTTTCTTCCTTTTTTTTTTAGTTGTTGTTTTTTCTTAATATGAGGGTAAAAGGCTTTCTCATATTTCTATGACTGCCTTTGAGAAAACAGTAAATGCCAGGCACTCGTAATAGTGTTGCAAGAGTTACAACACACTGCTGTTTTGTGATACCCTTATGCACTGTTTACTTACCAGGACTTAAAATGCAAAATTTTAAATCATTTGAAGAATCATTACTACTTCAAATTTATGGTTTTTTTATTAGAATTTTAATGCACTAAAAGCTTAGATCTTATTAATGATAGGGTTCATGCTGTGCACATTTAGCATTACTACTTGCAATCACTATGAAAACAATTTCTAGTTTAAGAGTAGAGGTCCAAATTTTGCCTGTGGCAACAACCACTTAAGTAAATGAGATTAAAGAATGTATTTCTGCAGGCAGAATGATGGACATTGCCATGTCTCATACAGCAGCCCAATGCTCTCATGAAGAGTTCAGTGCATATTTCACTGACTTTCTGTACTGCTTTCCTGTGGGATTTAGTTAAGTGGCCATTAAAATACTTAAAATTACATAAGAATTCAGTAGGAGTAACAATATTGTGTTTTTCTAATAGACACTTAGAAGGATCTAACACATGCATGGAGACATCTTAAAAATAAACAAAGATGAATTTCCAAATGATATATAGAATTAGAATCTTTGCAGTGTGTGTGGGGCAGTCTTCAGAAAATAAGCTAACCCCAAAATTCTTTTCAGATTATCCAATTTGAATTTCTATGTGTACATATTTGATAGTGTACAATGTACATGTGCACACATTCATATGGAGAGAAGTGCATCTGCACATCAGGCTTGCTTTTTGAGTGAGAATTCTGCTGGAATGCTGTGGTTTGCTCCATAGGGAGGGAAGCAGAACCATCCCGCTGATGGCTCAGAGTCCCTGTGTATGTACCTGTGTGCTCTGCAGAACAAATCCACACAGAAACAGTGTCCTCACTGGTGGAGCTGCTTCTCACTCAGCTGCAAATGGGTAAGTCTTCTTGTTTGGCCACTTGTAGGAAATAAAAATGCTAAGCAGCTTATTTTACTTTACAGATCGGATGAAAATCTATCAAATCCTTGCATTCTAAATAGGTGATGTTGTTTGGAGTGCATTGAGAGTGAGAAGTTCTCTTGGAGAAGCAAACACCATATTTTCTAATTAATTCTAAATGATTTAAAGTGATTTAAAGATTTGTGCTTTTTTTGGATTACAAGGTCAATAGCCAAAGTGACAAAATACATTCTTCCTCTAAGCAGTTCAAGTGTCTACTTTTCCAAATGGAGTCTTCTTGTAGGGTACTTTGACCTTCTTTTGGATTTTGTTTGTACAATGAAATCCTAGTCCTGCCACTCCAACTGCACACTCCTGCAGACTTCAAACAACAGCAAATTTTCTGTGGCCAAGGCCTTATTACCCCTCTGTCATAATACAATTTAGTCTCCTGTATGCTATCTCCAGCAGAGTGATGGATTAAAAGTTCTTTTCTATGGTATGTGATTTGTAAAGCTCTCTTTGGAGGGTTGGGTTGCTATTGCAATTGTTTTGGCAGGGTGGTAAGTAACACACAGGTTTATTTGTAATGTATTAAGCCCTTGACATACTGCACTGTACCTCAGAGGCTCTGAAATTTATTTTTTTTTTTTTTTTTTTTTTTTTTTTGTTGTTGTTGCAGCTTGCCTTTAGTCCTTGCCAATTTATTTCCTTTTCTTTTCCAAACAAAGCTAGGATTGTTAAATCCTAATGTTAAAGCATTTTAATAGCTAGATCCAGTTACAAAGCTAATTTTTAATTTACCATTGTCTGGCCAAGTTTTGACTAAATAGAAAAACTCTGCAAATGGGCTAAAGAGACATGATCCAATAGCAAAGAGCATCAAAATACCCCCTGATTTAAAGGTCCCTGGACTCAATGCTTTTGCTACTCTGATCCATAACCATTTTCTGAGGGACTACTTTTAGGAAATTCTCATAATATGATCACTGCACTGGTAAACAGCTTTGTTTGATACAGGGGCAGCACTGCAGTTGGCGTTGGCTTCTTTTTGCCGAATTTTTTATTGATTTTCTTAAAGGAATTATAACATTAATACAAAAAAAAAAAAAAAAAAGAGAGCATTTTCCAGGAGAACACCTAACAGTGGGGAAGAAAGGAAGATTATGCTTTTCCTTTTTATTGAATGTTGTCTCCACAACTTTGCATATCCTGCAGATCAACGTGGTAAACAAACATTTGAATTAATATCTCCTATACAGATTTGCTGTATAAAACATGGAACTAGCTCCCTGGAAAGCTTTGCTCTTTATGCCCAAGTCTTTCACTCATTTTGGCACAGCCTAACTGCAGCTAACTGAAGACATTAATTTTCAGGATATTTTTGGACTTGTGCAAGAGGCAGTGAAGAACAATAACTGATGGAAGCAGGGAAGGAGCAAAAGGAAATGTCTACTGATCCCTCAGGATTTCGTAAGTTTGTCAGAACTCCTTCCAAGCTCCTTGTTCTAGACTCAGCAAGCCTGAACAAGAACTTCAGTTCTCAAGGAGTTAATAATTGTTGGGAAGCTGCTGCTCTTGCTTAACCTCCCAATATTTCTTTGAGGGAAAGGAGGAAACATTCCCAAGGCTGGAGTGGGAAGGGGTTCAGTGAGTCAGGTTCTTTACCAAGGATACACTAAGGTTTGTACAGATCTGAGACACCTTCTACAAGCATACCAGGGCTCTTAGGGATGAAAGCAAAGAACCCTCTGATCCCTGCAGAGGGAAAAGAAAAGGGGGACAAAGGTGTGAGAACCTTGTTTAAGGCACAATGGTCTTTAGAGGACTAATGAAATTATGGCATAACAGCTCCTTTGGATGGACTTTAAAAGAGCCAGAAAACAGGGAAAATCCATGTCACTCCTTTCTCATTGTTTTCTCCATCCTGCCCCTCATTAAACTGTCCAATGGTAAAGTCATCCTACAGCACACTTCCTATTTATTCAATTATAGACATGGCAGCATGCCACACAAGCCTACATTTGAACTCAGTTTCATTGATGAAACCACTTCCCAATCAGCACCAGCTCACCAGTATTACTTACACTGGCATGGCAGTAAATGTAACTTCTTTCTGAAAAGTAAGCACAGAAGGGCGTTGTAGCATTGTATACTCTGAATAAATAATCTGGAGGATTCTTACACAGATTCTTGAGGAAAAATACAGTGTCAGTTTTGTTCCTGTGCTAGAAGTCTTTCACTGGTACATTGGTCTTCATTGCGACAAACTAATGAACTGGTGTCACAAGGATGCCTATAGAGGATGGGGCCTTCATATTACTCTCATAAAGAGTTTTGGCATAGTATTTCCATTTTTGGAGGAGTCAGATTACAGCCTGTCTAGGCAGAGATATTTTTATCAGAAGTAATTTAATTGTTGGACAAGTAATTACACAATTACCCTAGTGATCATCAGCAGCTCCCTCAGTCTGAAGGCTTCTCTTTCTTGGAGTCAGTGGCAATCATGAGATTCTTTTCTCCCAGGTTCACCTGTATTCCTGTTCAGATAAACCCAAAGATGTTGTTAGCCTGGTTTTACTTACAGCCTCTTATTGCACCCCCGATCCCTACTAGCTACAAAAATACTGAACGTGTTCATCATCTTGACAGACACATGAAAAAGCATAAACTGTAGCTCTGTAATCACTATGAGTAAAGAAAACCCAACTTATTACTCCACTTGTTATATTACAAATTAATGAGATCAACACTTCTATTGCTGGTCCATTTACGTATCTACAAATTGTCTGTAAATCAATGTAGGATCAATATTTGAGCCTGTATTTCCATTACACAGCCTCTCCTGGTCATGATGGTTACTCAGCCTGCACTTTCAGACTTCTCTCTGAAAGCTCCTCATGTGTAAAAGAGAATTCCAACTACTGGGAAAAAAAGGCTTATCTCAAATACACAGGTAGATTGTGTTCACTGCATGGCAGCTGATAGTGGGAGGTGGCAGAGATACCTCTGTTCATTTATGAACTTTGCTTTCAAAGATACTCTCTAGGACATGGCAAGACAAATAGGAATAAATGGTATGGAATGGCATGGTTTGTCTTGTGTTGCACATCAGGAATTCTGTTGTCAGTGACTCTGCTTTCAAACAATTTCACTGTCAACTTAACGAAGTAGAAAAGGGTACTTGGATATAACACTTTCCTTCACATCATCATCCCTCATGCAAATTAGGGAAGGGATAGGCAGGAAAAAGGCCAACACCTCTTTCAGATACTTAGCACTGTGTTAGTGAAAAAAACCCCAAATCATTCAAAGCACATCAGTCCAACACAATCCTGAAAAGTAAAACCTGGAGAATCTGTTTCCAGGAAAAGCCTGTAGTCATCTGCCAGTGTGTTAATATTGCTTTAAAAGTATTTATTCAGCTTCTAGCTAAGATAAAATACGGATGACAATTATTCAACAATTAAAAATGCAAGTATGAGGCATTGAGGGAGAAGAAAGGAGACTATTTTTAACAGTAAATGTTTTCCTATAGGGAAATACTCTGCACTAATTAGCAAGCAGCACCTCAAATGCAGTGCATGATGAAGCACGATTAACCTCTTTCTAGTACCTTGAGTTGTAAGCAACATCTTTGGTTTAAAAAACAAGTGTTCTGTTGTCATATTCCACTTGTGGAAATGAAACTTATCTCTGTGTGAGGGGAATGTTTAAGTGAGTTCAGCTCTAATACTTTAGCTCAGTGGAAGTCAGGTTGTCATGCTTACAGTAGTTCAGCCTGAGGTACCACTTTCCTGAAATCCCAGGGAATTGACAAGCAGACTTGTCTCCTCCACCAATACTCGTAAGCTAATCATTTTTGCTCCTTCAGCCCCAGAGCTATGAGCATCTCCCCTGAGAGCCACTTTGAATTCCCATTCCAGTCTAACCTCAAGGCAATTATTAGAAACTAGGTGTTGTACAAGCAAAGAAGCAGTCACTGCTTTAAGTGCCAGTCCCTCCTATGCAGAATCTTGGCATACATGAGCATAGAGAAATGTAAATTGTAGTGAACAGTAGGAAATGTTTATGGCACTGGATATTCTTGTGTATGATTCTGAAGTGATTGTGAGCACAAGATGTGCTTGGCAGTTACAACAGAGCTTAAGCTAGTATCAGAGTGCAAAAGACACCATAAGAGATTACCATGCTACCAAATGCCATCCACCCCAGCTGAATTGCTTGCAGTATTCGGTAGACTTGGTGGTGCTTAGACTGAGAAAGCAACTCCTTCTGCTATAATTCTGCTTTTTAGCAAGATGTGAGGTTCCTAACAGCTGTACAAGGGCACTAATGTTGCACTTCAGAAAAAACGAAGGTGCAATAAACTAGGGCCACGCTGCTAAATTTTGAGTAGTGACTAACACAGTGTTTTTGCTCAGTGTAATAGTTGCTATTTGTGTGTAAAGACTCTAGGAATAGGGGTGGTGTTGCTGGAATTCACTACAGTTCTTCCAGAACAGGTAATCTCTGGGATTGGGAAACACTGCTCGTAAACTTGCACGTACAGTCTGAACTGAAAGAGTCATGGTCTGCTGGAGTTTTAGGTAACATCCAAAACAAATGTTGACAGCAGATTGTGCAGAACTGTAACAGAAGGCAAGACACAAAAGAAAACAATGTAAAGCAGACAGCTTGGCAGTCACACGGGAACAGCCAGATTTCCTCGCCAACATCACACTGTGGTATGGGCAGGTTAGACCTTTTAGCCATCTGAGCAAGCAAAGAGGCTGTACTAACACCAGGACCTGCAAGGCAGCCAAAATACCCGAATTACGGTCTCCAGCCAGCTCGTGAGTCACGATGGTTAAAATACCATCGCCGCGCTGACGAAGGCCCTGTGAAACCAAGCTGGAAAGGGGCACGGCTGGTGCCTGACGTTTGCCACCGGCGATGGCGGCTGGCGAACGCCTCAGGGGAGCGGCGGGCGTGAGGCGAGCAGTGACCCCGCTCTCACCTGCGCTGCCCGGGGACGGCTTTAGGAGCGCAGCTTTCCTCAGCTCTCCGCACAGACGTTTTCCTCCGTGACGAACAAGCCCAGGCAGCAGCGAGGCGAGCCTGGCGCGCCGGGCTCCCGGCCAGGGCGGCTCTGCCCTAACATGGCACTGGCTGCCGCCCGAGGCGGTCCCGGGCTCGCCCCTCAGCGGCCCCGCCGGCGGCGGGCCCCGCTCCTCCCGTCCCGTCCCGCCGGGAGCAGGAGCTCTGCCCGCCCTGGGCCCGGCGCTGAGGGCCGGGAGGCGCTGGCGGGAGCGTCTCAAGCACGGCCGGCTGGAAATGGCGCTTTCCCCCGCCCGGGACAGGCTCCCGGCCGGGCGCGGCCGCCGCAGCTGTCCCGGCCGCTTTGGGAATCGCGGCTGCTTTCCCCGCTATGGCTCCCGTGAAAGGGCTCCGCCCTGAGCCTCGCCCTGTCCTTCCCGGGAAAAGCTCTCGCCCGACTACCATCGGGTAGCTGCCGTCCGTCCCTTGCCCACGGTGACGGGCGGCACCGCCGCCCCTCGCGGTGCGCGGCTCCGCGGGCCGGGCCCCGCCGCCTCCCGCACTCGGCAGGGAGCGGTCACTCCTCCGGAGGGTCAGCCCGGACGGAAGGCGGGGGCCGCCCGGGGAGCGGGCCGAGCGCCCGGCCGCTGGCATCCCGTGCGCCGGGCTCAGCCCGCTCTGTCCGGGGGCCGGCGGGGCAGCACTGCGGGGACCGGGACCGGCCCCGGCCGCGGGGGACGGCGGGCCGAGCGCCCCCGGGGAGGGCCGGGCGGCGCGCCTGGATGCCCGCCCGCCGCCGAGTGGGAACGGGCGGGGAAAGCTTCTCCTGTGCGCGCCCCGTCCGTCCGTCCCTCCGTCCCTCCCTCCCTCCCTCCGCGCCCGCACACTCCAGCAGACACACACTCTCTCACACCCCTCTCCCGCCGCCAGCGGCCGGGGGGCACTTTTGAAAGCCCTTCTGGTTCCACACCCAGCCGCCGCTGACATCACTCCCGCAGGAGGGCGGGCGGAGGCTCCGCCGCCGCCGCCAGACGGTCGCAGCCCCGGAGAGCTGCCCGCCGGCCCGCGCCCGTGAGTAGCCTCGGCCGGGCGGGGGGCGCGGGGGGAGCGGGGCGGCGGCGGGGTAGCGGGCAGCTTCGCCGGCCAGGGGAGGAAGAAACCGCCAGAAATGGGGGAAAATTAAAAGCACGCGTTTGTTTACTACGAAGCACATTTCATTTCGGTGGCTGCGGTGCTGCGCCGTCGCTGGTCCGGCAGGGGAGAGCGGCCCCGGTCCCGTCGAGCCCCGGCCCCGCTCCCTCGCCCCGGGGAACGGGATGGGGCGGGCCGAGGGGCTCCTCGCCAGGGAGGCCAGGCTGGGCCAAGCCAGCGGAAAGTTCGCGCTCTCCACGGGATAGTTTCTCTCTGTTCTTTTCTGTAATGAACTCTCGGCGCATTTCGCGTGTGTTGCAGTAACGTTGTAGCAGCTTTTGGCAGCTTCCCCCCAGTGGAAGGAAAGTACACTTAGATGTAATTCAGTGCAGACTTCGGTTTATGAAGTTTTTGCCAGCGTTAAACGTCTTTCCTCTTGAGTCGAACTGCAGTTTCACTCACTGGTGGTTTTTCTATGTGTAATGCCCCACTTACACCGGGGACGTTGTGTGCCAGATACTGGACAGGCAGCTCTCAGTAACGTGGGTTGTCTGCAATATTGAGTATTGAATTTGTGAGGTCAACTCCTTGTTTGGACATTTCTAGGAAGAACAGTGCACTAGTGCACTGCTGTCCCTTCCTTAGCAGACTTATCTATGACTTGATCTTACCCACAGAATGTTGCCATCAAGAAACCTGCTGTTCAGCCTCTCCATTAATTTATTGGCGGGAATACTTTGTTCACTTGGTGCAGGAACGTCTTTTTTTTTCTTTTTTTCCTCACAGCCGTTGGGAAGAGTATGTAAATTATCAGTAATTGTTGCAGTAGAGCATCTTAGAAGTATCTTCTGACTTGATACAGGGCTGCGAGGAAACTCTGTATCAAGTATAGCTGTGAAATCCACACTGAATTTTGTTGGCGTTTTCTTAAGGAACTTTGGAAGTAAGCAGCTATGGTTGGCTCATCATCAGAAAAACAAAATGTAGCTCTTTCTCTTCATTTACTTGCAGACTCTGTATATACAGTGCTGGCGTGTTAACTCTATAAAATAATCCTTCTAGCCTGCCCAAGCAGATGGTTTCTCTGTCAATAAAAATAGTCTATAGTGAAGTGACTCCTGTTCTCTGATGTTGAAGGCTTTGCTGTCCATCTAGTTCAGGAAAGAGCTGTGAGGCTGGACTGCTGTGTCTGAGGTGCCAGGTGGCTGCAGATGTGGGCAGGCAGGAACTCTCACAAATGGTAGGGGACTGTCGGGCACTAGTTTTACTGGGAGGAGAAATGGGAATTGCAGTTTGCTGGAGAGTCCAGTAACATTTTTGTAAGAGTGTGTGTGACAAATACCATCCTAAGGAATGCAGCTGGGGTACAGGTACTTGCCACAGCTGGTGAAATCGAAGTGGGAGTGGAAACAAAGGCATATGGTAAACATGGTTGCCAGGAACAGATATGAGTTTATTCAGCATAAGATTTAAGGACTTCACCTTTGCTATAAAGACATTGAAGGAAGGAACTCTGCTGTTCTCTGAATCTCTTTGTAAACTTGTAGAGCTGAGTTAGGAAATAGACTGTTGGGATACCTAAGGGAAGATTCATCCTCCACGGTGAATAAAGATGTGTGCAGATTGTATCACACCAGCTGCGTGGCTGACAAGGATGTTACCAGGTAGCTGTCTGCCCGGCTGGGAATCCAGGAATTCCTCTGCCAATAGCCATCAACATTAACTGGAGTTGGAATGCAGTAATACCATGAAGAAGAAGGAGGCGATCAGTTTCTTGTCAGTATGCTCATTTGTGAAGGAAGATGGTATGTTAATATAATTTCAAATAAAAACAACTTCCAATCAGTAGACAAGACACTACTGGTATTGTATTCTTTATTTGTGGTCTGGAAAGACTTCTGTCATAAACATACAAACATTGTTGATTATGCTGTGGATTTGCCAGTGAGGAAAAACAGTGAGTTTTATTTGGTTACACAGATTAAATACCTTGTTAATAAAGGAAGTTGTTCAACAAACTGAGCAGGTCAAGACTGAAGGCTGCTGCAACATTATTATCTTAGACAAAGATTCTGTCTCAGTTCATAGATGCTGGAATTATTGTTGCTGGCCAGCATTGCTTAGAAGAAATGAACATCTCCATTTTACTCCCACTTTCAGTTAATGCACTTGACCCCTCTTGATTTATTAGCATCTCCTGCTTCCACAGTTGCCTTGTGTCTTTCTTTTATTTCCATTGTTATGGCTTTTATTTTGTGATGTTTGTTTCCTATCTCAGGTTTGACATTCCTTCAGTGATTAGTAGAATGTTGTACTGATGAGTCCCATATGTGTATTTAGAGAAGCAAGACCTTCCTCTACTTTTGCTAAGTATATTAGGTGTAGGCTGTCTCCTTTCATAATGCTATTTCCTTGAGATCAGTGGCAGCGCAAGGAGACTCTTCCCTTTTCATGTAGTGGCTTGAATATATTTTGATTTTCCACTGGCACTTCACATTCTATTTGTGTCTTGAGCATCATGTAAGACATGACATCTCCACATAAATAGGACAAGAATGTGTTTAATTAAAGAGATAAGTAGGTCTCTGGGGACAAGGTCTTTTATACTGCTAGCTGGCAGAGGTACTTTCCAGGTCCTCCTCCATGTTCCTGTTGGAAAAAGACCCAGCAGAATGAGGCACTGTGTTTTACAGGAACTAATAAGAAAGAGATATACTCTGAAGCAAACACTATGTAAAATCCATGTGCTACTTCAGCACAGCCAAATTTGAAAGTAGAAAGGAATTCACAGCCTTTATTGAAATCACGTTGGTCTCAGAGGAAATGCAGGGGGAACATAAGCACAGCACTAAGGAATTCCATTCATGGAGCTGTTCAGTGTTAGGGTTTGCTTGGTTTTTGGATGCTCAAACCATGATCTTGGCAGTGGAGTTTCAGTTTTTGCTGGTTTTTTTTTGTTAAAAACTTTACAGTTTTAGAGTAGATAATTTTGTAAAATATATCTCAAAATGTCAGGTGATGCTTATGACTTCATTAGGAAGATAAGCATCATAGTTATTAGAAAATGTATCTTGCTGGGTGAGACTCAAGAGAAAGCCTGATGGCCCGAACTCATCCATCAAAGGAATTATTATTTCTCCACTGAATGGGGAAAATGTAATTACACCTTTTTCTTTTGCTGGTGAAGTTTCATGGGCAGGTTTAATGATGGTATGTGCATGCCAGGTGAAGCCTCATAATTTGGGTGTGACCTTAAAATACAACCCTCTGGCTGTGTAGAGATCTTCACAGGAGTGTGTAGGTGGAGCAGAAAGTGGACTTACTCAAATACCCCTTAGAGATGGCTATAGGATACATATTTATGGTTTGCTTCACTGATCCTTGAACACCGCGCTCTGTTTGGAATTGCATGGGCCGCAAACAGACGAGGTGGGCAGTGTGAACACTCCCTCGGGTGTTTAATGCAGGTGTTTAATGTCCCGGAATAGATCAAAATTCTGGCCTTCTTCCAGACAGAAAGAGACCTTCCAAAGGCCCTGGATGGCTCTGCTGAAGTGCATGTGCTGCCAGCTGAGCTCTGCACACTCAAGCCCTGTTCTCCAGGGTTTGTGGTGCTCAATCCACTGAAGCAACAAACCTGCTGTTTAGTTCAAAGACAGAAACAGACCCCAGTGCAGACTGGGAACAACTGCACAAGTGAAGGGCTCTGGCTGAGCCTGCCCATCTCTCAGGGTGCTTGGTGTACCCTTAGCTGGCGCTGTGGCTGTGCAGTGACCCAGGCACTGTCCAGCCTGGTCAAGGGGCAGCTGTGGGGTAGAGCAAAGTGACCCAGGGCTGAGGGGACTGGGCTGTTCCCTTAGAGCAGCCAGTGCAGAAGAGCTGTGCATTGCACTGGGTGTGCTCAAGCAAGGCATAGGAATCCTTCTACCTGGACTTGGAGAGGCCACATGGCAACTTTAACGGATTACAAATGATGGTGTAAAACTTGCATTCTGGAGGTAGGCTGAGTATTCAGTGTAATCCTGTGCTACCATGTTGCTGTCAAACAAAGTAGTAGTGGTAGTTGTGGAGAGTATGAGCATTTTATTTTATAACCAGCTGTTGTACCACCAATAGAAATGTGTTTTCACACTCTTGATAGATGATGTGTAAACTCTGAAATAACTAAACCCAGAATTTCTCAACACAGAGCTAGTCAAAGCCAAATCAAAACAAGCAGTTTGAAAATTTTAAAACAGTGAATGCAACACATTTAATTACTAGCAATTTCCACAGAGCATCTGCCAAAGTTAAAGCAATATCAGCTTTCATTTCTACAGAATTAAATGCGTTGTTTTCAATCTTTGTTTTTCAGAAAAAAAGACAGACCTTTTCTGTCTTTGTTTGTTGGTTAATTAGGTGGAACATCATAAATCACTCGAGCTGCTCTGTTGTATCTGGAATAATCTCTGGATAAGATGCAGTCTGTAGTCAGTAGAGCCCAGGGTCTGAGGTTCGCTTAGAACTATGTTAATGTGTAGTCAGTGCTGCAGGTGTGCGTTTTTTTAAGCTTTTCATTGACTGAGGACACATTTTATCTGTCAACCTGATGTAAAGGTCTGGTATTTTACTTGATCTGTCACTCCCTGCCCTGCCAAGGTATTGAGCAGGGACACCCTCGACAGTGCAATGTGGCCACACAGTGACTGAGCAGGGGTGAGGCCAGGCCACACCTCAGCTCAGTTGTTTGTTCCAGCAGGTTCCCAGGAGGGTTCTCATAGCTCGAATAGCTGATCGGAACGGCCCCGTGTCATTGTCCCAGCTCCGCGCTGCTCCCAGCCAGAGGCCGGGCTGTGCCCGCAGGCTGCCGAGGGCTCCGTGCGCCCTGCCCGCTCCCTGGGCTGGCGGGGCCCGGGGGCCGCCCTCGGGCAGGGGCATAGACCTGAGGCTCGCCCGGGGCAGCTCTGCCCCGCCTGAGGCACGGCGGGGCCCTGCGGGCTGCGCCCGCCGGGTAACTGCCCTGCCCCACGGCCGGGCCCTGCACCACTGCACCGCTGCACTGCACCGCACCGCACCGCACTGCGCTGCCCCACGGCCAGCACTGCACCACTGCACCACTGCACTGCACCGCACTGCACTGCCCTGCCCCACGGCCAGCACTGCACCACTGCACCGCACTGCACCGCACTGCACTGCCCTGCCCCACGGCCAGCACTGCACCACTGCACCACTACACTGCACCGCACTGCACTGCGCTGCGCTGCCCCACGGCCAGCACTGCACCACTGCACCACTGCACCACACCGCACTGCGCTGCGCTGCCCCACGGCCAGCACTGCACCACTACACTGCACTGCACTGCACCTCACTGCAGTGCCCTGCCCCACGGCTGGCACCGCAGTGCCCTGCCGGCAGAGAGCTCCGCCGGGTGCCGAGGGCAGGGAGTGCTGCACGCAGCCTGCTGTGAAGCGCACACAGAGCCCAGGCAGCTGCTGCGCGGCTCCGCAGGAGGCGGGCTCCTCTCGGGCCAGCGGGTCTGTCCCCTGCTAGCGCAGGCCCTGCGCCACAGAAACTCTTGTGGAGCTCTCTTTTTCCTATGCCGTGGTGATTGTAAGGCCGTTCCAAGGTGTGACAGCTCTAAGAGTTGTAATTTACATCCTAAATGTGCTCACATCTGATTTATAGCCATTTATTTTCATCTCTAAGTTAAACAGTTCTTTTTCCTTCCATGTGTTTGCCTTGACCTGCAAGCGAACATATCCCCATTCTGTCTTGATCTTTGAGAATGAGCAAGTCAGAACGAGAAGTTCTTGTCTTGCTAAGCTTAGGAAAACAAGCTTTAAGTACTTTTGGACCAGCTCGATTGTTGAGAAGGTTTTACGTACGCCACAACTTTGTTTATATTGAAGTGGTATCTGCTGCACAACAAGCAAACTAGCTGAACAGAGAGCGTGCATTGAACACCTGAAATGGTGTGCTTTCTTTCACTTTCTGAGAATACAGTTAAGCTCTGCCCAAACATATTTAAGTTTCAAACATTTTATAAATGTCTTGCACATGCCTTTATGAAAGCTGACAGAATACATTTATGTTTTGTGAGAAACCAGAAACTGCAATATACAAGCAGTTACTTCTTTCAAATTACTGATGGGTTTTCTCAAACAATATCTGCCCTTTGAGAAATCCCTTGAACCATGGGGTGTCTTTGATTAAAGACTGTTTTGTTAGCATTTGCCAAAAGCGTGTCATGCTCGGCATAAACTGAAGGTGGAAGAGTAGATGACTATGATGGGAATCAGAGGTTAATTGTAACCCTTTTATGTGTTATTTAGTAATATGTCAGCCTTACACCACTGTGAGTTGTATTGGGATTAGATGCAGATACACAACATCTTAAATATGAGATTATCAAGTACAGAAGTACAGTTAGAAGAAAAAATGCCTTAGGGAAACAGAAGAATGTGTAAAAGATTTACTTTTGAGGATGGTATGATTTGTGCTTCTGGAAGAGGAAAAACATTCTCTTTCTGCACAAAACCCTCTAAAAAGCAGTTTTGAGAAGACGAAGTCTTAAAGGCTGTCATTCAAATGTGTCTGTCTGTGTAGGCAGCTGACTTCTGGACCTGCTAAATTGTCTTCTCAGCATATAGAGGTTAGTAATGTCTCTTCCAGGTTTTGCTGGAGTGTTTGAATACATCTGTCTTGAAGATTTAAGCTTCAGGCTGTTTTTTAGGATTTTCAGGTAAGATGTCACAAGGCTCATTTTCCTGGTAAGTGACATTTCCCCCCTCCACAACAGGGCATTGTGTCCCAGTGTTCCCATAGGTCCTGCTGGTTTTCTTCTGCTGAAGTCTGCCCACCAAGGCTTCATGGCAGAGTGACTTTCCTCTGCAGTGCACACAGCAGGGCCATAGTGAAAGAAGTGGTAGGGCAAGTCTAAATCCAGTCCAAACTTGTTTTCAAATAAATGACTGACAGGGTTACAGAATTGGAAGCAATGCTGGCATCCCTAGGTTAAAATTTTAGTAAAAACATTCCTAAGAAATTAGAAACATCAGCTTCTTTGGATCTCCATACTTAAAACTAGCATGTTTCATTTTTGCTGCAATTTGCTTTTTGGTTTTCTTTGGAAATGTATGGAACAGAAGTGTTAGAATTTCCTAGACTTTGGAGTTCTGGCTTGGTAGCATAGATCTAATGAGGGGGACAGGGTGAGAAGGGAGGAAGTCTGGAGATGATCTGCCAGACCCACCTGTAATCACAGTCTCTCACTTTTGGTAACTAGGTGGGATTTCTGAAGAGGAGACCAGATTTAGTATTTATGAAGTTGCTTGAGAAAGAGCTGAAAGGATGCTTGAGCATCCCCTCACATGCAGGTGATAGGGAGGCCAGGCACATGAGCTTCACTCTCCTGTTGCCCAAGCAGTCCCAGCAGGATGGACAGACATCCAAACACCATAAAAACAAAATGTTTTATTAAGCTACAGGTGCACATTTGTATTAGTTGTGGTGCACACAAAGAGCAGACCTCAGGACTTTGATTGCAAGGCATGATTTTCTGAAAGAAAATAGACAAAACCTAGGTCATACTGTGTCTTGTGAATTTCTCTCCAAGCCCCTCTTTTTCACTATCAAAACACAACAAACTGACTGCTGTAATTATGCTGGAGGTTGCTGGGTCTTAACACAGCCTGCTGCAAGGGCACCAATAAATCTAGGTCTCATAGGATGACCCTATTTATTTTCTGCCATTGTGTTAAAAAAGCCGTAAATGTTGCCATTCAAATGGAGCTATAGAAAAGAGTATGGAATAATTTTTTGCTGTATTGATTTTTTTTTTCCTTCAAAAAAAAAAAGAAAAAGTGCAGGGAACTTTGATTCATTTCCTTCTAATTTCCTTGCTTTGTGAGGAAGGACTTTGAAAAACAAGTGGAAGTGTAAGTGGAAAGCTGTCTTCCTTCCACACAGAATAGGTAGCACAAAGACCTGTGGGCTTGAGTGTGTTCTTAATTAAGCAAACAAAAATAGCTGATGGTCTCTATGCCATCTAGGGTCTCACAGGACACTTAGCCCTCTTGATTCCAAAGCCAGCACCAAGCAGGGACCTGAAATTTTATTTCATGTAGATCACACTTTGTTCTTCTTGCTTTGCTTCACACCAGGAAGAAATTGGGTGGGAGTCCATGTGCTGTGTAGACTGTTACTCGTACTATGCATTTCCCTCCTGGGTCCCCACTCAGTACTGTAGAGGTGTAGTCAGAGCCATCTGACTCTTGGAGGTCTCCACACTGGCTGCAGAGACTGGTTGAAGAAGGACATTCAGTTTCTGTATTGACTCTTAGCTGGGTAACACCTGAGCATGAAAACAGGTCACAATTTGAATGTACACTTGAAGAGTGTTGGTGTTCCCAACTGTTAAATTAACTCAGAAGAAATAAAGAAACTGGAATAAGTTGTTTCAGCTGGTGTAATTATTCTCTTGGTATTACGTTTCCTGATTTTCTCGTCCTTTATGTTGTTTAATATTTAGGCATTAGAGGATTGTTGAAATCCTCGAAGCTCTTGCAGACTTGGGAGAAAGTCTGCTGTTTGAACTTCACTTTTGGTTCCAGCTCTGAGGATCACACAAGAAAAACAGGACACTTCATACTTGATAAAAAGAAAAAAAAAAAAAAAAAACAAGTTAGCAGTATCACTCTGTTCTTCATAAACCAGGGAATTTTGTGCAAGTTTTGAGACAATGGTACAGGCAAAATGTGAACCAGCTTTTCAGTTCTCTGTCATGAGATACCATGAGATGTGGCTCAAGAGCTCTGAGCAAAACATGTAAATCCAAACAACTTATGATGCATCACAAGATGACAGATTTCTCATGCTACAAGTATACAGACATTTTCTTCTAAATTCACATATTCAGACTTAATTATAGCACTGAGGGGCAGAAGATTTGACAATTAAAGTTTGCTTTGATTCAGTTTTACACCAGTGACCTCAAGAAAGTTCAGCAGAACTGAGTGCTTATTGATGGCCCAAAGACCTGCTGTTCTAGTTGCCATGAAACATCTCAGTGCAGAGAGCTGCGGGTATAGCAACTTGTTTAGCAGGATCCTCTGCCCCTTGTTTTGGGTGTGTCTTTTCAGCACACTAAACGGGGGCGTTGAGAGTCTGCACACCCCCAGCCTCCGTCTGCAGAGATTTCACCGTGTTTCTAAGGCTAGGAACCAGGATTGTCTGTGGAAGTTTTCTCATACATGGGCTCAGATAAAGGTGGTAAAACCCCCGGACTTGATCTTAGGGAGAGAGGGCAGCAGCCAGTGTTGGAGGGTAAGCTTCAGCCTTTCCAATGCTAATGAGCTCAGGATAAACATGCTGCACTGTATTGCTGGTTGCAAAGATTGAGTGTGCACAAACATGAGAAACAGCCTGGCAGCAGAGCTGAACTGCATGGGAGGAAAGGAAAGCGTTAGTTGTGGAGATGACATCTAGGTTGGAAGGTAGTGATAAGACTTCTGTTAAGAACTGTCAAAGACTATTTTCATTTTTGCTTGCTTGCTGTAATAAACAGCAGAAGAAACGTAGTCATGTTTCTTTGTATTGATGGACATTAAAGATGAACTTTATCCTGGAGATGAACTGAGGCTTTTCTGCAGGGGATATGTTTTTCTGTGTGATATGACATAGGGAGACAATCCAGTTTTGAAACACTACAGTTCAGAAATGCCAGAAACCCTGGCCTAGATCCCTTATTTTACTGTGTGGTTCTGTGACGCTTGTAGTGTCTTATCCTGTATAAATGTACTTGTCTCTGCATGTCCAGGAGATTAATAGCAGAGGCCCTTCTTAGCCACTTCTAAAGCTCATCAGGCTCTCTCCTATGGCAAGTACAACTACTGCTTCCAAAAGGCTGCATTACTGAAGAGGCTCAAGATAAGTGTGACTGCTGCATTTATCCTCCCCATATAAAATGAAGTAGCACTAGAGCATTAATTCTGCACTAAATGAAAAAAAAAAAAATGTGTTGTTGCTATAACTGGCTTTCTGTTTTCAATGTGTTTTGTGAAAGTATCCTGCAACTTAACAGTATTTGTGGGAAACCTTAATTGCTACAGCAAATCTGGATGTGTTCAGTGGGATTCCTCTAATTTACTCATTCTAGATCCAGTGGCAGCCTGCACTTGCAGCTCAGCAGTATCTGTCCCCTTCTGCCTTTCACCATACCTTGTGAAGTGGTATTAAATGCTGAGGCTTGCAGTTGAAGGTATTCATGTTGACATCCAATGTCATCCTTACTATAACCCCTGAACCTGTTTTTAATGGCATATGTGATGAGCTAAGTCAGATACTATGCTCTCTTTTGTCAGAGCTTTGCTGGCAATTAGTACAGGGGGGTTCCTGAAATAGCTACAGATTGACAGGAGAGCTGAGCTGGAAGGGGCCTCTGGAGGTCTCTAGTGCAGACTCTGGCTCCGAGCAGGGGGTTAGATCAGGACGTTCTGGACCTCGCTTCAGTCAAGTCAGGAAGATGTCCAAGAATGGAGATCCCACAGCCTCATGGGCCCTGTTCCAGTATTTAATCATGCTCATTGAATATAATTAATACTTTTTTCACAATTGGAACGTTCCTTGTTGCAACTTGTAACTGTTGCCCGTAGTCTTTTCATCACATACTTCTGAGAAGAGTGGCTCCATCATTGTAAGTGTAGTGTGTCCAAAAAGCTTTTCTCATATATTTGTGTGTGTGTAAAAACTTTTAAAAGAATTCAAGCCACTTTGGAGAATGATCAGCAATATCTGTTGCATCATCCCAGTCTTCATCCATGCCTAAAGGCAGTGTGCTTAAAAATCATGAACAACTTGACCTGAGAGCATGGTGTGTTTCAACTGCAAATGAGAGAAGGTGAAAAATCACTCTGCCCAGGAAACAGTTCATGATAAATAAGAAAAGAGTACATCTAGTGTGCAGAATAGCATGTTACCAAAGTGTTTGGTTAGTAATATATTAGTGAAATAAGAATTCTGGAGAAACAGTGCTCTGTAACTGTGTCCTTCCCTTGCTCATAGGAGAGGAAAGGAGCTGCCTGCTGCTAGGAGGGGTTCCCAGGCAGGCTGTCCTCAAAGGATTGGGGTAGGAAGGGCTTCTTTTTGAGAGAGTAGAAGAATCTTGAGTCTGCAGAGTAAGGTTTTGAATTCCAGCATTGTATGGAGAAGGACTAGTAGTTCTTTCTGAGAGATGAAATCCAGAATTTCTGCCTAGAGAGGGATGCAGATTCTGTAGTAGCATCTGTGATGTTGCTGGATGCATCTTGGAAGAGGGGAGATAATCTTTGCTTCCTGCCCACAAATCACAGAGAGTTTCTCTGGAAAACCCTCCTCTCTTCATTATTCCTTGTGCAGGCTGGGATGAACCACAGAAACTCCTGGGTTTCCATGGGAAGGGAAAGTTTGTGGGAGTGATTGAGGTCTGTGCACTTCTGGGATCCTGCTCAGGCATGACAGATTGCATAACCAGTTCTTGTTGTCTTTTCCTGGTATTAATTACTTGGAAATGGTCTGTCTCCTTCCTTTCCCCCAGTGTATTTAATTCCTGTCTCCATGTGTCATTGTTTAGCACTGTGTGCACAGAAGTTGTAGCAGCTCATGAAGGGAGGGGTTGCCAGCAAGTCAGGAGGAGGAATCTAAAGATGGTCGTTAGGAAGGGTCTTTGTACACAGAAACATCAGACTTCTTTTTTTTTTTTTTTTTTTTTTCATTAATCTTGGCTTTATTTGGGTAAAACAAAAAAATATCTTCTCCTCACCAGCCATACATGTTTATCTATCCTGTCTGAAGCCCTTCTCTTTATGGCTGAAAACAGTAAAACAAAAACACTCACCTGATTGAAGATAAAGTGGGTTCTTCTGTGCTGGCAAGTCTTACTTTTGCAAGATTGGTTTCAATTAGGTTACATTCTTTGTTCTCTCTTTATGCTACTTCTTGTAATAAGATGAAATTGTATTGTTATTCTTAAAATACTACTGAGTGCCATTTGGTTCTCTTTCCTTATATGGCAGATGTTTGTTGCATTATTGAATGCTTAGATACCATTTGTGCAAGAAATGAACCTCAGAAAAAAAAAACAGCCACAAGATGAGGGTGCTGTGCAAAGAATGGTACATACCACAATGAAAATATTTTGATGTGACATTATACAAACCCACAAAATATCTTCTTTTCCTTTCTTCTTCCTTTCATTCAAGCAAGGCTCGATGGACAGTCCTGAATGACATTTCTAGAGTTGGAACTGGATTCAGAGGACCTTGAGTCATACAGTAGAATCAGCTCACTGGGGGAAATTGCCACTTTCTGTTCTTTGTTGTGGTTGAGGAGGCAGAGTTTAACAGAGAGGAAATAGGAAGGAATACACACTAGAGTAGCTGCTTTTCCTATTTTAGGGTTTGACTTGGCTTTCCCATTTAGTCATTCTAATTAGATACTGATATAAGGCTATCCACTTATTTTTCACAAAAGCACTCTAATGCTGTTTGCCTTTGAGCTTGTTATAACTCTGTACTGCAGTGGAGATGGAGAGGATTAATCTGGAACTCCTGGTCTCTATTCACTGGGTAATTATGCTGTCAATTATCTTTTTGTTAAAGTTTTGCAGAGTAGTTATTATTTGCCCTGATGACAGTGCCAGTGGAGATGCTTTAAAAATGCTGTCAGAGTAGTCCTTTTATTTGGTTAAATTATTCATGTGGTTCATGATTCCAGTAAATGGCAGTAGGAGAGAGGGGTTAGACATGAAAAAATCATGGAAGTCTTAAAATTTGTAACTGCCCTTTCTTCTGGATACCATAGAATATGTCCAAAGCAAAGGAAAGGGAGAAATATGCATTAATGTATCGATGAGTGACAACATGCAGATGATGTACAGAATGGTGCACCTTAACTGCAAAGATCTGCAAGACTGCAGATTCCTTATAGCATATATTAATTGGCAAGAATGTCTGGCCAAGAAGAAACAGATATGTCAAGCAATTGCATTTTTCTGTGCATTAGTAGCAGTAGTTTTCCCTAACCTATTTGTTATGTGCCTACAGTTTTCTTGGGGGTTCCAGTTAAATACAGTTACTCATTCTCTTGTACATAAGAACATATTTTATTTCACATTGTAATAGGTGGGCAAAATAAGGTATGAAGGTAATAGGTAGCCTACAGAGAGTATTAAAACTGAACATAAAAAAGCTAACTGGATTATTATGTGACTAACGGGTTTATTCAGCCCTACCAGTGGGAGCAATATGTTGAAGAAAATGGTGGTCTTTAGTCATTATTCAATGGATAAATATTATAACTGTATGAACAAAGGACGTGAGGCCTAAGGTACAACACAGATGTACCTTAAAATCTAGGAAGGTAGTTCTCGATGCAGTTAATTTTGTTCTACAAGCATCCTTTTGAAATCTGTTTTTTTCTTCTTCGAAAGGATGGTTGAAACAAGACCTTGCTGCAGTCAGTGGAAATATTATCATCACTGCACATGAGGCTGTAATTTGAAATGCACTTCTCTAAAAGCCGATGAGAAGGAGTTTTCCATTCTTGCACACAGTGGGAAACTTGTTTGTGTGTTTATTCACTGCAGCCATCATGCTGGAAGGTTGCAAAATGCACCTTTTGGCTTCATTTCAAGTTGTGATTCATTTTAACACCCGTGATGCCAGTTAAATATCTGTGGAGATAGAACATGTGCTGTAGACTCAAACTGCATCTGATGTTACTGTCTCTAAGAGCACCATAACTGCAGGTTGATCCACTGATAGCTCTTAAAGATTGTTACTACACTTCCTTATGTTCAACAGGTTTATCTCAGCCTGAAGCCTCCCCAGAGCAAGGATGCTGATTCTCCTGGCCTTCATTATTGTGTTTCACATAACCTCAGCAGCACTGCTGTTCATCTCAACTATTGACAGTGTAAGTATCCTTTCGTCTTGTCTCCCAAACACACTGGGATTTCTTTGCTTCATAAAATTCAGTTTTTCTTCTCTAGTTTGCAGCTTGCTTCCTGAGAGGACTTAAGTCTGTTAGGCACATTGGTGTCCTAAGACCTTTCTGTAATAAAAATGCCTTGGATATGCATGTTGCTGATGGATAAGGCTGTCCATGGCATCATGCTCTAAGCTCAAGACAGCAGATTCTCTCCCCTGGGAGAGACTTGGCCACGGAGGATATTTACAGGGTGGAGCTCTGGGATTTAATTCAGCTGGTTATGAAGGAGAAAGAGGGGTGAAATTCACTGTTCTTTTGTGTCAAGTACATGAAGTCAAACAGCTGGTGATTAATGTGTGGGGATAATTTCATTCAAGGTGTGCTTTGCCTCACAAGTGTTTCTCCAAAATTCCCAGTTAAATCATGAGAGTCACCATGACTGTATCTGTGTCCATTGAGTTGAAGCAGCTTCAGCACAAAGCTTTAGAATATTTTATGTTGCATTCTTTTCAAATTTCCATTTTATTTTCATAATCAGAAAGAATTTACCCTCCAATATTTATATCTAACTTTTAATGGAATTCTCCATTTTCCAGAACAACCCACTATCCTTATCAGAAGTCTCTGCACTGGAATTTGCCTATGAGGTCTGATGTATGTAGGCTTTTGATTTTAAAAAATTTGCTGCTGAAAATACTGTTTAGTGAAGACCATGCTCCAAGTGAAATGATGTGTTACCCACAACTTTTTATTGCAAAAGTATACAAACTCAGGTGTTACATTTTAGTCAGCTGGTTGATCGTTCCATGGAAGTTGGTAGTTATTTGAGCATTAGAGCAGGTTGTCTTACCCTGCTCCTTTGAATATTTAGAATGGAGAGACAGTGGGCAAAGCAACCTAATCTTATTTCAAATCTGCTATACACAACCCAAATTATTACAGAAATAAAAGCCTATGCACTCTACTTTGTGTCATTAGCTACTTTTGAACAATTAAAAACTTAAACCGTACAACCATCTTCTATTAGATTTAATATTATGTATCCATATATTATGTAGAGCTCAGAGCTGAAAAATATCCTATTGAACTTGGACTGTAAAATCCAAATGAATGGCATGATAAGAAAGTAATTATTTTTCTTAAAACACAGTGTTCTGTTTATCCATATGCCTACTACTGTAATATATTATAGTTTTAACTGCAGTGTTGTTTACAAAGCTGCACAGTAAGCTCTGAGGCTTCTGGAATGTCTATTTAAGCAGCAGATCCTACCAGGAATCATATTTAAAAGTCATATTTAGTGCAGCTCTAGTCAAAACAAAGGCCTGGGTAGCTATTGGAATGGGAATGGGTTTCCTGAGGAAATGCCACTTGTGTAGTGCTCGTCATTTTCCAGGCTACTGTAAAAATCTGCTCAGATGCTGCGGTACCATTTTGCCTTGAATGTTAAAACCTCAAAATAGAAATACCACAGGAGGATCTTAATTTGTCAGCAGCCATTACCAGACAGATGCCAGTGTACCTCAGCTCAGCTGCGTTGCATTGAGATTAATGACTTCAGTGGCAGGAACCAGAACATCCATAAAGGACTTCTGTTTCACAGGTGATGCCATTTCCTGCAAGTTAACAAATGCTGTTCCTTCAGAGAGGTGTGTGTCCTAAACAGGGTCTGGGTTTAAGCACATCTTTTCTAGGTGTCTCAAGAGGTGAGCAGTCACAGAATTTCTGCCCAAATGGTGGAAGTCCCTGTGTTTTGGGAGGTTTAAGATGCCGTTACCTACTTCACAGAGGTCTAAAATGAGAATGATGTGTGGATAACTATATACCCTTTATTCTGAAATACCATGAGATCTCACATTCCATTTGGGTTGTTAAGTATTAAAAATGAACAGAAAATTGTTACAACTGATGTATCTGATCAGTAGCCACTTGAAGAATGAAGGAGTTTTGTGGGTTTTGTTTGTTTTTTCTCCCTGTAAGAACCCTTTTATTTTGCAGGCCTGGTGGGTGGGAGATAACTTTTCTACAGATGTCTGGAGAGTGTGTGCCACGAATACGAGCACCTGTATGGCTATCACTGATGAGTTCAATGGTGAGTGTTTCTCCATGCTGTGTCTGTGTTCCTTCAGCAGATCTGGGGAAATTGCTATGAAATTTACAGGGACAGTTTTATAGTTCTTCAAAAATCTGCATGTCCTAACTAGGCAGGTCTTCTAAAAGCTTTAATATTGGTTTTACATTTTGGAAATGCAACTATTCTAAGAGTTTCTGTGAGAAGAAAGCAGAAGGAACTGTCATGTACTTACAAGACCAGTGCAAGAGAGTAAACACAAACTACTAATGACTGCTAATGAGTTCTTAAAAAAACTAGGTAAAAACAGTGAAGTTTTCTGAAGTGGTAGAATTTGTCTCAAAATTGAACTTGCAGAGAAGAACCTAAAAATACTGACTGTGTACAAGAATGGGAAAAAAAGTAGAAGAAAACACAAGCTGGAGTTTTAACAAGGAGGTCTTAATATACACCCTAGCGTAATATCCTGCTTTACAAAAATTGAAAGTATTCCCAAATGTTCTATTTATTTCTTGACTTTCAATCTGTGTGCACATTAAAGAGGTAAACAATTTGAAGAACCGTGTACCCATGAGGTAATTTTGTTTTCCAAGCATCAGGTTGGTTTAGGGCCTGTAATGTGCAGTGAGCTGATGCACTGCACAGAGGGGATCTCAGCTAACCCGGATTTAAGGGTTTGTGTTTGTACTGCTGTGTGTCCACTGCAGCCAAGTACCCACCCTGGGGAGGTGAGGGCTGGCTGAGGTGTGTGTGCTGCTCCCAGAGCTCCTGCCTGCAGCGTGGCTGGGCTGGAGGAGAGGGGCCATGGGAACTCAGCCCTGTGGCCCAGCTTGGCTACATTGGGGCTGCAGATTTACACAGAGCAGCTGCACGTGGTTAAAAATGTATGAGTTACTTCAGCTCAGTTACAGGGCAGTAATGGACAGGATGAAAAACCTCAGTGAGAGGAATCTTCAGTGCCAAGGGTGGTATCCTGTCTGGTCACACCTTCCTGGACAGAGCTGTCTCCAGGTGTGGTGGGAGGCTGGGGTCTGCATTTGGAAGCTGTTTGGGACAGCTGGCAGTTTCTCTGTGCTTCTGGGACATCGATGGCAGCAAAGGGTGGGGCGTGGCAGAAGTAGTCTCTTCAGCATTTTCATTCAGTTTGATGAAAAGCTTTTAGAAGTCTTTAAGCTGCTGAACTCCTACTTTGCTCTGCCCCTTTGCTCCTTGCAGGATAAGGCAAAGAGAGAAACTGTTTTTAATCAAGGCTGCTTTGTTTTTGCAGAGTATCAATCAATTCAGGCTGTTCAGGCCGCCATGATCCTGTCTACGATTTTCTGCTGTGTGGCATTTCTGATTTTCATTCTTCAACTCTTCCGTCTAAAGCAAGGAGAAAGATTTGTGTTAACCTCTATTATCCAGCTCCTGTCATGTGAGTGATTTTTCAATGCTTTTGACTGTAATGATATTTTCATGAAAGTAGGAAAGCAGGAAAAGGTTTCAAAAAGAACAAGCTGCATGAGAAGTCTGTAGTGCTCTTGAGGTCATAGCTTATCCTTCATAATTGTTTAAATAGTGAAGTGTTCCATTCTGTAATATATAGGCAGTTAAAACATTAATGTCATCACTGCTCAGGATAGAGTAATTTAAACTTCGAAGGGAGGGAATTGGAGGTTCTGAACTTCTTGAACACACTAAATAACTCTCTAATTGTTACAGGCAAGTACACACAGTTTTTTGTCAGTCTTAAAAACTACCCAGATGTTCAGAATCATTTTCTGTTCATTGCAAATCACATAGATACACAACAGCACTTCAAATTTAAAGCCTGCCAAATAAACTGAAAATATGTCTTGAAATGCTTCCAGGTTAGTTTGATGATGGAAAATGAGTGTCTGCAAAGAAAGGACATTGGTGGAAGCAGCTGACAAAAGAGACAGTGAATAGTTGTGTGTACTGATAATATTTTAAGATGCTGACCTTTATTATTTTCTTCCTTCTGCAGGTCTGTGTGTTATGATTGCAGCTTCCATTTACACAGACAGGCACGAAGAACTGCACCAGAGCCGTGGCTACAGAATGGAAGTTTCCAAAGGCCAATATGGCTATTCCTTTGTCTTAGCCTGGATTGCGTTTGCCTTTACCCTGATCAGTGGAGTGATGTACTTAGTATTAAGGAAGCGTAAATAAATGTCAGCACTAGTTATTTCTGTCACTGCAGTACAAAACCAAATTCCAGTAACCATTTTGTATATAATCATTTACAAGGTTTTGTAGTAAAGGTATTGTTTCTCTAAAAATGTACTGTGTTCTTGATATGAAACAATTACGAAAAAAAAAGAAGGCAGGTGAAATGAAATGCCTGGCACCTTCAGGTCAGAGGTCAGAGCAAGACAGAACCAAGTTGTTTCTTTTACATATTTCATTGTCATAAATAATTTCCTTTATTAGACATTAACAGTTTGATCCTGGCCTCTAGTAGATTACAAATAAAGCCCATACAAATTAATCTGTAAGCAATATACTAACTATATTCCTGGACCAGATATATCCCTTTGAAATATGTTAAATATAAGGGTGTGTAAAACATTGAGGCCCAGATCACAATGAAAAAGCAAACAGTTCTAAAGCCCAAAGCTGCACTCAGAGCGCCTGCCCTGGCACAAGACCTGTGTTCTGCTCTTTATAATGTGCAGTAAGTGTCATCAAGTTTTTATTAAAACCACTTGCTTTGCAAAAGTAAACAAGTCCTTTTTGTACTCCAGCAAATGTTTCTCTTGATTGTCTTTCACATTAAATTTAAGCACACAGAGCCTTTGGTGGGAGCACTTCTCAGCCAATTCCCTGTTGAGCCTGGGCCCAGCACAGCTGGGGCAGCGAGGAGCTCCCCACCCCAGTCCTGAATGCCTTCAGCTTGGCCTCGGGCAGCCTTTCTGGGGGAGAAAAGGGAAACAGGAAAGCATTCCAGTGCCTACATCTGCAGATTTCTAGCAGATTTCTAGTGATCAAGCAATGCCAAATTTAGGTATTTACAGCCAAACTCAACATGTCTATTACACTAGGCTTTTATCACATAGTGATTTCATGGTTAATGTGTCCTGTACAAAAGCATTCCCTGAGTCTGCCCATTAGGAAATTTGCTTTAAAAATTAATTTTAAATTCCTTTGTGGATTTTAATGGAACAAAACACTTCTACTAAACAAATCAGAGTGCAATTACTATGCTTATGAATTCCAGGATAGGTTTCAAGATAAAATTACTTGGTCGTTTTTATTTTTCATTAATTTTGTGAGCTAAACCTTTGCTCTAATACCAGGCTTAACTGCTCAGCAGTGTAATATTGGCTTTGGCTGATGGTGATTTTGGAGATCAGTGTGGAGAATGAATGAAGCGGCCTGTTCTGGTTAGTCACAGCTTTGATGCTTAAGTACAGATTTGACTTTTGAAAAGCCCTAACCATTTATTTGTTTATTTCAGTATATTCCCTACAGCTGGCCCAATACATAGGCAGTAAAAAAGTAAATAGGTTTTGAATGAGGTATTACACTTAAAGTAGAACAAGTTTAGTATCATAAGGCAGTGTAGCTCTACTGAAGTTAATAGTTACTACATTAGACATCATTTGATGTCTAATCTACATTTATTTTCTGATTTCTTCAGATTTATCCCTGATTTATCACAAAACAAAAGTTCAGGTGCATAGCTTTTTAGGAGTTGTCTCCAATGTGAGTGACAGGTCATGTAGTTCCATCTTCATTCTTCAACATCCTTTAATGTTTTGGCATGTGCTGCTTTTCTTTTGTGAGCAAATAAATCACAGGACATCACAATAAATGTAATAATAATAGTTAAAAACCCACATCAGTTTGAAGAATAGGGATTCTCCCCAGTCTAGCAATATGCTAGTATTTTGTCAGGTTTTTTCCCTCTTAGTGGGACTGCTCTGAATTTCAAGAATTATTACCCTACTTTTTAAAAAAGTGCTTCTGTAATTTGCTGAATACATTTCAGGTTCAAAACCTGAGTTTTTGCTAGCAAGCAGAATTTGTCTTAAATAAATAGATGCAGGTTTAAGGATGAAAGTTAGATAGACTGTTAGCTAGGCATTTTGCTACACGTATTAAAAATGAAACATTAAGGGAAATTTGTAAGCAAATATGGATTAAAGCTCTACTATCTAGAGGACAGTCCTGAAAAAGTCTAAGTTAAGCTTTTATGCCACTTACTTGCAGAGATGCTTCAGTTCTTGCCTTGATAATGCTCAGGTAATTTGTAGAGCAAATATTTAAAATAAAGATGTAGATATACATGAACACAGTTTAATTCCACAGTAAAAGCTCTGTCCCTTTAATAAAGTGAAAACCTCACACACAAGAAGGCTGATGCACAACACCTCCACTTGTGTACAAACACCAGCACGTGCATGATGCCACACAGAACTGATGGGAATGTTCTGCAGACCAGATCAGTCTGAACTAGAGTTTGAGCAGGACAAACATATTTTAGGGGTTTTTTTTCTACCTTATATGCCTTTAAAATATACCATTTTCTATACTCTATATATTCTGAAAATGTACATGAAAATAAAGTTAAAACGAATTCTTGTACTGTAATAGCAAATTCAATACATTTAGCAATCTGACCTTGTCTTTAAGCTTGGGATATATTAACACAATGTTGGATGAGAAATAGTCGAGTATTTGTGTGAAGAGGTAAAATTAAATTCTTCCTGCCTGTAGTAGAACCACAAGCTGATTATTTTGTCCTTTGTTGAAGACCTTTTAGGGTAAGCAGGAAATTATTAGTGTATTGAACTTATAAATGTATGATGTCAAAAGAAAGTCTTGAATATATCAAGATCCACTGATGCTCTGAGGAGGGTAAGGGTTTTTTTATTTTCCATCATTTGCAGAAACAGTAATATATTTTAAGATAAGGTTGAGTGCCTTGAATATATGAGCAAATAATGTTAGAAACAGTCCAGTGACTTCTGTATCTGCTCTGGTCCAAGCTTTGAATTTGCACTGAGGTGCTAACAGCACACTTGGGTTTGTACAGATCCATTCAAAACACTCCCCCAACTCCACAGAAATAATTTTCCAAGCCCCACAAAAATTCTCCCTTCTAATCATAATTAATAAAAGGGAAAAGTCCTAAATATTAAAATATTCACTAGCAGCTGTGAATCTACCTTTATGTTTTTCACCCAGCAAGTAATCATCTGCAGTAAAGGAAACAATCTTGGAAAAACAATCTATAATATTTATGTCAAGATACTTTAAAAAAAAGATATGTTTGTTTTTATGTATTCTGTTCAGGACAAGAGATGGGCATTACTTTGCTAGGTTGTATCTTTAGAAAGTATTGTAGGTGATAGGATCTGTGATGCTTAGACATTAACTAGTTTTTACCTCAGCTACATCAACAATTAAATTTATATGTTTCTTAATGTGTTCAAAATAATGGAGGGACTGCTTGACTTGTTCTGTTCTTATCTTGGGCATGGTGGAAGTTTGTGCCATTTAGCTAAACAGACCAAAAAAAAAAAAAATTCTTCTTGTGATTCCTAAAGACAGGAATAAGATGAGCCACTACCTTTCCAAACACTAAAGATACCCAAGAATCCTAAAATCATTGGAATAAAATAATGAAGTTGAAATTTTTATTATATTTTTTCATTTATTTTATATGTGCAATAAGCCCCTCTGAAGTAATAAGATGAAAGAAAATTAAATGTTGAAGTAGTTTTAAAAAGAATACTTAATTTTCGAGGCTGTAAAGTCAAGCTTACAGAATTAATGCAGTAACAGACTGTAACAAGTAAGAAACATGAAGTTAATACTGTCTGCAGTGCAAATAATGCTTTGACATGAAACTCACTGGAAGTAACAGTCTAGTAGCAGTAGTAGCAGACCACTTGGTAAGGTACTCTGAGTGTCCTAAGGAGCTTTTTAAGCAGTTATAGATTGCATTATCACCAAATGGTTTATAACATCCAAACAGATATTTTCATTGAATGACAAAGTAACTCTTTTGGGGATGATAGCCTGTGATAAACAGCAAGGCTCTGGAAGTGGCAAAGCCTTTATTTGCCTGTTTTCTTCCAGACTGAAGCAGAATTACTACTAAGGTTTTAATGGAACAGACACAGGTTATAACTGCATAGGGAAGCACATTTGGATCAGTTTCTGTAATGGTCCATAACAGTTCAATTCCCCTTGGATTTTCTCATGAACTTCTCTTAGTTTTGAGATTCTGAGTCTTTGAACCCTTCAGGAAGAGCTGCACAAAGGAGGATCCTTGGCAAGATGTGGACACCTGGAGGCAGACTGGCTATTGCCTGAAAGTCTAGGCACCGAGACAAAACCAGTTCTTAGTGGGTTTGTCTTGGTGCCACAAAAATAAGCCACTCACACTACTTTATATTCATATTAACTTCATTTAAATCTATAAATCTTCATTTAAATCTACATGCTAAATCTCTGCTGTCTGTACAGTTTCCAGACTAACAGCATTGGACCTGACATTCACAGGCTAATATTCAGCATCTTGTTGACCTTTGGTTTCTATCTGTCCAATCAGGTTTGCCCAAGGTAGAAAACCCTCCTGACACACTGGTAGTAACAACTTAGCATCACCTTGTGCTAGCAAAAGGAGGGATGAAGTAGTTCCCATTGCCTTTAGAGGGTATTTGTGATCACTACTGCACTTACTGAATTTCTAAAGGAAAGCGTGTGCGTGTTATTTTTAATTCTTCCCAAAACATTTAGCCAAAATGTCAAAAAGCTGTGCATGTACTTAGTTTTAAAACAGGTTTACATTGCACAGATGAGTAAAACTGCAGGTGCCTTAATGAAATTAAATTTCTGTGATAATTGTCAGCAAGTATGAAACAATGCCAGTGCTACCCAAACTAGATCATATGGTGCAGGCTTTGGTCTGTTCTGCTGCTGCTGCTCGAAGAAGAAAGCTTGTCTTCCATTTCTCTTCAAAAGCCTGCAGAAGGGAAACTTTCTAACAAAGCTTATGCTGCTGTCATAAATGCTAAAGTTCAGAAAACTTCATTTAAACCAAGCAGGCAAATATTGTTACGTACACTCATTCACTGACTCAATTTTCTTAGCATATTACCAGCAAGAAGTAAAAAATGTGCCATATTGAGAGGTTTTTTTCTTACTAGACATTTTTATTTTCTTTTTAGCATAAAAATCTTAGGTTTAAAGTACCAGTATTGAAGACTTAAATATACTTTGGAAGTTAAAAGCCTAAAAGCTCTTAGGGTAAAAGTTTAAATCCTTTTGTCGAATAATGCTTTTACACATTTTTAGGCCTGACAGATTTGGAGGGGGAGGGAAGGACAGGAAGGAAAAGACAAAGTAGAAGGAAAAGAAGATAAAAGGGGAAGGATGGCTGGAAGAGTGTGGTGGTGGATGTTAAATTTGGTTTTCCCCCAGGTTTTTTCCTGTTATGCCCCACAAGAGGTTTGGTTTATCCCTGTCTAGCTGCCGCCTGTCCCATTGTACCTGTCCCCCGATGGGAACACCCCCGGATGGATTCAGTTTAAAAGCTTGGAAATCAGGGTTCTGTGCTCTCTTTTGCACCCCCTTGAGAAGAATAAAGATCTCTGCAGATGTGCCTTCTCGGACCTTTACTAAAAACCCCGACTCTGAGGGTCAGGAGCCCAGAGAGCCTCTGCTTTCTACCACTCAAGGACTGACTGAGCCTGAGAGCGGCTGACCCTGACCGCAGCCAGGGACATGGCAAAGACAGCCGGGGACAGGGGAAAACCAGCCGGGGACAGGGCAAAGACAGCCGGGGACAGGGCAAAACCAGCCAGGGACAGGACAAAGACAGCCGGGGACAGGGCAGAGACAGCCGGGGACAGGACAAAGACAGCCGGGGACAGGGCAGAGACAGCCGGGGACAGGACAAAGACAGCCGGGGACAGGACAAAGACAGCCGGGGACAGGGAAAAACCAGCCAGGGACAGGGCAAAGACAGCCGGGGACAAGGCAAGGCCGGGCGGGCCCCCGGGCCAGTCGCCCAGCAGAGGTTTGGGGGTTTCTGTGTTTATTTCTGGGGTGTCTCCCCGCAGGAGCTGTCCGCTGTCCCGGTGCCGGACCGCGGAGCCTCCCTGCGCGGCGGCAGCGCCCTCACAGCCCGGCCCGGCTCCGCTCCTGTCCGGCTCGGTGTTCACAGAGCTCCCCTCACAGCCCGGCCCGGCTCCGCTCCTGTCCGGCTCGGTGTTCACAGAGCTCCCCTCACAGCCCGGCCCGGCTCCGCTCCTGTCCGGCTCGGTGTTCACAGGGCTCCCCTCACAGCCCGGCCCGGGCCGCTCCTGTCCGGCTCGGTGTTCACAGGGCTCCCCTCACAGCCCGGCCCGGCTCCGCTCCTGTCCGGCTCGGTGTTCACAGAGCTCCCCTCACAGCCCGGCCCGGCTCCGCTCCTGTCCGGCTCGGTGTTCACAGAGCTCCCCTCACAGCCCGGCCCGGCTCCGCTCCTGTCCGGCTCGGTGTTCACAGGGCTCCCCTCACAGCCCGGCCCGGCTCCGCTCCTGTCCGGCTCGGTGTTCACAGGCTCCCCTCACAGCCCGGCCCGGCTCCGCTCCTGTCCGGCTCGGTGTTCACAGAGCTCCCCTCACAGCCCGGCCCGGCTCCGCTCCTGTCCGGCTCGGTGTTCACAGAGCTCCCCTCACAGCCCGGCCCGGCCGCTCCTGTCCCGGCTCGGTGTTCACAGAGCTCCCCTCACAGCCCGGCCCGGGCCGCTCCTGTCCCGGCTCGGTGTTCACAGAGCTCCCCTCACAGCCCGGCCCGGCTCCGCTCCTGTCCGGCTCGGTGTTCACAGGGCTCCCCTCACAGCCCGGCCCGGGCCGCTCCTGTCCGGCTCGGTGTTCACAGAGCTCCCCTCACAGCCCGGCCCGGGCCGCTCCTGTCCCGGCTCGGTGTTCACAGAGCTCCCCTCACAGCCCGGCCCGGCTCCGCTCCTGTCCGGCTCGGTGTTCACGCAGGGCTCCCCTCACAGCCCGGCCCGGGCCGCTCCTGTCCCGGCTCGGTGTTCACAGATCTCTCCTCACAGCCCGGCCTCTCTGGTACCCAGGGGCTCCGCCTCGGCCGGGGAGGGTCGATTCGAATGGCCGGTTCGGATGCCCAGTTCGGATGCCCGGTTCAAATGGCCGGTCGTATGCCCGGTTCGGATGCCCGGTTCGGATGCCCGGTTCGGGTGGCCGGTTCGGATGCCCGGTTCGGATGCCCGGTTCGGATGCCCAGTTCAGGTGCCCGGTTCGGATGGCAGGTTCGGATGGCCGTTGAGATGCCCGGTTCGGGTGGCCGGTTCGGATGCTCGGTTCGGATGCCCAGTTCGGGTGCCCGGTAAGGATGCCCAGTAAGGATGCCCGGTTTGGATGCCCGGTTCGGATGCCCGGTTCGGATGCCCGGTTCAGATGCCCAGTCCGGATGCCCGGTTCAGATGCCCGGTTTGGATGCCCAGTTCGGATGCCCGGTTTGGATGCCCGGTTCGGATGCCCGGTTCAGATGCCCGGTTTGGATGACCGGTTCGGATGCCCGGTTCAGATGCCCGGTTCGGATGCCCGGTTTGGATGCCCGGTTTGGATGCCCGGTTCGGATGCCCGGTTCGGATGCCCGGTTCAGATGCCCGGTTTGGATGACCGGTTCGGATGCCTGGTTCAGATGCCCGGTTTGGATGACCGGTTCGGATGCCCGGTTCAGATGCCCGGTTCGGATGCCTGGTTCGGATGCCCGGTTTGGATGCCCGGTTCGAATGCCCGGTTTGGATGCCCGGTTCGGATGCCCGATTTGGATGCCCGGTTTGGATGCCCGGTTCAGATGCCCGGTTCGGATGGCCGGTTCAAATGGCCGGTTTGGATGCCCAATTCGGATGCCCGGTTTGGATGCCCGGTTTGCATGCCCGGTTCGAATGGCCCTGGAACGGCTCTGCGGAGCTTGGTGCAGCTGATGCCAGCCCTGCTCTCCCATCCTGCAGCCCCTGCTCCAAAGGCCTTGGCAGGTAAACCCAGCACGCGGCGGATATGGGGTTAGGATTCCACAGAACTATCTTCTCCTTAACGGTACCTAAATTATCACATATTACACCTCAGGCATTAAGTTTAGGGAGTTGCTGGAAAACACATTTTAAAATTTTTCTTTTACATCCACTAGAATTGTGGTTTTCTTTTGCTGTATTGATCATTTCAATTTTCTTTCTTTAATTTCACTCTGATAATACAGAATTTCAGTGGAAGGATTCTTTTAAATCAAGTATATCCAAGACTATCCTAGACCAGTTGGCAGAGTAGAACACTATCTGCTTAGATTTCTTAAAACAACCAAAAATTATTGCAAAAAAGCAGAATTATACATCCAAAAGTTCACACAAGTGAAAGCAATACTTGATTCATAGCAAACTATTTAGAACATCATCTAATTGCCTGAGGACATATCTCATATTTTAGAACTTTTACACTTAAAGATTAACTTGTTTTAAAAACCCCAAATTAAAATTTAAAACTTGAGGCTTGTAAGTATCTTACTGAAAGTTATTTTTGTTTTATATTTTAGCTAAAGTTTTTGGGAAAAGGCCAAGAAGATATGAAACTACTTTTGTAAAACTTGTGAAAGCCTTAAGCAAAAGGACAAGACTGCGTATTTATCACATGCAATTCTTTTATACTTTTAGATGTGAAAGAACAAAAAGCCTTAGACTCTGAAAGACTTCTTTTGAACAACTGTATTTTTGTAAGTTTTTTTTTTCGTGAAATATATGGCCAGCATGAAAGAGGAGTCTGACAATTCACAGAACTACACCCCCTGTAAGATCAGCTAAAAGAATTTCAGCACAACAAAATACAATCGGTCTAAGGACATGAGAAATTCCTGTTCTCCATAACAACCAAATGTCGTCACACAAAAAAAAAAATGTTTTGCAGTCTTATCATTTTTGTACTAAAGCATCATCCCATGACAAATGCTTTTGTATTAGTAGCTATGTTACTGACATTTTTATTTGTTGTTTAATATTTTCAATTTCACTGCCTAAGAAGTTAGTCTTCAACTTGCAGTTCATGGCTCCTGTGCAATGGGCTGGGAATAGGTAAATGGATGATGCAAGGTAGCTCAAAGGGGCAGGTACACTGTCAGGAACTGTTTTATGATAAAGAGGTCTGTCCTTTCAGCAGAAAAGCTCTAGCGTGTCTGCAACAGGTAAGCAGCAAAGCAGAAGTTGTCAACATCCCCTGCTTTGAATTTATTTAATCAGACTGAAAAGAACTATGTTGCAGTCTCAACACAAATTCTCAAACATCAACCAATGTAAATGATTTCCATTAATCAGAGTGATTTATTTCCAGTTTCTTTAGTTGCTCCATCATTGCTCAGGCTACAGTCTTACATAGCAATTCTATTTAGAGTGTAAAATCTCATGTGTTTTTTCCTCAGTAGCCATTAAACAACATTATTTAAATGGGTGTTTTAAAGATTTTTTAAAAATCAAACAGAAACTTTATAAGCATGTTTCAGTAGAAGTTGGGTTGACTTCTCATCTTTGCATGGTCATTTCATTGTCTCTGTCCTCTGGAGGGAGGTCAAAGCACTTGTGTCTCCTCGGTGTCCTAACTCGAGGTCAGACTTTGACTTCTTCCTCCATGAGTAATTAAAATTCAGTTCAGAGCAGTAGTGTAGTTTTGAAGGGAGTGCCCTGATTACTTCAATTTTGTTCATGTAGGGTCAGTTCTTAAAGCACTGATTGCATGCATGTATTAGATGCCTTTCAAAGGAAAGAAAGCCAGAAGCTGTGGTCCAAATGAATTTTGATGCCAGCTGAGACCTTTGTGTTCTGAATCTGCCCCAGGAGCTCTGGAGAGGTGAGAGGAGCTCTTTGAGTTCTCCCTGGAGGTGCTTGGTTACTTCTTGAAGGGATCACATCCCTGTAGCTGGACAGTTTGCTGGGGCAGCCAAAGGAAGAGTCAGAACAGAAGGAAGTTTGGCCCAGCCCTCTGCCCACTCCACGGTGGAGAAATTGGCTGGAAGGATGAGGTATGGCAGTGGAGTCAGAGCACACTGAGCACTTCCAGGCCCTCTTCTTTTCTCCCAGAGCACTGAGGTGTTGTATTTGTCCACAGGCTGGGTTCACTTCAGCAGAAGTCAAACTGGCAAAGCTCTGTTGGGATAATGTTATACTTTTGGTAGCTCACTTACGCTTTTTGGTTCGTAATATTTTAGTATAATGCTCCATCTTCTGGGCAAGAGGTGATATTTAACAGGCTTAGAACGTCTCATTAAATTATGAGTCCTATTGAACATTTTATTAGACAAATTTGTTTGCCACTCATCCACTCTGTCTTGCCTCCTTTCCTGCTATAGATTGGCTTTTGATTCTCATTAGCCAAGCATTTTTGTTTGCTCTTTCTTTAGAGAGGTCTTTAAAAATACAGTGGATGTTTTTTTTTTTTTTTTTCCTGTTAATATGACCTCTATAGCCAAGAGTTTTAATGATTGCAGTTTGAAAAAGTGCCAGAGAGTTTTGAATTTGCATTAGTCAGGAAGCAGATGATTGTCAGTTTCCAGTCAGTTCAAAAAGTTGCACAATGTGCAAGAGGAAGCAAAAGCAAGCATAGCTAAAAATGTAGATGTAGGCTATCAATTAATGAGTGAGTCAGTGCTAACCTTTTTAAAAGACCAAATCCCAAAGCTTTCACCATTTTTAAAGTGAAAATTTCAGCACTGACCACATTTTAAACCCAGGTCCTGAAGTTGGGGTTTAAAGCAATTTTTATAAAGTTAGAATGATCCTCAGCACCAGCAGTTCAGTCCTGAATTCTGACATATTTATAATGGTCTGCCCTGATCCATAGAGAAAAATAGAAACAATAACAAGGTCAAATCTTAGTACATGAATTTGATGGAAATGTATTTATTTAACATTTTAAATAAAATTGAATGCAGTTCCTGGATGTTACTGTAGTTCGCCTGTACTGAAAAAAGATACCAAAACAAAGGAAATTAATTTTCCAACAATAGTCACAGACAGTTCTAAACATTTTCCAAATCTGTATTAAAAATATGTGGCAGATTGTGTGTGCTGTGCTTCACCTTTGTACCAATCAGCTACCCAGTGTAAGGACAAGCAGGTCATCAGCAATGTAAGTGTCCCAGTCCAGCACTGCCATCTCGATCCTGGTCTGGCTGGGAGGAGCATGGCAAAATAAATATACAGGGATGGGTACCATGGATAGTAAAAGTAAAATGGATAGCCCAAAAATAAAACTTTAACGATGCTAAAATAACAAACACAGGGACCACTCAGTCTGAGGGGCAGCATCCAAAGACAGTACATAACTAACTTAGCAGTTTACAGGGTTACCTGAGGGCAGGGGCCAATCTCGACCCTGGGACAGGGACAGGACCTTGTGTGTCCTGAACAACAGAGAACCAGAGCCATGGCCTGTTTGGGAACGATCCCATCAGCATCCTTTCAGGATCCCACCTCCCATGGTCTCAGGTTTATGCTTTCTGTACAAGCTCCCTGGGCTAAGGTGTCCTCCACTCCAGCTAATTCACTTGCAACATGTGAGCAGCATCTGCTCCATGCTGTTCTGTACAAAGACTTCTGTTCTCCAGTTTAACTCTAAAATTTCCTGAAGCCAGGGTTCTTCAGGCTGATAATTCACAACCTGCTGTTGTGAAAAACCTGCAGGATAATTGGGATTCCATTGGTAGGTCCATCAGGTGGTGCAATTGCTGCATGGTCTGGATACAAGATTTTTCTTCAAATGCTGGAAGCAGGCTGTGAACGGAGTCGTCTCTTATTTTACTGTAAAACAGCTCAAAAGGAGCGCAAATGAAATAAATATATTCTTTCATATAGGAAACACTAGTTTTAAAAGTATTTACAGCAAAAGATGATTCCTAACAATCATGAATGAACTATCAGGTGCAGTATGCTAAAGTTCGTTATTGTCCAAAAGATTTAAAAACCCCAAAAAGCTAGGTAAAATATTCTAAAGAGCTAGAGGAAAAACTTGTTTCCCTAAGCTAAAGGTAATAAACAACCAGGGGAAAACAAAAGCCTTTCAAGCAGAAAATTTGAGAACCTTTCTTACCCTCAACTCCACATCTCCCTGAGAGGATATGATATGCTCCTCTGTTTTTAGCTGTCATGCTTAAATATGACTAATAAATTTCAAATCCACCCAAAATGTAAAAATATACTTTCCACATAAAGAGCTGGCAGCTATAAGATGATACATGAAGATTTATTTGACAATATAGTCTTGCTTTAAGTCAGGAGACATTTGAAGTATTACTAAAAAGAAAATATGCAGCTGTTCTCCTTAACTGTGACAATTTGCACAAGCTGTAAAAGTCCTGTTCAGTGTAGTATAAGTTTTTGATAAGAAAGTAATTTGATTTTTTTTTCCTTTCTTCTTACCTTTTGAAGCAAGGAAAATGGAGAAAGAAAATAAATCTTAAACATGAAATAGAAGAGTAGAAATTGAATTGTTACAGCAGAGCAGTCCAGATCTTCACATGAGGCTTTTGCCTGGCAAGTGGCTCAGTTAGTATTAGTTCTGTTGGTTTTTAACAGGCACTAAGTGCCATAAAATAAGCTGAGAGGTGAAAAATGAAATGGAAATAATTTGAGAGGTGGTGGAAGAGGGCTGATAAACCATTTAGCTGTTACCCACCCACTCTTAACTTTTTTGTCTAAATTTGTATTATGAGTCTGGAGTAGCACAAAGACATCTATTGGAAAACTAATTAAAAATTATATTGATCAGCCAGACTAAAAATGAAAAGAATTATTTTTAATAATCAGTAATTGAATGGCCTACATAAATTTGTAGGATGTGGATTTTGTTTCAAAACTTTGGAAAGCATGTATCATCACAAAGTTAGTGGTCATGAAATGGTGCCAAGTAGTATAATTTTGCTTAATTGTTTTATTTTTTGTGTTTATTGATTACCTCCCATAATTTGCTTGCTTGAACAGCGCTTTGAGGCCAAATTTTGATTTCCTGGACAGTGCCATTTGTACCTTTCATAAAGGCACAACACTAATCTTCCTTCTGCTTTCCTTCTGGAAATAATCCAGAGCTTCACCAGTTTTTACAAGAATAGTTTACAAATGAATATAAATCGTTTGTGGAGCTCTCCAGCATGTTCTTTAGATTGTCTGTGGTGCATATTACCTTCTTTAGCACATTAAAGTCCTTACTGACTTGATATTTATCCTTTCTGTCTTGAATGTTAGGTGTACCGTTATCCTGCTAAAATATGAACTTCTTACATGAAATATACTTCTAGAAGTATCAATTATCATTTAAAGATTTGGATGTAGTCTAACTGCTGTATTAATATACTTCTTTTTCCTCATGCTAGCTGCAGATAGCTGTCAGATCTAACTAAATAAACATCAGTAGTTATTCCACTAAATTTAAACTGTAAATTTAAATGCAAACTGATACCACTTTTGAAACCCCCAAAAACAAAAACCCAACCAAAACCAGACCAGTTCATTAAGTAAAATATTTGACAAGTGCCTTTATCTTCAGCAAGAAAGAAAATCCACACATTTCTTTCACACAGGGACTCCCAGATTTGAGGAAGTTATAGCTCAAATCTATGTACGAGGAAAAGAACAAGGTCAGCAAATATTTAATGCAAATGGTAGGTATTCATTCCAGTTTACACTTAAATGCATGTAGGATAGCACATTGCAAATTGATGTCATCCCTAAAGGACAGAATTTTCTTGTGAAGTCAGTAACATTGTGACACCTGCAATCAGATTAATTGGTCACATTTTCCTGAACAAAAGGCATTTTGCTGCAGGTGCATTGCAGTGTACTGGACACATACATTCATTTTCTAGTGCTTGTGAGAGATGAAAAAAACACTTCTCTGACCTATTGAAGTAGAAGTCTGTGCTTGGCTTTAATGCCAGAAGTCAAAATATTACAGAAGGTGGACTTTTGTAATTGCGTGGCCAGAATTAACTATGCCTTAAAATCAGCACTGTCTGGATTACAGACTTGGGATGTCAGGATGAAAATCACAGAGAATTCATTGTGTTTTTGTTGACCTTCCCTGGACTGCAGTAATGAACTGCACTGTGCACTGCACGAGTGCTGAGAATACTAATGGAAAATGGTACAAATGCCTCTTGGTGCTACTATGTCAGCTTCAAAAAATAAGTTATATTCTCTCTGCATAATTCTTATTCTTTATGTTCTATTTGAGTGCTCATAGGCTGTAATATCAAAAGTGATTTTCTTCATCTTTTTCAACACACTTAAATGCCCTTTCATGCATCTTCCCAAACAGAAGCCCTGAGCTGTTGTTACACCAGTAGTGGATGCTGGCATGCTCCAAGGTAAACTTGTCTCCACTGATCTGTCATTTTCTAGGGACCAGCTTCCAAGCTTTTCCATATGTTTTGTTCCTTTTGTTCAACATCTGTTAGTGTAGTGATAGAAGCAAATGAGAGTATGTTTGCCTTTATTTTACAAGAACCAGTAAGCTGTGATAAAGACATGTTACTCATGTGCAGGGATTTCAAAATAATTATGCCTTTTCCATCTATATTGGAGTATAATGAGTAAAAGTCTTCTAAATGATGAAGTCTGGGGTTTCTTTTGGCCATCTTCAACTGGAGGGTTAGTAGTCTATGCAGTGGGGGTGACAACAACTGGGATGTGGCAACTTTATTAATGGCATGACACTGGCACAGTGTCTTGCTCAAACATTTGGGTTCGTGGAGATGCTGACAGGCTGGGGACAAAACAAGTCTTTGTTTTTGCTTACATGATCAATGCAAGTGAGTATTTGAGTCTCATGGCCTCTATTTTAGGTTTTCATGGCTGCCTTCCTTGGGGAAGCCTAACACTGTTAGAAGTGCTTAAGGCTGAAGAACTTCTGACCCTCTCATCATTTTCTCATGTTTTCATATATTTGACTTATTGCTGTACCTGTTTCCTCTGAGTCATCTAATCTTTCAAGTCATTAACTTGCTTTCCTTTTTGCAGAAAAATATCTGACAGCCATTTAAAACTTGGGGCTTCTGGCTAGGAAAACAGCAGCTAATGACACACTTTTTTTGAAATAAAGGCCTGAACTGAAAAGTTTGTCTCTCATGTAGAAAGCACACTGTGGCTTGTCCTTAATATCATAGGTTAGGTAACGTTAAACCTGAGGGTACCTGAGGGTAGCCTACCTTTGTATTGAGATTGTCTGTGCAATTTTTTGTATACATCCAGTCTGACAGAATCTGATTCATTCAAGTCTATTTTCTAATCACTTTAAGCTAACAAATAAGTAGTTTTACGTGTTGTTACACAACAGCTTAAACCAACTCAAGTCAACACTTCCGTGGGTCCACCTTTTCCCTTCCCTCCATGTGATGCAGTCTCATGGTCTCTTTCCAGGACACTCATCTAATCCATGCAGAGCTCATTCAGGGAGCTGACTAACAGGATGTACACTGTGATTTTTGTTTTTTCCAAGTCAGTTTTCCTGGGTCGGTGTAGAGCCAGAACACATGTGATGGACAGGCTGATGATTTAGGCTGTGGTAATGCTGACATACATTGTCCTGGTTGTTTTGGAATGCATGAATGGCTCAGCTGATCTAATAGCTTGCTGCTGGAAGGAAGGAAGGAAGGAGGGAAGGAAGGAAGGAGGGAAGGAATGAAGGAAGGAATGAAGGGAGGAAGGGAGGGAGGGAGGGAGGAAGGCAGGGAGGGAGGGAGGGAGGGAGTGGTAATTCTCTTCCCCTTCCTCCCAATTAGATCCAAACTTAGTTATGTTCTCTTCCTGATTTTGTCATCAGTTCTGAAGTCAGTTTGATGGTATGTTGTGTTGATAAATTGTTAACAAGGCAGAAAATCCCCTTAAGATGCTTTGTCTGGCTCTGTGTTAGCAGGGTTTACCATACATTCAGACTAATTCCAGAGGCAGCATAAAACCAGAGAAGAAAAGGTGTTAACAGGATTAGAGCTCTGAGTGAGAGTAAACTAGTTGTAGAGTACACTTAAGAAATGTACCTGGGATGGACTCTGGCCAGTCAGATCAGTAACATTTGTCATGCAAGTGAAAATATCTTTTTAGAAATGTAAGCAAAATCTCTGAGTTACTGTGAAACCAAATCTCAAAGCAGTAGTGTCACACAGCATTATTAGATGGGACTGCTTTATGCTCCAGAAAAGTCATTGCAGCCTTTAAAGGAAAAATGTGATTTAGGTCCCTGCTTTTTCCTGTTTGACTTAATTACTTTGAAGTTGTGCAATTCGATAGGTAATGAATTTCTGGCATCTCAAGGCTGAGCCTTGCATGATGGAGGAAAGGCAGCCCACGATTCTACAACAGGTCACTTGGCACTCCCTCATGTATATTGAGACAGGTTTAGCATTGTATCTGTGTGCTTGTTATGTTCAAGGTGTCCTGTTGTTCATAGCTTAGATCCTGCATCTTTTCCTCTTGACTAGGCATTCGTGCCAGGAGGTGCAGGATGTGGAGATGCCAGTCCATCTTACCTTGTGTAGGCTTTGTTAGCAAAGTGGAATCACTCTGTGCATGTGTGACCTGCCTTCAGGAAAATGTTAATAAAGATACTGTTGTACTGTTGCAGGAGAGACATGACTTTTGGCTCTGGAAAAGCAGGGAAGTTGTTATGAACCTGACCCTCAGGTCTTATGCTGATTTGCATAAAGATATGCATTTGCATATTTTTTTGTACACTGGAACAATTATTTTAATGTTTTTTGATTTATATATATTTCCCACTCCCTTCTAAGGACATTAAACAGTACAAGTGTTTTAAATGCTCTTTAAAAAAAATCTTTAAAAGTTGAGATGTATTAAAGTAAAAAGAAGTAGTATGGTTTTGTATAAATTGGTAATCAAAATGCTGATAGAAGGACTTATGCCTTTTTTTAGAGACTGAGAAAGTATCATGACTGTTTGATGAAATTTTCTCATCTCCCACTAACACCTACATCAAAAAACTTTGGTCTGCTAGAAAAATACCAGGCAATTTCCACGAGAAAGATATCCTTGAATCAGATTTGCATGGTTGGCCTGTTCACACCGAGAGAATCCTCGTGCCAGAGCTGCTGGCATTGGAGAGACTGGGTCCTGCTTTGGCTGCAGAGGTCAAAGGGTCTGCAAAGGCTCTGCAGTCCTTCCTCAGGGGCTCTGTGTGCCCCAGCCATGTGGCCACCAAGGCAGGCATTGCTGTTGTGGATGGGGGCTAAACAGGGCAAGCACTTACACAGGGTGTCTCATAAAAAGTTTTCTTGGGAAATACTGTGGAACAATCCAGAGAATGGATGTGTGGTGGGATCATAGGTGTCTTTATCTTCACTTTCAAGCCATTGTTTTGACTTGAGACCACTGTATGCTGTGGGTGTAAGGTTGCACTGTATGTGCTTTCACTTACATTTTCAAAAGAAAGAGATGGAAACACGATGGAAAGAGAGGTCTTGACTTCTAATCTCTGAGCTGTAGAACAGCTCGGGGAGAAAAGCCTTTTCAATTGCCTTAGATAAATTACCTCTGCACATTAAAATTTGCTTTAATGTGAATGCTTTCTGCATTTAGTGATAGAAATTTGTTCATTCAGAAGAGATACAAAGGCTACTAACTGTGATTGTTCATATTTGAAAAGAGGATTCCCATTCTTAGAAAAACACTTGCTGTTCATAGCAAAGCACTGGAGTCTGCCCCAAGTATCATTTCAGCCCATTCAAACCCATGCTATTAGATGAGATAGTCACCAAATATATGTGTTGAATGCTGAGATAACACTGGGGCTTTCTAAACCACTTGAACAAAAAGTTTAAGAGAAAGTGAAAGTGAAATGTGAATTCACTTCGTTATTATTTAGTGACATCTTTAATTTCTTGAAATATACTATAATGTATCTCAGACATGGAAGTGGGAGAAACTAACTTGTATTAACAATTGGTTATTTTAAATACTGGGGAAAAAATCCACCTACTGCATCATTTAGCATCTGAATTGGTATTCAGAACTAAGAATTAGCAGGTTGCTCCTGGGGTTTTATTAAAAGTGCCCCTGAAAAAGGCTATTTTTAAGAGGCAAATCCAAAGTGTATTTCACCTGTGTTTTAAGAAGTTCATATTCCTATTTAGCATATATAAGAGAGAATAGACTAAGAAGAGAAAGATAGATCATGGCAGGAAACATTTAGGGCAGAAAGTGATTGAGTGTAGCTGTAGGCAACAACAGCAATGGACAAAAATATGTGGAGGGGAAATTGGAAGACCAGGAAAGGTTAATAGATTTTGGTAGATGAAGAGAGAGTAAATTATAGGCAAATACAGTGCAAAGTGGAGCAAGCAAACAGTATCCAGGACAAACTTAAATGGAGATGAGTCAGAACAAGCTGACACACCAGCGTATGCCATAGTTGCCATATCAAAGGCAAAATGAGATTCTTGTCTTTGCCTTATTTTAGAAGGCAGGCAGTCTTTAAAGAGAAATAAGAGAATCAGAAAAGAGGAGAATACAGGTTCTAGAATTGCTGTTTTAACTGTTGTCAATGCTCTGAAGCCTTGATTGCCCTGAGCAGCTTCCCCTGAGGCATTGACCCACAACCACAGCCCAGGCTCTGTTTTAAGTCAGCCTTCAGCCCATCTTCTGCTTGGGCTGGTGGGAGCTCCAGAGTGGCTGTGCCTATGCCCTGCTTTGCTGTGGTCCTGCAGAGCTGGATCCTGACCCCTGGGCTTCATGTCCTGGCCTTGGCCTGACCCTCATATGCAGGGCAATTTCTTGGTTTGACCTGTGTTACCATCTTGGGTTTGCCTGGTGGTCTGGGCTGTTGGCACCCTGCTCTCTTGCTTGGGTGCAGGCTTTGGCTGGTGCAAGCCCTGCCTTGTTGGCCATGCTGGGGTGCAATTGCTCCCTGGCCTGTGGGGAGGGACCAGCCCCTGCTGTGCCTTGGGAATCGCTTTGGTGACTGGAATAGGATTGGTTCAGTGCTAATCACCAACCTCTCTTTTATTTATTCTTTCAAAGTATTAAGTTGGCAGAGGCAAACCTCTCCATTTCTAGAAGTGAACTACTTTAATGGCTTTTCAACTTTCCAATAATTCCTTGCATTGTAAAGTAAGAATGAAAATCATGTAAATACCTGTGATTTTCTCAAATACTGGCATTTGCTTAAAATAATCACCCTTTCTAGGTCTGCAGCTGTGCTGAAATTGACAGTTCTTAAAGGACAATATATGTGACTTGGTATGTTGCTGGAATGGCTGGAGGAATCTAATAGATGTTTGGAAAGCAGGAGGCAGTAATGGTACTTTGGCCCTTGATCTCAGATCAGCTCTGCAGTGCTGAACTATTTCACAGCTTACCTGATATCTAAATCTGTATTTTTAATATCCTTAGAAGTTTCAGCTGAGACTGTGTAACAGAAATAATTAACATTATTAACTCTATAAGCATGAGTTACACTATTTTGGAATTACTTCAGCTCTGATGCAATTCATTCAAAAGCAGTTATACAGAACTTTTCCTGCCAATGATTCACTTCTCTAATCTATTAGTAGTATATGACTTTTCAGTAAAGAAGATTTTGCCTTTAAGATTCCCTCACAAAACTTATTATATTCATATCCTGTTTGTTTTGTTAGAAAAACGAGCCATGATACTGCATCCAGCTTTCTTCCCTACATTTTTCACTATATCCACCTTCGAAGGGAAGCATGCCTATGTGCTTTAACCTAAATGCTTAACAGAACATTGCTTCAGTTGGTGAAGACGTGTTCAATGTCTTTCCTATTGCTTCTAATCACACAATGCAAAACAAGTTTCCATTCCCCAGAACAGGTTTATCTGCTCAGCTACTTCTGTCCAAATGATGCATCAAACTGTCCTGTTAGCTACTCTGCATTAAGGTGAATATAAATGCTAAGGCAATAGCCGAGACAGGCTTCTGCTGGGAGTGCAGGCTCTGCTTTGCCACATGCCCTGTTTGGGAGACTAAGACAAGGAATGGGATTGCAAATACAGCAGCTAATGTATGCTTTGAAGCAGTGGTACTTGCACTGTCAGAAGTAGTAGAATTTAACCAATATCTACACATAAACCAAATGCTTTCACTTCTAAATTTTGCTTTCTAGCTCAGTAACTATGGTTTTTGGGAATGGTGGCTTTATCTGTAGCCTAACCTTGGCAACTCATCCTGCCCAGCCTCCATTGTCAGAGGCGCAGTGCATGCTTCATTTATGTTATCAACACATTGCAGAGATAAGCAATTGCTTAAATTTCTTGGCTTTAGCTATGTGCTTACTCATGAAACTAGATGCTTTACTCATCTCCTTGTGAGACATGGGAGGGTGGTTTGAGGAGTTAAATAGAACTTCGGATCTGATAGAGAGTGTCAGAAATTTAACTAACATGGTAAATGATTCAGTCTTGTGCTGGTTTGTTAGGCCTTTAAAAAACTATCCAAACAAAACCCCAGAAGCCAGACTAATGTACTGTATTTTGTTACCAGCAGCCACCATAGAATAAACAAACCCTAAAGAAGATCCATGTGGAGTGAAGGATTGAAAGTGTCAAAACTGGGTCTTGGGTTTGACTCAGTTTGGTCAACACTGAGTACAATTCCCAGGTGTCATCCATGAGATGGTTCATAGAAAAGACTATAAAAACCAGGTCCCAATTTTACTGAAATGTCATAACATTGATACTGTAACTTAAACTGTTAGTTCATCACTTATCTGCTGATAAATTAAAGCTACTTCAGATTTGACTGCAGGGGTGTAGTGACTTGCTAGTGAATAGTTGGCTGATTATAACATCTCTAAAATACTTAAATTAACTTGTCTATGAATTATTGAAAGTATATGGTAGCGAAACAGATACCTCAGTGATATTTTCAGTGTTCTTTCCTTGCCTTGCTTAATCATGTCATCATTTTACTGTGACTCCATAGAGCAAGGGAAAAATGCAATTTTGACATTTTCTTTTAGATCTCAAAGGACGAAGTATTCCATTATAACAGCACAATGTCCATTACAAATTCTTTTCAAACACATTTTAGCAGCTATTTTTTTTTGCCTATATTTCCCTGTGTATATTAATTCTTCAGTACTGTACTTCCTGATCTTTTTTTTTTTTTCCCTATTAACTGTTTTGTTTTATATCTTTCCCTTTTTCTCTTATTCTTCTTTCCAGAGCTTTGGTTGCAGAAGAGCATTGTGCATAAATTGTCGTGTTACTAAAAATACTTGCATCTCCTACTTAATGGCTGTTACTTTCGGAGAATGTGCAGTAACCACTGTTCCAGACCTTCAAATGAAGCTTAGCAGATACTTTGTTAACTGCAAATTCTAATGATGTTTGACTCTTTACTACTTCATTTTATGTGGTTTATTAGATGAAGTATATTTGCAGATAATGAAGTTGATTTTGACTGTGCTAGTCAGGTAGACCTCACTTATAATGACAGTTGAAATAAAAAGGGTTAATAAAATTCCATTTGTATGGATTTTTTATGACCTTCTATTCTGTGAATATAAGATATAGCACAGAGTAATCTAGTTCTTTATATAAATAATTCAATTGTCTTGAGCAAAGATTTACGAATCCTTCTGTAATACACAACACCTAAGACTGGCATTGGACTTTTGTCAAAATACTTCATCCTGCCCTAAATTTGTGTTTAATATCTGTGGGGGAAGAGGACTGCTTCCTTCATTGATAGCTGAATTGCAGAAAACTTGTATCTTATTAAGAGGATAAGTAAGCTAAAGCATCTCCACTGTCTCTGGTCAGGAATCCTTAACTGTAGGATTCTCACTGTAGGCACCTCCAGTGTCTTCTAAAATGCTATGAGACTTTACAAGTGGGTCCTAATTCTGTGGCCTGAACTGGAAGACCCAGTGGTCTGTAGGTAACCAGGTCCTGCTCTGGATGGGTGATGTTCTGAGAGAGCACAAGACAAGTCTACCACAGATGTACAGGCATGTAAAAAGGCACAGATCGGCAAATACAGTATTCAGTATTACTATTCTAAATCTTCAAAATTACTATTCAAACTTCAAAATGATTGCCAGAGGTCAAGATACTTTAAGATGTGCAAAAAGTATGGGCAATAGGACAACACAATATCCACACACCAGTGCTTTCATTAGCAACACAGGCACTACATGGTTTTTCCATATATATTTCAATAATGAGACTATAAGGAAAAGTAAGGTAGTCCTATTAGGAAAGGCTATATGTTTGGAAGTTACTTTCATTCTGCGGTGCTATTTGATCTGAAGGGATGCTTAAGTAGCTGAGTAACTGGTTAAACAGAAACTGAGCTGCTTGAACAAAACTTCATTGCAGAGTAAATGGATGGGGCTGTGAAAACATAAACCCATTAGCCCTACTACACTGCAAAAAAAAAAAAAAAAAAAAAAAAAAAATCCACTAACCTAAATATTATTTTGAATAATCAGGTAGTGTTTGATACTGATATTCAATTGCTCTAAAGTAAATATAAAATCGTTGCTTCTCATGCTTGTACTTAATTTTTGTACTTGATAGTATAAATGCTGATGTCAGCCCATACTCACGTGTATGCTAATCACTATTCTCCCTAAAACAGCAGAAAAGCTTTAATTGCTTTTCTACTGAAGATGGAACAATGTTGCCAGGTATTTCTGCAAAACCCATGTACTGTTACAAGGACAGTGTTTCTAGTCGACTTCTACTTTTCAGAGATTAGAAAGTCACTAGTTTTCTGAGATCATTTTAGCAGGATAAGAAAATCAAGACATACTTAAGTGTATCTCTAAAATGGGTACTTTATATGACTAGTACATGACTAGGGAAGTAAATTAACTTCAGTTTATTCATAAGTGTCTTTACTGCACAGCTGCTATGAGATTTTTCATTTAGAGATAAATGTTAAGACAGTTTAGTTTTGGTGCTAATAAGCAGTTTGCGTACTTGTTCTTGAGTAATAAATATACAACCCTTTATATGTGGTTTTAACTACTTTTGGATACCTCATTCATATGCAGAAAAAGTTTGAAATTAAAACATTTATTATCAGTGATGCAACTGTTTAGGAAATGATGTCTTTTATTTGACTGTTTAACTAGAAATTTATGAGGAGGCTTTGAAATAGAAGCTGGCACTCAATTTTGAAATTGTTCCTTCTGGTGCACTCTCTCTGGCTGCATGAATTCCTGCCCTGCACCTTGCATAGCTTGCGGTCTGAAGAAACACTTCAGATGCAAAGGCAAAGCCAGGAGTTTATGGTTAGCCTAATTAAAGTCTTGATAGTCTAATCAAAGAGTTAGTATTACCCTAGGAATAAGTATTTCAGAGTGAGTACTGTTGTAGAAAAAGTCTCAGTCATGATACAGTTAAACTTATTATTCCATGCATCTTTGTATCTGCCCCCTTTCCCCCTGATTTTTTTATTCATCCAGTTTCTACCCTTCTGTGTCCTAAGGCCAACAGTTGCAGCTTTCCTCAGCAAGGAATGGGAGGGAAGTGACAGCCTGGCAACATTTCACAAGAAGAAAACTGATACTGGTGAGGCTGTTTTTTTCTCGTAGAACCCTCTTGGGGCTAATCCTGTTTTTAGTGCATGCTTACTCCTTAGTCCTTCACATGTGTCTGGAATTCCACATTACGGCTGAATTTCCCAAATGTAATAAATACTGCACACATATGTATATTGGACACTTATTCTTTGGGTTTTTGTCATATCTTGTTTTACCCAGCTCTGAAACTTGCATGCACTTAAGGACCAGTAATCAACTATTCATGGGCTCAATGTAGTTGAGATCTCTTTTGATTTCCTGTGCTTGTACTTTCAAGCCCTTTGTCATCTTGTGCCTGAGCTACTCTATACCACATTGTCATTCTAGGGCTGTAAATAGTTTATTCTAGAATGCATATCTACCTGTTATTATGCTACATTAATCAGAGGAATGTCTTGCAGTTACTCTACAGTCTAATAGGTCTCAGACCACACAGTTGTACAAAGCTAAGCTGTGACTAAACCCAGCAACAGCACCTCCTGTTTGAGCTCCAGACAGACCAAGACAAGACCAAACCTCTCCAGAGGTTTGAAAGGATGGGTTCATAAGAAGCCTGTGATCTCTGCCTGGCAATGGCAATATAATGTTGGTTTTGCTGCAGGCCAGCAGAATCTCGCTGAATATTGTTTTGAGTTCAGCTCAGCCTCTGGCCTGGCACAGAGCTGCTCCCATGGCAGTAGGGGCTGAGAGCTTCCTCCTCACAGCTCCAGTCTGCTGCTGGCTGCTCTGGGGCTGCTTCTCTCTGCCTGTCTGCGGGTGGTTGGAGGCAACCAAAATTTAAAGGGAGGTTGATTCCAGTTTTCCTGTATATCTCAATAATGTGTGACTACCCCTCAAGCTCAAACATAACCCCTGCACTCAATATGGAGTGTGCCAGTACATTCTGTAGTGTGAGATACTAAAGACAGTAAAAGTACCTTTTGCCTTGAAGTGTGTAGAGAAGAGACAGTCCATAAATAGTTTTTGCATCTTGTTTATGCTTTTTGTTTTCTTGACATCTCTGTTCTCATCTCTCTGTTAATTTAATCTGGACATGCTAGGAGCTTTTTGAAACACAATTGTGATTCTTCTGTGTTTTCCTTTCTTGAGGGCTTATTCAGAGGTGCAAAAGAAGGGATCTCAATTTTAGGAAAAATCCTGAATATTTTGTTTTTCATCTCATTAAAAAAATGCTAACCACTCTTGAAGACCTTGGCAATGCTTTAGATACAAAGTTAATTATATCCTGTCTTAATGTGCTGTGAGAATATAATAATGCTTTCATGTTTATGGAAGAACTGCAGATACTGTCTGAAAAACTGGTAGTGAGGCAGTTTTCCAAAAATGTTTAACACTACAGTTTGGTGTTTGTAATAGGCTATTATAATAAAGGATAAACTACTTTATAGGATTTAAAACTGTAATTAGTTACTGTGCAGTTGAGGATTGGGTCAGCTAAATGAGTGAAGTGGGTATTAAAATTGCTGTTGTGCTTACAGGTCAGTGAAAAACTGACTGCCTGCCAAACTCCTTGGCTGATCTTAATGTTTCAGAATTAAAATAAAGCAGTTAGTTTATAGATGAACTTGCTGCTCAAAGATTGAAGTTAAGGATGAGGTGACTGATGGGAGACTAGACTGGAGTTCTGTGATGTAAAAAGAATTGCAGTGTTTCCGGAATAACAAGTTAATGTTTCCATAGTTCTAGAAGGAAACAGTGGCTGCTTGGATTATTTGAAGGTATGTAAGGTGGGTTTAGTTGTGATAATGCACATCAGATCATGAGAGCAGTAGAGATGCTTTGATTTATCAATGAAATTTCCTTAGCAATTTTCTCCCATCCATTTTCTTTTCTGAGTAGAGAAGTTCAAAGCATCCAGACATTAATTTTCAATGGGTTTTTATTACTCAAAACATTGATGGTTCTGGTTTTGGCCATTTTTTTCTCTACTGCTCTATTCTTTGCCTGGGTTTTGATTTTGCTATGAAGAAGTAAATTTATTGACAGTGATTGTGGAGTTAACCATTGTTACAAATTCTGTTAAGTGAGCATTGAGGCTTTACTGTTGCACAACGTGTAATGTTTTTATTGAGGGTTCTCTACACCAGATTCCTGAAGCTGAAATAGCATGTGCCATTACTGAAGGTTTCTAATGCTGGGTGCAACATGCGGCACCAGTTGTTGGAAGCTCACTGGAACACCTGGAGGTTTTTTAAGGCCTTTTCCCACTTTTTTAAAAAAACCACAAAGTGTCAAGAAAATTTACTTTATTCAAGAAAAGGAAATCAAATCTCCAAAATATGTGTGCTGTACCTTTTCCCACAGGCAACAGGGCTACTTTTCTGGTATTTGCACAAGGCTGTAGAGTTCCTTGGAACTGTGGGTTTGTGGGCACAGGGACAAGAGAAGGAGGAAGAGGTTTGTGAAGGATGTTGAATTTGACCCCTTACTAAAGACAACTGAAAGAGCAATTAATTAAATGTTTATTTAATGTACCTGATATTATGTGCCTTTTCATACCAGTATAAAGCATCTGATTAACTCTAAAATACAAAAATCTATTGCTTTTGTATCTCATGGAAGGCTCAAATGCTTTAGATGAGACAGTAATTTCTGACATGCTTCTTAAAGGACTTGGCACAACATTTGGAAGGTCACTTTATAATTATATACTTAAATGTGAAAAATAGCTAAGCTGTAACTAGCAACAGAATGAAGCATGTGTAATAAAGTAATACAGAGTAGAGAGAAGCAAGTTACTAAATTTAGATAGGCTTTAAATTTGAAGGCCTAACTAAAAATATAAATTATTACTTAATTTCTTAGACTCTACATGAGTTTATAATTAGTGTCTCTTGAATATCATTGTTCTTAACTGATGTGAGTCCAAGCTTTGTTAATTCTTGAATAAGCAGTGGTGGAAATCTTCATGGTTCCTTTTATTGAAATGGGTGAATATCAAAATTCCAAATGCAAGCAACATCCAACCCCCACCCTGGGTCAAAAAAAAAAAATAAAAATTAGAAAACCAGTCACAAATCTAATAATGACCCAAATAAGGTATAGCCTGAAAAATACGTAAAATCTTGTCTGGAGAAAATACAAATTATTTCCTAGAAAGGGCATATAGAAAGCTCAGTGTCACACTTCTGTTGTTACTTAGGTGAAATCTATATTGAATTTGAGAAGCTCTGATTTGAAATACCAACTTTTACTGCCTCAGATTGTACACAGCAAAACTAGAAACACTACTAAGTGGTGTTCCTAATATATTTTTGTCTGGATGAGTATGAAGTGGAGATTTGTGCTCAGGTGTCTCTTGCTTAATCAGTTACTGCAGAGCTTGACAGTGAAACCTGTCATATCCATGAAGCTTTTCCAGAGAGTTTGCTTTATTGGACCTCTCCATACAGTAATGGGCATCCAAGTGAGAGGAGAAGTCAGCTAGGGAATAAAATCCTTGGGTGATGCAAATTAATTCCCTTTTGCTTTATTACTTGTCCTGCAATAAAACAGAGCAAGTGCCCATTAGTCAGTGGCAGTTTACTGTGTGTGTGCCCAGCATTCCACAGCAGCAATGTAAATCCAGCTGCAGAAGGGGGTGTGGTGTGAATCACACACCTGGGAAATACTCAGCACCACCTTTCTCTGAAGGCCATAATCCATCTCCCATTCGAAAACATTATTTCAGCTGTGACCATAAGGACAGGATATTAAATGTAGGTTGGAAATTCTTTTAATTTAATTTAGAAAAGCTAATGATATCATTAAAGATGAACTCATTCAGAGTTGGAAAATAAACCTTTGAAAATGCTTTATCTATGTTGTAGTGATGAGTAAGTGTTAATTAAAATGGTTCATTATACCTGTCTCCCAACTGCTTTAGTGGTAAATAAATGTTTACTAGTGCTTCTGAATCAGCACTGGATCAGGGCTGTGTACAGCAATCACAGTTACCTGAACTGACTGCTAACTGTGACATTCAGGCTCTGCAGTTATGAAAATCTGAGCATTTAAATTTTCAATATAATTATTAGGCAATGTGGAGACACCAGATTTTTTTTTTTTTAATAGAAAAATAACTTTTTTCATTTCGTAAATGACTCTGTTGAAGGGAAAGTACTTACTCTTTGCTTAAAAAATTAAGCAGAAAAATCCAGCTCATATTTTGCAATATAGGGTATACTATTGATCTTGGCTAGAATTCCTTGCAGGTTGAAGGACATTAGTCTGTGACTCTGAGTTGGTCTAATGTCCTTGTTGGTGGTGTGAATGACTGCATGCTGGCTGTTTTTAAACTTAGTTAGTCTTAAGGGGTTTAGCTGCATTGTCACTTAATTTTGTGCGGAATTTGGGCTGATAGCCCAAATGATCACAGAAATGACTTTGCTTGTAAATGTGTGACAGATTTGGCTGAGGGCAATTTCTGATGCAAAATGGGAAGCAAATATGGAAACAGACATCTGCAGCTTGTTGGATGTATTTATATTTATCTGGATATTAACTTAATAAATATGTGCTAGAAAATAAGTTTCTGCTCAAGAAAATTCATAAAATGCATGTAACAAGTAGATAAAATACATAGGAAGTTGGAGAAGAAGGCAAGAGTGGGATTATAGGGAGATTTGCATGAGTCATCGGTGGACTAAATTCTTCCTGACTGTATGGGCTGTGAAGAACTTGGATTTTGATTATTCCTTCCTAGGTCCTCCTTTTTTCTTCTCTTTTCAAATCGTAGTTAACTGTTAGTATGGCAAGACAGGAAGCTTTCTCATTTTGCATAATTTGGTTCCAGACTGATACTTTTTTCCATGTTCTGCATGGAGATAAACCATTTTCTTCCAGAGCTCTGAAACTGGGAGCCAGGCTCTGCAGCATTGTGTAAATTGAGGCTTTGAATCAGAGATTTGGCATTTTAGGTAAGTATTGTTAAAGTGTTTTCTTTTGTTGACCATTTACTGTTTCTGTCTGGGAATTTGGAAATGTGGATTATGATTGTTTTTTATTTTTTAAATTAGAGTTGTTATGCCCTATGGTAATATTTATTTTCCAGAAGAGCAGCCTTTTGAGAAATTTCTGGTATGCTCTTTCTGTTATCATGTGAGAAGGGCAGGTAGATACTGAGAAAGCCTGTGAGAAGAAAACAAAACAAAAGGAACAAGAAGTTGTTTAGCTCATAATGAAAACATGTTAGGGAGTTTGAAAGAAATGCATTCAAAGAAATCAAAGAAAAAGATGATTGAGTGTAAAGTGAGATGCTTGAAGAAGGGAAGATGGGTTTTGAGGTTTTAAATCTTGAGAGGGAGGAGTTATTTCCTCCAGATCTGCAAAAGAGGTACAAGTGGTTGGAATGAAAGAAAGAAAGAAGATAGAAATGGCTTTTGGCAGGTAGTGCTGGCTGTTTGTCTACATTGTGTAAGAATATTGCCTCTTGGCTTTGGTGTCTGGGCAATGCAGCTGTGGGAGAAGCCCAGCTGAAACACTTCATTGAACAGTGTTCAGTGGCAGAAATCTCTTCCGCTCCTCCAATTGCCTGTGCTCAGTGGATTTCATGTGTTCTTATGCTTATTGCTCACAAATGTCACAAGGACATGGGTGAGTTGTTTGGAATGGAATAAATGATGAAATCCTGGGAGAGCAGGTTGCCTTACCAGCTTGTTTGTGTCCACAACAGAAGGCCACAGTTGCCTTTGGCAGGTCCACCAGAAATTATCTATCTTTTTACCCTAAACAGGGGCTCCTATGGGTTTTTCACAAGGAATGAATTCATTGGCCAGAGTCACTCTTCTTTTTTTATTTTTTTTACAGAATGACATTTTCTGACTTAAAATTTTAAACAACAAACAAGTAACATTTAGTAGAATGAATATGCATACTTGAAGGAAAAGTAGCAGTTTAGTAGTGATTTCAGTGCAACTACCAGAAGGAGAAATAAAATGAAAATAAAATAACCCTATCCCCCTGGTATGAATTCCCTCAGAGTACGTTTAATTTGGGAGATGAGCAGTTTTCAGTCAAGTGAATGGGTGGCACATTTGCTGCTTGTACTGAGGCTGGAGTGGAAGAATGTGTTGTCTTGGAAAGGAAAAAAAGTTTTATTGTTTAATTGTGTTTATCCCTTTTTATCCTTATCTATAATGAACATGATGAAAGTAGAAAAGAACAGAGGCACTTCTACTGCATTGCCAGGAAGCAGGTGTCCCTACTCGGTTATTTATAGACCACGAGAATGCATATCATGGAAATGGGCTGTGAATGGCCGGTGACCCATCTGTTTTATCTGCTGGGTATTGGGACTGATTGTGTGGAAACTGACTTTTTTTAGCTGATGAAATTTGTGCTTCTGAACAAACCATTAGATGAGTGACTTTCTCTATCCTGTTAGTTCTAAAATTAGTCATATGTGGTTAGGTTTTTAAAACAGGAGGCTCTTGCTGTAGACCTTTTCTCATTCTTGTTGAGCAAAGAGATTTCCTCTAGCCCTGAATGCAGCATTCTGGATTGTAGCTATTTAGTACAGCTGATTTACTGATTTTGCCTGTTTCTTCATTACAGGTCTAGTGGTTTTTGTGTTTGCTCATTGTCCCTTTCAGTTTCAGATTAGCTGGAAGAAATGTCATTACCTACTTCTCAGTACTTTTCTCCCCTCTCTGCATTAATCTAGGCTTGTGTCCCAGAACTGTGGCTGTCACTGAGAATATGTGAGCTCTGAATGCTTGCTTAGAAATATCCATTTTTTAGGATCTGGGTCAAAAGCTGATTCAAATGCAATAATTTATAATAATGAAACTAGGACATAACAAACAAACAAAAAGCCCTAAATTCAGCTTTTCAAGTATGGACAGAGGGAATAATCCATTACAAATGGAATAGCCAGCACCTCATGAGTTGAGAAGAAATTACTGTTCTTTACCAAATGAAGCTGTACAGACCTTCTCAAGCAGCTTTAAGCACTGATAGTTCCTTATGGCTCAGTCCTGCATTTTCAATTTGTGCAGAATGGTGACATCTACAAATACTGTTACAGCTTTCAAAGAGTAGAAATGAACATGGCAAAGAGAAACTGTCTGACCTCCCTCAGTGTACATTGATCTCTTATAGTGTCACTACCTAAAATGCAAATCTGCTCATTGGTAGATGAATTTCTTGTGATTATGCATCACAACAATTAAAAGTATTCATATGTGTTGTAAGTGTCCGTGGTAATTTTATTAATAGATCTCGTGCCCCTTCTGTAATGATGAGGTTATTACATCGTGGAGTTGCTGATATTATTAGGTCTCTATTAAAAGTATATATATGCTGATTAAAATAAAGTGTTGAATTTCTTTTCCTTTGATTACTTGCTTCAAAATTTGAACTCGCTACGGTGACATTGCTCCTGTTGCTCTGAGGTTTTAACATGGAGCTCATTGTCTATTGAAATTCTGTACAAATTATGCCTTCTCTCCCTGGGATGTAGGATCTGTCAAAGTAATACAAACTGGATTTATTGGGGTATATTTTTAGGATTTAAACTAAGTTCCTTATTCAACTAATACATCTTTGAGTGCACCTTTGTTTATTCATACTCTCTGATGTCAGAGGTAGTGGTTAACATTCCCAACACTGTTGTGATGGAGGAAGGTATTTAATAGTCAGTGCATAGAGATCGCCCTCCCAGGTGGGAAGGCTTGCAAGATAAATGCTATGGTGTACTTCCAGTGGTTAACACGATTAATCCTCTCTCTGATCTCCCCAAAATACTTAATGAGGAAGGCAGAGGAGCCTTCTCTGGAGGTGCTGGGATCCTACAGGATCAGCACTTTTCTTGAGAAGTCAGTAAAAGGGGTACATAAAGAAAAAAGTTTTTAATGTGTTCTACTTATGACTAGAACTAGGACACATTTATTTTTCTGGCCACTTTTTTTTTTTTCAGTAGATACAGATTTGGGTCAGCCAAAGGTATTATACTGCTATTTAATCCTATTTAAATTGTCCAGATTTTAGATAAATAATTTTGACCTGATGTTTTTGAAACAATGTTACATTGCTTAGATAGCCATTTAAAGGTTAATATCCCTTAATATACTTCAAAGTCAAGTTCTGGTTTAAAGTGTAAAAAATTGTTTTCCTATCTTGCATTAACCACTGAACTGGAAATATCCTTCATTTACACAGCAATATTTGTAATGTTTCTTTTGAGGGAAGCTACAAACAATTCAAAGCTTCAAAGTAAATCTGCTTTAATGTGTTTAAAAACATTCAAGATATTCATTGATAGGAAATAGAACATTTCTATATTATTATGTAATATTATGCAAGGATAAAAAAGCTGAGGAAAAAGGAGACTGACTCATCACCAAGAAACCTGATGGAAAAACATTTGCTCTTTTTCTCCATCACAAGAGTTTTGTGGACAACTGTATTAAGAGATCATGAGATGCTGAAATACAAGTGGAGACCATATCTCTAGTTAAAGAAAATACCACACGTTCATTTTTTCTTTTCTGTCTTGACTTTTGTTCAGAGATCACTTTGTTTCTCTGAAAGAATTTATGCTTCTCATAAATTTTAAATATTTTTGTAAAGGCAGGGTAAGTTTGGTTCACAGTGATTACACATACAGAAATGCTCATCTGCTGGAAGAGAAGGAAGTGATGTGGAAGAGTTAGGAGTTGTAGTCAGTTTAGGTTCTGGGCATGTGCTGCAGCATCTTTCCCTTCCCCTTACTGCCTTTTCACCTATTTAAATTGATGGCAATTTTTGGGACTGAGGTGTGAACTCAAACCCATTGAAGTTAATCCATGGTCCCAGTGCTGAAGCACTGGGGTAAAAGTGGTTATTAAAAAGATTCTTCTGTTTGTCTTGTCATACAAAGAGTTGGTTCATCACAAGTGATGGCACTAACACTTAAAAATAGGTGAAATAGCTGAAGCCGGTGTTTCAGTGGACTCAGCTTGCTTTGCCTATACCTCAGGTTCATTTTCAAGCCTGTCTTCAAAATCTCATACAGGAAAAATCACATGAATTTAAAACTTGCATAGGAGAATGAAAATACAAGCTAAGGTATGACTTTGGAATGGCACCCAAAACCTGAACCATCTTATTCAACCTCTGTGTGTAGAGCATTCTGGTCTGTTTGCTGTCCCTTGTTTTTATTTCCCTCCAGAAATTTGCAGGCAGGCTGTGACTGTGATGTAATTGTAAACATTTAAAGACAAAGAAGATACAGCTCTACTTACAAACTTGGAATGCTTGTAAGTAGGTGACAAGGGTCAGAGAATATGCCCACAGCCTTCACAAACTGATTAGAACAGCATCAGGAGAAATAAAGTAATCCCAGAGCTGCATTTGACAAAGCAAAACACTTCAAAACTCCAGGCAGTGAACTGAAATGTTGGTCTCTATACAGAAAGGGTTTCGGGTGTATTTTTTTACCGGGGGGGGAGGAGGGAAACATCGTATGTTGTTTGTTTTGCTTGTGTGTGCACTTCAGAGTACTTGAAGGCAGTTCATGTGCACACATGGCTGTTCTGTTCTATAAATGTTCCCATGCCCCAGCAGATTAGTCTGGTAAAGACCTAAATAAAGGGATTTCTTCAGTGCTTTCTTCTATGCTCTGCCTAATTCATATTTGCTGCTTATTGTGACTGTCTCTGAAGGGTTAAAAGTGGTATTCTTAGCTCTCTTTCTTTGCCTGCTTGTTTCATCTCTGATGCAATGCAGTGCTGGAACTGCAATGCATTGTCAGTTTACATCACATTACACCAGTAACAATTTTTAAATCAGCACGAGGTAATGTGATTTGTTTTCCTTTCCTGTGGTTAGATGCCTGCTAAGTAATCAAGGCTGCATGCTAATGACTCAAGAGTAGTTACAGATCATACCTTGACAAAGTAATTTGATGTGGACACTATGTGGATAGCTTCTCAAATAGTTTTTGTGTAAACAATATAAATATAGCTGTGCACTGGAAATCTCCAACCCAGTTTTGAATGTAGTTTCCATGCAGAATCAAACTAAAATAACTTGCTTATGCTTAATGTAGCTTTGGACTATTTCATGTAAGATAGACTTTACTCTTCAAAATAATGCAGTTGACTAGAATAATCTGTTTTCCTTGATGTTCTGTCCAACTGATTCTCTCAAAATATTAGTACAGATGGGGGGAGTTTTTCTATGTAGTTGCTCTGGGGACAAATATGTCCCAGTCATATGCTTGGTTTCGTTCTGAACTTACTTTTTTGACAGCTGGACAGAACCACAGAGATTTTTTTTCCCTAGCTCATGCAACAGGATTTAAAATGAAGTGTCCAGCCAGGAAACATTATAGATGAGAAATTGAGAAACTGCAGTACAGTTGCAGGCCTGGATTTTAAACTTAGCCTGAGACAATGTTAAGTGTTTGATTTGAGCACAATTTAAGGTCTCAGTGAATCATTTCACTGCTGCCTACAGAAGTGTAAGAGACTTGAAGAGTGGCATTTACACCACATAGGAAGGGAGGAATTCTCACTGTGTGGAATTAGTTCCAATGAATCTATAAGCAACCTGTATAGGAGACAATTTTAACGAGCTTAGTCATCCCTGTGCTGCAGTTGGAAGGCATGGTAACTGCTGAAATAGCTGACTGGGGAGCTAAGTTTACCTTTCCTATAGAACAAGGTACAGTGTGCAGTTGCTCTGTGCTTATGCAAGACTGCTGGTCTTGGGTGACATGCAGCATTTTTTAGGTAATTGCCATGCAAGGCATTGTATGGAGCTGCTTTTTGTCCCCTTGAGTAGTTTCAACATCCTTTGACTTTTAGACCATCTTTCCATCATTTTAGGCAGTGGATTATATCCTGCTGTTCCCTTTCCTTTTCTCAGAGGGGGGTCGAACACTGGGATGCTGTTCAGCTTGATAAGAGTAGTCATGGAGGAATTTTGGGATTTAGCCAGAGCTTTAACTATTCAGAAGCTCTTGTGAATGAAGTAAATTATCCTGAGCATATGACACCTCAAGAGCACAGTGACGAACTCGCTGCTAAGAATAGCCATGACTTCACATGGTTAGATTAACAGTCACGTGCTCCAGAGGTGATGGTGTACAGTCCTGCAGTGTGCACGTCCTTCTCGAGGATGTGATGGCTTCCCTGCGTTCTCAGCAGTCACTGGAATGGACTTGTGTGTGTTAACACACTTGTGAGTGTGTTTATTGAGCTGCTGCAGGGCATGGTTTGAGACATGGCTTTGTAGGTCGAGTCTGCATCTTGGTCTAAGTGAACAACTGTCAAATCAGAGTTATTTAAAGGATAAATCAGATTGTAATGACCTATGCCCTTTTCTGCAGGAATAGACAAAAAGTAATTTCAGTACAAGAAATATAAGGGAAACAATTCCTTTCTGCAGTAAACCCCTTGGTGCAGTTTATCAGTAAAATATCTGCTGAGTTTATAGATAATTAATAATTTGCCTTTTAAAGAAGAAATTTATTACCTTTTTAGACTTTGTTTTAGAAATTGGATGCTTCATACTATAATGTTTATAAGTTCAGTTAGAATTTGAACTTAATGATCTGTCCTATTATAAGCTAGTGTCTTTTATGGATCTATATATAAAATCAAAGGCTCCACATCTGTGTTGATTTGTCAGATCTTGTGTGTGTTTATTCCTCACATCTATAACTTATTTGGAGAACAATCTGAGAAAATGCTATTCACTTATCCCTAGAAACTGAGCTTTATTCCTGCCTATGCTTTCCTCTCTCAGCAGTCTAAGTACCTTAATTGATCATCTTGATATGAGGTTTAACTTGGCAGTTAATTGAACTTCAGGGAGTAAAATACACTTTTGTTTACTAAACTGCTGTTGTGCTGGTGATGACATGGGACCTGCCAATGCTCCGCTGCCTTGAGTTAACAATTCACAGACAAAACTTAGGTATAGATCAAGGTAAAATGCAGATTATCTCAAAGTTTCTAAGAGAAATATGAAGGCTTAACATGTGTTGAAAGTATCAAACCTTCCTGGGCCTAGTCTGATTGGTTGGATAAAAGAATTATCAAAGTTATTCAGCAATCTTGCCTGATGTGATGAAGTATATTTAGGGTATTATACATTATGCTCTGTGCATGCATGACAAGATATATTTTGAGATAGTACAGGTTTGTGTAAAGATAATTTGGGCAATCTCTTAAGGAATAGATGTCTTCGTCATTGAGAGCATAGCTGGGTGTTCTTTTTATCCTTCAGAACATGCCCCACTAAGATTCTTGGAAGGCATTTCTCTTGGGGGTCTCACTATCCTCCTGTAGTCTCTTCAGTATTACTGAAGGCAGAAGTGCCTGTGAAAGTGATGATGGTGATTTAATGACTCTAAATCAGGAAGAACTGGCTTTGCTAAGCAGCAAAGGATTGCCAGCATCAGGGAATTTTGTCTTTTTCAAATACCATAGTCCTTGTCAGGGCATGGAACTGGAGTAAGTGAAACAGATGTCCTAGATGAGTAAAATTGAGCATCTGTAAATGTCCTTATGCAGCTGTGTGTGCTGATGGCTGGTGGAGCTGATAAAGGTTTACAGAAGGTAAGGCACCAACAGAACCCTTGTAAATTATAGGAAGAGTTTTCAAAATAATGAAGGGTTAAAATACCTGCTTAAACCCCACTCCATGCCTCCTGTCTGAAAACTGAGCCAAATCCTAGTTCAGAGCATTAAGATGTCCCTATCCCATCCTCAGAATGAGATTTTTGAGAAAAAAAATTCACCCCTTTCAGCCTTATAAATTACTCCTGGAGTAAACAGCCAGTCTAGGAATTAATGTTACTAAAAAAACATTTTGTTCAACTGGGGTAAGAATGAAAGTTCTGAAAATTCTGCAAAGAATAAACACAGAGTCTATTTTTCATTTTGTTTTTGAACCTTGAGGTGTTTGGGATGAACAGCTCTTTTTCACCTGCATTCAAGGATGAATGTTGATAACCAGCAGAGATGAAAAGCCAGTTGATAAAATATATGATGTTTCAAGTTTTCAGGCTTGCATCAAGTAAAACTCGAAACCATGAAACAAATCTCTGAGCTATGACAACAGTGAGATCACTAAGGTTAAGTTGTTATTACTTTAACACTTGGGGTGAATATAAACCCAGTGTGTTTTGAAATTTCTAAAAGATTATAGGTATTGTATTCAGTATCTGCTCTTTGGGATACCCCATAAGAAAATGTTGTTTGTCCTGCAAATACTAACATTTTTTGGATTTTGATAGGAGAGTCTGAGTAAAGGTGAAGGCAATACAAGGTAAACACAGATGGAGTAGCTCCTGAACTCCTGTCCAGTGTTGTGTACCTTGGAAGAGGCCATTGTTCCCACTCAGCAAGGCAGTCTAAATGAAAGTCTTTTTGGTTATCTTCTATCATTTTAGTTTTCTGGCTAAAATCAGGAAAGCAAGAAATCTGTCTGATCTTTGCAGATGAAAGATAAGATCTGGCAGGCTTTAAACTGGAGCAATATTCTTGTTCCTACATATATCACAGTTATTTTGGAATCTGTATGATAGAAAGGACTGGTGGGAACAGAAATAGTTGTGTGAGGGTAGATAGCACACAGCCGTCTGCCGAGTGAGATTACAGTTAATTGGCTTATAAAAATTAAGCAATTGTATATTAATTCCAGAAAGTGGCTTTGGGACTGATTTTTTTTCAGTAAGTTGATGAAATAACTTCAGATGTTTATATTCTTTAGATAATTCTTACATATAATTGTTGGTTTAAAAACCTATATCCTGCATGTGCCTGAATGTTGCTGAATGTACTGTATGTAGATGGACAGGTAAACCAAAACAGGATATTTATAGTTATATACTTGACTATCATCATTTTCAGAAGTTTCAGAAGTTTTAATACTTGTGTTGATATATCAGGTCTTGCTTAGCAGATGGTATTTGAATAAGCAGTTGATCTCAATGCAAAGAATGTCATTAATGTAAGCATAGATTTAATTTGTGTCCATTTAAGTTGCTCGAATGAAGTCACATTTATGAAATCATTCCAGTAAATCATAGAAGGCCCTTTATTTGGAAAAGAATACTTAAATGTTTTTTTTATATTTCTTAATGACTATTATAAAGTTCATCAGAGAGGATGCAACTATGTGCATAAAAATGTAAAATGCATTTAGGCATCTATGTTCAAATACCAAAACAACACAAATCTTTGTGCAAGTTACTTATGTCACTGAATGTGGGTGGAACTGTCTTGAATGTTGACCCAGCTTGGAAAGATCCAAGAGCAGCACCACTGCAAGCCAAGTTCTCACCTATAGGATCCATTTAATCTCAGCCTCTGAACCCAAATTCTTTCTCAAAGCAACTTTGAATATATTCTGTGTCACCTGGTGAACCAGGAGCTTCCCAGTCCTTGACCTCTCTTTGCAGAATTTATACAGGAATTATTTTGTTTTGTCCCATTAGGACAGAAGAGGAGGGAAGAATAGGATTATTGACAGTAACTTTGTATCTTTTGACTGTAAAGAGAACACCACAAACAAAAGGCATGTCCTCCTAAAGATTAATTTCATGAGTAACCTTGCAAGTAGACAAGAGAGCAGGAAACTCTGTGTTTCTAGCAACCTGAAAAAAATCCTTGAATCCTTCCTACTTCCATCCAGTTTGACATCCCCTGCCCTAAGAAACAGAAGACAGTTCTTTTAGGTCTAGAGCTACCCATCATTTAGACAAGAAGTTAGAGGTAGGTGAAATAGCATTTGATTTTCTTGTGAAGACGTTTCAGAACTATGGTAATTGATTTGGATATCAGTTCCTAGAAATGTGGTCACCTGGGTAAGCTAAGCCTGCATTTTAGGTAGGAGACAAATGTGTTTTAATATGTTCTTTTATTTAAAAAGCCCTTTTGTCTTGCTCATTGTTTCCACCAGTGAGATTAATTCAAGGTTTAAAAATACAATTGAATGAAACTAATTAGATCTGCTAGTAATCACAGTCGTGATTATTATCACTGCAGTCTGGAATTCTCCTTGGGCAGGGAAAAGTGAGAGACATTCTTTCTACAGAAAGCAAAGAATGGGGTTCCTTCAGAGCAAGAGCGGATAAAATGCAGGAGCTAGAAGCCCCACGATGATTGGACTTTAAAGAATACTCGTACTCAAGTGGCTCAGTAGCATTCCTGCATATGAACAAAAGCCATGTAGCCTCTATGGCAGAAATAGGTGACAGAAGGCTCTGACTCATCATGTGGAACTGTAATTTAAGTTCAAGGGGGATTTTTCTATCTTGGATCTATTCCTACTGGCTCAGATGTCTCATAAGCCTTTAGCACCTAGTTTTAATAGAGCCAGTGCCTACAACCCAGAGATGGGTTGGATGCAGGGAGCAAAATACTACTCATCTTAAAAATATCTTCCTGCTAGAGCTGAGGTAACTTTGCACTGATAAGAAGCTTCCACTGACCTTTATTAAATTTGATTTTCTAGATTTAGAAAAGTCTCAACTCCCTAAGAATTTGCTTAGTGAAGCACTGAGAAGCAGATGCAGTGTAGGCATCTTGGTGCTTCCCACTCAGTATAACTTTCTTTTAGCAAACAAGTTCTGCCAATGAACAATGTGTGAGGGGTCACTGCTGGCTCTTATCAGTCATAAGTAGTATTTTTTTTCATGTTAAATTTTATATAAAATAACATAATTTTCCATGAAAGTTTGTTTTGCAGGTAATACTTATATTGGTAAAGACAAGTAGCTCACCTGTCTTAAAGATTCATAGGGTATTTGTCCTTGAATACCTAATACATGAGTATTGTTTCATCAAAAGATCAAAATTATAGTAATCCCTAACTTCAACCAAGTTTTGGTAAAAATTTGAAAATATACATCAGCTATATACACAGGGGTCTTTTTAGGTATATAAAATCTCTATAAATCTAGATAAAGGTAGACCCTCTCAAATGTGAGGGCACATAGATGTTCCAAGTGAGGCAAGAGCACAACTACTGCTGTCATTACACAGCTCCAAAATGTGAGCATCCTTTAGGTAGACTAACAGAAGGCAGTAACTGCTTGTCTGCGAGGCTCAGCTCACTCTCCATTAACAGATACATGAGGCAGATCTGTGTAACTTAGGGTGACTGAAGAGGAGGCTTCAAATGGAATTTTGAAAAATTCTGCTTTGTAAAGGCTTACCACTTTAGTTACTAAATTCAATGAGGGTTAGAAGATCATATTTTGGTCCTAAATAAATAGTGGAAATTTTTGACTATTCCTTTACTACTGTAGGCACTAATGATTAAGCTACTGGGCATGCAGTGGTCAGGTATTTCCTTGGGTGTTCCTAGAAGATTTTATTAGAAATATACTAATATTTCCCAATTTCTCATGAGGGAGTGAAGTGAGGGAAGAAGAGAGGCAGTCTTAAGCTAGTATTTACCTGATTCAGTTCCCTGAAGCCCAGGCCTTGTGCAGGCAGTTCAGTGTGCAATGGGATTGGTACCGACACAGTGTTCACAGGACTGCATGGCTGTGACACAGATCTTTGTTAATAGAGCTGCCTTAATTAAAAAGCACAGAGTTCATAATAAAATTTCTGTTTTGACCCTTACAGTTAGATTTGACTACAAAAGAATTCCTCTTGGGAGCTGCAGAGAAGAGTTTGGAAATACATCTGAAGATTAATTTGATATGGGAAATTGATTACAAAAGAGGCAGAGATCCTGGTGAATCCTGCACAGCTCTGATAATCAGAGGTGAGGTGGGAAGGAGCAATTCTGGCTGAGAAGTCCCTGGGGTGTTCCCTCCTTGCTGGGGGTTGTTTGCAGAGAAGCTGAAGTGCTGTAACAGCCCCGAGCTCCACTCAGTGATGTTGCCTCTTCTTTTTTTCCATGGCAGCTAGCTCATGTCCTTTGCAAAACTGAGAGTAGCTTAAGGCCATCATTTCATGCATGACTTGGTAAATTGTGCAAGAAAGAGCACTGCCAAACCAGGAGCTATGCCAGTTTTCAATAAGAGGGCCATCTGTGAAAAAATGTTTTAGCAAGTTTGAAAACAATTGAGTTCTTTCTCATTTTTACTTGATTTCATTTAGCATGTAAGTAACTTTGCAGCTTCCCAAAAGTAAATTTATATTACTGTATCCTTGTTTGCAATGCATTAAGTTTTTGTTGAGTGGTCTCATTTCAGACCTGATCCTGTGTGGTACTGAAGAATGACTTTGCATCAATGTCACTTTTGATTCCTGTTGGACACATTTGTCAGGTAGGTGAAATTCAGATATTTGTGGAAGATAAAAAGCATATAAATAAATTGTTAGTAGTTACAGCAATAGTACCTAAATGTAAAAGTAGTTTATTGCTGGAATTAAAACATTTTTAAATTTGGAAAGAATTTCAAGTGAGCATCTCTCCCTTAACCTAGCTGTAATATCTCATTAGCATTTTGTTTTATTAAACTTAGGAAGCTGTTGAAATGGAGTTTTCATGTAGCAAGGACTATTGAGGAAATCTACCATTTGTTTGAGAGATCTCTCAAGTTGTCTTAAACTTGAGACGACTACAAAGAAGACTACCTCTACTGATAGTAGAGTGGCAGTAATGGGACCTCTAATTAATTTTTTAACTAATTTTCATGTAATTTCATGAGAAGAGTTTTGGTTTTTTAAAGAACATGATTATACTTAGCTTATTTAACTGAACTCTCTAAAAGCAAGAAGAAAATTACAGAACTGTTTTCTGGAATTCGGAGGTTTAACTTGACTTTTAATTTAGCTGTCCAGCATGTCTGAGTTTAAGCATCTTTCATCTGGTGCAGTAAAGCAAATAGAGAGCAGTTAGTGTCACTCAGAAAGGAGTCAGCAGCAGAGACAGAAATGTGCCTTGTGCCAGCCTCTCAGACCCTGCTTTGGAAACATTGCTTGTACCTGATAATGCACAGGCTGCTTGCTTCTGTTGGCAAGTGCTCTCTGCAACAGGTCATTTTCAGAAAGAGGAAACCTTGTTATTTGATGTTATTTTTGAAGGAACAGAGTATGAAGAAAGTTCCTGACCTTTAAATATATGTTTATGTAGGAGGTGGGCCTGGTAGGGAAACTTCAGGTGGAAAATATCCTCAGAATGCATGATTCCAAACTTCTTGAACTTGTGTTGTAGCTGCTTTTGGAAAAGTGCAGAGCTGCCCATGTGGAGAAGGCAATCATTTAGGGATAAATCCGCCTGCTTGCAGAATAAATGTTGTCCATGAAGATGCTCAATGCCCCACGTGCAGGGATGTTGGTGTTTCTTACAGTGCTTTGGAAGTAAGTGTTTCCTTACACAAAACTTACAAGGGTTAGGCTCTTAAATGCAGGTTTTGTTTTCTTGTTTCTGCTGAGTGAATTTGACTTCTTATCATGTTTTCAGCTCTTTAGTTTAAAGCTGTGCAAATATACCTGGAGATTGAGTGTGAATGTTTATTAAAGCAGCAGTCTAAATTTTGCAGCATTTACTCAATTCTAGGCAATAATCTGCTTGAATTTGGTGAAGCTTTTTGGAAGACTGTTTGGAAGACTGTGTATTGCCAAGATTAATCCCAATGTGTTTGCACAAACTTTTAATATGTTCTATTCTAATTCTAATTTGTAAATTTTGACTGTTCTATAGTGATAGTTAACAAAATTTTATGAGAGCAATTGAGGAAAAATATTTGGAAATAATGCTAAACTATTTCTAAATTTAGATTATTGAAATCTAAATCATATAGCTCTGTCATAATCTAAATCATACAGCTCTGAAGTTAGAAAATGTGGTTATTTCTTGTATTGGTCTTTCACACCATTAGACTTAGTGTATCGTACACAGTTTATTGTATACTAAGTATTTCCCCAAGACACCATGTCCCTTTTTATATTTTAAACATAGGCTTATATTAGAGTCACAATTTTTCACCGTTGTGAACTTCACTTGCATTTGAGGACTTTGAATCTGTTTTTGCTGCTGTTCCAGTAAATCTCTTGAATGGCAACACTGAAATAACCCTTACACAAGGATGGAACTGCAACCTCATCTCCAGTAACTGTGACAAACATCACTGTAATATTTACAGGGGGAAAATGTTCATCCAGGGTGAAATGCAGAGATGCATTAAAACATCAAACATTAAAAAAAAAAAAAAAAAAAAAAAAAAAAAAAAGAGGCAGTTGAAGCTGCTTAATTGCTTTGCTTAGAAAGACTAATGTAATGTCTAAGGAAGTAATTCCTAAATAAGTTAGGAGGTGAGATCTTTCAAAGCAGGAAAAAAACCAGGCTTAGACCTATCAGGGAATTCAATGATGAGACTGTCAAGAGCAGTAAAGCTGATGTGTTGTTGAATGTCTAAGGGAGAGATTTCTTGGTGTTGTGTCTTAATGTAGTGAGAAGCAAACTTCATGGGGTGAACACTTGGCATCCTCCTGTTTGAACCCAAAAGCTTCCTCTGGCATGGGATTGGGACGGTCTGTCAAAAGCTGTACTTTGCCTCACTGAAGTATTCAGTGTAGGAATGAATATGGCTGTAAAGGATGGAGCACGGAAGAGGCCATCCCTCTGTGGTACTTAGCTGGCACATTCATCTGTGCAAAACCAAATAAATTGTGGCAGCTGGAGCAGGATGGTGGAAAGGAAAAAGCAGGACAGCAATAACGTGAGGGAGAAGGTACGGTAGCGTGTGGAGGAGGGAGGTTTAGGTGGGCTGTGGTGTGGGCAGGGAGGCAAGAATTGCTCTAAGGCCACGTGAGTCCGACACCAGGGCTGTGAGAGGGGAACGGGGGATGGAAAACAGGCTCTAGGCTTTGAAATGGGGGCTGTCAGAAGGAGGATGGAGCAGCAGGGATGCCCAGATGGAGCCAACTTCTACAGAGCTTTTTCGTGATATTTGACTGCTGTCTGGAGCTTTTAGGGCTGCTTTTAGTGTGTAAGCTGCTGCTCCACATTCATTCCCCTGAGCCCCACAGCAGGGATTTCTGGTTGACAGCCCCTGCATCAAGGGAAAGGAGAACACTCTGGGGTTTTCCGGGCTACCAACCTTTCGCTGGGGATCTTACTGCGGGGAGAGCGCTGGAGTTTGTCACTCCTGTGCCCCAGCCCCGGTGTTGTCGCCGTTCCCCCAGATCTGACACCCCCTCCCCCGATGCCTGCGTCTGACTCATTCGCTGGTGCTTGTGCAAGCAGAGCGGGGCGGGGGGGTGCGGGAGAAGCCTTCAAAGTATCCGCGGCTGGTCTCGGTGTGACAGGGCGGCCGTGAGCTGCGCCCCGCAAGGGCGGCGGTGCCGGGGGCGGCGGAGCGGAGCGGAGCGGGCCGGGCCGGGCGCTCCCGCAGCGCCGCGCAGGCGGCCCCGGGCGGAGCCGCCGCACCTCCCGAGCCCGTGCCGCCAGTCCCCGCCGCTTCCGAGGAGCCGAGAGCAGCGCGGGGGCTCCGTGCCTGCCGTCCTGGGGAACTGCTGCGGCAGCATCGCGATTTAAAACAAGGGAAGAGAGAGAAAAAAAAAAAATAAAAAATGAAGACGCTTAAATGTCTCCTGCCAAAAGTAAAGAGCGAAGCTCAGTTGCGATGGCTCTGCTAAAACTTGATCATGCGGGATTTCAAGCGATAAAGAACTGCCGGGCTGCTATTTACTGCGGTGGGAACAAGTTGCAGGATGAAATCCAGGCGTTAAGGGACCTATTTTCCACTTCATTGTTTGCAAAGGAATCTACTGAAATGACTTTGAGGATCTTTAAAAAAGAACTATGTGGAGGGAGAATGCAGTAAGTATCGCCGTTGCGGGGGCCCGGATGGCGGCTCCGGGGCAGGGGCGCGCAGCCCCGGGTGCCGTGCGCGGCTCCCGGCGGTGGCGGCTCCGCGGCCGGGGCTGCGCTCCGGGCTCCCCGCCGGCACCGAGGGCCGCGGAGGGGATGCCGGCTGCTGTGCCTGGCGCGCCAGCGTCCTACATAGAGCTGGGGTTGCTTGAAGAACTGTCTTCATGCATATTTACTGGGAATCGTGAATGAAAAAAACAGAGCAACCGAGCTTTCCGTGGCCGGCTCTGCTATAGTGTCTCCCTGGGTTTGTTTATGGTAAACTGGGGATAAAGCTGTTCTGTTTCAGGAGCGGAAAGAGCTTTTTCCCACACCTCTTTAGCTGTGCTCCAGGTTATGCTTGTTTTGTACCTGCCAAGAGAACTCCTGCCCTTCATCATGTTAATTAGTTTGCTTCTAGCTGCGCTTTCCAGGTTGGATGTCTCTTCCCTTAGAGCCCCAAACCGGCCATCTCACTTGGAAGCAAACGGGCAGTTGGGAGCCCAGGATTTTCCTGACCTGGATAAGATGAGGGACGTATCCCGGACAGCTGTGGGCTCACGGGGCTGCTTTTAGCAAAGAGCTGAAATCTGTTTCTAAGTGAACGGGGGGGAACTTTTGAGTGTGGTCACTTTATTTCCGTTCACGTACCACATGCGATTGCAGTATATTTCTTTTTCTCCTGTCAAATCTGCAGCCTGACTAACGGCTTCTCTTCTTCTCTTCTCCCCCGCTGTCCCGTCCCGTCCCCGCTGTGTCCAGCCCCCCCTTGCCTGTCTCCCTGTCCACGTAGCTGCCCTCCCGGGATGCGATGTCGCTCTCAGGCTACGGCGGGGATCACGCGTGCGGCCAGCGGCGCGGAGGCCGCCCCTGAGCCCGGGCAGCGAGGGTCGCGACATGCCCGCGGTCGCGACATGTCCTGCAGCGACTCCGACAGCAGCACCGGCCCCTCCGGCAGCCGCCGCCGCTCCGTGTCCTGAGGCGCTGGGTACGTGCGGCACCGCGCCCGCAGGGGGCGCCCTCGCGCCGCGGCCGGCCCGGCGGGGAGCGGGCATCGGGATCGGGGGAGCGGGATGAGGGCATCGGGATAGGGGGATCGGGGGGCCTGAGCCTTCCTCGGGCTCGGGGGAAGCCGCATCTCAGTTTGCTGTTCCCCCGCGCTCCGTGCCGCCGCTGCTGTGGCCCGCAGTGGATCAGGCAGCACGGGGGGACTGATGTGCACTTCAGTGCTCTGTCGAGTGCTCGTCTCCTGGTGTGCCCCGAAAGGAGGTGTGATGCTGCAAGCCCGCGGCTGGCTGTGCGCTTCAGCAGGAGACGGCTCTGACTGAGGATGGAGATAGGGCTGGCAGGATGAGAGGGGAGATCTGAAAATGCCATCCCTGATTGGACAGCCCCGCTTGTGTGCTCTGCGTGACGCTTCGCACAAGCTTGGCTTTATGTGGCACAGGGACTCCCTTCCTGCAGCGAGCAGAGAGCCAGTTATGGGGGTGGAAATCCCTCGGGGCACAGAAACAGGGGGAGATCTTGCAGAGTCAGACCTGCTCTGCTTCTCCCTGCTTCAGATAGTTCAGATCCATTCTTTGGCTCATCTCTCTCCCCATCCTACTCCGTCTATATCCAGCCCCCTACAGAGATTCAGTGAAGACATGAGGTAACCAATGCAGTGATGCTCATTTATGGAACACCCTCCCCTTCAGCACTAGACACAACTTTTGTGTCCGAGATCAGCAGTTCTGAGATGCTCAAGTTCTGAATGCTGCATGAGAGGACAGAAAAGAATTAAGACAGAATATTGTGCTTTTGAATCTATTCCAGAAATGCAGTAGGATTCCTTAAGCAGCGGCTGCCTAGGAGAGATCTTCAGAAATAAAACAGCATGGGTTTGGGATGCTGTGAGATGTGTGGAGTATGTGGACTAGGGTTTCCAGCAGACCTCTGGCTCACTTCTCTCATTTTGAGCTAAAATACCTCTCTCTGTTAGACCGTGACTAAAGTTTAAAGAGATGTCCAGGACGAAGGAAAATATCCCAGATGGAAAAAGATTTCTTTTACCTATTTTAGCACAGCAAGGTTAAAGAGAAGGATGATAATGTCTTTTTTTTTTTTTTTTTTTTTTTTTTTTTTCAAATGATGTCAGTCATTTTAATTTTGTTGGCTATCCAGGAAGAATGTTAATGGGTCTTTGAACTTCTGCTACAGTTTTTTCTTGCGTGTGGAAGCCCAGCTGGAATATTGTCATTATCAAGACAAGTTTTTGATAGGATATAAGATAAGAGGCTTGTCTTGGAACTAAGGTGAAGGATGCATTATAAAGAGCTGCTAAAGTTTGCATTATACCAAGGAGTTTTCTGTTTAAAACCTTCTTTGAAGATATACCGTATATATATATTTTTTCTATGTTCTTCTTATACATTGTGATTGCTTTTACAGGGGAAAAAGCTGGCAAAGATGAGGAAAATTGGCTGTGCTCTCCTGGTACTTCAAGCTCTTCTGGCACCATTGGATCTTGTTTGTGGAGCAGAGAAAAATTATCCCATCCTGAACATTGCAGTGATTCTGGGAAGGACCAAGTATATAACAGAGAGAGATATCAGAGCTCTCTGGACCAGGGAAATGTCCGCAGACCTGACTGTTGATATCAATGTAGTGACCCTTCTTGTGAACCAGACTGACCCTAAGAGCATCATAACACATGTTTGTGACTTGATGTCAGGCACCAAGATCCATGGAGTGGTTTTTGGAGATGACACTGATCAGGAGGCAGTAGCTCAGATTTTGGATTTTATTTCATCTCAGACTTCTATTCCAATTCTTGGAATTCATGGTGGGGCCTCCATGATAATGGCAGATAAGGTAGGAAAATTTATTAAGAGCTCTTGTTATTCTAATGTACTTCATTGTGTTGGTCTCTATCATGAGTAATTGCTACTAGCAGTTCAAAAAAGATGCTCCTAATTGTCTGTACTTAAAAAAAGAAACAAAGTATGCATAATGGTGTCTTTGTTGATGGCTCATCAAATATTCAGAAATATTTTGGGGCTCATGCCTGAAATTCAACTTTCTAACACTATAAAAGCAGCCCTAATGAGATATTACTCTCCAGCATATGGAATGATGGTCAGTTAAAAAACTTTAATAGCTAATATGATCAATGATTGTAAAACCAGCCTTATAATAGTAGGTTCAAAAATGATTTTGAGGATAAGATGTAAAGCTATAAGGAGATGTTCTGTGTTGCTTGTAAGGATTAGCAAGCAATAGACCTGAATGTATTTGGGTGCAACGGTAATAACGGGACGGTAATAAGCCAGACTTTAGTGATCCACTACAGTATCTGAATTTAGTAGCATCTCACACTTGAACCAACTGCATTCCATAGATTTATTGAATTATATTTTTGCTAACTGGATAGTTATACTTTCTTACTGTAGTTCATGAAAATCCAGTAACGGCTTGTCTGAAATCTGGAGATAATGACAAATGGTTTTGTTGGAAAACATATTTTTATGTAATCTGTTGTGGGACTGGAAGACCAAAAGTGACTCATGTCTCAAGTTCCTGAAGGTTGTAGCAATATTTAAGAACTCCTTGCTGGCACTGCAGCACTGATGCTGTGAGGTGATGGCTGCTGTTCCTGAAGCAGGCACTTAGAGCCGGGCTGAGCTCTGCTGGGGACTCTGCCTCGCCTGAGAGTCAGAGGAGCTCCCACTGTGGAGTGAGAGCAGAGCTCACAGACAGAGTGCAGATGTGGGAAGTCACTGGTTTGCCTGCACATGAGGATCTTTAATGTTAATTGTAACTTATTTCCTGATATTTCCATGTTTTAGGGTCCCTTATTCATTGACTATTATTATTTCTTATGAGTGACTTTTGAATAGTAAAGGGCTCTCTGAATGCATGTGAAAAGAGAATGGTCCAGATATATTATTTTGTGAAGCAAGGGGGAGAAAGAAGCAGGATTAGTTATGATTGAAGAATCAGCTATGAACTTTGGAAACTTTTTTACCTCTGGAAAAGACTTTTGTTCCATTGGGATAAGAAATCTGTTTCTCTTGGTATTTTGAATGATCTTCCTTTAGAATTTGTCATATTAGGGGAGGACAGTAAGTGTTGAATTATAGCAGTGATCTTATAAAAATGGCTTTGACATCTTGATTCATACAGAAAGATCATTACAATCAATGCTGCTATCATAAATGCAATTGCAGTGACCAAATTACTGAGGCAGTTATTTCATGCACTTTTAAATTACAGTGCCAATTTACTTGTCTTTTAAAGCCGGGTTTACATATGTTTAGTGCTTCTATTTGATACATATTTCACTTAACTGTCTCTGCCAGTGTAAGAACTCTTGATTGCAGCCAGGGCTAAGTGATGAAACACTGGAAGAAATCCTTACAGAATCATCTTCACTCTTGGTAGCAGATGCAGGATGTTACTGATACAGTTCTATTTTTACTTTTTTATAAGAGCCCCTAGAAAATGAATCCATCTATTTTTTTTTTTGTCTCAGTAAATTACTACTATTTTAACTCTTTGCTAATATTATCATTATTGTATCACTTTTATTTTAGGGGTTATCAAAGTTTTATTAGCAAACTTTCCTGCTGAAATTTAGCTTCTAAGATTTCCATTTGGGAAATCAAAATTGTCTTTTGTGTGTTAAAATAATCTAACAGAGAAGTCTTCAGTAGCTTGAATTAGCTGAAGGAATTGTTTGTTCATGTAACTAATATTGCCTTAATTTTTAACCTGACCTTTGCAATGTGCAATGTCTTGCAACCGTGTTTGGAACATCGCAGTAATGAGACTTGAGTGTGTCACTCAATTAGCCATTCATTTAGGAGTGAATTCCTGGGAGATGAAATTGAAATTCACAGTGCTGTCATAAAGGCGGGGAGATGAAATCTGAGGGAGAAGGATTGCAAATATGAAATCTTTCAAGTCACTGTCAGGATTTCAGCTGGCACGCATAGGTGTTGGCTGACTTGTGAAGATTATTTTAAGTCTTCTGCTTTGTCTCATGCATTGAGATGCCTGGCTATGCAAAAAGCGCCTGGTCCCACTCCTGCTTGTGGATGTGGTGCTCTGGCACTCTAATAAGGCCATTTAATTTATGTCCTTACTGTATGAGTTCTGCCAGGTAGTTGTTATGTGATGCTGAACTTAACTAAACTGAGGGCACAGGAATGAGAACTCATCTATAATGCTCAATACTGCTGAAGACTTCACTGAATGACTCAGAGGAGATAAGCTACCATATTCTCTGTAGCTAATAAATATTATGTCAGTGTGAATCTTGACTGAAGAGCCATATCTGTAAAAAACAAAAGAAAGTTTTTTTATATTTCTGAGAATGAGGTATGGCCACACTTGGAGTGATTTCAGTGATTAATGCAGGACATAGAGGTTTTGAAGCACCGAGTCCCTGTTTGAACATCTGGAGTGAGTGGTTTGTTGTCTAGACTGCCTCCTTCACCAGCCCAGCTCTGCTTCAGTTTGCTCAGAGTTTGCCTGCCCCATCTGAGGAGAGATTTTGCATGATTCAGATATGGAAAACAGACAGGCATGTGAAGCCAACTAAACAGGGACGTTTTCTGGACCTTGCTGATCTATTTTCACCTGACATCAGCTGTCCAAACCCTCCCCACAAACCGATGGGACCCCTGGGGCTGTATGGCACTTACCTGATCCTGGCTGTGCTGCAGATACCCTTTGGACAGTGCCACATGCTCTGCTCCAGCTGATCTTATCACCTGCCCTTGGCAGGAGCTCTCCTGCCAATGAACTGCTCCTTGGCTTTGGTCCCCAGTTCTGCCACATGCTTCAAACATATTCAGATGTGGGATAGTCTTCTGAAACAAAATGAGAATTGTCTGGGGCATCTGTGCCAGCCTGCTGTGCATCAGCATCCCTTGGAGGATGCTGAAAACAGGCTGGCTGTTTATTCATCTTGTACCTCTTGACATTTGAGACATCTCAACACAAACATTACTTAGGAATTGTTATTAACTTGAGCATTTGGTTTCAAGCATAGCTACCTTTGTTTCACCACATGCTATGATTATGATGATAGTATTTGTGATACTTTGTTTTTTGAACATTATGGTTAGTTCTATGTCAACGTTAAAAGACTTGCTTCTTCACATGTGGAAAAAAATATCCCTAATACGTCCAGGAATATTTAGTGTCTTTTAACCATACTGCTTTTGCCTATTGCAAACCTAAATGTTTCTGGAAGTCTTTCTGGAAGACATAATTTGAGGCATTTTACTGTTGTGGAAGCACTCATTACATAGTCAAGACGTGTTAAAGGTGAGGGCAATTTTCCAGAAGGGCTATCACAAAGTGATACTTCTTGAAACAGATCTGGAAATGTTATGCGAAATAACTAACTGCTTTTCCAAAAGGCAAGTACTATATATTATTGCATAATGATTCAGTGAGAGCCCTGGAGGTTAGGCAGGATTGCTGGAGGTTGTCTAACCCAGCCTTAGCTCTGAGATGAGCTAATATTGAAATCGGATCATCCAGTCAAAGTTTGAATATCTCTCTGGTGGAAGTAGACACCACAGCCTCTCTGGGCAATCTGTTTCAGTAATTAACCTCTCTCACCATGCAAATATTTTCCTTTTATCTCATTAGAATTTCCCTTGGTACCACAGGCTTTTGTGCTTTTGCTGTGAATCTGAGTCCAGCTCTGTCTCAGCGCAGCTGTAGGCTGCAATTACAACGCTCCTTACCTGGCGCTTTCCTGGGGAAAAGGTTCCTCCAGCCCTTAGCTGCACTTGCAGTCCTTTGGACTCGCTTGGTTCTCTCGGTGTGTGCAGAGCGCAGCCGGGGCAGGGCCCGCAGGTGGGAGCGGTGCCCGCCCGCCCGTGGGAGCGGTGCCCGCCCGCAGGTGGGAGCGGTGCCCGCAGGTGGGAGCGGTGCCCGCCCGCAGGTGGGAGCTGTGCCCGCAGGTGGGAGCGGTGCCGCCCGCAGGTGGGAGCTGTGCCCGCAGGTGGGAGCTGTGCCCGCAGGTGGGAGCGGTGCCCGCCCGCAGGTGGGAGCGGTGCCCGCCCGCCGGGGGGAGCGGTGCCCGCCCGCAGGTGGGAGCTGTGCCCGCAGGTGGGAGCGGTGCCCGCCCGCAGGTGGGAGCGGTGCCCGCCCGCCCGTGGGAGCGGTGCCCGCCCGCCGGGGGGAGCGGTGCCCGCCCGCAGGTGGGAGCGGTGCCCGCCCGCAGGTGGGAGCGGTGCCCGCCCGCCCGTGGGAGCGGTGCCCGCCCGCAGGTGGGAGCTGTGCCCGCAGGTGGGAGCGGTGCCCGCCCGCAGGTGGGAGCGGTGCCCGCCCGCAGGTGGGAGCGGTGCCCGCCCGCCGGGGGGAGCGGTGCCCGCCCGCAGGTGGGAGCTGTGCCCGCAGGTGGGAGCTGTGCCCGCAGGTGGGAGCGGTGCCCGCCCGCAGGTGGGAGCTGTGCCCGCAGGTGGGAGCTGTGCCCGCAGGTGGGAGCGGTGCCCGCCCGCAGGTGGGAGCGGTGCCCGCCCGCCCGTGGGAGCTGTGCCCGCAGGTGGGAGCGGTGCCCGCCCGTGGGAGCGGTGCCCGCCCGCAGGTGGGAGCTGTGCCCGCCCGCAGGTGGGAGCTGTGCCCGCCCGCAGGTGGGAGCGGTGCCCGCCCGCCGGGGGGAGCGGTGCCCGCCCGAAGGTGGGAGCGGTGCCCGCCCGCAGGTGGGAGCGGTGCCCGCCCGAAGGTGGGAGCGGTGCCCGCCCGCAGGTGGGAGCGGTGCCCGCCCGAAGGTGGGAGCGGTGCCCGCCCGCAGCCCGGCCGGCCGCGCAGCCGGGAGGGAGCACTGCGGGCTCGGCTCCACCCAGCCCGGGCCCGGGACGTGTGCTCTGCCGCACGGTCATAGAAAAGGCTTCTCATTGCTAATAGGCACCGATCGGAACTGTACTTGCACATCTTTCATTCTTTTGGTGGTGGATATTTTAGGTAGTTTAGTGAAATACTTGCAGATGTTTGTATTCCTTGTCATTTTCAGCTCATTGTAGGTATAGCTGGAATTGCTTTGTTTTAGTTCATTTGAGAGGTAAAAAACTGTGCAGCACTGGTGCAAACCAGAGCTCTGAGCAGCTGTGATCAGAGCCCACCCACACTCCTGCTCTGGAGCATTTACGCTCTCTTATCCGTACATGACTTTGTTGATGATCTGAAAGTTCCTCCACACTTCCTCCATCATCTTTGTCGAATGTCTCCATGGTGCAGATTCTCTATAGGACCAAAAAGGTTCAAAAGCCACGCTTAACTTTTGTACTATGTGTAAATGTACTTCAACTCTTAATGCTTTCAGAATTGTTTGATGGATGGCAGGGGAGTGTTGTATTTGTTTTTTGTTGTAGAATCTTTTCTGGAGGTCATACTACGTGGAATATGCTCATTAATTCATGTCTTCCATATGCGTATGTAGATTTCTGTCCAGACTGTTTAGTTGGCTTGTAAAAGGAGTTCTGTATTTCATTATATGAAATTGTAAATTTATTTCTATAAGAGCAACTTTTCATCCCTGCCCTTACTGATGGCTGTTGTGTATGGCACTATGTGTCTGAGCATGATATTCACTTTGGCTTTGTTACTGTAAAAGGCTGGAAGATTAAACCATAGGTTAATAAATACTTTAGTGCAAAAATAGCGGTACTCATATAACTGCTGTTTCAGGTCTAGACATAGTAGCTTGCACTACTACATAGTTTGTTGCACACATATATTTTCAGCTTCTGACTCATTTAAAGAAGCAATTGAATTTGATTTTCTTCCTTTCAAGCTGTATGAAGGCCCCTGTGGGAAGAATAACCTTCAGATATTCTAATTTTTCTTTTGAGCTGCAATAGAAATGTAGCACTGGCCTCATTGCAAATCTGTGTTTACTTGTCCATATCCTTGAAAGCCAATCTATATATACTTCTAAGAAAGTCTTGCACATCCATAAGATGTTTAGACCTAGAATGGAATCTGTGGTAGTGCCTTTTGCACACACACGCTGCAATCAGGGGTATTAAATGGTTAAAAACGTACCTGAGATTTGTGCTGCCGAGGGGAATGAAGAGAGTGGGTGCAATATCCCGTGTGTTCCTCCTCCTCGGGAGGCACTGCTGTGCCAGGGTGAGGTGGCTGGGGTAGAGCCTGCTGGTTTAGACATTGCTGTTCCTGTACTGGGCGTGTTTGCTGCTTTCAGCTGGGTCTCGGAACTCACAGCAGCATTATATTAATGATGTGAGCTCTGCTTTCTCACTCTCTTTCTCCCACTCCTTTTCCTAAAGGAAATTTTTGAGGTGATTATATTATTCCTCATTCTCTTGTCCATGTAACTTTATCCCTCTTAATTCAGTGAAGGAAGACATGGATGAATTTCTGGAATACTGCAAGATTAGATTTGAACTGTCACTCTTATGGAGCTCAAGGGAGGGATATTTAGTTTAATTTCCCAAAGTAGAAGGAAGGTAGTTTCGAAAAGATTAGGAATATTGGCAACTAATGAGCAGGTTATAGTAAGTGGAAGTTTTCTTGAGTTTGCTTGATTTTTCAAGCAGTTTGGGTGAGGGCAAGTTCCTGATATTTCAGTTTGCTTAAATTTACAGCTGCAGCTGAGCTGAGGATGCAGGGTTTCTCCACACCACTCATTTAGGAGAGAGGAATGTTTGGCTTCACTTTAGTCTTTTGTAGTAAGCTATGTATTTTCATCTCAAAGGTATTGTTTTCTTTCTCTTCAGACTGTTCTTACAGTTCTTGAAAATAGAAATCCTTAAGTATCTTTGTTTTGAGCAACATCTTAAGACTGCTAGCAAGTCCCTGTTGTAGAACACCCATGCAATCTCTCCAAACTATTGCCTGCCTATGGGTAATTACAACACAGCAGACTCCTGGGCTGTGAAAGTAGGACACAAGACCTTCAGTGTGATTTTCAGCTTGCAGAAATTCCTGGTAGCATCTTTGGATTTTTTTTCCCCAAGAACATTCTCAAATACAAAATTAAAAAATATTTCTTTTAAGCTATAAAATAATTATAGACCATTACAAAATACATAGCAAGTTTCTGGCAATTAGAATATATCCAGAATGTACCTGAAAGTATAAAATTATGCAGTGAACAGAAGGGCTTTGATATAATGTCAAACACATTTTTGTGTTTCATCTATTAATTATTTTTGAGGATGCTTAGATTATTTGAATAGACAGTTCATTAGTGTATTTTGTCACTTATTTGAACTAACAATTTAATTTGAAGAATTTCTTTATAATTTTTTTTGATCTTGCTCGGAAGACTCTGGGATAGATTTGCCTACATGGTGATGGTACAAAGGGCTTTGTAGAGATGCACAGAAAAACTTTTCAGGCTGTAGCTTTTATTTTTTTACAAATCTATGGTCATCTGGTTTGTGTGTACTTTTTCTCTTCCCCTCTTCCCTCCTCCTTCCTCCTCTGCCTCTACTCCTCCCTGGAGCTATGAAGTTGTGTGGATTTTACTGAGGGAGCCCAGCCTGGATTGTCTCCACACCATCTGTCACCATATTGTTTGTTTAAATCCTTGAGATATTTTCTTCTGTACTTCACTGAAATAAATACATAAAACTGCAGCAGCATCATTGGCTATTTATATTAGATTTAGACTTAATGTCCTTAGGAGAAAACCCCTGTGCTTGCAGTGGAGGTGCCTAAGCTGGAGGCACAGTTTGTAAAGCAGCTCGTGTTTAATTCTGAGTGCAGAGCTCCAGTTCTGCAGAGCATCCACCTCAGCCCAGGCCCCTCTGGCTTCTCAAGGGGGACTCCCAGCTGGGTTCTCATGGCTCTGGAGAGACAATGCTGCTCGTGGGTTTTGCTCTGGTCTCCCAGCTCTTTCAAGGGAAACATTTTGTGCCCTTCAGTAAATGTGGGATGGACCTTCCTGTGTCCTGAGACTTGATATTCAGGGTCAGGGAAAAGGTGAAACTCATGGGCTCTGCGAGACCAGAACTGGAAATAAGATTGGTTAGTTAGAAGACAGAATGTTTTGGAGAGAAATTGAAGTGTGCAGAAGAAATGCAGTACAAAAGCTGAACAACCAACAGCAAAATGAGTTTTGCTGATATGTAATTGTCAACTCTAAGTTTATGATATGCAGTTAACATTGTCTCCTTTTTCCCTATAGCAATTTTTCCTCTACCTTCCATACACATGAAGCTTAAGTGATAAAAAAGCCTAAGTATCTGGAGGGAGGAGAAAGTTCCAGGTGTACAAGTTGTCTCTTATTTGGGGAAAAGCAAAATTCCTCTGGAGAAAGGTCTGCCCTTTCTGGGACTCAGCCGTGAGGGCTTCTGGGCTGAGGGGTAAATGGGGTTCCCTGATCAACCTCTGTGAATGATTTAAACCTCTTGAAAAAGGAACTGTTTCAAGTCCAAATTTGTGACTAAGATTTTATTTGCATTCTGATTCTTTCAGCTTCACTTGCATGGATTAAAGAAATCATTCATAAATATATATATATGTAGATGATTTGTGTAATCCATTTCTCTTCTGTTCTCCTCTTCAACAGCTACAGAGACTGAAGTAAAATTAGGAAATCCAGCAACATATCTGTGGTCAGACTTTATAAACTTCTAGAGCATGGCAGTAACTCCATTTGGTTGTACACTGGTCAATCTTGCTTGGCAAGATTAACATATTTTTGGACAGGGTGAATTCAAAGCAGAGGTACGCTTTCTTCTGGCTGTAACACATTAAAGGGCTCTGGGTTAGATTTGACTAAAACACTAATATTCTGCATACAGCTCCAAAACAATCTCCATCTTTTTTACGTCTTTTGTTTCTTATTTGGTCACGATCAGACCTGAGAAATTGAGGTCTGGTGTTTTTGGTGTACGTGCAGGTTTGTTTCCCTGCTTTCTCCTGGATTCCGTTACTGAAGGTGGAGAAGGAAGGGTGAGAGAAAAACAGGTGGTAATCTTCATGCTTTTGATATTTTTCAAGTACATTGATTTACCTCCTCCTTGGGATGGAGCCTGCAGGTCGTGGTGCTTTGGTGTGCTGCACTGGCTAACCAGTAGTGTAATTTCCCAGTAGGATCACATACAGACACTTTGGAGTAGCTTGGATGAAGTAGATTTTTTCAGATCAAGACCATATATCTCTCAACTTTGTGCATCCCTTGATCTGGGTTTTGAGTAAGCTCTCTTGGAGAGGTGCTTCATTACCAGATGACTCCTCAGTCAGTGTTTTGGGCTTCCTGTCTCCATCACGGGTTTGGGAAAGTAATTTCCTTCTAGGCTTTTAATGAAGATAGGCTGAACCATTTGTTTGTCACAAGTTCCTTGCTGCAGCATGACTGAAAGCACCAGTGCTGGTCTTGCTCCATGGCCTCTGCTCAGTGTTTGTGACTATTTATAACCTGTCTTTTGTGCATGTTGCAGCAAGATATTTCTATAAACACGTTTCATTCAAAGGATTGCCGGGTGGAAAGCTGCTTATCTCCTCTTCTCCTCTTTTTTTTTTTTTTTTTTTTTTTTTTTTTTTTTTTTTTTTTTTTTTTATCATTTTTAGTGTCCTAACTTTTGGTTCAAGATTTCTGTAACTTTATTGATGGAAAGTTTCGTCTTATTTGTGCTGAGCAGTTTGCCTTTCCACGTGACTAAATTAGCAATAGGACTGCTTTGTTTTCACTGCATTGATTTTGTGTCTAGTGGAAACACCCTGTGTATGTAGAACCACTATGAAAGAAGAAAGAGCAGGGATTTTATAGCCACCTTTCTGCTTGACAAAATTTGCAACACAATTAGGTATGACAGAAAATAGAATTAAGGTAATCTGTTCGAAGTAACAAATTGCTTTTAGGAGTTACAAAAACATATAATTAACAGACAAATTGCATGTTATTTTTTGTGTGTGAGGCTAATTAAGAGTTCTGAGTAAATTGTGTTGGCATAGGCATCAGAGCTATATGAAATACCTAATTGGGACAAGATAAGGCTTATGAATTCATCATAAGAAAACAGATGCCAGAATGATGAGAAGTGTCTGTATTCTAGTCAAGTACCATTTAGGATGGTCTGGTTTATTTTCAGCAGTCACATTATTTTTTTAGGAAATAAGCTAACCCGTCCTTTATTTTGTTTTGATCTGTTTGCCATCATCTCCTCTATCCTTTATCTGCACTTAACTACTGTTATCTGCAAAAAGGCTGACATTTCCTCTTGTGGAATCTGGGTTCTGGGGAAAGATGTGGATGCTCAGCTGCTTAGAATGTGAACCTTTAAGCTCTGTCCCTTAACAATGTAACAGCAAACTGGTACAGAAGTTGTAAAAAGAAACACTTGCTTTCTTCACCCAGGCTTACACTGGATTTTCCTTATCCCGACCCAGGGGCTGCTTCCAAACACCCTCCTCTGATGGAGCCTTCAGCTGCACCCCATCATTTGCTATTCCACTTTGTGCTTGACTGTCATGGTAGTTAGGATAGATTTTTTTTTCCATTTATTGCCTTAGTTCACTTCTAGCAGAAGCAAAGGTGGGTAGGAGGGAATACACCTTTGCTTAAAATCCTTTATCCCTGAATTTTAGGAATACTGGGACTCTTTCAGTGCACACAGAGCACAGAAGACAGTTGATAAAATCATCTTAATTGAAGCAAATAAAAATTTTCTGGGGTCCCAATAACAAAATAAAAACTATGAATTTAAGCCAAACCTATTCCTATTTAATAAGCAGGAAATAGAGGAAAGGAGTATAAACTGAGCCAGATGAACTAGGGCAGTGTTGGTGGGGAACTGAGGTGGTGATAAAACAGAAATAAAAAGTACTGATGGAAGTGACCTTTTGTGAACAAAACAGTATGAGAAAACGAGAATTACTCAAAATTCTGAACAGTTTCCATCTCTGTCTCTTCAGGGTTCCTGACCTTGGGATTTTGGGCAGTCCTTTCCAGTCCTAAGTCATTCCTTCTGCATTCATTGACTGCTTTATATACTTGTACAGGGAGGTGCTTGCTTTTCCTCTTGCAGTGTGGGGAGTCTGGACTGAAATTAACCATCTGGAAATTGATGTATTGGAGTGTTTACTTGTATCCATCCTAATGCAATTTAAAATTTCCCTACTGCCTTTTTTTCCTTCCTTTAGTTTAACCTCTGAGACAGGGAGTCTATTATAGGCTTTCCTGAAATAAAATCATCCCCTTGTTTTGTTGTGCACTTGGCTGGCTGCTGATGCTGTTCTGTGTAAGCATTCATTTCTATTAAAATGGACAGAGTTTTCACTAATTCTCTGATTTGTAGTAATATAAGTACTTTTTTCTATGCATATATGTTCACTCTGTTCAGGGGCTTTGTGGAAGTGCCTACTGCCTTGCATTATTTAGGAACTGGAGTCTCAAAATATATTCATAATTCCCTTTTATAATTTAATTCATTTCTGAATTTTGTATATCCCATTCAGGCCTATAGAATATTTGTGGAGAGGACAGAGTGACAGGGAAAAAAAAAAGCAACAAATGTCTTCCCACTGTGTTAGGTGACTGCTCATTTTGCAGTCCTCTGTATGTGAATGTGTTAATGCTCTTACTTTAAATATACTGTTCTGAGACTCTGGCTCACTAGCACTTAATACCTAAATTGTTGTTATGTGCACTGAACAAAGTTCTGGATCCTGAAAGACACAAATCCTGATGTTGTCTAAGTGGCTGCTTGGATCATGAGGCTGAAAATGAGCAGTGAGTGCAGAGAACGGAGCAGAGGGAAGAGCCAGACAAGGATGGCCTTGGGTCTTTGTGGGGTGAGCTCACTTGTGGGGGGAAAATACAGTGACATGATCCCCTCCACACTTTGGGTCAGGTAAAGACAAAAATGATCTTTGTAGCCATTTACAAATGTACTTATCCTGGCATTTTTTACCAGTCTTAACAACTGCAAAAGTAATATCAACCTTTTCTAACCTTTCTCAGGCTTCAGGCTTGTGATCTCTTGCATTCCTGTTGTTCTTTAATATCCATCAGTATTTTATGGTATAAGAGTAACTGAAATATTTCCAATGATCAGTGAAAAAATAACACTAAATAGATAACTTGGGAAAGGTGCAAATAAGAAAAGAAAAATCATATTGTAATATCCTGAAGCACTGGTTAGTATCTTCTCACTATATACAGATGTTTTCAGATTCACAGTTTCTTATAAAAACACATCACAGAGGTCCTGAATAAAAACTTAAATGAATGTGCAGGAAGTTTATGTCGACCCAGCTGCAATATGTGTGTCTTTACTGGTCACTGAAAGCCTTACCAATCTTTAGGGAGCTTATTTAAATTGTTTTAAATTATTATTTCTGATTCCTTTCTGGTATGGGGTGACTCCTGGCTTAAGAGAAGTTGGTTTTTGATTTCCCGTTTTTACAGTATGAGGCAGAGACCTTAAAATAGGGAGAGATTTCAGGCAATAATAATATGTCAGAGTCCACCTCAGCAGCCCTTATTCCAGTGGAGCTCCTGTTGGTTTGATAAGCTGCAGTGGAGCCCTCAGTGGACACTGCCTGAAAGCAGCAAAAAACTTAAACTAAAATAAGAACGAACTTTGCTCATTTCCCACACTCTACTGCATTTTTTTGACTGTATAAAGTAGGTTATAGGCTTGCAAAACCCTAGTTTTAAATAAGTTATGCAGAACAAAGCTCTCTAGGTCAACAAAGGCATTTCTAAAAGCTGAGGAGCAAACTGCCACTAGGAAAAGACAGTGTGCAGGTCAGGCACAAGGCCACGTGGAAAGGAAAGATGCTGCTTGTGGGATCCTGAGTTTGGTGTGATTGATTTCATTGGGAGGTAAAGGATGAAGAGCAAGTGCAAAGTAAGAAAATGCTTTAAATAATTATTCTTTTAATGCTTATTTAATTTCTTTTCCTGAAGATATGAATGCTGCCATGTAAAAAGATAATGAAGGGGGTTTTTACTTTCTAACAAGGGGCTTAATATGTTCTTTATGTAACAGCCATAAAGATGCAGACACAGTCTTGTAATATCTGAGAAGGAAAGGCCAAGCACACCACAGACTTAAAGCATTTTCTGCTTAGTAGAGCAATCTCTAGTTAAAGGAATGATTTGGTTTGTTAAGGGCTGCACCTGGGGTGTTCTCTCTCGTGATATACTGGATTGCTAGTGAAAAACCCTGTTGACAAGCTGGTTGATTTTATTTGAGTTAAACCTGATAACTTAATTAAACTTCATTTTGATAGTTAGGTTTCTGCCTTACTGGCTCGTTTTGATGTTTCATTTGCATATTCCACCCAGTTAAAAATTCTGGTATTAAAACAGCTTTTCTAATTCAGCTCAGATGGTGGAATATTTTCCTTCTTAACAAGCATTCTAGTTTGTATTAAAAAAAAAAAATCTCTTTCCCTTAGTTTCTTTTTAAATCAAGTATGTACAGTAAGCTTGGCTCCCTATTGAGCTGGTTTAATCATTTGTTTTTTCCATCTGCAGAGAGCCAGTTCCCAAAGTAACTTCAAAGAGCCTTGCCTGAGTAACAAAGATTACAGAAATATGCTTATGCAACTGCTGGAAACCTCTGGCTATCTTGACATGGAGAATACAACTGAATATTTCTCTCTATTATTCTGTTACTATAGACCTTAAATATTTGTAACTGAGAGTTTTGCTGCCACTTTGCTTTTGCCTCCCGTGGTGACTGCACAGTGTGATGTGTTACACAAGTGCACAGACATGGCATTTGTAGGCTCAAGGGGATCACTGGTGTGCTGGGTCTTGAAGTGATCTCTCATGGAATTCCAACAAGAAAACAGCCATAAAATTCAGCCTCGGCGTAAATTGTGCATAGACAAGTCTGAAGACTTGCAGCAGCAGCAAAGGCAGGCTATTTGTAACATTTTAGATTTGTAGAGGCTTTAATCAAATGATGAAGAGGCTTCAAGTGAAATGGCTCCTGGGAGAGTGGTAACCTCCCTCCTTAATTTTTAAAATTTCCTATGTAATCTCTGAGTTTGCTGAAAATACAGTCAATCCCCTGCCCAATACAGGTAGATAGATAGGGGGTGCATATTTTATATTTAATGGATATGTCATGTTTTTGAGTACAGTAACAAACTTAAAGTAGTTAAAATTGCCAGTGTTCGTGAGAATCTGCTTCATGTTAAGGTCAATATAAGTAATTGTATTTATTTCTGTGTATTTATATTTATAACTGGTGACTGTTCCTTATTCATGACATGCCAGTCCAGTGGTTGTCATCATTGCTTTAGAGAAAATTTTTTTTTTTTTTCATTTTTTTCCCCTTTTTTTTTTTTTTTCCTTGACAAAACTATCTGAAAAATCAGTGTGTCTGGGATTTGTCCCAAATTAATTTCCTGTGGAAAGAAGAGTTATGAATTTGGTCTCAGTACGGCGACTCTTGTGGATTGTAATATCTGTCAGTGGAAACGCACTACTTTGGTTTTAACTGAAGCTATTTCAGATCTTAATTTTTGGCTTAATCAAATCCCTAGCACAAGCAAATCTAATTCTGGCGTACTATTTCAATTGCACAGACTTTCATTTCTGACTAAGGATTGGAAGGATTAACCCAGATTTTAGCAGTTCTCTCCATGACTGGGTGGATAGGATTAAAATCTGTGCTGCTCACTGTGGCTTTTTATTCTAGTTTTTGATTAGTTAGGTCTGTTGACCAGGATGGGAAATTTTCTGAGGTTAAGACTACAGCTAAAAGAAGTATGGTGAATTCACTGGATTGCACTGTATTTTGATTAAAACGTATTTTGCCTGTTTACAGGACCACAATTTATAGATTAATATATTCCAGATTAATTTTGTAGTTGAAGTATTTTTATATATATATATATAAATTTATCATCTTTGAGGCTTTAGAAGTACATATTTTAGGAAAAAATGATTGGGTAAAACAGGCATAGCATTAATGGGACCTGACTGTAACATCTTGTTAAGGACTGGCTGAGTGCAGCAAAAGATTTTGGGCCAGAAGCTGGAAGGATGTTCCTGTATTTAATTTCTACCAGTGCAGCTATTAGAAGTAGAGACAATTTCACCATGTAGGAAATAGAGAAATTTCTGAATACTGTCTGCAATTAGTCTTCCACCTTCTAAAAATCCCTGATCCTGTAATGAGCTTAGAAATTAGTTACTTCAGTGGCCAGGGAATGAAAGTCTCACCTTCAGGAGATGAAGAGAGTTGGTTTTGTGTAATCTAGTAAAAATGAGCCTGGGAGGAGGATATGGTGGCTGGATGCAGGAAGAAGAATGACTGATTAAACAATATAAAATAAGTCAGACAACTGAAACTTAGGTGGCAAATGGAAAGTGGTGAATGGTATTTAGATGGAAAATGAATAAGCTCAGGAATGGCAAGCAGCTGGCTGGTGTTATGAAACTGGTCAGTGAAGGAGGATGAGCATGTTCTTTCAGCATGTTCTTTCAGCATGTTCTTTCTAATTCTGCATTCTTTACATTTACAGGAAGCTTGAGATTGAGAAAACCATGCAGCACAGCACTATAATAACATTTCCTCCAAATCCAGTCAGGCTTATATAAATTTTAGATTTGGTAAAGGTGAAGAGGGAGGGGTAGGTTCCTGCTGTACTCCTTATCAGACAGTCAAGGACTGTGCCCTGCAGCCTTGGAAAGAGACTGGCCTTGGGATCCTTGTTGGACTATGGTGAACTGTGTTCTAAAAATGTTTAAAGCCTCATCTCCTAGAAAATTACATAACATTTCCCCAGAAATTAAAAGTATCTTTACCTTTTAATGTGAAACAGGAGAACTTGACTTTTCTTTGGGTATTTCCGCCTTTTTGTGTTTTGTTCATTTGTGCCTCAGGCACTAACAGAATTCTCAAGAGAGATGTGATGAAGACTGCTCTCCACTTGGAGAAACGGTGCCGGTCGCTGCTTGCCAGGCTGCCCTGTTCGGGAGAAGGAGAGCCCGCTCCAGCGCGGAGCACAGCGCGGGGAAGGCTGCAGCGTCCCTGCCAGAGCCCGGGGTGTTCTCGGGGCGGTCTCAGCCCCGGCTGGCAGTGGGGATGTCTGCATCTGTGCCGGGCAGTGCTTTAAGGATCTACATCTGGGGCAGCTGGGCTGCAGCTGGAAACCCCAGACATGACAGGTTTAGGATGGCTCTGCTGGACGTTCGTTGCCATTGCGTGGTGGTGTTTCTGTCTGCAAATAATCGGGTGTTCTAGACCAGCCAGCTGTTTCTGACATTGAAAAATATCTTGATGAATATTTCTAAACCAGCCAATTATTTCTGACACTGAAAAATATCTTGATGAATATTTCAACTCTCATTTAAGTCTTTGTTTCGTGGACTACAATATTTTTTTTTCCTTTTGATCTGGAGAAAGGGTTCATACTGATTGCCATGACTCACAGGGGAATGTGCCATGGGCTAATACATATGTAGTGAATATAACGAGGTGATGATAATGTGATTATTGGAAGTAATCTGGTCAAGGGAGTACAAATTGCTATATAAGTAGGATGATATTTTCTTTTCACTCTGTCCTGAGGAAAGGATGATTTCAGGTGTCTGTTCATAGAGCTTGCAGAGTCTTCAGCTATAAGGGTTCTTCAGAGAAAATGCACTTTATCTGGCCTTGTTGAGCAACTGGAAATAAGTGTCACTATCACTGAGAATTTGATTTAATTATTGAATAGCTCTTAAAAAAGGCTACAGAAAGCAAATGCTTTCCAGAATCTATAATTTTTCTGCAGATTCAAGCTGTGGAAGGATGGATTCTCAGTACCTGAGGGAAGCTCTCAGGTCATGATATACAGCAGAACATTAGGAAAGATTGTAAAACTTTAGTTATGCTACATTGTTTTTTTGCCACTTTCTGTGGCTGTGTTTAAATAATTGAAATGATGTCCTTGCAAGAACAGAATATTCTTCCTAAAACACTTTAATGAAGTGGGCAAAATCTTTTTTCTGATGATTTGCTGTGGCTAGAGAGGAAGGTTAAAATGATGTGTTAATGAATGCTACATATGGTCTACAACACAAGGACAGAAATGTTTGTATTTTTTTCTTCCAAAAGAGGTTGAACAGTAAATTGGATAAAATTCTGTTTCAAAGTGACCAAGCCTGTTTCTTCCCTGAAGCAATTCACACTTTTTCCAGACTTCATTAATGCTAGAATTCTAATCTCTTTAGCTCTTACAGCTGTTTCATTTTCAGGGACCTTCAGAGGCCAATTATTTTGTTAAAAAATGCTTATTAATGAAAATATGTTACCATGTAGAAAGAAAAGGCCAATGCAGATGAGGAAAAAAAAAAAAAGTCCTTCAGAAAGTTTAAGGCCTTCCTAGATGTGTTTTTGGGAGAGTAGAAGAAAAAAAATTGGAATAGCATACTCTGTTTTAGTGTTTTGAGTGTTTGTGTGATGACCTTTTTTTTTTTCTTTTTTCTTTTATTCCAGTGTGACTGATGTATAAAGGATAAACTGTTTGCTTGTACTTATGTCATTAAATGAGGAGGTATGAGGTGCTGGGAAAAGTGTGGCTTCGTGAGTCCCTTGCCAGACACGAGTTTCTTTCTGAAGCATGTGCCTTAACCTCTGAGTTAGCAAAGGCATTATCACTCAGTATTTCTGTTTTCTCTGCTTTACTGATGAGCCCACGTGCAGAGTCATGAAGCAAAGTTGTGTTGCTTAGCACAGCCAAAACTCCTGGAACTGCTTCCATGTCCACCAACAAAGCCACTTTTGGATTTGTTCTCCTCTTGTTTCTTTTATCGAGTGAGGTTTCCATTTTTGATTTTGAGAGGACCACCATCTACTTTCAGCTTTATGATCATCAGGTCAGTTGTGTCTCCATTCCCCTGATCCCTGCCCCATGCTGCCACTGTCTCTCTGTTCTAGACCTACTTTGCTGGGAGAGCTTTGGAGAAGAATTCTGAGTTTGTCTCTTCCATTTCTTTGCTCTTTTGCTGCATCTGATCTAGTCTGACTGGCACACAGAAGCCCTCAGGGCCAGATGAGTTGCCTGTGGTTTGCTTTAAAAGTGAGAGTTGGCCTCCTGCCTCAGTTTCATTGGAAATGCCTTGGAATGGCAGCTGTGCTTTGTCTGCTATTTTGGACAAAAAACTTGCAGAATTTGCCCCGTGTTTTTTTCCAAAGTGAAGCTCAACATGCTGCAAAGAGAACTAAACATGAAGAAATATCTAGCAAAGCAGGAAATGAGCAGTCTGATCTCTTATGTTCAATGCTGCTTTTGAAAAAAACCTCCACTCATTCATAATTGCTTATTTTAGTCCAAGTTAAACATGATCTCAAAGTCAGACTCTGATTTTCAAAGTTGGCTGTTCTCACATATGTTATAAGTAATTGTCTGAATGGATATGCAGGACAATTTGTAGTCCTTAAAGGACTTAAGTACAATACAAGACAGATACAAGTGTGTAAATAGCCCTGCTCACGGATGAATGATTGATATGTCAGTTGCTTTCTTTGGTGTCATCTTCTGTTGAAGTATTTATATTCTGCTCTTGATTTTAGGAGGTGATTAACGAGCCTGTAAGTGATAAATTTACTTCAAGAAGTGGTGCTGGTAATATTGAAGCGTATCTGTGATGGAGGAATTTGAGAGGTTGCAGGTATGACTCCTAGAGAAGGGTTCTGTGGGACAGGTTCCTTCACTCCTCTGGTACCAGGAGGTCTGAAGTTCAGACTGGCACTTTGTCCAGAGGATGGTAAATCTGCTTTCCCAAACTTCATCTGTGTTTTGGGAATTACAGCAGTGTTTACTTTATCATTATTTGAGACATGGATGATTGAACTGTGCTGCAGGGTTCTCTTATTCCACATACTCTCTGCTCAGACACAGCTTTTGTGTATACTGGTCATATTTTGGGGTTGAAACAGCAGACATTAGCAGACACTCAGATTTGGAAGGAGAGACTAGCTGAGGAGTTATGACAAAATGGAGCAGAGGATGCTATTACTCAGGCTGTCAGAAAAGTATTTTCTGTAAATTATATGATTTTTGTCTTTTCAGGGGATGAGGGGAAAAGAATAAATGACCCAACATATTCCCACTCTGGCACTTACAAGCCTTTCCCATTTTCTCCTAGTCTGGTGACTAGTCTGTTTTTTACCCTACCAGGTATATGAAAATCTGTATTTTTCTCTGGCATGTTGCCATGTTGATTAAAATCCCACTGATCTCATTCTCTTTGGGAACTGCCTTGATGAAGTTTGAAGTGATGAACTGTGAACTGTCTTCCACTACAAAAAGTCTATCAGGTAAATAAGTTGTAAATCCCAAATGAGCACAAATGCCCTAATAAGATACGGGCTTGAATATTAATTTTGTTACCAGCTATTCCCAGTAGACTTGTAATCCACTGGCTGTTCAAGTAACCTGATTTTTGAGGTCTGAATTATCAGTATGGCAACAAGTACCTATGAAATAACGTGTGGGTAATGAAATACTCTCCTTCTCTAACTTTTATTGGCCTTTCATTGTGGATAATATACCTTTGATTACTGGGAAAGACAAAGCAATAAACCAGATAGTGTTTATTTCTCCTTAGCTTAATTCATCATGTACACACTTGCTTGTGCATTAAGAAGAAACCTAAAAAACTTATTTTCTCTGCAGGGATACACTTTACTAGGGTAGATGAGTTGAGCTGAGGTATATGCTGAAATATATTGAAGTGATACCAGTATGGGTGTAAGCTGTTTAGGAAGTGCTTGCATGCTCCTCTGTGAGAGAACTCTGGCTGTTGCATTAATCCACTGCAAGTTAAATTAACTGCATGTCATTCAGCAAAGAAGTACCTGGAATCTTGAATGATGCTTTTCTTTTTTCCTTTTGTATTTGTAACAGTATTCATCTCTGTGCCACTGGCCTATAAAAGACTAGAAGTCAATCCCATTCCAGATCTCCAGTTATTGTCCTTGCAGAATACCAGTTTACTGAATTGTTTAGGGGAAGTTACGACATCTTATGTCAAACAAAGTAACATTAATCAGAAAATTTTGCATGCTGGTACACAGTCCAATGCAGTGCAAGAACAATCACATCACTGGATCTCGTTCTGTTCTTTAGTTTGGGAAGGGTGAGCAGAGCACAGGGCCACTACTGGGCAAAACCCAGTGTGAGGAAAGATCACTGTGCTTTAAAATCTGAAACAAAGCAAACAGCCTTGGAAGGAGGCTTAACAAGCTAAAGTTGGCTGATGCAGCAGTGGACGTGTCTGAAGTTGAAAAGCAAACAGAGCTGTTTGTGTGCTGGCTATGCCTTGCAAGGAGAGAAAATTTGTGTTCCATCTGGGATAATAACAGAGTGTCTGTAGAAGAAAGAAAAAACTGAGAATTTTTGCTGTGTGCCAGTGTGCAAAGTCCTGCAAGTAGTGTGCTATTGAATGAGTTGGTTTTAGCCCGGAAATATGTATCTTGTTGCCTCTTTTTATTGGATGTATTATTTTCCCCCTTAAACTTGATATTTGTTATTAATGATAAATAGCATTAATTTGCCCTATAACATCAAAGTTAAAATGGCAGTGTTGGTGACACTATGGGAAAATACTTGTCTATGTGGGGAAAATGGATATGTGAGGTATTGTTGTAGAGGGGGCAAAAGCACTCACATTTATTATATGCATAAATGCATTTTCTGATTATCACATGAACAGTGTTAAAATTGCTAAGAGAAATGTGTTTTATATAGTTCATGCAATGAAATCCATTATTTAATGTAGCTGCATGGTATATGCAAATACACTGCAACCTAAGCAGCACTTCCCATTTTAAGGATATTTTCTTGTTCATGCTAAAAGGTGAAAACAGACAATGTCTACATAAGAACAATCAGCAACGACTTACCAAGGAAGTTTTTAAACAGGGATCTCAACTGATATTGCTCCTGTTTGTGTGCTTGTGGCAAGAAATTTAGATCTTTACAGAATATTGTTCTTGTCTGGGATAGCCTTGAAGTGGTAGCTACAGTTAACTGTCCCTCTCTTGCAGTAAAGAATAATTTTTTTTCTTAAAAGAAAGCAGAACAGTGCTTTGTTTAAAGATAACTGATAGCTTGCCGCTTCCAAATTGTGAATGATGTCAGGATCCCCATCTTGGCATGCACTACTGAGCTATTTTCAGGAAAGTGCAAATAAAAGCTATAATTCCTCCTGGCACATCAGGGGTGTAATGGAAGTGTCTGGCAGTATTTCAGTAAAACAATTAGGTTTAGTGGAAAGGATTCCCTCTAGGCAGACTGTCAGTCAAAATATAAATAGAGGGTGAGAACCTACTTCCCAGGAGGTGCTTGGTACCTCCTGGACAGCAACTTCCAAGCCAGCCAGCACAGGTGATACATAATGCTTGTCCCAAGGAGTTTAGATTTACAGCTTGCACACTGACAGGCAAGGTGCTTGAAAATTAGACATGTTACAGTCTTTGAGATGAGGCAGAACTTCAGATATTTCAGTGTTCGCAGTTTGTAACAGGTACGCGGCAAGCTGAGAAGTGGCTAAATTTTGGGAAGAATTCTAGAACGGAACTATTTATTAAAAGTAAGTTTTAGAAGGAGATTTGAAACTCCATTTGGCTCTGGTTGCACAGTGACATGATGATTCATTTGCTTCGTATAAGTGGACAGTTGTCACTTGCACCTCCACAGCTCGCTGTAGGGGATATAAGCAATGACACAGAAACAGGTACTTGATGCTTCCTTGAAAAGATGTGACCAGGGACGTTGCAGTACCTGGCCAGTGAAAATTAGGTTTTAAAGGTTCCATAATAAAGTGTTCTTCTGCAAGCAGAGTGAAATTTGCTTTCTCTAACTTTTATTTCTGGCAATTCAAGTTGGTGAGATGTCAAAAACACTCGTTACAGTGACATTAATGGTGACAGTTCCTTCAGAGTGATTGCCTTCTTTTATCAGAGAACACAGGCAGGGCTGGTCTACATGGAGCTTGCCTTGCAGGCACAAGCTGCTGCTTTATACTGCAGATGGGTATCTGGAACTTTCATTGCTTAATTATTTAAAATATGTAACAAAAAAAGGTGAGGATTATTATATTCCTAATTGAACTTGTAGAACATAATATGAGAGTCCATCCTTCTCTTATTTTGTATAAGGGAATTTGCAAACTTTTAGATAGGATATATAGAAGAGGGCATGAAAATATTGGATTATTATTTTTCTTTTTGTGTTGCAGTGACTTTCCTTAAAATACTTCTGCATTTCTTGTTGCAGCATTAGAAATGTTTTCATTTTCCCTGTAAAATGGAGAGCCTCAGGGCTCGGTACTGCACCGGATTCCTCTGCCAAGGCGCATCAAAGTGGGGAAAATTCCAGTATTATTCCCTTGTGGGTAGAGTCCCCCTCCATCTCAGACCCCAGTGTGAAGTTCGGCTGTAGTTTCTGCTAGTGCCCTCCCTCCCAGCTACACCGTAAGGCTGAGGTAATTTGGAGAGGTTATTTGGGCAAGGGGGTCTCCTCCAATTGACTCCCATTTTTCCCATAATTTTACCCTCCTGCTCCCTCCTCCCAGGAGCTCCAGTGACAGCTCTTGCTGGTGGAGATCTCCCGCAGCAACATTTCCAAAATTCAAGCTGATCTTCATGACTATGTAAATAATTGGTTAAGGCTGCAAGGTCCCAAATCCAGAATAGAACATGCTGTTTCATTCCAGGCAGTTACCCGTGGATTGTGGAATATTTAGCTGATGGCTTGAAGACAGATTTTGTAAAAAAGCTCCTGCATCCTTTAGCTCTCTGCTGGAGATTACTGGGCGAGATTGCTTTAAGCGTGTTGTATTCAAGCGTTTTACATAACAGGGGGTAGAGGGAAGGCACGCAAGCATCAGGAAAGTAAAACTTTTGGCTGTAGCTTTTCCTGGTTCCTATTTCTTAAGGATTTCAAATTTTCTTTTTTTTTATTCAGGAACCCATTTTGGAGCAATGTGTCTGTGGTATATATGGGACAATTTCTCTGGGCTGTTTATTTTTTTGTGTGTTAAGATATGGAAATGAATCTTCCTTTTGCCATATGCAGCTACCCTGAAGATTAGCCAGACTTAGTGAGACTGTTCTGTGGCAGGTGTGGGGTTTAATTTTTAATGGGAATTAAGAATTTAGGTAAAAGTAGTTTTAGTTTTTCTATCCACTAATCCACACTATAAATTTTCCTAGCTGTGTTGTGTGCTATCCAGCCCACTTTCTCCACTGTTATCTGTTTCCAAATTTGGTTAAATGCTGGTATAAAGCAAAGAGGTTATGTGCAGTCAAGACTGGTTTTTATAAAATATGTGAGTTGCTTTTCAAGCATTCAAGGTTTTGGACAGTGTATCAAGATGTGCTTACGTTTGCCTCCAAGTGGAGAGAGTGGATTTCTGCAAAAAATAACTCATCCTTTAGTTCAGACAAAGTACTTTTGATTTTAAAAGTGTCTTTCCTTTGTCAGGTTTAATGTACATCCTCTATACTTAAAACATTGAAATAGAAATTGAGGATGTGGAAGAAGAACCTCAAGAATAACTAAACATTGTGGATCAATTATAAGTTTATTTTAAAAGAGGGGTTTTAAAATTGAAAATGGATGTTACTTTACACTTAATGTCAAAACTTAATGTCTTACCTCATATAAACTATTTTTGTAGGAATAAATCCCATTTATTTGATGTTTTTAATAACTTTGGTTTCCTTTATGCTATAATTAATGTTCATGCATAACTGCACCACTGAAGAGATAACAAGTGAAACTGGAGGCTCCAGTAGCCATTTGGGAGATGACTTAAGCTGTAGGATAAATATAATAGTTGAGTGTATTTGCTAGAATGATCTGTAGCAGTTGGAAGTTACAATTTAGAAATGAGACCTGCACTTCCTAATGATTCCTCTGAGACGAGACATTTTGATTATCTGATCTTCTGAATACTCAGGAAGATGTGTAATATCATTTTATGTCTGCTTGAACTATTTAAGTATGACTGTTGGTAGGTGTGATGCTAACCATAAAACTTCTTACAAAAATTGAAATCTGGAACTTGGCTTCCAATATTTTTCAGGAGGTGAATTTTTGGTGAAGAAGACTTCCCTTTGCAAGGGGATGTTTTGCATCCTCTTCTATGCTGAGGGTGAACAAAATGAATCCTCTGGTTTGTTACACTGAGGACCCAATTTATATCTAATTCTTTTGCAGACTGCTCGAGGTGTGTGAGTGTCAGAGGAGTGCTGTGCCTGTGGCTCCAGCTTCTAAAGATGATGACTTAGTAGCCATCATTTCTTTGCTGCAGCATCATTTGCTGCCTGCATGAGGCTTCCAGCTGCAGACTTCAGGGACTGTCAGAACTGCTTGTCTCATGGGAAAACTAAAGTACTCTCCAGCAGGAATATCTGAATCACTCTGTCTCTGTGAAGTTGTTCCTACTACAGCTGTAGCTGCCCAGGATGCTTCAGACACATGGGATGTTGGTTCTGTGCAGCTGGTCCTGTATGTGGGTCTCATCCACGAGCTTAAATAAGACCAGAATGGAAGTCTCCAGGTGTGGGACCTGTACTGGTACTGGGCACAGGCACCAGTTTTTCATGTTGGAGTCCCAATGGTAGCAGCCCTGGGGTGTGTGTTGGGGCAGGAACTCAGTCTCTGTCACAAGGAAAACACTTGTTGATCAGTTTATATCAAGTTTTGAGGGTCTCATCGTTGTTTCTAAAACTCTGTGATTCATAACTTCATCAGATCCATACCCCCAGGAATTCTCTTGTGTGGGAGTGTGCAGAATAACCTTGGGAGGATTGCAAAGGTTTTTCATTTTGGTCTGTTTAGAGGAAAGCAATAAGAAAAAAAGGACTTGTAATTGTGATGACAATTATGACTGCTAGTTTTCTTCAGAATTTAGCACCAATAAAGTGCATCTCTTATATAGGGCAAGTTATGAGTTATCGAAATGACAATGCAGCTTTGGTTGTTCTAGGTCAGCATTGATGTGCATTGGATTTCAGGATCTATGAATGTCAGTCTGCCACATCATTTATATTTGGGTTTATTTTTAGTTTTTCTAGTTGAGTAAACTTCGAGTGTGTGGAGGTGCTATAGACTTCAAATGCCCAGGAGACAGAATTTCAGCAGTTGCAATCTTGTGCCTCACTAAAGAAGTAAATCCGCCTTGGCAGAATGTCGTGACTGTATCAAATGTTTCTGCTCAGAATTTGTTGCTGATGAATGTTTTTTTCGTCCTAAGATCACGAAGGCTGTTCCTGCAGAATCTTACAGCTTGCTGCTTGGTGCGGGCTGTGTGTGGACATCCCACCGAGTGCAGGGGTTTTGTTCAGAAGGGGTTAACTCTCTGAGTTAGCATCCCTAAACGCTCAGTTACTGGGATGCTTGCCAGATGAGGTCACAGATCCAAACAATGAAAAAACAAACCCGAGCGGTCAAATGTGTCCATCTCAGTGTAAATCACAAGTACCACGAATCCAGGCTGCATTTACTATCCATAATCCTGCCAAACCTGGGACATAGCTGGTTCCCCAGAATTATATCCATTCTGCACATGCTTGGTTGCACAATCCCTGCTGAAAAGCTTACAGGCAGCCTTGCACGGGGCATGACGTTTTCCTTTGTGAAGGTGGGAGACAAGACAGCCCGAAGAGCTGTGGGGGTTTGGGATCGGGTTTATTCTGTCAGCTGTTTTGGTGTGTGTGACAGCCTGCCAGGGGCAGCCCTACTGCCTCAGTGCTCCTCTGCTGAGGTGGGAGCCAGCTCAGGGAATGCTCTGTGTGAGCTGCAGTGAGCCTCCCGGGACACTGGCACTGGGAGAGGGAGGAAAAAGCCCCATTGCAAAGTTTTTTGGGAGACTGGGCAATGAAGAAATAAATGAAGGAATGTCTGCCAGTGCTTGGGACTGAGACTTTCTTGGGGTGGGGTAGAGACCAGAGATGAGTAGTGTTGCTGTCTGTGGCAGGATTGTTGTCTGAGGAGTTATATGTAGGTATATGATGAAGGGAATGAGATGGGGAAGGAGAACAGGGATGAAATTGTTTGGCTTTTAAAAAAATAATGCCCGGACTTCTGAGCAAATGCTTTTCTTCAGTCAGGTCCATTACAGCTCATGTCTAGAGTAGATTTTTCTCCCCCAGCTCATCTGTAGCTGTTCTCCTCAGTGCACCTTTCCCCATGAGAGGAGGGAGAGCAGCTTGCTGCTGCTGCGGGAGGAGAGCATCTGTGAATAACTTCTAGTCATGTTCCATTCTGAAAAATCAGTACAGCTGGGAGATTGCAATCTGAGGCAGTATGCTTGTTTTCATCTACAGCTCACATGAAACCTAAAATTTATGTGCATATTTCTCACAAAAGCTCCCATCTGTTACCTTAGAACATGTTTTCATATGTATAAATAAGCTTAATTTGCAGTTAAGAGAACATAAAAAACTACCTATAGGCTCTGTAGGTATCTCAGGGGTTGCTTCTGCAGTAATGTGGTGAAGTGAAGACTGTCCAAGAGTTAGTATTAATGATACAAGAAGGATCAACTTAGGTCGAGATTTTATTTTACAGTTTAAATCAAGAAAGGTATTTTTAAGAACATTTTAGATACTCTTGCTTTTACTGAGAATTTGGAACTAGTGCAAACTTATCTTCCTTGTCTAGGACCCTAGTTCTTAAACTTTCTACCCCACACGTACATATTGCATTACTATAATTGTGCTTTTCATGTGTAATTTACATTGCAGGTGAAGAGGTTCCACAGCTTTACAGACTGACTATGCAATTTCTCATGAGGTCTTCAAGTTTTACAGACTCCAAGCCAGTATCACATGTCATGCAGGAGAAATCTCTTCCCTTCAGTTATCTTTCCCTCACAAAGCTTCCCTGCAATTTCCTGAATGATTTTCACCGTGTTCTTGTGTTAAATATCAGAGACTTTTGGCCAATAGTCAAAGCCTGTAATATTTGACTAGCTGCAGGGAAGTGAATTGGGAACTAATTCTATTTGTATTTTAGAAATGGGCATCAACTTCAGGCTGGGGGCAGAGATGGGTGGACTTGTGGAACACTCAGTGCCAGTCTGCTTTGCATAATCCTCTCGATGAGGAAGTTGGAGCCTTCCTGGAGAGAAAGTCTTGAGTGGTAGATTGAAAGCCTTGTCTAGGCTCAAGTAGGAACTGAATCCTGGTAGGCCAGAGGAAGCCTGTCTAATTCTAGGAATTTCACCTGAGCTGAAGAAACAGCAAGAGAAAGGAAAAGCTATCTGACTGCAAAATAACACAGTGGAACACATAGAGGAAGATTACTGATGGAACCTATCAATTAAAGGTTTTGCAGTAATAGTCCTCAAAGCCTCTTCCATTTGCATGGCTCAAAAACATCATGACTATAAAAAAATCCCTGGTTTTCTCTGTTTTTTAACAGCAGCAGGTAGATTTTCTCAAGTGATGCCCCAGTAAAAAGAGACCCTGCTTTGCTCACTGCTCTGACTGGGGCTGTGCTAGGCAAGCCTCTGACTGTGCTTGGCAGCATCCCAAATGTTGCAGTGCAAACACCCGCACCTGTCTGAGCTAGAAACTAGTTCATTTTGAAAACTTACTGAGATTGAGAGATAGTGGCCCATTTTGCATGAAAGAGCAAGTAATGAATGTTAATGTGCAGTGAATTTGTCAAAAAGCATTAATAGGAAAAGAGTGTGTGTGGGGAAGCAATTAAACCTGCACTGACAGAGGTAGCTCACTGTACTGTGAGATTACCTGCCAAATATGCTTAGACAAACAAAATGTGCACTGTAAGTAACATTTCATGTCTTAGCTGTGACCTTAAGTGATATTTTAAAGGGGTATTTATTAATAAAACTCATGTGTTTGTGCAAGTTATTCCTGAGTGGGCTTTGCAAGCTTTAGGAACTAATGGAGCAACACAAACCAGGTTGGAAAGGTCCTTTTCCAATATATCATTGAAGTTGTGGGGTCCTGTTATATAATGAGTGATCTAGATTAAAGTTGCTGACATTCAAATAAAGGCACCCAGTGAGAAAATCCCAGAAGTTCTCTCACTGGCTCTTCTCACACTTCTAGAATGTATTTTACACTTTCTTGAACAGCTGAGATTGAGTTCTCTCTCATAGTGCTTTCTTTACTCTTAAAAAAAGTGTGAAGCAGCCTTCTGTAGAGAAATAGGCTAGAGTCACTAGAGGTTCTCTGACACATTCTCAGTCTTCTCAATTTTCGTGACTCTACAACAAGAATGTCTGAGGCCTATTTTCATAAATACAAGCTATGCTTGTATTTAAATTGTAATTTTAATTTAAGGAATGGTTGCTCATAGATGAAATGCACAGGCAACTTTATAAATAAATTAGTGTTTGTTAAACATCCATCAAAATTGCCAGCTGGTCCTGTCCACTTTGTCATTGTAGGTAAGAAAAAATCTCTGAAGACTGCTAACCTTGAGGCTGCTACAATAAGTATGGAACCCAGGGCGATTCTGATGATTTGTTCCTTAAACTCTTTGTAGGATTCTGAAGTATAAACTGGATATTAGATGATGGCAAAATGGTCAGGGATGAAAAGCCTATCCATTATCTCAAGAAACATTTAAAGCTAATTTTAATTCCATTCTTTTGGGGACAACTATCTGGATAAGAAATAGCTCTAGATATGTCAGATATAATTTTTTATTGAGTTCCTTGAAATACTTTTCTTTTTTTCTCAACTTCTGTGTAAAAATAGACAGGAAAGTAAGCCAGTAAGTTTTAGCTGAACCCAATTCTTTATGTTTGAGTTTTCAGTGCAAAATTTCAGCATGATCCTCTGAAGAGAGCGTTGGGCTACTGTACTTGTGCAATGACTGAGGAAAATGAGTTGCTGACAAAGAAAGACTCAATATCTTTATAGCAAAGGAGCTTATGAAAGTCTACACTGGAAATTAGTTTAGATCTTGCCTGTAAATAGAAACTGTATTTTTCAAATGAAATTTTGTTTGTTTCTGCACTTTGCTCTCTTCTTTTGAATAAGACATGAGTCAAGCATTAATCCACTTCTGCTTCTGAAATAGGAAGATAAAAGAATGAGGGGATAATTTGGGTGATCCAAGGAAAATTATTTATCTTCCTATTAGGTCTGCTGCTAAAGGTAGTTTATTGTATTAGATTACCTTACCTGGTGCACATAAAGGTCTAATTCCTGTCTCCAAGCCTCACCAGTGATGCTTAACTGCATCCATAGAACATGGCTTAATCAGCTCAGTAAATACTGCAGCCAGTCGGAAATTTGCTGGATCCTGTGTGTTTAGGTACAAATACCTTTGGGAATGTGGTGAGTAAGTCTCACTTGTCCAGTGGTATTCTCTGAAGTCTCACTTGTCCAGTGGTATTCTCTGTATGTTTCCAGAGAAACAGAATTCCCCAGTGTTTGGATCATGGTAATACCAGCCATTTTTCTGATAAATCCTGATAAATCTGGATAAATCTGGATAAATCTGAAGATCCTGAAAGGATCTTTTCATGCTTTTTGGAAGCCTTTCTTTTCCTTCTGTCTTGCCAGGCATGCTTATAATCTCTTCTAGTGTTTGTCTCCTAGGCTGGCTTTGTACTTTCCCATTCACATATCTGCACTATGAAGGAAAGAGATCTTGAAATCAAGTAAGCTTCAGTACTGTGAATTTGAGGTCTAACTACTATTTGCAGTTCCTTTAGTCATTTTTCTTGTGCTTAAATTAAGAATTCATGTTCCCTGAACAGCTATTGCAGAGCTGAAGGCCATTCAGTGGACCTAAGTCAGACTTGGTGCAGTGTCCCTGTAGGAAATGTAACCACTTAAACTAGATGTTGAAAATGGTGATGTCAGTATCTCTCTTTCCTGACCCATTTAATTAGATAATGTATATATCATTTCTACTTTGTAGTGTGAGTTAAACTTTTAATTCTGTAACTGCATTTGAATGCAAACCATTTCTTTTCAAATTTGAGTCTTTAAATGATGTTTTTCCAATTCAAATATCATGGTAAAATATATTCCCCTAGAGGCTTGGTACAGTGTGAAAATGTGCGAATAATGGATACATGTGCAGTGTACATCTTCCTACCAGATGGTGCTGTTCAAATTTATAGTGTGTTGCATAATTGCTTTAGAAGAGGCTGAATGAATTTGCTTAATTTTAAAATTTCTTTTGTAAATGTTGAAGGATTTTTCCTGCAATGTGTGATGCTAGTTCATTGCCAGTTTTGCCACAGCACTGATCTAAAGCACAGACACCTGAGTTAAAAGAAGATACAACATCCTATCTGTTGCCAGTTGGAGGGCAAACAGTTTTTGATTTTTAAAGAGCAAGTTTAGCTATTGATTCTGGCATGTCAGTAAAAAAGCCTTTTTACCTTTTAATCTACAATTCTCTTGAGTCAATGCATTGGTACTAGGAATAGTTTTGGTTGATTATTACAAGAAAGTTGGAGAACTTATTTTCCTTGCTGCTTCCCTCAGATTTCTGTTAGGACAGAATTTTATTGAGTGTCCAAGCTGTGGTCCTGCACACCAGTAGTTGTTAGTGTACAGCATTTAGCTATTGTAGTGTGTATATTTCCTAGTGAGTCAGAAATTTCTGTGGAAGCTGAGTGATGTTAGTGTTGGCTCAGGATGCTATCTTAATGGAACACATACTCCTTCAAATGTGCTTAACAAATATAGAAAAAATTCTCATGTTTCTTAACATTGTGTAAATGAAAAGAAAACCAGTAAAGCTGTCTGGGAGAAAATGCTTGCAAAAGTGTGCTGGGTGAGTCACTTTGTACAAGCAGATGTGTTCACACACTTAGGGATGAATTATCAGACTTCTGCCATTCTTGACCTTGGACAGAATTCTGTAGATGACTAACAGTCCATTTGTAAATATAATCTGTGCATAATTTCATTTTAAGGGCAGTTTACATTGGAGGAGGAAGGAAGAAAACTGAAACACTTAGGGAAAAATCAAAATCTTTGTTTTGATTTTCTGTAAAGCTCTATCTGCTGTTTTCTAGTGGACTAGAATAGAGTAAGATTTTGTTTCTGCCAGCATTTACTTCACTTTTGTTTTTGATAAGAACACTTGGATCCCTATAAGTCTGTGGGATCTGATGGGATTCATCCAAGAGTACTTAAGGAGCTGGCTGAGGCCTCAGTGGTTTTTGAAATGTCTTGGGAATCTGGAGAGGTACCAGTTTACTAGAAGCTGGCTAATGTCCAAATTTTCAAAAAGGACAAGAGGGATGGTCCTGGCTACAGGCCTGATGATCTCACTTTGATGCCTGGTAAAGTTAGAGATTATCATTATTGAAAAACCTCTGAAGGACAGCACAGTCATTTGTCACAGTGAACACAGGTTCATGAGGGGGAAGTCCTGCTTGACAAATTTAATTTCCTTTTCTAACAAAGTAACTCATCTAGGTGATCAAGGGAAGGCAGTTGATGTAATCTTTCTGTGTTTTGGTAAATTGTCTCTCACAGGATCCTTCTAGACGAGATGTCCAGCCCAGGGCTGGATAAACACATCATGTGATGGGTGAGCAAATGGCTCAGGGGTTGGGCAAAGGGTTACAGGGACTGGGGTGACACTAGGCTGGTGACCCAGTGGAAGAACCTCTTTGCAAAGTTAGTTCTTTACATTTTAACTTTAATACTTATCACCAAATTTTTTCTCCTGTTCGAAAACTCCGCTCGGCTTTCATCTCAAGAACTTTTTGACAAAATTCCTCTCATAAACTGTGAAAATATTTCACTGAACACTGCTTGGTGCACACAATATTTCTTTGAAAAGGACGATGTGTGAGTGATACGCTCTTTATCCTCATGGTTAGACCCTTTCACGTGTATGAACCTATTCAGGGCCTGCTCCTGCAGGCTGTGGCTGCACAGGCAGCATTCCTGGGTTCCTGTGCTGGAGCTGCTCCTCCACGCCCTCCCCACGGCAGCAGGGTGCCACAGCTGGACCAGACAGTGGGGGGGGGGTCTCGGAGGGGTTCCTGTAACCTCTCTTGCTGTTCAATTTTGGTGGCTTTGTCGCACCACAGCACGAACATTTCTGCAGCTGAGCCGCAGATACAACCACGGCATCCTGGATGAACTTTTCACATCACATAATGATCAATGATTTGATTTAATTTAATTCATGCCAGGTTATACATCTTGGGAGTGAAATAGCACACTAGTTCAGTGATATGTGAGGTATCTTAATATTATTGACCTTGTCTACCAATAAACAATATTTATTTCTGCAATAAATGTTTAGCAGGAACAGCTTTTATACCACTTGAAAAGCATGATTTTTTCAAGGTTAGATAGTGGTGAATCTACATTTATCTTCTGAATTCAAGATATGATCCATGAAAATGGGCATTGTTAGAGGCTGTGGATTCTTTTATGCACTGGGAGCAAAGAGAGAGTCTGATTCTGCTTCAGATTGCCCTCCTTTTTTCAATGTGTACAATGTTGCTCACATCCTTCATCTGATAAATCCAGCAAAACAGCTTTCAATGCATTTTGAGTGGTATCCAGAAGAATGAATAAAGGGGGCCTTACATTGAGACATCCTGTTTACCCCAATTAAAATACTGTAAATTCATGGTACCTACATGGTTCTAGCTGAACAGCTGGAATAAGATGATGGTTTGAAAGCACTAAATGTAAGTAATTCGGTTTCATTTAGAACAATGAACGTTTGTCTGTTTCTTTTTATAACTTCTGAGATTTTTGTGGGACATACTTTTTTCCTTAAGGTCTGTGGGTTTGTGCAGGGGGGATTTGTCAGGGCTATACAATAAGCAGGATTGTGTCTGGCCTCCCCTTGCTAGATGATGAGACCTAAGTTCACATTATTAAAAAAAGCTAGTTAAGATGTATCAAAAAGAGGTGACTGCTTTGTTCATTAGAGAAACAACAAACTTTTTAAAGCCATTGAAAACTAATTTAAACTTTATCAGTTTTAATTTGTTAAAAGGGAATCAAGGTGACGTCTTTGGTTCTAAATTGTTGATATAAAAATACTACTGAAAAGGGCAAAATATGAATTACATTAAAAATACAGTGGTGACAGCAGCCATCACCTTGCTGCAACTAATTTTATGGATTTTTAGTATAATAATTTCTTTTGTAAGATTCCCTAGAGAAATACTGAAATGTTAAAAAAAGCCCAAAACAAACAACCCAAAGTCTCTAGAGCTGTGTAAAGGTTGCAAGAAAGAAAAAATAATAGTAAAAAAATATAGCTGCTTTAATAAACTAGTGTTCACATTCTGGTCCAGACAAGATCTGACAAATTAGACACTCATTAACACGAAATTAACCCTTATTTTAAGCAGTATCTCTTTTCGTGAAACTCTGTCATTGGTGGCCAGAGTGCTACTGGTGACTGTGTACTGAGAATCTGCCAAGGACTATGTCAGGACAGTAGTGCACATGCCAACACCAGCTCTCCATGATCTTTCTGGCACTCTGGAGGTGTGTAACGATTGAAATGATACCTGTCATTCCATTTGTCTGTGTTTTGGTAATTGCACTGCTTGCTGAACTTTGTTCTGAACCTGTAATTAGCTACTTCTAGCAGAAAAATGAGTTACTATTCTAGTCTACCCAAGACTCATAATTGACTAAATTTGGAGCTTCCAGGAGTCAGTATGTCTGTCTGTATTTTAGCCTCATTTATAACTTCATGGAAGACTGATCTTTGCTTTGTACTTCACGGCCCATTGTGCTCCATAAGGTTAAATGTAGCCCACTCTGAATAACTGTTTTATAGACTAAAATAATATATTTGTTTTACTAATGGTTAACTTTTAAGAGTTTCAGGCATTCTTGCTCCTGCCCTCCTGGCATATGGGTTTCAGACTAAAAGGTTTGTACTTAATTATATGGACTTTAATAAATCTAGCAATCAAGCCATGCAAAGTAGAATGGATGTGTTGGCAATGTAGCCAGACTGTCTAGAATTCAAAGTGATTTAGGGAGAAAAGCAGGACCTTGGATGGGGGAAGACTGTGCTGTAACTTTGAAGCTTTCAGATACAAGATTTATATATTCTTATTTTCCTTTTCAGTAGGGGGATAAAAGAATAATTTTGTTATTAGAGTAAAAGGCAATGGGTTTACAGAAAATATTTTACAGCTGCACAAGAAGAGCAAGTTACATGCATTAGTTCTAGTAGTAATAATACCATGCTGGATTTATATATGGCCCTAGATATTTATGGTAATTTATGCTGGAATTTCCTATCTGTAAAACAGATACTGATAAAGATAACTCTTCTAATGAATTTTCTTCTGTGGTACTATTAATTTTGTCTTCTCTGCTCAAGGTTTTACTTAATGAAGGGTTACTGTGTATAACAGAACCTTCACTGAGTTTTATCCTTTGGAACATCACAAAATTTCCTAGTTGGTACAGAAATGCTGTAGTCCAATCTAGAAGCAGTAAAACCTGGAGTCACAAGGAAAATCATGTCCTAAGAATGTGACAGTTGCCTTGAGAAATAATTTACCAATGATGGGAAATTGTGCACTGTTTTGATGAGCTTTGTTCACAAGTCAGAGGATGTCCTGAAGTAGAAGAAAGAGGGATTGGCTCCATTTGTTCTTTCTTCCAGACGGTCCTGGTGACAATATAGGTTACATCTGTTTGTCTGGACATGTGACGCTGACTAGTGGTGACTTTTTGAAGTCTGGCATATGCGTCAAAGCGAAGTGTTGAAGTGCTGAACAAGGCCAAACCATTTAAGGACTTTGGTGCAACCTGGAACAAGGCCTGGGCTATTTTGGTTCTTGGCCTGAGCGAGATCTGCTGTGCACGTCTGCACCTCAATCAGCATTACCAAAGCGTGAGAGAGAGCCAAGAATAAAAGAGAGAGAAATTGGTCTCTTTCCAAGGCTGTGGGCAAAGCTGCTTTGGAGGGGAAGCAGTGGGACAGCGTGGTGGAAGGGGCAGTGTGGGGTGGGAGTGCCAGTCCTGCAGTGAGGATGGGCAGGTGCTGTGAGGAGCTGCTCCCTCCCTCTGCTCAGGGTCAGCACCATGTCTGGGGCTCTGGGGTGATTCCTGAAAGCTCAGCATGCTGCAGCCCCCGGCCCTTCCTGAGCCTCTTTGGAGGGAAACGGTGAAGAAGGCAGAAAGAAATGTTACTGCAGAGCGTGTGAGGGTGTAAAAATCTGTATATGTATATGCATACCTGGTATTAAAGAAAAAACATGACTTTGACATGACATCGACAAATGCAAGTATTATATATTCGGAACTTCCCACTATGAGTCTGTCGGATTTACAGGGGGAATATCTAAGTCAACCTGAGGCAGAAAAATCAAAAGTAGTGAGTTTCTGGCTCAGTGGAGCATATTTTACCTCCTCCCCAAGGGGAAATGCAGAACATTTCCTTATAATTCAGGTGTGTAAATGAGAAGCACTCCAGGTGCATTATACTATATTATATATTTTCTCATGGCATCAGCTTACAGAATCATTTTTTCAAGAGTGGTATTTAAACTGTGGTCACTCTTCTTATAAAATTAATTTGGTAGTTATGATTAATTTACATCTGATTTAGATGTCAAATAAGAACTGTAGGTTATACCTTGGTCATTTGCATAGTTTTATACATTGTAGCAGTGTGACCATCAGCATATAGAAGACATTTTTGGAAAAGATTATAATATCTATGAGTGTACTGTCTCTTTCTTTAGAGTTCTGCACTGTTCACCTAAATTAATGAAGATGCCTAATTTATTAGATAACAAAATATTGTTGATGCTTACATTTCTGAAGAATCCTGTAAGGTACATAAAAAGTGAGTTTTGATCCAAGCTGAAATGACAGCACTGTCCTACCCTTTTATTCATTAGATACATTGAGGAAATAGCCTTTGACACATATATGTCAGAACAAATGTATTTTACCCTATTATTGACAGGCCAACAGCCCTGTATAAATCAGTGTTTCCTGCAGTTCAGCTCTTAGCCTCATTTGCTCTAATAATAAGGTGCCCATGGGCTGAGGTTGCTGTACAGGGGACTGATTCCTCGTTCTGCTCTCTTAACATGGCTTTCATCAGTTGCAGTTTCATTATTTCAATACTGTTGCACCATTAACAAGGGAACATTCATGGACATGCAATGGGTATTGTGAGGATTTCTTGGTCAGTGAAACAAAATCTCAGAATGTGTAGGAAGGATCCTCTGGAGGTCACCTGGCCCGAACCCCAGGCTCAGGCAGGGTCACCCAAGGCAGGCTGCCCAGGACTGTGCCCAAACAGCTCCTGAACACCCCGAGCAGGGAGACCCCCAGCTCCCCGGGTGAGCTGTGCCACTGCTGGTGGCTCTGGGGAAGTGCCCTGGTGCTCAGAGGGAGCTGCCCGTGCTCTTCTGATCCTGGCACTGGGCACCACTGAAGGGAGCCTGCCTCCATCTGCCTTGCAGCCTCCCTTCAGGAACAGCGAGCAGGACAGCCAGGAATGAAAGTGGAAGGACACGGGAAGCTGTCATACCACTTGCAGCTAATTCAGAATTGGTGTTCAGCATTTCAGGTGAAAAAACATTGCCAGCCTTGAGGTGTTATCTGGATTTGTCTTTGTCATTGGTTCAGATGGCAACAGCTTCCTTAGATTTTAACATAAGAGCTGAGTGTATTTTTATCTTTTTGCTATTCTGTTTATATTGAGATTATGATATGGGAATGATCAAGTGTTACAGTTGTCCTGATTTTCTTGTCTGAGAATTTTCAAGGATGATGGGCTTTCCATGAGAGACAGCAAAACAAAATGAGGATTGAAATATGGTGAGTGCTGCAAATCTGCATAAAAGAGAAATCATGTAACTGCCTGGAATAAGGTGTTTGCATTCACTTCCTACTCTTGCCTGAGAAAAGATTTTCCTCCCCTTGCCTTTAAAACAGAAGTTTTCTTTGAAAATGGTTTTATATAAACCAGGATTGCAAATACAGTGGATTGCAGGTGACTTTGAGCAAGATTTTTGAGTCCTGGGTACAGTTGCTTATTTATGTATTTAATTTTGACTCTTTTTTTAATATACTTTTTCCTTTTGAATCTTGAAGAACCTTAAATTGTCTGGAAAACTTTCCTTAAATTCAGAGTGCAAGACAAAGTTAGGTGTGACTTTTGTACAATGATATAAACTGGGACTTGTTTGCATATCTTGTGCCAAAAGTACAGAATTGCAGTACCACAGAAGAGTTCAGGTTTGAAATATTTAGCCTCTAGAACATGAAATTAAAAAGGCAGAAAAAAACAATATGCAAGACTTTCCCCTAAGTCTGATATTTTACTAATAACTTAATCTAAGTATATTTTTAAATGATAATCTTACAAGTACTAGAAAAGTTTTGGATGAAGATGGTACAATCTCTGAGGGGGAAAAAAAACCCAAACAAATGAACAGCTTTTTAAAAGTAGCTTGGAACCATGATATTTCAAATAGGTCATCTTACTCTTCCAGTAGGCTCTGCAGGATATGCCAAGTAAAGATAGTCTGCATATATGTGAATATTTGTTAACAGAAACCGTAAAGAAAACTCTGCTTCCTTTGTTTTACTCAATGAAGACCTTGAAACCCCTTTCTAGTACAGCACAAAAATGCTCCAATTTAACTTCTGAACTTCCTTTCCCTCTCTCCTCATGTGCAAGCTGATGTGGAAATTTTCTAAACCAGAAAAAAACATTGGCTCTGGATATACCTACTATAATTTTAGTAATTTGGAAGATGTGATATATAAATAATCACAACTCCAAGCTGAACTCTAAATTTTTTGGAACAAGGGCAGAGTATAACAGGAACTCAGCAACTGCAGTGTGTTAGTGTACTTAATTACTGGAGCACAAAGAAAATCCAATAATCTACTAGAATCTAATCCAGTGTTGTAAAGTTTTATTAGCTGCTAGTTTGAATATTATTGCAGTGAAATTAATAGTGGAAGATTCATATTATCTTCTTTTCACTGTTTATGTTTAGAAAGGCTTTTTTGTCTTTTCATTGCTGAATGTACTGCTTGAGATAATTTTTCTCTGAGTAGCCAGTATTGGTTTTTCCTGATAGAAGGTTGTATTTTGCAGCTTTGATAATGATCTGAAAACACTCAGAGAAGCTCCATTTGGTTCTTCAGTGTAGCACATGAAACATACTGAGATACAAAAAGCAGTTAATAAAATTTTAGTTCCCCCTTGGCCTTTTTTATTATCTACAGAAGTATAAGTGTGCTTCTTCAATATATTCATCATAATTTAATTTCTTTAGCCATTTAGGTAATTTTGTCTTCTTTAAGTGTCCTTTTCTGTCTGACACTTCTACCAGTGTTTTGAAATGGCAGACAGTTTTATAGGTGAAATCTTAGCAGTGTCTCACAGAGATCATCTTGATTTGTGCCAAGTCTTTAAAAGTGGCACAAAATTATAATGGCTCTCTCCTACCTTTGGTACATTCTTTTATAGATGGTTGAAAAACAAAAAGCTGCTTAAGTAAGAACTTTCCTCTGTCATTAATACTCAGATAAAGCTTTTTTTTTTTATCCTTTCAATGATAGTTTTCTGATGGGCCACTGTTTAAAATGGCTTGCTCTTGCTACTGTGACAATTCTGCTGCCCACTGATTTACTCCAAGTTTTGTGTTTTAATCTCACTGCTGGGTTGCCCTGGAGCTGTTGTCCAGCCTCTGCTATTCTGTTCCTGCCTTTCAGATCTACAGCCAGGCGCCCTGATTCCTGCAAAGGTAACACTTGGGATGATACTGTAGGCTTTGGGTCTAATGTGAAACAGCTACTAAAAGAGTCCAATTTTCTATAAGTCAGAGTTTAATCTTTACATAGTGTTGAGAAAGCAAGATTCATTGCACAGCTGTTGCCATGATAATCAATGTGAACATTGGAGTCCTAGACTGCAAACAAAAGGCACGTCTGTTCTCTCTGTGGAGCTTTTTAACATATCTCATTGACCATTCAGGAGACCTATCTCTGTCTTATTGGCCAAAAAATACAGTGAAGTCTATGAAAATGTTTTAGTGGCATAAATCTGAACAACCCTTCACTTGAACAAGGCCACCTTCTAGGCCACGAGCTACAGTGAAGCTTTTGTGACTGGGAATGCATCAAAATGCAAAATGCATTTGGTCAGAGATTAAGGTTAAAAATATCTCCATTCTTTAAAATTCATTTAGAGTCCTTAAAACAGGCAAGCAAATGCTGAGACACCTGACTAAACTCACTGTAAAAATGCTCCTTTTTTGTTAAGGCTAGTCTAAAGAGCTTGTCCTAGCACTGAAAAACATGTGGGAATGCACATTTTGGATGTAGTGTAGGATTTGCTTTTGTGACAAACTGCAGAAATATCGACTGATATAAATCCACAGCTGACAGAAATCAGATCTCTGGATAGTCTTCCAGGGCATTGTCCAACATGAGAACTCAATCAGCTGTCAAAACCCCTCCCAGTTCCAATAACTCAAAAAGTTTGCTATTTATTTTAGAGAATTTATGTAAGTCTGTTTCCCAGTGTTGGTATTCCCATGATTCTGCAGTGTTCTCATTTAACTTACAAGTTTGCGACCTGCCAAAGATTAATCTCTCTGCACCAAAGGTAGCGACATCTGCCAGTATTTATATCCAGAACTGGGAGAAAATTCCAAGTGTAGAGCTGTAATAGTTTTTGTTACAGAAAGGACAACCATCACTCGTACACAAACCCTGGTGCACAAGCAGCCAGCTGTGCAGAAGTGAGGCTCTGTTTGTGAAAAGGCCATTTCCAAAGCACTAGACAATGAAATTTTGCTTAATCTTTAAGCTGTCTCTTGGAATTAAAACATTTAACCTCTAAAGCTGCTTCCATGTGGAGCAATCTTGGAGATTTACCTAATTGTTCACAAATGTTAGTCATTATGTTTATCTTTAAAGATAAGAAAAAGGACACAAATTATTCTGAAGGAGATGCAACTTTTCTACCATCTTTTTCTTCTGAAAACTTCTTACTTTTTCAAAACTTTCTCTGAGAGTGTTGGTCTTACCAAAAAGAATTCTGGTGGGAAGTATTTTCCTCTTCCAGATGTATCCATTGATACTTATTTTTTTAAATGTTATCCTTCTTTTTGGTACCTCCAAAGCCATTCCAGTTTACATGACAAAGGAATACAACTGCTGTGTACCTAAAACACCTGCCCTGGACTGCAGAATTCTGTGTGCACCTAGTGAGAGGTTGAATCATACATTTATCCTACATTCATACAGCACAGCTTTTAGAGAGAAATCTCTGACCCTTCCAGAGAGAGATGTTGCTGCAGTGTCTCCTGTCAAGGGAGGAGTCTGGTTCAAGATGTTTGCAGCTCTAAGGAAATGCAGTAATACTTCAAGTAATGTTAAATGAAATATGATATATGAAATGGAATCAATGCCAATTTGTATTTCAGTTGGAGGATCCATGGGCTGTAACCTGGGGTCTGTTTACAGCACACAGGCTACAAGGTCTCACTGGATAGGTGTGGTCCATGGCAAGAGACAGGAGATGTGATCCTTCCAGTGATCCTTTCTGGGTGGATTTGAATGTGCTTTCTGGTGCAAAATGCATCTTTTCAGACACATTGGTAGCTCATAGTGACTTGTTTATAAACCTTGGGTGATGGGCTGTATGCTCTGGTTGCTGTGTTGGTCATCCATACCAAAGCTTCGGGCAGAAGGGCATTTGCACAACGCTTGACTGCTGGTTGAGAAGATCATCAGAGTGAAGGGGCTCTCTGTGCCTCTGCCGTGTGACAGACAGCCTTGTGTTCGTGTGCTGGACGGGCCCCAGGCTGGGGGGCCTCAAGGGCCCCTCTCCTGGGCCTTACAGGCTCTTGCAGCAGTGTCTGCTCATTCCTCTGTGAAGTGGAAAGGAGGGACCAGCATTCTTCAAGTCTATAAAACAGCAGGCAGCTGTCACTGTAAGCAGATAAGCCTTTTTTGGAAGACTTTGGCTGCTTTCTGGTTTTTCTCTTCTGTTTTAGTGACGCTGCTCTTTCCACCCCTTGTCCCTTATGCCTTGGCATGTCCAGTACAGTTTGAGTTCTAAGTAATCACAAATCAAAGGCTTAGCATTTGATTAGCAGACAAAAAAAGAAGATGTTTAAGACAGAAGGGTTTTTCACGTCTTAAGCCTGGTTCACTAATTCAGTGATGCAATTTTTGTATTTTAAAGCTGAAGAGAGGGGACAGAGATATATTTTTCTGAGCCTCTTTCCTGCCTGGGCAGCAGAGGTGGGTAGTTAAGCCTCATCCCCAGTTCTAACTTGTGATGCTCTGCCACAGTGTTAATACTCAGTGCATGCTCTCAGTGATGAAATATGAAAACATTTTGATGGTACTTAGGAACAGGACATAGCCATAAATTTTGCTTTCTACTGTGCTCTTACTGCTGTCTCCTGAGCAGCATATGCCAGTGCTTTGCTTGTTTGCTTCATCAGTGCCTGTGTGTCAGGCAAACAGGTTGTCACAGGTAAATCTGCAGATGGTTTTCTTAGCTTTGATCCAGTTTGTCTAAATTGTAGATTCCTTGTGAGTTCCTGGTTCTCCCTGAACTGGGAGACATAGCAATATTGGAGCTGCATGAAAACACTACGCGGCTCATTTTCAACTAAATTACCCCGAGCATGTAATTATAGCAATTAGTTAAGCTCCCTCTATCTTTCAGCATTCTCCAGAAAACACCCTCCTCATGCAAGTTAAGTAAAATGCCCTAGCTACACAGACAAGTCATTTAAGAATTGTCTTGATGTGACCAGGATAGGGTTTACTGCATGTAATAAAACAATATATCAGCTTGGCAAAAGATGTGTAATGATATTGCCGTTTGGGATTTGGAATGGGGAAAAAAACGAACTCTTTCCTTTACAGTTTTTGTAGTTACCTTTTTGCAGTGTCCTCATCCATTTCAGTACTGAGGGAGAGCATAAACACCTTTGGAGAGCATTCAGGATGTTACTGAAAATAGGTTTAAAGATAGCAGCATTCCAGGGATATGGTTACTTGTCTACTTCATGCTTTGAAATAAAAACTTTTTTGTTTGGGTTTTCTTTTATTGGTAGTTTTTGTGGTTTTCGGTTTGTTTTGTTTTGTTTGCTTGTATTATTTATTTTTTTTAAAAATTATTTTAATTTAATTTTATTTATCTGAAAACCAGAACACTTAAAATTGTTAAATACACAAATGACTGGGGTTTAAATTCTGTAAGGAAACAAGATATATATTTATTCCATATTGTAGTGGGATCCTTCTTCCTTGTTGGCTTAGCTGACAGTCCACATGGCTGTGTCAGAGTTCAGCACTACTGAGAGTTGGTATGATTTAGAATTTTTGAGGAAGAGACCATTCTGTGCCCCAGGGAAAATCTGTCCAGCACTATGGAGAAAACAGAGAACACCAAAAAATTCAGCCATATGAATTACTTCAGTTCAAGACCTGTGTTATTTTCAACATCACCTCTATCATGGCTTGGTTTAACTGTTTTATTGCTTTAAACTCTTTTGGACTAAATCCCTTATCTGTGAGTTTTGTGGAGGACTGGTGAAGAGGGTGCTCCATGGCATTCCACTAGAGTAAATCAGAGATTTGGGAGTGTTGCAAGGGGTTACTGGATGGAGAACTTCTGACTGCCTCTCATGTTTGTATCCTGCCTGTATATATATATATATATATATTTTTTTTTTTTTTTTTTCTGAGGGATTTAAAGCAGAGTTTAGTACTGCAGCAGATTTCCTGCAAACTCTTGGCTTTCCTTGTGTGGCTTTGCATGAGATGATAGGGAGTGGGCAATTTTCTTCAGCAGGATATTTATATAGATGCGAGCTCTTGCAGCATGTACGCTCATATATATTGGTCCCTTCTTTTTATAGACTGGTGATCTGAAATAGAAGTGACTGGCAAAGGGAAATGTCTTGAGGCACTTGAGCATCTTAACAGAATACAAAATAGTCCATAATATATATTTACCTACCTAAACAACAAACCTTTTTCACGAGTCCTCTCTGAGGTTTTAGTGGAATTGTTAATGATTCTCACTGGTTTTCTCTCTCCAGATTTTATTTACTGTATCACCTTTGCTTACAAGTTTTCTCAAGATGATCATTGCACAGCACAGTTCTTTTAGTATAGCCAGTATGTCAAGAAGTGTTTATGTAATCTGCCGAGCAGTGTGTCATCCAATGCACCTGGCCTGGTGATTTTTACAAATCTCACCTTTTGAACTCAAGCTTGTAATACAAATGTGCTGGTCTCTCAAGGTGCAGAGGTTCACATCCCTCAGTGGTAGCAGAGGAATGGACATTGTAGTGCACTTGCCACCTGAAATATGGTTCGGAATGTGAGCATGTGGTTTTTCTGCAGGGGGTTCTTTGTGTAGTTTAAAGACCCAGAGCAGGCTATCAAGCAGAAAATAGAAGCAGCTACCCAGGTTAAAAACAAAAAAACAGTTTGTTTAGCAGGTAGAAAAAAAGTTTGCCATGTTCTGTCTATGCAAAAAACCAATTGTATGCAAGGAATTTGCTAAATCAGATTTAGTAAATTTTTAGTTTGTAGAAGAATGAAGTTAAGATTCTGTGAATTTAGAACAAGCTTTTCTGCAGCACTGCACTTGCTCCATATTTGCTCCATATTGCAAAGTGCAGGCCTGAATCTGTTTTTTTTTTTTCAGTTGAGTTTTCTTGTGTGCTTGATTGCCAGTCTTCTGAGTTCCTTGTGCATCCATAAATACTGTTTTTATTCCTTATATCCTTTGCATGATTTGAGGTACATGGAATCTTTATCTGACCTAAGGTCCAGAATAGGATGGTGCATGCAGAAGCCTGAAAGGTAAGGGATAAGTTAATGCTAATGATTGAATTTATAATGCAGTTTGGAAACATTCTTGTTCAGTTTCTTTTTTTTTTTTTTTTTTTTTTTTTTTTTTTTTGATAAATAAACCTATTTCTACATCTCCTTCTCTTTTCCCTTGCTCCATGGTTTGCTATTGTTTCTCTTCTCCAAAGAGAAACAAGTCTCATATATTAACAGTTTTCTCCTGACCTTTCCTGCTCAGCTCCTAAGCAATTCTGTGTTTTGATGTGTTTATTCAACCACATCTCTGAACACCTTATGACTTAGAAGAAATATATTGTCTAATTACATCTGTGAGCCATAGGCGATTGAAAATATTTACTTGGGTGCATAACTGGCCAAAATAATTTATAAGAATCCCTTATTTCTTGTGCTAAGCTTCACTACCACAAGATAGAATCTCATTGTAAATAAGTCACTAAAACAATGAAATTCCTTACATCTATAAAACAAATAACTCAGTTTGCATTTGCTTTTGCATCAAAGCTTGCCTTGCTGAACTGGATGCATCACACATACAAACCACACACAGGTTCCTTGCCACAAAACAATGAACATCTCTCCAAACCATTTTTCTTTCTCCTTTGACATTGGTCTCTGAGGCAGCTGCCCCCAGTTCTGCAGTCCTGTGCTGAGGGCAGCATCAGAATTGCCCCTTTTCCAGGCCGCCTGTCCTGTGTTTGACCCCAGGGTCTGGCTTGCCCTCCTGGCTGCCAGGACACACTGCTGACTCCTGTGGAATCTGCTGCCCACCAGCACCCCCAGAGCCCTTTTTCTGGGAGCTTTTAGTTGTCTAGGTTCTGTGAAACCACATGGTGAATGTCTGAGTGATCTGCTGGGAGCTCTCTCCTGCTCTGCCCAGGCATGGCCACTCACCCTGGCTGTCAGGGGAGCTTCCTTTGCCTGTGGATTGTTCCCTGACCTCGACTGAGAATTGTGCCTGTGCTGTCACCAGGAATAGCTGTGAGGGGCTGCACACAACCTTTACATCAGCCAGCTTGACCACAGGCAGATGCTTCTTCAGTGCCAACCTTAGTGACCTCAGCAGGTCTCTGTCGTTTTGAATTCTGTTCACAGTGGTTGTTTTGGTCTGTTTTAAGGTCCTCTGTACCAAAATAATAGTAGGATCAAACTCTTCAGCAGCTGCAGTGTACTTGTGTTATCCAGATAGATAAGAAATGCACAGAGAGCTGGGCAAAGAGTGCATGGAATCTACCAGAAGTAATTATCAAGAGATTCTTAGTCCAAAGCCACTGTAATTATTATTTTACTTCTCTCTATCCAGAGTTAAGCGTTGTATATTGTGCTGAGCAGGTGGAATTTTTTGTTTTTTAAAAAAGGAACTTAATAAAAATATGAGTTAGGTCTTAATGTTGTCATCACCTACTTTGCCAAGTCCCCGTGCCTTGTTGCATGCATATCAGCCATTGAAAAAAAAAAAAAAAGAGTTATGCCAGGGCCAGTTATAGTTTGGCCAGAATCTATCTGTGGCAAAATACAACTAAAATATTCGATTCAATAAAGAATTCTTTATGTAGCTGGTCCCTTCTATTGTTGCTGTCCTCTTGGAAAGTTTCTGTTCTGAAATGTGTGTTTCCATGAAGGGCTGCAGCAAATTTTTCCTGTTCAGGGTAATGATATGTCAAACCACTAGTGGAATGATGGTGTTGGGTTTTTTAATGCAAATTTGCTGGTGTGATCACTGCAAGAAGATCAAAACTAATCATGCTGTGTTTGATAAGCTGCAAATGTAGTGAACAGTCATAACTGTATGTTTTCTTACTTAAAAAAAAAAAAAAAAAAAAAAAAAAAAAAAAAAAAAAAAGGGTTGCTATAATAAGTATAATTGACTGTGTTTTGAGACTCCAGATCTCTAAGATCAAATCTTCAGGATAACACAAAGGTTTTGCTCAATTTTGTCACCTGACATAGATAAGATAGACCTTTCTATTGATGTATCAGTTTGTGTGTGTAGGGCAAATGAATATCCATAATTAGGTCTACTGTACATAGGATTTTCAGTGCTTTCTTTAATACATAAATCTTGCTGGAATTGAAGCCTCTGGGATGTTTGGCCAGGCCACCTGGAAATCCTTGGTATATCCACTGAATTGTGCAGATGACCTGCTCCTATACACTAAAGTAATCAGGTTTTGGTGTGTCAGATTTCCTGTCCCGGTGGGTAACCTGTATAACATGTGTACAAGCCTGTCTGGGAAATTCTAGAATATCCTATCCTCTCTATATTGAAAAGCTACTGTAGAAAGGTCAGTGGGTATTATCTCTTTTTTCTGAACTGGGAGATGACAGTTTCATATCAAAGCTTGTTTTTCTGCCTGTTTGTAGTTAATTCTCACATTGTCGGAAACACATTAAAGATCTGTTCAAACAGCAGTGAAGATAAATATGCAGAAGAATGATTATAGAAACTACATATGCTACACAAATGTATGGTGTATAAATGTTATGTAAGGAAAGGTATTAAATCTTTTATTTTCAAGGAGTTCACACAGCGGTGAAATGTTGAAAGTTTCTTAAAAGTCAACACTTGAAGCGAGGCGATTTTTTATTCAGCAAGCCATTGTTGGGAAGCATACCCATAGCTATTAATTATATAGCAGTTCTAGTAACCTTGAAAGTTGCGTGTAATGTTTTCCTTTGGGTTTGTTTTTTTGTTTTTAAGGGGGAAGGCTTTTCTTTCTTCTTATGACAGAAAGATAGAGAACGTGGTTATCTCAGAAAAAGAGAAATGATTAGACAAGCATGATCGGAGATGAGGGAACACCTAAGGGACAACTTCACAAGCCTCTGCTCAGCCAGCCATGCAGTGAAGTGCAACCTCGTGGAAGTAAAGGCACCCGAGAGGCACAGGCAAGGCATGGCCCAACATCCACAGTCCCTAAGTCTTCTGTAGGTGCAGCTTCATGCTAAAACTCTTTAAAATTATCTAGATGCAAACTGTGATTTGTTGCTGAACTTGCCAGAGCATATATATTCTGCTTGAAATCAAATGCATTTTTATTATAGCACAAAGATGAAAGTATATACAGTTAAGATTATTGAGTTTCATTGCTCTGGTAAATGAAATGGTCAATAGTCTGAGCTTGCTAGCTCTCACACCTTAAAGGGATCACTTTATAAGGTAAAAAATTAAACTGTTTCTAACAGGAGATGTCCCGTTTCATTTGATATTTCCTTTATTTCTTGAAATTAATTTTAACTAACATAAAAGGAGTTGCAGACTAGATCAAGTAACAGGTTTTTTTTAGTGTATCACATAAACCCCCTCAAACTATTTTCTCATTAGAAAGCCTATTTATACTGCATCTATTTAAATAAAAGACATTGATACCATGCACCAGGAAAATGATTTGTCGAAACTTGGCTGGATTCTAGCAAATGTATTTTTATATTCTTTGGGGAAGTGGGCAATGTGAATATGACAGTGACTTGGAGGAGTGGTGGTTCAGTGAGTGCTGGTGGGATCAGTGTGAGGCAAGTGTTTGATAGATCTCGGGGATGCAGAGGCTGTTTGCTCACTGTGTTTCCTGTGTGGGCAGTGATCCTACAGTGAGTCCTTGCTTGTGTGCCAGTGTTGTGGGACCTTTGAGGGAGCTGCAAAAGAGTGGGAAGGATTTGGCCTTACTGAAGTGGTGGGCAGTGATCCTGCAGTCCGGAGCAGAACTGAGACACATCCAGCTCCCAGAGAGGCTTCAGCAGAGTCAGCAGGGAAAGTCCAGCATCCTGCAGCGAGGCTGCTGCAGATAGCTGGTTATGACTGAGCAATTGTAGGAGTTTTACACTGGATGTCACACTGAGTCCTACAGTCAGCCTCAAGTGGCAGTAAGTAGCCAGCTTCCCAGTGAAACAGGCTCGAGGTTAGCAGGGAGCTCCAGAGGCTGCTCTGCACCTGGCATCCCACGCGTGCCCAGGGAACGGAGCGCCCTGGGATGCTGGATGCTCTTCTCATTGTGCACCGCTGCATTAGCCATGTCTGTGCAGAATTCATCTCTGCAGGCAGATGGTAGTTCAGCAATGTCAGAGAATTCATTCATTAATTGGTGCTGATGCTTAGTTTCCTGAAAAAAATGAGCATTTAAACTTATTTTCAAAAATAATTAGATGCAGATTTTTGCTACCTGCTTCGGATGTTGTGGGGTGCTTGATGTTATTTATATTCCATATAGGTTTAATAATTTTAATTGCATTTTGTAATGTCTTCTATTCCTGTATTCTGCATTGACTAGTGCACCCAAAAATTAATTGGAAATACAACTAACACGTGGGAGGTGGATCAGAAGTAGCATTCAGTCAGACATAGATATCCATAACTGTTCGGTGGTTTTGCTCCAGACTTCCAGCAAAAAGATCTGCTTTTGCATCTTCCTTTGCAATTATAGTCTGATATACAGATGGAGCAAAATGATTTCACTTTGTGTCGCAATGCTATTGGTAACTATTTAAATTCCTGTGCTCTAAGCCTTTTAAAGGTTAGGAAAGATTGCACATGTACTTGTGTGGAGGAGTCTGTGTTTGCTCCGAGGGATGAACTGCCAAAGGGCATCCTTTGCTGTAAAATTCTACAATGAGTTTAAGAATGGCTGGCTCACTCTTTTAGTGGTTTGTATAGTTAGAGCTATTATTTTGTTGTTCCATTGTAGTTGGAGAAGATAAGGAAAGGGAAATGTTGCTTCTCATTGAGCTGATTATATAAAATAGTTCCCCAATGGCTTTCATTAGGTGTTCTCATTTTTACCATTTGTGCAAGTTAAAAAGGGAAGCAAGTAAGTAAAAACACAAGGAAAAGTTGAACGAAGGCCAACAACAAAGGTGAGGTCAGTTTTACTGAGAGATTTCCTCTAGCAATGTCTGTTGTATGTGTAATGTTTGGTTAAAGAATTAGCAGCCATACCTTTTTCAAACACCTGCCCCTTTGATCATGTCCCTATCTCAGTTGAAAAGTTTTGGCAGCTTTTCTTCTTATGTAACTTACATAAGACAGGTACTTGCTGTCTACAAGAACTTGCTGGTGAAAAACTTCTAATTAAAATGTATCCTCTGTGCTGGTAATTTCAGAGCTGGCCTAGCCAATTCTGCTTTCAACAGATTTTGTATTTTCAGGCAAGATAGGCTGCCTAAATCTTTGGCTTGTAGATAACTGTCGTCTTAAAAATAAAACTTAAGTATTTGAAATTCATATGAAGCTAGAATAGAAACAGCTTCTCCCCAAACCATGATTTGTACAAAACTTCATAGATAAAATTAAAGCAAATGTGTGTTTGCTCGTTTGAGCTTGCTGACATGTTTCCCACATGGTGCCTGGTGGATGTTCAAGGGAGAACATTTTCTGTCCTTCACTGTGGCTTGTGCTCTCACATCCTTCTGTCTCACGGTACAGCAGGAATGCAGGGGCATGGGCTAGAAATGGAGGTTGAAAGGGACATTATCTTGTATTTTTTCTTTCATGTTTTCTGTAAAAAATGGCCAGATTGTTAAAATCTGTTCAGCGCCTGTTCAGTGCTGTGGCAGAGATACAGCCCTGAGTGCCAGCTGGGTTGGCGTTTGTTCACCTGCACCATGCTCTGCAGAAGCACCTTCACACAGGCCTGGGGATGTGGTGCTGCAGCCAAATGGTAGAAAAATTCACCTGATTGACACTGTAAGTTGTATTTTTGCTAGAAACAGTGGGCAGAGATCAATGTCCAGTGGCTCAGTGTGTGTGACAGCAGCATTATATTTTGGTGTGTGAGAGTACCTCGGGTCCCTGACCTACGCCAAGGTCTCATTGCTGTACAAAAGTGACTGGAATATTGCTGCCCAGTGGCTGAAATTTGTGAATTACTGAGCATGAGCTTTGAAACTTATATAGCTGTTAATGTCACTCTTTTTGTTGTCAGGTTCTACTTTTGACTGTCGTTTTCTGGAAACGCTGGCCACTGAGCGGGCAAGTGTGTGCCTGTAAAACCACTGCCTGCCTGCTGGGTTCACTTATATTGGGCATTGTAGGGGCTCTGCCAACATTTCCATGAACTCTTTCAGCTTCTGAGGTATATGTGCTCCCTGCAGCATCCTGCTGACTTCCCTCTTGGAATGGATTGATGTGGAAAATCAGGGGCATTGCTGTGTAGGCAGTTAAACCTAGAGGTACGTTTGCAAGTGATGCTATTAGCTGTCAGCTCATTGTCTGTTTAAGATGCCAGTCAGCAGGGGAATATGAACTTGCTGTTATTAAAAAATCCAGCATTGGGTGAGGAGTGGGCATGGTGCCCAGAACTCAGATGAATTTTTTGGCAGCTCCTGCATGATCCCGTGGCCAAACATCGTGATGACCATGTTACATCTTGAATGTGAGGGTCCCTCATGATGGCAGTGCAGGGTGGTTGTTCTGGGAAGGTCTGTAAGAAGGGGCAAGAACTGGAAAAGGCAGGGCCCTTTATTTGGAGGGTTCCCCTAGGCAGGTGTAGCTGTTGGTGGAGAGGACAGAGCCAGGAGTGACCCGGGGGGTGCAGGAGCCGTGGAAACAGCCTGGGCAGCACCAAGATCCTGTGGCTGTGCTCTCCCAGCAGCATTCAAAAGTATTTTATTGCAAAGGCTTCATTTTCTTTCCTGGTTTGCAACCTGCTCTGGCAATGTGCACAGCTTGAATAGCCAAATACACATTATCAGGAATTTCAGACAGAAGAAAATGAGCCCTTTCTGCATTCAGTTACCATTTCTGTAACGGACTGGCAAGGTGTTGGAGCAGGGCCAGCTCTCTCTGCCAGAACAAATGACATTTCTGGGGCTGTGGAGCTACCCTGGCACTGTGTATTTAGTTAAGGGTTTAGCACTGGAAATGCATGAACAATTAAGACTTCATTTCCTAAATGGAGTGCATTTTGTGGTTACAGAAGAGAACACATTGGTTGGGATTTAGTGTATTTGGGGCTGAAAAATGGTCTTACACTGTGAAACCTACTGTTTACAGTAGAGCTGACTGAAGACAAGACAAAGCAAAGTTTTCCTCATAATCGTAGTTTCAAGAGTGAGATTTATCTATATCAAAGAAAGTTGCCTGATTTTGTAGCAAATGTAATTCAAAACATACTTTGAAATTATGAAGGTTACTGCCTGCACTGTAGAGCAAGACAAAATGTTGCTGTAGAGATCATTTTATCTACTTTCATTTACATTTATATATTATTTTTTGTCATACTCTTAGGTACACTTAGGTTTTTCTAAGTAGAGATTTCCTTCTTCTTTAGAGATACCTTCCAAAGTTGATAATTATGAAATCGAAGCAGTTGTAGTGGTAGATGAAATACAAAATGTCACATTTTAACATGGTATGCATTTATCACGATGAATTATTTATTTTACTCATATCTTTATTTACTTTTGTGGAGAAACAAAAGAAAGGTGAAAATAATTCTGAATACACCGAAGACTTTTTAAGTTTTATTTCAGCTCTTTATGTGCAAATCTTTCACTGTTCTTTCTTTATTTTTATATTGCCTGTAAAGTGCTGAAGGGAATGGTGCATTACTGCTGCAGGTGACATTAGCCACAGCAGTGTGAGCAGATGTGTCTCTGAAATTGTTTGGAAATCATCGTTATCCCCTGGCTATTCCCCCTGCCCCCTCCCATAGACAGTAACTCTGTTTGGAACTGCTGCAAAGAGCAGCTGAGGTGGAGCATGTTTGGTTTCCGAGCAGTTTGTTATGCAAAATCTCAAGGTCTTAATGTGAGGAGTGCGAGTCCTTTAGCTCCGAGCAGCGCTCTGTAGGTGGCAGCATTGATAGCGCTGACTTCCCCCTGCTCTGCAGTAACTGCAGGCGTGTTCCTCGCTTCTCTACACAAATACAGAAGGAGCTCTTGGTATTTTACTTACATAATAAATTGAGGTTGCTTCAGAGTCCAGTGACTTAGGGCTCAGTTCAGGCTATACGAGTGTGCATAGATGTTTTTGATAATTTACACTTTCCCTTCAAGTGGGACACACTTGTTTTTTCAACGTGTGCTTGTTAAGTTTTATTTGTGAGACTGAAAGCAGGTGTTAACTAGATCAGTTCTCTTATTTGGTCAGATTATAATGTTTTGTGGCTTAAATTCCTTACACTTAAGCCACATTCCCTAAATGCTCTAGATACTGCATGAACACAGCATCACTATTGCTCTGTGTCCTGCTGAATTACTTAATACCTGGTGTCTTCTGGCATTCATACATCCTGACATCATTTTTTTTTTTTTTTTTTTTTTTTTTTTTTGGTTTTGTTTTGTTTTGTTTTGTTTTGGTAATCAACAGTGAAACAGATTCTAAAAGCCTGGACCTTCCAGATGCTGTTCTACTACCTTGATTAGGATATTTTTTTCGTGCCAGGGATCAAATAAGCTCTACTAGGAAAACAGAATTCTTAGTAATGTAGAATATTCACTCAGAAGCCTCAAATGATGTACTTGAAACTATAGGTCCTTGCAGTAATTTTAGTTTTCTCATTCCTTGTTTGTCTTGGTTTCTATCTGTGCTGCTCCTTCATGAGGCAGCCGCAGGACTTTGTTAAGGGCATTAGGAAAGTCAGGTTTTAAAGGAACTTATAGCTTAAAATATGTTGATTAATTAAATAGATACTTACTTAAGAGGTCCATGATACTCTAAGTTGCATGACACTGAGAAGTCTTCTTTATATAAGTCTTATTAACCCTTTCAGTCCTCTTGAATTCCATACCCAGGACACTGCGTGGCTGTAATGTCAGCGGGGCATCCAGCATTTAGTGGAGGCAGTGATGAATAATTCTCTGCAGACTGAAGTCAGTCGATTTTCCTGTCCTTTGTAAGAAAGAGTAACATTCTGGCATGGTATCATCTGTTTCTGTCTGTAGGGTAGGGAACCATGGTTTGATGTTTTTGAGTCATCTGCACACTGCTATTTTCTTAGAATTATTTCTAAACTTAGTGGGGTCATCAAAACTTGTAGCTGCTTCTGTCCTGTTGGATGTTTATAACTCCAAAAAGCTGCACCCTTAGGTGTCTGTTGGAAAAAATACAAATGATGAAAAGAGATGATGCTAATTTTTTTTTCCTAGTTTCAAGCTTCCAATTTTGCATCTACTTCTAGTCACACAATTGTATTTTCAGGGGAGGAACTCAATTATTGGGCATTGGCAGTTAGTTATACTTGCTCTGAAGTACCAGAGTGTGAATGCTTATGAAATAACACTTAATGGAGCTGGAGGTAGGAAAGTGCTCAGTGTTTTATGATTAAAAAAATTGTCACTTGACTGGGCATTTTTAATTAGTTAGATTGTTTTTCTCAGTCATTTCTGATTTTTGGTGCATGAATTAATACTTACAGGTTCTGATACCCAGCATTGTGGACAGCATGCAAATCCTAAACCATAGCTGGAAGTTAATTACTGTCAATTCTTGGGGTCTGCTCTCTGGACTTTGGGTCAGTTTGAACATGACTGCATTTTGCTGCATACATTGCTTTTACTCCCTGGAAAACAAAAGATACTTCTGACCTTGCAGTGTACCGAGAATTAATTTGTGTGTATCAGTAAATTGCTTTGAAACTCTAGACAGAAGAGTCAAGAGATTGTCAGAAGATTGAGAAGTATTAATTGTTACTGCCATGTAAGCTTTAATTCTTTAATCACTGATGAATATGCTTAGAGTGTGTGACTCTCTAGAATGAAGTAAAAACGTTCTTGGCTTTCTAGGATGTTAACATGCTGAACAGTCTGCTTATAACTCCATGTACAAGTAAGACAGTCTAGATATTTTCTTCAATTGAGTATAAACTTGTTTTCAATCAATGAGACAAAATAAAGATAGGAAGGTAAAATCAATTGAGTAGCAGCTGCTGTGCCCCAGCACCATAGAATGGACTGAGCAGTGGTGATGTACTGATTAAAAATGAAAAGCCTTTTCAGATATGTAGAAATCACTGCTACAAAAGGTGTTAATGAACTTGTATTAAATAATAAAACAGGACTTAGGGTTCATCCTAGTACTGCTGTGATGCCTACATGGGCTTCCAGACAGTAATTTTGAGGAAAGATTTAACTTAGAGTGACTTTTTTTTTGGCAAATTAGATTTAACATGATTTGGTAAGTCATAATATCTTCCAGTTCAGAGCAGATATTGGATGGATACTTCATTTGCTGTTCCATTTCTATCAACTGCAATGAAGTCATATTATAGACTCTGCTTAGTTTCTGCTGTTAGTTTCTGCATTATGCAAACTACTAAAAAGCCATATGAATTAGGGAAGAACCTTTTATGCACAGTTGAAGTGACATAAATGCACAATCTAAAAATAAATGAACTTCAGTTGCTTATTGTCGTGTTAACTTTTAATTTTTACATGCTAAAGTCTGAAATGTTTCATTAATTGTAATAGGCCCTGTTTTTGCTGGTCTGTGGTGTTCATTTTCCTGACTTGGAGAGCAGAGGTCTTTTTAGGTGATTCCATACATGCTGATGCAGAAATTCACGCTCCTGGCATTTCCCTTTAACGTTCCATTTTATTTCGAGTAAATTTTGGAGCATAAGTTGGGATCTGGATGTTTCAGCCTCAAAATGAAATAGCATCCCTTACTTTGCATCCTGCTATACTGACCAGGTAGAATAGACATCCACAGGCCTTGTTTCCTCATCCAGCTTTGTCTCTTTTCCTGAAGTCTGACCTGCAAGTTTTAGCAAGGCCCTTTGCTAAAACTTCTGAGATAATACTACCTCTGGGACCTTGTTCTGCACCTTGAGTCTCCTCGTGAGAACTGCCCAGCCCAAGGGATGAGGCGCTTGGAAGCACATTGAGATCTTCAAAATTTTTCAGTGCAAAGTTCTGGTTTAATTGTCTTTAAAAAAAAAAAAAATTGTTTATGTTTTGTCCAATGTGCTTGCGATTGCCTTTTTCTAAGATCGTTTTTATAGCATGGCTGAAGTATTTTAAATAAGGTTATAGGCCCTCTTAAAGCAAGTGTTTTCTCCTTGTACATACCTTGCATGATTTTAAGGCAAAAGAAGAACCTTCTGATATTAGCACAGCTAATTACTTTAATCAATTAGCATGGGATTTCCTAAAATAGAAAATTACACGAATGTGATTAGTAGTACTTTCTTTAGGCACTGACAGATTTCTGCTATTGTTTCCTCAGTGCTGGATCAGTGTTTTGCACAGAAATGAAGAGCTTTTCACCGTGGAGATGCTGTGCTCTGTGGTGCAGGGGCTGTGGGTCACCGTGCCCCATGGGGCAGCCTGGCTTCCACAGCTCGTCTCTCCTGAGATGCACTTGCATTATCTCTTTTTTTTTTTTTTTTCATATTTCCTTTCTAATCGTTCTACTCTGACCACGTTTTACATCAAGCTTGTTACCTTAAATATTTTGCCATCCCAGTGATTGCACTGATTGGTGCAGTGGGCACCAAGACCAGGAGGCATTACTCTAAGTGACAGACCATTAGAATTTGGATCTAGATTTTTAGCTCAATACTCAGTCTTCTGAGCCACTAGTTGATCTTGAAATATGGCTTGAAATAGCTATCAAATGAGGAACAAGGCAGTAAATGTAGATATTTAAAGCTCCTTTGACATGGAGAAGAAAGGAAATTTGGGCTTTTCGAGGCATGTCACTCAGTGTGACACATTTTCCTCGGCTGAGTGTGACACAGAAGGGCTGCTGAAGCTCCAGTGGCAGACTAGGCAGTGACAGGGCACGTGAACACCACGACAGAAGCAAAGGTTTTGTCCATCTGTTCCTTGCTGTCCCTGAAAAAAATCTGGAAAATTATGGATTTTTACACTTGATAGGAAAACTGGTATAAGAGAAGCTAAATTTTCGTCTGTGGTGATATCACTCTTTGTCACAGCACAAAGGAGGATTTTTATGCCAGAAGGAGCTAGACATGGCTATTTCTTAGACTACACAGCTTCCCTTAATATAAAATGATGCATGAAAATGTTATATCCAGATAATAGACTCTACTTCAATGTGAAATGTGTCCTTGGAGCTCATTTTTATGGTGTTACACTCGTTTTTTGCAAGAAATCCTTTTGTAAAATAGCTCAGACTTCCATTAGTGCTTCTGAACCTTCTCTTCTGGAACAATTTTTGTCACACATTAAGCATGACTTCTGTGGGATGATGGAGAGGAGGTGTGGGATACCTTCACTTTTAAGTACATGCCATAACACACTGACTGGAGTTTCGATGCTGACTTGGGTTTAAGCTGTTTTATATCCTGACCACTACTTACTGGCATCTGTGGGGAAAACCCCCTGAAATAAGCACCTTTCCAATTAACAGCTTATTTAGGGGGGCAGGCATTGATTGCCATGCTTATTCCACATCACAGTAAGTTGAAGGATTTTGTAGGGAATTCTGTGAAGGTCTCAGTCTTTCATGTGTCCTTTAGAACAAATAGGCTAAAAATTACATCCTGTAAGGAAGGGATAGTTTAATGTGATTTAATAAGTTCATCATGGTGAATATTTTCCGTTATTAGTTTTCATCATCTTTTTCTGTTTAGTTGGATAGCAGTAATGCTCCTTATGGGTTGTCACAGAGGCTGCTGAAGTTCATTTGGTTTAAAAGATCTCATTTTATTTCCCTTGCTTTGGCTACATGCTTGATAGCCACACTCAACACTAAGACTCTTTAATTAGTTAGTCAAATGGTGAAGTTATCATCGCTTATAGCAGTGCAAAGAAGTAGGTCAGGGTTTGCATGACCTGAAAAATGTGTTAATTATATTTTCATTAAAAGAATTAAACTTTGGGTGGGTATTACCCAGCAGGAAATGGACAGTTGAGTTGATATGTGTCTTAGCTTGCAGATTGCATGGAGTAACTTGGAAAGAACAGAGGACCTCCGAGGATTGAAGGAGCTGAGGTTTTGGTCTTGTTCTTTTTCTGGACCCTCCCAGCGCCACTGAGGTGATTTAGCCAGCCTGTGTAGGTTGGTGTGCTTGCAAAAGCACGTTTGAATAAAGCAGTGGGAAGGAAATAGTGGCACGGTGGCTGGATTATGTTTTGCTGGTGACTCCAGACCACTCTCCAGTGAACAATTGCTCTACAGGACAGGAAGACTAAAACACTTCTTGGTGTCACTGTTGGCCTTTCACGTCAGTGAGTCCTGAAAAGACTCCTATACAGAGCTGACACTGCTGAATCGCTTCCACTTAGAGCTGATTATGATGTTAATTAGCCCGATGCTGCTTGGTAAGCTGTTTAGCACTTTTGTCTCACCTGTAATTTGTGCTAAGGGAACTGTGGCTTTCCTTTGAGTGAGCCAGTGGATTTCTGGAAGTAGGAGACTGCTTTGAGGGTCTTAGTGTGTTTATGTGAGGACTGATTTCAGAAGGGCAAGATTTCTCCTCTTTGGGTATTTTCCTTGTGAAGCCCCGTGATCCATAGCAAAATGATCCTTTGTATATAATCTGAGTGGAAATTTTCAGTGAAATATATACAAAACAGTAATGTATTTACCTATGTGTTTAATCAAGGAAAAAAATGCATGTGGAACTCTGTGTGCAAAGCAGCTGAATTAACGATGTTTTCATTCCACATTTTCTGTGCTTTTAGCTATGTGGGTTCAATACAGCTTTAATTGCTCTGTATGTTTTGCATCTATTCCTCCTTACAGAGATGGTGGGTATCTCGGAGTTGATGATGTTGTTACCTACTGAAGAAATGTCAAGTGCTTGAGTATTAAACATTTATATGGTGCAGGGTTTTAAGGCAAAAAAACTACCAAACACTATCATGTGTTCTTATTCAATTTGGTTGTTGAACAAGAACACTTGATGGCTGTTCTGTCAATTTTAAAGTGCTATTGTTTGGCCTAAACAAAATCATAAAATTACTCCTAACAGAGTGCCCCTGCTCATTCACATATGATCACCTAGAATGAAGCTATGAAAATAACGTTATACCATGTGAGCCTGCTCTCTAAATCTGGGCTGATACATTGACACACATTGCTTCAGTGAGAAAATAAACTTGTATTCCAGCTGTGATTATTAAAAATGAAAGTTCTCTTATCCTCATTTATAATTTAATAAATATATATTTTTATGTTCTTGTATGTAGCAGCCAACAGCTATTCCATATCTTTAGTATGCAGGATGTGTTTTTTATGCTTTTATGCAGGTACTAATAACAAGGCAGCTTCAGTAGCTCCCATTTGATTCACCTTTCCTGGGGAAGTGTTTGGCAGTGCTGTGTGCTCAAACATCTGAAATAGCACTGGGGTTTTGCTTGGAAGTTGAGAGAGACTTGCACATGCAGCAGAAGCTTTGTGTGATATGTCAGCCCTGGAATGACCTGTTTGTATGTATTTTAGAAAGCTGTCATGTCAAAGGAAATGCAGTTTAAATATTGGAAAGCTCTTTCTGGTCATCAGCCAAATCAGTATTGTATTTTTAATAGATGGATGTATGAAATCAAGGAGTCCCAGCTGATTTGTTAATTTGTATATTTGCATGTAATTTGACAAAGTTTGGTAACGTCAATGGAAATGCCTCAGCTGCTAAGTGTGGTGGAAGCAGCATCCTCAGCTGAGTACAGAGTACAGTGAATGTGGTGGTTTCTATTTAATTAGCTTTAAAATGTCTGTCCCTCGAGGGAGCTGTGCACAAACCAATAAAAACATATACTCGATAGATTAATAGAGCTCATGAATTTTGAATGAAAAGACATTGATCCTGAGGTGCCTTTTTTCTTAAAAAGCTTTATTAAATGCTCAGGAATGGTTTGTTAGCGCTGACAGAGTAATTTGGTCGGTTTGTGCTCAGTAGGTATTTTTGTTTGGCTTGGCATGTCCCTTAGTTTGGGCCTGTCACAGAATTGCCTATTGAAAATAGGAACTGCCATTTTACATGACCATACTGATAACTGTGACTACAATAAAACAATTATTTTGGCATTTCCTCCTTTCAATTAAAAATGTTACTAATAAAAATACCCCACTCTAAAATCTTACAGAAACTCTTCATCAGTTGAAAAGTAAAGTTTACACAATCATTGATGCTGATGATTAAAACTTTTGAATTGCAGGAGAAAAAGCTGTAATGATTGTGGTGACACTGTTCATTTGAACCCTTTCCCCTGCTTCTGAGAATGTCCAACTCAGATGTTTGTTTCTGTTTTGTAAGAGCTACAGTTTTTGAAGATTTCATGGTCTCCTTGGTTTTGAGAAAACGGAACACTCCAGGTGATGAGGCCATAGTCAAAACTTATCCCTGAGCTCCAGCCTGGGTATGTTGGCCCGGCAGCTGCCTTGACTGCTGGCTGGTTGTGGTACTGAGAACTGATGCATTTCTAGGTGGAGACCTCATCAGAAGAGGATCAGAAAGTGAGGAAAGCAGTCTGAAGGGCATTAGTCTTAAATATTTGTGAGTCTGCAGGTAAAACACAGAGACTCTAAGACTCAGTGGTGTGGTAACGGCTACATGTGCTGGACGCCTGTGTTGAAGGTGGGCTCTCAGCCTTGGAGCTTTGTTCAAGGGGAAGCCTGTGCACCAGGGAATGCTGACTTCTCATGGCAGGCTGCTGTAAAGAGCCATCCAGCCTGGTGGACAGAATGGTAAGAAAATGTGGCTCCTCAGGGAACTACCCTTTTCAAGTGATCTTTGTTGGCTGGACAATCCTCTAACCGGCACGGCAGGTTTTAGTAGCAGAGGAGAAAGTGAGATTTGTATAATATCAAGTCACATCAGACTCTTCTTCTCAGAGAAACTGGGGAAGGCTCCAGCATGACAGGTGCTGCAGAGATTCAGGTTCTCAGTATTAAATTGTGGTGTGGAAGAAGGGATTACAGGAGACCTCGCCCCCGATCAGTCCCAGCTGTACTAATTACCAAAGAGGAGGAACAGCCTTGCCCTTAGTGGGCTGCACCTGTGGCTAATAAAGACAGGCGTGGGAAAAGGGGTGGGCTGGGGGAATCTTGGAGGAAGTAGAAGAGTCCTGAGGGAGGAGGAGTGATCCAGAGAGACCCAAATAAGAAGAAAACAAGGAAGGGAGCTGCTACTGTAGGAGATCAGCTGTGAGGTCAGTCTGGGTCTGGGGGGGTTGGTGCCTGCAGTCACAGTCGAGCTGGCTAAGGGCTGGGTTCAGAGCCTGCAAACCAATATTTGCAGGTATGGTCCAGCAGGAAATAACCAGCAGTCAGTCTGCAGCTGGACCCTGCAGTAGGAGCTGCTGTAGTCAGAGTCAGGGTGGCAGAGCTGTAGAGAAGCATAAACCAGGACCCTTTTCACATTGTTAAATGAGAGTCTGTGTCTTGGCTCATTTCTACCCCTAATGAGAGGGCTACTTCACCATTAAGTGAGTTGGCAATTGCTGATAGGGAGAGACAAACAGTAAATAAAGATGGTGCATACCCAGAAATATTCCTGTCAATTCAAATGAAGTGAGTAGTGTTTGCTAGCTGGAGATCCTGAGTGGCAAAGGAGGGAATGTGTTTTGATCTTTTCACTAGAGCACAGCTCTGTGTGTCTCCTGCTGCTGAGTGTCAAACACCCCTGCAGAGCAGGGGCTGGTGGGTCCTGTCTGGCCCTGGCTCAGGGAGGCTGGGAGTGCTCAGCTCTCCATGGCTGTGGTCACAGGGACAGGCAAGGCTGAGAGTGGCACAGAGCTGGAAATGGCATTGGAACGTAAAAGGCTCCTCCTGATAATTTGTGTAGGAAATATTGTCTGGTTTTCAGCTGTCTGCAGCCAGAGCATGTGTCTCTTCAGTGTGTTGGGGAATTCTTGTGAGAACTTGTTAATGGTATACAAGTTGGGTGAAAGGTGTGGGTTTTTTTGTTTTTGTGTTTTGTTTTTTCCCATTTAATGCTTGAGTGAGTTTGGATGTAATTTCTCTTTCAGTCCCATTATACTTCCTTTATATATTAAGTGAGTTTCAAAGTCAGTGTCTGATTGTTGTATACTGGAGGTTTGCCAAAATAGATTCGTTTCAGTGTCTCCAAGACTTTTTAATTACAGTAAGACATTCACATACCCTTTATTATAGCATGTAGCCAATGCTTTTTTTTTTCCTTTTTCTGAATTCATTTTTATCTTTCTGGAGACAATTAAATGTGTAATTAGCTGAACTTGGCTTACAGGAGCGGTACAAGAACTGTGTACCAAAATGACTCGTTAGGATTAGGGAGTTTGGCCTATTTTCTATATTGGGGGAAAAAGCTACTGTTTTTTCTTTGGGGAACTGTGAATGGCAGTAGCTGAAGGTGGAAAAACCCAAACGTCTTATCCTTTCCTTCCTCAGTAAGGCCTTCGATGAAGGAACTCTGTGTTTATTCCTCCTGCCTTCTGTAGCTGATTTTGATTTACTCTTACAATTGCTGTAGTAATTGCAGTTAAGAAGGTACAAAATATTGTAGGTTTTCTATCATTAGGAATCAAACACATGGTTTTCAAGAGATGTCTATTCTCTTAGTGGCTCGATGTTATTTACATCTCTTTTTGCATAAAATAGATAAGAAGTTAAATCCTGAAGTTTTCATAAAGCTGTTGTCAGTCAACACAGTGAGGAAATTATCAATAGAGAATAAAATTTTATGTAAATAATGCATTTTATGCTTGAGGGTGCAGAATAATTAAATAAGAGCATAAAGTTTGAGAACTGAAAAAATGTTTTCACTGTCTGACTCTATCAAAGGTCCAATTATATCTAACTAGCACCTGAAGCAAAGCAGGGCAAAGGAAGCTTCCTGCCATTTGACAGTCAAAATCCTTTGCCATATTCCCATGAATACAGGAATTTTTTTAAGTAGTGAAATGGTTTATGTAGGAGGTAGTCATGAGGATTTTGTTAGTGTGTATAAATTACATCTGTAAGTGAAAATCCTTCTTAGTTTTCTGATGACCAGTGCATGTACTGACTACAGTCAGTTGCTTATGGATAAAGGAGATCACATGGTGGGCTTTGCTTCCAAGAGGTCCACCTGCATTTCATTTCTACTTTTGGGCATTTAATAATTCAAAAAATGAAAATAAAATTACAACGCTCTAAATTTTGGGTTGAAAACCAAGTGATTCATGTTAAACCCTCTGCTTGAGCTGATGGCTGTTGTAGATATTTTTTTTTCATTTAGCATGTCACTGTAGGCAGACTGGGGAAGTGGGTGTGTTTCTGCATTCTCCTCCAGAATGTCTTTTCTCTCTCCTAGTCAGCAGTCTGTATCAGTAATAAGTAGATTTAAACCACAGCTGGTTAACAGTCTATTTACCATTATATGTAAATACTTCTGAGGGACTGGACTAAGTCAGCCATGTGTTTTGATGCTGGAAAAATCTACAGCAGCCAAACCATTCCCTAAGTGCTCTTACACCCTGTGAACTGGGCATGTCAACAGCAGGAACATGGATGCTTTTCAAGGGCTTTTATCCACTGGAGCTTGTATTTGAGATGGTTAGAAGTTGTGGTTAGCCCCACGTTTTGAGTAATTGTATAGAAGAAGACTGATCAAAAAGCATCTCCTATGTAAATAAATCTCAGTAAAGTCAAAATAGGTTACGTGTGAAACTGTAGTGTTTTAGTGGCACCCTTCTATGTGAAACTTGAGACATGCTGACAATGAGAAATGGTGGAATTACTCAAATTCTGTCTTTGGTTTTGAAAAATAATTAGGTGAACTTAATCAAATGATGAAATACTTACCAACAGCTATTCATGAGCTGCATAGCACCAAAAGACAATGTAAGACTTAAAAAATAGCTGTATGTATCTGATACTTGAGAAATGCACAAGGAGTTCTCAGTAGAGTTCAAGCTGAGGGTTGTTGGTTTGGTGGTGGTTTTTTTTTTTTTTTTTTTTTTTTTTTTTTCCTTTTAAAATGAACTGTGGAACACAAAATATGTATCAAAGAGGTAAAAAAATCATGACCTAGGGATTTTTCCCATTAGCCTTCCTTTGGTTCCAGGTAAAATAGTAGAACAGCTGATATGTGACTTAATTGATAGAAAATTAAGAAAGTGACATAATTAGTGTCAAAATGAAAAATAAGCTGCTTTTGATTTGTAATTAGATTAGAAATAATAATATCAGTGAAATATATTTCTGGGAGGTGTTTAATTTGCTTATGCTTGATGAATTTTTGAGAAGTTTGCATAGCAACCAGTAGTCATGTGTTCAATTGATGTAACAGCATTGCTATCCTACAGGTTCCCATCACAAAATATATTTCCAAATGTAAATCAGTCTTCAGTAGTTGTACTTCTAGCAGGCCTGGGGTTAATGTTAAGCTTGGTATCTTCAACAAAATTATGGGCACAAGTACAGCGTCTTCGACTCTTAAGACAGTTCACTGATTATCCATCCATGAGAATCTCCAATGTTTCGGGTGAAAGAGCAAATCCAGTCTTTTCACTGGTGGGGAAGTTTTAAGCTGGCTGTTCTGGCCAAGGGTAGCTGCTCTAGGAACTGAATGTGCAGTCCTGGTGAGAGTCATAAAGAAATCTGTTGGGCAAGTGGACACCAGCCAACACCATTGTCTCCCAGAAGACTTGAAAAAATTAGAAGCAATCCTTTAACAAGAAATTAAGATATTTGGTTATTTTGCCATGATAAAGTCAGACACTGTCTTGACCACGCTCTTCAGCTGAATAAAAAAACATTTGAGAGGAAATGTACTTGAGCTTAAATTTACAGAAGATGAGCAAGTCTTTTAGTCAGATTAATTATCAGAAGAATTTCCAAATGTTGTAGATAGGCTGAGATGGATTCTTCTTCACAGAAAATGTGAGAGTCTAGATTTATCTCCTTCCAATGTAATGTAAATGAAATAGGAATAAATTCAAGGAAGGACCATGTCTGCCAGAGAAAGCCTGTTAGGTAGCAGTGGCCTTTTCTGGGCTTCAGAAGTGTCTTTACAAAATAAAACCAGGATGTTCTTTGGTCTGATCTTTGACTAGAAGGAACCCTGCTCAATATCAGTGTTAGATAATGGAATTGTATTCAAATCACTTCTTATGTGCATTCCTGTCATTTTTTGGTATGATGCCTAGGGCAGTGCTTATGCTCCTGACTATAATGATAGGGTAGCATTTGGATCCTTCCCCTTTTTTTTTTTTAATTTATTTTTTTAGTGTGGATTCTTTAGATGTAAGCTACAATAGGAAATATTCTTAATTGCTAGCTTGCTGTCTTTGGCCAGTGGACATTACAGATAATGGAAGATACTAGAGAACTTTTGTTTCTTTTTGCCTCTGAGGTGTTGGGAATTTTTCAAATGACTTCATCTTGGGTTTATTTGTGTGTTGTTTTATAGAGAGGCTCTGGCTTCACGGTAGGTTGTTTGTGATAGCAGTACAACATGAAGCATGCCTGTTTCCTCACCTTCCCCCAGACATCTGCTGTGCCAGCACGTGTGAACAGCTCTGCCCAGAACCAGAGCAAGGAACTGCTCTGGCCTCCAAAGCAGCATTGCCAAGTCTATAGGATATATGGCCTCTTTCCAAAATGTGAATGAATTTCAGGAGCGAGTAACTGTGGGAAAATGTGCCCATCTAGGTATTTCCTGTGCAGGATGTGAGCTTGTTTCATGATCAGACTGAGAGCACAGGATCTTCCCTTCCCAGAGCATTTCAGATCTCTGCCTTCACATGCTTGAGAGAATTGGTGAGTGTTGGGTGAGGCTACAGCTGTCAAGGAATCCGTTCACTTCTTCTGCAAGAAGAGTCTAGATGATTTTGGGGTGAGCACAGTGAAGATGATCCAGCCCATTGTTTTGAGAAAGCATCTTGGAAAACATTATAGTCACAATAGTAAATGCTTATATGCTGCAATGCCAAAACCCAGTGATGGGTACTGCCATTTCCAAAACTGCATGTGCAGAAAATAGTTTAATTTTAGGTCTTCAGGTGAGTTGGTGGATTTTGACCCTCCCCCCAGTTCCTCAGTCACAGTTTCACAGCTAAGGTATTACAGAACCAATGACCAGTTTTTGGATTAAGCCCCTTTGTATAGCGTATGGCACAGGCATGGAGTTGGATTTTTTTCCTGGTTTTGGGGTTTTTTGGTTTAATATATAGCTATTATGGGAACTGATCATAGACACAGTGTAATACTCTTAAGTGTTCTTAATTTATCAGAATGTGCTGGAGGCATTGCCTCAGTTCCTCATCTGTTTGGTTAAGTTTTCACATATTTTCCAGTGTGGATATTTTCTTTGTAAGAAACATATTAAAGTCCTTAGGTGTCCTCCCACACACCTAAAGCTGCGTTTGGCGAACTTAAAACACTTTGACAGCTGGCTTTTTGGGTCAGTTAGAAATAATGATACATTACTAATGATAGTTTTCCCTTTACTATGCTACTAAGTTCCAGCAATCCTGAGGGAGCTGATGTCTGTATGCTATTCTATGTTCAGTTTTTTGTAGTAGGTTGATAGATACCATCACAAATCAAATTTACTGTGCATTTGATCCAGTCCACATTTTATTAATTTTAAAAAATACTATTTTTCTACCACTGACTCTCTTTAACATAATTAAAATTTTGCTCACTTGTAGCTCTTTACCAGAGACAGTCTCGTGTAGTCCAAAACCACCTGCTTAGACTTAAAATTAGCCAGGCAGTGCTTGCTTCTGGTGTCCACAACTGCTCTGCTCCTCACTGGAAGGAGTTTAAAAGCAGCAGTTGGAGGCTTCTGTTTCCAAGCACAGATTTTAGGTTGACATCAGTCCAAGGAGCAGCCTTTGGCCACTCTTTTGGCTGCTCAGATTCTCTGGACTGAGTGGTTTAGTCTTCTGAGCTGGATGGGGTCAGGCTGAGTTTAAGGATGTGTCACTGAAACATTCACTCATGTTCAGCTCATGTGGGTAAAATACTCTGAGAGGATCTCAAATGCATCAGACTTTTCACTACTTTGATTCTGACTGTTTCTCTGCCTCTGTGGATGAGAATGTTAAGGAAGGTAATTTTAGGGCATGATTATTTGATATTGATGCAACATATATAACAGTTAAGGACTATCTTTGCAGGCCTAAGAGATATTTTGATATATTTTGTATTCTCAACTAATTTGGTTTGTTGTTTTTTTTTGTCCTATCTCAGGTACAGTTTTATGTTTCCTTTCAGTGATTTTTTGGATGGATGTTAAGCCATTTATATCATCTGTTGATGAGTAGAGTACTGTGAGCTCAATATCACTCAATGATTAGGAAGTATTTATGCATTGCATTGCTTTCCTGGGGAGTTCAGCAGTCACTTTTATTATAATTGCTAGACTCATTAAGTAACTCTCCTGAGCATGCCTCAAAACTAATTGTGACCGAGGTTGGAAGGATGAAGAGTTTTGGATGCCGTGGAGGCACATAGCTGTAAAAACTGCATGAAGAAATCCAGTGTTTTTCAGCCAAAAGAGATAGCTTTAGGTTATAGGAACTGATCATGTTTGGGGCTTCATTGTGTGTTGGCACTGCAGATGATTGCTGGATCACTGAGAACTGAGCACCAACCTCCTGAGTTGGGAGCCTTCTGTGGCACCTCAGTGACAGGACGTTTTTGCCAAGAACTTGCACCCAAGCATAATTTTAAACAAAATTCCCATGTGCTGAAAAGGCTTGCACAAATCTAAGCTGACAAACTAGCTCAACTATTAGGAGTTATGGATGATGCACCACTTCTTGTTGATATATGCTCCCTTTATAAAAATAATTAAAAAGGCTCAAGTAATAGAATGACTGCTTGGGATGCATTTTTGAAGTTCATCATGAACTGATTTTTCTTGTGCCATCCTCTGAACATGTCTGTGTCAGCACAACTGAGCTTTCTTCAATGATGTAAATGTAAAACTGCTGCAGGTTATTTTTGAATAGAATAGTATTGTAATATTTTGAAGCAGGCTACTGTGATGACTCAAAACATTTGGGTATAAGCATCAAAATTTAACAAAGTGTTAGTCACGAAGGGTTCCTTAGTTATTGGATGTGGTCTGTGAATATGTAGGTTGAACAACCAAAATAAAACTCAGCTTCCAAATGGCCTTGGGATGTCTGGTGTCTGATCATCTGCTCAAAGCAATGCTGACCCTGGAGACTGGGTGCCTTACATGGCTTTAGGGTTTTACCAAGTTTTATTCCATGTTCTCTGTCTAGGTAGTTACCAAGGCTGTACTTCCCTGTAAATGTGAGTCCCTGCAGTCTATCCATAGCTCTGACTGCAGTGATCTCAGTGTTGATGTTTTTCCTTTTTGCATAAACCAGAACTTTGAGGCTAAATTGTTTACTGAAGGTTTAGGATAATGAGCAGGCTAAACACCTCTGCTCTAAGCATCCAGCTGTTGGAAAGACAGATATTGGGCAGATTGATTTTTGTGGAACTTGTAGTAGCAAGTATTAATTCCACTGCAAGATGATCAATTTAAGTTTATAGTCACAATTGCTCTGTGCACAATTTATTTCAATGAAGATAATTGAATTTAGTATCTTGAAATACATATGAATAGAGGTGAATTTTATACCTTGTGCAGTCAGCAAACATTTGTACTCGGCATGACAGTAAATCAGATGCATCACACTGTTTTCTTCTTTCCTGGCAAGTTATGAAGAAACAGCTCAAGAAGTGTTGGCAGCTAGCACAGCCTTTTAGGCCTAGGTAGCTGGGAATACTCTGACTGGTTTCTCCAGTTCTTGCCAGGGAAAAGAATGAAGATTTGGAGCTGTGTCTGATCTGTGCTTTTGAAGTTCTCTGGTTTCTGCTGAGGGAGCAGAATCTCCTGTTTGTTGTTTGTGCTGCAGCTTGGGAGCAGCTCTGGCCTCGAGCACCTGGAAGGCTGAGACTGCAACATTTGGTCCTTCTCTAAGTATCCAATATTAACCTCCTGGTCTGCCTCCTTGTGCAAATACCACTTATCTATATTAACGTGGCCATATAGCCTCAGAACCTGTTGAATTTCATCTCTAACAAAATTTAAGGCAGAGATGAGGTGACTGAAGTTTGTTCAGGTAATTTCTGCCATGATACTCTTGAACAATTCTTCATTTAACTTTTCAGAGATATATTACCCTCTGCTTAGGGCAAAAGCCCTTGAGTGGCAGCTTCAAAGTATTTTTCCCCCTCAACCATGTGCTGCTTTAATGGTGATAAGTGGGAATGGGGAAATACACCTTTGTTACTATGTTAGAAAATGCTTTAGTGTTGTTGTTATGGACTCTTATTCCTTTTTTCCTGTAAGTGGGTATCCTGCTTTGAGACAGCAAAAAGAATTAGGAAAGCCAAGAAACAGGACACATGGTTGATACACTTTTTGGTATCTTTTGTCTCTTTAAGGCTTCAGGGAATTGGGATAAGATAATAAAAAATTCCAGGTGCTTATGTTGCTTCCAGAGGAATTGTTTTGCCTGGCTGGAAAGGTTGTAACTTAAAGGTCTCTTTTGTGGTCCCAGCTATTTAGTCTATAAAGTATATTTTCTCTGCCTCCCAAGGAGGGTGTAGAAACTTCAAAAAGTTGTAATTATTGAGTTAGCCATTTCTGAACATTTGAGGTTTATTCCAGGCCTTCCCTAGGGTTGGTCAGCACAGAGGGTGGGGGAAGAAGGATGGGGCTATAAATACAGGGGTTAAGGACTGATTAAAGGGATGGCCTGTGAGAGAGGAACCCCAGCATGTGGCAGCAGTAGCTGAGGAGACTAAGCAACTATTTTCCAGAAGCATTAAATGCTATTAAGGATCAGAAGCCTGAGATTTCTCTTTGTTGGAAAAATGTCCAAATGCTTAGATGGGTGTGGAGCTGTGCTTTGCTTACAGAACTGCATTTAGTGAACAGCAAATGCTTAGACTAAGTTTGAAAACTTAATGTTTCTGGTGTCTCTTCTCTCTCCTGTTTTTTTCTTTTTTTAACTCTTCTACTCCCCCACAAACTCCTGTGCTTTTTGTTTATGTTAGTGATTATTTTTCTCTAGAATTTTTATGGTAATCTTTTTGAAAGTTGCTTGGCAACTGCTAACTCTTGTTTAGGAGGAGCTTGCATACAACAATCCTGGGCTTTAAAGAGTTTATAACAATCTTGGAGTTGTCCAGAAAGAATCCTGCCTTTCCTACCAGGAGGATTCTGTTCTGTTTAGAAAGGTTCCTCTGTGAGGATTTGCATTTGTGCTGCTGACCAAGATAGTTCTTGCAAAAATGCATTTTCAGTGTTTAAAATGATAACAATTGAACCAAAGGAGTCAGTGAGACTCCATGCACATTACAGGGAGTGCTGGATTTCTGCTCTCTCACTCTTCAGCCCAGTGGCACAAGGAAATGATTGGGATTTGGTCTGTACAGCCGTGGCTCCAGCTTTTGCTCAGTAAGAGCTCTGCTGACTGCTGGGAAGAGACTATGCCCTGCCTCTGGCTCAATTCCAGCCTTCTGCTGAACCATTTCTCCCTATGAATGGCTCTTGTGCTGACTGGGTTCCCATAAGAGCAGGAAATGTTATTTACTGCTTGTTTTAATAGTGAAGGATTTAATATGAATTCAGTCTTGACATCAAAAGAGCATAATTTCAGTTTCCTTGGTGTGGGGGGGGGGGGGTGGGTAGGAGGTGTTGGAACCTCAGTGGTCTGTCCTTATTTTTGTCCCTCCTTCCCTGCAGTTGGTCTGACTTTCACCCAAGTTGGCAATGGTGAACTGGGATGTTCTCCTCTTTGGTGATACCTGCAGAACACAGTAATGTTGTTTTCTCTCTATATATACTGATTAATTTTGTCATCCCGTGGTTTCTGTAATTCTCAGGTTGTGCTCCCACAACTTGTAGCAGACTGTCATATTTCAAACTGGTGTGAAAACTCTTTGGGGTAGAATGAAAACACCTATAATTAATCATGTCAGTCATCTAGTGTGTTTAGCAGGTAAATGACATCATGTAGCTTTCATGGGGTTGTCATGGTCTGAAGCTGCACTTACCAGAGGGTGACAGTGAAGAATAAGGAGGGATTTCCAAAGCAGTCTACAGATCGTGGATTTGTTTATAGCCACCCCTCTTCTGAAGTTCCCAAGGACATCAAGGCTCTGCAGTTGTCATTTGGCAACTTTCAGGAGTGCTGTCTCCACTCAAAAGCAGCCAGCTGTCAGGATTTGCCTGTGATCTGTGGCCTTTGTACCCTTAATTCCCTGACTGCTGCAGTGTAATCTGTAGGATACACGAGCTCTGGCAGTTCCTGTTTTTGTTGGCTCTGTTGCAAGTGTACATGTAGCTGATGTTGGATAACTGTGATCATTCTCCCAGAGCAATACCAACAGCTATTAAACACAGAGCCCTGCTTGAAAGTATGGGATGTGTTAGGAATATACCAATGCCTGGATCCCAAAGGAATTTGGGCTCTGATAACACTTTGAACTTAACTGGGCTGGGCATCTACCTGGATGTCTTCAAGAACGTGAGCCTTAAGCCCATAGGACATTTTAGTCCTGCAGTGCATGTGGCCTTGGGACTGTCATTCAGCTTTCAGAATATCTTTTTTGCCTGTAGAATGAATTAAACTAAATAATGTTTTATTCTTGTAAGAGACTTTTTTTCCCCCTGGAGGAAAAAGAATTTAAAGCTCTTAGCAGTGCTAAGCATTAGACGAGTTAGAACTATCAAAGGACACAGATAAGGATAGATGGTTTCTTTGACAGTTTTGTCTCCCTGCTGTGCCAAGCAGCAGCCAACATCTTATTTTAGAGGAAAGCTTTCCATGCTGAAAATGGTGGCACAGAAATTCTTTTCTTTCGCCTCATTCAAACACAGCTGATCCTTCATGCTGATGGCAGTTTAAAGTGTTGTGCATCCTAAGATAAATTTCTTTCAATAGTCATCATAACCAAGTGGGGCCAATGGGTAGAGTTAGATTCAGTTTTGGAAGAACGCAGCGTAAAGAACTCTTAATGAAATTAATTCTCTGGTCTCATCTGGCTGTGTATCTGGAAAAACTGCTCATTTCAGCATTTAGTCATGGGAGAGTAAATTATTCTAATTTTATTTATTGATTGAAGCAATGTTAAGTTAAACTAATACCACATTACATTCTTGCACAGTTCAGCATTGATGTAGCATTTTGCAAAAGCATAAATAAATATGTAGGTGTCTTCTGAAAATCTGAGAGATCAATTTTTAGACTGTTTTACAGACATTGCCAGATTAATTAGTGCGGTCATAAAAAATGTTTGCAGAGGCACTTTTCATTTGGAATATCAATGAAGGGTCTGAAGCTATTAAAGGACACTTACTACATCATCTGTCATTAGATATTTTTCACAAAGAGTGCAGTGTATGCAAAGAAGGATTCTGTATATAAATGCAGAATACATGAGTAGGCAATTTTTGCTGGTGGACAATTAGAAAACTCCATAGTTAGAAAACTCCATGGTTGAGTATCCTGACTGAGACCCTAAGAGAGAAACTGAGGGTTTTGTGGAACGGTTTTCTCCATGTCAAAAGCTCTCCAACTCTGCTGACTCCTATTTAGATCCCAAAAGTCAAGTTTTGCAGTCTGATTCAGATCTGCCAACATGTTTATTTTAGAATTAATAATAATAATGTTAAAGAAATAAAAGTCTGGGATGCAGTTGTTGGAATTGTCTTCCCTGGAGGTGTGCAGAGGCTGTTGCTGCCCAGAGCCCTGTGCTGGGGAGCAGGAAGGGGCAGAGTCCTGCAGTCCTGGTGGGCTTTGTGCTCCCTCTGTGCTTGGCAGTCGAGGCTCTGCCTCGTGCAGCTTGCACGTGTGCATTCTGAATTTAAACACCTGCTTAACGAGCAGTGCTAGGAGTGATACGGGGCTTGCTCAGCTTCAGTTGTGAGCCTGTTTTGTCTTTTCCTTGATCTATGAGACAGCCTGGCTCACCTGGGAGTGGGCTCATCCAGACAGGCTGGCACAATAAATTTTAAGAGGTGAGAGTTCTCCACGGATGTGCAACAAGCACTGCATCTCTGGCTGAGCCACTTTGTAATCGCTGCCATCTAATCACTGCTGCCCTCCTAATCGAAAAATGAAGCTTTCCTGTTTGCTGAAAAATTAACAATTCTAGTCCGGCATTTTATCTTAACCTCCCAGGAACAGCATGTGGCAGTTCTTGGTCAAGCAAAAGCAATCACAGAGTTTATTGTGTGGGGTCTTACTCGAGCTATTCCTAAGGTGGATGTCCTCAGCTAAACCTTCTGCTATGCAATGAGTTTCCTCCAAAAACTCAAATGGCTTTCAAGTCTATTCTAATGAGTAGATGTTTTTAAAAATGTGTTAAGCAGCAAAAATTGGAAACATTTCAAACAGAGGTGAGAAACAGGAAAGGTTTATATGGTAATTTCCCAGGAATAACTTTCCTAAGATGTGATTACTTTGTCTGCTTTGCATTTCTCCAACAGGATAATTACAGACAGACATGTTGGGATAAACTCCTCTATGTTTAGGAATCAATGAAACACTAATGCTATGTTTATGGAAAGCCTGTAAATTAGCTATGAGCACTACAGAAATCATCAGTGTGGCTCAGCACACATGGGGTTCAACACCCACAAAGAGGCTTTTCTTTGCTGGAAATGACATTTTTGTTTGTCTCAAATGCATGGTGGGTCACTTGGGAGCTATGTTTCTCTTCCACTTCTAATTAAAACAACTCATTTAAAACAGGAGGAATTTAATTTTCTCTTAATTATTTGAAAGAAGCCCAAAAGTGTTTTCTGTCATAGCCTTTTAATGACAGAAGAAAATGCCTTCCACAAAACATCAAGGCTTTTTATCCAGGAAAGCATTACACAAGGAGATTTTTTTAAAGGAGTCTTTCACAGATCTAGAAATTAGGGATTCACCTTTTTTGAAGTGAAAAGAAAGGGATTTGCACCCTTTTTGTTTCAAGGAAATGGATACTTGCTTTCTTTTAGTGAAAATGAATGTTTTCTATTCTCGAGTATTAAACAGCTAAGCACGCAGGTACTGTAAAGCTTTAAATTTAAATTCTGAATATAAGAGTTCTCTAATCTGAGATTTGTCATGTTTGGAAAACAGGGAGTGCCAGATCTGCATAGATGATCAAGTGTTAAGTGTTGTGGGTTTTTGCTTTTTGTTTACCACTTTGCAAGGCTGGAAAAAACCTGGAAAAAAGGAAGAAAGATTATATGTTATTTCATTTCATAAATGAACCATAATATGAATTTGCTATTCAAGAAACCCTAGAACATGGTTGGGTTTTGTTTGGAAGTTATGACTGCCTGCCAGTTCAGGTATAATCCTGTCGTTAAACTCTGGTAGTCCCCATCCCCTCTCTCACCACCCCCTGAAGACAGGACCTGGGTTTTTGTAGTAATTTTTTCCTGAGCTGGGTCTGAATAGTTGAACACTTCTGAGACTGTTTGTTAATGGTGGTGAATGTGATATACTGATCATAAGAAAAATACCTGTGTGTTTTGGAGAAACATACTCCTAACATGGTAACCACTCTACTGGGATCCTTTGTAGCTCTAGAAATAAAGAGGTTGTTCAGGTTAAAATATTATGGGAAAAGCTGCTGTAATTTGTCACAGATAGTAAGTTGGGTATTTGCTTTCCTTTTGTTATGAGTGCAGGTTTTACAGCCATGGATGCTGGCCAGCTGTAGAATCATTTGAGATTTTGGATCAGGCCTTTACTGTTTTGGGGTTTTGCTTCTGAAAAATTGCTTGAAATATTCTGGAAATTGATAAAGTCTAAAGAGAAAAAGGGAAGAACATCCCTGCAATCTCTGTAGGCTTGATGTACATGATGTGTTATGAAATTTGCTGCTCCTTTCTGTAGTATTTCATCAGTCTGCCTGTGTGCAAGTGTAGTAAAGCTAAGTTAAATTTCTGTGGGTACACAGAGTATTCCTGACATGAAAGACAAGCATGAAAGCGCTGTGGAAGAATTGTAGCCTGAAGAAAATTTCAGCCAGTCCACCTTCATTAACTTTAAATGGCCTTGGCAAGTCTGAGGTGTAACCCAGAGAGAGTCTTGGAAGGCAGGAAGACTGCAGGAAGGGAACTGGGATTGTGACCCAGGCTGGAGAGGGAATGCACACAGAGCTCAGAACATGACCTGGGTTCTGACAAAATGAGCAACAAAATGCTTTATCCCTGCTTACCTTCAATACAAATCTTCAGAACTTTCATCCTGATTAGTGTTGCTGTTCCAGTGCTTAATTTGGCCCATGGTTAAATTAGTGTTTTCTGGTTGTAATGAACTAGAAAACACTGTTCTTACCCATTTTTTGAAAACTGAAATACATACTGAAGTAGTTCTGGCAGTATGAAACTTGGTGAAAATTAAGATGACTACTTCAGCTTTTAATGACTAGGGTAGTCAATGTCTTTGTTTCTGTATTGGCTCCATAGTGTCTTTAAATTATTCATGAACTCTTAAATCATCACTCTGTGATGAGTGTGACAGGAGGGGTTTGTTGTTGCTGTGTGTTTATAAAACATAGAGTTATTTTGGATATCAGTGGGGATTTTTACTATGTATTGTATGAATTAAACATGTTACTGTTCATATTTTTTATACGCAGGTATATTATGTAACAAACATAGCCCACAAATTTGTTCTAAACCAGGTTTTTATTACGTGGCCTCCAAATGTTGGATGGAACCTAGGAATGTATAATGACATGCTTTGGAAAAGGTAGAGTATCTGCAGGGAACTGAACAGCTTTATGACCTTCTAGAGTGTAGAACTTGGTTGAGAAACAGATTATTCCGGAGGTTCTTGTAGTTGCAGTCATTACTTTTAACCCTCTAACTCCAGTCAGTTGGTGTCACTCCCCCATAACCCTGAGACGAACTGGGTTCTGGTGGGCAGGAGGGAGGGATGTTAATCATGACCTTGTGTTTGGGAAGTGTGTGCATTTTGTCATCTGTTTTGATGGAAATTGTGTTTCTCTCTCAGCTTATTCCCTTGATCTAGTTGTACTCAGCATGTTCAGTTGATTACACTGAATAATTGCTTGCACTGTTGGTATTTGGTTTTAAATGTCCAAGTTTTTGATATTTTTCTGCAAAGACCTATTAAAAAAATCCAACAAAACTACCAAACCCAAAAGAAATAACAAAACAACAAGGTGCTTTTGATGCTGGTCTGCACAGCCAAGTGAGAAGTACCAAGGGATGGTCAGAGAGCTGTTGTCATCTTATAGTGTAGCAGCATTACTTGGACTGCCTGTTCAAAATGTGGGAAGAAAATAATGTCATCTTTATGCTGGGCAGGAAAAACAGAGATAAAATATTTTATTTTTTTCTGATTTGGGCAGGAATTCTTCCTAAGTCTTGAAGTTTGGTGAGGAGAGGTCTGAATATATCGTGTTAAGGACCTGGGAATGTTTCAATATGTTGGGAAATTAACCTCATATTCATTCATATGAAGGCATAGGCTTCATCATGTACCTGTGTGCATTTAGCAGTTTTCTGAAAGAAACTGAAGAGATGACAAATCTCTCTCAAATTTCCAGATAGTGGTGTTAGCAATCAGGCCCAATTTGTAACTCTTCTGCTTGTGCATTGAAAAAATGAGAACATTTTTAGATTGTCTTCTCAAATTCCTCTCCTTGTGTTGCATTTGATACGAGCAAGTTGATGAGAATATCCCTTATGCATCCATTTGATTTCCACAGACACCAAGGTATGTACAAATAGCATTGCTCAGCTGGGTGCTCATTTTGATTTGGTAGTCTCATTTTCAAGTAATAATTTGAGCCCTTCTTTATGGAGAGGCCATACTTTTCCATGTATGCTAATTTCGGCTATAGCCCCAAACATCTGTATATTACTTTAATTTTGTTATGCTTATTTATACCTAGTTCTGTGCTTTATGTTGAATTTTGCTCATGAATAGTTTATAAAATCTCTTCTCAGGGGTTTAGGTGAGGTTGTAAGAAATAACAATTTTTCATAGAAGAAACAAATGGGCTATTGTAACTGATCACCACAAGCTGTTTGATATTTTCATAGAGACCAAGAACATGTTAGTATGTCTCGTTTCTATGGAGTGACTGTATAATAATAAATTTAACTCCTTAATGGGATTGGTTGGGCAGAAAAGTACAAGGAAAATGCTTCTTAATCTCCTGGAGGGGGATGAAACTATGCAGAAGTCTTTTGGTGTCAGTAATTCTGCACATATAGTGCAAAATTAAATGTGTACAACATAGTTTATTTTACATGCTTGACTTTTTTAAAATCAGATGTTAATACAATTTAGTTTTTTTTCAGCTTTAATTTTATTCCACTGTCAGATTGTTATCAATTGAGATACTAAGTTATATTCTGTATTTTAATTATATCCTGTATTATGGGCATGAATAGCAACACGTTATCATCCATATGTGGTAAAAAACCCTCTTTTAGTAAAAGCCCCACTTTTAGACCAGACTTATGATCACTCAAAAAATATTAGAAACTATTTCTGTATGGATGTGTTTAAGGCATTTCATGAGGTGTGGCACTGTGACATGATTTGTGCTAAACTATTCTAGGTATTGTTGGGGATAAGTAAATCTTCTGGGAGGAAAGATTTACAGGGATATACATTATTCTGTCTCACTCTAAGGCTCACTTCTTTTTACAAAGGAAACTTGTTATATCTTTGAAACTGAGAGCTGTTGAAATGTTGCTTTTGTGAAAATCCCTTTTTAGGATGCAGTCATTTTACAAATGCAGTCAGAAGTGACAGGCATTAGTGCTGGCTAAGCTACATTATGGAGCGTAATGGGCAATTATTACTGTAATTGAGTGAGTTAAACTTTTATTTTCCCTCACTAATTTTATTTTAAATAATGTTACTCTTACTATTTGTTTATTTATAAGGGTGATTATCTTGAAGAAATGGGCTTTTGTAAATGGCATCCCTTGACTGTTTGTGATTTGTGTCCAGTCACCTGTCACATTGCATTACTTCTGCTCTGTGCTTTTTTATATTTTCTGAAGTAGAGCACAAATTCAAATGACAGGACTTCCTGTTTGTGTTTTCAAATTAAAGTGTTTCATCTAGAATTGGATAAAAATTTCATGTTCAGTGTTGAGAACCAGTGGTTGTCCAGATTTTTACCAAGAATAACCCACAAACAGTGAAAGGAAATATTTGCTGCAACTCGTAAGAGAGTTAATTTGTTTTGCACATCTATTTCCAGCATGCTGAATGTTTGTCTCTGGCTCTGTGCCAGCTCTGGACAGTGGAACTGCTACAGGATGTGTTGGAAAGAGCTGAGCTGTCATCAGAAATGGCTTGTAGAAGAAGTGTTCCAGATGAAATTTTAACTTGGGGGACACCTGGTCAGAGCTTACCTGACTGCTGCTGTCTTGTGGTGCTTTCTAACATCTGCCCTTCTTCTCCAGGCCTATATTGAGGAACTGCCCCCTCCCCAGTGGGTGGAATTTTGCTCCTTGCCTCAACTCTTGTATCCAAGATCCTCTGAGCAGCTCGGGGATTTTGAGTTCCTTGCCAGTGTATTTGCAGTCTGTGCCAGGCAAGCCAAGTAGAGCAGCTCCCTGGTGTGGGATGTTGGCCCACTCCCTACAGCTCGTGTTTGGTAACATAAACATGGTCATTTGTTCTGTGCATGGCTTTTGGGGATGCTTTTGTTCTGAGCACCCCGCTCCTGACCTGATCTTTAGCAGCCCAATTTACTCCCAGGGTTAGGCAGGATCAGAAGGGAGCTTTCCTCTACATGAGCATGCTTCTCCTTCTGTCTCTGAGGTTTCTAATGGACTGACAGACTGTTGCCATGTAGCAGCAAATGTCTATCCATCAGGAGGAATGGCAGGTCTCATGGGATTTTCCAGGTATCCATCTCCTGATGAGATTCGCGTGAGTGAGCAATTCCACTTTCTGTGGAATGGAGCATGTCAAGCAACGTGGCAAAGATTTTACGTCTCAGTTTTCTTTTTTTTCCCCAATTTTCAATATATACTGTGCAGAAAGATTAATCTTATTTAGTAGGGAGTTGAAAAATCAACACTTTTCTCCTTAATAGGAGCTGATCTGTCCCTGAACACAGAGCAATCCCTGCTTGCTCCAGAAGACTGTCTTCCTTGCAGAAAAGGTGGACATTTGGTACAGCTTCGTTATTTGGGTTTTTAAAATTATCTGTTAATGTAGCATGAAGTATTACTATCTAACAAACTTGAAATCATGTTGCTTATATACAGAGAATTATGAGTCATTGAGGGGAAAGTCTGAACTGCCTAGTGAGAGCTGTGTAAGTGAGGTCTTCCCCTGATCTTTCACATTTCACCTGTATTTCAGGAGTTCTTGTGGAATATATTGCAAGGAATCGGGTCTTAGCTTTTATCTTTTCCTTTCTGGTGGTACATCACAGTAAGTCATTGTGAAGATCAATCCTAAATTACTTAATGACATGTTTAACAATAGTGAAATAATACACCTGCTGTGAACATCAGGTATTGGATGGAAATGGCTGGGATGCTCCTTTCAAATCGGTAATTTTCAGACTGGATTTTGGACAGCAGAAAGGTCCATAGGTTGCTTCCAAAGGACCTGCAAAAGAAAAGCAGTTTTTGTACTGTGGAAATGTAACTTTACTGTTCCAGAGTATGGCACTGGGGGACACAGAGGAAAATGGGGATGGAGCAGTTCCAGGGGAATCACATTCCCTTGTGCCCCTTACACTGAGATCTGAACTGCAACTGCAACTTCCTTATAAACTTTGTTATGTAAGGACCCCGATATGTAACAAGTACTCATCTTTTATGTGTGGAAATGGAAGCTTTTAACAACTTGTAAGAACAGGTGTTTTGTTTGTTAGTCATCCCACACAAAAGGTTTTTTTTTTTTTTTCCAAAGGAACCCAAGGGATTGTCATCTAAATCCTTTTGTTCTGTTAATGAAAATGAACAAGAACTCCCACTTTGTGTTTGTAGAGAAACTATTTCAGTTAACTGAGCATGAAACTCTTTTCTGAGGACACACAGAGTAGTAAAAATAAAACGGGCATGGAAGAACTCTCACATTTGGGCAGATCCTCCTTTTTGCTGAAGCAAACCCACCCCTGAAGATATTTGAGCATGCTGACCTCCCATTGAACTTAGATGTTATGGCCTTTGCAATTTAATTGCAGAATAGATACTTGAAAAAATCTAGCTGTTGTAGCATATACCAAGATTAGCTACAATTTTTTTTTTTTGTTTTCATACCTAGGTTAGAAAAACTCAAAAGTATAATTTCATATTTTCATGGTAATCCATGGAAATAATTTATTTTCTTGATGTTGTACCTATCCAGGAAAATGCTGCATGCCTTGTGTTGTCAAATGCAACTAATAAAAATTTCTGGCCTTAAACCCATCAACCCGTGTAAGTTTTATTATTTGTGTTCAATACAAGGATTATGATGTTCCTCTCTTCAAAGATACTGTGCAGGTTAAGGAAGATGTCTTCAGTTCTCTTCACAATGTACAAATGTGTTTTTTTTTTATAGCTGGAAATGAGATACTCAGTTTGCTGCAGCACTGCAGCATTTACAGTGTGTGATATGACTGTTAAATCTACAATAATTTCTAGAAAGAATTACTGTGCCTTGTAAGGAGATAAATAGTATTTTGAACATTTCCTTTCTTGATGTTATGTTTTCCCTCTCATATTGACTGTAAATCAGTGCCACGCTTTAAGATATTTTGCCTCTGCATAACTAAGGAAAAGTAACAAGCTAAGCTATTTCACAGAAGAAATAGTTTTACTGCCCATGTAAAGTCTCAGTAATTTGAATATATGTTGGTAAAGCTTTTCTGCCTGGACTATTATTTGCTTATGGGAATAATGCTTGGCAAATCTCTTGACGTGTGATATTCTTGCAACTAAATAAGTTGGTGCATCCTTAAACAGAATGCCAAAAAGAAAATGTAGATTTAAGTCAAATGTGTGGAACAGTGTGGGTAGAGTCAGAAAAAGTAGGTGCATTAAATTTTTTGTCTGTGCATTTCTGTCACATTACCTCACCCTCCATCAGAAAATGCGGTGAATGCGTATGTCCTTCTCTGGATTGCACAGTGATGGGGAAAGTGTTGGATCTGCCTGCAGCTGAATTCCACAGCCTTCCTTTGGTCTTCCTGGTGTGGATGCAGTAGATCTGAGCACTGGAGCCCTTGCAGCTGCTTTAGAACAGATGTGGTTTGTGTTGTGATTGTTCAAAGGCTCTGCAGTGAGTACCAGGGAAGCACCGTTCATCGTTGGTGTGTTTTGTGCTGCCTTATCATCAGTAGGATTAATCCTAGGATAAGCAATTAGTCACCCTCTCCTCTGGAGCTAGGGTGATATGTCAGTACAGATTTAGATCGCATATCAGAAATTTTGTAACTGAGCTTGCTGCTGACCTGCTGCTCTTAAATGTATAGGGGGAAAGGAAATTCATTTCTAGATTGATAGGCTGCTCCTTTGCTCTGAGGAAGCCTGTAATATCTATTAGCATAACACAACAGCAGCTGCAGTTTTGCCCAGAGGCTGAAGGTGGTGCCTGAAGAGGAGAATATAAAGGATAAGCATAAATGGAATTTCCCCAGAGTAAAGTCCCTTCTTCAGATGTGCTGACTGTACCTTGGAGCAGAGGAGCACACTGAGGATTGTGAAACACTTCCTCCGAGAAGAATTTAAAAGCAGTATGTGTGCTTTGGGGGAGTTACAAGGGTTTTGTCACTTTGCTTTCCCAAGGCAGGTGAGTCAGGTTTGCACATCTTCCTGCTTAGCACCCAGACTACCTGGGGAACCAGAATGCCTGTCGTCTTGATGAGATCAAGAGTCTTCAATCTCATCTTCCTCTGATACTTAAATTTATCCTACAAATCTCTGTTGCCATGGAAAGTAGCTTGGAATGACTCCCTTGAACTCTTCTCAGCCTTCCTCTTAAAACATTCCCTTCCCATCTGTCTGTCTGCCCTGCCCAGCTTGTCTCTGGCTCTTGGGTTTCTCTCCTTGGTCCAGTGCTGCTGAAGCCAGTTCATGGAGGTGCTGCTCCAAGGCTTCTGCCTCATCAAGGAAAAACACGTAGTTACAAGCACAGAGTAAAAAATTAAATTTGCTTTGTATTTCTTTTATTTGCCTAATGTTTTATCCTCACCATTTGGTGAAAGGGGGTGGAGGAGGAGGTTGTTTGTTACCTTCGTTTTTACTTGTTAAGTGGAGATGTATGGAAATGACTTAGTTAATGGTTTTCTGGCTTCGCATCCTCAACACAAGTGAGAAGTGTTTTAGCATTCAGTTGAGGCCAAATGTTTTCAGATAAGGAGATGATGTCTTAAGACATTTTTACTGATATTCAATTATGCTTATCTTAGTGTATGACATTTAGGCACACGTGCAATATATACTATAAGTAAACAGCCTATTTGGCTTACTTCAGCTGCTATTAAATAAGTTGTTACTGATTTTTGATTGAATGCTGAATTCTTGGCCATAATATATTTGTTATTGTGGGTATGTAAGGTTTTGGTTCTGTTTACAGGATTAATAAGATTGGATAGTGTTATTTTAAAAGGTCCTAAGGGCAAAAGCTGTAAATTTTCATAAACTTTATTGATGTGTGATCTGTGAGTGATTTGATGTAAGATTTTCTTGTGCAATACATGTTGTAGATAAGAGATTTGAACAGAGAATTATACTTATCCTCAACCACCCTAAATCCTTATTCTAAGCAACTTTTCCTAAAGGTTGGGGTATACAACACATACAAAAATGACACTGTAATGTCATCTAATTATGCAAAATGCTTAGTGTGTTGCATACTAAATACCTGGAATGAAAGTTTGTTCCAGGGAGGAATTATTGCATAGCATTGAATCTTGAAAGTTTCCATAAGCTGTTATACTTTTGATTGCCTAGCAATAGTAATATAAACACATCAAATTTTACTTAGCTAAAATATTACCACTACATATTTTAATTTAGCAGATACCCAAGAAGATGTCAAGTAAATTGGATTCTAGCATATTCTGTGGATGGCTCACAGTAACTTGTGTCGTGCATGTTTAAACTTATGGCTGTGGTAGAGTGAAGTCAACATGGATGACTGATTCTGAAAAGAAAATAAATTAGGCTGTTGCTCTAAAAAGCTGTTAATCGGGCAAAATGTGACCACTGTGCTTTTTAAAGACTTATGGTATAATCCTTTGGGGCAGTAAAGTATGTAAGTCTTAACTATTACAATAAAATTTTATTTACTGAAAATCTAAAAAAATATGAATTAGCAAGTTTCACTTTATATTTAAAGAGAAATATGATAAAGCACTGCTTTTTCATTTCTTTCCTTTGGAATTGCTTGGAAATTTTAGTGTCATCCTTTGTCTGAGAGCCATCTGACTGTACCAAAACCTGGCTATCTGGGATTCATTTTGAAACTGGCTAAACCCCGTGTACAGGGTTGATTTCAGGAAGCACAGCCATTATCAGCAGGATTGTTTTCAAGATTTATAATTAGACTTCACTGTCTGCTCCAAGAAATAATATAACTCACTGTAACCTAAATGCTTGGCTTTTATATCCATTTAAGTTCCCAAAATGCCTATGAATCAAGAGATTCACCTGTGATGGCCTTAAGGGAGCAGATGTGGTTCAAAGTGAATGAACTAATTGATTTGATAGATAATTCTGCACACACACAGAGTGCAGCTGGAGGAAGGTGAGGTATTCCCCATAGCCCAGTATGTTGGTTTGGTAGTATAAAGCAGAGATATTGTTTCATAAAGATATGAAACAAAGGGAACATGGATAAATAAAGCCCTAGTGGAATATGAGAGGTAGTGGGGAAGGGCAGTCTATATACAAAAATTTGTATTTATTTTCCAGAGACCTGGCTGGCTTATTTGGTTGGTATCCTTCATACATCCTGTGTCTTTATGGTATTATATCCATCAAGAGATGAATTATGTGAGTTACAAGGAAGTACCACTACTAGGAGAGGAAGGTTAACTAGACTTTTTCTTTCTTAAAATGCCTCTGTTTATCCCTGCTGGATTTCCTGTGTCTGGGCCTTTCACTGAGCCAATTCACAAGCTCACTGATGCTCTCTTAATGCTTTTTATTTCTGATACCTGGTGAACAGCCTTCTATGAGGCTGAAAAATGTTTCTTGTTTCCAAAGGTTTCATCTAGGCTTTCTACCTTCCAACACATGTGTTTTGATAGTTTTGCAGCCAAATCAAGTCTTGGAGTTGGGTTGCATCATTTCATTGCTTCTTTTTCTCAGCCAAGTAGGTAACCTGGACAGAACAAGTCACCATCACTGTGTTCTAAACTTTCTCATGTTGCCATGGGGAGAGCTGGAACAGGACCCCATTTTTTTTCCAAATGCTGTCACCAAAACTTTGTTTTGGTGTTTCAGATGTGAGCTGTTGGCAGATGAACCTTCCCACCCAGCAGAAAGACAGTTAGCTTTCACCAGTATTACTGGAGTAACTTCACAGCAATTGCTTTTTCTGTCTTTGGAAAGTCCTTAATTTTCCTGATTGCTCTCCCATCATTCATGACAATTGCTTGAAGCAGTTTCACTGAAAGGACAGACTCAAGAGCTCTCCGTGTGGACTCAGATGTTCCTTGAGGTGAAAGATGTGCTCTGTGGCTCATTGAAAGTCATTTTCCTATGGAAAATGAGGTCTTGGGCTCTTCAAGAAACTGTTTATTTACATCGATTTAGTGATTAATTCCATAAATAAAACAGAAGGACAGTGTGTATACAAACCATGAAAAAAATCAGAATTTAAAAAATGGCAAAGTATTTATCTGCAGTCATGGCAAGGAGCATAAGGGAAATGATACTCAGCTATACTCCATCCTCCCTGCTGCCCAATATATTAGGTCTAACACATTTTTCAATATTTATTTTCTGGTTGAAATACTGACAGCAAATGAAACTTGCATACAAATCCCAGAAAGGTAAGGTAGTTTAGGATAATGCTGATTACCCTGATGTATGGAACCACATGAACCAGCATGGGTTAAGGAGTCAATGATTTATTTTTCAAGAAATATTTGAACATACAAAACAAGTAGTCTTTTTGAAAATAGTTTTTATTCTCCCTTTTATACTTTGAGGCATCAGTACTCTACTTCTTATGTTGGGATTATTTTTGACCCCAAAAGCTGCACAATCAATAGCTGTTATTTATCCAAATAGCAAAGCAGCTCCATATTGCTGTTTTGTAGACCCACAATTTTGCCCTTCCTCATTGAAATATTCACAGTGTAAAACATTTCTGTAACTGTGGAAATGCAAGTCTCTCTAGAAGGGAGGTGTCTTGTTAATAAACTTTCCATCAGTTGTCCACCCCAAAATCCCTGCTGATTCATGTGGATCTTCTCAGGATTTTATTGCCTGGTCACAGACTTGTTGGCTCATTTCAGCCTTGGAAAGCATTTTCCACCTGTCTGTCCTGGTCGATCAGGAGCTCGCACTGAGCCACCACAATTTCCAGTGTTTGAACAATCTGTGAATGAAAACCCAGATGGTGAGTGAGCTCCAGCCCAGGAATGGCTCACGAGCTCTGTGCTAAACTAGTCATCTTCCATAATTATTGCACTGTAATCACATACTGAGTTACTTTCATTAGATGTGACACGATTATTTGAAAATGTAAAGGATCAAACCCAGGTGTCTCTGCAATGATCTCTAGAAACCCTGTTCTCATTCCTTTCTCTTTGTTTATTTGCTATGCTGGTACCAAAAAAAAAAAAAAAAAAAAAAAAAAAAAAAAAAAAAAAAGTTACAAACTTCAGCTCTTATAACAGGCTTAGATAAGGCAAATACATAGTATAACATTAACTGGATAAATTAAAAAGGAAAAAACCCACAAAACCTGTTATCTAGCAAAATTCTTACGATGAAGCCATGACCTAAAAATACTGAAGTCTTTGTGAAATGAATTCCTGCAGACTCCCTCTGGAAATGGGAAAGAACATGCTTGATTAAGCCAGTGCTAACCTTTTGAAATCATGTTTCTCTGATATTTATTCCGTGAAATAATAAAAGGGGACATCTGAGATGTTGGAAACCCATAATATACGCCCTTGCTTTCTTCTGCCCTTTTCTAACTTCAATGTTCCTCTCCTAGAGCAAAGTTTTAAAATAAAAAGTAAGGCTTCAGTTTGTCCTTTTAGTTGACCTTTATACATTTCATGGCTGTGCATTTGCACCAGTTAAATTACAGAGTAAGAAAATTTCCACCCTTTTTCTGGCTCTGGTCTCACCATGTGAGAGGCCAGAGTTAGTGACAGGTCTTTGGGAAGCATGTGTTTTCTGCTTTTTGTAAGAATGAGTAAATTATTTCCTCCCTCACATGTTGGTATGCTTTGTATGAAAGTACAGATTTTTGTCTAATCTGCCTCAAATTGCTCCCATGGTGATGATGGAGGAGTTTTCTCCCTGGGCACCTCAGTGAGCTGTTTGTGTTGGGAATTGTGTGCTCTGTCTCTTAATGAATAGAGGCGGAATTTAATAACTTAAGGATTCAAAAATATGCAGGGTGTCTTGGAGGAAAGGTTTTCCTTTCAGCTCTTCCACTTCAGTGCTTGAATTTACTGCAAGTTTGGCATGGGTCCTTCCACAGAGGAAAACCCCGTGGCTGGGACCTGGATATTCATGGCAGAGAAATGCAATTCACTTTGTTTACCAGGGAATCAATGCACCACTTCAAGTAATCCAAGAAAAATGGTACAAAGTAAAATGGAAGGTGCATTTTTATCTGTGTTTGAGATCAGCATAAATAATTTCATTTGGTGTATTTTTTATGTGATGCCTAAATTATTCAGTTGAATTCATGACTAACCTTTGGCTTTTGTTTTTTTCCAGTCTTTATAAAACTGCCAAACAACTACTATATTTCATTAAACAGGGAACAGCTTGCACTGTGTATGGAGACCTGGCACCACATGCTGTATAGCTTTATGAAAATGGAATGTCTGATTTACAGTGGTGTAAAATCAGAGAAAAACTATTTTTGCTGATCTCTGTGAAAGAGAGTAAGAATGAAGCAATTAAGATAACTTTCAAGTTCTGCTTGTAGTCCTGTCATGATGATAACATTGCTATTTAAGTAAAATCATCCTCTGGAGTGCTTTTTAAGCTCTCTTTCATACTGGTTTTTCTTTCTTGTCATAATATTGTCTTACCAGTGAGGCCACAGTCCCTTGCTGTTTCTGTGGAGTGGAAGATTGATTTGGTCCTATGTTGACCCGTTTTGTTCTGGTTTAGAGTTTAATTTTCATTTAATGGAACCTACACTAGTTTAGATAACAAATATTTCTTTCCTCAACTGACCAACTCCTGCAGCCTCTTCCCTGGCAGGCACAAAGTACCACCAGGGTTTGCTTCAGCTCTGACAGCAGCTGAGTGGCCCCTGCTGAGCTCCTGCTCAAGCCAGAGCTGGGAAACTAGGTGTCATGAAAATAGCTGAGGACAAGGTTTCCAGAGAAATATTCCTGTAATTTGCTGGAATTGGGAAGTGAAATCTGCAATTCTGACAACAGTGACAGATTTATAGACTCAGTACACTAATTAAAACCAACTTACTCTAATATGTTAATGTATAAAAGGAGAGCAGCTTTGTGCCCAAGTGGAATGCTGAAGTGCCCTTCTCCTGAAGGACAGAACTTTGTCACGTGCAAAATTCAGGAATAATGTTAAGCAAGATGCAAACTGAAGGATTACTTCCATCTGGTGTGAAACATATGGGGACATGTTTTCCTGTAAACTGTACACACATGTGCAAGACAGAAAGGAACAAAAAGTTTTCATTTTCTTTTTACCTCCTCTTTTCATTGCTGTTTTTTGTTCACATGGATGTGGTGGAATCTAGCTAAGAATTTGGAAGAGAAAGCTACTTCTGCCAACTAAATTTTTACTCATACCAAGTTAACATCTAGGGATTGTCATGCTTTGAGATTTATCTGAGAAATTCCTCTGTAATTTTTTTTTTCCCTGGATAAGTTGTATTCCTGCCTTGCAACCTCCACCAGTAATCTCAATAGTTGGAGACATTGAGGAATGAAAAAGAAATATTTTTGGTGTGCCTTCAAAGCCCCTCTGATATTACATCTGTATTCCTACTTCAGCAATGATTTAGATGGATGTCTCAGTACATGACAAGATGACAGTTAAATGAAAGCAACTGAATATTTTTGGTTTTTTACAAACATCACTCTAGTTTGCATTTGAATATAGAAAATTGGAACTTAGTATTTTATTACACACATGGAATTTAAGTCTGTATAAAGCAGAGGAAGAATAATGCTTTTTGAAAAGAATGTGAAGCTTAACCCCCCAAAATGAAATGCTCTGTAGATGTTTAAGAATACAATAGTTGAATCTATTACAGTTTTATTTGCTATTTCTTCACTAACTTCACCCTTCTCCCCCAGTTTAATGGATATGCCCTTGAATATTCTTCTTTTAGTCATTTAAGTATCTGCTGAAGTTCCTAGGGCTGCAGTTTCCTTGCGATCTTCCATCTGTTTCAAACTCATTGTAAATACAGGCAGACCTTCAGTTCTGTAAAAGCATCCAGTGAAGTCAGTGCAGTTACATGGAATTTCTTCAGATGAGAATGTCACTTGTGATGTTCATGTCTCCATTTTTCCTGAACCAAAACTTTTTTTCACTGTATAATTATAGTTTTTTCAGCATTTTAGTCACAAATTGATCATGATTGCCTGATTTTGACTAGACTTTACTTTCACAATTGTAGGAAACAGGTTCTAGTGTAATATGGTGTGACCTTTACAAAAATGTTTAAAACTAGTTTCCTAAGCTGTTTTTTAACATAATGTTTACAAAAGGGAAGGATTTACTTTTGTTACTTCTCTTTTGTTGTCAGCCTGCTGCAATGGTGGCAGAGAGCACTGTGCTCAGGACTGTTCTTAATTGCCAGGGAAGATGCCAAGGACTGCTCTAGGTTAAAAATCTGTATTTACTAGTTAGAAAGGTCACACTTGAAAATGTCCCTGTGATTGTTTTTTTTGCCCTCAAATACTTCAGTTGCCTCATTGGAGAAGTTCCTTGTGATGATCAAGGTGTATGCATTGTTTGAAAGAATTATTCCATTGCTATAAAACAAATATAGAAATAGGAAAGAGTGAAAGGATATGATAGCTATAATCTATTTAATCTACTGTAAATTATTTTACTTTTTACTGTAATTTAACATAATCATAAATGAAAACCAAGATAAGAGTTGGAGAAGAAAACTGAAGTGATTGGCTTTGTATTACAATATTTTTTCTGTGAAGTTAGGAGCTGCAGCAAAGTTGGATTCATGGCACTGTCTCTAGATATCTACTTTACTTTGTAGTAGTAAATCAGTAATTCAATTGTTAAAAACTGACTTTGAGCAGCTTTTCTGTATGCTGGGGTTTTTTTTAGCTGTGAGAGTCCCCATATGAAAATCTTGTTTGCTGGTTTTTAAGTGTAGGTCACCAGGAAATATCTCCTAGAACAATTCACCACTCAAATATTCCTTAATTCATTCTGTTCCAAAACATACTTTTATAACATTTGCAATTAACCCAAAACATTTCCAATCTGTCTCTGGCATTCAGAATGTCATCACTGAGGTACCACAGAAGCCATGGCAGATGATTTCATTACCACCAGCAGTGTGTGTTTTATACCTGCAGTATCAGTCTTCAGGGTCTGACACAAGTTGTAAGACTTTTATTGCTGTCAAGGTATATAAAATCCTGGTGTCAGCTTCTTAACACTTGGAAAGTAATAACACTCCTCATCTTCTATTTAAAAAAAAGTACAGACTGTTTTCTTGGATTAGATTTGTAGAGCTTGCAGAGCTGAGCTATCATTCTCACTAATATTTGTATGTTTAATACCCCTCTGCCATGAAACCCAAATCAATTAATCTGTTTCTGTTCCCTGCAAGTGTAAAATAGAAGATTGTGACCATGATCATAAAACTCTTTAAATTAAAAGCACTGTGTTTCCCTTCAGAAATCTGCATAAGAAGTCTTGAATGATTAATTTCTTATTTTTAAATCATAAGCTTTTGTTTCACCAAGAGTTCATTTTCTGTGTCTGAAAATGATGCAAATAAGTTGCCTCTCCTGGTCAAGAACAAATACTGAAGTAAAATAAAGAATTATATGGCTCCTCATGTATAGTTTTGGCACTCTAATTATTGTATGCAAATGCGGAATGTAAAATTAAAAAAATAAATTTAGATCTTATAGCCACTTAGTAAAAATAGCCCTCTGAAAGTGTTTGGAAATGTAGTGCCAACAGAATTAATTGTGCTGCCTATTTCTGATGATATTACAATAAGCAGCACCTGCCCTTATGCTGTATAAAATGCTATGAATTCTGTAAATCATAAGACAAATATTAAAACCAAATCTGTGTTGGGCAACATTACAGGCAATTCTAGACTCTGAGGCCATTATTTGAAGTTATTTCCATTTAAGTTCTTTAATGAGGACACTGACAGATTGCTGGTTGTCCTCGGAGTCCCATCCTGGTAATCCTCTATTTGGCACCAGTGGGCTGTGTGCTCTGAATGGAGCAGGACCAGCAGTGAACTCTGTCCCTGGAAAAGGTATTTCTGCAGAGTCTGAGAGCTTCCACCAAGCCTAGTGCACCTTGGAAATGAAGTCCCCCTCAGACATTGTCTGGAAGTACAGAGCTCCTCCAGCATGTATACAGCATGCAGTTTATTTCCATTGTAATTAGTGTGGGTTTGTGGGGTTGCATTCATACTTTTACAGGAATGTAAAACTTCCTGCTGGAGAGTTGTTTAACTGTGGATGACTGTCCCCAGGGAGCTGCCCCAATAGCTACTGATTTGAGTTGTCTTCAAGTGATACAGCACTTGGAAATTTCCTATGTCAATATTGGTTTGTTACTTTTTGGCAAATGTTTTCGTTAGCTGTTAGTACCTATGGTCAGTGTTGCTTACTGATGATCTGAAAATGGTAAACCACAGAAAGTTACTGGAATGCAATGCAAGTTTGGCACTCGGTAGAACAGAAAGCAGAAGAATTAGAAATCCTGTTCCCTCTGGAGTTGCACTAAGTTAATAACTTTTTGCTGTGTTTGGTATTCTAGGATGTCATGTCCACGTTCTTCCAGTTTGGGGCTTCCATCCAGCAAGAAGCCATTATCATGCTGAAGATCATGCAGGATTATGACTGGCACGTGTTCTCTCTGGTGACCACCACTTTCCCTGGATATCGAGATTTCATCAATGTCATTAAGACCACTGTGGAAAACAGTTTTGTGGGCTGGGACATGCAGAATGTCATCATACTCGATACTGCCTTTGGAGATGCCAAGACCCAAATTCAGCTGAAGAAAATCCATTCATCTGTCATCCTGCTGTATTGTTCCAAGGATGAAGCTGTCTACATCCTGGACGAGGCTCGGTCCCTGGGCCTTACTGGCTATGATTTCTTTTGGATAGTTCCTAGCCTGGTTAGTGGTAACACAGAAATCACTCCCAAGGAGTTTCCTTCAGGACTCATCTCAGCAGCTTATGATGAGTGGGACTACAGCTTAGAGGCTCGGGTGCGGGATGGCCTTGGGGTTATTGCCACTGCTGCCTCAGCCATGCTGGAGAAGTACTCCTTCCTTCCTGAAGCGAGAACGAGCTGCTATGGACAGCTGGAGAAAAATGACCGGCCCTCTCAAACCTTGCACAAGTAAGGATGATTGCTTTGGGTTGTTTTAACCTATGTTGCCTTTACAGTTTTCTCTTCTATTGCTGCTGTATATTTCTTGAAGGAGAATATTGTTTTTTGCTCATCCTGCTGAGCCCTGTTTAAGCAGCGGTTTTCAGATGTTCCAGGAGAATGTGCAAGGGGACTTGCTGCACTGATAACTGTGCTCCTGGAGATGATGTGGGCTGTGGAGAATAAACACAGCTCTGAATCTAGTGTAGAAGATGACAGAAATTGCTCTTAGAGGGTATGAAGCTGAGTTAACAAAATTGGATTGTTGTGTACTTTAACTATGAGGTAAAATTGCCAAAATGCTCTGGAGGCTATGCCTGTATCACTTGCATCAGCAGGAACCTGGTAGTACTTTAGAAAACAAGCAAATGTACAGCATTAAAGCACTGTCCCTGGAAATTATAGAAGTATTAGATTAGTTAGGCAGCTTTTATCACATAAGAACTGAAATCTGTCCCCTTTACTTGTAAGGGTATATTTTTGTCACCCCTAATAGAATAACTGTAAAACTTAATCAACGTTAATCCGAGCTGATATAGATGTTTTCTCTAAGCAGTCTGTCAGATGGGAACTGCCAAGGTTTAAACCAGGATTCTTTTTTTATTATTATTTTCCTTTTAATTATCACTTTTAGACATGATGCTCCTGATCACTTCTATCCAAAATGTTGCATGGTAATATATTTCTTTATCTGGTCTATGAGAGGAAGTAGGGTATCTTGCATGTTTTTTAATAGCTCTTAACAATATGGAAGCTACCAAGCAGTATTTATAACATTCATTCTGACCAAATATTGCAGATGAAGCACTTTCTACAGAAAAGCAGGATAGAATTGGCACAGGAAGGAAAGTTGGTGCTGATTTCAGAAATATTTTGGAACAATTTTAATCTCGAGATGTATGTGCATATTTAGATTAGGAGTTGATTACCACAAGATGTCCTGGAACACTTGTTTTCCATGAAAACAGCATCTTTGCACTCAGCATTCTTCAGAAGCTTTCTTAAAAGCCAAGTGCAACCAAATAAATGGATTTTAATGTTTCCTCAGTGAGAGCTTGCCTTTAGTATGCCATTTGCAGGTTTTTTTCTGCTCCCGTTCCTATTTTTGAGCGTCTGCCTCTAAAACTACAAATTCTCTGGAGACCTTGCAGAAACCCCACGATTTGTTTGCTGCTGCCCCGTTTGCCCCTGGAAGTGTCTGGGTGGCCCAGCAGGGCTCTGGGGAAGCCGTGGGGCATCCCTGGAGCCAGGGCAGAGCAGTGGGAGGCACTGCTGGGGGGTCTGTCCCACCTGCTCCCCATGCTGGCTCCCAGTGCTGGCTGGCACTGCCAGGGAGCAGTGGAAGCAATCCTGTGAACCACATCCTGTGCCTTAGCAGCAGGAGCTGACCTACAAACAAAGCAGTCCACTGTTAATAATTGAACTCCAGTTTCTGTGAAAGTTGATTCTGTCATAAGTGTTGGGGTTTAAAATACTCTTGGAAGGGGCACACAAACTTGAACCTGTTTTGAAAAAGGCTCCTACCCTATTGTTTGGCTAATACACTAGTGTATACTTGAATTAAGTATTCAGTAGTCAGCATAAGCTGTATTTCTTTAAACAATCTTTATTTTCTCATTAAACCTGCATGAGTACAAGAACAGGGCTTGTGAGTGCTAGGGCAGTGAGATTAGACTACACCAGGAGATTCTGCAGCATGCAGTGCATGATGCACCCAGGAATTATTAACAGGAGAAGCTGTAGTGCACTCTGGTTAAAGAAGTCACTTCCTGATGTGAAACACTGAGCTATGAAGTAAAAACACCTTTTCTGACTGGAGAGTCCTTGAGCTTCTCCAACACCTCAAGAACAAGAAACAGGCTGTTTTTAATTTAGAAATGTCACACATTTAGAAGTTTAGAATGATACTAAAATGAATAAACTTTGATTAGTCTTTCTTATGTAATAAACTCCCCAAGACTATTCCTGTGACATATAGTCTCCTAGCAAGGCAGGTGTATACAAGCATTTGCCAGTACTTGAGTAATCTGAGGGAGCTGACCAGTCTCTCCATGCCAAGGTGAATTACATAAATTCATTGTACTTTCTCATCCTCATCACTAAATTGTACTTTTCTACTTTACATGACAAATCACTGCCTAAATCAGGGTTTTATTAGGAAGTAGAATCTTCACAGCTTCAGGTCCCAGGTAGTGCAGTTTGATATTGTAAACTACAAGATAAATTGTATATGTGCTGTATTAAGAAACTAACCTGAAGGAAGGATTTTGGAGCATATTCCCAGTGGAAAGGACTAAAGTAACTGCAAATAGCTTATGGACCTGGGATCTGCTGTGCTCTGCCCCCCTGCCCGTCTGGGAATTAGTGCTGGAGAAGTAGGGTTGAACAGGAGAACACTGCTGCAAGCTCAGATGTAGAGAGCTCAGTGGAAGTCAGGGAAGAGACTGTGTAAGGGAATGCCTGAGCAAAACAAAGCTCAAAAGAGAGAAAAATCTCAGCATTTTTAAGCTCCATCTATTGTAATGACAGTCTAATTCAGCTTTAAACTCAGTATAGTATTCTGAGGCTATGCTATAATAGCTAATTTGCTTGTAAATGGAAGTTAGTAATGCTTTATGTGTGACTCCCCACATCTTGATAGCAATTTTATCTGTTTGTGAAGAAATTCTGTGTAAAGAAAGCCATGAAGTAAAAGCTCCTCCTCCCTACTTCTCAAATCCTTTGAGTATTAAATTGGTTTGAAGATATATTTGTTTTGAAGCAGACAATTTATCCTTCCCCTATCACTGCAATTCTAAGATGCTTTTATTGGCTTCCTAGACCCAAAAGAAAATCAGATTTGCTTTAGTTTTTGGAATGATCTGATCAATGTTCATTTCTGGTACATGTGGGAAAGCCAGTTTTTCCCTGTGAGTAAAGGACTTATAATAAAACACGGGGCTCATTTTCAATGCATTAAAAACACAGATATATATGTATATTTGTGTCTGTATTGATTCAGATCATCTTTTTCTATCTGTGTAAGACCCAGATCTCCCAAGGCAGAAAACCACTATTGTGTGAAATACTGGCACAGCAGGATAAATAGAATTAGCACCTCATTAATGCCAAGTCAGTTGAACAAACTCTTGTTCTCTCTGAAAAAAAGCAAAACACAAAAGCAAACAAACAGCAAAACACAATAACCCTGACAGCCACGGAAAATGCTTCTGCTTGTGCATTGAAATGGGCTGCTTTGTTTCAGGGGTACTCATGGTGTGTGTGAAAGTCATGACCCTGGGAGAGATATTTCAACATTTCCAACCCAGCTGATCCTGGCAGGGATGGACAAGGATTATAAAGCTGTTGCCATTATCCTGAGAAGCAGAAAGGTGTGTCTGTCCATAGGTAGTCAGGTGCTTGCCACGTGGTGCTGACCTCTAGTGAGATTCTGTTCTGAAATACAGCCAAGCTAGAGGCAGATTACAGACCCATCCTTCAGCAGAGAGGGTGGAGGTCCACGGGGCATCCTGCCCTTCCTGAGCACAATTTCCTTTACTTGTCTCTGAACCAGGAGCAATGGGCAGGCCATAGGGCCAGGGACAAAAGCTTAGTTGTCCTTGCTGTTGTTCTGCTGTTATTCTTCAGCACAAAACCTTCTTCAGAGGGAGAGGGTTTGCTGTCCCCCTTGTCCTGACAGTCATTCACCAAGTTCAATATTTTGATTCCAGCTTTCAGCATGACAGATAAATTTGCCTCTTTTGAGTGAAATCTGGGATTAAAGGAACACAATGGTTTGATGAATAATCCAGAAAATCTGTTTAATCTCTTCCTGAATACAGATCAACAGCTAATTTACAGAGGATTTGTTCATTTAAGTCAGAAGACTCGGAAACAATAAGTATTATCTTCTTTTTTGGATGATTGAAGGTTTATAAATACATAACTAATTATATGAGTCCAAAGTAAAACTAAACTTCACAGGCAACAAAGGAGGGGTTGTGCCCCAAAGACCCCAACATGGTGCTGGTTTACTGACGAAGTGGCTCAAGAAATTATTGAAGACTTGTATTAGAGTTTTCTCCCAGGTTAGGTCAGTTTGGGAAGTGGAAAGTACCAAACAGTTACTGGGTTAGGACATTACCTTGTTATTGTGATAATTAAAATAATTTAAAACAAGGGAACAAGCATGGCCTCTGGCAGTTGAGGGGGAGCCTGCCTTCAGGGCTGAAAGCAGGGCTCAACAATTGTAGGTGTGCAAGAAGGGGTTCCAGGTGACCTTGCCCCTGGTAAATCCCAGCTGCACTAGCTACCGAAGAGGAGGAACAGCCGTGATCTTAATGGGCTGCAGCTGTGACTAATAAAGACAGGGTGAGAAAAGGGATGGGTTGGCTGGTTAGGGGAGCCCTTTTGAGGAAGAGGACCTGGAGGAAGTAGAGGAGTCTTCAGAGAGACCCAAAGGATGCAACAAGGAAGGGAGCTGCTGCTGTAGGAGATCAGCTGTGAGGTCAGTCTGGGTCTGGTGGGGTTGGTGCCTGCAGTCACAGTCGAGCTGGCTAAGGGCTGGGTTCAGAGCCTGCAAACCAATATTTGCAGGCATGGTCCAGCAGGAAATAACCAGCAGTCAGAGTCTGCAGCTGGACCCTGCAGTAGGAGCTGCTGTAGTCAGAGTCAGGGTGGCAGAGCTGTAGAGAAGCATAAACCAGGACCCTTTTCACATTGTTAAATGAGAGTCTGTGTCTTGGCTCATTTCTACTCCTAATGCTACTGCAACAGACAATCAATTTACCAGTGAACGTTCTTGAAGATGGAGCTGCTGCAGGCACCGTCCCCCTTGCAGGAAGCCAGGCACATACTGCCAGGAAGAGTTTGGGATGCTTCTGAGGTGGTGCAGCAATATGTGATCAAATTAGGGCTTTTTTTGAAGTGCTGATGCTAATAATAGCAATAACTTGCTAAACATTCTGGTGTTTAGCTACACTCATCTGTGGCACATCCCAGGGACTTGAGCCCTTTCTAACTTTGCTCCCTCCCCTTGCCCCCCTTTCAGAAGGGATCCCCAAGAGTTTTGTTGTTTGTCTGCAGAGCTGGGGCCCAATGACTTTTCCAGAGCCAGTGGCAGTGAATGCTTCAAGGAGCAGCTGGCAGGAGGTCCCAGAAGCTGGCATGCTGTTCCTTTTGCACAGTCACTGAGCAGATCAGTCCCCAAGTTTTACTCATCTGTGCTGGCTCCAGGCCTAGGGAGCCCGAGCTCCAAAGCAAGGTCCCCTTGTGGAGGAGTGAGGGCTGGGAGGGGAGGAGAAGGATGCACAAAGAGGAGGAAGAGACTCTGCATCACTGCAAAGGATTTGAATTTAGAAGGAAAGTCCTGCATAGCCCAAGATATAGAACTGACTTTAAAAAAATGCAGTACCTTGTTTAATAATGTTCTATTGCAGACTTGTTTCTATATGTACTTCAGACCACACATTATATAGTCTACATTAAGCAGTTTTTCATTTGATTTTACAAAGGAAATCTCTTTCTTAATGATAAATAATTTCTTGGGTTTCTACTGATAAGTATAATTCAAATGTCATGGTTGAATCATAGTAAGGAAGTTCAGCAGTTCAGAGCCTCAACAAGATAGAGAAGAAAAGACAAAATTTGGATTCACTCCTGCTTTTTTAGGTATGAGGCTGAGTGAATGCCAAGCTCAGATAGGCTGGCTTTCTAGGTTAGTAAAATGGTTGAGTTTACACTGTGTGCAGGAAGGAGAAATATCGCCAGATAACATGTTGGTTTGGAGACATTTCATCTGCTTTAAATCTCAATTTGGAAATTCCTTCTTGAGAGAGAAGGGAAAGTTTCTCTAATGCAACATGTATTTCCCCAAGTCTTAGCTGCTTCTCTTCATTGCCTGCAGTTGTCAGAGATTTGAAACACTGCCCCATGGTGAAGAAGACACTAAATAAAAAAATGATAGTCCTTGATGATGGCACCTGGGGGGTTTATCAAGTTTGATAATCTCATCTGAGGGCAGGAAATGTAGCTCTGAACTCATGGCAGAGAGGAGTCCTCTGGTCTTTCTGCTCCCTGCAGCTGTGAGGCTCTGTGCTTTGTTTTACAGGTCTAAGTTCTCTCCTTAGGAGGTAGTTTAGAAGTGACACATCTTCATAGTGCCTCTGCCTTACCCATTCGATTGTTCCCAGCTGCTGCTGTGTTTGGGAGCTGCATTCTGGGTGAATTTCACACTAATTATAAACAAGCCTGTTACTGCAGAGCTGACTGTGTTCCTGAGCCCAGCCAGTCCTGGGGTGTCTTGTGGGACATGGGTGGGTGGGCAGGAGAGTGTCCATGCTGAGGACATGAATTGTTGTGGGGATGCTCCTCCCTGGCATCCCAGAGAGAGCACGTGGGAGGTGCTGGGGCTCCACAGGTGGCATCACCCGTGCTTCTGTGTCACAGGATTGCTCTGCTGTGCCTCCATTCTGTCCTTGCTGGCATTCTCACCTCACCGAGAAGTTTTTGAAACCAGGCCTAGGGTTGATCTTTGTGAGAAAGTGACCTTAATAATTTACATAAGGTTGTGTTTTTTTCCTTAAAATAATGCTCAACACTGAATCCACTAAGCCTTCTTGGATTTGTTCTCAAATCCTTGAATCTGTTAGGAGAACACTTGTGTATCTTGCATAGACATATATATATATCTAAACCTCAAAAGAATATATCTAAACCTCAAAAGAAGGCCATAGCCCAAAAACTTGTTTTCTTTTTATACTATAGAAGTGGAAAACTTTAAAGATTCTGCTCCAGGATTTCAACTGTTTTCATCCAGAATAGGTAATCCTTAACAAATGCCTCAGGGCCAAGGCAGTCCGTGTCTCCTGTGAGCTGTCTGGCCAGAAAGGTGCCTCTGTGTCAGCAATATTGTATCCGAGCACTTGGTGTTCTGAAAAGTGAGCTCTGATCCCTTTGGCAGAGTCTTCGCCCATTTGTTAATGGAATTACAGTCAATGAAGTTGTGATGCTTCTTACATGGCAAGAATACCCAGCTTTTTCAGTATGTTCTGGCTTTCTGGATAAAGTTAGAATTTTGACAGGAATAATTACTGCACTTTTGGCATTAATCGGAAGCTCTGTGTGAACTACTTGATCTTTCTGAGTCTTATAACAATAAAGTTGGAAACCTTGAGAGAAGTTTGTGACCTGGGTGCTTTGAAGGCTTGCTGTGAGTACAACAGCAGAAGTGCTCTGCTGTGGTGTTCCAACACTTCTCAGTTTTGTTGGGGAAGGTGACAAGTGAAAAAGAATTGTATAAATGTTTAGAAGTGTTTTTAAATACGTATTTAAGGTTTGGTTCTTTGCATGATAAAAAATCCTGTTTTGGATTCAATGGAAGACTAGCTTAACTTCTGTCAGAATCAAGGTGTATTTTGATGTATGTATCACCTGGGGAATCTTACAAATTTCAGTTTGCTAAAGTTAATTAAGACTTCAGTGTCATAATACCATCACAAGGCCTTGTCCTAGCATGTCTTTGCAAAAGCTGTAGCATTAATGAGGAATGAAAACAGATTAACTGCAAATCTAAGGTGTGTTGCTAATTGCCCCTCAAAGTAAAGAGTTCAAATAACTAAACACCTCATTTAGTTAAGAACACCAATTTGCATTTCCAAAGCTACTTCAGAAATATATTTTATCCAATTTAGAAGCCAAAGACCTCTTGCACAGAATTAACCTTGGATAAACTTAAAACTCTGTAAGAATACCATAATATAAATTCTTCATAGCATTATTCCTACCCAGGAACAGACAAGTACTTGGTTATTTTTTGTAGGACAAACAGTTTGGGATCATGGCCAGTAAAAGCCGAGCAGGACTTCTGTCCTTTGCAGAGGAAAAATGACAGTTGAAAAGCCAGTGTAGTTTGTAGGCATTGATTTCTGGAGAACATGGGCAGCTGATGAATTTTGTACAGAAGAATATGCTTGGGGAAACAAGAATCTCTTTGAAGTTCATTTTATTGCTGCAGTGTGGGAATCTGGGGTAACTCAGTGTGTCACTCATGGGTACCTTTATATTAGGATCAGAGAATACAATTTTAAGAGACTTCAGATTAGGGAATTAAAAAAACCCCAACCAAAACCCTTGCAAATTATGTTTCTTTACTTAATGGCTGTTAAATTCACATGATTTAAAAATATACACTGAGTTCAATTTTTCACTTTAGAGTGTGTTTCATATTAGTCTTTTTGGAACACTTAAGCATCAGCACTGGATCTTGTGATGGCCCTTGACTAGCTTCCAAGCTAGGACATTTGCATATTTATCTCAAAATATGATGAGTAGTGTTTGAAATTGGATGTGGTGATCCTACCAAACTCCATTAAGGAAGAGTTCAGCTCCAGTCCAATCACCATTTTCTGTGTGGTTAGAAGCCCAGAGGGTACAGGGTGTGTGTGCTTGGGCTCCAGCCCTGAGCAGGGGACACAGTGCTTGGCTTTCACCTTCAGCGAAGTGAGGTGGTTTCTGCCTGGCCTTGTCAGGTGATGTATTCATTTTGAGGGCTGTTCCCTCGTGGGTGTGAACTGGGAGAGGGTGCAGAAGTGCAAATGCAAGTATTGCCTGTTTCCACAGCACACCTGATTTCCTTTGTGCACTCTTCCCGGGCATTTCACTCCCTGGGTCGCAGTGCTTCTCAGCACTGAGTGAATGTTATGCTGGTTCCTTACATGTGTACACAAGTAAATCCTATTTGGTGGTTTGCTGCCTCTCAAGGTGGCAAACAAGCTTTTTGTTCCCAAGCAAGATCTTTCACTTGGATGAAAAATGGAATATACTGGAAACTAGTTCAACTGAACAGCCAAGTTCTGTCAAGGGGAAAATTTTCACACTGGAAGTCTGTCATGAAATGTGAGTTATTACAATGGTTGAATTTACAAATTGCTGTCAAACTGGTGCTGAATGATGTTAATGTGGCTGTTCAGGGTAGTGGTGTTTAATTATTAATGGCTAAGATACAATGCCATTATTTCTTCTGGGTCTTATATATGTTTATTTAGTGTGGTTCTGCTACTGGGATTTTCAGGCCATTATGTCAATACAAAGCTTTCTCCTTTGAATCTGGAGCTGAGTAATTTTGTCTATGTTGTATTCCCCGGGAGATCATGCTGCTAAAAAAGCCAGCCATAACCAACCAGCTAACCCAAAAACCCCCTCCAGACCCATACAAACATGTAAAACAGTATCAGTTTCGTATGGGTAAAACACTACAGGTACTGTATGAAGAATAGTAAATTTCTGCCCTTCAGAACATATCTTTCTATGGGATGGACATCTGCACTTCTGTCTGCATCAGTCTTGGGCGAATTTCTTTCAGTTAAATGCACTGACAATTCAGAGCAATTCAATGTGAATAACTTCAGACCACAGATATCAGCTGGGGACATATTATCTTCTTTCCAAGATTTTGAATTGCAGTTTTACCTCTGTCTTTGGGATAGCCCTGTCAGCTTTACTCTAACAGTGTGGAGTTACAATTTTTTTCAACAAAATTTAAAGATTTTTTTCATTCTTTTTATTTTGTATCCCTCTATTTTTTTTTTCTTATTTAATGCTAATTAATTTGTGTGTCTTTTGAAAACCGTTGAAAAATAAGCTAAATACAAAAGAATAAAACCAAATCCTTCTTCTTTTGAAATTACTGAACTGAATATTAACCAACACCTTCAAAGCTTTCATGTCTGGTTTTGGCATTAGTGGAATTTATCCTGATGTCACAATAACACTGTGTAGCTGCAGTTTTGGGAAGAGCTGACAGGACTCCTTGAGGTCTGAGCAGGGGAAGACAGATGGGGTGCACTTTGCCCTGAGTATTCCTCAGTGACAATCATACAGTATTACACACAGAGGTGAGGTGGGTTTGTTTAAAATGCTTCTGAAAAGCTGGTGAGGTTATGCAAAGTACCAGTAAGATTATTTGGGAAGGGGAGAGATTAATCATATATAATGTGGAAGCTGTTAAAAATGATGTCTGCATTATAATTCATGCATCAACAGTATTTTGCTTCATCTTGAGCTATGAACTGCCTTGAAATGCCCTGACTCCCCACGCTGCAGACTGCCCACAGCACTGGCAGGGTTTGGTGCGTGGATTTAATCAGTGGCTCTGGTGACTGCACTTGCTGCTCATTAACTGCTGGACAGCCCATTAATTTTCCAATGAACTTTTCTTCCTTGCCTTCCAGGTTTATGATGAATGTGACGTGGGAAGGCAGAGATTTGTCCTTCACAGCAGATGGTTACCAGGCACACCCCAGGCTGGTGGTGATCGTGCTGAACAACGAGCGGGAGTGGGAGAAGGTGAGCGCTGCTGGGGGACGGGTTCCTGACACATGTCCGTGGCTCTGCTCCAGCTGCTGTGCCACAGCACCCCTCAACTGACAATCTTGCACCCTCCTGGGTGTATCTCATGAGTTTTAGCAGATCAGTGAAGGATCCGTGTGGATTTTCAGTTCTTCTTAAAATTTAGTAAAGTAAAATGAGTAAAAAATGCCCAAAAGCTTTGTTCTCAGCAACTTGAGTTTGGATGGATTTTTATATCTTGACAATTCCAGTCCTTTTATTTGCTTGATTTTTGTGTTTTTTGGACAGATTTTATAGTAAAAGCACACTTAAAAAAAGGACAGCTGTGAAGTTCTTGTTGGATTGGAGAATAATCCTGTCAATGTCTGCCTAAAAAATTCGGAATCTTGACTAGTCCAGGTAGACAAGTAATCTCCATACATTCCTGTATAGACCAGAAGGAAAAATGTCTTAACATCAGTGTTAATCATATACGTAAGTAATAAATGAAAAAGTTTATCACAAGCATCTTTTCTTTAAAAACTCCAGTCTCAGCCTGTGATGGTTCTGGCTCTGAGTTTGGCAGGCTTTGGCCCTATGTTTTAAAAACTTGTTTTAAGCAAGTGTTTTTAATATAAGCCTGTAGGAAAACATACATTATATAATCCACCAGTTTTATTTTAAATTCATAGAACATGATTCTGCATTCTGTAAATTGCTGCTGAAATTTATGAATCCTTTTTGTTATAGTTTTAAAAACCCATTAAATCAACTTAAAACTCCAGTTTATAAGACTTACAAGACTCTTCATGATGATGAATAATAATGTCAAAATCAGAATTACTGAAGGACATCTCAATAAATATGCTAGTCATGCAGAAACACAGAGAGTAGTCCTAGATTATGCTGTGTATTTCTTTATGTTCATTTGATGCAAATTTAATTCTCTGGATAAATTTAATCCTCTCCAAATGTGTCAATCTGAATCTTTGGAGGAATCATTTGCTCAGTAACTGTTATGAAAATTTCTTACCCTATTTTAAAATTCTTCAACAGTCTGCATATCATATATAATGTTCTGAAAAAAATATAATACTGCTTGGGGAATATTATTAGTATGAGGTGCCAAAGGAAGAAACTGCTCAGAATGGCAGCCAGCAATGCTTATGTTAAAATAATTTCATACAGTTTTGTACCTTGAAACTTCTCTGAAGAGACCATTCAAAGGACAAGGAGACATGGGTTTGATGTTTTTGAAAAATGAGCTAACACCAGCAAAGAAATCCTGGGTATATGAACCAACATTATTTCCAAGAAATAACGCGAGCCAGTTGTAACCTTCCAGTGGCTCCCCTGTTGGGGAATGAGGGTGGGGGCAGTTGTGCTGAGCCTGCCGTGGTTGTAGGGCAGCAGTGCCCCCTGCCCCTGCAGGGCTGGGCTGAGGGCTCCCTGGAGCCTGACCCTTGCGTTGTCTGGGCAGTTTTCCAGCTGGTAAATCCCTTCCTGCCCTTTGGCAGGCGTGAGGGGTTTCCAGGAGCAAGAACAAAACTGGGTGGCTGTGATGGTGTGAGGGCAGGGCAGCCAAGGCAGCTGTGGTGGCTGCTGCTCAGCACTGGGCTGTGGCAGGGGGGCCAGGTGTGATTAGGAATTATGGCACAGGGGAGAAGTGAAAGGTGGCCAAGAAGGCTCTGTCACCACCAGGCTTACTGTGCTGACCACGGGCTGCTCCCTGCCTCTGTGGCTGAGGACAAATGAACTGACTGATGAGTGGTGCTGGCAAGCTGGCCCCGGGCACACCCCACACCTTCCCAGCAGTGTCACCTGCAGCTTCCTTGGCTCAGAGCCCCTTCCCTTCCCCAGGGTTGATTTGAACAGCTCTCTAGTCTTGTCTCAGTGTTCTCTCCAAGTTCCACATTTTACCCCATATCTCTTGGGCGATTTGTCTCTTCTTGTCCCTTTCTCCTTGAGCTGTTTTGCTCAGTTTCAAGATTGTCAAAGTTACTAATCTGAGATCTGACATTTGCTGCTCTCAGTTTCCACACAGACACGTGCTTCTCCTTTCTCTTGCAGTGTAGCAGGGAGTGTCACAGAATGGTTTTATTGAAGTCTTATTAAATACCCTCAATCCTATATGAAAAAATCAAGTCTTTGTATCTAATTAAGTAATTTACTCATGTGAAAAAAAAGACAATGCCTGTTAATCTTCATAATGTAACTAATGTGCATACTGCAAGTAGCTACTTATTTATATAGGAAGAGTGGTTTATGCAAAAATTTTTTTTTTACCAGTTATTCTCCTGAAAAATCAAGATTTATTAATAAAACAAATTTTTCTTTGGTTTTAATCTGCTTTTATTCAAATACAACTTTTCCTTGGTTTCAGAATTTATATACTTCACTTAAAGCTTGAGGTTATAGAGATGCTGTTCAACCATAGCTGGAGAACATATATCTCACTCCTTGGAAAATAAGTTATTTTTTTCTTTACAAGTGACTCAGTATTGAAACTTGAGGTGGTAACTTCACATGTAAATGGGGTTCACTGAGGGGTTTCTCCCATATCAGATGCTGAAGAGAAATGCTTGGGCAATGATAGTTTGAAGACTGTAAATCAGTTTTTGGGCATGTTTCACAGGCACCCAGCAAGATATTTTGACAGATCCTAAAGCAGCTACTCAAACTTCTGACACCAACATTCATATTCTTGCTGCTGATCTTGACAGGCAAAGGGGATGCTGTTCTCAGGCAAGAGATTTTTAAGAAGACAAGCTTAATGTGCTTGTTAAAGTGAAACTTGATAAATTTAGCAGTGTTACCAGTGTTGCCCAAATATCACTAAAGTGCTGCAGGATCACTGTGCTGGTGCTCAACAGCCCTTGGAGGTTGAGCAGCCCCAGCTGCAGCTCCCCTGTTCATGTTGCCTCAGAGAGGTGGGACCTGCATCTCACCTGGCCCATCATCTTCACTGAGCTGCCAACTTCACAGTCTGCTACTCTGGCGCTTTTTTTTTTTTTTTTTTTTTTTTTAATTTTTTTTATTCAATATGTTTTTATTTGGAAATAAACCAAATCAATGCAAATATTAAAATCATATACTTGGATATGATTAGCAGTGGCAAAAATAGGCAGCTTAATTAACAGTGTGTATCACATATTTTAAGTGAGGTGGGGAAGACTATATTTAAAGATGAGTGTGTTCCCTGTGTAAAGATGAATTCCAGGGTGAAAACTATTTTTACTGATGCTCCAGGTAGATACAGATAAAATTATCGTGGTGGTCTGTATTCTGGGTGAATTTGTGTACTACTTGGCACAATTGCTAATTAAACACCACTGCAAGAACTATTACTTACATCAGGTTTATTCTAAACAGAGCTTGTCATCTTTACCTTTCTACTAACACAGGATTTAATGCAGAGCTTGATTTTTCTCTGATTAAGTAGCATATGCCAGGTTTACAAGCTCTGTGTGGGGTTGTACACATTTGTACCTTAAGTAGGAAGGAGTGGGCAGAGGGTGCGTGATTCCTGCCTGGAATAAATGAACCAAGGTCCTCACAGAGAGCTCCATCTGGCTACCAACAGCCACCATCCATAGCCCAGGAAAGGCAGCTCCTGTCTGACTGTGGAGCTGGCCTCAACGGGCAGGAGTGAGAAACCCAACACTCAGGCAGATTTCTGACAGAGGATTTTGTTAGAATGCTGTGGGGATAAAAAATCAGAGAGGTGCCCCATGGTAATTTCTTGGGAAATCTTGATTTATTTGAGCAAGGGTCATGACAGCTGAGGGATCCTCATGTCTTATGATAGATTTTTCCCTAACACTTGTGAGGAAATGCAGATATTTTAACTAGAACAGATGAAATTCCCTGAGCTAATAATCTGTTTGCTGGGGTATCTTTTGTCAGTAGCTCTGTGTTGTAATGTGATATATTCTTTTTGCCCATAGCAGAAGCAGCAGTGTGCTCTTTAACATCTGTTGGGTTGTCATTCCCTGTATTCCATCCTTGTTTTGTGTATTTAGTCTTCCTGTAAATATGCCTATCCTGACACAGTCAGCTGAAAATTGCATATTGTTTCTGTATCAGTGAGCTTTTGCCTAGCCTAAAGGCTTTTCCATTGACCTTTACTCTGCTGAATTGTTTGAATTGCACCAACTATTATGCAGCATTTCTTAAATCATGTATTCCCAAGGAGAATCCCACCTCTTTGCTGATGTAAGGGAATCATAACTCTCATGGAAAGCAGAGTTGGTTGTGCTTTGCCCCTGTTCTTTACATCCATATATTAGATTACAGGAAGACTTTCAGGGCATCTCTCCCTTTCTGAAGGTAAAGCTCTGTCTGTCTGGGCATTTCTGGAGAGCTGTAAGGTCTTCACTGAGTGCAGAGGTGACAAAAAAAATCTTCCCCCACTGGGAGGTGTCAATCTGTTTAGCTCTCTCTCTCTCTAATGACATAATCAACGCCTAAAATGGCTTCTCTGGCATGAGTCTGAACTCTGGTGCTGCACAGAGTTATCTGGGACATTGCCCAGAACCCAAACTGTACCAGCCACTGAGGATTTGGTCAGTGCTAATTAATAATTCTGTATTGAAAAATGAGGCTGCAGGAGGTCTTGGCTTTTCTTTCTCCTCCTGTTTGTTTATAATCTCCCTGGGTGCTGTGTTTTCCTTGGAGCCCTGCTGGTCACAGGACTGGTGCCTTCCCGATGGCGTCAGCAGCAGCCATGAGGGAAGAGCAGGACATTTACATTCCCCATATGAGATTTTGCAGCAAATTTTGAAAACTTCAAAGTCTTTAAAGGCATGTCTTCAAACCATTCAGGACTGTAAAACACTTCTTATTAATAAGAAGGCATGGAACTCTCACATCATATGTTGTCATTTAAATTTAGAGTTCCATTGTGAAATGTGGACCTTCAGAAACATAAAAGTGACACAAAGGTTTGCAGCAGAAGGTGTACAGCAGATGCTGGAGGGAGGGTTTTGCTCTTGTGCTTTGTTCTGCAGCTGTTATTGCTAACCTGACAAACTCTCTTTTAGCTTTTTAGTTATTGATTTAAAGCTTGCCATAGTAAGCTTCCTTTTAAGTGGAAGAGTGTAATGAAAAAATAGTAGTAAATAGTTTTTCAATAAAGCAAGATGGGCTGGATTTTGTATTTGCTCAGCACTATTTTATATCTGGGAGAGCTCAGAAAGTATGTTTTGCAATGTGTGTGTGTTAAATGTAAAAGGATCATCCCTGAAATCTTCCTCTTTTACAAGGTTTGGCTGGGTAGTCCTGGGAGGGCGTTTAGTGTCCATGTTGTCATGTAACATTTTTCCTTACAAAGGGATGATGGGTGTGTGCTGTGTACAGTTCCCATCTGCTGGAAGGAGTGTGACAGGACCGAGGTATTTGCTTGTTTTTGGTGAGATATGCCAGTGGGACAGACTCTTTCTGTGGGGAAGCTCTGCTCAGGGTCTGGCCTTGCTCTTGTTCTCTGGTTCAATGCCTCCGTGAGGGTGTGGGAGCAGGGTCGTGTCACTCATCCTTACACTCTTTGAGACTTCTTTAGGGTGCAGCAGGAGGGTACTGGGCTGCAGCAATGTGTAACTGTGCAGGTCTCTCTCTGCCTTTGGCTGCCACACAGAAACACCAAATTCTCCATTAGCACTCTCCTTGGCTGCAGTCTTCCAAAGAGAACGAGGCTTGGATGAGGCGCTCAAAGCACATGGGCCAGAGTCAGACGTGGGGTGCTTTAGGCAACAGGAGATGAGATGAGTACCCTGTGACTGACTCACTCAGGCTGACTTCAAAGAAGCTTTTCCATGCTCTCAGCTGTTTTCCTTTACCCTTCCTGCATCCTGTAGAGATTACACCAAAGGGAATATTCCAGACTGCATGTGAAGTGAGAGAAAATAGGAAATGATGTGCAAGTTCAAAAGAAGTACAATGCTTATATGTGCCATTGCATGTCTTGATATGAAGATGAGTTTTGTACCTACAATAGTGAATCAATGATTTGATGCACTGTTGAAACCATATTTTTTATGTAATTTCCATTCTTTTGGCTATAAAAGAGGATTTCTGTAGTTTGGAATACAATCTATCCCAAAAATGTTTTTATTGCCCTTTTTTTAAGTGAAGGCCACATTCTATATTTCTCTGGCAAAAAAACCATATTTATTATCCGTATAACTAGGAATGAAAGAAATTTTTCATAAATCTCTGGATAGTTTGTGGCATTTGTATATATGCATGCACTTTTTTACAGTTCTGTAACAGAGCATGCCTGCATTTTTATCATGTTACCCTGAGCTTGAATTCCCTTTTTTAAAAATATTTGGTTTATGAATGCATACTACTGTGTTTATTACCCTAACACAGCAGATTCATAGATGCAACTCTCAAAAGAAATTAGCATTTCCCCAGATCCAGGTATTTAAATGCATCTGGTTCTATCCTCCTCAGAACAGTAAAACGGTGTTGCTCCTATTGAAATAGAAAGAATATCAGAAATGATTATATCAGAATATCATCAACTTTGGTGTTGCTCTTCTGTTCATAACAGCAAAGCAATCGCTGTGTTCTTGACAGGATCAGGCTGGGGTGGTTCCTGTGACAGGGATGCAGATGCTGGGGTGGCTTGGCAGAGGGATGTGCCTGGGGATTTTGGGGGGCTGGCAGAGGGATGTGCCTGGGGATTTTGGGGGGCTGGCAGAGGGATGTGCCTGGGGATTTTGGGGGGCTGGCAGAGGGATGTGCCTGGGATTTTGGGGGGCTGGCAGAGGGATGTGCCTTGGGATTTTGGGGGGCTGGCAGAGGGATGTGCCTTGGGATTTTGGGGGGCTGGCAGAGGGATGTGCCTGGATTGGGGGTGGCGAGGGATGTGCTTGGATTGGGGGCTGGCAGAGGATGTGCCTTGGATTTTGGGGCTGCAAGGATGTCTGGGGTTGGGGTGGGCAGAGGATGTGCCTTGGAATGGGTTGCTGGCAAGGCATGTGCCTCTTGGGTCAGGTTGCTCTCCCAGCATCCCTCACCAAGTGGTTTGGGAAGGCAGGGCAGCCCCTGCTGTGCTCCTGACCACAGGAATGCCATCACATTTCCTTCTGGGTGCTTGGAAGCGGCAGACACTTGGGCACACTCTCCACTGCTGAACCCCTGGTGCTCCTTGGCACCTTGGCTGTTTGTCTGAGGGCCTGGCTGGTGGGATGCTCCTGGTTCCAGATGGCCACTGCCATGTGCCACGTTGTGCTCAGGGCTGTGACGACGCCCTGCAAGCTCACGGCAGGCAGCACACGCTGCTGCTGTCACTGTGCCCCGTACATCGACAATTAACCGGGTTCATTTACAGAAGCAGTAGATTGTTTCCCTGTGGCTGGACTTGCTTTTCTCCTAAAGGCTTCGTCCATTGTGTTTTGGTTAAATTTCATACCAGAAATGAATATACACAGTAATCATACATACAATTCCCATTGATTTAAGTGAGAATTCCTACTTCCCTTGAGATATTTTGAATTTCCTAATTTAAGCGAGTAGAGATTTGACATTTCTGCCTCCTACATTAAAGTTCAGTAAAGCATCTTGACTTACAAACAGGATGGAAAGGAAACTGCAAAGGTCATGTGCTTATAGGCTTCCCTAAATAGGAATGGATAGAAATTGTTTTCTTTGGGAATTTTTGTGATTAACTTTCAAGTTTTAAGAAGACAGAATGGAGGTAACAATTTTAAATTTCTTTTTGCTTTTAAGGACCTGAGTCTCTTATCATACTGTTAATTCCCACCATTTTGCTTGCAAAAGAAATATTTTGATAGTCTTATGATTATGTTGTCATTTGTTTAGCTTAAGCAACTCAAGAATTATTAAAATGCATTAGGTTATAAATTATGTGGATTGCTAGCTCATTTATATTATCTGTCATCAGATAAAACATGTAATTAGATTTCTGGATAGAAAGTAGTTAAACAATCTGAGGAGGAAAACACTAGACTCAAAAATATTTAAATCATAAACCTCCTTCTGGTGATCTGGAAATGGAAAGAAATGTGGGTTAATTTAGGAGGGATATTTTATAATAGTAAATAAACTGGCAATTTTCATGTGTGATGGGGTTTGCTTTCTTAAACGTACCCAACAGTTGGCAGGATAAAATAGTTATTTCTAATGAGAACTATTTCTAATGGAAATTCTTACTAAAAATGTGGTTTGGTCTGGCTCCAGTGGAAGCCTGGGTAAAGGCTTTTACCATGGCTTTTCCATGTATAAGAACAGAAAAGCCTTCTCTTTGGGAAGATACAGAAATGGCATTATGATATTTTGGTTATTGGTCAGATGTGTAGGTGTCACTGTGCTTTAGGGTTTTTGTTTGGGGTTTGTGGGGTTGAATTGGTTGGTTGATTTTTTTTTTTAATAACTTTTTCTTACTTCCAATGGGTCCTGGTCACAAATAGTGTATCTTCTTGCTGTTCTGGCTCAAATAGAAATGCTGAATGAGCTCTCAGCAGCCTGTGGGTCTTGGCCTTTCAGGTGGGGAAGTGGGAGAACAACTCCCTGAGCCTGAAGTACTCAGTGTGGCCGAGGTACAGCTCCTTCGCAGACAGCGACCCCGACGACAACCACCTGAGCATTGTCACCCTGGAGGAGGCTCCCTTTGTCATTGTGGAGGATGTGGATCCTCTCATGGAAAGCTGCCAAAAAAACACCGTGCCGTGCCGGAAATTTGTCAAACTTAAGTGAGTAAATACTCAGCCAGCCTCCCTCCCTCCCTCTGTCCTCTTCCTTTTTAAAAAGTTGAGTTTCTGGTTATACACATGCAAGTCACATTGAGTTATTAACAAGATAGTAAGTTTATAGTAAAGTCAATGAGAATCAGCCCTTTTCAGTCACATGGAAGAAGATTGTGTTCCAAAATGGGACTGTTTTAATGAGTTCTCTCTGAATTGTTTCCAGTTACATTGAGATATGCCTGCTTTCATTAGTCCGTAACAAGCTGAAAATTCCTCCTAATGAAAATATAAGTTTATGCTGAAATTTGGTGTAGAATAAACTGCTTCAGCATAAAATACCACTGTGACTTACCATCCAGAGAGAAGTCCCCTTCTTTCAGTACTCCATAACTTTGGATTAGTCATTAGAAATCAGTGGAAGAGTTTCCACTCTACATTTGTCAGTCATGTTTCACTTACTCTGTGCCTTGATCTATGTATTTATGAACTGAATATAACAGGATTTTTACCGAGCAGGTATGAGGGAATATGATGTATACTTCTGAAGATTCCCAGTGGCTGCTAACATGCTTCCTGAAGTCCAGAGAAATTTATTTTTTTGTACATAACTGTACTTAGTTAAGTTCTAAACTAGTTTCATTTTAATTTTGAATTCCTCTAAAGGCTCTAAGATACTGCCTTGTCTTCTGAAGATGCTTATACTAAAAGGTTCTAGAGGCTGCAAAATGAACATTTCAGAAGAAAAAAGATGTAGAGAAACCTTGCATTTTTGCACTTAAAGGCGGCCTGAAGTTCACCTTCTCCAAGTGCAGGGAAAGGTGCACTTTGAGAAGATGCATCCATTTCCAGCACGGTGAACTGCTGTGCCTTTTTATAGCTTACATGTTCTTTAATTATGAAATGGCGTGTAGTCTGATGTCTTGAGAGTAAAAGTAATAAAAGTTTAATCTAATCCTAAGAGAGAGATTAGTAAGAGCAGGCTGTATGTCTTGATGGAGCAGTGCTGTGCGTGAGGCTGGATCCTGGAGTAGAAGGATGTCATGTGAGGTAATGTTGTCTCTGTGTCTCACCAAGCAACACTATGACTAGCAGGAGCTGCAAACACCATACAGCTATAAAAGCATCCTGTGGGTTATATTTCCCTTGATTCAGAAAAAACATGGTCACTCACAAGCGTGGCAAAATGTTGTTTCACAGTATGCTGTGTCTTGCTGCCTCTGTTTTTCCCAGCAGGAATATTTATGTGTGTCTTCTCTGTTGACAGCAACAAAACTAATGAGGGAACTAATGTAAAGAAGTGCTGCAAAGGATTCTGCATCGATATCTTGAAGAAGTTGTCTAAAACTGTCAAGTTCACATATGACCTGTACTTGGTGACGAATGGGAAGCATGGCAAAAAAGTCAATAACGTGTGGAATGGAATGATTGGCGAAGTAAGTTCTCTTTTAGGTACAAGCATTCCTGTAGGAGCTCGGTGCTGCCTGTGGCTGCAGGAGGGGCTCTGTGCTCACCTGTGGTGCTCTCCTTGTGCTCAGGTGGTGTATCACCGGGCAGTGATGGCCGTGGGCTCCCTCACCATCAACGAGGAGCGCTCGGAAGTCGTCGACTTTTCGGTGCCGTTTGTGGAGACTGGGATCAGTGTCATGGTGTCCCGGAGCAATGGCACAGTTTCACCCTCTGCTTTCCTAGGTAGGATCTCCAACCCGTCCAGATAACCTAACTGCATTTCTGTAGAGTTTAGGAGGTTTAATTGTGTGTTAAGAGATGTAGTACATTTACACATTTCTGTCAAGTTTTGAATTTCACATGAAGAAGTTTGTGTTGATGTGCTGATTAATGTGATCATTAACACATGGACACAGTGCTGAAGGTGAAAACCAATGAGTGATTCCAATATGAAAAAGAATCTCCTAAAATCTTCAGTTAGGAAAATTGTGTCCTCAACCCTGCTTTCTTACAAACTAACTTATGCTTGTTTAGCCCAAAATAATTTGTTTAAGATCTTTTTAATATTCATAAAATAATTGAAAAACCCATTGTAGAGTTGAAGGGTAAATTCCTTATCTTTAGATAGAATTTAAAGCTAGTTTGGGAACATTTACCTCTGGCTTCTGCACACCATACTGCTGCACTGGAGAGCTGAGTGTTTTCCCCATTGACACATCGGAACACTGGAGATACAGCAAAGAAATGAAAGGCTGGGCAGAGAGGAGGGTGGGATATAAAGAAACAAAGACTCTGGTCCAAAGCATGCTTCTTGTTTCAGCTGTGCATTTTTCCTTTTGTTGTTTCCCTCTCCTCTTTCTGTATTTTTAGTTTCTTTTAGTGTTTGGCCTGAATTTATCTGAAGCTGAAAAGAGAATGAGCCATGAGGTGATTCAAAAGTGCCCAGAATCTGTTATGTTCTTCATGATGTATTTAGGTCCACTATTTTTACAGATATTTTGTACTGGAATAGTGACACTAAAACCATTAAGTGGAAAAATAAAAAATCAGTATATTCCAGCTATCTTAGGTGCAGTTTAGAATGTTCAAGTCCATTGGGTCAGCGGTGAGGCCAGTTCTAAATTGCTAAGTGGAAGTTTTTCCCTCTCCCAGAAGTTGCTCACAGACACTGAAGAGCAGACTAGTGGTGCAGTATCAGATACGAGCAGGCAAATAATTGAATTTTCTTACACAAGAATCATCATTTAACCACAGAGCTTATTTCTCATATCTGTTCCATAAAAGCATGTTACAGAGATGATGCAAGTAAATATGACACAGTGAGTAATCAAATAATTTCCCAAATGTGGTGATACCCAAGTAGATTTTGTTGATGTTTGATATGAATGAAAGACTTTAAAGTGAAATTGTAAGAAACTGTACTTGTAATGAAAATACTCAGAGAGTATCTTTTAATTTCTTTGAGTCATTGAGTTGTAAAGTTCATTTTTTAAATTGCAGTTGCAGCATGTTGAAATGACCACTGGAAATAAGAATTGGCTATTTTTTAAAGTGCAAGTGCATTTGATTTTTTACTGATCTCTTAAAAACCTGTTTACAGCCACCATCAAAAAAGAAGCTGCATTTGCATTTTTCACAAGCAACAGAGTTATTAGATTTCTAAAATGCATTTGTTATTCGTTTAGTTGGATGTGTATATAATTCAAAAGAAACAAAAATAGCCCCTTCTCATAAAGCGCTCTAAAATAGCTCTACTTTTGTAGAAATCTGATTTACTGCACCAATAAATCAAGTCTGTGCTCTCAGAAGTGTGCTCTGTTTTTTTCAGGCGTAGATGAAGCTGCCAGTTTGCTGGAATTGACTGTGTATTTTGATGAGGTGTGCGTAGTAGTAAAATGTTTTGCCTTGCAAAATACTATCAGGCAGATAACTGAATGTATTCACAGACTGATTTTGTTTCAATTAAGTGAATGTCTGAGAATAGTCATCTTACGTAAGTTTTTTAAAGGATTTAAAAAAAAAAATCTCTCAAATACAATATTATTTTTAAAGAATAGCACTTGATTACAGTTCCTGAAATATCAGGGTTTGTGAATTGTTTCTATGAATGTGGACAAGTACAGGATTTTGAGTGGCTAAATTTTTCCAGTCAGTTGTTTCCAATAGATCTGAGTAACTGATGGACTGTGACAGCCTCTTCCTCATTATCTGCCATGTTCTGGTTCTGATGTGTCTCCTTCAAATGAGAATTTTATCCACATTAAAACGTTTTTACATGGTACTAAAAATTATATATACTAGATCTATAAATACTTAAAATAATTATTCTGTGTAGTTTTGGTTCAACTTCATTTAAACAACCAAATAAAACAAGGGAAAACTTAATTTTCTATATTTTTCAGAGGTCAGGTTTCTTTTCTGGAGGCATTGATGGAATAGAAATTCTCTGGCCCTCTTTATTAATGTATTCCTTAGGTACTGGTTTTGGTGGTGGGAGGTAGGACTCAGACATCTTTTTCCTTGCTTGATATTCTCCATTGTCAGTCATTTGAAATATGCACTAACAAGTCATATATTAGTTTTTTTCTGCCATATTATAGCTTTACTGAAAATTCCTTTAAAGCCTGCTGCTCGCCTGAGGGAAGTTCCCTTTCTGTCCTTTGAGAATCAAAGCACAGTGCTGAATGTGTAATTGGACCTCTGATATGACAGGGAAGATAGACTTTGTTATTTAGTTGATTTTGTATTTGTGCAGTCTTACTGCTTGCTATTCCAAATAGCTTTTTGTTTTCCTACCGCTTCTATTAATTCTGCACCTCATTACCAGACTCCTTAAATTATTAAAGAGAATTCTGCTTAAACTCTTGTTTATAGCTCACTTTTGTACATTGGCTTGTTTTGCCCTTTGCCTTCTTTAGATTTTGACAGATTACCATTGCTATTTCTACACTGTTGCTTTTGATAAGGGTTTTATCAGCCTTGCTTTCTTCTGTGAGAATGCTGTCAAAATTTTATAGTAGCTCTACATGAATCCCAATTTAATCCTGTTACTAACTGAATTCAGAAAATATTTTTTCAACTGAATTTGGCTATATAATGTCCCTTCCCTGTCTGCATCTACATAGATCTTTCTCTGCTTTCTACAAATTCTATTATTTTCCTAACTTACCATTCTCTCCCCCAAAAAAACTTACTGTACTTGAAAGAACGTCATATGCTGTCTTAAAAATAGAAGAATTAATTGAAAAACCACTGCTCCTTTGCAAGAGGAAAACAGTTTGGGTTAAAATGTCCCTGCTTTGCCTTTTTAGTTACCATCCAAAATCACCAGGGGGGCTGTTTATTTGGTCATGTCTAAGTTCCAGATTTCTGAAGAAATCATAACGAGGACTAAAGATCTCATGAGTTTTCTGTGCTTGGGCACAAATTATTACATTTTGTTCTATTCTGGGTGAATCTTCTGAACTTGGGCGAGGCTCAAGTCAGGTTGTTGGGCTTAGTGCACCTCAGCTCTCAGTCATTGTCCTTTCCTGCAAAGTGGGAGGGGAAGAAGTTTCAGTGATTCTGAGCTTAAATTCAAAGAAGGAAAAATCTACAAGAGAGGAACTTTTTGGGCTTTCAAAGCCAGGCAAAGAGTTTGAACACTAATTTTCTGTAGTTTCAAGTGTGTCTTGCTCCTGTCCCAATTAGAAATAGTATACCAAGATTTGTTTTCTCACACTTCAGAGCATTCTCACACTTGCTTCATTTGCACAAGCTGTGATGTAGAGTGCCCCAAATAAGCTGGCCTGATAAAGAGATGTTACTTTGCCATGCTAATCTTTCTTAGAGGTATCCTTGTACCACAGCAGCTACCACAGGGACTCCTGAAATGGCAGAGAATCTGTGTTTGGAAAAGATGATATTTGCTATTGATATCAAGTCCTTTTGAAAAGTCAGTGCTTAGTCTGGTATTTGAAACTGCTTTTAGTTTTATGCTCCAATCTACATGTTTTTACTTAATGATGGTTCTTCTGTCTTTTAAACTGACATCCAATTTTCCATAAACCCTTTTGACTTCAGTAATTTGCTCTCAGATGAGAATGAGACATTCAAAAGGATGTGTTTTCAGTTGATAAAAACATCATCTTCATTGCAGGTAGATGAAAGTAAACACAGAGAGAAAAGAATCCTGAAACAAAAGTGTTTCTTTTGAATGCAAGTATTTATTTTTCCTCCTCTAACACTTTTTGTTGGATAGAAAACAAGAGAAAAATCTACTTCCCTCCCTGAATTACCAAATGTGCTAAACATATGCTTAATTGCTTTTGCTTTGCAGAAACACAGTCATAGTGGTTGGACCATTCTGTTGAAAAATTTATATAACACAGGATGAATAGACACAGCAACCTGATTGTGGACTGAATAAGCAGCGAGTCAAACCAATTATGTGCCACTCAGTGTCAAAGAAAAGTGTGCAGCCTTTTGTTTTAATTGCAACTTACATTTAAGCTTTTGACTTTATGGATTTGGTCTGTATATACTAACAGCAGTTCATTATATATTGCTTAGTTATTTGGTAGCATTTTTGTTGGAAAAAGCTAATGTAGAGTAGAGGAGGCTGCTGGGCTTGCCTAGGCGAGGGCATTAGAATTCTTGTGCTGTGCCTGGTTTAATGAACTGTTTCTGTTTCTCCTGTTTTTCTGCAGAGCCTTTTAGTGCTTCTGTCTGGGTGATGATGTTTGTGATGCTTCTCATCGTCTCTGCCATGGCTGTCTTTATATTTGAGTACTTCAGTCCTGTAGGATACAACAGGAACTTAGCACAAGGGAGAGGTAAGATTTGCATTTTACTCAAGTCCATGTCTATAAAAACATCATGTATTTCCAATCTCTGGCTCTCCATCTTTTCAAATAAGCATAACATAGGAATAAAACAGTGAAATTAGCTATGAAACTGTTTATGGACTTCATTTAAAGTATGATTTCTTGAAGGCTTCTATGCTCATGTTTATAATTCCAATTCAATGGAATAAAGACAGAGAGAAGGGTAAGTGTATCAGAGTTTTATTGAAACAGTGTTTGGTTAGTACATGGCATCAGTCGTAAAGTGTCAGCTTCAAAAAGCAGTGAAATATGTTCTACTCCTGACCATTGCAAATTCACAACCAGTTCAGAGAAAGTTACCTAAAATCCTGTGGTCTGCTGGACAGTTTGAAAAACAGCAGTTACATTGTCCATAGTTTTGTGTAGTCCCTGTAAAGAGTCAGATGAACTCTTAGCCTTGAAATTAGGCCCCTGGCAGAAGGGCAGTGCTCCTTACTGTGTAGCACCCTTGGCTACAGAAACTTCATTTTCTCTGGATTAACTATTTCTTAGAGAAAGCTGCACTTTCACTCGAGTGAGGATTCCATGTTTCACGACGCCCTCATCCTCCCATTTCTTAACTGACATTTGAGAGTGCAGCCTTTTAAAAAATTTCTAGATCATTCTTCCCTTGTTTTGTAACAAGAGATCTTCCACCTTGGTGAACACAGTTCTGGGCACTATTAAAAGCAAATGATTTCTTCTAGACAATGGCTGTCTTGTTCCCTGAAAAAGTGGATTATTGTAATGTTCAGATGATGTTATCATTTTAATAAGATGGTAAATGGGTAACCTCTGTCTGAAATAAACATGGTATTAAAGAGCAGAACTCAAAGGTGAACAGACACTGGGCATCGAGGGGCTTGGCTGTTCTTTTCTGTGCTGCCTCATGTGCCTGATTTGTGTACTCATGGCCACAAAGACATGTCATGGCACTAGGCCATCCCAACTTAGCTCTAAAGACTTGACACAAATACAGCTGCCATTTATTTCAAACTTGGAATATTTTTTTTTAATTTATTTATCTTCTCTCATTTCCCTAGGCATTTTTTGCAGGATGAAGCTCAGTGATAATACAATCTCCAGTGGCATAAACAGAACTTTAGATTGCTCCCTTGGCATATAATTTCTGTAACACTGTTGCTCAGAAAAACACACACTATCCCTATATCAGCTCAGTCATTAATGTGTCTAGAAGGTAGTTTCATAAACCAAAAATCAGCTCTATTGTGTTTATTTTACTGCACTCTATTTTCCTAGTGCTGCTGCAGAATAGGAGCATAATCTAAGATGTAGAGCTTGACTGCATTGTGAAATATTTGCACTGCAATAGAGAGTATTTCTACTGAAATAAGGACATGCACTGAATACACCTACTTAAGGTTTTATTTTTTTAAGAATCATTGAATTATTATTAAAATGATTTATAGTTAAATTAATAGCTAAATCTATATTTGTGATGTGTATCCCCTTAGATAAAGGGGCAGGGAAGGAGGTAAAGTTACAGATTTCTGCATCTGAGCTTATTGACTAAATTGCAATTGAACTGAAAAAAGGATAATTATAAGTAGGTTAAATGAGTCACAGTCAGGGGAGGCCTGTTTCTCTCTACTGAGGGTACAGGGAGTGTGGATGGTGAGCAATGTGTGATTGCATTGTACCTTCCTAGAGCTGGGTGAGAAGAACTGCCCTCGATTCTCCCAGGGCTCTGCAGAGGAGGCCTGTGGAGTGGGCAATGGCATTGCTAATCCACTTGTGCCCCTGTGACAGCCTGGGGGCAGGGGCTGGCCAATTCCAGCTTTGGGATGAATTAAAAGATGACAGAAAACAGAAATTACAAAAATGACAGGATGGCTTAGCTGGGACAGAATTTTACCTGTAATGTCAACACATTTGGAGCCACAGAACTGACCCTGAACATGTGAGGCAGGCAGATCCTGGCTTGCTCTAGATTCCATGTCTATGCAGGTGGCTCCTTTGTTCTGTCTTTCTGATTCATGTTCTGAGTACAAAGGTGCTTAAAAGTAGGTGACACATTCACACACTTTGATCTTAAAAATGCTTACATAATGTTCAAAAAGCATAATGTTGGATGACTGGAGATGATAAAAATAATTTGGGTAAGAAAAGTACTAGAATTGAATCATTAATACTTAAACCTCCAGTTTTCTGTTTCACATGTCTGCTGGCACAGAAGACTGACAAGGCAACACTGTGGCACATTTCTTCTTGCAGGAGACATACCAGCCCGCTTCTCCTCCAAACATGTGCTTTCCATTTTCATCTGAAAAATTTTGAACCATATGCCATGTAGAAAAATGTTGAATTATGTTTTAAAAATGTGGAAATTGTTGTCATTGCAGTGGAGGGTACCTATGGTAGATCCTGTGATTATACTGGGAGTACAGTGAATATATACTGAAATATTTTCTAACCATGTCTCTAATGGGTTGTCCCTGCAAGATTTCATTTAACTGCAGCTGAACTAACTGCTCTTTGCAATTGCAGATCCCCATGGCCCATCCTTTACCATTGGGAAGGCAGTGTGGTTACTGTGGGGCTTGGTCTTCAACAACTCTGTGCCTGTGCAGAACCCCAAGGGGACGACGAGTAAAATCATGGTGTCTGTCTGGGCTTTCTTTGCTGTCATTTTCCTGGCCAGTTACACTGCCAACTTAGCTGCCTTTATGATTCAAGAGGAATTTGTTGACCAAGTGACTGGGCTGAGTGATAAAAAGGTAGGTGTTCAGCTCAAAAGGTGTCAGTGTCCGTTCTCCATAATCCTTCTACAAATTTGTACTTTGTGATAAAAACTCAGAGCAATGAACTAAAACTGGATAATTTCCTTCTGAGTGCAAGAGCAAGCTTTACTAACAAACCTAAGACCCAAAGTACAAGAATATCAGACTGTTTTCAAAATCTGACTTGCCTATTCAGAAGTAGCCGCATTAACTGAAAATTACCTTTATTCTGTGATTGAAATAAATTAGTGTTTGATTAAAAAGAATTCCTCTCCAATATAAAAAGCTTGAAAAATTTTGTGGGATATTAGTAATATATTAATAGAAAAAAGTCCATTTGCAAAAATCATTGTGATGGATATGCACAAGATACTTGAAGGGTATGATTTTGTCAAGTCTATGCCCAGTTGTTTGAAAATGAAACTAAATATTGACATTAAGAAGAAATATTTAAATACAATATAGCCCAGGGGACAACTTCACAAAGGACAGAAAATAAAGGGAATTGTTACTGAAAACAAACCAAAAAGGCAAAAATCTTAGCCTTGTCTGGTTTTTTTGCTTTAACTGCTTTTTTGACCAACCTTTGATTGATTGCCTGGTGTATCAAAGCAAGCATGGCTAGAGGAAAGATAAAAAGAAACAAAAAATGATAATAGTTTTGTTTGCATTAAACTGTGTAGTCACACAACCTTTGAAAGAGCATGCAGGTTGTTAAATATCCCTCTACTTTAAGATAATAGTCTTAGAAGAGACAGATAAATGGCCTTCTCTCTTGGGGATAAGAAAGAGATTTGAGAAATGTCTTTTTCCTGTTGGTGAGCAAGACCAGAGCATTTTCCTGGGCCCTGGGTTTTGGCAGGCTCTGCTTTGCCCCTGGCCCAGCAGTGGGCTCAGGTCTGACCCTGACCCTCACCTTCCCCTCCTGGCTGGCTCTTTGCCACGGGGTTGGAAATGTCAGCTCCTGTTCTGCAGCTTTTGGCTAATAACGTCCTTAGTTTTGTCATTTTTCTGTTCTGACTGCTAGGTAGGATTTCATTTCCACAAAAAGCAAAATAAAAATACAAAAACACTTGAATCAGAAAATACCATCTGTTCTTGTGTGGTCTGCTGATCATTTATTTGATCTGCCACCTTTGTTTCTATTTTTTGGTTCTTCAAACTTTGCCTGAAGCACATAGAGATAAGTCAGGGAAGCCATGCCTTTTCTGATTAAATTAAACAAGTTAGAAGTCCAGAAGAGCAATGAATTATTTCAGAACATTCTTCTTGTCATACATAGGTTTTGTCTCCTCCGCAATCCTGAGGGTTTTTTTTATTTTAAAAAATCAAATAATTTGGGATAGTTTATGGGAATGTAATCTGATTGATGTTAAATTATTTTCCTCCCCTCTTTGCCATGTTTTTTACAGTTCAGTAGAGAACTCTGACCCTTGTAGGAAGCAAAGCAGTCATAGGCAAGGGCCAGAATTGTGGATATGATCAATTTTGAATAATTAATACCTAAAAGTTCACTAAATTAAAAAAAAATAAAAATTAAAAACACAAACCCCACTTCTAGTCTGGTAAATCAGTTTGTTATCCTTCTCTCCCACTTTTCCTACTGCCACACCTGAAGAGTCAAGTTCTTCTGTCTATGCAATACACTGACAGAGCAATGAAGAATTTCCAGTTAGAGAGATTGGGGTGTCCCCATGTGATGGAAAAATCAGGGAAAAAAAAACCCTCTCTGGGCAGCCATCCCTGACCCTCAGCATTCAATGTTGTCCCATTTAGGAAGCATGTTCCACTCTATCAACTGCTTCACCAGATTTGCTGACTTGATGATCATGTGTTATTTACCCCTCAATGCTTTAAGACTTCCTTTTAGTTTCCTCGTCCCTTGAAATGTTGCTAATGAATTTGTGAATGCCATGTCATGAGAGTGTTACCCAGAAATACATGGCACAGCATGTTCTGGAGTTAGGAGGGGGGTGGGTGTTCATAAGCTCAAATGATTCAGCAAATGAGAGGAAAATTATATTTTGACATTCTTGTGTGTGTAATAGATGTTCAAAAGCTTTGTCTTCATAGAAAGGTACAGAAAATGAGCCCAAAGTATCCAGCAAAGACTGAAATTTGTGGCTTTTGCACTTTCAAGAACATTTTTGCCTATTTCATGCAATGAAAGAGGAAAAAAAATTGCTGAAGGAGGGTAGGTAGCCCTGCACAGAACTGTCCTGCAAAGTGTTGACCTGCTGGGGTTCTGCCACCTGTGAGAATCTCCTCAAGCACACGTGGTCCAGGAGTTTCTCCAGGCTTAACAGGACACCTTAATGATGCCACTTACAGGCTCCTTATTTTTGCAAGATTCAGAGTGTTCTCGTGGCCTGGGCTTTGTGTTCCCGTGTCCAAGTCGCGCAGACCCCGAGATGTGTCCGTGTGTCAGCAGAGCCATGGGCAGGGAGGCAGAGCCTGCCCCTCTCACACTGCCAGCCCCAGCCCTGCCGTGCTTCCCGGGGTGGCAGCAGCTCTGCTGCCCTGCAGGGACCGGGGGAGCAGCAGCAGTCCTGGAGGCTCTGAGAGCTGCATCTTGGTGGGGTCACAGGTCAGGGCGCCAGCATCCCTCCTGGCAAAAGAGGAAAGGCAAGGCTTCAGATACGGGTGTTCTTCTGTCACTCCAAAGCAGTTGTAATTCCTGCTATCAGCAGGAGATTGACTGTTTTCTACTGTTTTAGGAACGTTTCCCTCGATTCCTTAAAACACTCCAGAACAATAACAAACAGCTGCTCTCAACAGCAGCCTTTTCAGGCAGGCAGGTAGATCTTTAAATAAGTATGTAGTGTTTCTGAAAGATCACTTTGCTGACTTAATGAAATTGCCAGTTTTGTTAAGGCATATAGAAAAAAATAAAAACAAAAGTTCTGTTGCCATGTGCTACACTTCTGTTGGGTGGCAGAGCAGGGGGAGACAAGAACAAATTCAGAATTTCACTCTTCAGAATAACAGTAGATCTCCACTATGACTCAAACAAGGGGCTTGTGCATTCAGTTCAAGAATTTTGTCCATGTTTTAAAAGATTAACATTTCATGAAATGTCTTGGAAGAAAATTATTTCCTAGCAAACGTGATATATTTTGTTTCTCATCATGGGACTTCAAGGAAAATGAATGTATGTAGAGCCTTGATTTATAATTTTTTTGTCTCTTGTCTGCCACATAGATCTTTGCTTCAGTCACAGACAGGGACAGTCCTGTGTGCTTCTCCAGGACATAGCAGTTCATGGAATATAATTTTAATATTATTGATGAAAACTTTATTCACCTTAGATATGAGTGCAGTGTTAATAAAAGGATTTAAACCTCTTTCTTCTTTACAAGTAGTCTGTGAGCAGGCAGTCGTAGCAGATGATGGTTTCAAAAATAATCTCCTTGTGAGTGATAAAATTTCTTGGTTGGTGCCAAGAAATTCCAGTCTGTAGATGGGGTTTGGAACTATTAATCTGCTTTTTAACTCTGTGACTTTTGAATGAACTTGGGGTTTTTATTCATCCTTCTCTTCTGCAGAAATATTTTTGTCTTCATGAATGTTCAATTTGAACAGATGTGTTAATTCTTTCAACTATTCCTATGAGAGGAAATGCCTGCCAACATCCTAGATTCATATGAATGTTCTTGAAAAGTGAGACTATTTAAAACCAAACTCCATTTTGAAATTATCAGAATACTCCACCATAATGTCCTTGTTCCCCCAGTTCCCCTGCTATACTGGGAACTGAGCTTGCAGAATGCTCACCACAGCTGGATTTCCAAAAGAATTCCAGCAATATAAGGAGCAGCAACTCTTACAGGTCCTGAAATTGACAGTGTTTTTTAAATTAATTTTTTCCAGTTCTATTGACTGGCAAATTCAGGAGACACATGAAGCCATCTCAGTACATCAGAGACACATTATCTTTAGATTTAAATAAAGTTGATAGCAAGCTACATTTATATCAGTAGACTCTCTGGACATATATTTAAAAGCAGGGTTTGTTTCAGTGCTGCATAATAAACTCAAAAAGGGAGATAGCAAATATAGACTAAGAATCACGAGTAGTGTACAGTGTAATTTTGGTGCATGGGTCAATTACTATGTGTAAAAGTAGTAGCAAAGTTATAATTTAAACAGTAAAGCTCTGAAAAGGGAAAATGAGGAAAGTAAGACATCTGTTAGCTAAACAAATAGAGAAAAATAGAGTTCATTCCTTTATGCTTTGTCAAAATACACTTAATTAAAATGAAGCATTTAATTGTAGTTCTGTAACAAGAAAATGGTGTTGCAGCAATAATTTCACAGTCAAGGTTTGATGGAATTGAAAATACTCCCAGTTTTTCTATAAACCCATTTGTATTCTCTTTGCAAATTGGCACTGGGTCTTGGGAATTCTTGATGCCCTGAGACCAAGTGTTAAAAAGAGAAATATTTCGTATGGGGCCCCAAAGGAATCAGCAGCTGTATAAATATTAGGCATCTCTTGCAGCACAGGATATATAGATTGCTCTTCTAACTTCAACAATAAAAACAGAGTGCATTTTACTGTGAAATTTATGGTCGACTGCTTTTATCAATGCTCAATTCAATTTCCTCATTAGCCAATAGTTCCTCTGATCTGAGTGACCTTTTTCATTTGTTTCTTAAAGAGACATTTTAATCCTAAATTGTCACTTGGGCTTTAAAGGGAGATGTTGAAAAGATGCATATAAAATTTTCAGGTCTGTTAGCAAAAAGTTTATGTGAGATTATTTGAAGTATGACCAAGTGTGGAACCTGAATGTGCCCTGAGCTATTGGCATTCCTTTGCAGATACCCCCTGGCTGGTTCATCTGTGCTGATGCAATAGTGACAGAGAGTAAAATTGTAGAATAAACCTATATGCCCTCAAGCAAATGGTTCATAGTTTTAAATGGTTGGGATGAACAGGGATTAGGATTCTAGGTGTGAGAGCTCCAGAAGTCCTTCAAATATCAAGCCATGTAGTCAGTGATCCCCTGTGGAAGCTGCAAGAGCTTTTGTTGCCCTTCAGTCATGGGTGGAAGGAAACTCCCTCACCCTGCAATCCCTGGCACCCTCCAGGACTGGAGCATTGGGCTCCCTGTCGAGTACTGTGGATGATCCCTTTCCCATGTTCCTGATGGGAAATCCCGATGTCCCAGCTGAGATGGAAGTGTGAAATGACTATCAGCAATACATTCTTTTCCTTTGGTTGCTGTTTACCAGTTTGGGTTCCCCAGAGAGATGTTGGCAGATGAGGATCTGCTCCAGTTTCTGCTGTCCTGCCATAGTGCAAAGCATGGGAAAGAGTCATAATTGAGTGGAGAAATGGAGCTGGTTTTATTTTGTATGCAGATTATGTTCAGTTAGCATGAAGACAGTTTCTGGTACAATAGACCTGAGTTAACCCACAGCATTTGCCCAGAAGAAATTTGAGGCAATTTACATGACTTTTGTCTTTTTCAACCTGAAATTGCCCTTCTTCACATTTTGGATGCCTGAAACATTTTGCTTATCCCCTTTATCTTTAGTTTCAAAGGCCACATGATTATTCACCTCCTTTTCGGTTTGGAACGGTCCCAAATGGAAGCACTGAGAGGAATATCCGAAACAACTACCCTGATATGCACCTTTACATGACCAAGTTTAACCAGAAGGGAGTCGAAGATGCCTTGGTCAGCTTGAAAACTGGGTGAGTCTTTTCCCATGGTTTTTAAAGAATGCTGTATGCTTTCCAGAAACTCTTGATCAGTTTGCTCAGTACCACAGTAAGTACAGATGTCAGGCTGCTGTGTAGTGCATGATGCTTTTTTTTCTTCTAACTGTACAGTTATCAAAAATGAACATGATTGACTGTTATTTCTGTGGTTGCTTTAAAATTACACAGTAGCTTCAATGTCCTATGAGAAGTAGTTTCAGAGTCAGAATTAATGTTTCTTAAATTTGAACACAGTACAGTCTCTTGTTATCTTTGCAGTGCTGCCTAATCCTGCTTCTGACAGTCTTGGTAAATATTCTGGTAAATGTTATTGTCCTTCTTTCTTAAGACCTGAGATTTAGATTTGAATGCCATCCATCCTTTTCTCTCTGAAGTAGTCCAATCTCCCTGGTTGGACAAAGAGACAAATTTCCATTCTTAATCCTCCAAAGGTATGAGAGTGACTCATTTCTCATATCATTAGTCATCCGTGCAACAGGAATCTGCTAGCTCTAAACATTTAGGCTTGATAGCAGCATGATTATATTTGTTAATAATACAGTAATAATAATGGTTTCTTGATATAGGCTTTTTAGTTTTTGAAGTGAGAAGTTACTTTCATGGGTTTAAGTATATGTACTCTAGGGGCTGTTTCAAGGAACGTTTCTTCTTATCTATGGTGAACACAGGACATGTTTCTTCCTATACTAAAACACCCTGTTGCTTTTGATCCTTTTTGAGGAATTGCTTGTCCTTCTAATTTTTGCTCCCCTTCTGCCATGCCTGTATGGGAGTGTAATGTATTACTTAAGCAAAACCTTGAAATCCCAAATTCTTTCCTTAGACTGAAGATTCTCTTCTTTAAGAAGTTACCCTTCCAGCAGTTTCCTTCTCTCCTGTCTAGACTCTGCCCTCATTTCTCCAGGCATTCTCAGCTGGCACTTCCCAGCCTGGTTTGTCCCATCCCAGACAGATGTGTACCATTGCTGAGATCAGCCTTGCCCAGGGGCTTCCAAACTGCAGCTCCTGCTCTGACCGAGCCTGTACAAGTTACATTTCCTGGGTGACAGCTGAATCATGCATTAGAGATAGACAGCTGGATCCTGCCATTCCTGCTGGCAATTTCTGAAGAAGGAGATGTCCTGATTTCAGCCATTTGTAGGACTTGTTCTCTTGGATGGACAGTTTATTTAGGGGATGTATACTGCTTGTACTTTTCACCAACAATTTGTGCTACTGAAAGCCCTGAAAAACTTACTTGAAAATCAGGCCACTCGTCAGACACTGAAGTGTGAAAAAGGGGGGCCAACCTGACTGCAGGGTTGTTCAGGATGTTCACTAAAACTCAGGCTGGCTGCTCCTGGGCCAGCTGACGGTTCTTCCCAAAAGCTTTGCTCCTTTCGACAGCACCAACCATTCATTTTTGATAGATTCCTTTTCCCCTGCTGAAGTTTCTTTCCTCTTCTAAGTGGTTTCTCTGTGTGGACACCCCCAGGTCTCTGCCTTGTTCCCCTTGACTGGTATTTCTGTAGCAGATGGTACAAATAAACTTCTGGGTCAATACAAGTAACTGTTCCCTCCAGCTGTGCTCCTTGGGATTTTGTCTGGTGGCACCTGCAGAAGGATTAAACAGCAGGGTGTCAGCTGCTTTCAGACTCTCATTCTTCAAAAACAGTTTTTCATTTATTCTGCCAAATTTTCTGTTCTTCAGCATACAGAACTGTATCTTTTTTCTTTCCCCCTCGTGATTTCATTGACCAAATTCTTTATTTCTTCCATGTAAAATTTGCCCTTTCATCTTTAACTAGACTTGATGAAGTCTAGTTGAGACATCTTTAACTTCCTCCCCTCCCTGATTCACTGGAGTCCATGATATTTAGTACATCTGGTCCCATGGTGTCTGCGTTTCTGTGGCTCTTTTGAGGATGACTCATCTCTTCTTCCTCAAAATTCTGCTTCCAAACAAATATATAATTTCTGTTTTTCTCTTCAGTGTGTATGTTCTGTTCACCTTATTTACTGCTAATTTGTCTCTTTTCATCTTTATCTCTTTTCAAAACTATTCCTGTACTTCTTTTTTTTTTAATTTATTTTTTTATTTATTTTTTTTTTATTTTATTTTATTTCATTCTCATCCTTGGGGATACAACAAGCTACTTTTCTTATGCATGGTAAGACTTGCTTCTTCTGCACAGCTTTTTGAAAAGGAACTATCTGATAATTTTAGTCATAGCCTATAGACTGAGAAGAACTTGCAAAGAATCTGGTTGCTAATTGCTGCTGCAAGTTAAAATAAATATGAAATGTGTTATCCCTGAAGAGTGTTTGTATAACCTGTATTTCTATTCTCATGTTAAAAACTACTTTTGCTTAATTGAAAACATGAGGCTTAGTCCCTTTTAATTACTTCTGTATAGTGTTTGAGTCTAATTTCAAGATGGAGCAAAAAATACCAGCAATGAAACATTGCTTAATGACTGAATAATGCCAAAGATGTGGCCCTTGTGATCTAAACAGAGTGAAATGAGAAGGTAGCATCTTGTCACAGTTCAGTCTGGTTTTGCTGTATCTCAAACAAAGTCTTTTGATCAACTTTAATCAGCATTAACATCTTGAGATGTATTGGAAATATCTTGATCTTTGAGACCATTGTGTTTAATATGTAATGTTATTGAGTTGAACTGGAAGGAGAAAGCGGGAAGGAGACAAACATAAAATTTCAGATGCACAGATTTCTGAAAACAAATTAAAAAGCAAACTGCCATGTTTCTTCTTTTCTTTTTTTTCTTTTTTTTTTTTTTTTTTCCAAGAGGTGGAAAATCAGCTGCTTCAGTCCACTTGCTAATGTGGCCAGAAAAAGGATGGGAGGAAAAATATGGATAGAAATATGTATAAAATAAATGGTATTCCTGCCTTTATTTCCTGGTCAGGTGTAAGGGTTAGATAAGGCTTGTGTTGGAGTATTGCTGTACATGCAGAGGTGAATGTGCACATGCCTGTGTCTGGGAAGCCTTGAAAGCATACCCAGCCCCTTTCTGGTTTCATCTTTGAGAGGTGAAGATGGTACTGTTTCAGAAATTAATGTACAAGGAAAGCATCTGCCTTTGTTTTTTTTTAATTAGAACAAGGAACTTCTCTGCATGAGCAATAGGCTTGGGCCCATCTTGTTTAATTAGCATCAAAAATGTTTAAGATCATCATCTGGGAAATGCTGCAAATCAAAGTGGAAATGAGATTTTTGTTAGTCTGACATTGGCATTATACCTGTTCCCTCAGGTGAATCCCCATAGGACGTTCCCTGCAGCAGATTCATGAAGGCTTGTTGCCACCAGGGGTGAAGGCAAAGTTATCAGCTTTATTGGTTTTTCCTTTTTGGTACTAAATCAACTTTTGTATCTGAAAAGATCTTAAAAAAAATCTGTAACGACTCAGTAATATCCATGTCTTGTCACTAGGGTTTTATTTCTGAGATGCTCAGATGTATTTCTCAGGAGACTGCTGAAACACCATTTGAACAACAGCAGAACTTTATTAATTAAATGGGTCAATTTGCAACCAGGCCTGTTCAAAAGGAAGATCTTGTTCTTGAAGTACAACTTAAGAATTTTCAAGATGGCAAAATGTCCTTCTTTCCATGCAGTTTGCTACTGAATGCAATCTTGATTTTATAAGCTTGTCAAAAAGTGTACTTGTGTTTTTCACTAAATTTCATGCATTTAAGGGATCAGGTGGTCCACATGTGCTGTGCTACATGCAGAGCTTGTAATTGTCCCCAAGCAGCTCAGGGCTCTGTCTCTTAATGAGACCAGCCCTGGCAGTTGTTGCCCTGGGCATTCCTCAGAAGTGCAGGCTGTAAGACATTAGCTAATGTGTTCTTGGTGGGAGAGTCTGGCTCTGCCAGAGCTGTGGAGGCTCCTCTGAGCTCTTGAGATGTTTATTGATCAAATACAGCCTTAAAAACACATCACAAGCATTTCTGTCCATGCTGCATTTCAATTGATCTACATTTCTAGAACCCTCTTGTACCAGGGAGACAGATCCTGTTGGTTGTGCTTCTTGAAGAGAGAATAAGTTCCCAAATAGGAAGTTGTTAATTATTGTGTTCTGTTTGCAGTGGCACTTTGGGTGTGCTTCTGCTCTTTGCTTGGCTATATTTTTCCTGAAGAGATTATAATTAAAGAATACCGACTTTTTGCAGGCAAAGCAGCCTTCCAGTTGCAGTTCTCTGGTGTGGGTTGTATGAGCTCATAGCTCTCGAGTTTGCATGCAGCGTTTCTATTTGTGGCTGTAAAACTGTCAAGAGGAGAAATTGCAATAGCAACAAACTGGAAATGCCTTTCACGTTCTCACCTTTGCCCCAGCACATCTACAGTGGCATATAGTCTGGAATTAACTGCTAATGGCTGAAATGAGAAAATTTAATTGGGAGAGGCTCTTTTTACTGTAGGGATAAAATGGGAAATGTTTGATTGCCTGTTGCCCATCACTTCCTTTCAAGGGAGCTGCAGGAATGAATCCCTGGTGTTCCCCAGGCAAGCAGCCCCATGTGCAGCTGCAGATCCCCTGGCTGTCCTGAGTGCTTTACAGCTTTTATTGCCAGCCACAACTGTGACTGTGAGTTCAGGGATTTGATGCTGAAGTTTACTTGGGATTTCATCTGCCTTCCTGTTAAAGACAGCAATGCTTGTGTTGATACAGATCTGTTAAATTCCTTATTCCCATGTCCTCTGACCTGCTGATGGAATTACAGAGCTGCTTGGAAAGGCTGCTGTGGTGGCAGTGTGTCTGCACTTGCACAGCCACAGCAGGAATGGCCTCAGCTGTGCTGGGTTATCAGATGTGAAGGGTTACATCCCCATGATTTATGAGCTGCCCCTGAGGAGCTGCTGCTGGCCTGCAGGCTGTCCTAGCTGTCACTTTGATAGGGACACGTGGTGCTTGTATCCTCAGCATCCTTTAATGACAAGTTACAGTGCTGGCAGAAACACCTGGAAGCACCGAACTGAGCAGTGCAGATGGCATGAGGAGCTGTTTCCTTTCACTTTCCCATGTGAAAAGAACAGGATTATTACCAGGTTTTATAGATTCTTATGGCACTGAGCAGAGAGTGCAGGAGAAGACCCCAGAAGGCCCCAATGGCCTTTTAACCCCGTGTGTGAGTTTATTGGCCTGAATTGGATTTTTGTTGTTCTCACAGTGATTATAAATTATCCAATTCACAGCTTCACACACTCTGCTATTTGTTGAATAAATACAACCAGGTCAGAGACTGAGCTGGCAGCTTCTGCAGCGTGGCACAGGCATAACCAGGAGGCAAACATCCCTGCTCCTGTCAGCTGCAGCACAGTTGGGATTGTGCCCAGCAGGTGCTACTGCTAATTAGGACTGCCAATTAAAGTAGTGATGTGCCTAAAGTTAAAATCGAGCCCAACTTTTCTTTTAGGCAGCCAGCTGACATCCCTCCACTTGAATGCAAAACCAATTTCAATATTTTCGTTGTATTTTTACAGAAAAATTGCCATCAACATTTTCACCAAAGGAAAAACTTCCTGGTTTTTGTTCTTGCTGTGGTTCATACCTTTCCATCTCAAAAAGAGGAGGGCAAGCTGTGCGAGAAGTTCTTTTGAAAGAAAAATTATATATTCTAATTTTTCATTAAAAGCACAAGTTCTTCATTGTTTTCATGGGGATACAAATAGCAGCTTACAACCAGAACTCACAGAAATGTCCTAATATTAAACCAAATTTTTAAGAATTTTCCAGGGATGGCAAACTCTGAAGAGTATTTGAGGGAGAAAGGAAGAGGCCTGTAGGCAGCATGAGATACCTGTAGTCATCATAATTTATTGCTTGCAACCCTCCAGGATACCTGTTATGGTCCATGAAGAGAGAGCAGCAGGTATGGGTGCTCTCACCATATAAACACAGGGGAAACATCGAAGTCAAAGATCCTGAACTACCTGGGAGAGCCAGATGTTTGCTGTGCTCCAGGGTGTCTACTTATCACTGTCAATTTTGACATTAAACACTAAATTATTGTAGAAATACACTTCCCTTAAAATTGTCTGAAGGAGCTAAAATGTGAATAAAGGTTCCTGACCTTCTGTAAAAAACATCTCTGCTAAACAGTTTGGCCCATTCAGGATTTTCTGTCCTGGCTGACCAAGATCAGATAACTTCTGCAATCAATAATTTCATTTAATTTGGCATCAAATGGCTGGGGTAACTTAATTTCAGTTTACATTATGATGCTTTCTGTGGTGCTTTAATCTAAAGTATGTTTCAGTGCTCACTCTAATGTCCATTTTGGCATTGTGCTCTGCAGGGAATGATTTCCAATGGATGTTCCAGCTGTAGCCACACAAGCTAAGAATTGGAAAGCTGGTTTGCAACTGGGCAACTGCTGTCTGTGCCAGAGGGCTGCAGAGATGTGAAAACATTTTAAATTTGCTGTTCCATCTAGGAACATTTTTCAGAGGGAAGTCCTCACTCCAGTATCAATTCTGAAATCTAGGATCTTAAAAGAAATGCGTGGCTGAATGAGCACAGCTTTCCTGCTCTTACTGCTGAAGGGAGCAGAGTTCAGCACTACAAGCTGCCAGCACAGACACAAAGACTCCTGTGGCATTTCCACTCATGGCAGGATTCTCTGGCATCAGTTTTTCTAATGGCTGATTCCTGTTTCCCAATAGCTTGCTGTCCTTTCAGGAAATGCAGCTATTCTCATATTCTTGAAATTCTTACTTTTTCAGGAATTTCTTCATGGCCAGAAGATGGCTTCTTTTGCAAATATTTTTTTAAAGAAAGAAAACCAAACAACTCTGTTTCTCCTGTTCACCTGATGCATAGAAACTTTCTTCTAGGAAAAAAAAAACCCGTAATTTATTTCCAATTCCTTTACTCAGTACCTGACTGCTCTTTTGGAGTTTTTTTTTATTTTTTTTTTTTTTAAGGTTACTTCCTTTTTCTGCGTTATAACTTTTTAGGTAATGCTGTTATCTATCTAATATCTCTAAATATTACAAATAGCCTGGAAATAAAATAAACAGGTGGAAGTAGCTGTGTGCCATCTAACCAACCCCTATTCTTGTTAGAAGCTAATCTGAGTTTTAGTCTTCATTTCATTTGGGGTTGAGATCAGGTACTTGGTGAGCTGTGCTGAATTTATTCTTCATTATGCTATTGTAACTGGGACAAAACCTTTAATCTAAAAATATATTCCCCCCACTCAGCTCTTCAAATTTTGTGTTTTGATAAACTGATGCGTTGCAAAAACTTCTTGGCTTGGCTTCTGAGATGTGAAGTGGGACAATCTTCCATTGTATAAATTAATCATAAAGGCACACTAAATTTTCCATTATTTTGTTGCTAAGGGAAATGTTACAGGGATTGGGAAAGTGGGTGGGCAGAGGGGTGGTGGATGGGAGCTCCCATGAGTGAGCAGGGTCAATGTGCCCATTCAGGTAACCACAGCCAAGGGAAGATCTCAGTGGATTTTCTGGCAGCTGGGATTGCCCTGGCAGGTGAGGTGAAGCCTCCACAACCTCTCATGGTGGTGTTCATGTCTGTCAGAACCTGCCCTTCCAAATTTGATGTCTGTATTTCCTGTGTGAAGATTGAAGTGAGGATAGTTTGAGCTGGGGGAAAAGTTGAAAGCTCATTTCGTGCTCCCGAGTTCATCATTTAACTGGGTTATACTTTGCTGACCTGCCTTGTTGCAGGGGGTGGTTGTTCAGTTTTCCCCTAATGAATTGGCAATATCAAGATGTCAAGAAATCCACTCAGTGTGCGTGAAGCTCAGTTCTGTGAGGAGCCATTTGAATATGTACTGAAAGATAATGTCACTGCTGGTGATGAAGTGCATCAGATAAGCTGAAATGCATTTTAGTCAAAACTGTGTAAGAGAAATCAACAGTCCTTCATGCTAAAGGTTAAATATCTGCTTTTGCTCCAGCAGTATCAAAGTGTCACTTTAGAGACTTTCATGGAAGTCTCATCTTCAGAGCAGCATTCTTTCCCTTTGATTGTTGTGTCATTCCATACTGACCTTTCAGCACTGGGTCCCCAGGACACAGAGACACAAATGATGCTGTCCCTCATTGTTCACTCTTGACATACTTTCTTTTATCTCTTCTGTGGAGAAAGAGGGGATGAAATGAAAGTTTGTGATGTAATTCCATCAGATCTTACAGACAGTATTTTTGTACTTGCTGCCTTTCCCAACAATGCTGTTGATGATCTCTAAAAAATATATGACTAAATTTAAGCCAGCCTTAAGTGGACACCATTTTTTTTTCCCTGATGTCATTGTGGCTCCAGAACTACTGAGCAGATTGGCATTTTAGATTTTTACTTCTCATTCCATCAAGTATTGGATCACACCACAACAATCAAGAGAACAAAATCATTGAAGGATCATGTAGTTGGTTAAGGACTCAAAGGAACATTTTTCAATTGTGTTATATATTCTGTTGTTAAGGGAGAAGTGACTAATAAAGGAGCACTTGCCATGTCTTCCTTTTCAGTTTTCATCAGGAATTTTATGAAAAGTTGTGCCAATAATAAATAATTATAGGGGAAGCATTTTCAACTTAGCACAATAGCATAACTTTTCTGAAATTGCTTTTCTGTACCTTTTTCTCTAACTTAAATTTTCTCTACACAGGCAATTTTGCATGTGTGCAGCAGTGCTTGAGAATGAGGTTTTTCAATAGCTATTTTGATTTTTCAACTCTTACCCTTCTTGATGAATCATAAATGTTTAGTTATGGGACTGTCCACACTTATTTTCATGTATCTCCCACTGCAAATTATTATATTCAGTAATGCCCTTTTGGTTTGTTCTAGAACTATTCCAGTCCATGATTTCATAACACCTGATGTTCTCTGATGCTGTGAGATAAAATCCTCCCCACCCCCTTTCCCCTTGCTAGGTGATGAAGAACATTTGCCTTTGTAGTCACTGTTACATAAATATTCCGAACTGGTTTTTTCCTTCCAGCCAGGGTTATTGTGGTAGCTCTGAGGAAGTTTGCAGACCTGCCCTTTGCTGAGATGAGTCACCTGCACTGCCTGGAGGTGCCTGGCCCTTCTGACCAGCTCATGGCAGCTGTGAACCTTCTATGGCATTCCAGCATAGATCTCTCTCAGCTCTCTAATATTTCTTACCAGTTTATTTAAACCTCCACAGCGTGACAAAGCTGTTCGCTCCCTGGTGTGGCTGCACCGAGCTGACAAGTTAATTGTTCATTTGTACATGAGTGAGGCTTGCAGGAGGCTCTGAGCCTCTGTGGAGCGTGGCCGTGCTCGGCGTGTGGAAGCGTTCTGCACCGAGGCCGTAACCTCCATAGCAGTGTGCTCAGCTGTGCAGCACACTGCAGTTTTGCTGCCACAAGAATCAGGACTTGGGGCATGCCAGTCTCTGTGGAAAGAGCAGGGAGAGCTGGAGGTTCAGGCTTCCCAGTCCTGGCTGGAGAATGACAAGATGAGGATGGGTTTCTGTGTCCAGCAGTCCCCGCTGTGCACCCAGCCTGGCTTTTCCTTCAGAGCCCAGCAAAACAGCAGCTGTGGCTTTCCCCACGCAGCCATGGCAGGAAGGAAAGTCCTCTGTGTTCCCAGCAGCCTTCTGGTCTGCACACATCCCTGCTCTTGACTTACTCCAGGGCCGATCTTGCTGCCAGCTTTGCAAACAGCTCAGAAAGGGTTGCATTTTTGGATTTTCCCAGATTTTGCTGTCTCCATTTTTGGAAACACTAATTGAGAAATGCTTATAGTTATCTGAAAGTTCTTAAAAATTTGGAAAGACAGAAATTCACCTCCTAGTGATGGAAAAGTTGGGTGCCCTAAAATCAGAGAGCTTCAGTTGGGGCTTGTTCCTCCCTGCCCACGCTGCAGGGGTACAATGTGTTCTGGAGCTTTGCAGGAACAGTTTTTCTGTAATCAGCACACGATGAAGAGATGATTAAGCCTCGAGAGGTTATAAGAGTTACGTTGGAAATGCAGAAAATATATTCTGAATAGAAGTTTGTATTTGTGGACACCAAGAGTTTTTCAGGGCAATCAGTTTTTGATTTACTGTTAAGACATTGGGCAGTGACTGACAGCAGAACCTTCAGCTTTCAGCATCTGTCAGGAAAGTACCTCATGTTTTAAATTGATTTGTCTAGTGGGATTTGTTGTGACCTTATAGAAATAGTACAGAAAAGGTCTTCTAAAGTAAAGCCTTCTGCATCCTCAGAACCTGTTCCATGTGTGAGCACTGCAGTGATCCCAGGCTCCTGGGAAACAGAGGAGGTGCTTCCACAGCCAGCAAGTGAAACTCTGACTGTGCTTTGTCTTCCTTTCCCAGGTTTTACTACAGTAAAACTCCTAACTTAACTAAGGAGGCAAACCACATGTGAAGAGTGTAATTTCTGAGGTAGCACAAGGCTGTTGCCCTGGAGTCTTTAGCAAAGAGATCTTCTTTCTTTGTATTTCTGTCTGAGACTGTTTTGACAGAAGAATAGCTGACTCTTTATATTTTCTCTGTGTTTAACAGCATGTGTTTTATGTGCTTGCATTGCAAAACTATAAATCCCAGAATAAACAGATGACAATTTCCAGAGTGTGTTTTAAGCTGTCTGGTTGCAGCAGTGTCTGTACCCATGGAGAGAGCAACACTTGCCAGTCCCTGAGCATTCTCTGAGTGGGGAAGAGTCCTTCCTTCCTACAAATAATTGCCCTGTCAGAGAGAGAGGCTGGCTCTGTTGGGTTTGGTAATTGTCTGCTGTAGATCAGAAAAGCTGCACTATCCTGATGGTACAGCAAGCAGGTTTGTGGGTTTTTTCCCACTTTGAACCTACCCAAAAGACAGATTTCTGTGTCTTTTTGAAGTTACATTAGAATTCCTGGCATATAAGAATGCCTTTTCTTTGACTGGGGTCTGCTGCTCTCAAGGGATTGTCCTTCCAAATGACCTCCTCTGCTCGTATGTGCATTTTCACTGCCTTCCTTTGGGCAACATCCATGTACCTGCCTTCTAACTTGCTTTACAGTGCTTCAGAGAAGGTATCCCTGGAGGACATTGCTTCTTTCCCTTTCTCTACTGAATTTGTTTTCCACTCCTGTTGTGTTCCCTGTATTCTTTAGAGAATGGGATTATCCCATTCTTCCATTTTTAGGTAGATGGGGTAAAAGGCTTAAACTTTTTCACAGGTTCCTTTCTTCCTGCTGTGCTCCAGATACACAAATAATATGTTTGGAGCTGTGAATCATAAAGAAATATTGTCTGTCATATGTAAGTGGGATTTAGGTAGCTGTATGAGAGAAACTCCAGTGTCTTCCTTTGTCTTATCAAGGACTCAATCTCCAACTTCACTGTTTATTTTTGGAAAGAGAAGTAAAACAAGGGTGTGTATGTAAAACTGGTGAACATTTTCAGTCTCTTTCAGTATTTTAAATAAACTAACTGTCTATTGTTTCAATTCTAAATTCTCTGTCATTTCTGTTGGTTTTGGAGAACATTTTGCATCTCAAGATATTTATTGTCCATTCTGAGAGCAAAGATACAAAGATTTCGGGGCAAGACATTTTGTAGATTGGTTTCTCCTGCTCACTATTTTTTAACAGCATTCCTTAAAATAGAAATGCAAAACTATGTGTCCTACTTTCCCCTCACTAAAATAGATGCCTTTTGTTAATTTTAAATACAGCAGAGCAGGATATGTAATTAATGATATCAAAGAATCCATATGATATTCAACAGGGTCCTAACATCAAGGACAAAAGAATCTGACAACAGCTGTCCCTAATGATTTGGTTTGTAAAATGTTTTCTTTTATTTCAGGAAGTTGGATGCTTTCATCTATGATGCAGCAGTGCTGAATTACAAGGCTGGAAGAGATGAGGGCTGCAAACTTGTCACAATAGGCAGCGGGTACATCTTTGCCACTACTGGCTATGGGATTGCTCTCCAGAAGGGATCACCTTGGAAGAGACAAATTGATCTCGCCCTCCTTCAGTTTGTGGGAGATGGTAGGGACCAAGCTTTTTCCTTTCTTTCCTTCCTCTATGTATGCACGGTTAATTCACTTTTAGCAGCTCTGGGCCTGTTAGTACTGTTCCCTTGAAGTCTTTAAAATAAAAGAAAAAGGTAAAAAATAGTAAAATCCCTCTTGGTGCCGAGATAGGAGTTCTCTTCCCAACGATTCTAACTCACCTCAGCACCAAGGGCATCAGCCTCTATTTTCAGGAAGTGTTTTCATATACATCACAGAGTAAAACTGGCCTAAGTGTTAGAGAGCATTTATACATTTATTTATTTCCTTTATTTTTGTCTTTGAGCAATTCCTTGTTAGACGAGTTATCTTTCAGCATGACTGTTCTGTCATTAAAAAGTGTTTAGCTCAGTTCTGAACTGATGTCAGTGATCCCTAATCTAGGATGGATTCATTCAAACCTCTGGTAAAAGAATGCCTATGAAATTGAGTTAGGGTGACTTGTTTCATTGTACTTCAATCAAATATATTTTATTCTAACACAAAATAGAAGAACTCTAGGTCCTCTTGGCACTTCTGCCCTGCAGGAGAAAACTTGCTGCACATCTTTGATATACTTGAAAACAGCAATGATGACTCAGTCTGCACGTAGGGGATGAACTCCTTTTTGATTGTAGAAAGCTTCGTGTTTCACCTGTGCAAGCAAATAGAAATATGGTAATTAAAATTTTTCTGTGGTGTGACTGATTAAATCCTCTATCAGATTGGAATATGGTGTGTATTACATAATCTTTAGGGTTTTTTTCACAGATGTGTGTGTTGACTCTGCATTTCTCTATCAGTGAAAGAGAGGGCTTTATCAAAAGATAGATATGGGTTTAGTGCCACCAGTAATAAGCAATCGAGGGTAAGAACAGTGAATTTCAGTGTAATAGGAATGGCAGACAGCAGGACTTAGCATAGTGGCCTCCTGTTCCATAAAGCCCAGGATATTAATTTTCATGGGGCAGACAATGAGTGTGTTTGTCTTAGAGCACATGGGTTTTACTCCTATTATAACACTAAACAACTGGAAGAGGTGTCAGCATCCATCTGATGCATTTTGTTTGCTGTATGTATGGAAATAATAGTGTCATCATATCCATCTGTTGGATTTAGAGAGGCTCATGGAAAAAACCTCACTTGGGTGAAGGAATGATAGATGACCTGCAATGGCTGCCTTTCAAACATTCACATATTCTTGAATATTATTTTCTGTTTGTGTAATACTGTTATGAATTATTAGCTGCTATAATTCTCAGACATTTTAAAATGAGGAATTTGAATTAGAGAAGTTGAATTATTGGTCCCATAGTAAAGAAGAAAAAGCTTCTGTAGCCTGAGGAGGATCAGAGTCTTTCTCATGTGGACTAGCCCCTCTAGATGTAGCCAGAGCAACATCTGGGTTTTCATTCCTTTTATTTTGCGTTTCCTTCATGCTTACTCCTTCAGCATTTTTGGTGCTTCTCATCCAACTCAGAGAACTAAATCACAGGAAAAAAAAAATAGATGGGAGAGAACTTGAAGATATTTAAGAAAAAGCTCATAAAAATACTGAAGGTGCTACATTTTTATGCTTCACCTTGACCCTGAATATCAGGTACAAAGCCAAGTGTGTGAGAGCATAGTGTGAAAAGTCTTACCCTGTGTTTACACTTTGACTTATGGACTTACACAGCATACAATTGCTTACATCTTTAACCCATTTTTAGTTGCTTAAAATAATACAAAGGAATTGTCTATAAAGCTCAATTTTAAAACTTACAGAAGAGCAGTAGATACAGGGAACACACAGGTGAATGAAACCTCATTAGGAGATTATGAAATGCCTGTGCCCTTGCTCATCTTGCCCAGAAGTTAAGCCAACATTTTGTATGCACAAACTATGGGAATTATGAATACATTTGTGGAATTTTTTCATTACTGTGAGAAGTTACTCTAAACAGCCCAGGAATGCTAAAACATTACTTTTCTCCTGTGAAAAATCCCTAAATTTGTTCAGAAAATGATGTGAGGTCTAGTAAAGAGAATAGTAGTTGAACATATATGATGTGTAGAAATTCTTGTAGATATGTTTCTTTTAGTCCCAGAACTGTTTGATACCTCGTCTCACTTTATTGTCTCACAGGTCTAGATGAGAATTTTCAGGACAGAAAACCCCAAATACCATTGCATTTCCACCAAATGTGGAGAAAATAAATGGAAAAAAAACCCAACAAAAAAGCTCTAATAATGAAATTTCTTCTACTGAGTTATAAAGTACATTGCAGGTGAACTGTAACTAAACACCAAGAAATTAAATGTAAAGAGTAATTGCCTGGAACTAGCTCAACCTGATTTTGTAATCCATGTCTAACTTCAGTAGTTCGATGGATAATCTTTTTAGCTGTGAACTTACATAACTCTGTTTTGGTTAACTAGAAGGGATGAACCCAGAGTTCAGACCAACATCACTTTGCTGTATCACTAAAAATGCCTTTGAAGTTCTCTAGACTAAAAGCAAGTATGGTTGGGGGGAAAGTTCTTCCTAAGAGAGTATTCCTGGGAAAGCCTCAGTGGAGCCTGAATGAGGTTGTTTAAATAAATAGGCAAACACAAACAGAAATCTTCTTTCACATGTATCACTTCTGTAGAATATATTATTCTCAAAGACTAAGCCTATGAAACAGCAGAGCCCCAAGTAGTATTGAATTATTCTTCAGTTTGTGTAATGGGGCATTCATCAGGGTATGGAATAATTTCAGTGAATGATTGTAAACCTAATGAGTTCCATAACTATAAGAAAAAAAACATTCTAATGAGTTCAACAAACACAATTACTTTATATGAATAATATGTTAATAAGAGTAAAAACCTTTTTGGATTATACTATATACTTGGATAAGACCAAGTAATTTGTGTAAGTGTATCTGATTGCACATACAAAAAGCCATGATTTCATCTCTTTTTTACATTTACTCAGTACTGAAATGGCCTTTTGAAATGTCGTTTAGAACTTCCAATTTCCTCTGCACATGTCTTTCTCCTGTGATTTTTCTCATTTGCTTTTTCCCTTGCTGCTTCTGTATCATTCTCCTATCTAAGCCAGTTCACTTACACATTGAAATTAATTTTTTGTGCAGTGGATAGGAAACTCTTCCCTCTTCCTTGCTGATGTAAAACATCCAACTGAAGAATTAATGCTTGTTCATGCAGGGGCATCTTTTCATACTTCTCAAAGCAAGATGCTGTTTCTGCATTGAAGCCAATAACTTTGATCCCTCTTTTTAATCTTGTTGGTACTGGGAAAAAAGTTAACTAAATACAGAGGGATGCAGGCTCACATTAGGGATAGCTTCAAGCTCTGACTGGGTGGTTTATATATATATTTCTACATGAATATTGTTCCCATCCTGAGGATAGTTCTACCTAATTGGGTGGACCAATTACACCAGCAATTATCAATCACGCTGAGAGAGCAGCTCTGAAGTCTCAGTGTAAGGAAGCAGTCTACAAGATGCCAGAATTGTTACTCTAACAAAGAGGAAAAGAGACAGGAAAGAAGGATGGGAGGGAATGAGTTGCTGAGGAGTTTGAAGAATAATTATTCTCAAGAGGTTTCATCTCTCGGTCTGTGCAAGCTCACATATGTAGCCCTGCTATATATGGAAAGTTGAGATGAATAGTTTGTTAGTTGTTAGTATAAGATTAATTGCTTTGGAACTCTGAATCCTTTTATCACAAAGAGTTGGGAGTTGCTTTTTCTTGTATAAGGGATATGATTGAAGCGCATTGCTAGCGAATTTTGCTCATCTTTCTATCTGTGCAGCACATCCCGTTATCTGCAAAAGCTTTGAGTTGATGATTAGCATCTGCAGTTTTGTTTAAGATGATCATTGGGATGATTCTCTAAAGCCCAGTGGTGATTGTGCTGCCTTTTTTGTCTTGCTGTGGTCACAAGATGAAACTTCCATTGTTTTTTTTTAACAGAGAAGTAAAAACATTTCTAGTGAGACACAGAATCTTAATCTTCTGTTGAGAAATAGAAGCACACAGGAGTTGAGAAGCAACTAAAATGATAGGGCTGCTAAGAAACAGCTCCATCATTTTGTTTGAATCTTCCACCCACAGGCACAGGAATGTGTCAGGACAGGAATGCCGTGTGTGGAGGAATCGCGTGCTCCGTGCTTTGGTTTCTTTTCTGAACCTCTGTGGGAGCAGCTGGGCAGGCTGAGGTGCCCAGCAGTGGTTCCTGGCAGTGTCCCTGCTGTGTGCACTCAGCTCTGCCAGCAGAGCAGCCCTGGGAAGGCACCTGTGCTCCTCCAGCTCCCACAGCAGGAGCTTTTGCCCAGGTGCTGCTGATACTCCTCTGGCTGCACGTGTCATTTAAACAGTGGGACTTTTTCTAAAAATATCCCACAAAATCACCTGGGAGGCATTGCTTCTGAAACCCATAGCACTATGTCTTTGGGATTTGGTGTAAAACCACTGGTGCATAGAAAGTGAGGAGAATTTAGCTTTCTCTCTTTTTCTTTCAGTCTTTATCCCATATCTCTTTTCTCCTCTTTTTTAATTGTGAGAATATGAGATTATTGAACTACAAACCACAAAGCTGCTTCAGAGTTAAGAGAGTAAGAGAGGTTCTGAGAATGAATGGGATGGAGAGAAGACAGCAAGGAGCCTTTAGCTATGAGGGATGCAGCAGAATAGAGGGATAAAACGCTCATGGCAGCAGAAATGGTTGAATACAAGGAACAGAAAAGCTGCGTGAAGAGAGCAGTTTTGGAGAGGAGTGGGGAATACTAACCAGCTGGCCAGGTTATGCATCTGCTCGTCTGAGGTATTTGTAATGTACTGCACTACCTGCAGATTAAGAGCTCAGTTCAAAAGACAGTGTGGAAAGAGATCTCCAGGAAGAGGGCAGATGGTGTAGCTGTATTAAGCCCTTAACCCTTGAAGCTGAAAACTTTAAAGCAATTAGATATTCAGAGACATAAAGAAGAAAACTGGTTCTGGTCTGAGTTTCCACAGAGTCTGTTATCCCTTCCTAATAACTTTCAGTTCTGGTTAATCTTCATGTGCTTTTAGGGCAGCTTAGTACACTAAGAATTGTTTTCCTGGGTGGATAATTGCTTCCCAGTCTATATGGGTAATAGGTAACTGTGGAAATGTGATTTACCCCCTTACATCTGGAAGGGGAAAGCTCTTTGCTATTTTTTTTCATATTTCAGCATAAGCTTTCCAAATCACTGTCTAGATTATAAGGAAGTGTAGCAGTGTGACTCACACGGGCTGTTAAAGCCCAAGAAGGAAATACGTATGTGATTATAAGGACATATTTTCAGTGTGTGCTGCTCAGGCAGAATACACCCACAATCACAGTGATTTTCTGTTTATATATTTAGTGTCCTCCTTAAGCAGTGGGTGGAACAAATGTGACTGAAGAGTGTGAGTGTATAAGTGGAGGGCGTTTGTGTAGCTGAACAAGAGTTAGAGGGATTGTAATATTGAAAGTCGTGCTTAGCAATTCTGTTAATTCATCCTTAACTAATGGGGACATGCAGAGTGAAGTCATTAGCTCACAGTAAGTTTATTGCTGTCAGTCATCTGTGTGCCTCTTGCTATTTTTACAGGGGGAAATAACTCAGAAAATAAGACTAAGAGAGATTGTTTTGGGGGATCCAGGCTGAATTTGAAAAGTTGTTGTGCTTTTATATAATCCCTTCTCTGAAACATTCTGTATGGATCATGTAACTGGGTCAAATTGGAATTGATGAGCTTATTGAACCAAATGCACATCAACCCATTTGGCTGCTGACCCTGCTATTCAGGAGGAAACACCCTTTTATTCTAGAGCCCCCAGGAGGTGGGGTGCTATCCTCCTCTGTCATTTAGGGGGAGTTGTACCAGGGTAAACACAGAACGGTTTGCCCCTAAATTTGAAAACTGCCTTCTGTCCCGCCTGGATAAGCTGGTGATTCTGTTAGTGCCACCAGGGTCTTTTGAAGATGATGCCCTATGTCTGAGCAGTGTGAGTGTATATATTTGATCTCCTGTTCATCATCTCTACTCAGCACATGCCAGGTTGCCGTGCTGACTGCTCAGCCTGAACCTTTGCTGGAGAGCCCTGGCACTGTCACCAGCAGCCAGCTCCTTTGGCACCTTCTGCTGTGACACTGAGATCTGCTGGTTACCTGTTCCTGGCCCCTGCCTTATGCACCTCCCCAGAGGTCTGCTCTATTAACCAGCACAGCAGCAAGGGTGTGCTGGGCTGCAGCTCTGCTTTCCCTGCTGGCACAGGCGCTTTCCTGCCCTGCACTCCTGCAGGATGTGCAGAGCGGGGATGGTTGCAGCGCATGACACAACACAATGTACAGGAGAATCAATCTTTCCAGCCAGCTCTCACTGATGCAAGGCAGTGTTTTTGGGGTTGGGGTGGGTGACTGTCCATGCAGCTGCAGTTGCTGCTGCAGCTGCTGCAGGGCCTGGCAGTTTGATGCAGGTGTACCTGGCACTGGGGTTCCAGTGCTCAGGTGGTTGCAGGTGTCTGTGTGCCATGGAAACAAAAGGAATCTGGGAGATTCTAAGAGAGTCCCAGAGAACTGTCACATCTCAAGAGCCAGTGACACAGGCTGCAAAAAAGGGCAGGGTGTGTCAGCTGGGCACCAGGGAGAGTGGCACAGCCTGCTAAGGGCCCTGAGGAGGAAAAACATGTAATTCTGCCCTTTAGACTGTGTCGTTTCTGTGTCTGGATAATGAAATTCTCATTGTGACAAAATTGTCTGGGGGACACAGTGGACAGTTTATCAGTGCTTCCCAGGATGATAACGTGTGAAATAGGCCAGAGGAGTTTGTGTTGGAAGAAAGGCCCTTGTGGGACAGTCAGGCTGAGTGGGCAGGTGGCACATTTCTGTGCAAACAGCAGCCAGAGCAGAGAGCTCCAGAGCCAGGGAACTAATCTGGGAGGGGCACTAGGGCATCAAAGCAGTGTTTGCACTGTAACCTAAACCCACTGTCAATAGTGCTGAATTACCAGTGAGAGAGCTGGAATGTTGCAGTTTATTAGAGTGTGTTTTGAACGAAAACTGCAGACACTCAACATTGCTTGAACTATGGATTTTTAAAGCACTTGCTTATGCTCATTCTTACACTATAAATGAAGCAGATCTTTTATGATACAGTGCTATAGAATTTTTAAATATATCTTAGTGCAGGAATCATGTAGTCATTTGTGACTTTCTCAGGTTAAATAGACTGTGGATGTGTTAAACAGAACACAAAACACATTTTTTTTTGTCAAATACACTGTGACTCCTCATTTTCTGGTCTTGTGCTGTACTTTGCTGTGGAGATCTGCAGCTATTCGTTCACACATTAATGTAGTCCACACATGAATGAAGGTAGGAAATGATTGTGGTATTACTTTCCTTTAGTAAGTGCCTGAAGTAAAACCAAAACCAAAACCCCTTAAAATAAGTCTGATTAATATTTATGAGTAACTTGAGACCCCCCTATTAGATGCAGACGTGAACTCCATTAACACTCATTTCAGTGAGGCCTGGCTTTTATGGATATTGAGGTTGCTGACTTGTATTTCCAAGGTCTCTTTTATGAAATATTTGGAGCTCCCACTTGCTAATGAGTATTGTGCACACACAGGGATGACTGAACTCTCCAGTGCCTGGTAATCACAAATTGCTGCCCTTTCAATTGTCAAGTGCACTATATTGCTATAGGTCTCGCCACCTTACACATTCAGCTCACAAGTCAGACCACCCAAAAGGATTTCGAAGACAACGTTCCTCCAAATGGACTTTGTTCTTTTAAATTAATTTACTTGCTGAACCAAATTATAACTAGCCTCAAAGTTTAGTGTTTTGAATTCAAACTCCAGGACAAGTTTGGAAGTGACAGATTTTAATAAGAAATTAATTGACACTACAGATAAAAAGGTTTCTCATGCCTGAGGATTTTGTAATAAAAATGTTATGGCTTCTGTGAATATCTGGTTTAAAGTGTAATGGACAGGAAAAGCAATAAGAAGATTGGGCATTTTTTGTCAGTTTTATAGGGTCAGCTATGCTGAAGTGTTATTACAGTTAAATTATTGCCAGTTTTGTCTGTGTTTCCGTATGTACACACACACATATAAATATATATGCACTTGCATAAAAATATATACTGGAAATAGCAGCTGCTTTATGGAGAGACCAGAATTATCAGCCTAATATGTCCATTCCAGATAGCATCATTCCATAGATATGACAATCCAGTGATTCACAGTGCTTTGCTGTGTATAAAATTGTGAATTCCATTTGGACGTTAATTAACAGTGATTGCTGTCATTGTCAGATTTTATGGAAAGGATATTGCAATAGCAGGATCTGCAAGGCTCTGGGATGCTTTGTTCTTCTTTACTTGCCAGGGCACTGTCATTTGTCTTGACTCAAAACAAGCTTAGCTCGTTTCTGTCGGGATGTTTTTGGAAAGGTTGCTGGATTATCAATAGTTACTTTAGATGTACATGCCAAAGGGAAAGGAAAACAGAGGAAACAGTAATAAAAAAAGGTTTAAATTCCTTTGTGAATTTTGTTATGAATAGTGAAAGGGCACAGCAGTCAAATCAAATTGATGCCTGACAGTCATGGGAGATGTGAATTTTCCTGTGGGAAGTAATGAGATCTGATTGGCAGAGCTTCAGCTACTAATGCACAAACCATAAATATTGCTCTCTCTTTGGACTTGGGCTCTTTTCTCTTCTGTAGCCTCTGTGAGTTTTATTCATAGACCTTGGGGAGGACTTGAAAGAGAGATGAGGGAAACAGTCCACTGAGGTTTAGCAGAACAAAAGAAATCCAAATGTTTTAAGATATGGAAATGCAATAATGAACCCCAATTATCTGTGTGTGCAATATCTATACTGTTGCAATTAATAATTTATTGTCCCAATGTCCTGGATTAGAAGATTTTAAAAGATTCATTAGGATTGACTTTCTACTTTGGGATGCTCTTAGGTATTTTGAAGATTGAGCACTGTAATTTGAGAGAAGACACATTGCCTATTGCAGATGTAGAGGTTCAATTCATGCTTCAATCACAAAATTAAATTCAGAATTAGCTGGAGACTGAATAATCCCTCTTACAAATTTGTGAAATGCCTTTGCTAAAGTGCATCAGAACTTGTCCTTTCTACTTCATTTTTTCATTCACATTCTCTGAGAAGCAATTTCTCCATCACAGTCTTGTTCCAATTGGAACTCACATCCAAATTATCTGTGGGCTGCAGCTTTCCTGGTGCCCTGGCACTCTATCCTGCAAAATGCTTTTGCACAGCAGGTCATTGATCTTCTAGTCTAGCTTGAAGGTAGCTGAAAAGTCAATATAGCTTCTAGCCATTTTTTTTTTTTTCTGTTCTTTTTTTTTTTCAGTGATGTGTGAATTATAATACTGAAAATGTATTTCCTAATCACTGGCTAAGGATTAGGGATTTGTGCCATGGACATTCTTCCTCCATATTGAAGCCATATCTTAAATTGGAAAACACACCAAGACAGCTTATACTGTCCTTTTTGGCCCTCTACATTGCCTTCTATATTTTTTAGAAACAATTAAGTTTATGACATTAAAAATTATAATATAATCACTCAGCTGACTATATCCCAAGAGAGTAAGAAGGCCTGTATGCCCATGCAGTGCTTCATTAAGAACAACACTAAATGTTTGAAAATGAGTAAATAATGCAAAATAAAACTAAAAAAAATTAAAAATTGGCAGGAAGAATTGCAGTTTCTTGCCCACCTCTGTCCATGCTGGCAGTAGCAGCCACTGCTAGGTGACAGCGTCCTTCATCTGAGGCCAGATCTCATAAGTGAAATATGGATTCAAAGTTAAGAATACACAAGAGAGGGAGGGAGCAGATTTCTTTCATTAGCTTTTACTCAAGTAAATGAAGTGTTTTAATGGCAGTAAGGATGTGGCCCAGCCAGACCCAGAAATGCTCTGTTTCAGGCATGTGATGAGGCTGTTTGTGTTTTTGTTGCTGCTCAGGAAGCTGGAATGGCAGCAGCAAAAGGGAATAGATACCAGGGATGAATGCAGAACCAGATGTGTCAGGAGAGCTTCAGCCACAAAACTGCAGCTTATTTGAAAAAAAGAAACAAGGTTATAATGGATCAGATGGGAAAGAACGGACACATGGCACATTCTAAAAGAATCACAAGAATTTGTGAAATTTGTCTTGTGATGTTAAAGGGAAGGATCAAGGGGAAGGGTCAGAGGGGATCAGGGAGGTCCAAGTGGAGAGGAGAGGGAATGAAAGGATCTGGTTGAGTGTCAGGAAACTTCTCTGATGGTTTCTCTCTCTGATCACTACAGCCTGTCCCAGCTCTTTACTAACTCATTCCACTCTCTATAACAAGTGCTAATAGTTACAGCAAGCAGAAGAAAGTTCTATCTAAACCACAGATTCTGCTTTCTAGAGCATCCAGCTTCCCACGTAATTTATGAAATCTGAGGACATCTGAAACTAGGGTGCTGTGAGTTGAAATCTGCTATATTTGCAGCTCCTGGCTAGATAAGTCTGCAGTGCTCCACGAATGAAACATTAAATGGTGCTGTATTTTTAAACTTGCAAAGACTTTCAAATACTGTGAGCAGTGATTTTGGCATTTTAACTGGTTTGACTCCTTGCTCTCCCTAGGGGAAATGGAAGAGTTAGAAACCCTGTGGCTGACCGGTATTTGTCACAACGAGAAGAATGAAGTCATGAGCAGCCAGCTGGACATCGACAACATGGCAGGAGTGTTTTATATGCTTGCAGCAGCCATGGCACTCAGCTTAATAACCTTTGTCTGGGAGCACTTATTTTACTGGAAACTTAGATTCTGCTTCACTGGAGTCTGCTCGGATAGGCCAGGATTGCTGTTCTCCATCAGCAGGGTCAGTACTACTTTCATTTTCCCATTTAGGCAACAGAAAGAATAAAGACTACCTCCCTAAAACATTATCCTTCCTTTTATTCCCACTTGGATATTTAAAGTACATGTTGGAGCAGCAGTGTGGTGCTCTGGAGTAGTCCATGAGCTTAGGATGTACTTGCACTGCTTGGGAAGTCTTAATCCATTGGACTGTTTAGGGTTTGAATTATCATATTGCAGGATAATCAGTAATTGAGTGCTGAAAACAAATGCAGCATGAGGAAATTTTGGTGAAGAAATGGCAGATGCAGGAAATGTATTAATGTATTAATTTATATATTAATTTATTTATATCCAAATAAAATAAATGCTACTTTGATAAGAGACATTAGCTCTCAGCTTTGTACATTGCTTAAGCAAGAGAATTTTTTAAGTTATATAAACACAGTGGAATATTTTTGTAAGCTTTTCTTGATAGCAAACTTGAATAAACTGTATGAGAAAAGGTCAAACACTGGTATCATTTATGTCTGGTTAGACACTAAGGCAAGTTTTAATGATAACTTTACCAGACCCAAAGGAGATTTACATATGCAAGAAACTGATACTTGTAAAAAAACTGGAAATGTGGGCTTATTCTTGTATTTTTAACAAATTGGTTGGTTTTTTTCTTTATATATTTTAAAAACAGATAGAATTTTCATTAGGTAATTGATTTTCTGAATTTTTGTATAGCTGAGGAGAACTGAAAATGATACTAAAATGACTAATTGCTTTAAAGTGTGCTGTAATTACCCTGTTGAGTAGATTTTGGTACTGCATTAAAAATAGTCTGCATTACCCTGTTGGGGATTACCTAGAAACCATATGCACCTTAACCTCCACATTTTATATTTGAACTTTATATTTCTGGCCTTTTTTATATGAAATTCTCCTAAGAAATGCAGGGGAAAAGAAGTACTTATGTCAAAGGTAAATGTCTGAGAATTGCTAGTTCACATGGCTGGAAATGTCAATTGGACTCACAGGAGTGACCAAGAGGTTGAAGTGAGAAAATGGGCTTCAGCCTTTTGCTCAAAATTACCACAGATTCAGCTTCAGAAAGAGCTGGGGTTTTTTGTATGTACTGGGATGGGGATCAGAAAAGCTAAAATCTGATGACGAGAAGCCTTTTTGTTTCAGTACAAGTGAAGAGTACTTTAATCTCCGATAAAATAGTCCCACTACAGGCTTGTTTAGAGGGGAAACTTAATCAGTGGTTTAAAATAAGAGAGTATCTGTTACTGAATGTTAGTTTCATTTTGTGACAAGATTAGGGAACCCTTTGGGGTACCTTCTAATCTTGAATTCTGGAAAAAGATGGGGGAGACCAAGACAGACCACTGGTTTGTTAAATACTGGCAGTTTTTCTCCTTTGTAGTTCTAACAGATTTAACAAAATATTCCTCCATGTCAATGGAAGAAAATGATAAAAGTTAGAGATGTACTTTTAATCTTTCCAGTAATTAGATAAGAAATGTTTAATATTTCTTTATTGCTAACTAAAATGGAAATTTAAAGAAGTTACACCTAGTGATTTAATTTGTTTTATATTACTCATATTTACAGGGTATTTACAGTTGCATTCATGGAGTACACATTGAAGAGAAAAAGAAGTCTCCTGACTTTTCTTTGACTAATTCACAAACCAACATGTTAAAACTGCTGCGAACAGCAAAAAACATGACCAACATCAATCCTTCAAGAATTGACTCTCCCAAAAGATCAACTGATTTTATTCAGAGGGGTTCTTTGATTATGGACATGGTCATGGATAAGGGAAACTTGATATTTTCTGATAACAGATCCTTTCAGACAAAGGACAACTTTTTTGGTGATAACATAAGTGAACTGCAGACACTTCCTGGCAATCGACACAAGGACAATCTGAACAACTATGTTTTCCAAGGGCAGCATCCTCTCACACTGAATGAATCCAATCCAAATACAGTAGAGGTTGCAGTAACGACAGAAACAAAAGTGAACTCCAGACCCAGGCAGCTTTGGAGGAAATCTGTTGAATCTTTACGCCAAGATTCTGTACGTCAGGGCCAAGGTCCCCAGAGAGAAAACGGGTCAGAAGAAAACAGGCAGCTTTCACTGAAAAGCCAAAGATACCTTCCTGAAGAGATTGTCCATTCAGATGTATCAGAGACGTCAAGCAGAGCTACTTGCCACATGGAAGCTGAAAACAACAACAAGCACCACAAAACCAAGGACAATTTTAAAAAAAGGACAGGAGCATCAAAATACCCAAAAGACTGCAGTGATGTGGAACTGACATATCTGAAAACCAAACAGGGCTCTCCACGGGATAAAATCTACACGATTGATGCTGACAAGGAGCCAGGATTCCGCTTGGACACACCTCAGTACATTGAAAACATTGTCCTTCCTGAACCTGTAGAGCTTCCTGATGTTTACCAAGATCACAACGACAACTATCGGAAAGCCGAACACGCTAACAGGACTCCATCACATAACGAAGACAGTCTTCCAAATAATGACCAGTATAAACTTTATGGAAAGCACTATACTCTCAAAGAAAAAAATACTTCCCTAGGTGACATGAACGATAGGTACAGACAGAATTCCACCCACTGCAGGAGCTGTCTCTCCAACATGCCCACTTACGCGGGTCACTACTCAACCAGGTCTCCCTTTAAATGCGATGCGTGCTTGCGGATGGGGAACCTCTATGATATTGAGGAAGATCAGATGCTGCAGGATACAACGAACTTATCACTTCCTGAAGAAATATATGAGCGTACTTGGTCACAAAGTAGTGCTCTGCAATATCAAAGAAAGAACAAACTGAAGATTAGCAGGCAACACTCTTTTGATAATATCGCTGATAAGTCCAGGGAAATTGATATTGGAAGACCTTCTCGTAGTATAAGCTTGAAAGAAAGAGAGAAATTTCTTCAGAGTAGTCCATATGCAAGCATGTTTAGCGTTCCCTCAAGCAAACTGTTGAGCAACAAGGCCTCACTTTTAACTCATGCTCTGGAGGACAGTAAGCGGAGCAAGTCCCTGTATGCTGTGCACTCGGATGATAACCCCTTCCTGCACACCTATCGAGATGACCAGCATTTATCTCTTAGGCGAAGTCCAGCTGATCTTTATAAACATTCATTGCCAACAAGAGGAAGAAATGATAATTATTTAAGGTCATCCATACAGTCTACAGCATCCTACTCTTCCAGGGATGGTCGGATCCATAATGACATGTACATTTCAGAGCATGTTTTGCCTTACGTTGCAAATAGGAATAGCTTGTACTCAACTCCAAGGGTTTTAAATTCCTGTAGCAATACACGTGTGTATAAGAAAAGGCCTAGCATTGAATCAGATGTTTAAATTTTCCATGAACACTTTATCTATAGGGAAAGAATAGTTGCCACCATCTTAGAGGGAGAATTTTTCCTTTAACAGTATCCTGCCCTGGTAAATGATACGTAAACCTCTCCCTTTCCCAATGTACTTTTGTACATGAATAGGTAAACTGGTATGCTCTGAACTATCCTTTTAAAATATGTCTTGTTGAAAAGGAAAAAAAATAGCCATTTATGTATGCTATATATATAAATGGCAAGTTGTACTGAAATAGCCCCAATATATGTTGGCAACTATGCTGTTTTGTACCTAATTATTTTACTATTTCGGTTATTCTACCTTATGTTGCTAAGTATCATTCAATGTACTTTTGTCCTTAGAAATGTTTAATGGTTTTCTAGTACTGGATAAGCAATATGGTATGCATGTAGTATGACACAGACAACAAGAAATAGGGATGCATTTGCACAGATTCAAGAGTCTAAAAGAGAACAGAAAGCTAAGACTTCCAAAAATATATTTTAGCTTCATAATAATTTTCAAAGCCAAATAATAATTTTTTTTAAAAAATCCCCAAACCCCAGGACCTTAAATAAAAAACAGCGTGTTAGCACAAAATTAGTATGTTCCTTTTAGAGTGACAGACAGTAGATGGAAGGCAGTAACCCCAAACATGTGAACTGCTGTGTACCAAAAGGAAGCCCCGTGGATATTGGTCAATGTTCATGTACAAATGCTTTTCTTATATTGCACATGCACTTACCATTACAAAGTAAGTTCATTGAAAAGTTTGCAGTAATCTTGTCAGAAATTTCACAGCTGCCTAATCCAGAGTATATATTTTTAGATATCACTATATGGCACTTACTATGGAGCTGTGGACTTTATTAGTAACCTTGAGGCCTAATGTGTACGTAAGTTTGCATTTGCCCCTTACTGGTGATTACTCAGGGCTGTATAGTATTTCTTTTATTCTTTCACTTCCCAAACCAAATCCCAACCCACTGTAGGTTCTTTGTTCGTAGTGTATTAGTGACAACTAATTAATTGTATATTAATAGTATTAAAGCTGTTAATACAGTATCAAACACCGACAGCCATAAGTTCAGTGTGATCAGTGAGAAACGTGGTACCATTTATTTGCATACACAGAGAAGGATTAACACCTTTGGAGGGACTTCTTCCTTCCACAATATTGTGCATATTCGTTGAACATTAGACCATTTTTCGAACTTCTCTGATCAAGTCTGTTATATAAAGTGAATATATGCACACGTAACTAAGAAACAGTATCTTTATTATCACTTACTGATACACAAAGGTATTCTCATAACAGGGATGCATTGTTATATGACTTTTCCTTCTATAGATGTCGATCACATTATTTCACAAATAAAATGTCTGCTACACACCCCTCCTTACCCTCACTGAAGGAAAAAAAACTGCTAGATTTTTACCATAAGGGAGCATGAAAGGGAGGAGAGGAAACCTTTCAGGAGAAGAGTGTACAGCTGTAAATTTAATTTCAACTAAAGAAGTAAATATAATTACTAATACATTTAACTGCTGAAAGTTTCCAGAGGTGGTGCTCTCCCATTCTCCTGCTACTCTAAGAATTTCTTTAGGATTTTTGTGTAGAGGAAATTTAGTTTATTCAAGCATTATTCCCTCTGTTTCACTGAAGAACAGTGAGCAGAGAAGCCATTACCACTGTGAATTGGAAAATGTGAAAGTATTATCCTAACTTTTCACTAACCTGAAACTCTTTTCAGCAGAATTGTGCCTGTCAGCTGTAATTGAAGCAGCTGCATGCCAGAGGTGCAGTATGCAAGGTGTTTAATTTAGAGCAGCATACTGCAGAGCAGAGTTGCAAACAGGAGAGAATATAAATGATGTGTAGGGATAGTCAAAATAAAGCTCCTTGAATTTTGTTTACAGCTTTTTTTTTTTTTTTTTTTTTTTTAATTAGACAGATTTAAACTGACTTTGACTATTAAAGTCCAGAATGAGTTCTTGGTATTTGCAAATGTATTTGTACCTTCACCATGATGGTGAAGGATGATGTTTTTTAAAAATGAAATGTAATGAGATTTGGGCTTCCAAATCTCTTTCCAGCTTCCAAAAATCTCAGTATACTTTATTATAAGTATGATCAGAAAGCATATCTATGGGTATCTCTATGTTGTTCAGGTAAAAATATCTTTTGAGTATTCTTTATTTGATGTTTGGTCATAATTATTGGCCTTGATTCACATGGGATGCTTTCTGATTCCTCACTGGAGGGAATTTTTATAAACAGAAGTTCCTTACCTGCCCTTAGAGAGACTTAGATTTCTTAGGAAGAGTTGTGTGAGCTAAGCAGGGTTAGGATGTCTGTGGGATGAGCACTACTTGTCCTGTCACCTTTTCCCAAAGACACAAGTCATACTCTTAAGTCTACAGGAAGGCAAATGCACTGGAGGCATAATGTTGTAATGACTATAATAAAAATATTTCAGGCAAATTTTAATATCCAATCCAAATAACTAAAATCTGAAGTGTTTTGAACTATCTGGTGTGTTTTAGCAGATATGGTATTTGCTGATGTTATGCCAAATCCTGCCATGGAAGTTGCTGAGCATTTTTCCAAGTAAATCATAAAACTCAGTGGTGGCTCTTGTCTTTCACATCATCATAAAGCTCTCAAGTATTTGTTCATCACTCCAAGTCTTTTGTATCATCATCTCTATCTAACCAGACACACGTTATTCAATATTTATACAAGTACTGTATGTGAAGTTGTGGGAAAGAAAAAATCCATTTACATTCTCTCTCTTGGGATTCAGTTGTAAACGTCCTCAACCCAGGTGGATTTATCTTTCTGTGAAATGTACAAGCAAATTAGCTACAACAAAATATATTGCAGTGTTTGCTTTTTCTGATTTGAGCGGATTTCTGGTGACTGTAGAGATTTATTATTACTATCTGCAATATGCAATACAACCACCTGCCCTAAACCAAAATAATGAGACTGAGGGAAGACTTGATAATGTTGCACAGCAGTTGTTCACATGGAAATATAAGATGCTGCCTTAAAGAGAGAAATAAACCCCACCAGATACTGAAAGTAGAGGGAGTAAGAGTCTGCATGCATTTGTCGTTTTGATCTTGGCATAAATCCAGGTGGAGAAAGGGGGAAGGAGAGCTGAGGCAGGGCTGTGGGCAGTAGCTGATGTGGTTGCAGATGTGCTCGTGTAAAGAAGCAAGCAGCTAAGAAGTTGAAGAAAAATCTTCAACAGAGCCACAAGCCACAGCTTGTGAGGCTCAGCCGTAGAGCGCGTGGAATTCTGAATTTTGCCTGAGCTTTGTTGATATATTTGCACTGACTTTCACTTAAACTGAGATCAAGACTTTCTGTATTTCCCTCTCTCTCACTCTAGCTGCTGCTATACTTGAAGAGGAGAAAAGAATCTTCCTGCATAAGTGGCCATCCTTTCTGTACCTTTCTGGATGGTGCTGGTGACTTGTTACATTTTCCTGATTACAGCTCTAGCAGTTTGTTGGTCATTCCTATCACCAAGATTTCCTGTGACTCCAGCTGGAACTGAATCAGGCTGTAAATGATATGGGCCATTCTTGGTAGCATGTCCTGTAGTGTTACACTGCTCCTGGACGACACCTTTTATGGAGGCAGGATATTGAATTGCTGAGGAATGCAGTAGGTACACGGAGGTAAAAACAGCTACGTAGACATACCTGCCTCTTGCTTTTTTTTTCCTCTTTTAAAGATATTGTAGAATTTCTTCATGTTTTTGTCTTTCCCTTTTCACCACAGTAAATTTTCCTTTTTCCTCTCAAATAGATTTTGTGTTCTGCTTGTATTTCTTAGAACAGTGTAGCCACTCACTAATTTAAAAGCATGGAAATACGATATTTTAATATGTAAGATAAAATTAAGGAAAATTAAGAGATTTTGCATTTCTGGAAAATTTAATTTAATGTTTTTGCAGCTTTTGCTCAGAATTCATTTCTCTGCTATCTAAGAAGCTTGGTTAGGGGAAAGAGTGTTGTGGACAAACAGAAATGAAATCACCACCAGCTCACTGTGTTTTGGCAGCATTCCATAAATACATGTCTCTTTATGGTCTTTCAGGAACACTTAAGAGGTGAAATAAGGCTCACAAGATGTGGTTTATTTTTCCTGATGAAAGCAATTCTTTTTATACAGTTTTTAAGGAAGCAAAGGTAGAGCTGTGTGAGTAGCTTTGGGTTTCTGTGCTGGAAGGCTGAGCTCTTTCTGTTATCCAGAGGGGAGAAGAGAGCCAGAGAAAGCAAGCTCCCTCTGGATGGAACTTCAGAGGATTGAAGGCTCTGGAGCTGTTATGTGGGGGATGTGTCCAGAAAGACATTACCTCTCTCTGTTGACCTTTTAGGAAGTAGAAGCTCCTAACTCAGATACCTCAGTTAGGCTGGCTTAGAAAAGTAGTGGTCTACTCTACTTATCCCCAGCCTCAAAAATCTGTCAGGTAAATCTGCAAGTGAGTACCAGGTTCAGCCTTGGAGGTGATACAGGTTCCTGTGCTCATGCAAATAGGGGGTTTTGTGTGGTTTGCAGTAACCCTTGCATAGTTGGGAAAATCATTTGCTTTATACCATGTGACTACCCAGCATGGGAGAAACGTGTCAGGATCTATTCCGTATGGAATTGCTATTTTCATATTTCTGCAGTGTAGCATAAGCACCTTAGAGATGGGGAAGATTTTGGTACTGCTTCCTCCCTTGCTGGATTTGTCAATGTAGAACAGAAATTGTGTCACAAATCTAAGAGTCTGAGAATCTGCCTGGATTTAGGAAGAATTCAAGAGATTAATTTTTTTTTTTGTTATTTTACATTGCTTTTAAGATGTGTAAAACCTATTGAAAACAGAACTTTCATGAAAAAAATTCCTCTCCTACTTAATATAAAAGAATAACTATCCTGTGGTTTGGCTAGATTGTGTCAAGTGTTAATCATCACATTGTGTGCTTCTTTCAAGATGAGTTCATACATTCCCTTGCTAAACTTTTCCAGCCCTGGTCCTATCTTAGCTTAAAAGTCCTTTTACAGCAGTCCTTTTCCTGTGTAGGGCAGTCTGATTTGCAACATAAAAACAGCTTTCCAGGGATAGACTTAAATTATTTTCTTACCAATGATTTTTTTAAAAAAGTATTGTTAATCTGAACTTCTTTCTGAAGTTTGAGAGCTGAGCCTTCTAAACTTAGCAGTGCTGGAGGAACTTCTGAAAGAACATAAAGGCCTTTCAAAGTGTGACTTAGGATACGAGCCATTTCCCTGCTCAAACTCACCTGTACTGTCTTATTTAAGTGTATTTGCAACATGTCAGCATGTGAGGGAGCTCACTTTAATCACAGCTGTATATTTCTCTGTGATATGGATATGAGTACAGACAGGGCTGTGGTGGGATAGAAGAAAGGCTGGCTGTGCTCTGGCTGGAGTGAAGCTGTGGTTAAATGGGAGCAGCCTCACGCCGTGGTGTCTCTCCCGTGTTTCTGGTCACTCAGTCCCTGTCTGTGCCCGTGCTGTGCCTGCCGTGGAGCTCCTCAGCTGCCCCGGGCTGTGCCCTGCTCAGCCTCCCCTGTGTCTGGCAGAGGGCAGGCGCTGCCTGTGCTCCTGGCCCCACTCAAGGGCAGCTGCAGCCCTGCCCTGCTGCTCCCTGCTCTGCTGGGCAGCCTTCCTGCACTCTCTGTAAATAAGCTCTTCATTTATTTCCCTCACTCAAGCTTTAAATTTTTTTTCCCCCCCCCCGCTTCTCTCAACCTGTGTACAGAGTATGCGCTCTAAAAATAGTGCTCTTCCAAAGTCCTGCGACTTTGGAAGCCAGGAATGCAGGTGTGCATCACCCTGCAGTGCAGTGAGAATGCACTTGGGTCTCCTCGTGGGGTCATGAGCTATTTCGTTCCATACTGCAGAATGTATCTGCCGTGGCTGAAACTGTTATTTTTCTTTTTAATTTCTGCCATTCTAACAGTTGTAAGAATCCACTGCTGATTTTGTGATATCTATAATTTAAGAAACAGAAATAAGTAAAAATAAGTTACCTCACTATTTACCAGGTTTTTGTTTTGCGCTTAAATGACAATTTTTACTCCTTTTGCTTAATTCTTTACCTGTATTGGAAACAAGGCTAAATTAGTAGAGAATTATAGCCATGCTGTAACATTATCATGCAATACCTTTATTAATAGATAACCACACTAAATATAGTATTACATATTTAAAAGAGAGATTGTTTCAACTCTCCGACTCTTAAAAAGTAGTGGTGATAAGCAGTTATACTCCTAGATGTTTTGTCCTTTCCCTTTTGTATTAGTATTTGTTTTCACTAATATATTTCAAAAATTATATTTCTGTGCACGTTAGAAAACTGTGAAAATAAATACCAATAAATATTGTGATACTTATTCAGTGCACTGTAAAGTTCCAAGTGAGATGATACTTTGCTTGGGAATTGATGAAAGTTTCCTCACTTCTCAGAAATGGTACTAAGCTTTAATGTGGGAAATTGGTAATATTTACAGTGACATGAAATTTTAATGGAGAATGTCTTGTTTTGCACTTCTGGTACTATTAGAAGAAATGATATGTTTTTATCAGCAAATGCATTATGAGATTTCATTTATAAATTTGGTTTGTGCATTGCAGTACGTAAGAATAACCACTTTGAGGAGATTTCTGTTACGTCATTACTACAGCATTCTTTTCTCTGACACTTTTTTTTCCTGAGCCCGTTTAATAATGGTGTTTAATGGCAAAAAACTTTTTGGGAATGTATTTTGGCTTCTGTCTCGCAATGCAAGCCCTGAGCTTGGACTCCTAATGATGCAGTCGAGGGCCCTGACGAGGCTGCTCTGCCTTTCCACGCTCCTGGGGACGGGACCTTCCTTGTTCCCAGCTGGGACGGGATTAGAGGAGTCCAGAGCACTTTGGGAGGATGTGCAGTGCAACAAGAGAAGTGTAAATGATCTTCAAAAGTGGAAATAAAAAGAAACTGGAGGTTCACAGTTAGCCATACCAGCGGGGGGTGGGGGTGTGTGTCTGTGACAGGGGTCTGCAGTTTCTGGAGAAGATGGTAATTTTTAGCCAAATTTGAATTCTGCTTAAGTTTCTGAAAGTAACTGAAAAAGCGTGAGTTTTCTTTTTCTTTTAAAGCCAAAGTCTTTATGTTTTCATACGAGGTTTCACAGGAAAATGGGCCAAAGAATACAATTAAATATGCAAATGGTTAATCCTATGGAAAAGGGTATCCTGTTATCTTGATATGCACGAGCATATTGATGGTAATAGGAACAATGTGTGTAATTTTCCTGTATATTGCTATGTAGGTTGCACTATTTTGAATGACACAAGCCTGATATTTTAATTACCAAATACCATAAGATGCTGTTTATTAATAGTTTAAACTTGTTAACCTAAATATATATACAGTATACACAGGCGTGCGTGCATACACCTTCCAACCCAGTCATGTGTGAGTAATCTCCCAAAGCTGTGGACACATTTCAGCAGTGCTTTATTTTAAGTGGTTTTCTCCTTTCCATACCTCCCACATCTAGAAATCCTCTAGCAGCATTTATTGTAGTGTTCGATACCGGTTTCAAAAGGGCTAAAGGACTCGTTTGGGTCAGGATTTCTCTGTGCTAGGACACATGAAAACATTCAGAGAGTTCCTGTCCAAAAGGGCTGGAACCCATGCTTGCTGTAATAACCAAGGCATAGGAAAAGGATGGCTTTTCATACTGGTTTAAAAATCTTGGCCAGAGAGGCTCTATTGGCCTGGAGACTGACCTTAAGCTCAGTGTCAGCTCATGTGATCCACATCTGGTCCCTAAACACGTTCCTGAAGGCAGCTGAGGAAGGATCCTCCAGAACAAAATTCCCAGGGAGGAGCAGCTGGTGTGTGCACCTGTGCATGCCCGTTGTTCTCCCGTGCAGACTGGGCAGGATCCAGAATGGGCTTTGCATGCCAGGCAGGGTTTAGCAGTGGTGGGTAAGGCACAATCACTTCTCTCCAAGCACAGGCTTCTGTGCTTGCTAGTGCTGGTGATGTGATTTCCACTGAGGAATGAGTGTGGTATTCGGCTTCTTTTCTAAATTTATGTTGCTCTAATGAAAACTTTAAAAAATACCTTGGAATCATTTGTTGGAAGTAGTTTCTGAGCTGTTTTTGAAAGAGTTATATGGTTACTGATTTTTCCACCTTAACCAAGAAACAATAAATTCTTGTGTCAGGTTTTCTCTACTGCTCATTGCAAGTGTATTTTGGAGCAGAACCCAACTGGTTTCAAGAAAATTTTTCGCTCAGCTTGTTATTAGCTGGTCTAGGTTTGGATTCCGAATGTGGACAAAACACCTTTTGAATTAAATAGGAGTGTGTGAGGGAGTGATGTGAGAGCAGATCCTTAGTGTAGTTCATGCTTGGATTTTAAAAATCCTTATGTTTTCAAACCTCATGTTGCAAAGGTTTGGAAATTGCATCATGTAAAATTGTGTGCAGCTAGGAAGAAAACCAGTGCAATTGCAGTCAGAGCTGCTAGCATTTATACTTGGTATCAGGTGTAATATTTTGGCATAGTCTTGCTGATCTCAGAATGTCCATTTTGCACCGATGAGGAACAGCCTGATCTCTCTGTCTCCACACCTCACCCACATGCACAGTGGATCTCGTGCCTTCCCTGCTGAAACCAGGAGGCACAAACAGAATTCATTAATGGGTTAGGCAAACTCCTACCTGATTCTTAACTCATCACTCCATTTTTATGCAGAGTTTGCATCCATACATGCCAGGGTCTTGTAAGCACTTCACCTGTGAGTTAAAAATGTTGATTTTTAATTCATCAGATTAAAATTTACACTAAACCTGAAGGGCATTTTGTGCTTCCTTTCATCCTGTTTAAGGATATTTGTGGGCTTAGATGAAAAACTAATATTTTTGTGCTGCTAAACAAAACCCACCAGAAATATTTTAAAATCTTAAATTACACTTTGAAATTGTTTTTTACCTGTTTACTTGAATAATGTCAATTTAATGTGTTGTCCTGGTCAGTTTTTGTACATATACATGTGTATATATATAAACTATATATAAATATGTATATGTATAAAGTTTTTTTGGGGAGAATGAAGGGCAAGACAGAAATTCAGTGTTGTGACAAAGATTCTACAATCATTTATTAACAGTTTCAAGTAATGTATTGTTGTTTTGAGTTTGATTAGAAGTTATTTGTAGTTGAACTATGAAAAACGAAATGCAACTGATAAAAAGAGACTTCACGATATTCACTTAGGATTTTTTTTCACAAGAAAATTAGTTACAAGTACAGTTGGAAGAATATTCTTTTTTTGGTAGGGGAAAAGAACTCCAGGTGTAGTAGTTTGTAGCAATTACATGGAGCACTACCCTACATTGCACTAGGAGAAATTTGCATGCCAAAAATAAACTTTTACCAGAAATCTTAGAACCATTCAATTCCATACACAGTAAACTAAAAAGCCTATCACTTCTGTTATTTACTAGTGCAATTTGCTGTAACGTTCTCAGAAGTGTCATACTTCAAACTAAAGGGTAAGTCACAAATTTCCAATTACTTGCATAGAATAGTAGAGATTTGAAGAGCTCTTAACACCTGGGGAAATAAACCAGGATGTTAGAGTAGAAATAAAAGAATATTGGTGAAGTGAAATCAACCATAATTCTTTATTTAGAGAATCCAGAATTTCATTATACAATTCACAGCCTACTGGATTCTCCAAAAGAAAGGGTTTGGGGAAAAAGAGAAGATTTGAGATCTGGTTTTGACATTCCAATTACTGCCTGTTTTCTTGGCTAGGTTTAGCAGAGTGAAAGGAGTTTGAGCACACGCAGTTTCAGCTGCTGTGCGGGCAGACACGGGAGCACCCGGCTCCCCCTGCAGCCTCTGCCCCTTCCTCGGAGAGCCGCGGGAGGATGGAGCTGCCCCAGAGCAGCAGCGGGGCTGGGGGCACACACCTCTCTCCTGTGTTCACATCCTGTCTCACTGCAGCTCACCCTGACCATATTCTAACCCAGTGCATGACTGAGTGCTAATACTGTATAAATATTTTGAAACATATCTTAAAAACAACAAAAAAAATATGTTTGCTTCAAACTTTTTATGATAGAGAAATATATAATTATTATGGTTGTCTTACAAATTGTATTGTGTTCATTTTTTTTTTTTTTGTTAAATATGTAGAAAAACATTAAGGGAATGGGGGACTTGAATGTCTGTGTGTACTGAAATGTATATAACTATTTGGAAGAACACATGTGCCAAGTATAACATGATGTAAAAATTGTAAATATATGAAAAATTCATTTTTCTAATAAAGATAATTTCTGCCAATTAATATTAAAATGAACAATGGTATCATTCTTGTCTGTGTTCCGTGTTAAATGGGACAAGATGAGGTATCACCTATGAAGAAGGTTCACATTTGTTTTTTCCTCAGCCATTGATGTGATCTGAATGATGTTAACAGCCACATGTTTCATGACATCCTTTGCTGTTAGAAATTATCTAAAGGTGAAGATGCCTGAAGCTAAAGCTGACAGTATGTGCTTGGTGATCCCAATTTAATTTAATTCACGAAGAGGATCGAGACAATTAACTTGTGCAAAATTCCTTTGTTTGGGAATGATGCTTTGAGAGGCGCTCCCTCAGCAGAGGCAGCAGGAGGAGCTCAGTGGAGGATGGCCCCTTCACCTGGGGCTCCCAAATTCCCAAACCCTCCCAAATTCCCAGAGGCATCAGCTGCATGGTGGGCCTGCATGAGGAGGTGATCTTGGCTACAGAAAGACAGGAGCCCTTGTGGAGGCAGCATCCAGCCTGAGGAGGAGGTGTCCTGCCAGGAATGATGAGAAGAGCTGGAGCTGTGGAGCTCAGCTCCAGCACCATCAGGTGAGGATGGAGGAGAGCAAAGCAGGGGGTGAGAAAACAGCAGCAATGTCTCACATCTACCATGACTTTTGATACCCACAAACTTGTCCAATGTTCTGGTTAATCAAAAGGTAAAACAAAATAGAGGTTTTACTGGATTTACTTAGATTATTTCTAAGGTTTGACCATTTGCCTGGCCATGGGAGCGATAGGAGTGAGGTTCACGCTGTGCTCTGAAGTGGTTCTGTAGGACCCCATTTTCCATGATGTCTCATCATCTAATTAAAATCTTTGCATCCACAAAATGGGCAGAAACAAACCTTTGGCAATTAGAATAATGTTCTTTGAGGCAATGGGAGCAAAGTTGTTATAAAAATCCAAAGTATCCTTTGGATAAAGAAGCTTTGTGTTGAATGTAAATATAATGATGGAGGTGAAAGGTGGCTCATGGATATCTCACAGCAGAACAGTCCCATCTATTTGTTCCCAAGATGAACATGACTGCATAGGTAATATGAGAGGTATAAAATTGGACTTCTGTCCTTAATGAGGCTTTTAATGAGGAAAAACCTGCTGGCTTATGGTCTTCTGCTATAAAATTCTTTCAAAGGGACACTGCCCTATTTGTATCTAAACATCTCTATTTTATGAAACAACATGAGGTGTACCCAAGTTACTGAATCATTATCTGAGCTTGACTCTTTGTTTTTTTGTGATAATGGTGTTTGTATCCAGGCTGGTGTTGGATCAGGGTTGCTTCTCCTGGCTCTACCTGCCAGCAGAGCTGACTCCTCTGTGCATCTCTGAGTCACCTCAGCTTTGATTCCCTTTGGGATCTGGTTCAAAGTCACATTTCCCCAGATCGTTCTTTTGAGTCTTTGCTGATGTGTCTATGGCAACTACCAGTCATCTAAGACTTTGCTTGCTGAAAAAAATAAAGTTTAAGTGGTGACTGGGAAATGGAGGCTTTTTAAACCTGACATATTTTGCATGGCACTGCCAGCAGCATTCCCAGTGAACTGAGCAGTACACCTGGTACCAAACACAGGTTTCTCCATGTAATTTGGATCCAAAAACACCTGTTCTAAGGCCAACAGCTGAAGTCTGTTTATGTCTATATACAGAAACACAATTCACCCTTATGGTGAGAATTTCCCACTGATCATTCTAGCTGCTTGTTTCTCTGCTTCTTCCAGCAGTTTACAAACAGCATTAGCTTCCCCTTGCAGATTTGCTGCAGTACAAAAACCAAACCATGGCTTCCACAGATTGCATTATTGATCTGTCCTATAATCCTCTGTCATGCTGTGCTTCTCCCACTTCAGCAGGCACCTCCCCATGTGCAGCACTCTGGTCCTGTTTTCCACTGAAGGAGGGAAGCTCAACAAGCTGAACATGGGTTTCTGCATTGATTTCCATGTTTTCTCTCTAGATGTTCCCAGAAAAGCTGTCAGGTGGGAGGGAGGGTGGGGTTGTGTGTGTAGTTTATTGACTATTTATTTGTTTGCCACTAGTTAGCTTATACAGGATGGTCATTGCAGATATTGACTGCATTCTGTTCAAATCAACATGCACAAATCTTTTAAAAAATAATGTGTGTTTATAATGTAAACAATGATTGTTCCTAAACTATGGCAGTAATGAATTTAATGCACCGAGGTTTCTCAGCTTTGCAGTAGGTAATAGGGGACAGTAATACAGACTATAATAGTGATTCGCATTGTTTAACAAGGTTACTGCAAGGTCAAAGACATTTTCCAGGGCTCTCCAGATGTAATTGAATAGCAATAATCCTTAAAAAACTATTAGCATTGCAAAAGCACATGGTGTTTTTAGAGCAGACCTGCTAGTTAGATGTGACCCACCTCATGAGATCATCAAACCCTTTCATATTCCAAGGCTGCATCACATTGACACTGTCTGTAAAGAGCTATGAAAGATACAAAAAGCAGAAAATCGGAACACAAAACTCCAGAGACGCAAAATACAATATTAACCAGGTTTGAAAGTCTCAAGCCTTCTCGTTATAGAATTGTGTAGTTCTACTAATTACTTTGGGGACTGAAGCTGTTTGGCATTTCAGAGCCTTGGATGTGAGCAGCTGTCTCCTTCCAGCCTGCATGGGGAAAAGCCAGTTGAGTAGGAACTTTAACAGGCATTTTTTCTCTCTGTGCTCAAGGAAAAGCAGAGACCTAGGCCAGGTTTTTCTCCCAGTTCCTGAGATGGTGTAGTTTTATCAGTTAAGAGGTTTGCCAACTTAAGAAAAAGCTTCTTCAGTGTTATCACAATAGCACAATGCTGATTTTATCCTCCTCTTTTCCAGCAAAAGAAATGTGGCAAATTGCATAATTCTCCTGGTAGCTAAAATGCCTCTAAGTCCTTTTTATGCAGTTATAAAAGAAGAACCATTTGTATACCTCGGAGAAGATAAAAGTAGTAGGAGTGAGGATGACTAGAATAGTTGATTTTCCTCTAAGAACAAAACTGGTGTTGCGTTGATTTGGCCACAGCAAGTGTTTCCCAATATGGGCTTTGAAAGCTGCAGAGCATGTTAATTCCTGTTACCCTTTTTATTTTATACGTAAATGTGTGTGAAGAGCTTATGTTTAAAAATAGGGGTGGGGATGATGCCGAGGGTTTTTGCTATGGGGGAAACTCTCAAATAGGACTAGACAACTCTTAAGTTTCCTGCAAAAAAATCGTGCAAATCTCTTTGACTATGCCTCTTACCAGTAAGAACTTCCATCAGTAGCTCTTAACTAACCAAGAAAATAATTTATTTTTAACAAACATCAAATCTCAAATTGTTAGTCCATTTAGATTTTTACTTGAAGTTGAAATTCTGAAAATATATTCAGGCCTTCTTTTCCTCGCCTTTAAACCCACTGCTGTTGTTTTCCATGGATGCACTATTATCTCAGCAAATGGAGCAGCCAATGTGACCTTAATTATATTTTTACTTCTCTGAACTAAACAGCTGTGATCTTATCACCTTCCTTCTTATTTCCCATTCCTTCCATCTACTCCTAGCAGTTTTCTTTATTTCTGTCCCTGTTAAATTGTGGAAGTGTGAGCTGCACCTTGAGCCAGACCTGCAAGGTCAGCACATTGCCCTGTGTTACAAGCATTGTAATCTCCATGTTCTTCTCTGTTCCTGTCTTTATAAAAACTAATGTTTTGTTTATTTCTCAACTGCCACTCTGCAATGAGATGATTTCAGTATTCAGAGCATAATGGCATCCATAACCCTTTTTTTCAGATGTTGGTTTTGCACTCAAAACATTTGGATGGGTTGGACTATTTCTCCTTGCATGTGTTTATTTTTATGACATTTCTAAGCATAACATACTTTTTTTTTCCTAAATATTTGAGTCTGACAGGCCATTTCAGACATGCTTCAAATTTGTTAAGCTTGGAATAGCATGGAAATGACAGGATGTTTACAGACCAGGGCTAGGACTACGAGTTGTGTGTTGTAAGGGATGCTGGACAGATTTACGTACCTCTGTGTCCTGAATGCCTACATGTTGTGATATTGCATTCTGTGTGCTGAGGACTTCTGAAATAAGGTTTAGCATTTTAAAAAGGTTGATTATGTAATGTGATGTACTGGGTTAGACCATGAAATGCTTTGAAGTCAGCGAATGAGAAACCCACAGTTTAGGTGATCAAGAAAGTTATTAAATATTGATACCTTGAGAAAATGGCATGTGTCTTCAATTCTTTCACACTGTAATCTAAATAAATCACAAATTTATTTCTTTGGGGAGCTGGATGCAGGTAGCAGAACCAGTTTTATAGGGAGAACTTGAGGCAACGGTGCAAATAGTCCTATTTAATCATGGTGTTTTACATATTTCTCAGAGCAGTGGGTGGGTACATTTGAGTGTATAAGAACCAGAGTTGCCAGCTCATTGCTCACATCAGTGTATTCCCCAGCTGGCTCTGCATATTTCTCTGGAAACCTTTCTTCTTCCTGAGGCTGGGAGGGAAAGTAGGATGAGAGGTTATCTGCAGTATGGTGCTTGTACCCTCTTGCTGTCCACGGGCTGCAGCTTCACATTGGTTTGACAGCTGGACTCGATGCTTTGGAGGCTTTTTCCAACAAAATCGTTGTATAGTTCTATAACTGTAAAGCCTCAATGCTGGAACAACAAAAGCCCCTGATTTTAGATGGAAAGTTGAGAGGTAGTTATTTACACATAGGCAGCCCAAGAGGAATTAACTACAAATGAGCTCCAGTGAACTGCAGTGTCTCACCCCGTGTGCCAGCAGTGGCTGAGGCTCGGCAGCCCGTGCACGAACAGCTGTGCTGATGTGCACAAAGACCAATTACCACCCTTCTAATTGCAAAGTGTTCCCACTGGCTTCATTGTGCTGGTGTAACCCAGGGAAAACTTGGTTCTGGGTTCTTAGTGTTCAGCAGGCCCTGCAGGGCTTGAGCAGACTGGGCATGGGGCTGTCACCCAGGCGGGGCTGCCGCTGTTTCGGCACTCTGTGTTTGTACGCACACACTTGGGCACTTGTGTGTGTGTGTGTGTTAAACAAACAGCTCCTCCAGTCCTCGATAGTAGGACTGCAGTGCTCTGATCACAGACTCTGATTTGCTGATCTTAGCAGCAATAGCATGAGTCAGTTTTAGGGCCATGGATGACTCAGTGGCCGTTCAGGCCAGCGAAGCCCTGCCAGTGTGTGCCAAGGAGCTGCTGGCAGCGCCGTGCGCCCAGGACAGCCCCTGCTGTGTCACTGCTGTGTCCTGGGAAGAGGGAGAGCCTTGGGCATGCCTGGAGTAGCATCCTGTGAAAGGCCTGCTTCACTCTTGGTAGGGATCAAAGCAGATTGCTGGGCTGGGAATCTCAGGGTGGTCTCGAATGCTGGCCGGGCATTACCATGTCATGGGATCCTGCGAGCCTTGGTTTCCCTCCAGTCTCCAGTTTGTAAGGAAGCCTTTGATGGAGTTAGTGTCTCTTGCCATTATCTCATTTGGAGCAGGCACTAAAGTCTTGGCAGAGAATCACCAGCTTTGCAGCAATAAAACAGTTAATACTACTATTGTTTCTCCTAACCTGCAGTCTATTGGCATAACTCCACCATATCTGTCCCTTCTTCAGCAGAAGCCTAAAGTACAAGGAGGTGTAAAAAAAGCAGAGAATGTCACTGAGCCACCAATTTTAGGATGAAGTATAACAATGAAGGTTAGCCTCCAGAATGGTCATATTCCACAATTACCTGCGAGGCACACTATAAACCCTTGACAAGACTGACACCACATTGCTCTTCATACTGTGGAGACATATTTGCAGTGTGAGCACACAAAGTACTGCTTTTAAAGCTGTGGATATGAAGTTAATAACAACTCAAGGAAAATGCTGAGTTTTTTGACCTTTGTGGGATGCTTTGTCCTGAGTTTACACGGAAACTTCTTTTTCTTTTAACCTTATATAAGTTATGTTGTTAGATCAGGTTTTTAAAGGCTTTTCCACATGATATTTTCAGTGGACATACTGGTGACATTTGCTGTTCGTATGACCCCTGTGAACTCACTGAAGTGCCCTCAGGGAGTCATGAATATGAAAGTGTTTCCTTTTTTGGCATCATTTTTCACTGTTTTTGCTGGCTGGTTTGTTGTGTACAGTGCAGAGCAGCTGTTCTGTCCTCCTTACAAGGGTCACAAAAGAAAAAGCCTTCTGGAGAAAGCAGCTCTGTTTCCCCTCAAGAACTTCAACATGAAGTAAATGACAGAAAAAGCGGACTTAATGAATTTGAACTATTACAAGAGGGATCAAAATATTTTTTTAATGAGATGGGTTATAAAAAGAGAAGTCATGTAATAATGGTTTTGGAGATTTAATCAGAAGAACTGATTCATATTCCAGGAATGATCTTTGTGCTGGAGTTGCGTCTTCATTAAGGGTCTGCATTTTAATGGTCCACCAATCAAACTAAAAATGTCTTTGTGGATATAAGATGGTGACAATCCTATTTTAATAATGTGATGTCTTTTACTTGCCTTCCCTGCAGTCTGTGCCTAAACCTTACCACATCTGTCCATAGAGCCCTTTGTTAAATTGACAGGTGAGAGGGAGGAACAGGAGGGACAGTGTCACTGGGTAACTCAGTATATTGGCACAAGTGTCCATCCACTGGCACAAAATAAAGTATCAAATGTCTGTTTCAAAGGAAAAAATCATCCCCAGCAGAAACTCTGCTTCAGGAGAACTGAAACTGTGAGTAAGAAACTGTACTTGCAATTGAGCCTTGTTTGCCAGTGCAGAAAGAGGCAGAGGGAGAGAGTGACAGTTTTGGGGATGGGATGGAACAGCCACATGGCAGCTGCCTCAAATGTACCAATGCCCCACCCAAATGTCTCCATTAAGTAAGGAAAATAGTATTCAGCCCATATGACCAGCAGAAGAAATCACTCCTTATGCTGATAAATGCTTCCAACTGCTGAATAATTTTTTTTTTATTTTGAATAAGCAATGCAGCAGAATATTCAGGACAGCAATTTCGAATTAGGGTCTGAGCACTGGGAGATGCAGTGTTGTCTTGCTCTGTGCCATTGAATTCAGCAGTGTTGCCATCTGATTCAAATGAAACTCCTGAGTGTGAGCAAGCCAGTTTTCCATTCCCTGACGTGCTGGTGTAAGTGTTACTCTTCCCAAAAGTGATATAATGCTCCCAAATATTTGGTTTATTTATTTTGCTTCTTGTATTTATTTACATTTTAATTACTACAGATGGAATAATTTCTCTACTTTGAAGTTCTATTACATTAATGAAGCCTAATAGGATAGCCTAACTAATTTTGGAAACTCTCTTTAACCTTTCCAGTTCTGTAAAAGAGAATTTCAAGTAAAACAAAATGAGGCCTGAGTTGTTCTACACATGACACCCTGATATCCTCAGAGGTACAGACAGGGAAGGAAAAGGTATGTATCAAATTTCATAGTCAGCAAAAACGTTAGCCCTTAATAAAATTGAGTGTGGTGTTTTGGGATTCTTTAAGGGAACAAGATTTATAATTAATTACAGTTCTCTTTTTTGTTTGTTTTTTTTGTCTTTTAAAATTTTTTCCAGTACCTTTTCTCTTGTGATATGCTCCCTCTTCCTAGAAATAAGCACTGTGGTGTATCCTGACAGACAGAGACAGCAGCATATGTTTTTAGGAGCCGTATGTATGTGCTGGACTCTGACAGGATTGTCTTCAGGTATGTCATAGCCATGTATTTGCACCCATTTTCAAATACATTTTGCTGTTCTGTTAAACCTCCAACAAGATCAAATGAAATGAAGGCCTGGGGAAAAGGGGAGGGTGGGAGTTCCGGACCCCCTTGGGGATTGTGCACAGGTGACCTGACGCTGAATTTCAGCCCTGTGAAGGGGACACAGCCCTTACCTGTGACTGTCCTGGTGGCAACAGGTTGTCCTAGTTGCAGTTGAGTGTCAGAAGAATTGGTTTCTGTTCAGCTATCCTTGATGTTATGTCCTTTCATACCTATGAGAGAAACTGTCTACGCAGGTGCTGGTGCAGAAATACTTCAGTTGAGCTGTGAACAATGAACTACATTCTTTCTTCTAACACTAAATTCAGGTCTTGTTAAAAGAAAAAAAAATAGGACAGGTTGCACAGGGAACAAGAACTTTCAGTTCAGACCATGTCAGGGTAAGTAGTAAGTGGTGGGTTTGAAAGCCTTGTCAGGTTTCTGTTCAGCTGGTGTGTGCAGTGTTAGAAGGAGCAGGAGTGTGTGTATTGCACAGGCAGGTACTGAGGATGCTGCCGTCTCCTCTCACTTGTGTCAGCCTGAGAAACTTTGAAAATCAGTCTTCCCCAGGGTGGGTGTCTTATCTGTTGAGTGTACCATGTACTAGACATTTTAAAATCCTTGTATTTTCCCACATGACTTCTTTTGGAATAAAGTGCTGCTGCAAATGGATTTCCACTCCTTAATTTACTTTCCTTGCAATGTGGCAACTTGAAGCTTGGGAAATGCAGTTTTTATAACCTATGACAAATGTGCTCATAACCTTGTACTTTACATCAGCTGCTCACTATTCTTGCCTTAATCTGAAAGGCTTGATAATAAACATTCAGGCAGGAAAAACTGTTGAGACTATTGAGTAGCTGTTATAATAACTCTGATTCAGTGCCTTGACGGACTAAAATGAAATTGAACCTGATAACATCAGTTTTGTGCAACCTGTCTTTTCTACCTTTTAATCATTTTTCATAACAACTCTGCATTAACACCCTATTCTGGAAGTGCACTCTTCTGTAGTTCTCTGATATCCCTCCTTGTTTCACTTTTCTAAATAATATTTCTAGCTCTCATTAATCTGTGCTCCCTACATATCACCAGGTGGATTTGATGGATTTCTCATCCTGAAAGCCATCTGCTCAGTTATGTTAGATAACATAAACCCATCCACCAAAACGTAGGTTGACAGAAGTTCCTGCTAAACCAAAGCACTTGTTTAGGATCCCTCTTTCCAGCACTTGCCCCCTGGCCAGGCCTTCCCAGCTAAAACCTTTCAGATAGTGCTGGGACTCAAGAGACATTTTGGAGTTGTCCAGGTGGCCGTGGTAAGAGCTCCTGGGGCCTGCCTGGGCAGGTGGCCTGAGTGCCAGAAAGAGGAGGATGAACTGTCCTAAAAGGGAAGGAATCCTGAAGTAGTTATAGTGCCCAAAACAGATGGATGAAACTGGGAGAACAGAATTCAGTGGAGAAATTCAGAATTCATTCAGAATTCTCAGTGGAGAAAGCAGGGTAGACAGTGTGTCTTGGAGCCTGAAAGAAGAGCATCAGCAGGATAAGAGGTTCCTTTCTGATCCAGGAAAATTCAACTCCTGCTCTTCTGGCACAAACCCTTGTGCAGGCCATCAGAGAACTGGGTATGATGGTAAAGGTCTTCACAAAGGAAACAAAACTAAATAAAACTATGTATTTCTTTTAACCAAGCCTTTTTCCTGCCATTTTTGCCCTTTTGCACTTTCAAGGTGGAGAGCTGCTTGTGCAAGGGGCCATGTCTGGGGCTGTGGCCTCTCCTTGGAGCTGTGGGATGGAAAATGCATCTGCCATCAAGACCTCCAGATGTGGCAAAAGCCTGAAGGGCTGTGAGACCTTCAGTCAAGTTTGTAAGAGCAATATAGTGGGTCTGTCATGCTCATGACTGAACAGTTATATTTCTACTGTGTTTTGACTGAAGAGATTTTCTGTTTGACCTGCCCGTGTACAGAAGCACTCTGGCATGAACCAGATGGGTCACACTCGGGCTAAAAAGGAATCAGTTTTTTCCTTTTCCACAGATATTTCTCATCCCAGTCAGCTGGAGTTGCTGAGGTCACTGGTCAGCAGTACAGGGGTATGTGCCAGCAGCCCAAGCAGTGGACCAAGCAAGGGAGGTTTTTGGTCAGGGTGATGGATGGGTGTCACCCTCAGGTGGCCATGGGAGAGGCTCAGCCAGGAGCACCAGGTGCCCAGCTTTTCTCAGCCTGAAAAGACACTGTGGTATTATACAGAGCCCAACTGCTGCTGATTGCATCCAGCTGCATGAAAAAGTGTCTACAGAGTTTGTGGCTTCTGTAAAACATGCAAGTCGTGGTATGTGTAATTTTCACCACTTCCCACCACAGGAGAGGTGGGATTTCTCACTCAGAGGGATGCATGTTGTACTGACTCTGGAGACTGAATATGTGCCTCCAAGTGGAATTTCACAGCCTTGCCCTCCTCCTCAGAGCTCACAGGGCTTCTGGTTTCCTTTGGCAGGAGGTATGCTGTGGAAAAAGTTATTCCTGGAGGGATTGAGTATTTCTTGGGCTAATTACCTTGCATTGTTTGCAATCATTGAAGCATCTAAGTTGATATGCTGAGTGCAAGAAGGGCAAAGTGGCTAGAACCTGTACTATAGCTTAATGAAAACTAATGCAAGTTTAAATAAAAAGAAGCAAACAAGTCCCTAGTGAGATACCTGAGCCACAGATCCACAAAATTTAATTAATCTTTCCTTTGTATTAAACATTATGATGCAGGGAAGAATCTGTGCCGAGGGTAGCAGTGACTAATTTCACAGCAAGGAGTAAACGTCTATGTGTGATTTTGTCTCACCACATGCCTGGAAGTAGGTACAAAGGAACAGCTGAGGACTTCGGGTACAGAGACAGCTGCTGGATGGGCCAGGTCATGAGCTGACATCATCAGGTAAATATAGGCAGAAGGTTTTGGTTTTTTCAATCAAGAAGTAAAGGGAAATATTTTTAGTGAGTGTTTGAAACACCTCTGTGTGCTACAGATGGTGTGTCATTGGTCTGGGCTCTGACCTCAGCCACTGGAACAGTTTGATTCTACATAGCACTGGTCACAAGCTTGCAACTCTTTGGCCAAGCGTCCCAGGAACACCAGGTATATAGAGTTAAGCTTTATATCTCACATGTTAATCACATAAACCTTTCCAGATGTTTAACATAACCATTTGCAGAGCAAATATTTTGTATGTCCTCACAAGAGGCAGAAGTTCCTCCAGAGTAGCCCCTACCCACAGCTGTTTGCTTCCATGATGCAGATATATATAAACAATTACTAGAGAGGCAAATATTTGCTCAGGAGGTCCATACCAATATCTGTGAACTGGGTCAAGGTCTGTATTTCCCTCAGCCAGGATCCTGTTAACTGCCCCACTTTCAGACCTCCTGCCTTAGAGAGAGTAAACATGCCTGGGATTCACTGAATCTGCTTTTTGTGTACCTCTGCCTCTGGAATCAGCTTCCTGTGCTGGCAGGAGCCCCTTCACAGGAGGAGGCAGCTCCTCAGTCCTGAGGAGAAGGACTTTGGTCCAAGAGCAGCTGGGGGATCCTGGCAGCTGCACCAGCTGCTGCTGCAAGCTTGTTCTGCAGGATTTCCTTCTGGCAGCAGTCAAGGCTCTCTTTTATCTTCAAAAAAGAACCCCCCTCCCATTGCTGCAAGAATGGATTCCCTGTCCTTGGAAAAGAAAGAAGACCAAGACAGTAAGAGTCCTCTCCCTAGTGCAGGCATTTTAGAGGGGGCTTGAAAGGCTGGAAGGTGATGTCTCAGCCACAGCCCCAGCTTGGTCAGGGCACTGCCTGGTGTGGGGCAGCCCCAACAAGCAGGGAGGGCAGGGAGGGAGGGCTCCTGCCTCCCAGAGTTGCAAGGTTTGAAGGGCATCATCTCACACACTTGGGCAGTGCTGGGAGACAAGCAGTTCAGATCCTTTCCACTGACCTTCCCTCTGATACCTCATCTGCTGTTTCTAACCTTAACCACTTTTTGTTATACCAGTAGTGTTTCTACCCCTGAATATGTTCCACAAATCACTAGAATCTTTAAATATCTAGCTGCTGATGGAGACGGTGTCTCCCAGAGCTGGTGGTCAGCCAAAAAGAGCTGGGTTTGCTCAGGGGAGTCAATATTTGTAGAGCTAAAGGCCCAAAATAAGAATGAGGAAATGATGTGGCAGATTTCATGAGGGGAATATCTGAACTTCTCTGATGAGTTTATTTTGTCACTCTCTGATGAAGTACTAACCTGACAAAAACCAGGTGGTTGATTAAGTGTCACAGTTAGCTCTCTGGCACTGGTGATCCCAGGGAGGACACTCTGACAGGTAAAAGGAGCTGTGTTTCATCCTCTGCATGTCTTGCATGTAATTTATTGCACGGGCTGATGGCGCTGTGAGAGATGAGCAGCTCATCACTCCTTGGTTGTTGTTCCCTTGCCTTTCCCATCAGACATTTAATGTACAGTGTATATTCCTGATTGCTGCAGTGCCAGGAAACCTCTAGCAGTGGAATTTTGATTGAATTTGGGTTTTTGCATGTTTTGTTGGAAATTTGGTTTCACAAGAAAGTCAGCATTGCTGCAGATCTTTTGTTACCTGTTGGTGCATGAAAAGAATTTAGAATACTTACAGAAAAACCTGAAAATATTAACACAGGAAACGTTGCAAATATATTTATAAGTTAATCTAGTGAAAAATACTCATGGTGGTATGTTGTGTTTTTTCTAATGGGGATGGAAAAGCAGAAGAGCTGTCAATATTATTTTATGCCAATAAGTAATGATAACATGGTCAGCCTCTTTAACACCCTCTTTCCTCTGTTTGACTTATACCTGACTTATTGAAGCCAAAGACCTGCATTATTTCATAAATGCACTGGGCACAAATGCATTGTAAATGCTCTGATGGGGGAGAAGTTAATTAGGATGAAGAGGGAAGCTGCATTCCAGGTGCAGGAGCCATTAGTATTCTTCTGCTCTAGTTCCCTGAACTGCTGCATTTATTAACCTTTAGCCAGATCAGAGCTGATTTCTCCTGTTTCTTACATAATGTTGGAATTATAACTGACAGTGCTGATGAAAGGGAAAAGTCTCTCTGCAACTCAAATTTTTCTTGCTTTCATGTAGAGGGGTTTTAGAACAAGAGTCTTATCAGCTGTGAATAATTGCATCTCATTAGCTGTGTACTGGAGTTATATGTATATGCATATTGGAGTCGTGTATATATTTGGCTGGGAAATGTTATGGCTTGCTTCAAGTGGCACTGGGGATGTGAAATTCAGTGTGCAAGGCATGTTTATGTAACTGAGTGACACTGCTGGAGAGGGAGGAGATGATGGTTGCACATTTCGTTATTTGCAGTGGTTTTCTCCAGTACTCCAATGGTTTTGCTCTTCTAGGAAAATTTAGTTCTGTGCCGATCTTGTAAATCCAAATTCATAGAAAGTTTTGGAGTGTCTAATAGACAGAGAAGGCTGCCAAAAAAAGTAATTTGTATGAGAACGCTAAGTTGTCTTAGCCCTCAAATCCTTTAGAACATTAAGAAAATCAAATAATCCATTTAAAATCTTTTGATTGCACCCTTTATTTTGATGGATTTTTTTTTTCCCATATGACTAGAAGAGGGGCTTTTCAATACAATGAGGTGGTTTATTTCCAAGAGGCCAGTTCTCTTCTCCTTATAAAGGGGCTAAGCAGTTACCCAGAGATGATTTTCCTTTGTGCAGAAACTGCAGCTGCAACATGGCTCTGTGATAGGGGCTCCCACCCCTGGGAATAACCTGGCTGCAAAACAATCAATTGCTTTCTGGCACAAGGACTATCTTGTTGTTGCTCACAGTTCAGAGACAATTCAACTCACACACACATATATTGGCATAAAGAAAATGCCAACTGCTCTTATTTCCAGCAAAACAGTGACATAATTGTCAAGCTGATGGAAAACAAAAGCTTCTTCCTAATTTATTTGTTATTAAACAAAGAAAAAAATCTGCTGTTTAACTAAGGAGTGCTGTCCACACTTTGCAGGAAAAACAGCTAAAATTTAACACTGGGATAATTCATGATGAAGTTGTTGAAATATGAGTGTCTTATAAATCCTCATGGATTTTTTCTTTCCAAGATGCAAACTGATGATTTCTTCTTGATCCTATTTGATTACAGATATTTAGCCTAAGCAGAGCTTTTAAGATAACTTATGTTTGACAGCTTTGTCTTTGATTCAACAGGAGGATTTCAGTACCTGACCAGAAAGTTCTGGCAATCAAATTCCCAGTGCAGCCCAATGCAGTGCACAGAGAGGAGATAAGAGACCAGAAATCACCTTTCCACTTGTTGTGTTGAGATGAACATATGAAGGACAGGACTGCTGCTGACTGCAAATGGTGGAGCCTTCAGGACTTTTTCCAGAAACAAACTGAAGTATGTTAAGCAATATATTAATTAGCAGCTGGAAAAAAATATTGGGAGGGTTGTGGTAGTGATTAATTGTTTAGCTTATTAAATTATTTTCCTAGCATATGATTTTTTTTTTCCACAGAAATAAATTACTTTGAGTATTATAGCTTGTGCTTATGTGAGGAAAAAAGAAGGTATTTTTGTAAGACAGCAGGAGGATTTTCTCCTGTATTTCTAAGGAAAGTAATAGTGAAGATCCATCAACACTTAAGAACTGCCTGGAAGATAATAGATAATTATAGACTTCATTATGCTTTCAAACAGGCAAGCAAAATTTTAAATCAGACCTTTAAAACCACAGGAACGCAGGGGAAAAATTTGTGAGGAGCATCAATTTTCTGATCAATCAACACTTGCAATGAAAAACCAGGATTATGTTCTTAGAGGCTTAGTGAATATTTTCCCATCAAACAGGATTTTAATAAAACAGAGATGGAATTCCATGCATTAAACCTTCCAAACCATTAGTCACAACCAATCTCCAGGCTGGACATAAAACTGAGAAATTACATAAAACTGAGGCACAAAGATAAGCAAAGAAAGGAAACCAGACTGCATGAAACTGCAATTAATCAAAAAATTGGCTTCCAAAGAATGTAAGCCCTCTTCCAAACAATATAAGTCCCCCAGGCTGTTTCTAGCACGGGGCAACCTCTCCAGAGGAGTCACTTCCTCAGGAGGTCATAGTGCAAGGGGATATTCTGTCCCTCAGAGTTTTCTGTTAATGTTTGGTACACACCTCATTACATAGTAAAGTTTCACCTTGCCTGTGAAAACCAATGCAATTAATACTTTCCCAGTAATCAGGACATAAAGAGTCTTCTGGCGAAGCAGCTCATATTTTGAGCATTTAGCTTTTTATTAGGGAGATTTCAGTGTAGCCTGTCCTTTTCAACTTTCTGATTTAGCAGGAGGAGTAGACTAGCTGGAACAACTTGCCACCTTCAGCTGTTGTCACCTTCAAACTCCCAAATGCATTCCTACCCCGGGGGACACCCTGCAGCTTTGCAAAGCCCACATTACTGATTATTTTTATCTTCCTGAGCTTGGTAATGGGGCCATAGTGACTCGGGGACCTGCCTCTCCCTGACCCAGGTGCAGGGATGGGTCCTGGGCATGCCTTGGCTCTTCCATCCCCTGCAGCTGTGTTTGCCCTTCAGTCTGTACTGAGGAATAGCGACCCTCTTTTCAAGATGTGCTAAGAAATCATCGCAACTTGGCTGAAGAGCACTATAAAAAGAAATAATGTTTGGGCTTGCTGAGCTTGGCAGAAGAGCTCAGCACTACTGCAGCTTCATTTCTGAGTCCAGCTCACCCAGAGGGATGGAGAGGATGAGTCAGTGCCTGTGCTGGGTGGTGGAGCCTTAGAGTGCTGAGTAAGGAGCTCCTGAGATGGAGGGCACAGCAAACACAGCTGGCTTGGGTCAGTGTTAGCTACGACACACAACAGCTCTGTGGCAGGACACACTTTTTGGACACACTGTACCTGTTTTATAATCCTGCTGAGGCCTGGTATTGACAACATTATTCCATGCTTGCACTCTGCTGCTTGCACTCTGAAAGGTGGAATATTACCTTTAAGCTTCAATGAGAATAGAAAATCAGGCTAACTCATCTGCTGGGAACCCTCCACCTGCTCACCTCTCCTTGGGTGAAGCACTAGAGAGACTATTCTTCCTCCAATGAGATCATTTGGTGCAAGATAGGCCAAGCAAAAAGGCATCTAAAATGTGTTCACACAGGTGGTGATATTGGTATAATTTTACCCATTACTTTCGTGTCCATGTAGACAAACTTAGAAGAATAGGTCTTAATCAAAGATGAGCTTAGATGACAGTTTAAGTATCAGATTCATGCCTTTTTAAAATATGTGTCTAAAACAGGTATGTTGTTTCTGTTTTGGTCCTCTTTAGTGCTGTCTATAATCACGACATTATTAAAATGATACTTTTAGGGACTATTTATTTGTTAGACTCTCAAGCATTCGTTATCTTAATTAACGACTATAAATTGCCCATGATACTCTATCCTTGTTTGGTGCAAAAATAATGTCATTCAGGTGCTAATCACCAAATCTTAATCCTTTGCTAGTTTATTATGGATTTTCAGAGGAAAAATTAAAGGAGAATCTTAAATAAGATTCAATATAAAAATATATAAGTAAATATAAAAAAGTATAATAAAAGACAAGTCTGTTCCCTAACCTGTCTTTTAAAGCAGTGTATCCATTCTGCCTCTGGAGGACTTCAGCAGCTGGTGCCAGGCTGCAGAGCCAGGGAATTGTCTGCCTGTGGTGCTGGAGGTGACAGGAGGAGTGCTGAGATGGCCAGGTTTGCTGTGTGGGGATAAGGAAGCAGCCCAGAGTGCCTCTGTGCTCTGCAGAGCAGGTGGCATGGAGGGAGAGGTGTTGCCCATGCCCAGTGGTGAAGGAGGGACAGCCTGTGACAGGTAAGCTTTGACAACCTGCCTGGGTCAGTGGTGTCCACAGCCAGGGCAGGGCTGCAGAGCAGGAGCAGGAGCAGGAGCGCTTGCCAGGCTCCATCTGGGAGGTCTGCATGCAGGGAAGTGAGCACTCAGGAGCCAAACCTTTCTTCAGGACATTCTCCCTGTGCTCACAGGATATGAGAACGTGTGTGGGCAGAGTAGAATAATGGCACATTTGTGAATTGGAAGAGCACCTTGTTCTTGCTTAGGTATTCCTGTGGACACCTTGCAAGAATAGTTGCAGCATGGGACAACAGAGACTCTCTATTCCCAGTCTGTCTCCTGCCAGAAGGTCACACCTTGTCCTGGCACTACAAAATCTGCCCATTGCTGATGCCACGTGGCCCTCACAATGGCAATCTTTGAGCCCTTCTTAGCCAGCCCATCTCAATACAAGCTCCTTTATAACAGAGGGAGTATAAGAGTCCCTGTTGTTGCAAATGACTGCAAAGGATTTTCTTAAGGTCACCTCTGAAATGCATCAAAGAGCAGAAATGAGATCATCATTTAAGTTTTGGTCCTATGGTGCAGTCACTAGGCTGCAGTGCTTCACCTGTACACAAAACTATACAATTAATCATATTCTAAAGATATGGTGAAGACCAACAGCATAAAAATATGGAGAAGTTTCTCCATAGCTTGTTAGAATAGTGTAGGTTGTAGTATCTATACATGGTTCACTGTAATCTAACAGCTTGCCACGTGCCAAAAGAAGCCCACATCATTTTATTTCAGTAGTGTTATCATTGGAATTATTTATTAATGTTCCAGTCTTACTCTAGTGGAAGAGTGTTTTTTTATTTAATCAGATTTAAGATATTTTTATCAGCGCTATTTCCAGCTAACATGATTTTTCATGGCAATTGGGTAAGCAAACAATTACACAGTAAGATGTTAAGGGTCTGAAAAATTTTATATATGCCATGCTGTCTATAATGTTCAAAATAATCCTGATCAAAAGATGGTGTGAATTGTGTAGGAATTAATATTATCATACAACTGTATTAAAGTGTTAATTCTCTTTGATGTGACCCTGTAGAAAAGCCTTAGGAATCAGTGAAGATTAGGGCAAAACTGACTATTTCTGGTTACTTGCTCATAATAATACAGACAGATTGTCTGTGCTAAATTGCTAAACCACTTTACCAATCTTTTCAATGTCTTTTTTTTTTCTTGACCTTTTTTTTTTTCCAACTTGATTTTATTCATATTTGCCTTTCAAGATGTTGGGAGTAAGGAGGAAGAGAAAGTTCTTCAAGAGAAATATATTTTATTATTACTATATGTAAACAGCACATGATGTTACACTCAGATTTGAATTTCCTTCTTCCAGAAATGTTAAAGAATTTTTACAGTCAATGAGTGAAGGGAAGGAAAGCTCTGCACTGGAGTTCATTGGTGTCTTTAGCTGTAGAAGTCTCAAACTCTTGACTTCTACACCTCCAAGGAACCCCTGCATGTGTAAGTATTTTACTTCCAGAAACCTCTTGGCTGGAAGAGGCAATTGCCCATTTCATATCTGTCAGTAAGGCTTGGCATTGAGCCTGTTGTAAACTGACTAATATGTGTTTGGGTTTATGCCATTCTATATGCTTTAGAAGAAATTAGTTTGAAAGATTTCCAGTTTGTCGCTGAAAAAAAATGGAACTAATTTCAAGATAAAACTGAAATATATGATGGTAAAATGCTGATTGTTCTAAATGGCAGTTGAACACCTGCTTTACATAATAACCTGATTTTTATGGCACCTGGCCAAATGTGAATGTAAATGATGGTACAGACAGGCTTTTGTCTGAATTTTGTTGTTTGGCTAATGTGGCAGGACAAAGCTGAAATACCAGTGAAAAAGAAAAGTGACTTGTTGAATACATTTGCAAATGCCTTTTGATGATATATGCAAATATTCTCTGATTAACTCTTTTGATTCCATGAGTTGTATCTGTTTGTTTCCTTTCCTTATGAACCTCACGTGCAATAGGGGTCTGCTCTTGAAAACCTGCCTCCTCTTCTTAGTTGAAACTTTAGTTTTTTATTCTATGAGAGCACTTTCAAACCAGTGCACCTGTTCTTAATGGTACACTATTCACTTCCTTGCAGCAGTCGTTTTACTGATATTTGTTGCTATGTGCCTTCAAAATTAGTAGTGTTACTGTTTAAATGTGAATGCTACTAAAATTACAGATTAACTAGCAAGCTGTTGGAATCTCTGTTACCAATAACTGCCAGGAAAAATAATTTCATGCTATATACTTAATTTGGAATTCATTATGGGCCAAGAATTACTTATATCTATCGGGGTTTCCCAACAGAAGACTCAGGAATAAAATAAGTATTGTTTAAAAGTTAAACTTTATTTGAGTAAGTTTCTCTACTGATGACTTGAATGTTTGCTGAACGGCAAGAAATAAGGTTTTAACTTATAAAAACACTGATAACTAAAATTGCTCATGATTACTCCATGGTGCATTGGACTGTGATGGAAGATCTGGATAGCAAGATCCTACTGGGTTTGGGCTCTATCCATATAATAAATTTCCTTTATTCTAGGAAGATAAATTTCCCACGGATAGTCCCGGTTTCTTGCAGATTGAATTAAGTGGCGTGTGTTTCGTGGCAGCAGCACTCGCTGAGCCCTGCGGGGCTTGCAGAGCAGCCCTGCTCCACCCCGGGGCTGCCCCGGACTGCTCCCGAGCTGCTGCTGTGCACTCGCCAGCCTGACAGGAACGTGAGGGACACTGATGGATGTGCTGCCAGCTGCTGCACGTTTGTGTTTTATCAAGCATCCCCCTTTCGGTGGTCAGGCCCAGAAAATTGAATTCCTATAAGCTGTCTAAAATGCCATGGCTTTATTAAAATAAATACCAGACACTGTGAGGAAGGTGCTTGAAGCTGCAAGTGCACCGAGGTCTGTCGTGGGCACTGCTGAGGGCAGGAGACTGAGTTAAACAGACTCGACCTGAAAAAGTGCAATTTCCTCATATGTTTCCTAATTTCCAGCTGTGTATCTTGCTTAAATGACTTAGTGCAATTCAGTTAGTGCATCTTTTCACTGTCTGCTGCATTTTTGTGAGCCTGGAAAAGGCTTCAATTGTGGAGCACATGCACTCGGCCACTGATGCTGCTGCATTCTGATTGTATCAATGATTATAGGAGACCAGAAGAAAACTGGAAAGCTCAGTGAATTTGGTTATAGTAAATATGACACTGAATCACTGCTTGTGAGTAGACACAGCACATCCTGTTCACACTTCCAGTCATTCCTGCAGTGCTTTGGGTGTGCCCTCTTGTATGGTCATATACTGTGTGTGGGTACTGTGTGCAGGCTCTTAGAGCAATCTTTTACTGGCAGCAAATGCTGAGACATTATTTTAGCAGGGAAAAAATAGGTTTTACTTTCTCATTTTCTAAGAATTTTTGTGTTGTTTCCTTTTTTCTCTTTCAAAATAAAAGGGAAAAGGAGTAAAACTCTCTGTGTTGTGCTCTTGGAAGAGGAAAAAGAAAAAAATACATAAAACATGCACAGGTATTTTTTTTATCAGTGTTCCCTTTTTTTTTTTTTTTTTTTTTTTTTTCTTTTTTTTGCGGATTGTATGCAGTTTAGGAAGAACTTAGAATCTAAAGCTTCTAAAAAGAATCTGATAGCCCAGGCCAATGAGTTAAGGGTATGTTTGAGGCCACTCAGCTTACACTGCAAGTTTAACTTGCTAAAGAAAGTGTTAGAAGGACAATCTTGAGGCTGCTTAGTCCCAGCTTGTGGCCTTGGCTCCCTGATCTGCCTAAGTGTTTTGTGAATCCATCACTGGACAATGTGTATTGTCACTAACCTTGCAGCTGTCAACGTTTCTCTAGTTTAAAACATGAAGAAATTGCCTTAGATGACCAATTCATGTCTTCTAAATTTCATTCCTTCAGGGCATATTTCTATGGGGTTTTGAAGATTTTTATTATCCTTTCATGAATGCATGACATTTGAGTCTTAAAATGTGGTTTGGAATGAAATTCTGCCGGGAAGAATAGTTTTTCCTTTGTCCTTTAATTCTATTGTCGTAGCAAAGCAAAAAATGCTGCACATAGTGCCATAAAATATAAATAATTAATATAAAAATCTTTTTCCAGCTGTCACAGGGCAATATCAGAATGTTCTGAATTGGTTATCTTTTTCCTAATGAGAAATAAGGGGTATTACAAATATCAAGTGATTCCCTAGGGCTAATATGTTTGAGGACTTTGCACTGAAAGTACCTGATGTTTAATAAATACAAACTAACAATGCAGAATGATATCAAAGGGTGCTTAACATATTTTTATTCATGAGTTTTGGTGGGGTTTTGCCCCAGATTTTCTTTCAATGATGAACATAAATGCATTACACCTTTGCAGTTCATGTCTGCTCCCCATGAAATTCACATTCCCATTGAGAGGCCAGTTCCTCTTTGGGAAAGGCTCTTGCAGGCAGGCACTGAACCTGATTGTCCCCTTGTTCCTGCAGAAAGCAGCCAGGGAAACACCTGTGCCTAAACTAGAGCTGGTTTTAATGGATTGGGTTCAAATATTGGCAGAAGGCTCCAAGAGCCACCAAAAGATGTTTAATTGTCTGTGAGCTTTGGAGCCTGAGCATTAGCTGGGAGACACAATTCTTATTTACACTGAGTTACAATGCTTATTGCCAAGGGCAGCAGAAAGCTGTGTGTCTGTAAGGCCAGGGAAAGCCACAGGGTAAGTGGCTCTGGAATGCTGGTGTCTTTGCCATAAGGGGTAAATACAATAATGCTGTTAACTGCAGCTCTTATTTCTTCTCCAGTCAAGAAGAAACAAAAAACCAAAAACAAAATTCAAAGAAAAAAGAGAAAAAACCTATAATAATTTTTGTGAAGGAGTTTTCATTTGAAGTTTTAGCACAAGTTGTTACATTTCAGGAGTAGAGGTTGTGCCTGGTTTACTGAAATTGTACTGTTAGTGGCTAAATTATCAATTGATTACAGGTGTGTGTCTGCCTTAAAGGGGATTCAGCTGCACTTTAAAGGAAGTTAATAAATAATATTGGCAGCAGCTGGCTCTGCTGCTTCTTTGGAGTCCTGTCACACCTCTTCCTGGGAGAGAAGTTAATGCTCCCTTTATTTTTCTCTTGTCCTTGACACAAAACTGACTGAGCGTGGAGTCAAATGCTTGATGGGGTGAGTTATGACTACAAGTTTGTCTTCTCAGTGTGCTAGGACTTGATTGTTTGGCAGTTCTTCCTTTCTTTAGATGGGGTGTTCTTGAGATTCTGTAAAATGCTGGTTATAATAAAAAAAAAGTTAGGAAAGGATTGGAGAATAAGTGTGCTCAGGCTGCTGTAGATTTTAAAGTGATGCATGAAAATGGAGTAATGTGTTTTGCAATTGGAAATGACTGGTGGATTCCAACGTCTTGAAGGAGCTTTCCTTTGTTTGGCAAAGAACAAGGCTCCTGCCTGGATGACTGGTCTGGAAATTGCTTGTTGGAAATCAGTGTTGTGCAGTGCCTTTGAATGGAGGTGAGCCCTGTAACAGCCACTGCTGTGGCCCCTTCCAGCCCCTCTGCCCTGTGCTTTCCACCCTCCCAGGGCTGTGCTGGGCTCAGCCCCTCCAGGGAAAGAGGTGCCAGGGCTCTTGCCCTGCCTGCCCCGTGGCCCCTTGTCTCACTGAAAGTTCAAACCTAGGGTGGAGGAGGGAAAAAACCCCAGGATTGCCTCTAGAGGAATTCAGCTGTTAGTTCAATGCCTATTAACTTTAATATAATCCACTTAGATGCTCATCTTCAAGAGCCAGTCTGGTACATTACATAAACCTTAATTTGTTTACCACAGTTGCTTTAAAAATAAACAAAACCCCCACCACATCAGAACAGACACAACTCCTGCTAATTAGACTTTAAAGCACATCACAATAACTTTGGACAGGTGTAACAATATTTTATTATGCCGACTTTTGGCCAACATATTTTTTAATATGTGTAGGCCTGTTAAACTGCAGTTTTTTAGGCTTTTGGTTTATTTGACAATGGGAGTTGGAAAGGCTGGTATGCAGTATGCTTTTTTTCCACAAGCAAGGAGCAATAAACTCCTGGGACCTGAAAAAACCAGTTCTTCCTTCAGTTTGACAGAATGATATCTGTACTAAACTGATATGTTAATTGAGTCTGGCAGCCTCCATTTAATTGTGACTCACTGCAAATGATCGAGTTAGTCAGCTCCTCACTTGCAATTCTGTTTTTGTCATGAGAATAAAAGAAAATAGGTAACATGCATAGTTTTACTTTCTTTTTGTTCCTAAAAAGAGCTGCTATTTTAAATATTTAAAGATTTGTGAGGTTCTTGGGGTGTTTTGTTTTTTTGGCACTTTTTTTTTTGTTTGGTTTTGTTTGGTTTTTGTTTGGTTTTTGTTTAGTTTTGTGTTGTTTTTTTTCCTTTGTCAGTTTAGTTCACACATTTTTGACCATGATAATTTTAGGCTCTACCTGTGAAATTCCATCTCACAATTTATTAGCTGTTAACATAACTGTTTCAGATTTAAATATATGTGGGAAACAATTAAACAGAACTAAACTTATTTGACACAGTTCTGCTATAACAATAATGCCAGTAAATTTCAGTACTGGTTAGTAAAAAGAACAATGCTTGTGACAGTGAGTAACCCCAACATCTGGAATCAGTCACCTCACTGTGGCTCACATGTGGCTGTGGTTGGGTTAGAACAAAAACAAGTGCTACAACTTCCTTCAACAAAGACACCACTGTAGATAAACCTCATGAGAAATATCCATCCTCTAAACCTTTTTATAGTCTAAGGAATGGTGGTAGGAAATAATGAAGGAGATTACTTGCCTTCCCTGCCTGTAGAAAGTAACTGCTTTTTTTATCTTCTGTTTGGTATTATGCTTGCTGTTAAGAAAACTTAAGCTAGTCTGAAATCTTATTTTGCTAGGAGTCAATATTTCATTTAATTGTACCCGTCTCAAAAAGGATTTTAATCCAAAGTAACCAAGCTGAGGAAAGAGAGGGTGGAAGGGGAAAGAGGGACAAATGAAAAATGGTGCCTGCAAGGTCTCTGCAGAAATAGCACAGTTCTAAATCCATTTGGTTACTATCAATTACTTGCAGACCTAAAGAACTCTTCTCCCTCACACCAGTTTGTCACCATATTGTGGTTTATAAATGTTAAGATATGCAATGGCTTGGTTAAATACTCCAAAATATTTAACATTTAGAAGATTCTTCCCGACTTTTGTAAAGTGGTGTCCTAATGCACCTGTGAAATTCTGACCAAGGAGCAGAAACTATTCTAATAACTAGGTAATACTATTCAATGCTTTTTAAATACTTTCCAAGAAGAGGATAGAATTTTTCTTTTTTTAAAATTTCAAATAGGAATGGGGGAGAAATTGGTGTCAGGAGCAAGTTCAGAGAAATCAGCATTGGTGTGCTAAAGTCTTGAAAGGAAGAGCCTGTTACAGCCTCAGTCAGGGATTGAGTCCCAGGACTTCTAATGATGAACAGAATGTTTGGAATTGCTCTTTTGTGTGTGTGTTCATATATTAACATACTATAAAAGTGCATAAATAAATAATAATTCAACATTCAGATAAAAATAACTCAATATCAGAACTGCTTAAAAAAATTGCAGTATAAATTGATATTGATGTGCAATGCTGGTTAATTAAAAGTCTGCTACTCCCACACAAATATGAGGGGGGGGACAGTGAATTATCTTCATCTACATAATAGCTCATCTCAAAAATATAGGCTAGTAGGACCTGATTCTTTATCTGATATTTAAAGTTTAATTCTTATACTTTGACATCATTAGGACAGGCTAAAGCTTCCCTTTTCTCTGGGATAAGACATTGCAATCAGGAGGCCTTTATATGCAAAGGAGCTGTGTACAACTTATGTGCTTCCAATGATTAATGTTGTAGTTATTTCTATTGTGCTAATTCATAATGCTTCTTGCATTTGCTTTTGTGGGACAAACCTCCATCCATCACTGGTGTGTTATCTTGCCAGTTTCTCCAGTTTTTTTATTCAGCTAATTCAATCATTGCATTACTTAAAAGGATCTAATTAATCATTATGTTAGTAATCTTGGCTTTTATTGAGACCACAGTTAATTAAGTTTACAAATTGACATGACAAAGTTTGATCCAGACAAATTGCGTTGGAAGAGGATTTGTATCAATAAAAATCTCTGGACTGATATATTGTTGGCTTTTCCAGCTGGTGACAAAGATCTGTCCTGGGCTCCCGAGTGCAGCCACGCAGTGATGCTGAGGTAGTGTTGAAATGCAAACCTCATTTGCATTTCTCTGCAAATGAGAACTTGGAGATGCCACAAGCTCTTCAAAAGCATTTTGTAGTGAGAAGAGGCTGATCTGCAAGGCCTTCAATACCCTGCCTAAGTCAAGGGCTTCTCTGAGTCCAGCCCGGCACTGCTGAGATAGTGGGAGTGAGAAGGAGCTTTCCCTGCATCTCCCTGGGAATTGTCCAGCGCTGCCAGGGATGGGCACCTCGATCTATCAGAGCTGTGGGTGCTGAGGATGGGGAGCACAGGCAGTGCTGGGGCTGTGCCTGTGAGGAGCTGAGGGAGCTGGCAAGGGGAAACAGGGACCAGCATTATATTTATTTATGGAAACTCAGGGAGGCAGTGCCTGGCTCTTGTGGAAGGCAGCTCCTTCCCCAGCAGCTGCAGAATGGGCTCAGAGCCCCATGGAGCTGCTGAGGGGTGAAGTCTGTCTGCAGAGCCCTGGAGCTGCACCCCAACACCCCCTGTGCAGGGAGGGCTGGGGGTCAGAGTGCCCTCCAGAGTGCTCCAGTGGGTGTGGAGGGGCTGCTTTGGTGCCAGGGTGCTGGGGAGAGGCTGCATGACTGGCCTGGGGCTGTTCCCCACTCTCTGTCCCCATGAGTGTCAATGGCAGGGCTGGAGGGGTCTCCTCCTGATGGGATCCACCTGCAGAAAATGGGGACACCCTTTTCCAGCTGGGTGCCAGCTGCTGAGGAGAGATTGGAGCTTGGAGTGCTCCGAGGGAGGCTGCAGGGCCTCACAGAATCATTTAGGCTGGAAAGAGCTCTGAGATCGAGTCCCACCTGTGACCAAACACCACCCTGTCAACCAGACTGTGGCACTGAGTACCACATCCAGTCCTTCCCCAAACACCTCCAGGGATGGTGACTCCATCACCCCCCTGGGCAGATCACTGCAATGCTTAATCACCCTCTCTGTGAAGAAGTCCTTCCTAAAGTCCAACCTAAACTTCCCCTGGCACAGCTCAAGACCATGACCTCTTGTCCTACTGCTGGGTGCCTGGGAGAAGAGGCTGAGCCCCAAAGTGAGACAGTGGTGGACAGGACTGAAAGGTGACAGTGACAGGGGAAACCTCAGGAATAACCAAACAGAGATGCCCATTGTGTATGCCTGCACAAACACGAGAAGAATCCGTGGGATTCCAGAGGGCAGGCTGGCCAGCCCAGGTGGCTGGAGCACTGCTGTGGAGGAGCAGGCAGGGGGGAAGCAGCAGGAGCCATGAAGGAGCAGCTGAATGTTCGTGGAGCTGAGGAGTTGTCTTTGAGAGACTGTGGGACAGGGCTGGGGGAGAGGCCTTTGGGGTCGGGGTTTGTTCCTCTGGTCTCCAAACAGTTCAGTCCTGGTGTTTCCAGAGTCAAGGGTCAAAGGAATAATTTGGTGACTTTGTGTGTGAGATGATTTGGAATACATTAATAGTGCAGTTAGAAACACATTAAGAATGCTGGACATTATGGAAAAATAAGCCTCTGTGTAAATGTTGTAATTTATTGGATCTCATTTTTTTTTTCCAATACAATCGATGATAAATACATCCAGAAGTGTTTCCCTGCACTGTCTGCAGGCTGTGCCAATTAGATACAGCAAATCATTTCAAGTCTGTTGTCCTTTGCAGAGGCTGGATGAAGCACTGCAGGGGGGTTGTGTATTTACTCTGATATTTTTTGTCTCATTCCCATTGTTATCTTGAAGCATTTATTCCTATTCATTCTCCACCTTGCTGCCTGCTGTTGTGGAGCTCAGCAGATGGCTCTGACCACTCCTCGAAGGGCTCTGAGGACCCTGAGGCAGCTTTAGACCCCACTGCTGTCCCTGGGGGTGAGAATAAATGGATCTGGCATGGATAGATGTCTCTGCTCCTGTTCAGCCTCCTGCTAAATGGTCTTGGATGCCTTTAGACCAAAGCTGTAAAGGGCAGGATGTTTGAAGTGTTCTGAGGCAGAAATGAATCTTTTGGGCACATTTCAGTACAGAAGGGCTGAGGGAAGGCCTGAGCAGTTTGCTGAATGACAGAACAATGGTTCTGAAGCTGTTGGTGAGGGGGCTCCTTCCAAAGGCAGACAAGAGGGCGAAGGAAGAAATCCAGGCAAAGCCCACTGAAACGTTGTGCTGTTTTGCTCATCTTTAGCAGTATTTAAGAAAAGGTAGGGGAATAAAAATAAGAAAACTCCAGTGGCTTATGCTTTAAAAACCCTTAAAATATTACTATATTGATTTTCCTTTTAATGATAGAAGTCACCTAAGTATTTTGATTCTTGTTTTTTATGTATTTTGGTCTCAATCCTTAATTAAATGTTGAAAGAACTTAATGGGAAGTAACTTGCTGTTTTATTGTGTGTCAAGTGTTATTTGAATCAAGGTGATCTAAAATAAATTGGCTTTGTGTTCTATTGTTTTCTAGCTGTCCAGCAAACTAGAATATTGCTGATTCACCCAGCTTTTCTTTTCAACTCTGTGCCAGGAATATTTATACATATAAGTACTTTAAAAAAACATCCTTAAACATTAGACATTTTTGCATTTCCTATGAAAATGGTTTTTAGAAAGAATTCTGAATTTAGATCTATTGTTCTCTTTTGTTAATTTTGAAAATAATAGTATGTAAAAATAAACTTGCCTTTTTTTGACATTAGTTATTGTGATATTTCAGAACAGAAGAGACCTCTGTGGTTATATTTTTTCAGAGTAATCTGCCATTACTGGAACTAAATTATTCATATGAAAAGGATGATTGATCAAACACAAGCTACTATAATATGAGGGCTAGAACAATGTCAAGCTTATTTTACAGGTGTACAAAACTCATAAAATCAGTAAATTGGACACGCAGATAAATATTTGAACGCATGAATATAATTGTTTTCATTGTTATATTTTATAGCCTGTTTTTCTCCTCTGACTTTCTCGTAGACTGCAATGTACATTTATTTATCCTGGCCAGTAAGCACTTTACAAAATCCTTTTTAATGGCAGTTTTAACCCCCTGCCCTCAGTTAGATATGCACTCCTATATCACAGAAGAATTAATGTCAACTCCTTGCAGTCTCTCAACATGTCAAGTAAAGATTACACTGGTTCAGTGATCTATCTCCCAAGTACAAGCACTCTTTCCTCAGAGGTGGGTAATTCACAAAAAAAAAATGTAGAGCCAACAGAATAATAATCATGAGTAGTTTATCTAGTGAATTTCCCAATCAGTGGCGATAGAAATAATTGATGTATGAATTTCAGCACTGCATGTGTTACCATTCCTGAACAGTGATTACATCTCGTTGGAGACTCTTTGGGTTCCAGCTGTTTAGTAAACAGGTAGAATTTCAGACAGAAGCTTTGTTAACTGTGATCTGCCTGAGAGAACAGGGACAGCATCTCCCTCCTGGTGCCCTGGTCTCTGCCCAGGGATTGCAGACCCGGCCCAGAAACTGTGATGGAGAAAGAGGCAGGGGAAAACCACTAAGCCCAAGTCAGCAGAGGCAGGTGTCCATCCCTGGGGAGGTAGAATGCTGGAGTACCTCCTTGACTGCCACTATTTTGGGAGTCAAGGTGATACAGTAAATAATATGGGCAATAAACCCAGTAAATGTTACAGTAAATATTATGCACAGTAAATAATATGGGTAATATAGAGGGATGGCTCTTGGTGGAGCCTAGACTGGTATTATCTTAGCTGGAAACAATCACAGAAAATTAGCTTTTAGCTGAAGGGAATCTTCTTTTAGTAAAGACAACTTCTTAGCCTGACCTCAGTCATCCATATTAGTAGTTTTACCACCACAGTCTGGATGTCAGTCACTCATACAAGCAGGGAAAAACCCAACAAAACACTCAAGTGCTGTAAAAAGTGGATTGAAACGATATCATGCAACTTCCCTGACCACTCACACAGGCAGCACCGCTCGAATAATTAGAGGAAGAATTTAATTATCTGCACTGAAATCAACAGCAAAGAAGAGAAAATTTGAGAACTGTTTCTGACTCCTCCATCCTTGAAACCAGGGCCTGCCCTGTGCATCATTTACTCCTTATTTCTGCTTATTGATGTGACCTCTGCAACACATGGTTTATCAGCTGCTTGCAATTGCAAACCAATAACATTTTTCATGAATGTAGGACTTCTGAGATTTCTTCCTGTTGTCTGAACTCAGAAAAATAGAAGAGTATTTTGAGGGAAAGGCCAGATCAGCTGTGGACTCTGTTCAGAAGCTGTCTAGAAGCAACCAAGAAGTGATTTATTTCATTTTCTTGCAGTAAAGTTCTATAAATTTTCCATGCTCCTCGTATTAAACTGAGGGGGTTGTGTCTCCTCTATTTAGATTTTTATTTCTTGATTATAGCCTGTTATATTGCTGCAGCTACAGCATGGGGCTTGAATTCTTCCATTTGATTAATTTTCTTAGAATCTTAAAAAATCTTAAGGAGATTTTTACTTCAGGTTTCAAAACGATTTTCTTGTTTCTAGTTAGCTGCAGTTTAGATTTTACCATGAATTAAAAATTTTTTTTTGATTGTTGTAACAATTGTATTGAAGTCCATTATCTGAGACATGGATGAGAATATTAGTTGGCTTACTTTTTTATGGTGAATATTTTTTTTGTCTATCTCACATTATTTTAGTCACATAATAGGTTGCTAAATTAATGTTTTAATTGTACATTTTAAGCTCTGCACTTCTCATCTCCTTATTTTACTTATTTTTAGATCTTTTCATCAAAATACAGGGGCCTGATACATTTTCTTATGCTTACTGTCAAATAATATGATAAAAAATTAAGGGAATTTGTAAAACAAATGAATTCATAACATGATTATTGAGCTAAATGAAGGGTAACAAATTATGAATATTTACAAAATTGAGTTATGTTTTTTATTACGCATTTCTAAAAAAAAAAAATAAGAATGATTGTGCCTTAAAATATCAGCCTATTCAGTGTTCACTGCTCTAGTGAAGCCTCATGGACATGATTAGTTTGTGTCAGTCTCCAGTACTGGATGATGGGGAAAGAATTCACATCCAAAAAATTAAGGTGCAATAACCAGTGTAATGCCACTTGTGCTATTTCAAGATTTTAATTATTTGTAAAAATCGAATATACCATACTAAAATGGCTCTATTTGGGCAGCACCAAGCTTCACAGTATCAAGTTTAAAACACTACTTTACCCCTGTTTTACTTGGGGTAGCTGTTGGATATTCTGAACACCTGTGTGAGTGAAGCAATGCCATGAAAAAGTTTTGCAACACAGGTACTTTTTCTGGCTGCTATCTCCTCACAAACCCAGACAGCACTTGGGTCAGGATTGTTCCCTTGGAGTGAGTGAATAAGGCTCCCCTAGCCATGTTCAATACTTCATGATTTGAGACCCAGCTAAAATATACCTCATCACATAATTTCACTGCTCACATTTTTTTATGTATCTAAATAGAACTGAACAGGATGTTTTAGAAGAGCATGCTTCATCTAGAAATGCCAATTTGTCAAAACCGGAATTGTGTGGGAAAGGGCTGATTCGATCCTTTTTTTTTTTTTTTTTTTTTTTTTTTTTTTTTTTTTTTGTGTGTGTGTAGAAAAAGCTTTAAGAAACAGATTTTTAACTGCTGGGAGAATCTTGTTTCAACGTTTTCAACATGCAAGTGGTAGTGTTCTTGGCTTGGAGAAATATTTAAACTACAATTAAATGCTATAATAATAAAAAATGCACAGAGTTTTAAGGGAATGAATTTTAGTAAAGTAAATCAGACTTTAAGCAGTGAAGACTTGAATTAGGCTTTATGGCTCTGTGATTCAGTCCCCCTGTGCTTAGATGCAGCCAGCTCATATTTCTTAATTTTGTGTGATGTAGCCTTGGCCTGATGCTGCTGCCATTCCTGCTGAAAGGAGAACTGCTCTGGGATGATTGGGACTGGACCCTTGAGAAGCCAATCTTGGCTCCTGTGGCATTTGCCCCATCCAGAGGTTGGGTGGTGACTGGAGAGCTGCACTGCCATGAGCTGCCAATCCTGTAACAACCCCAAAAAAAACACTGCTGCTTAAATGGCAGTCTCACTGGGAAGGTTGGAATGCATTACAAGATTAATTTGTGTGACCTTTTGGTGATGTTTGAGAATGTTTGATAAATTGATAAATGTAAAATTTTGTGCACCATTAGTTATGAGAAGAGTTGGTGTTAAGAAACCCCACTTACCATCCCTTGGAATCACATCACAAGGGTTAAACCCAACAGGTTGCAGTAGAAATAACCCTGAAATCAGTAAGGTATTAGAATTTGATTTTCATGTGGCAGAGAGAATATTGTGCACATTAAAAATCCCCAAACACCAAAACCCAACTCTTAGCCTTTGTATTTAGTGCTCTTATATTATATATCCTCTCTTTTTTTTTGCTGCTTTATTAACAAAAATGAGATCAAACTACCGAAAAGCCTCTGCTTTTGTTAAATTATACAGTGTTTAAAGGCTTGAGAATATTAATTAAACATTATTGATATAATTAGGTTAAAATAGGGCTCAGTGAATATAGGACTTTATTTTTTCATGCTGTGATTGACTGGAATGATCTTCTTTTTGGCCAGCTGAGTATTGTTAGAATTGATGTTGTCTTTTAAAATACTTTGCTGGATTTTAAAGGTTCCTCTGTGGACCTGTAGAGGAAATAGCTGTGGAAGGTTATTTGTTCTTGTATGCCATGATCAACCCTTGCCTTATTCCAGAGCAGCTGTAAGAAGGAAAGGGTTGTTTAGGACAATCAGTGACCTCACTGTCGTTAACTGAATTACAAGAGTTCTTATTATAATGTAAACCTGACAATACTGAGTCACTGGTTCCAGAACCTTGGGCTAAATGCAGATGTAATGCATGGTAGAAAAATAATAATGCATCAATGCCCACAGTGTGGTGAGCTATGCACACAGAGATCAATCCTGAGCTGCATGGTAGTCAAAATGTAAATACAGTCTTAGAAATTATGATGTGAACGTGAACACGAGTTTCATTCTGTCACTTTCTGAATCATTCATACAGACACAGATTCACATGTGGAGTGCAACATATTTTTCTGATTCTCCTCACCTCACGAAACAGAGGTAGAAAAGAGGGGTGGTGTATCTGGGATGAGAGAGATGGAGTGACTTTCATGTGTGGGTAAAACAAAGGGATTCTGGTTAGAATTCTGGGTAGGTCTTTGAAAGGATTGTGTATCTGTGTAAATTATAGTTGCCTCTGAATTTAACTAAGAACAACAGTACAAGGTTTAAAGCAAAAAAAGTATTTGTCCATTTAATGCAAAATAAAAATCATGGAATTACTAATTATAAAGAGCTGTGAAGGCAAATACACATGGATTCACAGTGGATTAGAGAAAACCATGTTTAAGTGTATCAGGGGCTGTTGAATAAGAGGTTTAGAAGCAACTTCTGGGCTGCAATACCTAAGTCAATCCAAACCAGGAAAGCCTGTCCTCTGGCTAGTGAGAGAGAAGAAATCATTTGAATTATGGAGAAAGCTCCTGGGATCATATCAGGTGTAGCCTTCATACTCATATGTGCACATGAATACACAATGTTAGCAGCTTCTGGTGTTTGGGAGTGTGTCCAGAGAGAGAGCTTTGCCTTCCCATGGGCTTTGCTGGGGGCATGCACACCCCTGGAGCTCCTTTGCCCCTCACATATCTCTGGGTGTTATTTTCCAGGTGTTACAGGTTGTCCTGTACTTGTCAATTATTGTCGCCATAAAACTAAGAGCTCTCTTTCTGCTCTGTATTAAGTGGAAGATTTTCTTTCCTCTCATTTGTGCTGTCATCTGTTAGAGCTTGGCTTTGAAGCCTATTTGCTGTGGAGGACAGGATCATACAGCTTAACTACTCACTTGGATGGGAAGTGCAGTTTAGAAATAACATCTGTGCACCTGCTGGGGCATTCACAGCTCTGCCAGGCCCTCCCTGTGATTACAGCTTCATGAGGATTGCATGGCCTCTGCTGGTTTCCTGCTCTCAAATTTGAGAGATCCTGGATCTCTCAAATCCTGGATAAAGATCTTGTCTTATTTGATTGGAGTTTGACTCGAGCCTTCCAGGGATTAGTTGTCCTGCAGGGGTTGCAGGTGCCCCTGGGGAAGGAGTGCTGTGTGTTGGGAATCTCTGTGATGCAGGGTGCAGAGAGCTGCAGTTCCTGTCTGGAGAGTGGCAGGGTCACAGTGCTGCCAGGCTCTGGATGGAGAGCTGATTATAAAATGTTAACCAGCACAGAGAGCAGGAGTGATTACACTTCCCCAGAGCCAGCTGAAAAACATCTATTTAGCTCTAAATATAGGCTGTGCTTTCAGAATTTGTGTTTCCTGGTGTTTTCCAGGGTGTTGTGTGCTTGGTTTTATATGGCCAGCTGAAATTAATGTCATAAAAGACTTGCAAGCTTAGAAAGGCTTTCATATATGTGTAATATAACAAAATGCAGGAAGATGTACTTGGAAATTCATAGATTTATGTCTTTGTTAAAAAAGAAAAAAAGGTGTTTCACACAAGGGATGGTTTTTCAAGATGTTTGGGATGTTCTCTCCAACCAGTTTATGGGGTGGGGAAATGCACTGGGACAGAAACCTAAGTGGAGACAAAACTTGACTTTTTTGAAACAAAATTCACCTTTATAAATTAGAGACAGGAACAAACTTAACCTTTGTAAATTAAAGGTGGGGAGCCTTGAAGCTAGATAAATTTAAAACCAGTTTTTCTTGAAGGGCTTTTAGCAAGGCAAGGCTCTTTCTATGGCCAGGCCTGACAAAGTCTTTAAGGCTTGTGCACACCTTGTCCCAGGCTCTGTCTGAGCCCTGTGCCCTAAGGTGTGCAAGGTCCTTCTGCACCACAGCTGCAGGCTGTTGACAGAGGGGCTCTGCCCTCACCCTGGGCAGGTGAACAGGGGGTGAGGATTTGGGAGGGAGCTCCGGGTGCCCCCGAGCCAGCAGCAGCACACTGCTCAGCCCTGCTGTGGGGTCTCTGCACTCACTGCAGCAGCACGGGCACGGCCAGGGCTATGAACACTCATTCCTAGGTGTGAATACAAAGAGCCAGACTCAGTCTGCAGGCTGATCACAAATAAAAAGAAAGTGCATGTTGGAAAAACAAACTCTTAATCTGGTCTTGAATAGCAATCACGATGCATTTAGCATAAAATAATAGTTACGGGGAAATAGGTTTTGTTTTCCATTTGCAGCAATGTGGTTCCCTGTGAGATTTAATTAATGGCTCTCATTTATTGTTATTTCTCCCTATTCTGTGAGTGCTGAGTATAAAAGAGCACATTTAATTTGGCTTCTAGGCAGCAAACAAGTTCATTTAATGTTGATATAGAAGCATCTCTGGATTTTAGAGGGAAAAGAGAGGAAAGGCCATGGAGGGGAAATGTGATTAGTACCATTGATATCATAGACAGCTTGAATGGCTTTAGCAATCAGTGGGAATTTTTCTGAAAACCAAGTTTATATTACTGCACAACAATTCAGAGAATGGGGAATTATCTCCCATAGCACATTAGATAAATGGAGCCTGGAAGTTATAGCCCTCTTAATCTGGATGCAACATTTTGTCTTTTGGGGGATGTAGGATATGTTAGAGACACACATCTATTCTTTCTTTTATCTTTTTCAATAAAGAAAATAAAATTTTCCTTGGATAATGTTATCTTGGGGCAGATATTTCAAGTTAAACAAATGTTCCTATTGGATAAACCAGGCTATACTACACATTTACATGTGATATGGAAAGGGTCAGACTGTCCCATCTGCAAAGTTCCTCCCACAGATGTAGAAACCAGAGAGTGGGGTGGGTTTGACTGGTGGTTTGAGCAAGTCAACTAGATGGGAACTGTATTTCTCAAACTGAGGGAAGCTTTCCTAACAACTTGCATTTATTTCAAGATCAAGGCTTCAAGCTTTCATTTCTACCAAGCAGAGCTGCTGGCACCCAGAACAGAAACCCAGTGCCATAGACTCACACCTGGTTATTTTACAGGAAAAATGCTGCTCCTTAAAGGCAGATTAACTGCCTTTTGAGGAGTGTGTGATTTGCAGGAGAGCTGGAACTGAGAGAAGCAGCCTATGGTTACACCTGGCAATTATTTCATGCTTGTGTTTGGTTGACAGGGTCTAGAAAGATGACCAGTGTGGAAAAGTTTTGTTCCTATCTTGTGATAGCAAGAGAGAGAATTAAAAGAATAATAAAGCTGTGGAGGCATATGTTAGGGGTAAAAATTGCTCAGGATCCTTTGCAGAGGGCATCAGTAGACAAGAGGGAATGCTGAGGAGGACATGGTACCTAAAAGCAGTAACATCTCAGTTTCCTGACTGTACAAAACGTGAAATTTGAATCCTGCTCAGTTGTGTCTAATATAACTGCTCTTGATGTAGATCACACAGGATGGAAGCACAGGTATATCTGCTTCTGATGACATGCCTAATTTGTTAAAAAGATTTGGAATGGAAAATAGGATTTATATTTGTCTGCTGTAGTTGTGTCATTCATCAACTGCTTTTTTGCCTTTGGCTATGGACATATTGTCCTCTGGCACAGTATCATTTTAGTTCCTTTGGACTCTCTTAGTTTAATGGGGAATTTTTTCATATTTGTTACAACTTAAAGACGTGGGACTCACTCAATTTATGCATGCCATAGGCTTGGGCTGTTTATCCCCTCCTGTCTCTGTTCCCTTTTTAAAAAATCTCCTTTATAATGTTTTCTGATGGAGTTATAAAAACCCAGCAGTATTGGCAGGAGTGGCTGGCAGAGCTTGAGTAGCCCAGGGCCTTTTGGCCTTTGTGCAGATCTCTCTGCCCTGTAATGCTCTGCAATTTTCACCACTCATTCTTCTCACAAAATGTCCTTCCTGGTCTGTCTCCCAGCCCTGGAAATGCACAATAGCAGCACATTTGCTCACTGGATATTCTCCTATATGGTCTTAGGAACAGCTTATAATATTTGACTCCTCTACCACCCATGGTTTGTCATTTCCCACACCTTGGGTCCTGAGTACTCTTTGTACTGGTGGGAGTAATCCAGAGTATGAAAGAAATTTGAGGGTTTTTCAGGCAATTTTTGAATGTGTTTGAGACATGAAATAAGACATGATTTGACCTGCACCCTGTAAGGTGAAAGGCAGTGACTGCTGCTATTGGCTCCTGAGTGGATATGCAGCTTTGTAAATAAAATCATTAAGGAAAGCAACATTCTGGGCCTCAGCATTGTATGCTCAGTTCTGTTATATGAAGAAAGTAAGGGAAAAAATTAGGCTGAGAATAACCAGCTCCCTGCATGCATTTGCGTGCTGGATTCATGAGGCACCTACCCTTGGAAGCACTTTGGATAGAACACTGTAAATGTGCTTTATTCAGTGTGTTTTATAAACTGCATTTGGTGAGTGTTATTTAGGACCAGAGAAGTTCTTTTTGTTTTATTCACTGACATAGTTCTCAGTTTTATTCCTAATTGGTTGAGTTATCTGACCTGGTACAATTTATTTTTTTTCCAAGAGAAAACACAGAGTTGCTATGATTTGCATTGGCTTTCAGGTTCATTTGGCTTGGTAGAAAGTGCTTAATACAAAATCAAAGCAACAGATGCTCCTTGCTGGCTTTCTCTAGAGCTCACACACCTGCAAGTGCTTGCCATAAACTTGCTATAGGGGCTGCTCTTGGCCATCCTCCTGTTTTTTTAATGTTGCTGTCCTTTGGCAATACATAGATCTTAGTGAAACAAGATGTTGCTTTTTCTCTCCAAGCTGTATGCATTTTTTTCTGCAGTCTGCTGTGTCTCAGGCAGGCTGTGAGCTAATGATAAGATTGCTAAGGTGAATTCCCAGATCACCATGTTTTCTGCCAGAGATGAAAGGCCATGTAAATATGCTTTTCTGGCTCCTTTCTCAGCTATAATTTCCCTATTTTCTGTTTTTTTTTTTTTTTTTCCTGCACTCTATTGGCAATATGGAATTGTAATACCTCTGTTCGCCTGCATGACCTCCTGCAGAGTGTCATCAGGGTGCAATTATTAATTAAGCATTACGTATTTTCACCAAAATTCCAATTTATAGTTAAAACTTTACTCCAATTTCTATTTCTATTTCAATTTCTGTGAAATGCTTCAAAATTTTATAATAAAATTGTTTTCATAAGTGTTAAATAATGCCCCTTCCAGAACAAAAAAGTCTGTTTTGAAGGGACTAAGTCGGATATTTTAGAATTTGCTATATCCTTTACCCAACAAGGGCAGCCAAACTAACCTTACAAACAGGGAAAAGTACTGAGAGCTCTATTTTGAGCTGGGAATTCCAAGACTGCCAAGCCTCCTGTTCTATGACTGGAAACCTAGAAGCTTAGGACAGAAACAATTTGAATGTCTGCAGTCCCATGCTAGAGCTGCTCTGTGGGACCTGGGGTCATTATGGAATTTCTGATCATCTGTCCCATAAACCCCAGACATGTCAGGAATCTTACCACCTTACATAATGCAAGTACCTAGCAAATAAATTATACCCTAGCCCACTTTGATGGCAATAAGAGTCTTGAATTTAAACAATTTCCTCGTTGAATAGGAATATTTAATTAGGAACAGAGGGCATGTAGGCAGAAGGAAGAGGATGCTTAGTTTTAAGGAACAATACAATTCCTTGGCTTTCCACTGAAAATGCAAGTTTATGCAAGATCTGTAGCACACACATCCAAAGGCAAAACTGAGGTCCATTTGAAAATTTGAATCTAGCTAATTTTTTTCTGCCAACTCTTTTGTTGGGGTCAAGCTGCAGAAAGAGAAATTTAACTCTTCTTGGTCCATATGCAGTCTGTCATGTTATTGATGTTCCTATTCTTTTGGCAAGTACTCAGAATATGTGTGACATACATAGAACTGTGGCATTCCCTCATGGTAGGTCCTCAGGCACTGAAAGAGCTGATGACATTTTATAAAATGCAGTTATGTAAAGCATTGCTGGAGGCAAGACTGTGAAGCTAAAGCTTTACTGTTTCCAAAGCAGAAAAAAGTTTTAATGTGTTTATCTGGTCTCAATTGTCATCAAAACTAGCCTAGGCTTATTACTTACAGTTAAGGGGACTCTTCAGTTCAGCAACCACTGAAGTTATTTCTTAATTAGTGGAACAGGAATGCAGAATTATTATTCGTATTTAAAGTTGGTTACACCCATTCATAGCTTATTGAACTAATTAGAATCCCCAGACAACCTCTTATTTTTATCTGAAAGAATAATGTTCCACATCTCATCACTGATTTAGTATTTCTTTTAAACTGAACTGCTGTGGAATCTAAATTTAGAAAGGAACTCTGAGCAGGGACAGTTTTGGCATAGCTTACCAATGAATTGCTCATGCATCATCCCACAACAGATTTGGATGAGTAATGTATTTTTGTAATGAGCAGCACATACATCTTTGTCAATCTTCAGGTTTAATTTGGAATACACTCAACTCTCTCTAGTGCCACATGTAATGCAGTTTTAGGATAAAAATGGGAATTATAGATGTCAGTGTCATTGCACTGGTATTAACACTGTGAGCTGGAAAACAGCAGGTGCAAGCAAGGAAGCAAAGTATTTCCTTGCAATGATACCTACCTGAAGATGGACTGAATTACTGCAACTTGAATCATTCCTGTTTAAACTGGGTAAAGTTACTTGAACTTGATCAGTGAAGGGCAGAAGTAGATCTTCTTTTCATTTGTCTTATTGATAACTTTTAAAAGGTTTCCTGGTCCTAATGCTTCTCTTGGTAACCCTGTTAGCTGTGGACAAGCAATTCCTGGGACTGGAGTAAGGCTGCAAGTGCATTCACCTGCTCAAGAATTAGGACTCTAATGGCTGGCCTGCTAATTTTTGTAAAGTTATTTTTTTTAGGGGGAAGATCCTCAATGGCAGGCTGCAGGAAGCTTGGGATTAGATTTTATTCACTTTTACTGACATACAGTGAAGTTGATTTGTGTTAACCATTTAGTTTGCAGTTTCTGTGTCCCTCAAGGTGTGCCAGTATTCTTTGAAAGAATGATTGGTATTATGGTAGATTCATGTTTGGAAATTGTTATAGCAGTTAATGAGTGACTAAGGCAGAGCAGAGAAGAAAATTATGAGCCAAACAAATGGATTGTGACAGGCAGTCTTTGTAAATTACTGTACATAACTGCACAGTATTTCCTGCAAATTGCGCTCTACAAGTTGAAGATGTAATTAATGAAGTACTGTAACAGATTAATATTTGAGTAATTTTTCTTTTTAGTAATCTCTAATGCCAACTAGGAGAATTTTATTACCTTGCTGGGGTTTGGAGATTTATTTATGGAAGCTTTGGTCACAGACTAGTTGAGGTTTTTTGGGTGGGGTTTTTTTTGCTTGGTTTTTCTTTGGACAATTAAGTCCAAAGTTATTAATGGACTTAACTGGGTTTTTTCTAGATTATTCTGGTACTTTGGGATTTCTAGGCTTGAAATAACATCTGCAGACACACACATCTATCAGACATTTTATTTCCAGCAGAAACCCTTTGGAAAACCAAACAGGAAAATGGCTACTGGCAGATAACCATGTTTCACACTGGGCACAGCAACCTGGTCCTGCTCTGAATGAAGAAGTCAGGGCACAGGTCAGTGACCGTGCTTGGGGAGCTCTCTTCACACGTGTCTGCTCACATGGACTGCTTCATGCAGCAGAACATGAGCCAAAGGGTTGTATTTAGATACATAAAAGTATGTGAATATATCCTTTGGCTTCTACTGTTCCTTAAATTCTGCTCTAACACCCATGAAATGGAGAGGTCTGCTGCAGTTTCAGTTTTGTGCTGGATCTCTCAAACATGCTACAAACCAGTGGGGTACAATAGCAATGCTACAGCTGGACATGGATTGATTTTAACAGGGCTTAGTGATTTATTGCATCAGGTGGAACAGCAGGGTACAAGGTAGCACGCTATGATTAGATTTAAGCAACATAACTCAATGTGATGGCTGAAATGTCAAGAGGGGAAGGCATTCATTTTTCTGGTCAGCCAGTATTAATGCCCCTACCTGATGTCCAGCATAATTTTTTCAAAGAATCAGAAGAGTGGAGGAAAGTTTACACGGAGAGATATATGTAGTTTTCCTGAAAAAGGAACATCATGATCAGAATGATTTATAATAGATGGATAACAATCTAAGTTTATATCTGGCTGTTTTAGCTGTAACTAGTAGTTAGATGGAATCCTTCAAGACCAAATCATCCTTAATCCCAGTTCAGAGCTTCTGTTCTTACAGCCCATCTGTTCACATGACAAATTTGTCAAATTTCAGAAGACTGTTGCTCTGTAATTTTACCATACCCCAAAGTACTGCTGCATAAATAAATCAAAGTGAAAACTGAAGAACTTTGGCTTGGGATAAAATATTTTGCCCATTATATCTTCAGAATTTTAAAACAAAACTTCAGTTATTTCATGGTAACTCTCATATATTTATTTTTGTCTCTGGTAAGGAAGACTCATTAATTTACTAAACATTTTTCTCACCAAATCTTTTTGTTCCAAACTGTTTGCATTTAGCGTTGTTTCCTCCAACCCTAAAAAGCGAGACACCTGAATCAATCCAGAAATAAATAATGGAATTCCACAGATTATGCCCACTAAGCTAGTTAAATTAGGGCCGTATTGTATTTAATCGATTTGGTTTCATTGCTCTTTTATTTTGCTGGGACAGAGGTTCTGGCACCAGGAGAAATGGCAGCAGGGTTGGGTTTTTTGGTGGGGACTGGGCAGGGCTGGGCTGTGCACCAGAGCTGCCTGTGCAGCACAGCTCCAGCGTGGGGGCTGCAGCTCCAGCTGAAGTGGGAGCATGAGGATGGAGCTCCTGCTCCTTGTGTAGCTCTTCCTCAGTGCTGCTGAGGAGATTCGGTGGAACTGCAGATGCTTCTGCACTTTAACAGCATCTCTGCATTTCTACGTGGCATCCTTCTGTAGCCTTGGCACAGCCCCAAAGCCACCAAAGGCTGCATGTTTAGATGAATTCATCTCCTTGTTTTCAGCCTACCACAGAAGCACTTGGAGAAGGACTGTGGTAGGCTCTGCCTTTCAGTGGCAGGGGTGGAATTTCCCTTCCTGCACAGTCGTGTACATATCTCATGTCCTTAAATTCAATCCAGGGTTAAAAAATAATCCAGGTTCAGCAATTTCGCAGTCTCAGGAATGAGCTTTGTCCCAGCTTCCTGGCTGTAACTTTCTCCCACATGGGAGTTCTGGGGAAGAGCCTCTTAGACCTTCCCACCTTCCTGAGGCACAAGAGAGCTTCCACGATGTGGAAATGTGTAAAGGCTAATGCAAAATCTTCTCTTAATGAGAATCTGAGGGAAGAACTTGCACAAGATGAAGCTTATTAACTGACAAAACAAAATATCTCTTTAATGATTCTTTTCTTAAAATTCTCCCTCGGGCAATTTCTGAATTATTTCTGTGGGTTTTTTTTGGTTTTTTTTTTTTTTTTTTTTTTTTTTTTTGATTGGGTTTTTTTTTGTTTGTTTGTTTTCCTTTTTTTTCTCTGGCCAGATAAGTGCAAAGAAGAGTAAGAGCCCCTCAAGAAATACTGATAACAAAAAAGTAATTTATTTTCTGGCTGAATAAAATACTGCATTATCCTGGAACTTTTGGGGTTATCAATATCTTAGAAGGTATCAGGAATTATCAATTTAAACATTTTCAGGTTTTTTTCCAGGACAGGATGTTGGTGTCAGGAACTACAAGTGGATGAGGGGAGTTGGTGTGATGTATTTGCAAACCTCTGATGGGTAATTTTGATGGGTCTCATGAGATCCATCTCAATTTTGTTCTTTGCCATTGTGCTTGTTCTGGCATTCTATGAGTTTGTGCAAAGAGGTTTTAAAGGGGAAGGAAGCCTAATCACTGGGATAAGTCATGTTTTGGTCTCTTGTTTTAAGGCCACCAGAATTTAATATTCAAGTAAGATGTAATTAATAATGGGTGGTCATTTAGAATAGGATTTGCTCAGGTAATCATTGCAGCTTATTTGTTTTACTGAGGAAAAAGTTCTCCATGGAGAGAGAAGCAGCTGCCTCTGAAGAGAGGTGGTACATGGCAGTGTTCCTAAGGTGCCCATCATGCCCAGGACACCTGCACGTGTTTCCTGGGTGCTGTCTTGATCAACTGAGCTTGTGAATATTCCCTGCACCATTTCTAAAGTAAATGACTGCATGTAGGTCATTTGTCCATGCCACTGAGACTGTATTCTCAGTAATGGGTCGGTGTGTCAGGGTGCATCCTACAGGGAGGATTCTCTGTGAGCAGCCCTCATTCAGAGGGTATCAAGTACCAAACTATGTGGGAAATATCAGAACTTCAGGTTCTTCTACAGTCATAGAAGATTGAGTGTTTGAGTACAGAGTTCAGGGAAGAGATCCACCAGTGTGTTCCTGCCCCTTTGCAGGTAAGGGATGGGGATGTGCTCTCTGTTTTGAGGATCTTTCCTGGACACACCCTGCCAGCCAGCTCTAGATCTGTGGTCCCCATTTAGCACCAGTCCCTTGAAATGCACACATCTACTCAAGCAGTTTTTGGCTTATTTTGTGCAATGTTCTGTAATCTGAAGTGACTCCTTGCTTTGAGTGCTAAAAATACCCATGGCCTCAGGGTGTGCAGGTGTTCCAGGTGCTGTTTCCAGAGTCTCTCTCTGCTGGCTGCTGGGTGCTGAAGCAGCTGATGGTTTGTGCTCTAGCCCACACCCTGTGCTCCACCTGCCCAAGGGGTTCAGGTGTCTCTGGCATTGCCAGCAACCAGCTGGGCTTTCTTCTACCAGAACTTGATCTTTACACGTTAATGCAACAGCATTAACATTAATTAATTCCTGCAGCATGATTTGATGTGTAGAAAATGTTCAGTCTGTTCCCCTTTTGCCCCTCTTTCCCTCCTGCTGATATGTTTCTGTTTTCTGCTCCCTCAAAAGAAGTTCTAATGCATAATGCTCACAAGAAGGAAACATCCAAGAGCTATTTCTCTGACAACCAGTGAAAAGTAGAAGCAGTGTGTGTTAATTGGCTATTGTTTGTTGGAAAAAATCCCCCTCCAATTAATTTCTAAGAGTTTGGCTCCAAAAGAGATTTGACCTCTGTGTCTTAGAATGACTGCATCAGCTAAACTGTGACAAAATCTGGGAAGTGGCCTAATTTCTACTATTACCATGATGAGAGGCAATTTCTGTGGAGCAGAATGGGGTCCAGTGTTTGCCACAGGCATTTTTCTGATTCTGCAGCTAAACTGTCTGTTGATAAACTTTGGCATATTAATTAATCACAGTGATTTGATGGGAAGCAAATTTCACTTTATAGATTTTAAATCTTTAGATCTAAGCCATTCTTATTTGAGTGTTTTCTGATTCAGATCTTGACTGGATCAATGAAAATGTCTGATGCTTGTTCATTTACTGTTTAAATAAAGCAGAGTTTTGACTAAAGCCATACCTGTCACAGCTTTTAGCTGGCAAAGTGATATTGTTCAGAGATGTCACATTATTCGGTTCTGTCAAGAGAAGATTTTTTCATTTTCTGTCTTAAAAAGGACATAATTTCCATGGCAGAAATGTGTTCTTTTAACTAAATTTTTCTGTTTGTGTGTAGAACACCAGCATGAAACCGAACTATGATAACACAAATATCTGTCAGTATTTCACTGTTACACCAAATAGTTGGAGAAAATAGTTGAGGTTTTTTTTCTTTATTTTTTTCTTCTAGAAACCATGGCTAAATCATTTTGAATGGATTTATGACTCATTTTTCTTCTGTGGGCATTCTTATGGCAGCAATATGGTCTCAGCACAGTGTTAAAATGCCCATATTGAAAGAAGGAGAAATAAAAACACCACTTGCAAGAGCAGATTCCTCTGAAAGAAGTGAAGAATAATCCTGACTTCCAGAGGGGTTGGAGCTCAAAACTTCACAACTTTTTTTTTTTAAATAAACGCAGACCTCCCACTGTTTTTCCTACTTCTCATATCCTCATTCTTGAGCTTCCTTTTCAGAGGCTAATCTAGGCCAAGGAAGAGAGATATATTAAGAGAATAAGCTTCTAAATTATCCATCTTTTTAATAATCTCTTTAATTACCATGACTGTTTATATATTTTAGCTGAAAAGTGCACCAAGTAATTTGGCTTTTTCATCACGCTGGCTGATATTGACTGACCATGCAGCAGCTTGAAGAAGTTTATGGCTAAGGACAGTTATTAACTTGTCAATGAGAAATGGCCTCGTGTATAAATGTAGATGTATAAACTCAACACACCTTCAGGTCTCCTTTCAAATGCTCCACTGGAGTAATGTCTGAAAAACTAACAAAAGTTTGGCCGTGAATAAATTCTGATGTATGGATCTTCAGTCAGCCTGCTTGTGCCTTTCTGAAATGAAGCAATTATGTAAAAAAAATGGTACTAGGTGCACAGACTCTTTTCTTTAGGAATTTCTTATTGAGTTTGCTAAGACTTTCTGTCATCTGGAAGAAATTGAGGCTCTTCGTTTGGCAAATATGAACACATTATTAAAGAAAAAGAAACCACTCCACTAATGTGGGTGCGCTTCCAGTCATCTGCCAACTCTGAAAAATTGAGCCAATATTATAAAAAATAGTACTACTTATTTTTATTGTTTGTTTGTTTGTTTTTTGTTTTCCCCTAGATGCTCCAAAGCAATTACTGTGAAAGCTCTTCTTGGTAATGAGCATTATCCCTGTTTCAGAAATGGAGAAATCAAAGTTACAGTAAAATGTAACCAAGGGCAGAAATTAAATATCAAAAATTAGAGAAAAAACCCTGTGGTTATTGAAGCTTTTTGGTTCCCTCACCAGAACAGTGTATGTTCTTTGATCACATGGTCTGGGTGCCCTTGAATAAAATGAAATAAGTCTTTAATGAATGCTGTAGTGGTGTCAGGGATCTGCTCTTATTTCACATGCTTAAAAATTATGCTGGTCTCTCACTCCAGTAAGTCTGGGGATGTGAGAGATCTCTGTCGTCTTTGCCAGTGTTAATTTGGAAGATGTACACAGAATTTCGTAGGGAAGAGCGCATGTTTTCAAGTTCCACAGAGATTACTGAAGGGTTAGTGAAGTTTAAGTGTTGAACTGTTGGTGCCTTGATTCCCACCTTCACCTTCTGCCTTAAGCACTCTGGTAGGGGTGTGGAAGTCAAAGGTTTCAATGTGAGCATCATTTCTTCAGGGATTTGGATTCATGTTTGGATTGTTCCTCACCATCAGGGTGATGTCAGTTTTCAGACAGAAGCTTATCCAGATATTACTTCTGCAAAGCAGGAACAAACCAATCATTAAGGGAGTGTAAATCTTTATGGGGCTGTGATGACAATTCAATGCAAGGTTGGGGTTTTTCCATCTCCTAAAACTTTTGAAAGTGCTGCTTCAGCTGAGCTACCTGCAACTGTTAGCTCCTACATGTTTCAGGATTTCTCCTTGTATGTAAGCATATTCCAGAGCTCCACAAACAGAAAACCTGGCATTCACCTGGGTCTCTGAATTGGAAATGAGTCTGGCATGGGCCAGTTTCTCATTGGTTTTGCTTCACAAAGTTTCTTAGTTTAGTACACCTGTGCTGTACCTGACAGAAGAGATGATATACTCTGTCATGCTGTGTCCCAAACACAGAATAGAAAGACAGACTGTGCTTCCAGGAGATTGGGTTCTGTGTGGAAATCAAGGGAAAATAGGTAGGGAAGGAAGCAAAGGAGTTAACACTGGTCAGACTGAGAGGGAGTGGTATTGGCAGTTGTTTTTATTTGTGTATTTAGCTTAAAATGAAAAAATCTTTTGGAAAAGAAAGAGGGATTATTAATGCTGTATGGCCTTTGTTTTTCCTTACCCATGTGAAAATATTTTCAAAAATATTTTTAGTAAACAGAAAAACCCTTTGGAGCAGATTGCTGCAGATGGTTTTGCTTAACAAGCTGCATCTGTCTGAAGATTACTAGTACTATTAAGTTGCCCTTTATTCAGCTGATCTTTTGAGATGGAAACCCGTGTGTGGTAATATTGACATATGTTGCTATTAATAAGTTATCATCAATATAAATAGTCAGAATTGTGTCTGTGCCTAAGAAAAGAAGGGGCACAATTCATCACCCGCCGGGGCAGGGCTGTCAGCCCAGGTACCCGGGTCAGAGCCTTGCCCCAGGAGCTGTGAGCCTGCCCACCCTCAGCAGATGTCCCTGAGCAGCCAGCACAGCCCCAGCAGGGCTGCACAGAGCCTGGCCCTGCTTCCCCCCGAGCTGCTCAGGGCATTCCTGAGCCCCTTCCACTCTGCTCCTCGCTCTGTTAACAGGGGTCTGTCCTGTGCACGTGTTCAGTCACCTTTTTTTGCTTTGTTTCCTCGTTCTCTTTATTGCTCTGAGTTTCACAACATAGGTGATAGAGTTGCAATAAAGCTATTACTTCTGTCAATATAGCACGGTGGGTTTATCACAGCTTATAGTGACTAAGACAACAAAAAAACCTGACAGAATATAAGAAAAAGTGGGGCTTTTTCCCTCAGTAAACTTCTTTATAGATTTTAGTATATATCTTGAAAGGTCTCTGGGATTCAAACTTAAATTTGAGAGGTTTTTTCCTAGGTCAACATCATTATTTTGAATGTTGCTTGCCCACTCGAGATTGTGTTTAATGTGTAGTAACACACAGGGTAAAAAGTTCAGTGATAGCCACAAAAGGCTAAACATGATTGAAAATATTTTATCAGAGAGGGAAATTCAACATTAAACCAATTCATTTAAAGATATGGTGGATTTATCCCATGTTGCTTGTAAAATACTATTAAAGTAAAAAAGGAAAGCTGTAAGGTTGATGCAGAAATTACTGGCTGAAGTTTTGCAGTCTGTTCCTCGTAACTGCTCAGAATAGATTCAGATATTAATCACACCAGACTTCAAAATTAATGATTTTAAGTTTGAATCAGAGTGGTAAATTTCTGTAAATTTAGTTTCAAAGATAGATTGTTGGGACTTGTTGAAGGCTATTGAAAATCCGTGTTCCTTCTGGCATTAGCCTTGGGCAGGTCTAGTTCATAAAATCTCTTCAGCTCGTTGACTTATTTTAAAAGCAGAGACATAGAGTCAAGAGAAAGAGAAGGACTAGTCCCTTAACTAAGTTGGTTGGGTTATGTAATAGAGATGAAGCTGAAAAGCCTTTCCAGGGAAGTTGAGCCAGTAGACAGATCCCTAAGGGGTCTCAAACACTTGCAGGTTGCTGATGTGCTGGCAGTGCCTGGTGTGGAGGCAGTCACTGCCTCTGTAAGCACAAACTAAACAACCACACTCCTGCTAAGGTAGCCTCGAGGCCCAATATTTCTGATGTTGCAGCAGCTATTCACAGGGGATGACTCAGAGGATTCAAGTAATCCACATTTTATTCCACTTACAGGCTGAGGGGCATTATCAGATGTACAAATCAGTTGTCTTCCAGTGAATTAAAATCCTGCTTTAGAAGAAATGACAGGGCCATGCTAACCCTGCTTGGTTAAGGACACGTGCTTGGAGGAACAGAATCTCAGCATTTGGAGGATCCTGCTGTGTGCAGGAGAGCTCAGAAGGACAAAGGGAGTTTGGTGTTCCCTTGAGTGCCCCTCCCCTGCAGGACTGCTCAGAAGTCTCCTGAGCAGAGTTGTCTGGAGGGAACAGAAAACACAGGAGGGTGCCAGCAGTAGGATGGCAATGTCAGAGCTCTGACATGGATCACTATGGGACTTGCCCAGTGAGGTCTCATCCCAGCCCTCTGCAAAGAACTAATTTTCCATCATAATCTCCTAGGAGATCATCATACTAAACAAAGAAAAGCAAAATATTTATTTCTGACTTTCCTTCTCACTTTGAGTTCATGTAAGAGGGAATATATTGCTTGTTTCATGATGGACATATCTGGAATTGTAGATTATTTGGTGATATTAGAAAGGATTAATCTTTTCAACACTAGCCTGAGCTTTGCAAAATGGTTCTTTAAGTGGATATTTTAAACAAGTGGAAAAAAATTTATATATTTAATATGTTTAATATATTTATTTTATTTTAGTATATACACCCACAAGGTGTGGCTTTGCTGGCTGCAGTGAAGCACTCAGAGCTCATCAACTAAGTAGTGCTGGGTAGCAAAGCCATCCTCTCCCAGAAGAGGAGCAGAACCTTTAGAGTCTGTGAAGAGAGGGTTTGACAGGGAGAAGTGACAGCAACATGTAGTGCTCAGCATTGATAGCACAGTGGAGAGATTTCCAGGCTGAAGATCTTTAATTCATGCAGGCTTAAGGGGAAATCCTGACCATATTGCAATCAGTGTTTTTCAAATTAGGATGGTTTTTAAATTTTGAAACAAGAGAAGGGAGAAAACTCCACCAAACAGTCTGAAATAAATTATTCCCATTTAAAACAGCTTCTGCTGTCTTCAGATCCTGGCTGATTCTTAAAGCAAGGAAAGGGTAGCATTTTCACAAAGATGAGTGCCTTTGCAGATGATATCACTGTAGATGGTTTTTGAGCTGCTGCATATCCTCTATAGTCCCTGGGAAGATTTCAGCAGACACAGGCCCTTTTTATGGTTTATGAACGTTGGTATTCTTTTTATTCGGGAAACAAGTAGCTGAGGGTGAATCTTTGTCCATTCTACAATTGGTTCTTATCATCTGTTTTCATCCTGAACCTTGCAGCATCAATCAAATGAAAAATAAAAATCACTTTTTCCCTGAGCTGTTACCAAGTGCCACAAAGATGGATGTACAGGTACAGATTTCAACACGGGTATGGAAATCTTCAGGGGAAGCATCATGGGTCAGAAGATTGGCAATGCCAGGAGCAGCCTCAGTTCAGAAATAAGGAAGACCTTTATTCTTCTTTTAGAAAGGAAAAAAAAATCCATAATGAGAGCAAATAATGACTGAATTGTGGAAGCCTTTTCAGTGGTGCTGTGAAAATCTGTGTGTGGCTATGTGAGGGCTGCTCAGAAAGGGGCCTGCTGAGACAGTCAGTGACTGCAAGAGGGGCTGTATGCTGAGCTGGCTCATTGATTAGCAATTAGATATTGCTGTTGATGAGGAATCTGGATTAAACCCCCCTCAGGTTTGTTGCACTAGCAGCTTGCATGGCTGGGCCCTGGGATGCTCCTGCTTGGCCAGCAGTTGGTATTGCTGTGCCAAAATTGGTGAGACAGGTCAGTGTAGCAGAGACACAGTCATGATTGCACCTCAGGAGCCCCAAAATAAACTTCTGTGTTCTGTTGCTGCCCAGAAACATCCAAGATCAAATTATTTAGGTGATTAAGTGGAGAAAAAAAATGTTGAAGTATGAATGGAGCCAGGCTGTTTAAAAGCAAGAGGGAATTAAGGTATCATTATAATCAGCAGGGGACACCTGGTAATGCTACCAAATATTCTTTTTTTTCCCCTTCAGTTGCAAACTTCCCGTTCCTCTTTGTAAGGGTCACTGCAAAACCTCAAAATAGTGCTAAGAACAGTTGATGATTTTTAGTCTTTCTGCGTAGTGAGTATTTATTAGTTTGTATAAGAGAAACATGTTTGGCATAAAACAGGTATGGAAGAAGACTTTACACTGGACTTCTAACTGGTACTGTATGGAAAATGTGAAACTAAAGAAACCCCTATGATGTCAGATACTATTTGGATACTGAAGCATGCTATAATTTGAAATGCATGCTAAAATATTTTTTCTCTGCTTCTACTAAGCAAATATTTGTGGTGTATCCAGCACTGGATGTGGATACACCATGAGGAAATAGCATACATTTAGGAAAACAATTTCTGATTTCTCCTGACTCTTACATTATTTTTTTTGAGACTAAAGGAGCAGACAAGTCCTATCGAAAATGTGTTTGTGCTTGAACTGAGCAAAAATAAATCAGGTTCATGTAGCTCTAGATTGACTATTCAGTATTTGACTCAGTGGAAAGCTTTGCTTCAACTTTGATGGAGCATATTCCATAAAGTACATTGCTTGAAAGGTTGTCAGCTTTTTCATGGCAACTTGATGTCAGTCATTATCAGCTCTATTGCCAAAAATGGACTTTAATTTTAATATCACTGCGATGAAGGTGGGGAAAATATTAATGTATCATAGTAATTAATTCTTGGCATAATTTATCTTGTGGACAAGAGCTGAAATGTTTATCTGTGGGAATAGTTTTGATCTCCTCTTTTTGAGTGTCATCACTTATCACTTGTCCTTTGCTGGCAGATTCCTGTGGTTTCCTCGGGGGGTTGTCAGTGGTGGGAGTTTTGGTCCAAGAGTTTGAGTATGAAGCAGATGACACAATTTGCACAGGTGAATTTTAAAACTCGTGTTTGTTGGAGGAATTATCTTAAATTGGGATCATTTGGCTTATCCTCATGAGATTTTTCTTATTATGAAATCTATTAAAGAAAACCTGCTGTAGTTATATATTTTCTGGCATCCAGTGCTATATTTGTCGTTTCAGGGCTAAAAGTTTCTGAAAAGGCTCTCTGGAACTTAGTTTGGCCTCAAATTCTGTATCATTTGATGTTTCATATCTAAAATATTAGGCTTTTTTGCTTTAGCAATTAGAGGCACTCTGCTGTCCTCTTGGATACAGTTGTCTGTACCTGATATAGCTACAAGATTGCAGTACCTGAAAGATTATTTCAGGAGTTACTTCATATTTACTTCAGAGTAATGGAGAAGGAATTTGGTTTGTGAACCTTAAAATTAGGGGAAGAAAAAGGACCAAGGGTCCCATCAGAAACTGCAGATTCTATTCAGAAGCATCACAACATTTTAACTAATCACAACCTCAAGGAATTTGTTTGTACAATGACCCCATAATTAAGGAAGGCTTTTTTTCATGTAAACCTAAAATTAAATTGTGTATTAGAGCAGGCAGGTCACTGTTCTTTGGAGACACCAAAATCTCTAATTTGTCCTGAATTCAAAAGACTCTTGCTCAAGATAATACACTGAGTCTGTAGAGGGGTAGATAAATTCCAGTTCCAACTCCTGCAGTGTCCATATTCATGTGCCTCTAGAGAATGGGGTCTTTCTGAACACTCTTTCAAATGCATATGCAAACTGAAATGAAATTGAATCAACTTTTAGAATCTGAAATTCTTAAATTGAATGTTTAGGAAGACACATGTATTCATCTGGATCTTAGAAATGGATTGCAAAATTAGGGTTATTGAATAATTTTATATAATCTCTGACTTTTGGTGATAAAGAGGGTTGTGGTAATTCTTAATAATTTCAAGGATATGTCTGAATTTGCATTTATTCTGAGTCTTTTCAGCTCATGGTTCTTTTCTGTGGAGCCACCTCACCTTAAAAGACACCTTTTCAAGGTGACCAGTGCAAACTTAGCAGCAGAGTATTTTGATCAGCTGATCTTTCTTGTTTCCTTCTATTTTTTTCACCCTTTCTTTTCATCACACTATTTCTCTTGTGGTTTTTGTGGTCAGTACTTATCTTGTCATTTTGAGCACAACCACTTTTGGTTTTCTGGACATTTTTGTTTAACTTTGTACTACTCTCCTGTGCCTGTAAATTGATACATCATAAATAAATCAGGCTGTGATGTGAGTATGAATAAGAATTAAGTTGAATATAGAGTCAATGTCATTTCAAATGATAAAGGAAACAACCTATAATCATATTCTGAATATGGATTCTTAAAGCATTGGTAAGTGCTAATAAATAAACCAAAGACAGTTTCTATTATATACCTTTGTTATTTATATATACACCCATATTGCTAAACTATTTTTAGAATTAAATGGGAAAATGTATTTGCTGCTCATCTTTCACCAAGAAGAATCAATAAAGAAAACACAAAGAAATTAAGAAAGTGCATAAAAACAAAATAGCTTGGAGAAATATTATCCCTGCTCGATAATTCATCAGGCAGGCTGAGCAGAGTTTTGTCCCAAGTTTGAATCATTCAAAACTTTCCTGTTTAGTGGGAGGGAATTTCCCAGCGTGTGCCTGGTCTGCTCATGTTCACACAGGAGAGAATCAGAGCAGAATGGGGAGGGCTAACAGCTCTGTGCTGAGGTGTGTGTGCCAGCCAGGCACACTGCTCTCCCTGCCCTACGATGGGAGCTCAGGGGAATTTCTTCCTAAATCAGCTTTTCTTCCTGCCCCCGAGCAGACTGGACGGTGGTTTCTGCTCTGTCAGAGACCTGCTGCTCATTATGGCCGAGCTGTGTGATCAGCACCAGGCACTGCCCCGGGGGCTCTCCCTCCAGAGGGCTGGCTCAGAGCTCAGCCCCTGCTGCTCCCCAGAGCTGCTCAGCCCACTGCAAACCCCTGGGCAGGCAGAAAGGATGGACAGGCTGGAAGCAGGAGTGGCTTGGCATTGTGTGAGGGCAGGTGGGCAAGGGCATGCTCTAGTGAGTGGATGGGAAAGGGTGATTCTGTGTGAAATGCTGTCACTGCCCCATGGTTAATGCTGGGAAACTGGTGCAGTAGTTGGAAGACCATGCATTGCTTGTTAAGTCTTTGAAATGGGTTATGTGATGCAGCCAACGGGCAGCTTGGGGTCTTTTTCATGGCAAGGCCCATGAGAAGGGAATTGGTGTCTTACCAAACCTAAATCAAAGTTGTAGAAAGAATTAGTCCGGAAGGCAACACATAGTGTGGGACTTGGCTGCTTCTAATTGGCAGAAACACAACTTTTATCATTCCATGATTCCTTCTGGAATCTGTTGATACAAAGTAAGTGCAAAAATAAAAAGTCATTCTGGAATGACTGGAAAAAAGTCATTCTGGAATTTACCTTGGGTTAAATGGAATGGTTTTCTCCCGAAACAAAAGACAGCCAACTGACAAAACAAGTTGATGTCTAGAACAGAAATGTAGTTTCCAAATTTTCTTTGAGTCGTTTTATTCATTGGCTCTGTGAACTGAGGGGAAGGATGAAGAAGGTGCACATAGTATGTCCTACATGTTCCATCCTGGAATCCAACGTGTCCCAGCCAAGTGGGCAAGTCAGTGTGCTAAAAGCCACACCCAAACGCTTTAGACAGAAGTTCCTGATGCTGAAATAAGGCATCTGTGAGTCTGGGGAGGTTGAGCATCACCAGCTGAACCAAGTACATATTATCTAAGCAGGTTTTCTGTGACAAGACACCACAGAGTTGGCACAGCAAGCTCTGGTTTTGTGTCTTTCACTGAGAAAAAGAGTTCAGCTTTGCTTAGCTGGCCCTAGTGGGTTACTGTTTCTCAATAGATGAGGGTGGAGCTATTTGATTTCTAGCAATTTTTTCCTTCATGGCAAGTAGATAGAAACTGAAATTCTAATAACATGAACCATGTTATCACCACAGTAATGAAATGGCTTGTCTCAACTTGTGATTTTTTGTTTGTCATTAAGAATTTCATTGCTTTACAGGGAACAGCAGGTGAATTTGCTTGTATAGCTAAAGAGAAAATGAGGGCTGCTTTTTACATAATCCACTACAGATGTTATCTGGAGTTTGCTTCAGAATACATTAATATGGCTTTGGTAAGCAGTCTTATAATTGGCAATATGTTTCAAATGCCTTGAATGTTTAACTTGGGCAGGAGAGGAAAAGTGATAGCACCATTTGCAGAAGTTGCTTTGTAAATTCAGTCTGCGGTCAAACTTTGTATGCCCATAAGTTTCAGGAAAAATAAATTAGAAAATGCAGTTCATCATTTTTCTGTGAAGGATTATATGAGGCAATTCAGGAAAATCACTGCACTGAATGTAGCAAGGCTTGAGATCGAGGGAAGGATAGAGGGAGTAAAGGGATGGCTTTGGTGCTCCAGGGAAATCTTGTTTTCTGCCAGGCCCTTTTGAAAAAGGGGATGCCTGCAGGAGCTGGTGGGTGGCTTTGGGTGTGATGAGCCAATTTGTCTTCAAGATGGACACGGTTGGTTAGAAATGGGAGGGGGTGATAAAGCCATGAGGAGTCCCAGAAGAATGAGCCAAGAGAGCCCTGTGACATCCCCCAGACCCCTGTGCAGCACACTGTGGAGCCCCACCCAGCAATTCATTATAAAATCAGTGTCTCATTTAGAAAGGTGCTCAGTGTTGAGTGAGAAACTTCAATAATTGTGGAAGTGCTTTGACAGGCAGGGTAAGGGTAGCACAGCAGCAGAAGTTAGAACTAACCTAAATTGAATTATTGCATCTAGGAATCAAAACAATTCTGAACAGGAAAACTGAAGGAAAAAAGACCCCAAACAACAAAAAGAGATCCAAAGCATTTAGCCATAAATAATATTTTTAAAACTCTGAGTTTTTAAAACTCTGGTGTTTTCTGGCTGTGTCTGAATTTGATGTATTAAGTCCAAAGAGACAAAATTTTGAGGCAATAATTGTTCATAGTGGGGTATGACCAACAGAATTAAGCTCTACTTCTGTGAGAATCTGCAATTTAAAAAAGAAACTAACATAAATGGTGTTAGAAGGAAGTAGTGATCATCTTTGCGAGGGATAATCTTTCAAAAATATCCATGAAATTATAAAATTAATCATTAACTCTCTAACGACAGTTGATAATAGCATTACCTTCATTGGACAGATTTCGAAGATCTGCAAAAAGGAGATTTAATATGTATTATACAATTTCTAGCAGGTTAAAGGCTGCATGAAAACCTTTTAATTATTAGAAATAATCTAGGCAAGCAACACCTCCTCCTCCCCATTTGTAGCACTGCTCAAGTGCCTACACAGTCCTATTCTTTTCTAGCCATTATGGACGTATTAGGTAAAGGTACACTTCAGAAATAGGAAGCTATATTTAAGGAATCGTGTCTCATTTCCCAGCTCTCTGTAGGTTTTCAAAGACAGCATTGCTTATATTTAGTAGCAGTTTTACTGAGAGAAAAGAAATACTTCTTTCAAGAGAGGTTGCCTTTTCAAAATGTTTTTCAAAATAATTTTCAGTCTTCAAGAAGATATGCTGAGAGTCCATAGCAGTGCCCTTGCAAAGGAGTAAATGATGGCTGGAAGGGGCCAAAGGCTAAGGCAGGGAGTGGATTTGTTATGAAGTTTGCTTCTTTATTTAAAGTGAATATGACCTGATTGAAGTGCTTGCACCCGTTCCTTTGCTGGTAGGAATTTGTACTGTTGTACTGAGCATTGGGAGGCTACTGGTGTCTGTGTACAGGCTGGCAGCTTTTCTCTAGGGACACCCTCCAGGGAGGCAGCCCAAATGTTATATAAACTGCTGTGTCTCTCCTACAGCAGAGCTGCAGGCAGAAAGCAGGAGGTGATGGTCTAATTATTTGGCTGTGAGTTGAATCCTGTGTGACACCAGCCTGAGCTGACAGGATGGCCTCTCTGGTTCCCTGGCCAAAGCCCTGGCTGATGGCAGCACAGACCTCTGAGTGCTGCCCCAAGAAAGGAGGAGAGGGGTGGTGGAGACACTCAGGGACCAGAGGATTGGATTTGCAATGAGCTGAGGGCCCAAATATCTTGTGGACAGAAAACCAAGTAAAACTGCTAAGGGCTCTGTGCAGCTGGTGGGGACACAGGCACAAGCTCACTGCTGTTTGTTTTTGGTTGCGTATAAGCAGTGCTGTGATTTGAAACTGTGGGCAGATCTGCTTTTGAGAAAAACAGAAATCCATTTTCTGGTTGTTGTTTGAGGTTTCATTTAATGTTGCTGAATTTATTTATTTCCTGACTTGAGCAATCCACCAAAGGCCATATTACAAATACTGTTTTAAGAGATTCTTTCCAAGAATTGCCTATTACATGGTTTTGCCTTTCACTTACAAAAAATGAGAAAGGAAAGGACTTGGAGCACTCAGAGTTCCTTATCTAACCAATAGTGAGCCTTTGGATATACAGTAAATACATTTTATATAGTGAGCCTGCAATAGACATACACGGCACCATGGACAAAACACTCTATCTGTGAAACACTCGTATTTGAAATCTACATGTTAAGATGTATTTAAGATTTCATTAAGAAAAGGCAAGAAGTCTTAATATAAAATAATATTATATTCCAGGGATGAAACTTAAGAAATTAAGTCACAATGTTATAACTTGGAATTGTAGTTCCTTCCTGAGGCTGCCAAGGAAATGATCCATCTTTTTGTTATTGCTGCAAGATAGAAATCTTATTAGCTTTACACGGATAGTTAACACGTGGTGTGGAGGAATGCACAAGTCCTGAATTCTGATCATGTGAGAAAGTGATGATATTGGTATTCAGGAATATTCTCTGGAGTGGGTTTTTGTTACAGGCTGATTTTTATGTTGCAGTAGTTAATCACTTATAGTATATGATTTCTAACACCATTGTTCCGTTCTTTTTAAGCTATGAAAGATAATTGTATCTCAAAGAAGGGACTTATCTCTCTTTATCTAGTCCTCCTCATTCCTCGAGAAAAATTATAATGTGGATTTCTGATGGCTGGTTTCAGGCAACAGATTATTTTAAATCTTAAATAGAGAAAGAGATTTCCATTTCATTGCAAGAGCAATTGGGTTAAATTAGTTGGGAGGGGAAAACCTCAATAAATTACTCCTTTTCTCCAAAAAAATGCCCATATTCTTTGAGAATATCCAGGATAAGCAAAGACTTATTGAGTGAACAGAATGGTATTGCTCTGGGGTTTGGGTTTCTTTAAACATTTTTTTTTATAAAAATATTTCTAAATTGGATATCTGTGAACATCTTTAAGAAAGACATCTATTCCTGTTAACAGAGTAACAATTTAAACTGTCTTTCACTCTGCCCTAAAATTGTCCCTGAAGCAGCTCCATCTTTCATGGGATACAGTCCCAAGCAGCCCCCTCCCTGCTGCCTGCCTGGGGGAAGCTTTTAAGCTGACAGCAAGCACCCACCACTGCCCCCTGCAACTCCTCAGCATTCCACAAACCCCCACGGAACAGAAGAGAGGCAGAGAATCCCAAAGTGACAGCATGGACTGTTGTCTGGGTGCCACAGAAACTGCCACAGCAAGGAAGAGCTTTCCCTTCCTTGACTTTGCCATTCAAATACTGAGAATGCAGAGACTTGATAGACAAAAATAAAGGTGCCTGTGTGCCGTTTCCATGTCAGGTTTCCATGCCCATTTGCTGCAGTTTTCATTTGCTTCTTTGTTTGGGCCCAGCTTTGTGCAGGTAAATGGAATGCCCAAGCCTTGTGTCTGTTCTCTCCCCTGTGATGCAGTGTCCCTTCTGAGCCTCTCTCAGTGTGTTCCCTGCAGGCAGCAGGGGCCGTGCCCGTCCTGGCTCTTCTGGCCCTGAGAGGCAATGCGAGCTGCCTTCCTGCAAGCCCGTGGGCTCTGTGCCTCCCCTCTGCTGGGCTGTGGTGGGTTCTGCTTTGTCAGGGCTGGGGAGGGCTCGGAGGAGGTGACCCCAACGCCCAGAGTGCCTTCAGCAGAAAGGGACCCAGACCAGCAAAGCCCCTCCACAACCCGAGCTGCAGAATCCTCTCAGCTGGGTTCAGGGAAGGCAGGAATGGCTCCAGGCTGCTGGAAGAGCCCTTGTGTGCGGTGAGTGTGTTTATTGTGGGAAGGATTCCCAGGCCAGACAGCTGTCCACAGTGTGCTCCCACACCTATGCTGAGAAGGACATGGGAGAATCCAGGACACACATTAACATGACAAATAGCTTCCCAAAAAGAAACCACAGGGTTTTGTATCAGGTCAGCAAGCTCATGTTTGGGTGGGGAAATCTTTAATTTGCTCTAGAGCTGCCATATAGATGGCAGGCTCATTGGACTTTGCCTTGCCTTTGCCTGATTTCCCTGGGCTATTTGAATTAACCTACTCAGTGTTGGATGAGTGGTCACCAAGGAATGCTTTTTGCTGCAGTTGGTGGCTTTCCAGCTAGAAGCCTCAAGCAGTGGAGTTAATATGCAGTTGCTAGATCAGGATGGTGGGGGGAGATGGACTGATCAGCTCATGAAACATTTCAGATCTTGTTCTTTCAACAACTAGTTGTAATTTCCACAATGTGCAGAATTTTTTTAACTGAATATCCTAAGCTAATTTTGAAAGGAAAGTTCTGCCTTTCTAGATTTCCTCCCACATTTCATTTAAATAAGTTATTCTTCACCTTTTGTTCCAGGCTGCTGTGCTTTCTTAAATGCTACTTCAGAAATGACTGCCTTTTACTGATGGGTGAAATAATCTCTGTGCAAAGTCTGGAAATTATTTTCAGTCAGGGAGGTATTTTAAGCTGCTTTGAAGTGAGAAGTGCAGGATAAGGGGGATAGGCAGTGTGTGGGACTATGAGGTATGTATTATGAGTTTATTGGCTTCTGATATTTTGTGCTTCATGGAGTATTGAGTATGTCACTTACTTGCTTATTATTGCCTGCTTTTTCCAAAAAGATGTCACATTATTTTGCCACAAAACCTGAAAGAGGTTGAATGGAACAAATATGGTCACAGAATCACAAAGCTATATTTTATTAGCTCACTGAGACAGGCACGGGCTGTTCCCTGTGTGATTTCCTTTGAACACACATCTCCTTAGATAAGTCTAACAGGTTAAATTGGAGTAATGAGCAGACTGCACCAAGATCCCTCTCAGACACCAAGATCTCTGAGACACGTGGGTGTGAAAAGCGTGATGCTGTTCGTGGTGGTCAGGCAGTGCCATGTCTTTGGATGTGACTGGTGCAAACATCTGATTCCCAGGTGATAAGTGTTTGTGTTTCTTTCCCATATTAATCGGACGCTGGGCCTTGCTGTGGTGTAGGATTGGTTTTGGTAGCTGCCCTGTGTGACGCTCCTGTGTCTGGGCAGGGATGTGGGTGCCCTGCCCAGTGCTGGCTGTGCTGGCCCCTGCACTCCTGCCAGGCTGGTGTTTAGGGCTGCCAGCTGCTCTCTGCTGCTTACATGACCGTGTGCATTCAGACTTACATGGAGAGTGACAGAAACAGTGATTTCCTAGTGCTGCTGCTTTCTGCCCTGCCTGCTTTGTGACAATCCCGCCCTGAGGGCTGCTCCCGGGGGAACGGGGACGGGGGAGCACAATCTGTGAGTGGTCACCGGGGTCCCAGTGGGTGACCATGGCACCATGCACAGCTCTGCCTGTCCTGGCCTTGGGATCTGATCACTCAGCTCCAGTACCTGTTTCAGGCTGGTCCTGCTTGTCAGAGATGGCAATCACAACCCAGGGATTTGTACATCCGTGCCCGTGGAAGGTGATTTTGCAGCGTGTTTCATTTGCAGCTCTTGTGTTAGTAACTCTAATGCTGAATGAAACACGGTGCAATTCACATGTTCCTGTAAAATCTACACTGCACTTGCTCTGATCATGGTGTCTGTTTCCTTATCTGGTCCAGACACATGCTGAAAGAAACGCACAAAATTGGTCCCCTTGATAAAGCTGGTGTTCGCATAATCTTAATAAAATTAAAATGTAATCTCACTTCCTCCTTAATGCTCCTGTAACCTGTATGCCTTTAATCATCTGTAGTGTTTACTGCCAGTTCAGTTACCAGGTGTAATAAGTGAGCCTAATGCTTTAATGTTTGTTACTGGCCTACTTTCCAAATCCCTTACACATGCAAGTTGTATGCACTTTAAATAAGAAATGCTGCATGAAGTCATCACCACTCTTATCTAGAGGAAGGGAACGCCATTCCCTTTCTTTAACCTGCCAGTCTGCACCCCCTGGGTACAATTCTTGGAGCTAAAACCAACAGTGGTCCACTTTGTAGATTGCTGTTGCTCGTTAGCTTTGCAAGTATGTCATAAAGCTGGGTCTCCAGTCTTGCCCTAAGTAGTCTTTCTGCTAGTGTTTGTCTTAGCCAGACTAACACTAGCAGTAAGATAAAAAAAAAAATTGATAATTGAATGGTGTGTCAGTGTTATTTTTACAGTCCAGTGGATCAGGAGAACGACAGCCTTTTTCTTTTTCTTCTATTTTTCTTTTCCTTTTGAGTATTGCTACATATTTGTGCTAAAACAGAGGCAATTTCTGTTTGATTCTGCTGCAAATATCTTGCATCTTTTCTTCCTCTCCTATCATTTCTCTGTCTGTTTTGTTTTGGGGCCTTGATTCTGTGTTTTAAGGTTTGACAACTTCTAACCACTCGCATGTTGTAATAGCCTGTATAAAGAGCCTTTTTGATTCATGTGTATCAAAGTGCATGACTAAACCCTCACTGTATATTTTGCTGGTGTCTGGTATTAAACTTCTTTATGCTTTAGTCACACTTTAAGAAGGGATGCATTCATTTTCATAACTGAATTCACTGTTCTGGCTCTGCACTTTGTAGAAGGGAAGATAACGGAAGAAAGCAAACATTTCTATTGACTGGCTGTGATGTGTGATCTCCCAGTCAGAAGAATTTAGAGGTTTTTGTTTAGAAGAGGAATGTTCAGAGGGAGGGAAAGAGAACTGCTGAAAGCAAAAATTGCAGCTATTTGCTAGTCATTTCAAATCTTTGTCCTGCCTGGTACGAAGCTTAGAAAGATCTTTTGCTCTGCATGCATTAAGTTGATTTAATGTGTGCATACATTATATTCTTGTCCAAGCTGTAAGCATCCTAATGTAATTTTAGGGGTTTTATTTAGGTAAACTCTTGAGTGGGTGTCTATTTCCCTGGGTTATGTTATATTTTGGCTTTTATATTTTTTATTTGCTATGGTATCACCACAATTTCCGTTTAGTTTTGGGCAGTGAAAATACAGTAATAGTGAAAATTCTTCTTTTCATCCAGCCCTCTTGAAAATATCCTTTAGAAGTGCAGAGAGTAATTTTTTTCTGTTTTGAATTCGGTGAGTCATCATTAGTAGCTGACATGTTGATTCATAAATACTTGTAAACCTTGTAAACAGAGTTTTTGTTTCAGTGTGTAATTTGCTCGAAAGGAGTTCCAGGAGATTCTGAAACACTGTGCAAAGATGAAGGGATGGACAGTGCCCTTTACTCAATATGCCAGATTTTCTGGACATTCTCTAGGACCATCTCCCTGCATTTGAAAGCTTTTTGGCTGAACCTCCTTAGACTTTTCTAGAGAAGAACTCTGACTTTTGAAGAGCAAATGGTAGCTCAGGAGCACCCCAGCTTTGGGGTCAGATAGAATAGTTTCTGTAGCAGCAAGTTCTGCTGTTTTGTGGATACACAAAAAAGTGCCAGCAGGGAAACCAGAAACGTGAATTACCATGGAGATGAACACAAACTCAGAGGCACTTTGAGCAGAACTGTCTCCTTGGCAAATTCATCAAAATGAAAACTTTTTGTGGAAACATATCAGTTGACAGGAGGAAGATCTTGGAACAGATGCTAGCTTAGAGCCCAGGATATTCAAACTGAGCCATGAGGGAAACAGATTCATATCTTTACCCTGAATCACATCTCCAAACCCTGCTCTTTTTGTCTTTGGCTTCCTTTTCCTCTAAGTAAAAAATGTTGAAAGCTTTTGAAATCTTTATATTTTGGGTGGAGTTCATGTTTCCTCATCCTTGGAAATAGTGACAGAAAAACTTCATTTTGTCAGTCTTTAGTTAAAGGAAGCAAGCCATGTTTGCCATGTAACAGCATGTAAATAGTTTAATGCAGTTTCTTTGATTTGCATTATTGCTACCAATAATTGTTTTGGTCACGCTTTTGTGGGGGTAGCTGAAAAATCAAATTCTCTCTGCTTGGAGGCTTTTCCAATATCGCTTCCCTCTGAGGCAGAGCATAGGATATTGTATTAAACACAAAGAGCATAGTACCAAGGTTCATTCTGGAAGTGAATATGAAACTTAGGAGTGGAGGAAGCTGTAGATTTGTCTTTGTTGCATAGCTTGGATGAGTGAAAACAGATGAGATGGAAAGGGAATTGTTTTGGAGGAAAAAGTCTTGAAGACTGGGAAGAAAAGCAAAGCTATAGTTTGGAATAATCCTCAAAAGTTTCCAGTCTTTTGGATGAGCAGTTGAAATGAACTGATTTTTCAGAGGCTTTTCAGATTCAAGTCAAGCTTTTGCAATGTCAGAGGAAGAGAAGAAAATTCACTTTCACCCAGGAGGATAACTTTGAAAACTAGTAGAAAGATCTTGCATTCATCCATCCTCAGAGAGTGATGGGCTGAGCAATCCTGACAGGAGTGAACGTGGTATGGAGCTGTAGAAATCCAGGGGCAAAAATACTGAGAGTTTTGTAGAGCTGAAGAAGCCTGCAACCTTAGAGAGCTCTGAGTGTCCCATCACCAAGTCCTTTTACAGCTCCTAGGAGTGCAGGGCTGCAGGAATTCTCTCCTCTTGCCATGCTCCAGGAAGGCACAGGCTGGGAAAAAAAAGAAAAAAAGCCTTGTGGCGGCTGATAACTTGCATTTAATCTGGGATATAGCAGTGAAACAACGGTGCTGGGTACCAGATAGAGACCCCTATGGGATGGCAAATGGCTTTTCTCTGTCCTCCCTTGAGAGATGATATCTTCATGAAAGAAGTGGCAGCTGTCCTGCCAAGGGAGCCAGGGAAGTGCAGCTCCAGGCAGAGGTAAAAGACCCAAACAGCACCACTGTATTCTTTGGCCTTACTGCTTCTCGAGTATAGGCTGTGTACAGAGAAAAGATATTAACTGGAAATTCAATCTCCTAAGAAAATTTCTTCAATTTGTTCAGCTACATTACTGCGCTGTTGGCTTGTTCCACAGAATGCTAAAGAGGAGATGGTTTTGTTTCATTTATTTTTTTTTTTTTGTTTAGGAATCTGCAGGGCTTTGGACTGAGTGCTAGCCAGGATCAGGTGAATGAAAGTGAGCTTCTTCTCTGCTGAACACGTCAACTAAATACTTCATTTCAAGAAAGCTGAAATCTTCCCATAGAAAAAAAAAAATCTTTATTTTCATACCTTTTAAACCTGGGTTTTGACTGTCACTTTGGAAATGGCATTTTTCAGTCAAATATGAATGAATAACAAAAAAGAAATGGAATCATTTTGTCCGCTCCTTCTTCAAAATACAAAGACATAACCAGAAATACTTCAGTTTGAAGCCAAATAAACATTTTCAGTTTAGAGCCAAATAATGCTTTTCTTTTTATTTCCCCAAATGAATATTATAGAAAATATTGTATTTTCAACCTTTGCCATGTTTTGTTTTTTTTTTTTTTTTTTTTTTTTTTTTTTTTTTTTTTTTTTAAGGTGTCACAGCTCAATCAATTCTTGTTCCGAGTTTTAAGGTTATCTGGAAAACATTTTTTTTCAAGTAACTCTGTGCTTACTAAGTTCTTTGGAAATAGGCATTGACATTCTCATTGGACTCTGTTACTTCACACATGCAGCACCATTTGAAATAAATAATCCCAGATAACTGAAAGGCAGAATTCATTGTATACAAGGAAATAAGAAAGAAGTTATAAGATCCAGCATCCAGAATTTATGTGAGGTTTATTTCTTCTCTTTGTGGAAGGAGAGTTGAGCTCTCTTGGTTGCAGTGGGTTTTGTTGCAAAAAGCAGCCCCTGGCATCTTGAGTTTGCTTTGGAGCTGGAGTTTGTGTGTGGATCCCTGATGTCCTGGCAGGGCTGCTGCTCATGGCTCAGCAGGTGATGCAGTGGGGGCTCTCTCCTCCACCCAGCCTTGTGCTTTGGCAGTATTTGTAGAAATTCAATGCTTGAGACTTCTGCTGGATTTGGTGACACGAACAACTGGTTTCATATCAGGGGAAGCACACAGCTTGTTTAAGAACACAGGCAGCTACCTCCAAATTGAGGAATATTGATTTTGGAAAGTGGTAAACATAAGTGCATGCTGAATAACGTGGGAGGTGAAAACTGTGCAGTTAAAAGGGAAAGAGCTCTGGGACTGACCACCTCCAGGTAGGAATAAAAGTCACTGTATTACTTTTAATCATCTTTTCAACAACCCTCTTTCTTCCTCTCTGCATGATTCCCAGGAAGTCTAGTTTCCAGCTTTGACAATTATTGTAAGATGCATTAAATTAAGCAGTGTAAATCCACCCCTGAGAATTTACCATTTGTCTAGCTTTGTGCAGCAGGTGGAATTTCCCTGGGCAGAACTGATGTCAGTTTTTCTTCCAGGACCATTTTGAAATGGGTGCCTTTTCAGACACCAGTGTTTCTATTTCCCCCGTGGCGAGGCATATGTCTCACTAAAGAGCCCGTTTGGAGGTTGTTGGTTTAGACAGTTCTTCGCTTTTAGGTTTGTTTTTTTACATACTTATCAGTCCTTTTTCAAAAAGCCACTGCAATTCTGGGGAAGTTTTGCTTCCCTGGCATCCCCATCCAGGAGGAGATGAGCCTTTCAGGGGGGTGAGCACTGCAGATGTGATCCAAGCACTGGCAGGACTGCAGTGTATTTCCCTGGCTGCTCTTTGCCCAGAGAAGCCTACAGCAGTATCTCTATATTTGTGTGCATATGTTTGAGTGAGTGGTAGGAGGAAAAATTCCCTAAGACTGCACACATCCCTTCCCCTGGAGAGGGCTGATGGCAGATGTTCCTTATCTGTCCTCCTGGAAGGGCTGAGCCAACTATGGGCACGGAATCTTCCCATTGCCATGGTAATGAATGTCTTCTAGAAAATGAGCTCTATATCACATAGTTGGATATATTTATTTAGATTTATTTATATATTATTATATATTATTTATGTAGATATATTTACACGTTATTTATATTTGTTTAGATTTCCTGGAAAGGTTTCACTAAGCAGATTATTTTGAGACTTGCTTTTGCTGCTGTCTGTGTTCCCATCTCAGACCCACTCACCACACTGTCCCCAAGGAAACAGCAGCACCTTTCAAGGCTGTACACTGTTTATATTAATTGTTTGCAATGGCTGGTGTTCTCAATTTCAGGGCCACTTTCTTCAGGATAACATATTACTGAAGAAGTGCTGAATAATTTACAAGATTCACATCTAATTAATGCGAGAAAACAGCAGGAATGTAAACCCATGGTACTCGCTATTCTTTTGTGTTTCGTATTAGTCTGACAAGCACTTGCAGAGCTTCCTCTGCAAGCCTCTCTGCTCTTCAGTGTTGAAAACAATCTAAACAACATTCCTCAACTTCATTTATATTTTTCCATAAAAAAAAAAAAAACAAAACACTTCAGTCTATATTATGAAATTTATTAGCTATCATTAACTGAAGATAGTTTAGATTTCTTTGTTTTTACATTTGTGGTGTTTCTCACAGCTCAGATTATGAATGATATTACATTTTGCATTACTATCAGATTGGAAGTATCTCCAGCTATTCATTTAATGATCACTTAATACAGACAAATGGCAGGGCTCTTCCAGCATATGAAATAAAGTAATTCCTTTTTTTCCCCCCATTCTCAATCCTGCCTGTTTTGGTAAATATTTCTGGATCCAAGATGTAAAAACTACCTTTTGCTATCAGATTGATATCAAAAGTCACTTTTTCACTTTTGCTAGTTCCTTTTTTTTACTTAGATGAATCATTTAATCTTCTGGGTTAACTCAGTTTGCAGAGAACATTGTATAATTTATCTTATATATTTTTTTACCTAAAAAATTTGCAAACTAATGACTGTATCATAAATATTTTTGAGAAGCTGAACCCCATGGAAATGCAATCTTTGTCTCTTTTCATCTTTATCATCAACGTGAAAGCTTCTCTTTTCACCTGTGTATACACACACACCACTGGGATGTAATATGTGCTGAAATGTACAGTGTGCTGAGAAAGGTACGTGCAATATGGGTGCATTGGGTCAGGTTTTGATGGAAGGTGTCTCAGTGAAGTGGAAGTGCTCTTCCCCTGCTCACTTCTCGTGGCACAGCCAGAGATGATGGGTTTTTGTTCTGATGGCTGACTCGTAGTTTAATAGTAGATAACAAAGAAGTAAAAAATTCAAAAATACTCCCATGGCACTGTTATTACTGTCATTGACTGGAGGGAATTCAGAAATACTATTGGTGCTATATAAATAATTGATGTTGTACTCTCCAGACCAGCTGTCCTTTCATGAAGTAGCAGTTCAGGGAGCAGTGTCACTTCGTATCTTTGGGAACACAGGCTTTACAAGACGTGTCAAGAGACACAGAATCACTGTGAGTTTGGATGGGGGTTGTGAAGTGCCACAGGAGCCACTGATGGCACAAAGGTCCTTCATGGCAGCTGACAAAGAAATGCTCCAGTTTACAGGGGTGGTAGAGAATGACTGTGAGGTGTTGCCTAAGAGGAATAAGAGCAAAAGTCTCTGCAGCATTGCCATGACCTTCATGCACATCATCTGTGTGAAATTCCACTGAAGATGATCACAATGATCAATGGGACAGTACAAGATACACTGCCTTTCCAGAGCTGCAGTCCCGAGGGGGCCTTGGCCAAGTTTTAAATTCTGCCTTTAAAGGGCTGGAAACACATTCTGCTTTAAGGATGCATCATTGAGAGCAGAAAAAAATGTAGTAGTGGTAGTAGTTATAGCTCTAACTGCACTTTGCTAAATTTGAGAATGGTCCATTATCCTTGACTACAAAGAGCTCTTGAAATTCTCAGTTTTAAACTGTGCTGCATCCACAACACAAGGCAATCAAACCCAGAAAACGCAAATAAAATACTCTGTGAAAAAGTGAGTGCTGGATTTTCTGATATAAAACAAGTAACAGAAAACCCAAATGGCAGCTTTAGTATTGAAATTACCCAGATTTTGCCAGTTTCAAGTGCAGCTGTGCTATTTAGGTTCGGTTAGTTTAAAAGAAAAGAATTTCCTTGAACAAGGAGTTCTGCAGACATTGGAGTTGTGTAATAAATAAATAAATAAACAAGCCCAGCCAGGGAGCACAGATGCCACTTAATGTGGCAGTGTATTAAAGTTTACAGCTACTTCTTTTAGACTCTTCCCTGGGGTGTCAGCCTCAGGAGAAGGAACTGCAAAGTCTGATTCACTGACGTATTAGATGACATCTGTGCTTGCTGGCTCGGATTAGGGATCCTGCATCAAGGGGAGGCTGATCTGCCTTACCAGCACTAAGCTGACACGAGGTTACACAGCTTTAGCTCGCTAGCTTTTTTATCTGGTAGTGTCTGCTGCTGTGAGTCAGCACTGGGTGTCTTTTGTTTTGCTTGGGGATTGCCGCTTTCCTGGGCAGGGCGAGAGGTGTGAAGTGGTTTGGCCGCTTCTGTGCCCTGCAGAGCGAGGGCTCCGCGCTCCACGGTTCAGCTCAAGGACACCTGCAGGGATAACTCAGGTGGGGAAAGGTGGCGGCTTGTCAGGGCACCAGCTGCTTCCCGGGAGGGTCGCTTGGGTGTAATGGTCAGGAAGATCCCTCTGAGGAGATCCTGCTGCCCTAAGTCCCCCTGGATCATTTTGTTTTCCATCAGTCTCTGTATTTATCAGGAGCCACAGTGCCTGCCCAGCCCTGCTGCCAGTCTGGAGCAGCCCTGGTGTCTACTGTGACACAGATGGAAACACACAGCAACACACACAACAGGGGTTCAGGCAGAGAAGAAGAAAGGAACTCTCCAGTTTATTGTTGACCTCGTATCTATAAGTTTCTGGACAGTGATCAGAGATTGGACAGAGGAGTTGCCACCTCTCCATCTCCACTGGTCACTTGAGAAGTCCATCAGGTGATATCTTTTCACAAAGGAATGCAAACATGATCCTTGGTTATCTTACAGTTCAGGAGAACTGACTCCACTATACTAAAACAGATCAGAACACTTATTTTCAGGGACAACACCCTGGCACAGGAGCTGCTGCTGGAGCAGGCAGTCCAAGGCTGCTGTCCTCTGCTGCAGGAAAAGGCATTTTTCATAGTAATTAATGTGCAAAATTACTGGGGGCATGGGTTTGCTTTGGGTTAGTACCATACTATTACTTCATGTCCCAATCTCCTTTGTAACTCAAGTCCCCTTCATCTGTAGGTTTATTTCAATAATTCTATGAAACATGCTCTGAGCTTTCTAAAAATGTGGATTCATATTACTGGGTCCCTGATGGCTTCAACTTCTTGAACTTTCAGACAGGAGTAGGAGTAGTGATGGAAAAACTAAAATTATACCAGCTCTTCTATTTCAATTTATTTTTTTGTAAATAATTTTTCAGGGTAGGAAAAAGATGAGGAAAAAGTGTTATTTTTGATACTTTTAAAAATTAGCTTCCACCTGACATCGCTTTCTTCTGCTAAATCGCTTGAAATCTCAGCCAGATACAGAAAATAAAATTTCTAGTAGTCAGAAAATAATGAAAGGGCGTCCACTTTTGTGTGTGTGTACCTCAAGATAAACCTTTCTATACCATATTGGGAACTAACAGGGAGTAAGCCTTACTCAGGATACCAGGTGCACTGAAGCTTAATTAAGGCTGAATGAATGCTGAACACATATGTAAGCTAAAGGAGGCTTTTTTTTGTTTGTTTTTTTTGTTTGGTTTTAGTTTGGGTTTATTTTTTTAATTGATCACCTTCATAACTAATGACTCATGGTAAACCTTTGGCATATAGTTATAACAAGGAACTAGAGGCTGCCATTGCTTTATTGACATGGTGACAAATTACAGGAAGAGTCACTATTCTTCCATCATCAGGGGGATTTAACAGAGAAAAGAGCATCACCTCAAGGCTTCAGTGTGACATTTCAGGTTTTGCTCTGGGTCTTCTAACCAGCAACTTCCCAGCCCTTGTGTTTTACTTTTTTAGTTACTGCTCTGTGAGAAGCTTTAAGAGCCTTTTGTAATAAAAAGTTGTGTTTCCTTTGGCCTAGTTTTACTTTTGAGAAATTTCATAGTAATTGTAGCCTATTTTCACATCTCTGAAATCCATTTATTGGATTAATGATTTAAATCAAGCAGATTAAGAAAATACCTTAAATTAGCCTGCACCCAACTCAACACAAAGAAATAGCCAGCCTGAGAGACTCCATCAGAGAGAACAGTCCCAGTGCTGTTCAGTCAATCTGCTTGAATGGCTCTCTCTCTCTGGGCCTGCCTTAGAGTCCAGCAAACTGCTCGGGTGCTGGTTCAGTCATTACAAAACCTGGTATTTCTGCTTTTGAGATACATTACTCAAGTTTGAGATCTGGGGATAAATGAGAGCTGGTGTTTTTGTCAGCCGGACACGGGAGGAGCAAGCTGCCAGACATCCATATTTTTGGCTGGAAGAATTCCGCTGACGTGGCAGCCATCAAAATACAATCTGGTGCCCATCCTGACAGATACATAGCATTTGTGTGACATAGGGAAATGTCAGCTTGGGGTTCACAGCCAAAACACATTTAGCTCACAGGAGCAGAAAGCTTAGTAGTCTAACCCTTTGTTCTTCAGCTAGAAATGCACTGGGCTGAGGGGAGAAGGAATTACAGGGAAAGACAAACAGACACAGAGGTTGCTGTCACTGAAATTAGTGTGGCAGTGTGTGCACCCTGCTCTGTAGGACCCCTCACCTAAAGGAAACAGAGAAGGAGCTCCTGGTGATGTTGAAGATGGGATCAGCTTAACGTTCAGCTGTAATGGAAATGGATCATGGGAAAGGAGAGTTTTGCTGTAGCCAATGTAAGGGTGGGCACTGGGGGACTGACAGAACATGAGCCAGAAAAGCCTTACATTTATTTACACAAGAAATTAAACCATGGGAGTTAAGGGTCATTTGTGTGACTCCTCACTATTGCCTTCTTCCAGTGTCGTGGGTTTTGCTTCCTCTTTTAGAAGATAGGAAGCATAAGGAAAGGCACAAACCTCCAAATTAGAAATTTTGGGTTACTACCATATGTCCTTGGAATGCAGACCTGCCCTTGAGGACTTTACTGGATGCTGAGTGTGTGAAAAAAGGGTTTGAATAATTGAAATTCTGTGTGAGTAAACTCAGGCATAGCTATTGCTTTTAAGAAAGAAAGTCTAATTACACCACTGTGTCCTATTAAATTGATAATTATTTTAGAAGACCGATAGCCGTTCATTTTTTTGACAAACAAATCAGATGAAAACAACAGCAAGTGGGCATTTAACTCCTTGACAGCATCAACAAATCAGCTGTGATATGTCTCAGTGCAGTTTCCTCCTGCACGAAACCTTGTCTGGGTCGCTGCCTACAAAAGATGAGAAAAGTGAAAGCTGCGTGAACCTTCCCTAAAAGAAACGTTCCCAAGGAGGAAGGGAAATGCAGTAATGCACCAGTCCCCCATTTGTGTGTGGTTCCCATCTTCATAACTACCTGTGTGGAGGAATCTGGCATGGCTTGGCTGATTTCAGAGCTCTAGACTCACCTGACAGTGCAAATCCTAACAAACAGCAAGAGCAGCAGCTCCCCTGGCCAGGAGCCATCAGTAAGGTACATTAACAGGTATCAGGTACTTCCTGACACATTTTTAAGGTTCCGAAATTCAAAGCAATTGAAAATTTGAAGGGTAAATCTAGAACCAATACAAATATTCATTTAAACTGTTTAAATAGGATATTCTAGTGCTTTGTATTTTTTCCAAGTTTTTTTTATACTTGGCATCATGGACAGAAACATTTGTTCCTCTTAGCAACAGAGCCTGAGACTAAAAGCTCTGCGTTCCCCTCGCAGGCAGGGCCTGTCTCATTTCCTCTGCTTCTCAGGAAGCTCTTGTTCAAAACATCTAGAGCAGCTGGCATCTCTTAGCACAGAGGACTGGCTTCTTGACTGTAGATGACAGAGGCATAATCAGCTTTTTGTTTTCCTAATTTTATTCTGCAGAGTACAAAAGCATGATTCAAAGAACTTTCCATTTCACTGGGGAAATGTAGACTCTCATAGAGTGCCATGTCTTAAAGCCAACACCAATGCAGCTATTTTTTTACTGTTTTGTTTTTCTCTGATGATCCTTTGTGGTGTCAGGAGCTAAAAGGTTTGATACTTCCATTCTTGCATTCAATTCAGTCCTATAACTAACAATGCCAGCATTTGAGAGAGGTCTCAAACTGACCTGGAAATGTGGAAGTACTTTATCATAGCCCACAGGGAGCTTTACAAGTCCTGCACGACCAGGGAAGACAAGAGAGTATTTTCAAGAGCTGTGTGTTGGTCCCTTAGATGTAATTTACATTTACACAAAATAATATAAGATATAAGTAATGTATCTTGCATGTGTTAAAGTGTCCCAGTCCAGCATGGTGATCTCGATCCTGGTCTGGCTGGGAGGAGTGTGGCAAAATAAATATACAGGGGTGGGAACAATGGAGTGCCCAAAACCAGAACTTTAATGATGCTAAAATAACAAACACAGGGACCACTCAGTCGGAGGGGCAGCATCCAAAGACAGTACATAACTAACTTAGCAGTTTACAGGGTTACCTGAGGGCAGGGGCCAATCTCGACCCTGGGACAGGGACAGGACCTTGTGTGTCCTGAACAACAGAGCACCAGAGCCATGGCCTGTTTGGGAATGATCCCATCAGCATCCTTTCAGGATCCCACCTCCCATGGTCTCAGGTTTATGCTTTCTGTACCAGCCCCCTGGGCTAAGCTAGTATCCATCCCAGCTAATTCAGTTGCCACATAAAAGCATGTTTGTCCTAGCATTCAGCTGATGGTTTTGAAATTGAAAAGCTTTTGTTTAGGGCCTGAATCTTAAGCTTGAAATATAACTCCATTGCATTGAAGTCATTTAGGGTACTAACAGAGAGCACTCAGTGTGACCAATAACTAGAGTGCCACCCAGTAAGGAGATTTGTCTTGGAAGGAAAATGGACTCAATTTCTCACTCTCATCACTCTAAATCAGGAGTGAATTCAGTTAAGTAACAAAAATTATATCTGTGAAAATTATCATGAGAAGAGAATGAGATGTGCCTTATTTACTTTTGGAATAACTCAATGTTTGAAATGGGCATTTATGGCTATATGTGCTCAAATAGGATTTTGAATTGTCAGAATTAGTTAAAATCACTGCTTTTACTATACATGGGATGTTTTTAATGGTGCACTTATTTTCTTAGTGCCGTATGTTCCTCCTTATAGAAAAAGAAACAAAAAAAATTAAGATCATCCAACCAGTTACTTCAAAATGTGGCAGCTCCTTCTATCTGTTTGTATACAAACATACATTGTGCAAGACACAGAACAATAACAAGCCTTGGTAATCAGCCTAATATGACAGTGGTTGCTAATATACCATGAAAATTAGTGTCTTTCTCTCTGTCTCAGAATGGATAGATATTGCAAAATTTCTGGGGAGCAAAGGTGTATCATGGAAACTATCAAACTGAACTTTACCAGATCCTCTGCTCTTGTTGATAAAGGATTATTTTCCTCCCCACCCAGTCATCTTCTGCTTCACCTCCACAAGGTGTCCTGCAGGAGGTGCAGAGGGAAATATGTCTGTCAGAAACAACTTATCCTTTCTCTAAAACTGTCCCTGACACAGGGGTGCATTTTGGGCACCTGGTGGAAGGATGCAGTACCCAGAGGATTTCAGTCAGTATTCCCTGTATTTTCTCAGATGGGGAAACTGAGTTACTCAGATTAAAGAGCAACAGGTTTTTGTGATGAGAAGGTGTTAGAATTGGGTGAATTATGCCACAGTTCTATCATAAACATTAACTTACCTCTACTACCAGTATGAATAAATTGCTGCTCAGTCTGGGGCCAGGAGGTTGCTGTGAATTCTTCCTGTACTTGTTTTAAACTTCTGTATTTTGTACCTTCAGACTAGGGGCTGGGAGGTGTCAGCAGTGGCTTTTTGAAAACCTGAGGGGTCCCTGGGGCCCCGTGGGGGTCTTGGCACTGCCTGGCCCCACTGCCCTCCATGGGGCACACACACACAGGAGGCACCTGGGATCTGCTCTCCACAGAAGGGTTCATGCAGGCAGGAAGGGAAAAGTCTGGCTGTATTCACTGAGAGTCTCTCCTCTGTCAGGAAAATCCCAGGGAAGTCAGCAAAAGTTCTAAGGTGCCCTTTGAGGATGCTATTTCATCCTTTTGCATTCCACAGCAATTGAACAGATTTTACTTGGATCCAGTCAGCTTTTCTATCAAGGTGTGCTCAGATAAAAGCAGGGTGTTAACTCTGGCTGCACTAGAGCAAGTGGTGCTTTGGATAGTGGGACACTGGTAAGAACTATAAATCCCTCTGGGAATGATGAATATATTTCCAAACTGTGAGATATTTTTTACAGCATTCTTATAAGGTCTGTTTCTGAACTCTGCCTGTGTTTTAGTGACCCTGCCCTGCTGTGATCTGTCATGTTTCCAGAGGTAGATGTGCTGTCACAGGCTTGAGGAACTGATGAAATTGCTGTGGAGACACTCATTTTTGTCACATTTTTCTCAACAATTTGCCTCTCAGTCTTCCTGTGTCCTAAATCTTTAAGACCAATAGTTGATGCCTAATAGAGATATAGTCTGGGTTGATATAGGATATAGTCTTTTCCCCTGTTTTTCCATTAATAATGATAATAACCTGTCAGCACAAGGCATTTCACAGTTTTTGTCTTATTTCCTTTAGATTTTCCAGGTCTGTGGTTTCTTCTTTGAAACCACTTTTCTTTAACTATGAATTACCCAAATTGACATGACTAACAACACCAGTGCTAGAAAGTAAAGAGGTGCTGAATCTATAGGGATGAATGTTCATTTGATCAGTGGTTCTAGCACTGATCTTTTAAATTTATGGTGTGACACCTGGATGAGGCATATAATGTGTCTAGGATACTTATTGATAATTATATGTAAAAAGCTTTATGGTCAGATGGTGTCCACTGCAAATCTGTGAGCAAAGATGGTTTTCCCTCATCTGTAGCTATAAAAAACCCCAAACAACAAAACAAAGAATGCAGCGTGAAGGGCAGACTGTCTCTCTGCCCATCACTTGCCCAGTGGTTCCACTGCTGTTTCTCAGAGCTCACCCAAGATTGTCTTTTGTCTCCCTTAGCAGTAACTGATTTGGCTGGTTTGGATTCTGCTGGTTCATGCCAGCAGTTATTCCACTACAGTTTTGAGCACGGGTAAGCCCAGATACATACATATATAGATATATATACACACAGACTTGAAATCTGTCTTTCAGCTCTTTGGCATCTTGAGTTACTCTTCTCTGTACAAAAGTTGTGATCTATTTTGTTTTGTTAGGTCGACACAATTTTCCTTCTTTTTGCTGCGTGGTGGATTCCTCTAACAAACACTTCATGCCAACTCAGAAAAATACAGCATTTCCTGGAAGGCAGGGTGTTCAGAGACCTGTGTGATGCTGCTGATACAGACCCTGCAAACTCTGCAGTGCAGGCTCATTTTAGAAGAGATGTGTGATAGATGGGAAAAAAGTGGCATTAATGTTAATTTGTATTTTTCATTATTAAGCACTTTCCTGCCTTGTCAGTGTTGCAAACAGAAAGCAAAAAGAACAATAAAAAGGAGTGATCTCTATAGTTATGTCTATTGAACCTAAGGGTGCTAGTTTAGTAGAGAAAGAATATATTGTTTTATTTCCAACAGTTTAAAATCCAGAGCTGTACAGGTGACATAATGCCTTCCTTTATTTCACTTGGCTGTTTTCATTCAATATTGCTTTTAAAATTAACATTGACCTTTAGTGGCTATGAAAACATCCATGTACAGAAGGTTAAATAAAGAAAAAAGGTGCATGGTAAATAAGTACATGAAGAGGTAACTGATGGATTAATTATGATGTCCCAGTGAATAAAACCCAGAGCAGCATTTCCTGCTGGGGACTGGTTCCTCAGCACTCTGACCTTGCTGCTGGATGCAGCAGCTGTAGCTCAGTCTGTATGTTATCCATCATTCCCACATGCACTTAGGAAAACTTGTCTCAGAAAAAAACACTTTAAATTTTATTTTTTTTTTTTTTTTTTTAATTTTCCTGCTGAGGCTTAAGTTATTTGGTGTGTGAGGGTATAGCAAATAAAACTGAGTGTCTGGACAATAAAATGGCAAATGAAATTCAGTGTGAGCAAATATAAACATGGGAAAGAGCCACTACCTTTGCTGTAAGTTGCTTGTCTTGACTTCAGGATGTATCTGTGGGCTCTTCTGTCTGATCCAAACCTGTCCAACCCTGGTAGAGGTATATGCCATCAACAGAAAGGGCTTTGCATGTTCACAGAACACTGGAGGTACAGGTATTTAGGCTGATTTTGAAGAGTAATTTCAATGGTTAGGAATCAAAGTGTCATGTTGGTTATCTGAGGAGACATGAGCAGCATTTTTAGATCTGCCGTGTCTCCCACCTATGGGTATTGCACAGCAGGTGAACTGCAGCTCAATGCTTCCTCAAGCTAAACTTCAAAAAGGAAACTACCCAGTTCTTAATAGTTTAATACAAGGATTTTCAAATGTATGTGTTTATGGATAAAAATCCTGGATTCTGGAGGAAATGCCACCATGGACTGTGCTACAATACTGTTTTCTCCTGTACCTTATGGCAGATTTCATTTTCACCATTGGGTGAAATATCCTAAATAATATCAATCTTGGCTCTTAAATGAAATATAGAGGGTTATATGTAGACCTTTGTCATCTGAAATGTGAATTGAAGGATTGAACAAAGAAAATATAGAGAGCCTTTTTCTGGGAGAATGCGTTTTCAGAGTTTCAAAGAACAGAAATTTGAGTCTTAAAAATTCCTAAATGCCTGTGCTTGCTGCTGGATTTTTACTTACTTTTGTACACATTACATCAAAATTGCAGGTATAAAACATGAGTTTTGAATTGTTGTGTGGAAATAATGAGTGAGGGCTCAGTGGGTATGCAGGGAGCCAGCCTAGCTTTCAAACTACGACACTTGGGCAGCTCCAAGGGGAGCCTATGGAGATGCAGGGATGTGTCAGTGCTGCACTTGGAAAAAATCATGGAAACTGCCTGAAAATGCAGCATCTTTGGATTCAGCCTGACAGGTGTTCAGATAACAGCAGTGCAGGTAGGACAAATACAGAGCTGTGAAGAAAAATTGCACAGGCTCATTGAAAAGTTAATTCATGTTCAAATCCAAGCGGATTTTATTTCATTTGTTAAAAATCTTTTGTTTGGGGGATAGAGATTAGATGCAGCTTTTGTTTGAGAAGAATCTTTCTTCATTCTTGAAGAAGAATGATTCCTAATCATTCAAGGCAGATTAGGAATAAGCATCAAGTAAGGTAATTCTCAGACGAGGAACTCTGAATCCATGGAATGCATTGTTTGGTGGTGCTGCCTGTGATTCGAACCATGCCCTGATATCTCTATTTGCTTTTTGCTGCAGATCAGGCCCTGCTCTCTTATAAAGTAGCACATTCCCACTGCTTCTCTCCAAGCACTTGCTGACAGTTACTAGAATAGTTCTGAGCTGCTCTGAGCAAGGGATGCTTTGCTGAAGGAGTCTCTTTCTGTGGGAAGCTGCAGCAGGAGCTGAAGGCAGAATGGCCCTGTGTGGTTGCCCAGGATGAAGGCAGGGATGTTGCTCTGCCAAACATGCACAGTAATTCATGCACAAAACCATCGCATGGATATTTTTGAAAATGTATGAAAAATATATGTGCAATATGTTGCTTTTCTAGGCGTGGTGCCAGCATACTGAGTTCTTCTGGGCTTTTGTCTCCTGCAGAACACCACAAATTAGAATAGCAAAGGCAAAACAACAGGAAAAAAAGAGAAAAAAAAATTAAGAAAAGGAAAGAGGGGGAAAAGGGAAAGCAAGGGAAGAAGAATGTATTTTCTGGCATCTTAATCTTATGTATGTCTTCAAACTAAGGGTCTGACTTTTCTCAAGACTGCATTGTGCTCTTCCTTGGCATGGGGGCCTCTTCATCAAAAGGCTCCTTTGACCAGCCAACCCACCCCTTTTATCACACCGATCTTTATTAGTCACAGCTGCAACCCACTAAGAGCAAAACCGTTCCTCTTTGGTAATTAGTACAGCTGTGACTTACCAGGGGCAAGGTTGCTGTAATCCCTTCCTTCACACCACATAACTGCAAGACCCTAGGTCTGCAGAAAAGCCACAGTTCTTCCATGTATTTCAGTTAACTGGGTTATAAGCTCTTACAAGTTGCTGTCTCTGTTCCACATTCTTGTATTCCCAAGAAAATTATGGTATCTACCCTAATTAATATGTGAATATGAAACTCTCTGAAGAGCTAAAACTCAATTTAGCCTAAGTAGGAGCAGTAACACAGCAATGCTATGTAAAACACACAGTGCAGAGCAGCAATCCCAGTGTGAGGGGAGCTGCTGGGCACCCATCCCACCCACACCCTTCCTGTGCCCCAAGATCTGTGACATCCCCAGTGGCACTGGGGGCAGCTGAACTCAAGGAAATAGATGGGGAAATAAAATTTTAATAGTGTTATCTGATGGTTTATTAATTTCTCACAGTATTCCAGATTGAGAGCCAATGGATTTGCCATCCTGCCCTCCAAAATTAGAAACTGTGAGATTTAAGGCTGCCCACTGAACCTTAATTCTTCCCCCAGCATTTCTGGCCCAATTTCTATCTCCTCAGTGGTGTCCTGGGTTCCTGGTGCTGCTTGCAGCAGAGAAGTTGCCCTCAGAAATGACAGAGGGAATATTTCTCAGGCCTCTCTAATTCTGGCATGTGCTAACTTTCAATTGGGTGACTTTGCTGCGTCCTTTAACGTAGCTATTTTTGTGTGTGTGTGTGTGTGGTGTGTATAAATTAAAAATAGCTCTATAGAAATAACTTTAAAACCCTGGAGTATTTAATAGCAAGCAATTCCTTTTTATAAAAAATTTATAACAACTTATAAAATGTAATCAACAGAGAATTGTGCCCCCGCTTTTGAATTCTTTAGATGGTTTTAAAAATAATACTTTAAGGATGTTGGAAATGGCAGCATGAAGTGTTTCTTTCCTGTTGAATAGCTACTAAAAAAATTTATTCCAACTGTATTAAAAATATGAAAAGCCTACCACTGTTACATTTACTTCAGCTGTGTGAAAGCACCTCTGTTTGATGGGATAATTGCTCTGGCATATATAAACATAATTTATTTTACTGAGATTTAAATATTAAACACCAAAGTTCTTCAAAATGAGTCCTAATGATGTAGTGCTTCGCTATGCCTGCAGTCAGAGGTGTTCATCTCGAGTCAGTTTATGAGCAATGTTAAATATTAGGGTTTTATTTTACCTTTATTTGATGTTCCTTCTTATTTTCAGTAAGCAGTAAACACTATAGTAGAGTCTCACTGCAGAGAAGTTGTGAAAAAAAAATTAAAAAACAACATTTAAAAATCTATAAACTTGAAAAGGATGACAAATTGTGGAAGCCATTTAAAATGCTCCTTGGGAAGTAGACAAAATACTAAGTCTGTTGTCTCCAGATAAAACTTGGTTTAAAGAACTTTACGTAATCACTGAAGATGGTAAAAATGCCAACTGGTTTTAATAGTTTTAGGGAAATTAGCTTATTTGCCCCCAACTAATATTTTCTAGGAAAATTGTGGCTGGGGCTTTTTTTGAGATGTCAAAAGGTAAAAGATACCATTTAGTTTTAATTTCTTCATAAGGAAGCATAAAAGCTGTGGCCAGAATGCAAATAATTGTCAAAATGTTTGAGCCCCCAAGCAACGTTTCAATCCAAGGCAAAATAAAAAGATATAAATAAATAATCTTTTTGCTAAAATCTCTCTATTGAGCTCAAGTCACACAAGTCTCATCCTTGTCAAACAGAGCAGTTGGGTAGAACAAATCCTGGCATTACACTCCCGAGTCTTTGTGGAGAGCCACAGGGTAAATCTGCAGCAATGGAACAGCTTCCCACAGCTGGGATGGCTGATTATGTGCTGTGCTGCAGAAATTACAACCACACTGTGCTTAAACGTGGTAACAGGATAAAGCTGTAATAGAAAGCCAGTTGTAAATAACCAATACAAACACCCTGCCATAATGAAATACTTGATTTCCCTTCATGTGTAAAAATGTCTTGCTTTCAGAATATGCATATTTGTAAATAATGAATTTTAATGATGAATGCTAATGACTGTAGATCAAAACAAGACTCTGGAAGTTCAGAACTATAATCTAGGTAGAGCATGTTGGCTTCAATACAAGGCACATTTTATACAATATTCCTTGTGCAACTAAGCTTTGTTGTTCTACTGCCCTTCTTCTCCTGCCACCTATTATCTCCTTAATTCTCCGTACACTAAGGATGATTTCCAGGCTGGGTATATCTGACATGGGTTAGAAAAATATCTTTTGCAGTCTTGGCTAGTGTGGGAATCTGAGGAAATGCCTTCTTGGGGGCCACAAATGAAGAGCTGAAAACTGAGATTTAACAACCTGTTGTTTTCACCTCTTACACTTCTCCCTGGGAAGGGAAACTGTTTCAAGACAGTCTTTCCAAAGTCTGCTCTACAAACTTGTTTTCTGTTAATTAAAAAATCCCAAACCCAGTACAAAATTCCAAAGGCCCTCCAAAGGTTAGAGAATAATCATGTTTTGTCCACCATTGCTGTCACTTCAGCATTGCAGAGCGCAGTTTCCCCTTAAAACAGTTTCACACTCCTTTTACAGGCTGTTCCAACAGGAATATCTTGTGGAGGGCGTCCTGCTAACCTTTGCTGGCTGCAGCCCTTCACAGGGAGTCAGTGGGAACATGCTGCAGACCAGTCCTGCTCTCAGGGCTGTGAATGAGTCTGTCACAACTCTGAGAAGCAAACTCTCCCAAATTCTGTATTTTCCTTAAATTGTTATGTGGTAATATACGTATCTATTTACACTGGTCCTGCCAACTCTCTGCCCCCAAAATATGATAGAATGGGCTTTTCTGTTCTTTTCAGTTTCTGCTGTTTGCTCCTGGGTGCCTCCTTCCATCTCCCATTCCAGCAGGCTGGTATCAGTGAGATCAGGAATTGTGCTACAGATGTCCTTGCCCTTTGTTATCAGGCCAAAAATAACATCAGCACCGTGTGGTGGTGCCAAGATTGTAGCAAGCTATAATGACATATGTTTTGTTGAGAAATTGATGCTGTGACTCTGGATAACAATAATAATAATAATAATGATAATAATAATAATAATGATAATAATAATAGTTGTTTGGCTGGTGCTGGTGGTGATTGCACAGGAGAGGAGGGCTGCTCTGTGTCCTTCAGAACTCCCTGGGTGTAGAGTGAGCTTGTCACTGTTGGGATCTTGGTTTGCATTTAGAAATCTCCTTGTGAAATGCAAAATTGGCATCCATGTTTGTAAATACAATCTAGGTCACTTCCCAATGGGCATCATCCAGAGCCAAACCGTGCTGGGAGAGCTGGTACAGACCATAACCTTTGCCAGAGTAGGACTTCCCTGTACAGTGGTGGAGACTGAGAAACCTGAGTTACTTAACAATAATATACAAACATTAAAAAAATCCTTTCAAGTACCCCATTGCCCTGAAAAGACATAGTTGGAGAGAATGCATCCAAGGGGCTTCATGGATTTCAGTCAGGGGAGACTGGCTGTCGGTTTGCTGTGTGCCAGAGGATGTTCCCTATCTGGACTGCTCCTCCAGGATACTCCAGGGTCCATTCTGTGCAGCTGCCTGGAGTGGGTGAGCAGGGTTTCTGTTCCGACCTGAGGTAAACCTTGAGCACTGCTGGCTGCTTGATAATGCTTGGAAAACCAGGAGAGTGCTCCCTGGAACGAGTTGCTCACTGCACACGTTCACTGCTCGCCTCCTCACTGCACAGAGCAGGCTTTGGGGGTTGCTCATCAAGCCCCTGCTATTTATGCCAGCAAACATCTCTCCAGCAGTGCAGGAAGTTTGTAGTTTGCTGATAAGTCACTTGCCATCCTGCCTGTTAAAAGCTACGAAAGAAAAAAGTGTGAGGTGTTGACATCAGAGGGTATTTGTAATAATGAGTAATATGGTACAGAGCTGGTACAGCTTGGCTTCCATCCCTCTGCTGCATTATTTTAGTGGCTATGTCTAGCTGTCTACTAGCTGTGACATTTTTATAGTTTATCATAAAAATAAAAGAGCGTCTATTACCTCTAGTTCGAATCTGGATGATGCACAAAAGCTGAATCAAGGGAGTTCATGTAAGGAATAATGCAAAAGCCATTTTTAGTGTGCCATGACAGGCAGTGCTCCTGCAGCAGGGTCTTCAGCAGGCTGTGGCTTCCCATGCACACAGCCCCGGAGCTGAGAGCCCCCGAGCCTCCCCAGGGAGAGACAAGCCCCGGGCTTGGTAAGGCAGCAAACTGTTTGCAAATTGAGTGTGGCAAAAAGTGTTAGTCACTTCTGATAGGAGAACTCAATCCGCTGGTATCTAAATAAGCTGTGAATTTGTATTCTTTCTTCACTTCGCTGCATTCTTTAGTTCTTCCTATTTTCAGAAGCTATTATAAAGTTATTGAGAAGAACAAAGAAAAATTTTCTTTCTGGCCAAGTATTAAAAATACCATCACAATCACTTGTATTTGACAATGAACAAACTTTCCAAGGAATTTTAAATGCTGAATTAAAAAAAACCCCAAAATTTCAGTTGCTTCTCTTCAAGTCGTGATTAGCTTAAATGGGCTCTTCATCCAGTGAAGGAGTCTTAGAAGAATATTAAAAGGAGGGGAGAGATGCTGGATAAAGCAGGTCAACTCGATTAGAAAAATCTTCTTGGGTTTCATTTGTTACCTCTGTGCAACTCTTGTGGGAAGTTTATTAATGAAAACCAGCAACTTTTTGGCCTAGCAGAGATGTGATATGGAGAAATAAATATCAAGGAGATCCACTGGGACTCTATCCTCAGCTGTGGTAAATTGGAATAGCTCTCTCGAAGTTGTTCTAAATTATAACAGCTGAGGCTCTGCTTCTTATCCCTTGCTTACTTGGTGCAGCAAAGTTTTGTCTTAAGTAATAAGTAACAAACTTAGTAAAATGAAGACATTTTTAATGTTTATTTCTGTCTTCTGTAGTCAATGAACTAAAAGAAGTTGTGTTCAAAGTCACAAAATAGAACATGCAAGGAGTTTTGAAACTCAGCGAGAAGAAAAATGTCTTGTTAGCAGTTTTCCTTTCCCTTTACTGTAGAAAAGGAAATATTACAGATGTGATGCTGATGGGGGCCATAAAACTCCCAAACCAGGATGCTGGCCTGAGATGCGTCAGGCTTAGTGCCACATAAATCCTGAAAGAATGCTTGCTGTGGGAAATGGCCCATCTAGACATAATGTTTTAATTTAAAACAAATTACTGATACAGGGAGAAGTGAACTTGAGGGTATTGCATCAGGGTCACTCTGTCCACGGTTCTACAGCTGCTAGATTTTATTAGGAGCATATCTGAAACACAAGGTACAGAGTTGCTTTGCACAAATTCGTGGCTTGCTTCCAAGGCAGATTACTTCTCCCAACATTTGTATATTTTTCTCATATAATGTAACAACAAAGAATTAATCATGCAAATATCAATATTTAATGATTATGTGGTTAATGCCTGCAAAGCACTTTAGAGATAAAAAGTACTCTATAAATCCAAATGTAGGATATTTACTCCTTGCCTTATCTTAGTTGGATACAGAAGGGCTGAGAACCAGTTCATGTTATCTGGAAAGGCAGGTGCCTGATGCTTCTGATACCAAGAGTAAAATATTCATTCTAAACCTACTGAGCTCTATGACAGTCTTTTCTTTCTCTTCAACTTGCTTTTGAAGTTTGCACTATTAGAAACATTTGTGTGGTAATGAGGATACTGCTCAAACCTCAAAATACACTAATTAGGTAAAAAAACAGGATTGGGAACATTTGGCCAGCTAATTAAAATGTCATAATTGGTGCTGCAGAGACCATTGTTACTTCATACAATTATATAAATGAATATCTACTGTCTAATGAGGGACTGAGAGAAGAGGATTATTATAGAAAAGTAAGAAGTTGAGCACAAGCTTTCCCTACACATCAGCATTGCTAAACCCCCCCTCAATATGGCTCTTTTAAAGTGATGGGTGAGTCACAGTCACCTTTCCTAAAACACCTCCTTTTTATTCAAGAGTTTCTTTTGGACAGGATATCAAAAATTAAATGGCAACTTATGAAACCACTGCTGGATGTTACAGAAGGTTGTGTACAGAAGTGTTCTGCTGAGTTTGGCCATGAGCACTCACTGGGCGAGGAGAACTCCTCAAAACAAAGACATTTGTTTATCCCAAGTCTCCCTTGCTCCTTTTCCTTTCTGTGTCTGTGTTGTGGGAGATGAAGCACACCAGAAGTTGTTTCCTGAAGTGTCATTTTTGCCAGCATCGTTCTCAGTTGTCTGCTGGCACGTAGCAACTTTCTCAGTCATTAAAACATTTCAGGAGAAAATATCCAGTTCATATATTCTTGGAGAAGGTTTATTTAGCAGGATCCTAGATTTTGCAATGTAGAAGAAGTCATGTTCTCTCTAGAAGTCTCTGTTTAAAATCCTTTCCCTACCTGCAAACAATATTGAAACCTACTATAAAAAATACTTAAATATGTTGACTTTTGAGTTTATGCATAAATCTTCCCAAGTCATCTGAAAGTTTTGCTGAAGAGATATGGGTGTGTTTTAAACCAGGCCTGTCAAAATGATGAAGTCTATTAAATAGTATGTGCAACAGACCTCCTGCACATGGGGAGAGAGAACACTGTCAATGAGAACACTGTGGCCATTTGTGTAGGAGCTTCAGACCCAAAGTTGCCTGGATGGGGAATGTCTGGAACACTGACAAAGCACAGTCAAAAATAATAGAAGGGAAGATTACAAGTAGCAATAGGATCCGGCAGTTCAAAGTCCAAACTAGTAAGGGGGTATCCAGACACTACAGAATACAGGGATGGAAAAGAACTGTGAGGCAGTTCAGTGAGGGAAGAGCAGGATTGCCTTGGAAGGCTGGAGAGCAGTTTGTATCCTCAGGTGCTGCCATGAGTGAGCTCAAAATGAGGTTTTTTCAGAGATCTGTCTTTGGTGGAGACCGATGCAAACCTCAGCCACCATCAGAGCAAGGCTGCACATTTGCTAGCAGAAGGGTGGCAGCACAAGAGGGGACTATTCAGTCAAGGATTCCATGAGTAGAAGCACAGATTTATTTTTCTATTTTTTTTTTTGTTGTTGTTTCCAAAGTGTGATTGGAAAAAAAAATATCATTGGATGAAACCACGTTGAGATTCTTTTCAACCTGACAAGGGAACATAGAGATGGCAGCTAAGGTTTAGTTTATTTAAATTGGATTAAAAATAAGGTCCCAAATTTGTTGAGTGACATAATTTCCTTATGGTTTGCAGACACCAGCTGGAGACTATCTAGGATAGTGGAGAAAACCTGTCAAGCACCTCAGTACAGGCAGCTAAGAGTCCTGCTGAAAGCAACGGGGGAGAATAACACCCAAATCAGAGAGCTCTCTCTCCACGTTGAACACTCAGTGTTTTGAAGGCAGGGTACTGATTATTGTCTGGTACGACCCAGGGCTGATGTCAGTTGGTTATAATTAGCTTCAGGCTCTTCTGCATGCTCAGAACTCAGTGCTCTGGGTGTGGGAAGCTATTTAAATCTATTTACATAATTTTGGTAAGTTTTTCTTGAAATATTTCTCCGTGACTGAAGAACTCTTTCCTGGGTTGTCCCTTGCTAGAGCTAGATTGTCAATTTTAGTGGAAAGTTAGATTTCAAGGGAAAGGGAAAAGCCCCTGTGTGGCTGATGGGGGTTCCCTGGGGCAGGTGAGGTGGCACAGCCCTTCCCCAGGTGCCAGCCTGAGTGGCAGAAGTACCAGCGTTCATGGCTCTGCATCAGCCTCCCCATCCAACCTGAGTAGTCCTTGTGCCACAAAATTGCTTCCCCCTTGACCAGGGTAACTTCGAAAATGTCTGATTTTTTAAAAGTTGGGGCCTTGTGGGAAAGACAGTCTGTCATTTAGTCATGTTGAAAAAGAGAAGAAAGGAATCCAGCATTGCTAACAAGGTATGAGGCACAAAGAAACAATGAGCAATTAAAAAACCCCATGATAACTTTTGCTTGGATTTTTACTCAGAATTCTGAGTAATTTGTCACATCTTTTAAACAGTCAGGTGCATTAGCATACTGAAAGGAGTGTAACCCCAGGTCTTGATGCTTTTGGAGTAAACTGCAGCATGCTTTGTTTAGAGATTTAGACTGGATGAGTTTGGCTCCTTCAGAGATATTACTTTAAAAGTGGTCTTTGCTATGATTTTTGGTACACTGTACTCCTGAAACAGCACTCAGAAAAATGTATGTTTTATAAGGGAAATATTTTTGCTATAAGCTGACATTGGCTAAAAAGTAAAATTAGGGGAGTTTGAGTGAGAGAGAAGAGTAAAAAGATATATTTGGTTCGGCAGGGGATGTGCAGTTATGGGACAAAGGAGGACACATTTGGGATTCAATTCAGGCTCAGGGTTACAAACGCTCCCTTCTAATCAGAAGCATACAGGTGAGAGACATGCTTTGTGTCTTTTGTGCCTCCCATCAGAACAGATTCAGGTGCATGCATAATGCATGAGGCAAGTACCAGCACTGATGCAGAATAATCCATAAAATATGAAGCTGATGTTATGAATAATTAAAGCACAAACACACTCAGAAACACCTGCATGCAGCTAATAGGATGGGTTGGACTTGGCCTATGAGAAATGTAGAATTGAAGCTGTCCCTCCTGCCTCTTGGGCTCTGTGAGGAGCCTGCCCCAGGGCACAGCTGGGGACCCCTCTGGAGCTTCAGAGCCCTCTTTGGGAAGGGACTCAACACTGACTTTCCTTGGCTCCAGCTGCAGAGAGGCCTGGTACCTGCTTTCTTTAGAGAGAAATTGCCAAAGTGTTTCCTCGTTGTAATATTGAAAAGGGTGAACTTTCAGCTTCCTAGTAAGTAAATGCCAGTTTTGTTTGGAGACAGTGTAGAAAGATGAAATATTTAGCTTTTATCAATAATGTACCCTCTAAGTAACAGTGCCTACATCGACACATAATCTGTGACAAACTTTCACAGATCCCCTGATGCATTTGAGGCAAGCTCAAGTGGTTTTTTAACTCGTAGGAGATGAATAACTTCTGATGATCCCTGCAGAGAAGGGAAAGAGCAGGGCAAGGACTGAGCTAAGAGTATCTGCAGCAGAGAAGGTCATATAAATTATTACTGCTTGTATGGCATGTATGGATACCCACTCAGGTGGTGTTGGTGTTCTTGCTTAATACTTTTATGATCTCAGTGGAGATCCTGAGTCTGCTAGAGAAGACATTGAGCACTGAGCAGAGAAAAGCATCCAGGTCCTAAGGCATTTGTTTGAATTACAGGCAAAACATTGTGAGATCTTTTCTGAAGTTAAATGGCCATATTTTTTTGAATGAGTAAAGCAGGGGAATATATACAGAAACCTAGCAGAGATTGGTTGCACTTTCACCTGAAACAGGAGAAAATGCTTCTGTCATCTTAGGCAGCTTCCAAAATACAGTTTAATTTATATCTCTTTGAGAGTGATTTGAATGTAATGGAAAATAATGTCTGGATTGTGGTTTACAATCACACTCACACTACAGAATATTTTAGTTTTTGTATTTATATTTCTAGGTTTTTGTACTGCTACTCTGATGAAGGAGTTCTTGCTGCGTGCACAGCAATCTTACATTTTTGTTATTTAAAATATCATCTTTGGCCTGATGTGTTGGATCTAAGGAAAGTCTCCTGTACTTTTATTTCTTGAAGAGAGTCTGTGGATTACTGAAAACACGGAGCTTTCAAAGTAACAAAACTACAGTGCTCTGGCTGGATCACACAGAGTGTGGGCTGAAGGAATACAGTGCTCAAGGGATAGAGTGGAGAGAGCATAGATGAAACCAGAGAAGCTGGGCCCATGGGTGTCTGAGTTTGAATCAGCTAAAGAGACAAAACACTGAGTCCCACAAACCCAGTCCTTACAGGGGCAGTTTGGATGCTGTTTCTGCCTACAACAGGAAAGTCTTCCCTTGGTTTCAAAACCATGAATTAATTTCTAGTTTTGCTATAAAACTCACTGTCCAATGCTGCTGCATGTTTTGCATTCCCTGTTCTCAACTGATAGACCTGGAGTGTGTTCCTATTTAAATTAGCCTACAGGCATTAGACAAAAAGAAGTACATTTTTCAGTTAATTCTAGAACTAGGACAACAGCCCCTTTGGAAAATGCTTCCTTTATGAAAATAGTACTCAAATGAGCCTGACAAAGCACAAAATGATTATGTGTGAATCTCTAGATTGTTTTACCAGCTTAGTTTGCAGAACCAAAAGTTCTGAAGTACTTTGTGGCTGGTGTCTTGCGTCAAACATCAAGAAATCACCATTTGCATTTATCTCTTGAGGTTAGGCTGAGTGCTGAAATATTTTAGCATGATTTGCTGCCAGTTTATATCCAATGACTCTCCCCTTGCATCTAGAAGCCATTAGATCCTGAGATATCGTGGGTTCTCCACTAACCTCAGATTCAATAAGGCAGAACTGCAGAAAACCTTCAGTTACCATCAACTCTGCTGTTTAAGGGAAAAGAAAACCCAACAAGCACCCTAAACCCAAACAACCCTGTGTATTGAGGAGGAAGACGAACTATTTCTGTGTTCCTCCCCTGATTTTTCAGTTCAGTGTCATTTTCACTATGGTAACTAAATGTTCATATCCATGGCACTCTTCCTTTCCTACTCCAGAACTGAGGGAGCTGCACTGGCATTGGGACATGGACAACACTAATTATGCATCCAGGACCTTTCCCACTGGCAGATTGAGGATTGTCATGTCCTTCATTGTTTTTCAAATTCCCTTTTTAGGCAGTGAATTTTCTGTTAATTCTCTCCTCCTGACAGGGAGGAGGAAATTTTTAGTGTAGGTTCATAGAATTTAGAATATCTTTTGACTTTGGGTTCTAGGAAAATGTTCCTTCGTCACAAATGACCACAGAGCTTCATAGGCTTCCTGTGAGCTGAGCTGGCAGGTAGGATGCTCTTCACATAAAGCCTGCATTTTCCTTAATAATTGCTGAGTACTTAGGAAACAAATGACTATAAAGAGTATAACAAACTGTATTTACTGTCACCCAATCACAGCAAATGACCCTATGCAAGTACATATCCGAGCAAGAGTAAGGGCTTTTCCTAAAACTGCTTTAGTCTTTTATTTTGTTTTTAATCATGGCTTTTCATCAAATTCAAGAACTTTCATGCTTCAAACCTGCTTTGAAAAAAGACCAATGTGGGGCTGCTGAATTCTGCCATAAGCTCTTTAATATTGAAAGATTATGTATATGTACAGCTGCTGCATATGTACAGCAGCTGCTGGAGGTGCAGGTAAAATAGGGATGCTTGTGAGTTATTTTTTCCTATTTAGTAAGGAATTGAAAAATGACACATTTCAAAGTATCTGCAAACAAAGTTGTGCATATTTTAACCTTCAAAGCCACACTTGCAAGACCACACCATCAGACTGACCATGCAGTTGATGGATACTCTAATGATCATGGTCACATTATGCAAATTATATGGAGTGGCCTCAAAGCCACTGGTGATACCTGCAATTAACACTGGAGATGTAATAGATGGGTCTCTTGGTGAGTGGTGTGGTTTGAAGGACTCACAGACCTGCTGCAGTAGGAATCTTGTACCATGTATACAGGCTGTTCTGCTGCTAATACTGTCCACATGGTTCCAAAATAGACCTTGCCAAATCATTAAATGGATCTTGCAGAGCACTGAATTTTAATTGCTCTGGGGATACTGAGAGAGAACAGTATTGATTGACTAACTTTATGTAAGTTTATTAAGAGTTGTTAATCTAATATCTAATTAAGGGATTTTGTTTTACTTTTTTTGCATTATATCTCTGTGATTTTGTTAATGATATTTTAAATGTCTCTTCTCTAATAATTTACATGCACCAACAGGGAATTAAAAAAATTACCTTGGACTGAAATATTTTCCCTCTAGGGCCAACTTTTCAATCATGGTAGTTTCAGACAGCTAAATTCAGTTAGCCACAAAGAGGTGATGAGATGCAGGAGACCTGAGAGATGGAAGGCTGACTGTTCATGTCAGAGGTCACACTGTGAGAAGAGGGAGGATGGGGTGGCATTGGGCAGGATGGGTTTTTTTGTCTGTTGTAAGCTTTTCCCCATAAAACCCCCTTGCAGATGAAGGTAACCTGCTGAAGGCACAAACAAGCATGGGCTGAGGTGGTGGGATGCTCTGCTGAGAGTGGGAGTGAGAAAGATGCCAGAACTACTTTAAAAAAAAACAACTGTGTCCTGCTAAAATGGTATTCTGTCCTGCAGAACCCCACATTACAGATTGTGATCCTGTGAAAAAGTGAATTTTAACATTAGTGTCAGTGGATCAGAATTTGTCATCTTCCCTTGTGTGTATCCCTGTGGCTCCTGATGGGGACTAGAGAAAATGGTGAAGATTTCTTCTTTTTTTCTTATGTGCCCCAAATCAGAACAGGGTTGGTTAGTTTTGAATTTCAATTTGCAAGGAGGCTCTGCAGACTAAGGGAATTTTCTAGGAAGCGAAAGAGCTGATCAGGTAGTTTAACAGAGTATGTCCTCTAGCCCTGGAATTTTTCTACTGAAAAATGTGACATTACTGGATATTCTTGGAATACAAATTACTACTGTGATGCATATGTCATGGGTGGACGCCATGTTACACTGAGTCTACCAGCAGTTTTTAATGAAAAGGTATAAAATAAAATAAATTTCAGACCATGTTCCAGGGAGAATATTTTCCCTGTGAAAACTCTTGTAAAGGACATGGAAATGTCAGGGAGAGTGAATTTAAAGAGGGGTGCAAAGCTACAGAACCACTTCTGTCTCGCATTACTGGGAAAGGACAGATTTTGCATAGCCTATAGCACAAATAAATGTGAGGCTACATCCCATGGGCAAAGTGCTGGAGAACCATTAATAAATGACCATTTCCATAGAACACATGGCACAGTTGGCACAAGTCAAGTAACAAGTAATGAGAAGGCTGGCATGTCCAACTTATTTGTTAATTGTTATAAGAGAGTGAGCAAAGAGATGTTTTGTACAAGACAGATAGCACTGACCTTTGGTTCGAAGGATTTAGTCTGTAAACAGCCAAACAAAAAATTCAACAGCTTCAAGTACTGTGTTTCAAGTAGGAAATGGTGATCAGCAAAGGCAAACTCAGAGTTTGTGTCAGTCATCCCATTGCTTCAGTTGACACCCTGAGCTGACACCTTGGTAATCAGGACACTGATATGTGAAAGAAGTGATTGAAAAATAACTTACTATTTGTATACCAATGATTTAAAAAGAATTTGAACTTAGTAGAATGTGTCAGGGAAAATGCACCTACTTCTAAACCTGCTTGAAATAGTAAGTCTGAGGTATCAAAGTATCAAGGGTATCATGCTATGCAAGCCTGATCAATTAAATCTCTATAAGGAAAAACCCCAGCTCTGAGTGCTGTTAGTGCCTGGGAAGGGCTTGTCTTGTAGGGAGGTTTATTGAAATTCATATGGACACTGGCTCCCATCCTCAGGCTGACTCCATCGTGTGGCATTCAATTCCAAAACCTTTCTAGTTTGTCTCCACTAAGAAATGTCCCTGATGACCAGACATGCCAAGATTTAATAATCAGCATTGGACAGAAATAAAGCAAATGCATAAATCCCAGAAAGAGCAAAGTGAGTCTTGTGGTTCCTACCACAAGAGGCTTCCTACGGCAATTTTAAATTGTGTTTGTATGCAGAAGTGTTAGTTATTAGCTTTCCCTCTGATCTTTTAAGTCATCATGGTTTTTTGATCACAGAATTCCAAACATGTTACTAGGCAGAAAATTTGGTCCCTCGCTTAATTAATGAAAGTAGATTAAAGCTTGTGCTGCAAGTATAGTGATAATGTCACAAGAAAAAAAAAAAAAAAAGATATTATTTACATCAAGTTTGCATCCTGGGTAAATAGGCAAAATGTAAAAAACACAAGGATAGTTCTCACCATCTGCAATTCTGGGGGAAAAAAAGCTGATAATTAGCAGAGTGCAGTCTGAGCTGGGTACATCTGTATGCATTTCTATTAAATGTTCTAAAGGACATTTCAATAAAATGCTTCAAATGACCATCTATTTTCATGGTACACAAGTCTCAACAAACACACAGAAGAGTAAATGAGTTTTTCAAAAGAAAGGTGCCATGCTCACCTAGCATGGATTTAATTTTTGTAGAAAGAGATGAGCTTAGTAGCAGCAATTTCACCTACTGAATTGATAGCACTTAGGAAGTTTTAATTGTAGACCGTAAAATTCCTCTTGGCTCCTGGCTCTGTTACTCTTGGATACAGCATTGCAGGGTACAGGGTCTGCTCCAACCACTCCTGCAAACTGTAATGAGGCAAAATGCATAAAAATTATTCTGCTAGTTTAGCATATATCATGTTTTTCCTGAAAAAAAAAAAAAAAAAGGAAAGGAAAAAATCCCCAACACTCTGGGCATTAAAACAGTCATGGCATGAAATCAATTTTGTAAATGTCAAGACATCAGACTGGAATTTTCCAGGGAGCCTAAGCGCATTAGCAGCTCAAATCCCATTGAAAACCTACCATATATACTCTGGACAAATTACAGAAACAGCAGATCTGTAAAAACAGCTGTCCTGGCAAAGTGGAATATTCCCTGGAGAGGAGCCGTGGTGCTGGGGTCAGCCACAGAGAGGGGTTGCAGGGAGGGCACCTCACTCCTCCCAAAGTGGCTGGAGGATTTTTCTGTGTCCTTCCCTACAGTGCAGGATGCTGGAGGGATGTTGCCCTCCCCACTGGGCTGGGAGTAGCTGCAGCCCCAATTTTCCCTTCCTGCAGTTAGGTAGCAGTGGGTGTAGAGAGAGAGATGTTGTATTCCCATGTAAAGTGTCCTGGGCAAATAGGCAGGATAAATACGAAAATATTTCTCTAGAAACAACAGTGCTCACCCTTCAGCTGACACTCTCCCATGTTTCTCCAAAGCAGCTAAGTGAGGAGAGGAGGGACAATTCACACTGTCTGCCTTTCAGTGTTCTGTCACCAGAAACAATTTTCTCTGGGATACTGCCTAGCTTTCCTCAGTAGTATTTAAAATGTGGCCTGAGCAAAACCCCAGGATCTTATTTTCTTCAAAACATACATTTCTGTATATAAAATCTCCACATTTATATATACACAAAGAACAACTTTTTGCCCTCCTGAAATTAGTCATACAATTGCGATGATGATGCTTCAGGTTTGTGTTTTACCTTGAGCTGTAGCTCAAGTGTTTCTAACTCCAGTTCTTCCTCTGACTGCATCTGCTGTGTTTCATGGCACTGGCTGGTACCTGACATCAGAGAGACCAGGGACACCCTTGAATAATGTGCTTGCATTTATTCAGATATTGAAAATGATGCTTCTCTTCCACCTCCCAGGCACCTGGGGATTGCAGAAATGAGCTCATACTCTTTGTAGGCAGCAATATAGCCTTGTTCAAATCCTTCCAGCCTTCAAGTTGCACTGAAACAAAAGCTGATCAGCACTTTACTTTTACTTAAATCATACCAACATTTCAAGCAGTGTTTGGTAGTCTTTGACTATGCTTCTCTGATTACTGCTGAGAAAGAGTAATTGCAAATGGCAAGGAAATAAAGTTTCAGGCTTGCATTGCAGCTGATTTTAAACGTCAGCCTGAGAAGTGCAATGTTAGCTCTTTGCATGGAGAATACTGTGAAAAGAAATGTTGTTTTCTCTAGTTTTATTATTGCCTTAAATTTTTTCTCATTTCTCAGAAAAAGAAGGCATAATTCTGATTTCAGTGAAATACATCTGCTGAGGTTGATGTCTCTCAGAGCTATTGTTCAGTCAGGTTCCTGCTTATTATTGGACGTGTCCCAAAGAAATTTTTTGTGCAATCTGTTTAGTAACTTCGTGAAGAAATTCTGTTTATGCAGGTTCTTAGTTCATCTGCCTTAGCATCTGAAGGCTGGACCTTTATTCCTGTTATGATTTGTACCACAAAAAAAAAAAAAAAAAAAAAAAAAAAAAAAAAAAAAGTATTTGAGAACATTACATATTCTGCCTCCAATACCTACTGTGATTTTATGTTTCACTGGAATTGAAAGTGTTATTAAAAGGATGGTAGGATTAATATTTGCACTTTTGCTGTTGTAATGAGCAAGTGGAAGAGCTGAGTGTGCCTGTGACACATTGGCAAAGGGGATGTACAGGCCATGTGTGCACACACAATTTAAATACAAGGACTTTGTCACCTGAGTTTTCATCTGAACCCATAACCAGTTTATCTGATCTCCATTAATTGCTTCTATATATTTAGAAAAAAAATCCTCTGAAACAGTTAACACTGAAGACTAAGTTTGCTCTTGAAGTTTGCATTGCCATGGCTTCCTCTTCATCCCTCTGTTCTGAAGCAGGTTTTTTTATTCTGCTATAAGGTAAAATCCTATGTGTGCTGGGTAATGAAGAGGTAAAGTTGCTGGGTTTGTGTACTGAATGATTTATAAAAGTTGTAAAATGTAACGAGCAAAGGCAGAATACAGTGGTAGCTGTAGTGTAAAAATATTATCAAGTGATATAACTGTCAAATTAATTAAATTCAGTGTGATATAAATTAGGCATAGTTGTATGCAAATAGGTGTTCAGGCACTTAGCTGCCTGGTTGTAACTAGTATGTCCAACTGATGCCAAGTAACTATTTCAGGATAAAGAGCAGCATTTGCATTTGTTATAAACTCCATGAGGTTAACAGAGCTGAAATTCTGTTTGTGGAAATTTGGCCTAAGTTGTCAACATAAATTAAAAATACTACCTGCTGTTCATAACAATTCTTTCTGTTCTGGATTGTGGGCTTGTATAAATTGGTGTAAATCCACAGAAACCAAATATATATCCTAAGAAGAGAGAGCTGGGTGTGAGGAGTGTGGACAGGGAGTGTTTCTATTACCAGCTTTTACTCATCTAACTGGTAACAAATCTCTCAGCACCATCCTAAGCTGTTTTTTCCAACTGTCACTATTTCTAAAGCTGAGCTGTCCTGCTGGCTGGAAACCCATTTCAGGAGTCCAATCTAAATTACTGCAGTCCTTTGCTCCTCTGACAGTATTTTCTTCTGGCTGCTATCACCTTTTTTGCCTTCACTTTGACACATTTGCTCTTTGTGTGAGTGAGGATCTCCTTTCTTCTGGTCACCACTGGTGCTCTCCTCTGTAACAACTGGATGTCCTCTTTCTCAGTGCCAAACCCATTGATATTGGTATGGTGCTGTGTCATCTACTCAGCTTGAATATTGTGGTTTGTAGCATTTCCCCACAGCTCTTTGAAGGATTTGTTAGCACTGGACATTCCTGTGAAAATCATCCTGCCTTGTGAAGAACATCAGCCTGGTGAAAGACATAATGGCACAGGCAATCATAACATCTTTTTTGCTTTTTGATAGCAAACCCATAGTGTTTTACTATTGCAAGAATTATATTAACAGAGCTAGCTAGAGTCTGTTTTGGAAGCTGACATTTATTTGATTAAAATGAAACAAAGTCTTGTTATTTTCCTGTTCTTCACTGCTAGAAAATTTTTAATATTCTAGGGGAGACCAAGAGGACTACTGTGTAAAAATATGAGAGGTATGAATGGAGAGAATTAACAATAATGGCAGGTAGATTCATTATTGATAATGTTGTACTGGAAGTTCAGAGAATTCATCTCTGACTGGAGGAGATGGCTGTCAGAGATACCATCTCTGCACCTGCAAAGGTTTTCTTTTTGAGGACAGGTATTTCATGACTTTGGAGGGCATGTCAGCTGTTTTCTATACACAGCATAACAATGGAAATGGTTCAGTACATAGTTCTGTAGTGAGCCCAGATGCCTACAAAATATTTTATTTGAACAGGGGAACAGTAACTACTTGAAAAACACAGGAAAGTCACTAAGAACTTGAGTAAAAGTCAGCATTAGATATTCCCAGAACAATGAATTTTCAAACCTGGTTTAATTTTCTATACTAACAAGACAGGAGATCTCAGATATCTAAAGTTTTTTGATAGTCTCTCCCATGAGTTCTTGTAAGCAAGATAGTTTGATTACAATATAGTGAAATGAGGTCAAGACTTATTGTGAAATGAGCCTCAGAGAACAATTATAAATGATTGTCAGGATGGGAAGGCTGTAACATGCAAGTGCCCCAGTGGGCTGCCCAGGTACTACTCAGTGTTCTCTTTAGCAGCCTGCAGCAAAGGCAGAGTCTGTTCATTAAATCTGCAGGTGATATTAATGTGAGAGCCTGTATGAAGAAGATTTAACATTTAGGAAAAGCTTGAAGAGTGGGAGAACTAGTTTGCAATTCTGTTAAGGGTAAATAAAAAGAGCTAGCCTTTGGTCTGGGTGATTCTCAGTGCCCCAGGCTGGGGGGCAGCAGGGTGGGCAGGTGCTCTGGGGAAGGGAATGTGAAGGGCCCTGGGTGAATCACAGATCACAGGACTCTTATTAAAGCTCACAGTGGGAATTTCCATCTCTGAAATCATCCTTCCCTCTCCAGCTACTAGCAAGGGACTAACCAGGTAACCAGGTAAAAGATCTGCCAGTGCCTCACCTGGTCATGAAAAAGGGGCATTGCTGAAAGAGTGTCTGTATTGATATTAATTTCCTATTAGTCAACTGTTTTGTAAAATGTTTTTGCTAAGATCTAGCCTTCAAGAAAGAGAACCCAAGAATTTTAAGCCAAGCTGCAACAAGCATTTCAGATAATAAATCTGAGGGAAAGGTTTCACAAAAATGTAAGGATTTTCATGTCTCAGTATGTCTGAATTTTCTACATCAAAAAGACTTGAGATTTCTGTTTTGCCTATCCTGAAGACTTGAGATTTCTATATTGTCTACACCAGAAAAACATTAAATATTAAACATTGCTCAGGAGAATCACATGCAGGTGAAAATCATCCATGATCTTTACCTTCAAGTTGCTGTTCAAAATTCAGAAAACCTTGCTTATTTTAAATTGATGAGCTGGTCATTATTTTTAACTTATTACTTCTTATCACTGATATTTTTTCCTCCAAGTGTGGATTTTATTGTTCAGTCTCTTTGTAGTATCAATTATAGAAATCTTTACTTTGGGCTTAAGTCATTATTTTAACAGATTTTCTTGCACAGAACTATCTCATTTTCCAAGACAAGCTGTTCACTGATGACGAGGAAATCAAAAGTGTGCTCGAGACATATGGGTGTTTTCAAACTTGTACCTCAGTCCTTGCCATGCTTTGCCAAAGAGTGGCCACGGGTGTGTTCCTCAAGGATAGCCCCAGAGCAGAGCTCTCCTGGGTCACAGAGACATGCAGGGCTGCAAACCCTGGGCTCGCTGCCTGCAGCCCCTGGGATGAATGCTCTGTCTCCCAGAGAAGCACCTGCACCAGTGTGGACCCCAAAGCTTTTAGAGGGTCAGCCAGTATTTATAAAAGCACCTACTCTAAATGTAATTAAGCTCATTTAGTTAAGGCCCTGTAACCTGCACCTCAAAATCAAAGCCTCCTTGGTGATCCCTGGGTGTGCTGACTAATAATTATAATAATAATGGTCATTTCTGAGAGCTTCAGGCAGAGCTAAACAGTCAGTCAAACATTTCCAGCTAGGGAGATGAGCACAAGAGATGACATGGTTCAGCACAGCACGCTGGCCCTGGGGGCATGAGGACTGAGGGACATGGGAGGAACTGTGCCCAATGCTTAACTACAAGGCATTTGCCACACCTGTATTTATTTGCATTTGAAGTGGTATTTAGATTGAGCTCTTTGGGCTAGAACTGCAAATAGGTTAGGGACAGTGATGTTGATTGCTGTAATTTCTCATTTTTGGCTTTGTATAGGTAAGGCTAATTAGGTTGTAGGACAAAATAAGGTATCCAAGGAAGTTCTGTGAGCATAGGACTTGGATCTAATTTAATGCTATGATTTTATTCACACTCTGTGTGATATTTGTTACCTGCCACTGATGATTTTGGAAAGCGACAAAGTAGTTTAAGTGCTCCTCCAATATTTGCAGAAGCTGAGTTCTTTGCAGGAGGGAGCTGAGGGCCCTGCTGGAGGCCATGGTAGGAAGATTATGGATTGCAGAGTTTAATCTGTCTCTTTTCACACATCATGGACCTACTGCAGACCCTGCCTACTGACTTTTTTTTTGTTTCTATGACAGAATTTAAAAGAAAAAAATCTGAGAATGCTCTGTAGCACACGGAATAAGGCCATAGAAAAGATGGTCCTTTTTATATCTCTGCTACTCTTGCTGTGCAGCCCTGGGTAAATGAGATTTCCTCTCTGTGTTCACTGTTCCCTTCCCTTGGCTTTTTAAATGGGCAGGGTCCTGGGAGTAGGGTCTGTCCTTCTATAACATGGACCTTTAAACCCACATTAGAATTTTGCAGTGAATTAGCACACATGAGAATCATCCACTATCCTACACTTGATTACAAACTGAAATGTAAAGAAACAGCAGTCATTAAAGTGAGAAATAAAGACAGAAGTAAACATTTCTGTTTCTCAGAAATTAACCCGGTAAAATATATTGTTCCATTTGGAGTTTATGGATTACAATGCAATTGACAGTTAAAAAACACATAGACTTTTAAATATAGTTAAATATTTCAATAAAACACTCTAAGTTAGGGCTGTATAATTTAAATGGGACTTGCTTATCTCTTCTTTCATGGCCTGGTGAGCCTTCAGAGCCTTGCATTTCTTTCAAAATAGTGGAACTGTGGCAGGAAAAAGCATGGTGCTGCTGTGAATAAAAGCTACTGTTGCTTCCCAATGAGGTTTTGTTGTCAAACAAAAGGAAAGGACAGAGGAAGGAAATGATTACAGATTACAAAAAGCCCAAACCCAATGAGGGGGGTTACCATAAATTATTTCATCCATTAGAAGTAGAAACAACACCTTCAACACTACGGCATGAATTTTCCTGCTTAATAGTTCAGTGTTTTATTGTTGTTTTCCTTGATGATTATTGCTGCAAGGTTTGTGGGTGTTAGGCATGCACTAACACTGGGCAGTGTTTTACTGAAGCAGCTCACCTGTGCTCCTGAGGCAGTTGCTGTCCACTAGCTAGAGCTGTTTTACTCAAAATCAAACCCTCTTGGCTGACACTTTGAACAATTTCTCTTTTGACTAATCTGCAAAGCATCATTTACCCTGGGCCAACACACACATTGCAGCCAGATGTGAACCTGCAAGGGTCACCAGAAAGGAGAATAATCCTTCTGCCTTTTGAATTCAGGGCAAACCAGTTAAGGAATATTATTATTTAAAAGATGTATGAGTAGTTAGATGATAAGGATTCTGGCATTGATCAGCAAATATTCCCTTGCCTTGTGCTTCTTTCAGCCTCCTGAAATTTAAACTATAACTAGAACCCCAGGGGCTCCCCAAGGGCGTGATTCAGCCTGGAGCCTTCTGTTTGTGCCCTGGGGAGCTCAGCCTGGGGCTCACTGGGGATCTGTGCTCATCTGCTGACGACACAGGAGGCTGAGGCTGTAATTCAGGTCTCCTCTCTCTTTGGATTTCATCAAAAGAATGGCTAGACTGAAACCGATTGGAACATCCCAATGTGGACAAGCAGATTTTGTCACTATAATGCCCAGCAGAAACTGTAAATTGCTGTGTGCATTAGGAGATGAATGCTGGCAAATGCCAGCTGTGAATTCATAAGGGAAATAGAAATATCTGCTTTTCTGGCCAGATATCTCATCCCTTTCTTGGATCATGTTTATGCTTTAAGGAGAAGAGGCACTGGTTTTGAATTCAGACCTAATATCTCGTGAAGAGAGAAGAGACATGTAAGGATGTTTTTAAAGCATTTGAGAATTGCCAGGTGGGTTCTGCTGTGAGCTGTACTCCACTGCAATCAGGACTCTGGACTACTGATTTTATATATTTGGAGTGCCTGAGGGAGGGAATCTAAAAAGGTTTTGAATAAATTACCTCTTGCCTACAAGTAACAAATGCAGGAAAAGGACTCCAAAGAAAGATATTTCTGTGCTGATGTTGCTTTAAGAAGTGTGAAGGTAAAAGAGATTTAAAACCCAAGAAACTGGAAGCCATAGTCTTTCAAAATGCTGGTACCTGTGGGAATAGCAAGAGGAAGCAGAAAGGCAGTAAACTCCCAGGAAAACGTGCCAGTGTTCAGAAAATTCAGTGTGATAGATTGGAACCCCCAGCCCTGCACCCAGCAGTGTGTGAATGGGCAGGGACATGCCACTCATCCTGGCAGCAATGCCCCATGGTGGAGGGATAATGTCTCCACAAGACAATCAGCTTCAGGACAATGAATTTTCCAGCTGACAGAAGGAAATTTGCTCTTCTACACAATCAGTCATCCCATCTAAAGGTGCATGCCTTGAATAAATGCAGAATTGCTCCCCAGAGCCCAGATTTTCCTCCAAGAGCTGCAGTGACCAGGCAGGGTGTCCCACACTGCAGGAGGAGCAGGGAACCCCATCTCCTGGGGGGAATGGCTCTGGGACAGCAGCTACAGCCCCAGTATCAGTGGGGATGCACCTAGCTCTGCTTCCAGGAGAGAGATCAGGGCAGAAAAACACACGAGATGCCAGAATGTATGGATACCAATTTACTGAAAACTGGATTTAGGGCCAGAGCTGGTTAAGCTGTATTCATTTTTGTGGTATGTTACATTATTTTATTTTTTGAGTCAGGGAGCAGGTTTTAGAGCAAAGGAACTGATTGTCACAGTGAATGTAAGGCTAAAGCATCACCTCTGACAAGGGGTCTTTTCCCACACCTCTACTTGAGGTAGCATATGGGAAACAAGTTGGAATTTTGTGGGATTTGTTTTTATCTCTTTTTTCTATTTTTATCATTGACAATGAAAGTGATTCACAGAATTGGCTGGCAGAAGTCAATGGGGTCATTGCTATTTTCGACCTTAAAAATTATCTCACAAAATCAAGAACATAAGTTAAATACACATTTTCTCATTTGGAAAGTGTCAAAGGTTCAAAGACATACAAATGTACATCACTTCTCCGTGTAGATTTTGTAATGCTTGAGCATATTTTGCTAGCAAAAGGAAAATTTAGACAAGGAGCTGTATGTTTAACTGATGAATCTGTCTGGGAACTCCATGGGAAGTTGTTTGCTTTTAACAGCTTCTATTCATAGGAATTCTAAAAAAACCCCTTGTAAACCTTTAGGTTTGAGTGAGTGACTGCGTGGTACTTAGATGCCAGTTGGGGTTAAACCATGACATATTACATTTTTTATTTGGTAGATCTTGATTTTTATTTTTTTTTTTCAGGCTGAATAGGCATAAATATGTCATAGTTTTGAGAAAATTAGATTTTTAAATCAAATATATTCAGGTAATACTGTTTCTGCATAATTTTTTTTTTTGTGGAAATAGTAAAAAATGCAAACTCTTATCTGATTTTAAATAGTTTTAATTGACTGGAAAAAGACTTATACTGAAGATTACGTTTCAAACTGAATGGCTGTTACTGTATAAAAATTATCTAGTTGTTTTCATTTCTTTATTGGGTATAACAGCACTTTTAGGGGAAAATAGTACACATGGAAATGTGAAATCCGGTCTATGTAATTTCCACCAATACAACAGCTGCCTTTCCTTTCTGGAAAAACTGCTGTCAGCGATATTTTATACCTGAATATTGAGATGAAGAATGTAAACAGGCCAAACTTTTCTTACAAAAACAGAGACTGTTAAATAATGAATAGTCATATACTCCCTTGTCATATACGTCTTGCCATCAAAACATTTGTGATTTTTCTTATTATCACTACTGGTTTCAGTTCTTGTGAAGAGCAGGGGGAGGAATATTCACAATATTGTCCTCAAGCTGCATGCTGACTTTGTCTGTGTAACACTTGTTAAAGTGGGCTTAGGAACAGTTTCCTGAGGTGAGAGTGCTGTGTGTGCTTCAACTCCATGGACTGTTCTGTGGGATTGGGGCTTTTCCAAGGCTCACGGATGCCCTGTGTCCATCAGTCACCTCTGGTCCCTGCCCATTGGGAGGGTGATCTGCTGGAGTTGTCTGCCCAGTCTAAAATCAGGGCAGAGGCTGAGTTGCATTATGCTCTGGCTGGGCTCTGCAGGAGCTGGGGGATGATCCCCTGAAGCCATCTGCCATGGGCACCTGAGGATGGTGTCTGTCCTCCCACAGTGAAACACAAGGCAAACCCAGCTTTTCACCAAGGGCTGCCTTCCACTCCCATTTAATGGTGCCTGATGGCCCTCAGCCGTGGTGGGAACAGGAGGGAGTGAGGTGGGACTGTTTCATTAGAATGTTTCATCTTTGCTGTGGAGTCAGCACCGTAGGATCCCTCCATCTAGAGAGCTGTGTGTTTAGAATCTCACCAAGAGCCATTTTGCCTTGCAGAAATGCCAGAATAGATATACACGTTGTGAAGGTGCAGCTCAGGCAGGGAACTAGCTCATACTGTTATCTTGCTGTGTTTTGGAAATAATACACTTGTGAGCCAGGCCCTTTAGTTTTTATCTGTAATGTTTCCAGCTTGAGCTGGCATTTTGTTACAAAAATAAAATCTAGCTGAGGCAGTCAAAAAACCCCAAAAACCCTTGGCTTGCTGGTAACTGTAAATAGAAACCACTTAATGTGGTACACTTAGTGTGGAACACTGTAACAGAATTCTTGTAGGCATTCACACTTGTGTTTAATTAATGACATCATAAAACCAACTAAAGGTTCAAAGTTTCTGCTCTAAATATATTCTGAGATATAGGAATGTACAGGTGTAAAATAGCAGCTATTTGTGGGCTGCTCAACAGGCTTTCCTTCTAAATCTGCTAAGGGTTATTGTTGATTATTTCTGTTTCCCCTGTTGAAATGACATCTCATTTTTTTAGCTATAAACAGGTACCATATGCTCAAAGAGCTGATGGGCTTCACCGTGGTTGTCTCTGATGTTATTGATTCACAGAATTGTGAAATAGCAATGTCTGAAGTAACATGTTGTCCAGAATTTGTGGAATTGAATTTTAGACTCTGGTAGTTCTAGTGTATTTATTAATTTATTAAATCCCCTAAATTTATAAGAACAAAAATATTCAGTCCTAAAATTCTTCATAACACTGAAAAGTTTCATTTTGTAAGAACAAAAAGAAAAACAAAAAACGGAGGAGAAAAAACCAAACCCTATTATTACCGGTTCACTTCAAATTGCACAGTTGAATTAATGAGGCTGTAAACGCCCTTTTTCTCTGTTTCATTACATTGCTAATGTGTAAATGAAGTCTGAGGTCCCTGCTTGTTTTCCCCCGGATGGTTCTGTCGGTGTCCAGGTGTGCCCTGCCCTGGGGGAAGCACAGCCCAGCCAAGCCCGGCTGCAGGGCACAGGAGGGGCAGGGACAGGGTCAGGGGCACAGGAGGGGCAGGGACAGGGTCAGGGGCACAGGAGGGGCAGGGACAGGGGCACAGGAGGGGCTGGGATAGGGGCTGGGACAGGGGCACAGGAGGGCAGGGACAGGGGCACAGGAGGGACAGGGACAGGGGCACAGGAGGGGCTGGGATAGGGGCTGGGACAGGGGCACTGGAGGGGCTGGGGGACAGGAGGGGCAGGGACAGGGGCACAGGAGGGGCTGGGATAGGGGCTGGGACAGGGGCACTGGAGGGGCTGGGACACAGGAGGGACAGGGGCACAGGAGGGACAGGGGCACAGGAGGGACAGGGGCACTGGAGGGGCTGGGACACAGGAGGGACAGGGGCACAGGAGGGACAGGGGCACAGGAGGGACAGGGGCACATAGGGTCAGGGGCACAGGAGGGACAGGGGCACAGGAGGGACAGGGGCACATAGGGTCAGGGGCACAGGAGGGACAGCGGGCACAGGAGGGACAGGGGCACAGGAGGGGGCTGGGGCACAGGAGGGACAGGGGCACAGGAGGGACAGGGGCACAGGAGGGACAGGGGCACAGGAGGGACAGGGGCAGGGCCTGGCGCGGTGGCACCAGCCCTGAGAGCAGCCAGGCCGGCACCCTGCGCACAGGGCCGCGGCCATGGCCGCTGGCAGGGCCCGGGCCCCCGTGCCGAGCCCGGCAGCCGCAGGAGCCACAAGCACCGGCTGCGTTCTGGGCTTCGGAGCGGCCCCCGGAGCGGCCGGATGCTGCCGGCATCGGCTCTGTGGGACACAGAAGGGTCACCCAAGGCTGAGCTGCCCTCTGTGCAGGGGCAGCCAGCCTCCCTGGGGCAGAGGGAGCTGCGGCAGGACTGCCCCCCGTGCCTCCCGTGCGCCCCGAGCCGGCCACAGCCAGACCGCGGCGGGAGGAGGAAGGATCCCGGCTGCAAATGGCCCTGATGTGGCTCGTCCGTGCCTGGGCTGAGCAGGAAGGGAGGCTGGCGGTGGCAGGGGCGCTGTGACAGGGCCCAGCGGCGGACGGGCCGGCACTGCCCGGGGCCGGGCGCTCCGCACAGCACAGGGACAGGGCTCCTTCAGCAGCACGAACGAACCACTCGTAACAAACCCCGGTCCCTTACACCATCGCCCGCTTCCAGTTTGCAATGTTTTCCTTCCAAAGGAGTGCAGGCAATTAGAGTGGAACCGCCTCAGACAGTGGTGAAAGACATTGGGAGCTTCGGAAACTTTGTGACCCTTCCTTTGAGTGGTATCATAAAATCCTGCACACTGCATACGGGTGCCTTACAAGAGACTGAGCGTTGTTAGCATGCAGAGCAGGTCTACCAGTAGCTGGAGAAAGCAGCAAAAAAAAATTGAACCCCGTGAGAATTTTCATTTTCTGAGAGGTAAGGTTGCCCTAGCCGAATTAGCATTTTAGAACTCACACTGGGATAATCCATGCAACAGTTAATTTCAATGTTTTACTGCTGTAGCAGTGTAAATCCTAGTAAATTAATTTCTGTAATGCTGGAGATTTTATTTTAGACATTCTCATTCATATTTAATAAACTCTGAAAATCTGCGTTAGGACATCTATGTAAATCTCTTGTCTTTTTTACTTGTGAGCACAGGCCACTACGGATATTTAAACAAAAGGTTATAAAGAAATTAAAGGTACTTAGTCAACCATTTTCTAACTGACAGACCACTTTTCCTTAGATGGATTTTCTCCAATTCTCTTTTTAAAATATCTACTTTCTCACTTGAGACTGGTGTTCATGGCCAAATAATCTAAATCTTGAGGGGCCTGTGCTTTAAGTAATATTTTGATGCAGTGCCTCTGTTTTTTAACTTTTGATTTAACAAATCAGGAATTTTGCAGAAACATAGGTTAGAAAAAACTTTTTTGCTGAGCTCTGTTTATAACTTCTTGCTAAATGTGCTGTCTTGGAGAAGCTGTAGTCTCCACTGGGATGCAGCTGTGATTGCAAGAGGAAAAGAAGGCATTCAAAGATATGCAACTGATCATCAATCACAGGGCTGTCTGTGCAGAACTCCATAAGAGACCCATCTTACACCTTATTTTTCTAATAAATTTGTCCATGAAGTGCCTCGAAAAAATGTGACAATAATGTAAAATAACTACCTGGTGTAGTTATATCCAGTATATTTCCACACTGATTTTTGATCCTTACATTTCAGTCTCCTAGCTCAGGCAAAGGGCAGAGTTATAATTGTGCATCACTCTCACCATGTTCCTGCTCAGACAAAAGCAACATAATGTCAGTGAAATATTTTGGAGGCAGAATATAAAACATGTAGATGTAAATTACTTAAGAAGAAAATGAAGCAAAGTGGAGGATGAATATTTGAAAGTTAAAAAATGTCTTTCTCCTGCAAAGTCATAAACTCTGCATTTCACTTTCATAACTCCATTTATCCAATTATTCTAGCTTGAAACTGCTAAAAATCTGCAGAGAACCCTTAAAACTTCATTTCAGATTAATTCCTGTGCAGTGTTACTAAACACTGACTTATTCTGTACATGAGAACTGCAAAACATTTTTCTGCAGAGAATGACCAAACCTCTTGGGGTAAAACTATTTGCTACTGATAAACAAAGTTGTATGCACCATCTTCACAAGATTTTAGGTTTTATTTTTAGTGTTTCTGATGGTGAAAAGTACTGTTAACCACCATTCTACTTGTGTCCTGCCTTAATTAACCCCCTGGGAAAGATGTCATGGGAGCTGATGCTTCTCCAGGGGTGAGAGATGGAACAGAGAGGGAATGCAGGGAGGGGAATTTTGTGATTGGGAAAGAGGGTATAGAGAGAGGCAAAATGAAGTTTGCAGCTGGTAGGAACAGGCTAAGAGATGAAGAGCATGGAGCTTGTGAACAGGACTGGGCTGAGTTAGTTTACAAAGAAGGAAAAATTTATAGTGCTTCAAGGGGTCAGATAGGAAATCCAGGAAAATTCTTCTCCAGATATCTATATCCAGTGGATAAGCCTGCAAGCAGAAAAAGTGGATAGCAAGGAGTAAGGCTTGAGAAACTTGGGCATTTTTAACTCTTGTAGTGGATTCACAGGATTCGGGATTTATTATGTTAAATTGTAAAAAATTAATTGTAAAAAATGTTGTAGAAAATTAAATATTGTTTACTAATTTCCAAAAAGGATGTTAGACTGGAGAGTTGATCTAATTTAATAGCTATTGTCCAGAGCTATAGAGAATAGCACACTGACATCAATGAGGTAAGAAATTCTCTACTCAGCACTCAAGCAAGTGGACTGGCTTCTCTGGCTCTCCTCAACCAGTTGCCCCCAATAAAAGTCTATGCAAGGAAATAGAAAAAGCATGGACAAGCATTTGTGTAGGATGAATGCTCATGAAGATGGTCTATACACTTTAAAATTTACATACTCTCAGTCACAGGGCTCACTAGGGGACTACTTATATTCTCTTCAAAGACTGATGTGATAAAGGACTTTCTGTACATTTTTGTAATGTACCTTTTGAAATGTGTTGTCAAAAAGAATAATTGTTTGGCAAACCTTCTGAAAAGATAATACTCTCAAAAATTTCACTCCTTACGGAGAGTTTAATGAAAATCTTTATTGACCCAATTTAATCAAGCTTTGTACTTCCCCCTTTTATTGATTCAATTATCAATAGAGAACATTACAGCTGGTGATCAGTGGTTGTAATTTAGAAATTAATTCTTTCCAGGCTGCATAGCTCAGAGGTGTCCCTGCCATCCACACTGTCACTGCAGTAGATGTAGTACTTGGGTACAATGTTGTCCAAACCCTTTTCATATAAATTTTGATTGCTTTGTAAATGGGGAGGAGGCTGTCCTGAGGGCACTAATGTGCTTTCTTTGCCCTGAGCAGCCTCCCCTAGCTCCCCATTCCCTGCTCCAGCCTAGGTGTGCTCCAGCTGGGCTCAGCCCAGTGTGCTGCCCTGGGATTTGTGTCTCCAGCCTCGTCTCCTTGAGAGGCTCTTTGGGGTTCCTGGGCTGATCCCAGATCAGCTCTTTCTCTTGCTGTGTCTGCTGAGGGCATCCTTGGGCTAGCCCTACTCATGCTGCTCCCCACAAAGGTGACCTGCCAGGAAAGGGGTCAGCTAGGATGGTTTATAGAGTGTAAAGAAATGGAAATGAGAAGGGAAAGAGTCTTGTTCCCACCTGAATAGGTAGGATAGCCATTGGTGCTGACAGGAAATGAAGAATACTAAAATGCTCAGCTGCTGGGAAAAATGGAAAGCAGCAACTGATGACCCAAGGGAGGATCTCACCAAGGACTGAGACAGAGCCCTCACTGCATAAGGCTTGTGGAAATGGAGATAGGAAGAGGTCTGGAAATTCATGTTGAAACAATAGTAACTGTATTTCTGCACAGCAAAAGGCTGTATGGGAAATGACCAGAGCATGATGTATGGAACTCCTTGAGTAGGCTTATGGGGGACAAAATACTAGTCCTGAGGGGAAGCAGAATGATGGAGTAGGTGCTGAGTCTAAACCAATATTATCAATTTGACTTAGAGCCCACTAAGTGTGCTCTGCATGGCTGGACACTGAGCTGTACTGATACTTTCATATTCAGGATGTAAGAAGAGAAAAAGGAGATTAGGAGAAAAATTGAGCATGGAAGAGCAGAGGAATGCAGTAAAGAGAATAAAACCAATTTTATTTGAGAGTAAAAAAAGAAACAGCAGACATAGTGCAGAGAGAAGGTAGCAACATAAATACCTTCACTTGTGTGACTCATTTGCTCTTTCTTTACTGGCAGATTGTGCTTTAATTATGTCTCTGTGAATCCAATACTGGTGAACTATGTATATTTGAAATACATAGATGTGGGTAATTACTAAAGACATACCAGTGTCCTACAGCCACCCCTTTTGCATCTGCTTCCCATTGTAGTATTTAGTATAACTAGAAACACCATTAGGCTTAGTTTTGGGTGTTGGTGACCAGGTGTTGAATTTTCCCTGCCAAAGCTCAGGTACTGCACTGGCAGCTCTGCCAAGTCAAATGTCTGTGGCTGATTTCCCAGTGTGTGAGTTTGATCCCACTGGATGTAAGGAGAAAACTCTTCTGTTTGCTGAAACATCACACTGAATGATTTATGGCAGACAAATAAAGATGTATATGTGAGGCTCTCTAAGTAGGACTGGTGTCAAAGGAAAATATTGAGGGGAAGAGAAAGATTGCAAATTTCTAATTAATTTTGTTTATTTATGCACACAAACCTTGAAATTTTAATAGAGAATGCATAAGTAATTGATGGGCTACATATAACTTTTCATTATCTTTATGCTGAGATAGGCAGGAAAGTAATTTGACAAAAGGTACAGGCACATTAGAACCAAAAACTGCTGTAGGTTAGGCCTGGAGCTGCTGGCTGAGCACACCTTTCCCAGAGCAACTCCCAGGACCTTCCTTGAGCCTTATGAGCCTTTTCCTGGTCTGATCAACCTTGGTATCAAATGGTGGGTCAGTTTTTTATCTCCTATTTAAAGCAATGAATTGAAGCTATGCTTTTTAAGCAGTTTAACAGCTGAAATAAAAACTAATTCATATCTCAAGGGCAAATAGAAATCTATTAATATAGGGTATTAAAGCTTTGATAGATTTTAATGCCTGACTCATGATTTTTGTGAGTGCTGGGATTGCCAGCAGACACTTGTCTGCGTTGTGGAACAGACTCTCTGGAGGGTGCAGGAGGTGGCATGCATTAGCAGAGTGGGAAGCAGCATTGAACAAGGGCTTCTTTTTGCCTAAGTTAATTTTTTTTTTTAATTTTAGAATAGAAAAAATAGGCAGAAGGGGGAGAGTTGAAAAGAATGAACTGCTAGGAATACTGTCTTAATTCTATTGCTATTTAATTTGGGTGAGTCCTGCAGGACAGCCAAGCCTGAGGCCTCTGTGCTGGATGTCCCCAGCTTGCTTTCCTCAGGCTGTCTGAGCTCACTGCTCTGAGGGTACCAGACCCCCTGAACCATAAGCCTCCCATGTGTGCCAGTCTGCAAAGAAGTACCTGTATTTCCATATTTCTGTGTTGGGAGAGAAATCTGCTGAATGCCAGGAGTTTCCTGGTGTAGATCTCTATGGACTGTGGCAAAACCCGCTGATGCTCTCCTGCCTCCTCTTCAGCTGTTTCCCATTGCTGGCAGTGCCCACTCTGGCCCAGAGCAATCCACTATCCTCTTTAGCCCTTCCTGTTGGACAGGGTCCCAGTGTCTGCATTTCCAGCTGAAGGAGAGCAAGAAACACCTTCAGTTTTCCTGCAGGCTACTGTGCCTGCTGACCTTTTCTTCTGAATCTTTAGCTGATTCTGAAGCTTCTGAATCTTTAGCGCTCCCCTATTCTCTGATGTTGGGCATGAATAATTAAAAGTCTGGGGAGGAAAGAACACAGGAAATTCTCTGGGTTTTATTTTAAATGCCACCACTGCATTGATGCTAGTTTTAATAATTTGCATATCTCTGAATTTGGTTTGGTTTATTTTTTGTTTCTTAAGCTATCCTATAAAAAGGACAACTAGGACAGTGCACTGGTGATCAGGAGGCTCATTTCCCTACCAGCACCATGTCAGCCTTCCCATAGTCAACACCTCATTTCCCCTGTTGATAAAATGGGCTGAGAGTTCTGTACCAAATCTTGCCAGCAAAGGCTTTGGGGAGCTAAAATATCAGAAACTGTTTCCTCCTGATGCTTTTGATCTGAGACCTGATCTGAGACCACAGATATGCTGATGCTTTACTGGTGGCAGTGTTGATGGTGGCTGCTGGTTTCCTTTCCCAACAAGCTAGTATGACTTGGAGGGAAATTTGTTTAAACGATTTTATTACTTTATATTATTATTATTATTATTATTATTATTATTATTATTATTATATATTATTGGCAGTATCTATATTATTATAGAATATCGTATTATAGTGTGTCAGTGGAGTCAGATAAGCATTTTCTGAAAGCAATTCATCCCAATTAATCCCTGATAGTGAATCATTTGTCTCATTAGTTTAGGTCAAATGCAAAATTTTATGCTAATGTTCAAGCATTTAGAGTTGGTTGAAATTTGTGTCTGTATAGAGCATTGGCTTGAAATTAAAACACCATGTTACAATACTGACTCTATCCTTCTTTCCTCTATTCCAGCCTGAATGTCCATGTTCTCAGGGGTTTCTGCATGGACACTACAGCAGGGCAAGCAGCCAAAGGTCAGACTAATATTTTGCAAGTTGCCTCTTTTGTAGAAGGCTTATTCAGCCACTTCTGAACAGGGTCTGTTCTGTGCTTCCTACCTGGATTTTGTCAGAAATGAATTGGCTGCAGTGGCTTCACTCGTACTTCTTCACCCATGATCTGACCTCCTTTGCAAAAGAGAAAATCTCAGCCAGCACAAACATCCCTGGCCACCCTTTTGGGGTACACGTTCTTTTATCTCAGGTACCTGCAGAAAAAAATCCCAGTGAAGTGCACACTAGCCTGTAACATAACAGTGAGAGTTTTGCTTTGCTTAGTAGTTAAGTTCCCCATCCAAAAGGCCATAAAGATTTTTATATGTCTGTCTGGCCTCTAAACTGTATCAAGAACCCTTCCAAATTCAAAGCTGACATATGGGTTTTTACGGTCTAGGGATGTTGCCAAATTAACCCTAAATCTGCATTATTTATTTTGACTGCTAAGGGCTAACATTTGGTATCTTTCTTCACTTTGTCCTTGCTTAGATCTTGGGCTGTCTCCACTGCATGTTGCACTGTAGAGTGAGCCCTGCTCATCCTTGCTGCTTCTCTGGAGCTCTCTGCATCCAACGGGATTATTTGCTTACAGAATGTTTAAAAGAGACAAAAATCCTGACCCAAAATGGTTAACAGGTTTGCTATCCCCTCCATTGGGCACAGGATTGTCCTCTTTTATTTCAAAATGTGTTAGATTAAGTGCAAAGCTTTTTTGACAGCCTGGACTAGTTAGGAGTTTATAAGCACCTCTTTCCTAGGCTGGGCTAACTTAGCAGGCACCTTTGCAATGCTGGGTAAATACAATGAACCATTCAAGTGGAAAATCATTTTAATAAATAGCATTTTAGTAAAACCTTTGGTTTGCCCTCCGAATCCTTATTAATAAAAATAAATCTCCATTACCCTCTCACTTGGCCTTACTTTCCTGTTTGGTAGAAATTTATTATTTTTCAGTAGCAGCATTAAAGATTCATCCATTATTTGGAGTAATTCTTGTGCAATGCAAATCTAATAGACTTGATGCATAGCATTTTCTTTAGGGTAAAAGCTAACTGCCTTTATTCAGCTTACACAAAACCTTCAGAAAGAGCCCTTTATACAGCTCGTGTCATGTCAGCAGTAATCATGGCCTGAGTGGTGGTGCATGCAAATCAGCAGCTGCTCTTTAGCTGGGCTGGAGGAGTCACACAATGAGTTTGCCAGTAACTGCAAGGGCAGATCACATTTAGTGCTGATGGTCCTTCAGGCAGATCACGCTGTAATCTTTGCTCTCTTCACCCTGCCCAGCCAGCAGCCAGGCTGCCACCCCTGCAGTGCCCAGCACCTGCCAAAGCCCAACAAAAGGCATCAGTACCCAGTGCTGGGGAAAACAAAAGAGGAGTTTCCAGTTGTCCTGGTGTTCACTTTCCCCATAGTTACAGCATGGGGTGGGAGCAAGCCCCCCAGCACTGCAGCTGGGTCTCTGAAGGATGTCAGAGCCTGGTCACAGCCTCAGAGTTCTCTGTTACATCATCAAGACAGTTGGGAGCTAATGCTGACCTAAACAGTTCTGGTGCTTTGTTTTGGTTTTTCCTTCCCCTTCCCCAAGCATGTAGAGTTGCTGGGGCACCAGTCAGAAATGCAAACTAAGGCAGTCAAGCTAACACAGGACTTTGAACTGTTCACTAAAGCAGATATTTCAGAAGGGTGTGGAGGTGGATTAACATCTTTAGTGTGGCAAAACTCTGTTGTCATTGTAGATGTAAATCTGTTTTCATGAGTGGATAAAAATCCCCTTTCCTGATCCATACCATGCAGGCTGATGTCAGTGAGAACTCCATGGATTTCCTTTTGCTGAAATAAGCAAAGGATGCTAAAAACTGTTTTGTACCTGTATTATTCTAGCAATAATTTCTAAGCTGTTTGTGTGTGCTCCACATTTAGTGGGAGTTTCTGTCATGTCCTCAGAGCAAAGGTTTTCAAAAGAGGGAGAAGTTATAGGATTCTCATAGAGAGTAAAAAAAAGGGCAAAGATAAGGTCTGCATGGGAATGTTATACACTGCCAACTGGAAACTCCCCATTGCCTTCCTTCTCTTCTACCAGCCTCTTGTCAGAAAAAATCTTTGCCTATTACTTTTCATGATGATCAAAACTATTCCAATGTTCTTTTGTTATTGGAGTACAGCTCTATTGCCTCTCTTATATGAGGTTGTAATGGAATAACCCCTGGACTGTTACTTCTCTATGCCACAGTACAACAGCAGTGAATTGCTGATGGATAAATAAGGATTTTAGGATCCCAGTGGCTTCTGGTTCGTTCCAGAAGAAAGGGCAGGTGCTTTTTGCAGTTCAACTGGAGCATCACTCTGACCTTGTTTAGCTGAATTTTAGTTTGTGTGAGGTGTGTCATTTCTTTGGCCATGCCAGACTGCACAAGAGGCAAAGCAGTGCTCGGGGCTGGTACACCACATTTGCTTTTTGAGGTGTCTGGAGCTACTAAACCCCTTCAGTGAAAGGAAGGTTTCCTGCTGTCTTGCAAGACAAATGGGCAGGAAGCAGAAACTGTTTCAGAGGAGATAAGTAGTTTGGGTTTGGGTTTGCTTTTAACATATATATTTAGAAAAAAAAATAATCTGGAAGTATATGTGAATCTCCTTGCTCTGCTTCTCCTTTGGATCCTGTTCTCTTTCTTTTTGTGGAAGATTTCCTTGGTGACTGCTTGAGTGAAAATACTTTTCAAACATCAAAGAACAGTAATGTATCAAAAAGAGGAGATTTTGCTATTGGAAAATAAACTAAGAGCAGTGCAAATGCCACCTGGGTTTTTCAGGTGGTGCTTGCTGCTTTATGCTGCTGTCAGTGCTCATCTAGTCATTGCTTTTTCATCTCTATTCCAAGATTTTGTGAAGAAATGAAGCACAGCTCATTCCCACAAACTGCTTTGGGTTTACAGATTTCTCTCTCTTTACCCCTCACTTCACCCTTTCTGCCCCCTCCCCTCTCCCCGCAGCCTTCGTGCAGCCTGACAATCCTTTGCTTAATCCCAGAGAACATATTTTTGGTACTGGCACAATAAAGAAAAAAGAGACAAATTGATTTGCATTTCTTATCTGGGAGATTCACTTGAAAAATCTAGTACAGTTTCACTGACGCAGAGGCAGGAGAGTTGATCCTGTAAATCTGACATATCTTTATTGAGGCTGAGAGGAGAGGGAGTGGGAGGATGGACTGAGCTCACTACAGGAAATCATACTGTAGATAGCTTTGTTTGTTGTCTCAGGTTTCACAGAGGGCTTCCTGGCTGGTTTGGAGATGCCCTCCCAGTGCCATGAGCAGCCAGTCCCAGGTTATCCAGGTTCATGCAGCTCTTGTTTCCCTCTAGCTTGGCTGAACTGAACAGGGGAACAGCCCCCTGCCAGATGGGGCGTACACACACCCTGCCAGTCCAGCCACATCATCTTTAGTTTTATACAGATGCATGTGCTGAGCTCAGTGAATCAGTCAGACCCAGGGAGAGTAGAAGTTTGCCCTCCCCCTGCTGCTTCCCTGTGTGAAGTCTTGGAAGGCAGAAGTAGCCAGAGTAGAAAAATCTCTTTATGGAAATGTCTGGGGTATCATCCTTCCTACAGCTGCCAGAGCAGCCCCACTATTGCCTGCCTCTGACAGTTGTGTCATTCATGTTTCCTCTACATCAGGCTCAAGCTGTGAGCAGTGACTTCTTACCTGTCCTATGGCAACCTGTGCCATCGTGCTTCTGTCAGTGCATCTCTGACACCTGAGGAGCTGAGGGGTGAAGAGCCTGTCCTGATCACCAGCTCTCAGAATTCCCTCCCCTCTCTAAAATAGGTACGTGGTCAAAGCCCAGTAGCAGCTGTCACGTACATCCCTTGTTGGACTACCAGGGTGTGCTCCCAAGTGGGACACAGAGGGACTCTTTAAGCATAACTTTGGGCAAAAAGAAATTAAAAACTGAGAGGTTGAAAAAGACAAGTATAATTGGCTGGATGAGACAGTAACCTCCTTGGGTGCCTCTGCACTCAGCACTTAATGCAGCCTCTCAGATCTGAACTACTCATGCAGTAGGCAGGAGGTTGCCCACGCCTTGGATCATTGTGTTCTCTGTTCAGGTGACTCCACCGCCTCTCCAGGCATGTCTAGGAACACAGAATATAAGGAAATGTGGGGCTTTGGGTGCCTGATGCATGAAACTAGCAGAAATAGCAGATCAGTCATAGAGATATTAAAGTGCTGCTCTGGGAGTTGGTTAATGTTTTCAGAGCTTGCATCTGCTCTGCTTGCTGCAGCTGCACAGCTGCCCTGTACTCGCTGGGCTCACCCTGTTTTCAGCAGTGTGAAAGAGGAAATGGACTCTTACATATTCAATGTTCATTGCCCGATGCTCCTTTTGCCCCTCTCCTTTCATTCTGCCCTTCACATCATCTTCAGAGCTGCTTGCTCGAAAGATGAGATCACAGGATAACAAAAACCTCGAGGCTACTCAGGGCAAGGTCCAGTCAGGTGTTGAGTATCTCCAAGGATGGAGATTCCACAACATCTCTGGGTAACCCATTCCAGGCTTGATAACTTCAGAGTGAAAAGGTTTTCTTCTTGTCTTTGACCAGAACCTTCTGTGTTTCAGTTTGTGCCCATTTCTTCTTGTTCTCCTACTGGACACCAACAAGCAGGGTCAGGTTCAGTCATCTTTGCACTCTGCCATCACTATTGCACACGTTAATGAGACATCATGAACCCCTCCCTCCTCAGGCTGAGGTCCCAGCCCTCACTTTCCTCACATGAGCAATACTGCACTGCCTTCGCTGCCTTGGTGGCCCTTGGCTGCACTCACTGGAGTCTCTCTTGTGGAGAAGCCCACAAATGGGCCCAGCTGTCCAGGTGTGCCTCACCAGTGCTGAGCAGAAAGCAAGGATCACCAAATGCCACAGCTCTCACTCAAAATCATTGCCAGATGTGCAATTGCTTGTGGCAGTTCTGTAGCCAGGCCATGGAGCAGACTAACTTCAGTGAATTTTCTAATTTTACCTTGTGCTATATCAGCAGAGTAGTTTGCTATTTGGCCCTGGGTAATCTCTTCTGAATAGCAAAGCAATCCAATCAAGTCCAGCCCCACTGCTGAGTCTGGGATGAAGTGATTTGTGGTGCTGGCCTGGTTCTTTGGTAATTCTGATTTTTCATCTTGGTTTTGTTCAACCAACATAGAAATCATGATGCCAAATGTAGACAAATGACATTTCCAAAGTTGTGTTTTAAGGATTTCTAACTTGGGTTTTGTGATTTACTTGTCTTTGAATTCTTATGAAGGCCAGTGAATTGAAAACAGTAGTTTCCAATTTATATTAAAATGTTCACATCATTCATGAAATACATGATGACAAATATTCTATAGTCTTTTCATGAGTGGGCTGGTAGCCTGTGTTATTTAGAGACATTTTGAATTGATACACTATCAGTTCTTCAAAAGTTCCACAAGGTTCAGGTTTTTCCATTGGATTAATCATTCTGTGAAATCTGTCAAATAGCCATCACTCTGATGAAGCTATTTTTGTCACTTCTACCCTTATGTAGAGCAAGATATTTATTATGATAGCAGAATGTAATATTCCAATAGGATTTCTCTGAGGTGTTAGTCATTGTGGAAAGGCGTTTTTGCTAAATATATCCAGCTGCATATAAGGAAGTGTGACCAGCAGCTTGAGGGAGGTGATTCTCCCCCTCTGCTCCTCTCTCCTGAGACCTGCCCTCCAGAGCTGCCTCCAGCTCTGGGCCCCCAGCACAAGAAGGATGTGGAGCTGTGGAAGCAATTCCAGAGGAGGCCATGGAGATGCTCAGAGGGCTGGAGCACCTCTGCTCTGGAGACAGGCTGGGAGAGCTGGGGGTGCTCTGTCTGAAGTGGAGAAGATTCTGAGGACACCTCAGACCTCTTCCAGTGCCTAGAGGGGCTCCAAGAGGCTGGAGAGGGACCCAGCCCTTTGGTCAAGGGCCTGAAGGGACCCAGCAAGGGGGAATGGCTTCCCACTGCCAGAGGGCAGGATTAGATGGGATATTGAGAAGAAATCCTTCCCTGTGAGGATGGGGAGGCCCTGGCACAGATTTCCCAGAGCAGTTGTGGCTGCCGCATCCCTGGAAGTGTCCAAGGCCAGACTGGATGGGGCTTGGAGCAACCTGGGACAGTGGAACATGCCTGTGCCCATGGCAGGGGGTAGAAGTGGACAGTTGTTAACATCCTTTCCAGCCCAAGCCACGCTGTGATTCTGTATCTCCATTCATTTCCTATGAGTAGATGTTTTTTCTGCTTACAGTTCTCACGACAGAAAGATCATGTTCCTGCTCATTTCTAAACCTCAGACCAGTTGATGAAGGGATTCTCTGTAGTAACTCTATGTTTTTATTTCATCATCTAGAATTTTATCTCCTTGTACCAAATATAATAGCACCTTATTTTAGATACTTCTGGAAAGGAGATAAATGCAGTGTGCAAAATCTAACTGTGATTCCAAAGACAGGCCTGTGAGGTGTAAGAATCCAGCAATGTGGAGAAAACCACAGGATCTGACCTCACTTGATCATAATTCATGTTTCAGTTCTGATCAATTGCCAGTACATAACTTGTTCCAGACTTTTGGAAAAGGATGCTGACCCAGGAGGTACTTCCTAAAGCGCAAATCCCCTTTTCATTCTAGTCTTGTTCCAGGCATAAAGGTGTCAAATTCAGGCACCTTTTTCTCTTGTGTTTAGCATGCAGACTGGTGTTTGGAGCCCCGTGTCTGTGTGCCTGACCAGTCATGAAGTTTCCCTTGGCTTGCATGGGTTGGGTGCTCCATCACACCTCCCACATGAGATGCAAGGTGTCCTTCTGTCCCAGCCAGCCCCTTCCTTGAATATGCAGGGACTCTAAGATTATCAGCTAAGCCTTTTTAAAGAGCTTCAGTAGCTGTTCCATGAGTTTTCCAAACTCCCTGGGAAGTATAATCTGTAAGCACAATATCTTGACAACCTCACAAAAAAAAATTACCTTGGAGCAACCAAGTGAAAGGTTAGAACTGTTGAGTGTTTTAATCAATAATATATGAGTTGGATGAGCAGTATACTGTACTCGCAGTGTGCAATCAATAATACATTTTTTATGCTCACCTTTTTAATCCTCAGAAAAACTACATCAAAAATTTCACCCTAGACTGCCCACGAGAATCAATAATAGAGAAAGGTTGTCTCTTCCCCTTAGTACAGTTTAATGAAAAGTATAATGAATTTATTTCCTAAATGATGCTACAAATCTATTATACATCTTCTGGAAATACCAAGTGGAAAATAGTGTTTAATACAGTAATAGGGTTATGAATTTTCAAAAACTAGAAATGCAGCATTTAAAGTTGTCATTGTAAGTCTTCAGTTTTTAAAGTATAAAATCAAGGAAAATGGAGTCTGTGTAAATCAAGCTGAGTTGTTTATTATTGTTATTATTATTATTTACTATTTGTATTCTTATAGTGTGTAAAATCCTAAATAAAGAGACCATTCCAATATACAGGGCAAATAATCCTCTCTGGTTTCCATGGGCTTTAATGGTTTCACAAATATCTCAAGACTGCTTCTGTGAATGGAAGCCTGGCACTAGCTTGGAATCTATTTGTAATCTACTGTGTATAATTTTCAGTAAAATTGACAAAAGTTTTAAACTTCACTTTTTCTACTGAATCACATAGGAAAGTTCTATACTTTTGAGGTTTATGTGCATTTATAGAGAATTTGCCATTATACTAAAAGAGGGATCAAACTTTTCTTAGTGCCAGCTGACCACATTTCTATTTCAGGCTTGAAGGCATTAAAATTCCTGCTTGCTGAATCACAAAATATATTGCTTTGTTAGCAGTACTTCAGATCCCCATGGACTTCTGCTGTTCTAGTGCATCACCAATTATTTGTGATGTATTATTAATTATATGTGATCTATACTTGCACCACTTCCATGGCTGTAGTGGGAACTCATTTAAACAAGAAGAAGATTATGTAAAAAATGGCTTTTTCTTTTTTTTCTTTCTTTCTTTTTTTTTTTTTTTTTTTTTCTTTTTTTTTTTCCCCTGTGGCAAGTTGCCAGCTGGGTAAAAAAGATTTCTATCCCAGCTGTTATGAAAACTCTGTTGTGTGCATGTCCATGGCTGGCAGGAGCAGGCTATAGGCCATGCTCACACTGGTTGGGACAATGACTGGGGAGAAGGCTGGAAATGTAGAAGAGAGACTTCAGTCTTAGTGTTATCTTCTAGATTTTTCTTCTAGAAAATAAAACACAGCCTTTGGTACTGGAAAAATGATCGTTAGGAAAAGAACTGAGTTTATTCTCCTACAGGGATTGTAGTTCTTTTGAGCTACAGTCTGTGAAAGTCCAAGAGTTGGTGCTGGTAGAGCAGAGATGGGGGTGCAGTAGGCAGTGTGTTCTTTCTTTGGCAGTCTCATTTTTGCAGTGCTGTTTTGGAAGGTGCAGCATTCAGAGGGGACCTTCTGACTCCATTAAAATCCATGTAATATCACCAACACTACTTGTAGTCACTAAATTTCCATTTGTGTGAGGTGTCTGTGTGTGCTGGGAATGGCCCTACTGTTGTAACATAAAAAGATGTTTTCTGTATCCAACAGGATACAGGATACAACAGCAACAGGAAGAAAGGGTAACTGGGACAAGTGAGTCCTGCCACTCTACTGTTATCAAAATCCACAGAAACCACGGCACAAGGAGCCTCAGCAGTGTTTGTGTCTGACTGCAAATGGGAGGAGATGGGTTTGAGGCTTAGGCTGTCTTGCCCAGCTCTGGTGGAAACCTCCCTGTGGAGAACTGAAAAGCAGAATTCAACTTCTTCACAAACACATCACAACAGTTGTTCCAGTTTCTGCTGCGTTGGGATTGGTGCCTTAGTACAAAGCTGCATTTCCTTATCACTGCTCACAGCTACCTCGTTTCTCCTGTACAATAAGTTTTGCAAAATCCTATACAACAGGCAAGTAAATTTCTTAGAAAACAAATCTAAGTGTTGCTAAAGGCAGGAACTAAAATCAATTAAGATTTTCTCACAAAGTAATTCCCTCATTTGCAGTCTGCTTAATCATCTCTGAAACTCCTGCACAAGGATGCGATGAAAATGTCACTTTTTATCCTGTTTGCCTCTTTGAGAAAGCACTCCCTTGTCGGAACAGACCCATCCAGGACAAGGTTCTGCTGGAATCTCAGAGACCACTAGCAGGTAAATCCCAGGAGCAGAGCTCAGCCCCGCCAGCTGCGGGGGGAGCTCATCCCCAGCCCAGCCCATGCCTCCCCTGCCCAGCCCTGCCCTGCCCGCTGCCGGGCTCCGGAGTCACTGCCCTGCCTGCCAGAGCCAAACCCTCGGGCTCCTTTATGTCACTGGAGAGACAGACACCCCCGGAGTGTGACTCAGACTCCAATCTGCTAATTTTCTGGAGGTGTCTGCCTATCTGCGTTTACTATTGAGGGAGTACAAAATGACTAGTCTCCTAAATTAGGTATTCTTCTCAGATGTTTCAAGGTGGAAGAATGAAACTGTATCTAAGTCTTGAACGCCCTGAACTTGCCGTCATTACCCAACTTGGGCAAGGTCAGCCCCAGAGTGCCTACCTGTCAGTCCGACTGTGGCATGGAAAGTGCAGGCAGTGGTGACAGCCCTGAAAAGGAGCAAAGTTGAGAACTGGTATGTCTGCTGTTGCAGCTGGGGCAGGGAGGTGAAAATCTGACATCCTGGCATAGGTAAACCTGGTAATTCCCAAGAATGAGACTGTCTTACATGATTAGTTTAAGCAGTTTGTTACCTACATGTTATTTTTGTTTCGTGATTAAATTTTCTACTTGTGTGGTGCTGAGCTTTTCCCTGTACTCACCAAGGCAGTGGAAGTGCAGCCAGCTGGTGCTTCGCAAGACAAAGACCTTGACAAGGTCCAAGGAATTAGCAGTGATTATTTCAAAATAGGCTTTCATGCAAGAACTTTCATGCAAGACTCTCTCCACTTATTAAAAAAGAAGGATGTTGGTAATTACCAATATCATCCTTAACAAGGAAATCACAAAACTCCTTGATGTATGCCATTCTCTAGCTAGAGGGAAGTAAAATATGTACTTAAATATTGCAGTACAAACACTCCTAATCCTGAAGGTTAATCAAATAAGCTGGATTATTTTTTCAGTCTTGGTTTTTCACCAGTTCTAAATTTTATCAGTTTGTCAGGCTGGATGGAAACTCGAGAGATGCCTTGATACTTTATAGAGATCATGGATGACATGGCTGATCTCCAAAGCATTACTTGTAAGTAATGGCAAGTTTCTCCTTTTAGTCCCTCTGTTTTCTCTTTTCCCCATGACAGTTGCTTTCCTGGCCACACTCATTATTGGTAATAATTTTTTATCCTTAAAATGCTTACCAGGGAACTCTCCCTTGACCGACACAGCTCTCAAGTGACTCTCCACAGTGATTATCGTGGAATTAATCATTTGACTCCCTCAGGAGGAAGACCCCTGAGCTGACTTTCAGCAGAATCCTATTATCAGTATTATTATTGCATGCCAATAAATTTATGTGGGGTTGTCTGATAGCTGTAGACACCATCTGAAAGTAGTTTGCAGTGGTGTTGCTTTTGTTTGATTGCTTTAGTGCTGGTTAAAATTCCTCTCAGCAGCACTATTTCTTGATTGCTGGGTGCTGCAAAATCTGGAGAATTAGAGCTGTTTGAGTGTCGTGGATAGACTGTGGTGATTCAGCAGATATTCTGCCTTTGTTCTTTTTGCAGCACCCCCACATGAAAACCTACTCTGCCCATGGAGAGACAACCTATTTTATTTCTTTTAACCACCTTCAAATGACGTCTCCTGAGACTTCTTTAGGGGAAAAAAAAGACCTATTGTTAGTTATAACCGGCTCTCTCACTGAGATATTTTATGAAATCAAGAGCTGATAGATGACTTCACTTACTTCTGCCTTACTTTTCAAGCCTAGCTTTACATTCTCTAAACAAGGGAGAGGAGGAAAGGTTGAATAATGAAGCTTAAGTGCTTGGGGAAGTAGAAAGATGGCAGTGCTAGCTCCAGAAACTTCTGCTGCATTTTAGATGTGCATGTGGAGCCTCAGCCTCCGAGGAGAGTGAGAGGGCTGAGGGGTGTTTCCATCAACACTGTGCCCTCTTGGGAGGATGGGTGTGTGGTCCCATGTCAGCTGGACTCAGAGCAGGGTTTGCCAGTCATCTGCAGCCAGTCTAAGCACACTGTGCTGCTGGAGGGGATGGTCAGCTGCAGCTCTGTGCTGCTCTGCACTCCTGTCATCTGCATTGCTTTAATGGCCACAGTATTCTGACCTGAGTCTGGGCAGCTCTGTGATCTGAAACCAAACCTGTGCTGAAACTAAACCTGTGCTTTGGGCTTGTTTGCAGTGGTTGCTCACCCCCATGCTGGGGAGGAGGGGATGCTCTGCAGGTTCCTCCTGTGTGGTGGAGGAGGGCAGACCTGCCTGTTCACCAGAGCCTTATATCTGCTGAGACTGCATGAGAAATTGTGAATTTAGGTGTCTGAAGCAGGAATGCTGACTCTAAATAGCCAGTAGGCACAAGGATTCCTTTCAAAGCTTTTCCAGGGTAACTGTCTTCAGCAGCAATCTATTAATAGTCCACTAATTTAGAGAAGTACCAGTGGCAGTTAACATTGTGAAGTGACACCCACTCCAGGGTGGAAATGCTTATTCCTGCAGTGATGATGTTATTGCACAGTGCAGCTTCTGCTCATGTTGGTGTGTTCATGGAGCACTGGACTTAACAGGGAGCTGTGAAATCTGTATAAGTGAGGAGTTTTGGTAAAGCACTGCAATTTCTTTTGTTTTTAGTGGTTTACTTGTGCCATGTTCACCAGTAAAACTGTATGGTGAAGGAGGCTGGGCTGCCACAGGAAAGCTGTCCCCAAGTCCTCCCTGTGGAATCAGGGGTGCTGGGCAGCAGGGCTCCTTGGAAAGCCCTTTGGGAGAAGCCTCTGTGACCCAAGGGTCCCAGAGCTGCTCAGAGATGGTGTCCTGGTGCACTGTGTGCTGCTCCCATGATTCTCACTCCCAAATACACCCTGATCCTCCCTCTACTCCCACTTGCTTGTGTGACTCTCAGTGAAGTTGCACACACAGGGAGACCTCAGAGCTGACTGGCAGACCAGATCCGGATTACAGCGCTCTGTGGATTTTGCAGGCCAGATTAAAGTACTTGGAAGGATCAGTCTGGCTCATGGGCTATATTTTTGACATACTTGTTGTCGAAAAGTATTAGGAGTTGTAAGAAGACTAATGTGAGCTTATATTTTCAATTTGGTGTGGTAACTGCTTTGTTAGGGAGAGCATAATTGGAAGACGTTATACTATTTTTGTCTGTTGGGTTTTTTGTTGCAGTAAATGCCTGTAACATCTCCTACATTGAAAAGCAAACCTCATTTTCCCCGTTATAACCATTCAATTAGTCTCATCTCTGCTCACATTTTCCAAGGAACTTAACAAGATGAGAAAAATCCTTCAAATTGCACTTATAAACACTGCCAGTGAGCCTTTAGCAGGCAGCAAAGCTGATGGGACAATCTCCATTTACAGAAAGCTGGTTAAGAGCAAATACATTTCAGCTGATTAATGGCAGGTACAGGCCTGTGTCTGCATAATATAGTCATCACCTGTAAAATGTTTTCCATGCAGAGATGTTAATGTACCTTGCAAGGAAATGTGAGTATCTTTCTACTTCTGAGGCACAAGGAAATTGCAGGACAAGTCTGGAGCAATATCCCAAGGACATGCTGTCATGAGTAGGAGAGGTTTGTGACTGTGTTGGGTATCTTCCATCTTAACCACTGTTGGTGAATCAGTCTTGAACAGGTTTTATGAAATGCTGTGTCCCCTTTGCAGTAAGGAGCTGTTCCTGGTCTTGCTGGGCACAATGGGAGGCTTCAGCTCAGTGTAGGTTTCAGGAAAGCCCTGTGGAAAGCTGATTCTCCACCTGCATGTGACACTGGTCCTCTTTCTCAGGCTGAAAATGGGACATGCTTAGGGACAATGCCTGGCCTGGAGGAGAGAGGTTTAATTTCAAGGCACTTTTCTTTCCCTCCTCTCAAAAAATTCCTGTCTGAATCCTCTTCTGTCTGAAAATTGCAGCCTCTTGGTGGAAAAGGACTTGTTTGGTTTTCTTAAATGTCTTGGAGTACTCAGGTAGCTTGGCTCACTCTCCAGCTGGTTAACAGGCAGTAAACAAGCCTGTCCAGCTGGTCAGTGAGTGTCTGGAGCTTGGGAGGGTCTGGGGGGAGTGCAGGACTGGCTGGCTGGTGGCTGGGGATGTGCTGAGCAGATGGCAGCAGTGCTGCTGGGGCACGAGACGGCTGCAAACACTGGAGGACATTGTAATCAGAAGGGACTGGGAGAACTGTGGTACAAAAATGACAAAATGAATTGGTAAAGGTCAAACCCTATAGGTAATGTAAATTCATTAGCTCTGCTATTTTCCCATACAGCAGCAGGAAAGGTTTAGAACAGACCTAAATTTTTTGGATAGAAGAAAGGTATAACCCCACTAAATAAAACCCAAAAACCCCAACAACCAAAACCCAAACCAAAAAATCTCAGGCTGCAGCCTGAGAGTTATCTGTACCACCTGTTCTTGTATTAGTTCTTCCTTAACTTTTATATGTAAATGCATAATGATATTTTTTGGGAGAATTTGTAGGCTGGGTTAAGCAGGGTGAATATCATAGACAGTGAGGATAAAATAATATAAAATGAAGGTTATCTTGATATTTACATCACCATCTTATGTGGAACTTGGCATTGTGCTGGATTTCATCTTCTTCATTGCTTCAGTCATCAAATTTCTACTTTTTAAGAAATGAAATTTAGGGAGTTTGTGGATGTTTAAATTTAGCATTAGAGGTAATATAAAAACATTTCTGGTGACTTCAGCTATTCACTTTTCTTCTCTTAAATGTTTGGTTTAACACCTCTGAGAACACTTGTTGCCCTATCCTTTGTAGATGCCAAATTTTACATGAGTTTTGGAACAAAATGGATGGCTTCCTGCTGATTTTTCTTCCTTTAAACACATCATTTCTGGTCCCAGAAGTTTATCTGCAGGCTGCTGGACTGTGAATGGGTGCTGAGGGGTTGAATTATGACATGTTCTCTTTCCATCAGTGTTGGGTTCTGGCACTGGCACCAGTTTTGTCTTTTCCAGGTTCTGATGAAACACTTCCAGACCATGGCTGAATTCACTCATTAAAAATAAAAGGCAAACCCCCAAGCTGACCGAGAAATTGCCAGTTTTCTTCCCAAAACTTTCTTCTTCTCCCCCAGACCTTTCTGCCTCTCCCTGCTCTGTGTTTGGAGGAACCTGCTGTTCCTCAAGCCAGGTCCCAAATCCAGGAGCTGTTTCTGGAAGCTGGGGACAAGGAACTGTCTGGTGTGATTGTGCCTCCATTAATTCAGTGGGATTTCAGTGTAGCTTGGATCAGTCTGTAGTTCCCAGCCAATTTAAATTTTCAAAGTTTTTTACTTTTGTATATTAAACCAAATACTCACTCTGCTGAAAGGAGATTGAACTTTGAAAAATAAGATGAAGTTTTCCATTGGAAAATCCATACTGAACCATGGTGCTGCTGTCAGGTCCAGAATTTGTTTTCCAGATATTAATTTGATAGAGCTGGGGTTGGAACTGCTCAAATTGCTAAAAATCTTCTAGAATAATTGTACCCTTCAGGAGAGACATTCTAGTCTGGCCATTTCCTCTCCAACAATACTGCCTTTGATGTGTTTGCCATTGCAGAGTTCAGTCTTTGCATTTGTTATCCTCTCATGAATTAGTGGCCATGGATGCTTTTTTTTCTGTCTTGTAGATGAACACTAAAAGCTTGTCAAGCTCTTAATCTCTTTGCACCAAAAAATAGCTTTGATCATTGTAGGATACAATTCCTACTAAATATGTGTGATATTAATATCTTTTTTTTTTTTTTTTAATGTGTCAATCTTAGCTAGAATTTCCTTGAGCAAAGCGACTGGGACACCAATGAGGAGAAAGTTCGTAAAGAGAAAATTTCTATAGATCAGATGAAATGCTTAAAATACCTCTTTAAGAACCTTTAAAAATTTTTAACTGTTGATTTGCGTTTTCAGTGTAGTACAGGCATTACAGCAAGCCTTGTTGAAGGACAGTATGGGACCTTTTATTTACAGTGTGCAACTGGGTCACTTCCCTCCTGTAGCTATTACAGACCAAATGTTGGTTGTCTTCATTTATAAAGAATTATCAGGAATTACGCACAACTCAGTAGCTACACACAGTTTAGTCCATACCAGAGGTCTAGCTGCTGCAAAATCAAGGCCAACATATTTTCAAGGCTGGTTTCAAAGGAGATTAAAGAAAATCTACAAAATGGGATTTTCCTAAACTAAGATTCAGGTTGGGGTAAATGACATTTAGGTTGCTGCCTCGGGACACACCTAAAGTATGTGCAGCCACTTAGCAGCTTAAGCCTTATTGAGGGTTATTCCTTCCAGTAATGAAAGTGAGTTTGTGTTTTTAGAGTGATAAACAATACCCCCTCAGTGAGCAAAGAGATTAACAATACATGACATTAAACACAAGATGTACAAAAAGGAGCTGCACGCTCACTAACTCCTCTGAGCTTTATATTATCTCAAAACATAAATTTTGTTGCCAATGGAACTCTATATAAGAATTAATTAGGGAGCTTCACAAGCAGTCAAAACTCTCGTATGCCATTATAAATTTATCATTGCTGAAAGGATCTATTTCTGCTGTCAGACATCATGCTTATGTGGCAGAATATGAAATAAATCATCTTCTTCCTATATAAAGAGCCTGGAAAAATGTTTGGAAAACTTGTTTTTAAAAAGCCAAGTGTGTTTATTTTCTGTAAGGCATTGCTGATGAAACAGCCAGCTAGTATGCTGCCATTCAAAGATTCAAACAGTTGCAGCAGGTCCCTTGGTCTCCACAATCAGGGATAACCTCCCTAGGGGTGTGTTGAACACTGCAGTGCTGGAGCCTGTCCATAGGTGTTTTCCCCAAAAGAGAGGCAGAAGGTGTGCTGGGAGTAAAGCCCTGCTTAGGCAAAGTCCTCTTGGACTGCAGCTCCAACTTTCCCTTCCCTTTTTATTTGAATTCCATTAACCATAAACAATTGCTTTCTTCAGTAGTTTTCTAAGCTTATCTCATTCACTCTAGTGTCAGTGTTAGATGTGTAATTGCAGTTGTATCTCTAATACTATCAAGATACTTGGGAAAGCCAGTACTTTGTATTTCCAGTTATTACATATAGTTAAACATTCTGTGCTACTGCATATTTCAGTAACTTGACAATTCCACCCTAACAGGTATCAGAATAAGGGGTACAGGGAGGGGAAGTACATATGCTTCTCCTGTAGAGGCTGTCATTCAAGGCCCTGCCAATATGAAAATCTGAATGCCTCAGAAGTGTTTTACCTGCACTATGTTGTTACTAAAGAGACTTCACTGGCAACAGAGAAAAATTCTTTTTCCCATTCTCTGTGCACTCTCAGGTGCCTCGTGTAGCTCAAATATCGTCACAGATAACAAGCCATTCAGATTAGTGGAGTCTGCACAGCACTGCTGACACGAGCTCCTGTGGGGCTGTCCCTTGCTGTCCCACAGCAGCACTGTCTCCTCTGTAGTGCCAGGAAACACAGCACGAAGGGCTGCCGAGCCTGGGAAAGTGGGAGCAGGAAAAGGTGATAAAAGAACTGCTGAAGAGCCCTAATTTAAGTCTCTGAGGGCTGAACTGGCAGGACTTGGTCCTTGTGTGGTACTGCAGAGCCTGGATGCCAGAGCTGGGCAGGGAAATGAGAGCAGGGTGGAGGAAGGACAGGGACCAGCAGCAGTGGGAAGGAGAGGGGTGCCCTGGGCAGAGCCCTGGGAGCCTCAGCAGGCACTGTCCAGGACACGGCTGTGCCTGGGGGTCACACTCACAGTGGCTGCAAACTGAGGGCAGAAACGCTTCAGAGAAAGTGATGTTCTAATATTTTCTTTGGCTCTTGGAGTGGACTCTCATCCTGTTGTTTTAAGCTTTGGGGAGCCTCAGGCAGGTAAGGACTTAATGCTGTCAAGACCTCCAGTCTGAGTCTTTCCTAACTCTTGGGTCGTTTTTGCATCAAATCCTCTCATGTCTCTGTTGCATCATTTTACTGACAAGCCAGATTTGCCAGAAATTCACACTTTTGCTGCACATCTTTCACACACACACACACACACACACTCTACTGTGGGTGTGATGCTTATCCTGCTTTGTCTGCTGTTTTTATCCATGCTGTATATCACCTTAAACGCACAGTATTAGACAAAACTTCTCAGGAGCAATATTTTTTTAGGTAGCAAATCTGTGTGGTTTAATGTTATCACTTCTAACTGACCGTGATACATTGAGCTGTGTGGAGCTATTACCCCATAAATACCTGTGAGTGCCTGTGTTTATTTATGGTTCAGCTTGCTGCCTGATGAGCAGGGGCTTTCTCACACATTCTTCTTGTCATTCTTTCATGTTTCATTTTCTTACGATCCCATGGCTGGTTGTTTTTTAGTGCCATGACAACGAAGTTCCTTCTGTGATGAAGAGCCTTAGAGCCATTATCAAAGTGTGACTTTGCTGAAGTTAATCTATCATATCACTCTTACCTGTTTGAGAGGTTCCCCTGTTATTGTAGTGAGCTTATTTATTAATGTGGGTGTGATGTGTATGGAACAAATCCCATAGGGGAACATCCTACAGCCTCTTCCTGTTCCTCTTGTTCCTATGGGCTCTCTACCAAGGCACAGTGCACAGTCTGGCTGGCAAGAAATCAAATTCCAGCACTTGTGGGTACACCTGCATTGCTCAAGGTTAGCCCTAAAAAAAATAGACTAGACATTTGGGTTGGATAAAAAGACTGTCTGTCTTTCAGTGATGGTGTTGAAACAGTGAAGTATTTTCTGGAAGAGATTACAATTCTTTTTAAATAAGAAAGACAAGAGAAATTTCTGTTGGGAATGGCTAGGTAGAGTTGATTTGGATTTGGGAAGGACCTAAGGATTTTTTGGAGGTCCCTTCCATCCCATAATTCTGCATTCTGTGCTTCATCATTTCACAGACAGTCTGCCAAAATGCAAACATCCTAATGGAGGCTGTTAAAATAGAAATCTGTCAGGTTTCTGTGAATTACAAGCCAAGCAGAAGATTTCCTGAGAGAGGGAGTTAACAACTCTGAAAACCTTGTACTCAAAGACGGGTCTACACCTGAGAACATTAACACAATGTGAAAGCCTGAAAACATCTGCCATCAAGTGAGATCAGGAGATCTGTGTGAAACTCTACCTACAACCTGTTCTGAACATGCAGGAGCAGCTGAAAATGTGGAGATGTCAATGAGCAGTGGAAAAAAGATTTCTGTACTTTGATTTAAATATTATTTTCTAATATCTGAGAGTTGAAATCTTGAGTGGCTTTTCATACTTAATAATATTTATGAAATGGGTTAATTGAATTATTCAAGTTCCTGAATTTTAAAAATATTTTAAATTTTGATCGTGTTGTGGGTAAAAGCTATCCTGCCATGAAGTGACATTTGGGGGAAGAACAGTGTGAAGGAAATTACATTTTGGTGTTATATTTTAAACATGGTGGCATGTAATGTTTTGACAATCCCTAGCTTTTATTAGTTTAGGCATTCAGGTCTAATGAAAGCTTATAATAGACCATGACCACCTCTGTAGAGAAAACACAGAGGCTGCAAATGTTACAGAAATAGTGTAAATGGGTGATATTAGAAAATTAATACTTTGTAGGGAACAGGAATAGCATGCACACCCTGGTAGCTGCTCATTGAGTAGAAATAACAATGCAGCCCCTCTGAAAGAGGTAAAGATGCTGAGGCTGGGCTGAATTGGAGTGTGGAGGGTGCAGGATCTGGCAGGCTTTGGGCAGCAAATGCATCTGTTTGGATGGTAGATGGACACATGGCAAGCAAATCCAAAGCAATGCAAACTGGAAGAAAGTTTGAAAATTCTTGCACATGAGGATGTGTTCAAAATTGTTGCAAGAGTCATAAGGTGTCATATTGCTTAGGACCATTCAGGTGTGTTTGCTGAATTAGATGTGAAAGAATAAAAAATGATGAAATGAGGGAGAAGGTTATATTAAGGAGATAATAATGTAGAAAGTTGCTAAAATGAGGAAGCAAATTAACAATGTTATGTGTCTCTTTCTCTACTCATTTACGATGATGACAGAAATACTTAAATTGAATTAATATGAATATATGTTTAATATCCAGTAAACAGTTCTCCAATTTTCCTTACATAAAGCTCACTTATTGTATAGATCAGAGGTGATTTCTTCATGGTATTCTATGCTGGCTGTGCCTGAGGCTCACAATTTGGCTTGAAGGAGTCTTGATTTCTTTGGGAGTGGTAAATTGATGTATTTAGATGTGAAGGGAAAATGGGCTTGATGAGGATTTTATACTACATGGTAATTTAGGACTGAGATATGCACAATTCCTGTTTTACCATCCAGCATCTTATTTTGTACCATTAATGGGATCTCCAGAATTTCAAATTTAATGAAGGTTTCAAATGAAAGATGTTTTGATACTTACAGGTGTTAAACTTTTACTTGCTATCTTTGTCACAGATTTCATTTCTCTTAAATATACATCTGCTCCTTACTCTTTTTTACATTTTCCTCTGAGGTGAGATGATTTTAAAAAGTCACCTGATATGGGAGCAGATCCAGAATCTGTGCCCAGTGATTGACTCAGAGTGAGGTTTGACTGACACTGGACTGGGTGCTCCCTTGTGATGACCAAAAGCCCCTGCTAGGAGGATAAAAAGGCTCCTGTAGTCTGATTCTCTCTGCTGATTTTTAATACAGATATTTTGTTGATTGCTTGAGTTCTCAGGGAGATCACACCAAGTACAGCTTTTGGGCTACAGACTTTCCCAGCCTTTAAATAGATATAGACCAAAAAAAATCTGTTTAATCACTCTTAGCATGACTTTGGCTCTCCACAGAGCTGCTTTTAAATATTCCTGGGGTCAGAGAAGGATGAATAGTCGGCGCCTTTGTCTGGGGCTGAGCACACACATTCTGATCTGCCAGCAGCAGGAGGGTCCTGCAGGGGCTGGGTGTGGTGGTGTGGCTGCTGCCGGGAGCTGCTCCTCCCTGCAGAGCCAGGGACAGACCCCACGGTAGGTCCTGCTCACTTGTCCCACACAATCAATTTATCTGTGCAGCCACACTGATGCTCCAGCTAAACTTGCTGCATTAATTATATCTGCCCTGAGCTTACAAGCTTTTAGAGCTATTTGGAACATGAATTTTGCAAGCTTGCAAGTCAGCAAGGGGTTTTTCTTCTTCCAAGGTGCCCAACTTGCAATTAAATGAAACTGCCAGGTGCTGGTCATTACCACAACTCTCCTTCAATCTGCAAATTTAGGATATAGGATTGATATTTCAAAGTTATTGAGTAAGTACCAGGGAATGGTTATACTTTAAGACACTTCGTGTTGGAGACTTTCTGTCACTCTCAAAATGGGACTTATTCAAGTCTTTTCTTGCCAAGGAATGTGACAGAGACATTTTCTTCAATGTATTCCTTTACGAGTTAAAAGCATGGACTGAGATGCATTACACATATTTAAACCCACACCTGGGTCTAATGTGCACTATCTTGGTGTAGTGAGCAGCTAATGATGGAGTATTCGGGCTCTGACAAAGATGCATAATTTTTAAAATGCCTGCTAATCATATACCACAAATTCTGTTTTAGAATGTAACAGTCCATGGAGTGGTGTCTTAGTGTGCTTAACGAGGTCTCCATTTGCTTCCTCAGGATGAGGGGAAATGTGTAATTTGGGAAATCTGAACAGAGAATTTGTGAAGAGACGGCACAGAGATAGGAGCATACCTGAGCCCATGTTAGAAAGTATTTCCCAGGAAACTGAGTACAATTTTGTGAGATTCTGGATGCTTCCTCCTGGGTATCCTTAAACTCAATCTGTTTGTGGATAACTTTCATCCTTGTGCCTGAAATTTTATATTAGTAACCACACTTACACAGACAGTAGTCGTTAACTGGAAAGTTAATGGTTATGTGGGTATTCTGATGAAGTAGGAAGGAGAGCTTTTATCCACCAAGCATTGTTCTGGGTCAATAACTAGTTTGTGGTGCACCAATATAAAAAACCTACTGACTGTCTATTTGATATCTATTTTAGATGAAAGATTTCTGCTGGTTTAAATTCTCTGGCTTCTGTTTTATCTCCTCCAAGTGGTTCAGCTGCAATAGGAGAAGAATCTAATACATATTATATTGCTCACTACTTATACACATAAATATATGAATATTTTGCTATTTCAGTCTTATCTGTTGTAGAGACTTTCTTTTGGAAAATATCTCTTCGTATATCAAGCCACAGCAGAGTTCCTTATTGTCCTGAACATGAGTTCTTAGCAAAATAAATGGCAACAGAGCTATAAACTGAACTGGAGAGAGCTGCTTTTAATAGAAACCTTCAATCTCAAGTTTTCTGCAGAGCACTCTTTGAAGACAAAATCTGGAAAACGAGCCAGGCTGGGACAGCCCAGACAGCAACAGTCCAGGGACCTCTAGCCTGAGCTCCAGTGGTCTCCTGTAAAACACCTGCCTAAGGAGGGAGCCCCAGCCAAGCCTGTGTGCCCCAATGCTGAGAGGGAGAGTTTCTCTCATATGGGGTGAGCATTTATCTCTCTCTATGAAGGGAAGTTTTGGGCAGGCACTGCCAGAGAGTGTTGCTCTCACAAAGGGCAGCCTCTGCAAAGTGGGTCATGGAGGGCTGTAGGAGTTACTGCAAAGGCAAACCCAGGAATGGCTCCTTTTCTCCCTGCTGATTTCTCTCCTTCTCTCACCCCTCACTCCAAATGTAGATCAGATTCCTTAAAGCAGCTGCTTGACTTCCAAAAATGCTCAACCCTCCCATCTCCTGCTGAGAGGAGGAAGCGGTTACTATGGCTTCACCACACAAGAACAGATGCATTTCAATCTGTTGGTGCTCGCCACACTGGTAGTGCTTCAGGTTTTTAAAGTCTGGAATAGGATTGGCCCGTGGACAGCACAGAAAGGGCTGCCCTGGCTCTGAATTCCTCCCACCTCATTTCTGACACTATAGAGAGTATCAGTGAAAATAACAGGAGAGGTCTGGGTCCTGCTTATGCTCTTCCTTTCCTGGTATTTCCCCAAGTTTCAGACTGATTAAGCACCCTAAGGGAGGGTAATGCATTCAGATGAGCCAGAGGCTGCAGCTGATCCTACCCTGAGTACATAAAGAAACAGTCAATGAACATATGTGGAATAAGAAAGTGGGGGTGGGAAGCAATTTCCAGCAAGAGGGGAGAGGACTTTGGTGATTATGCTATTTACCTGTTAATATATTGCAGGCTATTAAAGGGAAAAGAGTGCACATTGTACATTGGAGTAGAGAGAAACTGATTTTCAGACTTTGGGGAAATTTGAGTGGGGATCTGAGTGGTTTGAACCCTCCTCTCTGTGTGACACTAGTGAGTGAATCATCAGAAACACTTTGACATTCTGCCCATGCAATCCTATTCACTTCAGCTCATTTCTAAAACCTGATTCTGTGCTCTGATGTATTCATTCTGAAGGGAGTCGGGGTGGACTGGGAATAGTTTCTGGATCTTTTCCTCCACCGCTAGCTTCTATAGGGGCTCTAAATAGAAATGTAGCATACTTTGCTGAAGCACATGAAATGTCAGTTCTACAGTGCTGTCATTCATAAGAACTCAGTGATGTTACGGTAGTCAGTAGCCTAAAATCACACTCATTTTGGCATTTCTCTATTTTTTCATCTTTGCAGAAAATGGTGGCTCTGAGAACCAACCTGTCTAATTTGAGTGAGACCTTCCATTAAGTGAACAAATAAGCTCACTCTTTCTGATTGTCTCAGATCTTGAAAGGTTTATAAAAGTCCTTTTTTTGCTAACATCACAAGGCTTTACAGTTTAGAAAGCCTAGAATTCAAAGCTTCATCTACATTTTTAATCTACAAAAGTAAATCTTCTGCACATCTTAGACTTCTTGTAAGTGGGTCTCTTACTTTATCCTCCACAATTTCTTTTGATTGGAGTTTTACTGCTGTGTTTTCTAAAGTACCACAATTCATTTCTTTCATATATGAAAACGTGTTTAAAGATTTGTCCATCTGCAAGGTCATTTATTTTGTAGGCATCTTTATAAATCAACCCAAGTACTCTAAACACGATAGCAGGTTAATTTATAAGTGCCCTCAGTGGGGATGCAAAAAGATTTGAGTAAATCATTGAATTGCTTAAGACTGGAGGTCAAGCAGAAAGCAGGTTATTGGAGTGACATCTCCAGGGGAAGAATTAACAGAGCTGTTCCTGAATAACACAGGAACACCCCAGTGTTATTTGGACTGCACAGGAACACCCCAGTCAGGGTGTGGGACAGGTGAGCCCAGGCAGTCACCTGCTCAGGAAGCACAGCGAGGACAAGTGCCCAGCAATCAGCCTTGCCCAGGCCTGGCACTGGGTGCCCTGTGCTGGCAAGGGTGGGCACAGCTGCCCTGCAGGCTGGGTGTAAAGCTTGGACATGTGGGGGCTGTGAGGAAAGGGAATTATTGTTCCTGCCTGTTGCTGGCAGGTGCTAAAGAGCCTGTCCTGAGATGCTCTGTGAGGTTGTGCTGAGAGGAGCAGTGTCTAAGTACAATCTATCACTAGGCTGTCCCCAGGACAAGGCTCCTGAGCCCAGGAGATGCAGCCTGTGAGTGGCACAGCCCATGCTGGGTGTGCTCAGGCTCCCTCTGAGATTCCAGGTCAGTGTCACCTGTAATACATCCTCATCCTATGCTTCAGAGGAACGTGTTTGTCTTGGCTAAATTCCTTAAATCCCTAAAATCCTTCTACTTACGCTATATCATCTCTGAAAGGTTGTGGCAGACCAAGAGTTGGCACACAAATTTCTTTCTTATCTGGATACCATTTAATTGACTAGTCACTTTTGACTTTTTATACAGCATTACTTCCATGTGTGACTTACTTATCTTCTTGTTCTGATGTTAGCAGGATGTGATATGCTCAAAACAACATCTGAGGCTATCAAAACACAATGAATGATATCTGCAAAATATAAAAGAAATGGAAAACATTAAAAAGACTTAGTTGCAGTGAAAGAGCATCTCATCTTCCTACATGATTCTTGGCCTCTGAGGCTTACCTTGAGGTGAGCATAGGAATCATCAAAAGTTGCCATTTCTTTGACAGTCAGGACTTATTTCTGTGTCTGCTAAAGCCCTTTGCACATTAATGCCCTGTCCCTTTGTTCTCTTCCCCTTTTCTGTGGCTTGGGCAGGACAGCTGTAACAACTTCACTGAGATGTCCAAGAGCAGAATAAAATCAATCTTGCAAAGAACTGTTAGTTTCTTTATCCTTGTGGGATTGTGTGTATATACAATAAAAGGGAGTTCAATGTTCCTTACTGGTTACTTAGAAGATTACCCTTCCAGCAGCCTCAGTTCACTGAGGCACTTAAGCATGGATTTAATTTTAAGCACAGAATGAAGTGAGAGCCAGTTGCCAGCTCTGTGCTTGTCATCTCCCCAGCTTGAATTATCTTCCTTGCTGCTCTGATCATATCTTCCACTTACATATTCTCAGTCCTCTATGGCTTTCTATCTTGTCACCTGTTTCACATACCTTAATCTCACTTTAAAAATGCTGCCCAGTTCTTCTTGTCTACAGGGATTTGCCTCACACAGAGGCAGTCTCTTAATCCCACTTGACACTGGCAAATTCCCTTGACCTGCAGCACGTTCCCTTATCTGAGCACAGGGCTGCTGCTCTTCTTCCCTTGTCCCTGTCCCCCTCCCCACCAAGGGCCTTGCTGGTGGCCCCTTGCCACATTTGCCAGCACTTTCCCAAATAATTCTCTGCCCGTATTCCTCTCACTCACCTCATTGTTCTTTACCATAATTTAATTTTAATGCATGGTAGGCTTAAAAACTCCAGAACAACAGGTTTCACGAAGAATTAAATTCTTAGCTGACAGGGTCAATACTCTTTGTAAGAACTGTGTGTGCAAACTCAGGTGCCAGGGTCAGGCATGGTCTGAAGCCAGCTGGCTCAGGGTGGTTCCCTGCTGGCATTGCAGGGAGAGAGGTGTGTGATGTTTGAGGGATGTCCCACGGAGGGTTACCACTGTACACAGGGTCTACTTTGCATGTTAATGCCCATGGATGATTTGTTTTAGAGCTGATTGGAAAAACTGTTCAGTCTGTTAGTGAAGGGAGGTGTTTGCAGAGGACAACAATAGTAAAAGCTATTAAAGCTTCAATACAACCCACCTTTCAAAACTGCAAAACCTTTCAGATTTTTTGGTCCTCACCTTTTTAGTTCTTCCAGTTTTATCATAGTAAAAGTAGTAAAACCTCTGGTGAATGGCCATTTAAACTTTCACTAGAACTTTGATGCTAGAGGACAGAATTTGGTCCCACATGAAGTTGTGCTACTATTCACTACCAGTAAATCAATTCACTCTTGTGTGATGAACTGCACTTTAATTCCTACAAAGCACAGCAATTTCACTTTACTGAAACACTTTTTCTCTCCAACAGAGCTAATTTAAATAATATTTATTTACTTGACTAACCTTGTCTTTGCTTGTTGCATCACTTGTTTTTCAGTAAGTACTGCTGGGATTTACTGTGACTTGTTAACTATTACTTCCACCAATTGCCTGTTTAAATTGTATTATTCAGATTGTAATATGACTGAAATGACAAGGATTAAAAATAGATCTTTTTCTCTAGGGCTCAGGACCTGGAACCATAAAATAAAATGCCTTGAACATTCGTTAAAAGCTTGGATTAATTCGAAAATTCATAAATAAAGCGATTGCAGCAATTAACTTCATCTCTCTTAAGAGACTCTAACCATACAAGTTAATCTCTGAAGGTTCTTTGAAAGTATTGCCCACAGTCATTTCCAGGCACGAGGTCTCAGCAGAGTCCTGTCCTACTTGAGAGGTTCAGGCTCACTGAGGCGGGATGATTTCCAGCTTATGCTCCTAGGAGTCTGCATTTGGTTTTGCTGGAAATGTGCTATGGGAACAAGAGCCAAAAGCAGTTGTGGCATATAATCATTAGCAAAGACTTTTATAACCTTTTTATAAGTCAGCTCTGACCGCATTTCCAAATGTGTCACAGCCACGAGCAAGTTACTTTGTTTGTGAGAGTTAATTCAAAGCTGGTAACAAACTACCAGGACAGTTTTATCTGAGGTTCTGCTCATAAATTTGAGACTGCCCCATCTACCAAGTGACCAGTTTTACTTAAACATTTTTCAAACACTGCCTTAGAGAATTAGAAAGACCAGGAGAGGGAGAAGAGTTGCTGTTTCTGTTTAAAACATGAGCAAGAGGTTTTTAATGATCTTTAGTCTGCAGCTCCCAAGGGTAGCTCAGTATCTCAGCAATGTGCTATTAATTAGCTAGGTTGGATAATTGAAGCCATGGTTGCATTCAGTTCAACGTGAGTGACAGAAGCTGCTCAGAAGGCAAAACAAAATGTATGTGATGTGAAATCGCTGAGCTCCCTGTGCCTCTTCAGCCTGCAGTAAGCACTGGAGCTGGCTGTTTAAAAATTGGCTCACAGTTGTCCACAGACCATTGTGGTGGTATTGCAGTCCCTAGATGATACCTGAAAGCTACTAGTCATATCCTCCAGAAAAAGAGTGAACAAATAAATCCCAAATCAGCTGCAAAGCTCCATACTATAACTGAAGAAGTAGCTGAATTGTTTTGTAACAAAGGAAAAAAATGCCTTATTTTCCTGGCAGGGGCAGGAGGCAGATGCACACCTTCCCATTTGGATGAAGCTGGCCAGTCCCAAGGCAGCCAGGGATCTGCAATGCAGAGATGAGTATCACTACCTTCAATTTTACAGATCAGAAAACTGAAACACAAAAAAGATAAAATTAATTACCCCAGATCTGTTTTTCCCATGGTACTGTCATTTATAACTGGAGCTGGTCCACACTAATTCTTCATCCAGTTGGCTCTGAAGCCTTTCTGTCCTGTTTTGTGCAGCACATCTTTAATCACGGGCAATATATTCTGTGACAGAGCCTTGTAGGTCTGGCATAGTGGGTAGATAGAACAATAAAGTGAGTGTGTAAGGACTGAAGCAGCTCCTCATCACAATTACTTGGCAGTCGTGCCTCGAGTTCAGAACACCCTGAACGAGGGTCTAATTCCGACTAGATTTATCACGGGTGAAGATGTGATTGCTGATCTCACTGAAGGTTCCTTCTGGTCTTTAAATGATTATTTTACTCAAAGGCATGAAGTGTCCCAGTACTTTCTATCAGTTATAAATGCTGTTTTTCCCCCTAGGATCAGTGGAATTTGTCATGGATGTTTTTGCTGTTGTTAGGTTCTGGGAGGCCGTTCTGGCTCACTGTATCTATAACACTGTCAAAAGCTTGGGTTTAGCTACATTTCAAGAACAGTTCCTCTATTTCTTGTAAATTGCAAATGTCCTTGAAGAACATTTAATTCTCTGCCATTTTCCATCTTAGATTTTATCGAAATGTATAGCAAATGCAAAGTTAAGTTCCTTTTACAGATAGAAATGAAGGACATATGGTTGAAAATGACATATGGATACAAAATGTGCATATTTATACAAACCTGTCCTGATCAGCTGAGATTATCCTTTTCTTTCTCTTGTGATCAAAATGTGATAAGACACAGAGAGTAGATTAGTTCCTACACAGACAGATATGAACTTTGCAAAAGGCATCAGGAAGATTTCCAGTGGTTTCCCTAAGCCTTGGATCAGGTCTTTGTTGCTGGTGAACACCAGTGAGCAGTTTGGGTTAACTTTAACCATGTGTAAACCCCTTGGGAGCAGTTAAACAAACAAAATATTTTCAGTGTAATTTCATTTCCATTTTGAGTGTGTACTAAGTGGCTAAATAAATATTAAAATTAAGCTTAACAAAAGAAAAGCACAGCTTGCACAATGGATTCATAAGGAGATGATGATATGGGGAGAGAGGTTTGTCTGTTGTTTCTGACTCAGTTCCCAGGGAAATCTATAGGACAGAACTCTGTTTGCATGTGAACAGTGCTAGTCACCTTCTCTACCTTCTGAGATCCTCAGGGTAAACAGCTCAGCTAGTAAATAAATGTGTGGGGTCTCTAGAGCTACACCAGCTACACAAGATGTAGATCTGTTCCTGAAGCATCTGCCTGTAACATCAAATATTCAGACAGCCCAACAGTTTAGCGGTTTGAATTTCAAAATCTCATAAAAATAAATCTCATAAAGTGCTCTGCTGTCAGGCTATAAACACAGTTTGTGTTTTTCTTGTGCTGCTTGTGTTTTCTGAAAGGATTGTTTTCATAGTTTAACAAAGAACATTCATGTCCCTGACAAAACTTCCAGCAATCCTATTTCAATATACTGAAATACCTCATCAATGGCAGCTTTGGTTTGAAAATGGGCTTTTGTGGATCATGGGGAGCATTAAAAGGAAGATGTTTTCTTGTCTGTATGTTCAACAGCTTTCTAATTTCTCCTGATTCTTTCCAGTAGCATTCCAATTGCCTGTGTTGGTAGAGTATTTTACAAATCACAAAGATTTACATTTTCTTCCTAGTCTCTTATGAGATTAAATGCAGCCAAACAAATTCAGAAGATTTGCACTCTGTTATGGGCAATTAGGAATATTTCCTATAGCAATTCTTGTTCTGTTAATACCAGGTAAGAGTGTCCATGTGTATATTGCATTACTCTCATTTTATTTCCTCTCTACCTTTAAATGTTGCTATTTTTCATAAGTAATATGATGTAAAAAGCCTCTTCTCAGAAACAGAGAGAAGGAAAATAAAAGGTATTAAAATATTGAGTATTTTTCTGCTGAAGCAGATTGTGTTGCCAGCTTCCATTCCCATTCCATGGAAGCTGAGGGCTTTCCAGCTTTCTCTTGTTCCCAGCAAAGCCTGTGGGGCTCAGTGGCTCCTGCACTGCACCATCCTGGAGATGTGCTGTGCCTGCTGACTGCTACAGGTGGAGTGCTGGGAAATCTCAGGGAAAATAGATTTATAAGGAATCTAAACTCCCAACTGTGACACTTTGCATCAAGGTGCTCTAAGCATCCACGAGCTCAAAGCTCAGCTCAGTATTTAAGTAAAACAGCCAGAGCTGTCATTTGGAAGAAGAGTATGAAGGAAAAGGAAAAAGCAGGTGATAGTTGCCATCTATCCTCTCTCCCTCTCAAACAGAAATCTGTATTTCCCTGCCAGGCCCCTCTCAGGGCACAGGCTGCACTGGGAATGTTGCAGGGCTTGGGGCTGGGAGGCTGCTGAAAGTGCCACAGGTCAAACCTCACTTCTGCACTCGATGAAAACAAACCTTCCTTATCTGTTCAGCAATGAGATAGCAACAGCTGTCCAGTGCAGGGCCTGGAGCTGGACTTTAAGGGTTCTTCTGGAGCCCTTCCAGCTCAAGAAACTGTGATTCTGTGATTCCAAGGGTCAGCAGTAGATTTATGGCAAAACAAAAGGGAGGAAAAGTGTGGAGCTTCTTTGCAGGAGTATGCTTCAGTACGAGCTTCTCCCTCCAGAGCCAGCACAGGGTAAGCAGCTGGTAGGAAAGATAAAATCAGAGAATTCCAGGCTTGAGAGGTCACCCAATGCTCCTCCTTCAACTGGGATAACTGCACCAGTCCTGACAGCTGTCTGTCTAACCTGTCTGCAGAGATCCCTGCTGATGGAGATCACTCTGCCTCAGGTAAACTATTTCTTTCATAACCCTTTCCATGAAATAATTTTCTTGATACATGTCTTGAATCTTCTGTTTACTGCTACTCACCCTATTTGACGTACAAAGGAAAAAGATTGTTCTTTCCTTGCTTGCATAAAGAGCTCACAGTTAAGCACACCCTATTTTTCCTGTTTGATGTTTATTTTGCAGTGCATTGTGTACTGCTAAGGATATGAAAACAATCTGAATCCACCAGCCCGCTCAGGAAGTGTCAGCCAAGGATGCTAAAAGGCCTGAAAGTTTGGAGAAGTTTGGATCTGAATTTAGATGACAAGCTTTGGCTCTGGTCCAGCTGTTGCTGAAAACCATTCTGGTGTGCAGACAGGAGCTGTAACAAGCTGGAGAGATGGGCTGCCAGCCAAGCTTTGCTGGGCACAGGCAGAAACCTGCACCACGTGCTGAGTAGGAAGTGCAAGAAAGACAAAACACTGATGTCCAGGGGCCCTGGACATACAGACAGGTCATTCTGGGGCTGGGCAAGGCCAAGTAACATTTGGGAGGTGACATGGGCCCCAGCACCCTGATGAGCAAAGGTACTGTGTCAGGGCCAACCACATTTCCTGGCCTTCTAGGGTATTTAAAAAAATGCCCCAAGAGGCCAGGAAGCACTCCTGAGAGTGATCTTGGCCCCTTGGGACTGCAGTGTGAAGCTGGAAAGTCAGCCTCAGTCCCAAGTCTTGCCACTCAAATGTGAATATACAGAATATGGAAGCATATTGTCTGCTGTCACAACTCATCTGTAAAGCAGATGTTTCTTTTGGGGAATTATTCATGCTAAAGATCACACTTCAAAGTAAACAATAATTGTCATTTGTTCCCTTTAAAAAAAATGAAAGCTGGAAATCAAATTAATGACTACATTTCCTCAAGGGAAGAGACAGAAGAGGGAATATGATCCTTTTGGTATATTTGTCACAAATAGTTTTAGGCGAACATATTGGTTCCACGCTATTTTCACATGGATTTAGATAAGAGGGATACAAATAACAGGAATAAGAGAAATTGCAGAGGAGAACAGGACAGGAAAAACAGTATAGAGGGGCTGAAATGAGAAGGCTGTAAGGTCAAGAGGGTGAATACTTTTGGGCAACGAAGAAAGCAGCACTCCGAAGGGAAAAACAGTCCATGAATTTGTAGAAATTGCAAAATCCTGCATCACCAGACAAAGCAAGGCAGGTGTTTTTAGGGAATACGGTATACACGATGCTGGGAGTCTTGGCTCTATATCCTGCATTATTTTTGTGAACCTAGTTCAGCATCTGACATGTCTTGGTGTGGGCAGGCCAGGAAGGCTGCAGGGAGAGGTTGAAACCCACTAGGTTTTCTTATGGGTCACTGCTTTGCAGCCTCCTGGTTAAGACTTCTTTTCATGACCTCCTGTGACTCCACAGAAGTCAAAAAAGCAGTTGTGTTTCAAATCTCTGCACGATTTATCACCCAGACCAATTTTTACCTGCCTTGGGTCAAATACAGGATGAATGGCAGCCTCTAAGGGTTTATGAATTGTCTGGGAAATCAGAGTTGTGTCTGATGCCCTTCTTGGACTCCCAGGCTGCTCTCCTATGAATGAATTAAATGGTGCCAAGGCACATTCCTGGGCACCAGAGCTGTGTGGCTGCATCGGCAGGATGGTCCTTCTGACTGGTCTGCCATAGAGGTGCAGAACCCTCTTTTGGCTGGTTTGGATCCCACAAGTTTGTCCATATAGAAATCTTCCACATGCAACATTTTGGACTCACTCGCTCAGCATGATTTTCAACAGTAATATTTTGTTGGGTAAATTTCTGATCCTAACTGATGAAATGAACAATTTCAGAACTGGACAAATACCTATTTTGCATTTATGTCAGCCACATAAACACTGATGTATGGACCTATATTCCAGTTTATTGTTAGTGAAAGTTAAGAAAATATTTTGAAAAATGATACCTATATTTTGATTCTTCATATTTATCTCTTGGAAATTCCTTGGATCATTAATCAATTATTGTTGCTTCCCTGTACCAAAGACTATTCTAAAAAACTATAAATGCTTTCTGGAGTCGGCTTCATCAAGATTCATCCTCAGTTCAGAAGCTTGTACCCAGAGTTAGTGGAATTGCTGTTATGAACTTTGAAAGGGTTGTTGAATGCTATAGCCTTCATTAAGTTTTGATAAATGCATTCACTTCAAGTGTGTATCCCAAAGACATTACTTTGGCTTGACTAACCCATTGGAATTTTCAGGGTGAGTATCTTACCTGGAAAGTGGGAAGGAAACACAGGTGTTATTTAGATATTTAAATTTATTTATTTATTTTAATGTTAAAGCTGACATTTCATGACGTGTCTGTGCTCGTTCTGTTTCCTGGCTCCTAAAATCAGCTCCCCTCTTGGGCCGATTTGGGAAGACGGGGACGCTGTATAAATTGTTACCTGACACGGTGCTGGGTAATTAAACAGCTGCTTTGCACACAGCTCCCTCATTCTCCGAAGAAGCAGATGTTTCTGTTTTCTGCTGATTTCGAGCGTGCCTCAACAGCAGATATTGTACCTCGGCGTTGCTCACAGCTTTGCTGTGCGGGTGCATTCCCGAGCCTCGGCGGGAGCAGCCTCCAGCGGGCGAGTGGGGCTGCGGGGCTGCTGGCCACATCCGGAGAGTGCCAGCCCCCATCCCAGAGTGCCAGCCCCATCCAGAGTGCCAGCCCCCATCCCAGTGGGTGCCAGCCCCCATCCCAGAGTGCCAGCCCCATCCCAGGTGCCAGCCCCATCCAGTGGGTGCCAGCCCCCATCCCAGAGTGCCAGCCCCCATCCCAGAGTGCCAGCCCCATCCCAGAGTGTCAGCCCCCATCCCGGAGAGTGCCAGTGCCCATCCCAGAGTGCCAGCCCCCACCCCATCCCAGTGGGTGCCAGCCCCCATCCCAGTGAGTACCAGTGCCCATCCCAGACTGCCAGCCCCCACCCCAGTGGATCCCAGTCCCCACCCCAGTGGGTCCCAGTCCCCACCCCAGTGGATTCCGGTCCCCACCCCAGTGGATTCCGGTCCCCACCCCAGTGGATTCCAGTCCCCATCCCAGTGGGTGCCAGTCCCCATCCCAGTGGGTTCCGGTCCCCACCCCAGTGGGTGCCAGTCCCCACCCCAGTGGGTGCCAGTCCCCACCCAGTGGTGCCAGTCCCCACCCCGCGGGCCGGAGCAGCTCTCCCCGCCTGGCCCCGCACCTACAGGTGTTAGCCCCGATGCCATCATTTGCATTCCAATCGCTGCGAGTGGGAGCACCGCGTTACAGGAGGAGCAGGAGGGATGCACAAGAGGGAGGGAGTCGCCCTTTGCCTCCCTGCTGCAGCTGGCAGTGACAACCTGAGCTGCTCAGCTCCATCCTGAGCCCTCGGCAGCATCCGCTCAGCACACTGGGGTGAGAGCTCACGGGGTGTGTGTGTGTCTGTCAGCAGGGGAACGAGAATCTCTCCTGTATTTACCTTCTGTGCTGCCAGAAGCACCAAGCAAATCCCGAATGATAGATGAGCTGAATAAAACCATGCATCAGGTCAAGTGTTATTCCTTATCGAGCTAGAAAGATATTCCTGCATCGCTGTTTTCTGCCCTTTGTTATCACTCGATTTAAAAAGAGACGTGTGTGTGCACAGGGCTGCAATGAGCAGGTGCATCCCTCCAGGTAAAGCCCTCCTGCCCTGCCATGCTCCGGTGACTCTTGGCTGATGCTGGAGCTGCTTCCCAGGGCAGTGTGTCAGGCAGCTGCTAAAAGCCTGTGATGAAAAGAGGAATATTATAAATATGGGGAAGTGATAGCCAGGGTGTCCCAAGGATGTGTGAGTGTGAGTCAAGCGAGAGAGCCTGACCCCATCCTCAGTCTTCAGTCAAACACTGATTTCCAAAGCTCTGTGCTTCCTCAGACAAGTATTTCCATTTAGTTTTGTGCTTCACTAGGATAAATTTCATATAATGTGGAGAATTTTGGACTTGCAGATTTTTAATTGGCCCTGCCAGGATGTACACTTTGTTCTTATCCTTAATTTATGTTATACATATTTATACCCACTTCCAGTGTATTTATAATGGGAATAAAGTTTATACTTCAATCCATACTTACTCCCAGATGGGAAAATGCCCATGAACTTCTTATTCAGAGGATAAATGGGCATTGTAGTGCATAGTCCGTATTCTGCATTCTTATGTATTGACCCAGCTCCCCAGATCCTTTAAATTACGTCTTTGAAAGTGAGGGAGGGAGATGGGCCAAATTCAGAACCTGGCTGAGAGTCTGGATTTTTTAATAGAGATGTTGAATATTCCAAGGCTTGCACAGTATCTTTCAGTGATGTAGAAGAAATAACTACCTTAGAAGGCCTCTCTCCACAAAGACAACAGTTTAAAATTATTGTGTAACATGCCCTTTTCTCCATCACATGGTCCTCATTTTGTTCACCATTATTTTTAATGGACCAATTTTCTCTCTTCTTTTTCATCCACTGAGTCCTTATTATTATTATCTTCATCAAATTCTTTGTGGGCTGCCAGCATTTGATATTTCATTTCACTGATTTAATTATCTCTGTGGCTTGTTATGGGCCTGCTTATTTTTATAGATCTCCAAATCCTCCTCTTTACCAAAATGCTTACAGGCAAATCTGTTTGCTTATTTGTACAGTGCTTGGCACTTGGGCTCTTTTGTACCTTGCATTTGTTCCAGGGGGTATTTTGGACTGATCAGATCTTACAGCTTCATCCAGTGATCACAGGCAGACAGGTAACACAACAGGCGCTTCCCATGTGCAGGTAAAAGGATGCTACACTGGTTTAAATAATCTGATTTTATCTTCTGAACATCATCACCATCTTTGGAAACTTGGACAAGGGATAGAAGAGGCCCCTCTGAGCTAAGGGGATTTTTGCTGTCATCTCTGATGTAGATTAAACAGTTCCTGGCATGGGCTGCTAAGGTTTTCTGCCTGACACGATGCTCTAGGAACGACACAAAAGGGGTGCTCACTGGCATTGTACTGAGAAAACACAATGAAAACAGCTTTCATTGCGTTTGTCCAGTCAGCTCCCCCAAACCACTGCCCTTTATGCTCTATCTTTATGTGATCCAGAATATTTGAGTAATTCCTCAGCATCACCCCAGTGTCTGGCTCCTCAATTCTCATTGCTCCAGCAAACCAGGCCAGCCATGTGCTGTCAAGAAAGATCTTGTAGCTGTTGGTCTTTCAGAGGATGTCAGCCCAGCTTCTACGCTGTGCTGACTTGCCTCCTGTAATTGCAATTACTTTAGGAGTAATGATAGACACACACATGGACATGCTGTAATTTTGTGAGTTTCTTGGATCTATTATAATCAATAGTCCATTAATCACTGCTTCTAACACATTTGACTGAAGAAAGTAATTGTTATTTAAATGGTTAATTTATTGTATGCTAATTAAATGCTCAATAGGTGAGAACATCTTAATGGAAAGTAACTCAATAAACATATTTTTAATAATTATTATTTGCCTGAAGAGGATCTGGTGCAGAAGTCATTAATGACAAGCTCTAATTGATGTTTTTACACTATATTTATTATGGATAAATAGTTACTTTAGTCACATATCTCTTTCCCTCATATGCACAAGTCCCCAGCTGGAGGCCCTGCTCTGCTTTATTTGAGTCTGTTCTTCCCTGCTTTGGAACATTCTTTTGCTTGTGCTTGTAAAATAATCTCAGTCACTGCAGCACAAAGCAGGATGTGAGCAGAGGCAGGGAGCTGCTGGCTTCTCCAGAAGAAGATGTTCTAGTTTTAACTTCAGTTGTCTCTTCAGCTTTAGGTTTTGTGCTGGTACTGGGTGCAAGGCCAGCAGAATTCTGTGTTCTACACAGTCAGGGTTAGAGCACGAGCCAGAGAAACCCTTGGAAGCTCAGCTTCCTCCAGAGGTGCAATCCAAAGTCAAAGGGCAGGGCAGGGTATCTTTTTTGTAGACATCCTCACAACTCCCAAATCACAGAGGTACACAGATGGTCCATACTATTGTGTCACATCTCAGATGAGAAAGTTTCTAACTGGGGTCCCCTTGGATACATGGACATTGCTCCTGTGTTGATGGCAGAGCAGGGAACTCCTAAAACTCCTCCTCACCTGGGCCAGGCCTGGAGTAAAATGATTGTGCAGAAAGAAAGGATAAAGTGCCATTTCCATTGTTAATCATTTCACTTTTATTGAAGGAATGTGAGGAATGAGAGCTGGACAGTTGAACTGGATGTGCTTCAGGCAATGCAGCAGTGTCCCAACTGCCTTTTAATTAAATATCCTGGGAGGAGTTTGAGTTGGGAACAAGTAGTATCAGATCTAAGGACTGGGGGAGTAGACAGCTGATGTTCTTTCCTGGCAAAAGTATTATGAGGAAGTCTGTGCTGACCTCTCCTTAGCACTCACTTGCTGTTCATCTTCACATGTTTTCACCTCCCTGTGATTTGCTGGCATCTTTGGCATCACTGGGCAGTGACTGTTCTTACTTTTTTGTGATTTGAAAAAGAGATCCTCTGAGACTAAAATGAGCAGTGGACAGGAAATGGATCTGATGGGGATAGCCTTTAAAAAGTCACTGTGCTTGCCTGGGTCTCTTTTTTTTCCCACCCATAAGATGGAGTTAACTATGCACATTTCCTTCATGAAAACCATTTAGTATTTTCTGTTGAAAAATCCTATATATGTTATAAGTGTTAATCATTTTTGTCACTCAGGCACCAATTTAGGAATTTCTGGAGTACTCCTACATGTTGAGAATCACACCTATCTTAAGGACGAGAATATTAGATCCCAGTACAGAACTGGGCTAATTTGACAATGACATATTTTTCTAGGATAATGCCTCAGATAGATCTTATATAAGAAAATGAATTGCATTTACATCTAGAAAGAACTGTGGCTCATATGATTTTACCTGTTTAAATCCAGCACACCTGCATTTATTGAAGGAATTTATGTATATTTATGGTAGGGTTTCCAGAGAGACATTGCATCTTTCTCTTCTGTTGGTCCTTTGTACCAATGATTAATCATCTGTAAAAATTCTTGTTTTCTGGATTTTTTTCCTTTTTTTTTTTCAGGAAAAATAGCTAAATTACTGAGGAGGTTTTATTTTTGTCTTTTTTTTTTTTTTTTTCCCCAGGTGTGGGTTAGGGGTCAGGTGGGTGGTTGAGCCAGAATTTAACAACCCATGAGTCTTACAGCTCCTTTGTTCCTGTTGCTGAAAGGAGATGTCCATAATTATTCAATTAGGAAGGTTGTTGTGGTAGGTCCTTAGGGATTTGACCTAATGAAGATGGTGCTTATTCAGTAAAGAACAAACACTCTAATACCAGGTACCATTCCAATGAGTTATCCAGCTTGACTTTTAAATTGTCACTATGTACTGGAAAGAAGAAATCATGGAGTGTCAACAGAGCAAGCCTGAATGCTACTGTCATAATCTGCTTATACTCATACAGCAAAATTAATCTTTAATCCATGTGTGGGCTTCAAGGGGTGTATTCAGAAGGTCCACCTTCAATCCAGGCTTTATTAACCAGCAGAGAAACATCTGATGGTCTCAGAATAGCAGGAAATGAGCAGGAAGCCACCTTAGAGCAAGAGTGAGGGACCAGTGGGCAAAATCTGACACTCAGACCACTGGATGCAGCCTAAATTATCAGAGTAAAAAACTAGCAAGGTCAGATTTGAAGAGGCAGCAAATAACTTTAATGCAATCAGCTAACAGAGCTTGGAAAAACTGGATACACTTCCAGATGTGGAAGTACTGGTGCAGGGCTGGCAAAGAATAAACTTCAAGTCTGGACCAACCTGTGAACAAATTACCCCAGTGTTTAACTTCTAATAAACATCTAGATAATTAGGCAGGGAAAACATTAACTCCTTAGCCATAAAGGAGCATCTGGGGATGCCAAAGTAGGTCATTAGCTAATAAGGCCCTGCAGGCTCAGGAGAGGGAAGGGGAAGCCTGAGGAGCTGTTGGTGGAGGGCAGGTGGGAAAGCTGCACCACCAAACCACTGCCTCTGCTGGCTCCAACAGCTTCACTGCCCCAGAGAGTGCTGAGCTTCAGTTCCCAGGTGTTTGATTCATCTTCTTTGGGGAGACTGCTAGATTAGGAATTAGAGAATTAATTGGCAGACCTTCAGCTAATTGTAAGCAAGAAAGCAAAGCCTGAAAGGCACAGTGGAGATCCATTAATTCAGAAATGTCTCATCACAGAATATGAAGAACACTTTTCCCCTTCCTCTCAGCTTCAGCTTCCTAGTTCAAGTGCTAGGGAAGAAAGTATAAACTTGTTTGATTCACAAGCAAAACCGTATGTTGCCCCCAAAAGGGGACAGAAAGTATATTTAATGCTTATACATTATATAACACATAAGCATATATCATTTAAAAGGACATTAGCAACCTGACTAATTTCCTCATTTTGGACATGATGCATTAAAAGGGAAAATGCCACTACAGCAGTTTTCTTCTTACATAAAGCAGTGCCTGTGCTCAGGTCTGGTGCACTGGAGCAAGTCCTGCTTGCCAAGGAGCATATTCCTTTGCTTTTCAAAGGTTCTTGGGCAGTGTGGCCCAGCAGGTAAAGGTGGCACAAAGAGAGCCTGGTGGACTCTCCTCACAACCTCTTTCAGGTGCCCTGGCTGGAACACTCACTAACAGGAGGCTTGTGGTGAGCAGGCAAAGCTTTTGCAGAGATCTGTTAGTGCAGGCAGGTGGTGCACACATCCACCCCACTCTTGATTTACATATCTCTGAAATATCCCTAGAAGGCAGGGGAAGTAAAAACTGTGGTGTCATGGAAGGTTTGCTTTGGCAGCTGAAAGCCAGCTCCTGCTCTTGCACAAAGATAAATCACAAAGCGTCTGTTGGGGTTGATTTGCAGAGTCTCTCACAGCCTGGTACCTGGAGCAGTGGCTAATGAGAGGTGCTGTGAAGGAACTGCCTTGTGAGGTCAGGGAGAAGAATCCTACACAAAGTGCAGGAAAGTTAAATTTCAGCTGCTGAACCTGGGAAACATCCTTGTATATAAGGTATTTTATTTAATGGGATTGACTATTCATACACATTTTTTCAGGCCACTTCCATGTATTGTAAAAAACCTTGCAAACATTTTCCAAATCACTCACTCGCCAAAGAAAAATTTTTTCCCATTTTTTATTTTTTCTGATACCTCAGGGTTACCTGCATCTCACAGTACTGCAGAAAATAAAGAATTTGCAGCTTTTGTGGGTGTTGTAAGTACAAGTACATATTCAGAAATGATCATCACTAGGAGAGTTTCAACTGAAATTTTCTTTCGACCTTTGGTGTGAATCTACCTCAAGATTTTTTTCTAAGAGGTGTGTCCCTCCTGTGAGGCCCTATTTGTATCTGCCTCCAAAGAAAGGGCTGTAACCCTTCACCAAAGTCCTTTGGTTCCTCTGGACATGACAAGTCTCAGTGCTATTCCTCCATGAGGGAATGCTCCTGCTCTGGGTCACTGCAGTTACGGTGATGGAGTTCAGGAGCCCTTCCCAGTGAGGGTCAGGGACCTCCGGGGGCCAAACCCCTTTCCTGCTGGCCAAAGCCCTTCCCTGCTGGCCAAACCCCTTCCCTGCTGGCCAAAGCCCTTCCCTGCTGGCCAAACCCCTTCCGTGGTTGCCAAATCCCTTCCCTGCTGGCCAAACCCCTTCCGTGGTTGCCAAATCCCTTCCCTGCTGGCCACAGCCCTTCCCTGCTGGCCAAATCCCTTTCCTGCTGGCCAAAGCCTTTCCCTGCTGGCCACAGCCCTTCCCTGCTGGCCATCCTGGGGATGTGCTCTCCAAAGGGCTGGCCCCTCTGCCCCTGGCTCCTTTCTCGGTGCCTCCAGAGCAGCTTTGCTGGCGCTGCTCAGCACACCTGAGCCGGGAGCTGCTCCGGGGCTGCTGCCAGGCTCCCCAGCCCTGCCCTGGGACCCTTGCACAAATGCTGCTGCTGTGAGAGGTCGTAACAGGCGTGAATCCTACAGAGCTAAAGCTAATACTGAGGCTTGCTACTTTCTTTTCAGTAGGCTTTTGGATTTCAGTTTTATGGCACAGAGGCTCTTCAGGGGTGAGGACACTTTTCCTGGTGGTGTTGGTGCCAGCCCTCCCCTGCCCGGTGTCTGCAGCAGGGGGAGGACCCAGGGCTGTGGCCAGGAGCACCAGGGCTGCTGTGGAACTGGACAGACAGAAGATGTCACATGTTTAGCATGAAAGCTTTGTGGAAAGTCAGACCTCTTATTATTGTTTTATCATATATTTTGAGCTTCATATTTAATTCAGGTCAAATGTAAACTACTAAACAGAACTGTTATGCAGCACGCATATCAGATAAATGAAGTGTGGGTTTAGCACAGCTCTGACCTAGTTACTTCATGCGATGTTTTCTAAAAGCAAAAATTGAAATCTTTTATCTGAACACGAAATGAGTCTTTGTTCCCCTGCCTATTGCAGCACTTTGCATCTATTTGGTTTAAAAAACTGATGAAATTTGGCATTCTGAATCTTTCACAGGTATAATAAAGGCTTGTCTTTGGTGGTAACCCAATCCAATAGTGTTTTGGCAAAAAGAATATCTGCCATCAGAGGTATGCAGAGTGATCTTGACACATCAGATGGCAGAAAGACAGGACCAAAGTTGATAAACATTAATAAAACATTAAAAATATCTAGATGTTTTTTAAAAGAGCAATTCTATTTTTGTTACTGATCTCAAAAAGTAAAAAAGAAGATATTTGCAGGAAAGAAGAGGCAAACCAAAACGTGAAATGCCAAGATATTTGAGACTAACAAATCACAGATGTGTTTTTCTAATCTTCCTGAAATAAATACATACTTTCTACCATCCATAGCTCTAAAAAGATTTTGAGTCTGAGAGAGAAAGAGAACACAGATAATTAAAACTTCTTTAATTCCTTCAAATTTCAATTTAAATTATTTTTAAAAATAGATTTGCCCTGAATTAAGAAATCTATAAAATATCTATACGGGGTTTATGTTTGCAATCAAATATGGGTTTTAGTAATTACTTTTCATTATATTTGATTTTAGAAATCCTGGCAGGTTCTGGTTATGATTGAAATGGGAAGAGTGGAGGTAGAATGAAAGTGATGAAACCAAAATGTAATGTTCTGCATTCAACCCCTAACCGAGTTATTGAAAATAAATATTTATTTAAACCCCTGATTTTAGAGAAGTAGCTGGGATTTTGTTATAAAAAATGATGACACATTGTCACCGTGGCTGTGTTAGTGTGTGTTACCCAGCAGTTATGGAGTGGTTCCACCCAAGAGCTCAGAGCTGCTCATCACTGCTTGGCAGGGAAAAGGCTGATATTCCAAAGGACTGGTTTGAGAGACACTCAAAGGGTGATTTGTAACCTTAGAGGTGCCCAGTAATTGCACTCAGAAGTGGTATCAGTGACATCTGGGATGGGTGGAGGGATCGGGGTCCCCTCATTCCCATTAGGTGATGAACCCACTGGGATGCTGCAGTCATGGCAGGAACCCCTGTGCCTTTGCAGGACACCAGTGTGTACCAATGCAATTTAAGCCTTCACACAATTTCCATTCCAAGCCTTCTGCTTGGCCAGGATCTCTCTCCTCTCCTTTTTCAACTCTTCTTGCCACTTTCCTCCATTTCTGTTCTGTATTCCCTGCTTCTTCCTGACACCCTTGAAAATGTAACGCTTGTTAATCCAGTGTGTGAAGCACTCAAACCTGAAACCACGCCGTGGCTCCTCTCTTTTATCTATTATTTATCAGGAAGGCTTTTGAAAGCAATGATCAGTGTTCGACATAAAGACTGGATAGCTCACAAGACAGCAGGGCTCAGACACGTGCCAGCTCAGGAAGGCTGTGTGGCAGAACAGGTGGAAGAGACAAAAGCAGGCTGAGGGAAGTGCAAAGTGCCCTGCCTCTGTCTCTGTGGTCCTCGGGAGCTGCTGGATATGGGAGGAGCTCATTGCTTTTACACTAAAAACTGACGGGAGAAACAAGCAAAATACTCCATTAATGGTGATGTGTTATTATTTAAGTCAGGGTTACTTCTGTGGTAAAGTCAATTTTCTCCAGATTTACCTGCTCTCTGAAACTTTAGGTAAGTTTTTTTGTTTTTTTTTTTTAGTCAATAAATATCTCATGAAGAATTGCTGCCTGTGCTACTTTAGACTGGGACTGGCACTTTCAAAGGTGTGATCTGATGAGAAAGATCAGGGGCCTGCCTTGGATGGTGGCTCCTGGCCTCCTCTTATTCCCAGCTAAAGAACCGAAATATGGCTGTGGCCATCACCCTTTATTCCTCAACTCTGGCTCCATCACCTGCTGTCAAGAATAATAACAGAGCTTGGAGGGGAATTCTCCAAAATATTGTCCTTTCCTGAACTTTCTTCCTTCTCTGGAACTATAAAAACTCCACCCAACCAACAGCAACCAGAGATGGGCAAAATATTGAATGAGTGATTCATCACTTGGAACAACTGTCTCCAGCTCCTTGCCTTACCAAGCTGGTCTTAGACTTTGCTGCCATTATTCCTTCTCATTTTGAACAAGGCAGAATGCTGCAGAGAATAGGCAAGTTCCCAAGAGGTCTCTTCAAATCTAGTTTTTTTTGAACACTAAAACTCAGTAGAACCCAGGTTGTCTGAACTGCTTTTTCTTGGCTCCATCCTCATTCTTCTCCCTGTAACTCAGAGGCATGTCCAGCTTGGGTATGGAGAGGAAATAATGAATAAGACCTGGCCGAGGGACTACTTCATTGAGAATCTATTTTGGCTTCTAGCATTTGTGGCTAATACTGAGAAATTAGTCAAGTTGGATTTTTACACTTCATGTGTAATTACACTGGCATAATTCTGCTGTCACTCAAGCAAAAATAATACTGAAACTAATGGAGTTATACGAAAATAAAACTGATGTAAATGAGAAGAGAATCGGGCCCCCTGTGGATATGAGATCAGATTACTACCATACTCTTATTTATCCTAAAACTCCTTTATACCTCTGACAGTCAAAAGTGGTTTTAAATTGGTGGAACAGTGAAATCCTCTCCTTTTAAGATGCCTTTGTGCTTTATGAGCGGTGGCAAAGGCTTTATTGTAAGTGTGAATGGAATTCCTTGTTGCCGGAGGCACAGTGCTGTGAGGAATGTGGAGTGTGGGTGCTCCTGGTGTCACTGCAGCCCCCCTGCCCCTCAGACCAAGGACCTGCCCCTGCTCCACGTGGTGTCCAGCCTGGAATGGGATTAGACAATAGCTAAAGGTGCTCCCTCTTCCCAGGGGAATCCTGTGTCCATGCTCCAGCCCATGGCAGGAGGGCATCGTGTGGCCAGACTGAACCTAGAGCACAGAACTGGAATTAAATAAATCAGAGTTACTGCACTCATTGGTGGAGACATCCAGGAGCTGTCAGCCCACAGGGTTTGCTGTGTCCCAGGTGTGCTCAGAGCCTGCTGAAGGGGAAATGCAGAGCAGAAAAGGGGCTCTTGCTGGACCCCCAGGGGACTCAGGGACAAGCAGGAGTTCTGTAATTGTTCCTTTGATATTTCTTGGCAAGAAAATATACAACCAGATTTCTTTTAAAATCTTCCAAATCCTTTTTTGCTTTGATTCTGTGTATAATACCATCAAACACTGGATAACGTGCTGCTATGATGACCCTTGAAATTTAATGTCAAAATGAACTCTCAGATAAGGAAACCAGAAATCCTGCCACGTCAGAAGGGTCTGAAGGAAGAGCTGGAAGAGCTCTCCATCTCCTTGAGGAGCAGCCCCAAAAGCAGCAGCAGGTTAGGGGTCAGTCATGGTCCTTCCCAAGCAGAGATCACACAGATGGATTTGGTGTATTGGGACACCATCCTTGACCCAAACACAAGAGTGCAACTGTGTTTCATTGTTCCTGTCAGCTCAGGGCACCTTTCTAACCCCGTGGGGTCACTGGAGCAGGTAGCACAGTGAACACGAGGGGCTGGGAGCTGTGCTGCTGCTCCAGGTGATTCCTCTGCTCGGGCAGAGTGACAGCTCCTGCACTGATCCAGGATTCCCTCGAAGAAACACTGGCATTTTTAAATCTCTGCATCAAAATTGCTGAAATATGAGATGGGCAGCAAAAAAATGGAAGTTGGATAAACACATTAGCACGAGACTGTGCAGAGGCTTGAAGCATAATTAGCTGTAGTATTTTAATGATCTCTTCCCAGAGTATATAGAAAAAGCAGCGTGTTTACACCCCGAGCTCAGCATTAGGAGCTCTGCTGTGATTTTTTCTCTGGAAATGTGTGCTGCAGCCTCTGATTTTATAATCTGTTGACTGAACTCATGGACTGTCAAGTATGTCTCAAGATTATCCGTGTTTGGATGTCAGATTATATTTTTTAGGGAACGCAGCTTCTATTTATTCTTAACTCCACTGATGATTTTCCCAGGTTTGTGCCATATGCTATGTGTCACAGATGAGTATTTTGCTGTCTGAAAATGTGACAACTCTGTTTCCAGTTTAATAGTTCTGTCATGTCAGCATTGTCATTAGCACTGAATTACAATAGTGGGTATTTAAGCACCAGATTAAGGCATCCAATATTTGTTAATATAACAAATAACAAGGGCAGACATTTTAAGAAGAGTCAGTAATATTTTAAAAACATCACTCAGTCAACAAAGTCATAAAGACTGATTTAGTGACTAATTAAACAAAGTTTGCTGAATGGTTATGCCTACCTAGATAAACTGCAGTTTTATGCATCTGTCTCACTGTGGGCTTTATGCATAATTCACACACACTGACAAAACTCAGTTGCAAAAAATGTGTAGACAATATATTTAATGAACAGTTTTAAAAGCTTGAAGATTAAAACCAGCAGAAGATTTGTAAACTCTTATTCAGAACGGATGCAGATATATTGTGCACAAATTCTGTATGAGCTGGCTCTCTAATATAGTTTATGCAAAATAGATACAATGTGTAGTACTGTGCAAGGTTAATATTGATCAGCACTTTTGAAACCTCATTCTTGTTCTGCTGAAAGTAAACACCCTTAGATTTAGAAGTGCAGAGAAAATAAGTGGGTAGTTAGACAAGTACTATGCAAACCACAGCCTTTTAAACTCTAGAATCAAATAACTGCGTACTGCTGAATGATAGCAGCCATTTAGTGCTACCATTTCCCTGGTATAATATCACCAGCCCATCAATGCAGTGAAATTTAAATCCCTTTAAAAATGGGGATTATTTATGTGCCTGAAATGACATACTTAATTGGATTAGAACTACCATTCCAAATAAGGACTTATTTGAACAATAACTGCAAGTTCCTTATTATTGGAATGGCAGCCTTGTTTTTCTGCTGTTTAACTTCCAGCTTTTTTCTCTTTTCTATTTTTTATAAATATTTCTCTTTTAACATACTTCCACTCCTTGAACCGGGCCCAACCCAAAACCAGTGAGGGAAAGAGTTTCAATCGGCTAGTGGAAAATTCGTGGGTTTTATCCTTTTGAACGCTGTAACCCAAACCCAAACATGAGCCAGAGCTCTTTCTGTTTATTTCCACACTGTTATTTTTAAGCAGACCTAAACATTTCACTCATACGAGTGAACATTTTTCTTATGGAAGCAGCTCTTCTGACGTGTTCAAATTATTAACTTTTTTTTTTTTTTAACTTTGTTTGCGATGATTTATCTGCCTGTTCTCACAGGCTGCTGGGGGATGTCCTGCCTCTTCCTTCATGGCAACGTTGTGTTGATTAGAAAAGCTGCAACAAACAGAGAAATCTTCCACATGGTCTTTGTCTCACCATCTTCGGCACGGCTCTTCCCTAACACTGCAATGAAATCTAAATTTCTGTTCACTCTTTAGGTTTTCAGGCCATACTCAGTACTGTAACCTGCTTTACGCTTTGCAAACTACCCCCATGGACTGGGAATGGAGAAGGGACAAGGCAGCAGAACCAGTGTTGGTGTTGCTGCTGTCTCCTCTCCCCTGGGCAGCCAGGGATGAGGTTATTTATTCCATCTGGAGCCATCTGACGTTTCACGTGAGTCAGAGCAGGAGCTGGCAGCACAGTGGGACAATAGATTTGCAATTAGCAAATATATTAATGTGCACTGGCATGTCCTTTAATCAGCTGCTCTCCCAGCCTTTTCCTGTTTACTTTTCTGTCAAGAAGGTTTGTGCTTGTGAGAAGGTTTCTCTGAGCAGGTTTTCTGCTGGCAGGAAGGGGATGGAACAGCAGCGTCTGTCTGTGTTCAAACTCAAGGACACAGGTGTGGAAACTGCACCTTGCAGGAAAACCCTTCTCTCCTTACAGAGTGTCCACACCCAGGAGAATACAGGGGACAAGCCTGTGGCTGTAGTGACTGAGTAGCTCTAAAGAGTCTCTTGAGAGGAGGATGTGAGCAGGACAAAGAGGATCTCTTCAACCATTTCTCTGCTGCTTTTGTTGGCATATCATTTTTTAAGGTATTTTGTGAAGTGAAAATATTTCTCTAAATCAAATCTACTTCTGCATAGCTCACAGAGAATAAAAAATTGTGCAGTACAATAACACAACTTGTGGCTAGGTGAAAAATATAAACTTGCAATCTTGAATTAAACAATATCCCACTTCCTATAAACTGTGTGATTGAAGAAAAAAACCATGCTGCTTTTTTTCTGGCCTCCTCTAACCCCACACTGCAGAGATGAGTCCCAAGAAGAGATAATGAAGGCATAAGGTAGCAGTGGCCTATCTCCATGTGTTACCTCTCCTGGACATTTCTTCCACTTCAAGATCCTGGCAGAAGCAAAATTTCTCCCCACTTCATTTTTCTGTGTGGCTCATTAGGCTGCTGCTTTCCTTGTACCAGGACAGGCTGCACACTTTATTGATTAAGCTGCCTGGTTTTCCATCTCAGTGACATCCTTCATTTGAATATGTATCTGTTTTGCTGAATCAGCTGTGTATTGAAATGCTGGAGGGTTCAGCTGCTCCTCTGTTTGAGCTGCATATTTAGTTTAATCCTCTTGTGAATTTTTGCTTGTTCATCTGGCTACTACTTTAGCCAAGTAATTCTGGGGGGTGGAGGGGTTGCACTGCCAATTTAATTTTTGACAGGGAAACATTCTGTAAAATTAGTTCAGTCATTCAGGGCTGCAACTGCATATTGTTGGAGTTAAATGCTTTTTAAATGAAAAAAATAAAAGATTTATTTAATTTCCAATGTTGGCAACCCAGTGTTGGGAATATGGGGGGAGTCCCTAACCTAGAAACTAAAATAATCAGGAACATGGCCTGAAGCTGGGGGGGGTGACGTGGGGCTGGGAGGTTGTGTCACTCTAAATTGAGATTTAAGAGAATCTGCTCATCATCTCTCTTCAGCATCTGAGGAAGCTGGGAAGCCAAGCACCCAGCAAAGGGAGCAGGGGTACAGATTCATTTCAAGCAAGCAGTGCATTCCCATGGCAGTAAGCTCCCTCTGGACTAAAGCCAGGCTCCCTTTTAGATCTTTGTATATCTTTATTTTCTATGGATATAGATCCCAGACTTTAGGGGATGCCTTACAGTGCAAACCCAGAAATGCCAGCTGCCCCAAACCCCAACAGATTCTAGCTGCAGGAACCACTGTTTGCTCCAGCATGAGCTCCTTTCTTCTGGCACCCAGCTCCTGTCTGAGACCTTTCAAATGGGGCAGAAGATGCTTCCTGCTCAAGAAAAATTATCTCATCTCTTGGGAGGGACCAGACTGCAAGTTGTAGCACACAAACTGGTGAGTGATTGCCCAGACCTTGGGAGAAGAGAGAGCTCCCTTGCCAGCAAAGGGATGATGCTGCAGCTCAGCACTGGTGCTAGGTGGTAGTGTCCTTCCACCTTCCTCATCTTCTTTTTGGACATCAGACAACGCCTGAAGGCACCTGAAACCACCACTGGCTGCCACACATCTTTGCTGCAGTTCTCCCTCCAGGGAGAGCCAGGGGTTCTGTATGGAGCACAGCTACAGGGAACAGCTCCTGGGCACATTAGGCTGGATATAAAATATGGATAGACTTGGTATACTGCTCCCAAACCTGCTTTAATGTCTGCCTTGCCTCCAGCTGCTCATCATACAGACTCACCTAGAAGACACAGGATTAACCAGGGAATGGAATGGGAGTCAGCAGCTGAGCTGCCAAAGGAGAGGCACCCCAGCCAGGGCTGGAAGAGCCTCTCCTGGCCCTGCCTGGCTCCCAGCAGCCAGCAGGGACCCGGCAGGCCAGGCTGTGCCCTGCGGAGGGCAGCGGCTCCAACCAGCCTCAGCCTGAGCTGCTGCCAGCACCAGGAGCTCACAGGAGTGTTCTGAACATCCCCACTAGACCCTCTCCCCTTTCTGGAGAGGGAAGACATTAAACATTTGCAGGAGTTTTCTCGCTGACACAGTGGCATAGCCCCCAACATATCTGCTCTCCTTAGAGAGAAAGGGGTTGTGTAAGAGGTGCTCCTGGGGGTCAGGCATCGTGGCTGGAAGCTGTGATCCCAGTTCTTTCCCACACCTTTTTTTTTTGCCCGAACACAGTTTGGGTCTGTATGTATAACAAGAGTCATGTAGAGCTTTCCTTAATCTTTTACAGCTTCTAATTATCACTTGATATTATGGTATTGTTTCTGCCAAATCACTTACTTGCAGTATTTTGGAAATGGACATTATAAGAGAGAAGTGTTATCAGCAAACCTTGTGTTTTTTCAGTAGAAATTGCAAGATTGTTATCTAGAAAAAAATATTCCTGGGAGGTTCCCAGAAAAAAGCTTTTTGGATACTCCTTGTGCTTAAAGGATTCTGGTTTAGACTGAAGACTGTACTGGTAATTCAGTGGAATTTATTTCAGTGTCTGCACCTGCCTCTTCTGTTCAAGCAGAGGCAAGTCAGGGAAATTATTACTAGAAGTTTTGTGATCCTTTTCATCTAGGCTCTGCATTTAATAGGGAAATTAAACAAAACTCAGAACAGTGCAGAACATCAGCTATTGGAGAAAATGGCAAAGTTGCAGTAAAGTCTAGCAACAGACAGATGCTCAGTGCTGGTGAGCAGAATGTGCACAAATGATGCATACAGTCCCTGTTTCAGGACCCAGCTCTAGCAGCCCTTATCACCACAGGGAGGATCCTCTGCAATTCCTTACCATTATATCCTTTTCAAAAACGTGGCATCTTTTGTGCCCACATTTCTAGTTGCTAAGTACATTCTCTGCTATTCCAATACTGTTGTATTTCAAAAGCATCCTCCCCCGGGGCCGCGGGCAGCCCTGGCGCGGGAGGAGCTCGCTGTGCCGCGGGATAAGGCAGATAAAGGCAGATAAAGGCAGATAAAGGCGCTGGGGCTGCCCCGGCGCTGGCCCTGTCCCCAGCGTGGCTTTGCCTTTTGCGAGCATCCCCTGGGGATTAGAGCAGCCTGGCTGCTGCAATCAGCGGCCGGAGACCTCACTGACCCCGCCGCGGCCTCGCTCGCTGAAACCACATTGGCACTTTTGAATTTTCTCACTACTTTCCCCCCTCCCCTTTTCTTTATTTCTTTCCCCCTCCCTGCCCTGCAGGGAGCGCGGCTCCCGCCTGTCCGCGCTGCCGCCGGCGCTGTGAGCGCTGCCCGGCAGCCGCCGCCGGGGCTGAGCGACTGTGCCATCCTCCGGCTGCACGAGCAGCCAGCACGGGCAGCTTCCCCGGGAGACATCTCCTACCGAGTGCCGGATTTTTTAAATTTTTTTAATCAAAAAACTGGGGAAGAAAAATAAATCTGAAGGGAAAGGCTATTATTGCAGTTCATGAGCTGACGTTTTATCTGAAAGCCAGAGAGATAAAGAAAAGCGTTAGAAAAAAAAGTCATCCAGGGAAATTGGAGCTGGCCTCGGCAAACACTGTGAAATATTTGCAAGAGAATTCTGCAGATCACTAACTGCTTAGGCCTACAATCTCCCAGGGCAGGAATTAAACAGGTTGGATGATCACTCATATATGATTTTATTTCTTGGGCCCAGCCAGCTACCTAGGGAAAGACTTAAACTGAACAAAAATTGTACATAAAGCATGAACCGAACCAAAGTGATCCTGTAAAGCTGTAAAAAGTCTCTCCTCTGAAGACAGAAATGCTTTTTGTTACCATACAGGAATAAGTGCTGCAGTGTTGGGATGATTTTGCACCCATATATATAGTATAGAACCATTGCCTTGGTCAAACATGAAATAAAAGGCTAAATTTCTCCCCTCTCATTGACCTGAAATGCCTCCCACACTGACATATTTCACTGTTGGTCTCATGTTTATTGTTAGCCCGGATTTGTTGCTTGTTTTTGTCCAAAACCTGGCAACTTTCGTCAGCCCAAACTCTGCTTTGTGCTCTGTCTAGGGGCTTCTTTCAAGGCAGCTAATGAAGGGAAGAAAGCCTATCTTCAGGATATTAGATCTTTTAAATAGGGGTTAGCACCTCTGATTCAGGATTTTCTATCAGAGAAAGTATGAGATCTGCTCCTTTGGAAAAATAATTCCTTACTGACCCAGAGCAAGACAGTAAGTTCACCTAACAAAATGAAAAGGATGAAGCCTGCAACCTGACTGGTATACACAATTTCTCTTCTTCTACAAGGTTAAATGCACAAAATGAATAAAATCTGGAAACTGGTCCTTCTTTTGCCTCAAAATCCCCCCTTCAGGGATCTTCAGCCCATTAGAACCCGTCTGAGAAATGAAGAGCCTGGAGATGTTTGGTGGCAGCCCTTTGCTGGGCCCAGCAGTCAGGAGACAGTGGTGGGTTTACATCATGTAACTGATTATCAGTCTACAAGAGTAAACTGGGAAGAGTTTACTTTGCAAGAGTAAATGGAAATGAGCTAATTTCCTATGGATATTAATCCTTCCTGAGGTATGAATGACAATGTAATCCACAAAGAAATTCTTAGAAGATATTGCATCTCCAGGGTGAAAGGGTCTCAGCTGTGGCACTGAATTCTAACAGTATCATATTTGATTTACCAGTGATCACTAAGGTTTTCATCAAAGGTCAGGAATAACTCTGCTATTTGTAAGCTGAGAAAAAGGTATAAACACTTTAATTTATTGCCCTGTCACTTTCAATTCACTTGGTATTCGCTGTGATAGCACTGCTGTTAATGGATGTATCTGGTAATAATGTGGATGTTGTAGATATTTATGCTCTCATCTCTTTCAGTGGCTCAGCAGGTAAGGTGAGTTAGGAGCTTTGCCATTTTACATTTCATAAATTAAAGAGGGAAAATAAATCATATTTTATCTCAAAGAAGTACTTAACAAATATCTATCACATTTAGCTATCCCAAACAGGGGTCTATCTTATCACAGAAAAATTAGTACTGCAAAGACAGTGATAAGTGTCTGGGATTTCTGGAAGCCCAAGGGGAAAACTTTCATGGCTTTGGGAGGGAACAGGTCAGACTGTTCAAAACATGAAGATTAGCTGACAAATAAATAGAGCAAATAACTATAGCTAATAAATATTTTTTTTTTAATTATGTCTTCAAATTTTGTGTATAAGCAAGATTTAAGTCATGAATGGGAAAAAATACTCTTGGATATGTTTCAAATCTTGATTCGACAAGAAAAGGAACCAGCAAAGGAACCATAACCTTTGCACATTGTAGAAATGTGTGCCTGTATGGAGCTTATGAAAAAATCTCCTAAATATAAGTTAACCTTGATTTTTGAACAGTCAGATGGCACATGTGCATTTAGCTGACTCTGCATTAATGTGATTTTCCACACATTTTAAAATGAAACACAAATACTTTGTAATCCCTTTGCACACATTTTTAGCCTGCTCTCTGCAGATCACCCAGTGGCATCTTGAAATCTGTATTTTTTTCAGTGAAGGTCAGAAGAAGCCTGACCATTGCTCCCAAGGGCTCTGGCACCCAGATTCCAACCAACTCATTAATTCGTAGCCTAGGCATAAGCCATTTCATAATATTAATAGAGATAAACAGCAAATGCCTTCCTCGTTCTGAAATATTGCCTTGGAGCAGGAGGCCCTGCCCTCCCGGGCTCTCGAGATCATTATGGAGCAGCTGCTGACAGTTTGTGCATGGCATCCTAAAGGAGGGCCTGGGAAATGTTTATACACCTTGGCCATTGCTACTGCTTTATTATCGTGCAATGAAACATCCTTACTCATATTTGAAGAGCAAATGCTGATCAGACAGTTCTATTGATGTGAATTTTCACATCTTTTGATGATGAAAGTCCTGCTCCATTAATGCTTTAAGTCCAGCTCAACAGAACTCAGCAGGGGGAGGAAATAATTGACAACAAGTACACTTTAGAAATCTCTGTTCTGACCCAAACCACCTTGCCCATAAACCAGGATCCTGCAGTTTCCAGCCCTGGGGTGGCACAAGTGGGCTAATAATGAGCTGTTGCTGTTCCCAAGGCTCCCTGGAGCCCAGGCAGCTGGTCTGCCAGGGGCAGGAGGAGGGACACCCATCCCCTCTGAGCCCTGCCAGCCTCCTCTGCCCAGCTGCAGGGACATATTGCTGTCCTCGCCTGGGACAGCCCCTGTGGGCTGGATTTGGAGAGTGAGGGCACGCTGCCAGGGGGTGCCAGCCTGGCAACTGGCCTGCCTGGGCATGTGCTGCCCTCCTGCACGTCACTGGTGGGACTGGGCTCAAAAAAACATTTATGTAGGGAAAGGGAGACAGAAAACTTATTTTTTTTCTCAGAGCCATTCAATGTTTTCTTCTGAAAAGATCATTAGTTTGTTATGCAGTAATTTGTTCCATGGATTAATTTTATGCTTTGATTACAAAAGCTTAAATGTTTCCTTGAAGCCTTTTGCAATTTTTTGCCTTTTAATTAAGATGGTAAAGTACCTAAATGCCTGAGTGGTGGCTATTTTATGAAATAATTCACTATTTGATCCTTTCCCCATTGAAGTTTGTAACTCAGGGTCATACTGAATCTAATACCTTCCTTTAGTGATTCCCTGAACACCTGTGGAGCCCTTGGAAAGAGTTGGAGGTACAAATAGAAATGTGAAATTCACAGCAGACTTATTTGGAGGCTTATGAAACGTCAGGCTCATACTCAGTGCAGACGTGACTCGCTGTGAAGGAGTCTTCTGACTTCCTTTGTTACTACGTGAAAAATTCATCTTGGCATCTCCCTTTAGGGCTGGTTTCTTTTAGGCCATGATTGCATTAATAATATCAGCTCATGGTGTAACTGATTGAATCCCTTTCACACTGGGGAAGAATTAAAGCCCAATCTAATTCACTGCTGACCCATGATCAGCAAAGCCATGAAGCAAAGGGCATTATTTTCTCTCAGCTTTTCTGTATGGATATATTAATTTCTATATTTCATACTCCTGAAGTAATTAAATGCCCCTAAATGTGCAAATGAGGAAATGCTTCATGTAAATGTGATTTCAACATGCTCAAAGATAGAGCTTGTTCCCAGGGAACAAGGTTATTTGACTAAAAAGCTGGTTTCATTTCCTAAAAGCAAATACATTTTGAGGCTGAAATTATTGTTTTATTATTATTAAATTGCTCAGATGCAAAAACTGGATTTCTCGCTGAAGAATAAAAGGACACCTTGATTTTTGAAAGTGTGTACACTGTATTTTATTTTTTTTTGCATTGTTCAGCTTGCTTCCTCCTTAGATCTCTTTGCTTTAGGATTAGCAAGATAACAAACATCTTCAGGTTCTAAAAGATTGTTTTGGAGATGCCCTTTGAAGTGCTGAGAAATGCAAGCTTAGCCCCAGCTTTACAAGGAAGGCCTGCTTCCCACAGCTAAGCTAAACACAAACACACGTGGCAGGTTATGCAGGAGCAGCATCATTTCTCCCCAGCAGCGTTCCATTCCCAGAGGACTCAGACATGCACATTTTCCTTTCCACACCTGGAAATAATCAGCCTTACACGTTGAATTTCTGCATTTGGTCCGTGCTTTATCAATAGCAGCAGCTCCCTCCAAGGTGCAGCAGCACAGTTTGGGTGTGAGCTCTGCCATCACCCGCCCTGCTGAGGTAGGTAAGGGCCACCTTGGTCTCCCTGGAAAAACTCTTTTTACTCCTTGATTCTTAAATCTTCATTTCAACCTGAAACTTGAGAAGATTCTTTGCATTTCTTTCCAGTACGATGATTGATTTTCTCCTTTTTTGGTGATACATATAACTGATCTATTCTGAAGCTTTTTAAAGTTTCTGGGCTCTGTGGCTCCCTACAATAAGGAGTCCTTCAGACTAACTGTGCACCAAGGAAAACAACCTTTTGGCCACTTGTGGGTTTTTTGGTCACTTGTGGGTTTTTTGGTCATTTTAATCATATTTAATGCTTTGTAATGAGTCCCCTAAAGACTGTGTTCATACCCCACTGAGGTGGAAGATACCTCTGCAGCTGGGATCTTCAGCAGAGGCTGATCTTTGCTGAGCTGTCTTTGAGGTCCTGCCAGCTCTGGGAAGGGAAAGGCAGAGAAGGGGCTGCACTGTATTCAGAAGCAAGGAGTCCCCTGGAGAAGAGCCTGGAGAAGAGACACAACAGAGGCTCAGAGGGCAGCCCTTGCCCTGCCCCCTGAGCAGTCAGCTCCTCTCCCAAGGAAACCTTGAAGAGAGCAGAGAGCCACCCATACCTGAGCCAGGGCAGCTTCCCACAGGACTGCTCAGAAGCAAGAAAAGTCACCTATGAATGTTAAGCTTAAAAAAGCAGCAGTGCTGATGAGTATTTTTGGCATGAACTGAAGAATCCTTTTGTTCCAGCTACAGCCCACATGCTGATTCAGCTCAGCAGCTCTCCTCTTCTGTTCTTTTCCTTTCCCAGGGCTTTCTTAAACACCACTTCTAGGCTGCTGTTTTCTTCCAGCCTGCTTCAGTTATGTTTGGTAATGATGGCTCATAAAAATATTGGCACATACTCTCAGCTGGTGGCAGTAGTCTGTAGGAGCATGCTATCAGTCAGGATATGACTCTGTTCTTTTTTTCATGGTTTTGCTATATTTATTTGATCTCATCTACAATAAAGCCTTTTGATACTGCTGAAGTGATAGAAAGGCATCATATGGTAAATGGTAATCAGACTTTTCAATATGAAATGGTATGAATAAATTTTCTTTGTGGAGTCTATCCAGAACTAAATTCTGCTGTAGTTTGCCACCGAGGCAGTGCCCAGACTGCTCAGCCCTGGCAGGTGAGATGTTCCTGGGGCAGAGCAGGCAGTGCCACCCCTACACACTGCACCCAGGCTGATTTGCTGACCTAGAGCCCAGAATAAAGGCAATTTTAAGTAAAAATGGTTCCTGTCTAATTCTTTCCTGCTCAACACTCTTTATTTACAAAATGATAGCTGAAACTATAATTTTATTTATACTGATATACCAGTATTGCATATAAAGCCAGAATCACAACTCACTGCATGCTGAGGTATCTAATACATTGAGTGGCTATTTATGCCTAAATAAGTGAGGGGAAAAAATAAAACCAAAAGATTTTTGAAAAGAATATAAGGGATAGTTAGAACATGCTGTAGAAAAAGGGATACATGTTTAAGAACCCAATCTTGGCCAGAATTTAAATATCCTCCCAAATACTAAAAATTCCCTGCAACAGTCTTGTTTTCATCCTCAGGAGTGATTTTATTTGAACAGCCCACATGATGAAGCTGCATCTTTGCTGGCTGGGCTCCGTATAAGAACTGAAGGGGAAAAAGCACCTAATTAACAAGCACTGGATCACAGAAGTGATGAAGTGAGGTCCCTGTGAAGGTTGCTCAGTACCCAGCAGAGCTGGTGCTTGCCATAGAGGTGTCCTCAGCCACTGTGTCCAAGAGCATTCACAGCAAATCAGGCTGGTTTATATATTTATAAATTCATACCATCACCCCAGAAAGGAATTTTTAGTGCTGGTTTACCTCACCTGGCCTGGAGCCTGGAGCCACGAGGGAGATGTTTCCTCTGTGGCAGGTGGCATCAAAGGAGCTCCAGGGACATCCACTGCATTTCAAGCCCCAAGTGACAATGTTGTGATGTGTTTATTTGATTACATAATGCAAAACAAAAATCATCTTATACAAAACTTCAGGTAGAGTAGTCTGTACTTTTTATTTTTCCCGTTTTTCTGACCCTAAACCTGCAAGATTATTTCCAGTTATTACCCAAAATGGAACATTTCTTTCTTTGTCTTCAGGTTTATTGAGCTCCTTTAGGAGTATACAAAAGTGTTTATTACCATCATAGATACAGCTGTGATGGATTTTCTTTTTTGTATTCTTATTTCTTGTAAGGAACATTTTATGTTATAAACATGAATAATGAGCTCTGTTCTGGGTCTGGCAAGACTTGTGCCCATACACTCTCAGCCCAAACCACAATGACAGAGCGTTTCCACCACATCCTCCTCTCACTCTGACACTCAAAAACCTCTGCTTTTGCTAATTCAGACTGACTTTTCATTGCCAGTGGCTACAGAACTGCATTTTGCCTCTTCTGCAAGGAGGTAAGTGCTGGGTAATTTCACCATAATCTGCGCCAAAACCTTAAGAGGGGGCTGGCAGAAAGCCTAAAAAAAAAAAAAAAAAAAAAAAAAAAAAAAAAAAAAAAAAAGCTAAGATTTCAAACAGAAAGTTGGTTAAGCCTAACTAGGAAAGTTTCAATTCAGGGAGACAAGAAAAGAAGTGGCTGTGGAGGTGCTGGAGATCTTCCACTGGCCAATTCCTGAGGCCAGCTTGGGCACCTTCAAGCACACATTGCCTGTGACTCTCCACTGTGCATTCCCAGCAGTACCCCTGGAAGCCCTTGGGCCACCCACCTGCCCTGGCTGGGCTGAAGGGCTGCTCTCCATGAGAGCCTGAGGGCACAGAGGAAGAAATGACAATACTGGTCCAGCCTTGGGAATACAGCTTCTGAGGACTTGTCTTTTCCAGTTACCACACCCTGAAGGACACTTCCCCACAACCTCCTGGATGAATCCATATAAAGTCAAAGCTGAGCATCTGCTTTGTGTTGACATGCTGTTATTGGGGTTTTTATTATAGTTATTTTCTGAAGAAGGATTTCTTTTTCTCCTGAAAAGTGTTGTGAGGGATTTGAAATGCAGATTTCAACCAGCTGTATTTCTTATCTGATGTCCTTTCCCAGCACTGCTGCACCATTGTCTGAAATGTATGATCACATCTTGAGGGAAAAAAAAACAGCTTACTGCCAGAATCAACTTACTGTTGATTCTGTGTAACTACATCAAAATACTGGAAATTACCTTGGCACTGATGGCTGGTTTGTTTGTTTCTTTGTTTTCCTTTTAAAAGCTGGAGAAAGGGTAAAGTGGACTGACTATTTTCTTCTTCTGTTGTTTAGAATAGTGACTGACCTTTGTTTGGAATGGGAGATCTAAAAATGGCATTCCCTGCCGGTGACAGGAGGGTGTTTGAGATGCAGGCTCCAGCCCAGCCCTCTCCTCAGACGTGGGAGTAAGCTATTTCTATTGAACAGTAAGACGGATTAGATGCAGAATGCCATTAAAGGCAGAGAGTAATGCAGAAGCATCACTGTTGTTTCTTGAATGTAATTTTAAGTAAATGACCTTAAACTGCTCACATGCTTGAAAATAAATCTCTGTTCTGCTTGGGTAGTGTTTCCACAGTGCTTTTTATTTGCAAGTGGATATGAATAAGACAGATCCTGGATTTTAATTTCTTTTTTTTCCCCTACTTTCTGTCAAGCTAGCAATTATTTTAAAAACAAGTCAGAAGTGGCAATGAAGATATTTTCAGGACAGAGCCTGGAATGGAAGGACGTGCCAAGAAGCAGTGGGGGCTGTGCTGGTGCTGCTGGCCTGGGGTGGGCTCTGGCAGGGGCTCTGGGACCCCAGAGCAGCTGGTGTGACACACATGGCCACAGCCAGGCTGTCCCCTCTTCTGGGCTGCGGGAAGAGGCGCTTCCCCAGAATTACAAGGAGTGATTAGAAGGAATTACATTTATTTTCTGACACATGTAGCTGTTCTTAGTTGGGAATGAGAGGTGGGTGAAGAGGCCATGGGGAGGGAGGTCACAGTGCCCTTGGCCCTCTTGGGAGAGGCGCAGGAGCTTCAGCCCCTGCCCAGGGGCGAGGGTGTCAGACTCTGTCCCCTCGGGTCCCCCGGGTCCCCTCTCCGGCCGGGGCCGATCCCACAGCCGGGCTGGAGGGACCAGAGGGGGCACGGAACCCCAGGAGCAGCGGGAGCGAGAGGAGGCTGGGATGCACCCCTGCCTGCGGCAGAGCCCCGGGAGCGAGGGGAGGCTGGGGATCCATCCCAGGCTGTGGCAGAGCCCGGGAGCGAGGGGAGGCTGGGGATCCATCCCAGGCTGTGGCAGAGCCCCGGGAGCGAGGGGAGGCTGGGGATGCATCCCAGGCTGTGGCAGAGCCCCGGGAGCGAGGGGAGGCTGGGGATCCATCCCAGGCTGCGGCAGAGCCCCGGGAGCGAGGGGAGGCTGGGGATGCATCCCAGGCTGTGGCAGAGCCCCGGGAGCGAGGGGAGGCTGGGGATGCATCCCAGGCTGTGGCAGAGCCCGGGAGCGAGGGGAGGCTGGGGATCATCCCAGGCTGTGGCAGAGCCCCGGGAGCGAGGGGAGGCTGGGGATCCATCCCAGGCTGTGGCAGAGCCCGGGAGCGAGGGGAGGCTGGGGATGCATCCCAGGCTGTGGCAGAGCCCCGGGAGCGAGGGGAGGCTGGGGATCCATCCCAGGCTGTGGCAGAGCCCCGGGAGCGAGGGGAGGCTGGGGATGCATCCCAGGCTGTGGCAGAGCCCGGGAGCGAGGGGAGGCTGGGGATCCATCCCAGGCTGTGGCAGAGCCCTGGAGCGAGGGGAGGCTGGGGATCCATCCCAGGCTGTGGCAGAGCCCTAGGAGCGAGGGGAGGCTGGGGATCCATCCCAGGCTGCGGCAGAGCCCCGGGAGCGAGGGGAGGCTGGGGATCCATCCCAGGCTGTGGCAGAGCCCGGGAGCGAGGGGAGGCTGGGGATCCATCCCAGGCTGTGGCAGAGCCCTAGGAGCGAGGGGAGGCTGGGGATCCATCCCAGGCTGTGGCAGAGCCCCGGGAAGCGAGGGGAGGCTGGGGATCCATCCCAGGCTGTGGCAGAGCCCCGGGAGCGAGGGGAGGCTGGGGATCCATCCCAGGCTGTGGCAGAGCCCCGGGAGCGAGGGGAGGCTGGGGATCCATCCCAGGCTGTGGCAGAGCCCCGGGGATGCGAGGGGAGGCATGGGGATCCATCCCAGGCTGTGGCAGAGCCCTAGGAGCGAGGGGAGGCTGGGGATGCATCCCAGGCTGTGGCAGAGCCCCGGGAGCGAGGGGAGGCTGGGGATGCATCCCAGGCTGTGGCAGAGCCCCGGGAGCAGCAGCAGGAGCGAGGGGATGCTGGGGATGCATCCCAGGCTGCGGCAGAGCCCCGGGAGCGAGGGGAGGCTGGGGATCCATCCCAGGCTGCGGCAGAGCCCCGGGAGCACGGAACTGTTCCCTGAGCCTAAAGCGGGCACACACAGCTCCAGCAGCATGGCAGAGGCCGGGGGCTCGGGGGCACTGAGCCCATGGTGAGCACACCCACAGGCACCCTGTGCCCAGGAGAGCTCAGCCCAGGGCGCAGCTTAGGGCTCCATCCCACAGCGGCACTCCCAGACAGGAGTACCGAGACAGCCCCAAAGGCTGTCTCCTCAGGATTTGGGGTTTTAGGTAAAACCATGAGAAGAAAAATAAAACTACCTACGGAAATGAACTAGATGTACAGATGTGGGCCAATGAATATATTTTTAGCTATTTGAGGACTCCAATTTCTTTTCTTTAAGGAGAAAGGGGAGCAGGTGGGGAAAGGGAGCTGAACTAGATTTCCAGGTGAGGAAGTGTTCAGTGATTAGGTTCAATAGAAATAATACTCAGCCATACTTTTGGAACTGTCTTAAGAGTTCCATTTCTGTATTTTCAAAGTGGATAATTTCAATTCTTCATACGATTGGGTATAAAATACCTTGACATTTACCTAAATGTTAAGATGGTTAAACAGAACTTAACTGCATTATTTTAATTTGGAGATGAGAAGTCTTGGGAGGGACCTCATTGCTCTAAAGAACTACCTGAAAAAAGCTTCTAGCCAGGTGGAGGTCAGTGACTTCTGCCTTGTTCCAAGTGAAAGGATGAGAGAAAATGGCCTTAAATTGCACCAGGAGAGGTTCTGATTAGATGTTGGGAAAAAGCCCTTTCACTGGAAGAGTGGTCAGGCATTGAAATAATGCCCAGGGAGGTGGTGAGGTGGTGGGGTGGCTGTCTCTGGAGGTGTTCAGGAGGCCTCTGGATATGGAACCTGGGTTTAGGGGTGATTATGGTGGTGCTGGGCTGGTGCTTAGACTGGATGATCCTGATTCTGTGAATCTAAGTGCTGTGAAAGTGGACTATTCAGGTTGAAGGCAGACATTAGGCAAGTCTTAAACTGTTTTAGAAACGTGTGTGGTGAGCTGAAACAAAATACAAATTTTATGTCAGTATTCTCTCTTAAAGAGAACAGAAGATTACACTCACATCCCTTTCCTGCTGATAGCTTTAGCATCCTTATTTCAGTAGGTTTTCAGCCCTCCCCAGGGAGCCTCAGCTCTGTTCCCAGTAACTCCTGGCAGGCTGCAGGGGCTGGCATGGCCCCAGCAGTGTGTTTGGGCAGAGGTGGGTTTGGTGTCCCAGCAGGAGCCACAGTGCAGCGGCACAGCGCAGAGCGCAGGTGGAGCTCACTGCAGCCACCTACCAGCCGCTTCTTTGGGAGGAATGCAGAGATGGGGCTGTTTTTAGAAGCCAAGGGATGTTGTCAAACTTTCTGGGGAATATGTTATGCAATGAGAAGCTGTCTGGGTGCGGGGTGCTTCCAGCAGCAGGCAGATGGAAGCAGCAGTGAAGGCAGCGAGAGCAGCTGAGTCAGAGCGGGATCCCGCTCTCACCCGCTCCCTGCTCCTGTGCCTGCCAGGCTGTTACACAAACCACCGAGGAGGGAGACTGGCGTTGTTTAAGCACCATCTAAGCTTTTCTGCCTCTAATTTTGAGAAAGGTGGAGGCTGTGCCACCCCAGAGCTGTGCCTCTGCGGGGGCATTTGGCAATGACCTGTTTCCCAGTGCTGTTCTTGCTAGTCAGCACAAAGATTCGATGTGCTCGCAGCCCATCCAGGGCTGCACACCATCCCTCGCGTCTCCTCGTGTGTGTCTGAACTTTTTCATATTGTGTTTATGTAAATTAAATTCAGAGAATTGGATTCCAACGACACTCGGGTTCTGACACACCATTTCAAAAGCAGTTCCTAAGCAAGACACAGCCCCAAGCTGATGTTTCAGCACTTTCCACCTGCCATAGCTACAGGAGCTGGTGATAACTAAGGCACTAGAAGCTTGCTTTCTTCACAATTTTTCAGCTCTTTGGTCAGCATATGTAAATCTTCTTAACAAAGAGGACTGATTAGGAGCGTATTTTTTAGCAAATAGAACATCCATAGTGCTCCAGGCAATCATGAAGCATTAGACCAAACAGGTGAGTGATCATTGGAATCATCTTTTCTGTAAAAAACCCCAAAACTATAGATTAGAACTACCCTGATCATCCAAATAATCCTTAAGACTGACCTCAGAGAAATGGGGCAGCTCCCGGCTCCCCTCCCAGAATTTTATACAAATCCCCAGTTTATAAGATTTTTTTTTCCATATTATTCCCAAGTGTACACATTTTTTTTCCCTCCAATAAACAAAGCAGAAAATATGGTGTTATTGTGGCATTTACAATTTTGTCATAGGAGGAATTATAACTTGCTGGTTGGCAGATAGCAATGTAAGAGCATCATGATACATTGCAATAGATGGCTTTTACTGCTTCTGTTCATCTTCTATATGGTATTTTTTTTCACTACCTTTACAGGAGTCAGTCACAGACCCTCAATGTTTATTTCAAGATGAATTAAAATGTTATTCTTTGGAGAATTTTCTACTTCCCTCTCATGTCAGCTGTGGCGCCTGTTCCCCCTGCTGAAAGGCAGAAAGCTGTGCTGTGAAAATGTTGGATGGAGTTAGTCATTCAAACTGACTTTGCATTTCAAACTTAGACACTCGCATTTCAAAATTTGTTTCAAAAATATGCCTTAAACCAGATTTTTTTTTCTTCAGTCAGAGGGTTTTTTGGATGTATTTCTTTACCAAAATCCAGCATGAGTTTGTAGTATATCATTACTGACAGGTAAATAAATAATACAAGTTTGTCAGACATTAGAAATTAAATGATTTTAAGAATAAAATTACAGTGCTTGAAAAGGCAAATTCTGCATTAAAAATTGAATATCCTGAGTATGTTACCTGCAGAAACTTTTGTTTCAATGCCTTTTATTTTGTAGGGCTTTTTTCCACTGCAAATTCCAGAGGAAAACCAAGAAAAATAAAATAACAGCTGCTAGTAGAAAATTCTTTCAACAAAAATATTTGGCTGCTCTGAAATTCCAGTTTATATTACCACATGGTTTATTTGTTTGCCTGTAAAACATTTTTTTTTCTTAGTGAAGTCCTTCAGGCATTGGTAAGTCAAGGAAATTATCTCCATAAAACCCCCTTAGACATCAGATACCTCTGAACCCCAAAGCATCCAGAAGAAGAGGAGCTGACCAATGGACATGAACTGTGCTCAGTCAGCTCCTCACAGTCAGGAGCTGTCACAGGACTGGTTCCTCTGCATGTTGCAGGAAGGGTCTCCAAGCCAAGAAAAGGCCATTTGTGCTCTGCCAGGGGAGATGGGAAGGGCCAGTCTGAGGCTGGGCAGCCGAGGGTCCCCTCTGTGCCCCTGTGCCTCTTCTGCAAGGAGGTAAGTGCTGGGTAATTGGGTAATTTCACCATCATCTGTGCCAAAACCTTAGAGGAGGCCGGCAGAAAGTTTTGGCTGACATGGAGTTAATTCAGCTTTTAGCAAGCAGTTTTGTGGTCTTTAACTGCTGCATGTACTCGAGCATTGCCTCTCCACTAGAAACAACAAAGCACACCCTAAATATATTCCCTTAACTTCCTTTCAAGCCACTTTCAGGGTCTTTGAAATGACAGGTTTACTGGTACCGCCTTAATGCAATGAAGTTTTCAAGAAAAGAAGGGCACAGTGCTTGAAGAGCTCTGGGATTTAGCACCAGGGTGTTTCTGGCCCTGGCAGCACGAGGAGAGCTGCCAGTCACAGGGGCACTCCAGCATCATGCAAACAGACTCACAGTGTCGGTCCATGTCATGAACCTCAGTCATACAAGAAAAATGCTGCCTTTCCATCTCACAAAGTGGTCTTTAATAAAAGATCTCAGGTTTTCAGAGCAGATCTGCATTTGTCCACCCACCTGCAGCCTCTTCTCTGCAAACTCTCCCTTGTACTACCCCGGACACCAGCCCCTGCATACATCAGGCAGGGAATGGAAACAGCCCTGAGTGTGCAGCCAGGAAACACCAACCCTCAGTGCAGTGCTGCTTAGAGCCAGAATGTCAAACATCTGTGTGAAGTCTTTGGGGACACGTGAAGGGCAATATCTGACTGCAGAAAGGGCTCAGGACATTTGCATTCAGCATCTCTATGAACACACCCCCAGCGTTACACAGTGAACATCGTTAGGGAGCTCCAAGACAACGAGGCTAAATTTAAATTGTGCATGGTTTATTGCCACACTGGTCTAGGCTTTATTGTAATGTTCTCTGTATTTATGACTGGCTGTGTCCCCTTACAGTCCATACACAGATTTGACCTGAGTTGGCACCAATGAAAGCCTGTGAGAGCAGTCATTAGTCTTGTACAGTTAATAAATATTCTCATTCTCTCCAGGCTGTTGCAAAGGCACTAATGATTCATGTCTTTTGAATAAAACATGTCACTACTGTCCATCTCAGCTCAGGGGTAATTACAGCTCTCATTGTCACCATACAAATGCTCTTGTAGGGCAGTTCATGTATTGTGAAGGATGGCTCAGCATCCATGTCAATACTTTCTCTGCAATTTTAAAGCATATCAAATATTAAAATGCAACTAGAGTCATTACAAGGTTTTAGAAGAATGGCTTTCCATTTCCAGTCAATCAGACAGGCTTTGGAAAGTGAAGAATTGCATGAGGTTTGGGAAACTTGAGGTCACAAATTTGGGTTTCAGCAAATATTTTCTCAGTGATTGAAATCATGTCTTTATCTATAGCTAAAAAAAACCCCAAAACTCTAGAAGCTTTACAAGACTTTGCAAATACTCTGCCCTTGCACTTCATCAAAAAGGAATTATTTAAAGAAGTTCAGTGTGTGGCATATAACAAAGTTATATGGTTTTCTGACTCCCTCGCTGAAAACGAGTGCAAGGCCAGTGGTGGAAATTGCAAAAATTAAATCTTGAACTAGAAATGTCGCAACAAACCTGCTAAAAACCAGCAACCTTTGTACACTGCCTTCCCTTGAAAATTGATTGCCAGTTATTTGTCAGTAAGAAAGAGAGGCTTCCCATCACTGGGCTCAGCCTGGCCAAGCTCCAAATTAAATAATTGTGCTGCAGCATCCTTGGCTTCCCTGAGCACGGCTTTGGATGCAAGGGAGAGGCAAAAGGAATAACATTCCCATCCCATGCCTCTGAGCAGTGAATGGAGGGTGGGGACTGTGTTGGGAAAGATGAAAGTTTAACAGGGGAGTTTTACAAATATGAATGCTTAGCAGAAGGTTCTCTAGAAATGAAAGCAAGTTTTGATATAGAAGAACAAAAGATGTCTGAAAATAAAAGGCTGCTGAACTAGTGTCACTGGACAAAGGTTGAGATTAGTTAGAAAGAGATTTTATGGCTAAGAGCAAAGGATAAATTGTCTACAAATAAAAACATGTTTTTACCAAGTAAAGATAAATCTCAAAAAGCACAGGCAAACAGAAAACATGTTTTTACCAAGTAAGAAGAATTTTCTACTGCAAAAAAACAGAAAGACAAGTTTCAAACTTAAAATATAACATACTAACTCATATGATTGGTTAGTTACTACAATAATATGGTAATATTAGTAGTAATGATAGGCTATGGGTAATGGTAAAAGTATTGTGTATGATGCTGATTGGTTGTTATGTATTAAGATATTCAACAAAGAAGAATATCTAATGCATTGTACCCAGAACAGAGGTGGCTCCAGGCATGTCTTAGGCTGGAGCTGGCAGCTCATAGACTGGCTCTGCACCCATGACCCAGGATTGCTGTGACTTCTTCTGTGCAATAAACACTTGAAGAACAGTCAGATGGAGTCACACATCTCTGGTCTCAGGCTCAGACAGGGCAGAAGGCCAGAGTGTTTCCAGGGTGAAGGGCAGGAGTGCTGTGATAGCCCTGCCAGCACACAGCCCTGCACAGAGCCCTGCACACAGCCCTGCACACAGCCCTGCACACAGCCCTGCACAATTCCTGCACACAGCCCTGCACACAGCCCTGCACACATTCCTGCACACAGCCTGCACACAGCCCTGCACACAGCCCTGCACGCATTCCTGCATGCAGTGCTGCACACATTCCTGCACACATTCCTGCACACATTCCTGCACACATCCGCACACATTGCTGCACACATTCCTGCACACATTCCTGCACACAGCCCTGCACACAGCCTGTCTGCCACACATTCCTGCACACATTCCTGCACACAGCCCTGCACACAGCCCTGTCTGCACACATTCCTGCACACAGCCCTGCACAAGCCTGTCTGCACACATTCCTGCACACATTCCTGCACACAGCCCTGCACACAGCCCTGTCTGCACACATTCCTGCACACAGCCCTGCACACAGCCCTGTCTGCACACATTCCTGCACACATTCCTGCACACAGCCCTGCACACAGCCCTGCACACATTCTGCACACAGCCCTGCACACAGCCCTGTCTGCACACATTCCTGCACACATTCCTGCACACAGCCTGCACACAGCCCTGTCTGCACACATTCCTGCACACAGCCCTGCACACAGCCTGTCTGCACACATTCTGCACAGCCCTGCACACAGCCCTGTCTGCACACATTCCTGCACACATTCCTGCACCAGCCTTCCGCAGCGGGCTCTGCAGTACTGTGTGCAGGCAATTCACGGCTGGCAGTGCCGGGGGCTGGCAGAGCCGCGCCAGGCTGGGAGCCCGGGCTGGCTGCCGTGCCGGTGGCCGGGCTCGCAGGCTCTCGCAGGCTGCAGTGGCCCGGCTGTGCCCGAGGCTGTGTCTGGAGCTGCTTCTTGCTGACCTCCGGGGATGGGCGATCAGACACTGTGAAATCTCAGCCCCGGGACTCGCCACTATTTCTTGCATTTTCATGCTTTTTGAAACGTAAACTCCATCCTGAGGTGATCCCCACACAGGAGTGAGTGAAGATAAAGCTGGAGGAGATGTCAAGTGCTGTGTGAGCCAGGAATCAAGTTAGTGCAGTCAGAGGAAGATGACCTTCATTGCCTGTGCCATTAGGACAGTATTGAATTTCTATTCCTGTACTGTATTTTTTCACCCAGTCAATTAACAGAAACAGGCAGACCCTGATTTCTCATACTTTTAAAATATTCACAGGCCTGTGATGCTTGGTTTTCAACAGCTGCATGGAAAGGGTGGCCTCTAGGTACGATATGTAACATCTGAAGTTCATTCCAAGTCCATCCAGTATGTAGTGGCAGCTTTCATTAGGTTTTGCCACGAAGAAGCTTCACAGGAGACAGGAAAAGAAAGTGGGAAAATTATGAAGTTTGACAGTGATTAAAAGTTTTAGCTAACCCCTTCCTTTGGTACTAAAGAGCCATTAATCATAGGTGGATATGGATTTATGTAGTGCTCAGCAGTGACCATGAAGGGAGTAATGCTGACTCTCCTGAAAAAGATAAAAATAAAAAAATTACAAGGTTAAGGAACTTCTGTGAAGTGCTCTGAGGATCTCACAGCTCCTTGGCCCCAGCAGTCACTGGGTGAATGCTGATGCAGTGAGTGTTACTGCTCCCTCCATCTCTTCTGCTTTCCCTGGGAGTGGGCTGGGTGCCCCAGCAGCCCCGTCCTGATAACTCCAGTGCCAGCTCCACTGCATCTCCAGTGCCAGTTCCAGTGCAGCTCCAGTGCAGCTCCACTTCAGCTCCAGTGCAGCTCCACTTCCAGCTCCAATGCAGCTCCACTTCCAGCTCCAGTGCAGCTCCACTTCCAGCTCCAGTGCAGCTCCAGTGCAGCTCCAGTCTACCCCTCCCCTGCTGCTCCACTCACCAGGGGTCACCTAACACACAGAAAACTGCCTTCATGCTCATTGGGTTTCTTCCAAGATATCTCCTATCTTGTTTTAACACACATTTTTTACATTTAGGAGAAGTCTTAGCAAGGACAGAATTACCAAGGTCTGTCTTTAACCAGGCTCCAGGGATGTCCCTGCACTCCAGGTCGGTGTTTTCACACATTCACCGTGTGCAGGGCCCTGATGCTGGTGCTTCAAAGGACCAGCCTGTGAGAGAAATGAAACCTCTCCTCAGGGATGATCATTCTCATCTTTAAGAACCCCAGTGAGAGCTGAGGGCATGTGGAACCTGAGTGTGATGAATTGGGGGAAAGGTTTGTGTCAGCTAATTAAAATCACTTATCCTGGAACAGGACTGCTGTGATGAGTTAACAGTTGGTTTAGAACCATATCACAATTCTCTGGGTTTGGTGCATGAATTTAGCAGAGACAGCTTGGAATACTAGTTAATTAGATTCTCTTTCTACCTCCACCCTCTTTTGCGATCCAAGGGTTCATGTATATTGGACAATTGAACCACAAATTAACTGTTGCATAATTTCTCTAGGCATTTTTATAGAAATCAAAGTATATTCCAGCTTATTCTGTCAAACTCAAACCCAGCTAATTCCAGTAAACTAATTTCCAGAGAGCATACAAATAGGGAGCAATGATAATATTTGATTGATAATGTTGTTTGGGGTTTTGAATTTTAAAGTGAATGTTAATTAAAGATGATTACATGTTCATACATTTTTAAATTTTAAAATATATTACTATTGGTAATATAAAAAAATAATAACATTTCTATTGCTTACAGACTCTTCCAGCAACACTTTATTTTGCAGTCTTACAAAGAGGGAGAGAAAAGCCTTAACTTTACACAAATGCTCAGGTAGACCTGCAGTTTGCACTGTATGAAAAAATTTCCCTGAGAGAAATCTGTGGTTCTGCAACAGTGATTATTTCACCTTGGTGTTTTCAAAAGATGCTGTGGAAAATGTTAAGAACATAAAGTACCACTTAAACCTTGAATTACCTCATTTGGCTAACTTGAATTCTGAAATTATATTTTGCTCATATGGTCCTCTTTTCAGTCTTTAATTCAGCTGAGACTGCTCAGACATTATGAATTCACACCAATATATTTCACAGACTATCTTTGGGGAGCTGGGCTTTTAGAGCAGCTGCCTTTTTACAACCTGTTTATGCCTCCTGTATTTGGATTTAATACAAAACATTTGCATGGGGAGATGCCACTGCACTGCCCTTATGGCAAGGACAAAAGACTCGTTTCTGCTGTTGGTCCATCCTGGTGCTCTGCCTGCAGAGAAAAACTTCCAGGCTCTCACAAAGCTACACAAAATATGGGTGCCTTGAGTGCAATTAGTATATTTTTTAAATAATGCCCTGCTGTGTTCATGGAAGAAAATTTAAATTCTTCAATAGACACCTGTGAATGTAGATATCTGTTTGAAGTGAAGTATGTAGGGCCTTCCTGCATTGAGGTGTTGATAGGCAGAAGTGTCTGAGAGGTTTGGTCTGAGAATGAAAGAGAAGTTCTGCATATTCTCATCAGACACACACTGGCACTGCCTTTCAGTAAAGTTTTTGACAGAAATAAACTCTGACACATGGCCTGTATTTCAAACTTAGTTATAAGGTAGTTTTATGAGAATTCAGCCTTCCCTGAACCCAGGGAAAAATGATCCCAGTCATTGTCTCCAGTGCTCCAGGTGGCTGATTTTGGATGTGAGATAAAAAAGACACATTTCTAGAAGTGTGAGAGAAATGTTTATGAGAGCAAATATCCAAAACAAAAATGAAACCGTGTCACGGGAAATAAAGCCAAAAGGTTGGGAAAGGCAGGTGCTCAGTAGGATAGTGTTCATTAACTTCTGGTAAGTAGAAATAAAAATAATAAATCAATCTAAACTGCTGTGAGTAGAAACGTCAGGCACGGCCTCTGCCAGCCCCTCTAGGCAATGTGAGTCCAGAGGAACTGGATCCAGAGGAGATGGATGTGCATGGTGTCCTCAGGAGATGCCCTCAGTGCTGACCAATGCCCCCAAATCAGGAGCTGCCCAAGCCCCCTGCCCCTCTCCCTGCCAGTGCTTGCTGTGTGCACTGGAAGGACTCATTAACACAGAGATAATAATTATGGCAGGCTCAGAGAAGGAAATCTAAGTGGTCAAGTAATGTCAAAATTAATTTGTTCCTTTCTATGTTTCATCAAATGAATCACCAGACCTTTCAATTTACAATTCACCTTTATGATTTATTTTGGTTTTGTCTCACTGCTGTTTAAGACACTACTGCTCCCTGCACGCACAAGCTAAAAAGAATACATTACAAAAGCCTCAGCTGTTAAGTAGTAGCATGTTGATAAAATGACTGAAGAGAGCAGATGGGTTCCCACCACTGTGCATGTTGGCCCAGGGCTCCTGGTAAATATAGAAGAGCGATTTCTGTCATCCTGTCAGGGGTATTTATATGCTGCCAGTCACCATCCTATCAAGGGCAGAGTAGTATTAACATTCTCCCCCAGCATGGTTTTTCTTGATCACTGAAAAGCTTTGTTCTGGCAAGCCAAAAAAGTCATGTAAAATGTTAGATGGTAAACAGCTTAAATAAATGTAGGGTGGTGACCCATCCTGACACAAAACACTGGTCCTCTCTACCTTCCTGCCAAGAGGCACAAGAGAAATCTCAGCTTCTGAGGAAACACCTTGAGATATGGTACAGAAGGAACTACTACTATAAAGACAATAAACTGGAAGTTTTTATTCATTAAATAATCACAGAAATACCATTTTAAACCCAAGTAATCAGCAATATTTCCTTTCACCACAGCCTTTTGGCCCTCATAATACCTATGACCAGACAACAGTGAATATATGAGGTCTGCAAAGTGTGAGGAGGGCTAGAACTGCTGGAGCAATGAGGGCAGGCCACACAGCACCTAGAGCTTATGAGAGATTTTCCTTTTAATTAAAAAAAAAAAAAAAAAAAGGAAAACCCATCACTATGCATGTGCTCATCTCAACACTTAATCATATTACTTTCAAGTTTGCAAACATCCAAATCCCCAGAGACAAAAGTAAGGAGTCATTTCAAAAGAAAAATTTTAAACAAGAAAAGACACAAGTGCCTTGCTGTTTTCTATTCTATGGAAAGCGCAGAGACCTGAATTTATATGAGGCTCAAAAATATAAAGATTGAGCCCTAGAGCAGCACCTAGAGTCTTCTGCAAGGGTCCAGCAGCTTTGCTTGCAGCAGCAGCAGGGCAGTGGGACAGTGCCATGGACACCTGCCAGCCCAGCCAGTGCCAGCCATGCCAGGGGCTGGGGGGAATCCCTGTTACTGAGACACCCGGGATTTACATCCTGCTGGTAATGGTGCTGGCAACAGCCCTGCTGGAGCAGGGAGCAAAACCCCAAACCGAGGTGGCTCTGCCACCATGGCATCTGGTGGTGCCCATTTAGGACTGGAGCTCTGGGGCACAGTAGTTGTTTTTGATTGCATTTGGCACACAGGTGTTCCCAGTGCCTCTCCCAGGGCCCAGGTGCCTGGGCAAGGACAGTGTGCCCAGGGCTGGGGATGGACAGTGGCTGCCCTGGCCCAGCAGTGACAGCGGGGTGGCCCTGGGGGGCTTCAGCTGGAGCTGCCTGCCAGGGGCCAGGCTGAGAGCAGGATGTGCAGGACAGTGAGCCAAACCCTGCAGGCCTGGGTCCACTGTGCCCCAGGGTCTGCAGGAGGGGCAGTGACCCTGGGCTGGCTCTGCCAGCTGCTCCTGAGCCTGCACTCCCTGCCCGGGCAGGACAGTCTGGGGCCAGCACTGAGGCCACCACAAGGGCAGGAGCAGGGGTCACAGTGCTGCCACTCCACTCTGGGCTCCTGACTGGGGTCCTTGTGAACCACATTAGAGAGACTCCTGGTTTGACAAGTCATATATGGATTTTTATTTTACCCTGCCTGCCATCTCCTCCCTCTGAAGGAATCTGCGCTCCTGGCCCTGGAGGTTCTCTTCCCACTCTTCTTCTGTGCAGCAACTTTGTCCTGCTCAGAGCAAACTTTAGAAGGGCCTTTTTATTTACTCATTCCTGAAAGTAATTTCTCAGGACTTTTACTCTCATGGCATCTTTTGTGTTGGTGTTATAATGAGCAGGAAAATAAATCCTCTTGGGTACAGGAAGATTTTTCAATAAAGCCTGATAACCCTTGTATATGTAAGCATTGGATTCTTTTTTGAACAGGAAGACCTATAAACTGTTTTCAATTTTGATGACAGGCATGTATAAAATCAGTGGCCCCTTATCATTTCAGGCCTTCGCTCTGCTGCACCTTCTTCCTAGGGCAAATGTTTATGAAATAAGCTTATCCTTATCTTCTGAAACAGGCTTGCTTGTTGCAGGAATCTAGTTCCTTTGCTTTTGATGACATCTTTCCATTGGCTGTAATGGAGAAACACAACTTCTGAAAGTTTATAACCTACTCAGGCATGGCATCTCTGAGAATCCCTGTAATTCCTTCCCTCTTTTTATTTTTTTATTTTTAAACTTATTATAACTTTGGTATAGTCTGGACTGATATTATATAAACCTGCCTAAAAGGACAATGCGATTAGAAAACTTTCTTTAGCTGCAAGCCTGAATACTACTCAGTTTTTTTCAAGCTGTAGCTCAGTAAGAATGTTTTCCAGTTTGAATTTCCCATCTTCTGGGATTCAAAAGCATCTGCTGCTTTCTACAAGTGAAACACAGGTGCATCAGTGAATCCACATCTCCCCTCCTCTGAAAAAAAATCCACTTTTCAACAAAACAAAATACCAGTGAGACAAACCCAAACCCAATCAGGCAGGAAAACAGGAGTCTTGTACAGGCAATAGAACATTAGTCTGTTCCTCTCCCCCACCACCCATGTACCCTGAAAATAAACCCAGAGTGTTTCTAAAGAAGACACTTGCACTGCAGTGGAAGGATCTGTGCTGTTTTGAGCCTATGCAATGAAAAACCCTTGTCATAAAATGGTTTGCTGGGGGAAGACCAGAAAATGCTGGATTGATATAAAGCATATGATACAAAAGTGCCAGTGACATTGAGATACTGCAGTGCCAGCCCCTCAAAGGTGATTTAACCTGAATCTGCAGCAAGATCTGCCTGAGCATCAGCAGTGGCTGTGGGAGAGATTTGGGAACAGGTGTTTACTAACAGCCAGGGAATGCCTTAAAGTTGCTCTCCTCAGAGAATTGTTATCCATCTTCACAGCTGCTAAAACATATTCTATCTTCCCAAAGGGAAATGCTTATGGTCCCAAGCGGCAAAGAACTGTTGAGTATCATCTCTCTATCTGCCTTTATATCTACCTGTCGAGGACAGGTAAGGGAACAGACATGCTCATTGCTTATGGGAACACGAGAATCCCCTCTCTTCATTGTAAAAATGACAGTTTCATTCAAAGGAGGGTGTGCTGTCCCCCAGAATAACTCTCAGCTCATCAGGAAGGTAAAACACCTCAGTCTGAGGGATCTGGTGTGGAAGGAGGCCCCAGGGTGTGCATGGCAGGGGTAATAGGCAGCAGGGGGGAACCTGGGAAGCTGAGCTGGCTGCAAGTGCTGCCTGCAAGGGTTCCTGAGCCTGGAACCCCTGTGACCTCTGCTGCTCTAACACATGAGATCACTTGTGCTGCAGCAAAGGAATGTATCAAACCTACTGCTGCACCAGTGCCAGTAACCCCAGGGGGAGGCAGACATCCCTGCAGCCTCCCCGGGGTCCTCACGCTCAGACGGGACTGACCCGACATGCAGGGTATTTCAGAAAAATCATGGTCAAGTCTAGATCAGGACTTGGAAAGCAAATCCTCCCTGGAAGAGCAGAGAGAAGGGCACAGGCTAATAACAGGAATGGTAGGATGGTCAGCCCTGCTCCCTGTGCCAGGGTCTCACAGCCTCACACCACTGTGAGGGCATCGCTTGTGACGGGCAGGGACCGGAGCTGAAGCCGTGAGCAAGCAGAGCCCAGGAAAGTGTGCTAGCCCTTAATGAGGACTGACTGGCTCTTAAAAGACATGTTAGCACTTTTGCTTTAAAAATGTTTAAACTCAGAGCTGAATTTAGTATTTCTTGATCCATTATAATTGAATCTTCTCAGACACAAGTTTTATGAAACTAATTATCTACTGTCTCTACTGGAAGTAAATATTGAAGGCAAGAACAATAAACATGGGCTGAAGTGTGTTATGCAAATAATATGTGTAATTACCCGTTAAACCCATGCAGTCTGTTAATCACTATGTGGCTTTAGATGGTATTCACAACAAAGCAAGGGCAATATTACAGAAGACTCTCTGTGGTCCCTCATTGCAAATAACAATTAATGAAGAAATATATTAATGTGTTTGTATCCTGTGTCTCAACATTGCAACATAAATAATGAGAATATTTCTCCTTTACCAAAGCCCAGCTGCTTTAATCTTCCCGGGACTGCTTTTCTAAGAGTGCAGAGTAGGGCTTGGGTCACTTGTACAATGCATAAAGCAGAGGAAGGTTTTTCAGAAGCAGTGGGCTTTAAAGAAACGCTAGTCCTACCAATGATAACAAAGTGGAGGCAGTTTAATGGGTTTACTATTTGTATTCCTCCGTTTAAAAAAATGATGAAGAATATAACTGAAGGAAAAAATATTGTAAAAAGTGAAGATAATATGAGAAGTACCCTCATAAGGGTATTGCTCAGTAGAAAAGACAAACACAAAGTACCCCTGGTCTATTAGGTTTAAATCTGGAAAGGGTTATGAGATGAGTGGGGAGATTCCACTTTGAGAAGGACAGAAGGGCAAGGCTTGAGTTGAGTTGTGTTGAGTTGGGGCAGCTCTGAACTGTGAGAAGTGTTGGTTGCCCAAAGTTTTGGGGATTCTTTCTTGGAGGAAATATTTAGAAAAGAGATTCAAATAATCCTTTTCCTTTTCCTTTCTCTCTCCCCTTTTGCTGTTGGGAAATGTTTATAGAGCTGCTCTACATCCTGGCATATATTTCCAACCTCTACTTGTTCCAGAAGGTTTGGCTCAGCTCTTGACCTCTTCTCAGATGGGCTGTGATTTCAGTTTCTCTCTTGATAACAGTAGTCTTAAATAAGGAAAACTTCCTCCCCGGCCAGAGTTCCACATTTCGGGCTGCAGCCCTGTCTCCAGTGCTGACCTCGTGCAGCTGGCAGCAGCTCCTGGGCAAGCAGCACAGCTGGGCTGTTCTGGGAAGCCCAGGGTTCTTGCCTGAGGGCTGGAGCCCCTTCCTCAGTGCAGAGGGGAGCTGGGGTGCTGGGCCTGTGTCCTGCTGGGCTGAGGGTGCCTGGTGCATGGGGAGCAGGGAGCAGCAGCTCCTAAAAATATCCAGAAGGAAACAAGGGGCTAATGCTGCTGGCTGGTGAGCTGGGAAGATGCATTATTCATTGTGTGCAGAGACAGGAGAGGGAGAGAAGATGCCTGGCAAAGCCCTCAGAATGGCTTATTTACCCCTGAGTAAAAACTTAGGTTTGTCGAGTAGACTCCATAAATTTAGGAGGACTCCTGAAATGTCCAGATGTTTTTGAGCGGATGAATAATGTTCTCTTTCTGAAAGCTTACGAATCTTTTATCATTTTATGCACTATTTGCATGGGCAGGTCTTCTGAACAAATAGCAGTAAATAGCAACCTCTGGTACTGCCAAAGGTATCCACAAGGGAGGAGAGCCAGAGGCTTCCAGAAAACCTAAGGTTGTCCTAAGGGTGGCTGTAGTGAAGACTTCTTTAAACAGTGAGAAAATAAAGATTAAATTAATGAGCTAAACTTCTCTTAGGTGTCTGAATGTAGCTGTGCTTTGCGAGGGTGGTTAAGCATCACAGCTGGCCCTCAGACACAGCAGCAGAGTGAGGGGTTGCACTCTTGGGCAGCCAGGCCCAAGAAGGATCCTGGAGTCAAGGCAGAAATTGAGTCAGCTCTCTCTGTTGAACTGATTCCACATTTTTGTCTGTTTGAAATAGTTTCTTCTCCATGGTAATCTTTTAGCAATGCAGCTCCACTTAGACCAATTTAGACTGAAAGAAAAAGATTTCCTAATGAGAGCTCTGCCAGCAGAGTAGGAGAGCAGGACCAGATTCATGTCTTTACCTTGTTTATTATCTGGAGGGTTTATACTCTCATCTGATTAGGCTCTATCTTGTGAAATTCCCTGAATGCTTGAACCAGAAAATGTCACTAACCCTGGCACTGCTGACAGGACTGGGCTCCTCTTGGACAGCAGCTTTCTGTGGTGATTGTGCTAGCTGTGTTTCTGTGCTCACTGTCTCTACATAAACCAGACATGCCTCTCCTCTGTCTATGCCTGCACTGCTGGCTTACTGCCATCCATATGTATTTAATGAATTGAGCTGGCTTCCATGGCTTTTTAACAGATATTTAATTATTTTGTGGGTTCTTTTCCAGATTCTGTTTTCCTCTGTTCTTGCCTAAAGACTTCGTTTACTTGAGTTGTCAGTCTCTGTGCGTGCTTTCTCCACTGATGAAAAAAGAACCTTTAATGATTCTGAGTGTATGTACATATATATGCTTGTTCTCTTCGTATGTTCATGCTTTCCTGCAGCTACTGCCACATGCACATATATACATGGATGTACACACAGATAGCTGTGTGCAGTCAAAATGAGATTTAACTCGCTTGCTAAAGCCACCAGCAGGTATTATAATGCTACAACCTTGATACACTGGTCACATTTACAGTGACAGTAAATGTGACTGACTCCAGCCAAGCCTGAGCTGACTGCTCAGGACTGATGCTCCAGGAGCTGGATATGACAGAGCCTCTCCCCTCAGCCCCCAGCTCTCCCTTTGCTCTCATGTTGCCATGCTTGCACATCAACTGAAGTAGCTACAAGCTGGCTGCAACAAAACTCCAGCCCAAATCATGCCCAGGATGCAGCAATAGCATTTGTTACTGCTTTATTTTAAAGCATAGCTGCAGGAGGGAGAATGGCATCAGCGTCCATCCTTTGTGGCTCAGCCGGTGCAGAGGCACGGGAAGCAGCACAGCTCCTTCACAGCTCCTCTTCCTCCCCCAGCTTCAACCCAAAGCTCCCAAACCAGGCTCTCTGGGAGCTGGGAGTTCATCACATCAATGCTTTTCCACCATGGACCAAAGCAAATAAGCATTCATAGAATTAAGAGAAGTCACAGACCCAAAGGACAAAGCACATTCCCAGGGCAGATTTTTGAGCAGGGACAGGTCAGTCCATGCAGTCAGTGCATCCTTCAGGGAGCAGTGCTCTTCGGGCTGGGCACACTGTTTACACATAACCAGCTGTCAGGTAAAGCCCAGGAACCAGCCTGCGATGAGAGGCAGGACCTGAAGCCTCTCTTGCCAGCTCAGCTTCATCTTCACTGTATCACCACTGACACCTCTCCCCACTTCATGCAATAACATCCCAGGATATCTGTCAGTTTTATCAGTTCCTGCAGCTCAGCTGCTCAAAACTTCCTGCTAGTGTCATTTAGCCTCTCTCATCTCATAGATAGCTCCTAGCTGCTAATATATACTAACAATTTTCACAGTCGCCTGCTTTCCATCTGTTATAGCTTCTCTGCTGCTTTTTTTCTAACTTCCTCTATGATCTCAGCTTGCCTTTGTTGAAGTTACACACTTTTTCATCCTTATGTGAATTTTTGGGTTTTTGGACATCAAATAAAATGTCTCTAAACAGTTTTCAGCTCTCAATCATATTTTCTTCGATTTCAATTCCTTCTTGCAGATGATTCGATTCAGAACGGCTTTCAGGCTGGTGAAACTGGTGTTTCAGAGGTGCAAGATGACTGGCTGAGATGTTTTTCATGGTACAAAATGGATGTAATGCAATCATGCTGTCTTGAACCCAAGTGTTTTTAACTTTTGACCTATGTGGTCAATCCTTTCGCTGCCAGTGTAGCACTCCCAGAACACTGGGAGCAACACCTTTAGAGTTACAAAATGTCATTTGTAATTTCAAACCATTCTGACATTTAAGGATTATGATGTGAGTACTCCAGCAGCTGCCTCCCACTCGGCAGCCTGCCTGAGAGCTTTGGGGTACAGACAAGTGAGGGAGGAGCTGATGTTCTCAGATTCTTGTGTGATTTGCCTGTCCTTAGCAGGTACCAGGTAGTGCCTGACCTTGTTTGTTGTTCCTTAGGCCCATGAGCTGTGTGCCTCAGTGTTGTCTGACTCACATCTGGGTATTACAGCCTTTTCTCAATTACATGCTGCTCTTTCGCTTTTATCCAGCTGGTGCTCCTCAGGTCATCAGAACCACTTTGTGTAATTGAGTCACATGAAACTTTTGGGTTTCAGCAGCAGAAAGGTCAAATATATATTCAAAATTACCAGCTCCTGCTCTTTGTGTTTAATCACCAGACATGTAGCACCTGTGACTCACAATAAAAACAAATCTCTTTCACTCCCTCTTTTCACTTTCTTGACCTCAAGCAGAGTCAATTCAAACTTTAAATTCATCCCATGTCTAAGGTCTGCCCGTCCTCAGAGGCAGAAGGTATTCCAGACTTGCCTGAGGACATTTTCAGGATCATGGCTTTCAGGGAACATCTCAAGAGGAGCATCCCCAGGTGTCCCAGTCTTCAGGGCCCATGTACCTGATGTTCTTCTGCCTGAGTGAGGATCTGAGGAGCTGCAGACCCTGGGGATTTCTTTCTTGGCTAAGTAAAAAGGAAGAGATGCTGAGCAGCACCAGAAAAGACAATTACAGTGTTATGATCAATGGCAGGTCACCTAATGCCTGGGATTGGGCCACAGATCCAGATCTAGAAAGGGGCAGAAGAGAAGTGCTGAGGACTTTGCAGCACTCAGTGGAAATCCTGCATCTTTTTTATTAGGATGATAAAAGAAATGAGGTGTTAAGTGAGAAGGATGTGTGCTGAAGGCATCAAAAGCCCCATCAACTATTTTACCAGCAGTAATGGTTCTGAGTGAGGGGTTTGGGTGCTTAGACAAAAGAGTCACTAAGGGATCAGTTCTATAATGGCACTGAGGAGCCTTCAAAGGTAAATGGCAGACTTCCTACAGATTGCTGATTTCCTAAGACAGAGTTCATTCTTAGGCACTGAAAACAAAATTTTCATAGTCAGAGAATTTTTGACTGAAGTACAAATTGAAACAGCTAAACGGTGTTTATACATGTGTATGCATATAAATATGTATCAACTTCCCTTCCTCACTTGACATGATTGCAAAAGAAATTCCCATTCTGACTTTTCACACCCACATGAGTACAGGAAGTAGGAATTTAAAGGTTGCTTAAATTTATGTATCCACTGTGAAATTCCTGAGTACTGAAAAGTACATTTTGTTGAAGAGATAGGAGTGCTATGTAATTTACTGTTTGAGGGCTTCCAACTGAAATGTTACTGTACATCGTACAACACTTTTCATTGAGTGGGAGTTCACCTTGCTTATCTCTGGCCAGAAGTTTGCAGTGTTATTCTCTGTGCATCAGCTCCCCTTCACAATGGAACCAGGAGTGTTTAACTGGTGTTACATAAAAGTCAATTAGTGCTCAGCAATCCCTAAAAGAGCATGAAGGAACTTCTTGCCTTCAACAGACAAGAATGTGATTGTTTGCTATTAATATTAATAGTATTGCTGTGGGCAATAGATCTTCAGGGATCTGAGAAGTAAGATATGTAAAATATGGAGGTATAAACCAAATGCATGAAAGAAAGAACAGAAAATCCACAGCTGTGATAAACCTTTGTCATCATCACCAGCAGCCTCTTTTCAGAGAGCGTGGTGGCTCAGGAGATGCAACCACCTCCCACTGCCTGCCAAATCAAATCCCTGGCTGTTTTTTCCCCAGAAGCTGGTGCCTCTCTAGTGAAAGTGCTTCACTGACCTGCAGGGGATATCCCTGTTCCAGGGCCAGTACTGAGCTCCCTGGGCTGGTCCTGCTTCCTCCTGAGCCTCTGTGTTGCTCTTGGACACAGCAGAGATTGATGAAGTCTCAGGAGCTAAAGTAGGACTTCTACAGAGCAGCCTTGTGCTTTCCACTGAAATAGGCTTGGAAAACTCAATTAGCCATGTCCTGGTTTCTCTGGGCTCCTGCCTGGGTGAGCTTTGACTGTGGGAATGGTGGGGCTAATGGAAGAAATATTAAAAGGCTCAGGATGAACCTGAATTCAAGGCCAGGGATACTCACAAAGGATTTCCACATTGTGCAGATTTCACATATCAAATTGAATTTTACTTCCTTGATGGTTGGCACAACTGGCTTATCATCACAAATGTGTAACTGTAAATAAATAAATACATTTTCCTTATACTTTGAGGATAAATTTGGCTTTTCTGTCTTGGAGAGCAAGCCCCACAGATGACTATACAGCAAAAAAACATAGGTCAAAGAAAATATTTCATAGCTCCCTCACTGAATTAACAGGCAGCTCAAAAGGCTGCAGTCACTATTTGAATTGCTTTCAAGCTACCAGCTTTTTTAAGGAAACTTTCTGACAGCAAAACAACAGACTTCATTTGCCACAAGTCTGGTAAACAGAATGAAAGGATTAAGAAGAAAGAGAAGATATCAAGGATGACATTGCAGCAGCTCTGGCTCTCCTGAATTCACTGGTGCCAGTTATGTCAGGACAGCTCTTCCTCCTTTAAATGAAAACTGTGCTTTGTTCTAGAATAATTTAATTTCCCAGAATACGTGCACTGGAAAACCCAAGCTGGATTTTTTCGAAAGGATGATGTCAGAGGCTCAAAGCAACTAAAGAGTAGTAAAGGAGTCATATTTAGACAGCCTAGAAGCCACCAAGCCTCCATGGCCAGGGCTGCTCATTGACCACCTCTGTCTGTAGAATACAGTGTTCAGCTCTGGGATCTCATGGAATTTATTTCAACCCTAAGCCCAAACATTGTCATTAGTGGAACTGCCAATATTTAGGTCAATTGATACCTATTTCCCAATGCCTGCACCAACACTTGTGTGTAAACAGTGTCAGACAGAGCTTTCTATTTTTTCTGGCACTGTGGAAATTGTGTGCCCAGACCAGCCTAGAACAGAATGTCCTGGTGACTCAGTGTGGGTCAGCCCCATCTGTGCTGTTCCCTTCCCACCCTGATCCTGAAAAAAGATTGACCTTCTTGAGCAGGAGGGAATGCTTTCATTTAGAAAATGTGCAGTGCTCTAATAAACTTAATCTTTATTAGCTGGTGCACATAGAACAAAGTTTGCAGTAATTGTACCTTGACTCAATAGATTAAAAAAGAATAAAATCACTTTACATTTGCCCTTGATATAGAGCATAAAGAAATAGAAAGAATTTACATATAAAGAATTCAGTATTGCTTATGAAACCTAAAAGCTAAGTTCAGAGAAAGTTGTGCCAAGATCAGGAGCATCCAAATGTGTCCCCAGACGTTCCTAGATCTGTAGCTGACACCAAAAAGGACTTAAATGTATGAACTGAACAGTCATCACAAGGGGAGCTCAGAATTACTAATTTTGATGAACCACCTCAAACTGGCAATTGTGGCAAGCCCCGGTGTGTGCTGTGCTGGCACAGAGGCCTGGGAAGGAGGAGTGTGAGAGCCTTGTCCCAGCAGCAGTGCCACTGGCAGCCTGCACCTCTATGATCAGTGGCAGGGCAGTCTGCTCTCCGTTCTGCCATGCATGGGGAGATTTTGTTCAAAGAATTGCTCCTGATTTCAGTGAGTAAAGTGTTTTCTCCAGGCTTCATCTTGCAGCAACTGACCCACAAATCATGTTGAAGAAAAATTGTTTAGAAAAGGAACCAAAAGCTGTACAGCTTAAGGCTTTTGCTAACCATTGACAAAGATCTATAAATGTGCAGCACATACACAAATGCTGTACCATTAACTTATTTAATTATCCAGGAGTGGTCACCGGTTTTGGTAAACGTTGCAAGCAACGGTGAACTAGCTAACTTTTTTGACTGTGTTTGCATCAGATCACATCCTGCTGGTTGTGTATCTGTCATTAAATAAATGATGAATTCACAGCAGTAGAATACAGAGCAGGGGTCAAAAAGTTCAGGTTGTGGAGAAACTGAATGGCTTGAGGGCCAGTAGCCACAAATGGTGATATTTATCAATGTGACTGCTCTCTGATTTTATTGATATGAAAACAGGAATAGCAATAGAATGTATTGTCTTCCATTAATTATCAGAAATTTCCTTTTACTAGCTGTGAGTTATCTTTTTATTATTGGGAAAGTGGGCTGGCTGCACTTCTGTTCATGTTTTCCTTGTGCTTATTTGGAGGGGTGTCCTGGTTTTGGCTGGGATAGAGTTAATGTACTCAGTACATAACAATTACAATCAGAGACCTAATTGCTTCAAGTCAAAGAAAATATCCAATTCTGCACTGTCAAAACTTTGCTCTTTTTAACCAAAATAATGGATCATATTAGAAAAAGACCCATTTGACCTTCTCAAAAACACACAAACCAACAAGTGAAAAAAATCCACCCACTAACAAAAAACCTAAACCAAATCCTCTGAGGTCAGCTTCATTCTATGGTTCGAATGATCAGGAACAACATCACCCATCTTCTGGTCTGTACCTCCCTGGCTGTCCTAATTAATAGTGGCCAGAGGCAGTATTTATTTCTTAGCTCACGAGATAATAGGTTATTGATTGATCTGGGAGCTAATAGCCAAGGTTATGTCTCACATAAGAAGTGATTGTGTGGATTGAAGTTCATCATTGATCCTGTTTCCACACACTCAGGAGGATCATACATTTAACTGTCACATAAATAAGAACAAAAGACCCTTAATGACGTTTATTGACTTCTAGAGATGTGATTCCTCACTTGCACCCACCACCCGTTACTGTGGCCAGCCCACAGCTTGCCGTTGACTTAAGCCTGGTGTTTCCATTTCAGCAGCTCTTCCCTGCCATGAGCAGGGAGGCTGGAACATGCTGGAATCTTCTGCTCCTGCAAAGGTCTGGATTTCACTGCCTTTTCATCCTGTGGCATTGCCATCTCACCACGGCATCCATGGCAAAACTCAGGAACCACGAGAGGAATGAAATAGGGAAAGAAGTATTTGAGAGGACTGTAAAAGGTTTGGAAGAGATTAAACCCAGAAACAAATGGTGTCATAAATGCAGTGTGGAATTGAGCGCAAATATTGAACAGCAAGCACATGATTGGAACTGCAGAACTGGGCACAACTTGGAGCACCCATTCTAATGAAAGCTTCAGGATCATAAAATCTGGTCTCATTACAGAATATTTTGTGGAAACCATTTGTTTCAGTTATATTTTTTTTGTTTGTTCCAAGTCAACATCCAGAACCAAAAACATTAAAACGTGTTTGTGAAATGTGTTCACAATCATGGAGGTTTCAATGGTTTGACATAGTTCTGCAAGATGTTTGAGTTCCCCTGAACTGGGATTCATTCTCAGAATGAGAAATGGTCTGTCAAAACCCCCAACCAAAACCAAAACCAAAATCAGCCAAAAGACCCAAACCAAAATCAAAACCAGAAATAAAAGGAAATTGAATACATTGAAATACCTGCTTTGTTTAGATGGAATCCAGAATTAAAATAACTACTTTATATCAAAACATTTTGAGCTGGTCGAGTTGCTGACAGGACCAGTTCCTCTACTACTCATTCCTCTGGCCATTCATATCTGTGCAATTAATTAGTTTCATTTACTCTCTATTAGGAGTCATCTGGAGACTGCTACTAGAAACCAAATGCAGAAAAATACCTAACCCTCTCTCTTGTAGCCTTATGTTAGTGTCACTGAGCAAAGCCATTTGCTTTTTTCCTTGCCACTGATTTTCCCAGCCATGGAGGCCCCTTTCACAGAATTCTGGCTGGCCCTGCCCATCCCCATGTTCTGTGTGGATCCACAGCCTTTTTGAGACTGTCTGCTCACTTACTGTTTTTAATCTGCCACAGCAGCTTGGGAATTAAGTTCACCTTCCAGTTTCCACAAGCCCTTTCTAAGCTGTAATTTAACCTCTGTTTATCAGGTGCTTGCCCAGCTCAGTCTGGATTTCCCAGTTTGCTTCTTCACCTCCACTTAATTTTCAGGGAAGACACTGTTTATGAAGGTACATGATTGAACCTAAAAAGCCATTAATTTATTTGACATAAAAGCATTTTGGAACAGTGCTGCTCAGTGGCACACGAACCTTGTTTTTATTAAGCTGTGTAATGGGGAAAAAACTAATATCAAATCCAAGGAAAAGTATTAAAAAGCTGTTTTGCCTTAAGGTACAGAAGCTCCTGAAAAGCATGGTATTTTCTCCTCTTTCAACTGTTACGGAGAAATAGCATTTTTATTCTCTCATTTATGTCAGTTAGGATAGCTAATGATATATATTATTACAAGACCCAGAGCCAGCCTCATCTCATGTTAGCATTACATTCTCTTCTTTGCATCTGGTACTGCTTTTCTGACTATTATGGGCCATCCAAACAATTTCAAGTACAGTTTCAATTACAGGAAATAATAGGATTCTTGAGAAAGTGTAAAATGCATCAAAGATTTTAACAGCTTGTCCTGCTTGGCAATAGCTGAAGGACCTGCTTGTATTTCCAGGGAAGGAGCTGGAGGTGCACATCTGCCTTCCATCAAGCAGCCTTTAAAGTTTCTGAGCAATGCTAAGAGGATAAATATCATCTACAGGCATGGAGAGAGTATGCCTTGCTGTTTAACTGTGCACTTTCACCATAAGTGCCCATTAAGGGACAATGTCTGCTTTTATTTCCTCTGTACTCAATAAAAATCCAACAGTAGCTGCAACATCTAAGCCCCTCTATGGAAGGGTTTTTTATATGATATTATATTTTTTGGCTCAGGTTTGAGTGGGCCGTGCTAGCTAATGAAGAATTTACAATGGATGTTCTTGATTTCAACAAAGCCAATGTTTTGGGGGAAAATAGTCTGCAGTGTGGAAAGAAATTAGATAGATTTTTGTCTGAGTAATTAATAGAAATGCAATGCTTAATTGAAATTAAATGCAGTGGGTATTTGTTACTTGCTGTAGCCTGATTATGGATTCTCTCTGCAGAACACCAAGACTACAATTTTTAACACTGAGGATCTTCTTAAGAGCCTCCTTTTGGGTTCCTAATAATAAATTTAAAATTTCCTTTTTGCTTTGGCATCTAGATTTAAATGAAGTAACATCATAAAAGACAAGTGCTCTGAAACAGATGAGCTTAATTTAATTTAAGGCTAAAAAAATCCTGCGCTGAATTTCATGATTGGGTGCAAAGACGTGTCAGCACAAAGTCACTGGATCTATTCAGGGATACATGCAAAATGTAAGACCATTTCCACAAGTGCTAACATTGCTAATAGATCTCTTAAAAATAGTGTAATGGAGATTGAGGTTTGTATCTGCACACATTGTACTATTTATCACTGGCAGCTGCACCTGGTTCTTACATTAATCTTACGCAGAACATGCAGCCAAGGACTGAAGGCTCGGAGCTGAGGCTGATGCTGCTCCCAGAGACTGGGAGACATCCCAGGGGGCCCTCGGGGAGCTGCATCCCTGGATATCCCTGAGAGAGCTGGATCCCTGGATATCCCTGAGAGAGCTGGATCCCTGGATATCCCTGAGAGCTGCATCCCTGGATATCCCTGAGAGCTGCATCCCTGGATATCCCTTGGGGAGCTGGATCCCTGGATCACCCTGGGAGAGTTGGATCCCTGGATCTCCCTGGGAGAGCTGCATCCCTGGATCACCCTGGGAGAGTTGGATCCCTGGATATCCCTTGGGGAGCTGGATCCCTGGATATCCTTGGGAGCTGGATCCTGGATCCCCTGGAGAGTTGGATCCTGGATCTCCTGGGAGAGCTGCATCCCTGGATCACCTGGGAGAGTGGACCTGGATATCTCTTGGGGAGCTGGATCCCTGATATCCCTGGGAGAGTTGGATCCCTGGATAACCCTGGGAGAGCTGGATCCCTGGATATCCCTGGGAGAGCTGGATCCCTGGACATCCCTGGAGAGCTGGATCCCTGGACATCCCTTGGGGAGCTGGATCCCTGGGTCCCCCTCTGAGAGCTTCATCCCTGTGCAGCTCGTGGACACAGCCTCAGGCATCCTGACTGACACCACAGGCTCTGCTGCCTGTGGCCCTTAGAGGAGAGGATTCATCCATCTTCCTTTCCCAAGGATTCTGCTCTGTACTGATGCCTTAAGTTTTAGTTTTTACATTTTTCAGATCCTGTACTGCATTAGTATATAATGAACTGCATACAGAGTGTTAGTGAGCTCTCTTCACATTTTGGTCAGACAAAATAATCCTTCCAGCCCTTAGAACCAAGGACACCCTCTGCCTCAGGCCCCAAAAAGAATAAACAAAAGTGAATTTGGGGGAGCACACTGGGGGAATACGACCTCATTACCTGAAGCTGTAATTGGACAATTAACCCCTGATATGCAAAGGGACCAAACCTATATCTGCCTGAAAAACTTGTGACCTTAGTCCATCTTGGGTGTAGCCCCTCTTGGAGGTTTTTGACTGCCCAAGGTGCATCTATTGAAGGGCTTCAATAAATGCCTGCTCTGATTCTCTTAAGCTTGTCTAATCTCTGCTCTAGGTAACCACTCCAAGGCATCAAGCAAAGCAAACACAGAGGTGCTGGCAGTGAAACTCCTGGGCAGTGCCATTTCCCCCCAGCTTTGTTTTGTGTGGCTATGAAAGAGGGTATTTATATACACCAAAATAAAGAAATAAAACCCAAAGAATAGTTACCTTAATTTGAACTTCCTACTTATTTTACATTATTGCAACTTCAGCAAGTTTCTGTGCAACCACTGGGACTTTTGATCAGCTACTCCTGACTTCATCCCTTGGTTTATTTGGAGGTGGTACAAATACCAGGAATGAGACTGGTCAGTGATGAGCCAAACCTCTCCTTAAATCCAGCCTCATCCTCCCTGATGGAATGGGTGCAGTAGAGTTCCTGCATGCTCCCAAAAGTGCTAAGCCTTGAAAGGGTAAGGCTTTTTTTTTTTTTAAGAAAAGCAAAGAAAAATTGCCTAAATGCAAAAAGGATCAGGATCCACACAGAGCATAAGAACAGCCAGGCTGAGTGATGTGATTTGGTACCAGACAGCTACATCAGCAGGTATTATTCTCATTTTAATTTCATGTTCTATGAAATGAAAGGCCCATTTCTGGATGCTTTAAATTGCTGGGAAAAAAAAATCTATGTTTATAGAGGTAAAATGTGCCATGTAGAGGTAAAAAATATCAGATAATAAAACAGCAAAAGACTAGACTCTGTTATAAAGGAAAACAAATATTTTAATTTTTTTTTCAGTAAGCTACATATTTTTCTAAATAATGCATTAGCTGCTTTTCATTTTTCAAATTAGAGTCTATTATTTTCAACTTGCTATCACTCAGTACAGCCTGGGTACTTTTAAATACTTTATAATCATGAACCTAAAAAACAGTGGCATGGTAAGAAGCTTAGCAGCAATAAAAAGAATGTAAGTGGAAAGGTAGAACAGATGAGAAGCAGCAGCAATGCTTTTTATGATAGTAATCTAATTTTAAAATAGCTTCTCATTTCTATGCAAAAAGGTATTTGTGGAGTTGCTTCCCACACACCTGCAGGGCTGTGGAGCAAGGGGGGCTCTGGGTGAAGGACAGGGGAGCAGCCTGGAGGCCCCTGGGCCCCTTATCTGAAATGTGCTGAGGAGCCATCGCTGATAAGATGGAGCCTTCACAGGGAGAGGAGTGCTGCTTGTGCTGCCAGAATTCAAGAGAAAAAGGTTGTTTAGACACAAATTAGCAAATGTAGAATGGAGAAGGATGCAGGAGTCTGGGCTGCTGGATCACCCCCACCCTATGGCCCCAGCTCCTCCCTGGCTTGGCTGCCTCTTGGCGCGTTTTCCTTCCTGTCCCCACCCCAACCTGCTCTGCATCTGGCACGAGAGAGCCCTGACCTCAGCTGGAGAGTCCTCAGGGCCAAAACAAATCAGGGTGTATCCTTAGAGCCACCCTGCTTTGCTTCCATAGCAGTTAGCCTTCATCTGCCATATCACAAGAATTTTCTTTATATTGCACTTTTTTATATTTAATGATAATGCATAATTTATTTGCCTCATGTGAACTTGTTGTTATTTTCTATTAAAAATTATTCAGTAATATGAATAAAGAATCCTCTTCTTAGATGGAAACCATAATTTTTTAAATTTTTATTGTTAACATTGTTTCAGCAATTGCTGAATGAATGCATTGCAATGTAGTAGAAGGTAAAGATTGTCAAGTACATTGGCATACCCCAACAGTAAGATTTTGGTTTTTAAAGGGAAAAAAAAAGTTTTTAATAGTTTGGAATCAACCTTACAAAACTGGGAAAATCCTTGGGATATAATTTTAGGAAGGGGAAATGTTAATAAAACATATAGCTCATTTTTTAAAGATTAGGGAAATTCGCAATTTGAGAAACAGTCAAGAAACTATAATGACAAGTAGAAAATAATTTTTTCCTAAGAAAATACCCACAGAGGTGACCTCTGTCAGATTGAAGGCTGTTTCCCACACTATAATACGATTCTTTTCTCCAGAAGGACTGAAATCCTCCTGAGCAGTGCTTGTGTCCTACTGTGCAGAATGGATCATTTTGACCACAGCAACCTTTTCATAAATGAAAGCACTCCACCATTCACAAAGGAATGTTTATGAGTGATGTGCTTCCTTCTACCATTTATTACTAAAGGCTACACTGTAGTAAATTCCTTTCCAACTGCATTTCAAACCTGGCAGGTAAAATATTCTGCTTATATATTGACATGAATTACCACTTGTATCAAAATTGAATGTATATGTACATTTTTAAATATCATTAATATTGCATGCTCACTTTGACATTGCATCAGCACATAGCTTATTAGGTTTTACACATCTGCTTTTTTTGCAATCTTTCTCTGAAAGATTCTCTGAAATATCGCAGATCCTGAATTTTGATGCTATCTCTGCTCACCAACTTGATGGGCAGTGGTATTCAATTGCAATGTTCCTTCCGAGCTCCCAGATGTCTGCAATCCTCTGTGCCTGTAGAGCCATGTCAGTGTGATCCATGGACTTCTGTTGACTTAGTCTGATGATTTTTTTTTCCTAGGTTCCTAGAAAAATCTCCTGCACTTGCCTCCCTTGTTTCAGGGTGAGGATAGCTGCAGAAGTGCTGCCAGGAGTGACAAAGTCTGCCATCTGAAAAACCCTCTCTTATATCCCTGTTTCCCTCAGCTGATCATCCCTCTTTCCATGCACTGGGGTCATTCATCATGGGGCCAGGATTCCTGTATGCCCACGGTGTCCCCTGGGGCTCATCTGGGGAGAAGGATTTATCAGCAGCCACTACCAGGCCATCAGTCAGATCAGAGAGATCCTGTGGTGGGAAGAATGGCAGGAGATCTCATTTCCCAGGGTTTATTTGTCAGTACCTATGGAAGTCCTTCTTTGGAGAATGTCCATGTCAAAAAACAACACCCCAAAAAGCACCTTTTATTAGGTAAAGAGACCAAAACCTTTTTTGGGTATTGACTTGAAGTAAAATCTAAGATTAACAATACAAAGATTTGATGTGCTCCTTTCCCTGCCAGGTGGGATTATGGCAGCTGAGCTGGGCTGGCCAGGTATTCCTGGATGGTCCAGGTCATCCTGGATGTGGTACTCCAGAGTACTCCTCGATAGTCCAGTCCTCCTGGATGGTCCATGTATTCCTGGACAATCCAGGTGCTCCTGGATGGTCCAGGCTTTGGAGGAACCAGCAGCCTGATGCACCCCCCCCCCCCCGAATGCAGACAGATTTCCCCAGCTAAATTATCCACTCCCTAGCCTGTGTCGAGAGCAAAGCTGGAGTCACCATCTCCATTCAAGTACTGTGCTTGCTTAAAGGCACAACACAATTAGTCCACTGTCACATGCAATTAGTTACCACCGTGTTGGCACATATTGTAAAGCTTTTTTTCTTTAGCTTATGTGCAGCTAATTGGAGCCTGATTCTGGAGAGCTGCACCACAGGCGTTTCTGCTGCAAGGAGATGCTCCCTTCCGCCTCCACTGCAGGAGGGGAGGGCATTTTCAACAGAAAATTGGAGGACACTTGTGACATCTCAGATTAAGGATGGATTAAGTGACCAGGACTGAAAAAAAAAATTATCAGAGTCCAATTTCTTGGGACTTTCTTAATGACTTTGAGGCACTTTTTCTCTCTTATCTGCAGTCGGGCCCCTCTCTCCCCTCAGCCTCACAGGACCAAAAGAAAAGTGTATGGATTGCTTACAGCATTAGACTAACTTTTTTTCTAGGAATAAATTAATGCACATGCCAAGGAGTTCAGGTGTTCTTAGAGCTATTGAAAATGTACATCACATGTGAGCTCTTATAAACTTCTCTCAGGATTGCCTGAGCTGCAATATCCCCATGGCATTGCCTCACGGTGCAAGTCATAGGAATGAATTACCTCTAAGATAAGGTAATACAGACCTTACTTGACCTCAGCATATTAAGATAAAGTTGTGATGCTATTACCATAATAACACCACGGTCCCATTATCACCAGGTAAGAGCAGACAATTACTGCCTGTTTTAACCTGCCAGGCTAGCCTCACAGTACTCATTAAAACAGCTATGAAACACTCATTTCTCTACCGAGGTGGCTTCACTGGAGTACAGAGCAGGTGCACACCAGCGTTTCTCTATATCAGCAGCAGAAATTGTGAATTCAGCTTTGTGTGCAAGAGGAAAGAGCAGCAACTGCAAGCTAATGGGGTGGTGCAGGGCTGCCAGAGGGCCAGGGGGATCAGACACACATCATAAAGCAGTGAATCTATTGGTAAAGCTGGACTCACTGATGGGGCCAAAGCAGAGACAGTTTCAGAAATGAAGGAGAGGGACGACTGCTGGGTTGTGGGAGAGATCCCTGCAGATGTTCTCACTATGGAGGTGCAGCTGTGAATTTTAACAAAAATGTGGGGTTTGATTTAACAAATGAATGATGCTATGAGGCATGTAGTGCAGCGTTGGAAGCCAAATGGGAAGAAAATAGTCAGCAGCTCCCCACAGAGTGGCTTATATTATTTACAAAACTTTTAGAGGACTCTGGTTTGGATCACATCAAATAATTAGCTTTCCAGTTCCATATAAAACTGTGGGGGTTTGTTGGTTTTTTTTCTTTTTGTTTTGGTGTGTGGTTTGGTTGTTTTGTTGTTGGGCTTTTTGTTGTGTTTTTTTTGTTTGGGGGTTTTTCTTTGGTTTTTGATAGTTGTGGCATTTATGATTAAACACTGATTTAATCATCAAAAGGTATTTGGGCTGCTTTTCAGGTGCACTGTCACCCCAGCAGACCTGGGTCATGCTGCTGCACCTCACTCTCCCTGAGCAGAACAGCACAAAAGAGAAACCCACTCAGCAATCAACTGCCTCACGTTGGAAAATACAGACTGGTTGAATTCTTTCCTCAAATATACTGCCCCATTTCTTGAGAGACAACTCTAACCTGTATTCTTTCTCTTCTGCACCACAGGCAATAAAAAGATTTGCCAGGATTCTAATGGCAAAATGGAGGGTTCTATTTCTCATTATTTTCCGCTCTGCTGTACAGCTCCTTCTGCAAGAGGCCACTTTGAAGCTGTCCTGGGAGCAGCTTGTCACAGGCTGGCAGGGTGCAGTGTGCAGGTGGGGGCTACAGGCAGAGCCCAGGCGCTTCAGCTGCTGGCCAGGAGTCAATGCAACGTGACAGAGGGGACAGCAAACTGATTAGAAACACTGTTACTGGATAAAGCCCTTTTTTTCCCCAGGATGAACAACACAACCCCTTTTAGATTTGCAGAGGGCTCTGTCAGTGTTGTGAGGGTGCAGATGTCTCAGTGTCTCTCTCCTGAAACACTCCACAGTCTATCTTTTGTCTTTCAAAATTTCATTGTAAGTGAAGATTGACAGGGCTTTGATGACGCCTCTCTGCAGCACCTCTCTGCCTAAATGCAGAAGTGTTTTTTTCTTATGCTGTATAAAACCTGCTAAGTCTTCCTAAGGAATCCCAGGTTGGGGGATGTGACCCAAATAAATGTTCTTCAGAAAATGTACTCTGGCAGAAGACTGCACATTGTGCAGATTACAAATTGCACACAATTTTCTGGTTTAGCTGCCTGATTTTTAGTGCCGGAGCTGTTGATTGCTTCAACTGTTGCAATTCAGAGAAACACTTTTCATGCAAAAATAAAAGTAGCAGTTGCAAGCATTTAAAGAGTGCTGAAACACAGGGGTTTTCATGATTGTTTTTTTAATCTATGCTCCATTGTTCAGTTTCCTATTACTGACTAATATTAGTTACATGAGCCCTGATCTCACATGGGCTTATGTGTGGAAATTTTGGTGCAGATTCAATTCTAAGCTGAGCAAATGTAATAAACTCAGAGGTGGTTATGACACAAATCTGTGAGAGAAGTGCCTGTTTGCACAAGATACCTGTGGGATCATGACCCATTGGCATCTCCCCTCTTTCTGTGCTTGAAATTTCTGTAGGGTTTCAGTACTGATATCTGTAGTGTTTCTGCCAGAACCTGCTGTTCCTTGAATGGCCAGAGAGCTGGTGATTAGAGGGTCAGAGCACGGGCACAGACTCATTGTGCTTTGGCCCTGATGTGCTCAGCCCAGCACTGCCTCGCTGGGCAGCACTTCCACAATATTAATTGTAACAAAAATTAAACACTTGGAAAAGTAGGAAAGAAAGAATTGAATCACTTCAAAATTAACCCTCTAAATGTTGGAAACCATAACTCAAAGATCCCATGGTGCAGTTTTTCTTCCTCTACCAGTGATGCCTGGCCCATGGAGCAGCACAGCCCCCCACATGGGCACACACGAGCCCAGAAGACACTGCCCAGCTCTGTTACAGACCTGTCAAAGGTCCCAGCACTCTGTGGCACCTCTAGCAAGGGCATATTCTCCCCCCTTTCCTCAATATTGCAGCCCCAAAGCTGAGAGATGGGAATCTGCTGGCTCATATGATCCTGGAGACCTTGTGTGTTTATTTTCAGTTCCTCCAGCTTTTTCCATCACTTTGCAAGTCCTGTTTCCAAGGTGGGGACTGTAGCCCAAACAGGCTCCTTCACAGGACACAGTATCTTGTGATGCTGTGAATAAACAAATGTGGGAGAGTTTTCAGCACTTAATGGTGTCAGCCATGAAGCAGAAAGCTGTTCTCAGCCCTCCCATATGGGAGCTGGCATGCTGCAGTTATCTCCATATGGGTAAAATGAAGCCCTGTGCTCAACATCTAATGAAGGTCCACAGAAAAATCCCAACAGCTCAAGCAACCAGGTAATGAAGGCACAACAGAGAGCCCAAACACACCTGTGGAGGAGTGAGGACAATTTTCTTTTGAGTTAATACTGTTTAACTTTTTATTTATTATTGCATAAGGAAGCCCACCCACTTAGGACAAATACTTGTTTAATGAACATTTAGCTATCAGGTTTCAGACCTAAATATGCCTATTCAGATTCTTGTTAATTTAAACAAACTCCTGGGAGCCTGGTCCTGACCTGAATACACCACACGAAGGAGGAGAAAGGCAGGCAACACTGACTTTTACAGATACTCTCAGGGAGGGAATCCAGTTCAATGATCTGATGATTTCTATCAACACAGTGGTAACCAGACTGTTACTGTCTGTCCTGTCTATCTCTTAGCTAAAACACTGGCTGGCTTTAAAAATTTGAAGACATTTTGGCTCAAAAATTTGAAGATATTTCCCTGAAATCCAGCAGGTCTGATCAAAGGGATTGGGTAAAGAAAAAATTAAGCCTGCTTTATCTGCTTTTCTTTTTATACCTAGCATTAAACCACTGCCTTTTTTACAATAAAGTCTAAAACTTGAATATCTAGTCATACTTAATCTTTTTCTAGCTCCCACCTGTCTGTCACTGGAGCACCTTACATTCCCACTCGGACATGGAGACAGATCACAGAAGACTCTGAGATAGCAAGAAATTAAGCCCAGGCACCCAGACAATCTCCAGCCAAAATATACCTGCGGTGCTTCCCCTCTTTCCAGTGAGCAGGAGCTTGTTGGGGCACTTTCTCCTTCCTCTTCAGCTTTAGGAATATCAAGTACAAATATGATGAATTTTGGCTTCTTAACAAGAGTGAAAAAACCTCTATAGAAATTTATTTTAAACGCCTGACATCTAGCTTCAATTAAGTTTATCTGCATTAATAATATACATTTCTCACTCAGTGAGTAAGGATTTTTTTAATCTTTTATGCCGTCATCCAATAAGCCTGAAAACTGATAAAAAATACATTCATGTGCAAATCAGTCCTTTTTCATTTCCTTTTACTTTTTTTTTTTTTTTTTTTTTAATCCTACTTCACTATTTTAAAATCCAACCTCTTTGTGAGCCCTGAAAATGTTTCCTATTGGCATGGCTAGCAACAAATATTCAGAAGTGAACTGTTGTTCACTGCAGAGAAGTGGACATCAATGAGCTGTGCTCATTTCTGAGGGCTGATAATGACACTTGGAGCCTTTCACACATTGATCACCAGTTTGAATTTGCAATACCCAAACCTGACCTCCAGTTATAATAATGTGGCAATTACCTGGCTGTCTGGACACAATTGCTGCTCTCTTCTCATCCCCTGCAGTGGACAGGCATTCTGCTTGCTGACAGGAACTATCTTTCCTCTTGCTATCAATTCATTCAGTTAAAACTAAAGAAATTATTCTTCTCTCCCAGGTTCTCTTATCCTAAAAGGGCTGTGTGACTCAGAAGGTAGCACTTTACAATGATAGCTATCCATCTTCCCACCAGCTTTTACTGTCGTCCTTTTTCCTCCACTGCAACCGTGAAGGAGAAGGAATTCTTTTAGCAGGAACCAGGAGGAAAGAAAAGTCTTTCTGGTTAGAGGCTATTTGTGTTCACAGGTTCTCGCAAGAGGCTCTGGTGACCAGAACACAAACAAATGGGAGAAAATCTTCACAAGTTCTTTACAAATGTCTGTTCCTAACACCCCACAACCACTCTGTGAAGTCCTCATGAACTTTGTTTATAGGGACATGCAAAAAAAATTGTGGTCCAGCTTGTCTGCCAAGATAGTTCAGATCAGGTTTGTGCCATCCTTCTCTAGAAACATCACCCTTTGAAGAGAGCTGTGTACCTCAGGATCCCTCCCTGTTTCCTCCCTCCCCCAGGGAGGGTATCTAGCTGACCTCTGGTACTTCTCTGCCCACATACTCTGAAGATTTTTATCATTTAACTCAAGGCAGGGGTTAGTTCTGAGTGATTTCCTCCATTTTGACAGGAGAAGTTACCAGGGATATTCAGATCATTTCATTCCCACTACCTTTGCCCTTTTCCCTGGGAAACACAGCTCTTGAAGAACATGCAAACTGTTCCTTCAGATTTTCTGCTAGTAGTAAATATATTTCTCTTCATTATTTTATTTCCCTGATCTTTGTTTGAAGATGCCTACAGATGCAGTGACCTGTCAGCCAGGCTCAGCTTAGCAAACGTCTGGCACCAAAGAAACATTAAACGAAGTAGCTACAGTGTAATTTTCTGATCAGTCTATTAGAAATCTGTCCATTTGAACAGTTTGTGCCTCTCTTCTGCTATGTCATCTGGCAAGAGCAGACATCTGAAAATTATATTCTTTCACCAGATATAAAACCTATAGCACTCATTAAAATATTCATGACAAGAAACACTCTAGTAAATTGGTGAATTGCTGTTACAGTTAAAAGATAAATCACCACCATGCTATTACTGTGGTGTGGGAGAACTTAATGGACTTGCAGTAATTTGTGTGTAAATACAAAGAACAGGAACACTGTGATAAGCTAAAGCAGCTGAGGACTTTTCCTGTGTAAATGAGAATTTATGTATAGATAAGTCCATAGAGAATTTTGTAAAGAAATTATCAAAAAGTCAAAACCCCCTCCAATCACAAATGAACTGGCTTGGGTACAAGCTCAGGTGCTGCAGGGAACACAGCAGAGAGTGCAAAATTCATGCAGGACTGTAAGTCCCAGGCTGTCAGCCCTACCCGAGCTCTGTCAGCTGGGCCTCAGGTCAAGGAAACCTGGACAAATTTTCCTACATGAAGGGTAATCACTGCCATGCACACCCTACATATCCCCACCCCACATGAGGAAATACTCACAGAGTGATAATTGAAGCAGCCACTGGGTATTTCAGGTAAAAGAACCATCAATCTGACTATTGCACTTAAAATAAAGATCTTCTAGACTAGAGACAGCATATTCTGGAGCAGGAAAGTCCATCAAATGTGCATTTGAAAGAAACAAAGAAGACACAAAAGAAAGGTAATTTTTCCATGGCAAAATCCAGCCATTTCACCTGGAACCAGCCATGTGGGGAAGGCCAGGTCTGATGGCCACAATTTCCATAAGTTCATTTTGTAATCTCTGTATTATAAACTACAAGAGTGACTCAAATTAAAGCCATGAAAACATGAATGAACCCAAGTCCTGGGTTTGAACAAAAGCTCCATGAATTCTGTAAAACTGCTTCGCTGACTCCTGGGGTTCAGCTCAGGCCTTTGGCAAGGCTGGTGTTAAGATACACATACAAATTGATTCAACAACCTCATTAAAAAGGACCCAGAAACACTCAAACCCCTCTCCCCAAGCAACATACCTCTAAATGGAGTAACTTTCCATTCTAGTTTTCCTTCAAAGTACAAATGCCTTTATAAAGAAGTTTGCTGGGTTTTTTACAATTTTATCTAGCATTCAGCTATCACTATCCCAAATAGTAGTTTAAAATTCCCACCATTTTTGTATGATTTATCTACTCATCACATCATAATTATGTATGGATAATTATGTATGGATAATTTCCACTCTCGAATTAACCTTGGGAAACACTTAGGTACTCTTTGGGAAATGCTCAGCTGACTATGGAAATCTCTAATTTTAACATCAACAGAGGGCTTTGCATGCCTGGTTAAGTCTAGAACTGTCTGTTCCTAATTTATTTCTCCAGCTGAATATTTATTTGATTCACAGCCTGTTTCACAGATGCTTTTATACATATTGTCATCAAGGAACTGGGCTGCAAAATGAGAAACTCCTATTTTGTCTTGCTGTGTGTTACTACTAAACTACTCAGTTATTTCACCTTCCAGTTCTGCTCTGAAGAACAGAGAGGGCCTAACCTTAGAAAAGTCCATTCATTCATTTTGAGATGGGTGTTTAGTTGCTAAACGGCTGCCTGCTGTGGCATTAACATAGCTGGAGACTTTGCTGGTAAAACTGTTTCTGCATCTCTTTTCATGTTGAGTGGCAAGTTCCTGATCTTGAACTCTGCCAGGTTATTGTAGCAGAGAAGTTGCTAATTTTAGTAGGAAGACTAAGTGATAAAAATAAAAAGATTACCAGGGATAGAAATAGAAGTGGTAAGGCAGAAAATGCAAATAAAATGGAGCAGAGCCTTTAAAGAGAGCCAGTGATGGATTACCAGTGGCAGAGTCAGTGTGGTCACCCTGGCTGCACCCTGCCCTGGGCTGCACCCTGCCTTCCTCACCCCAGGGAGCCTGGATGCAAAGGCAGCCAAGCAGCTGATTAATTCAGCTACTGCTATAAACTAGAAAATAAATTCTTCCATTAAAAAAAGATATTTTAGCATAAGCTATGATCAGTGAACCTCTTGCTCTAATTTTTCTCTTCTTTCCATTTGCCATGTGTCCTTCTCCAGCTCCGTCCAGGACAACTTAATTACCCGCAGTGAGCGATTGCCACGGAGCTGCAGGCAATGTGATGAATCAGTTTAAAAGTACAGTGGCTCATGTGCAACTTCTGCTGCTGCAGATTACTGCGCTAAAGATTACAAGTCACCCAGAAAATCCTAGAAGAGAGCATCATCAGGGTTTAAACAGAGTATGAAAATTGTAGGTTCACATTCCAACGTGTTTCTTATTGGATTTGATTTGCCACAAGAGACTCAGCATTACTCGTGTCTTATATGTTACCTCACTCTCAGCTGTGGAGGGGACTCAGGCTCTGTTTGGAGAAGGTTTATAAATAAAGCTGTCGGAAGCCTGTCCCCACAGGGCCATTCGTTTGTCCATACAATGACAATGGTAACACTCTATTTTCGACAGCTTTTTTCCATAAACGTGGACAGGATTTTGGGCTCACATGAAGTCCAACCAGTCAGAAATTGAAGCCAGGTCCTGTGGTGCTATTTATCCTTGTCACTGTATCCTTAGCAGTTCAGAAGTGAAGATCCAGCTGCCAATTAAAGTGAGAGTTACCCTTCAAATTAACGTGTACCCAAGTTATCTCCACTTGATGGCTTAATCCCCTCCCTGGAGAATTTTGTGGAAGCTGTCTGACTCCACTGAAATCCTCTCCTGCCCAAACCTGGCAGCTGCATTAGCAAATTTGAGGCCACAATGAGGGCAGGAGAAAAATCAAGGTTATTCTCATCAAGTATTTGAAGGAAGTGCTCAGGTTCTCTAAGCTACACACTGGTTTGTAGCCAGGAATGGCAAGTAAGGATTTGGCCCTGTTTGAGTAGGTATAGATGTGCTTTTGAATTTATATTTATAATCAAATATAATGAAAGTCGATGAAAAGAAAAACAATGGTTTTTTTCAAGTTGGCATAGCTGTTATTCATTCTGACTGTCTGGACTTGTAATCAGCCTTATCAATTTAATTTCATTTGTATCATGGTTTGTGACAGCACCTTTCTCAGGTTCAGAGACAGCTGAACTCAGTTAATTAAAAGCTCTGGATGTTCCTCATGCTTTATTAATGCAAGTATCAATATATTATATGGAATTTAGCAAAAGCAGGAAATTGAGATTTTTGTGAATGTAGATATTGCTGTTAGACCATGTAGAGAAGACTACTGATAAGGCTAGGAGAAAGGCCAGAGCAAACAAAGCTGAACTTGCCAAGAGAGATCAGTGAAGAATAAACACTCTATGCCTGATCTGTTGGAAAAAGAAATCAGGCAACACAGCAAGCATCTCCAGCAGTGTGTGTGTTTCCCAAAAGCTTGACAAAGAGCTGGCAGCGCTTCAGGATTCCCAGAATATGCATCCACAAATAAGTAGGTTGTGAACATATTTAAATCAGGTTATCTGCGCAAGCCCTGTCTGTGGAGCCTCCCTGCCTAAGAGCAGCAGGACTCTGCTGCCTGGCTCGGATATGTTGATGAAGGAAGAGGGACTCTTCTGCTTCAGGAGCTGGGTCACTGCTGCTCTCTGGTGTCATCATGCCCATCTCTTCCTCTCTAGCCACTGGTGCTCTCTCACCCTGGTTTTTTGGAGCTAATTGTTGTAAATGGTCTTGGAGAAGTCAGGTTTCACTGGTTGCAGTCACAGTCATCTCCTACTCAACTGTTTCAAAACTAAGAGCCATGACCTTGGGACAGCAAATGCTGCATGCTGGTTCCTGGCACACACTCAGTGTGGGTGGCACCCACCTGCATGGGAGGAGTCAACAGAGCTTTGACCCATCACCCTGTGCCCTCCTGAAGTCCACACATCAGCCACTGAGACTTGCCCAAGTGCCTCTGAGCAGATTTTAAGGGAATCTTAAAGCACCACACATCTTCCCAATCCCCTGGCTTTCTCAGTTGAAGAAAATCTGTTATTGACTCTCAGTGGTCACAGGACATCCATGGCAGAAGCTACTGGGAGAACAAAATGACTAGATATTTCACAGTTCCTGGGATGCAGAGAGAGCTGGGGAATGCTGTGTCAGGATTGTTGGCAAACCACATGGCCCATGTGCCACACTAAGCTCTGTGAGCTCGGCAGCTCTGGTTTCTTGTTCTGTGTTTCTCTAATCTGCGTTGTCTCTCACTGCATCCTTCACAGCAGGAAATCACACAACCCTAAGTGACTTACTCCAGACCTTTACCTTCAGCCATGTGGATATTGACAGATATATTTTTAAAGCGTTGTTATTGTAAAACAAGGTCAGGGATTATGTTGCCAGATGAAAAGGAAACCATCACTGAAATGCAAAGCCAAAGAATTCCCACAATTAAGCCAAAAAGTCTCATTTGTATTTATTCAAATAAATTCAAAACTAATCACACACCCTTGAAGCCAAAAATCCTCATCAATATTTGTGGATCTAAAACAAACCCCATTTATATGATACATTTATTTGAAGGAGAAATCTAACCTCAAGGGCGTGGGGATGGCATGATTGTTAGGACATTGAACTTCTTCTCCAAGTTCACCCATTCGACCTTCCCTTGCAGCACACTTAATCAATGCATGCAAATCCTTTTTCACAGCTCTGTTCCCACTTAAATCAATGACAGAACTCCCACCGAATCAAATGAGGATATATTAAGCCCTTCACATTTTTCTAAACTCCACTCAAGTAGCTCACAAACCAGACTGAGTAAAAATTTGTCATATAGATGGCACAAGGCATACAGAAGGATGTGGAAAATAAAAGAAAAGCCAGTTTCACTGCATTTTGGCCAAGTCTAATAAGCCCTCTACTAATCCTGCTCCTCCAAGAGAGTTGTGGAGAGTCCTGTTCAAACAAGTCATCGCATATTTAGACCTGTCTCTGAACAAATACGCTGCCTACATCTTCCAAATTCAGGGTGACTGGTCTGCAGAAGATCAGATCTGTCCCCTTTCTTCATGCTGATGCTATCTCCCTCAGATTGCTGAACTGGGGACACAAATATCTGCTGAATGTGTGCTGCACAAGGTCCAGAAATGACAGATAACCCCAGGATTGCTTCAGCAGGGTCATTGTGCAAAGTGGATGTCCCTAGCAGTAGGAAAAGTTGAATCTCTAGGATGCTTACTCTCCAGATTCAGAAGACATATTTAAAGGTATTTGTAGCATATTGAAGGGAGAAATAACTGGTTCTGGGTTAACATGTGTGAACAGCACAACTGGAGGTTTTCCATCTAGAGCAAGCCCAGCAGTGTATATGAAGTACAGGCAGGCAGAATCCAGTGGTGATGAGGATTGTCATAGTCACTAGAGCAATCATTTTCCCCCAACTCCACAGTTAAAAGTGGCATTTCAGGGAAGAAACTGGCTTGCTGTGACTTGGAAACCACTGCAAAACCATTGCTTGCCAGAAGCACACGTGGGCTTGTAATCCTTTCCTAAGTATTAGTTTTGGAAAATGGCTTTAGAGCATCTTCAAAATCTTTGCAACCCAAGCGTGAGCCCTACAGCAGAGTGCCCTGAATGCCCTGCTCCCACCCTCTCCATTTCACCTCACTGCTGCAGTGCCCAGCCTTGCTCTGTAAATGCTCCACAGGGAGGCATGCCACATCTGAGAGGCAGTGCCATGGCTGGTGGTGGAAAGCTTTCCCCCAGGCAGTCCCCATGGGTGTTGCCCAGCCTGGTACTGCAGAGAAGGGGTGCAGTTCTCTCCTCAAAGCAAGCACAAGGCAATAAACAGGAATAGGAGTCAATAATTCTGCTAAACTGAAGAATTAAAAATAAGATGAAAAGGAGAGGGGAGATGCTCTGCTGACAGGTTTGCCTTCAGATATGTCCCCTGAAGCACCAGCCTGCACTGGGGGCTGTGCAATGCCCTGGGGGGATGGCAGCAGCTATGCAGAGCTGTCTTTCTGCTTTCCAGCCATGTGCTGCCAGTGTTGGGGCTTCCAGCAATAAAATCCAATGAACAGCATCTTGACATTGGAGTCTGGAAATCAGAACAAATGTTTGGGCAAGTCCTGGACTCAGATTACCACTGTTTTCTTTCTAAAACTGTTTGTCTTATCTTTTAACCAGGAAACAATTTGCTGCAGAGACAATTTTACCATGAATATGTAAAACTCTCCATAGAACCCTGGGTGATGTCCTATATCATAATAAGCAAAGAACTTAGATTAAAGTGTGAAAGTATCATCTCTCTAGTGATGTTACAGGGATAAGTATATTTGTAATGCATGTGTACATATGTATGTATTCATATAGGGACAAACGAACATATATAGGGTAGGGCAGGTTTAGGCTGGATATTAAAGAGGAAATTCTTTACTGTGATAGTGGTGAGGCCCTGGCACAGAGAAGCTGTGAATGTCCCATCCCTGGAATTGTTTGAGGCCAGGTTGGATGTGGCTTGAAGCAGCCTGGGACAGTGGAAGGGGGTGGAATGAGATGGTCTTTAGGGTCCCTTCCAATCCAAACCATTCTGTTATGAATGGGCCAGACACCAGCTCCCTTTTAATCCCTTTATCGAGGTGAGCTCTGGGTGGGGGCCCTGGGGGTTGCTGGTCATGTGAATGACTTGGAGGAGGAGGAGGTGTTCAGCTTTGCCACCCGGCAGAGCTGGGGCTTCCATCCTCACCAGAGTCCTTGGGAACACCCTTGTTGGCGCCTGGTCTAGGGGTGTCAAGTTGATTGAGAGCTGTTCAGATTACAGTGACAAGACGGAAGCCAGCTCTGGTTGATGATCTGGTATTTCTGCTGTCCTGCTGCCTCAGGAGTATTATTTTCAGCACCCTGGTTTCCTATTAGTTTGTTGTTTTTGGGGCTTCTTCCTTCTGAATGGTAGTGTCTTATAATTTGCATATACCCCTTGTTGGGTGCCATTTTTGGGGAGCAGCAGAAGCAACACCCCACAGAAAGGGATACAGGCACAGGGTAAGTGGAAATCAATCAAACAATTCTTGACTTGCTAGGGGACATTTAACAATTAACAATTAATGAAGGAGGGATCTAAGAACATTGACAACAGGTAATTAAACATTCAGTAATTAATTAATATTATTAACAACAGTAGTCAACTGGATAAACACTTAAGCAAGAACTTGTAATTTGGGATTCATTTTCCACAATTCCAAGGCTCTGTGATGGAGATTGCAGGTCTAGATGAGCATGCGGGTTCCCTGGTGATGCTCCTGGCCGTGCTCAGCAGTGTGCATGGCGAGTGGCCCCACAGCTCTGGTGCCAGCATAGCCCGTGCGGGCCATGGCCCCCAGGAGGGACACAGCTGAGCACTGGGCACTGAGCACAGCAGCTCCACCATCCCTGCCCTCATTGCACACAGATCTACTAACCTACTTTGTCACAACGAGCCCTGGATGAGATGGGGAGGCTGGGGACCAGAGCAGCTGCTCTCTGTCTCGTACATCTTTGTGCTGTCACTGCGCCCCACTGAGATGCAGCATAAGAAGCAAGGCAGGGAGGAATTTTTCATCTGCCTGGCACAGAGAGACCTTGCTGCTGCTGGAGCCTTTGATTTATTCCCTGGATGAACACCAGCTTCTTTTCCCATGGAAGAATGGCCTATGAGCAAAGTTCTGATGGTCTGGTGCTGTCACCCTCTGCTGTCACCATGCCCCTCACAGTGTGAGCCCCTCACAGTGATCCCCTCACAGTGTGAGCCCCTCACAGTGAGCCCCTCACAGTGAGCCCCTCACAGTGTGAGCCCCTCACAGTGTGAGCCCCTCACAGTGAGCCCCTCACAGTGATCCCCTCACAGTGTGAGCCCCTCACAGTGAGAGCCCCTCACAGTGATCCCCTCACAGTGAGCCCCTCACAGTGATCCCCTCACAGTGTGAGCCCCTCACAGTGTGAGCCCCTCACAGTGAGCCCCTCACAGTGTGAGCCCCTCACAGTGAGCCCCTCACAGTGATCTCCTCACAGTGATCCCCTCACAGTGTGAGCCCCTCACAGTGTGAGCCCCTCACAGTGTGAGCCCCTCACAGTGCGAGCCCCTCACAGTGTGAGCCCCTCACAGTGATCCCCTCACAGTGTGAGCCCCTCACAGTGTGAGCCCCTCACAGTGTGAGCCCCTCACAGTGAGCCCCTCACAGTGTGATCCCCTCACAGTGTGAGCCCCGCACAGTGATCCCCTCACAGTGTGAGCCCCTCACAGTGTGAGCCCCTCACAGTGTGAGCCCCTCACAGTGTGAGCCCCGCACAGTGATCCCCTCACAGTGATCCCCTCACAGTGTGAGCCCCTCACAGTGAGCCCCTCACAGTGTGAGCCCTCACAGTGATCCCCTCACAGTGTGAGCCCCTCACAGTGATCCCCTCACAGTGTGATCCCCTCACAGTGCGAGCCCCTCACAGTGATCCCCTCACAGTGTGATCCCCTCACAGTGTGAGCCCCTCACAGTGTGAGCCCCTCACAGTGATCCCCTCACAGTGTGAGCCCCTCACAGTGATCCCCTCACAGTGTGAGCCCCTCACAGTGAGCCCCTCACAGTGATCCCCTCACAGTGTGAGCCCCTCACAGTGAGCCCCTCACAGTGTGATCCCCTCACAGTGATCCCCTCACAGCGATCCCCTCACAGTGATCCCCTCACAGTGATCCCCTCACAGCGATCCCCTCACAGTGAGCCCCCCATGCAGGCAGGATGCAGGCATGCTGCTCTGACAGATTTCATTCTGGCTCTGTCGATGCCATTCCAGCACTCCACAGCCACAGCCTGTGCTCACAGGTTTCGATGGGAATCACTGATGCTCTGCTGACTTACATCAGCTACAGTTTAGGGATACTCTATCGTTGGAGAGCTGGAAGAGATGCTGGGAACAAAGGGTGGGCCACCCAAAGGCCAGAGCAGGGATGGCCAGGGAAGTGACCTTGGGACAGCCTGGCATCCTGGCTATGCAAGCTGATGACTCCCAAGTCTCTGTTTCCAGATGAGCAGGCAGGTGTCACCTCCCTTTTATTTAAATGACAGACTTTTACACAAAAACTGTTTGAACCTCTGCTTCCTGAAGTCAAGGAAAAGAAAACAGCACTCACATTTAAGCCTTTTCTCCGGGATGAAATGACTTGCAACCAGTAAATTACTTTTAAGATAACTTCAATGTAGCCTGAATATGAAGTACTAAAACTTAATTATACGCACTGAGGAGCAAACAAAACTGTCTAAACACAAGTTTTCTCACACAGTTTCAGTTCAGGGACTCACATTGAAGGGACATTGTTTTCTTTCAGGCATTAACTGTTGAGATATAAAATTTCTGGACCAAAGCATCCATGCCAGAGAGTGGATATTATTTGTGAACAAGCAACATATTTGTTCACTTCATTGGTCCGACCTTTCCTGTTACAAAAAGACATTATGATAGCTGCTCCAGTGGCAGTTCATACAGTTCACATCATGTTCAGTGTATGAACACCGGGTCAGCTTCCTATGGAGGCGCTTTGTGCCTCCCAGACACATGGACACATGGACAGGGCTGCTGTGACAAACACAGAATCACACGCACAGGCACATTTAGCAGTCTAAAGGTCACAGAGAAACCTGTCATTTCCAGTACAGCTGTGCCAGAGCAAAAGGCTTTCAGAGGGCCCTACCAGGTCAGAGCTAATCCCCTGGCAGCTGTGGGTCTTTCCTCTGCCTGCAGCTGACATTGCAAAGTTGGAGGAGCAGAGGGTTCCTTCTCCTGGTGCCTGGGTCAGCAACTTGAATGGTGCGTGCAAAACTCTTCTGGGATTTCCAGGGAGATTCTTCAGGGAAGAGAAAATTTCTGGCTTCTGGTGCCCTGCCATGTGCTGCTGGGAGTTATTCTCTGCAAGCTTTTGGCCCATGGCCCACTTTCATTTTCCTTCTGTCAGAAGATGACTTACTTGAGTTTGCAAACATCTGCACATGCAAAATTTTGAACAAACATTACTTGAAAACTTTTTTCATCTAGTTTTACTGCCTACATCTCCCGTGATCAGTATAGTCAAATGCCTATTTTACAGCAAACTGCTATTTTACAGTAAACAAGCATTTCGGTGTAAAAAGAACTCCACAGAATTCATCCAATTAGATGCACTGCACTGTACATAGTAATCCCTTTTTGTTGTAATCAAGCACAATTTCTAGCTTTCCTAACACCACACAGATCAGGTTCAGAAGCTGCTTGTCCTCGTGTTTGTGACCTAGAATGCAGCCCTCAAAACTATGTTTTTATGCATATATTCTTTAATTTAAGCTGGTGATGCAGGAAGCCAGAAGGGTCCCCTTCCATGCCTCAAAGTCATGCACCAAGTTTGTTTTTTCCACATCTCTGCCTGCTCCAAATACAAGGAAATGTAACAGAAATATATTCTAATCAGTTTCTCCTGCAGTGCCTTTTCAAAAAGTGATCCAGGACAGTTTTTACCCATCTGGCTCTTCACAAAAATGTCCTTCCTGGATGATGGCTAATTAGGCAACATAATAGTTTATCCTTCTAATGAACTGATTTACTCAGCAAAGCAAACAGTATGCTGGTGTATTTATTCGTGGCATTTATGTAACTGTTTGCACAAAGGTATGTCAGTGACTGAAATAATTACGATATTGAATTAGCATAAATGTTGCATTTCTCAACTCACAAAATGTCCCCTTTTGATTTTGGGGGCAAAAAGAACTGGAGGATGCTTAAACATTTGAGAATGAAACACACTCATTAACTGTAGCTCAGTTTATGAACTTCAGAGTTTAAGCATTAGCTACAAAAAAATCTTTTAATCAAGATGGAACAAGCTTCTCCACTTAAACACATTATCCAAATTTGCAGTCTTCTCTAGTTAATGAGTCAGTCTGAATTAGCCTTTCAAAAGAATTAAGGGAAAAGAATCAACACTTTGATGGTGTTTGAAGCACAAGTTGAAGTAATTGAATCAATGTGTTAAATCTTAGATGAGATCCTTTAATCCGTAAAACAGTGATCGAGAGCTGTGTGACTGAAACCAGATCCAGTGGGTAATTTGGATGAATTATTCTGTGCAGGAGGTCCCCCTCAATAGCAGCCTGCCTGAAAGCAGAATTTGGTTATATTCACCCTGCTTGGAAAGGACACAATTAGGGATGAAATGTGCCAGTTCTTGCTGGTGCATTCCCCTGTGACTTCAACAGTTTTTTGGTTTTCAGGTCAAGGCTCATACCTGAATGTGTTGTTAGAACAAGACTTAGACCGAGTCTCTTAGGAGTCCACTAGGGAGGAATAATAAAACTTTTATCTTTACAGGTCTCTGGGACGAGGTCAGTTAAAAGATAGTCTCTCTGCATTCACACTGCAAACCTACTCTGAAGTTTACCCAGATCACTGATTTGGGAAATTCCTATAGTAGCACATGAGGAGAAATCCTGTCTCCTCAAAGTGTAGTTCAAAGGGACCTATTTTAACTTATAATGGACCAGATCCCTCAAGATTATGATGAGATCCTGAATGTGTAGGTATAAAAGGAGCTGTTTGAGCATTTTCCTACTAGAATAAGCTGTTAAAAGAGGAAGACATCAGTCTCCCTGGGCCCTTGTATTAGTCCTTGTCCCCTGGCTACCCACTCTCTGTATGAAATTTGCTTTGAAGCAAAGACCACATTACTTTTGTTAGAAATTTCATTAGTGGTCAGAGTCAATTTCTGTAATTAAGATGTGATGAAAAAACAACCAACCAAACATTTTTTTCCAATAAAGTATTAACTTCAAAGCTATTTATATGCTTAAACGTGACCCGTAAAACCACCCGTCCTTTGATGCTCTCCAACTGCGAGTGACTCTATTCAGTGACAAAGCTCAAAGGACAAATAAAGGTGGGTATCAAAACCCAGCTCTGAAAAAAGTACAGCCGTGTTCAAGAAGGGATAACTGTTCTCTTTATGGCTGCTGAAAACTGCAGAAATGCACAAAACACTTCTGAACTAGGAGCCCCTTAAAAGCAGGGTGTTAAACCTGCCAACAGGGGCTCTTACCCAAAAGAAATACAGAGAACAGCTGAGTCCAAAGCTGGCCAGGGTTGCTGCAGCCACAGGAGGGATGGAGGCACAGCACCACCATGCTCAACCCTGGGCACGCTCAAGGCCCTGCACCCCTGGGACTGAAAGCAGGAGCTGAGGAATGACCAGTGATGTGTGAGAGAACACACAGAGCTCGTTTAGTATCTCATTCATTCAACAGGTTGCATTAATTTCCTCACTCCTTTCTTCTATTTGTTTTTCCCTCCTCATTCTCTAAATTGTACCTAAGCAGAACCCTGGCCTGGGCATCCAGGGGTGGCTGCCCTGGGCTGTGGAGCCCCTGCTCCTCCTGTCCCTGCCTGGAGCAGGCAGCCCAGAGGCTTCCCAGGGCAGCAGAGGGGCTCGGGTGGCATCTGCCCTGCAGAGGGGATCTGCTGTCCTGGAGACACGAGTGAAGGACAAAAGACAAAGCTCCAGGCGCAGCTAAAAACAGTTTTTCCTTCCAGCAGAGAGAAGGAAAAAATAAAAAAGGGGGTGGGAAATGCTATGAGGAATAGAGATCTGAAGAAAACATCACAATCACATAATGTAACCAGATTTTTGTGTGGGAGAAATGAGCATTGACAAAATTCTCATGTCTGAAGGGAATTTAATTGAAAGATTAAACATAAGTCAAGACTCAGAGGCCCAAAAGCAAAAGATATCGTGCTTTAAAAGCAGCAAGTCATGCCCTTGCTTAGAAGAGACTGTGTTTAACCACGTGCCTTGTACTGGCACAGCCTGATTAAACTGCTTATAAGAATCTGAGGCCTCATTAACTATGAATTTTTAAAGTTTGTTTTTTATAAAAAGACAAAGCACATGTCAAAGCAAGCACAAGATGGTTATAGCCAATCTCTTTCCCAGCAAACACAGATATGCTCCACTGATCACTGACACCAAAAAAAAAAAAAAAAAAAAAAAAAAAAAAAAAAAAAAAAATTCAAAAAATAGACTACACTGGGTTTTAGAGGTGAGAAATCTATTAGGTCAGCTTGCCCTGCTCCCAGCTAAAGTACACAATTTTTGCTGTAAATTGTTTAGCCAAGTTTCTAGAAAACTTTCCCTTGGACTAAAGAAAGTGTTGTATAATGCTCTTAGTAATACAATATTTTTCCCTGTGCTGAAATAGCTGGATGCATTTCTGTGTGTTTAAAATATTCTTTCCCTGGTAGATAAGGGTATAAGCTTAAGAATCCAGGACCAGCTCAAACGGGTCCCCCTAAGAACTCAGCTGGCACTGATTGCCCTCCATCCTCATGTCCTGCAGGAGAGGATTTGAGGGATGTTTGGAGCTTGGCAGCTCAGAGAGCCCCAGCAAAGCAAGGCTGAGCAAGGGAACAGACTGTGGCTGGGGAAGGGACCTGCAGCGAGGTGGTGTCACCCCAGGAGAGCCCTGTGTGCCCCTCTAGGCACAGGCCGGGAGGTGTTCCAGGCATCCAGGTGCTACAGTGGCTTGAAAACACCCCCAGAGCCAAACAAGGAGGAAATCAGATGATTAAACCTTCACAAGCACGTCCATGGGCATTTGCAGGAGCTTTGCTAAGCACAGCAAGGTACTGTTGAGAGAGAAAAAACCCTCAATATTAATATTATACCTTATGGAGTTTTTTTTTTTAAAGAGCCATTGTGCTTCAGAGATAGTAAAAGTATTATAAATAATTGCTGAGAAATGCTGGCCACAGTCTGAAGCAGGGTTTGATGCCTGAGGGAGTTTTCAGCAGCCCTGGGTGAAGCTCCAGCCAGCCCCAGTAGGTGCCAAGGAGTAGTAAAACTGTAATTCCATTTGTTTCAGATTTCTTTTTTAATAAGGACAAGGAATGAGATGGAAGTTGGGAGGGTAAAGAGCTGAACTGTTAGCATATGACTTTTGTGATTAGATTAATGAAATGCCAGAGGAACCAGGTCTGGACATAATAAGAATATAGAAATAGCAATCATGCTTCGTGCTGTGAGGGCAACTAGAAGAGCAATGACATATCTTAGCAAATATATTTTTTATCTATAATGAGAGAAAAAAAATGGTAACAAAACAATGTTGTCTCCCTTCATTGTCTCCCTTAGAAAAGACTGAATTGCAATGAAAACTGGTATTTCAGCTTCAATGAGGTAAAACTAGTGGTAAATTTATTTGAGTACAAGTCCTCCCTTTCTTTTGATCACAGGAGACTTGTTTTTAACAGTGAAAACCTAATATATTTGAGTGAACTAACTTATTATTACACTGCTGATTGCATACTTTTAAAAGTAGCAGTTATTAGTTGTTTTCTGTCTCCTTTAACACTGCCGCATTAATTTAACAGTAGATAAATAATGATACATAGTTACAATACAAATGTTACTGTGCAATGACACAAATACCTGCAATCCTAGAAAGGATATTTATGTTGCAGAAATAAGTCATTTTACAGGTGATTAACTCTCCTCCGGGCCATAGATTTCCCCACCAGTCATAATATTCTTACTAATAGTTACAATTTAAAAAACTGTCAGCAAAACATCCACAAAACTTCGCAGAATTTTACAGTCATTTCTCTTCAGTTTTTGATTTTAAAAATAAAATCAATTTTGTTTACACCCGAACTCAGAACTGAGAATTTCTGCATACCTGAAAAAAACCCATTGTTTGATATAGTGAATCTTTTTGGTCTTTCATACTTAGCATATATTAATAGCCAGCACATTAAAACAGGTTTGTGTTGCTATTTTTCCTTATAAAGAAGTTACTGCTGGGTCCATGTGGCAGCAGCTGATCCCAAGGGATGCAGCCAGCAGGCAGATCCATGCTGGAACATTCTGGCAGTGGGAGCAGCTGCTGGCTCACTTCCCCCTGCAGGATAAGCAGGCTCCAGCCTGAGAGTCCCAGGGCTGCTTTGGGGATTGTTGATGCCATCACTCGGTTTCTGCATTGTCTCCTTGTCCTGGCCGTGGCTCTAATGAACAAAAATCTGCATTTCTGCAGAATCACAGAATGAACTAGGTTGCAAAAGATCTTTTGAGATCATCAAATCCAACCTATGACCCAACACCTCATCAACTAAACCCTGGCACTGAGTGCCACTCCCAGGCTCTTTTTAAACACATCCAGGGACCATGACTCCACCGCCTCCTGGGCAGGCGATTCCAGTGCCCAATCACTCTTTCAGAGAAGAATTTTTTCTAACCTCTAACCTAACCTTTTGTGCTGGTTCAGACACGCTGCATCCTCTTGCTGGTCCCTGGGGTCAGGGGAGGGGACAAACACTCGGGGCTGTCCCCAGGGCTGGAGGCTTCACTTCAGTGCCAGGCTGCAAGGAAATGAGACTTGTCACGTACCAGGTGCTGCTCACCACATCTTGGTGAGGCTTTGTGTCCCTGGCCGTGTGTAAAGGTGAGGAGATCAGAGCATCACCACAGCACAGAGTGTGCCTCCCACACCACAGCACAAATGCTGCCAGCTCAGGAGCCACACCAAAGCCACTGGTTACACTGAAGAGCTGAAGCTTCTTCACTCAGGATGCAGCTGATTGCTATCCCCTGGCACTCCTGCATGGAGTGAGACCCACCCTGCCATTCCCTGGGAGTGAGAGTGGCCAGCAGAGAAGCTGCTGATGTAGTTCAGGTGCCACTTGTCTCACTGAACAGGGCTCTTAAATGCAGTGTCCAGGATTCATACAAGCCTTGGACTAATGTTAGGGAAGGATTATCTGCGCCCTGGCTCTCCTGCCCCTGCAGGGAGGCAGCCTGAGGGAGCCCTGGGTGATGGTTTGGCAGAGGCTGAGGTTCAGCACAGCCGCAGCTGTAACTTGGTGCCAGAGCCAATGCTGGTGGTGGTGGGGCCATCAGTGCTCTACAAATACTGTCATCATGGCTCCAGGAAAGTTTTCTTCTTAATCACCTCAGTATCTACTAAAATGAGAATTAACATGGCAACTAAGACTAAAATAAATAATAAATGATAATAAGAGACCAACATGATCTATTTCAACACAATGAAATAGAAGGTATTACTTATTACTCATTATGGCCTAGTTAAATATATTCATTTATCTGGAAATGTAAAAGCCCGTATTCCAGGAGGATAGCTACCTCACAATTTTTATCTCCTTTCTCCCTCTCTTGAAAAGATAAATGCTGTTGTACTCAATCTCTTTGAAAAGCTGCTGAAGAAAAAGTCAGGAATAATTAGATCTGATGGGGCTGTAAACATTTTCAGAGAAAAATAGAATCCCCTTCAGAAATCATCAAAGTAATTATTACACTACAGGAGCTCTAAGCTTGAGAACGAAGTAAGAGAAGAGTATTTGTTTTGGAGGTTATTCTATTTTGGTCAGAAATTGCTGCATAGCCTGTTTCTTGTTTGCTTTTATTAATGTTCTTTGCAGCATGGTATTAACCTCCACTAAACAGTTCCTTCTCAGTCTGCTCTTTGCTGTTCAAAATAAACGGCACCTGTTTCTACTCACATATCACTGGCAGATATCGTGTTGTCTCGATTACAGATGGATTTTTGGGTGCAGTACCAGAACCACAGTGACTCACAGGCCTGCTGCTGGGCCTCAGGATGCTGCAGGGCTTGGGGTGAACGTGGAACTGATGCTGCAGAATGCCATCAGCAACCTCTGCAGGCAGCTGTGGAGCCACAGCACCCCAGCAATGCCACAGTGCCTGGCTGTGTATGCAACTCAACACGCAGGGACAGCCAAAGCAGCCATGGAAGAAGCTGTACTCCAAGATCAAGTGAGTTCAAGGTTGCTCAATTCACAAGAATAGATTTTTTTTTAATGTTATGAACTCTTACAAAATGTGTTTACAAGCTACTGCCAAATACTCAGCATATTTCTGATATTAAGGACTCCAAAACAGAATTTTCAAACAAATAAATAACAAATTCAGCTACTATATTCAGGAGGAGCTACCTTCAAACCAAGTTTCTCAGAACCCTAGAATACAGCCATTGAAAAGTATCTTTAAAGATCAACTGCACTTTGCCTCTCCTCTAATGGACACGACTAGATAATATTTTGGGGGTTTTCTGATTTCATTCCCACTTGAGCTGAACAAGTATGCCCAGGCAGACCTATCTGTCTGAGTCCTTGCTCTGGTATCAAAGGGTCTGTCTGCCTGAGTCTATTGCAACAAATAAAAATCAATGCATTTTAAATGGAAAATCATTTCCACCTGAATTGCTGTAGATACAGATGTGGAAACAACATTAGTCACAGCTTACTGAATGACAGGCATTTTTGCCTTACTGCTGCTTTGTGACTAACACTTCATGAGCAAACAACTGCTTTCATGCAAATAGAAAGCCTCAATCTCCCCAAGTACATGGAAACCATCATTGCAGAATGGAAATGACTCACATTAATGCACTGCATTTCATAACAGCCCTGTGAGATACAAAATTGTCAGATGATAAGGATGTGAGGCGCAGAGATTAAATGATTTAACTAACTCCTCTAGACTGCTTTTTGACAGAGCCAGAAAATTAACTCAGAATTTCTCAGTCCCCATCCAATATTTTAATCTCAACATTAGTAGCAGCAATATTAGAATAACCTCTCTTCCCAGCACAGTGATAGAGGATGCAATGGGCCATGAGGGATTGCTGCAGATACCAAATCCCCTCTCCAGTAAGGGCTTTGCTTCTTTTCCTTCCATCTGTGCACACACTGGGCATAGCAAGACCAGGCACATAAATACAGGACAGCAATGTCAGGCCTCCAGCTCTTGAGCCAAGCATTAAACAATTTTTAACATGGAGATGAGGCTTTGGCTTTGCTTCGGATCTGGCAGATGAGACTTTCAAGAGCATAATGTCCAGCAGGACTGGATGGGGCCTGGCTCTGCCCTTCACCACAGAGAAACTTTCCAGCTGCTCTTTCCCTGCTCCCAGGAGCTCTCTGTGCCTGTCCCAGCTTCACCTTTCCCAGCTGTGCAGCAAATTTTGCGTGACACCACTGTGTGGCTCAGACCATTTGCCTGCAATTCCTGGTGTCTGAGCCACTTTTCTGGCTGGTTTACTGATTTTTCTGGGCTTTTCTTCCCTCCTTGTTATTTCTGGGGAGGCAAAAAAGCCCCATTACCCTGGTGTTCACTGTGGTGAAGGGCCAGGCTGTCCCGGCACAGCATAGGGCATGTACAAGTTATCACAAAGAACCCCTGACGTGTTTGTTTTCAAACCAGTCATTTGGAAAAATAGATTAAGGTTTGTTGTTGTTTTTGTTTTTTTCAGCTAAAATAATTCTAATTTATTTCTAGATTGGAGTAACAAGTAAACAGAAATGAACCTGCCAGGTACAATCTCTTCAAAAGAGGTTCAGAAGCTGGGTTTTAATTGTTTTAGTTCTTAAGCAAGCAAGATTGGCTACATAAAACTATAAATCAACGGATTTTAATGACTTACATAGTATTTTTCCACAATGCATACAGAAAAAGGCAACAGCTAAAATAACTTAAACTGTGAAATAGCTATTTCTTTATCCCATTTATTTCCATTCTTCAGCAAAATGAATAAAAGTTTCCAGGCTACCTTGCTGAAATCACATTCAAGTTTACTGAGCTTTTCTGCCTTAAACATTGTGTCAGATCAAGAAATATTTGTAGAAAACAATGTCCTGGTTGCAGTATGTCTACTGAACCTAGCACTGTTTGTTTGACTCCAAGAGCCGCAGCTCAATCTCATGCTGATTTGAATAATGTTCAAGTAGTACCAGTATTTATCAGCCAGTACAAAACCTGTTTTCTTCAAAATTATTTTAACCAAAGTCAAGATCTAGGTATTTTGCAGCATTGCTGGCTGCAACATCTTCAGAGCTGCACTGGTTGGACGGGTTTTTTCTTTTTTTCCTCCAGTAAATAAGCTGATTTGCTAAACCAGCCTGTTTAAAAGGAGGTTATTGATTCAAAGTTTTTTATTGGAAGATTTTTGAGGACAGACTAAGGGAAAAAAAGGAGACTCTGAATAAAATGTCTGACCCTCTTGAGTTGCAAAATGGGTGATTTGACTGAATCCTGCTCCAAAAATATGTTTTAAAATGGTATGGAAATAGAAAAAGAAATATCTACAAAAGATGTCACAAATTGAAATTGCCATTCTTCAGCCATCTCTGCTTCTGGAGGCTGCTATATGTGGACTAAAGAATGACATTATGAATCATAAAGTACTTAGAATAAAAATATCAAAGAATTCAGATCAAATAAGTGGTAAGTGCCCTCCAGTAAGATTAAATGAAATTCTCTTTTGACAATTACAGTTCAAGAGTACAGCAGACATTTATGCAATTCTATAATAATTTATAATTTTGCAGTAGATGGTTATCAAATAAATTTTCCTTTTCTAGATAAAGTGACTTCAAAGAGATTGTTGCCAAAAACACCTTTTTATTTCCTTTTATCCTCACTTATAAAGAATCCCAAAAGATCCATTCATTAGACTTAATCGAATTGTTCAATGTTAAAAAAGAATCAGGAAAAAATTCTATAAAATGTGAGATTAGTTATGACTAATAACCTGAACAGAAATTCAAAGTGATGAGCCTCTGGTATGTCTTCCAACATGTATGAAACCTACTTTCTGAGGTGTCACAGCATTTTCAGAATGATGCTGGTTTGAGAGCAAGCCTTGCTTTTTCAAAGGCACATTTATAAAGAGCATATTTTAAATAAGAAACATCCATGAATTTGTTATAGTACAATTTTCTATGCCATAGTCTGTTTGTATGGAGCAAGATTTTAAATCTAAGCAATCGAGGAACTTTGTGGTATCCCAGCTTTGTACCTTTATTCTCAGCTAAATCTGTTTGCATTTGTGAGGTTCGGTTTATTCAGTCAAAACAATGGCAATTCATAGAGGCATCTTTTGCACAATTCCTGGGAAAAAGAAATCAACTTGCAGTAGATGAGAAGGTTTAGGTGTTCAGCACCGTCTGTAGTCCCGATGGAGAAGCAGTCTGCATACCAAGGTAGGAAAACATTAACAATTTAGGGAACCCATGCCAAAGACCAAGGTGCCTGCTATTTTTACTGTCACAGGTGAGCAGACTTTGAATAAGTTGAATTCATGCTTAGAAATCTGCTTCAATACGTCAAGATCAGGTGGCTGAAATAAAAATATTGTAATCAGCAGGAGGTTACAATAAACTGCCTTTCATTGGAATAGATGAAGAGGTTACAAGTAAGTCAGGTCTTAAACTGAAATGTCAAATGACAGCTAACATCATTCACCACGGAATTGAAAGCTGCTCATAACACAGGAACAGAAATTTAATTTCAGTGTATTTCAATGTAAATTGATCTTTAAGGGCCATTACATAAAAAAAAAAAAATCTTTGGAAATGTGGTTCTAAACATGCCCAGAAACAGCTATTAGATTCTTTGCAAATGGCATCTTTACTTGATGGAGGGAAGTTTACATAACCTGAAAGAGAGCTGTTCACAGCCCTGGTAAAATTAATGCACAGTGGTGTCATTTTCAACCCAAAAGGTTTTTTAATTTTGTGTATTATGCAGGGACAACACTGGAGGATCTGAATAAGTTACTATTTTACCATCTGTAAATAAAAATTCAAAGCTACATCCTATGCACACATCTCCTGCATAATCTACACCAAAGGCGTGTGGAGGTCTGACTGAATGAAAAACAGGAACTCTTTTCTCAGAAACCTTTGAAAAGGAATTTTGTCTCTTCTCTATCATATTCTCACAGTTTTCAAGCCTTCCAATTTTTTTAATGAACTGCTGGAATATATACATGCCAACAATGTTTACACCATGGAGTATCTCCCCTTGTTATGCCTTTAATTCAGGTTTGGCTGCATCCCAGAAACACACCAAGCCTTCCTTCCTGCACAGGTAATTAACAGCAGCCTAATTTCTCAGGAGAGAAATCTCATCTTGGTCAGCACTGGGACCCATCAGGACATTTTCTCACTCCAGACATAGGCAAGCATGTAAGCCTAGAAGACATCAGAGAAATGGCTGTCATATATTGTTCTAAAAACTTAGCAGGAAGCCCTTGTTTGCCTCCCAAAATTAACAGAGAAGAGCCCCTGGCAGCTCTATCACACTGCTGGCAAATAGAAAGAGAGAGGGGAAAATAAATCTGCCCTGTGTGTGCCTGGCATTGTGCAATTCACAGCTGAAAGCCTGTGGCAGAGGCAGTAATGAACTGTTCAGATCACAAGTGAGGTCTAAACGAGACCCATTGCTGGTGTTTTTAACTTGCAGCATATAGTAAAAGAGGACAAAAAAGATGCCAGCCTCTTGGACACCTCCGAATCTGTCGGATCTGGCCAACAAGTCGGATCCTTGGATGAAGGCCACAGCTCTTTGCCAGTACTCTGAGTCCTTGGCACTGCTCGGGGCTGGGGCAGCCGGGCACCCTCTGTGCTCGTGCTCTCTGCAGGCAGGGCAGGCAGGCAGAGGGTTTGTCTGTGAGTCGCTGTAACGGGCAGAGGGGTTTGTCTGTGAGTCCTGCTGTAACGGGCAGAGGTTTGTCTGTGAGTCCGCTGTAACGGACAGAGGGGTTTGTCTGTGAGTCCGGCTGTAACGGGGCAGAGGGGTTTGTCTGTGAGTCCTGCTGTAACGGGGCAGAGGGGTTTGTCTGTGAGTCCTGCTGTAACGGGCAGAGGGGTTTGTCTGTGAGTCCTGCTGTAACGGGGCAGAGGGGTTTGTCTGTGAGTCCTGCTGTAACGGGGCAGAGGGGTTTGTCTGTGAGTCCTGCTGTAACGGCAGAGGTTTGTCTGTGATCCTGCTGTAACGGGGCAGAGGGGTTTGTCTGTGAGTCCGGCTGTAACGGGGCAGAGGGGTTTGTCTGTGAGTCCTGCTGTAACGGGGCAGAGGGGTTTGTCTGGGTGTCCTGCTGTAACCCAGCCCTATGCACTCAGCCCAGCCTGGACCAGCCCCAGCACTGCCTGGGTGCTCTGGGAGCCCTTTGGCAGCGCCCTGGCTACAGCTGTGGGATTGAAGCAGCCACAGCTCCTTCCCCATGAGGCCATGGGCAAGGCAGAACAGTGCTGGCTGCCCTGGAGAAGACTGTGCTTCTACAATGACCACATGAACAAACACGCTCAGGCTTTGTCTGGGGGCACAGGTTTTGCCAAGATATCTCTCACAAACCCAAACATTGTTTACTGAAAGGCTTCTCTCCTCTGAGATTTCTCATCCGCATTTGGAGTCCAGTTAAGAGCAACTTTACCATTCAGCCATTAATCTGTTGTGTGGCAGTTTGTCAGATGCTTTCAAATTAGTAATTTTTAAATACCCATCATCTGCTCAGTTCCACTTCTCTGGCATAACTGCAAATCAGGGATCAAATAACAGGAAATCAGGAAAGGCAAGGCTTGTGGTGCTTGGAGATGAATATTGTTTTAGGGATGTTGTGCATATCCACAGTCACCCAGATAATAAATGAAAGTCAGCAGCTGGGATGTTTGTCGCAGAATCATGAATAACTAAAACACTGAAATAAATATTTTCCCAGTGCTTTTTTTTATTCATTTGCTTCTTTTGAAAGAAATTAAAGGAAATAAAGAACAAAACAAAAAGGGAATATTAATTTAGAAGATTTCAGACTATACTTAAATAATAGAGAGGTGTGAAAGACTGATAACTTGTACAGCTCCAGCACAGCAAGTAACAGAATACACTGAAACACAGACAGCAAATCAAATAACTGTGCAGGAACAGCACATCCAGCAGCAAAGTGATCTGCATTACAGCAACACACATCATGCTTAATGAAAACAGGGGAGGACGGAAAGAACGAGAAGGATGAGAGGCAGAATAACACATTCACCTCTTAGACTGTTTTAGTCAAATCTGAATTACTAACACGGAGAAGGGAGTCATTCTCTGCCTCATTCATCACCATTCCTGCCATGCTCATAGCGTGTTTTAACTGCTATTACAGTAATTGAACAAATGAGGCTGTTTCCAAAACAGATTTGATGTGTTGATGCGGGAAGTTGAACAGCAATGACCCAACCGAGCACGCTCGCTAACGGAGCTGCGGCGAGGGAGCACAAGGACCCGGCCCATCCCATCCCATCCCATCCCATCCCATCCCATCCCATCACCCATCCCAATCCCATCCCATCCCATCCCATCCCATCCCAATCCCATCCCATCCACCATCCCGTCCCGTCCCGTCCCGTCCCGTCCCACCCAGTCCAACACAACCTGGTCCAACCCAGCCCGTCCCAGCCCGTCCCGTCCTGTCCCAAGGGTTTGCTTGTGCTGCATCCCTTTTTCCTGGTTCTAAACCCCGGGAAGCATCAGGTAAGCAGACAGGGTCCCTGCGGGGCTTCTTTGGCTTATTTAATTTTTTCCTTTTTTTTTTTTTTTTCTCCTTTTCTTTCCTCCCCGCCTGCTCTGCTGTCACAGACATGTCCCTGTCACACACGCGGCAGCTTCAGCCCCGCAGGCTTGGTACAGAAAGGAAAGGGCAGCAGCGCTGTGAGCCTCTGCTCCTGTCACCCCTGCGATCGGGGCCACCACCCCGCACAGTCTAAAACAGGGAAGAAACTGATGTTCTTGGGTTTGTGTAGGAAGTTTCTTGTTTGCTTCTATTGTTGGGTTTTTTTCTTAATTGAAAATACTGCATGTGAAGCCACCAAAAAATAATGGAAACCTTTGAAATCTTTGCAATATTATAGCCATGAACGGAAGTCCAAGGGAATGCTCACAAGTTGTGCTGACATTACTTTATGCACTGCTTTTCATCTGTTTACTGATGCTTTCTGTTTTGTTGATGCCCTTTCCACACTGTGATTCTGAACAGAGGAAATCTCCAAGCACCTCAGGGAAAAACTCTGAAGAACGTAGATTTCAAAAAGCTTTTTCTAAATCTTTCCCCCTCCCTCCCTCTCCCACCTTACCAAATGCTTTTTACGAGTCTATTAGCTTCATTAAAGAGTCAAAAGAAAATCCATCAGCACACTAAGTGTTTTTTCTCTAGTGATTCTGAGATATTTATGGACTTGAAAGATGCACATTTAGGACACCCCAGACAGTGATAAGAATGTATAGACTTAAGACTCTATTTTTAACTTCATGAGTTAGATAGATTTAAATATTAACTAGTTAATATCTATTAATTGATCCTGCAAAACACAGTAATTGTGTTCTCTTGTTTAATCTCTTTTCCAAATTATCATCTAGTTTTAACAAAGTTTGGAATAGCTACTACGGCACCTTCTGGGAGAGAAAAGCTTTTAGTGCAGAGGATTACTGTGTCTCAGGAATGCTGCCTTGAGCTACAAGCACAGAACTGGTGAGCACTCTCCCAGCAGCCTGTTAGCTTTTGGCATTAAATCCACCCAATTTCCAAAGATTAACTCTCTCCAAAGGTGACTGTGCCACCAGTGAAGGACATCTGTGATTAAACCACTAAATACTGCTTGTCTGTGTGAGCTATGGGTAGGAGACCAGAGCACATGGGAAATTTATGGATTTTTCTCATTTCCCATGTGCCTGTTGCCAGGAGCAAGTAGGGTTCAAGAGAAAACACCCTGGCCTTTGCCAGGCAAATATGGGATGAGTTCTGCCAATGCTGAGCAGCTGTTTCCAGACAAGAAAGAACTGTGCTCAGCTTTTTCACTTTTTGAATCAATGGGTTATACAGAAGAGTGATCTGTTCCACAATGTAGCTCCAGAGCAAAATCAAAATAAGTATTTGACCCAGTGCTCACCAGGGGAATTGTTAGTCCATATGTCAGAGAAGGCATTGAGGGCAGCTCCTCTTTATCAGCTCCTCCATGTTTGATCATTTGGATATTTATTCGTTGGTACAATTGTTTCCAGTTTCCAATATGAATTGCATGGCACAGAGCTGGGAATGTGGGGTTTTGGTTCAACTGATGGCACTAGTGCATTTTTCCTTCTCTGAACTCATGTAATTGCAGCCTGTAACATTTGCAGTCCCTTGGCAAATAATCTGGCATGCCTCACAACTTCTTCTTTAAGAAGTGCTCAGCTATAATCAAACATAAATATACCATCTTCCACTCATCATATTTCATTCCATTTCATAAAGTTTGTCATCAGAGCAAATCCTGTAATGGTTGAGAGATTTTACTGGGAGATTTCTTGACATTTATGCCCTGTATGAGAACTTCACTTACATGGAATGCAAACATCTCTTAGGCTGCAAGAGCAGCAAAAGAGGGACTTTGCAGGAGAGAGGAAACCCAAGTTAAGTGACAGGAATCATCTTGGCAGCACAGCATCCTGCTATTGCCTGAAGTAGATTTCGTGTGGTTAATCCATGGTAAGAGTATTCATTTAAATGGTACTTTGAGGATTTGAATGGCAGCAAAGGATCTTAATCACTTATTTGTCACTGAGAGATTAATTCCATGCTGCACCTTTCCTACTCCAGGGGGACACTGCCGCTCAGTCCATGAGCTCCAGCTGCTTTCTGCAGCCCTGCATGGCCACACGAGATGGTGGTCAACCACTCACCTCTGCAAAACCTGTTTATCTTACCATTTCTGCCACAAATTGCTGCTTGAAGTGTTGCACAGAACAAATCCTCAAATGACATTAGCCTTGTGCCTATTTAAAGATTGAAATAGGAACAAACTTATAGTTTCATGCTGCAGGGACAAGGGACAAGGTCATTTCAGAGGCAGCTGCTCTGAACACAGACATAATTCTAGTTTCAATTAACACTTACCGTCCATATCTTAATGATTAAAATGCTGGAGTTTTATCACAATCACTAGTATTGCAAGGAAAAAGAATATCATTAAGCTCTTTGCTGTGACAAGTCGGTACAATCTTACCAGGAGAGATTTTAAATCTACCTGCAGCAGTAATCAGAGAGAAATTTCAATTTTTAAGATGAGATTTCACCTCACTGAAAATGAATTTCAAAGCAGCTTCTCAAGTTCCACTGTTTTCCCTCAGTCCCTAAGTAGAGAGCAATTATTGATTGAACTAATTTCTTAGAAGACAGGTCAAGTTTCAGGTTAAACTGCATCTTGTAAGAAATGTAGTCTCATGCAAAAGAAGAGACAGAGAGGGATTAGCAGCTTACAATTCACTTTCTTAGGGGTACGTGTTCTGTGTCAGCACTTGCTCACCACGAATCTGTGTGGTTGGTGTGTAAAAAACTCCATTAAGTTCCTTGTTGATTTGGAAAATATAAATAACCCTCCCACTTTCATGGAACCATAGCTTCCTCAGGCCTTCCAAAAGCCTGCTCAAAGCTTTTCCTGGGTCACATAGGCTTGCACAAAAGTGCTTCTGGGGCTGGGAAGGGGCTGCCCCAAAGGGATCCACAGGCACCAGAGTCCCTTTGCTTTGGGAAACCTCTGAGCACTCACCTGAGGTCCTGCTGCATCCCCCTGTCCCACAGCTCCACTGCTCATCACTCCATGGAAACCAGGAGCTTCACTGGCAAAAACTGCAGCTGGAACCTCTGTCTTTTCACTAAGTGTATGAATGGGATCTTACAACTACAAAATGTTTAGGTCTTGTTAGGTTTCAGGCAGCATGTTTACTACCTGATTTCTAAAGGTAGTGACAGGAACTGATAAGAGCCCTCTGACCAGTAGCATTATTGATACCATGGGCAGGTGATATAATAATCCATGTGAGATTCAGAGTTATAGCAAAGAGTGTAAAGATTTCAGAAGGGTTGTCCCTGGGCTGCAATGGGGAGGCCAAATACAAAGGCTGGAAAAATGTTCCTTCTGTAGGTGTATGAGCATGAGACCCACAGGTAAAACACTCTTTAAATTTGATATTTTTGTTACCTTTTTTTTTTTTTTTTTCTCAAAGTACATTGTGCCTATTCTCTAGGGCTGAGAACACATCCAGCCAAGGTATCCATTTACACTGCTGAAGGGACAAATTCCAGTGAAAAGGGACACTCTGGCTTTGGAAAAACTAGTTCTCTTAAAGCTTTCTCACAACTCTGGAAAATTGCATCTCTTGGTTTTCATTTCTGTTCCTCAAAACAGACTGGTCTTTTCCACATGTCAGTCTGCAAAACAGATTCTGGAAGACCTCCTTCTTCCTTGGTGTACTGTATTCTCTAAATTTTCTTTCTCAATTAACCATAATCCAGCAATATTAGAAGATCTTTACTTTTCTTTCTGCTGTGTGGATCCTCTCAGAAGGATATATAAAAAACTTGTCTGAAGAAGAAAAGTTGCCTTGCTTACTGCCATTATCCTTCCAGAAGCCAAGATAATACCAGCATCAAGGAAAAGCACTTGGAAGGTGCCTGAATGGATACAGAAAATCAGCAGCTGTGGACAAGCAGGGGCTCCCTGAGAGAGAAACAGAGGGGCAGCAGAGAAGGGTGTCCTGAGCACAGCCATCCCTCCCTTTGGGCCAGGACAAAGGAATACAACAGAGGTACCTCTGACAGCTGCCAAAAAGAAGGTGGGGAAGGCTGTAAGATATTTATGTATCTGAAGTCGTGTTTCTTGTACTTGCTAGTCCCCAGTGTAGGGAGTTATAGGCAAATATTATCAAAATATCAAGCTGTCTACTGAAAGAGGATGTTGAGTCAGGCTCCAACCCATATTTGGAACTATTAAATTATGGAGTAGCACTGATGCTATCTGCTGACATTTCATTCAGCAGAAAAACTTACTTAAGGAAAGAAGTAATGCTGCAAAAGAAATCGAGGTCAGCGTGACTAGAGACTGCAAGAGGAAACTGTGGGTGCAGTGTGGGGTGCCAGCTTCCCGTGGGTCAGGTGTGGATGGAAGGCACTCGTACCACAGAGATAGCTCTGAATTTAAACCCAGTCCATCTGACAGGGACAATAACACCTGGAAAATCCAGCAAGGTGGGAACTGGGAGGCCCTGTCAGCCACACAAACTCCTCCAGCCACCTGCAGAGGGAACCTAGCAGCGTATTAATCTGCTGCAGAGTCACATCCAGCCCACACAGAGCTGCTTTTTATAACCAGCTATAATCCAGGTCGCCCACTTCCTCCTAACAACCTCAGTTTTCTCTTTTTCTCTCGTTTTGCTTTCCTGCTCCAGACTGAAATGTGCTGTATTGCCACAGATTCAGTTTGGAATCAAAGCAGAGGCCGTTTCTGCCACGTGCCCATCAGAGCTCCACAAAGGGAGATGAGGGAGCAAAACTGATATGACAACAAAGAGTAACATCAAACCTAACAAGCCAGTGGGAATGGGAAGCAATTGGAGGTAGACACTTTCAAATGTTCTCTGCAGGTGTAAGTTAGACGTGCTGCATCTTTTGACTCCTGAGGGTTGGTACTACAAACATTTTGAATTATAGCCACTTTAAATGCCACAGGAACCTCTCAGCCTGACTCTGAAAATCCATGAATTTAGGTTGCAGGCAGAATGAACTTTCAGAAGCATCTCTGTTCCTTAACTTTTAGAAATTAATTCTCCTAGACAATGAAAGATTATTTTGGGTCTATTGTTTTACAGAGGATGTGATACAGCTGGGCAGGGAGGCCAGAGGTTCCCTAAGCCCTCTGAAGCTTAAGGTACCTCAATGCCCAGAGTTGATATTGCAGTCTAGTTTAATGCTGTGCCACCAAGGGTCACAGCCACAGCTGTAATCTTTCATCCTTCCACTGTGTGAGTTGTACCACAGCCCTGTCCTTGCCACTGGCAGGGCAGGGTTTTATCACTGCTCTGCAGACCTTTGGCTGTGCTTGTACAGAACAGGTTCCCCACTGCCTCACACCTCACACAGAGCTGCCCTTAATGCAAAGTGCCAGTTTAAAGAGTTAGCATTTCTGTGCTCTCAGTAGAAACTGCTTTGCTGCCTACGCTTGCACTACAAACCTGGTTATTGTAACTGTTACAACCTGTACAAACAGCCAGCCTCGGTTACCCCCTAAGGAGAAAAATCATCACAATGAAGAGTTGATTCATGCTGCTTTATAATCTAATTGTAATTAATTTTTAAAAAATAGTTATTTACTTCTAATGACATTATTTCCTTAATCAACATTTCTTGTAGTATCACGTACCATGGATCTCAAATGTGAAGTCGAATGTTATCTTCAGCTTAGAAAGAGCATCCTAAAAGAAACAAGTTCCTAAATAGACCAGGAGTTGTGTGCATGCTTATGGCAAAGACATCCAAGAAAATTACACAGAGCATGCTTACAAGAGCTCCATTTACAGAACTCTAACTTCTTTCGATGACTTTTGCAGAATTATTTCCTACCTTGAAAGTGATAAAAGCACATTTGAGACCTCCAAATTCTTTATGCTGTTTGCCATAAGGGAACAGATGAGCTGATTATAGGCTTGCATGCTTTCAATTCCTAGCTGTAGTACTATTGTATTAATAAAGAGTTGTTTGAGGTCTTCTTTGTGTTTTTAAAAGAAAGACTATTAAGAGCCTTACTCATGCTATGAAAATTTTTATTTCAAGCATTCCAATATTTTATTCAATGAAGTTGAAAGGAAATACTGAGTAACCTTCCATGGTTTTCTCAATTTAGTACGAGGTGAAAAACCAGACTGACACTGAGGAAATGAAAACCTCCTTACAATTAATATCCCTGACCCCTCTGTGCTGACTGTCTTGCAATAAACCTGCTAGTGACCCCAAAGTGAGCAGTGTTCAGTCTCTGTGTAGAATTCCACAAGCCAATTTTCCACTTACAATACTCTGCTGCTAATTTAATTCTTATCTAAGCTCACATAGTAGGATTATATGGATTATAACTGTGAGAAAAATGTAGTTTCAAACCTGTGGAAAGGGCGAGTGATGGCAGGAGCTGAAGTACAGTAGAGAACTAATGTTTGGTGTTACTTTAAGGGAAGGGCTGGCAAAAGAATATTTTTTTTTATTCAGATGGATTCTCCCATCCTCTGTCAAAAGACTGATTTGGTTCAAATTCAAGTGTTTCTCACCATCAGAAATAACAGTGCTGAGAGGTTGCAGCTCTCAGACAAACCTTGCTGCAGCTTTCACATTACTGTCAGTCTGGGTAGGAGAGGATAAAAGACAGATTCCTCTGGTTTCTCAAGCCACACTGAGCCTTGACCACCTCTGCAGACCCTGCTCCCAATCACCCTGCACTGTATTTGTGGCAAGGTGCAAGAAGAGTTTTTGCTCCGTATTTACAGTTTTTATTATTTTCAATCTTCCCATAAATCCCCAGAAGGTTTTCATTATCCCAGGTCACTCATGCACCAGCAGCCCGTGCCAGTGCCATATCATACATTTTGCAACATGCCATCCTGTGTTCCCATGTTTTCTGAGGAATCAGTGTATCAGGAGTAGGTTTGACAACTTTCAAGTTTACATGAACAAAATTTTTAATTCACTTTTGTACCTTGTCCTCATTAACCTTTCCTCGTCCTCCCTGCCAGAGCTGCCTCTCTGTTCCATGGATGAACTGCCACAGTATTTCTGCATTTTCAGACTCACCACCCTTTCCCTTCCCTGGTAATTATCACACCAATGTCAAACTCAGACTCCAGTTTTCTACATTTCCAGCTGGCTCCTAAGCAGCTCCTTACCACATCATCTGTCTCTGACCTCCTCCAAGCCCTGCTTCCTTTCTTCCAGTGCTGTCCCTGTTGAGCTTGACATTGACCCTTTGTAGATCTCCTCTACCACAGCACCAATCTGATCCTTGGTAGCTCTTCTTGTCTGATCATTCTGACTTTATGAAAAAAATGAATCTTTACATTCCACATATTTAATTGTGACTAATGGTCCATAAAATTTATTATAAATAATTTTATTATTTGTTTTAACTCAGTTACTTTTCATATTACATATACACACACTATTGTACTCAATTCTAGAAAGAAGGATGTAGAAAGAAATTATATGAATGCAGGAGAACACAATATAAAATGACATAGAATTTATAATGGCAATGGGAGAGGCAATGGCATCTTACTGGGTATGGGCAGATGAAGCTGGAAAAGGAACAGCCTCCCAGGGCCTCAATACACATTGAGTTTAACTTGATGAGGTTAATCTGCCAAATCCCCTGAAAGGAGAGGTCAGGGAGAGAGAGGATGGGAAAACTGAGTAAAGAGAGAACTTCAAATGTGTTCCGGCGTTGTTTCTGCATGTGGACTATTTATGGAGCTACATGAAACGTTGCTGAATGTAAAAGTATCCTCCAACAGGATCTATTAAAAGAATTTCATTTTGAATTCTGGCTCTTAGTAAAATGGTCAGAGTATTGTATTTCCAAACAGACATTCAGCCTCCAGAAGTGCTGGTCCTTCCCAAGGCTTCCTGAAGAGCTGCTGGGGCCACCAGCACTGCACTGCACCCCAGGGAGGAGTGTGGGAATTCACAGATTCCAGCCATGAATGAAACCAGCCAGCCAGCTTTATGTCACATCTAGTGCACTTACTGCATGGTAAGCACTAACTGCTCTGATCCCAAAATCCCTTGAACACTTACAGACCTGTAAATTATGATATTTTTCAGCCCCAGGTGTATAATCAACCTGCTGAGTGGGCCTGGTCCAAAACCAGCTGGGGTCAGCAGCAGACACCTGCTGGCCACAGCTCATTGAATTACATCTCTTTCAAGTCAAATCAGGAAAGTAAAACACCACCAGCAGCTTTGCTTTACACACCTGGGGTTTCTTTTCCTCCTGAGAATCAGAAGGGTGAAAATCTTTCATCTCAAGGGCAGGGCTAGCTTCAGGACAGACGTGTAGGTGCTGTTCTGCCTGGCCATGATTCAACACGGTGCAAATACCTTTCACCTACACACACGTAAATAAATAAGCATTGCAGGGATTTTCCTCCTGCAAAGGGATATTAGTGAATTGGAAAGAGGCATCGAAATGGAAGTCACAAACATTTAACTTTTACCCTTCTGCTGATGTGTATTTTAACCATTGGTTAGTTGCCTGTAAAAAGCTGTAACTGCAATGAGACCAATGTTTCAGATTTTTTCTTTTTAAATTATACCACCCTGACTATACTTTAGTGCTTGTAATCCTACATTTCTCTCTGATATTAACACCATAATATACAAGGTGACACCGTGAGAAGTAGGAAAATTTGGCTTGACAGGAGAAGACATTATAAAAATGCTTGGATTAAAAAACATTATTTACACTATCTGCAAATTATTATCATGGAAGAAGGCTCAGATAACTCAGGAAACTCCAGAAGAAAAACCATCTTTAAAGTCAGTGAGCAAAGTCTGAAGCCACTGTCTATTACCAGAGCCCCACTCTCCCTGTGAGCCAAAGCAATGCCTGCTGTCAGCTCCCCCTCTCCGCTGTATTCCTTCAAGACCATTCACTCCTCTGAGAAGAAACAGATGTAATTGGGTCTTATCTGTATTGCAGCTATGCCTGGGGGGCACTGTGCCAGGGAAGAAGTCTCCTGGCCTGAGCTCTTGAGAGGATAAGCATGATGGAGGTGGATGGCAACCAAAATGGAATGAGTAAGTGAAAGAGGACGTTCCTGCTTTAGGCTTCCTAGCAGGCCTGTTCAGCACTTTCCTATTTGAGCTGCTTCTCAAGCCCATAATAAATGAAGTTTTAGTGAACTGAAAGCCTTTTATTTTGAGATGTGCTTCTCTCTTTTACACTGTGTTGTCTGAGCTTTTGGCTAAGGTACAATTTAGGTAAAACAAATAAAATATTCATCTTTTAGAGCAGCATTTCTTCCCCTTCTGACCTTTCTCCTTTCCTACAGCTGCCTGTGCCTGCCATATAAATGCTCTTATCTCCATTCTAGTGATCCAAGACTATTCATTCTCACAACTGAGTAAAACATTCTTAGCTGTAATTAATATTACTTAATATTATGCAAAAACATACACGCTATTTCACTGTTCCTCCAGAATGTATCCCGCAGAGATGAGCATTACTCTAGACTACATAAACCCCTACAGCTCCAATTCCACCTTTTTTGAGGCAGAGAATGCTGCTGCAGCAGCAGAGAACCAGAACTCCTGGACCTAGAAGTAGAGTCTACTGCCAAAGCCAGGAGAGAGCCCAACAAAAGCACAAAGATCTCTGTGTCCCAGAAAGTGGTGAAGGGCAAGGTCCTGGCATGGGATCTTGTATCCATTTCTAATATAGAAGGAATCCCAGGGCATGCTCCTGACCATCTACAGCACTGTGCTTGATGCGCAGGTGTGCATACACCTGCCCTGCCTCAGGTCTCCTGCTCCACAGTGGATTCCATGCTGAGCAAGTGTTCAGCCAGGGCTTTGTGTCACACCCTGACCACACAGCACATGAGGGTGATCTCCAGCCCCTGGGAAGAGCTTTTGCTTGCTACCCCAGGGCAAAAGGCTGGGAAGGAGATTTCAGTGGTTTCCATGAGCTGTGCTGGACGTGGCTCTGCCTCTCAGTTTACAGTACAAAGGTCACCTCCACATTCTGGGACTTTTTGGAAGCTCTGGCAGACATGCCCCAGTGCTGGGACAGATAACCTTCACATCACCTGAAGAACCACTCTGTAGTATGTGATTTATACCTTATCAGTATCCCTAGACAGGAAGCACAGTACAGCAAACTCTGAGATAAGCTTCTCCAGCCCATCTACTCTCCTTCAATCACTGCCTGGATTTATCACCGTGAGTTAAAGGATGGATAACTTGGTGACCTTTTCAATCTTGTCTCCTTGGCTATGCCAATCATAAGGCATGCACCAACCAGAGCTCTAAGTCATACAAATCCAAAAAAATCAATTTCTAATTATAAATCCAAAATTTGATTGTGCCTCAATTCCAGCTGAAAGGGTCATAGAAATGCACTTCTGAAAATCTGACACAAAGAGTGCAGATTCCTTGTGAGGTTCTATTCTGTGCAACAAAGGGACACCCCCTCCTCTGTGCCATCCCACAGGGCACTAAAATACCTCTCCATTTCATGGCATGTGTCCAGTGATTTGATCAATAATGTCCAGCATAAAGAGATGACGACAGCATTCCGTGAAAGCTTCTCTGTGAAATTAACTTTTCTACTCATCCAGGCTCCCCTTTTATTGTCAGAACTTTGAGAGTGACTTTGTAACAGTGTTTACAATAGCACTAATAGGTCTATAATCTGAAAAGCCTGAGGACAATTTCTCAAACCTGATGAGATAAATTGCACAATAAATGCCTATATGAAAGATATTTCATTCAAGTTTTAAAACTTTACTCAATAATTAGTCTAAATGTATTATATACCACTTTTACTACTTCTTTATTTAAAAACAAACAACCCCCCAAAACATTAAAGTCAGATGGGTTTGCTTCATTTGACTTGTGAGGTGTAAACAAGAAAGAGCCAATTTTGCTATGGTCTTATTTAAACAGTATTGATTTATTATTTACTTTCACAATTTTCTTTCAAATTACCGAGACCACCCTATTCTCAAAATATTTCTGCAAAATTTAATATTTACTACTACATTTACTAGAGTTGTTAATATCAAGTGGAAATTGAATATGAGGAAGTTACATGTGCCGTTTTGCTATTGATTAATATGATGAAGCCTAGAAATCCATCACTTTAATATTCAGGATACAAAAGCAGACAAACACTAGCAATAAAGCATTTGAGGCTTACATGGAAAAAACAAAAAAACCTCAGTGAACAGAGTGCAAATCACATTTGAGTGAGATGTAAACCAGTGGTTTATCTTTAGTCAATACATTTAAATCAGCGCTGCTTCTTCTGAGAACCAGGAACAGGACTGGTGTCCATCCAAAGCACAGTGACTCATTGGAAAGGAGAATCGTTATAGATTATCCCATGTTTCTAAAGCCACCTGCTGAGTTTTGCTGCTCCTACTGTTCATCCTTTTAATGATTCAACAAGTTGTGAAAGCAGATGAGGGAAGGCACTTGGGATGTCAGAATACAGCACATTCCTGGACTACAAACACCAGCCTCTCTTGGTTACTTTAACCCTCTGGGCAAGGAGATGCTCTTTGGGCAGGCCCTGTGTCCCTGGGGGCTGTGGCACTGCAGTGGTGCAGCAACAGCAGCAGTGGTGCAGTAGCAGCAGTGCAGTAGCTGCAGCAGCAGTGCAGTGGTGCAGCAGCGATGCACTGGTTCTGCAGCAGTGAAGTGCAGTTGTGCAGCTGCAGGGCAGCTGTGGTGCAGTGGTGCTGCACGATGCAGCTGCAGTGCAGCAGCAGCGGTGCAGCAGCGGTGCAGCGGTGCGGCAGTGGTGCGGCCGCAGTGCGGCAGCAGTGAGGCAGCAGTGCAGCGGTGCAGCAGCGGTGCAGCTGCAGAGCAGCAGCAGCAGTGCAGCAGTGCAGCAGCGGTGCAGCAGTGGTGCAGCAGCAGTACAGCGGTGCAGCAGCAGTGCAGCGGTACAGCAGCAGTGCAGCGGTGCAGCAGCGGCGCAGCAGCAGTACAGCAGTGCAGCAGTGGTGCAGCAGCAGTACAGCGGTGCAGCAGTGGTGCAGCAGCAGTACAGTGGTGCAGCAGCAGTGCAGCGGTGCAGCAGCGGTGCAGCAGCAGTACAGCAGTGCAGCAGCGGTGCAGCAGCAGTACAGCGGTGCAGCAGCGGTGCAGCAGCAGTCAGCGGTGCAGCAGCAGTGCAGCGGTGCAGCAGCGGTGCAGCAGCAGTACAGCAGTGCAGCAGCGGTGCAGCAGCAGTACAGCGGTGCAGCAGCGGTGCAGCAGCAGGACGCGCGGGTGCTCCGGCCGGCGCTGCGCGCTCCCGTCGCAGGGGAAGGGGCGGAAGGGGCAGCGGTGCCGGAGCTGTCAGCACGGATTACTGCCGGCCCCCTCCGCTTGATGCCGTCCCTGACATTGCCACGGGCAGCCTGCCTCCTCTCCCAGCCAGCTGCACCATTACAGCGCTGCTGATAATCGCGGAGTACAAGTTTGAAAGACTGAGCACTCCGCCTGGAAAGAGAAGGCTTTTCGGTAGGTCGTTAATAATGCAGGGATTCAGACACTTTATTGTCTTAAGAGATGTGCCGGTTTGAATAGCACAGGGAGCTTTCCATGCATCCCTCTTAGACTGACACGTCTGTCTTGGAGAGATGGAGATGCAGAGCTCTTCCCAAACGAGGTATAGCTGTGATTCCTTACAGAGAAAGGAAAAGATGGATGTGATCCTAGGAGGCTCATGCTGCAGACTGCTGTGCAGTTGGACCTCAAAACAAAACTGTTTTCAGTGAAGTGATTTAAATTACTTGAAGACTATCACCTTAACAAATGCCAAGTGACTGTTTATAAACTTGGAAAAACACCAGTTAACTTGCCTGAAATGGGGGGAAAAAAAAAAAAAGAAAGAAGTTTTTTAACTTTGAACAACTTTTGATAAACAAAAAGCACATTCTTATTTCTGAAATATTAGGGAAATTATTTAATTTTTCGTAAGTTACTCAAAGGCAGTTTTCTGATTGCCATTCTGGTACTAGAGCACAACATATTTCATTACAAACCCAATGGCATCTGCTTGACTGTAGTTCCTAAAAATATTAGAAAGAAAATCCATTATTTTTCTTGTACAGTAGTCATAGATAATTTACCTAGAGGAAAATACCCCTCTTTGTATAGCAAAAGCATAAAACATGTTATATATAATTCCGATGAATACAAATAGACAGGAAAATTACTTTTTCTGACAAATGGTACATTTAGCTTAAGTAGAAAATGTGCAGCTCAGTATGAAGTCTCATTAATAACCTTCTAAATTTCTACTGGTCACAATTGAAAGGTAGCTTTTACAGCATTTCAAAAAATTCTTCTACATACCCCTCTTACAAGCCTGTAGCAATCTCCCAACATGCTTTTGCCTTTCCATAACAAATCATGCAATTATAGGAGAAAAGGGCAATTTGGTCAATTATGCGATATTCCTCTATGACTAACACAGAAGAATTTTTCAGTTTCCCTTTGCTTCTTTTTTTTTTTGTTGGTTTTTTTTTTAGGAGCATGGTATTTAAAGATAAAAAGAGAGTTCCTCAGGAAAAGGGGCAAGTACAAAACCCAAGGACCCGAACGACAGCCTCACTGTAGCAGTAATTTAGCAGTAGCTGCACACAACCACCACGGCAAATGCACATTCCAAGTATTAAGACAATAATGAGCAGGTTTTAAAGAGGTGATTTTATGTCTATTCAATCTAATTATATGCTCCTCTCCTATCATCATATTCAGTAAACCAGCTAATTTCTTTCTATTTTCCACCTCGGGCTATTAAGGCTTTCATATATAACCTGAATCACTAAATCTTAGAGCAAATATTCGCTGATCATTTAATTTAAAAGGAACAGGCTTATTTTTTCTCTCTCACCAGATGAACTGCTGACATTGAATGCTGTGAGCTCTCGATGTGATGTGCATTCTCCAGGAGGGGAGAAGCTGGTACCGGTGATCTAAAGAAATGTAGAGTGCTTATTCTTATTGAGACCTGCTAAATTTCGGAGGCAAATGGCATTTATTTTGTTGCAGCCACAGACCCTGACAGCTTAGCCAAGGCATGGGTCCCAAGGTGTATTGAATCCTGAGGAAGATCTCACAGTCTGCATCGAAAGGGTTGGTGAGAGAAAGAGCAGGTGGGAAATGAGGGGCTGTGAGATGCTGTGGCAGGAGCTGGAGCACACCTGGCCCAAAGCCTGGGAAGGCTCTGCAGCTCAGCCTCTGCTGCCTACAGCTTTGTGTCTTTCACATCTGCAGCGTATGGATTCTAGAAAGACGTGAATTACAACAGTGTGGAGCTTGTAATTGCTCTCATTAGCTCCATTAGGTTACTTCCAGCACCAGATATGCAGTTTCAAAGTACAGATTGTTCCAGGAAGAGCATGTTCATTCACCAATGGCTGACAGAAAAGCTTTGTTTTCCGCCTCGCAGAAAGCTGCTACAGAATTACTGCAAATGTAAATATCTATTTTTGTTATCTCTGCTGGCATATGACTTGACATATGCATTTGGTGAAATGCTGTCCTCTTCCCATGCTTCTGGAAACCACGTCCATCCCATCTGCTTCATTCCCAAATACTTAAATTTGCTTTGTCTTCAACATCAACAACCCAAAATAAATAACACATATCCTTTGTCTGTTGGTATGGCTGTCAGCCATTTACTGTTTCTTACTCCATCTGTGTCCTCCCAGCTGTTCAATCCCAGCATTTCTTTCCAACTGTGGCATTCATCAGTAGCACTTATAACATGAAGTGTTAACGTGGAGCCCTTTCCTTCCATGTGCTAAGGCTGGGGCAGAGAGCACTGCCCATGATTGGCAAGGATCAAGGATTAGGGCTTTACAGGACATGGATGATCCATGAGATTTGGACAGGCTGCATGTAAGACTGCTGATCTATTTGATTCATGGCAGGTAACATTCACATTTGAAAAACTGTGGCAAACCATCTTTAATAAAAGGCAGAGGGAACTCCAGGTGGGGCAGTTTAACCTCACTTCCTTGACAAAATTGTGCAGCACATCCTCTCAGAAGCCACTGCCAAATATATGGAGGACAAGACAATGAGGAGGAGCAATATGGATTTACCAAGAGGAATCTGTTCTTGCTCAGTGTGGCCAGCTGCTGTGAAACAGCCCATTCTGAGGAGATCAGTGTAATCATGTAATTTTCTTTTTCCTTAGCAAGGCTAAGGTGTCTCAAAACTTCCACTACTCAAAGAGGGAGAAGCAGACTGGCTGGCCAGACTGCAGGCAGCCTGTTGCAACTTTGGTCTCAAGCAATAGTGGCTGTTGGTGAATAGTGAATATTTTCCTTCCCAGGAGCCGAGCTCTCAGGTTGTGGTACCAGGGATAATGCTGCCTGATGTCTTCATCTAAGGCTGAGAAGATGGGGTGGGAGTGACCCATCCCAGAGGAGCCTTCTCTCTCAGTGCTCTTAATTTTTGCAACCATCAACCTTTCCATACCCAATTCATCTTGGAGTTTTAAGACTTTTCATTAAAAGGAGCAGATGGTTTGAGTGGGGTTGTAAATAAGTGTATTATCTAAATGCAACGAGTCCATTTGGGATAACGAAAAAAGCTCAGAACAGTCACATAAAGAGGAAGTTTATTGTGCTAATAAGTTGTCATCTAGAGAAAAAAAAAAAAAAATCAAAGCATCTGTTTGATTTTAAACAAAAGTCTTTCGGGAATAACACAATGGAATGCCACTAAAAATTATATGGATTTTCAACTTTTAGTGGGAAAATAGAATTCCAAGAGCCCGTTAAAAAATGAAGGAGTTTTAAGGTTTTACAGACAATTGCATGTAGGTGAGGGGTGGTGGGTTACTTACACAGTTTCTAGTCCAATGTTTCTCCATCTGTGATCCATAAAACACCAGAAAAGCCTATACAACACAGTTGTAAAAGCAAATAAACCCAGGCATATTCCTCTCCATATGCAAAAATGATATGAAATGAAAGGTGGTAAAAGAAATATAATGCTTAGGTATAAAAGGTTATGTTTCATCTCAATGTAAATGAAAAGTATTATAGCAATGCTGTTTAAGGTAGTTCTTTTTGATTTTTTTTTCTCACCAGATGTTTTTATGTGCTTGTTAAGACAAGTGTAAACCATCAAAGGGAGCTGGGTCAATTAACATATTGCTTAAAAAGCAGTTAAAATGTTTTTACTGCTGTGTCTTCTGCTCAGAAAGATAAGAAATAAATGTGTACCCTAAAGATCCTCCTGAAGGGAAATGGGAATGCAGGCATGATAGAATTTTGAGCTCCTAGGGAAGAGAAATTTCAGCTTGAAAAACTGAAATCTGACCATTCCTGCTAGTGCAGGCTACACTGGTGCTTGAAAAGGAGAAATTATGTGATACTGCAAAGAGCACTTGTGAAAGAGCTTCAGGGGCAGGTTCTGGACACAAACAGCCAGGGAACACAGAACATCAATTTTAAAAGGAATTGAGCATCCAGAATTCTTAGCAATTCCAAATTCTGGGAAATTTGATATGTAGTCTCCCCAGAACATTAAAAAGCCTTCATTTGTTATTTCTATACAAATGGGACCAAAACTAGCATGCCCAGGAGTAGTAAAACATGTGGATGTGGGGGGTGGAGGAATAACAGTGCCCTGCATTAGCAAGAGCCAACTGGAAGGATCAGGCCATCACCAGTTCTGCAATGGGAAATACATTTTCTTCACTTGTTACAAAGTCTTGAAATTTTCACAGAAAGACTTGAAAGGAGCTAAAAACCACCCAAGTCAGTGATTAAAGTGTCCTACTTGGTATCGTTTACTCAAGGCCAAATTTTGCATGCATTATGCTACTTAGTTAAATGATACATTTGCATGCAACTATTTTTGATAGTCCTCCTTCTGAAAGAGTTGGAGAAAATTCATAACTCCAGACAAACTCACTTCAAGCATTACAATCTTCAGGGCTAGGAAATGATTGAGAGCAGGAAACTTCTCCTTTTGACAGGAGGCTCCTAGAAGGATACTAGTGTCCTTGGCTTTGAGAGAAATAATATTTCAGAGCAAGTAAGGAGCAGGCTGGGTTTGGGTATTTTTTGCTTTATTGGCAATATTAAAATAACAAAATTCCAGTACTGATAATTCTCAAGTTTTTTGGCAAAATGGGATAAGTCAAGATTTTTTATTGCATGAACTTTCTTTCCATGTTTAAAATTTTGGTTTTGCGTTGATACCAATGGTATCTTTCCATTTACTCTTTTGAGAAAGAGGGTTGGTACATATATGGAAAACAACAAAACAACATTTCAAAACAAAACAGCTTGCTTTGCCAACGAATTTATTTTGAATTCTGCAGGGCTCTTTCCAAATCCTGGTTTTGTGGAAGCTCCTAGAGAAAGTCAAGCCAGATTAAACCCATTTTTATCCCATTGCCTACAGTTATTTACTTTGTGAATGGCAGGATTCTGTTTGCACTGGCTGTTCAAAGCCCATCACGGAAGATGCCCAGCCTGTCCTCCACACCTTCCAGCTATCATTCCAGAAATCCATGTTTATCCCACAGTCTGAGTGCGCATTTCTAATGTTGCTGGAGATGTGAAGAAAAAGAAATCCAGAACTGAATATTTGGAATGGGACCGAGGAATTTTTCCATTTCAAAAATCTAGGGCTATAATTATTAATCCTTAGACTATTCTAGAAAACCAGATGAGTAGTTTTATGTTAGGCTATTATCAATGACTAATCTTCATCTTTTCAGGGAAAATCCCTCAGCTTTGGACATCACTGCTTATATAATCTCTTTAAATATTTATTCAGAATAAATAGGTTTTACATATCCCTACAGTGTCAATCTAAATATAATTTTGATTGACATAGATACTTCAGCAAATTATACCGAGTTGAGCAGAAAACTACAATTACCCAGTTTTATTTGCTAATCACCACCCTATATTTATTGAAGTGGCTAGGAAGATTGGATCACTTGATCTCTTTCCTTCATAAAAATTACTTTGAAATGCTGCCTTTGACTTCTTCAGTTATTTTTATTGCATATCACCAGCCTGGCCACTTTGATCATGGAAGAATGACAAGTTGTAATTATTGGTGTTTTTCTCTAAGGGCAAAACAATGTCCCTGGTAGCAGTAAATGCCCTGAGCCTTCCCCTCTGGAGGCATTTTGGGGCTGTGCCTGAGGCCAGCTCTGCAAGACAGAGCTCTACAATTTGGCCATCCTTGGGGTCTCTGAGAAGGGTTGGGGAAAGGCTGGGATCTTCTCACACCAGGGAGCTCTACCAGGCTGCAATGTACCTTTTCAGAAATATTTTAATTCTTCAAATCTAAGAAAAGGAAATATCTCCATCAGTTTCACCCATGGGTACAAACTCTAGGAAAAAAGAAAAGCAGGAGTAAAGCTAAAATCTGACACTACAAGAGACTTCAGGTTCATTTATGATCCATAATTCCAGGGATTCATTTAAAAGTTTTATTGTTTCTCACCGTTAAAAAAAAAAATTACAGCAGCATATCAATAGATAATGAATACAGCTGACTTGTTTTCTCCAGAGCAAAATGACTTAACCTCTTAGTTAGGCTTGGTCTACTTGGCTTACTGATTTTAAGGCACCTTGAGCACCTGGGCTTTGTCATGATGTGTGTAAATAATAAATGGAAGGGTCCTTTGCTCTGAAATTTAAAGAAGCTAATGGATAAATAAGTAGGTAACTTCACCAGGAACACCACAATCAGGGTACAATTATAAAAACTTAATCACTTACCTCCTTGCTCTAGATATTTCAAAAATTTCTGTGGATATTTTCCCTTCCCAAAACTGTAAAGGAACAAGAGCAGAAATGAGAGATTGTGTTACAGGCACAGAGTGACCTTTTCAAAAGGGAAAGCATATGTCCTCAAATTCAAGTTGTCTAGTCTTGCTGAAATTTCACTTTTAAGTCAGCTCCCAGGATGAATTATGTCTTCTGGTAAAATAGGAAACAGAAGTCTGACAGCTGACTGCAATCTTAAATTTCATGGAAAATAGCAAAGCACACTCATGGCCTGGGGTATCTTCAGCTTACTGCAAAACCCTTTTGGTGCAGGACAAAGACTTGCCCAGAAAAAAAAAAAAAATCACAGGTCCATTTTCAGTTGAAATAAATGGAGTGGTTTGGAAACATATGAAAAGTCCTAATGATACATTCAACGTACTTCTGGCCAGAAACATTACTGAAATGTAAAGCTTGTTAGAGACTCTTTTTTGGAGAAAGGCTCTTTCTTTTCATCTTTTCATCCATCCATCCATCCATCCATCCATCCATCCATCCATCCATCCATCCATCCATCCATCCATCCATCTCATCCATCCATCCATCCATCCATCCTTCTGCATTCCTAAAATGTCATTGCAATACCAATGTGCTGAAGATTTATTAAACAGCCACCAATATCCTCCCATTTAGGCTCATCATTGAAGAAATCTTCAGGAGTGGGGAAAAGAAAATATTCTCATTAAATTATCCAGAAATCCAAACGTGACTTTTAATAAGATGATTTTATTTGGTCCAACATTTGTTTCTAAATCACATATTGGGAACTTCATCCCACTGGCCTACACACTGGAAGCTGTAACCAGAGTACTGAAGTGTTGGGTCACTTAAGAGAGACACATTCCTGTAGGACAACAGTCCTTTCCCTATCCTGCCTTGTAAGCCTTCCAGCTTTTAGGAATGTAATTTTTTAATAGTCCTTATTACTTTTCCATCACTTTAATATTTTCCGTTATTTTTGCAATTTTGCTATAAGAGTAGTGTGCCAGGAATTCCAGGATGGACGAGGGGAAAATGAAAATATTGCAAAATTAAAGTCCTGAAGCTTCAGAAGGTGCACTTTTAAACCTGAGAGTTGTTCCTTAGTTCTAAAAGGGAAATAAAAAGAAACAGGGAAGGGGTGTCTAAAAAAGGCTGTGGTTCTTTACTGTGCCATGTGGGACGTACCTGAACCCTTTTCTTGTCTCAGGAGAGTCAGTGTGGGTGCTGCTGAAGGAAAAGCAAAGAACAGGTTTTGGTGTGTGCTGCTGTGTGTGTTCAGTCAGCAGAGCCCATTTAATGCTATCTTTAATGCTATTACTAGGAATAACTATGAACTGCTATTCCCAGTAATGCTATAGCTGGGAAAAACTGGAAATGGGTAGTGGCTTTCCCATGCTAGCAATTTTCTCCTAAAATGTAGGCTTTAAATATAACATTATTTAGCAAATGTAGCTTTTTCCATTTTCTCCTTTTCTGTCTTCCTGGCAAATATTTACAGCTTTGACAGTGTTTCCCACTGGAGGAGGGAACCCCTGCTCCCTTTGTATTATGTTGTTACTGGATGCCACTTCTCCCTACTCTCAAAAATTGCTTCTATGCAGAGACACTGTTGGAAAACTGAAAGACTCCAGGAAGGGATGCTGAAAGGCACTGACAAACTCCCTGCATGTCACAACATTATTGGTTTCCTGCTCTGCCCCCAGGGATAAGGGCACAGACAGCTTCCATCAGCTGGAGCATCTCTGCCTCACCCAGGCTGTGCTCGGCAGGGGAAACCCGAGACCACAGGGAAGGAGCAAGAAGTGACAAATGCTAAAAAGGAGCAAACACCTTCGTTATTTGAAAGAGAAAGATGAGAACACTGAACACCTAATGGGATTAAGGGTGAGGACAAATAGAACATAAAGGGTAAACTTCACAGTCGAGCAAACAAATAAAATGCTGAAGGGCACTTCCATTCATGACAGACAGAGGAAGGAAGAGATCTTCTTTCTTGGCATGGAAACCCTGTCAGCAGCCCCCAGGAAGAATTCATTCCCACTACACAATTAAGAGAAAATACCTGTACCTACCTCCTGCTCTAATCTTAAAAGATCTAATATACAATCAGTAGCTTTTTCTTTCCTATAACTTTATTGAACTGTTAGAAACAATAACAGACAAATAACACAAGTGGGCTGCTTATCTTGTGACTTATAATATTGAACACATATTTTTCTCTCCTAGAATGACATAAATGTGGCTGTTTAAATACTCACAGGTCATCGAGCACAGGCACAAAGTCAAACTTGCCTGTGACAATTTAATTTTAGGCAGCTCACTCTGATAATTTTTCTTCAACAGAAAATTAGCTAAAGTGACCTTAACTGGACTGGTGTTAATCCCTTTGTGCAGAAGAACCTATATATAAGGGAAACATAGTTTAATATTTACAGGTGCTCTGAAGGAGACAAAAATGGAATTTCTTAATTAAATGTCATGACATGAAGGGTAATATTGGGATAAAATATGCACCTAAATATAGTTAGTGTCCTCATGTCTCTGTCAGAGTTAAATGTTGTAGGCTCAATTCTCTGACTCAACATTGGTGAAAAAACAGGATTTGCTGTTTTGAGATAAATGGAATTATCTTGTTTTATATCAGCAAATCCTCCACAAACCTAAGCTCTCTGATGCTAGACTTGCTGGTATAAGTACACTTAAAGAATTCATAAAGTTCTGTTGGGGAAAAAAAGTGTTTTCACAGACTTGTACTTGGTAGGAGGTACAGTTCTATATTAACTTTCACTCAGGAATGCTTCATTATCCAAGATTATAAATTCATTTGACATAATGGAAGGGCAGGATAAATTATTCAGAAAAGATGTGAATAGTTTATATGCCATCAGTAAATTCTCAAGGACAGGGAGATTTGAAATATTTTGTGGCATAAGGTTAATTACCTATCTGATGTGAATTCATACATAGATATTCTCATTTTGAAGTATGATTATGCTTTTAAATTACATACAAAATGTTACGGTCTGTTTATTTCTTTGTATTAACCAAAACTTTAGTACAAAAAAGAGAATATACATTTCTCTGGTTATTTCTCCTGCTGATAATTTTCAGGGCAAGCTGTGATTTCATTTGTTTCAGCCATGCTGGAACATTTTCAGTATTTACACTAGATTTTCTCCCTTTAAATTTGTGGGTTTGTTGTAAATGAGGGAAGATACAGCGTGAAGGTACAGATCTCTAAACACTAAACATAAACTTAGAAAATTCGGTGGATGTTGAGGACATACAAAAGAGAGAACAGAATCTTTCACATGAGAACTTTTCTTTAAACCTTGCCAATGTAATATGGTTAACTCACTCATTCTCTCAGTTCTATAGTAAGAACATATGTAATAAAATGCAGATGGAAGGACTGCTAATGAATCTCACTCACTAATTCACTTCAGAAATACTCAAGAAAAGGGATGAGGCCTGTTCCAGTCCTAGTGTTAGACCGAAGAGGTGTTTGAGTCCTTCTGGAGCAGCCCTGGAGCAGCCAGAGCTGCCCTCGCTGTCATCTCCTGGAGTTTCTCACCACAAACCTTGTGCACAGACAGGAACACAGAACTTTTGTTGCACAAAGCAGTGTGGAAAGGCAAAACCCAATTGATATTGTCAGTGCTCTCATCTCGACACCCCTGAGCTGGGAGATGAACCTTCCTGTGGCTTTTCTGGTGGCTTCAACCTGCCAGGGGGGTACGAGAGGGCCCTCGGGGTGATACCCAGCAGGAGGGCAGGCACAGTCTGAGCATTAGGGGAGGCCAAGAAGGGCTAAAGATGAGACTCTCCTCTCTACAATTTACAGATCTGACCCAGCAGCTATAGTTTCCCTAGTCCTCTCCAGCATAAAAAGAAAAATACCCAACCATGAGACAAAATATGAAAAGAGAACAAATATCGGTAGTACTTAGAAAAGACACTGTCATTGTTATTTTAGAAATACAAGCACTTGAATTTTATGGACTGCATTTATAGACTTAACTGACTAGTTGACCTCTCAGCCTCAAGGCATGCATGGAAGAGCTCGAAGAAGCAGGATCACAGAACTTGGAAATATACCTTAACACATAGCATGTACTTCTGACACGGCTGAAAATCTGACATAAAATAACTTTAGAAAAACTATTATTGTTATATGCATGATCTCAACTAGCAAAGCTTTCATAGCCACGACATAAATCCTGAGCCAGAAATCACTTTACCCTTTAATAATTACTTTATCTACTATGACTAATGCTGATTATTTTTCCAGTGCTTATATTTTGTTTCATTTCTACAGGCTTTCTGCTTGATGCTATTGAAGACTGCCCCAAATTCATTCAATACTCTTAATTAATATTTGTGTTTCCAAGATAGCTGGTGTAATTACAGGAACATTAATCTGTCAGCAGTAATTTCAGAAAGGTTCACAGGCTCTGCTCTCGGTGCACTTAATGGGGCCACTCTGCCAGTGGGAGAGATGGGTTTGAATTCAGGCTCTCCTCTCTTCTCTGATAAAATGTTCCTGCAGAGCCAGTAGAATAGCAAAGGAGAACAAACAGCTTATTGAATCAATTTTCAGTGACAGGATGTAGCCTAGGCCAAATTACCCGAGTCAACAAACAAACAAATCAACTTTCCCCAGGCTCAGGGACCCCAGAGCTGCTGGGCTTGCTCCTGTTGCCAAAGCCAGGAGCAGCCAGGCCAGCAGAGCCCATTTGATCCTGGGACAGAGGAAGGGCTCCTGCACTCCCAAGGCAGCAAGGCTCCATTTTTTATTGTTTCACAGAGAACAGGCAAAAATCTGTGGGGGAAGGAGTTTTCCTCTGTTGCACAAACTCCTCAGCAGATGGGTTCTGTATTTGAATGCCTTATTAACATCCACCCGTGGCTCAAAAGCTGGGTGCTGGGATCAAGATCTGCTCTTCTGTGGGTAGAGAGTTCCATGATGTCCACCTGTGGTCTGACACTTGGGGCAAGTGGAGCCTGAGCCATGGGATTAGCAGGTGTAAGGCTGGACAGGCTGAGCATTAATTACTTGTTTGACCCCCTGAGTACTGTTACTGTTTTAATACAGCTGTTTGTGGAGCCAGCTGCCATCCCACCAGGGGAACAGGGACAAGGCCTGACCCCCTGACACACAGCACACTCCTCCTCCTTAATTCAAAGTAGGACAGGGACTGAGATCCCCTCTCTCCAGGAGAACACCCTGACTGTTTGAAGGGGGGGCAATGGCTGTTTGCCAGCTTTTAACAATCCAGTCTGGGACTGCCAGGCTCATGCTCACTGAGCTGTGGTCTGTACCCTTCCACCTATCCCTCCAGGATGCCTGCTGTCATTCCAGCTTGTCCCTGGCAGGAATCCCTGACTCCAACTGAGCCTTCTTTCCCAGACAGGGGGGAATCCTCGTGCCATGGGCTTGTCTGGCACTGACCAGCACAGCTCTGTTGACTTCAACTACATGGTTTTCTAAAGACCTATACTAATTTATACCAGTTGAGGCTCTGACCTTTTAATCTGAGATCAGTTTAGTCTGCACCAGTGAATAGGTTATCTCCTTAATTTAAATCATTGCTGCATATGAAATTACTCAGTATAATTTGATGGTTGGCTAAAATTAATGAAAAATTTGTCTCGCTAAGGCCTTTCACAAAGTTGAACTTTGCAACATTAATCTGAGCAAATTAAGACGTAGGAAAATGCTTTGCTAGCAAATGACAATTTGTGTCACAAAGCATGCGCTGAAAGAATTAAGACTCGCTGCTTAAACTGGATGCTGATTCAATGAATTGTGCTCTTGTTAGGGACCCTCATCCTGGGGCTGAGCATTGTGGGTGTTTCCTCACTGTGATCAAAAGGAGGGAGCAGCACAGGCGCACACAGAGCCTCTGCAGCTCCCACAGGACACCATCCCATTGATGCCTTGGAGTGGCCATCTAGAACAGAGGCTAGCCAAGATAAAGACAATAAAAGTGGGTATTTATTGAAGGCATTCAGTAGATACACCTCAGGCAGCCAAAAGCCTCTGAGAGGGGCTACACCCAAGATGGACAAGGGTCATGAGTTTTTCAGACAGGTATCAATTTGGTCCATTTGCATATCAGGGGTTAATTGTCCAATTACATCTTCAGGTAATGAGGTCCCCCAGTTTGCTTCTCTTCCCCCAATTCACTTTTGTTTACACTTTCAGGGCCTGAGGCAGTAGGATGTCCTTGAGTTTCAGGCCTAGAGAGGAACCATTTTGTCTGGCCAAAATGTGAAGACAGTAACTACCACTCTATATGGAGTTTAAAATTATACCCTAAAGCAGTAAAGGATCTGAAAAATATAAAGCTAGCATCCTAAGGCATCACCATGTCTGCAGGAGAGGGGATGCTGGTGAATGCCATGTCTGCTGTGCAAGTACCATGCAAGGTCTGCACTCCTAGTTACAGGAGGGTGTTGAGGAATTCACAGTTATTAAACCACAACAGCAGACAAAATGTTACCTCCTGTATTACTTATACTGAGTAATTTGTTCACTTCTTGCCTGTTAATTATGTGCCACTAATAAGTCACTAAACCCCTTTGATCCTGATTTGATGCAAGCTGTGGGACCTGAGCAGGTTTTCCCCATGACACAGCACTGCAGTCAGACATGGCACAGGGCACTTGGCCCCACAGTCCCCTCTCCCCGTGGCATCTCCATGCCTGGGGGGCAGCAAAACGAGCTCTGACACGTGGGCATGAGGGAAGATCACCCCCAGCAAAATTATTTCTGTGAGAAGCAATAATTTATAATATTGGTAGAAGTTGTGGCACATGTGCTCTGAGCTACTAGACAGGGTGGAGGCCAGGCTGGTGCCCACTGCCCCTCTGCCATCCCTCAGCCCATCAAAGCTCCTCTGGAACACTGCCATCACCAGGATTCTTGGCACTGCAGTGGGGTAACCGTGCTCACTGAGGGAGGAGCAGAGAAATCTCCTGCTCTCTCATTGCTCCCTGGCACACTTAAACCAGACTGCAAACTGCTTGCCTATCCACTTCCCTGAATATAATATTTGTGATTCACAAATACAGTATGTGCAGATAAAAGTTTCCCCTGAGAGGATGCCAGTCCTGCAGCCATTTTGCTTCCCAGTGCGTTTGCTATAAATTATAAAGTGAGATCTGCATGACCTCATGCATCAAAGCCAGGACTATATTTTTTCTGCTGTTGTAATTCATCAATACTGGATACTTTCATCACACATTCATTCATATTCTATCAGACAGTCTTTGCAGTCACATCTGCTGCCACCATGCCAGGATGTGAAACAATCTCTGAGCCAAAGGAAGGGTCCTTACAACACCCTGGGAGATTTTCAACAAAGTGCCCAGCTAGAGATACATGATGACAATTTTGAAAGAAAATGATAGGTAAATTTTATTGTAACTTCAGTGCCCTAAAGGTTTTTAAAGTCTACTTCTAAGGGAAGAGATACTTCTTTATAAACCTGAAAAGTTTAGCAGAACATGGCCCCTTGAATTTTTACCAAGATTCACTGGTTACAATTCAAGGCTTGGCTGATACCACTGTTACAAACACGAAAATAAAAACAAAAGTAATTTAAGAGCAAAAACAACCTGAATTTTTTTTGTTATTTGGCAGGGTCCAGCAGCATAGTAGAGGCTTTTTCAGAAGCTGCTTTTAAACAAGAGTGAGAGCCCTGCCTAAAGCTTTACCTCAGCAGTGACTCATCAGGCAGGGCACCAAAATTTCTAGACGTAAATTTACCCCTTGAGTTCAGCACCTTTGAATCCTCTAGTCTGGTTACTCTACAGCCTATGCCTGGAGTGAATGTGGTTCAATCGTGGGTTTCTATGTACAAATTCCAGGGAAGCTGCTGTGCCACCTGACCTGCAGTGCTGCTGTCCACTTCTAAACCCTCTATTACAATTATTTAGCCTGGAAAGCTCAGTCCCTGCCTCCACGAAGGCTTGCCCTTCCCTTTGAACAGAGGGTAGAATCACAGAATCACAGAACACAATCTCAGTTTAAAATTTGACTGTGCTGACTTTCAACAAATCTGTAAAATTTCATGGATTATCTGCAAAAGTCTCAAGTATGTGAATTTAAGTAAGAATTGGTCATCTCATATTTCAGAAGGAAAACTTCTCAGATTAATGTGAATAATATTTTACCTGTGAGACAGAGAGGGCATAAGAGCTAGAAACCAGCCTTATTTGCTATTTATCTAACTTGGTGTTCAGTTTTCACCCAGCAGAATCACAGAAAGCAATCGCCTTTGTGTGCACCTGCAACCTGCTGAGTGCAGGCATCCACAGCTCTGCCCTGACAACCCCTGCTCATTTCTCTCTGTCCAAATGCATAGAGCTGGCAGCTGCACGCAGAGGTCAGAAACCCCAGCAGGGTTCTGCAGCTGCTCAGAGCCCCATTCCCCACCCCTGGGTAACAGCGGCCCCCGTTTAAATGCAAAGTGCCCTGAGGGGGTTTGGGTCTCCTCCTCCTCTCCCTTGGCCACCACACCGGGTATTTAGAGCTCTCCTGGCACTGCAGTCAGTGAACTGCTCCTGCCTCTGGCTCTCCCCTGACTGCCTTGGGGCTCAGTCCCAGGAGGCTTGAGGGATGGCAGGAATAATATGATATCCAATAAAAGATTCAGACCCAGCCAAAAGGCCTGTAAACAAATGTCTTCAGAAGCTGTTATCTTCTGAACAAACTTTAGCTCACCCTTTCTTTCTTGGTAAGAGGAAGACACTGTAAATTTAGAGAGTTTGTTGTGTAAGGCTGATAATTTTCTTCGCCACAGAAACACTTCACAGCTGGATCCCTTGTCTACCTGAGATTGAACATGCAGTGAAGGAGCAAGGAGACCCTCTGCATAACCTCAAGATCTGTTTAAAATAGATGGGTTTATGCTGCAGGAATCTTAACATTTATTTATTCTACTCTAGAAAAAGCTTTAAATCTATATGAAACATGTTTAAGTCAGGAACTATGATGCTTTATGAACGTGCAAAAGCCAGTGAGCTACCAAATTAAGGAACAAAGTGTTCTTTATTTGTGTCCTAGTAGTTCCTTCAAATAATCCCATTACAAGTTTCAAGGAATGTCAACATGTAAAGCATAGATAGGCTATAAATTATTCCTTTCTAAATGTAAATCTTACAGTGCACCAATTAAAATTATCTAAATATTTAATAATAGCTTGCTACTGATTAAAGACCCTGATCTTCCCCGCATACTTCCACCACTACCACAGGATTATTAATCATTTCTCCTTGAGAGAAAACCAGTAATTAATAGTGTCATTCTTTTGGTCTGTTGGAAAATAAGAATGAGCATGTGTTGCTTTTGTCATGCATGAATGATCTTTTAGAAGTATAAATTAATAAAAAATGGTGACAGTGCAATGCTTGCATATTGATGGGATTAATTTTTTATTATTTTCTTTATGTAAGTTTTTGTTTTCTTCTTGCTTTTGTACTAGGGGTACTTTCTGGAAAAATGTCTTAATTTTCTTTGCTGAACTGGGTAATGAATGTGCCAGAGCAGCTTGTATTACTTGCATCAGAGTAAAACTTGCATACTGCAGAACAGATGGGTATTGTGAACTGTTGTGATGGCAGTGATTTTAAATAATACATGAAGAATTTTTCTATCTCATTATGTTTCCAGTATCTTTAAGAAACATCTTTAAAACAAAAGCAAAATATTCTTAGTGGAAGCTGTCCTTGTTTTTTGTAACTAGATGTCTTTAGCTGTATGAGGAGAAATATTGGTACAGAACAAGGCATCACAGTTTTAACTCTGATTTACAGTTTTAGTTCACACAGTTGTACAGCAAATGGACCCAGTTCCTGGTGCTTCTTCAAAATCACCAGAGCCAAGCACAAATCTAAGGAACAAATAAAAAGGAAGGTGTTAAAATACCTTCTTCTTCCACCCAACTTTCTAGAATACTTAAGAAATCTCCCACCCCCCCAAAAGTATAGTCCTTCTATATTACCAGTCTTTTCCCCCTGTGTTTTCAAGTGCATACTGCATTTATTAATCAGAAACCCTGCCTGTTTTCATGTTTTCTGGATTCTATTAAGAGAGAAACTGGTAAGCACAGAAATTTCTATGTTTCATTCACAGGCTGCACAAACAGCAGATTATTTAGCACCATTTTGAACAGAGAAAAAGGCTAGTGCTGAAAAGGAAATAAAGGCAATTATTAAAATTTTCATTTAGAATGTTTATTTACTGTTAAAAGGATAATAAGGTAAGATAGTATCCAAGTCAAATAGTTTTCCTAACATTCAGACCATAAATTTTAGATTTATGCCAATCACAATAATGATGAAGATATCCCAGTTGTCAGAATTCATTTTCCCTTTGAATAAGCTGAGCTGGAATGCAATTTAAATGAGATGAGCCAGAAGAGCAGACCAGCACATAAGGACTATGGCTCAGTATACAGAATAAACATGTTATGAATCTGAGCAATGAGAATACATGCATTTACCAAGAAATACTGGGGGAGGGGAGACTGAAAGCTGGCAGGAGACAAAAGAACCATCAGGATGGTCAGGCTGGTCCACCTCTCTTGAACATACTCAGTCCTTGTTAAAACAAGAGCAAGTTCTCCCTTTCTTGCCACCTGAGCTTCCCTTGCTATAAATGTGATCTGAAGATAAGGGCTCAAACAAAAGATTGCTGTGTCTCATTTGAGAGTGCTGTGAAGAGACAAGATTTAACTTTTGGCATTTTAAGGCATCATCTGATCTGTGATACCTGCCCACAATTTAAAGACTTCTGTTGTAAATCAAAGCAATCCAGTGCCTTGGATTCCTCTGCACACTTTGAGACTGGCTTGAACCCAGGCACTGGCAAGGGGGTGGTGAGGGTGAGCTCCAGTCCTGCAGACCCCAATACAGCTCTCCTGTGTCAGCCACAGCCAGGGGCTTTGCCCTTCCTCCAGCCCTTTGGCTTTAAATTCTACTGTGGCACTCTCTGACTGTCCCTGCATCAACACCACCAAGGTGCTGCCTCCATCAGATTTCTGGCAATGCTTGCTCCTGCCTTCCAGCATCTTCAGGTTCCATTCCAGAACTGAATGGAGACAACAATATGAAACTATACATATGTGAAATGATATCCCATGATAATTTCAGACAAACAAAAAAAAGAAGGTAAAACTTCATAATTTTAACAGGAGCACAAGATTTAACAGCTTGAAGTCCTGATCCTTTGAGAGTTTCTGGAAGCCTTAGTATCACAGAGCACTCTACTGGCTCACTGGCTACTAGGAAGAAAAAGTAACTCTATCCCAAACAAAACCACAAGCTCTATATATTAAAGGCACATTAAAATTTTTATAGGCAGCCTAAATCTCCACATAGGTTTGAACTTCCACCTGAACACTGCAGAATCAGATATTCTCTCTTCCTAAGGATTTGTGAGATAAAAAACCCCATAATCATCTCTACAGTTGTTAATTGCTGCTCTAGACTAATTCCCATAGGAAACACCGGATGCATTGTGGCTTAGAGCAATCTGATTGGATTTGTTTGCTTGTTTTAAATATGCCTACCATAACATCCCCAGTTTAACTGCCTGAGTTTCCTGATTCTGAAATATTTATGAGCTGACTCAGGTGACATTGGTTTACAAGTATCAGCAATTTTGTCACAAAGTGGTTAGTTTTGCTTAGTCTTCACTGCTCCTTAGCAGATTTTAGTTGTTTCTGCATATATGTTACCTGCTTCTGCAGAGGAATGCACTTTTCTCGGCACCAATAAGCGAGCTGATGTTTTCTCTAGAATTCCTGGGCACTAATTTTCTCTCAAAACAATTATCCAGCCACACCTTGCAAAAACTTCATCACTCAGCCACACAGCTACATTTGAAAGGCAAGATACAGGACAAGATGTAATTTGAAACTCCGACCTTAGGGTGGGGTTTGTTGGGGGCTATTGTAGGGTCAGTGATGACAGTAAATAGGATTAGCTAGAGCAGTTAATGCAGCTGATAGAGTTTGGCTGCACATGAAGGCCTGTGGCATGTGGCCATTGCTTTTGGCAAGATGTGGATTATAGAATTGTGCATTCAACTCTTTCCTTCTCCTGTTAGTGTTCTGCCAAGTCTCTCAGGGCTTATTCGTGCTTTTCAATAGCATCTGTACCTCCTACTTCCCATTAAAATACCTAAATCAAAATACAATGAGATGTTCTCAGCATTTCCTGGTTTGGTCAAGAGCTTGCTTGAGTTTGATTAAAGTTGTTAAGCAATTTTAATTTGAGGGGTAACAAACTGAGGGAATGCAGGAACAGTCATCATGTAATTGTATGGCTCAATTAACACTCAAATGGTCTGTGGGGCACCAACAGGACACGATGGCTGCTGGATGCAGGGAACACTGGTTTAGGCACAGTCAGGTGGGAACTGGCACCTGCAGAGAAGAATGCAATGCAGTGGTGAAGCTGTGGAGGCCAGAGAAGAGAACAAGAGGCACCTCACGGGGCAAAGAGCAGGTCCTCCTCTCCTTCTCTGCCTCCAGTGCCACCTGCATGAGCTTTCTTCTCCAGGCATTCCATCCCAACCTTGGGCAAGCCACTCCTCCTAAGGGACAAAGACTTGCAAAGTGAAGGGAGCTAAGACAGATGGAACAGCACAGGGACAGTCTGGCTGCATCTGTGTGGAAAAGCATGGAGAGGGAACCATGGGATGAACCACAAGCTGGCTGGCTTTGCTGATGGGCTAGTGGCCCCTGGAGGCTTTCCCCTGCCAAGGAACCTTCCAGCCAGTAGGATACGAGAATTGAGGAATTCATTAGAGTACTCAAAGCTGTGACAGGAGAGGAGACTTGTGTCTCCACAGACTGTAGGAAATTATGGGTAAACTCTCTGTAGGGTGGAGGTGATCAGATAGGGATGCTGGTGTAACTCATTAAAGCTTCCCCAGTTTCATTAAGAGAAGCTGACTTTCATCACTCCCTTTATTGTTAGTTTCATAACAAAGGCCCTTGACACACCTTCCATCCCAGTTTATGTTACAGTTCAAATACACTTTAATACCACCTGAATGCATGGCTGTTTCATTGCTCCACAGAACAGACTATCCAACAGTCATTTACAGCTTTCTTCCTCTTTATAACCACTAAAGTATCCTTTCTTCTCCTTCCTTCATTTTTTCCTCTCATTTTAGTGTGGATAAGTCACCAAATAAGAATTAAAGCTTTCTGCAGGCACTGCCTAACTAATAACTGGACAGCTCTTGGCAACTCAGAGACCTTGCTCCAAGTATTTTCCAAGTGAGTGAACTTGTTATCATTGTGTTGGTTTCAGCTGGGACTGACTCAATTTTGTTCCCAGTGGCTTTTGGAATTGTGTTGAACACAGGGTGGGTAGTACAGAGATGTTTTCATTGCTACTGATCCGGGCTCACACAGAGCCAAGGCCTCTTCCTCTCGTATGGCCATGCTGGTGAGGAGAGTGGGGGTGCCTGGGAGGGGACACAGCTGGGACAGGTGACCCCAACTGACCCAAGGGATATTCCAGACCCTGGGGCATCATGCTCAGTACAGAAAGTGGAGGGAAGAAGGAGGAAGTGGGAGATGTTTGGAGTGATGGATTTTGTCTTCCCAAGTATGGGGCCCTGGTCTCCTGGAGGTGCTGAACACCAGCCTGCCCAGGTGTGTCTTAATTCTGTGTTTTACGTTGCTTGTGCACATGGCTTTTATTTTCCCTATTGAACTATCATTATCCCAGCCCAGGAGCTCTCCATCTTTTACCCATCCCGTTCTCTCCCTGGTGCCACTGGTGGGGAGAGAGTGAGGGGCTGTCTGGGGCTGGGCTGCTGGCTGAGGTGAGACCATGGCACCTGTGAATAAGGAACTGTGTACAGTCTTTAGGACTCTTTGGTTGCAATCCAGTCAAACCCTCCGTATTTCCTGTTCTGCTCTTTTCCAGTGAAAGCTGAGTTGGTAACAGCCTTCAGAAGGAACTGTTCTTGACACAGGTCTTTCCTCCTCAAGAGTGCTCAGTGATTTTACTTCATGCAAAGGACTGAAAGCCAACTAAGAAGTATTGCACTTCCCCTCCCTCCCCACCACCTTCCCCAAGAGTAATTTTAGTGGAGCTTTGATTGATGTCAGATGAAATTAACTGGAAACATTTAATGTGTTTAACATGTAAAGGCTTAGGGCTCTATTCACTCAGAGTTAGAGAGTTTCTGTGCTTCATAAACTCAGAGGACACTGAAGCCTGAATTTCAGCTCTGCAGCCAGATGACTTATTAAACAGCACCTTGACTCTTGCCATCATTGCTGCTTTTCACTCCATTATTAATAGAAGGAGGACTTGAACTCATGGCAGCAGGAATGGAATCAAAAGTCCTGTGGCAGAGATGCTGTTAATTTTAGTATTGTGTCCATCATTAAGCAGCAGATTAAATCAAGCTGTATTTCCCTCAGCAGCTGTTGAAAATCCTCGTTTAACCAAGTGAAAAGGAATATTGTGCTTCAAATGGAACGATGAATGAAGTTCCTGCTAACAAATAGCTTGGAGAAGAGCTCTGAATAGACAGGGAGGGTTCATGAGGCATCTGCTCAAGAGTATAGTCTCAGGTTTCTTAATAATAGAAAAGTCTTTGGTCATTTAAAAAATTGAAAGTTGAATAATTTTTTTTCTCCCTCTCATACTTGTAGCAGCGCCTGGAAAAGAGAGGTTTATTTCAAAGTCAGCAAGTTATATCAAATTAGAAAGAAAATAAATTTAAATATGTACTTCCTCTTTGACCATCTATCAAAGGCAGTTGAACCCTGACAAAGGATAAATATGAGGGGCTTCAGAACTCCTGAGGGATGCCTTAGTCAACCACAGCTGAGCAAAGGGAAGGGCTCTGTGAGTGTGCAAGGCAGGCTTTGCTCAGGGAATGCTCCATCGAAAATTGGTGGCAATCAGAGCTATTGGTGAGTGCACAGGCTATTGAGGACATGAAGTATTCAAACTTAGTCTTGTCAAGGGGATTTACTCACACCTGCTTTACTGCTGGTATTCAGAATTACTTTATTGACTTGTAAGCAAATGTCTCAGCAGCTGAATTTTTTTTCCTAAGTGATAAGGGGGCTTTGAAATGTCTGTCTATACAAATACCAGACATTATCCTTTCTACTCTCTATTATTTGCCATTTCTAAATACATTTGCTTGTATTATATATTATTCTGTGATTATTTACCAACTTATCTTTAGCACACACCCGACGTGCCAAGCTCGGAGTGGCTGGGTTGTTAAAAAGTCATGCTTCAATGAGACAATTGGAGTCTGTCACTTAGTTATGGCTTACAAAGCTTGTCAGTAATTCTTCAAAATCCAGCTGCAGTCATGACTTCAGCAGCTTATTTGCTACAGCCATGGCACTAATGGAGCAGAGAGCAGTGGTTTCACTGTCACTCTAATGCAGATTATTGGCTTTCTGATCAATTTAACCCTCACAGGATCTTGATAAGAGTTCCTAAGATGGGATTATTACCTACTTTAAGTACTAAACTCACATCCTCCATTCTACCAGAAGTTTTTTTCATTTTCAGAATTCCTTTTCCATCTCATTTTCTCCCAGAATGCAGCAAGAGTTGAGTTTCAGTCTCCTTGCACTGGTGGCAAGCGGCAAGTGGTGGCAAGGCTGAAATTAGCCAGACTTTTGCTTCTCATGAGGGATTAAACCACTTCTTGGAACTCTGGAGATTCATTTATCTCAAAGTGTCAGAGAGGATGTAAGAATTCAATTTGCTGAAGCAGAAAACCAGTTGAGATGCAGTCACAGGCCCTGCAAGTGTTTTAGTCTGCTCAATGTGAAATGAGAGTAGTCCATAAACTACAGGAAGAACATGTAAATAAACATGGATCACAACTCATATACATTTCTCAAAAGTAGGGCCTTCCACTAACTCTGTTTAAATCTTCATCTTTCCAGAAAATTAAGCTGGCAAATTAAGATCAGTGGGGACCCATGTATTGTACTGAGACTTTTAAACAACACATTTCATTTTAGTTTCATCCTTCTGTAGTAGTTTGAAGTATGCGTATCACATATGCTTTCTGCTGAAAAAGAATATATATCATATATATGTGTGTGTATATATATATATATATATATATATATGTGTGTATTTCTGGGTAAAGCATATATTTCTTTCTCAAAACACCAGTAGGATACCTTGGATACTTTTTGTAACTGCAGATGAATAACCTTGAGAGGTTAATCAATCAGCAACCATTTTCTGGGCAGTGTGTGAAGCCAGGGTAAATGGAAACAGTTGTGTTGTCTGAGACAATTTATTTTTCTGCATCTTCACTGCAAAGCAGTCAGTTAGAAGGTATCAAGAAGGGCCCATGTAATGCAAATACAAGGTCATACCCACTGAGCAATGGGCTGGCAATTCCACAGGGTCACAGGGTCGGGTTGCTGCTATTTGTTTCATAACAGAAGAGCAGAAGTTCCTTTGCTGTGCCTGCCATGTCTGCAAGATCAACCCCACCCGTGCACTAGGAGGAAATCAAGCAGCCTGCACAGATCATCCTTGATGTGTGTTTGAAGGGACTTACAGAAAAATGCCAGGGCTGCCACGTTTCTCGAGTTGTGTGCAGGGCTGAGCAGCCTGGGTGTTTACAGAGATCCCTGGGTCTGTCTGCAGTGGTCAGCCACAAAGGCTGCCCACAGGCCAGTCCTCAGGGCCAGGCTCTTCTGTCATGGAGAGGCTTTCAAAGCATATTTGAATGTCTCCATGTACTAAATGCTCAGCTATACAGTGTGATCCCCAGGTCATACTCTGAAAAAGAACTGTTCAACATCTTGGATAAGTTAATTACAATATTTCTTGGGTGCTGAAGAAAACTAGAATGTGTTCTGACTCAGGGGGAAAATAAAGCAGCTTTGAGATGTATGGCATTAGTTTGAGTCAAAAACCATGTTTTACTAAAATACGTATGGTCTTTTCCTGAAGCAGAGAGAAACAGGAAATTATTAGGTGTTTAAACATGAAAGGCACAAATATTGATCTCATAGCTACACTGCCAAAGGAAAGAGCAATCCATTTCCTTCAGCATACAATATTATGTTATGAGTCCCTAAGAAACAGGAAGACATGAAGCAAAAGTGATAACAAGATCGAGATGTAATGCTAGCTAGAGAATCCCATTCTCCCAAATTACGTCCAGCACTTTGGAAACTGTGTGCATCCATGGGAGCTCTGAAGCATCACTGGGTTTGCATTCCACTTTTGCATTCCTATTCCCAAAAGAGCCCACAGAGATCATGGTCAACATTCCCAATTCTTTGAACCCACTCTTTGTTATTTTATTTTATTTTTTTACTGGGTAGAAATAAGGCAGGGGTTCAGGCTGAGAAGCTAATAGCAAGCACAATCCAGACCAGACTGAAAAGACAAACTGCCTAAATGTTAGGGTAAAAATGGTAAATCACTCTCCTTATAGACTTCAAAGCTGAACCTAACAGCCCATTAAAAACAGAGAGCTGGCTGAGGTTGCCAGCCTAATGGTTTGCTGAAGAAACAAGGGTGAATGTCAGGAGCAGGAGGAATGCCCGTCTCATAAAGCTTTTCATCAGGATGTGCAGGGAGCTGCTGACTCCATCAGGCCATGGCGCAGGGAAACGTGGAGCAGCCTCTACTCTCAGACTCTATTAGAGAGAAGCAGCACTCTAAAATCAGAGAGCCTCTCTTCCACAAACCCCAATTAGTCTGACAAGGCAGCATTTGGAGTCTCCGTGGAGCTGTGCCACACAAGCCAAGGCAGGATGTGGAACATCATGAATTGTGATATATCAAAGGTGAAAACGCACCCAGAAGTGGGGGTTGCTGTATTTTGAGTGTGATTGGAGCTGATTGCAGGGAGCAGAGGTGGTGCAGCATGGGCAGAGCTGCTCCCCCAGGGTGTCTCACCCAGCGCACAGCTCCCCTCGGCAGGGCTGTGACCCACAGTGCTGCCACCCCAGCAGGCAGCCAGGGCATCCCCACTGCCATTTCCACCCCAGGAAACCAACCTTCTGTCCCAGCACTGGCTGCAGGGAAAGGCAATGCCAGGCAAACAGCTACTGCCTGATCCTATTGCCTTGGGAGCTGCAGAGATTTATGGCATAGAGAGCAGCAGAGTTCTCCAAAGTGTGCTAGGAAGGCCTGAGGAGGGAAATTGGAAATTCACTGCTCCTCCTGAGGCAGCAAGGAGGCTCCAGGACACAGACATCAGATGAGAAGGCAGTGCTGGAGGAGAAGCTCAAAGTAGATTGTGTTCAGGAAAATAAATTTGTATTTGCTGTCTCCAGTTTTTGGAAGTGGAAAAATATCTATAGTCCTGTCTTCGACCCCAGTAATTCTTCTTTTTATCACAAGTCTCTGCTATAAAAATGTAACAGAGACTACAAAACGTGGAGTTAAATACTTTGGGATTAGAGATACAATCTGAGAAGCAACAGTAAAATAGTTCATCCCACAAGAGATTTCACTCATCTCTTTCAGAGATAAGTACACAGGGAGCTGACAAAATAAATTTGTCCTTGATATCTTCCTGGGTAACCTGAGAGGAAAATGAAATCCAACTTCTTTCCAGAATGTGACATTTATTTTTCTTAAATAAAATCATATTTATCCATTTCGTGTAGGACTTCTGATTAACCATTAGGACTAGGGGAAAAAATGAAAAAGTTTTGAAAGCTTAAAGTGAGTATGGATATGGAACTTGTCCTCATCTTGAGAGGGGTAGACTTAGTTGTTCTTTCTGTTCACCAGCACAGTGCTTTGTGATGCCAAGACTTCCAGAAATCTCACAGGATCAGGATTATTTCTCAACCTCTTAAAGGCTGTAATCTGTTAAAATTATGAATCAGAGCTTTTTAGTTTTTAAAAATTATTATTAGATAGCATTTCACATATTTGCAGTCTCCTATTGTCTCAATTTCTTTCCAAAATTGTTTTCAAATTTTCTTCCCTCAGTGAGAGAAGTTAAAGTAATTTGCCCTGACACATTATTTAGGATTATCTCACAAAGCCCTATCAATAAAGATCAACAACTTGATATATAACTGCTTCATATCAGCAGTTCCCAGCTAAGGATACAACCATATCTGGGGTCAGGTGGGGGTATGGCAATCCCCTCATGCTTCTTTGCAGAAAAAATTTTTCCTCGATGATCTGCTGCTTTTACTTTGTCAGGCACACAAGTCTGAAGCACGTGACATAACTTCTGGTGTTTTGGTTTGTTTTTCTTTAAAGGTTTCTTAAATGAAGTGGAACTTTTGTTGGAAAAAAAAAAAAATATCCCAAACCTAAAGTGAATTTGCTGACTTTATGCTAAACTCCTTTTCCCTCCCAGTTTAACGTGACCTTTGATGGAAACTAAAATGTGCAGGTGTCAAAGTGTATCAGTATCGTGCACCAGAGATGTGCACAACTGAGGTTTTTTTGGCACTTTCTCCTTCCAGTTTATTAAAGGTTGTGTCAGAATAAATTTATGTAAGCAAGGATCAGATTTTATTAGTGGGACATTGTTCGCTTTTAATGAATAAGAGTAGTTTAGGAAAAGAGCTGATAACTAAGGTAACATTTGGGAGCTGAGCTGTTTCTCTTCTCCTTCCCGGTCTCGTTTTAACCCTGCCAGTAGGATACAGCACTGGAGAGCAGAAATGGTTGTGTTAAAGCTGCAGCTCACAGCTGACACTGTTCCAGTATCTATCACTTTCCAGCAGTGCAATATGTGCTAAGGCTCTGTTGCTTTAATGGAACTTTATGAGTTGTGCAGATTTTTCTCTAAATAGAAGCCAATTAAGCAGGGTCCAAGACTGCAGCCACTGACGAGGTTCTGGGAACAGCTGGCAAACAAGATGCTCCACAGTGGATGAGGACAGACAGAACAAAGATGGCCCCTGGTCCCAAAGCCTAAATTTCCAACTCTTGGAATATCCCGGGGATTGTCCATCAGGAATGTAACTGATCCTCACCAGCAGAGAGAGATTTAAACTGACAAGGGAGCTCTCCAAGCTGTCACAAAGGACAGAGATGTTGTTGAGCTCTTCTCCCACAAAATAACTCTTCTCCCCTTTTCTGCAGTATTGTGGGGACTGCTTTCTCCACCACAGCAGGTAATTTTGGTTCCTGCTTGTGTTTTATTTTCAGAAATGTTGGAAAAAGAGAAAGTGTGCCACAGTTATATAATCCAGCTTCAAAAACCCAGTGCTGGATGGTGCCAGTGCGTAGGTTTTGCTCACCTGTACTGGGATGCAATAGTAATGAAAAGCAAGACATCAATGCTAATTGCCATTAGCACTGAAATACCTAAAATTCCACTACAGGTACAATATTTAGAGCTCAGACCACTCCCAGCAGTGAGGATCTCTCTGCTCTCCTATTTGACTGTGAAACACGAATATTTTGGATTCCCTATAGTCAGCCAAGAGTCAAACACACCCGTTTCTCAGCACTTCCCATTCAGCCCCATACTGCAGACTTTGGGGGCTACAGAGGCACTGACAAAGCCCTTTCTCTCCCACCACCTTTGCTGGGCACATCTGGAAGCCACAGGCCAGTGGATGGCAGATCCATGGAGATGCCACCCCCACTTTGATCCCAGAAAGAGCAGCCCCACCCACCCCACTGAAAGGCACAGAGCTGTTCCCCAGCAGCTTTGCTTTCTTTTTCCAGGCACAGCACAGCAGAAGGACATTATAAATTGACAAGAGCAATTCCAGATTTTGGGTCTTGCTATTGGATTAGCAAAAGTAGGGCACTTGGTGCAGAGTACCAAATACCATGCAATTGTATTTTGCTGCTCCACTTTGGAACAGCTTTGTGTGCTTTACATTGGGCCACATGCCCTTAGTGCCTCTGCAGACTGCCCAGACAAAGCTGAGGTGAGCTCCATCCTGCACCTGCTTTGATCATTCTTGATCCTTATCAGGTTTGTAACAGCAAAGGATCATTCTCTTTTGCAACCTCATTAAAATCCCTGCTGGAATTCAGGCACAAATCTGACAGTCAAACTGGGGTCAATGCTAAAGGACCATTAGGTTTCCTGTTCCCAGTCATTATGGACTACAGAGATAATTGACTTCTTGGTCTGGATCTGTCTGAGGCTTTGGGGAAACACTGAGAAGGTTTTCTTATCCTTTACACTGGGAAGCTTAAAATAAAGATTTCTATAGAGCTAAGACACAAATATTGCCAAAATGTACCAGAAGCACATTAAAGATTTGCATGACCTCAGCCAAGAAATGCACCACACCTGCTTGAGACCAGGTAATACCATAAAGCCTGCAATAGTATCTTTGCTAGGCAACAGTTACCAGCACTCCTTAAGTGCACTGAGCCCATGGTTTCAAGCCAAATCAGCAAAGTTCTTACAAGGATGCAGTTGCTCAGTTTTCCCCAGAGTAGCCCTGCTCATATCAGAAACTAACAACAAGGATTTAGAAAAAAGCACATTTACATATTTTTTCCATTAAAGAGAGATGTTAGGCACACAAGGTTGGTATCTGCTTATAAAGCTTCAAATCCCTTGTGTGCACAAACAAACATCATCTGAGAGATTTTCAGTCATATGCAGAATGTGCCTATCAATTCCTGTTAATTTGAGGAGGCTGTTGATGAACCAAACAGCCACTTTTCTATTCTCTCACAAAAGCCTGCAAAACCAGGAAAATAGCCCCAACTTTTCCTCATATGCCTACAAGATAAAACATGAGAGGCTCAGTAACTCCAATCCCTGCTTTTTGAGCATGCAGAACACAAGCTGAACTGCACGTAAGCACAAAGGAAACTGCCTCTTCCTCATTTCACATTTTTACAGTTCATTGGTGTATAAAGTAGCATGCAAACAGCCTGAAACAATTCCATCTCTGCTGTAATTACAGGATCACACTAAAATCACAGGATTCTACCACTAAAAATTTCTTAACTGCTTTCATAGTTTTCTGCAGCACATTGCTTATGCCACTCTGCTTTCTTGCCAGATATATTTGTGAACACACAGAGAAACATCCCCAAACTGGCTACTGCTCCAGTGGTCAATACACATATTTATTTTAATGGGCAAACAGGATCCAAAGGGCAGTTGAGCCATGGACCAGCACTGCCCTGAGCTCAGCTGATAGCAAACAGCTCCAAGATCTCTCCCAGAGAGACAAGGCAAGTTCACTATCTGAACACTCAGTCATCTCTACAGATATTTATCTCTCCAGATTGAGTCCATTTGGTATATTAGTCACAGATTCCCTAGCCATGCTTCAAGCACAGCATAATATAGCATGAATCACTGTGCTGAATAATCCAGAAGTATATTTCAAATATAACTTTTACCATGCTCCTTTTTACTGATCTTTCGTTGGTGTATCATAATATGATCACTTTAAAAGTACTTCAAATAATAGCTGCACTTCAAAGGATTTTTTCTTTATCTTATTTAAAACATTACATCAATTGTCATGTATCACGATTCCACACAGTTATTATCATGCTGACATTTAAATATTCCTTATGGATATACCTCTAAAGTATCACTCATTACATTCACTCCTTTAACCAGAAATATTTATTTCCTACAGCAACAGACTCTTCCACTCTAACACATGTTCTGCTTTTTATTCTCAGAGCTGTGTTCTTCACTTTTATTGTTAAATCCTGTGGACACCAATGGCTGTTTTATATGGCCTATATTTGAAAAGACAACTGCAGGATTCAACAGCATTGGCAGGAGCCCTGATTATCAGCCTTGCTAATCTCAGTGTCATTCTGCAGCCTCTGGTTCTGATGATGCCAAGTTGTTAACAGGAATTCATAGCCAGGTGATACAGGTTCCTTTCCCAGTTCTGCCTCTGAAGTGTTGATTGATTTCTGAGAAGCTGCTTGATTTTCCTCCATTAGGAAGCAGAAGTAACAATGCTGGGTCAAACTCAAAGCAAAAGAACATTTAGTTCTTCACTTTGAACTCCTCTCATCCCTACACAAACCCCTACTGTTCTGACATCCTGTCACTGTGTTAAGGCATGGGTTTTATTCTGCCTGATCTGAAACCAAAAAATGATGTCATGCCAGACACACAAGTATATACCATGGGCAGTATCAAAGATTTAAATTTCGATGAAAGCATTTAAAGGATTCCACTTTTTTCTTCTCATTAGCAAGCACAGCTCATTCTCGTCCTTCTCCTGACAGTGACAAGCATTCTCTTTATGAATGATTTTACGCTTTCATCCAGCTTCACTCTTGGTGGAAGGCTACTCATCTGGAGTTCAGCCAAAAAACAGAGATGATGGAAAGTAGTTTTCTCAACTTGCCTTAAGTAGTTCTACTTAGAGGATGACTTACTTCACAGAAAGTGGGAGCTAAGCCTGGAAAATAGCCTTAAGTTGAAAAACCAGCAACGAGCTTCAAAAGCCAAAACTTACAAGTTAAAGCAGTTGCAAGGAAAAATCACAGTTCATATTGTGCAAGTGAGACCTTTTTGGCAAACAGCTGAGTACATCTGCACATCATACAGCAAACTAATGACCTATAAACACAAACATCAAAGATGGCTTTAATTAAGGTTTTTTTGCAATCCAGCTTGCTCATGCATTGGTTGTAAACACTGACACCCTTGTTCAAAGCTGCATTTGCTGTGTTCCTTTTGTGCATCATTTCAGACGTTTTGCAGCTTTGGGGCGTGAGTTAATCTGAGCTGTGTGTTCATGCCAGGGACAACTGTTCTCTGCTCTCTCAAGGAAAGCAGCTGCAGTCCATCCACAAAATTTAACTTAATGAAAGAAGGTTAAAACTTGAAGTTTGCATGTACCAAACTCACAGTTAATTTTATGGCACAATTTCTTGTGGGTCTCAGCTTTAAATGGGATGTGTGCACTTCTGCTGGGACAACTTTTCTGAGTTTGCATCTGTTTGTTTCTGAGTGGTTCCACCTGTTCTTATTCTCACAAAAGTGTCTTGTCAATCCACAAAAATATCTATTTTTCTGCAAGTTCCACTACTCTTTATGTGTGAAATAAAGGATGCAAAGGCAAGACTTGAGGCACTATTTCACAGTCAATATATTTAACAAAAGCCTTCATGTGCTGCTCCCTTTAGTACCCAAAATTACACATAGTTGGTTTATTTAATTTTCGATTAAAATTGCTTCATAAACCAATCAACCTAAATTTCCCATAAAAAACAAAAAAAAAAAAAGCCAACTAAATCAACAACAACAAAACATACAAACAAACCAAAAAAATGTAACCCCCCAAAAAACCCAACACAAATACAACAACCCTTTCCTGTTTGGAGATAAAGATGTTTATTGCCATTAAAACACTGCATACAGATTTCATGCTGACCTGGCTACATGTCAACACTTCTTTGTGCATGGAGAAGGTGATCCCTTTAAGTCACAACGATTTTATTATTGAAATGGAAAAAAAAAGTTCCCAGTTTATTATCTAGAACCTATAATTCCTGCAAATCCACACAGTACATTACAGCTACGGATCGTGAGTGACTTCAGTGGTTTTCCAGGCATGCAAGTTTCTCTCTCTTATCTTCAATCACAGACTGTCTCAGTAAGGAAAGCTCTAAGTGAAAGAGATAACAGAGGAGAAACGAGGAGTGAATAGAAAGAATTACTATACTGAGTTTCTCTAAGAAATGAAAAGGAATTTTGCTGTGACGCTGCTCCCACAGCCCCTGCAGGAAGCCTGCTCTGACTCAGCTTCCTTGGGTGATTGGGCAGGATTTGGGTGGTCAGTGAGATCAAAGCCAGTGAACCAGGTGTGAGCTGTCCTTGCTGGTGGCCCCAAAGGCCACAGTGCTCCCCTGCTTGCAGAGATCTTTCTGCTCATCAGCCAAGGGGCAGAGCATGGTTAGGAGCACAGGATTTTAACTCTGTTTGCCCCTTCCTCGTTTTGGGACCAGTTTAGGTCAAGCCTCTAAAAGCTCAATGGCATTGATGATCATGCCCAATTTAACCAGTATTTTTCCCCTCAGATGAGCAGCTCCCATTCAGTCAGAGTACATAAAGGCTTGGTCCTAACTACCAGGTAATGATTTAATGATACCAGGTATGATGAATTAAGAAGCAGTGCCTCTAGAAAGTATTCTATATGTTCTGCAGTAATTAAGGTTATTTTTAGGATAATATTCTTACAAATTGTTGAGTTCCTGGATACCTGTGAACAAAAACCCTGGCAAAGTTGCATTTGTTCTTTTAGGAAGAAAAGAAAGCATTAATAACCGACAAGGTTTTTTCTCTTTCCATGTACAAAGCCTTGGGTTTTTTCCCCTTTTTCTAACATATTGAATTAATTGGTTTTCACACTGTTCCCTGTTGTTTAGCATAACCAGTAAGTGGATAAGTCCTTTATCTCAGCTATCCATAGGTTTCTTTAGGAGAAAAGGTGATTATTGCTGTGGTCACCACATGGTACTCTGTTCTTAATCCCCCACTGGATCTTGGATCCAGTACAGTTAAACTTGTGTCCAGGGCACACTGCTGTGCCTAGCTCTGAGCCTGCCCACAAACCAGGGGGTTAACTGCTCTACAGGTTAATGTACTTAGAATCTGGGGGCCAAATAACAGTCCTGCAGTCAGACTAGGCAATACAGCAGGGATCAGTGGGCTCTGAGCTTCCCATTACATTTTGTTTTCGAAGAGGTAACAATCTGTGAGTGCTCTACCAACATTGGCCAGCAGCATCATCAATGCATGATCACAGCATTTTCCACTCCATTAAGTAACTCTCATATTATATGAAAAACTAAGTAATGCAACACAAGTTTTAAATAAAAAAAATCAATTGCACGTCCAAAACATTGGTCAGGTTTTTTTATAGAACAGGCTGCATAGAACCCAGTGCTCTTTTACATTGTGATTTACTTCAGTCCATTCCAAGATTTTTAACAAAAAGCTAGAAAGTCCTAAAGACAATGAATTGAAACACCCTGATGAGTGCCTCAAGTGTGCTTTAATCTACTGGAACCAGTTTTCACCACGGTAATACATGCTTTCTCTGACGAATGGAAAGAACATCTCAGTATAATTACTGAAAATGTGAGCTTTATGTTCCAGTGCAGAATCTTGGGTGTTTTACATTAAATGCCAACGAATGTTTTATTCAACTCACAACAGAAACACAACCTAAAAAAACAAACAACAAAACAAAACAAAACAAAAAAAAAAAAAAAAAACCCAAGAAAAAAAGACACAGTGATAGTCTTGCTTCCCTCTTGTCAGATCCATTTTGTGCTGGTGGGATGCCATCAGTTTCCAGATGGCATCACTGTATAGAAGTGATATACAGAAAAATTGCTGTAGTAACATGACAAACAATTGGGTCTAATAAACTTGACATTTTGGGTTGTTTCTATTTATCAAAGGTAACAAGCTAAGGCCAGAATGATCAGTTTCAGCACAGCTTATTTATGCTTATAGTTCTTTGAATTTCAGTAGTAGATGAGATCTGCTAAAGTTTTGTTCATCTTCTACACAAGGAACTGCATGTCCCTGGGAGTCACATAAATGTATGCCCTGAAGGGATAATCCTAAAATCATTCCTTTCCTTTTGCTGAAAGTTAGGGCTATGTATTACAGTAACACCGCTTTTATTAACGAGCTGTATTTCAGGTCTCCCTTCTCAGAAATGTTTTCCAGAGCAGCTATGTTTATGGCTTCTCCTGTGCACCATAACTCAATATTCCTGTTATGTAGATAACTCAGATTTATGCCTCTATCTTATAAGACATTTCACAAACATGGGCTTAGTGTTGTCAGGCAGCTTGATGGATGTCAAATCCTGAAACTTACCCAAAGACATGCAGATAATGGCAGTGCTGGTTCCAAGTGAAAATGCATCACCATTGTAGTGAAGCATTCCCTGCTTGCCCACCCTCATCCCCACCCTGTGAGAGCAGCCCAGCTGCTGGAGAGGCACAAGGCATGAACATCAGCTGAACATCACCCACAGCGCTGCATCACCACTTCAGACAGGCACTTCTTTGAGCCCAGCCTAAAGGGAAGCTGCATTTCTACCCTAGACCTCAGGCATGCTGTGATCTTGAAGTAAAAATAAAGCCAGGAAAGACATTTAAAAATTAATTGTTTTGCTTCATTCTGATTTTAAGAGGACTGAACAACACCAGGAAGTGATGCTTTTGTGCCAACCATTTAATACTAACTAACCTGATAAAACTGTATGTGACAACAGCCAGTAACATCACTACCAGATCCCCAGACAAGAAGCAATCATGCTGGTAAATCTGCAGTCCTAGAACTCCTGAAACATCTGCCCAGTCAAACTAAATGATTTCAAAGGAATTCTGGAAGCCCATGAAAAATAGATTGCTCAATAATATCCTATCCTTATTGTGACTGCAAAAGGCCTCTGTGCAGCAGACAAAGAAACAGAAGCTGGTGATTTGAAGGCAGGCAAAGGGGCCTTGTACAGTAATCTAACAGGGGGCAATGTGTGGTGTCATGTTGAAAGCCTTTAATGAGTGGAAGCAGTGGGATATACTGAGGAAGAGGTGCTGCCACAAGGAAAAGGACCCATTTAACAGGCCTTCTGCTTTTACAAGAGACTGTTCAGACTTGGATCTGTTGAGCCAGCTCTTCAGGAGTAAAAGGAACAGACTCTAGACTGGCCCTCTCCTATTCTGCCTCGACATAGCTGAAACACAAAGTCTTTAAAAGAATTTTGGTCACTATTACAAAACCCAAAATCCCACAATTGTATGATGAACAAGTGCCAAAGTTCCCAAACACAAACATTACTGACAGCTGACTATGAGGAGGCCACTGGCAGGAAAGCACTGAATATTTCATCCTGCAATGGAACGTGCAGTTCCTGGGCAGAGAGTTTCTATCAGCTGAGCTGACCAGGTTTTTATTATTTAATCATTATTTGCCTGGAGCAGTCACTTCCCTTCACAAAACTTTCCAACCATTCCAGTGAGGCTCAGACCTGGAGGTTAGAACCCAGCTGCTTCCCAGCGAGAGGCTTCACAGAAGAAATCGTGCAGCGCTGTGAGACTCAGGACTGGCAAGTGTGAGTGGATGTCAGGTTCTGGGAATAAATCATGAAAACAGCTGGGTAACTTCTTGTCATTCCAGTGCAAACCTGATGCCTGAATCTAAGTAAAAGAGCAGGAACATTACTATAACCACCTATAATGCCATGATGGATGGTGTTACTCCTGCCTGGAGACCTCAGTCTCTAAGCCAGATGTCTACAGGTTAAATCAGTTCCCTTTGTAATAAAATATAAGACCTGCAAAGAATAACTCAACTAATGAGCAGTTCTCTTGAACTTCAAATGCAAACTATTATTTTCAATGATTTCCTACACTCCTTTATTTCTGATGAATTATGTATCCATGTAGCCATTCTTGGTTTAGCAGAGGCATCGGCAGGAGGTGAAATTCATGGAGAGATGGTCAGTATTAGACAGACATATCAAAAGGGTCACATCTCTCTAGGGTTCCTTCTGGAAAGCTGTTCAAAACAAGTTCTGAAAGAATAAGTGAGACAGGAGGAAGATAAAAGTCCAAATTAGGACAAATAGCTCTAAGCAGCATTGAAAATTAGGGTACAAGGTGCAGTGTCCAACAGAAATTCAGACCACAGAGAAATCCATGATAAATGATTCATAGGCTGCAGAGTTGAAAAATGACACAACAGAGCCATTTTAGTAACTGAATGGAGACATTCAGAGCTGAAATGAACAGGCTACATTTGTGACTCTTTAGCAGAACAAGATTTTACATAATTTTGCACAGTTCCTCCTTGCTTGAGTTGTGTGAATACAGAGTATTTCCCTATTCCTTAGGCAAACCTGTTAAACAGCATTAAATTCATTCAGGAATCAACATGTTTTCCCAATCTCTGCCATTGCCTCTTCTAAATGTGAACTGAGGAGAAGTAACAGCAGCATTACAGAAAGCTTTAAACCAAAACAAGAGCCTGACTCGGGATCATCTGTCTCAGTTCAACTTTGCATACTTTTATTTTGCCAAGTACTGCACGTTTATTCTGCGACCAGAAATTGATAATTTTGTTCCATTTAAAATGTCACTACATCATCACCTTGTCTTCTGGCCCAGTCCAGACACTCTCTAGTGTTGGTTCCAGTGATTCAAGGATTTCTCTGGGCTCCTGCCACTTCTCTCCCAGATACTCCACCCTGCCACAGCCACTGGTCTCACCTGATGGTGCCAGGTAGGTACTGGAGAAGGAACCCACTGGTCTCAGGTAAAGATGAACCTTTGGTTTATCTGTACAGTGAGCTGGTCTCATACAACACACTGCTTTGCTCCTGGATCATACAATTATCTAATTTGCTTTCAGGAAAGTGGGACCTTAGATTGGCTCAGAAAGGAAAAAAACATCTACTAGAGCCTCTCTTCTCAAAATCAATGAGGGCCAGCAGAGAGGACAGGCACTGACCCTTCTTCCAGCTAGAAGAGCAGAAGTGCCCCCTCCTGCTCCCCCTGTGCAATTTGGTGACAGATATGTGACAGGGACCCTCCTCTGCTGGGAGGCAGATACTGCCCCAGCTGCACTCAATTCTCTGCAACCAGGAGAGCTGGTATTGTGAAATTCTGTCTTCACAGAAAATCAGGGTCCTAAATCTGAGTAAAAAATGTTCTGAACAGTAGTAGATCTGCTTCTCCCTCAAAAAAAAAAAATCAATTATTCGAGACACAAAGAAGCTGCTTTTAGAACAACCAGATTATTAAGCTTTATCCTGTGACTTGAACAAGTGGAATATTTCAGCTTTAACCTTCTCTGCCATCTGAAACTACTCATTGATTTTTGTTCATCTTGACTGTAAATTTCTCTCCCAGGTTATGTATCTTAATGACCAGTAAGACACTCCTCACATCACTGCAGCCTGTTAAATAAACCATCTGACAGGTAACCCAGAGAAGGAGGAATCTCTGTGTATAAAGGTGCAAGGGATTTGTGTAAAATTTCTTAGAGGTTCTGGACTTCCCAGTGAGTCCAAACTGCACACTGCCCACAGCATTACACAATCCATGGGGCTTTGCTTTGCCACAGTGCTTCCATGGCACGCTGCCCACTATTGAAGTGATTAGTGCTGCTCTAGAGTGAAAGGAATGCAGATAAGCTATTACCTCAAGAAAGGACAAGGAGCAACTCTGGCAATCTTGTAACCATCTGGAATGAAACTAATCTGGAATTTCCCCACAGGATTGATAATACTCTGCAGTTCAGTTTGCTGGTAGGCTATACCAATACACAGTTTGCACGAAGAGGCACCTGTAATTCATGGCCCAGCATCTTCCTGTGCATGCCATGTTTGGTACACAGTATCAGTGCCTAGTGTACAGCAAAACAGCCCTGCTTTAGCCACTGTGAAGCGGGAGCAGAATTATATTTATCCAACTACCAATATCCAAAAATAGTGGCTTACTGCTGCAGAGCATTCTGACCATGGCTTTGTTGCATGTGACAAGGCACTGAATTGAGTCTTGGGAAATAAGGGCCTAATGGCATTAAGATCCTGCCAGGCATTTATTGTTTGGAGCAAAGTTCCTTCTTATTATTTTGGGAAACATGATTGGGACTTGGAAAATCTGGGTTTAGTTTTAGTCTGTCTCAACATTCCTGCATACCCAGCAGCACAGGAAGGCATTTGAGTCTTGCAGGCTCCATCCTGAGCATGATTAGTAAGAGAGATAATTCCCAATATCACCAGAGTGTTGGGAAGATAAACATTTCAAGGTGGGATTGTGCTCCAATGCTAGAGATCATGTAACAGGACCAGAGCTGAGGAGACAATGGGGTACAAGGGCATTTATGGAATTAAGCATGGTTAAAAGCAGGTTTGCAGGTCACTTTCCTCTACCTCAGCCATTCCTCCTTCCCCTGCCCTGCCAGTCTCCCTGGCCAGGAATGTGCCAGCTGGTCTAGCATGGAGCTGGGAACAGCATGTGTTGTTTGGAACAGCAGGTACTGCTTTGGAAACATGAGGGATTTAGCAACACAGGAATGTAGGATTTTTTGCAGAAACAGGAGTTTATTGCCAGTCCATTTGCTTTAATGCAAAGTTTGCATGTGTGATATTATAATGCCAGTTTTAACAAGTTTTTTTTTTTTCATCAGGAAACACTCATCTTTAGGAAAAAAAATCACTACTGGAGGAGGACTTCTAGGGAAACAGAAATTTCAGAATTTTTATATTGACTTCTTATGACTTCATACAAGGAAGGATGCCCTGCCCTTCATTCTTGCTGCATAACATTTAGTACAAAGCCAGCCTACACCCTAATAAAGTAGCAGTTATCCAGAAAATCCCAGTGTTTTTGCAGAAAGCAGGAAGAGAAGGAATACAGAGAGGCAAATCATCCTGACCAAAGCCCGATTATTGCTGACAGTACACTGGACTCCAAGACAAGTTAGGATTTTTACCTTACAGAAAAGCACAGAGGTTCATGTGGTGCTGTACTAAGGGAGATATTTTACCATATGAGGTCTTCAAAGGCTTTTGGAGATCTCTTTTTGCTCCCTCTGATGCTAATGAAGCAGCACCGACCGAGGGCTCCACCCAGCCTCCTCCCATTCCTGCCCTAGCACTGAGCTGGCAAGCATTTCCCAGCCTTCCCCTCAGGCCCTGTTTTGCATCCACGTGCAACTGTAGCTCCTCATGAGCTGCAGGAGTTCTACAGAGCAGAACTTGGCATGAAAAGTAGAGACAAGAATGCATTCAATAAAGGTGATAAATTTGTGTATACTTATTGCAAGCAGTCATGCATTACTGCACGCCACATCCAAAACAAATGCTGTTTCTTGCCATTTTCTGAGAAAACCCAGTAAGACTGTGACAGTACAAATAATTCTTTTTTATTTCACTAGGTCTTGGATGCAGAGCAATTGGAAAAAAAAAAAAAGTTTTACTTGAGAGGAACAATGGAAAGATTTATAAACAAAAGAAAATTAAAAGGCGGTTTTACTAGGTAGAACATCACAGTTTTTACAGCTGTGACAATGAACATGGTGTTTTTTCTACAGTAAAGCTGGTGGTATCTGCTCATGGAAGGACAGCATACATTTTCAGCTCTGTGTTCTTCCAAGATGTGTTTTTTTGTGGGAAGGAAAGTTTGTTCTTCCTTATTTCGAGTGCTGAAGTAGATATTTCTTTAAATCAGTGCTCAAAGATCCTTGGCACTTCCTTAGAAGTGTTACCTCATGACAGATTGTCAGAAAAAGGTATCAATCCTCCTTACATAAATGGATGGTGAAATGCAAGCTCCGTTAAGAAAACACCTTCAGTATTTTATCAGTTCCTCAGCAGAGGAAGACACCTCCAAAATAGATCCTCTCCTCCTACACAAAGAGGAGTCATTCCAGTACAGCTAAAAGGTGAATTTGACCTGGATTACCCAGGGAGATAACTCTAGGAGTCCTTAGTCTTGATTAGTTTCTATATATTAAAACCATATTTCTCTGGACTTTTTTGTTTGAACCTTCCTTTCCCTTATTCCTCTATTAACCTTAAAAACCCAAAGTGATAAGAAAATGTGCATCCCATGCAATAGAAAATGTGGTCTTTTCCACAGCCTCCCTCAGCTGAAAACACTGAGGCCAAGAATTCTCAGGTCCTTTATAATCAGTGTGTTCCCTAAAATGATGTGTGTCTCTTGTTTCTACCCCACAATAACTATTCCTCAAGCAGTAACAGCTTTTTGTAAGAGAGACATTCTGGGGACCCTTTCAGCTGCTAGAAATGAAACTACTGACTCCTCTCTGGCGTTAGCAGTCAATCCTGGGAAATCCAGTCCCCGTGGGCCTGGTCTCAGCCAGGAGGGAAGGCTGGGTCTGTGCTTGTGCCTGTCACATCCACTTCACCTGCTGGAGAAATCTCTGTTTTCCTAGGGAGGGCTTGGTGGCTGCTGGAAGCTGGGCTCTGTTATTTACTATGTTCCCCAAATTACTGCTCACTTCTGTAAACAGCAGTGTATTTATTATTACCTTCAGAGCAGCAGAACCTCTAAGACACATTATTTTTCATTTCAGTCTCCAAAATACGTCTTAACACTAAGCTAAAAACCCTGGAGAATTATTGAAATATGTGCATTTTACCTGTTTTGTTTTCATGATTTTGAAAACAAAACCATTTTGGAAGATGGAACAATGAACAGAAAATAAAGCACAAAATATGCAACTGGCTTAAGGTATTGAATAAAAATAACACCTAGTAGTTGCCCATGGAGGCTTTCTGCTGTGATCCTAAGTCACAATATATTACCAAAGGACAAAGTGATCTTTAGCAGAAAGAATGAAAGACGTGACCACAACCCTCAGGTGACCCTCTCATGCCGAGTGACAGACTCTGCAGCAGGCTCTCTGTTGAGGGATGCCACAGCCAGAAAAACAAAGTTAGAAAGTTCATGATCATTCACACAGCAAAGTAAATTAATTACTGCACAAGGGATAACAGAACTTGAACAAAGACATCAAATTGTTGCTAGCAAGTTTTCCATTAGAGTGAGAGGATGAATTTCTCTTTCTAAATTATGCTAATCCTTTTGCGAGCATGTTGCTGGTTCTTTGTGTTTCGCTTGAATACTCAAAACTCAGAAAGAAGGTTAAATAAGGCTCCTTCAAAAGAAAAAGCTAGTTAAAAAATTAGGAGACTTGAAGCACAAAAAAGAAAAAAATAGTAGAAAACAACCCCAAACAGATGGAAGTCAAATATCTCCCTTCAGGGGTGAGTGTTATTCATGACAGTCCAAACCAAAAAATTTCTATGGTTTGTTTCAAGACAAGAAAAAAAATTGTGTATATTTGTATATTTTGGATGGCAATATCAGAATGCTCTCAGCATTATTTTGGGAGACATTTATAGACTGTGATAGGTTTCCAGAAAGACAAAGTATTTTAGTAACATGTCTTTATATCTGTCATAAAGGATCTTTCACAAGTGCTGTTAAAAACCCCTGGCCAAGGAACAGTGTTAAGACTCACTTTTATAATCTTCATTTGTTTGAATGGTAAGATTTAACATACACACTTTGGAAAGTAACATCCAGCAAGCAGCAACCACATCATACAATAATGAAGATGTGTAGAAAAACTCATTACAATCACATCTTACCATATTAAAGTTATGATAATTTTTATACAGGCTAATTATTTAATAATGTACAGCTGTTAAATCAACTCCTACTAATTACTATTAGAAATTACTACTGCAAGTTCATGGAGTTTTAGAAATGCAAGATATAACTGTGGTGTAAGTGGAAAGTAGGAATACACCCCCAGTTTTGTCATTTATCTTAAATTGTGCCATTTTATCCATGAAGACATACATTCTCATTGAACATTCCACTATAAACAGTCTAGAGGTTTGGTTTCCTCCAAAACGTCCATGTTTAACTGAAGGAGAGCAGTCAGTGTTTTCATTTAGGAAAACATTCAAGTGCACACTTAATTTTTCCCCAGTCATAAAAATTCTCAGTTTCTGATTAACTTTTATTTTAGTGAGACAGATTTGAATATTTAAAGATAACTCCATGCCCAAGACTGTCCCAACAGATTCCCCTTCTTTAATCACTCTGGGTTGCATCAGCCTTTGTTTCTCCCTCCTCTAACACCCAGGACCATGAACAAGGGACTGGGTTCTGTCAGTTTTGAAGAGAAGGCACAGTGCTCAGACCTCTGAGCAGAATATTGTCACCACTTGTGTACTAAATCCTCATTCTTTCCAAGCCAGGGTGAAGGCAGACACCTCCTGTAAGCAGACCTAAACCCCAAACTAGGCACCACTCGCCAACATTGTAGGAATCAGGAGTTCATCAGGAATGTGTTCCCAAAGACAGCAAGTACAGGACTGTGTCTGGTAGCTGAAGCACTTGGACAAGAAGCTGGAGATAGGTGTTTCAGGGCTTTCATACCTTCTGTAGAAACGTAGAAACCAGGGAGCTAAGTTCTGCAGAAAGGTAAAAGTAGCCCTAGAGTTTCACCTGTAGGGAACAGGAGAGTCCTGAGCTTGAGTTCTGCTGCTTTGGTTTCACATCCACCATGACTTGGTACAAAAAGAGTACACAGCCTTGAAATCTAAGACCTGAAAGACACTGTGTGACTCTTTCAGTGCTATTTAAAACATATTAGTTTGCTAATAGGTGAAGAAATTCTGCAAGAGCACTGGTATTTTTGAAATGTTGATTAGCTAGGAAAATCCAGCCATGATTAATTTCCTGGTGTTTGATGACTCCCTATCTGCTCTCTACTTTCCCCCAAAAACACTTTGCTGTTCTTTTAGCACACAGTGAGATTTCACAGAGAGCTTTTCATAAAATGAACCTACTCAAGGCTATTTTGTGAAAAGTATGACATTCATTTTGCATTTATGGTAATGTTTATATAAATATGCTCTCCAAAGTGTTTTGCAAGCCCCTGGAGTGCTGCACTGAGTGGATAGATGGCTCCCAGTCATCTGCAGCACAGAAAGCAGATTACTGTGGCAGGGAGGAACATGTGGAGAACTTACTGGAGTGACAATCCTGATGTGATAAAGATGCTAACAATAGCAATTAAAGAGGTCAAAACAAAGATTTAGAAGAAGAAGTTGCAAGAGCTGGAGACTCAGCACTGCTCTCTCACTACCTTCAAGCCCGTGCTACCACAGGTGTGCAAATTTGCATTGAGGGGCACATTTGTCCAAGTGAGGACAAAAAAACTCTCAGAAGTAATTGTGAACTGCACAAATGCACCTGAGGTTGAAATAAATTCTCAAAGGATTTGTTTAATCAAAAACAGCAAAAGCACATCAGTGGTTCTCCTTCAGTTCACGAAAAGATTGAAGGGAATGGGGCTGGGGTGGTAATTAATGCAGTATCTCTGTATCTCAAGGGATGGTAGCCCTGCAAAACATTATTTATTTAATAAAAGAAATAAAATATTAATTTTTTCATCCTGGCAAAACAAATATATCGAGCCTTTTTCTGTTGCATTTATATTAAGGTAGACCAACAGGATTAGAGATTCATACTATTAAATATAGATAAATATGAGATTTTCTTGTATATTTTGAAGAGTTGCACAAGGTTTAACAAGTACAGAGCAACACGTTCCCTTCTGTTATTGTATAAGAGAGAAAAGATGGAGATGTGACATTTGCAACAGACTGGGAAAGAGGTTCTCTGTGGATACAGAAAGGAGGGCTTTAGGGATTGATCAAAAGCCACTAAGGCCATGAAATATGGGCTCTACTTTGACTCAAGGCTCAAAAAGAGTTAAAATAGGTGGGACGTGATGAAAGGTAAAAGAAGAACATCACAATGAAATATTCAGTGCTAGTGAGAAAGATTGTAGTGAACCTCAGATTAGCTTTAAAGAAAGGGAAGTTATTAGAGAAAAAAAAAAATCGTATGCAAGGCTTAGTAGAGGGTTTTCTGCTATTGTTTTAGTGTAATATAAATAAAAGTTAAAAGACAAAAAAGACTGTAGTTGTCAAAAAGAGATGCCAAAATTCAGATCAGGATTTCAGAAGCATGAAAACGACAAAAGTGTGGATTTAAGGGGCCTGAAATATAGAACAGAGATTTAACACTTGAAGGAGATTGAAAAGAGACCTAATTATGAACACTAAGACAGAAGCCAAAAGAAGACCAAAAAGTGACATTGTAATCAAAAATAAGGAAGTGAAGGAAAATGCTTCTGTGAAAAAAAATGAAAAAACCTGAGCTTGATGAGGAGGTAGCACTTCAAAATGGCTGAAAAGCAACAGAGGTTACAGGCAGACAAAAAAGGGAGGAAAGAGATTCCAAGGTGTGAAGCGAAGCAGAGAGATCAAACCCTCAAAATAGAGGTTTTCCAAGAGTCTTTGTTAACCTGGAGTTTTGTTTTCCCACATTCCAGCCAGTGGTCAGCACACAGAGCTGGTAAGCAGCTGGCAGTGCAGCATTTCCTGCATTGCACTCCTGTGTCACTGCTCCTTGTCAGCCACAGCATCCCCAGATTCACCTGGAGCCCCCCAGAGACAAAGAGGGCAGAGTTTTATGGGGATCAAACAGGATACCCTGTTCCAGAGCTGGAGCTGCAGCAGTGACAGGTCTGTGGGCTCAGCCTGCATTTCTGACTCTGCCACGTTTAAAGCAAAGACTCAGTTTCATTTTCAGTCATTCAACCACCAGCAATTCACAGCGACACCGGATACCTTCTGGCTGCAGCTCCCAATTATCTGAGGAACTGGAGAGCTTGGCTGTGCTGATGGTGTAAACAAGCCAGTTAGGAGCATGTCAGGCTTTGTTCAGCCAGGAATCACTTCCTTGTTATGAGCTGAAGCATCACACCTGCTCCTTTTAGGTTAACAGACAAATTGCTGCTATGTAAATCTGCAGTTTGGATGTAAAACCAAACCTCTCCTGAGGCTAACTGAGAGTGTGTGAGGAAGGAAAATTGAAACAAAAAACACACACACTAAATTGTGATATCTCACACGGCAAGATATCCTTGCACTAGGGAATGTAACTCTACCCATGAGGCAGGCAGGATTATTCACAAACTATACAAACCATGTATATTTTGTATATCTGTACCTCAGCATAATCAGAGAATGTGTTTTTCTAAACAGTCTTATAATTTAAAAGCTAAAATAGAAGAAATTGTCGGTGCCATCTCTGATTCTCCAGAGAAATGAGTTGAATAATGTCTGACAGTCATGGGACATGTTGGACCTTCATCCCAATCCCAGTAGCATTCGGGCCTGTTGTAATTAACCACACACACACTCTCCCATGGCCTGTGGATTTCCACAGGAATAGTGCTGTCCTGCTGGACAGCCCAGTCAGGACACCAAGGCTGCCCTGGCACCCCTGCCCCACCTGAACACACAATTTCACAATTTTGGCTGGGCTGTGACTGTGTCCATTGCACACTGTGTGGCTCCACAATCCCACAGATCCGCTGCCTGTTGTACCAGCAGGTCTCAGCTCATTTCCCTAATCTCCCTGAGAGCTTTGGGGGTGCAGGAATTGAGTGGAAGACCAGAGACTTTATCAAAATGCTTTTGATCTCTACAGGCATCAAAAATATTCAATACTGTATGGAGATGTGAACCCATCAGCTGAGAGACCTCTCTCACCTGATTCTGAAGGTATTGGCTGCAAGTCCCTGGGCAACTTCTGATGGTGTTTTACAACTTTCACTGTAAAAATCTTCTTCCTTATATCTAGTCTAAATGTAGTTCTGTCTGATTTTCTGTGACAGTCCTCATGTCCTCCAAGAGTGTTTGTGCCCCACCTGGGTGATAACCTGAGCACGGGCACGAATCAGATCTAAATCCTCCTTTGATATTCAGCATCATACTCTGCTCCTTTTTACAGATTCTATGCACACTATTAAACAATCTAAGTTGCAATCAGGCAAATGTTTAACATTCTATACTTTGTTAAAGTGCATTATGCTGAACGAGAGATGGTGGCTGAAAGCATCTATTTAGGGACTGCAACTGAGCATGGACAAAGGCAGTGGCATACAAACTGCAGTGCCAAAATCCCTCCTGCTCTTCATCCCCAAACCCCAGGAACCTGCAAATCCTGTCCAGCCTTTGAGTTATGCAACAGTGTGTAAAAGCTGTTGACTTCGGAGCTTTTGAAGGATTTCTGGGACACACTGACCAGGACTTGTTGCCTCAGGAGGAGTAGGTTTTCCTATCATCTTCTGGGGCACCTCATTCACCAGTGTTTTAGCATGTGTGCTCAGTTGCATTGCTCAGCATGGATAGTTGATCATGGTATTTCCTCTGAAGAGAAGTCACGCTGCAAGGTCCTCAACAGCTATCAAACAATGATGTGTACACAGCTGAGCCTGAGGGGAACAAAACCAGCGTTTTTTGAAATTTTGCGGATTGTAAAACCTACATTCTAAAGTCCTGTATTTTCCCATTTATTTTAAAATCGGTAGTTCTAAGGCAGGCAGAGGGCAAGATGTACCTCTAACATCTAATAAATCATCATTCTCAACTAAACATTACAAATCCTTACTTATCAGAGTGAATATTTAAGAATTAAATAAGTAGTCAAGACAAAACCAAAATAGTTTTAAGTATGACTATATTATATATGCAGTTTTACTTTAAGATTAAAGTAGGATAAATCACTTAATCCATCAAAATCAGATAAGAAAGGAGCTTCAGATTGTATAATTCAGTGAGTTTCAAAAATAGAACTTAATTGCCTGAAATTGTGCTCTGATCCATATGCTTCTATGGACAAATGCAATTACTGCCTCCTGTAAACAAGCTAATTGATGTGAGAGAATACAGTTCAGAACATCTTATATGTGAACAACATTTCACAAAAAGCACAGAGACTTGAGCAATGATCAATAGTAATCATCACAGCCCCACTGGAACAGATAAAACTACGCTGCTGTTTCCATCAGCTGAGCATCTGGTTGAGTTTTCATTAAAATAATAAAACCCTTTCCTCTCACCTAGCAAAATAAATTAGCTGTTCAAGCTCTTGAAAAAAATTCTCATTTGCACAAAGGTAAAGAGCCTTTTTTTAGATGAGGCAATCAAAAATCTTAGAGTAACTCCAAGATCTGAACTTTCATCAGTGGTTGCTCAGTCATTACACAGACACCTCTCAGGACAGAAACATCAAAATGGCAGAAGTTGTATTGCCAATAAAATGACAAATGCTAGTAAGTCCTGATTTTTGCCATCAGACTCACAAATTAAGATGGCACAAGACCTTGTGATCAACCAGTCAGACATTTTCATGAAGAAAAGGGTCATGGGATTGCAGTTAATTCATTCATCCTTGAACTGCAGGACGACAACAGCAAATACACAATTTTGAAGATGTTTTAATCTGCTTACTGTATACTTTATCTTGCGTCTGTCTGCTCTCTAAACCCAAGAGACACATGCCCTCATATGCCCCCCTCTGATGCCACATTTCCTATCAGCCAATATTGTATCAGCCAATTTTGTAATCTTGCTGGAAAAAAAGAAAAAAAAATCTCAATAAGGTTTTATTGCTCTTAATTATAAAACTCAATAAATTAGTCTCCTCAAAGACCAAAAAGAATTTCAATCTAAGTTCCTGTTTCTTGTTAAAAAAAAAAAAAAAATTAATCACGTTTAATATGATACATTTAGTTTTAATTTCTTGCCCCTTAAAAATGTTGTCTTTCTCCAAAAAAAGAAAGATTGTCATTTGCCCAAAAGTGACACCCACACAACAAGTGGGTGGAAAGGCTAAAACTTTCTGTTTACAAACTGTCTTTGAACAGTGGATACACTTTACAAAATGTATTTGGCACTGGGTGAATACAATGTATACACATCACAAAATGAGAACAACTTGTCAAGATTTTATGAAATTGCCTTTGCATAAATTATTTGTCAATTTTCTTTTTCTTTGTAATGTTTGGCTCAAATTATGCTGAACTCATTAGAAAGGTACTGACTCCCCTGAGTTCTGCAACAGGTTGTATATATTCAGCATATAGATCTGGCTAAATAAATCACAAATTATCTTCAGTATGCTATTAATTTGTTAACTTTTATGTTTTAATGCTTAAACTATTTGAGAAATATTATTGTCCCTTCTTCATTCAGATCTAAATCCTGCTCATTGGTAAACAAAACAGAAACCTAAAGAAGCATTGGACCAGAATTACATTGCTTTTGTTCTCTAGATACATCAAGGAATTACCAAGGTTGGAGGAGATGTTCTAGGACATCCAGTCCAAGCACCAGCCCAGCACCACCATAATCAGCCCTGCACCACATCCAGAGGCCTCCTGAACACTTCCAGAGACAGCCACCTCACCACCTCCCTGGGCAACTTATTCCAATGCCTCACCCCTCCTTTAGTGAGAAAACATTTTCAAGTATCTAATCTGAACCTCACCTCTGTCATCCTTTCACTTGAGACATGGCAGGAGATACTAATCCCTGCTACACCCTCATTTCAGGGAGCTGTAGAGGGACAGGGTGCTCCCTGAGCTGAACACCCCACTTTGTCAGCCACTCCTCAGAGGATGTGTTTCCAGACCCTTGCCCAGCTCCACTCCCTGCTCTGGACCTTCCCCTGCTCCTCAGAGCCTCCCTTGCCCTGAGTGGCCAGACCTGGGCACAGCATTCAGGAGTGGCCTCAGCAGTGCCCAGCACAGGGACAGTCCCTGGCCACTGCCCACACTGCCCTGCACACACACCAGATGTCCTGGGAATCCTTGGCCACCTGGGCACACGCTGGCTCTTCACCTGGAGGGCTCCTGCAGCTGCCCTCAGCCCATGCACCCAGCCTGTCAGGATGTGTCTGTAGAGAGAGATCAAAATGTGATCTCATACTTGGTAAAAGATGGGAGAACAACAACATTTCTTGGGTTTGCTGCCATGAAATGCATCCCACTGATGACTTACTTTCCATTTCCTAATTGTGTTGAGTAGCAGAGCAGCCAGTTTGTGGGAACAGCTGCTCACACATAATTCCAGGGGCTCAGACCCTTGTTCAGAAGGACATTTCTGGTGGTCAGACAGCTCCCTACCCCAGGCAGAAGGGCTCACCTTGCCTTCACAAGGTTGGCCAAGAGAGCTGCAACAGGAACAAATAAACACATTTAGGACCCTCTCTCAGCTCTCAGCAGCTTTCTTGCTCTCACCTTGTGAAAAGATTTTCCAAATGTCCTACTGCTACCACAGGGCTGTCTCAAAAGGGAGCTGCTGTGCACTCAAAGCTTTTGTACAGGAACAGCTTCCCATGAACAAAACTGCTGGCTGGGGTTATTTATTCTTGCAATGGTCCACTGCACAGCACCGAGGGCTTTTAACTGTTGCTGTGAAGAGCGTCTATTCTATGTGAAATCTCACAGAAGGAACCTGACACTTGATATAATTTCTTACAGATATTGCAATACTATCCCCTGCATACCCTGCCAAAATATTTGCAACCAAGTGCATTTGACTGAAAACTTGGCATAGGGCTTCCATCAATTATTTTCAATTCACTGAATAGGTAGATTAGTCAGGGAAAACTCATGATATATTTGGGCAAATCAGTGAGCCAATGTCTGGCAGATGCTTGCCTCATAATTAAAGTATTTTGACCTTTCTGGGCAGATGGTTTAAGGAAAATAGAAGTTTAACAACAATGCTTCAATTGCTAAGATGTTGCAGTCAATACATCACAGGTGAAAGGCTCTCTCACAAATAAAGACACTCAGCACACTGAAATGACAGTTTTAATACAGACAACAGTAGTTGTCTACTGAAAATAAAGGCAAAGAAAATGTGTACTTTCACATTAGATTGCACAGGTAAAGAGAACATCACGGTGTTCCTCCAAATCCGCAAAGAAAATCAGATAGAGAAGCTGCAAGGAAAGGCCTGGAAAAGACATTTCTTTATCTTTAATCACCCTGGATCTGCCTGGCCTCTGCCTGCCTCAAGAACAGACATTTGCTGAGGGAAGATCATTTCACCAGACCTTTGGATCTGACAATGTTACAAGAGGGCAAATACTACCTAACACCAGTATTAGTTCAACATAAAATCCTTCCCAGTGCTTAAGCACATGTTGTATTTTCTAACAAGTGAAGGAAATCTTTCTCTCATCCTAGATTTGCTCATTCCCAGCCAGAGCAGCACTGCTGCTCCCAAAGTGCTGTGACAGAAGCCCAGCTCTGCTGAGCTCATTAGCATCCCCACATTTGCAGATTGATCTGTTTGCTCTTAGCACTGCTCAGCTCATGCCACAGCTGTATTTCACTGGGTGCTGTGCTGGTAAAACTGCTGTTACAGCCACGAAATGAGCTTCCCCTTATGAAAGCAAGATTGTAGAGCAGAGTCATATTTTATAGCACAGCAGTTGAAACAGCTGGGAAATTCAGAAACCTGATAATGGGACTGTCAAATGCTTTTCCACATTTCCCAATTTCTATTCCTCTAATGAAAAATATTCCCTCTGCCTTCACATCACACTTCTCTTATTCTTCTATCACTTCTCATAAATCACTCTTCCACTCTCTGGATCAATCAAACTTTGTATAAGTACCTGAAAATCTGTCATGACCATCTAGTGTCATCAGAAATGACAAGTGAAAATGCAGCCCAGGACATTGCACAGACTCTCACACACGCAGCTGGAAGGCCCCTTCCAACCCAGGCTATTACATGATCTATGGCCCTCTCAGATTTGTTTTAGTCTTCATGGAACCTGACAGAAAATTCGCTTTTAAAAAATATTAAACAGCTTGCTAGGAAATATTAATCAACTAATTTTAATCATATCACTAGCAAAATATTCACACTGCCTTTTAAATGATGGAAACTCATCTTTAAGTGGTCTGCATTCAACAGCTAAAAACTAATATCACACCGAAATACTTTATAAAGCAAGAGTCAGAGTAATCAGAGGCTGTTCTAGCTTATGCCAAAATAGCTTGAAACAAACTAAACTGTGAGGTATTGCTCAGCACACACTCTTGCAAAGGTATTTCACTGTATACTAGGGGATTCTTGAAAACTTAGACATTCTTTTCAAGGGGAATATTCCCAGAATTTTTTTTACCATGTTGGATAGAAACAAGTGCAGCTTATGCAAATACTTTGGCAATTCTGATAGCCAAATTATCTTTCCTCAATTATTCTTTTTATTGTTATTTTTTTAAAATAATTAATTACTGTGTTTAGCTGGTTTTCTGCTCTCATAATAGGAAGGTTAGATGATCCAGCACATAAAGGATGTTATGTAACGCTTCCATGATGTCGAGTAGACTCAATGGATGCAAACACCCTTTAAAGAGGCCTCCCTGGTTGGTTTAAATCTCTGTAAAGCAAAATACCAGCCCCATTCTAACCGCAGTACAAAGGGAAATTGGGATGTGATTGGGATCATCTGACTAGGATGCCAGAGCAGTTGTTATATAATGCATGTGAGCACAGCTGCTCCCTCAGCACGAGAGGAACACAGCACACATCAGGGCAGAGCTGCCTTCCCTCAATCCCCCAGGATGGGGCACTGGCCATGGGCCACTCCCAGCACAGAAACTGTCCAGAGCCCAAGACACAAGGAATTGGTTCCCAGCCATCCCTCCCTGAATGTTATCTTCCACAGGCAGGGCGTCCCTCCATCCCTTGAGGCACCTTTGAGTCCAATAACACAATTAATTTCTCCGGGTGCTAAAGGGGTGCAGCCAGTCAGGCCCTGGTTTGGGAGACCCCTGGGCTCCCCCTCTCCATTGCCATTTGCCAGGCACTCCTGTGCAATGAGTCTGCAGGAAAGCTCTCACCACACGCAGGGAGAAAGCCATTTCTAAGCTACTTTTCACCAGGGAGCGCCAGATTATTGAGAGAGCTCTGCAATTTAGTCAAGACCACAAGGATGATATCAAGACCTACCCAGCAACACTAAAATTTCAGTGTTACTGGGTACACATGACTTACACAGTTTGATCAGCATCAGCTTTCTAAGAGAGGGTGCAATGTAAAGTACCTAGGCAGAAGGAACCACATTTTCAGCAAGGTTTTGCTAACTTTCAACATTTGATCACTCTAATCCTGTTGTGCTTCACAGGTTTCCATTTCGAAACCTACTTCAATACTTTGCTGTTCAGAATACATGTGAAAGGGGAGAAGTTTCACGAATCAAGATTTTATTATTTGATTTGAAAATTAAAGTGTGATAAATTCAATTTTAAACCAAATTTTCCAGAAATTCTCACGGAATTTTCTTTCTGTGTGAATATTCTCCAGTTCACATAATGATCATCTTACTCACACACAAGTGTTTATATATCTAAGGGTTGAACACCAAAGATCTCTGTGTCCAAGGCTGAGAGAGTGAATGGCAACACAACTCCTTCAGCCTCTGGGTGCTCAGCAAGCTGAAGGGAGTGAAGGAAATTGGGTGGATCTAGCACGAATCAGATGTCAGCACTGAACTAAAACTGATTCTCTTGACTGAAGGCTGGACAGCACATAGTGACAGAGAGGAGAGAAGAAGAAAGGTAAATTTCAAAGACAGCCTCTGCTGTAAGAAATCCAGAGGCTTTGCTCAGAGACAGAGGAATCTGAGGGAGCAAAGGTGGGTCAGTGATGTATGAGAGAAAAAGGGTTTGGCTGGGGCTTCACTTCTATTCTCACACAAGGCTGGGAACTCTTCAAATTTATTTATTTTTTTCTTACAAGATGACTTTCTATAAATTATACACAAGATTCTACCCTTGTGACCCTAGCATAAAAATACAAAACCTCAATCATATGTATATTAATTGGAGGATATCAGGCTGCTGTTCTCCTTTAGGTTCAATATCAATGCATCTAAACTATTCTCCACAATCTGTTACCAGCAAAAGGCTTATTTACAGTCCAAGTCTTTGATTTTAACTTGTCCAGAACAATTTTCTTTCCATGTCCCATGAAGGTGAGAATAGAAAATACATAGGGTACAGGAAACTGTGATGAAAAACCTCCAGAATGGGCTCTGCAGTGCTGGATGTTGCCCTCTGGTCTGGTTTCTGGCAAGTTGTAATAATGTACCCTGACTGTCAACATCCTGACCTGTGGCTATTGTCACATACTTTCCCAAATCATCCACAAGATGCTGAATGAACTTGTCATAACTTATTTCTCTTATGCAACCACATGGAGAATACAACTGTATCATGGTCTGATGGCCCAGAATAACTGTAGAAATGACTCAGTATCCAGGGAAAACTTTCAAGCCTGCAAAAAACATGACATTTTCCTGGAAAGCAACTGTTAAACTCTGACTAATGCATTCTCCTCTTCTCTTCTCCTTTTTTTTTTTAATCTATCCATACAGGTTTTGAAGCTCTGAATGCTCCTGGGCACTGAGAACAATGTGAGGTGAAAACTCGAATAATATCTGAGCAAGTGGGAACTCAGGCAGTATAACACTGTTGTGTGATATTTTGAGGAAATGTAGCAGACCAAGGGCCTAGGGCCAGACATTTCCTTTTTGCCCAGGCAGTCCATGTTGCCAGGGCACCTATTAGGTGTCCTGGAAGGACTGAAGTTGGCCCCCAAGTGATCTGCTTCTGCAAGCTCAGCTCCTAGACTGGATGGGCCAGGCTGCTGCCTGGCACTGAGCGCCACGTGCTCCTGGCCAAACCAGGGAGAGCAGCTCTGGGCACTTCAGGAACCATGCCCCTGACACAAACCCAACAAATGCAGAGCTCCTCTCTCTGGTCCCTCCACTCCAGGAGCTGGAAAGCCTCCTGACACCACTTCCAAAAATGTACCTGCAGTGAAGTAAAACTAGGTGAAAATGGACCCTAAGTGTAACTGAGTATTAAGAATCAGAGTGTGCTCCACACCATGTTAACAATTGTGTTTGAAGACCCAAAAGAGGGAAAATATATATCAACCCCATCCAGAACTCACCTAGAACTTGCACCTATGAAGATAAACATCAATGAATGTGACAGAGAAAGTTCATATTTGTGAAAACATTCTGATGCATAGTCCTCATTTTGTTTCAGGCTACTTCACACTATTCCAGTGTCCTGTGTTAAATAGCCCCACATTCTAAGTACACATCATAGAAATGTCACAGAATTTACATATGAAACTGATGTAGAGCTTAACACAAAATAGTACCAGCTGAGCATGCTACAGGAAGGTATTGATGCACAATTCCATTTTGTTGAACAGATTTGCACCTTGTACAAAGAGGTCAGGCTGAGAACCAAGGTGCTCTACTCTGGTTTGTTTGCCATGGAGGCAGCCTTGGGCAACCTCTTTTCCCTCTCTCTTCCTCAGTGTATGTGTTCCTGAGACAGTTAAACAGGATCAGCATCACAAAGACAGCAAGAATTTCTCGTAGTGTGCCTTAAAACACTCAAAATACCACCAACTACTCCAGTCCTGACCTCCACTACCCATAGTGAGAAAATTACCACAGGTTATTATCAAACCATCGAGCTGCTAAAGACAACATGTATTGCAAAGATGAGCAGGAGATTTAACTGCCTGAGCCAGCAAGAGAAACTCTTTCCCCACTGCCATGGCCTCCAGCCATGTATGGATGCAGCACTTTGTTTTCTCCAGAGCAATGGTGACATTTCAGATCATCTGTTGTGCTATAAATGGAATACTGTGATCTGCTGAACATTTTCTACCTGGAAGGCCATTTCCTGGTGCCTGAGTCATTAACTTCCTCAGATGACATTGTCACATCTGTAATGAAAAGATGGAACGTGCTGCTCATTTATAGAGGCTGCTGCAGTGCTGATATTTTAAACTACCCAGGTGTGACTAGCAAAGGCTGGCTGGTGTTTGAAACCCCTTCAGCATATTAGCTCACTGTGGGTGGTATGTGGAACACTTGTCTCTGAAGTGGAGGAACATGGATTTGATAGATGGAGCACTCAGTGGATCAGGAATTGGCTGGATGGTTTCACACTAAGAGCTGGGGTCAATGGCTTGATAGCCACAGGAAAGGAGCAGCAAGTGCTGTTTCTCAGGGGTCAACTCTGGGACTGGCACTCTTCAACATCTTTGCCAAAATACACACAAGTTCTGCTATACTGATTTTACAACTATAGCTACTAAATTATTCAAATCTAAACAAGACACATGCCAGACTGTCAAAACACTCAAGAAGAAGCTTTTTTCAAGTTCAATTCTGTAGCTACATGTCCTCCATGCAGGCTGACAATCAATAAACACAAGAACAAGAAATCAAGAAGTCTCTTGGGTAGCACCTCATTACTCCAGTGCTCACCCCTTTGGCTGGGAGGAAGAACAGTCCTCTCCTAACTAATCCAAACTCTCTTCTTACAAAATACAGAATGTAAATGAGTTTAGCTGCAGATAATGATGTTTCTGTTATTAGTAACACCCTGAATAGCTTCAAACCCTGACTGGGAATTTAACTCCTGGGGACTTGGCTTAGCAGGATCTCTTTTTATACCCCCTGCTCAGTGTAGGGTGTAAAATGGCTTCAGAGTCCTCTCCAGGGACACTGCTAGGCCTGCACGCTTCATCACAGGCTATTACACACTCAAATTCACTGGGCTGAACATCTGCGGACAATATATATAACTTCAAAACATCCATGAAGCTCTTCAATCTGTCTGCAATTATTCAACTGTAATTCTGAAGGCATTGGCTGACAGAAAATAGGAATTTTGGTATGAAATCCTTTTGTTCTGTGTTGTTTCTCTGGCTATCCAGAGAGGCTGAAACAGAGGCTTTCAGTTTAAATTTTAAGACAAAATTTTATGATGTAAATAAGCTGTCCAGCTTGGGTTGCAGTGGAAGCAGCCTCCTGAGTCAGTTACCTGGGTAGGAGATCTCTTTTATCCTCCCAAAAGTGGCCTCAATTCTAATGGCCAGGTCTTGGGGTTACCAGCAGGAATGAACCACGGGTGCTTCGCCCTGTCCTGATCGCCCTGGGGCTTGTGTCTGCCCTGAGCCCTGCAGAGCAGGGCACTGCCAGGGCACTCAGGAGCTGATTCCATTTCTGCCATACCACCACAGAGACTCCCTCCCCTTCAGGAAAGCTGCTGAACTTACGTGGAATACAACTGGGCCCAGCTATTCCAATTTGCTGAGTCTCAGAGGAAGACAATATTAAAGGGAACATGTAGTCTTGAATAGGACTTGCAACACGTTTTCACTTGATTTTTTTTTTCTGTAACAATGGACTTGAAATTTCATTTAAATATGGATTTTGGTGAAAGCGATTTTTAAAATTATAAGCACCTGAATAAATTTTAAATATTTTCAGAATGTTTCCGTTTATTTCATGAAACTAATGTCATACTTTCTTGCATTTAATATCCATTGAATAGCTTAGGCATTTCTAAATAGAGGGTGGAACATTATATTTAAGACATTCATAATCTTTCCTCTCAGAAAATCTGCTTGCTAAAATTAAAAAAAAAAAAAAAAAAAAAAAAAAAAAAAAAAAACGCCAAACTCTGTGCTCACCCTGGCTTTGGAACACAAAGTTCTCCAACTGTGGAATTTCCTAAAAGCCAAACAGAGGAAGTGCTGCCAAAATCTTCACTGCCTCCTTTGAAAATATATAGTTCATGCAGGTCAATAGATTTCCATCAATTTGATCAGATAACATTGTCAGCTAATTAATTCTAGACAAATTCATGTGCCTTCAACAGAGAACTGGCTGAAGATTGAAGCTTTCTTTAGTTAATATAAAGAGAAACCGGTTTATCATAATGTTCCTCAGGGTATTAAATCCACAATGACCTTAACCATGATTTTTTCTGTCAGTTCAAAAACATAATCTTCATTCTTGGTTAGCCAGGTGATTTAGTGTGTTTTTCAACTGCCCAGCAACAGATTATTTCATTTATGCCTTCCATTTGTTCTTCCAACACTGCTGATCCAGGTAATAAAGAATCAGGTTCACAGCTATTATCCCTGGTTAATCCTTCGTAATTGTCTACATGTTAAATCAGGGATATTATGCTGAATAGCATTTAATACAGTACCTTCACTGTGTGCATCAGGCAAACTCAAAAAAAAAAAAAAAAAAAATGACCTTAACTGACACACAGTCATTTCAGATGTCAATTCTCTAAAAATACCTCATTTAGAAGCATTAGGTAGATGCAGGCAATGACCCTTGTCCTTCTGTGTAACCCTTGGTTTCTGCAACACGTTGATGATACTTTTAAGAAAATGCGACTCCCTCACAATAGGAAGAAAACCATTAATGTCAGAAGTTACCCCCAGAGGCTGTTTGCACACAGGCAAACCTTGTTTGCATAAAGATACCTTGTTCTGTCCTTCATTACTCACCTGAATCATGTTCTGCTCTATTTGACCAATATTCAATGCCAAAATCGGTTTTCTCCCAAGTGATACTTCTTTTTGGACCTTTTTTTTCACAGTTAATCTGAAGAAATGGAGCCCTAACAAGAAGAAGGCAAGAGGGGAAGCAGGTTTAGTTCAGGGCTAAAGAGATCCAAGCCTTTTATTCCTCATCATTGCCACAGATGACATCAGTCTCTGAAGAGCAGTGGCACAGGCTCACAGAATCCCGGGGTGACTGGGCTTGGAGTTTTCTCTGGAGACAGCCTTGTCCACCCCTCCTGCAGAGGCAGGGTCACCCAAGGCAGGCTGCCCAGGACTGTGCCCAAACAGCTCCTGAACACCCCGAGCAGGGAGACCCCCAGCTCCCCGGGTGAGCTGTGCCACTGCTGGTGGCTCTGGGGAAGTGCCCTGGTGCTCAGAGGGAGCTGCCCGTGCTCAGTCTGCCCGTGGCCTCTTGGCATCTCACTCACAGCTCTGAAAAGCCCGGCTGCTTTCTCTTTACATCCCCTGGAGACAGCCGCACATGAGGGCACCACCCTGAGCCCTCCCCTCTCCAGGCTGGGCAGTCCCAGCTGTCTCAGCCTTTGTGAGCTGCTCTGGAGTCCTCCCAGAGGTCCTTTATCATCTTTACTCACCTGAGATCCTCTGCTGCACTCTCCAGCAGCTCTGTGTCTTGACTAAGTAATTTCAGTAATTATTAACCTTTTTGTTTTCCAGGCAGTCGGAGAACACAAGTGGAATAAGTGACTGTGGTCTCAAGAGCACAAAATAAAAATATATGACAAAAAAAAAAAGACAAAGAAGAGATACACACCAAGGTGAAACAAATTTGTCAGGTGAGACCATCAACTTTTGTTCTACCCCAACTACAAACTTAGCAGCACACAAAAGATTTTGCTTTAAGAGTGTCCTCCAATGCCTGCTAGGGAGTGACTATTGGAAGGTGACATTTTCTTTTTCTTGTGACTGGTTATGTACCCTGGGAAATGTAAAAATATCACCAAGGTATGCAAAAGAGAGGAGTTAATTAGTTTAACTTCCTGATGGGAATATATTAACAGTGTAATAAGATGCTCAAATACTCTTTTTATGATTGTCCCTGCCAAAATAGTTGTTGGAAAGATTTTTGTAACACAAAATCTTTTATCCTCCATATGGAGATCCAGATGCTGACTCTGATCTTTGCATGGCAGAGGTCACTGCAAACATTCAGCCTCTAGATCTCAGAAGTGGCACCTCTGAGACTGTGACTGGAAGGATCCTGTGTCAGGATCAATATCTATCCAGCTTTCTCCTAAATTCCTCCATAAACCCAAAGGGAATAATTTCCTTGTATCAATACACAATCCTTCCAGAGGAAGAAATGTGTTTGTTTTTTTTTTTAATGTCATCCAGTGCCTTCACTTTTTAAACTCTTTTGTAGCCAAGTTCAAATGCAATTTGTCCTGCACAGTCATTGCCCCGAGTGGACAACATAATTAATCATCTATTCTTATGTACTTGTGACTTAAAATTACTTTTAGCTTAACACTCTTACCCTAAGTGTCCCCTTGGTTTAGGCTGAACATATAAGCTTGAATTTTATTACTGTGTCTCTCCTTCTGTCGGCCAGAATGTCACTTTGGAATTTAATCTAGTGAAAACAAAAATAATATGTTGATTTCCCCACTGTTCTAATATATGCAACCTATTTCCCATTTGAAATATTTTTTTTAATATATTTTCAGATAGCAGGAATGACCAATATATTTTCTTACAAATTGCTTTCTAAAATTACACATAAAATACCTTCCTGCTTACATACTGAATATGAGGGATGTAGAATTATATTCCCTATAATAAAAACCTAAATCAACTTCTAACTTCTTTATAACTACCTAGACAAGAAAGTCTTCTCAAAAAATCCCACTATCCTTAGGATCATCACTTAAGAGGACACTGTCTCCTACGCTATTTATATTTTTATCTGCATCTGATAAAAATCTGTGGGTAGGATGCACAGTCTAGTTCCTATTTCCCTGCTTTAAAAAGTCAAACAATCACATTTTGCTGATTCTTTCCCTCCAAGAAATGCATTTTACAAACAATGAAAAAAACTAATACTTCAGCAGTATAGGCAGCACCGTGGTAAGACACATTATTTCAGATTTGCAAATAGGAATGTCTGTAAAACCTGCTTTTCTGCAGGTGACAAAGGAATGATGGTAAATTTCCAATTATTTCAGGAGTTCAAACTTGCCTTTTCAATGCCAGGGATTTTTCACATTTCTATGCCATTGTCTTGGCTGATACAACCACCTTGTAAGTGATTGCTTGCATTAAACAATTATAAAAACTTTGGAAGATATCAAGAAAAATGTCTGGGGAAACAAAAAAAAAATCAAAATAAAGTAAAATTTAACAAAAATAGTCTGTCACTGCACATTCGCAAGTTCCCATATTATTTTGCTGATTCATTTATAAGATTATATATTAAACAGTCATCTTTTTGAAAGGCTTTCTTGGTGCAAAATATATTGACATATAAATTGTTCTCATTTTTCAGCTTTTCTAGAGGATTAAATCTTGTTGCCAAAAAAAAAATAAAAATAAAAAATAACAAAAATACATTCTGAAAAAACAGAAGACAACAAAAAATAACAAGATTACCCTGTGTGGGGAAGAGAGTTTCCCTGCTTCCCAACACCCACCAGTTGTAGGAGATGTGCCCATGAACCCAGGATCTTCAAGCAGACCCACATCTCATTTTGGAAACGATTTTTTCTAAGTGAGCAGCGGTGTTTTAGAGCCCACAAGGCGTGGTGCAGTTTGGACAGAGCTGGCACTACTTTTTACAGAAACCAGGCTCCTTAATGGTCCCACAAGAAGCAAGCTGAAGATGAATTTCTGGTCATCTGGTCTCTGTGGGCGTGTTCTAGAAAGCCAGACTGGTGCCATAACTGTGGGAAATCCCAGCAGCAGCCTGGGTGTTGTGTTCTGCAGCACCAGGACAGCTGCTCTGCATGAGGAAGCTGTCGGGTACAGTGCTGCTCACTCCTGATGTTCTCCTCACTCCTGATGTTCTGCCCATCTGCTCATGTTCTCCTCACTCCTGATGTTCTCCTCACTCCTGATGTTCTGCCCATCTGCTCATGTTCTCCTCACTCCTGATGTTCTCCTCACTCCTGATGTTCTGCCCATCTGCTCATGTTCTCCTCACTCCTGATGTTCTCCTCACTCCTGATGTTCTGCCCATCTGCTCATGTTCTCCTCACTCCTGATGTTCTCCTCACTCCTGATGTTCTGCCCATCTGCTCATGTTCTCCTCACTCCTGATGTTCTCTCACTCCTGATGTTCTGCCCATCTGCTCATGTTCTCCTCACTCCTGATGTTCTCTCACTCCTGATGTTCTACCCACCTGCTGATATTCTCCTCACTCCTGATGTTCTGCTCATCTGTTTATTCAGGGATGGGTTACAGCTCAGGTACAACAGCCATACACTAGATATTCATCTTGCAGCAGAAAACCGGTTTGATTTGAAATAATTAAAGCACTTCTACATATTGTTTATTGTGAATGAAGGAGTTCCTTAACTTTTTCAGGAACTTTCAGTCTTTACTATCTATCTGACAGGTTTTGATCATTTTATCTTGCCAAATGACAGTCCCATGACTCCCAGGCTGCCTGGTTCTCATAACCAGATAAGCTGTCAAGTAACAGTGTATCTCGCCTACCCATTGTGGTTTTAATTTTTATATATGTTCTGTTTCTTCCAAGCGTAATTCTATTCTAAAACATTAATATAATTAATATATTTTCAAATAAATTCATGTCTTGCTTAGGCTGATGAACACATTAATCTGTAAAACTGAAGCACTTTATATTAAAGTCTTTATCTTTATTTATTTGTTATTAACCAATTACATGTTACCGATATTTTTTCATTTGGAAAAAATTTAAAAGATAAACAATAGCTGTTGTGACAGACAACTTAACCATCTAGCACCATCTTGAGGTTGAACTGCTCTTGACATTCTAAAATAATGGACATTCCTTGATTAGTTCACCAGAAGCTCTAGAGTGATACAGATATTTATTTTTTACAGACAAAAAATTTAAAAACCCACCAGCTGAAAAACAAACATCCTATAGATTTCTTTTCTTTGCTTCCTTGCATAGTCTTTAATCCAATTAATGTTAATTCTGCTGGTGATTAGGCCAAAATTTATATTCCAAAGGAAGAGTGGGATACTGCACAGCTTTTTTAACTTCTCTGAACATTGTACTTGGATGTGAGCTAAGGTTCAGACCTTTATACACCAGTTCTCCCACAAGTACTTTCAATTTTCACTGGGATTAAGTCTAAAGTTTATTTCTAGACAAAACCATACCTTTACAAAATATCCTTATTCTAAAGGATACTGGCCCACCTGGGCACAATCGTCTTTAATGCATTTCTAACTGAAAATATCTAAGAAAGGCTGGATGTGATATTTTATTGAAGCATAATGAAAATGTCAGAGAAAGCTATTGAGCTTCCACTGCCCATCGTGTGTTTGAAGTTCATCATAACAGCAGAACATTAACAGTTGTGAAAAGGGGATGAAGGCTGAACTTTTTAAAGAAGCCAGGCAACAGAGAAGAAACTTTCTCCAGACAGACTTGCTAAATTTGAGACTTTCTAAAGAATATAAACATTCAGTTATATGAGAGGCTGGAATTCACATTGGCTGTGTGCTTATTTCAAACATCTGATCCTGAATCCCGTGCTACTGGGCTGAACTCTGGATGAAATTCGTGAGTCAGTCATGAGAATTCAAGTAAACACAGCCCCAGTTTTATGAGCACCTCACATCAGTATCCACTAAAATAATCTTGGCTGTGCCCAAAGTTGTGTTAGCATGTTTAGAGACTCAGTGTTAAGAAATTGCAACACTTTCAAGAGCCCATATTTTCATTCAATTGAGGATCTGGGAAAAATAGAGAATACAAACCAGTTTGCCTTTAATAAGGAAATGGGAACTTTTAGGACTCAGAGGACTGTAAAAATATGTGATTTCCATGACACTAGATATTAGCACTTTGTGCACACTGCTATTTCAGCCTCAAAACCTGCCTGCAAATGCAGACTAAAGGAAAAGCTAATGAATTTAAAATACCCCTGCCCTTCTTAAAGTGTCCACATGATGATGTTCAGTTCTAGAAGGGGTGACATTTCACTGCACATGGAAGTTTCTCATCACATGTGAATCTGTGCATTCCCAACACAACACATCAAACTTCTAACATTAATTGCTGTACTTTCATTTTCTACCTCATGGCTCTGGGAAATTTCTTTCCCCTTGCAGTGGAGGGTTGATCTTACTAAAACACTTCCAATGGTTTGGCTTACAGGTTTCAGTACAGTTTAACATGAATTATATCTGGACATTTTCCACAACAAAGATAATTGCCTTGTGAAAATCCATTACAGCCATTGCCAACGTCAGCAGATTGATTTAAAGTCAACCTTGATGGTAACCACTGCATCCCAGAAAGATAAATGCAAAGCAAATGCAAAACAAAATGCACAATAATCAATAATAGAAATGGATATGCAAGAGACAGTCTCTTCTGGGAATCCAGCCCCTGGAGACAGGGTACCTATTTTCCTGAGATAGCAGATAACAAAGACAAGGGAAGCAGAAGAAAGAATGTCTAACTACTGTCCTGCCAGAGCTGTTGGGAGTTCTGTCAGGATTTGTGTCAGTGCTTTGAGGAAACTGAGCAGGGTGTCTCTCAGAACACAGCAAGAGATGAAATCCATAGGGGGAGCAAGGAAAACTTCCAAAGAAAATACAACTCTTACTATATATCTGGACATTTATAGAAAGTAACTTCTCTTGTGAATGTGAAAATCCACTTCCTGCTTAGCCACAATTCCAGGACCGAGGCCTCTAAATGCAGTTAAACAGTTCTATTGTGGGTCTTTTAGACTTAGATTAGACAGCAAGAGAAACTGAATGGCATTGAAAGCACTTTTTGATAGGTTTTGTCAAAATACCTGCAGCAGTACTTCAAACTTTCAAGTGAAAGTATTAAGGAAAATTCCATGAAAGCCTCTTCCTGAAGGAGCTGTTCAAAACATCGTGGAAATGACAAGCAAAAGGATAAACAGCCCGGCATTTTTAGGGACAATAATTGCCTCTCCTGCTAATTCACACTGCAATCACAGGGGAATGAGCCAGGAATGTGGGGCAATACTTGAGCCAATGTCGGGTCTAAAACTCCAGAATGAAAATGTGCATCTGAATGTACTCTTAGCCCATCTCGCAACATAAGCTTTGAAAGCCAGCACTGTATAGGAACTGCATCTATTTCTGGCTCTGCCCTGATCTCCTTTGAACCCCCACACACCTCCTGGCTCCCTGCCTCCCTCCCTTTCCTGTCACATCCATGTCAGCTGCGTATTTTTCAGAACAGCAGTGGGGCCTGGCCTCCAGGATCACACAGACACTTTGACTATTTCATCTTGAAACCCCAAATCGTGAGCCTGGAGGAATCCTCATGTAATATCTGTCTGTGTGTCTTCATTGCATCAATGATTTATAAATTATGGATGAGGGAGTTAGGGAGAGAACAAGCACATATACTTAGAGACTAGGCCAAATAAAAGTGTTGACACTTGTTACCTATTGATATTTCTTGGTTATGTCCATGCCAATCTAATTCTTTCCTAATTGATAAATTTAGGCATTGAAAATTAAAATTACTTTTCCTGTGCCAGTGGCTCTTGTTCCATCATCGTATTTGACAACAAAAATGCTTAATATTTTAATTCCAAACAGCCACTAATCAGTGTTTTCTTTTATGATGAAAACGATTTTCAAAGCATAAAAAATGTTGTCTGAGACAACAGAAATTTGGAGCTCCCAGGTCAGCACAGTAAAGTGTTATTTAGCCTTCACTAAGATAATTTATTTGATGCATATGATACTTGCTAAAAAGCAAATGCACTTTAACATTGCAGCTTGTCTCTGAACAGGTCACTTCACTCTGCTGAGAGCTTTAGACCACCTATTTTTAGCAAAACAAAAGAAAATGTGTCTGTCAGATCAAGTGCAGGAAGCAAAAGGGCAGATACTCAAAGGCAGCTACCAAGGTTAGGTACCACTAGAACTGCTTTAAAGGCTGGGGGAGCAGTGACAGAGCTCTGCTGGGGGACAATTTCTCATTGAAGGGATGGGGATTGGTAGCAGTGAGTCAGGCAGATCTGCACCCTGGCAGGGCAGCCAAGTGCACCTTCTGACACAGAGGCACTACATGAGGGAACTCACACACCAGGACTTCTTCTCTTTGGGTTTTTTTTGTGATAATCAGAGCTTGACCACAGCTCAGATGAATAACTGCTACAAGAGACTAAGCAAATTCCCTGGCTTGACACCCTGTTTATTGACCACTGATTACACTGATCACCAGGATGTTGGTTGGTGTTTTTTTTACAATATGTGCCTTCAAAACCAAAGAACAGGGGAACATGCTTCATGGCTAGCCCAGCAAATCTCACCTGATTTCTAGGAAAAGCAGCAAGGTGAATGCAGCTCCTTCCTGTATGTGGCACACCATCCCTGAGAATGCAATACCAGCCCTTCAATAGCTGGGTCTGGCACAGTGACACCTGACTGAAATGCAGCACACCTGTGGTACGCAGGTGATCAGATTAGATGGTCTAACTGCTTTCCCTGGGACCTGAACTCTGATTCCTGATCTAAGAGGCTCTACTGATTGCAACTGCCTTGTCATCACAGTTCTCAAGGAAACTTTCCCATTATACTGAGGACTTTGGTAGCAGGGACATCACCCTCCTGACAGCACTCCTGTGACTGGGAGGTCTGGGGAAGCCCATTCATTTGGGAAGTATTCCCAGGAGAACACTTAGGAAATCTCGGGGTCCCTGAGTACCCCTCTAGCAATGCCCAGCCACAGCTGGAGCAGCTCCTCTCCTGGGAGCAGCCAGTGCCCAGGAATGAGCCATGCCCTGGTGCAAGGCAGCCCCTCAGAGAGGGGAGGAAGGCATTTGTGTGTTATTCAACATCATGTCCTAAAAATTGCTGCAGAAATTAATATCCTGGGTCTGAGCTGAGGCCCATTAAATGTTACTGGGTCATTTCCATGGCTTTCAGCAGGCAGCAGCTCATATCTCGTTGCCATTTGGAGAAGCAGATGAAAGTTAGCTATTTTACACCATCTGTATAAATTAACATTATTTGTGGGATAACAGTCAGAGAGACTGTTTTTTTTTTTTTAACATCAATATGAAAATCTCCTGCCCTGGCACCATTCTGGGACTGTGGCACAGCACTCCTGGGAGAGACAACACCCTTTTGGGAGAGGTCTTTGTGAAAAGCCTCTTCTCCACCGACCCTCCCACACCCTGCCTGTGTTCTGCCCCACCTGGCCGATCCCGACTGGATTTCTGCAGATAATGGGGACTTTTTCTGCTGTCAATGCACCTCTCCTCAGATCTGACTCTAACCTTCACAAGCCTCAGCTGCTGCCTCTGAGGTGGAGAGCAGGTAAGGTGAGGCTCAGATCAGTGTTCCCCCAAGGAAACTCTCATTATCTCAGAGGCACCACCAGCAAGCTGATCACAGAGCCATTAACATCCCTGAAAGCCCCTGCCAATTACCTGCATGGGAAGAGATGGAGCTTGTGTGCTAACAAAACACATCAGGCAACAATATCAAGCTCGGTAGAGAGAAGGCATAAAAAGATGCTTTTCTCCTGCCAACTGTTTTCAAAGCTCATCTTGAAGCAAGTGACAAAGCAGTAGTTATTGTACAACAGATTGTGTGGTTGCCATGAAAACAGAAAGTTTCGGCACTCTCAGCTATCATTAGGATGCTCACTGGCACTCTGAATCTTGATAGTTCCAGGGTACAAAACAGGAACCCCAGTGGGACCATCTATCCAGTAATTTACATGGAGCTGTGTAAGAGGCCAATATTTCAAGCAGACTTCGTGTATGTGTTCAGGGTAAATCCAGGAGCCTAATAAGCTGTAAAAATGTAATCATCTGTCCTTCACGGGTAAGACTAATATCCTCTGATGATAATTTCTAAAATGGGTTCTGAATACTGAAATTTTAAATTGTTGTGAAAAGCAATAAAACCACTCAGAGCGAGCATATCAAATTAATGTGTGATAATCCCTCCCTTGCTGCAGCAAGATTTTAAGTGGCATTTTAAAAATGTCTTCTGGGAAGAATAAAAACAGTAGGGATGTGACGGTACCCCATCGACTAAGGAAAAAAAAAAAAAATCTCTGTCCAAATTTGCTAAACCAAAATTTGTTATTTTGAGACCAGGATGCATTTCTAAATGACAATGTGCAGAGGAAAAGGAGAAAAGGCTATCCTTGGAGCAGGGCTGTTCAGGAAAGGTTTCAGATATCTTTCTGGCAACCCTGAAATCCATCCCCATTCTTTACTGTCCTGTGGAGAACTGCACCAACTTTGTTTACCTGTGCAAACCATGCTGCCCTTCTGTGGAGAGAGGTCAATAAGAGAAATACTTATGCCTGAGCTTCAAATATTTCTACTGCCTTGGAAGATGGCATCATTTCCTGTCTGCAAAGTAATTTTTGAGGAGGACATGAATTCTTGTTTTCTCAAAAAATACCTGCCTAATATTTATTTATTTTCTATACTGGTTTTGTTTCAACAAGGTACAATGAGAGAGCTTTAATTTTCTAATTCCAAGGGTGTTGTAAATAAAACAAAAATCTGAGGAAGTTGTGGGTGAGTGAGCTACATGGACCTGGTTTAACTTAAAGAGCTTAATTTCCACCAAAAATATTATCAGGAAAGCAGCAGGACATATCTAGCAGTCCTTACTAGCCTGTGGCTCCAAACAATATATTTAATATATTTCAGCTTTTAGGCTGGGTGCTTCACTGCAGTTTGCCACTGAAAATTTGGCATATCTTCTGTTTGACATTTATTAGATATAAGCTACTGTTTCTCATCCTGAAGTACAAAAGATATGATAGAAAAATATTTAATGTGAGAAAGATGTTGCACCATAGAACAACTGATTCTGTTTCCTTTCCCTAAGCAGAAACTACAGATTTCCCAAATACATTCCTTGCAGTTGAGAAAACTGTATAAAAGGATGGAACTACCTTTCTCTGATTCATTGAAAAATAACATGAAAGGGATCTTGACTGCTCAGAATGATAACAGATAAAGCATGAGATGGGATATAAATGACATTTTTTAGAGACCATAAAGCCAGAAAATGTAAAGGATGCTTGGGTTCCTAATACCAATTTATAGTTTCTACCTGGAGAAAAATGTTGCATTAACACACAGGCTACAATATGAAATGTGTATCTTAAAAGACTGGTGATAGTCCAGAAGATAATTTCCTAAATCAAAAGGCTTCCATCCAGTGTGCCAGGAAATCCATACTACACTTTACCTTGAGACATAGAGACTAATTCCTCCTAGAGCTGAAGAAGTGAGAGTGGAGGTGAAACCAATCATCCTGCTGCTTTCCTTATGTGCAAGCAAAAGAAAGCCTAAACCCCAATGCTTTTAGACAACCAATTCTGAGAAGCCAGAAACAATTACAGAGCACATTGATTGTTGATGCGAATTTAACAGAATAGCATGAGTTACAATGCCATTATTTTCCCAAGTGCTACAAAATAATAATCAAGGAAACCTACTCATTTTTAAGGCTTCATTGTAGAGACAAAAGAATCCATGAAGAAATAACAAAGGATACTTAATAAATTACAAAAATAGGGCAATTGATGATAACACATTGCAAATCAAGAGGCAGAACTTGCAGAAAATTGAGACCAGAAGAATAAAATTGCCAGCAAACACAGTTAAGGCAAATAGCTTTTTAAAGTATGTAAAGCAACAAAACTAACACTGCTTTCCCACATGCAATTAAAATGTGCCCCATACAAACTAAATTCAGTTGCTTGCTTTTTAATATCTTGATTTATGTTTCCAAGACTTGGAGGGGGAAAAACCAATATATTAATTTTGCTGACATTTAAAATTTTTAATGACAGATTATTATCATTATTGATTGTTGTTTTGTCTCCATTCTATAATATTATCCATTGCTAATACAACCACTTTTATCAGTCTAACTGATGTAGCCTGCTTTGGTGCAAGTGGGAATTTATCCTTGGGAATTAAAAGCTGTCAAGAGCTGTGAAAGAGAAACTGTGAAAATAAAAGCAATCAGTAAAAAGCACATATTTACCAAGAAATGTAGCTGTACAGTTGCCTCAGTGGTGTTATTGTTTTCTCTCAGGTAAATTGTTTTATGACAGGCAGTGAATTTTTTTTTATTTCCAATCCTGTAAGCAAACATCAACTACAAATAAAATTGCCCCCAAGGAAAAGAAATCCAAGAATAAACAAATTCAAAAGAGATGGGACATGTGACAGAATGCAATTCTCAGTGCAGGCTAGGCAATTATGAGATGAAAAACATAAAAAAGTTATGGGAAAGGTATTTCCCTTTTTTTGTATTTCCTGTTTTAGCTCATTAGTGTTTGAACCTTTGGACTACTAAACTCAATTAGCAGTAATTTAATTACCACCATATATTTTGAGGTGCAGAGCTCTCCCCAGCAGACACTTGCTCCCTCAGAAGGCTCTCTGGAGGCTCAGAGATGTATGTTGCTATTACCAGTGCTTTCTTCTCCTCACCCAGTACAGGAATGGAAAAACAGAGAAGAACAGATGTGGCCTCAGTTCCTTCTCCATTTAAAACTGTCTACAGTAAATCAACTCACAACTTTGACAGTCAAATGACAAGCCACAAAATTCTTTCTCACTAAGCTCCTAAGATAGAAAAATTATTCACGTCTGGCAAAATATTTATGAGTGCAAGTATATCTGTGTATCCTTAGGAGACAGATACATGTCACAGAGCCCCGGTGCTTCAGCTCTGTGATTGAATGGTTTGGGTTTGAAAGATTCTTCCCTGTGGGAGAGGAGGGATAATATCTAAATCACCAGATTCTGAGCTTCCAGTAGCTTTTAGGCTAACTCAGGACTAATCTGAGCTCTGGTCTGCATACACTTTTTGGTTTTTTTCTCTCCTGTGTAAAGGGCTTTGACTAATTCTAATAAGAGCTACTATTAATTGTCCTCTACCTTACTGGCATAAAGGAAAGGAGTTTTGGGGGTTCTCCTCCTACTATACTGGAAATTCTTCTATTTTAGACATTTAAGAGAGAAAATGAATTCTTTTCAGATGGACAAAGACAGGTGTGGGAAAGGCTTAAAAAGCAACAACGGCATTATCATTCACTAATTCATGGCATTGTCAGCAGGGGAGAAATGTGAAGCTTGCGAGGCCAGGAAATACTGCACAGTTGCAATATTGGCAGCTCTCACTCTCCAGCTAAGCCTTTAAAAGCAGAGGAACAGAAGGCAAAACTATAGCAAAACATGCAATTTATTGAAATGACAGAACTGATAAACTCTCCTTCAGAACAGTGAGACACAATATCCAAAAGCAAATGGACCAGGTACAAATGGACCATTTCAGGCAGAGTGAGCAGAATCTGAAGACAGCAATGCAAACACCAGATTCCAGTAGCTATTAGCTCCTGAAAGACCCAAAACACTCTAACAGAGACAGCTCAGGACATATCTTCCCACTCCTTCACCAAATGAATTCTTGCATTCCCATTCAAGTTTAAAGTAGAGCGACTTCAACCTAACTTTTGGTATTTAAATGAGTCAGCTTAGGAACTTAGTCCTCCCTCTGTTCCCTATGCATTAAAGCAGAAATACATCTCACAGGTGATTTACAGCAGCAAGGCATCTCACTGCCCCATGCAGAGGCAATCTCATAGGTTTTTCTGCAAAGTCATAGCAGAGACTCACATTTTGCAAACAAAAATTGCACAGTGGGGAAGTAAAACCCTGGGGTGGTCTTGAGCCAAGCATGCCACACCATCATCGTGTTTTTGATGAGAATAAGGTGGATTTTCATCCTTTGGAACTCTCTTGGCCTTGGCTCAGCCATGCTCCCCATGAGAGCACTGCCCTGGAATTGCAGGGGATTGTGTAACACAAATGCCAGTTTGGGCTGGACACAGGGGACGGGCACAGCACGTGGCACTGCCTGGATTGATAAACTGTCTCTAGACACAGCCTTGCTGCAGGACATCAAACATCATCCTCATAAAACCCAAGGGGCTTGGCTGCCTTTATCATGGACAGTTTCTGCAGTTTCTGTCTCTATAGAATAAAAACTGGGGCTTGGTTTTGCTACTGTGCTACTGGGAGGCTCCTCTGATCTCCCTTTCAGACAGAAATTTAGTTCTTGGAACATGGAGCACTTCTTAAAGGAGTGCTTATTATTACTGGCACTGCACACAATCCCTGGGATGTTTTCTCATGCTTTAGAGCTTTTTCTGTAAGTACAATGTAGGGGACATTTTTTAACCTCTCCTGGTTTAATAACTAGCAGGTTGATATTTGTGATGAAGTGCAAGGTTTTCTCAGGGCAGCAATGAACTGAACAGACTCACTGCTGGCACTGGGAAAGGCAGACAGGCTGTGCAGGTAAGAGGAAAGGACTGGAAAAGTGCTGTAAGAGGAAAGGAGTGGAAAAGTGCTGCTAGAGGCACTTCTCCCTACAAGCCTTGTTCCTTTTCCAACCTTAAATCTTCTCAAATGCAACAACACTTCTCTGCATATTTATATTCAGGGTTTTAACTACTAGGGTGGGAGGTTGATTTCCAATTTAATCAATTAAGTGTCTCTACAGCACTTTTGAAAATGTGGTTGGGTCTAAAACGTTTTATATCATCATCTCACAGGATTTTTAAGATAAGCTAAACATATTAGATGCTTAAACTTCATTAGTTCCAACTTGCTCAGGCACTTTTTAAAATCCCAGAAGATATTCACATCTATCATTAGATGAATAAATAATTTTTGACAAGCTATTCCTTAACTGCATTTGAAAATTACCATAGGAGTAATTTTAAGCATTGTAGATTAAAAAAAAAAAAATTAAAAAACCCAAATAAATTTGGCAACGGGCTGTTCTTAGACCTGACCTATTATCAATTAGAATAATTCAAAAAATAACAAAAAAAAAATATGTGATAGAAATTTGAATTAATTGAATGAGATTTCTTTCTGGATAGAGAAAATAGAGGCTATTCAGGAGGAGTAGTGTAACAGCATTATAACAAAGGGGGTTACTTATGTTTAAAACTTAGGTGATGAACACAAGAATAATATCCAACCTGAAATTTTAATTATTTTAATTTTAAAATTAAATCCTTTGCCCACATGCATGTAACCTTCCATATTACTTCTTATTTTAGCTGCAAAGCAAGTCTGGGAACCAGACTTATTCAATACCCTTAGTTCTGCTGGAAGTGGAAGATAAATTACTAGGAGGGATATTTTATGCAAACCTATTTTACACATAATTGATGTTTTAAACAAATATAATAAACATTAACCTCACCAAATGCAAAATAATACTGCTTAGGGTTTTCATTAGTGCTGCTTAAATAAAATTAATATTTTTTTTAAAGGCTTGCACTGATAGCAAAAGACACAAACCAGAATTAGAATGGAGAGTCATGCACCCAAACAAAAAAAAATAAGGCTGCCCTGGAGAATTTAACAAGCCTGCACCGTAGTCTATTCAAAACACTCTTTCAAAAAAATGATGGTCCTGTGTTTATATGAAAAATCCATTCAACAGAGTCACTGCAGTCACAAATTGTGCATGGTCATACACAACTGTCAGGGAGAGGGGAAAATCACACCCAGGGGTTAGAGGGGAGAGGAGTCCCAAAGAGCAAGCAGGGCAGCCTGTGCCAGCTGGAACAGAAGCCAGCAGTGCTGAAACCCTCCAGGCTCAGTACCATGCAGAATTTCTAGTTTGGACAGAGCACATCTGCTGCAAAGGCACCAGAGGAGGGAAATGTTCATTAGTCACGATCCTAAACTGGCCATGTGGTCACCCAGTGCCAACCAAAAGTGTTCACAGAGGTCCCAGGGTCTGGAAGTGCAGCTGTCCATAAGGACTGGGGATAAAAGGGATCTATAAGGGCTCAGGCACATGGGAAAAAGGCAAAACCAGGAAGCCATTGCAGCAGTAGGAGAGCTTGGTGAATAGTGGCATGACTCTCTGCACTCAAGATTAAGATGAGAAACATCCTGGGATCTAGTGTTTTGGAAATTCTCTAACCAGATTTGTTTGTAATCTGTGGTTTCACATTGGAAGGATGTGACTAATCTAAGTTACACTGGACAAGGTTTTAATAATAAAACTTCAGTGCAAGTGGGACTGGAGCAGTTGTGGCTGCAGCATGTGCCACTTGAGTTTGTAGCCTCACACATAAAAGTTACTTTGGCACCTAAAAATCCAGTCAGCTCTTGAGCTTTTATTATATTGTCTCTCCATGACCTTGGCATGAGCAATTTTTTGCAATATAACAATGGTTTCATTTATTTGGCTCATTTCATAGGGAGCATTTAAGAACATAATCCTTCTCAGCATGCATCCTGAAGTATCATCTGAATACTACCAAAGTGACTAGCATATTAGTAATAAGAAATTAGCCTAATTTTGCCCTGGTTAATTAGCACTACATTGTTGACTTATGCATATAGAAACATTTTTGACAATGTAGATGATTCTTTCTCAATTTTCACTGTCCTAAATGAAAACAAAATAAATTTCCTCAGAGCAAAAAGATTGGCTTCTTATTCGTTTTTGAGTATCATAAAATGATACCAATTATTTCCACCTAAAGGCACAGAAACTTAATTCTGATACTAAGCAAAATGTCATTTTAATATTTCAGGATTTGTTTCTTTGCTGTAAGGGGAATTAATAAACAGAACTGCTAAGAACCAGGTACCAATATGGCAAATTGTTTATTCTATACTGACAGTCTATCTACTGCAAGATATTACAGTTTCCCAAAGAGTGAAGATGAATCATTCTTGCTATTGCATTTATTTATATTAACTCATAAAGCTGTAATACATAGTTTAAGGATAAAGCTATGCTAGAGTATTCATTTTATTTGGTCCACTGGCCAAGGATAAATGGGGTGTAAATCTTGTTGAATGCACAGAATCCCCCAGCAGCTGAGGTTGGCCAGCTCCTCTGGGATCACTGTCCCTCCACTCAAGCAGGGGCAGCTAAAGCAGCTTGCCCAGGGCCACATCCAGCCTGGCACTTTTAATAAAAAGAAATAGAAATCAAATTATGTCATCTGTATTTCCAGATCATTTGATCTTTGAAAGATTAATCCATCTCCTACAATATGAATTCAATGGAAAATCTCCCAGTGCTATAACTTTTCAATCTCTGATGAACTTCAGCACTTGAATGTCAGGGTTTACTGCCAAACTTAGAGTCCCTTTAATTTTGCTGCTGAAAAAGGTTTGTTGTAGAGAACAGGGCTTTTACAATTGAAACTATACAGTTAAAACATGAAAGAAAAGTATCTCCAAGCATTTAAAAGTTGCTGTGTGAACAATTTTGGACTGTCTCTTTGGCTCCTTGTCATGCAGCCCTTTCCACATTGGGCTTTGACAAGTGCAAAGGCAAGTTCCCTGGCTGGGGCAGAGCCAGGGCTTGGTACATGCTGACAAAACAGACCAGCTCAGTAATAACAGTTGTCTGGAGAAGAAGAAAAAGCCCTATGCATGTTTTTAATTGGTAGAGACTGACTGCCAAGTTCATAAATCAAAATTTAAACTTAAATACTGCAGAATCCTTCCATTTCAACTCTTTTTTCGTTCACATTAGACTGTTTGAACAAATTTTGGAGGGCAGCTGGAACTATTAAACTCTTAAATGAACTGTGCTCTGTGCTTTGAAAACGTAGAACTGTTTTGTGAAATAGACATAGCAAAGGAAACAAATCAAGATGAAAAATTCCAGTAATGATTTTAACTTGTAATTTCATTAGCACTGTCAGCAGAGCCAGCACAAGCACCAAGAGATTTGTGTGTGTAACTTTGTGCTGCACTAGTGAAGTACACCAGGCCAAATCCTGCTCTCAGTTTCTTTACATCTGGTGTGTCTCTGATCAAATGTGATTTGCACCAGTTTAGCTGATGGTAAGGTTTGGACCTGTATCAGCTGGCTTCAGAATAGCTTTACCTGTCCTTTGTGTAAACTGACAAAATCAGCAGAAAACAGCACATAACAGCTCCGACAGGAATTGGGATGTCCCAGGCTGGCCAAGAAATCAAGCAGCTACAATTGCCTAATTCTGATGCAAGGTCCTGTCCTAGACTTACACCTTCCAAGTCAAAATTGTAATTTGGTTTTTCTGCATTTGGGGGTGAGGGGTGGAGTTACTAATGAGGGAATTTTACAATTTCCCAGATTTGAAATACAAATATTCCGCCCTCCCTCATTTCTTCCATCCTCAAAAACCACGCACATATCTGATCTATTATACAAACAGAGAGGGACAGAAAAGTCATTTGTCATTATAATCACATAAATGTGTCACTAACTCTAAAAAATGCTTGACTGAAGGCCAAGAATGCCTCTATTTCCCAGGATGATGAGGCACTTTCTTTTTAACAACTACTTTAAACTCTTTTGAAATGACTGAAATGATTAGATTTCTGGCAACCACTCTGAAATTGCTTGCCATCAGAGTTTGACACCAGCACAATGGCTTTCATCCTTTCACATCGTTTGTGATCATCCCAGTACAGATGAGAAGTTTCTTGGTTAATCACAGAGCGAGCCAAGAGAGTAAGGGTTTCCCTGGCACAGACAAATATAGAAGATGTGGCACAGTGGGACGCACCCTGGTGTTTGGGGGTTCTCCCTTCCATTCAGAGCTGGGCTATGGATCAGTTTTGAGGCTGAGCTCTCTGTGGCAGCCCGAGCCTTTGTTGCAGGCACACTGTTCTCACAGTGGGGATGGCATCCCGTGCCATTACAACATAGGAGGAGTGTGATCATTTGCATTAAGATCCCTAAGCAGTTGCAAGTTTTGCTAGAGTCCTTAAATAGCAGCCCATCTGAATCTCATTCTAAAAACACATCCAGGCTCGGGGAAGCCAAATCTGTCACTCACCTGGCACTGGGGCTTAGACATCATTCCTGAAGTACCCCAGAAAGGCTATTGTTAGTCTGCCTGCCAACTCTGGAACTGCTCCCTGTGTTTCTCCTATTCACGTTAGTCCCTAATAAGAGTGAAGGATTAATTGGAGGAGTCACTGAGGGTTGAGGGCTGCTTCATGTACCTGTGGCTCCTGTGGCACAAAGAATTCATTTAACCATTTCAAATGTGCATTGGCCTTTACGTGCTGCAGTTGTAGAGCAGAATTAAAAACTTGAACAGAAGGAGTCCTTGAAGGCAAACATCAGTCTTCTGTTTCTCTTCTACTGAGGAGTCCAATGAAAGAGGCAACATGAGCCATGAGGACAGCATTGGCTATGCACAGCTTTTTGTTTTTACCTCTGAAAGTCCTGATTCCAAAGGAACACAGCAGCCTGAAAGAATAGTAAATTGTGTTACCACTACAAATGACTGGGTGCAGACAACTGCAGGGACCTGTGGGTGTCCCAATGTGATCCTAAAGCACAGTTTTCTGTCACAAAGATCCTGTTGAAGTCATCCGGACTGCTGCTACCCACCTGAGCAGGAACACAGTGATCTGGTTTTAACCAGAAAAGGCTCCTAGGATCATCTCTCTTTATTGGGTCACACTTATTCTTGTGCCTCAGGGTAGGAGTCAGCTGTGGCTTTGTTCTTCAACAAAGAGCAGGTACTACAGTCACCCTTCAGGACGTGATGACAGCTTAACCTCAATGGAAGTTATTCCAGAGGGTCTGTGACCTCCATGTGCCCCAATCTCATCCTCTGGAAGGATAATGCAACCATAAAATACAGCTCTTGGGAGTACAAAGAGATTTATGCAGTTAATATAAAAGTACTTTGAAATAATCTATTGGAAAAAAAACACATAAAAGAGGAGCAGCAGCAGGAGAAATAACACCAAATTTGAGTCTGTGAGGAATCTGAAAAGGCATCTCTACACATTTGTACTTTAAATAATTCAGAGTACTCTATCAGTAGCCCTTGGGTGCAGCACTAGGTCATTGGTTTGCTAACATTCTGCTACAAAACATGTGCATTTTAATCTTACAAAAATCTCAAGAGTGCTTTGGCAACATTTATCAACTAAAACATCATTGCAAAAAAGTAATTATTTTCATTTCCTTGATTAATCTTTTTGGGCACATGGCTTCCTGACAAAAGGTACTTTCCAAGATGAAGCTTAAAATGAAGAAGAGAAAACAGCTACACATTCGAATTCATATTTTATAAGTTTTCCCTTTCTAATTCATTCCCTTTAAGCAATATTGGTATTTACACACAGTAACTACAGTTTGAAGGAGGATGAAAATGCATGGAAAAGAAGGAATCGGAAAATTAAGTTGTGACTGATCTATGTGTCCCTTGATCAGGCAAGAAAAACTCAGTTTATCTGCAGGCCTAATGACTTTTCACTGTATGGCCATACTGCACCAACTTGTATGAGACAACAACAAGAAACATGACTGGGGTTTTACATACTCAGGTCAACATGAAAGTGTTGGCAAGGCAGAGGTGCTGGCGGAGTTAGAAAGCATTGCAGTCATGATCTGCAAGCCCACATAGTTCAGAGTGTTAGGGCAGATTTACCTCCTTCACAAGCACTTCATGTTTTAAATTGGTCCCTTCTAACTCGATGGATTTCTTGAGTCAAGGTCAATGTTTTCACCCCGTAGCCAGGAATAGGCTAGACAATAAAAGCTGCAGAAATTAATTCATCTATAAAAGATGCATGTCATTGAGATTTGAGAGGAATAGAAGTGTCTTCAAAAAGTTGCTGAGTGTAAATATTATCCTCTGTTTACTCAGCTCTGCAGCGTGTGGGAACCTGGAGGAGCTGATTGAATGTCACACTCAGATATGCCATGGTCAAGTCTTGGTACAAGGTCCAACTCTCCCAGTAAATTCTGTGTGGGCATGGCTTAGCTGAGTTTGATTTACCCTCCCACATTCTGAGATTGTGCTGGGAGGAAGGACCTGGTACTCAGCTCTCTGTGGCATTGATGCCAACTTCCAAATTAGCCAGCAATATCTAGAAATAGTTCTAGAAATAAAAGAAGTGTCAGAAGCTGGAGTGTTTACAGGGTGGTTACAAGGGTGGATACAAATTGCCATGCAGTGAGAGGCACGAAAATTACATTTGTTAGCAAAGAATTCTGGAAGAAAAGGAACTCTAAGGACTAATCTCAGGACTCACACTTGTAAGGATGAATCTTTATCAATGCTTACTCCAGTGAAGGGCAGATGAGTCTGACAAATTGCACTGATTATATTTTCAGTATCCAAGCAAACTGGCATTTTACCTTCATTACATCTCCATTGTTCTGTTTCAACCTTCCCACGAGGTATCTACAGGACAGAATTGAGCTACAAAGCACAAAGTCTAGTGTAAACTTACTTTTGTCACTGAGAAAAAGAGTAAAGAAAAATCAGTAGAATTAACAAGATGAGCGGGGCTCCAGTTTATTTGATTTTTCACTCAATTTGCATTTCATTTGGCTAAAAGGAAAATAATTTCTGGAGATATTTGTTTAAGGACTCAAAGATTTATATTTTCTGGATCTACTGCTTCAACACAAAATTTCACACTACATTTTTCTACAGTCAATCCTCTCTTAATGCAATGTAGCACTTAGCCATGCCCTGTATCTCGCCCATGCTCTTTATGAAGAGCCCTTTTTAACCCCAGTAAAACATTTGAGCTTTTTTTAAGCCTTTCTGTATCAAGGTATCTTTTACACTAGCAATAACAGAGCTTCAAAGGGACAACTTAACATCAACATGACCTTGAAAACACACCTAACTTTCTATTAATTGGAGGAACATGTTTAAATTCAGTAGGACATCAAAAGCCTCCCAGATTCTCAAAGCTGTCATGTCGTGGAACAAGGCACCAGCTCAGTTCCCCCCACTCAGATGGCTTTAGAGGTCTAAGATAGCTCTGGTGTTACAGGGCACATTGATGGGCTGCCGGGCTGAGGGGACCCCCCTTGCAGGGATCCCCTCCACAGCTTCATTTATTTAGGGGTGTTTGATGATGCCTTAAGGCTTAACTTTTATAGTTTTTTAGATTCTGTGCTGTTTTAGTGGGTAGTTTTAGGTTTCATATGAAATGCTACTAAGCTCTCTTCACAGATTGAGTAGACAAAACAATTCCTGCTCTAGCTTGGTACCAAGGACAACTTTCAGCCCCAAGAACAAAACCAATGGTGAAGTGAGAAGAAAAAACAGAGGATTGAGCTTCATAACCTGAAGCTGTAATTGGGCAATTAAATCCAATATACTAATGGACCAGAAATTATGGAACTGTGGGACCTCATGATCAGTCACCCAGTTTTGTGGCCATATTGAGCTCACCTTGGGTGTGACCCAGCCAGGCTCTTGTGCTGCCCAGGTGTGCCCAGGGAGGCCTTTTAATAAATCCCTGCTTTATCCTTTTGCCCTGTTTTGTCTCTGTTCCAGGTCAGCCTCTAGAAGACATCATGTAGAGCACAGAAGGTCTCTCACCAGAGTTTCATCTCGTCATGACTTTTACTGAGCTTACATAAGTAACAAACACCTGTGGGACTCAGGAGGATCCATTTGAGAGCAAAATGTTTCTCTGAGAGTGAGGAGAAAAAGACCCTTAGTCTTTTAGAGTTCCACTGTTTCTGTTATGCTCTAAGAAGCAGAAAGCAGCTTTCTGCTCTTGCTTTGCAGCCTGATGAGGATGGACTGTTTGCCCTCAGTGGCTGTGTTTCTGGGAAGCACAGAGGTGGTCCAAGGCTCAAAGCAGATGCTGAGAGCCAGAAAAGCAGAGGAGGCATCACTGCCCATGCCATCTGCTCCCAGCAGAGACTTTTCCCTACTTAAATCTCCGTGAATGATGCAAGAGAGGCTTCGCCTGGGACACCTCACACACACTTTAACACCTACAGACACTAATTGAAAACGTGGTGAGAGGCACCGAGCTCCCCGTGTGTGCTTTTAGTGTCAGCTTGCAGTTTCCTCTCCATCTGCCCAAGGATTTGAGAACTTTCACGGGAAAGACAATGGCAACTACAGCACTCATAAAAATAGCCACTAATGTGCCACTTTGGCTCCCATCCTTACTGCTCCCAGATTACAGAGGAGCATTTTTCGTGGCTGATGAGTTAATTAAGAAATGTAAAGGGAAATAATGGGTAGTTTTGTCAATTTACTGCTGGTAGAAGACACCCCCAGTGATTTGCATGGTAGCAGGGGAAATAGAGCTACATGTCTACAGTCAAGGGTTTCTATTTGGCACCAGATTATGAGAAGGTCCATCTTTGTTTAGACTTGAAATAAATGAAATTTAACTTATCCTTCATATTATGAAATAAAAGTGAGAAAGACACTTGCAACCCTATGACAATGGGATGCTGGTTGTATCCCTTGGGCTTGAATTCAAATTTTTGTATTCAAATAGTTACATTTTATGTGAAGGGACCAACTTCCCACAGTTTTCCAGAAATTCTGATACCTTTTAACTTTGACTGTGGTATAAATCAATTTTAAATTCATAGGTATTTTTTTCAGCCTTAAACATAATTTGCATAAGAAACTAATAATGCACATTCTTTGAAACTGAAAGTTTTATAATATAATCTTTAAAATAATGTCTCCAGTTCTCAATTTCAGCTTAGCTCTGTTGATTTAAAAAAATCTGTATGCATGAGAGCTTGGGTTTGCTGTATAATTTTTAGTTTATAGTAACTTAAAGACCCAGTCTTATTGCACTAGATCATGCATCTTTTATGCTTAAATTTACTGAAACTGCCAGTTTTTGTAATAGTTGGATTTACATGTCACGAACTGTATTAAGAGGAGCCTCAGCAAGTTAAAACCATTAAATTGTGAAGTGCTTTTTGTGCAGTTTTACCCTGATCTGGGCTATTCAGCTACATTTCTGCTAAACAGGTCAAAAGGAGAAGAATGCCTATATTATACAATATTTCTGCTGAATAGAGCTTTAATAAATTGACTAGGCTTCTATTTTAATCAAGCATCGTGCACACAGAGCAAAATAGGATGTGTGGAACAGCCTCGAAACGATCTTGCTCTGTCTCTTTCTATAAAGAAAACAAGTAATTTATAAAAGCACCAGCCTGTTTGAAGATAATACAGATTTTTTCATATTCTAGAATGCTGAATAATATCAATAAGCATCAGAACAGGGATTGGAGTAGGTCAACACATGATATTAATAGCAATTAATAATAATGACAATAATAATAAAAGCTGGCACACTTTAACTCTGATCCCTTTCTCCTTACCACAAGAAAATTTGTGTTGGACCACTAGAGCTTTTGGCTGTGTGATTTATGCAAGATGAGGGTCAGAATCGAGGAACAACAAGAGTTTCCAAAAGCTGGAAGCAAAATGGAACAGTCTTTAAGAGGCCAAATCTTCTGAAATCGAAATGTGGTGCTGCTATTCATTTGTACCTGTAATTTTCAGATTAGAACAAAGGAATGCAGTTCTGGAGCTCAAAAATTACTTAATTGATTTCACAACACAATCAGCAAATGAGATTTTCTGGATTCCAATATTCATTTGAGTGAAACTTGAAAAAATAATCAATTTATTTCCATATCCTGCTAGGTCAGCTACAAAACATGTAACATGATGGTCTCTAGAAGCAGAAGATGGATATTTCTTTCCATATCATTTATTTATATTTGCTCATGACTGCATCCTTAATGAATACATCTACCAAGAGCTTTCAGGGAGAAGTCAAGGTGAAAGCAAACAGGAAATGAAACCACTCCATCTCTTTCAGCTGAACATCCAGGGAAATAACAACACATGAGCATTTACTCCTGCAGTATGATGGACCAGACAAATGTGAGATATCCCCAGGAAAACCTAGACCAGCTGAGAAGAGCTGATGCTCACAAAATGTAAAAGAACATGGTTTTAAAAGCCAAAATGGTAGGGAGAGGTTTGAGACAATGTCAGACAATGAGTAACAAGAACATTGGGAAAATATAGAAGATATTCCAGACAGAAATGGTTCTCTTGCTGTGCATACAGCACAGCCACCATGGTGCACAAGGAGTATCCACCAAGGAATTTCCAAACTGCCAGGAGACCTTCATTACATCCACCTTTTCCCTTCTCCATACACTCTGCTTGTCACAGTTTTAGTCTCATTTAAGCAACATTATCTCTGCTTCCTCCAGCTCATGACTTTCTCTCCATCAATCCACCAGCCCTGGTGTCTCTGGTATGACATGCAGCTACTTCTCTGAGCCACGGGACATATTTGGAGTTTGCCTTCCCATAATACCTGGCAAAACAGATTTCAGCAGATTTGGGTAGATGGTGTTATTGAAAAGCTTTTGAGTCTTCTGAAAAACATGAATCACAATCAAATTAATTGCAGAGGGATACTGGACAGGGAGCAGATGTTCTCTTGACATCCAGTGAGGAATCTGTCACAGTCTGGAGGGAAAGGAGAAACTTGCAAGCTCCTTAGTTTATTCCTTCCATACATCTTATAAAATTTAATTTGGAAATCTTATTTTGAGTACTTTTCCACTCTTATCTACCAAGCTAAAAATAAAATAAAAAATACAAAAAAATTTAACATAATTAAAAAATTTTAACAAGAAGTTGCACATACTAAAATCAGTTTTCCCTTCCAACACAACTCCTTTATGCCATTCTGTCACCTCAGTATTTTCAAAATCCCCACACTCCTGCTGAAGGTTTGAGACACAGAAATGAGTGTCACTTAAATGTTTTCACTTGAGCTATTCTTAAATTCTAGCAATCTCTACCAGAGCATCTCCTAGTCTCTTCCAGCTAAAGGTGCTCAGTAAGGAGTGGGAAAAGGATGGATACTAATGGGAGGAGCTGTCTCACTACAGGAAGCCACAAAGATGCTTCACCGAGTCTGTAGTCTTCATTGCAGAAAATGACAAGGCCTCTTAAACTTGGAAAGTTAAATAAATTCATTTGCAGTGCAAGACACAGGCTAATGCCATAATTCCTATGCAGAACACTGTGATAGAGTCAGAGCTAACTGACAAAATTACATGTCTGGGCCTACAACCCAGAATCCTTCTAATGAAAGGAGAAACAAGGTTAGACCAAATTGCTGTGTTACTATCAGATTGACTAAAATTTGGATCTAATTTGTGAGTCAAATATTGCTCAAGTCTTGGATGTTGGAGCAATGGCATCGACCAAGAACTGAGGTGAAGGTCACCTGTACAACGATCTGCCCATGGCTGGCCAGAGAGAAGGCTGGCAGGGACAGAGCATGGCTTGGCAGGTGCAGTGGAAAGGTGGCAGGGCAGGAAAAGGCCTTTTCTTACACAGTGTCAAATTGACATCCAGGTAGGAGTGACAGGTTCTGGAAAAGAGGTCAAAAAGGACTGGGGTTATTTGGTCCATGGGCCACGTGCATCCTTCCTCTGAGCAGGCCATCCTGCTGCTTTGGGGGAGATTCAGCATTAATCAGTGGTTCATAAAACAAAAATTTATGATCTGACATGGGAACATAGGGGAGAAATTCAGTGTTTTGTAACTGGATTAATGGGATGTAGAGCAAACCTCCCACCACGGAGGGCTGCTCAGTGGGTTAATCTTGTCAGCTTTAGGGAGCTCACTTGAGAGCAGAGTGGAAGCAGGAGCTACATCCCCTGAGGATGTTTACAGGCATCACAAACTCACCCTGTGCCTCAGCACCACCAACAGTTCCATCTGACAAGAAAATCGAACCAAAGCCAACAGGAGTGTGTTAGACATGAACTGCACCAGCACAGCTGTAGAGAGAATTCTGCAGACACATTTTGGGAAGAAAAAAAATCTGATTTCTAATTCATTAAGCTCTTACAGGCTTGGTAAAGGAAGCTTTCAGGTCCTGTTGTAAAGGTTTTGAGAAGGATCATCTCAGTATACTTGTGAATGACAGACAACTTTTAATTTTTCAGGTAGGAGACTCTCATGTGGTATTTTATTTCCATGTCTCCAAAACTTTATTAAAAATAGACTGTGCTTAAGATAGAAAGCAAATAGATAAGAAAAGTTTATTCTCTAACCTATCATCTTTTATTTAAAAAAAAAAAAAACCAATAAAACATAGAAAATAGGAAAATTCCTCCAGCAGAGTGAGGTGTTTGTTTTAATCACTCTGGAAAGATTATGCAGGAGTAATGTGAAAATTCACTTTGCTTTGGATTATTTAAGAAATGATAGCTATTCTGTTATATATCTGCTGAGTCCTCTGGAGCTGGGATTTAGAACTAGCTTTGATTTTGCACTGGATGAGACAAAAGGTTTCTATGAAAGGAACACAGAGCTAACACATCAAAGTAAAGAACAGCAGTTAATCTAATTCAGCTTCTTCTCCAGTTCCCCATTTCAGGTGCCGATATACCTCTGTAATTATAAGTAACTATAGAACCAAATAGAAAAAATGCACAGTGGAATCTGAGCAAGATTTGAATGGTTCAAAGAGGGATAAGGCTTGTGAACATTGTATTCCACATAGCTTTTTTTTGTTTTGGACAAAATATCTTCCTTATACTCTTTCCTCCTCTTCTTGGAAATCAATATAGCATATCTAAATTCAGAAGGTAAACCTCATCCATTTCAGTCACCTACCTCAAGGCATTTACTTCTGGAGCAACTGACTCAAACACTCCCTTTCACTTCAAGTCTCTCTGTTTCAAGGACCAGAACAAAACATATCTTGATCCAAGAAATTAAGTAGGATTTGCACTACTGCACAGGTTTTTTGTACAGAGGTGAATTTGGTCCTCTGACTTCACCTCATTCCATGTTGGGACAACCCTGAAGAGCTACAGAAGATGGCAGTGCCTACTCCTGAGCAGTTGATTTACCTCCTCTCATAGCTGATTCTCAGAAAAAATCAGTGGCACAAGTGTCTGTGTGCCCCCTCCACAGGCAAGAGGAACCATCCCAGGTCTGGTAAACCCTGGGGAATTTTCAGACTGGCTGGAATTCTTTCAAACCATTTCAGCAGAAGAGGCAGAGAGAGCTGGGATTACAGAGCAGAGCTGCAGGGGGTGAAGAAAAGATGCCTTCTGGCTGAGACACAGAGTCACCCTCAGCTGTGTCCCTGGTGAGCCTGATGCACCTGGAAGACACCACAGGAGAAAGGGGATATGGCAGAGAACTCTGGGCTAGCAAGAGAGAGGCTGCAGCAAAAGAGGGGTGGGAGATGTTTGTGTGTCTGCCTGTTCAGCCTGAGAGCCTTGGCACAGGCTTGGCACCTGCAGCCAGAGAACCCTGCACAACCCAGGGGGTGAAGCAATCCCCCTGGTGACCTGTGCCAGCTCTCAGCTCCCTCTCTCCAAGGGCACAGATGGATTATCCAAGGCCTGTACATGCAAGGATTACTTTAAATCAATGCTGGAGAACAGAAAACCAATGGCCTCAAGTCTGCTCTCTGCTCTTCCCCTGCGAGGTGGGCACTGCTCTGTTCGTGTCAGTCTGACAAACCATCCCAAACACACAGCTGACACCCAGGCTGGTCTGAGGCACTGTGAAACAGCCAGGGACACACTGACCTTTGCATCCAGCTCCTGTGGAGGGAAAGCTGGGGGGGCAGGGGGAAGTGCAGCTGGCAGAAAGACACTCCAGGATACTGCAAGGTCCTGCTTCCAAAAGGTCCTGGTCTCCAGTGCTGACCCTCCACTGAGCCCCAGCTCAGTCCACATCCACTGTACTGGGGGGAAAGCCAGACGTGGATCTATCCCAGCAGAGGCATCCCAGGGCTAACAGAGGCAGTAGGAGCAAGGGGGTGTGGGGCAGCAGAGAGGGTTTATCAGCCTGGACAGACACAACGTGCAGGAAACACAGCAATTCTGAAATAAATATATACATCCACTACCAAAAATTATAGATGTGCTTTGTTTGCTTGCTTCTTGTCACAGAAAATTGTCACGGGGGATCCCAGAGAGTGAAAGCCAAGCTGCTCAAAAGGAGAGCTCCTGATAGCCACGAGGGGAGGGGGTCCACTGCTGGTTATTAAAGCAGTGGAGCAGAGGCAACCTCTGGCTTTCTAGATTAAATTGCTGACTTGTAAAAGCAACTGTGAGTGTAACAAGGAAAGCACAAGCAACATATGCTTTGTATTTTCATGCTCTTTCCCATAAGTGTCTACTACTGCTGCCATTGCCAGAGCTTCAACCATGCACAAAGGACATAAAAAATGTAATTTGTCATGTTTTGTTAGATCCAATTTTTAGTCAATCTGATAGTAACACAGCAATTTGGTCTAACCTAGTTTCTCCTTTCATTAGAAGGAGAGCTAGTGAACAATTCTATTTATGAAGATTGAGCCTTTTTTAAAGCTGAAAAGTTTTTAGCAGTGTTGGTTTTTTAAATGCATGGTTTTTTTCCATGCTGTTTCAGAAAAGACCATTTATTTTTGTGGTTTTGTTCTTATATTTTTCTTCTCTTTCTTTCTGGCACAGAATAAAAGAGAAAAAATTTTAATTATAGGGTACTTTTTTTCCTCTTTCTTTTTCTTCTGACTTAGTATAATTCTAAAAATCTAAACTTTCAAGTTACTGAAGAGCAAAAAGAAAAACCTGCTTCCTCCAACTGGAGTAATCCCAAATTTTTATATTAATATTTTAATATTAGAGAACAAAAAGCTAAAAAATTAAATTTTAAATCAGTTTTTCATTCTTAGCCATGGCTAGGCCAAAGATAGCACAAGCACTAATTTTGATGGAGCTTTGCAGTTCCCTGAACCAGAAATATTTTCCTGTCATCACTCCATATTCCACATCAGCACTGTACCAAGGGCAGCCTCAGTCACACAGATTTCACAAACAAGATTAGATGCAATTAAACATATTTATAAAATGCAGGGTAAAGGCTCAGCAGTAGGAGTTTCTGCCAGAAATTCCTGATATTCCCTTTTTCTTGCTGGAAAAGGAACTGCTCACAGTTCTCCAGCCAAACCACGCCTGCCCAGGCAGATAAGAGTGTCACAGGGAACAACTGAGCTGGCACTGGACTTCTTGAGTTCCCAGGGCTTTTTGCCTCTCTGGTTACTCCAGAAGACAGGGAAAAGTGTTCTGTCAACCCTCCTGCAAAGCTGAGGAACAGTGAGCAGATTGCATTCATTCTTGTCCTCACAAGAATCATAATGCTAAAATTCACCTTTCCACAGCATGTGCACTAAACACTATTTTAACTTATCAGCATTAGCAGTCTCCCAACCATTGCAGGAGTTCTATTTTGTGGTTATGCAAGTTCCATCTCCTAATAACTCCATTTTATGTTTAAATCAAAATAGTCTTAATTCTGCAGTAAAGAACGAGTTCTGTCAAATGCCATCCTTTCCAAATGGAACCCTGGCATCCTAAGGAAACCCCGGCATTCCTCAGCCACAGAAAACCTGGGTTTAGGACTTGAAGGTTTATAAAAGTAAGGAGTTTATAAAACTAGATAAGTGTACAGTTTCTACTTGTGTGGGTGGATTTCTGTGATGTGTTTAACCAGAGAAAATCCAGTGTCTTGGCAAGGTCTGAATATAATCAATGCTGTTCATCACTTACAGACTGAGCTAGACAACTTCAGCAGAGCTGCAGAGCCTCTGCTTCCAGGAAGTTTCTTTCAGGATTAATTTTGTTCCAGTGGAATCCAAACCATGGCTCAGCAGCATTAAAAAAATTACTGTTCTGGTCACTTTATTAATGGGGAGAACCACTGGCTTTCAAATAATTCAAGAGAATAGGTTTCTACTGATTTATAGCCCATTGGAGTACTTCTAATTGGACTTTGCTGTTTTCCTGGACCATGACTAGTCCTTACTTAACTGTTTGCTTTTTCCTAAGAAGTGGAGCCCTGAGAAAAATTATTTTAATGATAATGTGGGCAGAAAAATGCTCCTTGGCAGATTTCAAATGCTGTTAATTATAGCCCCTTCTGGAAATACCTTGCCAGATGCCTGGAAAATAGTGCCCATGGATACCTTAAATCTGAAATCTGTGTGATTTTTACACAGAAATATTACCTTCAGAGGGAAAAAAAAAAAAAAAAAGAAAACTCTGTGAGCTTTTCAGGTAACTTTCCATTTTCCAACCTGTGGATTAATCCTTTGCAAATCAGTGCAAGAACTGAGCTCATCCAAGTTCCCTGATGGGGTCATTTTCCCATTTCAGTGTGGACACACACAGGGGCCTGAAAAACCTCTGCTATCTCCACTCTCCATTTTCTGTTTTTCCTGTCAGATCACACTGTGTAGAATATTCAGAGGTACACTCTCCCACATGCATTCCTGACTTCAAGGAACATAAAAAATGATGCAAATTGGACCCTCTAACTCTGAAACAGATAAGAGGTCTCTGCAAGTGTTATTTAGGAAGAGAGATTAAAAGCCTTTTAAATATTTAAGCCTTCAAAGGCATAACTTATTTCTATAAATAATTTAACATATATATTCTGTGATTAATTAGAGACAAAAGGCCTCAAAAATTCCCACAGGCAGTGCCCGGGATGCTGACTCTCCCACAGAGACTTCAAGCAAACACATTTATTGTCAATGCAAACACAGATAATGTCAGAAGGCACAAATGAAATGCTACTGAAAATTCAGACTGGCCTTTGCTCCCAGGACTGGGAGAATTTTGCCCACAAACCAGGACTTGCTGTCCTGGGAAGGTGAGCTGATCCCCAGACCAAAGGGCTGAGGTTTTTCATCCCCACACAAAGAAACCAGGAGAGAAATTGGATGAAAGTAGAAGCCAAGCTTTCCTCTCCGTGGTACAAATAAATCTGGAGCCACTGAATGGAGCAATAAGGATAATCCCACATTTCACATCAGGGCAGTAATTCTCCCTTCTGAGGAGAAAAGAAAAAGGGGATAAAAGACAAGGATTTGTAAACTAGCAGCTGGTGGTTGAATGAGTAGACATAATGTTTCTAGCACCTTTAACAAAATCAGTTGATAAGAGATGCAAGAGAAAGATGCATATTTTATATTTTAACTTAAAAACAAGTGAGATTCTTAAAATACTCCTTTTTAAAATCATCATATATGACACTTGTTTTAGCTTATTGAATTTATATTTATTTCCTTCTCCTCTTTATCACAAAGCAAGAGTGAAAAACCTCAGCATTGAAGTTGGAGCTCAGTTGCTGTGGAAGAAAGAAGTTGGAGGGTTCAGTGATAAACCTGGCAAAAGTTTGGCCCTTTGTGCCAAAGGACCACAGAGCAGAGAGGAAACCGTCACTAATGATTTGTCAGGAAAAGCTTTCTGCTGGAGTAAACCCCACCTATGGCTTTGCAAAGCCCTGCCTGCACATTGAGCCAGGGCTGGTTTGACCTTTGCCTCTGCCTGCCTGCTGCTGTCTCGTGGAGAAGGGCCAGCAGCCTGTGGGATGTCTGCATTTCCTTCAGCAAACTGCTGAAACGCTCTTCTTGCCTTCTTCCATCCCCCAGAGCAAGTCTAGCCCTTTCCTGGGTTCTGCCATCTCCCCCAGCCATTCCAGAATCTATTTATTGCCCTGGGAACAGCCAGGGCTGGAGCCCTCCCCTCCCAGAGGGCAGAGCCTGTCCCCTTCCATGAGTCCACGTGAAATTCCAGCCCATCCTCCCGTGTCCTCGGGATCTCAGCAGCCCTGGGCCTGGCCCATCACCCCCCAATGGAAACTCAAAAGTGCTCACAATCTCCTTGTGCCACAGCAGGGTGAAGCTGTGACCAAGATGAAATCTTGTAGGAGGAGAAATCCTGACAGTGCAAGAAATTCCTCCTCTAAATTTGTAATTCCCATTTGCCTCATCTCAAAATTCAGCACAGTATAAGAGAAAAGCAGATCATACCTTCCTCCCACTAAGAAAAATATCAAAACCAAATATGGAAATAATCGGAGAACTAAGCAATGCACATTTGTGTCTGTCAGCTGTGGTCTTTTTCAAGAAATACCAGCAAAAAGTTATTTTGACAAAAAAACTTCTATTCACCTTCAGTTGAAATTGTTTGGTGTCAATGGAAATGACAACTCTGCTCAGCATCACTGCATTCACTGTTAGTCACCACTCTCCAGGCTTTACTACATCTATTGGCTCATGGCCATCTCAAATGTTTTGTCCTTGAGTAACAATTTTCTGCGTCCCCATTTTTCCCCTCAAGCACAATGAAGATTTTCATGGCATTAAGTGTGCAGAGGTTCAGCTGTACAATCCCCATTGATACCATCTGTGGAGAAAAGCCAAAGCTAATGTCAAAACCCAACCCACATTAAATTCATATATTTTTCTGACATTTATAATTAAATTACTATTCGGGGAGCAAGGGCTGTTTTTATTCAGAACATTCCTCACATATGATAAAGGGAAGCTTCATGTGTGTATAATGTGCTTTGTTTCTAAAATAATGTTTGGGTTTGTTTCTTTTTAATTACATTGTCAGACTTAATTATGATTTCCAAGAAAATTTACTCTCATTTAGGAAAAATTAATTCTAAAATGAGCTAAATCATTATTAAATCATACATACACATATTTATACATATATATATACACACACATATATATACACATACACACCCACATGCACATATATATATATTATATATTATATATATATATATATATATACAAAAAAACACTTTAAAATACTGATCTGGAAGAATTCTGAGATTATACTAAAGATGCCACAGTGCCCTAAGGTTAAAAGCTGTCCCTGACATATGGGACTTACAGGAATTCAGTCCTTCCAGGGTCCATTCAGACACTTAAACAAGTGTAGAAACTTTTTGTGCATCAAGAGTCAAACTTAGCACCAGTGTTACTCCTAAGAGAACTCAGTGGGGCCAGTCCTGAAATTTTTAAGTGTCCCATTTTTTGAACATCAGAGAAACTGAGTCTCAGTAATGAAATTTCTGAAGGACTTCCCACGTTGTACAGCATCTGTACTGGGAGGAACCTGGGCTCTGTTGAGGCTTGGAAATATTAATGAAAATTTCCAGGAATGCCAATTTTTTTTTTCTAAATATGTGAAGTACTGGAAATCAATAGGTACCTCCCACTTGACTCCAAACCTGCAAACACAAATAACACCCCTGCTAATCTTTTAAAATATCTTCATAGAAGAAAACCTGCTTTTATTCATGATATATTGTAAAGATTTTTAATTATACCTGTACCTATCAAAATTACAAAGCCTCATTATATGATTATAGAGCTTCCTATTCATTATGAAGATGCAATTAAGAAAATCAAAGAAGAAAAACATCACATTCACCTTCCAAAACTCTGAAAAATAGCTTCTGAGAAGGCCTAACTGTGCTGGTTTCACTTGCATGAGCAGAGAGCACAAGGTGCAGGAAAAACAGACATTAGGTGTGACAGCCCCTCTGTGACTCTCTGTGCACCAGGTGCCAGTGAAATTAAACAGAACATCATCCCAACCTTTCCTTGCACTCCTGCTTGGTGCCATCCTGCTGAATCGTTTCCTTTAGCACATTTATCAGGTACTTTCCTGGCTTAATGAATATTTGGTGGAGATGGGCAAACCAATTTCTCTAGACAATAACAGTTATACCCTGCCAGCAGGTCTGTAGAAATACACCATCATTTCCTCAGTTATCCAGAAGATTTTCATTCCATTTCTGGAAAAAAAAAAAATTTCTGTCTTCCAACGCTGAGCTTTCAATTTTGGCAACAGCCAGGCTTGTTTCTCCTGTAATGCTATTCCTCTGCTCCTAATGGAATATTGATCTTTCTAAGGAAGTGTAAAGCAATCAATACACTACAAAGAGGAGAAATAGGTAAGGAAAAACATCTCCTTATTCTCTTCATACCTAATTAGAACAAAGAGAAGGAGACTGAAACCAACAAACCAGAAATGTTTGGATGCTAAAGGTTATTTGTGAAGTCTCCACTCTGAAGCAAAGTTTTGGCACATATTGGACTCACAAGCTTAAGCTCCTGGATGTGGGACTGATTGAATAGGGCCAGCAGTTTAACATATGCTGTGATGTTTCTGATAGGCATTCAGGATCTTCCTTTGGTTAATTTTGGTAATAAAACTACAGAAGTCCATAGTGTGCATCCACCAAGAATACAAAGGCGGCTCTGTATGTAGAAATAGTCTCCAGTAGGTATCAGGGAGAGTTAGAAGGGATGAATTTGACCACACCAGCTTTCATCTCTGTGTTTCAGAGGAAAACCTGAGGAAGACAAAGAGTGGAGGAGCATAATGGGGAAAAGGCTAGGTGTTAGTCTGCAATTCTACAGATAAAAGCCAGAAAGTTGAAATGAATCCCCCTACTCTTTCTGCCCACGTTGGCCAGAGCAGCACAGAAATTGCCCTTTATTCTAAACTGATTTTCTGATTGACCAAACCATTGCCAAAGTAATTTCTCGGCAGTAAAAAATGACCAGGGATAAGTCACTCAGGATGGGATGTACTTGCTTGGAATCCTCAGTTCTCCTGGACTTCTAAATTAACAGAAATTCCACAAGCTTTGATGCGTGTTTGCAAAGCCAGTGTGAGCACTGAGGTATTTCCCCCCTCTTTGCATTGTTACTGTGCTTAAACTTCATCCAGGAAATGAGCCTGTGCCCAAAGTGTTGCTCATGTGAGGGAGACACAGAAAACTCTGTGTACACGCAATAACTTAAAAAGAAATGAATTCCCACATTGAGTCCAAGTATTACTGGTGGCTCTTTTAGAATTCAACCTTTCTTGTAAGCAGCTCTTACCTAATGTTTGAGTAATGTCAATTTAGCTGAAGTGGAAGATTTAGACACCAAGGGAAATATACAGCAAATGAATGGATACAAAACGAATCATTAGACAGGACTATTAGAGTATATTCATAACTTTAATGTTTCTAAAATGTTACCTATAAGTAGACATGAGAAATTATTTAAGCCAACAACAGAGACTTAATGTTTCTGTCAATTGACCCAGGGAATAAATATGTATTTGCCAAATTTAAAGAAAAAGTACTCCATGAAAGGAATTAAAAAAAAGGAGTATGAAAAGGTCTAAAAAACATTTTTTAACAACACATACAAATGCTGGAGCAAGTTCTGAATTATCTCCTATTTTGAACACAAAAATTTCCTCTTTATGCAAAAGCATGATGACCAGCCCTCATTTTGGAGCATTAATAAGTATGAATAAGGCACAAAAAATTCAAAAGGAAAACAAATTTCACTTTAAATGTACTATAAAACCTAATCCTGATATTAACAGGAGACGTTTTTCCCCCTTATGTGTGGAAAAGAAACTGGTATTGAGGATCCAATCATGCAAGGAAATGCAGACTAAGAGAAGAAAAAACTTCTTTGTTGAGTTCTTATCAGGCAGTCAAAAGGAGGAAGAAACGGGAACCAGCAGCTGAAGAACATCCACCAAAAGGTGCCGTTTTTTTCTTTTTACACCTTGTTTTGCCTTGCTCTGTTCTAACTGTGCCCCAATCCGTGTGCATTCATTCCCCCAGAGATCAATGAGCCCAAAGTTTCTGGCTAATTACAGAAGCTGAAAGCAGCCCTCTCGGCACAGAATAACATCTTTAAATTAAAAAATCCCAGCAATGAGACTCTTGTTCCCTCCACTTCTTCCTGCACATTACCCTATTATTCTAATAGAAAACTCAGAGTTTGTGTCCTGCTAGTAAAAGGGATGAGAGATCATTTTGATACAGTCCAGCTGAATGATTTCCAGCAGAAGATAGAAGAAAGAGATTGCCTTATCTCCATCTTTCAAAAGATGCTGAGTGTAGAAGTGACTGAAATTAATTTCTGATTTTTTGCTCCTCATCAGATGACTGCAAATCATCACAAATCCTCCCAGTCTCTAGGGTTTTTGGTATGGCAAATATGATTTTAAAATTCTTTGATGAGAAGAGGCAGCAATAGCTGTTTCAAATTGCCTTTTAATTCTTATATATAACTATGAACAGGGAATAAGCTGCAGGAACCTCGAAAATACAAATGAGAAAAAATTCCACTGGGTACTTGCCTTGGGATTTTATCTTGCTATCAGTTTATGTATGCTGAATTGATATAATACGTTTTCACAGAAATTAGATCCATTTGATAAAGGGGCAAAGAAAACTATTCAAGAACAGTGAATAAATAGAAGGTGAAGAGCGAGAAGAATGAGTATTTCTCAGTAATGGAAATGCTGGCAAAAAGTGGAAATAGTGTAGAGCCTCCATCCAGAAGAGACACATGGTTAATTTTAATTTTAACCTCATTTATAGCATGTGATTCACTGCCCCATTTAGTTCAAAATTAAAATTAAGCATGTGCTTAAGTGCTTTGCTGGACTGAGTCCATATATAAGAGTACATTGGTCATGAATCTGTTTGCCATAGGATGATTTGGAATTGAAAAGTAAAAGCTTTAAATAAAACCTGAAATGCTTCACTTTGTTTATTTTTAGTGCAGGAATGCATTGGCAGCATGGAAATCCACAGCAGCTACACCATTCTTTTGAGAAACTAATAAAAAAACAAATAGAAATCCCTAAAAACTTAGTAAGAGAAATTAATCTAGAACACTCCCAGCGCCCAGAGAAAGAAAAGCAGTTTTAAAAGCTGTCCTGAGTGTCTGTGCAGTGTGGCCACCAGCCCCGTGCAGGTTTCCCCATCCTGCAGCACACAGCTCACACCCTGCTGAGGAAACGCTGCATGGAGAGTGAACATCCCAATGCAGCAACTTCAGCACCATCCCTAGCTGATTTACCTCCTGGCTGCCCCTTCACCAGAGCCTGAGGAGAGGTGTAATCCCTGGGCATGCTCAGGGAAATGTCATTTCTAATGTCACCTCTTCAGCACCGGAGCCAAAATGCCTTTCACTGCCCCATAAATTCCCCAGGTGAACGCAGAGATGAAAGGGAGCCACAGTTCTGTCTATTCCTTACTCAAAGTGATTTGTTACCTCTGAGTGCAGAGCAGAGCAGGAACAGCAGGAATTAGGTGAAGGAAACATGCCCTGGGTCCCCAGAAACACTGCTTTGTTGTGCTCTATTTTGTATTTGTGCAAGCAGCTCACAGGGTTCAGAGTAGAGTTTTTAACCACAATAAGGGGAAAAGAGGCAGGACACACCTACTCGAAAATAAGCAGGAATCTCATGCAAATGCCCTTGCCTGACCTACTGCTTCAGTTCCTCTCGTTAAGGTGTCCTGCTTGAAATGATCCTTAGGCCAGAAACAGTGGTGCAATGCCAGTGCCTGGTATTGGGTGAACCTCTCTCAGGAGTGGAGGGTCTTTGTGGGAGCCAAGTCTGGGCAGGGCCAGTAAGAGCTGGAAAGAGCTGGGAACTGGTGGCTGCTTTGAAAAAGTTTGCTTTCACTCTCTATTAACAGTTCTGGAAGTTTTGGACAAATTTAATTTTCAAAGATTAAAAACTTACTTCTAACCCCCACAGGTTTTTTTTTTTTTTTTTTTCAGAACATACTCTATCTTTATGAAAAGTTCTCATGAAATTTTTTGTCAGTCCCAAAATTAGACATTTAAGCTTGAGAGAAAGTAAGACTTTCTCATTCCAGAGGACATCAGCATTTCAGATAAAAGACATCACAGGGCTCCCTGTTGCTCTCAAGGATTCCACCATTCTGGAAACAACTCCCTGGTTAAAACCTCTTCCTCCTTGGATTTTTTTGCAAAATATTTTTTCAATTAACAAATGTCCCTTACACAGCACTGCTTCTCTCACTACCTCTTTCTACACAAGCAAGGTTCTGTTCACCTGCTTCCCTCTTCCTACCTGTGCTCCGGGTTCCTGTCTTCCACTCTCCTCCCATCTGCACCATTTCATGCAAGCACTTCAATGTCTGCACAGGCAGTGCCCAATTAAAGCATGTGCCACAGCCAGGGGATGGAGTGCTCAGCTGAGGGGCAGGAAAGAACCCAACCCCCATAAATGTCTCTGTACTCATTTCTTGGCCCCCAGGACCATCATAAGGTTCCAAATGGGTTTTAGAAGCACATGTTGAGATCCCAAAGAAACAGTAGGGACTGTTCTCCAACACCCAGGCATCACTCTAAGGACTTAATGAACTGAAAACTTGCACTACTAATGAGAGTTTCTGCTTTCAATTCCACTTTCACCAAATATGATTAATTTCTGAGAAAATTATGTGAAAAGCCAAACTTTTAAATTTTTAACCATGGGGTCTGCTCTTTGCACTATATTAAGTATAGAAATTGAGCCTTGTATGGTCCAGGCATTGTTTTAAATATACAATGGAACATATTTAGGTACAGATTATGAAATAAAAGTCATGAGGAATCTGTCTTTTGGCAGACTCACCTCTATTTTAAATTGTGTTTTCTGCTGTGGAGACTGCCTGTATCTGGTCACCAGAGGAGATAAATCTCCACAGCCTACAGAAATTAATGCCACACCCTGGGTTTAGACTTGCCTGATAATTTGGCTTTCATCATCTACTGTGCTCACGATTAGATATAGAAATGGAATGGTTTTGCTTAGAAAGGACTTAAACCCAGGTGATCCATCCCCTGCCATGGGCAGGGACCCCTCCCACCATCCCAGGCTGCTCCCAGCCCCCTCCAGCCTTGGACACTGCCAGGGATCCAGGGGCAGCCACAGCTGCTCTGGGCACCCTGTGCCAGGGCCTGCCCACCCTCTCATTAAAAGAATTTTTTCTTAATATCTAATCAAAACCTCCTCTCTTTCAGTTGGGAAGATACACAGCTTCCTGTATCTTGGAAAATAATGTGGTTGAGTAGTTTCACAAAGGTTTGACAAGGAGAGGATTGAGAAAGGAAATGCTGAACTTGGAGTGAAAGATCATTAATATCACACCCTTTAACCTATTATTTCCCTTAAGCAGGACTGACCTCCCAAGTCTGTAGAGTATTATCTGACTCAAATACACATATGCTTCTTCTATAATCCTCAAACATAAATAAATATTCAACATGTACTCAGAAAACATAATTATATAGCTAATGTAAGTCTCGTTTATGGTTCTTCTGGCATAGAAGCAATAGAGGGAAGCAAATGACATGCAAAATAATGCTGTGGGCAATGCAAACTTGAACAATTGAAAAGGAATAAAGAAAGAGGTAATTATCTAAATGGAACATAACAGCCATTAGTCAAACATTCACAGCTTGATGTAAGCCCCACTGAAGTTAACAAACAGGTCCCCCCTTGACTTCAGCGAGTTTTGAATTAAGATTTTAAACATTAGGGAGAAGAGTGTTTGATGATATTTATGTGGGTTTACTCTTTTTTTTGCATTTCACCCTCAGACTCTGCAATAGAAAGGCCATGAAGTAGTAGATCCGCTTCATTAAGCTGACAAAATAGTTGGCTTCAGAAAGGCAAGTGATATTTAGCAGTTATTTCAGACATATCTGGCTGTATGTGAGTACCACCTCACTGACATTGAGTTCCAAGCCCTTGGAAAACTGTCACAGAACCCAAAGTGTGTTCATTTAAGTGACAATTGAGAAGCTTTTCTAGACACATACCAGAAGGGTATACTCTCTACTTTAGAATGTACTGAAATGGGCTGATTTGCAGTAATTACAATTCCTTTCATACTGGGATGAGTGAATAAAAGTTTGTCATTATTGACTCGCCTTTGGATGAAATGGGTGACCCATAAAGGCTCTGCCCAGTCTGTAGATTAACTGTGGTAGAGCATGGCAGGCATGTGTGCATTTGCTAAGAATTGAGAAGAAACAGAAAATATTCAGGACAGGCCCTTGGAGACTGAATCACCTGGAGCATCCACCAGGTATTCCCAGACTAAGAGCCAGATGGCTGCACTGCATTTTACAGTGAAAATCCGTATGTTTTATTTTAGCAACATTTATAGCAGGAACAATTGATCTATAGGGGGAAGAAACCACTTTAAAACAGCTCTAATTACATGCAGCCCTGTCATGTTGCTAAATGAGGCCCACTGCTGTTTTGTGAATAATTCGCAGAATTCATTGTCAGTAAATTATATTAGGAATTGGGAATAGGCTCTGAACTGCACTGCAGCAGGTTTTTCCTTCCCTACTGCCTCCTTGTAATACATTCAGAGTATTTGCTATAACTACAGAACATAATTGCAATTATACTCAAAGACAAGGAACTATAACATACAAACAACAGCATTTCATTTCCCACCAGATTGTGATTTATACTTAAACAATAACAGTAGCTGAGTAACCAAGAATGGGGACTCTTTCCAATCAATGAACCAAACAAAATGGTTTACCTACAGAAGGTGGTAACTGGGAATGTCAAAGTTTCTTTTAAACTCTTTTAGGCTGATGCCAGGAAGCTCTCAAGGGTTTCTTTTTCTTTTGAATCCAGTATCTGCAGCATATCCTGGGAGAAAAGTCACCCAAAATCCAACACAACCACGGAAAAGGACTTCTGTAACATACATGTAAGAAGGAAAACCCAAGAACAGAAGATAAGAGCAATAAACAGAGTTGGGGGAAGGTAGTTTTTGATTAAGGAGATAACACAATCTAGACCATAGACAGCTCTGGAAAACAAAATATCTGATGGATCCCTTCCAACTCAGCATATTCCATGAATATTTTTATGTATAGAAAATGTCCTCAGATACTGAGTTCACTGAAGTTCTGTCCTGCTGCATAAATCAGAGAACTACCTGCACAGTCTTTTTTCTAGAGCCATTTCTGCCGAAGCCATTCTGAACATCCAGAAACTACAATAGGATAAGTTCAAAGGCTGGGTGAAATAGTCACCAAAACTGAAGAAAACTCTTGCATTTATAGAAGAGTCAGGGAAAAGCTGGAATCTGGTCATAGCATTACCTCTTCCTGGCTGCTGCTAACCTTCAGTTGGAAAGAGAGAGGCTTTTCAACAGACATGTGCTTGACAGCATCAACAATTCTGACACAGCTCCCTGCTCTGCCCATAACTCTGAGTTCATCAAGCACCTGTGGGCAGCGACTTTGCCCACACAACAGGGACTGTGCCTGCAGGCTGTGCTCTGCTGGTGTATGAGGCATGTTTGCCATGGAGAGAGGAAGGAGGACCATGAGGTGGCAGCAGGTAGGTAGCACAACTGCTGCTCTACACTTATGCAAACACCTTTCCAGCAACTTGGGAAAGGGTGCAGGCTTTGTGTCCATTGGTTCCCCCCTGTAAGACACAGATCAAGGTAACATTGCACCCCATTCTTTACTTCCATTTTTTGTTTGTTTTGTTTTGTTTGTTTTGTTTTGTTTGTTTGTTTGTTTTGTTTTTTTTTTTTTTTGTTTTGTTTATTTGTTTTTGGTTGGTTGGTCTGGTTTGGTTTTGGCTTTTGTTCTCTTTGTCTTTTTAAAATCTGTTCAGGGATAAGAAGCAGATTTCTGCTGGCATGACAATGTCTGCTTGGCTTCAGGACCAGTTTTGAATTTTTAGCAATGTACCTCTTTAGCAGCTCATCCCATTTCTGCTGAAGAGCCCATTACAATGCCTGTTCTTTGGAAAATTACCTGGGAATGCTCTGATCACCTGTTGCTGCCTTCCTTGATTGTCAGTGCCCTGCTGCTCTAGTCCATCAGCTCAGCTCCACTGCACTCTCAAGGCTGTTATTCTCAGAGAGCTGTTTTTCTTCTGTGCAGACTATTCAGACTAAACCAGGCAATTCTTTAGGCATAAAATTCTCTGTGAGGATGCATATCAAAAATCATGGCTTTAATATAGTTAATAGAGCTGTCAGGACCTGTTTGAGATTTAACTTCCTTATTGTGAAAGTTTAACTCACTAGTTTCAGCATAAAAACCTACATAAATCACAACGTTATGGCAGTCAAAAGCAGGGTTGAAGACATGTGGATTCATAGGAGCAGAGGCAAAGTATAGCCACAAAGAGCCTTTGTTATACTAAAGCATCATGAAAATCACATTATTTGATATAATATATAACTAGTGTTTGAATTTTTTAATGCCAGCTAAGCAATTTGAATCATTAATACTGTTTAAAGAAACATGGACCCAATGTGCCTAAATTTTCTGAGCATCACTGAATTCTCTGCCTTCATGTATATTAATCTGCTTGTAAATTGAGCAAATAATCTGAAATTTTATCAGAGTTCACAATGACTATTTAATGTTTAAGCTACAAGCATACTTTCAAAGGAGTATAAATTGATATGATGCTTTGCAAAATATTCTAAACATCTAAAGGGGCTCATCGTCCTGGTACCAAGCACAACGCTCCACATTATCCAGTTAAAAATGACAATGAAAATCAAGGCCATTTCCCAGAAACCCTCACTCAGTGCAGGCAATTCAAGCAAGATTTATGGAGGCATCCCTGAACAGGAGGCAAAGGTGAAGTCTGAGTGAGATTTGCAATGGAATTCAGTGTAGCCAGAAATCCGAGTGTATCTGAGCACTTCTCAAGACACAGGAGCCTGGATTGGTAATTAACTGATGAAGGGAAGCTCGGAGTTACCTAATTCTTATGCTTGCTTTCAGTTACAAGATTAGTTTGAACTTTTCCTGTGAATGCTCTCCCAGGTGTTGGAAACAGCAGTGGTGGCAGTAGAACAGGAACAAAGCCCCTCTCTGACTTGCCATAGCTCTCAGACTGTTTCTCCCTCCTCCTCAAGGCCCTGTTCTTTGGCTTTATCTCGAGATAAGCCAAAGCTCCCCCCCTGGATAGCCCCAGCTCTGCCATGACAGGCAGGCTGAGCTGAGCTGAGGAGGTCCTGGTGCCCAGCAGTCTCCAGCTGATGGGAGGGCACACCAAGGGCTCCCCTGAGTGCCTTCCTGCAGGAGCTCGCTGCCAGAACCACCACCAGCCTCACTAGAGAGGGGGATAAGTTATCCAACAAATCCCTGTGTTCCTCTCTTGATCCCTGTCCTGATCCAGCATTTATGCACACTGTACCCTAAATCACAGGCACTCACTCAATGAAAATAGACTGCTGTGTGCATATAAAAAACTAACTGAAAGTGGATTGCCCGTGGTGCCTGCTTCCTCCTCCTAATTGCTGCAGTGTCTGACCGTGCTAGTTGTGCCGAATACCAATAAGAATTCACCTGATTTAAACCCCAGACAGTAATTTTTGGATCATTAAAAAACCTATTCAATCTCTTTTCTATGTCTTAAGCAGGTTGTTTTGCCCAGAAATATTCTGACTCATCAGGCTATACAACTCTACCTACATTTCCAAATGCACTCAAAAACACAAAAGCATGATAAATCAGAAGTTCTGCCAAGAGTAATTTTTTTTTAATTTTCTAATCAGTTCTTCTGGTTTTCTTAATTTTTTCTATTTATTTTTCTATGCAACATTTAGGGTAATCTTCCTGGCATATTTTGGGGGCAACTCTCCACTACTGGGCTAGAACTAGAAGCTTTCCTCTCTTTCACATAAAGCAGATAAATATATAAATTAAACATTTAGCTTCAGCATGCAGTTGTTACAAATATCTGCATAAGCAAGATCCAGATAATTGAAACTGCATAATAACATTCAGCTTAATGAAATATTGATGTTATAACTACAGAAAAACACTACAGAGTACCCATATGACAACACTGAATAATCTCATGTTATAGCATTAAAAAACATCCACTTGATTAGAGGCCAGGTTTCCAATTTCCTTGGAAACAAATTCTGTGCTCAAGAGGCTGCTTCTGCTGCCCCTTAATGAAACTGCTGCATGAACAACTGCCCACAGAACATTGCCAGGTGCATAAAATGTCAGCGATGCCCAGCATAACCTGCACTCTGCTCGTACACACCCCTCTGTCCTCCTGGGAGCTGGCAGCCCCCAAACTGAGCTGTGCCAGCACATTCACGCCAGCAGGGTTTGTGCCATGGCTCTATTTTCCACTACAGCACAACCACAGGCTCAGACTTAGGCAAGGCTCCTCTAAACTACACGCTTTGTCTTTGCAGAGCAAGAGGCAGCTCTGTCCCGGAGCCCTTCACCAGAGCAGAGGATGAGAGGAGGGAGAGAGGCAGAGATGGAGTGAGCTGCTCTCAGGAGCAGCACTCTGAGTTCATCTCCCTTTGCCTTGTTCCCTGCCCTCCTGCAGCATCCTGCTTCTCCCTGCCATGAACGCCGGGCAGAGCAGGAGCTCTGCCTGCTGTGTCTGCAGGACCTCCGGGTGAAATGGAAACGCCACCTTTCCCCAGCTAGTTTAAATAACAAAGGACTTATAAATGTCTTCTTTCTTATCGTCTTTCCTCCTTAAATCAAGAAGTTCTCTAAGTTCAGAGTTGTTACTCTTACAAAGCTAATCTCAAAGAACTGTGAACACATAGCTACCGAAGCAGAAATTATATGCAACCTTTGTCTAGTCATTAATTTACTCCAGCCTTCTGGTCAAACCTCCTGCTAGGATAACAACCGACAATTTGGAGGAAGAATTGACTCCCCCACAGCCACGATGTAGGTAAGATCTCATCAGAGCATTCACAGAGCCCTCCAAAAAGCACAGAAAAAAAAATGTAACAAAGTACTCAAGATGGCTTGTTTCTGCATATTGTCCTTATTAACATGTAAGCACATATTGTCTCAGGCAGGTAGTTTGTACAGAGGTTTATTATGTTGCTCATAACTCCTTCCACTTTAATCTTGGACTCTAAAAGCAGCTCCTCAGTGTTGATTCTAAAGCAGACATAAAAATGTGTAGTGGGTATTTTGATAATGTTTTTAAAACAGCCACTAGCTTGGCTTTCAAAGAGCTGCATTATCTCCAAAATAAATTCAAGTCTTTTTTTGTATTAAAACTACTCTGTGGAAATCAGTGGAATTTCATCCTAAGACATGGGTGATGTTGTCCTCAAACCTCAGCTTTTAAATGTAATTGCATGAGAAAAAGAGGACAGCAAAAAAAGTGGTAAGTGCCTGATACCATTTCAGAAAACCTGGGGTAACCCAGGGTCTGCTTTCTAGCAAGTCCTACATTGTAATAGCCAGTCTGATTACCCAGCCTCGTGTAGGCAGCTGAAGCCCACGGTTTTGAGCAGCTGTGGCAATCTCTGCCATCCAGGCAGTGGCCATCTGTTGTACAACGTTTGAGCAGATCTATTGCTATAGCACATACATCTAAGAACTCAGGGAAATCAATCTTGACACCAGAATGGAGCAGTGGTCTAATGCTATTGGAAATGGTGAAAGGAGAAAAATTATGTAAGAAAGATCAGTTTGGCTGAGTTGTTTTTTCTCTTCTAAAATTGTACTGGAGTCTGTATATGAGGTAGGTCTTTCTCAGAAAGGACTTTCAAAACCAAGTCAGACTAGCTTATGGGGGAAATGTGGTTCTGAGCAAAACAAAATACATAAATAGATTGGCTAGATTTGAGAGAGTAAGGCAATAAATCAAACCCCCATAAATAGCACTCAGAGTCACGTACCATACAAAGTCACCTAAAGCAGTGCAGGAAGAAAAAACCTTGGGAAAGCATAAAACTCAGAAACCAGACAATTTCAAGAGGGCAAACAGTGCATAATTTATAAGACAGGTGAAACTGCAGTGGTAGCAACAAAGAAGTGAAAAATAGAAAATTAAAGTTTTTCACTTTAAAGTTTTCCCATGAAGTACAGTAATTCTGCTGTCATCAGAGGACTGGAGGACACAAGCAGGACAAGAGCACAGCCCTCTGTTCTCCTGACAGCAGCTTCTGGGGGAGCCCACTGATGTAAGCACAGCAGTAATGTCCAGCCTAGGAAATGTCTCTCCACCAAAGGTACTTCAGTCACCATTAATCTTGACATCAGCCATGTCATATTGCTCCAATTTTATCTATCTCAAGATGTTATACACGATTTTGCAAAAACATGGGCAAAAATGTTGCTGGTTTTGAAAACAGCTGAATGCATCTCACACTTTAGCTTCAGCTCATTCCCATTTCCAGGCAGCAATACACATGACAAGTAGAAGGCACAACAAAACCCAATCATTTCCCCTTGGTTTCATTCTTTTCCCTGTACACACATTCCCCTCTCCACACAGCCCACACACATATTGCCTTCTGGTCTAGGGTGCAATTATTTGAAACTTCTTGCTCTGGTTGATCTGTAGCTCTTGGCATTTCTTTGAATGTTTAGCATGGCTTTGACACAGCAGTGGGACAGGGATGAGAGGCAATCAGCTCAGTCTGACTCCCATGGCCAGGGGGACAACGGGAGCAAAGGGAATCAGAAAGTTCATGGTTGGAGATAAAGACAGGAACATTGCTCACCAGCTACTGTCGTGGGTGAAACAAACTCTGCTTGGGAAAAATTATTGTTCATTCCCAAATGAATAGGCAAAGGCAGAACTCCCAGCCCTCAGCCCACCACTGCCCCACAGCTCCACTGTGGCCTGTTTCTAGGACTGGGACACAAAAAGCAAAACCATTTTTCCACGCAAATAAGCTATGGTGCAAATCTGTAAAAATTGTTGTCTTAAACACTTACTGGATTTCGTGGGTTTTATTGTATACACAGTCCAAAGAAAGGCAGAACATTTCTGGGAATCCAGAGGAGAAGTTCTCACCCTCTCCACCTCCATTTAATAACATTAGGTGTTACCTTGACACTGAGAATGCCAACTGAGCTGTGCATAGAAATTGCACAGTTAACTGTTAGTGTGCTTTAAAGGACATCTCTCGAGCTTATCATCTCAGGGAGAAAAAAGAGCTCTTATGCTCGTGGGGAAAATGGTGCTGGCTGGCTACATAGCAATGACTGACAGTGGGAAAAATAGTAGGAAGCCAAAGGCTGTATTATCAACAGTGTATAAAGGAAGAAAAGTACAGTCAGGGTCATGCTTGAATTGCTGTTAGTGTCTCTTTCTGGCAGAAGATGGAGCCTGAGATTCAGCCATGACTTTGTTTGAGTACCTCAACTTTTATTAACTTTTATAACACAATGCAATTCAGACAGATTACTATGAGAAGCACCAAACTAAGCTTTGCTGCATTTGCAAAAAAGAAAATGAAGTCTGCACAGCCAGTGCTGGCTTTGGTGCTCCAAGTTTCCCTCTCAGAGTAAGGATTTCCTCCTTGCCCTTCTCCCATGCATGCCTCGGCTCCTTGCAGCATTTAAAGCAGAGAGCAAGATTACAGCCTACAAGACTGCAGGAAGGGAGGTTTAGCTCAGTGTCACTGATAATTCCCATCACAATTACTGCCAGCATGAGAGAGAATCATAAACACTGCTCAGCTTTTATGTCCTGTCTCCAGTGACTGGGAGCTTTAGGGGTCTCACTGTGTCATGTACCCTCCACGTGAACACCTTAATCTGGCCTCTCAGCATTTTCTATATCAGGCACCTTTCCTTTCTTTTCCCCTCCTATCGTAGACTGTGACAGCTGTATTTAAGGAGACTCTATGAAAAGGCCAGCTAGTTTTAGTAGCTTTGATTATGAGCAGAGCAATTTCTTCTCCTGGGCAGTGTGGTTCCTCCTGTGAACCTGGCTGAGACACTCACAGTTTCCAGCAGTGATATATTTGTTCACTTTCCTCCAGAAGAGGGGACACTGAGGAATTAAGAGGAACAGAAGTAATATCTACAGCTAGAAGATAGAAAATCCAGCTCCCTGGATTTTCACCCACTCTGCCCCACGTGCTGAGCCAGCCTCTGCAACAGGAGCCACTGCTGCCAGCCCAGACGGGAGCCAGGGCCAGAGGATCATTGCAAAGGAGCTGGCTGTGAGCTGAATGAGGAAACAGCCTGCCAGGCTGGCCCTGCTGCCGTCACCCTCCATCTGAGGACAAGTGGCAGCAGTCTATATAGCAGTCAAGGGAAATTAAGAGGCAAACAACTGCCCGTGAACCTCGTTTCCTGATGTGTCACCATCAGGCAGCCTGCATCTCTGGGAAGGGCTGTTTGAAACCCAACCAAGGAGGAAGCTGTTGTCACTGGCTTTGGTGTTTCGGCTTAGCTTGGAATTAGGACTCAAGGAAGGAGGAGCTGAATATTCAAGAAAAGAGCTACTAAATGAGACACTTGTCAAACTAAGTTAATTTCGAACTTACCCGCTTTGACAGCATCTCCTTAATCACAAACAGAACAAGGAGATGATCAGTGCCACTGAATTAACTTCTAATTTCTTCTGAAATATTTAACATAGCATTGCATAATTCTGGCTGATAAAGCATGACTATGAGCAAGCCTTTTGGAACACTGTGTTTCTATGTTGAGAAGCCCTAGACAAAGTATTTTGCCATGAAATATTTGTGGTGTTCTGCAGGGCTGTGAGGCAGCACTATTGCTGCTCCAAGGTAGAAAACACACGGGACAGAAACCAGCACCTTAGTTAAACACAAAGTTTAGAAATTCTGAACAATGCCATAATTTTTTCTGTGTAGGTGATGTCTTCTGGAGTCTGACCTGGAACAGAGACTAAACAGAGCAAAAGGATAAAGCAGGGATTTATTAAAAGGCCTCCCTGGGCACACCTGGGCAGCACAAGAGCCTGGCTGGGTCACACCCAAGTGAAACCCCAAAATGGTCACAACATGGACAACAGATCATGAGGTCTCACACTTTTATAAGTTCTGGTCCATTAGCATATTTGAGTTAATTGCCCAATTACAGCTTCAGGTTATGAAGCTCCATCCTCCTTGTTTTTTCTTCTCACTTCACTGTTGGTTTTGTTCTTGGGCCTGAAAGTTGTCCTTGGTACCAAGCTAGAGCAGGAATAATTTTGTCTGTCTATTTTGTAAAGAGAGCTTAGTAGCACTTAATACAAAACCTAAAACCACCCCTAAAACAGCACAGAATCTAAAAAATATAAAAGTTAAAGCTTAAGGCATCATAGGAATCCCTATCACGAGGTCTCTGCCTGTGGAGCTCACCCATGAGAGGAGGGCCTGGCTGTCAGAGCAAGGTCACAGCACAGGGCACAAGGGCTCTCAGGGCTCAGCCATCCTCTGGCCAGCACACAGCACTCTGTTACCAGGGTCTTGCTGGGAGATGGAAGAAACAACACTATGTCATGTAGGAGGTGTGTGGGACAGAGTTGTAAGGTTTTGTGTCATCTCTAAGTTGTTTACTTTTTTTTCTAAGAACTTGATATATTATTAAATAGATGAGACCTTAACATGTTCACCTTTTGTATCTTAATTTCATCCTCACTGAGGAAAAGTGCCAAGAAGCAATAGAAGAGTAAGTGAACTGTTCAGGTTTACAGAGTTTAAGGATTAGTGTGGGGGTACCCACATGTCAGCCCACATATCTTAATTTGATTGCCAAGCACATGGTAAGAATTTTGATAACTTTTCGTAGATTTTACTGCAGATGTTTTACTAACTGTTGAAGCACTGTCTGACAGCTAGTACTTGGGACAGAAACTGTAAAACAATACACGGAGCACACCCACAGAGCTGCAGCTCCCACACTCTTTCCAGAATAGCATCTCCTTTTCCCAGATGAGACTCTCCCATCTCTTCTGGTGGAGACCCTTTGCACAGGTAACAGGAGAACCAGACACAGACCACTGCAACTGAGGTACTTTGAGGGCTGGGCTGATAACCAGGTACAGGGCTGGGATTTGATAAACGAAGGCTTTGACAGCAAAGAACAACCTGAACAGACAAGACAAAAGGGTAGGAAAAGAGAAATGCATAAAATCTTTAACAGCAGAGAAAGGAAGACTGCTGCGTAGCCTCAAGGTTTAAACACTGCCTGAGAAATCAGTCTCTTTGCTTCAATCCATTAGCAGTGTGTTTCAAAGGACTGGAATAGCTTCTGACCATCAAAAGCTTTGCCGACCAGCAGTGAAAAGCCCATTCTGCACATTCTTGCACCATGAAAGAAAATGTGGAGGGAAGGAAAAACCACTGCCAACAGCTGAGTGTTGTCAAATCTGAAATACACTTAGCCTGTGCCCATACATTTCTTCAATACTTAGATGACAGAACGTCTACCCTGATAGTTGACCTTAATTCTTCACACAAAGCTTTTGAACCTTCATTATACTTATGGATTCATTTGCACAGCTTTAAGTAACTACACAGGGCACAGGGGAAATGTGCTGGAATGAGAGCTGGGAGAGCCTGCTTGGAGCCACCTGGCAGCACTGAAGAGGGGCTGGAGATGATCTGATATAAGGAGGCATTTTAATTCATTCTTTTCTGAAGTATATTCAATAGAACTGTCTATTAATAATATAAAAACCTTAATGTAATCCTGCAAGCATTGTATTTTCTTGATGGCTTTTATGTATTGTAAGAAAACTGATAATGACCCTGTGGGGAAGAATAGCAAAAGAGATGGTGTCTAAGAGAAATACCTGGAGAGCAAGTAATGCCACTTTCACAGTACAATTTGAGATGTCTACAGAGAGCAATTTGGTACTTTTAGTTTTTCAGGCTGCTGTCCCTCAGAATGGCATAACTGTCTATTAGCAGGCTGAGGAAAATCTATCCTAGTAGCTAAACCAAGTTCATTTATCAAAGACATCCCAGACTGATTTCATACCCATACAAACAAAAATACAAACCTGCAATTAGCCCCATCTCCCTGTCACAAGGAAAGAGCAAAAATTCTAATTTTTGCTGCCTGCACCTCTCAAAGGCCTGGCTTGGTTTTCTTTGCTTTCTTTTCTCTTTCCACTACCACTTCCAAAATTGTTTATAAGCTCAGCTCCAGCTTGCAGTGCACAGAGAGGGAATGCAAATCAAAGAACACTTTCTCAGCCTTGTTACAGACAGCTTGTGGAGCAGAAATATCTGAGGCATCCTGGCAGGTTTGTTTGTTTGTTGCAAGTGGGTTTCATTTTCCTCAGACGCCATCCCAGCTGAGGATACCCACACATCCAAAGGGTACAAACACCATCATTCTCTAATCAGGCCCATTTATCATAAACTATAAAAATTTCATCCAGCAATTCTTGCATCAAGCCCTAGATCCTATTTAAGCAGAAGTTTATTCTTTGCATAAAGGTTGTTGCACCAATACTGACACCATGGAACTCTGCCTGAAGTGCCTCTGATTCCCTTTATAAGTTCTACGTTTCACATCATGGAGGCAACCATGACAACAAACCCACTGAAAAAGCAAACTATTTTCTGTTGCTAAAGAAAACTATCATTACATCTCACTCTAAGATTTGATGTAGGACTAATAGCAAGGCACTGTGGAAAACTTACATCAAAACTGCCCTTCAAAATTCACTTTTTTTCCTACTCTGAGAAAAATTAAGCTTTAAATTCTTAGCAGGTGCTTTTTCAAAGAACATAAAATGAATACACAATTCCAATGATGACTTTGTCTACTTTATATTTTACAGTCCTTATTATATTTCATCAATTAAAAACTGGCACTATATTTCTTATTGATTCCTATTTTTGCAATAAAAATAAATTTGATAATAGACTTATTTAATTCTTTTCCATGCTGCAATGTCATTGATGGGATTATGGCTCTCCCTTTTAAGGGAGTTTGTAACTGTCATTTTAGGCTCTTTCTTCACATCACAAACTGGCCTGTGGTAATGGCACTTTCAAGGTGATACTTCAGGGTTTCCCAGTTTCTTAGATCATCTCTTCTTCAGCTACAAGCTAATGGTTTATTTCAGGAATATGACAAGCCAAATAATCACAGATTTACAAGAGAAGGTAAGAACATTTTTTGGAATGAAAACAGAGCCTTAGGTAATGGAAAGAGATCAGGAGAGAAAATATCAAGTCATTACAGGAAAAAAACCCAGGGATATGATCACAGCCTTCCAAGACAGGAACAAGGATGCCTGGCAAGAGAATATCACTCTGTGGGGGAAAAAACTCCAAACAATTCCCCTTGGAGAAAGGTCAAAACCCTACTAATGGATGAAGTGGAGGTCTGGGAGAGAATTCCCTGACAGTAAAATCATTCTTAAAAGAAAATAACTGAGACCAAAGATGAGGCACTCACATGCTTACAGTGAATTCCACTTCCTTGTAAAGCCTTGACTGTCCTTGAAATCCTCAGTCCTTTTCTGTTATCAGTCTCTGCTTCCTCTGCACCATCTGCCTGGTCCTAACTCACCAACAAGTGGATAATGTTGCTAAATTTTTATCTCCATCAGGTATATTAAGCATGGCATTTCTACTTCTCTTAATTAAATGCCACCAAAATTTTGCTAATATTAGTAATTCTCTTTCATTAAAAATTAGTGAAAGTGGTGAATATACTTAGTCTGTTTTCTTTTACACTGAAAAAGAAAGTTAACTCCAAACCTTTTGGATTTCTGGCTGTTGTTTCACATGAGGTGGTCTGGGGCACTGTACATGAGAAATGTACACGTACTTACCTTCTTACTCAAAGAGGAGCATAGGGATGAACCCCAACAAATACTAGGAAACTGAAAAGGATAAGGACAGTGCTTAGAAATAACCATGATTTCACTACTCAGAGTCCCACAATGGTATTCATTGTCTAGAAGTTATCAAAATACTCACTTATACATTCGTTCCGTTCCAAGGAAGTTGTAGAAATTAGGTTTATGAATCCACATGCTTCCTACATTTTTACAGTTCCTAGGTCTGGCAAAATATTTTAGAATAAATAAAAGTGGAGGGAAGAGGAGAGAAAATGCAATGGGAAAAGTATCTAGGTCAGTCTGGTGAACACAAAAATGACAGAGAGGAACCATTTTTATGGTGCAGCAGGGCTGGCTGCAGAGGGTGCTTTGACCTCTGCAGTGTCTGGATGCTCACAGGTTCATATATCTGCATTGTGTATTCCCCTGAAATCATATCCTTTCTTTCAAGAAAGGAATGCAGCTGATTTTCCCTCCCTCATACTCCACATGAGCTCTGCTAATGGAGCATTAATACTGAACATTGCAGAGCAATCACCCAGGATGCACAACACACCATTTTCTCTCCTGTGTTCACTGATTCTCTCGTTGGGATAACTCCACAAACTGTTGCTCTCAGTGAGGGAGTAAACCCCTGTGCTTTTAGTGTTTGTTGACTCGTGTTAGCCTGAGGTGTGCAGGTGTCAAGCCTAATGACATAACCCAAAAATGCTCTGAATCCTCTGTGCTGGGCAGCTGCCAAAGCAGCAACATTGGGATCAGCAGGTCTGTGACAGACACAAAAATATTCTGCATTAATATGCTGTAGAATATTTTTAAACCAACATAAGAATCATTAAATACTTTAGGCTAAGACCTTTGCATCCTGCCCAGCCCCATGCTTAAAGCAGGGCCGACTTCAAAATTAGATTTACACTAGTATTAGAGACACGATACCACGGGAAGGATTCAAAGTACTAAAAAGATTCTCCAGATTATCTCACACAGTCCATGAGTTTTTGATTATGCTGAAACTCACCCCTTGTAGGTGCACCGAAAAATATGAGCACACAGATTTATTTCCTTCAGCCTTTCTCCCTTTGCTTCGGAAAAATAAGTGACTTACATGGACTTCAAGACCTTAATAGATTTCTTCAATCTTGTGGGAGAGGGAGAAATTAATTCCTGAATCTTCACATAAGAAAAATTATGTTTTATCAACTGTTGGTGAGTTGTGAAGAAGAAAAAAAATGGAATTAATGAAAGAAAAAGATTGTCCACAGATATACAGGAGACTATGGACAATGCTGTGAAGACTTATGCTCTGTGGGAGTGAGATTAAGATATAAAAGATACAAAGAAAAAGATATAAAAATTATATAGCCAGAATAGGTCAGTAGTGCATAACCATAGAAAATTATAAGACTGAAACAGTTTTTAAGACCTTGAGAACATAAAATACAGGCAATTAATGCATTGAAATGAAAAAAGGTCAGTCTGGCTCACTTTCAAACCGAAAAGAAAAAGCATTTAAAAAATTTTCTCATTTAGCACTGTGGACAATTCAAACATTGAAGGAAAACAGAAAGATAACCACCAAAATAGCTGAGAACAATCAAGAGGAGAAATTTTATAATCAGACATGATATAATTATATAGTAAGAGCTTTTACTCCTGCACAACTCAGCTCAGGGAGTATCATTTGGAAAACTTCAGCAAATCAGTAATGTGTGGTGAAACAGTCTTCCTTTAGAAAAGAATTCAGCCTTGAACTTTCAGTGATGAACAACCTCACGTTTTGGCTAACACAGGATGATTTTGAGAGTACACCTCTGGTTTTCTGAAAGGGAAATCCTGAACAATGTCCATGACACCTACTTAAACAAATACAAATTCCTGAAGTCATTCTAAAATACAGAATCTCATAATCAAAATTTCAGTGGAGTTGGTCCATATAAGAAATTGAACTGCTGTTCACTCAACAATGTGAATTTTCAAAATTTGTCCAAAAGTGACTTAGGAAGAGATTCTTTATTGGACAATCTGCCTATTCCACATATTTCTTGATCATGAGGACATCATTGACATGATTGAAGAAAATCTTTCACTCCCTCAAATATATTTAGCAGCAAATTTCTAATACTAGTCCCAACACTTACACAAACTGCACTACTTTGTGAGGACTTGGCTCTAACCTCCAGCTTATGACTGTAGCTTCAGCAGAGTATAACCAAAACCAATGCAAGTGGTTCTGTTTCAGATTCTGAATTATTTACTGCATGGACAAGAAGAATGAAGCCCAAAGGACTGGAATGGTGGTGGGTGTCTCATTAATGCTGATCAAGAGCAGGGAGAGCAGATGTGTCTGACGAAGGAGATGGTTTGATGGAGAGAGCTCTGAGCCAGACAAGGACAGGGAGCCAGAAACAAGGCCAGATGTAAACAAGGCTGCAGGAATTTCCCTATAGAACAATAATATACAGGGGAAAAAAAAAAAGGACATCTAAGAAATTATACACAAGATGCGATTCTGATTTGACAGGCACTCAGGAAACAAAACAATTTCAATTTTCAGACGTTGTGAGTCAAGCTAAGGACTGTGAACTCATCTGTGTAGGAGAGGAAGCTGAGAGAGATGCTGGGGGATGAGTAGGATCACTTCTTTGCTTCAGGAACTGCCTTCTGGATATTTCAGGCTGACACATTTTGTTTTGACATGTTCTGTCATTTTTTGTCACTTGTATCATGCTACGTTGTCTCCTGGACTGTAATTAAGTTTGACAGAGGAAAACAGACCAGCTGAGACTTAACATGATGTGGCAGTTAATAGATATGCATATTTGTCAATGGTTTTGCTAAATAAACCTCCCTGACAATAGGCTCTGGAAAGGACAATGGAAAAAAAGATAAGGAGTTCTCTCCTGTGGAGAGAAATAGGAGAAGTAGCTTAAGTTGCTGGAACTCTCTTGAGTCTCCATGTTTCCATGCACAAAGAGAGGCAGGTGTTGCTGTTTGGATTCAGGGCATGAGCTCTTCCTAACTGTACTCCATAGACTTCATTCCTTGTCCCCATGGAAGAGAAAAAGGCAAGTGAAGCTGAAGAGTCTCATTGTCTTCACCCCTCCCAAGCCCATGTCCCTGCCATGCTGCACCAGTGAATCCCTCAGCTGTGTGCAAGCACTTCCAGGAGGGAAATCTCTTCTGGCAGTGCCTCCCTGTGCTTTAAACACTGCCCAGCCAGCTTCACCCAGCTCCCACTGCCTGGCTCCCCTGCCTCAGGACACGCTCCAGGAGCAGGCAGCACGACACATGGATGTGTGTAGTCTGGTCTCAGGCCTGATGTTTTGGTTTTCTGATGTTCTTTCCCAGGAAAGTGCAAAAAACGATAGAATGTTTTTGTAATAATATCTATGTTATTCATTCCTCCTGACAGGAGGGACTTTTTGTTGATGTCCCTCTGGTTTGACCAGTGTGATTGAAGAAGTTTGCCTTTGTTTCACCAATTACATTGGTCTGTGTAAAATAGTATATAAGGGAGAACCATCCCTAATAAAGGAGTCATTTTAGCCTTCTGATCACAGAGTCTGTGTTGTATGTTTTCAGAAACAGTGACAGAGGTGCAGGAGCTGTGCTGTTGGGAGCTGTGCTCCCACCCAGGGGTGCTGACAGACCCTGCAGGGCCAGTGGGTCAGCAGCACTGTGCTGCCCTGCCTCCCAGCAGGGCTGGAGGCTCAGTGCCACGGCAGACAGAAACAGGGCTCATCACAAACCATGAGGGGTATTCTTGCCTTGGGTAGAACGAGATGGAATTTGGAGTAATATCACTGTTTAGCTCAGAAATTCAGAGAGCACAGTCCACAGAAAGCTCAGCTGCAGTAGTTTGGCTCAGCTCCAAAAGCTTTGATTGCACATGGCTAATTTATTCAGTCCCAGAGGAAATCCACACCGTTCTAAGAAACTGAACTGTTTCTCTAGGTCTGCTCAGTAACATTTCTCACTTAAGCAGGACACTAATTAAATCCAGCACACAACCTATTAACTGTAACTGGGAGGGACATTCAAAGTCTCTCTCACAGGAAAGTCAAGCTGGCCATGGAGATGGCCCTGCAGAGATCTGGGCATCAGCAAGAGACAGAGATGTTTCTTCAGCTCTTCCTAACTTTTTCTATTAAATGATTATGTAGCTATTATAAAGAAAAGGTATCTTTTACAGTAAAGCTATTCTACTAGGAAAATAGCTTTCTCCTTAGTTTAATGCATTAATTCTTTAATCTCTCTCAACTTTTGACCTTCATTCAGATTTACATGTTCTTAAGTGGTACCCAGAGCAGCTGGACACAGAAGATAGCAGGGTGTTATTAGGGAATCCTAAAAGGTCGATTTTGGGTGGCAGCATGTAAATAGTGCAGCTGGGGGAGGAAATCACACTTGTTTCTTTGAAAATTACACAAAACTAGACATTCAAAAATCATTTTACATCAGGTTTTATCACTACACTATCACCATATTGCTTTTAACAAGCATCCTGTGAGAAGCTGAGGTGCTCCTGGATGATGCTGAATGTTCTCAGGTCTCACATCAGTGGGAGTTCTCTAGAGATGGTGGCTGGTCCTGCACACTGTGAAAGCCAGAATCCCAACTGGTAGTATAGTATCACAACTTAATTTCTGCTATGTAATTAAATTGGTACAGTTTAAATTGTAAAACAGTTTAAAATGAGCAGCAGTGAATTTTGCTATAAACATTTGTGCTTCACTTCTAATTGCTTCCAATACAAATACTGCACACTGGATTCTCCTCCATGAAACTCCAAGGAATATGTAGAGTTGCCCTAGAGATAAATTATATTTCACTACCTTTCCAAGGTCAAAGAACTCTCATTTTCTACTGTGAGCACTGTAAAAATGGTCTAATATGTATCATTGCTGTCTTGCAGCAGAGAGGAGCAGAGTGAATGTGATACAGATGAGATGTGAACCCTTGTCCAGGTATCATTCCACCCTGGAAATACAAGGTATGGACTTCAGAGCATCTCCTGATAGACTTCAGACTCATCTCCTCCTGGACCAAATCTGTCCATAACTGGGAATCTGAACCAGACTAGATCCCATTTTAACAGCTGTTTATCTGACACCTAATAGAACTGCTTGAAATTTGTTATGGGGATGTAATAAAGAAGAATTGGATCTTATCCCACACTGAGCTGTCCTTACAGATGATCTCTATGTAATTCACCATAAAGTTAGGCCATAAACTGTTTCCCTTGCTTATCTTCTGGTTTTTGACATTGTGCCTACACTAAGCAGCTCAGCTCAGGCCTGTGCTGCTCTGTATGTTGAACAAACCTTCATCGTTCCCCTTTCCCTGATCTCTGTTGCTGGCATTTCCATATTCCTTGGCACAGTGTTCTTGGTTTTTGAACATTTACTTCTCTCCCCCTCTTCACAGATTTTTTGCCTGTGTACTCCTTTACATCTTTTCTTCTTGCACTGGAGCCCCTCATCACCCTATGCAGGCTCAGGGCTTGCCCTGTCCGCTGTCCCCAGCCCCTCCTGCAGGGATCTGCCTCTCAGGTGGGAGCAGGGTTTTACTCTTCTCATCTCCCAGGGGCTGGAGCAGGAGGGGTTTTTTTTGCAGCTGCTGCCCAATCTCACAAAGAGGCACCTCCATGCAGCTGTTCTGGGACAAGAACAGCTGAACTTTGCCAAGATGTGTGTTCTGACTTAGCAAACCTGGAATTTTGATGCACAACACTGCAGTGAGAGCAGCTCTTCTTGTACACAGCTCTGATATTTCCTTATGCACGATATTTTTCCTCTTGCAGTTCCTTGACTACAGTTTGGTTGTGGCACTATGTGAAAGAAAACTCTTTAATAAAGAGCTAAAACTACAAAACAATCTGAAGAAGTCTTACAGATAAGAAGGTTTTGTTCTTTCCATGCACGTATTTTAAAGCTGATAGGCTTTTGTTCTGCTCGATTTCTATGAGATGAACATGATGTAGTTGTCAAAGATAAGGAACTGTATTCAGGGAAATGAGATGCTGGAAGGTCAGGGGAAGAGTTCTTGAGATTTGGCACTTATAACCCATAAAAAATAAAAAAAGGCAAAGGCAACTTCAAAGGAATAAACTGGGGGGCTGTAACTGGAAGCAGACCAAAGCAGCAGTGAGTTTAATTTTGTTTTCATGACTCATTCCCAATTTGAGATTTGGACAGATGCTTGCTTTCCTGAGGTCACAGCTCATTTCAGAGCTCAAACCAGGAAGGAAATGGCCCTTCCTCTTTCCTGGGCTTTGAGAGCTTCCCCCACTCCCCAGGGGCTCCTTCCAGCACATGGGGAACACAGCCCTCATCATTAGAGATAACTGAATAATTCAACAACTTTGTTGATTAGTAGTCATTTTCCTGAACTTTTCAAATTGCCAAAGTATCACTTAATGAATTCATAGAGGAGCCAAGGCTTTGGAAGCAATCAGCCTCTTCAAATGAGTTCTCAAAATGAGGTTTCTGTCATCATAGCTGTGGAGAGCAGAAAGAACCAAACTTTGGTTTCACCTTTTCACCTGTATAAAATCTATTCTATGTCTGCTCCAGACAGCCTTTGGCCATTATCATCTCACTTTGAACCAAACAAAAAATCTTTCACTCAAGTTTTTTCCCTTTAATTTTGATTTTGGTAAAAACCTGAAAACCTGAGGGCAGTACATTTTGAAATGTCTTTTTTCACTCCATCCTGAAGAACAAACAAAAAAAAAAAAACAGAAAAAAAAAGAGGAACATACATTTTGAGGAAAATAGAATAGCTCAGAAAGAGAGGACTAAAGTAATTTCCTTGCCTGTGGAAGTCTATTCTATTAGAAAACTAATATCTTACTCTTAAAATAAATGCAGAATAAGGCATCCCCTCATCCTGCAGGGTCCAGCATCTCCAGCCTAAGATCAAACTTGCATCTAGTCTATTAACAAATGAGATTCTTGCTTCTCTTAAGTCATAATGAAGTAATTTGGCTCCAGTCCTGACAGATGTCTGGACCCAAGCCTGTGGGCCCACTAAAGTGGAAAGAGGAATGGCTGAACCTCTAGCAGGGTGACCTGAAATATCCTGAAGGACGCACCAAGCCCACGGCAGCCCCTGGGGCCCTAAAGCCCCGAGGAGCACCAGGGCAATCCATCACCACCCTGGAGAGGGGCAGGGGCTTCATGAGATGAAACCAGGCTCCTCTGAGCCTCCAAGGCCACTGAGCTGGGCCCTGCACAGCACCTCAGCCCTGAGGAGCCAGCCTGAGTGCTCTCCAGAAACCCATGGCTGCAGGGATGCCCACTGAGCAGCAGCACTGCTGGGCCAGCACCCTGCTGGGACCAGCTCGCTGGCACCAGCTCAGGCTTTGCTTTGTGCCCTCCTGCAAAGAGGAGGAGAACCAGATCCTTGGATAAACCTCCCTTTACCCAATTTCAAACTATGTTTGTTAGTAAAACCAAGTTGCCACTGTTTCCTTCATTGCTTGAATTTCATCCTTGCTTTCCACGATCTGAAATTCAGCCTTGCTCCCAGCACTGCCCTGGAGAACCATTGTAGAAATTCCAGCAATAAGGTCAATAGGGCAACACAAGCAACAGGATTACAGCTTCGTGTGCATCACAGCTCACAGGTTCTGACACATTGCACAAGCCAGTTAACCAAATACAACACTGTTTATTGCACATCACACTATCCCTTTGCCATTGACAAAAGACTGTTTGTTGAAAGGATGTGGAAAAAAATTGAACTTCTAACTTCTGTTGCAACTGTCTTCCAGCACAAATTTAGAGTTGCCCTTTTTTTATGTTGTTCTATTAAAAAGCAAAACCAAAACAGGTTGGGTTTTTGGTTTTGTTTTTTTTTTTTTTTTCTGGGGCTGAATAACTAAGTCCTGTTACTTCTATTTATTTAATTTGATCAAAATATATTGAAGCTAAATTTCAGTCAAACAGCTTAAACCCTGTCACGTTTAAATCATCCTATAACAAGTTTGAGAGCAATGATGTGCACATGATAAAATAAAAATATTTGAAAAATTTGCAGTGTAAAGACAGAAACGATAGCCCTGACTGAACCCCTCAGCTGGGGAGAAATCTGCACTTTTTCTCTCCTGCCCAAGAGTTAAGACAAGTAGAGTGGTGTCTTGTTTTCTGCCCTCCCAGCAAAGGATGCTTTCACCTCACCTTTATTCGATCATTGCCACAATAAATGAGCCATGAAAGATGCTGAGCTCAGTGCTTACACCCAGGTAGATCTTAGCAACAACTGCATGTATTGACCTAACTGCACAGGTTCATTTCTCTTTGGGTCTTCAGGCTCTCCTTTCTCTGTCTTTGGGGCAATTCAGGGCTGGTAGAGACTTCCACCAGTGCCTTGCAATGCTGCTGCCTGAAAACCAAGTGAGATCTCCAAATGGACTGGGAATTTGGCAGGAATGAAGAACCTGAGACCAGACTTTCAAAAAAGTTCATTTTAGAGAAAACCCACCATAGATACTAAATTTATATAAAATTCTGGTTTAGAGAGAAGCTTATGCAAGTAGTTTGCATATAAAGCAACTGTCACGTGAGCTGTGAGATTTGTGTTTAGGGTTCTATAAGAATATATATGGATATATTGTATACCTCCCCAAAATTCTAACTGCTAATTCCTTTATTAATTGTAAGAAACATTGATATGAAGTGTTAGGGGAGATTGTGAGGCAGTCTGTGGATTTAGGGTGATCCCCCTCACCCCAAGATTAGAGTTCAGCCAGCTAAATGCAGGGAGCTTATCACTGCTCTCCTTTCAATGCTTATCTTGCAGGTATGCCATTGCTTAATTATGTTTTTATGGCTTTACATTTTCTTTTGTCAGGACAACCCATGAGAAATGAATACAAGCAAGTCACTATTTTTTACCGAGGAAAAACAAAATTTATGCAATCAAGGAATATGAATCTGTTACAAACACAACAGTTTTGTCTCCTGAGAACAACCCTTCCATAAAGATACAAATAAATATTCTCAACCACTTTTCTGAAAGAAGCACATTTTCTACTGATGGATGCTTCATCTCTCTGCATCCCTTTCCAGCTGCAAATCTCCTGTAAAATGTTGGGACAAGTGTAACCCTGCCATCCTTCTTTGTGATTCCAAGAGGCTGAACGAGTCCTTTATGACCACCAGGTGCTCACCAAACTATTCACACTTGTTTACTAAGGTACACAGTGACTTACTGCATCTCCAGAGAAAATTACCACTCATTACTCCGTGCATCAGATTACAGCTAAATTATTGTTCTCATAGTACAAGGCTCATGTTTTATTCAAATTCTAACCAGTGCATTAACTCTGCCACTCAGACAAGATTACAGCTAAAAATAGAGAGCACATGTCCTACTTCAGAATATGTTTAACGTTACTACCACCAGCATCTCAGATTTCACATGTGCTCAGATTCCACAGCTCTGTCCTTCAAGAGAATTTGAAGGGTGAATGTCAGTAATTGCCTGTTGTTGTTGGGTACAAGGGGAACACAGTAACACACACACCAGTGTTTAGGTAATAAAAAAGGAACAAGTTTATTGTTGACTTTGTATATATAGGTTTTTGGACAGTGACCAAGGATTGGACAGGGAAGTTACTACTTCTCCAGTCCCACTAGTCACTTAAGAAATCTGTCAGGTGATATCTTTTCAAAAAGGAATGTAAACACAATCTTTGTTTATCTTACAATTTATGGGGAAGTATATTACAATTATGAAAACAAATCAGAAGGTTTTAAATCTCAGAACAACAATTGCCCTAAGAGTAAAAGAAGCCTGTAGCCCTTGGCCACATGGCACCAGCTGGCAAGTGCAGTTCTGCAGGATATAACGTGCACTCCTTCAATGCAGGAGCTGGTTATATTTATTTAGATTGCTTGACTTAGGAATAATGGGGCACATAAGTAAGAATAACCATGTTGCACAAGCAGCCAGGTCAAAATTAGAATATGTATATTAAAAACTTCACAGTAAAAAAATTGCAGTTGAGCTATATCCATCCTTCACCCTTGACCTACCAGAAAATTTATACTTCAGGTACTGGGTGTGTACACAGAAAGAACTAAAGGAATGTTAACCTTTCTCTCTCTGAAGTACAGTCAGTGGTGTTGCAAGTACTATAATCTAGTCATGGATTAACCTTCCTCCTCCCTTGTTTCCTCCTGCTCTCTTCACTCAAGTCAGCACTGCAGACTGTGGAGCAGGAGAATCCCAGCCCTCTTCTCAGCTGGTCCTTATCTGATTTACACTATTCCTGGTGGAAGAGCTCCCCTGTGCTATGAATGCCAGCCCAACCAGTACAAAGCCAAAATTCCAGCCTAAATTCTGAGCCACAACACCATCAAAATAGGGCTCAAACCAGGGTTATGAACAGAGACAGGCAAAGAACATTTTATTATTCCCATATTTTATTATTCTCTTTATTATTGATATTGTTCCCAAGCACTTCTGAAAGGAGGAAAAATTTTATAACTCTTTGTATTTTCTACCATCATCCTTCAAATCACAACTCAGTTTTTGGCACACATACAATTCCATTTTGACACTGACTGCACATCAGAAATACAGCCATTTATGATTTAAAATATAGTTCTTTTTATTCCCTATTGAAAGACTTTTCTCTTAGGCTTTCTCTGGTGCAAAGACTTGGACATAAATGACCTGCAAAGTGTCCTAAGTTGGCTTTACATAAATAAGAACTAAGCCTGAAGCATTTAAAATAAAGGTTGATCTAGAAATGGTTCTACATTCATTAATCAACCTCTTCAGCTTCCAGTTTAGACACATTAGAGGTGCTCTTCTGAAGATGAAATTGGCCTGTAATCTGTTTATAATCCTTTTTAAGTTTCTTTTGTGCTCGTTTTACTTTTTTATTCCACTTCCTTGGTATTCTGAAAATTAAGGGGCTAGAATTAATGAGGCCTGTCCCACAGTGCTTCAAAAGATTCCAAAGCCAACACCTCCTGCCAAGGTTAAAGATGAAAAGTGAAAACAACTCCATTGTATTTTCACCTTCAGAGGCTCTTCCTGCCTGCCTGGGCTGCTGGAGTCCCCCACTGTATAACAAGGCACTTGCTGCATTTTTATTACAAAACTCAAGCTTTGTTATCTGTAATTCTGGTCTTTTTAATCCACTGTTTAGGTAATGGAGAAATAAAAGAGAAGAAGTACATATAATATTAATGTTGCTCTCTCTAGCAGTTATTTAAAAGGGAAACAGTTAATTGAGCACTTTTTAATATTCTATAAGGCACCTGGACTCGGAGGCTGTGTATCCATTGGTTCTGGAATGTACCTGCATTTTCCTTCTGCAATATGGAGCACACACAGTTCTCTTGGGGGGGGAAGTTTTATTCTGGTCATTTCAGTTCATACAGTATGAGCTGAAAAGACCAGAATATTCTGCACACTTCATGATGAATAAATTAAGAAGGTCACTTCCTGAGCCAAGACTTATGGCCAAGAGCAAATCCATTCTTGCTTGTGATAGATTAGGAAGGAGGTTATTACAATTTACTGCAAATAACAAATGCAGAGCTTCCAACAGGAAAATCTCTTCAAATTTTCATGATGCCACAGAGGGGCAGCCTTTTTCTCCTCTTTGGCAAGTCCTTTCCTAGAATCTTACTCCATCTCTCATGGAGGTTTCCTCCAACTTCCAGAAATTCGTAGTAGTAGAGCAAAAGCCTCATTTAAATTAGGGTTTATTGAATAATAAAACTGATTTCCTAACTCTTAATATTGTCGAAGAGCTGAAGAGAGAACTGAAAGCTACAGCTGGCATTTATTTCTGTGTATAAAGCCTCACACTTTGAAAACAGCTCCTGATGACGTGAACTGCAATCTATGCAAGAACATGTTTTGCACAAAGGATGATGAGACAGGTAAAGATGCACACAGCACTTAGCTCATCCAAGACATGTTTGAGTGGAAGGTGTTTATTGTTTTGTTCTGATTTTTATGAGCAAAAAAACTGGTAAAAAAAAAAATCTTTCAAAAATCAAGGTTACTTCTAGACAGGACAAAGGGTTGTTTAAAAGCAATTACCCTGAGGGGATTAAGACTCATTATCAATATTGCAACAATTCTTCTAAAAAGAAGAATTAATATCTGTGTTCAATACTGGTACTGCAGGTATGAAACTCCACATTTTGATTACTCTGTAACCAGGTCAACTTGCTCGGTGGAGTGATTGGGTCTTGTTAATGCAAATCAACAGGCTCTCACTGGATTCAGTGCAGCTATCTGACAAAAGCTTCTCAAGTAGTGCCACTGAAGCAATAAAATTAAGTGCTAACCATGACTTATGGTATCTGGAACCTCCATAGTCCAGAAACCTGCCTTAGAAAATCCATTCTTTTATTGAGCTGTAGATCTATAAATAAAAAAGTGGATTTTTTTTTTTCATAAATGTCTCTTACATTAAATGTTCCACCACCTTAAAAGGCTAAAGTGTCACAAGGAAATTAGCAAGAAGCAGCTGTTCATGCACCAGTGATAAAGAGGAGAGCTCTCAGCGGCATTTTCCCCCTTTTCAGGACAGACAAGCAAACTAACTGATAAATACATTATAAATTAATTGTATAATTCATCATGTGGGAAGCAGGGCCTTCAAAGCAGGATCTTACACAGATAAGGGTAGAGTGCTTAGCAGACCTTTAAATGGCACTAATGAAATGGCTGATTGCCAAGGGGCAGGGAGGGCTGGACAACAAACAACAACAAACAAACAACAGCCTGCAGACCCATCTTCATCTGCTGCCCTGCTGCCTATTTTATTGGCATCCCTGCTCTGAAATTCCATTGCACTTGTTATCTGCTCTGAAATGTGCCCAGGAATGAACACTTCAAACCTCGACCTCCGAGAATGAATGTGCTGTAGGAAGCAGAGCTAAGTATAAACAAATATCTATCCTTCTATCCTGAGCCACGTGAAACATGGCTTTGGAACCAACCAGACCTCATGTGTACAAAAATCAATGAATAAAGTGGTATGAAATTATATTCACTACTGCAGGACTGCTCACAGGAGTCTGTCTTTAACGACTTCATAGCATTTGTACTCCCAGTAGCAGTGTATTCATCTTCAAACTATATGTATACTGATAATTTTGATGTATCAAGTAGGATTATACTATGAGATTAATTTCAGAGTTTCTCACCTAATTTTCTACTAAATATCTTTATGGCAAATTGAGTGAAACTGCTGCATTTCCAGCACTGCCTGATCAGTGTCAAATGCCTACCTAAGGAAAAGGACAACACCCTAGAACTGCCTACTTCTTCCTCAGTTACAAAGAGAATCCTGTTTAGAGAAAATCAGCTGAGACAAATCCTTTTCCAGCTGACTGAGAGCACAGGATTCAGCAGAAGTCAATGGACTGTGCTTTCACTCATTAATTCATTTAATAGGTAGCAGGAAAAAAGTATCATTGTGATAGCAAGCAAATATATAGATATTTTATTATGAAGGTTAATAATTATGTCTGCTTTAAATATTTATCAAAAGTAACTAAACAAAATATTTACATGAGAAAGTAGTCCCCAGAAGTACTATTAAATCTTCCATCTACAGGAAGAAAAGATATTTCTGCACCTGTGAGCCTGGCTGCCTGTTCCCAGCAGGACAACAGTCACATTTATTTGTGAGCATGGCTCTCCAAGCAAGCAGGACACCCCCAAGATGGAAGCTGCTCTACAGGTACAAGGTGACATTATTGCAACATTTATCTTCCGCTGAAATTTGAGCCCTAATTATCCCTTAAATTACCCAGCATCTAGAGGCACAACCACAGCCAGCATGAGTTATTTGCAGAGTGGTGCTGGGGCTGTATATTGCAAGGCATCGTCCAAGCTGCAGGCCAAGGGGATGAGGATGAGGAAATCCCCTCTCCTCTTGCCAAACCCTCATTTATTACCTGAGAGAGAGATCTGTGCCCCATTGTCCCGGGACGTGGACAGGACATGAATTCTCAGGCACTGCTAAGCACATTTCAGAACAGAACTTTATGTGATTATGAACTAAATGTGAAATTCTCTGCTCAGGGAGGAGCCATAACCCCCTGCACTACAGCCTGCTGGAAATCAGCTCCACCAGAGCGCAGCTGCTGGGAAATCCTCCCCAGGGCAGGAGTGTGGCCAGAGCTGTGAGCTGCCCAGGGCTCCCCTGCTTTGCCCAGCACAGGGGCAGCAAGGCAGGACAGCTCCCAGCTCCCCTCACACCCCTGAGGCTCTGGGGAAGGGCTCACTGGTGTGTCAGTGTTCAGAAACACATAACCACAGGTGGATCACATGCCAGGTGCTTTATTAAGAGCACTCAGGAACTAGGGGTATAGCTACCCTAATACAGCTCTGTCCATTTGTTCAGAATGCACATGTTTATACCATTTTAGTTATGATTATATAACTACATATTTTTTTAAGCAAAACAATTAGTACAATAACTATATATTGTCCCAATGTACAAACATGATCTCATCTACAGGTACCCTGGAAACTCTAAACTGATTCTTGTGATCCCCAAATCAACAAATATTTTACCCCCAAATAATTACATCACTTGTGTTTCTTGTCGATGTGCTTAACTATAAATTACATAAGTGCAGTTTTGCATGGTCCACTAAAAACAAAGCACAGCATTCCTTTCCCATGATTTTAGAAACATTTTAACCCTATACTAAGAGGTACACAGAGATACTGGGACCAGCAGCTCTCTTTTCAGGAGATACAACCTGGTGCCAGCCTTTCAGAGAGCCCTGGTGGGGTCTGGACACCAGGACAGACAGACTGCAGGCAGTGGGATGAGTTTGCTCTGGACACCAGGACAGACAGACTGCAGGCAGTGGGATGAGTTTGCTCTGGACACCAGGACAGACAGACTGCAGGCAGTGGGATGAGTTTGCTCTGGACACCAGGACAGACAGACTGCAGGCAGTGGGATGAGTTTGCTCTGGACACCAGGACAGACAGACTGCAGGCAGTGGGATGAGTTTACTCTGGACACCAGGACAGACAGGCTGCAGGCAGTGGGATGAGTTTGCTCTGCTCTGAGTCTTGGGCTGAAAGGCAGTGTCATTGCCAAGGCTCCAGACAAAAAAGCTGTCTCACCCCACAGCAACCACCTCTCTCTGATGTAAGCAGAGATCATCAGGGCCAGGAATGAGCTCTGACTTTGAAGATTGTATTTTTCTCTTTGCAATACCAGCAGGTTCATTCTGAGGTGAGAGTGTAACTCCTTATTCACGCCACATAGTGTCTATTCTAACTGCCTCTGTCCCATAAAAAAGTGTAAATGTTAACACTGTGCTGCAGTCGTGATTTTCATAATTCAGCACAAGATTTACAAGTCCAAGACCAACAGCAACCATTAAAAAATATCCTGAACAAAATCTGTCCCTCTTCAGTTCTCTATGACTCAAAATATATATTACTGATTTTATCACACCATTAAATTAGTACCACAAAGTTTTATAGCTGGTTCCAGTGACATTTAAAAAATATTTTTTAGTAGTATGGTAAATAACTGAAAGCTGTGCTTATTATATGGCTTTTTACAATTTTTATCATTACAGTGATTTACCATTTAAAGCTTTATAGCAACAATATATGGGGCAGTGTAAGTCCCATGGTACTCACAATATTCACTCCTCAGCTGAGCCACTGGCTCAGCTGGATAGCAGTGCTTAAACTGGAAGGACAGGATTTGTAAAGAACAGAAAACCCATGTACAGAGGGGTCAATTTTATGTTGTGCAATTAAATAAAAATTGCTGTGCTGTGTTTTTCCACTTGTAGTCTGTGCTCCCTGTTTTTCATTTCATCACTGCTCCTGCACAGAGTTGAAGACACTTCTGTAAACTTTGGCTTATTTGAGGTTCAAATTCATTTTGTATTGCACATACCTCTTCCAGAACATATTAGTGCACTCAACCTGCAAAGCACTTGTCACCTCAGCATCTCTGTGCTGCATCCCACCAACTGCTGGGCACGCTTTGCTGGCACTCAGCCACCTTTCCTGGCACTTTCCACCTTCCACAGCACAGAAAAATTTCAAACAATTAACTCTTCTTTTTAGCAAACGTCTGTAGTCTTGCTTTTGAACAAGCACTTTACAAAATCTGAAATAGGAGGAGAGAGGCAGCTTCCTTTCTGCCCCAGTGGCTCTGACTGCCCTGCAGCCAGGAGCAAGGAGAGGCAGCCCCTCACCTGCTGTGGCAGACACAAAAGGAAGCCATAAACCAGCAAATACACACACCCACTCTCCACTTCTAACAGTTTTACCCACCAGGTTTGTAAAGTGCTCGCTTTAGAGCTTTTCACACCCCGAATACCAGAAGGAATATATTGGGTGCTGTCCTGGTGGTTCCCATGCCTGCAGCAGTGCTGGGCACTCAGCAGAGGGTCCCAGCCTGCTGCACCCACCAGCCCCCCAGGAGGGGTCACTGCCACTGTCCCTCCCTGAACACCCTCCGTGGCTTTTTCTCTCTCGGTGACACCATTTGGGGACAGATTTTCTGTGCCAGGCTGCCCACCCTGCCCTAGGGTCCAGCAGCACAGGGGAACACGGGCCAGCTCCAACATTCAGCCCCCGCCTTCCCGCTGGAGCCAGCAGTGCCTCCCCGCAGCTCCTGCAGTGGGAAACGCTTCTCCCAGCTCCGGTGAGCCTCGCTGAGGGAGTGTGGCAGTCTGGGATTTTGTGCCAGGTCCCACAGTCAGTGTTTTGTGTTGGCTGCTGGGGCACACACACACTCAGAGCCACAGCCTCTGCTCAGGGCACGGGGCTAAACCCCAGCTGCTCAGGGCAGCACTGACACACAGGCTGCTGCCTTTCCTCACTGCAGCGTGACTTTCAGAATTCCCAAATAAAATAAATGGTCAAGCACAGACTTCGTTTGGTATGCTTATGCTCAGAATGCTGAGGTTCGAGCTAGTACCAAAAGAACTCTGGAGCTGACTGACTTCCCATTGCTTTTCTGACTTCCAGACAAAAGCAACAGCTTTTGACATCTTTGAAAATTCAAAAAAACTGTAATTATCACTCATCAGATGGTGGCTAGCAGCCCTATGACATTGCATAACCATCTGAATTTAAGATTTTATAATTTGGTTTTCCACCCAGAGGTATACCACCAAATTAAATGTGTTAACAGACACACCAAATGCCTAATAGCAATCCCATCTGTTTTTATGGATGAATAGATGACACTGACAACCTAATTTTGTAAATGCTTAGAGTAAATGAAATATAAAATACAAATTATATTTTTAGCTTTTTATAGATATATCCTTTCCATTCAGGTTAAAAAAGAGGATGTCATATTCCTGCCTGGTCGTCTTTCAGAGAGACAAAAATTTGATATTTCAGAAATGCTACATATTAAAAAAATTATCGTTGAAAAGTCCAGACTAAATGCCATTAATTTTTTTAGTAGGGTTTTCTTGGTTGGAGTTTTTGTCTATATAACTGCATAACCAGTGGGATTTGGAAGATCCTGGCTTGATAAAATGGCAAGTGCTTTTTATTTATGGTAAGAATTTCTGAAAAGAAGGATCACATTATCAGCTTTATTACTTTCTCCACCGTTTTTGAAAACTACTGCCATAGGCAATTCTGTCAAAATCAGGACTTTTTATTTTGTTTCTGAGAAAACAGAGAGCTGTTCCCTTCAGATTGAGTGATTTGACTCGTGTTAGCCTCAGAGTTTTATACATCCAGGAGCTTGAGCAAAAGGCCTGACAAATATGTGTGCAGCCAGCCCAGCCCAAATCCTTAGATTTGGAGAAGAACTTTTTTTTTTCTTTTCAGATTATAGAGAAAAGCAAAAGAAAACATAAATTATTCTAAAATGTAAATTATACTCCTTCCTCAATAACTGTCCACCACAGTTTTCCCTCACAGTTTTAATCTCTAATCATTAGTTATATCCCACATTCAAACAAAGGGGGAAGGACTCATCCAGGAAAAAAATTCCAAATTCTTGATATCAGAACACCAAGATCAAGCTCAGTACTCCTTGTACATCCTCCCTTCAGCCCTCCACTAATGTAAGCAGTTATATATTGCATTTTACCCTCCCAACTCCTGACTTCCAGCTCTCTGCAGCTCCATGGCCAAGGACCATCCCCACCTGCCCCCTCCGGCAGCCCCAGCCCTTCCTGTGAGCACCGAGGCCCCAGAGGAAATCAAATCATGGGAGAGTCACTGCTTATTCACCACAAAACAGCTCTCAGCCAACACACCTCAGACTTCCAAAGTTCTTCACTGTCAAGTGTTACTGTGGCTAAGAGGAACACACAGCAACACACACACAGCAGGTGTTTAGGTGGAGAAGAAGAAAAGAACTCTCTCATTTATTGTTGACCTCGTATGTCTCAGTTTCTGGACAGTGATCAGAGATTGGACAGAGAAGTTCCCACCTCTCCATCTCCACTGGTCACTTGAGAAGTCCATCAGGTGAGATCTTTTACAAAGGAATGCAAACATGATTCTTGTTTATCTTACAATTTATGAGAACTGACTCTATTATACTAAAACAAATCAGAAGGCTGATTTTCAGGGACAACACATCCCTAAGAGAAAGCAAAATTATTTACTGAAGAGCACCAAGATCACCATTACAGAGCCCAGCACAGTGTGGAGAGGATCGTTTACAGAGCACTAACAGGATAATACTGGCCCCAGTGCTAGGATAACCAGGGCTGGTGGCTGCTGTGCTGAGGGGTCCCTGAGCAGCAGCCCTGGCTGTCACTGCTGAGCCCCCATCACCAACCTGGGCACTCGAACCCCTCACCTGAGGATCACCCCCCTCGGGCATGGAAACAAAACACAGATGGTTTGGGGTTTTCCTGCTGAAACCATCCAGGTTTATTATTTAAAGATGAGTCTGAGTTCTCATAACCCCTCTTTCTGCAGGGAGATCAAAGCATTTTTCCCACATCACACAGGCAGGCAGCACGTGCTTCCTGGGCAGCTCCAATAAATGACACCTGACTGCCTTTGTGTCCCTTAATGTGAGGAGATTAAACATGCAGCAGCTTTTCCGATGAGGCAAAACGTGAGGGACCAGGCTGTGTTCAAAGCAGACATTAATTTGTGTATAAAGCCAAGATTAAAGTTACTCAAAAGTGCATTAGGACTAATCTTCACACCTTGGCTAATACAGAGAGCTGGGCAACTTTTTTTGCACAAGAAATAGCTGCAGAAGGAAAGATAATAAGGCTACCAGATACAAATTCAATCTTCCACATTGTCACCCATCTGTATGTTGCTGTATGATTTCATTTGATTTTAAATTTAGGCAGACAGAAGCGAGCTAGGACAGCTGGCAGTGCAAATAACCTTTTCTTTCCCCCTTTTTAAAGGGAATAACTTTTTCATCTCCCTGGAGAGACTGCATTCTGTCTGCTGAAAAATGCATATATTCATTTTGTATGAAACCCTATATGACTGGGTTACCTTTGGAGTGGCCTAATGTTCACTTCTTATTTCTTTGTACTCAAATTGCCTTGCCTTCACAAATCTGGAGCCACTCTTCTTTTCAAAAGGCACTGTCTATATATATGATACAAAACAAATCAAAGCAGTCTGGATTTATTGAGACATGCCCACTCTTCACCTTGCCTGATAAGCTGAGCTGATCCAATGAGGTGCTGACTTTCCAGTTGTAACTTGTATCTCTGGGAATTAGGACCACAAATATTTTGTGGATTGTATCTCCCTGACGAAGAATATTATATCCCTGACATATTCCAAAGAATATGGGATGCCCAAACTGGCAATAACAAGCTAAGGTAAAGGAAATTTTAAGATATTTAGATTTACAAGATTACATTTTTGTAACACTGAGAGCTGCAGTGCATTGAGCCCAGGAATGTCCTGCTGCTGCCAGAGTTGCAGTGTGATAGGAGAGAGGACAGTAGGAGGTAATCCCATTTTAAAAGCAAAATAAACCAGTCAAACACAGAGTAGTGCAGACACCCTCCATTCTTACAATTAAACTAACGCAGGGGAATCCCCACATTGCACAGGAGGCACCAAGCTCTTCAGATAAAGGTGGGCTTATCATTATCGTTTCCCCAAGCAGCAGCTTCAGAGGCACTGAAAGGAGTTCCATCACATAAGAGCAAAGATCCCTGTGTTCCTTGGGGGTGAAGTAAATCACAACACTGGGAGTCTCTTAATCTTCATCCATTTTTGGAGCCCAGCATTTTAAACCACTGAAAAACAGAAAAAGTGGAGGGCACTCCTAAAAGGCAGATCAAATCAAAAGATCCACTCCTTCATCTGTGTGAAGTGCACAGGAAGATTCCTTCCAGCTCCTTTGCAACACACAGTCATGCAAGGCTGCCTCCTGGTCTGGCACAGATTGGAATTTTGGAGCTCCTGGGCTTAATACGAAGAAAAGTGGCAAAAACAACAAACAGAGAAAAAACCCAGTTTTTTGGTTTCTGTGTATCTGTCTCTCATTAACTCAAATTTCTATCAGGTTGTTTAGCATACTAAACCTTGCAATGTGTGGATTTCTCAGCACCATTGACTGCTGCCCCATCTTACAGCCTCTCTGCTGCTGCTGTAGCTACAGTTTGAGCAGTGCTCTGGCCAAGAGGAAAATCCCAGCACAGAGCAGTCCTGTTTCCCAAGAGACTCAGCTCTGCAAAACTGCCCCACTCCTACTCTCCCCTCACATTTCAGTGAGTAAGAGTCCCAAGGTACTGAGCATTTTTGCCTGTGACTACTCCCCTCAGTCCTTTTCTTAACTGCCTTTGGGTGGAAAACGTTGCACAGAATTCTGCAGTGCTTGATAATTAGTGCATGGATAGATCTGCTCTAGCTCTGCTGAATATCTTGCAAACTTTTTCTTTTTCAATCTAAATTTGATTTCTCATGGGAATAAGGGCATCTCACCTTGTGTTTTTATTTATACCTTGCTTTCTCAAGCTTTCCTTGGGATAGGACTTGTAGAAAATGGCTAAAAAAAAAAAAAAAAAAGGTGGGGTGAGTGGGAAGCATTTTCAGGCTGTGCTGAAAATCAGATTTATGTAAAGAAGTTTGCTACTACTACGTTGTGTTACATTACAATGCCAGATAGAAAATAGCCATATTCCATATGGTTCACTGTTGTGTGTTTGTTTGCAGGTTTGTTTTGGATTTGAGAAGCAGCTGCAGCAGTGCTTTGCACAGACCCAGCTGAATATCTACACCTACAGATGCTGAGAGGTGTGATGTGTGCAGGAATTACAGCTGCTGCTGTGGATCCACGAGTTAGCAAGGAATCATCCACTGAAATGCTGGCTGGTAACTGCAGCAGGTCAGGGAACAGAAGAGGTTAGATCATAAACTAACAGAACTCCCTGAAAAATAAAAATTGCATTCGTCTTCTCCTGACCTTAAGATGTGAGATGCTTGAGAATGCAAAACTACAATCTCTTGGAGTAGAGAAAATGTTCTGATGAACAGTGTGTGCTCAGCCTCCTGCCAGATGGGATTACATTTTTCTCCCCTGTTTTAACTAAATGTGAAACCTCTGCAGCCTCACTGTTTGCAGAGGGCTTTTAAAAACCACTTTATTCTAAAAAAGCTGTATCTGTTTCAGACAGGTTCTTGAAATTCAAATGCAACTACACCACCAGACCTTTACATGGTGTACAGTAACTACCTGAAAATTCACTCTTTTTTAGCAATTGAGAATGTCACTTGATCAAGGAAATGATCCCTTCTGAGAAACCAGAACTTTGGGAATATTTCTCTGGTTTTCATCCCATTCTGTTATGTATAAGCCATCATACCTTCGTCTGGGAGGATCACAGCACATAATTAAATCTTAAAATTGTGTGGCAAATGCAGTGGCTGCAAAAGCTCGGAGCAATGAACACCACCAGATTTCAATACTCCTCAATCTCCATTTCCTTGTAAAGCCTGCACAGAAACCTTGATCCAGTGTCTCTGTGGATTTATTAATGACACTGTTCTGGGGATCAGCCACCACGCTGTGGGCTTGAAAGGTGACCCCCCCTCAGGACAGGGAGAGGACATTGCTCTTCCATTAGCAATTTGAAGCTTGTGTCTTCTGCAGCATATTGAGCTCTTTACATCAAGCAGCTTTTTAGCAGTCAAACCCTTTCACCAGCAAGGTCTCAACTGGAAAGGTCAATAAACAGGGGGAGTTACAGCTTCAGTGGGTCAGAAGCAGTAATGGAGGAGATTCCTGATGTGCTTGATATATTGCACCCTACTGCTACTGGAGCTATTCAACTGGAAAGTCATAAAATAACATAAAATAAAGTGCTGGAGCAGAAATGATTCAGTCATTAGCACCACAGACTCTCAGCCATTAAATCTCCCCCACCAAGCACACAGCAGAGGCAGCACAGTGAGAGCTCTCCTGAGATTCTGTGGATTCTGTCTGGGGGCCAATGGTATTGCCATAAATCACAGACATTTGCCACAATTTTACCTGGGATGTGAAATCATATTATTATTTTGCTGCCAGCTCCACTGTCTGCTTTATTTTAGGAACTTCTATGCCCCAGGTGTAGGCTCCAGGAAAGGCATTTATAGTAACTTTATACTACAAATAAATTCAGATTGATCTTTGCAGCTTGATAAGGACTCCTCTGGAACCAGAGCTCTAACACACCTGAGCTTGTGCAAAACACAGAGCTTTTCTCCAGTGGAATCCCTTCATCCAGCACCCCTCAATCACTGCTGCTGGCAGATCCAGAACATGGAAGACAGCAATGAAGGAATTCATTGCCATGAAGAAATGTCAGTTTACCGAGATGAGAATCAGGGCCCCGAAGAAAAAAAAGACAATTTATCATCACCTTGCAGTCACTTCACTCTTTTGTTCTAACACAGAGGTTTGCAAAATACTAAATAAATCAGAATGAGAAATCATTGCTGCGAAGATGATGCAAGGACAATGACAAATTGAGCCCGAGCCTAAGGGGGAGAGACATAAGGAAAGCTATGAAGCACTGAAGCAATGAGGAAAATTGGAGGAGTAGAGAGTCCATGCGGGAGCCACAGGAATAAAGGAGGTTTTATAGCAGGAGAGACAGACCTCTGAGCCTCTCACAATCCTTCATTTCATACAGCTTTGTTTATTATAGCATCTTTCTTTCCTAAGGCTGGAGCCTAAGACTTTGATTTATTTTTCAGAGCTAATTTTTTTTTCTGACCTTGAAACACAGGAGAAAAAAAAAGGGAAAAGATTTTTCAAAACAACTGTGGGGAAGCTGTAATGCAGCCCTTGCTTACCTCCTCCAGGGCTGGAGGTATTTCAGGCTCCAAAGGCAGCACAAACATGAGATGTTCCAGGCCCTGTCACTCTGGTTGGTGTGGGACACTGCTCTTTGCTGGGCACATGAGAAAAGTGTCAGCACAGTACAGAAAACCTGCACAGGGTTAGCACAGGAATTCAAAACTACCTGTGCAGGCACCAAGAAACAAAGGGGAAGTTATCATATTAAGGCAGCCTGACTTTTTTCTCCCCTCAAACTAATCACAAGGTTTGTGCAGATTGTTGAGAGTGGGGCTATTAAAAGAGAAGGTCTGAACCGAGAGATGAAAGCCCATGAGAGACTTCCCGACCACCTCCTTCCTAATGGTCACTCAAACCTGTGAGCAAAAGGACGTGAGGATGCCTGGAACACCCATCCCCACCCAAATCCACTCTGCAGTGACCACATCAGCAGAATCTCTGCTTTCCAAACCTGGGTGGTTAAAGGGGTAACTACAGGGAAGCAGCACCAGGCTGGTATCTCGTGCCCCCAGAGCGGGTATTTCACACCACAGTGACACATCCATCCCACCAAACCTCAGGGACCTAAAGAGCACAGTCAGTGAAGGGAGTCAGTGAGCAGAGACACCTCTGAAGGGTGGTTCAGCCCCTGCCAGAACCAATCACCCTGCTGTCTGTGGGGAGCACAGGGTAAGTGTGCTCCACGTTCCACTTGAGGTGCCTGAGGCTCAATGGAACAAACCCTGTCTAAGAGGCTTTCAAAGACTCTTAATGGGTACTGGAAGCAATCACAGATTTCAGTGACTACGGGCCAGGATTTAACTTCATCTTATTTTAGAAGTAAAGTCAAATGCAGCCTTAAGCATTTAAGAACAGAAAAAAAAAAAAGTCACAACTGAGAATTTTTTCTGAGATTGCTATCTCTTTCAGTTTATCAGAGTGAAAGGTTGTGATAGTCCCTGTTAGATCCTTTAGTGCTGTTTTCAGAACTCTCCCTTCTCCATCTTAAATACAAATCCAAGATCTGGAGATCAACTTTAAAAAAAGAATAGCCTGCCAAAAAAGAAATTAAATGGTAGTTTTAATTTCTGGCAGGAGAACCCGTGCCTTTTTTTCCCCCCAAGTTTAATGTCAATGAAAGAGATGAAATCACATTCCCTTTCACAAACAATCAAACATGATTTCTTTTTCTTCTATGCCTTTTGTCAGCAGTGCCAACTTTTTTGAGTTACTGTTAAATGCAGCCATTGTAAACAGAGCAAAAACCCGTCTACTCCCATTATCTCACTGCACCATAAATTGCCTTGATAGTGAAATAACAGCCACAAGACTGCAGTGTTCTTGCTAACAATCCCTGCTAGGACTGAAGTGGGTAGGTCATGTACACAAAGCCAAGAGCAGCCTTTGGCCACAGCCAAGTGTTAAGGGGTATCCCAGTGAAGTGAAAGCTGTCATTTACACAGCAGCAGACACATGAAGCTGCAGTTAATTATCTGTATGACTGCAGTGCCCAAAAACCTTAGACCCGAACCCAAGTTCCATCCTTCAAAGTGACAAATTAGTTGAGAACATACAAAGAGCTCAGTGAGACAAGAACTAAAAGCTGTCGTGGAACAGACAGGGCCCATAACCCAGGAGACGCTGCCTGTGCAGGTCTGTGGGGCAGGGAACCCTCAGCTCCCTGCCTGCCCACCCACTGCCAGGAAAACTTTTATGAAGAGGCTGGGAGGAGAGTTTGGTTATAGAGAGCTCCTGCCAAGTGCAGGAAACCCTCCAAGATACATCTCTCATCATTTAGCAGCTGCACTTTTAAGGGTTTTAGCAGGGCCCAGGTGAGAGCTGGTAACTCAAGAGTAATAAAAAGAATAATGGGGAGGAGGAGAAGGGAGCAGCAGCCACAAGCAGTGTTGCAAATGGGAATAGCTCACTTATTCCTGACCTGACTGGGAAGAGGGAAGCAGTGAAGGAATATAAAGAGTCAGTGACATGGTCAGGGGAAATTCCCTTTGCAGAGGCTTCCCATCATCTAGGAGGAAGGCAGACCACAGTCACCAAGGTGAGAAAAACAATTCCTCCACTAATCAAAATATGACAAAGCAGCATTTCAAGGCCCTGTTTTTATATATGAATGTGGGGAAGAAAAAGTATTTTGCAACAGGAATCAGCAAGATTTAGACACTGGCCAAATAAAAGAATCCACATGAAAGTCTTGGTCAGGGACAAGGCTTCAACCCCACAGACAGCATTTTGTCCATGCTGGTCAAGAAAAGCAGCAAGGTAGGAATACAGATTAACCTATCAACCTATCTGCAGCTCATGGAGCTGGACCTGGCAGCTCCAGAGCTCTGGAAAGGTGTCAGAAAATCTTAGATATTCTCCTGAATGCGGGTCAGGTAGTGGGAAACATCAGCAGAGAGATGGAGCTGGATTTATGCCCGCAAATGGAGTTACAAGACACAGGTCTGGGTGGCAGAGAGGAGGAGGGTTGGGGAAGGGTCCTGGAGAAACTCCTCCTCACAGGGGGAGGAGGGTGAGAGGGGTCTGGCTGGCAGGGCACCCCAAACTGCAGGAGAGAGCTCTGTGGCCTTCCATGGCCTGGATGCATTCAATCCTAGGAATGCAGCTTGGACAACAAAACCTCCAGGACCTATTTCAGACATAGGCAGGCTTTACAGACACACAGGTAGAATTCTTGTGAGTATAGGTATTTCACTGCTGCTTGCAAGTGCAAACAGCTTTGTTGACAGCACTCCAGACTGCTGTACTCCCTCTTGTAGCTTTTAATAACCAGGCAGAGACTGCAGTACAAAGCAGTTGTAACGAGCGTTTCTCTCTCTAAAATCCCTGTGTTGCAAAGTAAGAAATTTGTCAGAAGCTGAACTTATATGCATCATTCATTTCCATTTGAACCAATACTTGTTTCTGCAGGTCGGGAATTGCTTCTTGTCCTGCAGAGCAACAAAAAGCAGGCCAATAATGCCACCCACAGGTGCCCGGGTTTATTGCTGCCATGGATTTCCAGATGGGTTCGGTCATCCTGCAGTTAACTGGAATGTTGGTTCTAACTCCATAGTGACACAGGTGCCTCTGCATTCACTGCACTAAGAATTGCACTGCTTTTGCAGCGCTGCTGGATTAGAGAAATTACAGGTTACTCTGCAGATGGCTTGTTATTACAAAGAACTTGTGAGGGGGAGAAACAAAACCTACACAAGTTACAAATAGACAAAGATAAAAAAAAATCCCTCCCATCTTAGTACTTAGTGATGTGGAGATCTGGTGAAAGCATTTCAAGCAATCAAATCCACTTTTTTACTTAAAAACATCCAACAAGTATGTTCCCACCATGTGCAGCTTATTTTGCCATTCCTGTCTCAGAGATCCTCCAATTGTCATGACAAGGACTGTGATGATTTAAGAACTCTTCCTGACAGAATAAGCCAACTAAGAGTTCAGTCTCAGGTATGGCTCAAGCAGGGAGAGTTCTGCTCACAGGTACTGTACTCATTCTCTTATTTCTCTTGTCCATTTTATTAATCATCTTAATGTGGGAAATAACATTTTTAGTAAATGTTACCTGAAGATTAATAAAGGAGTTTATGTTTGAGGTAAAAAGGATTAAAGGGTATTTTTTAGTTTATTTCCCCTTTCTTACAGAGCCAGACCACAGTCCCATGGAGAGGCTTAGGATCAGATCACTCTGCAGGGGAGGAGGCAATGTTTTCTTACCTGTGATCTCTCTCCAGAGCAATGTAGGTGGGCCACTCAGGGAGATAAAACCCTGGCACTCTACACAGACTTATTACATCTCATGGCTGGAATTCATTTACATCCCCCAGCCAGAGTCACACCAGTGAACTCTGAATTCTGTGGGATGTATGATGGCTCTGATGACATACACCTTTCTCATATTCAGTTGTGTCCCAGCCCCTCACAAAAGGTCAATTCATCTGAATTCTCTAGGGTTTTCTATCAGGACTGACTGACACCGAAGACATTGGTGTACTTATAAAAAAAACCTTTGGAGGACTCAAAGATATAAAGGCAATGAGCAAATACAGGATTTCATATTGCAAGTGTCTTGCTGGAAAGGGGACTAGTCCTAGCAGTATATTCATTGCATGAAACATGATTTGGATGAGAGGGATTATCTTGGGTGTCCACATTTACTGAATAATTTAAAAAAAATCAGTAAAGGAAAATTTTCTCTATTGAAAAATAAATTTGAGAATTGAGAAATATGTTTAATACAAGAACTCAGAGATAAGCTCCTGCCTTTGATCTTGTGTTAGGGACCTTGTGTTACATTTTTCTTAGATACAGTTGTAGATATGGCACCTACATTCCGAGTCAGCATTATCTCAGCACAGGATCATCATCCTAGTTTACATATACAGTTAGCCTTCGTGTATTTATTGCCTAATCATTTAGTTTATTTGAATTTATTTATTGCACAGGACATAATCAGCTGAGAGCAGATTCAAAGTAAATTAGAGACACAGAATGGAAAATCATGAAACTGTTCTAGCCTAAGCTCTAACTAGACACACTCACACTTTATTGATGAAGTCCATCAATACTCTTATTTAAAGACCTGGAGCTCTGGAGGAGCCACTCTCATGCTATCACTGCTGGCACCAGAGATAAGAGATTATTTCTGAAGCCTAAGTGCTCTCCAAAGGCCCCCCGAGTTATCTAGTCTCATTAAAAGCAAAGGCATCATCTACTGTCTTTAAATATTTGAAGGGAAAAAACACACCTAAGGTATTTAAGCAAATGGATTTTTCTCCTCATTAAACCGGTATTTAAATACTTACAGCCTTATCTTAATTACATAAAAGAGGACACAGCTCCCTCTCAGCACCCCAGCCCCGTGGGACAAAGCCCATTTAATGTGATGTGGGGAGGTGGCAGCAGGTCCTGTCTGGGAGCGGGCTGGGCTCCCAGCAGCAGCCCAGACACTGCCCCGGCACACAGGGCACCCACAGGCAGACAGGCAGCTGAATCTGGCTTTCCACTAAAAATATTTATGGAGGAGCACTAAATGGTAACGATTTTGAGCAGCTACAAGAGAGCAGAGCCCTAATTTTGGTCTGTGGCCTTTGCAGAGGCTCTGCTGTTACAGCAGCTCCTGGTGTTCAGAGCCATTGCACAACACTCGTGACACAGAGCCACCCAAGGGGTCCAGCTCAACCAAACCGAGCTGTCCCCTAAACAAACAAGCTTATCAACATTTCTTTCGATGCAGTCATTAAAAAAACACAAAACCTTAATCAGTTTAAAGATTCAGTGACAACACAAGACCATTCAAACAGTTTTCCATCAGAAGTGCTGCATTTGTTGTCATACTAGTGCCACAAAGGGTTTCACCAAGCAGGCAATAACACATCTCAAGATAAATAAGACCAAAACACCCTCCAGGCAAATTTATGGAAATCATCACTCACAGGCAAGTGTGATAAAAAAGTATCAAGCTAACTTCAGGAGCGGTGGGAGAGCTGCTCTCAGTAAAGTCACCTCGGAGGCTCTCGGGGATCTCGAGGACACGCCGTGTGCCAGCAGGGCTGGGCTGTGCTGCTGGGAGCCCCTGCACGGATGGTGGCTCTGCTCCACTGCTCTGCCACCGAGCAAGTGTCAGCTCCCACAGCTGCTCCACTCTGCCTCCATCCATCACAGCAGCACCATTTGCTGACTGGCAAAGGACATGGGAAAGCACCAGAGAGCCAGCGCTGATCCACGCGTGCTCTGGGTGGTGACAGAGCCTGCCAGAGTGAGATCGTGACTGGGGAGACTGGAAAAGCATCTTTAATACAGCCAGACCTCCTCAGTGTGGACAGCAATTCTCCAGGGAATGATGTTCTCCCCATGGGAGGCAATGCACAGCAATAATAGCTCCCTCCACAGAAAGTGCTTCTAGATGTGGCCCTTGACAGAGGTAAGGAGCTGCCAACAAAGGCACAGCTATTAAATATAACTATATATTTAATATATATTAAATATACACTCACTGAAAGCAGTGTTACACAGACCTCTCTCACCTACTCTCAGATTTCCTGTCCTTTGGACACTGCTGTCATTGTAAGACAATACACGACACAGACTCTTTTTGTGAGTTTTTTTAAGGTTGTGTGAAGACTGACTTTATTAAAAAGGGGATTTTATTTTTTTTTTTTTAGATACTACTTTCTACAGGCCAATGTGATTGGTGAGAGAAAGATAAACTTCTTTATTCATATTGGTCAAACTAGAGAGACATTAAAAGAAATTTCTCTCAGGAGGAATGTACACAAAAATATTCTAAGAAAAAGAGTTTTGTTGTTTATGTTCTTTTCCAGAGAAAAGAATTTCATCAAACTAAAACATCAGAAAATTAGAACTTTAGAAAATCAGGAACTTCAGGCCTGGAACTAGACTACACACTGCTGCACCCAAACATCAAGCCAACACAGCTTGGGGGTTCATTACTCTTTCGTGGGGTAAGAGAGGGGCAGCACAAGACAGAAGTTTGAAAGAGTTAAATGGAGCAGTCATAGGTTAAATTGTTAAACATTTTCAAAAAAGCAATTGCAACTGTGCCTGGAACTGGGCATTCTGTAATTACATTTTCACAAATCTGTCCTACTCCCATATTTACAGCTATCTGAAAGAAACACTGCACTGCAGTGTGGGAACAGCAGCCCCTCGGTGTGCCACATTTCACTGCAGGCTCAGAGACAAATCATGGCAAGCAGCAAGGGCTGTGCAATGGGAGGAAGCTCACAACATGGAGCCAGAGCTTTCCAGCAATGCTGGCAGAAGGGAGATACTCAGAAAAAGAATAATTGATTCCTTCTAGAAATCTGCATATCGATACCATTTCCTTTGGGTTCAGCAGAAACAACACACGAAAAATAAATACACATTAAAATAGACCACAAGTTTGCTCAGGAGAGGCTGTGAGGCCCTTCCCTGTGGTGAGATGGCATCACACCTGTGCAGGCTCTGATTCAGAGGAAGAGCAGAGCAGGGCCTCCCTGGAAGAAGGCCAGCCAGCCTGCACCAGTGCGAGCCCAGGGCCACCGGAGAGAGGGCTGCCACTCTGCCAGCCAGCCTGGAGCCTCCAGTTGCTCCCTCTCCATTACAGGCCAAGTGCCCACACTCTCCAGAGGCTGACAAGAGAGTTTTTAAAAAATCCTCCTTGGTATTCCATGTATTAGAGCTAAATGCACTTCAGTTAGGCTACAATTTTCCATGTTTTCTTCACTGCAGCCTTGCTGTGACACAGCTCCTCCCTCCACACACTCTCCACACTGGTTCTTCAGATGGGAGTGAAGCTCAACCAGGCCACAGGTAAAAGGCAGGCAGTCCAAGGTGACCACTGCTTTGGGCCACTCATTGTTCAGTCAGATGAGCTCAGCTCACACACCTCCATGACCCACTATGGTCTTCAAAGCAGAACCTTGCCAAAATCACCCTCCAGCAGGACCCAGCAGGACACCACAAACGTGGAATGCAAAGATTTACAGAGAGTTTTAAAAGTACAACAGGGATCCCATCCCAGGCCCACACCAGCTCCCCAGGGAATCAGGAACTCTGCATCATCCAGAAAAACCTGCAAAACTACATTGCTGATACACTTTGCTGCATTGAAAGAGAATTGCAAATGTTGTTATTTGCTCCACCAGAATAACAAAAAGGAAACAGAGCCAGAGCTCCAGTGAGAAGCAGATACTTACTTTGGCAGCTGTCCAGCAGGGGTGCAGCTCAGCTTCATTCACAGGGAGGCAGTGATAGAAAAGTCCAAGCACAAATTCTTCTCCCAGTTATTCATAAACCATTAAAGCGATATTCAGGGAAGAAAAGGATCAAAAAGTTTTCCTCTGCAAACACAGCTCCCCCTGGCATGGCTGGCACCACATCATCCATGAAGCACGAATATTGAGTCTGCCACCTGTGCCAAGCCCACACAGCAGCTCCCAGAGCACCAAGAGAGTAATTAGCAGCAAACGAGGACAGCATGGAGGCACCAGGTCGGAAACCAACGCTCCAGAGGGGATCTTGAGGCTGCTTTGCTTCTCCCAGCCAGCCTGGGGGAGTGCTCACCCTGAGCACACAGCAATGGGCTAAGCTTCCATCCACCACCCTTCCTTAAATACACTCTGGAACCTTAAACAGGAACAGCTTCCTGCCCCCCCGTTAGGAAAAGCTCTTTCCACAGGCCACCACAACAGCTGGCTGCCCTCCCTGCCTTCTTTCTAACCCCACAGCAGTTCAGTCCTGCTCATGGGGCCCCTCCCTTCCCTCCAGGTCTGCCCCCAGCTCACCTGGGGCACACATCACCACAGCCAGGTGCTGCTTGATAAATTCATGGCTCGAGAAGGAAATTTTGATCTCCTTGCTCATAAGATGATGCTGCCTGAGTTGATGATCAAACCTGAAGCACTCTTAGTGAAGTAAAGGAAATATTTGTGTATTGCTGCTCTAGTTTAGGGGTTGGTAATAACGATGTAGGGTAACAATAAAAGAAAAAAAAATCTACAGGCAGCTTCGAATAGTGGTGGGCTCAATGAAAACTGAAAAATCTGGGGGATAGATTTGTCCCTAGCAGGAATAAGAAGGGAGTAAATAGCCTGTCCTATCAAGCATCCTTGATGTCTGTATACTAATGCAAGAGTTAATAAGCACAATCCTGATTATACCAGGCAAATGGAGGGTGGTGATTCGAAGGGGAAAGGTGAAGTGCTCAGATGGGTGTTTGAGCCCTGTTAGCAGAAAGGCTGAAGAAGCATCAGGCTCTTTAGTGATTTCCTTGGACCAGGAAGATACACCAGATGGCCTCTCCCCTGCCCTGTCTGTGAATAGGGGACCTTATGTGGGGCCTGGACTTGTTAGTGCTCAGCCTTCTGAAAAAAAATAGTACAAAAAGCCAACAGCTTTGGGGCATTTGGGGTCTTCATGGCATTTGCACACAGAGATTTTTTTCAGCCTTTATTTCTATTTGGGAACATTTGCACTGCAGACTTGCCGATGTTCAGTGCCACCTTTGTCGCTTCTGTCTTGTCTTGCTAGTCATAGAATAGTGTCAAATCTTATAAAATTTCCTTTCCCTTTTATGAGTTTGAACTTGTCATTTTAATAACAAACATCTGTCCACCCTTGTATAAAACCACAATTAAAGATTTCTGAGATGTTTAGATAAAGCAGTTATTATTTTTATCGTGACCTCTCCTTTCCCAAACAAGCATGGCTAATCTTTTCAAAGCAAGCATGCCTAATCTTTCCAGGCTCTCTTCAAGGCACTGCATTATCATGACCCAATTATTCCCTAAAAAGATAGCTGAGAAATTTCTATCGGGATGATTTGCTCACAGAAAATGCAGTTACCACAAATACAGGGATGCCTTCATATCATTTAGAATTGTTTTCTATGGAGAAAATTCAGATCAAATATTTCCTGGTCTATCAGCTTGATGAGCTCTTGTTTGTTGCTCCATTCTCTTCTAATTGGATAAGCACAGAGCATTAACCCGAGGTGTGCTGGTGATGGCTGGGAATTGTAGGTCATATATTTAATTTCAACAGGGCAGAAAACTGTTTTAGTTTTCATTTTCTGGCTTTCACTTTGAATTCCCCAGATAAACACAAGCAAATTTCATTTAATTTCTTGAAGATGACTGAAGAGAAAAATAGTAAGTGCTCTATGCCACTCATTTCTGCCCTTCTGCACCACTCTGAATGCTCTCAGCAGAGGCTGGGATCCCATCCCAGGAAAACAAGGTCTTACCCACTGACAGGACAGGATTTACAAGATCTCAGCAGGGCTTTGACTAATTCTAGCTGCTTGTAGGTGTCTGAAAGGTTTTCAAATTGCAGTGAGTATATTTGGGATTATTTCTGTTTCTCGGTGTTCTGACTTTAAACCAGGCATATTACAAAAAACTGAATAAAAGCTACAAGCAAATAGACACTCTTCAGAAGTAGTGTCACCCCCATCAGATTGCTGTGACATTAATGAAACTGCCTCCTGGAGAGACTAGGAAGTTTGACATAAACCTGTCTAACCTCAAAACAGCCTCAGGGCATGTTAAAGGTAATTTTTCCTGTTTTCAAGGCAGCAGCACAACCTTCTGCCAGAGACCCAGCTCCACCACTCAGCCCCAGGGACTGCAGTGGTTGCTCTCTGGCCCTGGAAAAGGAATATACATTTTATCCTGAGCACTCAATGACCCTTAACTTTGCTGAAATGTCATTTCTTTCTATGACAGCTTAAAGGGAGGAAAAAAGGAGAAGGAACCCAATGCTGCCACTTTGGAAAGCTTTTATTGTAATCAACCTTACAACACTTTTTGTTGTACAATACAAAGAACGTTTAATCTTTCCTGGCTGGCACATTCCCTCCAGGGTTTTGCTGCAGACAATGGGAGCTTTCATTTTGACCGTGGCAAAAATAGTGTCAAACCCACAGCAAGGTACATTTGGAAAATTCTAAAGACTCAATGACTTCATGACATGAGCGAAAAAATAGGGGTTACTATGGAGAGACTTCATATTTTTCCCTTTGCAAGTTTGCTTCCCATGAATACCACCATCTCTAAAATGTGTTTAACTTTGCCGTTGCAAACACGTGCCTGGTTTAACTGTTTGATTAATTTAAAGAAAAAAGCCAAACCAAAATAATGAGATAAGATTTCCATAGCACTTGTCCTTCATAAATTTCCCAAAAAATCTCTGAATGTGTAATCTCCAGGCAGAAAAGGAAGGGGCAACAGGGGTCTTAGGGCTGAGCCACTAAGCCAGTGCTGAACTGTTTGCAGAACTGAAATGTCAGCTTTTCCTTCTTTTTTTCATCTTGGTTTAAAGGAAAGCAAAACAGTTTGCACACAACAAGCTTTTGCCTGTGTATTTTCTAAAGCTCAGGCCAAATTCAACCTCTGAGTTTTGGTAAAGGTTGTTAGAAAATTGCAATTCAAATTCCTCCATACTTCCAAATTTGTACCAAGCTTTTAGATTGCTGGATAGAAACTCCTGAAAAAGATTTGGTTTTGTTAACAGAAAGCCAAACAAGTGATTTCTGTCTGGATGACTTCTTTGCAGCTGGGAGAAGCAAATAACAAACAAGAAGTGTAGGTGTGGATTGAAGCCAGCTCAGAGTGAAGCCTCAGGTAGTGAGCAACGTCCTGCCCCAGGAGCCACAAACAACTTTTCTGTCCAGAGGAGTCCTTTGAAACACCATAAACCCACTCAGCTGGTTACATAATTTTCTCTACTCACAGCAGCTATGTTTTCCACACTAAAGGACATTTCAGATAAGCATCCAGACTGAATCTCCAAAACCAGCCAAAGCCAAATGAAGCTAAGCTTGTATTTTCACTCTCTGCCAGAGAGGCATAAAAAAGAGAGTTAGAGATAGAAGAGTAAATTTGTTGAGACTCCTGATGAGATTCATGGAGAGGGTCCCAACAGGTCCTAAGACTGTCACCTTCCCAACACTGTCCTGCAGGTCAGAGAGAGCCTGTGCCATTTGTCTGCCTTGTGTGGGACAGCCCTACACAGAGAACAGCAAATAATCAGAGTGAACACAGCATTAGACAGCCCAGGGACTGACAGGTTCTGGCATAAACTGGTCAGGAAACATTGCTGCATGACACACACAGGGTGTCAAAACCAAGCATGCAACTTTCTAACACTGTACAGACAAAAAAAAGGTCACAAAATAGGTCAAAAATCTGAATCCCTTATGCTATCTAGTTTCTCATTCAGTGTTTTGATTGGGATCCTTATGGAATAAAGAAGACAGAATAAGTAGGCGTAGGAGAAACTGTGTTGGATAAGCTCTCATTGTTCTGAGGGGTGCTAGATAGAAAATAATCCATCTTGGAGAAGCTTTGAGAGGCTGGAGAGTCTTCCCATCTGCTAGAGATGTTTCTTGTTCTTGACTTGGATATAAATGCAGAAGGCAGGTCACACTTAAGCTACTGCTCTGTAACCTTCTAGATGATAGGTAATTACTCATAAAAGTGTCCTACAGATGCTCCAGGGATCCATCTGCACATGCCTGCCTGAGAGCTGATGGTTCTGGTTGGGTACAGAAGAAACCAGAGCTGTGTGAGGAGTGGAGCACTTAGGGGATGCTCAATAATTCAGTTTTGCAGGCTCTGAATGGAAAATAATAGAGCAATGATAAGGCAGCTAGTAATAAAATTACATTTATTTTTGGAAAACAAAGAATTGTATAGCTATGGAAAAGCAGGTAGCTTGCCAAGTGGGCACAGCCAGCCCACACTCCAGCTCCAAGATTTATAGCCACCATGGGGCTGAGACCTGTTTGACCACCCTATAAAAAATTCCACCCCCTTAATGACATATCCCCGGGCTTCAGAACATTTTTGAGTGGAAAGTGCATTTTTCTGGCCATCCATCCTCAGTCTGCTTTGGTCCAACAGCACTGTTTGCCCACCCTTGGCACTGGTGACCAGCCTGGTGGCTGCTGAGACTCTGCTGGTCCCTCCTGGGGGCTGCAGCCCCCTCAGCAGATGGCCTGGGCTGGCAGAGCAGGGACGGGTAGGGTGGCAGGCAGAAGGTGTGTGGACGTGGGAGCACAGAGCATGCAATCATCTATTTCCACTGCCTGGAGACAACCAGAGAAATGAAAGAGCTCCCAAATCAGCCAGGGTAAGTTAGGACACTAGACTGCTTTCCCTGAAATTAGTGGGAGGCTTGCAATTAATTCAACAGAAGGAGACTTCTGAACTGACCATCATTCCTGTGCTGCTGGAGAGAACTGCTTGGCAGCTTTCTGGGAAAGGCAAACTCTGTAGCTGAGACAAAGCACATAGGTGGGCAGGCAGTTGTGATAAAACCACAGGGAACAGGGGAAATGAGAGCCAGCTCATGCAGGACTTAGAAATGGAATAAACAGGGATTTTTACAAGATGGAAATGAATGTATAACTCCAGGGATGAGGAAAAATACAGCAAGGAACAGCATTTGCACTTCAGCATATTCCATTGTTATTAAAAATAAAGGAAAAAAAGGCAATGAAAGGAGAAGTATTTTGAAAAGCAGAGAGGACTGTGGTATCTGTAGTTATGTACTTTGCCTTCTGTATACCCCATGGTAATGAGACAAGTGACCCTGTAATCTGCTGCAGAACTGCTGGGCATTTTCTACTGCCATTAACATTCAGGATGGGAGCTGCTCTTGCTCTCACGTGGACATTTAGACAATTTTTCCTTCTTTGCAGTTTCAGCCAATCCACACTAACAGTCTATTAGACTGGCATTTTCTTTGCCCTCAGGATGGAAAAATGGAATTGATTCCTCTGAGAAGGGAGGGAGCAGGTATTCATTATCATAAGGTGAATTTGTAAAGTTCTGGTTGGTTCAGCTTTTCCCCTTCATTTTTCAGCTCACTCCAAGTCGTTGAATCTCTTGCATCTTATCCCATTGGATGGAACAGCACAGCATTCACCATTATCAACCATGATGATTCTTAGTATTGAAAGTTAGCAGCAAAAAGTGAAAGGTCACCTGAGAAAACATTTCTCCACTTGAGCTTTATGACCTGCAACAGAAAGTTTTGCAATGAACAGCAGCTCTCTGTCACTTGGAATAGCTCTAATACTCTTGCTGTTGTACTTTTCCACCACAGGGAAATCAGTATTAACCCTGAAACACCTAAAGAGCTCAGGTCAGAGCACCATATCCTTCTGCACTAGTAAAGCACAGTAACTACACCCATTTTAGCCCTCCCACTGCACTGATGTGTCCCCACAGTCAGGCTTGTAGGAATAACTTCCCTACAATGTGTAAGTAGCTACTGCTGGATAGTGAGTGGCCAGAGTGCTGGAGATGGCACCTGATGCTGGCATTGGGCTCTAAATTAGAAACTTAGAGAACCATCTGGCTTTCCTCATCCCCTCGTCAAGTACCATTTCTTTTGTTTTTCAGCACATGGAAGAAGTGCAGATGAGCACACACCACTCTGAGCAGACCCAAGGCTTTTTGCACAGCAGTTCTCTGGGTCAGGAGCAGAGCTGAGCCTCTGGAAGCCTTCTCTCCTGAGAAGCAGAGGCTGCAGGGTTGCACCCTATCCCAGCCATACTCAGGTGTTGGCAATTGAAAATGACTATCCCAAAAATAAGACAAGATATCATTAAGTCTCATATGCACTTTCTTTTCAGATTCCTAACATCAATTATTCCTCTTGTCTGTAATGGCTTCAGACTCTTTTATCTTCCTCTCAGTGGATTTCTCTGCTGCTTTGCATTTAAATTCACCTTGACTTCCTGAATGCACAGACAAACTGTAAGCAATAAATGAGCTTACAAAACAGGCAAAAACAAACATGCTGTTGATTTCTTGGCTCTCTCTGCTGTCTTGAGCAGGGGATGTTTCTATATCCCTTCGAGAAAGCCATCCAATGATGAATAACTATTTGAAAACAAATGGGTAGGATGGTACCAGCCACCTACTTCTCAGCCTTAGAAAGAGTAGGAAAATCCACCCATCCATAAATCCTTTTTAGGATGGTAGTTCTGAAAATAAAGTAGTCTGGAACATTCCCTATCAGGCCAGGCTGCAATATTCAGCTTATATCAATTACTGTCTACTTGACATGCTTCATGCTCTCTTCATTAACAGGCTGAAAGGTTTTATGGGATAATAAGCCAGTTCCAGTGAGCAAATGTATTTGTGAGACCAAAGGCCAAGTCCTTTGTCCTTGAAGAAGGAGCCTTGAGACTGCAGCAGCTGGCAATGGTCTAGGACGGATAAATCACAGGAGCAAAACTTGTGTCCCACAGAACACTGTCCCATCCATGAATCACTGAGGACAAAGGATCCTCCCTGCAGGAAAGCTGAAAGAGCAGGGATCATCTTGGTGACAGTGCTGCTGCAGGAGGGAAATAGAACAGCCATGGGCTTCAGCTGGATGTTGAAGATGCTGTAATTGGAGCTACTGCCATGTTAAATGGTCCCTCATGGTTTCCTTGTCTCAAAGAAGGTTTGATTGAATACCTCTGACCTGAAATTTTGGTCATTACCTTACCAGAAATTATTGGTTTTCTTGCTCTTCAGGCAGTAGGCAGACGGTAATTGCTTCCTAAAACATTTCTCAGCTGAACAGCAGTGACAAACACTCTTCTCACCTCAGAAAATCCCAAAGCACATTACAAACTGCCTGGACAAAGAGGACAGATGTGTTTTCCTTGGATCTGGCAGGAGCCATGCAATAGCCACTGTCATCAGGGAAGAGGTATGCATGGCTAATGGAAAATAATCATACCTGGCTTTCCACCCCAGCTGTCCCACACTGCTAATCTTATTGTACCTGCACTCAAACCATCAGTAGGGATCCTCTTCTCCTTCTGCATTAACTAATTATGTGGAAAATCTCCTGTCCCAACACAACCAGAGCAGACTGTGAGTAAGAAAGGAGGAGGGGGTGCAATAAGGGATGGCTAACAACAGGCAAACACTCTTTAATGTTCTCCAAGTTCTCCATTCCCCCACTGAGGCCAGCAGAGTTAGGATCCAATGTGTGTTCTGACTTTGCCGGGTGCAAAGAGCACGATTTTCCCCTGGCTGTGGTTTCTGGCTGTGTGGGACAGGACTGCACGTCAGGTTTTGCTGCTAGGCTCTATTCCTGTTCACACAACCCATGCACCATAAAAAGAACAAAAACTTCTGCACAGATCCAATATTATCACACAGTGGCATCAACATATCTCATTGTACAGTCCTAATCTATGTTCTGTATAAAAATGTGGTATTCAAAACCCCACCATGCTGGGGTTTTACTGGCAGGCATTGTGAGATTGGACCTGAGAGGAATCACAGTAAAGACTTAAGAGAGGTCTGTACTCATGGCAGGTGAAATCAAATTAGTAGTGCAGAAATTATTTTTTTAAGCTCAGACCATGGACTGAGTTTAGAACTCTAAATCAGTGTTTACCTTGTTGAGCCATGGGTTCTTACAGGAGAGCATTTACTACAAAACCAAAGCTTTTTATCCAAATCAGTGAGTGTCACAGTTTGAATAATGGCTGTAAGAGAAAGTCTTTTGTTCCTGTCACCTCCTCAGTCTATGCTAATTTGACCAAGGTGTGAATGAGTTAGTGTCACTCCCAAAAATTGTGCTGAGCCACCTTCTCCCCAGCACATGGAGCCTTTGGAACTCCTTTTAGACATCCTCAGAGAATCTGCCTTCAGATGAGGTTAGTAACTTGCAGGATATTTATTTCAAGTAGCAAAGTCATGGCTGCAGCAAAACAACTGAAGAAAGGAAAAGGAGAGATGCACAGTGGACACAGCCTGAGAGTTTCTACTGATCTGCTCCAAGGTGAGACTGAAGGGCAGCAACCATACCCAGCACAGCAAAGGAGCAGCATATCAGGAGATGGGAACACCCTGTGGAGTTCACCAGCAGATTTGGGAGATACAAGGTCCCTCTGTACAGGGATGGTGAATTGCAGAGCTACCTCAGGTGGGAGGAATATTAGCTCACTGCAGCACTTGCTCCATTAAACACTATTTACTAAAATACATATTTTTTCAATTTTCCGGTCTGCCATTATTTTGTGCAGACCCCACGGTCTCACTGGAAGCTTCTACTTGAAAAGTCTCCTTTAGCATCTCAGAATTGGGAAATGCTAAACTGGCATGGCAAAAAAATAACAATCATTTGGGAGCAATTTATTTCCTGCTGTTATGGACTCACAAATTCTCATTTCCATACAGTTATGCGTGCTTCTCTTTGTTCTGATAGTGAGAAAAAAATCCATTTGTATTCTTTCAATAAAAGCAATCCTTGGCTCCAATTTTTAGTTGGTCAAATAATGATAGAGAAGGAAATATTGGCATTTCTGCCTATGCCATGGGACTGTTGGGCAGGCAAACTCTATTACAGCCACAGTCTTATCGAAGGTAAGCTGAATCTTGTCATTAAATCTTGGTTGTTGTTATTTTCTAGAAGAGAGCCTCTCTACTGCAGGCAAAATGATGGAGACTGTGAAAACAAGTGGAGGCAGCCTGCAGAGGGAGGAAGGGGACAGCCAGCACTGCAGTGTGGCACAGCTCACACCCAGGGTGGGCACAGCCACACTGCCCAGCTGCTGGGTGCCAGCTCCCAGCACTGCCTCTGCATTCCTCTCATTAGACACTGCTGGAACCCAGAATGCAGAGAATGTTTCTCTGCATGTCCTGAAGGGTCCAATCCCCCTGACAAACACTGCTTTTAACCTTCATCCATGGAAAGGGCTTCCCAAGCTTTGGGATGAAACTGAATTCTCAAAAATAGATAGTAGCACAATATGTAATTTGTCACAGGGTGAGAAATTTAGATTTTTGGGTTTGGTAGGATGATAAGTAGATGAAGACAAGATGGAGGATCCTTGTGGGTTTTAGGTTTCCTTCTCCTCCTTCTCTCCTCCATGTTCTGTGTGGGTGACACAGGACCATTGACTGGAATTTGCTGCAGTGTAGAGATACGTAAATAGAAATTTAGTTGGTTAATGGTAGAAAAGTAGAAATAATTAATGTTCTTGGTGATAACTGGATGAATTTTCTTTAAGTGAACCTTGATTCCGTGTGTTTGGGGCATTTTGGTGCCTTTTCTCCCTCTTGCTAAGCTGGTATAAAGCCTGGTGTGCAGAGATTGCTGATGATAAAACAATAAACGACCTGGAGAATGAGAACAACCAAGAGTCCCATTCACCTTCTTTCTTAACGAGGACTTGTGCAAAAGGCACTGTCAGGGGAGAGATGTGTGGGATGGGAAAAACTGCCTCAGGCACCAGACCCAACACTGGGCCCGTGGATACAATCTGGCATCCCTCGGTCTCACCTGCACAGAAACCAACCAAGCAAAAAGCCACACAGGAACTTCTGCCTCCTGCCTATGGCTGACCTCTGGACATCAGCAGTTCAGTCAGGAAGGCTTCATTTGACAAGGACACATGCCAAAGCTCACCTTTCCAGAAGGATCCAAAATCTGAACCAATATGTTAAAAGAAAGGCAATTAAGAGCACACTCTGGTAGAAGTGGCATTGAACATAATTTTGTGTATTCATTTTTAATTATTCTTTGCATCCTTGGACAAAATACTTTAGCCTGAATGCAGCAGAATATCCAACCACTTGAGTCCTACAAGATTCAAGGAGCAACACTACAACAGAGCCCCCACAGCACTCTCCACTAGGCTTTTATTAATTGTCATTTGTTACAATGGATATAAAATTAGCCCTCCTTTCCTACTGTCTTACCTGTTTGGGGAGAAGGGGAAAAGCAGAAGATAGGGAGAGAGGATGAGGTACAAAAACCTGTGACATAAGGACAATTCTGCTTATTCAAAAAAAGAAAAACATCTTAGAATATTATCTTGTGAGGGATGCAGTTTGAAAGCAGTCTAAGAGGTTTTCACCAATTATGGTTAATGTATGTAGAAATAATCTAAATGGCTAGTAAAATGTTGACTGTAAGATAAACATGTTTATATGAAAATAGATATTAAAATTGCTTTTTTGACACTTCAAAATGTAAAAGCTGTCTAGTCCTTTTCCTGACAGTCTTAAGAAATGTTAATAAGACTTTTTCATGATATATTTTAAATGGAAGTGGTGGCTGCAGATGGGTTTCTTTGCTCTGCTGTGGTATATAGCTATCCTTCTACCCACCAGACAGACTTTTGTTTACATAATCAGCATAAAGCTGTCCAAGAACCTTTAACCCCTAACAGGACCCAGAACTCTGTGCATTCAGTGGACAGAGAGCACATTCCTTGACACCTACTGCCCCTGCTCTCAGCCAGCTGGGGCATTAATCCAATTATCAGCCATAGGTGAATGTATGATTTGGGAGTCTAGGAAGTTTTACTGAAAGATTTTTAAAAAAAATTGTTTGCAATATCAAAGGCTAGGTTTTTATGCCAGTGCAGCTCAAATGAACTTAACTTTAACTCCCTTCATTGGAGGCATTAACCTCTGCCTTGGGACCTGTGATCCCTGCTTGGCCAGGCTGGCAGGGACAAACCTGCTGCTCCACAAACCCTGAGCAACAGGCTTGCCTTTGGCTTTTGATGCTCTGCTAAGCAAGGGAAACCTGGAACCTGTCAGCTTATGTCAAAGTAAGCTTTTAATTTATTCTGAATGATTTTAAATACCTCATCCCACCAAAACAGCTGAAGTCCTCATTGTACCTGCACAGGCTCAATTGCCAGAATATTTAGCTAAGTGTATAACAGAAGACACAACCTTCACTATGCCAATAATTCTGAGAATAAACTACCAAGAAAACATTTAAGTCTTTGCAAAGTAAGTTGGATTGTTTTCCTTTGCTGTTTTTCCTGTGTGGTTGTTTTTTTCTGAGAGCAGACTGGATTGACTACAAAAAAGGAAGACAAGTTAAAAATACAAAATCTATAAAAAACTAGTGTTCCAAAGAGCAAGCACTTGCACCTAAGAAATCTTCGTTGATTGTTACTGATATCTATGATAATTAAGCTAAAAATACCCACAAAGCAATGGAATTTGCAGAGATGAGTCTATTGTCTTAAGCAAATAATGAAGCCAGGAACAGTTAAATTAATCCCATGACTCTCATTTCAATAATAAAGCAGCAACAACTGTTAATCTATAGCACTCAGTTTAAATTACAAACCCAGCGCTGAATGGGCAATTTCATTAGAGAGAACACAGCAAGGAGAGAAACAGCTGGCAGGGAAAAGGAACCATCCCCATTGAAACCCAACCTTCCTGAGAATTTCTCGTTGCTCAGACTCATCATCAGGGAGCAGTTCTCACAAATACCAGGTGCACCTGCTGGAATCTGTTGGTGTCCTAGCAATTCCCTTTTATTTCACCCCCAAGGCTGCCAGGAGCCAAGGGGCTGCCCCAGGTGCCAGGGTGGGCACAGGGGCAGGGAGGGGAGCAGTTCAGCCCACATCTGCCTGGAACCACCTGTCAGAGAGGCTCCAGGACACAAGCCGTGTGTCCCCAAGGGTAGGAGCAGCTCAAGGAGCAGATGGCAAACCGGCTTTTTCCTCTCTTTATTCTCGTCCCCAAAATTAACACATGGTCTGCAAGCCAATCAAATTCACCCACGGATACTAGCACTGCCTAGAAGAGACAGTTCTCTTTTTAAATTAGATCCTTTCAAACACACGGATCCTTGGATATTGCAGGGGCTGTGGAACTGAAACCAATGAACATCCACAGTAGGTGAGGGGAGGAAAGGCTTCCACCATCTCTCCTGGCAGCTGTACAGAGCTTATGGGAGGAAGAACGTCCTGTTCTCACAGAAGGGAGCAGGCAGGACTATAAATATCCACATGGAACATATTTACTGAAGGATGGAGTGCCATACTAACAACCATTTTTTCATGGTAGGACCAAATTTCACAGGTATTAGCAACTTCCTGAAATAAAGTCAGAGAATCAGAGGATAACTGAGGGGAGAAGGGACCAATGAAAGCTTCCAGTTTAGCCTCCTGTTTAAAGCTGGGACAGCTTCTATGCTAAGGGAGGTTGCTGAGGGCCTTTCCAGATCTCTTCTGATAAATCTCAAGGATGGAGAGCCCACAGCCTCCCCAGCAATATGCTTCCTGTACTGCAGAACCCTTATTCTGAGGATTTTTCCATACACAAGCAGAAGGAATTTCCCTTGCTGCAGGGCATGACCACTGCCTTGTCATTTTCCAGCATCCTCTATCCATTCCCTTCCCATTAATGGTAGACAGTGATTAGATGCCCCCTTATCTTGTCTCCTCCAGGATAAATAAACCCAGCCCTCACAGCCTCTCCTGATATATGCTATCATGTGCTGCACTCTCCTGAAACCCCCATTGTATTTCTGCTGGACTTGCTCCCCTTGGTGACTTTTCTGTGGCCCAGGAACATTTCAAACCCACAGTCTTCCACCTGTGAGCTGCAACTTCACCCAGCTGCTGAGTGGAGGGAAGTGTCTGACCTGTGGCCACACCTGAACAGCCCCACACACTGCAGGGGTCAGCACCTGAAATAAAGCTGCAGTGCCCCAGGTGCCCCGGGGCCTTTCTGCAGAGCTCCCTGAGCTGTCAGTCCCCAGCCCCTGGGGCTGAAGAGCCCCCAGGGCAGGACTGGCTGAGTTTCACCTCACTGAATGCCATGAGGCTCTCATTACCCTGCTCCTCGAGATTTTCAAGGGTTTTGCCTGTCATTGAAAATGGACCTGGAAGGTTTGGTGACATATTCTGTGTCCCTTCATGAAACAGAGGAATGGCTGTCTCCATGGTTTCTGTGGGTTTAGCCAGTCTCCCTCGTGCCATGGTGTTTTACACCATCACATTCCTTCCAACATCAATAAAGGGCAAGGAAACCCAAATTCCATCTGACATCAGTGACTGCAATGACCTTGAGAATATTCCCGTGCTGCAGCAGGATCAGGATGTCAGCATCAGTGTGGGATGGGGTTGTTTTAACAGGACTTTGCTGAAAAGGAAGGAAGATTTAGTTGCTGCTAAAGCAGAGGCGGAGGAGTGGTGTTGAAATCTATAACCAGTATCCCTGTTTAAAATTCTGTTAGCAAAATTTATGACATACATCGAAGCCTCATTTTTCCCCTAGTAAGAATATTTCTTTCAGCTATTCATTTTGCATTTCCTGAGACCTTCTGCAGATGCAGAGAGCTATATCACTCAATTCTGCTATATAGCATCCAGAGACCTAGATGCTTCAAAACCTGGGTGTACTGTAATGACTGTATAAAAATATCTCAATGGAATTCTACACCTGCATCCTTGATAATTCATTTGTATTCAAGTGGAAATACTCATTGCAGCTTTGGCAAATGCTGATATAAGCCATGGAGTGGATGTTCACAAAAGACAAACTCCTGTGCCCAGATTCTTCATAGATGTCATCCTTTCCATGGGACTTCCTTTATCACAGGAGTTGTGTAAAACATTGCCTCTCCCTAATGAAATTTCTATTTTCCCCTCTCGTGCTGCAATTACAAATGCATTGCAAAAGTACACTATGGCTGTGCTGCTTTAATTTTGTTATAACACCGAGGGAATAATTAGTTCTGTATCTTCTAACAAACAAATATATTCATTAAAAATTAAATATTTACTTGCCAAAGAGCCATCACGAGTTGTTGTGAGTGCTTGTCTTCCTTATGTGCAGGAAACTAAATGGACTTTGTACCATAATTCTGCTGGCATAATAAAGGATTATGCACAACAAGGGGAAAGTGACCCCATTTGGCTGGAAAGCAGCACCTCCTTCTCATGAAACTTTACTTCATATTGCAACAAACTCAGGTCTTATCAAATATAACAAGTTCAGACTTCTTTTCTCTACTGAGACACCCTGCCTGCTCAGGAGGTACAGGACTAACCTAGTTTAGATTTGAAGAAAACCTTGGGTGGTACCAAATATCCAGTGTTAGGAGAAATGTGTGCAGCCAGAAGAATTCTCATTCCTTTCCCATCTGCTAACATAGAATCGATGAAGTGGGAATGCTCCAAATAAAAAAATAAAACCATTTTTTTTAAAGCCCCAGAATCAACACATTGAAAGCTAAAGGTAGACAGGTTGTCCAAATGTCTGCACCCAGTTGCAGCTGGTTTTGCCTTTCCAGCCTGGTGAGGATAGATCAGAAAGCATCAAAGATCCTGCTTTGTGTCTTGTTTCAACATCATGATTGTGCACAACCCATTGAATACAGATGAAAACAGCTTTGGGACTGGTTTTGTAACAGATGCATTAGGTAAACACATTTCCTTAGCATTTACTGGACCCAAAACCCAGAGGTCTCCTAATTTCCCTTTCTTGGACATCAGTTGTAAATAAAACTCTCTGCCCAGTTGGTGAGGCACATAATTTACAGTCCTACACAGCACGTTCTGTTATCCTTCACATTAGTTTGCTGGCACTGGGGAATCTAATTTTTCCCCATCTTCTTTGGAAACATCATAATGCTGACATTTTGAATTTTGACCCTTGCCTTCAGGCTATTAAGCACTTGTTCCAGTCCTTTTAGATTATTCTAACTGGCTTTAGGAGGTTAAAATGCACAGAGAAGACCTTTAGCTTTTTACATCAACTAATCTATTGCTCAACCACCAGCAGTCTGCCTCTCTCTGCAGATATGCTAAACCTCCTGTCACTACATGAAAGGGTTTAACAGTTTCTAGGACAAGGAATACACCCAAGCACAGAATTTTGAACCGCTTTTCACCATGGATTTCATGTAAAATTTGAGACTTGCAAGGCATTACCCAAATGAGACACGACACTTCTGCTTTGCCAACAAAAGCAGCAATAACCACAAGCACATGACCCGGTGACCACCCTCAAGTCCCAGCAGACCCCTGCATGGTAAATAAGATAAATCAGGTGTGCACCAGTGCCATACAAGTGCCAGAGCTGCCTGCTTTCAGCCTTCCCCTGGGGTTCTGCATGGGCATGCTGCCCTCAAGGGCACAGGCACAGCTCCCTGCAGGCACAGGCCAGCACCCAGGAGCTCTGTGTCCCTCCCTGCACAGCTCTGCAGCCCCTCCAGACTCTTCCACTGCAGGCTTGCACCTTCCAGGGGAGATGCCAAGCCAAGCTGAGAGCAGAGCCAGGCCCAGCAGGTGCCCCCAGCTCTGACTGGTGTGACTGGGCAGCAGCACAGGGCCAGGTCACTGCCCAGGGCTTCTTGCCAGCATGGGTAAAAAATTCCTAAGCCACTTTTAACTTTGTTTAGGATAGAGGATTATGTCAAACCTTTAGACAAAAATGTGCTGCATGTTTCTAGGCATATGCCCAATCCTGGAACACAGGAACTGTCACCTTGAAAATCCATGGCCAGTTAGTGAGTTAAGGACTGCACAGGGGCCCTGAGCTGACACACAGGGGTTTTCCCAGGATCAGGAAACAGCCACATTGTCAGATTTTGCTCCTTGGGAAGACACCTGGGAACACTTATCCTGCACTAGGTCAGCTGCCTTGGTCTTTCAGAGTTCTCTCTTGCTCTCCTTACCTCTCCCTGCTCAGCTCAGGATTCAGTAATGTTTAAAAGAGAGCACATGTAAAGGTTCTTTGATCTAGCTGTTACACAGACAACTAGAAGCTAGGCCCTCCTCAGATACCCTCCACCAGTGATTTTCTGGGAAAGCAAGCAAATTCTGAAAGTGAGACTTGAGAAAGATAGCTGAAAAGCAGTTATTTCACCAAAGAATTGCCTGTGCTCAGACAATTCATAAAAACAAAACTGACAGCATTTGTGCTCATGTCACTTTGGCCCTGAACAGATACAAACCTGCAAACACAAGACAGTGTGGAGCAGTCATTCTCCCTCTTCCAGAGTGAATAGAAAAAACCCAAATTTTGCTAATGTGCTGAATACTGAGCAGTAGATATTCTCAAATAAATTTCCTGGCCAGGACCCTTCAGCAGAGAGTTAAAATCTCCCTCTTGGTCCTGCAGAGGAGATCTGTCATGAAGGAATGGAGCTGCTCACTCACCTTCTCATATGTCATCTCCAGCAGCACTCTGACTGTCTAGAACATTTCTATTATCCACCTGTCAGTGCTAAAATGGAGAAAAGGAAAAATATGGTGTGTTCTGTAGACTGCATTTTACTGAAAGGATAAGGAATGGTTTCAATAGTGTGTTGAAAATCATGGTACATTTTCAGTATCAGAATAATTATTTTATCTCAGGGCTTTCATTTAGGATGAAAAGCTATTGCTGGAACTGAAAGTCATAATTTATTGAATATTTGTAATTAGATATTTGATTATGTCCAGTATACAGTATCTTTTGATTTGCTAGCAGACAAATGCTGCTACAACCAACTGATGGTGACTAGTCTCTTTCCAACAGCAGTGTCACCCTCACCTTAGAGAACCACACTTCAATTCCTTCTCAGTAGATGGGCACATTTGCACATCCTCATCACCTCCATGTGCTGTCTCAAGGATGCAGACTGCACTGCAGAGTGGGCTGTGCTCCAAAGGGATGTACCAACACTCCCCTTGGACAGCACCCCACACTGGGCTGGTCCATGCAGCCCTACACATGCACATGTGAATTATCTGAGGTCTGTACAGCTCCTGAACTGGTCTGGAAAGATGTGCAAATTAATTAGAATTATCATTAGCAGGCAGCTGCTTGCAATGCATTGTAGTGAGAGCATCTAGAGCCTGGGCTGCCATCCAGCAAGGGTGACAGCCCTACCCCAAAAATACCTTCACGTCTCAGGATCTGGTCCTTGGGAACCCATAGGAACCGTGGATATTCCAGATCTGAGGAGGGATTTAAGCAGCTTGCTCAGGAGCAGACTCTCCTGAAACACTGCATCTCAATGCTGACATCCCCTGGGGGAAGAATAAGTAGGAGTTGGGATTTAACCTTTAGGGATGACAGTATGTGGCATATGCTTGAGATAATCAGTGGAATTGCTGAGTGAAAAGCTGTATTATCTTAAAATAAATATGGTTCAGCCAGAGAGGTATTCAAACTCAGTTTCATGCAGTATGAACAATTGTTCACATCCTGTAGCATGCAGCCCTGAGCGGTTGCTGCAACAAAAAAGGATTAAGTGCCTCTAATTACTATTACTGTTATCCAAACATTTTGCTATCAGTCAGCCTGTAATAAATATCCACACCATCTCATGGGTACAGCTATCAAATTTACTGTCACTAGCTGAATGGTTCTGAGTAAGGCCAGAGTTTTTCCAGTAAATACACAGATCCCTCTCTGAGGACTGAAGAATAAATGAGAACTGAAAATCTAAGGGAGAGAAAGAAAGGGCTATCTTGGGAGCCTCATTCTTTGCTCAGAATATCACATTTCTGTAAATATAAAAGACAATCATAACAGAGTCCTTACCCCACTCACAGGGACTCCTCTCTGGTGTGATCCATCAGTTATTCCACAGGCTGGAAGCAGCTGAGTGCTGTAGTGTTCATGGCCCATCCCTACACTAGCTCAGGAGAGGGACAGTGTGTCCTGCCCTGGAGACCTTTGGCAACAGGAGCAATCCTCCTGTTCTTTTCCAGGCTGCTTTAAAACACCTGTAAAATAAGCTGAGTTACTTAAAGCTACCCTCATGCTTAAACTTACACCTGAGATTTCCAAAATAGATTTTATTATCCTTCAGAGACAGACACTTAACAGTTAGTTCGTGTTTACTCAGCTTCCCCCATTTTTATTTTGGTTCACCAGCAATTTCTGGTCAAGTTTCCAGCCCAAGTCTGTAAATGTTTAATCTTTGGTAGTGAACAGGACTAGAAGTAATCAAGAAAGAGCCACCCTCTTAGATAAGGTTTTGTAAATTCTAGACATTCAGGATGCAAGTAGGTGAAATAGATCAGTTTTTATCTGATAGTTTTTGTTTTCATGTTTTGGAGACAATAAATGCTTTTCCAACCTCCCCTGAGGATTTCAGCATTGCCTTATCCTCTGTTTCTTCCTGAGAAATATGATGAAACAGAAAGAAGAAAGATATTCCCATTGTCTTCTGACATTTCCTGCTGGGACATGAACCCCCTGATCCACCACAGAGCCTGCCTTGAGCCACCTTCCCCTCAGTCCTAAAGTGTTCTTCCCTATCAATTTTAAATGTTCCACTGCCATATTCCAATCCTTCTCTCACTGCTGCCCTCACTCCTGTTCAGTCTCCCTTCTTTCTGGTGAGCTGGCATCCCTTTCCCATCCACTACCTCCATGGATCTTCTGCACTGGCCACTGCAGCCTCATGGCAAGCTGTACTGATTTCATCTGGACATGGAGCAGTCTTTGGAAACTCACATAACTAGAGCAAGAAACAGCCCTGCCATCCATATCTGGAGCTCCACAAAATTCCCTCAGGTCTGGGAAGGTACAAACTTCATTGGGAGCTTTCTCTGTGCCTGGGACACTCAGCAAATCCACATGGACCGTCCAGCACCAAGTGAGAGCTGGCTCTATGGCATCTGCTCCTCACCTCAGGCAGCAGGGATTGCACTGCCCAGGTATTCTGTGGATCTTATAGGAACCATGTCTTTAAGCCACCAGGCCTCTATCAAACTGGTGAAATTGTCTGACAGTGCCAGAAGCTTTTAGGAGGGATGGACAGACACACTGAGTCTGAACAAGCAAAGTCCAAACCTGAACTTTGAACCTGAACTCCTGAAAATCCTCTCTGCCTGGGGTATGCAGAAGATCTCAGGGGTCTCACCTCTCCTCTAGGACTCAGCAGTCCTGAGATGGTTTGCAAAGGTGGTTGTTTACTGCTTGCTCCTCCAAATAAACTTTTACTTCCTTGCTATACTGTGGTAATCTACCTTCAGCAGATAAAGTGGCTCCTGATGATCTCTCCACAGGGCCATTGTTTGTTGCTGTAGCAATCAGAGGAGCAGCAGGAGGGGTTTAAACAGCCTGCTCCCAGCACACACAGCTCAGAGAGAGAAGGAGATGGCAGAGAGAGAGGGAATGGAGAGCACAGAAAAAAAAAAAAAAAGAAATGGAAAAACAAGATGAAAAACTTGTTTCTCCACAAGGTCCACAGTTTCCCGGGAAGGATAGAAACATTATTTCAGCTGCCCCTGATAAACACAGCCCAGGACAGACACAGGAACACCAGATCCCTTTCCTGCTCCAAGCTGCAGAGTAGAAGTTGCTACTTCCTGAAGAGCCATAAAAACTTGTGGGGTTGTTCCTCCTAACAGCGTTAAAGGAATCTCACAGAGCAGAAAGGAATTGTTTCAAGTCCCATCTCACTGATTTTCCAGGAAGCTCTCTGAAGCATCCACCAGCAGTACCCAGAAACTCATTCCTTGGAGCCAGAGCAGAACAAAGAGGCAGGAGAAAGCCGAGGGGAACGGAAGGTTTGGCAGAAAGTAAAGTAGCTTCTTTTCTTGCTGGAGATCTGTATCCTGTAATTTACCTACAGCAGAACTGTGCAAATTTGCAATAATGGCTGGGAGACCCATTGTGAGCTACTGAACCTTATGAATTACAAAGTAATTGGGAAAACACAATGAAAACAATGTTTTGCTCCATAAAGCATTCTTAGTTCCTTTATTGGGGTGGCTACAGGTCTAGTTATTTAAAAGAACACTTTGCAGTATGTTGCCATACTTAAGAGGGGATGCTCAGCAAAGAAACAAACAAATGCTGAAGTCTTAATAAAGAGAAATTTCACTGTGAACAAGCAGGTCAAAACTTAAACAGCAGTAAAAATTAGATCTAGGAAGAAATATCCAGAGCCAAATGAGCTGTACTGTATTTACTAGAGTGCAGGTGAATGAAATAACGTTTGGGGCTGTTGTGCAAACCCTCACTCAGTGCTCTGTGTTTTAGGGAAGCCCCTCGTCCATGTCCAGGTGGCGCAAGAACTCAAACTCTTGTGGTGTGAGCAAGGACCCCCCCCTGCAGCCTCTGCTCTCTCCCTGCAATCCCTGGAGCACTCTGGGACTGACTGTGCTTCTGAGAGCTGGGTGCTGCTGGGGACATCACACAAAACCAGGCAGAGACAAACTCCTCTGCCATAGCACTGGCAGACCTCAAAATGAGCAGAGGTCTGGGAAAGAGCAGCGACCGGTAGAGTTCACCCCTGAGCTCTGGCTGGAGCACTGAGGGGCTGCAGGGGCCAGGCTGCACCTTAGGACACATCCTGAGCCCCTGACAAGCCTCAGAACGTTGTGAAATGAGGGAAATGCTGCCCTCTGCTTTGTCATGTCTCCCTACTTCCAGCTGTAATGCTGATACTCACCCCCATGTGCACAGTAATAAATTAGGAACATGTACAAGATGATAAAGTTGGTTGTTTTCCCTCCCTTTCTTTTTTTTCTTTCTCCAGATTTGCTACTGATGTGCTAGTTAGTGATGAATGAGTTTAATCCTTTCTCTTTTTCTTTGTTGATTATTTACTGTTATTTGATTATATCTACAAAAGGCAATTTTCTAATATGCAATGTCTGTGTTAATGGGATTTGGGGCGTGTATAAATCATCTGACCCTGATACCCATTGTTGAATAACTATTTCTGAGATGGATAACTGCCCACAGCCCCTTTCAAAATCCACCATGGTGCTTTTTAACCTTCTTACTTTTTTGAACCCTATGAGGAACCTCCTTTCTTCCATTAAAAAACCTGTGAATGCTTTCAGCATCTGAAGAAACCAAATCCTTCTAATGGTTCTGCTGATGATTTGCTTAGGGTTGTAGTTCAGCTGCCTGAATTTTAAATCTTGATGTTGTTTACATTTGTACTACTTTAATCAGACCAGCAGGCTGATTACCCCCACAGATGTCTGATTTCAACAAGGGTGGGGGTTTGCTTTTGAAAATTTTAAAAATTCCCATAAGTCTCTATCACTATGTGCCTAATTTTCCTACTAAATTTCCCTTTTTTAAAAAGACTAAACTTCAGATGTTCAATATTTGCAGTGCTAGGATACACCCTCCCCAACCTTTTTAATCAGCATTATCAGTACCTGGCCACAAGCCTGCTCCACATAAATCAGCGAGGCAGACAGTCACCCTCAGTGGTGTCATACAAATATGGCAGGCTGACCTTTACAATAACACTGCAGTGATCACATTTTGCATTTACAGAGGTGTATTAATCCTAAAGGGATCCCACTCCACACGGGACACACCAACAGCCACTGGGGACCCAGGATCTCCAGTGCCCAAGAGAATGGGCACGCACCTGCACAGCCCAGAGGGAAACAAGGTCTCAGGCATGGAGACCAGCACAACCCAAAGATGCCTGTGTGCCTCTGATTCAGGCTGAGCAGAATCAAATCCTCCGAGTTTCCCTGGGTAGCTCCCAGTAAGCTCAGCTCTGTGAAGCACAGAGGGGATGAAGACAAAGAGGTGAAAGCCAGAGTTGGGCACAAGAGGGAAACAATGGAGGTTCCTTGAGCTGAGGTGAGAAAGGAAGAGGGAATTCAAGCCTTAAGAATGGTGCAAGGAGAGAAGAGAAATCAACTTGGCAAGGAGGCACAGCTATCCTACAAGCTACATTGTCCCCTGAGAAACCCTTGTGCACCCAGAAGTTTGCCTATTCTTTCTAAATGTGACAATTAGAGATATTCCCTCTTCCCACACATCTTACTCCAAATAGAAATTAACTGAAATTGAGTGACAGGGGTTTGGTTCTCTTACAATATCAGGTTTTCTATCTGACTCATGAAATGGCAATACATCTAGGATAAAAGTTTGGGAAGGGTCATTTTCTGACAGATGGAGAAAATTCTGGGTCAGGTGTCAGTGATTCTTCTGTAAAAGCCCTCTTAACATTTAACAAATAATTAATGTTTAAATAAATTTTGAGTGAGGATGACCTTGGAAATGACAAGAGATCTCTTCTCAGTTTTTGTTTAGTTTTGCTGCCTTCTCAGAAAGTCCCCTGCACACGCAGACTCCTCATTTACACAGACATTGCCCTTCAGGCAGAGGCACAATGACTGCTGGGCGGGTAAGAAAACATCATCACCAGGCACCTACAGGGAGAGTTGACTCAAGACGCCCACACGGCTGAGAGCAAATGAAGGGTTCCCGTGTTTGTATTGATGGTGCCTCTGTGGGGAAGTGCAGGGAAAGCTGTGATGGGTTCGGGCTGGGCTGGCTCACAGGGAAAGCTGTGATGGGGTTAGGATGGGCTGGCTCACAGGGAAAGCTGTGATAGGTTTGGGTTGGTCTGGCTCACAGGGAAAGCTGATGGTAGATGGCTGGCTCCCGAAAGCTGTGAAGTTTGGTGGCTGGCTCACAGGGAAAGCTGTGTGGTTAGATGGGCTGCTCAGGGAAGCTGTAGTTTGGGTGGTCTGGCTCACAGGGAAAGCTGTGATGGGGTCAGGATGGGTGGCTCACAGGGAAAGCTGTGATGGGTTCGGCTGGGCTGGCTCACAGGGAACGCTGTGATGGGGTCAGGATGGGTGGCTCACAGGGAAAGCTGTGATGGGGTCAGGATGGGCTGGCTCACAGGGAAAGCTGTGATGGGGTCAGGATGGGCTGGCTCACAGGAAAGCTGTGAGGGGTCAGGATGGGCTGGCTCACAGGGAACGCTGTGATGGGGTCAGGATGGGCTGGCTCACAGGGAAAGCTGTGATGGGGTCAGATGGGATGGCTCGCTGCCCTGGGGCACTGCTGCTGCAGTGGATGCTCCTCAGGGAGCCCCTGCAGTGTGGCTTTGTGCAGAGCTCTAATAGAATTAGCCTTCCTTAAAACACCAATATCAAACCATACAAAAACCCACGAGTGGCACTTCCTCCATCACCACCAACAGTTTGATCCATGAGATTGCAAGCACCGTCCCATCAAACTCACTTAATGTGTGCTCTGGATGCTGCAGATGTTTCCAAAGGTCTTTCTAAATCTCTTTATGCTTCCTGGTGAACCAGGTTTGGTCCTACCACAGCAGTGCAAAATGCAGCTGACAGCACCATCACACAGATCAGGTTCTTAGAATTTATCCAAGCTGTATGAAATAAATAGTATAAATGGTGCTGCCTGCTGTGTGCCATTTGGGTGGAATACATATCAGCATCAAGCAGAAAAATATTTGGTTTTGTTTAGCTGGAAAACATAGCATTCAGAATGGAAGACTAGAAGGAAAAATCATGGCAAACAAGATATATTTTGAAACATCTCCCAAGTGATAAAAACTGTTTGAAGGTCCACAGATCCAGACTCTAACATAAAACACAAAGTTTTTCTGCCCCAAGAGGGCAGTGTGGTTGATGAGACACCTACACCCTTTTCAATAGACTATCACAGGTGGGAATGCACTGGTTTTTCATCAAAGTAACATTGTTAGCACACATCTTCATTACCCAATGAATATAAGGAGAAAATAAACATTATTAAAGGGTTTCAGCCTACGCTGCAAACATTACTGGTCTTGAAAGTGTTTTGAATGTTTGTACATGGAGCTTTGTTCATATAAATAGGCATGAGAACTGTGGTTGTCAGTACCTGTGTATAAACATATATATACATATATATATATAAATTATATATATAAATATATTCTATGTATATAGAAAGCATTGCAAGTTATGGGTCTATTCTTCCCAGCTCTTATCAATTCATGTTATTAGAAGGCAAACAGCCAGGAATTGCTTGTTAACTTTGACTGAAATAAACACATACTCTTTTGGTAAGAAACAAGTCTCACTGCTAACAGAACCACTCATAATTTTTTCAACTTTGGTATTCTTTTGTGAAACTTCAGCTAAAACTTCATCTTTGATGCTGAACTACCACAGAAGACACTGCAATTACAATATCTCCTGTTTGTTAAGATCACAACTCTTTCAAGATGCACAACTGAACAAAAAGAAAGCTGCCTTCCTTTACCACCCAAGATGCTGCTGCATTTCAAAGGGGTAATAGCCAAATGCATTCAGATGATAAGAGCAAACTGTTCAAGGAATGATTCTCAGCAATGACTAATATTTGATAATAACAGCCATGAAATGAAAGCAGCATTAAGTTTTATTAAATTATTTTCCACTGCCTCCAGACTGAAGCATTAGCCCATGAAGCGGAGAGCTCAACTAAATTAACAGTTGAGAAAGAAGTGTCAGGAGCTATTACAAAACGTATTCCCAGTAATGAAATTCAAATTCTATGGGAGCACTTGTTTTATAGATGTGGAAGGGGGGAAAGAAAGGCAATTCTTGTCAGTAGCCATGAGAAGTGGAAGTATCAAACTCCTCCACTTCACCCTCCTCTGCAGAGTGCCTTGACCACGTACTGTGCTGGGAAGGAGTGCAGAACAAAGGGGGCTGACAGGCCCAGAGGATCCAGAACAAGAACCCTCCCAGTCCTCTTTCCCACAGAGGTGTAAGCACTCATTGCTTACTCTGCAGGTGTTGCCTCAGCAGGGGCAGACCTTGCAGTTGAAAAGTGCCTCCCCAGCACACTGAACAGAAGGAAAATTGTAGCCTAAGTGGAGGTATTTCACATCCAAATGGACTTACTGCAGTTGTGAAGGGACCCCTGGTGTCCTGTGGTGCAGGGATGTTGCCAGTCAGCTCCAACGACAGTGTGCCACCAGCATGGGTTGTGGCCCTTGGTTCTCAGCTCACAGAGACCCCAGAGACTCCAGCTCCCCTTTCCAGACAAGAAGGGAAGTGTTCCCAAAGCACTTGCTCTAGGTAAAACACCTTAGGGTTTGGCCTGCCCAGGTGACATCACCCATAGACAAACGTTTGGCCATCCTGCCACATCCCTGGAAGTGTCCAAGGCCAGGCTGGAAGGGGCTTGGAGCATCATGAAGGAGTGGGAGATATTCCTGCCCATGGCAAGGGCTGGAATGAGGTGAGCTTGGAGGTCCCTTCCAACCCAAACCATTCCCTGATCCTCTGTCCCTGCTGGATGTGGCACTGTAGTGGAGTGAGGGCATCACCCATGAGGAGCCCAGCAGAGCTACAAGGACTGAGAACTGCAAACAGCTGAGAGATCCCACAGTTCAGACAAATAAATAAAAGAAATAACAAGGTGCAAACAGTGTGACCCAACTCCTTTTGTTCCTCCTTGTTGGCCCAGGGCTGGTGCCTCCTGATGTGCTGTAACTCCCACTGTTTAGTCATGTCAGAGCTAATTATTCATCTACTCCTAAGTGTCTTCAATCCATTATTTTTACAAGTAACTGAAAGAGTTCAGGCTAGAAAGATATTCAAAGGAAGACACCTTATTTGTGAGCTATAATTATCAGGATAGAGAAGAGATATCTGAGACTAGAAAACTTTTGAGGAAAAAAAAAAAAAAAGAAAATTGAAACCTAGATGTCTTGCCTGAAAAATGGTCAACCACATTCACACTGACAATCAAATCTAACCTTCATGAAACTAAACACTGGGTCAATCACTCATGGGTATTGTGGATCTATCAGCAATTGAGTATCTAAATTAGAAAGCACAATGTTCAACCACAAGTTCTCAGACTCCATGTAAAAACACTGGATGGAACTTGTGGTCTATTAATGAGAAGGTCACCCAAACTCCTGATCTTAATATCTTTAAACTGTTAACAGCATTCCCCACCCAATGCTGCCATCCTAACTGAAACCTCAGCAGCTGGCCAGATGAAGAAACAATCCTTGCATGCTAAAAAGTGAATTTACTACCCAAAAAGATCAATTACAAAGGCTGGTAGGTCAGAGACACTACAAAAGACACAATTTGAAATACAGGCACACTTTACTAAAATCTGAAATGCCAATTACTTTTTTTAGCTGTTCAGCTTAGTCATTAATACCTGCTCTGGGATCACTTTATACCACAGCACATAAAGGAAAGATGACAAGGGAGCTCCAGTCACTGTGTCTGTAGAAATGACAAGTTTTGCATCACCAGCTTTCTTGCCCTTCCTACTCTCTGCCTCCAGGGATCTGAACTCTCATGTCTCACTCTGATTAAACTCCATGTGTAAACTCCATCAGAAGTATCAGTTTACTTATATTTTATTGCCAAAAGAAGGGGGAAACAATCCAAGATGTGTGTATACATAACAGCAAAAGTCTAATTCATGTGAGGCTTCTGCCGTGGCAGACCTGATGAGACAGAGAACTCCCAGCTCTGAACAGCTGGACTCAGGTAACTCCCTGAGCTCCCCACAGAAAGGATGGATCATTCTGCAGCCTCGCCCCTCTCTCTTGCATGCTTGCCTCGTCTGAGCTCTGATCTCAGCCATGACTCTGCCTCATGTAGGTTTTGTCTCTGCAGTGCTGCCCACAGAGCCTGCACAGCCACTGGTGACACAGAGGAAGCATTAACCAGCCTCAGCCCCAGTCGAGAAGGCAGCAGCTGCCCAAGTGTGTTTCTCTAACAGGCCTAGGGATGCCTCTGTGGTGTTAAGAACATCTGTAAACATTCTTCATAACTATTAATTACTTAGAAATACAAAAACCTAATCAGCTTTCAAAACTGATCTGCCTTGCCTGTTTACACAGCACGTTGTTTTGCTGCCAGTGACTGTGCCTGAGCTGTCACAGCTGATTTCCTTCCCCATCCAAGCATGGATGTGCAGTGAGGGGCATGTTTGTGCTGCAGCATTACTTATGCAGGCCAGAAGGTCTCTGTGTCCCCTTCACTTCTTCAAGGGCATCTTCCAGCTATAGCTGTCTGTGCTATAAATACTCCAACCTGGGCTCTCTTTCCAGCCCAGGCACACTGGCTGTCAGGGTACAATAAGAACACACAAAGGTATGGAATGCTCTTGGACTAGAACAAACTCACCAGCTGCAGAATGGCCACAGACCACTCAAAAAACTCGAAAATTGTTTCATGGTATATTAAACCTTTGCATCGCATTATTCCCTTCAGCTTCAAAATTTCACAGCTTTTTTTCCATCGTTGTAGAGCTGGTACCACCCTGTTCCAAACACCATCACCACCTGACCTGAGCTGATCACAGAGAAGTGTACAGTCCTGCTGGGTGATAACACTGACTAGACCCCTCCTGATACTCAGTGCCTCCTTTTAGCTCCAAATCCAAAATACATACAAGAAATCCAAGCTAAGAAAAGATTCGAGATCAAGATCTGTTAATGAGGATCTGCAGTGTTGGTCACGCTCAGCAGTAAGAAATCTACAGCTTGGAGATTTAACTGTGATCTTGGATTAAACCTGGTCCTGGTTTGATTCTTGAGAGACACAAGACATAAACTGTGAAAGAAGTGACATAAACAAAATGGTTCGGCTTTAAGTGGAGGACAACTCCAAGATTTCAGTTAACTCTACAAAAATAAAGGGACTCTGGCTTTTTCTTTTCTCTGCCAACTCTTCAGTCTGTTTTTCTCGCCCTCAGATTGTGTTGCTATTTTCAGTAGTTCCTTGGAGGGGTACAGAGGTCTCTAACTAAGGTACACTAGGCTTTTTCATGTACCTACATGAGCCAAAATATTGCCAAAATTATGTAGTCTGGTTTGCCTTACCTGTCATTTCCCAAGCAGCTACTTTCCTTCTTTAAGAGTATAAAAGGATTGCAGTGCCTAAATTTTATGTTTAAGGCAGAGGCACAAGAGTCTTCCTGTCCCCCTCCATGCCTGGAAACAGTGAAGCATAAGTATGGATCAGGACCTCTCAGCAGAACTGCACTCTTATTTCCACCAAGCCTATTTTCTTTTTGCAGGAAAGATGCATTGACAAAATTAAAACCACACAGACACAATTATGAGAATCAACAAGGAGGCATTTCCTCCCTTTGCCTTGGTGTCCTTGCTCTTTCCAGAGATTAACACACATGCCCAGACAGATTGCGTGGTCACTTCACTCACACACTCAGTTCAGCAGCCACCAGACTGCCCCCAGCACTGGTTTCAGATTTGCTGTCTCTTCATTTTATGGCTCTCCCTCTTTTTTTGGCTTCTTTGTGCCTTATGAAAACAATATGCAAATTTATTCAAATCTATGTCCCAATTCTTTCTAAATTCATTATTCTGTTAGTTTGGTTTTCCCTCTTGGAGAATGACCTCCTCATACTCCCCATTCATGAAACAGATCTCATCTCCAGCCCCGGAATGTCTTTACAAACAGCAGCACATCCTGTCCCCTGCAGAGCTCAAGCATCAGGAGCTCTCTCAGGGAGATTTTCCAGAGGAACTTCCCAGCTCAGCCCGCTCCTGCTGTGTTCCTGAGCCCTCACACTGCTCTGAACCGTGGCTGGGCACATGCTGAGCCCCTTACGTGTGAGGGGGGGTTTGGTGGCACGTGTGTAATCTGATTCCCAGGTAGCTTTTACAGGCAGAAAACATCACCACTGGAAAGGGGGAAATGAACGTCTGACACAGTTAAAGCAGTCCCCAAAGTGGTTGGGAGAATTTGTGAGTCACATAAAGATACTGACCTGATCATTTGGCACCTAGACAGCCATGGACTCAAACTTCTCTGAAAACCAGTAATAGCAGATGTTAACTTTTATAAGAACCTTGAATCCACTACCTAAAACCAATGTAAATCTTGTGAACTGAAGATATGATGGAATATTTTGAACCATTTGGATATCTTGTGCATCTTCTAATTCTTCTATCCTGTATCTAGCAGAGTGCAGCTGATACCCCATCTATTTTCAACAGGCAAATGTTTGCAGCACCTTTTTTTTTGACTGCTACAAGAAGAGATGATAATCTGAGCCTGTCTACATCCTTCAGCTGCTCTGACCAACTATGTTTTCCTACACTGCACCTACAAGAAAAGTTCCCCAAAAAGTAAATTCAGCACATCTGAGAGATTCAACTACCCTCACATCTAAATGCTACTAGAGGTTGGTACAACCTCTGTGTGGCTGGGAGATGCTCCAGGAATTCAAATATCTGAACTCCACTCCCAGCTTTAGTGCAGATCCTCATAACCTTGAGTAAGTCATTTTGCTTTTATTTTTCTGCTATCCTGGTTTGGTTTTCAGGTGAGAGTTCCCTTGGGAATGGCTGTGTCTCACACAGTGTGCTGAGATAGCAGAGCCCTAAGATGTAGGACTGCAGACTTGACTGGGCAGTACACCTCATTAACAAAGGAAATAGCTGCAAGGAAATGTTTCCTATCTTACTTATCAATTAAAATTTTATTACACATGCTTTTTGGTTAAGAATTTTCTTTTTCACTCGAAATAAGACATAAGAAAAAATGTCTTGAAGCTCAAGAGACTTGGATTGATTTGTCATTAACATCCACAGGGACATACTGCAAGGTCTGGCTCCTGTGCTGTCTATCATCTTTTGGCTGCTGCCCTTTTCCAACAGCTGGGCTGGACTCCCTTGAGACTCACAGCTACCTAGCAGGCCCTGATATAGCTGTGAAAATTGTTCTCGATCCTCTAGCTCTGCCTCTTGTTTTCTAATGTTTTCTGAGAGAACATCATGCCTGCACCTCCCCTTGCTGCAGTGGTCTGACAATGCAGAGGAGCAGTCCATGTCCTTCCCTGTTTGCAGAGACTTTGCTCCGAGGTCAATGTTCTCTCTGGCAATTTGTTCCCATCAATGCTTTTTTTTTTTTTTTTTTTTTTTTGTTTACTGCCTAGGAAAAGTGTCTCTGGCAAACCCATGGTATTTCACAAAAATCCAGGGAGCATTAGTCAGAAAAGGGCACAGTCGTTAAGCAAAATTATTGGAATTATGTTCACCTCTCCCAAATGCACTGTAATATTTTCTTACAGTGGCTTACACGTTGCAACAGTGGCTCATGGAACAACAGGCCCACACTTACATATTTTAAGGCATATCCTCTTCTAGGTCACTGCAGGTGACTTCTAAAGCTCCTAAGAGAGAAGGAAATTAGATTTCAAGGGCACTTTTTGAAGATACTCTGATCTAAAAGGCCTCCTGTGGATTACCATCCTGACACCAGAAACTGTAGTTTCATGGCATCGTGCTCTTTAGGGAGAAAAATTAGTTGTTGCCTGACCAGAAACAAGCAAAACTCTGCAGTTCAATAAAGGAATCAATGCATAGGAGCAACCAACATATGAGAATGGAACTCTTGTTCAAACAAGATCACTCATTTCACAGATAGGCAAAGTGCATGTGCTTCCAAGGACTTTCCATTGTGTATCACCTCCAGGAGCCCAGGGGGTGACCAGCTTCTAATACTGCCCCAGCAGTGGCTTTGAAGGTGACTGCTCTTTCTTCCTTTTTCTTTCTATGAGGATCCTAGTGACCTTTAGAATTTTAGTACAAAATTAGACCTTTTTCCAACTATATGAGATGTTATCTACTCATAAGGAACACTTACACAGAACTAGAGTAATTAGCACATCATTGTGACTGAGTAAAACCACCAGCATTAACCAAAACCACACACACAAAATCTAGAACTCACCTGCAGAAGCAGGTGTTGTTACCTCACTGAGCTAGTCCCTTATAGATATCTACATATATCCCCAAAAACTGTACTGTACTTCAACAAGGGGAGAGCAATAACCATGTTTGGTCATGTTCTTTGGTTATTTTTATTATTGCATTATCTGTGAGGTGTTTGGAGTATAAGCAGCTACATTAAGCAATTACCTGTATGTGGGGCAGTGGAGCAGCAGCTTTGATGAAACCCTGGATTCATGATGTGGAATCACACCTCTGCAAAAGACTATTTGATCATACACAAGCAAAGGAATAACCATTTCTTGTTCTTTCCTGCAGCTGGTAAATGAGGAAAACCCATGCTCACATCCTTGGGGACCTTCTTAACTAAAACCTGAAAAGCTGCAGCAGCAGCATCACTGCACGCTGTGTGTAATCTGCTTAAGCACTGCATGGGGCTTGTCCCTGATTCCAAAAAAATACTCTTGACATAACCTACAGATACTTTAAAGACAAGTGGCAATGTTCTTGAAAGGATTATAAACCATTGCTGCTACAGAACAGCATTTACCCAAGCCTCATGGGAAGTCTCTTTTAACTGTCTGAAGATTAGGATGGAATTAGGAGCAATTCAGCTGACACATCCAAAGCTTGTGGAAACTGGGTCAAGTGAATCTGGGACTGAGGAGAGCCCCCAGCAGGGCTCTGAGGCACTCACTGCAGTGACCCAACATCACAGCAGTGCTGCTCCTCATCCTCACCCCTGCCTGTCCTGGACAGACTGCAGTGGCTCCTGAGTCCAGTTTAGTTCTGTCTCACCCACCAGGACACCTCACCAGTCTGGGGCCCATCTCCCTGAGCCAGTTGTCAGCCATGCCCATGGCACACACAGACCCATCAGCTCAGCAAGCAGGAAAACACCCAGGCCTGGCTCAGCACAGCCCTTGTTAGGAGACAAAAAGTTACAGGAGGTACTGCACTTCCCACTCTGGGGTCCCCATTCTCCTCCAGAATCCGCTCAGGACACATCTTCTGCCATGTAACATAGAAAACTGTCCTTTTGTGTCCTGCTGATGGCAGCTGAAGGTATCCTGCAAGAGCTCTTCCCTTTGTCCAGCTGAAAGGCTGCATTTTCCCAGCACCTTGGAACAAGTCAAACCCATTACCTCAGTGCAATTACACCTGCATGGAATGAGAGCTGGAGGAGCTGAGAATGAAGGGGTTCCATTCCAGGGACAGCCTCCAGCAGCTTTTCCACACAGGGATGCTCTGCACAGAAAATTGCCCAGTGGCCACAGAGACTGGAAACTGTATTTCTGCCTTACTGCATAGAAGAGATGAATATCATGAGTCTGAACTATTAAAATATGCAAAGCCATAAATTGTTCAGTTACCATGAAGCAATCAAGGTGAGAGTTCTCTGTGAAAAAGTACTGAGGCACAGCTTGAGTTCATAGCAAGGATATGATGGAGTGAAGGTATGTGACCCATTTGGGGGAAAAACAAAGCATGGAGTGACTTCCCAGAGCATGTAAAAGACATTTTCCTCAAGTTCCAGAGCTAAATATGATACAAAGCATTGTATAGTTCAGTCTTTAAAAACAGTTCTGGATTAGTTCCCACATTCTTGGGGAGAAAAAAAAGGTTTTGCTACAGTCCAGATCTTATTCTACTTCAGATTCTTAAAATTCCAATTGAATTCCAGACATCTGAAAGGGAGAATAAAATTACTTTGGTGCACTTTCAGGTTGAGAACAAAGGCTCAGTTACAAAGAGAAATGCTGCAGCAAAATTGACTTGATGTCTTTTCTTGTAAAGCTGCTCTAATGTAATAAACAGCAGCATCATTAACGCAATTTACACCATTGAATCATAGAGATAAACTGTGCTGGGTTGATACAAAATCCCAGATTTCTTCAAAGGCAAAACAATAAATATCATCATTTATTCTACAGAAATACACAAGAATTCCAAATTTGAGAGCAATAAATATCTGTAAACAGCTTCCTTACTCTTTTCTGCTTTTTAAGGTAAAACAAACATAAGGTTGTTTACTTGCAGCATTCCCAAAATATGCATCCACATTTCTGCAAAGAGTGTGAGTGGGGAATGGAAAGAAGACAAGAAGATGCAGAGGGTAAAGTCTTCCCACTGTTGTTTTTCACAGCTTTCTTGAGCTGCTTGTGCCTGAGACACAAGCAGCATGTCTGGCCCCAAACACCCACCTGAGCCCAGGTACAGCCCCACAAGGTGTTCCAGCAAAGGAAACCCTGAGTTTTGACTGTTCCCAAACCCACTTCCCCCTCCCACTGCCCCAGCCAGCAATAATGCCTCAGTCCCAGAGCATTGCTTCGTTACACACCCGGCTGCCTCCAGAAGGGAGGCACAGATCATTCACCTGCATGCCCAGACTTCCAGAAAGGATCTAAATTTCCATTTTAGCCCTAAAGATACAACATTTTCCTTGAAGTACTGAACGCTTCAGTGGCTTCACTTGAAATCCTGAGCATTCAGCAGCATTCCTCTTCCCAGGGTCAGGCAAAGTTTATCTTTCCAAATCACTCAGTGCATCTGTAATCAAACTGCATCTTGGCTGTAGTCCTTAGGTTTACATCTTACTGTCTGTCACTTCCTTCACAGGTTTACAGGAGGTCAGAGCCCCCTGTCCTTCACATCTTCTCTCACTGAAAACATATCTAGTTAAAGCCAGAAGACAACTGATGGAGCTTGTCACGCATGACTAGAAGATTTCAGATAATTTCCATAGCAGAATGTTTTCCATGGCATTTTTTTTTCAGCTGCCAAGTGGTTACTCATGCAAATTAGCTGTGTCATAAGTAAAAGCACTTCAAGGGATGCACTCAGTACCCCTCCAGACCATTATATTTAAAGTTATTATGATATTTTTTATTTAATTCAGTTCTTACTGAGGAAGCTACTAGGTTAATTAAAATATGAGAGAGCCCACCATCTATTTTTAATTAATAAATTACAAGTTATTGTGTGATCAGTAAGATTTCACCAAGGTTAAAATGAAGTGTTCATCCCATGATCCATGAACACAATTTTCAGCTGAGGATCGTGGAACAATGCCTGAAGGTAAAGAATGTAATTCCAAGCACAAATGTGACTGTCCCTGCAGCACTGCAATGGCATTGAGCTCAAACGAAAGCTTTTAAACAGTAAGCTTGCATTGTTTCAGAAAGTATTTAAAAGTGTGCTTAAAATGCACCACATCTTTAAGTCCCATTAATAAAAGGAATGTCATTTAAACATATCCATAAATCTAACTACAGACATCAATTTTTCCCTGACTAGACGATTTAATGAAATTTATTTTTCTGAGCAGGAGTCTCAGCACCCCAGGAAAGCAGCAGCACCCAGAGCCCCACACTCTGCAGCTCTGCTTTTTGGCCAGGTCCAGGTCCAGCCCAAACCTTTGCACGATCCTGGAAATGCCTCCTAAGAATGTTTTGTTTACAGCAGCCTGAAGAGAGCTGTGCTCTCTGTCAAGTGAATGACACACCTGTAGGCTGGAGGCTGATGTTTGTATCACTGCAGTGACTCACAGGAACAATTAAACGCTCTCTCTGACAATGGCTTCCTCTCTTTGACTCACGGGGTCAGACAGGGCTCTGCATCAACCGCTCCCTGCGGGGACTGCTGGGTTCAAGGGCTCTGGAGAGGGCTGCAGGGACTGCAGTTCTCTAAAGACAGCTCCTAGTCAAGGAAAAGCTTATAATGACTCACACTGACGGTCTGGGACTGCGACCTCCACACAGGGCAGCAGAATGGTCTGCAGGGTGATCAGTTTTGCTGAATAACTGGTGACTCCATTTTAGATAATGAAAATACTTGTTCAATACAAGAACTGGAACCCTGACACAGGCAATGTGACAAAGCCCCCTCATGGAGCATCCTTACAGCACTGGCTGGTTGGGCTGTACACCCCCCTGGAGCCAGCAGAGCAAGTTCTCCAGCACAGAATGTGGTACTCTAAAAATCAGCCTTAAAAAAAAGAAACTTGCACAGAACACCCATTCACTACACAAGATGTTCACACATACTGAGTACATCTATAGGTTGCGCTGAGGAAGAGAAAAATTCTTACAGTTACGGAAAAAAAAATTTAAATTGAGTTTGAAAAATTTAAATTGCTTTGAAAAGCAAGTCAGGTTCTGGGTCCTGATATTGAAGGATATTTAAAAATTAAAGCCAACATATAAATATTGTAATTGATTTCAGTCATGGACTAGGATCTCTCTGATGTCTGGGGGAACTTAAAACTCACCAACTCTTTTGAAATAAATGCTGATACTTTTCCCCCAGGTTCAAAGAAATTGGAGAATGATACCAATTCTGTATTTAAATCAGCCCATGAGGATTAGGCAAAGGTAGCTATTATCTCTGCAAAGCATGTGCATAACAATGAACATTTAAAGAGAATATCTTCCATTTCAGTAAAATTTTATGAGAACACGAAAAACAGTAAAACCTTTATCTCAGACACCTTATGCAGCATCCTCCTCCTAGCAGCACTTTTCTCTCAGATGGGTTTTACAATATTCTTATTCAAGAAAACATTCTTTCCAAAATGTTAAATTTGCAGACGTACATTCTCATTTCACCGTGTTTTAAAAAACAATAATTCTGTTTGAGAGATGTCAATGTTTTTTGGCACTCAAAGTGTAGATAAGGTAAGATTCAGCATGTTTTATTGGCTCAGCTTTAAAGGTCTTGAAAATCAACAATTCTCACTGACTACAGCTTGGTTTGGGAAACTGTGATTTTTATTTAAGGCAATAGCTAATTCTCCAGCTACTTTGCAGTGCAATATTGGGATTTAGCTCGGACAGTGAGTGTGGAGGTTTTTATTAGGAAGTTGTTTGGACAATATGAATTATTCTTAGGCTGAATCCAAACAACTAAGAACAGGTGCAGCCAATTTGTAAATATGAACAAAGCCCTACTGCCCCAGCTCCCAGGAGCTCCCAGGACAGTATCATGCATTGCTTCCATGTCTCAGTGATGCTTTTTGGAGGCTGACCTGGAGCAGAGACCAGCCAGAGCAAAAGGAGAAAGCAGGGATTTATTGAATGGCCTCACTGGGCACACCTGGGCAGCACAAGAGCCCGGCTGGGCTGCACCCAAGGTGAGCCCAAAATGGGCACAAAAATGGGCACCCAGTCACAAGGTCTCACACTTTGATAAGTTCCGGTCCATTGGAAAATTTGAGTTAATTGTGCAATTATAGCTTCAGATTATGAAGCTCCATCCTTCTTGCTTTTTCTTCTGACTTCACCCTTGTTTTTGTTCTTGGGCCTAAAAGTTGTAGCAGTTGTCCTTGGTCCCAAGCTAGAGAAGGAATTGTTTTGTCTCCCTACCCTGTGAAAAGAGCTCAGTAGCACTTAATATGAAACCCAGAACTACACACTAAACCAGCACAGAATCTAAAAAAACACAAAAGCTAAAACTTAAGGCATCATTAGCACTGGGAAAAGTATTCTGTCACATGTGACTGCAAAAACAACCTTGAAAATGCCCCATATCAGAGCAATAAATGTGTTTAAACCCAGAACACAGCTTTTACTTCTAAATTTGGATTTTTTTAGTCAGTTCAATAATCCCAGTGTTTCACTTAGAACAGGTCAAAAGTTTTAAAGGAAAAGTTTCCTTCCAAACAGAGCAGTTTAAAAAGAGCCTGGATGTGGCACTCAGTGCCAGGGTTTAGTTGATGAGGTGTTGGGTCATAGGTTGGACCTCAAGGGTCTTTTCCAACCTAGCTCATTCTGTGATTCTGTTACATTAAGGGTTCTTGTATCACACTTGAAATTTTCCATATTCCAATTCTGAAAAAAACGTAGCATCAATTCAGGAAAAAAAATATTACAGAAACACAATAAATTTCCTTTCATTTAAAACAAAGTGGGAATTTTCCAAGTCCAGACCTTCCAAAGAGTTTCCCTTTGACACAAAGTGAGGTTTACACTTCTTAGCTTGTCCCCCAATAACACCAGAATGCAAATACCTCCCCAGCAGCCCTGCAGACCAGATCAGCAGTGAGTGCCCTCATGCTCACCTGCACTTACCAGCTCCTCTGATGCTCACAGAACAGTCAGCCCTGCAAACCCTCTGTGAAAAATGGCATCAAATTATGAACACACGAGAAAAGCTTAAGGGTTTTACTGTTAAAACTTAACCTGTTCCTTTTTTTGCATTGATTTTTCCATTTTCCCTAGGTAAAGTGATAAACCTTGGCTGCCTGACAGTGCGTAGAGCAAATAAAAACCCATTTGATCTACTCTGCTATGGAACTGCTTGTTAGAGGACCTTTGGAGAATGTTCATTTCTCTGGAAATAGAAACATACTTGAGAATATGTTTTTCTGTAGAACTTTCTGCTGGGAGGTCAAGTTCCTGCCATTTCTTCATTTCCTGGATTCTCTATCACATATCCCAAAAGTGCAGATTACCATTGGCCACATCCTGGTGTTAGCAATTAGAGGCATTGGATGGGTCTGAGTGGGTTCGATTGCTCTAAAAAGATTTCCCTGTCAGCTATTGAATTCAGGATTAAAATTTTTAATCCTCTTCTGGAAACTGCCTTTTTTGGGCTCTGCTTTCCTAAAGCAAAAGAGAATATTCCTAAACTGTCCTTCCCTTTCCTACAGCAGGGGACTGCTCCTTCTTTGAGGAATTTGGTCTTAAATTCAAAAGTAAATTGTCATGGAAATGGTACCTGCAGGAGGTTATTCTGAGCTGGACCCTCCTGCTGCAAGCTCTAAAGATTCCCCACAGGATTTACTGGAGGATGATAAACGTTATCTCCCTCCAGACAGGATACAAACACTTTGCAGAAGTTCTGCAAGGGAACAGTGGAAATTCATTTCCCCTTTACAAAACAGGTTAATTACAGAGCCTTGGGAACATGTTGGTTATTTACTACAAGCAATAAAGAGCCCACCTTTGACATGGACAGAAGTTTAGCCCAGAGATTAAGCTTCCGACTCTCACGATTTTGCAGCTGAATAATCTTTGCTGTGGAGAGGGGTCATGGCCATCCCACCTGCTGCCAGTGACCTGCTTGAGGAGGGTGGTGTCCCCAGCACACATCCTACCCACCATTCCTGATAAAAGCACACCAGGAGATGCAGCCAGCCCAAGGGATGAAGCCAGCTGAGGGCACAGCCCACTGTGACCTGGAAACCAGTGGCAGTGAGCACAGCTTGTCCCTGGATGAGCACCTTGGGCACAGAGGATAATTCCTGATGCCAAACATAGCCTTGGCTTCTGCCAGAGCTTGTAGGGCTGGCCTGATAGCACTGCAGCATTCCCAAAGGCAGCCAGAGCCCTCTGCCATGCACCCTGCAGACTTCAGGGACCAGGTCCTGACCAGGGCTCAGCTGAGCAGCTGCAGGAGGCACTTGAACCATTCAGTCAAGTGCTTTGGCCAAACACTGCCCTTCTCTCTCGCCCTGCTTTGTGTTCACATCTCTTCTCAGCATGGCTGAGTTTCATGGAGAGAAGATTTGATTTGTTTGGCTTTAGTTTTTTCCCCCAACAATCTGTCAGAGCTGTTGAGTGGAACCCTTCCCTTTGTGGCTGTGCTGACAGGGATGGACAGGAGCCCTGAAGGTGGATGGGGACCCCACAGCCTGAGCGTGGGTCAGTCATGCTCTGGGGAGGGAAGGTGAAAATTCCTGCCTCCACTCACAGTGCAGCACCGTGGGCAGCTGATGTTTGTATCCTTGGAAAGGTCGAGTGCCTCCCAACAGGAGTGTTGGGAAGTGGGCAGCACTCTGCAGAGCCCAGCCCTGCCACAGCTCTGCTGCCCTGAGGAACCACTGCACAGCTTTGGCCCTTCTTGCTCTGCCACTGCAAGGATGAGACCCCACACCAGCAAAACCAATTCATTCCTTCGATGAAGGCAATAACCAGAAGAGAAAAATGGGAGGAAAACCAAACCTGACCCTATGACATTTGTGACACTCTGACAAGAACACAAAATGGCAAGAGGTCCTATTTTTAAATGCCATCATCCTGCTGCTGTCAGACCACACTTGTGTCAGCAGTAACCCACAGCAGCTCCCTGCACTGGCTGGCTCTTCCATGGCAGAAGGATGCCCCCACAATATGCCCTCAGATCTAAAAGCTGGCTAGCACCTAAAATCACTTCAACATGCCTCTGATTTAAGGTCTTTCTCAGGGAAACTGAAGTCTGTGGGTAAAAAAAAAAAAAAATCCAGTATTTATTTTATATCTGTGTGCTTAAAGTTAGCCATGACCAATTCTGCAAAGGAATTCCAGAGCTGTCCAGGAGAGAAAGAGAAGGCAAAACCAAGATGCCAATAAACAACAAAGGTGTAAACAGAAATGTGGAGAGATTAAAAATAACTTTTATAAAAGTAGCTTCATGGTCTTACATTGCAAATGGACAGTTATGAGGAAACTAGTGGGGTTTTAGGCTCTACAGGTTAAGAATATATTTTTTAAGACTTCAGATTAATGAGACCTAGAGCACGCAGTTAAAGCAGGAAAAATTATTTTCTAATCACTCAAAAGAAAAAAACAATAATAAATAGCCACCAGAAATAATAAATCAGCCAGGGTAGTCTCACTTCAGTACCCTAATTAGCTGAAGAGATTGGTAGATGAAGCCAAATTTCACTCTTCCAGAAATAAATGCACTATTCTTTTTATCTCCCTTGCCAAGACTGTGCAGTCACTGTGCTTGGGCTGCCTGCCTGTTTGCCCACTCTGATAATTTTGGAGCCTGCTGGCCACATTCAACTAGAATTAATAACCATGTAGAAGTCTCAAAGAAGTTATTGTCAAACCTGTTTTGTGGACAATCTCTGGCCAGGAAGGTCTCAAAACAATGCTCCTGTTCTGGCAGGCAGGAGCAACATGGAGTGAAACCTCCTTACCTGACTGCACAGGAATGGGTGGGCACAGAGAGAGAGAAAGGGAATACAGAACCACACATGAGGATACAGACAGGTCATAAACTCACTGCATGGAAAGCCCACACAGCCACCAAATAGCCAGTAAATATAGCTGTGATTTCAAATAGATTCACTTATCATTACACATATTTATTTATCATCAAAAAATCAAATTATTTTAATACTAAAAATATTTCATTACCTGTATGGCAAAATATATATTAGAAAATTTCCTGACACTGGCTCAAAACTCCCACAAACTGAGGGGGGATAATCCTTAGCAAGCTGATGAGCAGGTTGTGTTCTATGAAGGAAATTCCTAACCTGTTGCTTACAACCTATTTCATGTTATTATTAAAATATTTACTGAATGGATCTGATGCAATATCTCCTTCTCTTTGCAAAAATCTCTTAAGGCAAAAAATAGGTTATGACTTAAAAATGACATGCACCATATTGAAAATAAATTAAATAATCTTGACCAAGACCCAGTAACCATGAGATGTCACACTTCTATTTTTAGGAATGGATTATGTGTTTTCCTGGCATTGGCAATGACTACTTTCTTTATGTATCAGTTCTGTGACCAACCATTTGCTAAATGAGGTGTTTGATACACAACCTTGTGAGAGTGTTTATGGCAAATACTGCAAAGTACCCAGAGCTTGGGCTGGAGCACCAAGGGAGCTTGGGCTGGAACATCAAACTCCTCCCAGGTGCCTCTTTGGCTGAAGGGAACTAACAAAAGACAAAGTGCATCACAGTCACAGGAGTCAGTGCCTCCTGCAGTCCCCTCCATGTTCTCCCTGGTCAGAGCACCTGTGGTTGAGAGTGTTGGGCTTGTAGCAGGAGAAGAGTCTTTGATCAGCAGGGGGGAATGAGCAGAACACACAGAACCCCTCAAACCCCTGCATTCAGGGCAGAGACAGCACCCACCTTGGGTGCTGCATACACTCCAAAGAAACAATGAGGAACAGAAGCAATGGAGCAGCCCAAAGCAGCTCAACAGCACGATTGCTTGGCTCTTATCATTTAGCAGTTGAACAGGACTGTGAAAGAACAGTCAGTGAAAGGGTATAAAAGACCCTAACCACCAGGAAAAGTTAACAATCCCAGCATCAAAGTGATTCCCAGGGTGCCTAGCAGGAGTAATCTGAGGAGGGACCATGCTGGGGACAGAGGCTGGCTGCATTTCCTCTGCCTTGCCTTACCACCAAGGGATGGAAATCCACACTGAACGTGGAGTGAGAATCTGCAAGAAAGAAGAAAATCAAACAGTCAGGGGAATTTTTCATCAGGACATGTTACATTTCTGCTGAAAGCCTGCTGCACGATGCAATGGCCTTCTATGTTTGCTTTTCTTCCCTTCATTAATTCTGATGTTGACCATTATCACATCCTGCTTTCTGTAGTAAGTACAGCAGATAAGAGAGACAAACCTGAAACATCAATGGATGCAGGTAACACTTGACTTTAGGGTGTTCCAAATCAATTCTCTGTAGTGTGGGCTTTTCTTGAGCAAAACAAAATAAATCTGTGAGAAACTAAGTGAGCAGAGAGTGAAATGCAGGTTGATAAGCCTGCAAATGAGGTCCCTGGTAGTCTTTTGAGGAGGATGCAACACTCTTGTGGAATGCACGGACAGTGTAAACTCAGTGTGGTTCTCAGCCCAGATCCAGCATGGCCAATCCCACAATAGCTGAAATACATGCTAAAGGGATTACCTGGCCAACATGACATTTCACGTGGTGCCAGCTCACCTTCAAACACGTGGCAAAATGTGTGCAATAAATTCCAGGATGCTGGCGCAACATCCTGAATGACACCAGAGCTCTGGGCAGCTCTGGCTCTGTCAGTGTCACACGCTGTGACAAATTCAGACTCACCTCTTTTTGACTTAAGGAGCATTTGATAACTAAACAGCAACCTGCTGAGATGCTCTAAAGCATCCTAGCCAGGATTAAGATGGGCATGTGACTGAGAAGTCACCCTTACCTCAGGCTTTGGGATTTCTCATAGAGCTTTGCCAGCTTTGTTATCAGACATGCACACGTGTGACAAAGGTGGGGACCAGAAGCTCAGCAGTGTGGCACCATGCTCTTGGTTCTCCTCTCCAGCACCTGACTCTGCTCTGTGACCAAGAGCACCCTGGCACTGCCCCCTCAGAGGCAGAGTGATTCCTTCTGCCTGTTGCCGTTCCCCAGAAATGCAGGAATTCCATGTACCAGAGACAGCAGCTTCACCTGGCATATTGGGAAGGTAACAGGGAGGGTAAAAATTAAACCCAACAGCACTGGAGGGCTTCAGCATCTACTCACAGCAAGTCCTACAAGGATACTTTTAAATGGTTTGGAGTTATTTTAGTAGGAATGATCTAATAGTCAAATTGGTTTTGCACAGATCATTGTTATAATGGTAGCAGGAAAAGGAGGGAGAATTATGCTTCCTCCTGAGCCTCCTGTATTAAAGTTAATTTCATCAGGATAATCATTGCCTGGGAGTACCCAGCCCTGTGAAGACCTTTCTTTTCATGCATTAGTGAGTTATGTTTTGATTCCTTATTATCAGTGATGGAAATACTATGAAGAAAACCCATCACCCATGGATAATTTGGGACCATACCCATCTTTGCCAGCTGCCTCACCAAAAAGCTGCCGTGCTCCTCACTGTCCTCTCACGCCTGATCAGCACCTCAATTAAGAATTCTGTGCATCATTACCTGGACTGAATTTATTCTTGATCTTTGACTCCTTAATACAGAAAAATGCAATAATAAAGTGCCAGCCAGAGGGCTGGCTTTCCATAGATCATTCAGAATGTTTTTCTGTTCCAAATTTGAATCCTTTAAAGACACTCCTACTCCACTGGGTATTGAGTCCTGTGGATGTTTCTTATCTCATATGCTTCTCCTTGTCTCATTCTGTTAGAGACCCTCCCTGTTGGATAAAGTCATCAGGTCTTTGAATAAGGAGAAACAATTTCTTTCACTTGATTAACTGCATGACTTAATGCTATCAGCTCCATTAGGGGACAGGAGCATGAGACAGTCTATCAGGCAATCAAAGTCAGTCACAGCAACACAAGTCTCTGCAGCAGCACCATGAGGTTTGAATAATCAATTGCACATTCCTAGGGAGTTTGCCTCCAATAATAAAAATATTTCTTGCAGCTTTCAAAAGTACTGTGCTGCACAGGAGATTGACAGTAAAAACAAAACTCCTACAGCATCACTTCTTTGGTAATTTGCAGAGCTTGACATGGGTAAGGTGCAAATTTGGGGCAAATCAGATATGAGAATATGACATTATGAGAAAGATATCTGTAAGTAACTGCAATTATTAAAATAGGATAAATTAACTTTGGCTCTATGTGGGTGCCACTAGCCAGGAGAGCACCTATTACAGAGTGAGCTCTCAGCTGCCTGAGGCTGAGAGAGTCCTGTCCAGATTTTCATGAACCAATAACTCAGTAAGGGCTTCTTGGTAAGTGTGAGGTCTGAGGCAGTGCTCACCTGCTCCATGGTTGTGGAGCATTTGAAAGAGCTGCCCACTGCACCAGGTGGGTGTTTTCAAACCCCAGGGAGCCACACAGTTCTGCCAGTGGAGGTACCACAGCTCGTGCTGGACATGGCACACAAACCCTGAGCTTCCCTGGAGCCCAGGGGCAGACAGTGCAGCCCCAGTGCAGCCCCAGTGCAGCTCCAGTGCAGCCCCAGTGCAGCCCCAGTGCAGCCCAGTCCCTCCTGCCTTAGCCATGGGCTCCTGTGCCTCCAGCCCATGAACTGCTGGGCTGCAGGGAGGGTTGGAAGTTTTGCTGGGGAGGAGACAAAGTGCAGAGTGCTGGCCAAGTCAGATAAGGCTTTTGCTTTTAAACCAAGCAGATTGGTTCAGTCACTGATATACACAAGCTATTTTTGTCTGATGGGATTCACCAGTCAATTCTGGTACATCAGTATCCACGTCAAAACTGTCACATGTGGTAAATGTCTCAGGAAAAGGAATGGGACTGATAAAGTCTAATAAGGCCAACCAGGACTTCACAGAAACTCTGGAAATTTTGAGCCCAGACCAAGAACCCAACTTGGTAAGTTCCTGTCTGAAATTAAGACCCTTGTACCACCTCAGTCTGGTGTTTTTCTTCCCAGAATAAACTTCACTACAGCTACCAAGAACATGGAGTGAACTACAAAATAATTAAACTCATCTCGTGCCAAGGGAAACCTGACTGATTGCTGCAGTGCTGATTAGTTGCTCCCCCTGCTCCAGAGAGCATTAGCCTGAGAACAGAAGACACCTTTGATAGGCACTGAAATATCAAGGTTATCTCTTCAGCAGTGTGGCTGAGGTTATTGTCCCAGGAAAGGCTGCTTTCCTCTCATCAACACAACATCTTCTCCTGCTGTTGCTCATACCTCTGTGAGGGTGAGGCATGACCACCCCAAACAAGAAACTAGTCCAGTCTTGGGCACTTCCAGGCAACCACGATTTTTCCTGCCTGCTGAGGACACTGCTTTCACACAGCTAGATGCTACAGGAACTTCACTCTGCAGCAGCTGCATGCCAGAGATTAGGACTTCCAGCACATTTTTATAAAAGAATTTACATCTTCAATTCCCAGTCAATTCTCAGCCCTGCTGCAGTTCAGCCATCTGACAGGAGCACACCAAACCTCATGTTTAGGAAATTTTTGTGTGTATATATATATATGTTCCCAAGTAAGATATATTAATTATCTGAAGCCCAGCCTCCAGGCCTTTTTCCAAGCTGCTCAGCTCCAGCCATCACATGCTGCAGGAGGAAGCAATAGGTCTCATACCCAAGCAGATAACTCTCCAGAGCTTTTCTAATTAGAGACACCAGCTCCTTGCCAGGGAGATGTGCTTGCTGCAGCTTATTTTAGCTCTGCAGTTCTGACAAACCAGACGCTTTTCTTCTTAAGATCTTGTGTAATTGGAAGACAAACTTTTTCTGAATAATGAATGCTCAGAGACATCACTGTTCATGAAGCAGCATACTTACACAATAAAAACAGATCTACAAAATGATAGCTTAACTGTAACAGAGCCTGTAACCCCTGTAAATCCCAGAAGCAGTGAACAGCTGAGGCTGGCAGGAATCCCCACTCCAGCCCCTGCTCACACTGGACCCAGCCTCAACACCAGGTCAGGTTGCTCAGGGCTGTGCCCAGTGAAGCTCTGAGTGTTTCCAAGGACAGAGGTTTCCCTGCCTCTCTGGGTCCCCATGGCAATGTCTGACCACTCACAGACAGAACAATTTTCCCATCTAACCACAGTTCCACCTGCTGCAAACAGCTCACCTTTACCCTTTGCTATGCAACTCAGAAGAGAGTCCATCTCTAGTCTCTGCAATTTCTCACTAGATTATATTACATTTATTATTTGAATTGATATTTGGTGCTCTCCACAGTTTAAGCTTTTAAAAGTATTTAATAAAAACCTTATTTAGTTGTGAGATTTACTGGGTAGAAAAGGGAAGAAATGCTTCCCTACATGAGTGACTTCTGGAGTGTGGGTGTCCCTTCTGCAGGGAAACAAGGTGAACTAGGACCACAGCACAGTAGAACTCCTGCTAGGCAAAGGAATGTACATTTTCCCACTTACCTTTCCTTTCTGTGTTACTCTGAGGAGTGTTTGGCAGAGCTCCCCCAGAGCAGAAGCACAGCTCCTGTCACCACAGAGCCCCCTGCCCGAGCCTCAGCAGAAATTCAGTGCCCCATCCAGACAGCAATGAGGACTAACTTGCTTCCCTAACTCCTTTTGAGCTTCTTCCTTGTACTGGGACAGAATTTACAGAAGTTTCTAGTCCCTTGTTCTTCTCCATAACAAAGTGGGGAAGAAAAACCATTTTCAAGGACAAAAAAAGCATTTTTCTTCCTCTTCCATCAGCTGTGAGCAGCTCCAGGATCCCTGACGTGCAGCATGAGCAAATAGCACCTTCAATGGAGGGCTGAGGAGCCAGCAGGTGGAGGTTAGGGGTGGGCTGGCTTCTCAAAGGAGCAGTCCAAGAGCAGGACAAAGCCAACACTTAGGTGTTGTGGAGAATCCCAGCACAGAAATGAGGTTTCCATTAGACTCGATGGTTTCACTCCATGTGTTGTTACTTGTGTGCCTCAAACCTCTGAGCTGAAATCAAGAAGAGGACCTGCAGTGCCCTCCCTTCCCCACAGCTGATGTGTGTCACATCACAGAAACCAGGGAAAGATGGGAGCAAACCAAAGGTCTTATAAAAAGTATAATACAGAGGGTTTAATAGAGTTTCTGTGCTTTTTCCCTTGGACAACACCGAGGGCCCAGCCCTTTGTTTTAACACACCACTACAGGTTTTGGCAGGTATGTAATAGAAAAAAATACCACAGGGACATTTTATTGTTTTTCCTTTTCTACTTTCTCTTTCCCCTCACTGTCTTGGGAAAATGTAGGTAGAGGAGTTTCAGCCATTGCCAGCTGCTGAATTAAAACAATAGAATTTTGGGAAGCCCCAAAGCATTATTTGTTGCCACAATAAGCACAGTTTATAACTAAGCCTTTCACATCATCAGATCACAGCGGGGCACTGAAGAACTGATTGTGTACCTAAGCACATTTACATCCCACTTAAATACCAAACATTAATCTAAAGTGCTAAATGCCCACATCCCACACACAACACCCTTCAAACTGCAGAGGGAGAAACAGCTGAGGTGAGCTGAATAACAACCCAGAGGTGCACCTCAGTTCCTGCTTCCTGCAAAGTGAGCTCACAGGGGATGCTGTCCCATCCCATGGAATAAATGTCAAACCTCAGGTGAGACGAATCCAAATCCCCCTCCCAAGAGCCACTACTGCCACCCACAGCTTGCCAAGAGTCAAATATGGAGGCTCTTCCTCATCCTGTATTATTTATAAATTCAGCTGTTGATTCTAGCAGTCTGCCACATCACAGCATATTGCTCTTCTCTCTTTAGAACAGATAGCGTGTAAAATAACAGGCTCCCCCTTTTCTCATCTATTCAAGCTTTAACTACACAGAAGAAGTCCTTGTTTCCCAAACCTTTGCATGCTGCTCCTACACGCAAGGTATGTGGTAAGACACTGACCCCGCACAAATTCCTTGTAGCACCAAACCACACAGTAGCTCTTGTAATTTGCTTTCTACTAATTTGCAATATACATTAATCTAACATTGTACATCAATCAATAGGTGAGAAGATTTCACTGCTCACTGGTTATGAAGAACCGATTAAAGGAGTGATAAAGATTAATTTATTATAGGATCTGCTAGGATGCTAAACGCTTGCAGGAGGAAAGGAATTATTGACTTAGATTTAACAGAGGAATAATTCCCATTCATATATGTGTACATATATATAGAATAAAACATAGGAATATATAGACCAAACATTTTTGGCACATGCTGTCAAGTGGGTCTGCTGGGCACAGACTGGTAATGAAAGATGGAGAAAAGCAGCTTGGACCTTCCTTCTCTTGCAACCCTCTGCACTGCTGGAAAAGCATCACTGTTATTCTCTGAATGCAGAGACTTAGAAGCCTTTAAGTGTGAAAAGGTAATAAAAACCCCACCAACGGGCCACTGAGAGCTGTGTTGCCATCAATCCCACGGGCTCAGCAGGGAGCATGGGAGGGGACCAGACAGACTGGGTGGCCCTGGGTGGGTGGGTGGGTGGGTGGCAGCAGACAGGACAGCACAGCATCACTCATGACACAGCCCCGGCATGGCCAAGCTCCAGCCCCCATCCAGCAGCTGCACTGCTGGGTTTACCACCTCCAACAGCCCAGGTGGCTGCTCAGTGTGCTGGCACATAGATTGGCCCCAGCAGCAGCTGCATCACTTCTGTTCATAGTGCCAACCTCCAGGACTCACTCCTGCATCTGTCGAGCCATGGTGGGCTTGCCCCTTGATTCACCTACCTAAAAGAAAGAGCAGTTTTCCTTTGGGATTTAACTGCAGTCTCACAAAACCCCGGCACACATGGTACCAGCACTGCTCATCACTGGGAGTTTGAGCACAGTGGGGCAAGGAGGGACATACCCAGCAGAGCAAAGGGTATTCCACCCAAAGGCAGTGCCTGGGGACCCCAAAGGGCAGTGCCCTGCTGTGGCTGTGTCCCCCTGCGTGGCAGGCTGGGGAGAGCCTGCAGACTGTGTGCACTTGTGGCACAGCTGGGATGGAGCTGGGGCCACCACAGCTGGAAGGGCTGGCACCTGCCCCGGGGCTCTGCCTGAGGGGCTGGTTTGTGGTGCATGTGCTTGGGCAAGGAGCAATCGATATTGCACATGACAGCATGGCACACACGTTGTCTGCAGCCAATTATGCTGCTCTCCCTGCTGTACAATACTCATTTTAATGCTACCCTGAAAGGAGGGAGCGTGGCAGGTCAGCCAAGGAAAGTGGCAATGCTGCTGTACAAGCCAGCCCTCACTTCTTTGAAAACTCATGTCAACCCAGTGCAAATCAGCCAGGTCCTTACAGGGCACGTTCAAGGAAATCCATGAAGCCTTTACCCTGTTCACTGTTGCTTTTGTTTTGCCTTGCTAGTGCCACACGAGCCTTTTGGGCTCTGCTCCACACCCAGCACAGCACCTCCCCACCAGCTCTCACCATTAACACTCCCAGGGAAAACAGGACAGAGCCCCAGGGGCTCAGGACACCCTCCTCTTCCTGATCAAACACAGGTTGTTCAGAGCAACAAAAATGCCCAAACTGAGCCTGAATATCTGTGGGCCTTAGCCTGTGCTTCACTATGTGACTATTGAGTCACCCAGCACAGGGCAGCACCATGGGTTGTATAATGGGACCAAGGATGCTGCTCTGAGCCAAAGAGCCTGTCCTCTACACAGCCCTGCAGCCTGTTGGGTCACAGCAGCCTTCATCTCTTTGTACATCAAGTCAAAATCTGTGAAATGCCACAACAATCCCTTTCTCCCAGCCTTCATCTGACTCTTCTTCAAGGCTGAGTCTCCCCTCACAGTATCTTCAACTTGGAACTTAGTCTCATACGACCTGACCTCTGTTCTAAAACCTCAAAATAGCAAAAGATTAAAAACCCCAACACCTAAGAAAAGCAATTATTTTAATTACTCATTCTGGCTATGAAAAGACCCTCAGTTGTTTGAAGCCCTTGATTCAAAGGTATGGCTGCTATAGGCAGCTGACCAGCACAACACACTCTGCTGCCGTGCCCTCTGCAGTACCCAAAGGTGATTCTCTATCCCAGATTATAGGATATGAACCTTTTTGAAACCTTTTGAGTGTTCCCAGGCAGGAAGCATTATGGGAGGCAGCAGAATCAGTAGTATTTATATAGATCCCATTATGACAAACTAGAACTCCACACAGTCACCGTAATAAAACATTACCCAGGAGGCCAGTGAAAAAACTGAAAAAAATCCTGTAATACAGGATGAAATAAGAACAAAAAGGAGGCAGCTTTACAGATGCCCTGATGTTATCCCTTTAAACAGAGCTGCCTTGACATATGCTGTGCATCACAGGGGACTGGCACGGCAGCAGAGTGCTCCATGACAGCCACAGGGCTCCAAACCCCACCTTTCCCTTCCCTCCTGTATTTTTGGGTTTAATTCTTCCCATTTTGTTTTTCTGCTGATGTGACTATGTCTCTTCTCTTGGGGGATTCGGCAGTAAGAAATCCCAGGGGATAGCCCTGGCAAGTACTGCCTGATTTGAAGGCAAAACTGAACAATCTTCATGCAAAAGATCCCTAACAGGGACAGATTGAGGCAAATTCCTCCTGAAAGCCAGGCTACTGCTCTGCAGAACCCCACAAGCTATGATGTGCCCTCTCTCTTCAAGCAACCAGCAACAGAAATGACAGCAGCAGCAGCAGCACGTGCTGCACAAACAAAGCCAAATATTGCCTGGCTCTGGACCCTGCCAAAGGCTGAGCATTTTTGACCTGTGCTGCAGCTGGGGTTTGCTCTGTGGCTCCAGCGTTCCAGTGCTGCTGGCTTGGGCACAGCTGCAGGCTTGGCTGGGGGTGGGTTTGCACCTATGGAGCAGGTGGCTCTTCATTTTTAGGCACGGGCTTCTCCAATGCAGTGCCCCAGGAGGCAGAGACCCCTTCCCTAGGCTAGAACTGAGCCTTGCAGCACCCCTGCAGCAGGTGGGCACCCCCGGGGGACAGGCAAAGCCAATGTTACTCGTGCTCTCGCTGAGGGAGCTGCAGAGGAGCTTGGTAGTATTGATACAGAAACCCAAACTCGGGACACTGTGCCAATCCTATGTGTAGAAGCAATAATTCTTGGTAGGTGCTTAAGGAATACAGAACAAACCACGCACAAATAACTTAATTCTGGATCTGGATCCATTCCAGGACAGTTGTGGACCATTAACATCTGGTGATTTGCAGCTTTCACTTTCACTCAGTGTCTTTACCGTGCCCATGTGGGACCCTCAGGAGCAGGGGCTGCTGCAGTGAAAGGCTGAGCTGGGGCTGCAGCACTCACTCACACAGCCCATGCCTGCCCCTGCAGTGCCAGCCCAGCCCTGGGCAGGGCCTGGCAGCACTGCCCTGCTGCCTGTGAGACAGGCTGGGGACAGAGCCAGCTGGGACAGGCACAGCCTGACCTAGCCAGACAAATTCAACCCATCCAGAAGCACCCACCGGGTCGGGGCCAGCTAAAGCTGCTAGTTGTCACCAGCAAGGCTGCTGTATTTTAACTCTCAGTGTGTTTCACAGTACTGCTGAGACCTGTACCTCTGGCCAGAACTGCTTTTCTTATGACAAACTTTCATTAAACAAACTCCTAAACAAGCAGATTCGTATTGCTTCCCAGTAAGCATGTGGAGACCAGGTGCCAAGGAGACCCCTGAGCAGTTCAAGCCAACTATCAAGACATACAAAAAAAAATACAGCAAGATCCATCCAAGGATTATGAGTAAAGCTCAGTATAAGCCAATACCTATAAATAAAGGGGGTATCAGGGGACTACAGATCAGCTAACCTGCATGTCCTTAACCACAGGAAATAAAATGTCAAGTAAACCAAAAGGTGTTTGGGTTGCATAGGTACTTTGACAGAAACCTAAGCTTGAAGCAGACTTCCAGGTGCAGCAGCTTTTCAGTCTGAAAGTATTTTATAAAAGAAAAAGAGGCACTCAAATTATTTTAAAATTAGTTAACTGATAGGTACTACACGATAAACAGACACGTAGCCAAATGGTTCCTGTCCTTGATCCAAGCCTGTTCAGTGCATCACTCAATTATGTGGGAAATGCACAAAGCTGTTGCTGATGCAGTGTGTGCACAGCAGTGCTGGGTGCCAGGAACAGCATTAATGATGGGAAGAGATTTGGAAAGCTGGGCAATATCCGTTTATTTGAGCAAAGTGCTCTCAATAGCTGCAAATGGCACAGTGCCTGTCTAAGGACCAGCACAGGGTCATGCTAATCATACAGATAACAGCAATTAAGGAAAGGAAATGAGGAGGTTTGTACAGAACCTGCTGTACATGAACTCCTCATGTGATGCTGTTATTGAGAGGGGAAAAGCAATCCAGGGTTACATAAATAGGAGATTAACCAGCAAGCATGGGGAAAGGGTGTTATTTCAGCATCCAGTATGCAAGATACCACTGCTAAATGCTGTGAGCAGCTCTGGTGACCATATTGCAAGGATAGGCCTGAAACATATGAAGGTTTCAGACAAGACTCTGAAGTCCTATTGGCTCTGGAAAAGTTGCCTCATAGTAAGAGGCTTTTATGGCTCAGGCTATGCAGCTTTCCCAAGAAGTGGCAGGGATAATTAAGCCCCAGTCTGTAATTACCTCTGAGAGGAAGAAAATCTGATAGCAGGTGGTTCCTGGCCCAGCCAAAACAGACACACTGCAGAAGCAGTAAATGCAGCAAACATTTTAAAGCAGAACCCTGGGCTGTGTCAGCTCCACTCCAGTCAGTGACAAGTGAGTGACTTGTGGACAAAGTGCCAGGCTGAAGTCAGGAGCCCAAAGCAGAAGGTGCAAATGGAGTTTGGATGTGCAAAGCAGCACCTCCTAGCTTGGACACACAAGTGAGAAGTGTGTGGGGGTCCTGTAGGTGCCAGTTGTGTTTAATAGCCCCCCCCAGCTGCCCCATCTCTGACCCATGTGTGACACACCTCATCGAAAATGAGGTTAATAGCAGTGGAAAAATTCCAAGGTGCTCCATGGAGAGCACCAGAGGAGCCAACAGCTCAGACTGCCAGCCAGGGTCATTTGCAGCACAGAGACACAGAGATTTTGGGGTTTATTCCTCACATTGACACGTGAATAACCTGAGGATGGTTTGGGGCTGTGTTACTGTGCCTTTCCACTGATACCATTGCAGGATTCAATGAATTTAAAAAGTGACAGATCATACCCAGGACAGTGATTCCAGCTGCCTCAGCAGAGCTGCCCAGCAGCCTCCCAGCCTCTCCTCAGGTCCACATGGTTTACCCAACACCCACAGAACCTCAGCAAAGTCACTGGGAGGGAGGAGCAGGACAACCCCCTCCCCATGGCCACCCCACACCTGCAGAACTGCAGATTCTGATGCTAGCCTGAAGGCAGAAATACTCATTTCTGTTCACTGAGGAGTGCACTGGGGTCAGGTTATCATGCACAGGAGGGCTCATCAAGCCTTCTTGCCCAATTATACAGAAAGGAAGTACCCTCTGCAGTCACAGGTCTGTTGTGCTTTCCAGACCACCACAAGCACTTCCAGCCAAATCTGTGCATGGATTAGCTGGGGGGACTCTGCACATCATCCAGTTAAAGGGAAGGGGAAAAAACGTGACAAAGCTCCAGAGTAATTAGGCAATGTTTCACGTGTCAGAACAGCAGATTTAATTCATGTCTGGAATTTGTTAGAATGCTTCAACTAAAAAGAAATGCAGGCTGGCATTATGACAGAATATATTGTAACAGATTCCACAGCATCAGATCTTTCCCAGGCAAAAACTACCTGTTACAATAAATTATCTAAAAATCAGTATTCATATAAGAATCTGTGTGCATCCACAAAATAGGAGTTGCAAATACATTAGGTTTAACACTATCTCAGAAAAAAACTCATTTTCAGTTAAGTTCCCCCATATCCTGCCCTCTCAAATGACTGCAGAGCATCCATAGTCTCAGAAATCCCATTATCTCCCTGTTCTCGTCAGAAATTCAGCAGTGTTTCTTTGATAGATTACATTCCTTTTTATCATATTATTTTAATAAAAACTACACATCGGAGCTCTTAATTAAAGCCCACACCTGTAAATTGGACTTTTTGTATATATAATTGGAATATATGCATGTGTAGAATATAAATAAAGTACATGCACGTAGAGATGGGATCAGGATGTTTCATTACCAAAACAGCACTATCATTTCCACAGCTCTAAAAGAGCCTATTGTGATCTGTGATTTATGTATTTGTGGGAGCTGTGCTTGTCACCCAGAGCTCCATGGCTCCTTCATTCCTCTGGTTAAAATAGATTAGTTTTTTTAGTTCATCTATGTGATAAGCTATTCTGGAAGAGTTATTCTTGTGTGGATGCCCTCAGTCTGAAATTAAATACTTTAACATTTTGATTTAGCTCCAAATTCCCCTATTCCATATGAGGAAACCAAAGAATAAACCAAGCAGCAAGCCTGATTCCTGTCCAAATGTCCTCACATTGGTGCTGGGCTGAAAAAGCTCCCGAGGACCAAGGAGCCCTCCCTCTCACACTGGCTGTTCCTGTGCACCCCATGGGGGAGGCTCTGCTGCAGCCCAGAGGGCAGAGGTGCAAAGGGGTGCAAGGGGAGAGGAAAGGCTGTGCAAACATCACAGGATTACAAGATACACCCTCATCGTTCTTGTGTTCATCACACCTGTGAGGCCAATGCTGCACTTGCACTCCTTTTGCAGAGCAGCAGCTGAGGCATGTGTGGGAACAGAGAATTCTGGTTTCCGAGGGATTTGGGTGCTCTCATCACAGACTCCCACCAAAAGCCCACAGTAGTCCCAGTGACTTGCCCAGGTGCAAGAAAGGAGCCTGTGGCAGTTCAGGAAATTAACCCAAAAGTGGCCTAAGTCCAGCTTTGCAGCTGGCCTTTGCAATCTCCCACTTAACACAAAATTGGCATCTTTAGAAAAAGTGTCCTCAGATTCATTTCAATGACTTTACTTAAAATCGCTTATGCTAGCATTAGAAACAGAACTTAAGGGAAAGCACAGGAACCACCATGCGGTTAGATTTATTTGCATCGTAGGAGGGTGATCCCAGCCTGCAAAGCAGTGGCTGCAGCTCCCACTGCTCCAGTCTGGCAGCGGTGGTGCGGTGAGGGGCCTGAGTGCCCGTCTGCTGCAGCCCTGTCTGCACAGGGCAGGACTGGCAGGACCCCGGGAGCTGCCTCACCCCAGCCGGGCACGGACAGCTCTCCATCCTAACAGTGGCTGGCACAGGGAGCCCTGAGTGCCCTGCCTGCTGCAGCCCCTGTCTGGCACAGGGCAGAGACTGGCACGGACCCCTGGGCTGCCTCACCCCACCACGGGCACAGAGACAGCTCTCCATCACTAACAGTGGGCTGGCACAGGGAGCCCTGAGTGCCCTGCTGCTGCAGCCCCTGCCCGGACAGGGCAGAGACTGGCACGGACCCCGTGGAGCTGCCTCACCCGCCAGCGGGCACAGAGACAGCTCTCCATCACTAACAGTGGGTTTGGGCAGGAACCCTGCCCTCTGCGCCTGCTGCAGCCCCTGCCCGGGACAGGGCAGAGACTGGCACGGACCCCGTGGAGCTGCCTCACCCGCAGCCGGGCACAGGCAGCTCTCCATCACTAACAGTGGGTTTGGGCAGGAACCCTGCCCTCTGCGCCTGCTGCAGCCCCTGTCTGGCACAGGGCAGAGACTGGCACAGGACCCCGGCGCTGCCTCACCCGCAGCCGGGCACAGGCAGCTCTCCTCCACCACCAGCGGGTTTGGGCAGGCTCGGGGCCCCGCTGGGGCAGCAGCAGCAGCAGCACGAGGAGCAAAGCCAAGCCTTGCCCCAGGACAGAGCAGCACAAGTGACGGGGCTTTGCCGGGGCTGTCCCAGTGGCTCCAGCCCACCCCAATGAGTCACGGCCGTAGGTAGGTCAGGCTGCAGCCCAGCAGCCCCTAAAGCATCCCCGCGGGACAAAGGCAGCCCGTTCACCTCTCTTTTCTCAGCCGGCAGAAATGAAAAACCCAGCCAGGAGCTTCAGAGCCTCTTTATTTAAAAGATAAAATGGAAATAAACTTTAGAATGACGTTAGCTCAAACTTTCTAAAATAAAACTTCCATTGAAAGCAGATATTTCTGAAGCTGCCGCATCCTCCCCAGCGCCCGCACTCGGCGCATCCCGAGCCCCCGCCTCCGGAGGAGCCGCTGCCTCCCACCGCTCCAGCCTCGCCTTCCCTGCTCTAGTTAAAATAAAAGGGAAGGAACCCTGCCTGCAAACACAGGCTTGCCCGGAGCCCAAGCTCCCAACGAGCAAGTCGCTCTGTCAGGTTAATTAGCACATAAATTAAGAAATGCTTTGCTCGCAGTAGTACCAGGCACAGCCAGGGCCCTCCTGGACACGGCACAGAAGGAAAGCTGTGGGGATGGAAATGAATGAAGCACCAGGGAGCCAGGACACAACTTTTTGTCATATCGATGGCCCGTGGTGCAGAGTCTCTCAATAAGCAAAGCAAATTAAAAAATTCACCATGTTTCTATCATAGCAGCTATTTCTTCCTTGATTACATATCCAGTTTTCTGCTTAAAAGCTTGGGTCATATTTTCCAAATATTTCCAAAATGGGCATCTAAACTATGCTTTACCCACACTCTTTCTGGAGCCAGACCACAGCTGGGAACCACCCTGAAGCTCCACCACCAGGTCAACCCCTCCATCTCAACCCCTGCCACCAGACTGGAAGAAATTGGTACACCTACAACCACCTTCCAATCCACAATGTCCCTCTCACACCCAGGCAAGATCTTTGGGACAATGACAATATCTTATAGATACTTATTTTTTTTTAATTATTTGTATTATTTTTATGAAGAAACATGAATTATATACATGACTCAAAAGAAACCTAGAAAAATCAAGGAGGTCAAAATGTCAGTGCTCACAATAGTGAGCAATTCCACTCAGCTGTCCAAAATTTTCTCAAGGTTCCTTCTTACCTGAGGATGACACAATCACCAAAAAGACTTGAGAAACTTATTCTTCTGAATGGAGAAAAACTTAAAAAACCTTACCCTCAGTAATACTGAGCCAGCCTGCCAGAAGAAAATGGAAGACAAAAAAATATGATTAATGATGCTTTAATCTTTTAATGCAATAATTTCTGCCTTCAAGGGACTTCTGGTAAATAGCACAAAAAGTCTCACCGGGAGATTCCCAGACACATTAATCTTGCTGCTGGCCCTGGCAGGTTCTGTGCTCAGCAGATCACACTCAGAGGCTCCTCCGTGCAGGGAGGGTGCTGCTGGGCCAGCAGACACACATGGGAACCTCTTTCAGCTCTACAAGCAGCACAGGTTCCAAGCCTGCTCCAGCTCATACCACGGGGAACCCCATCTGGAGCCCTGCCACGCCCTTACCACCGTCAGAATCCTGACATTCCGGTTGTGCCCAGGTCAGCAGCTCCTCTGCGGAGCCTGAGGTTATTGCTCAGGCCACCTGTGACTCCCTCGCCCTGTTTGCTCCTGTAGGACAGCACAGCTCCTTCACATGACTCACATCCTGCCTGACCAGCCCGTGGTCCAGCCCGTGGTCCAGCCAGTCACACGTCCTGGCCAGCGTGACCAGTGACAGCCCACCAGGAGCGTTTCACTCTCCTGCCTTCATCCCTGGGGGGCGAGGCAGCCCTGGGGTAGCAGGCACACCAGAATTCAAAGCTGGGTCAAGTAGCTCTGAAGAAAGAGTGGGTTTGTGTGAACCCACCATGAACTGTGCTTTCCAGAACTCCTGTTAATTTTAGGAGGAGCATGGAGTGATATGGCTGAGGGTTAGAGCTGCAAGTCAAAGTGTCAGAGAAGGACAGAGATGGAAAGAGAGTCTGGGTACATGCACTTAGGTAGGTAGGTTTTCTTTTGACACAGCTTTGGTCAATAGACCCCAGAAGATTTCGTAATTTAATTTTCTTGAATCACCTAATTTGCACATCTTCTACCTTGCTTCAGAGCAGGCCTTGAGGGCATGGATTTGAAGGATTGGGCAGCAGCTTTATGAAACCCTTTCCCAGGGGTCCTTAGCCCCAGGCAACAACAATCGGGTGAGCACTAAACAACAAAAGAGGCACACGTGAGTTTGGCAAACCGCACTCTTACACATCGGCAAGAATCAGCTGTACAAGAGCTGCCCACGCTAGAGGGCAGAGATTAAAGGGTAGAACTTTAGGAAGTGCTTCCAGGCATGCAGGTAATCATGCCAGAGGTGAGTAACAGCAGTGGGAGCTGGTACAGGAGCACATGAGCCGTGTTCACACCATCACCCCAGGCAGCACACGTGGCTTCCAGGGCAGAACCACACCCTGGTGACAATGGGTACAGGACTGGCAGGCCCTGCTCTGAGAACTGTCCCCCAGCAAAGAGCTGCTCCTGGAAAACATCTAAGCAACGTGTGCTAGGGATTTGTACTGTCCCAAGACCATGGCCAGGTGCCCCAGGGGAAAGGAGGGTCCCTGCAGCAGCTTGGGATGCTCTCCAAACATCCCATTTAAGCCAATAAACTCCACAATTTTACAATAAGCTATATAGGGAGTTGCATTTGTGTCTTGCATATGTACCCTGGGTATCCCCAGATATCTGCAAGGAGTAAGGAACTTGACTGTTCACATTCTGAAATCCATACCATGAGACCTTTGGAAAGGTGGCACCAGTGGCATTCTGCTTCTACTGGGGATGCTGCCATTTTAATGCAGTTTAAAAATGCATGTTGCTGTTCCCACCTCCTCCATCTCTCTTCATACTTCCTCACTGCACTTCCCCCAGTCATTTCGGCACATCCCCATACATTCATTCATCGTCCTCCCCAAACTGCCTTTATTGGATCCTGTTTTGTATTTGGTGCCCCCAGACATTTCTCTTCATGACCAAGAATAACCAGAAAAATAAACCTGTAGAAAAACGTAAATTTACCTCTAAAAGTAAAAATAGCTGAGCAGAATGTCAGTATCTAACTAATGAGCATCCTTATTTTCTCTTTGTTTTATTTGCAAACCTTTGAAGGCCAGGCTGTGTGACCTGGGGGACAGAAAGGGTGAATAAGTTCAGATGAGCCAAATATCCAGAACCAGAAAGACTCAGAAGTGCCTACAAGGACAAGAAATATGCAGATGAGTGGTAAAAATTAAGGAGAATACTCAGCTCATACTATCAGATGAACATTAAGGGACCAGCCCCTGCTCCAGAAGCAAAGACTCTTCTAAGTTCCCAGAGCTCATAAACTCTAAAAGGTCCCATTGATGTAATTTTCTCCCCCTCTCTCCTCCCTTTCCTTTCCTGCCCATTCACATAACCAGAGTTTGACAAAATTGCAGCTGAAGATCCAGGCTGCCGGCTGTGACTGTGGAAGTTCCCCGTGCTCGTCTGCAGGAGGCTTTAGCAGACTGCAGAGTGCCATCTAGACGGAGCAAGGAGGAGGTGCTGCCAGTCAGCCTGCTGGAGGCAATAAATCCTTCAGGGGTGCATCACAGAATGCCACAGAGATGCTTTGCAGAACAGCTCTTTGCACACTGCAGATGTTTTGTGGCAATTTTTTAAAGTACTAAGATCCTCCAGTGGCTGAATGAGCAATGGTCTCAAATGGCTTGTGGGATGGGAAGAGAGCCCTTTTAGTTTAGCATTTGAATATTTATGCATTCTCATAGAGAAACATTTTAGCTCCTTATTTCTTCCAAGCTATTTAAGGTTCAGATGGCCACTGAATCAGGACAATTTTTAATGCTGGGTTTCCAGACAGAACCTCATTAAAGGACATGTGAACCTGAATGGGGCATCACATGCAAATTAATGAATAATAAATATTTGCCTGTGGAGAGGTATTGGCAGGCACAGACTCCATGAGCGGTGGATTTTTTAGCGACAGGGTAAAAATCTCACCCATAAGTGGAAAAATATTAATCTGAGCTGGCCATAGAGATGTGGTGGGCAGCAGCTGCTGCAGCAGAAGAGACCTGCTCCGAGGGACAGTGTTCCCACAAACCTACAGCAAGAAACCAAACCACAGCAACACCAAATTTCTGCTTTCCTGTGTCAAGGAAACAGCATTCTCATTTCTGTAATAGTATGGAAAGTGCAGGAAGGTCTCGCCTAAGCTCACACATTTCCCTTATACCCACCTGTGCACAGTCACTGCCAATCCCAACCACCCCACAGGACACCAGCAGCTCCACAGCCCTTCACAAACAATGCTGGAATGCAGTGACCTCCTAAGGGTGCTAGTGCAAGGCTGAAATGTGCCCCTGCTGCCCAGGAGAGCCCTTCTGGTTTAGATGAGTCTGAGGATAAGCCAGTGCTTGTGAAGGTCATCAAGGAGGAGGGAGTCCCCACTGACCTTCTTGGGCAGGAAAGCATGGCAGGTCTGCTGCCCCATGACTTTTGTTAAATCCAGCATGGAAATCACTCCACTGCACCTTGCTCCCTGCCCTTCCCCAAGCTCACAACATAACCTCAGGAAAAATTGAGCAGCAGGCTGAGCTGCGGACGCAGCAAGCAGAATAAATGTGTTCACCCTTCTCCTGTCAAAATCCGACCTGACAAATTCACCATTTAAACTAAGCAGCACAGGAACAGACCTGTGAAATGGTTTGGGTTAGAGGAACAATAGACATCATCTTGTTTCAACCCCCTGCTACGGGCGGGGACATCTTCCACCATCCCAGATTGCTCCAAGCCCCTTCCAACCCAGCCTTGGACACTTCCAGGGATCCAGGGGCAGCCACAGCTGCTCTGGGCACCTGTGCCAGGGCCTGCCCACCCTCCCAGCAGCAGCCAAAGAATGCCTCATATCAAGAGTTCATATCCAAAAGACAGCAGCACAAAGCTGCCCTCAGAAGCCGGATCATTTCTTTGGGAGTTATAAAACCAGGCACTAGCAGAGCAATGCAATAAATAATAGAACTTGGTGAATAATGCAAATAAAACATTTTCTCTTCCTATTTTTCATGTTTCTAAATATATTTCCTTCCGTTGCTGTCAGGCCTATTCTGCTTTGCCTTTCACAAACCTTCGTGCAGAGCAGAAAAAAATTGCAAAGGGCTTGGGAGAGAAGCAGAGGGGCTGCTGTCACCCCTGCCATGTTCCCTCTTCCTCTGCCACACTCTGTCAGGACCAGGAAGCTGGGGGCTGGATTTAGATTCTGCAGGAAGGTTCTCCCAGCCTGTAATTATGTTGACAGCTCCACAAAAGCTTTACTCTGGGTCTAATTAAGACTTATTAGATTTGAAAACAAACAGAACTTGGTTCTTTCCAGTATGATAAACCCTTTACATGTGCAAAGCAAAAAGGTGAAAACAAAAAATGGACAGAAATTCAAGGAGGAGAAAACAAAACAAAATAAAAAAAGGTCTGTGTCCAGCATTTTGAGTGAGGGCATGGAGCCCTTCATGAGCATCTCACTGGAGATGGTGGGATGGTGGCCAGAGGGACAGAGCCTGACTCAGCTCCTCACCCACTGGTGAGGGGCCACTTGCACGATGCTCCCCGGTATACTGTGGTTAATGCTGAGAAGCAAGAGGGAAATTCAGCTTTTCAGAGTGTCTGATGGCTGAGAGATGGGGCAGGAGGACAGGCAGCACATGCAGGTTCTTGGGGTGAAGGGCTGCACTTCCACAGCTGCAGCACAGGATGCACAACCTGAGCCAGCCTCAGTCAACATGAATGACACCTTAGTTTGGGTACTGCATTCCTAATGTCAGTGCAGGAAAAGGACACTAAAGCAGAGTTTTTCAAACAGACACTCCCAGGAGCTGCACCAGACACCAGCAGACGAAGTTCAAAGGAAAGGGGCAGGTTCCCACCTGGTGCAAGTGGATTTGCCTTTCCCCAGAGAGGCACAGACAATGAATGCAGTCCATTCACTCTTTTCCTGGCCTCTTTCCTCACATGAAGGGCAGAGGATGATGAGCGTGAGTGCTGAGCTGCAGTACTCCGGCAGCGCCTGGTGCGGAGCCCAGCACAGCTGCTGGAGTGCCAGTGCCCTCTCCTGTTCAGTGTGCTCCTTCCACAGCGCGCCTGCACACACCCAGAGGCTGGGGAAACATTCCCGGCCTGACATCCTGCTCACAGCCCGTTAAAATGGTGTTTATAAGGTTGAGGGAAATGTGGAAATCCTGCAGAACTTCTGTGGAAGCTGTGTCCTTTGCTGCAGCCCAGAAGAGTTATCGCTTGCCTCGGGCCATTTAGGAAGAAATAACCCTCAAACTACCCCACGTCAGTAGGGACAGCAGGTTTGCATCTTCTTTCCAGAGCACATCTTCAATGACACTCACTTTTACTCTGTGTGCCTGTGACTTGAACTCCAGCCACTGCCAAGTGCACTCACAAAGTTACAGAGCAGGAGAACGAAGCCAAAAGAGGCAGCAGGGCTCTGATGGTGGGGTTTATCCTCCCACCCTACCTGGACAGGTATGTGAGTACAGAGTGAAATCATCTCCTTTGGGTCAAAACCATCCGGTTTGGGGTCTTCTGGCCTGAAGCAGCAGCAGCTGGGCTGGAGCTTCCCAGAGCTGGCTCCTGTGCTGTGGGGATGCCCTCCTGCTAGCTCCAGGGAGGGCAGAGCCACCCTTCAGGAGGTGACACACACTGTGACACTCCAGGGCACGTCCTCTGCAGCTGAGGCTCCTGCTGTGGCTCCACATCAGACAGTGCAGAGCAAATCCAGCACAGGCTCTGGGGAAAATCCACCCCACAGCTCTGCTCCAAGCTCTGCATGGCTGCTAAGGGAAGCTGCAGAAGGTTTCCTTTCTGTGGGACACAAACATTAATTAATCAATGACCTTAAAGCCATTTATGGCACTGAAGGTCTCTCCTGAAATTTCTAGTTATAGCTGATGCCTGTACCTAGCAAGCTGCTTTTCTCTCTGTTGATATTCAGTGTTTTTTATCCATCCCCTCTGTAATGAACCTTGAGGTCTGTGTGCTCAGGGGGAATTTAGGCAATAATTACCCCTGTGAAATGTCACCCCACAGGAGAGGGACTTGCTGAGGTGCAGTGTCACCACTGCAGGGACAATACCATTCCTCACAGTCCCCATCCAGAAAGGCTCCTCAGTGAAGCACTCCTCTTGTTTCATGGCCCAAAAACATCACTTCAAGGTATAATTCTGTAAAGATACAAGGTATAATACTTGGGATAACCAAATTGCTTTCAAAACAAATTGCTAGCAGCCTCTGAAATATCTAAAAAACCAAAAGTAAAAAGCCTTTAATTGCACTCTGAGTCACTGATGGACTTTGGTCCGTTTGTATTTAAACTGAGTAGATATCTCCAATACCTACATCCATATTAACAAATAAGAAAAAATGACAAGTCCCAAGCACACTGAAATCAATACAGCTTTAAATGCACTCATTAGAGATGAATCTAACCCCTCACACATTAAAAACGGCCACCTCAACATTTTCCTAGGAAATGAATCCCTTCCCACCCGCTCCACAGGACTCCAAAGAGTGTTTCAGAAAGGGGGAAAATGTCCAAGAAGCCTTAGAAAATGGGAAAAGCTCAGGGTGGCAATGAGTAATTTCTGCCATGTACTTCCAAAAGTAATGGAAAAACAGGGGCTACCAAAAGAAAATTCAGGGAACTATCCACAGAAGGGCTCCTTGGTGTGCAGTCTTCTGCTTTCTTTCAAAGGGGAGAATATTTTCTTTCAACTTCACATAACTTTAAAACATGAAAAAAAAAATTATCAAACAAACAAACAAAAAAATCAAACAAAAACAGTCTAGCAAGTCAGTTAAGTAAATACTGGTATTTACTAATATTTATTGATTGCAAGTGAAAAGTGAGTCCCAGAGCCTTGGTGTAAAACCAAGCAGCTCTGAATCTGCCTCACTGCATGCAGCACTACCAGCCACAGACATGCTCACTCCAGTTTTATTTTGCATGTTTTAAGTCATGTCTCCACTCCTAAGCACACTCTAAGGTTTGACCAACCCCACGCTTACATCAAAAGAGCAAAAGGTTGTAGTAGCTGTGTAAAGAATTGATTTGTAAGAAATGGAGGAGGGAAAGTTACCTGCATGGACTAATAACTTTATAAGGCTTCCCAAAAGAACACATCAAACCATTTGAAACTATAAATATTCTAATATCTGATCCAGAATTCATTAACTACAGTCACAGCACATGAAAAATATGTCAGAATCTGTGCTCTGAGTTGCTGAAATTCATCAGAATCAATAGGAAACCTGGAACAAAACACAGCTCCCATTGAGATGGAAACACCTAATTCCTGCTGGCCCTTTGGTGGGTTTTGTCTCACAACTGTACATTATGGACTGTACAGATCACTTCAGCATAGACTTATCTAAAACAAAGACAAAATCAGAGGATGTGAGGAAAGGGAAGAATGACAGAAAAAGGGAGGTATTGCTGAGTGAAAGCAGAGTAAGGAGGTACCACAGGGGGGCACAAGGGGGAAACAATTTGTCAGAATAAGATGCAGATCCACAGCTTTGGTTCTACTCACATCAATGATTAAAAATAAAATAAAAAACAAAAACCAGTTTAAAAAATGTACTTGCTTGTTTGTGGCAGCTGTGTCTCCCATTCTGAAGTCCACCTGCATCTCAAAGGCCATTCCTTCAATCAGGAGCATCACAATAATACAGCTGTGCTATTGATCTGGCTCATTCTGTGCCTGGTTCACCTGGTTCATATCAAGGGTGGCAAACAGGCCTGGCAGCCCCTCACCTGGCTCCAGTACAGACAGGAGGGATTTCACACTCTATGTAAATTTATTTAACCTGAAATTTTGAATTCAGAGCTTTACCTCACCAAGGTGAGCTCAGGGAAAATCCACGTGGTGACAGCACACTCAGCCAGGCTCCAGTTTGCTGCAGAAAAGTGAGTCCTGTTCCCCGGCTTTCACAGGCAATCAGTCTGTGGAAATAGTCTGTAAAATAGGATTTCAGTTACACCTGAGCTGGAACTATTAAAAAAATTCCTTTTGCTTTGAAGTCCCTGATGCAGGGCCAGAGCCATTAGTGCAGATTCAAACTTGGGAAAGATTTTGGTTTGAAGTGAACAGCTGTGCCCTCCCTGTGCCCCTCGGGCTGGGCAGGAGCCAGCCTGGCTTTGGCTCATGTTCTCTGTGTGTGTGTGTGTAAAACTCCCTGGGTTGGCAGCCCAGCCCTGTTTGACACAGGAACAGAGGTGGCAGTATGGCCCAGGTGGAACACATGCCCCAGGTTTGCTTCAGCTCAGAGTCACTACAGCCATCTCTGACCCTTCTACACACCCTGAGAGCCTGCACAGGCACCCTTAAACAAGGACCAGGCCAGCCTGCCCAGCCAGGAGCCAGGGGCTGCTGCGAGCCCAGGGCTCTGGCCAGCCTGGCAGGGTCACAGCCCTGCAGCACCGAGGAGCTCATGGCAACAGCAGAACACACAGCAGGGCTCCCCTGCAGCCCTCTGCACAGCACTGACCCTGGGAAAACTCAGTGGGGGAGCAGTTCTATTTCCTTGGAATAACAGTGTAGTGAGGAATTCTACTTCCTTGGAATAACATGTTGTAGTAAGGAGCTCTATTTCCTTGGAATAATACAGTGTAGTAAGGAGTTCTATTTCCTTGGAATAATACAGTGTAGTAAGGAGTTCTATTTCCTTGGAATAACAGTGTAGCGAAGAATTCTACTTCCTTGGAATGACATGTTGTAGTAAGGAGTTCTATTTCCTTGGAATAATACAGTGTAGTAAGGAGTTCTATTTCCTTGGCAAAACACATTGTAGTAAGAAGTTCTATTTCCTTGGAATAACACATTGTGGTAAGGTGGTCTGCCCATGTTTAATCCCCAGGTGTGGCTCAGCCCTGGCAGCTGTGGTGAGCCCTGGCCAGGCTGCCACGAATCCTTCAGGAGCAAACCCTGCAGACAGGCTGTGGACAGTGTGATAAGGCTGTGGGACACTGATAAGGCTGTGGAACAGTGTGATAAGGCTGTGGAACACTGTGATAAGGCCGTGTCACGGCCAGCACTGAGGCTCTGCTGGCTCACACCCTAGATGGCAGCAGCACCCAAGGAATGGGCTGGAAAACACAAGTCTGGTTTCACATTCATATGAATTCCATCTAAAGGCTTCCATCTAAGAAGAAATTCTGGAAACCTGAACGAAAGGAGCATGATGCGAACATAACATACAAGTTTCATGTTTTAATGTTTCTGGAGTCTGGGAACTGAGGTGCCAGATCCCCTCACACCAGCACAGCGAGGACAGAGCCAGTTCTGCCAGGCAGCCTGCAAAGATCACAGGGACAGTCTGCTCTTTCCTGTCACCAACACACTTTTCTGGCACAGAAACGGCAACAAACCTGCTGAGAAGGGGTAACTGGGAGAGTTGAACCACTGGGGAGGGATGACACCCTCAGCATGGGGAAACCTTGGCCTATTTCTCTGTGTAATCTTTCCTAAGCCATATCCACACCTTACAATAACCATACTGGCTTCAGCACTGGGGCACCTCTTGCCCAGTGCAGGAGCACAGCTCTGGCCCTGGCACACAGGGGAGATGGCCCCAGGGACAGGGCTGGCAGCAGAAGCTCCAGGGACATTCCTGTTCCTCCACCCACGAGCAGTGGATGCTCACCCTGTCAGGATTTCTCCAGGACCCAGGGCAGCGGGCAGTGCTGGGTGGATTCCCATGGTGTCACACAGGACAGGCACTGCACAGCCCCCACTTCACCCTGCAAGGGTTAGAGACCTTCAGAGAGTCCAGAAAAGGCAGCTCACAGCAGACTCCTCTCTCCTTGCACTGCCTCTGCTCTCCAATGCTCTTGCAAACTGCAGTACTGCACTCAGGGTGTGGTGACCCGGCTGGGGTTCCACGAGGGTGGTTTGTGCCAGATGGCTCTTCTTCTCAATCTCTCATCTCAGGGAAGAACAACAAACTGTTTCAAAGTTGTTTCATGGTGTTTATTCTAGAGTTATCAAAGGGTCAGGAACACAGTGTTACCACTGGTCCTAGGTGCTAAAAATGGTTGAAAAATGTACAGTACAGAGAGTTTATATAAGGTTTATCCTCAAATAGAAAAGTTCTACGTACATTATTTTGTCTTTAAATCTAATAACTATCACTATTATTAACAGGTCTTTTCTAAACTAAATTCCCTCTACCAATTGCTACATGATAGGAACTGAGGTCACAGAAAAAGGAAAAGAAGGAGAAAAGGGAGAAGGGAGGACCGACTCCCTAAAATCTCCATCTTGGCCCCATAGAAATATATGAGGCATTTTTAAAACTACAAACCTATCTCTCTATAACACATCAAACATTCAACTTCTCATTTTTTTAGTGTTTACTGTTCACCCAAGAGTAGAGACAGCTTTTCTCAAAGGCTCATCTCGATGGCAAAACCTTCTTGTGGAGCTTTGGGGGTAAATTTGGTCCCCAAGAGAACAGACAAGACTGTAGAGCCTTACTGACCCCCAACACAGGGCTGCAGTGAACTCCTGGGAGTTCACTCTCTTCCACCCCTCACATTCTGAAGAAACATTAATATTTTGGCATCAATGACTACTGGTTTTCTTTTTCCATCTTGCATTTCTGGAGCGCATCCTGTATGGAAACAAACTTGAGAGAGACAAAAAGGTAGCAAATAATGTTTAATTTGCAATGTATTACCAGCTTCATGATGTGAAATGTTAAGCCTGGTCTTTTCCACAGGGATTAAGTGTCACTGTGGCAGATAATGGACACAATATGTCTACAAATGAAAAATAGAATGAGATACAAGTAGCAGAAGTGGGAAAGCATCACTCCATCCACTGTCTCAAACATCCCCCTGCAGCAACCAAGGCACCAGCCTGAGCCTCATCCTGCTGGGCTGGGCAGTGCCACAGGCTTTACCAAATCACCTGAAAAGTATCTTGGCCACCTTGTCATCCATTTCACTGCTGCCTGAGAAAAGTTAACTTCAGGCTAGATATTCAAGAGTTACTCTTGTATAATAAAGTCATGATTATGGAGATTACACCAGCTCTACTGATATATTTGAAAGTTTAAACACAAGAAACACACAGGATTAACAAAAAGTGACAGTTTCAGCTCCAAGGGCCTGCAAAGTTGCCCTCAGCCACTGAGAAAGCAGGCTGTCAGGATGGATTTTGATCTTTATAAAGGCAAGATGACAGCACACTGTGCTTCTAAGGATACAAACACAGCTAGTAAATTCAAGATTTTCTGTTGCACAGTTCTGTTCATCTGATAATCTTAGGAGTTCATCAGCTAAAAAAGCATTGATTCCCCACCAGTCACAGGAGCAGGCAAAGGCACAGGGAAGCAAACCCACAAGGGAGGGATGCAGCCCTGCCATCACACTGGGCTGGGCATCTCCTGGCACAACCTGCTGGATGACACATTCCAAAAGAAAATCTGGGCTGAAACAAGAAGAACTCCAGACCCTGGGAGAGCCAGGACTCCTTCCCCACCCTTCAGGCTGCCCACACCACCTTGCCTTTTCTCTGCCTGTTAATACAGGGACAAATGCTGCTTTTAGAAACTAATTCGGCAGTAGCTGCATCACTGCCACATTATGAGCATGCTCCAGAGTGAGACTTCAAAAAATCTAGGGACTCTACCACCACATGGGACTTACTGGACACGAGATCTCTGTAATTGTGGAGAGGATTCTCACCTCCTCCTCTCTAGCTGCAACCTGCAAAGCTCCCTGAGCTGCAGCACAGCCACTACCGGCAGCTTCACCCCTCTTCTTTGCTGTGAGGCTCCAGCATGGGAAGAAGATCCTCCAGTTCATTCCCAAGCAGTGGAAGTTGGCAAGGCTCCATAAAACAGCTGAAGATCTGGCTCCACTTGATAGTTTTATCTGAGATCATGATGAGCTTGAGTAGAGGGTGCCAGCTGGATTGCTCTGGGGAACCATATTTATAGATAACACTTGAAAGGGCAGGTTCAAGGTGATGGCCCCTGGTGGACCTTTTTCCTGTTCCTTCAGGAGATCCTTATTCACACCTGCTCAGGTGCTAGCCAAGCAGGTTGGAAAGGCAGCAGATGAGAGCTCCTGGTGTTTTGTGCCCTCTCCAGCCTCCTGGAAGGAGCTCTGCTGCCACCCTGCCCTGCACCACAGGCCATGCACAGCTGACACGTAGCTGCACATTCTTCAGACCAAACCTTCATTTTTGTGGTCAGAACAGTTTGGGGTTTTTTTCTCAGGCAGCAAGAGCAGATCACCACCCTTTAGAGCTATCACCTGATTGCCTCTGAGCACGCACTTGTTACTTGACTCTGGGCATTTTGTTTCACAAAGAACATTGCAAAATCACTGGCAAGAATCACCTGAGGAATTATTTTTGTTTGCTGAAGGACTGGTTTTCAAAGGGGTAAAGGGACTAGGCATGGCATCTAAATAATCCCAAGGGCTCTTTGCATTGCTTTAAAAAAACTGGGAGATATTTTAAAGCATCAGCATCACTCCCATGAAATTCCCTGTGACAGAGATGCCTCCACTGAGCCTAAACCACAAACCAAAGCCATAGGCTTAAAAAGGAGAAAGGATTCCCCTCCATACCATTGCATCAGGGCTTTATTTGGGAACTTGAGCCACCTGGCTTTGCATAGCTCTAAGTAACACTGCACGTGGACCATTGTAAAAATGACTTTCTGAAGTCACCCAGGTCACTACAGCCAATGCTGAACCAGGGCCAGCAGAAATACAACCCTACCCCCTCCAAAGCCCAGAGCTATTGCAGATGAGGGCAACGAAAGCCCACAGGAAAAGTCCCTTCACCTTCCAATGCTCCTGTACCTCCTCTTGAACATCACTTATTCCTTCTATTTTTCAGCATCTCCTGCTGACCATCTGTGCATAGTCTGGGCTCACCCAGGCATTGGAATAACTTTTAAAAAATCTGAATTTCTGCAGATTTTAGGCTGAAACAGAATAACTAATCCAGGGTCTACTTTTCAGGCAATATCCCAGGTTTATGCAAAACAATTTCAAGAAGCCAACAGGCCACTTGGTGCTTTTCTGAAACACTGCCCAGTAAGTAGAAAGAATTAGACCTTTGTAACAGGTGTTAAATTCAGGGTTAGGGTCTCTCAATAAGTAATAGAAGAACAGGACATAACAACACTTAGAGCCTTAACTGATTATGTATGTAATCCTCAGTGTTCTGCCCTTTCCCCCTACCAAACCACTCCAGAATGCACAGTAACAGAATCCAACACATACAACTTTTCACTCCCCACTTCACTGTATCAGTTGCCAACCTGCCAGAACATGAATGAGGAGGGGACTCGGCCTTAATACAGAACCACTGAGAAACTTTTAATTGGCATTTCAGCCTGCAGAAAATGGCATTTATATGCTTTCATCAAAACCAGGCTCCCCTTCTTTTGGAGGTGACACAAACTCCCAGCACACACCTGCACCTTCACAATCCAGCCCAAATCCACCAGTGACTTCAAAACTCGTGAAATGTGCAAGAGGGAGACCAGAAATCCATGTAGTCAAATTTGGGATTGGTTTTTGCTTTGAAGGTCTACCTATACTTAGGAGTAGCAATTTTGATGACAGCCTTTAAGTTTCCAGAAAAGTATGTGCCTATAGGGAAGGAAAATTCATTTGTTCTTGTCAGTGGTGTCTTTGAGCAGCAAGCATGGCTTGGCAGCAAGGACAGCAGTGCCTTTTACCCCCTCACAGATAAAATTGTGTTGAGAAAGTCAGGACAGAACAAAACTTAGACTAATTCAGGTGGAAAGGGAGCCTGGAACCCGCTCCAATCTCTGCCCAAAGCCGGTCCAAGAAAAGGACAGAATCTGCAGTATCTTCAGGAGTGGAAGCCCCACAGCCTGCAGGCAATCCAAGATTATGTTAACTTGGAAAAAACACCACAAATTATGTAAAAGCACTTACCAGAAACACCTGGACCTTCAGACAGGCTGTGTTCAGCACAGGGAGAAGCTTCTTGGGTATGGTCAAGCAGAGGAAGAAGAAAGGTTTGTGGGTCGATCAGGAAAGATCAAGTCAACCTGGAAACTTACTCTGAGGGAACTCTTAGGTCTTGTGTTGAAGGCGTTAAAGACCCAGCTGTGGGGATTTAAATATGTTGAAGCCATTTTTCTGGAAAATTTCTACACAGGACAGATGAACTGCTCATATTTTGGGATATGCAACTAGGGCTAAGGAATTCTGAATTCTGGCAAGACTACATCAGAAGCTGAGAGCAAGCAGATGCAGACAAATCAGGTTATAATTAATAATCTCAGACTCCAAATGAATTGCATCCCTGCACTGTCATCTGGAAGCACACAAGCCTCCGCAGCTACAACATTCACAGCATCTTCAGCAGATTCCTGCTCTGAAAACTGCAATCACTTAAAGACTTTAAAATTCATTTTAGCAGCAAGACACGCATCTTCAGTGATTCACATTAAGGACAACAGTTTCTCCAGGGAGAGGAGAAAAGCCTGCCTACCCCATGGGAGATCACAGATGCTCTTTAACAGGAAGTAATTTAAATGTAGCCAGGAAAAAACAGGTTCAACTGAGTGAGCTTTTTCAGCAGAAAAGCTGAGAGATGAAAGCAAAAATACAAATTATAGTTCCCTCAGTAGAATAAACAGTTGGATTACTAGCAGAGCATTCAATGCAAGTCCCTAGAAGATGGTCCTCCTCAGCTGAGACGTTCACTCACCTCTAAGCACAAACCATGTATTTCTTTTTGTTGGGGCTTTCAGAGAGAATAGAAAAACAGGCATTAGAACACTTTTGTTGAAAACAGAATTAATTACCTTCAGCTGTACTCTATGAAATAGATATGGCAATATCACTCTCGCAAACTTATGGTAAAGCTCTCTCCCCCAGAGCTTTGAAATTTGAAATATATTCAAAAAAGCACAGCAGGTATTTTTAAAAAACAGCCACAAGACTGGCCTAAAACATGCTGAATAGGCAGAGATTTTTGTGGTTTGAAAGTGATTTAGAGACCATCATTTTGCAGAGAGCTAACACTAGAGACTATGAGTTATTAATTATATGACATCAAGTAATTATTCATTTAAACAGCAGAACTTGGTATTTTCTCCCCATGTTGATCTCACATACCCCATTATAGATGGTACTCAAGGAAATGGCTTCAAAACAAGAAAGCTAGGTTTAAACAGCAATATAAAAATGGAAATCCCAGGAAAGTAACAAACTCTAAGCTCTGGACTGGGCAGCACTGGCCTGTGTTCAGGCACACAGGGCTGCATGGGGCCCTCTCAGAACTCCTGCAGAAGCAGAACAAGGTTCTGGGCATACCCAGTTTAAATGCAAACATTTTGTATCCTCTGCTTTGATGTTTTGTAAAAAACACACCAGGTGTTCAAAGTATCAAAAAAAAAAAAAAAAATTCCTGTGGCTTGAGTTTCAGAGCTGGAAAAGCATTGTGAGTTTTTCTAAGACACAAAGTTGTTACACCACACCACCACCAACAGGGACCCCAGGATAACCCTTCAGGCACAGCTTGCTGTTCTTTAGCATCCAGAGTCAACTTCACCTTAAAATAAATCTGAGAGAGGAACAGTGAGATATTACAAAGCATGACTAAGACTGGCATTATATGCTGTTTTAACCAGTTGATCAATTAATTTAATATTTTAAGGTTTTTAATCTTAAGTTAATTTTAAGGTTTTCTACAAGGCGTTGTCTGCCCAAAGGGCTGACAGAAGATTCCAAGGAGATCCTGGTACTTTGTGCACTCCCCCCTCACATCCCATTGTGGCCAGTGAACAGTCCTGGTGTTCCACAACCCCTGCTAACTGCTAGGACAGCAGCAGCACTGGCCAAAGTCACACAGGAAATGCTGCAAGCTCTCTACCCACTGAGGGACATTTGGCTTCCATCTCTGTGGGTATGAATATTGAGTTGGTTAAGCTGTGTTTCCTCTAGTGGTCCCTCCCTGTTAACCCCCCCGATGGGCTCGGTTTATCCCGGGCTGGCCACTCCCTGTCCCATGTGCCTGTCCCCCGACGGTAACACCCCCAGCAGGACTCAGGATGAAGGCTTGGGCTTTGGGTCCTGCTGCCTCTTTTGCACCCCTTTGAGAACAATAAACATCTCTGCAGATGTGCCTTCTCTGATCTTTACTTCCAACCTCGGCGCAAGGAAGCAGGAGAGCTGTGGGAGGCAGAGCCATCTGCTTTCTGTCACTCCTGGCCTGCTCTCAGCTGGGAAGGGCTACCCACGGCCCGCGGGCAGGGACGGCCGGGCACTCTTCTCCTCCGGAACGCCCCGAGCCAGGCGATGCTCAGGCTCCTCCCGCACGGCAGGGACAATGGCTGGCTTGCTCAGTGTGTGCTCTCTGGGGCTGTCCCGGGGCAGCAGGAGGCACCGGCGCTGGCCCAGGGCTCCCAGGGCAGTCAGTGCCCCCCCGTCTGTGCAGGAGCCCCTGCAGACAGAGCCAGGGCCCGGCTGGGCACAGCCAGAGGCTCTGGAACCACAACCAACCCCTGCCCAGCTGGGGCAGAGAACCCCACGAACACACAGGCATTAACATTCCTCACCTCTGCCCAAGGATTACTTAGCTCTAGGCCAATAATCGAAAGATGCTGGGTTTTAGAAGCCATTTAAGAATCTTTCTAAATTCCTGTTGGGACATTTCGGTGGCTAAGTAAGCGGAAAAATGTTAACGTTAATTAAAAAGACACTTTTAAAATTGGAAAGCTCCTACAAAAGAAAGCTTTCCTTCATACTGGAATTTAAAACCTGCTGATAAGCAAGTGGAAAATAGTTTGCAGGTTTAGGGACACCCACATGAAGCAGGAAACGCTGCTAATTAAAGCACCTGATTTCACTTAAGTCCAAAGAGTCTGTAGCAAAAGACTGGAAAGCTCTATTGAAGTCAACACCACTTAACTTCCTAAACTATGCCACTTAAATCTCTAAGATGCTTCTTTTAAGTATTAGTGATGTTGAAGTCTGCAGAACATCTTGTACAAATGTAGTACACCCCAATTTTTTGTACCACCATTAGTCCAAAGGAGACAAAACAAAAACCCACGTGCAAGCTGCACCAAACAGCTCCACCAAAGTGCATTCCAGGGAAGTGCTGATCCACACAGCCGAGGCAGCCTGGCAGCTCACACTAACCACGTCTTGTCTGGGATTACCCATGGACTGTATTATTCACAAACTTAAAAGAACTACAAAGCAGCCTGATTAGTTGTATTTTTTTTTTTTTATTAGGTTTATTATGACTTAGAGTTTCTATTACTCCAGCTGGGTAAACCACATTTGAAAGTAAGTTTAACTGCAGGACTTCAATTTCAACCAAAATCATTTTTGCATTACTTTATTGTAATATAGATTTAAATTGAACATTTAAAACTTACTTCATTAATAAGCAAGCCAAGCTCAGTAGCTTCAGTGCAGGATGTACTTTATGTAACTGCCGCACACTCAGGTTAGATTGGATGGACGTGGAGAAGAGACCGGGCAACTGCACGAGTCAGAGGAGAAAGCAAAAGTAAGCACCATTTTTACCAAACTGAACAGTTCTCCAGTCAGTGCTCCTTACTGAAAGTAACTCACTTCTGGCTCCAGGAGCTACAGTTTGGATAATAGCTGAAAGCTATTTCCAGAACATCAGTTGTCTATACTGGCACAAAAAATAGTCTTCAAAGCAACAGGTATGGGACTTTATTTTATTTTTTTGCTTGTTTGTTTTTAGAGACAACCTGTTCTCCTGTGTTTATCAGGTGAATACATGCATTTTTGATCATTCTGGCAGAGGTCAAAGAGCAAACAACAGTTGGGGCTAAATGAAAAACAATCAAAAGTTGCCAAATATTTAAGCAAAAAAAACATTAATGCAACCAGTTTAATATCAAAGTCTGCTTTCTTTCAAAGAAAAACGGCACAAATTAAACAAGAAGCCAGACAAATTTAGTTTTAGATGGTAATAGACCGAATTAATGCTTCAGAGCATTAACAAGATTTATTTCACTGCAAGAAAGGGGAGAAGTAATTTGAACAGGCTCTGTATTTGGGCTAGACCAGCAGCACTGCCACAGTTCAGTCCCTGAGTGCAGAACTGATACTGGTACAATGTCACCTTTACCACATCAAGAATAAAGTGGGTTAGAAGTTGCAGAGCATAAGCATCTTACTTGTACAAGCCAGTTAAAAAATAAACAGAAGAGCTAAAGAATGGTTCTCATACCTGTCCTTTCTGTTCAGGACTCCAGCTTTCTTTTAGAATAGAAAAATCCCTCTGCCAATAGTCTAATAAATACTAATGTATATTCAGATACCATCGTCAAAATCTTTGCTGAAAATGCAGTCTCCAAATGAAAAGTAGCTTTATGCAGTATTAACATCTTACATAAACTAAACCTTATGAATTGTAGTTATAGCAGTAACTGAAATTAATGTATACTGAGTCTTCAAGTGATGTGCAAGTTCAGCTATGTAACACAGGTGGGGGCTGGAGCAGTTCTTACCACTTTGCTCTGGACAGTTGTGACAGCTGCCCATGAGCTGCAGAGCCTCTCACTACAGTACTGTGCAACTGCTGACATCTTCAAGGGCTCTTCGGTGAAAAGAAATGTGATGGAAGCACCACAAGGCAAGGAAATCAGGCTCAGGTAGAGAGCCTCGAGTATCTCACACAGCATTGCTGTCTTGCCTTGACTACAGACATTGATGAGAGGGCACTGGGGTAAAAAGGGCAAACCCACAGAGAAGTCTGCTTCAAACAGCAAAGATAATACAAAAGAGATCTGACTCTACAAGCACGTAAGCAAGAGTCTTGAAGAGCTGTGTATTAACATAGAGCTCAAGGTGCCTTAACTTTACCAGAAACCACAATTTTTAGTACTGGGAATCTAGCATAGCTACATTTAATCCCAGGACCAGCCTATGCTTCCAGTTAAAGCATGCATACCACCTCTCTAAATACCCCTTTCCCAACGTGCATGGTTGGAGCTCTTCATTTTCTTATTCTTCCCGTGTCATCCCTGTCCAAGACAGAGATTTAGAGGCCCTAAAGCCAGAGCTCTCCATCAAAGACCTTCTCCCTCTACGTATAAAAATAGTCAGGACACTCTGAGACTGACATCTGTCCTTCCCCATTCAGAAACAGATTTGCAGCAGATCAGTCTTGATCTCTAGTTCAGTTTTAGACTATGCTTAAGTTACGGCAGCCAGAGTTCAATCCTATGAATGTAAGCTAAACACAAAAAGAAAGCCATTTATCCTTTTAAATTCATGCTTACAGCATGTTTATCCAGAGTTTTATAGTCAACTTCCAGTTTTAAATTATTTTCTTAGCACTTCACAGAATCTGCATGTCACTCCCCCCGAAGGGAATTGCATCACATGATCTTGTTTAAGTTAGTCCAAGTTTCCACGTGTGACCAGAAGTCTTACTTGTTAGAACACACCCCTTTTCCAACTATTCCCCACATTCCCTCTCCTCCCACCCCTCCCCAGCAATGGGCAATTACTTCACAAGAAATGTAAAATAGGATATGGGTGTACACAAAACCTACCCTTCACTAATACTGAACAGAAAAGCCTATTTTCCAATTACAGGACATTTTTCTCTAAATTTAGGTCAGCACTGGTGCAGTCTGCACTGTGTATGATTACCACAAGGATAATACCAATAAGTACATATATTTTCTCAAACTGATTTAAAAGCCTATGAAGTTAATTGGGGAATAGTTTAATATTGCTACTTCAGAGCACTAGAACACACAAAGTGAATCCAATAAAGATCCTTGTATTGATTCAATATTAAGTATTAATTGCATGACCATCATAGCACCTCTTTACATTATCACACAATCACCAGAATTATCAACTGCTTTTAAAACTAAAAAGGGTACAGTCCAATATTTATAACTTGCACACTGTTACTATACAGAAACTAGGTGCATGGTACAGTGCTGCAAAAATGGAAGCCTGCAGTTTTGACAAAGATGCCAAGTCATGTTGTAGACAATTTCAGTCAAACTGGCAATACTGTTTAAGCAAATACTCAAAGCAGGAAATAAAGGACGAAAAAAAAAAAAAAAATCTATAGCCAAATAAACATCTGAAATTTCCTTTCCCTTTAATAATACAAGTAAGGTCACTTTTAGCCTTGGAACAGATACATGTTCACCTATGATGATCTTGCTAACTACTACACAATATCTGATGTTCTCTGCTAAGAATATAGTTTAAGAAAGCCGCAGTTACAAGAGGCATCTAATGTAATATCTAAAATTTCCTTTATGGCATTTATGGAATTCTTTGTCTTAAACAGTGATCATGGAAAGATGGCCTCATGTTTCCTTTTCAATAGTACTCTGAGGATCAAGTGGCTTTCAAGCAGCATGGTGGGTTTGAAATTTTTGCAGTTTAGATCATTCTGTTGCGTTTATGAGTTGGAGAGTCTGTAATGACATCGCCACACTGGGCTGAGGTACGCTTTCTAGTTCCACCATTGTCCAAGTGGAGTGCCATTTCTTCTGATATGAAAGTGTTCAAATCAACATCATGGAGTCCATTTCTCCTTCGACTAGCATTGGAGCCACTGCTCACGTGAGTAGGCGAGCCTGGGGTACTCGAGCGAACACTTATACTAGCCATTGCACCACTAAGACCTGGGGAGAGAGAGAAAAAGGGCTTCAGTCAGACAGCACAGAAAGTTCAGTTCCCACGTGTGCCACACAGGATTGCACTCAGCAGAATGCCACCGAGATCCTTAAGACACTTCATCCTACTGTTTGTACCATTCCAGTCCAGAGCACTCCTTCTCAGCTTTCAGCTCCTGTAACAATCCAGTAATTACCAGAACTGCTTTTTCGGACGTTAAAGTGAGCTTAGACACCAGGTTGTAACAGCACACCGGCAAGCATTAACTCCTTAAGTGTGACACGCTATTCAAAACAGGGACATACTCAAGAGCAGATAATGTCAATTTAAAGGCTTCACACTGGACCAAGAGTTACACAGCCCTGCCAAGGACCTTCCAGTTGAACTGACCTCGTCTTGTGTCAACACCGCCACCCTGCTCCCTTTCACTCCCTGGAGGAAACTCAGTATGGCAGCAGGTCTCAGACAGGTGCACACCACAAGCTTTTATTTCATGGCTAACACTAACAGCCAACACATTAGTATTACTAAATTCAGAAATGCACTTAAAGAACAAGCATGGAAAACCATATGGCAATCACCCAAAATTTGTTATCGACAGATCTGATACAAATCACTGCCACAGGTACCCTGCAAGCCCTTTGGTTTGTATTCAGATTAACAGTGTTTGATTCAAATTGAAGTTTATTTCTTGTAGAAACAAGGCCATAAAAAGACAACCATGAACTTTCATACTAATTTAACCTCTGCCTTCCATAACATTACAATTTTACAAAAATGGGACATTCCAAAACATGAATTTAGTAAGGACTAATACAGAGAAGTCTAACTATTCTTAATTTCCAATTCAGGCTGTATTTGGACATAAACAAGAGCTCAGAGATAAGACAAACATCTTTGCTATCATAACTTGTTCAAATCTGAGTATTAGTAGGAGAGCACAGAAACATCTGTTGGCCCTAAGAAAGATAAAGATAGATCTGCATATTTTCTAACAATAAGAACAAGGAAATGTTGAACTGTCCAGGAAGATACCACTCTCAGTAACCTTCAAATCTTAGAGCTCTCTTCTCCAATCTTAAATATTCTATAGCTCTGTCCAGCTATCATAAATCTTGTGTGTGCATTAATTCACATCTTCATGTACTGTCAAAACACAGACAAAAATCACTGACTGACAAGTCAAGCCTAACAAAACCCAACCCATCAGCTGCTGGTAGGCCAAATAAGCAATTTCAGAGGCTCTGGGAAGAGAGGACTGCTAGAATTATGACATTATTCACCAGAAACCTCAGGTAGAAGCGAATGTCTAAAAGCCATCTGCAGCAAGAGCAGGTTGATACACAAGTCCACATGGGACCAACTTGACTCTATTGAACATTACTGACTGAACATTTAAAGCTTTGAACTTGTCACAGCACAGGAAATACTTTTACACAGATCTGGCATTACACAACAACCAGTAGACACAGCCACCAATCAGTGATTCTTTCTCAGGGCTTTTGCTTACAGCTCCAAGTGGTGTTCAAACAGGGCTCAGAAGCATGGTCTGAACTCCAAGAGGCACCCTGCAGATTTTATTAATCAAAATCATTGTTCATTCACAATAGCAGAAAGTATTTAAACAGAAGCAGCTGTTCTAGTGTAAAGGTAACTCAGAAATGAGGTCTGTGACAGTATTCTCAGGATTAAGGTCAAGCTTAAATCCAAAACCACTAGGAAAATAATTTCCCATGCATCTACCAAAGAAAGTAAAGCAGCTACTTGATGACAAATGTTTGAGAAAGACAATTCAGATACCATACCTTGGATAAACTACTAACATGCATAATTTGGGCAAGTAACAAATCACTTCACAATTCAAAGACATCAGTAGTTTAATTTTAACTGACACGACATACATTAGAAAAAACATTCGTTCATCCTGTACATTTAAATTGGAAAAAATCTGACAGTATACAGGTGACATTTTTTGAAATCCAAACTGATTGTAGAAATTTCCCCCCACAAAACTATTCCAAGCAAAATTGCTGTAACCACACAAGTTCAGTGTTATTACTTACACTTAAGACAACAATATAAATCACTTATCAGTCATTTACTGTTATACCTCATACCAAATGAACAACACAGTAATTCAATTTTATCATGACATCTTTTTGCTACATCTAGTGCCCAAGTAAGGGAAGAAAAATTATTCTAAATAAACCCCAAAACTGACCTGTGACATGAAAAGACATTATTTTGGCACCACTCAAGAACTATATTTTAAGTGGAGCCTTTTCAAGTAACAAGAATTCTTTAAAATTGTTGATACAGTTAAAAGATGCACCTGTAACACACTGCAGCTATTCTCAACCAGACTGCCAAAGCTCACAATCAATGCCTAAAGCAGTCACTAACTTCCCAGTATTTAGGTAATGCTGAATCACTGTACATTTAAATACACAAACAACCTTCAGGAGATAATTAGAAGTTAAAAACTTCAATCCAACTTGGTGTCTAAGACAGGAGAGTAGCTTTAAATTAATTTCTACAGATTAGAATACAAGGATCATCCATCACAGCATGGACTTTGAGCTACAAGTTAATTTTGCATCTCACACAGGTATTTAGTGCCACTAAGAGTCATGGCTGGGTACACTGACTGAGTGACAACCTGAGCTCCTGAGGCAGTTAGTCAGGTAACACAGCACTGCCCATCCATCCAGGAGAATAAAACTGCCAAATGAAACACTCAGATCACAGCTGAGGATTGGCTAATTGAGCTAACACGGCAGAGTCTGTTGTCCCTGAAAATCAGCCTTCTGATTTGCTTTAGTATAGTAGAGTCAGTTCTCATGAATTGTAAGATAAACAAGAATCATGTTTGCATTCCTTTGTAAAAGATCTCACCTGATGGACTTCTCAAGTGACCAATGAAGCTAGAGAAGTGGTAACCTCTCTGTCCAATCTCTGATCACTGTCCAGAAACTTATATATACGAAGTCAACAATAAACTAGAATCCTCCTTCCTTTCTTTTTCTCTACCTAAACACCTATTGTGTGTGTTACTGTGTGTTTCTATCTGCATCACAGAAACGAGTCAAAGCAAACTCAAGGCATACATTCAAATATCAAGATGCCACTTCATGGAACCAACATCTCTGAGAACAAGTTGCAATGCTCAAAAAAAATATCTACTTTTGGTCAACAGGAAAAAGAGTTAAGTTTTTCCTTGAGAAGCTGTGGCAAGGCAGAGGAAATATGAGAAAAACCATTTACTGTGAATTACTCTGAGTTTAAGCTTTCAGCAGACTCAGAGCTCTTCCCAAAGCATTTAAATCAGTAACTGACCCTAGGAAGTGGTAAGATGACATGACTGTCAGCAAACACCATTTCCCAGCCTCAAATTTCTATATTGTGATTAATATGGCCTAACCACAGGCACACCAGTTTTGTCCATACAACAGGACAGAGACCCAAAGAGCTGCTAAAGTGGCTTTCCTTTTCCCTATCTCACACCCACCTCTGAAGTCTCTCACTGCTTTCTACCAGGGACACCTCCTTTATTACTAGAGGCCTTTAAGGAAGCACACATGGCTCTCACCCCCTTTTTAAATGGGAAAGCTTTGAAGTGGAAGGCACAGCTCAAACATTTTGCAGTACCTAGTACATTCTCATTCCTGTCAACTTTCATCATATGACATTCCACAGACAATGATTTTACAAAAAGTTATATTCTAAAGGTCTTTTAGTACTATTAGAAAGAGCTGTGACCAATACTAGCCAATTTATAACCAGGTACACTCAAATTATCTAAGTCTAGTGTTTTATTTACACAAAAATTATCAAGGTATTAGAATGCTTGACTGAAAGTATATTTCACGGATTACAAAATACTTTAAGCTGTCAACTCAAAATTAGTAAGTTTATCACCACTGGCCTACCAACCAGTAAATGCTGTTTCATCTGCACGACCATCATGCCCATGTACAACTTATTCAGGTCACTCCCACAGCATAATATACTGGGTAGCTGCTGTCCAGTATAGGAATAGTACTAACTATTGTTTTTGCAAAGTTTTAATCAGGAAGTATCAAAAGCAACATTCACACTTAGGTAAGTGTGACTAAAGCAGGAATTAGTTAATAACCCCAGATAAATACAAAATGGCGTGCAGAGAGATCCCTGTCACTCTTCTGTCATATTCACCCTTTCATAATACTGGCTCAAAGAGCAATTTGAGCAGCACATAGCAGTACACGACTCCACCACAGCTATACATACCTTTAAATTAAACTGTGTCAGACCAGTCTGAACAGTGTTCTCCCATCCTCTCTTTTACCAACTGCTGCTTCTCCACTCTGCTAAGTGCTGCTGTTTTAAACTGCACTTTAAGATTCTGAGAAGCAGAAATGAAGACCTAGTGGAAATTCAGACTCTTAAGGGGCCAGGCCACCTCTACACTTCTACACACAAGTGTTCTCCCTACCCCAAAGAGACCAAATCACATGAATGATATATATCAACATTAAAGCTAAGGAGAAACGGAACTAATATTCTCTCACTGTACTGTTGGCCTATTTTTTCCCCAAATTCACCTAATTTTTGATTAAGAATGCTCAAGTCAAATACATTTCAACATGACCTTTCCAAGCTTGCTTATTCCCCCTCCTCGAATCCCTGCATGTTCTCACATTATGCTGGGAGATCTGTGAACCACAGAGCACACCACACAGGAAAGGACATGGGCTGTGCACCAGACTTGGTACACCAGCTACAGCCAGGCACAAAGTGGCCAAGCATGTGGCAGTGTTTGGGAATCTTGTACTGTTAGCTCAGATTGATGTAATTCTGTCATTTGAAACTCATCTCTTACAGAACTGGAAATGTCAATACACATCCAGAGAGTAGGTGAAGACACATCCATGCTTTCCCTAGCTGCAATCACATTTCAGGGACTAATGGAAGTTAAAAACTCAACTCTGCAATTGAAATGTTGGACAATAAAGGTATTATCTTCTACTACCACATCTTAAAACACCAAGCATCAGACTGATGTTTCATTAAAGTTTCAGAAAACTGTACTGGCACTTCAGACATGTATCACCTTGAGAGAACTACTCAGCTTTTCTAAAAGGCTTGAACTTCTTTTCAAATATTCACAGTTCAAGTCAGCAGCCATGCTTTATTTCAAAGGTTATTCCTCAGCATTCTAACAATGAAAAGCTGATAATAAGGGAAAATATGTTGTTTACCCTCTCAAGAGGAAGGTTCCAAAGTCTCATTCTCACCAAGTAACACTAAAGATTTCAGTAACAACTGCAGAGCATAAGTGCCAAGGAATTAAAAGAAAAGGGAGATCACATACATCTTAAAACATTCTCATGCCTGATTTTTTGTCATGATAATTTTGCTTTTAGCTACTATAACAAGTTCTCCTCTACTGTACTACTTTCAAGACAAGTGTTCTTGTAGCAGAAAGACTTGATAATCAGTATCACAAGATTAAATTCTGGGTCAACATCTTGTCCAAAAACTGTCAACCATCTTGCAGAGATAAAATACAGGTCAGAGGTTACAGGGCTGGAGACAAAAGAGGCAAGGCAAAAAATCCAGTTTTAAGATATTTCTTTTCAGATGAAGTTTACAGTTTAAAGACTGTACTGATGCCTAGAGGATGCTATTCTCTAATGTTTTAGTCTAGGGCATACATCGAGAATAGTGTTTGATGTTCCAGGAAATACTGAATTTTTAGCTATTTTGTTACCACTGCTTCTGTTAAAATTTTCAGATGTGCTGATGATGCATTTAGGGGTTATATGATGTAAAAAGAGATTTTCCATCATCAAAGGGGAAGATCAGCAAGTTATAATGCCCTGATCTTTAGACATATATTAGTACCTATTTCTGAGAAGTCAATACACCAACTCTGCTTCCATTGAGTTTACCTGGTGCCATAGCCTACTCAGTCATATCTATCCCTGCTTCACTACAAGAGGTCTTGCTGCAAGCAGCAAAGTTTTAACATTATCCCTCGAATCTAATTAAACCCATCCACATATGATTACAAAAGAAATACTCTATTCCCACCAGGAGGCCAACCAGTACAGAACAGCCTCCCTGCTTGACATGCCAGTTGGAAACTCCTCTCAAAAGCTCCGTGCCTGCACTGCCCCTCACCATCACCAGGCTCTCATGCTCCCTCCTGATACCTAGAAGCAGCACTTTGAAACAATGTGCTAAAAATTACAATAAGCACAGGCCTAATGAGGACAATTTACACACACCTGAAGATCCTTGGCAGGTTTCAAAATCAAAACATAGCTTTGAGGAGCCCTACAATAAATAGGAAATGAGTTCATGAGATTGCATAATCACAACTTCCTTAATGTTAAAGGAAAAAAAGGGGGAGAAGCTGGAGTAATGCAGACATTGTAGGCAATAACCTAAAAACAGTTATGAGGCCCAATACAAGCCTAGTCACTAAAGGATTAGCACAAAAGCATTTGCGACAAGGACCAGATAGAAACTGATATGTGGAGAACCTAATCCAGAAGGTGACTGACATGCAATCTCATCAACCAGCTGATGAAGGGGAAAAGTATATTTTGAGCCCCTTCAGTGCCACTACAGAGGACAGAACTTCCTCATGACCCTGCATTATGTTATGAGAGATGGGAAACTTCATACACCATTGTTCAGATCCTCACACTACGGAAAAGCAGCTTCCATAAACCACCTCTGTACAAAGCAGACACTAGGAATCAATACATGGACACAAAAAGAGCCATATTACCAATGAAAATGCCTCAGTTTACTCAGAGAGCTCACTGTCTACCTAAGATTCCTCTCACCTGAGACTGAGCCTTTACAGTTAAATTCAACTCCACAGATTCAGTTATATTTTCAGAAACTCATTTTTAGGAGGGTGCTTATCACAGTGGGAGACAGCTTCTGCGGTTGTTCTCATGAAATTAATTTCAGCTACACTGAGTAAGCAAGAGTGTTACACAGAATTCCTTAGCCCCCTTCCAGTATGAGACAGGAAACTGCCAAAACCGACAGTACTGGGTGGGGAAGGACGTTTGGTTTAAATGGCAAAAGAGTAGCAAATAACACCAGACTTAGACTGTCACCCAGACAGTAACAGTGTCTGGAGTGTGTATCTTGAAAAACCGCCACAGCGCAGCAGAAGCCAAGACTGCATTTTCAGGAATTTACTCTTCTAATTAACTCGTCAATTCTACCCCCCCACTGAGAATATCCAGACAGAAAAAATTTTATTTAGGTTGCACTTCTAGATAGCTTAATGTTTATTTTTAGAATGGTCTACGGTTTGTACCTCAAGGCCTCTGCTACTCTTTTGAATTTTAGAAGGCATAAAGCCCAGAGGTGAACTGCCTCATCTCACCTCAAGAGCAATTTGAAGCACGGCTGTCCATCGCTTGCTAAATCATAATCCAGTACAGAATAAGCTACTGAATATTCATGTCTGAAAAGAGATACACCACCAACATTGCTGGTGATGGCAAGGAAGGCAATTAAATCACTATGACATTGGAAGACGTGTAAATCTGAAAGTGAACTACAACAAAGTTCTGAACAGGACTCAATCATTTCAAAAATATGCAAGTGAAACACCCTTTCCAGGGTACTTTAAGTAGAATGCTGAATTCCATTATCCAGTGTCTAACAAAGGTACTAGAGAGCTAGAGACAAGTCTGACATCAAATTCCCTCCTTAAGCCCCCGAAAATTTGCTAGTAGTCAAATGTTTATATTTAACTAGTTGCTAGCCTAGCATTGCCATTTTCCAATAATTCTGTTTACTTTAACACTGGTATGAATATCAAATCTCTTCATGCTTCGAAAACACTATCAAGACTTGATACTTAACTGTTGAGTTCACAGCCGTGCAATATTACAGACCCAAATTTCATTTTTATTCAATACCTTTTCTTCATTCAAAATACTCAACTATACAAAATTTTAGCAGCCAACACATGCCGTACACGTGCAAAAGGTCCCTTAAAGAATGAAGGGGATACCTTCAGCTGGAACACCAGGTACATGGCACACTGTGACGTGCCAGCCATGCTTTAAGAACCCCCACCCAACGTTAACCAAGTAGTATTGAAAAAGTGACTGTTACCATGCAGAGCTATGGCTTCACGGAAGGGTTGCAAATCAGTCTCTACAGATGAGCTAGTTTCTGTTGAAGTAGCTCGGTTAGGGGATACTACAGTCAGTCTTGGGGGAGCTCTAGAATTTCTTGGAGGAGGGACTTTTCCACAAAGGAAGCTGATCAAGTCTTCTCTTCGAATAGTTCTTCTGCGTTTTTTAACCCAGGCTAACACATCCTTATTCCGACGCTGATAGCCAATCTGAATTCCTAAATCAAAGCTTCGCTGGTGGGCATCCACACTCTCTGCAAGAAGACAGAAAAAAGTTCTTAGTGTTACACAGCAATGTACAGCATGGCACAGCACTGATGTGGCTTCCTGTCAACCATGGGAAAGAAGAAGTATCTGCATCTCCTACAGGTTACACCATAAGACAGCAGCAGAGTGGCTGCAGCAGCAAAGAGGAGTTTTGTTAAACCTGACATTAGCCAGAATGTTCCATCCTCTTTACAAGTCAGAGAGCCACCAGCAACTCCAGCACCACTTAAACTGCATTTACTATACTTCAGGTCAACACTACAGCACTGCTGATTTCCATTAGAAATGCACTTAGAGCTTGTCAGACTGAGGAAGATACTTAAATCAATGGACAGACTTAGACACTCAAAGTGCATAAACACAGCCAGGAAGCCCCAACATAAGAAAGGAGTAACAGCTTTTCTTCATTCTCACGGGTAAGGAACTGCCAGAAAACTCAAGATTTCTTTCAAGTTCCTCTATTTTCAGCTGAATTTCAATTGCAAAGGCAATTCACAGGCCACAGTTTTGAAACTAGTTAGAACACAAGTGTCCCAAATGTCTTTCAATTAGCCAACATACCATTTACAAAGGCTAAGAAAGTTTCCTTCCACATTTAGGATCCCATGGCAGTTTTGATATACAAAACCTTTAAACACACTCTTTACACTAAATCCTATCACAAAATGCAATTTCACCCTCTGTTAATGTAACTAGTCACCTGTGCACATCAGTTAGTTATATGTGTCTCCAAAAGACTTAAATGCCATGTATTAAGTTGCTTTCAAACTTCGGGAAGTGTATTTCTGGCTACCAGTTTGAGTAAGTTTCAAACCACAGTGACAGGTGGGACAAATCCTGTTCACTACACCATTATGCTCATCTGGCTCGTCACAGGTTTGGTATCAGAGCTTTGACAACACCTATTTCAGTTTCATGCAAAGTACTGTTATGTTGCTCTTGCTCCTCAAAAGACACAAACATATCCAGTCCAATTTTGTTTACTTGAATTCCACAGATTTTTTTTCAATGTGGCAAAGCTTATTTAAACAGTATTTTATACTCTTGTTTTATTAATGAAGCCCAAGGCAAAAGCCATTTGCCCAAAACATGAAGGTAAGAACAGCTATCCCAGGATATTGGTTTACAGTGATGTACAAATCTAATGTAGCTGTGTCACTCCAGTACCCAAAAAGAACTGCTATTTAATGATATTATTAGACTTCCAGGGCACCACTGCCCAGTCCACGAAAGACAAGACAGGTCTACACAGCCAAAGAGAGCAAAACCACCTCAAACTCAGCTCAGTTACATCTTGGAATGTGAACTAAACAGGTACACAAAGTACACTTAACCAGTTACTTTTAGCCACTCCAAGAGTATTTTGCCCGTGTTACTTGGTAATCTAACGGCTACATTTACAAATGCTAATTCCTCTGAAAGCAATGGCAACAGATTATTCCTCCTGCCATTTTATACTCCACAGCAGCCCAGACTCCAATGCACTGGCAGTAAAAGCTGCCCAAGCACTCTGGAGCCAACTTGGAAACTGAAAATACTCCTTTAATCACTTCCTGGAATACCAGGAGTGTCCTTCTGAGGCTTGGAGGCGGACTTTACGTCAACAGGCTGCTTTCTTTGTGTATGAGAATGCTTTACAAGTGCTAACTGTGAACTAGGGATGAGGTCAAACACTGACTGCTGATGCAGCCCAGAGAAGTTTCAAGCATCATTACCCCGGGGAGATTAGATTTTTATGGTAAAAGCCACAACTACTTTGTTTACAAAGTTAAGCTGGCAAAACCTAAGCAGTCAAACTGCATATATTCTGAAATTACTAAGTCAAAATTAACATTAGAAAATATTCAGGGTTTTTTTTATAAAAACAAGGTAAATTGTAGGCTCAAAGTCTTATTCTAACATACACGTAGAACTTTCCACAGTGGCCTTAAGTTCTAAATCCTACATTACAAGCCATGCCTTCACTTTTTTAGTGCAATCTGCAAGATAATGAAGTTCCTTGAATGCAGTCTCTATCACCAGCACCAGAAATTCAGGATGTAAGACCATCAGTGTGGTGTGATAATAAACTTCTAATCTATATTCAGAAGAAATGTTGACATTCAAGACATCATGGCACTCTCATTATGCACCATTCCTAGGGTTGCTCTTGTTAAAAAGATGATGCCTCAAAAATCCAAGTTTATATCAGATCAGAAAGCAGCTGACAAGGCAAGAAGCAGTTTGTGGTGTTCAGTTCACCACACCAAGTATTCCTCCAGTGTTTTGACAGAGTCCTCCAAAACAAACAGCACTGAGAATGTGAAAAACAGGAGTTTTTTTAAGAGCCATGTTCATCACTACAGAAAGCAAGTTCACAGGAAGAGTCTCCAACTTGTCAGATATGACAGTGTTCAGCTGGTTCAACCACCTCATCACCAAATTTCTACTGACTTGCAAGTTAACTGAAAATTGAAAGATGGCATTCCTGAGTAACTCAAGTACTTTAGCACTTCAGGATCCATTTGAAGAAAATATTAGTTTCAGGTGCTGGTTCTTGAAGTATTGTATTATACCTGACTAAAGTCAGCTTACAACTTAAACTCCAGTTTCCCTGATCACATACTCATCAGTTAATCACATCACTGCCAACAAAAAGGCTCATTTTGCCCAGAGCACAAGTAATCAAACATTTTAACCAGAAATAAACAGCCTAAGTCTTCATACTAAAGATGCTATAAGGGAGAACCGTGCCATTTGTTAAGACAGCCTGTAATTATTCCAGACAATTTATTAACACTACCTGCTGCTACTCTAGCACCATTCTCAAATGACTGTAGTCCCCAGACATGTTCTAGTGACCCACTCCCTCGGGCCAGCACCTTCCTGCTGAGCTGCTGCCCCTTCACATGGCCTGACACACACAGACAGCTCTCAAATGCATTTCTGCAGGAGGCAAGACTGGCAGTGAGGGCTGTGCACCTTCATCTCCTCCTTGCTCTGCCTACATCTGTCAGAAACCTCATCACACATCACAAACATGTCAAGTTCAACTGCTTAAAGCAAATTCAAAATTGCAAAACTGGAAGCAAATGAAGGAGCATAGAGGCAGAACTACAGATAACGCTGTACCAACCAAGAAAAAAAAAAAACAAATTATAAGCCAGAAAAACATCTGGAACTTTAAAGCTCTTCCCTTCCTTGGAATGGAAGGCAGTAACAATAGGAATCACAATGTGCCAATTTCAGCCTTCACTGGTATGCATCATTTTAGTACAACCTTTAAAAAAAAGCAAAAAACACTGAATGATCCTTCTGCAGACAAGAATTCCTGTGACAACCCGAAGAACTGCAGAGTTCGGAAACACACAGCAAACCAGCACTAAAGCACAACCACATGGAAAGCACACTCCTATCAAAGTTCTGGCACAAAGTACTGTCACTGCCTTCTTACAGCCACGCTGGACACAGCCATAATGACATTCTAGTGCTTAAAATAAACTGGGAGGCTTACTAAGAAGCCTCATTGCCACAAGAAGATAAAACTTTCTGTCACATAACATCTATGCAGAATTTTATGAACATTAAACCCAACTTTGCTTCACCTCAAAAGAGAAGGCATTATACTGACACCCCAACATCTAATGCACCACGAAATACAAACAATGCAGGGAATTTCGGTACTGTTTAATAAGCCATTGTACACTTCCCTTGAATTCCAAAAAACAGACACATATTAAAGACATCCTTTTTGAAGGGTCTCAAAGTACAACAGCTTTTAAGTTTCTGAGTCACTGCCATGAGGCAAGAGAAAAGATTCAGCCACCGTCAGCTAAAGTGGACCAGGGAAAACCTGCAAGATTCAGGAAGCAGTCTCGGGTTAGATTTTATCAGGGTGAATAAGAGACATTAACAGGCCCTACTTATGAGTAAGCCGGGGCAAGAGGCAGAGTGGGGCCGGGCTCGGCAGGGAGGACTGCCGGGGCAGCGGGGGGGCAGCCCCTTACCTTTGTAGAGGTTGGTGACCGCAGTGGCAGCGTTCTGGAAGGGGACCCAGAGGGAGAGCCCCGGCTGCTGGCACACCCGGTCTGCAGGGAAGGAAGGACACACGCTGTTTATTTTGGAGTCACCCGCTCCGAACGGCCATGTTAGGTTTCGCCATTTTGTTCCACCTTCCGGAGGCAGCTCCGGATCGGGGCCGAGCGGGGCAGGCGGGCAGCGGCCCGGCCGGGGCAGCGGGCGCGGTGTCCCCAGCGCGGCGGGGAGCGCCCGGCCGCCCCCGCCCCGGCCCCGCCGCACAATGAGCCCGGCCCCGCTTCGCCATTTTGTCGGAGTCTCCTGCCAGGGCTGGGCGTCGGGAGCCGCCGGCAGGGCCGGGCTTCCCCCCCCTCCCCGGCACTCGGGGCTCGCCCCCGCCGCCCGGAGCCTCCCGGCGCGGCCCCCGCCGGCGCGCCCCGGCGCCCCGCGGCCGCGCTCCGGCCGAGCGCGCCGGCGGCCGGGGGAGGGGGTGCGGCCGGGCCGGGCCGGCGCAGGAGCCGCCCCGGAGGCCGGGCCGGGCGCTGGCCGGGCCGCGACCGCGGCTCCCCCTCCCTCTCGCCATTTTGTTTTCCCGTCCGTCTCTGAGGGCGGCCGCGGGCCGGCAGCCGCTCCTCCCGCCGCCTCGGCCCCTTTGTACCGCTGCGGGCACCTCCCCACCCCGGCGGCTCCGCGGCTGCCTGGCACCCCCACCCCACTGCCCGGGCCCCGAGTCCACCGCGCTCAGGCTCCACCGGCCGCAGCCGCCCCAGCTGTGCCCTTCCCAGGCCCCTGGCCATGCTCACCCTTGTAGAGCTGCGCCACGGCGGTGGCCGAGTTCTGAAAGAGGTGCCAGAGCTTCTGCTGCTTGTGCTCGGGCTGTGCCGCCGCCTCGTCCTGCAGCTCCGGGGCCAGCGCCTCCTCCTGCTCGGCCTCAGCCAGGCACTGCCGCTCCCACTTGCTGAACCAGTGCTCGGGCCCGTGCTCCTGGATCTCCGCCTCGCCCTCCTCCTTCTTGTCCTCCATCCTCCGCCCGGCTCCGCGTCCCACCGTCGCGTACACGCGTCCCGACAGCCGGCCGCGCTCGTTCCGTGCGCCGGCCCGGCCCTACCTCACCCCCATGCCGGGCCCGCCCGTCGCCCCGCCAGCCCCAAACACTCCGAGCACCGGCACCGCCCCGAGCGCACTGAGAGACCGGCCGAGGCGCCTGGGAACGCGCAGCCGGCCCGGCCCGCCCATAGAGCCCGATTGGCAGCCAGCGCCCCGGCCCCGCAGGGCCTTGCGGGATCCCCGGCGCTAACTGGCTCGTTCACACGTCCGTCAAGCGGGGCACCCCGGGGGCGGGGCTAACGCAGGTTTGGTTTCGACGTCACAGCGCCGTGCCGGGGGCGTCGGCGCGGTGCGCATGCGCAGTGCGCTGCCTCGCGTTGCCCCGGCCCCGCCCCTGGCGTGAGGCGGCGCCGCCCGCGCCCCCCGGCAGCGGCCCCGGGCGGGCAGGGCGCGCCGTGCCCCGGGCGGCCCCGGCCGCCGCCGCCGCCGCACCGGGAGGTGGCAGCGGCCGCCGCGGCTCCGCCGAGGGGCAGAGCCCGCCCGGGAGGCGGTTCCCTTCCCGGCCCCGGGGGAAGATGGCGGCCGCGCAGGGCCCGAGGGCCGAGCCGTGTGACACGGCCGGGCCCGGCTCCAGCGTCCGGCAGAAGCGGCTGAGGGGTTTGCCGCGAGAGTTCAGACCCACGGCATCACTTTTCTGTCTGTTTTACACATTATTTACCCTTTCTTGATTCTGCGCTGTACCAGGCGCAGTCCCAACAAGCAGACTGAACTCACAGCTGCCTTGCGCACGTTTAAAAGCGCTCGTTTAGCTGGCGATCTCGTCACTTGGCTGCTGTGAATATGCATTTCTCGGCTGCTCCAGCCGCACTTCCAGCCAAATCCAATGCGCCCCTGTCCGGGAGGGAGGGCCGGGCACGCCGGGCTGCACGGCTGGGTTTGCGAGCGCCGTGCAGCCAGGGTGCGCGGCCAGCCCTGCCCGCCGTGTGCCCGCCGTGCCCGGGTGTGCGGCACGAACCGTGCCCGCCGTGTGCCCGCCGTGTGCCCGCCGTGCCCGGGTGTGCGGCACGAACCGTGCCCGCCGTGTGCCCGCCGTGTACCCGCCGTGTACCCGCCGTGTGCCCGCCGTGTGCCCGCCGTGTGCCCGCCGTGCCCGGGGGTGCGGCACGAACCGTGCCCGCCGTGTGCCCGCCGTGTGCCCGCCGTGCCCGGGTGTGCGGCACGAACCGTGCCCGCCGTGTGCCCGCCGTGTGCCCGCCGTGTGCCCGCCGTGCCCGGGTGCGCAGCCAGCCCTGCCCGCCGTGTGCCCGCCGTGCCCGGGTGTGCGGCACGAACCGTGCCCGCCGTTTGCCCGCCGTGTGCCCGCCGTGCCCGGGTGCGCAGCCAGCCCTGCCCGCCGTGTGCCCGCCGTGCCCGGGTGTGCGGCACGAACCGTGCCCGCCGTGTGCCCGCCGTGTGCCCGCCGTGCCCGGGTGTGCGGCACGAACCGTGCCCGCCGTGTACCTGCCGTGTGCCCGCCGTGTGCCCGCCGTGTACCCGCCGTGTGCCCGCCGTGTGCCCGCCGTGTGCCCGCCGTGTGCCCGCCGTGCCCGGTGTGCGCAGCCAGCCCTGCCCGCCGTGTGCCCGCCGTGTGCCCGCCGTGTGCCCGCCGTGTGCCCGCCGTGTGCCCGCCGTGTGCCCGCCTGTGCCCGCCGTGCCCGGGTGCGCAGCCAGCCTGCCCGCCGTGTGCCCGCCGTGTGCCCGCCGTGTGCCCGCCGTGCCGGCCCGCGGCCAGCCCTGCCGCCGTGCCGGCCCGCGGCACGAACCCTGCCCGCCGCGGCTGGCTGCTCCTCTGGCTGGCTGCTCTGCCCCGGCACTACTCGTTCCCTTTTTGAGCTTGGGTGTTCATACGGCTTCCTCAAATATTGAGGCATTCAAGCCTAAATCATATATAGTGGGGAAAGAGGTGTTATGAGGGTATAATTGGAGCTGTTGGGTTGGGGGGTTTTATCTCTGAGGACAATGGAAAATTAAAGCTTCAGCTACTCTATTTCCTAAACCACTAATTACTGATGACCTCCTACTTGTGGGTTATGCCTTGGCACTCCATGTGAGTAGAAGGGGTAAGAGCACCCATAGATTTATGTGTGTCTCAAGCTGAAATTGTTACATTGGCTTTTAATATAACTATCTCATATATATAACACTAATGCACAAACCCAAAGGCATGGATATTCCCTTCTTTTCTAGGTAAGGCTCTGTCCAATTCTTGTTTAAGATTATGAACATTAGCTGAATTGATTTTGTAAATCATCCATTGATCAGAAGGGCAGTAAGTACATATTGTGGTGCAACATGGATTTTTTCCTGTCCAACTGGTTTAAGAAAAGCAAAGAACAGAAGAGGAAATCTCTACTGAATAGGATTTCTTATAAAGTATCTACAACTTGGAAATATTCATTCCTTATACTCCTAAATTCTTAAAATATCGTAAAGCATCACACAGGAACGTGTGATGGAATTGTGTTCTAGTATTTTCCAATAAATCAAGTATCATCAATTCATCTCCCTCATCAGAAACATAGCAGAATTCCCTGTTTGCTTTCATGGGCTTTGCAGACACTCCCTGAGATCTGAAGTTAGAGCAGGGAGCTTCATGGAAGAGGAGAAGACATGGCCATTCTGGACTTTGTGTACCACACATCTGTTTTTCTGACTGTTTCTAAAGAGTTGCATGATGCTGGCAACTGTGAAATAATCAGTTCACCCCTGCAATACAAAGTAGTGTCAGTCATGGGTTATCAGGCAGCCTGTCCTGAAGTTTGGCTGTGACTGATGCCCACTGGGTGCAAATCAAATAAGTAATGCATCTCTGGGCAATCCTGGGTAAAAGCTTGGCACACAGATTTTCTGCTTTAATTTAGACAAATCTGGCTACACACCGTTCTCAGGAGTAGCTACAGCTGATAGAAACTGCTGGGATTCTGAGGGTTGTTTTCCTTTCTACACACGTTACACCAGGCAAGGTGGATAATGTTGGGGTTGTATGAATTGTTTTTATAGTTTTGTGAAGAGGCCATTGGTGATTTCTGAGATAGAAATGGAGAGAGGCTTAGCTGAAAACACAGAGATACTGAATTTTGAAATTAGAAAAATGTCATTTTTTGGCAAAATAAAGAACTTCAACTTGCCTAGTCTACAGACTTCTTTATGCTTCCTGAAGATAAGAAGGGTGTTAGGGCCTCAAGAAAGGAGCAAAGTACTTTCTGGGACTAGAAGAATAATGTACCCAATGAGTCCTGCAGGTAGAGAAGAAGAATTAAATGGAGAATGAAGACAATATTGATTGACTTTTTGAGTTTATTTGTGGAGGAGGCAGCAAAGAAGAGAACGACCAAAAGCACCGTGCATAAAACCCCTTAACACACCCAAACACTCTTGTCCCCGACACCTCCTAAGCAGCTCTGAGCAGCACTGATTCACTAAAGAATCTTTTCTCTCTAGAAATAAAGAACAAATTTTGTACTTTTGACCCGCCTTCGGTGGCCTGGCACAAACACAACTGTGCTGGGTTTGGTGGCTGGTAAGGGATTTGTTGGCCAGAGTTAGATGCACAAAGGCTCTGAGGGCACTGATGTGCACATGGCAAATGGAGGAGCTGAGTAATCTTAGTGTTTTGCCTCTTAATTTCCCCCATGGGAATGCTGTAGTGATGAGAGCAGTGTGGCATCCCAACTGAAGTATCAAGGGAGATAATTACTGGAGCATGATGAGAATATGCTAATTGTAGAAGGCTCTGAAGACTTATTTTACTCCCTTATGCAGACTCTTACTGGGAGTTGAATTTAATGATAAATAAGGGAAAACAAATTTTTTTTTAATGTGAAAATATAGAATGAGGGAAGAGTAAGGTTTATTGATAATATAATCTATCCAAAGTGAATAATAACATTTTAAATTATCTGAATGTGTAGATGGCTTAATATAAACATGGGAATGTTTTCACAGTGCTGCAGCCAAACTCGGACACTTGTATAAGAGAACTTTCATGATATTTTAGGAGGAGGAACTGAAGAGAGTACGCATTCATTTCACCAAAGGGAAGAAACAGATCTAAGTGACAATATTTTCATTTCTCTTCACCATTTTGTCCTTTGGGATCAGACTCTCTGTATGCTGTCCTCCAGAAAAGCAGGTTAGCAGGGAAGGCAATTACTCAGACAAAATTTCTCATCCTGGGGAAGTCCAACATAGCGTGGCTGAGCAAGCAAGCAGCAGGTATTTATGAGAAGTCTGGCTCACAGAGAACAGCTGTGCACTGACTGGTGTACATCATGTAATCAAGGCAGTTTAAGCTGCTCCTGATGTGCTCAGATGAGTTTTTATGTCTGCTGGCTGTTACTGCTGTTCCCCATGGAAAAATATGACAATAGAGCACCCTTAGTGCAAACACTTGATCAGTCTGATTGACAAAGGTTGAGGCCATCAAAGTATGAGAGTTCCCTATGGCTGCAAGAGCCTTTTATTCTCCTGGTTTTGAGTCAGGGAAGTAGAAAGTAAGGAAGTAGGATGAAAGCATTTCTTTTCTAATATGTGCTCCGAGGTAATGGTTTGCTCTGAAAAACCAACATTAGGTAAGCACTGCAAAAATGTTAGTTGAATGCTGTTATGAATTTTAAAATGTTGAAAAATAAATTAAAAGATGTATATTGCAACAGCATTTGCATCCTTCCTGCAATTTCCTGGGAGCACTTCAGTACTGAACAGCATTTCTAAGACCATGATCAAAATGGTGTCACGTAAAAGCATCTTGAAACTATGTGAGTAAAGCTTGGTCAATTTGGTTTTACCTAAAATAGTGATCCAGAGACTCTGCCCAAAAGCTGTTCTCAGTTTGAGAAGGAAAGCAGTTGACTCTGTGAGAACAAGATTCTCCAAACCTCATGTCAGGGCTCTGATACCGAAACCATTAAACAATCCAGACAAGGAGCAAGACTCTCCTTTTGCAGGAAAGACCACATGACTCCTATGAGACACAGATCATTTATGTGTGAGTTCAAACGCTACCAAAAAGAGTAGGAGACACCGTTTTCAGTTTTACTGGGTGGTACTTCACTACATATTTGGTTCCACTGAAATTAAAGGTATTTCTTGCATAACAGGGTAGAACACGAGGTGAGTGTGCAGTTGTCCTCCTGCTCGGGACTTCAGAGCAACCTAATCTTTCTTGATGCCTTAAGAACTGCTCTGAAAGGAGAACTTTACTTATCTATAAAACTTCTCTGAACAGTTTGTTTATTTTTTCTCAAAATTCAAATCTCTAGTGCCTAATCAAAAATAAAAACTATTTCTACATAGCACACCAATCAAGGTTTGCCAACAAGGTCCTATTGCTGAGGGCTGCACACAAATGATCATTGCTGTGAAGGAGCAGTAAACATTTTCATGCCATACAATGAATGAACAGATGACTTCTAATAACACCACCTTATCTGCCTCTGTACAAGCTCATAGTCCTCAGTGTTGTCAGCACTAAGACAAGCTGAATTCAGTTTGGGAGCTTGTGCTATGGTTATGGTTTGTAGAACTGCTGGCCCAATACGCAAATTTTTACCCAAAATTGAATCCCAAAGCTGCAGAAGAAACAATATCCCATAATCTCCAACTGCTACAGGTCACATTCTAACTGTAAAACCATCTTAATTGCTTGCTGCCAATACAGGACTTTATTAAAATAAAAAAAGAAAGTGTTGGGAAAATAACAATGTGGAGTCATCTAAGTGTTTTCTTTGCTAGTAGAGTAGATTATTTGCTCCAGTACCTTTGTGAGACAGGAAACCAAGGGGTTTTAAAAAACTTGAATGAAAGTAGAATTTCTCCATGTGAACTCGTGGTGGGATGTTGGGATATTTGGCACTGCACAAATGACTGCAGCTGGCAGGTGTTTCAGCACTTAGTGTCGGGTGTTAGTTGAAGGAGGAGCAGGATGCCAAAGGTCTCCAGTAGGTTGCCTGCATGCTCCCAAAGGCAGTTCTGAGTCACTGCAACATTTAGTTGCTCTCTTTTTATAGAGCATCAGAGATTTTGAAAGAAAATGTGGTTTGCTGTATCACTCTTTGCAGAGTGTTTTGGAATTGCAGATTGCAGGAGTGTTTCTAAAGCTAACCCTGTGCTGAGGTGGGTTTGTTTATTTATTTGTTTGTTTGTTTGCTTGCTTGTTTGCTTGTAGACAGGAAGTCTCCACCCAATGTCTTTCTCTCTGAGCTGTCAGCAAACATCCACACAGCCAGTAATGTAACATAACCCACCACTTCTGAACCCAAGAAATGGGGTTCTAGCAGAGCACGAGTTTATTACTTTCTTTGGCGGGTGCAGCCATGCAAACATTTTGTGCTGCTGGAGTTGGTCTGGAGAGCAGCCTCTTCTCATACCTGGTATTGCTGCAAATGCCCTCCCTTTAGCTGGTACCACACCAGTTCTAGAGCAGAGCCTGCCTCAGCCTCGCTGACTGACTCACACTGGCCCAGACACACCCAACAAGAGTGCTGCAGGCTCTGGTTCACTTTTACCCCTGGAGCTCTGTAGGGAGTGATTTTAGCAGGATTAGATGGCTGAGTAAGCCATGACAGCCAGCTCCCTGATCCAGCCTTTGAGGCTCAGCAGAACCCCCACTGACGCTTCTGAACATTTTGCTTGCTCAAGGACAAATGAATTTGAACATTTTCTTTAGAAGAGCAAGTGGATATATTGTGCATAGTCATGGGCAGTAATATGAAGAGAGGTTAGACATCAAATTTTGGATACCAACTTCAATGTCCTTTCAGTTCTTCACCAAATTATTTCTTTCAAAAAGTGCATCTCTCTCCACACTCTTCTAATCAGTTGAGTAGGAAAAATCCAAACCACCTACTCCCATGTTGCAATGTATGTAATGACTGACTGCTCAAGTTTAAAGAATTTCAAGAGCTAAATATAATATTTGAAGTCCTGCAGCTCAGTTATTGGAGAATTCAAGAGCAATTGGAATACCAGTAATCTCGGGACCCTGGCCAGGGAAGACTTCATTTAGTTTGTGTGGGAGTAGGGTGCACAACTCTTCCCAAAACGGGTCCTCTAGCTTCTCTGCTCAATTCTGCACCTATATAAAGGAGATAATACACTTCTTTCCATCAAAAGTATGGAATAATACCTGCACTTCAGGGATCCCCATAGTGTCAGTTTTTAAAATCTTCTAGCAATTTGTCCTGAGCAAAGAGAGCATGAGCTAGGGAAGGTAGTGGAGTTATTCAGTCTCAGTGGATAATGTATGTGGTTCCTCTTCTGCAATGACCAGTTTTCAAGCTCAGGGAAAAAGAGGGTGATTCCTACTGACTCCAGAAGTGCTTAATGAAATACCTTGTCTCACTGGGCAAACTACATAAGATTTTTGCCATGAGGTGTTAATAAAATGTTTCAAATGAAACAGGATGAAAATACTAAAGAACACAAAGTTTAACAGATGAATTCTGTTTTGTAGATGTAATGTGACATTATCACCTCTGGCTGCCATTTTCCAGAAGCCTCAGCCAGGACAGCAGGGGTGGCAGGGCTGTGGCAGGGGTGACAGGAGGTGGCAGAACCCCCAGCACCAGCTACCAGAGTAGCCTAAAAACACTTCCCCAGGGCTCAGGCCATGATCTGAGCCCCTTCCTCTTAGTGGTGTAGTGGTGCAGAGGTAGAGGGCAATGTTGTGAAGAACACAACCAAAACTTCAGCTCAGGTCATTAAACCTCTCCAGTGCTCTCCATAAAGAGCAAGAGCTGGGCCCCAAAAGGTTGCTGTGTATTGAAGAGATTGAAAATACTCTTTCCCTGGTTTGGCCCCATTTTTCAATAGCTCTCTGCAGCATAAGAGAGCTGCTGCTAATGTTCCCAGTCGCTGCTGTTGGATGGAGTGCAGGAGACTCTAAGTGGCCCTGGAGCTGGGGCTCGGGCTTCAAGTGCTACTTCAAGTCCTGAATGTATCAGGCTGCTTGGAGAAGCAGGACAGGGAGAGATGGGTGTTGCAGAGTGCAAGCCTTCTGTGATGGGGCAGTTTTCTGGGTTGCCATGGTGAGAGCAACCACCATGCTGTGCTCTGTTGTAACCTCAGAAATACAATGGCCAGGGTCTGTTCCAGTGCAGATTTATGAGGATGCTGAAGCATTTACTCCAAAGCATATTTTTCTCCCCCATTGCTGTAGTCAATTGTTGTCAACAAATGTTCTGTAACTCTTCCTGTATTTTACTCCTGGGAACAGACAGAAACAAACCCTAAAATCCAATAAACATGGAAATGGGTATGTTTTCTCTAAAAACTTTTTTCTTTTTCCTACATTCTCTTTGTCTTTTACTCCAGATCTGAAGTCCTAGGTCTGGCCTTGCAGATCAAAGTATTTTGGGTCATCTCTGCCTACTTTTGCTGCTCCAGCTCACCCCATTTCATTGTGGGCAGTGTCAGCCAAACTGGAACAAAGTACAGGCACTCACAAAAGGTCCTCAGCCAGAATTTTCCCTCCATTTCTGTTTTGTCAACATTCCCAATTGTCCATGCCAAAACAGATCAGATTGAAGACATTTTTTTTCATCTTATTGTGTTTGTAAAAGTACTGGTTTTCTGCCAAACTGGTTCCCCAAGCTGGTCATTGGCCTCGTGCAATGTGGAGGTGCTGAGACACATCACAGTGACAGAGCAGACATGAATCCATATGAATCAAGCAACAGCAGCTAAATACTCTGTTCTAAGTCATTCTTCTCTTCTGCAGGTGAAATATTAGCTGCCAAATTCCTTCACCTTTAGGTTGTCTTTAGGGAAGAAAGAAGGAATAAGCTAAGGGAAGGAGAGTTTTTTAAACATTGCCCTTCCCTGAGGTAAAAATATCTGCTGAAATGGTGAGGAAAAATCATGAATAACCCCAGTGCCACTTGTAGAACAAATAAGTAATTCTAAAGCTCGGCTGAAGTTTGTTTTCAATGCCCTGTGCCCGCAGTGGCACACGCTGGCTTTAGCAGGCTGTGTCAGCTGGAGCTCTGCCAGCCCAGGGCAGATCGCTGCCATCCTCCCGGTTGTTTATCTGGGATCAAGAACCCTCCTGCCAGCCAGAAGGTCCTGTCTGCGGGGGGGTGCTGGATGCCAGGTGGACAAGAGGCTGTGGGATCTGCTCAGGCTGGGAATTCCTGGGCTCTATCATCCTTTGGAATATTGGGTTGGTTTTCTTTGCTGCTTCAGGTCTTCCGCAGGTTTGAAGAGACTGAACTTGAGTGCTCAGAGTGGAGCAATTCTGGTGCCTTTGTGTTTGCAATGAGTACAGTGACTTCTACCTGGCTGTAAGGTACCTATGGTGTGTTTTCAAGGGCAGCAGTTGGGTCTTGTTGGATATTTTATAGAGTGTTTTTAGATCTGGGTTTTCTCTGTACCCAAAACCCAACAGTTGTCACAGAGCACAGCAATGAGATCATCTATTTGATACATTTCCCTTCTTCCCAGGAATTCTCACTATTTTTCATCTGCAGTCATGCTTTCCTGCTGCCACCTCTTTTGTTGTCTTAGTTGTTTTGTTTGGGGTTTTTTTTTTTTTTTTTTTTTTTTTTGAAACTGAATTGTTCTAGTCCACATGGCACATCATGTTTTCTACACAATGTTTTCTCCATTTTGGGGACAATGACCATCATATATCATCATATGTCCTTTTCAAAAGCTTAATTTGTATTTATTTCTGTCAACTTAAGGTCAGTGTGCCTCTGAATCAGTGGAAACAGATTATAAAAATGCATATGGAATATGAAATGTCTACATTTTTTCCTCTGGAGCAGACTCAGTGTCTTGGCTCATGTTGTGCCACAGCTGGCAGTTCAAGAGATATTGGGGATGAGGATGGAGGAGAAGGTGTGTGTCAGTGCACAGATGTTCAAATATTTTGGGGAAAAAGATAATTATTCTGTTCTAAAAAGCAATCTATTTCTCTAAGTAGCCTAGAAGCATCACATTGAGTTAGAGTTGGGAAGGGATGTACTGCTGGTTTTAATTTGGGGGGCTTAATACTGCACATATGTTTTTTACTACAGTTTTATCTGAATCCATGGCAGTTAGATTATCCCTTGGCTTTATATTAGTGTCTAATATATTTAATATTCATAGATCCATAGTTCAGCATGTGTAATCAAATAATTACAGATGCCATTAGCTGAGTTATCACACTAATCTGGGTGTATTTCTATGGATAATAATTTAATGAAATTATCACTTAATTTCTGGAGCCCTCTTCCCTGCACAGAAATGAAATCGAAATAAAAGTGCTGCTCTTTCTCCTTCATTAAGAAACTCCAGCCTTGATTAACAGGATCTGAACATCCAAACATTTAAAACTTGGTTTCCTGAATTTCTACTCCCAGTGGCATTCACAGGAGGACACCAGATTTAAAAACTGGAGCAGAAACTCCCCGTTTACCCAAGGGCTGTGTGGGAGGGGAAGGCAGCAGCAGTGCCTCCTCCTCCTGCGCTGTGCAGGGAACGCTCCAAGCTTGGCATGGCAGGAGCTGCAAGGGGCGAGCTCTCTGTCCCTGGGAGGCTCCCGCCACCCCTAGAGCCTGTCTGCGGGAGAGCTGCTCATCAGAAAGGCCGGGAAGACAAAAATGTTGGGAAAGGCCATCTGAGGAGGAGATGGCTGGCAGAGGGGCTGCTCCCTGCAGAGCCTCAGGCACTGACGGAAGGCTCAGCCCTGTGAGAGGGAGCTGCCCTCACCTCTGCTCCGGGCAGGGCTGTGTCCTTGCCTGGCACAGTGTGACCCACACAGCTGACAGTAAAGGGCTCAGTGACATGAGTAAATGGCTCATGTCACTGGCAGCAGGGTTGTTTCTGCACTGCTTTTGAACCAGCTTTGAACTCATCTTCTCCTTCTCAAATAGATTTGAGGACTGTGCTATGAGCTCAGTGCGAGGCTGGCAGCTGCAGAGCAGTTGGATCTCCAGGTGTTCCTCCAGATGTTCTCCCTCACCTCATCCAATCCTCCCATCACCACAGGTCCAAATCCTTCACCCCAAAGGCAGGGTTGGATTTCCCTGGCACCCACAGGGGACAGAAGCTGGGACATTGGGCCTGGCACGAGTGGATCAGGAGCACCCAGGGGTCTGTCCTGGATCCCCCAGCCCGTGGGGCTGACACCCCCGTGGAGCCACTGCAGCCCTTTGGCCAGGGAATGCTGCACCTGGAAAAGCCTGCACCTGCACAGTCAAGGGACATGGAAACAGCCAGGGATCTCAACAGGAATACAAGAGAAACAAAATAAAGGGATTAAAGAAATTAATGGGTTTATTACTAACATCACAGTGATCAAAAGCTTTTGACATAGGAATTCCCCAAGTTCCCACTACAAAGCCTGAAGGAATAGGGCCAAGGAGGCTGGCAACCATCTTCAGCAGTGAGGCAAGTACAGACCAGCTCTTCCCTGGTGCACACTCCCATGACAATGGTTTATGGACTTCCTGGGTCCATGGCTCCATCCATTTCCAATAATAATAATGCTGATCTGCTCCTTTATAAATAAAAAACTAAGCCGTTGGGAAGTTATAGTCTATGGGATGATTTTCATCAGACCAGACTGTAAGTAGCTTTTTTTTTTTTTTTTTTTTCCTGCTTGACCCAGGAATGAGTGCAATTTAATGATGCAGAAGGATGCTGTGGTACCAAGCTGTGAGTATGGGGCCCTCTGCCCTTCAGCACACATGGCATTCCCCTGGTCTGAAACTTTGTGGCTGAGATCCCCTGCTCTGTCATATGCAGAAAATCAGATTTTCATAATAGAGTTTCTGGTAAGCAGGGAAAATAAATTGGAATTCTAGATCCAGCTTTTCGTTGAAGCACTACCTTATTTCTGGGTTTAAATCCCTCCTCATTTTCAGACCTCTCCTTGGATGTGGTTCTTCACTTTCTATGTTGGGTATTGCTGTGCTATTAAGGGAATGTTATGTTCCACTTGAGAGGTGGTAAAGTGAAAATCACATAAATACTCAGGAGGAGATCTTTGAGATGCTTCAGGACTTAAAGAGCTATGAATTTGCAAGCTCTACTAGCATGATCTCCTTTTATGGCATATGTTTGTATCAAAATATGGTATTTTTACACTCAGATTTGGCATATGGATTCCTTCCAACAGTAATAGAAAGATGGTATCAGTCATCTGTATTTAAAATCCAAATGGAGGAAGTTGCGTGTAAGAATTGGCATTGGGTAATGAGAGGGAAGTCACCAGTGACTTCTATTGATCCTCAAAGTGTGACCCTGAGCAAGTCCTTGAATCTTCTGTGCCTCAGCCTGTGATGCTCAGACATGATTAGCATGTGTACTTTATCAGCAAGGTTGTTGTGCAAGTTATTTAATGAGTGCTTGCAAAATGATTTGCGGCATTCGAATGGCAGAGGCTGTGTAATTGCACAGCACTGCTCTGCTGTATAATTGCAGAGGCTGCAGGGAACCTTTGGTGAGCCTCTGGCTGCCTCCCTGCTGAATAACCCATGGACAAATGAGCATTTTAGTGCTGGGAGGGAAATCCAGTTACCCTGGAGCATAAGTGTGGATCCTCCACATTTCTGGGCAGTTCACGCTTCATTGTGTAAAACTCGGGGGTAGAAATTTGCTGCTGAGTGCTAAGCAGATTTTCCTAGCGCTGTCTTCTGACTTGAAAATATTATTTAAGCAGAGAAAAATCTGTTAAAGTCAGTAACAATCTTAACAGCAGGGAGAAAATACCATACTTTGAGTGTCTCCATCAGGATGAAGAGCTTCCCACTGGAGGTATCTCTGTCCCAGAGGAGTGCAGTCCTTGCAGGTATTTTGTATCTTGACTGTACTCCTCACAGGTCGAGCTGGAAGGTCAGCCTGTGGATAACTCTCAGCTGTCACAAAGTACTGAACCCTGCCAAACAAACGTGTCCAGCAGTGAGGAAACTGGGCACTGGGTCTCACTCAAGAGCCAGGACCCTGCTGCACTTGCCTGTCCCTCTGCCACTCCTGCCCTCAGGACTGGTGCCCTCCCTGATGTCCTGCCCAGAGGACACCAGACACAGCTCCAGCCAGGGCTTTGGCCTTCTGTCTGTGTAAATAGTACAGCTCTTTTCCAATGTTTGCACTAGAATTCCCAAAGTGCAGCAGTGCAGAGAGGGACTGGTTCAGCTCTCACTTTTGCTGCTGTTTTTTCTCCTGAGTAGGTGCCTTTACAGAGAGTTCTTCTGGTTTAAACTTCTAAGGTGTGTCAGGAGACTTTGACATGCACCTAAAAACATAAAATATTGACTGTTAAAGAACAGCTGTAGGACCTGCTCCAAGCACCAGCCTGTGCTGAGGAGATGAATTCCTACTGATTTGGCCTTTTGCCCCGTACCAAACCAGGTTTTATTAAAACTTCCTCCTCACCTTTTGAATTGTGCTGTTCCTTTGCAGAGCCAGGGCAGGCTGTGTGTGTGCCTCACCCCATTTGTGCAAACCCCTCAACTCAGGGTTTAAAAACACTTGTTAAAAATTAACATGTGGCTCATTTTGTTCCATGTAAAGGCATATACCCATTAATTTTGAATGTGAGTATAAAGCCCATGGATTCAATATATTCTGCTTCATTCCTCAGTAGGGATATCACTGGGATGGAAGGAATAAAGCTGCTGCCCACTCTTGGACATAAGGTGACTTTGGAGGGGATTTGCTAGCAATTAAACTTTAAGGTAGCACAAAGACAAGAAGTTTGGATTACTATAACTGTTTTACCTGAATTTAGTTTCAGTCCATTTCATTAAGGAATTACTTGTGAGCATAATTTGAATAAGCAGCCTTTAATAATAAGCCCAGATGTGCTTATGATTGTAGGTGATCTGTTCCTATAGTGGGTGATGAATTGCTCTGTGATTTTGGAAAAAAACTCTTGAAGGAGATTTTTAAACAAATAAGCCCATTTCTCATGCAGATGCCAATTTAGGTGATAATCTAGAAATAATTATTCTTTCTACCACTGCAATTTAAAACAGCTATGGCATGGCATTGTGAGCTGTACTTTGGACAATGTTGTCAAAAACCATGCCAAAAGTCACTGAAGGCCAGAAGGCTTGTTAAATGGAAAAATCATGGGCAAAACTCTTAATATCTTCCAGAAGGAAAGAAATCTGTGTGAGCACTTTGTATTTCTTCATTCTGAGTGCAGATCTAAATTTTTAGGCCAACTGAACAAAATGTCTGTCTGGAGAGCTCCAGAAAGAGGAGCAAAAGTAAACTATAAATATTCAGCTCTTGATTTCAGATTTTAATAAATTATGAGCTCTGGGAGAACCATTTTTTTCTTTCAAATAACAACTGGGTTGGTTCATTTTGTAATTTGGTTGTATAGTGCTTGTCACCTTCTATCTGGGTACAATCCATAATCTCTGGCAATGCTTTGAGATGACAGATCCCGAAGGAAATTGGGTCCAAGGGTGTAATGAGGAACAGGCACTCCCCGTGGGAGCCGCACTCTGTATCTCTGCACCCGTGTCTACAGCTATAAATAAAGCTCCTGCACGGGAAGGTCTGACGTGAGACACGGTGGCAAAGATTCCCTGACATGTGTGACAATCAGGGAGCACTCTGGTGCCAGCCCCGGCCCAGCTCCCTCTGCTGCCAGCCCAGGCACTGCTCTGTGTGCCGGGAGCACACCTGGCACACCTGGCTGGGCACACCTGGCTGTGCACTACTGTCTGTGCACTCCTGGCTGTGCACTCTTGGCTGTGCACTCTCTGGCTGTGCACATCCTGGCTGTGCACTCCTGGCTGTGCACTCCTGGCTGGGCACTCCTGGCTGGCACACTGCACCTGGCTGTGCACTCCTGGCTGTGCACTCCTGGCTGTGCACCTGGCTGTGCACCTGGCTGGGCACTCCTGGCTGGGCACCCTGTCTGTGCACTCCTGGCTGTGCACACCTGGCTGGGCACTCCTGGCTGTGCACTCCTGGCTGTGCACTCCTGGCTGTGCACACCTGGCTGGGCACTCCTGGTCTGTGCACTCCTGGCTGTGGCACTCTGGTGGCCTCTGTGGCACTCCTGTCTGTGCACTCCTGGCTGGCACTCCTGGCTGGCACACCTGGCTGGGCACTCCTGGCTGTGCACACCTGGCTGGGCACACCTGTCTGGCACTCCTGTCTGTGCACTCCTGGCTGTGCACATCCTGGCTGGGCACACCTGGCTGTGCACTACCTGGCTGGCACTCCTGGCTGTGCACACCTGGCTGGGCACACCTGGCTGTGCACACCTGTCTGAGCACACCTGGCTGGGCACACCTGGCTGTGCACTCCTGGCTGGGCACTCCTGGCTGGGCACACCTGGCTGGGCACACCTGGCCGCGGGCACCGCCGGCTCGGGCTGACAATGGCTACGGAGACCCTTTCGGCTCTCAGGGAGGAGAAGCTGAAGCAGGCGTGGGTCGGTGGGAATCGTTGTTGCGCCTCGTTGGTGCTCCCAGGGCACAGCCGTGACCTCTGCACGGTGGCACCCCCGGGGCAGAGGTGCCCCTGGCTCCCTGCGGGCCCCGCAGCGCTCCGGGGCAACCCGCAATTAATCATTATTCCTCCAGTTTAGAAATCGCCGATGGGTTTTCAGTGCTCAGAGGCGGATTTCTGGATGGGTAAAACCACCCTCGAGCTGAGCCCTCCCGGGGCCCGGAGCACTCGGTGGGCAGGAGGGAAGGAAAGGCTGGGAATGCCAACTGTTGCACCCGCAACCTACGGACAGCAATCTGGGAACGACCGGGCACTGGCTCACAGAGCTGCCCTCTGCTGTCCCTGCTGTCCCTGCTGTCCTCTACTGTCACCTGCAGCCCGCCGCTGTCCCCTGCTGTCCCCGGCCCGTCACTGCTGTCCCCGCTGTCCCTGCTCTTCCCTACTGCCCGCCGTTGTCCCCCGCTGTCCGCTGCCCATCACTGCTGTCCCTGCTGTTCCCACTGTCCCTGCTGTCCCCTGCCTGCTGCTGCCAGGTCCGGTCTGTCGCTGCTGTCCCCTGCCCGTCGCTCCCGTCCCTCGCTCTTGCCCCCAGCCGTCCCCTGCCCCCGTGCCCCAGCCCGGCCCCCAGCGCCTCCCCAGCTCCCAGGGATGTCCGCAGGGAGCACGTGTCCCCGAGGCCAAACGCTGCCTGTGAGTGTTTCTCTGGTGACTTTGGAATTATTTCACTTAACTTCAAGCTAAGCAACATTTCCTCCTTTCTTTAGCTTAACGCCCACCTCCAGGGCAGGAGAAAGGTGGCCACGCTTCCCCGCAGGCTTTCGCCTACCGACCTTCCACGCGGGCTGATTATTTTAGGATCGACCCAAAATATATTTAGAAATTCCAACAAATAGCTTCTCCTCCAAAACAAACGCTTCCCGGCGCTGCGGGGTTTTCCACACCATCACCCTACACTTCAAAGTGAAAACATGAATAACTAACCATAAAAGTGACTCCCGCACTTCACTGAACGCATCGGCAACACTTCACAGGGAACATTTTCCTTTAATAGAAACCATCAGATTAAATTTTCCCTGCTGCTTTAAGAGGGGGAATTCAAATTACACTCAAAGATTATTCAACACTAACGCAGCTCTAACTTGGGGAACCTGTTTAAGTGTTTGTTCCCAGGAAAGAAAAGCCTTTTGGAGTTAAAATAAAGAGTTGTATAAGGAGTGACTTAGAGACATACTACAGAGGGAAATCCCGGAGCATCAATCGCTGCTCCAGGTTACTCGCAGAGCCATCGCCCCCTTCCGTGGCTGTTAAAGAGGGAAGGGCAGCGGCCGTTGTGCGGGCACAGACCGGACGGGCCGCGCGTTCCCGCTCGATGGGCATCGTTAGAGCGTGTACCCGTGTACCGGAGGGAGCCGTGCCGCAGACATCACGTCCTTGTGCCCTGGGATTTGCCCTTGTGAGCACACCTTTAGCACAGGTTCTGGCCCACATATATTTCGCATTTATTTCAAACTGCTGCGTCCACTTCTCTCGTTCCAATCGGAGCTGCGAAACTTTGCCTCCTCGCGCTGGCAGCGCCTTTTCTGTGGGATGGTACTAAAAAAGCTTTTCCAAATACCTTCCTCTGGGTGTAAGGAAGATTACACTCCTACCACCACACTCACTCTGGGCATGGATAAACAACCGGGCTGCTGTCCTTTCGGGGGGATGGGTTTTGCTCGGGAGGGCTCTGCCCAGCCCAGCAGCCCCAGGGCCCCTGCCCAGCCCGGGCTGGCTCCCCACCCTTGCCCGGCTCAGCCTCTCCATCCTCCATCCCACCCCTCCTGCAAGGGAAGCAGCAGGCCTCTCTCTCTTGTCTCTGTCAGACACTGTGCAGTGTCTGCCCACCTCATCCCTCAGAATCCCAGGTTTTAGGGAAGTTGCTCTTCGGGTTGATGGGGCTGATCCCGAGCTCAGGATTAGGAGCATTTTTGTCGGGCACTGCCTCTAAAAGCACAAAGCTTCCCAAATCACCTTCCCCTTGTCTGAAAGAGCAAGCTGCGGGCTACGAAAAAGAACATGGGCTGAAATTGTCACGTTGACATAATTCCAATGTGTTAAGCTTTAAAAAAAATAAAGCAATCAATTACACAAAATATTGCAAAATGCCTCATATAATAATTGAGAATTGGCAACGCCGCAGGATCCTGTGTACCTGAAAGGCCTTTTCTGTCCCCTGCCAGCACACTTTAGGGACAAATAGCTGGTAGTTGTTAAAATCGGGAGATTAGGGGGAGGTGGCAGAGCCCAGGAATGTGGGCTGTTAAGCAGACATCTCCCATCCATCCTGGCTGGGGGTTTGCGCCAGCAGCTGCCCTCCCCCCGGCGCCCTTCCCACTCAAAAGTCGCATTCTCAGCCCCAGAGCTCTCGTCTTGCAGCCCTTCCAGAGCTCTGCCTTGTTTTTAGCTTCCACCATGGTTTACTCGCTTTACTCGCTCCTGAGATTGCACCCCTGTGCCTGCCTGTGCCTCATCCTTCTGCTCGGACCGACAGCACCCACTCTCTTGATATAAAGGGACAATTTTTTTGCTAAAAACCTCCTGCAACAAGGGGCACTCACATACAATACCTGGCAGGAGCTCCTTGCAGGCTGACTCTAATTGTCAGAAATTCTTGTTAAGGCAAGGCTGCAAAGTTTTAAGCACAATCTTCTGTCCTTTCCATTCATGTTGAGCACTCAGATGTGCTTAAATCTCTCTTGGTGACTCTTGAAGTATGAATGCGCTCAAATACAGAGTATTTGTCATTGTGCACACTAAACGTTTATGTCAGTGCCATCGCCTGTGGGCAAAATAAGGAAAGTTCCTTTTCTCCAGAAGTGGGAGCAGAGATGCCCGTCTGTGAGCTCCTCTCTGTCCAACATCAGAGAGGGATTCGCAGATTTACGATGCGTTCAGCAGGTCTGAGGAGGTCCCCCTTCCAGCACCACTGTTCTCACGTTGGAAATCTCTCTGCAGAATTGAAGCTTTTCGGGTGGGGGTCAGGGGCTCTGCCTGGTGGCTGGCGGCTGAGCAGGGGCACAGCTGCGGGGAAGGAGGGAGCTGCTCTGTCCCGCACAAGGGGAAGGGAAGAGCCCCGGGGAGCAGCTCTGTGTCAGGGGGGCTGTTAGCCACATCGGCTGGGGGCAGGTTGAAGGTGACAGGGCTATTGTGATGTCTCGATGAAAGTTAATACCTCATGGGCACGGCAGCCCAGAAAATCCCTTCGGATCATATCAGCGAGGTCTGTGGCAGGCCATGGCAGCCGGGGGGAGCCGGGTCTGTCCCGGGAATGCTGGACTCCCGAGGCACCGGGGGAGGCTGAGAGCAGCGTGATTTGGTCACCTCACACCAGATCACTCTGCCTTTAGGGAAGTGAAAAGTCTCAACAGGCATCTTCTCAGGAGAAACACTCTGCGGTGTGTTTTGTCTTTAGGTGCTGCATAATCTCTCTTTGGTGCCTCTGACCCAATGTAGTGTATCTAAAGCAACATTCCAAATTCAAATGGAGCACCTTACAGTCCTAAGTGGGTTTGGTTTGTTTTTTTTTTCACTGAACAGCTTTACAGCTATGTCTTTCTAATGAAACAAGAAAACCAAACCAGAGCCTGAATGACTAACGCCATTGTAAATGCTTCTGGAGCAGACGTTCCTGGGATAACTGGCGGATGCGTTGCTTCCTGGGAAGAAATAATTTTCAGGGATCTTCATGCTGATATTTCACATAAACCCTCTGTCTAACACCTGCTATCGGGAACAGAATCTCATCTGAGGCGGGGAGGAGGTCAGGGTGCAGGGAGAGCGGAGGGAGGCGGTGGAGGAGCCTTGGTGCCTGTCCAGCCTCCAGAGCACCGCCTGCCCCTCCGCGGACGGCGGGATTAGCCGGGAGCCAGTGTAAACCGCAGCCTAGGTATTGACCGAAGGGAGAAGATTGAAAAGGTATGCACAGTAACGCTGAGTGCTTTGGGAATCACGGCCATCAGCTCAAATTAGCATTAAATCGCTGCCCTGAGCAGCGCCCGGGGCTCAGAGCGGGGCAGGGAGGTACCTGCGCCCAGCTCCCTCCTCCCAGAGCCCAGCTCCCTATTCCCAGTTCCCAGGGCCCAGCATCCAGCTCCCTCCTCCCAGAGCCCAGCTCCCTGTTCCCAGAGCCCATCATCCAGCTCCCAGAGCCCAGCATCCAGCTCCCTCCTCCCAGAGCCCAGCTCCCTGTCCCCAGCTCCCAGTACCCAGCTCCCTGCTCCCTGTGCCAGGCTCCTCCTGGAGCCTTCAGCAGTCACAGAGGTCCTGTCTCTGTGCTTGGAACGCTCACACCTGCCCTCAGCTTCCCATCCAGGTACTGAGCTTTCACTAAATAAGTAAATAAACATGTATTGGCCACCGGGAGCTGAGACATGTAACATAAAGTTACACAATTTGTAATGTCCATTTATCTTTTGGCATTTTTCAATAGTTACAGCCCCTAAAGGAGAGAGTGATCTCAGAAATTTCCCAGCACTTGCAGCCAGTGCCGTGCCGAAGGGCTGCCTTGGCAAGGGCAGAAGAGTCTTACAGAGGAGTTACATCTCACCCCTCTCTCATGCCCTCATCAGTTCCGAGATGTGGCTAAAAGCCAACCCAAGCACTGCACTCGCCCCTGCTCTCTCTCAGGGACCTACACGGGCTCCTGTACTCTTGGTTTTCAGGTCTTCCAGAAGCTTTATCAGGTGTGTGTGATTTATTGCAGAATGCTGCTGCCTGGGGGGCCCGGGGGTGGGGGCACAGTGTGCCCTCCCCTCGGGAGCGTGTGGGGCACCCCGGGGAGCCCCCCAGAACAGGGGTGCTGCTGGGGGTCAGCAGGCTGAGGGGAGGGGCTGTGAGCAGACAGATTTGGGGCAGGCTGGCCAGCCCTGCACTCGGGGCTCCATGGGACCATCCTTCCGCCTGTGCACCAGCTGAGGCACGGCCCTTTGGGATGTGGGGTGACCTGGAGGGGACTGCTGTAATCCTGGGAATTGCCTCCAGCACTGGCTGGGAGCAGCAGCACACAGACTGTTCACTTCAAGCTTTTTAGGAGTCAGATCTCCAGAGTCGAGGAATGGCTGCTCTCTACAGGGGGGAAACAGCAAAAGAGATTAATCTTCAACAAGGCAAGTAAGCGTCCAAATAAAATTCATCACTTAGTGAAACGGCTGCCATTAAAGCAATACCCTCTGAACCTCATGAGAGTGGTTTTGCTTTAAGCACAGCCTGAACTGACAATTAGGAGACCTGTGGCTGATGTAACTGAGACCCCAAGGGGTAACACAGACCACAGGGAACTCAGTCAAACACAAGGACACGAATTCCAGGACCGGAATCCCCATAAAACCAAGACAATCCTATTAGACTTCACTACTTACTTCCCAGTAAATCCATGGCAGTCCTACCACATCATTTTTGGAAGTGGGAATCACTCAGGAGCCTCAGCAAAAGCACAAGAGATTTTTTCCTATTGGGCAAGGAGACCCCAGACATCACCAGAGCTGCCTTGCTGATCCTTGGTGCCGGGGCTGTGCTGGGTGTGCAGTGACCACCCCGGGCCCGCGGGGCTCTGCACTCCCCACCTCTGCTCTGAGCCACACGGGAAAGGCAGAGGGCAGGGATGAAGTGCATCCCTCTGCTTCAGAGCAGAGCTCCATATGCTGGGACAGGTCGCAGAAAAACATCGAACTTTATTTTATAGATATCGTTGGAACAAGGTTTAGGAAACACAAGTAGCTCCACTTTAGAAAATTGTAAAAGTGCCTCCTTGGGAATAGGGCTGCATTAGCAGGACGTTTTGGCTGATTTAGTGAATTTGCATGCAGATTTTGCTGTTTCAATAAAGAAAAAAAGAAAATATTTTTCATCCTTCTTGGCTGTTAATTTTTCCAGAATTTGCCTGCCAGAGTAATTGTTTAGGATGGCAAGCGATTAAGATCTGTTTTGCAAACAGAAGTATAATGAGGTTTTAATATCTGGCATTTCCACAGCTATACCCTCAAATCCCTATAAGATAAAACACAGTCAGGAAGAACAACTGACATCTCCTTGGTTGTCACCAAGAAGTTTCTGGCTTTGGTGCTTTTCTGTGGTTTTCAAGAAAAAAAAAGAAATGAGATGTAAGATTATAATTATCCATGATGGCAACACAATGCTCATAATGAGAAAACAATGCTCTTTGGACTTCCACTCAGGGCAGCACCCGCCTCTTCCTCTCTCCATCCCTCTGAGTAGCTGAATTAAAAATAAAATATGAGCTGGAGGAGGAGGCAGGATGCCCATGGGCAGGAGGAGCAGCCCCAGCCCCACTGGTGGTCAGGAGTGTCCTGGGCCCATTCCAGCCCTGTGCAGGAGGATATTGGATCATTTTTTGCTCTGACAACAGGAAGCCTGAGACAAGGCATTTCCCATTCTTGTTCCAGCATTATATGAAAGGCTTTTAAAAAAAGGAATGTCCCACAAAGGAGTGGTTTTGACAGTGTCCCTGCTCTCTCTGCACTCGCTGAGCACGCTCCTCACAAGTCACAGTGATGCTGCTCATCAGGGCTTCCTCGGGCCCCTCTCTTCATGGCACTGACCACCAGACCACCTGCACTGTAAAAACGGCCCTTTATCTGGGGCTCACACACTAATGGTCCTTACCTGGCACATTTCCAACGGGATATTGGAGTTTGGATCCACGTGCTGCCCAGACCAAGTGTTTATTGCTAACTTCAGTCACAGAGGAGGGAGAGGAAGGAACATCCCAGCCATGCTTGGGTCTCACTTCTGAGGTCCCACCACCTCCTAGGCATGGCTGAAGATCCTTGATGCTCTCCTTGATGCCCAGGGAGAGCCTCTACCAGCACAGGCCCTGCTGTCTGACTCTTACTGTCTCCTGTCCCTTTTTGCAATCCCCCTTTCTCCCACCTTATTCTCTTCTGCAAACACATTTTCTTCCCAAATCTCTCTCCCTACCTTAATCCCTTCTGACACTGTGTCTCTAGAACAAGGTCTCATGTTCAGTACCTCAATTTACAGAGCAGCTTAGACTTCTCCCAGTCATTGTGTCAACAGCTGAGCCTATGAGAGGATAACTGATGCTTTCACTCCTGCCCATTCCCTCCTTCCCTGCAGACATGGATCCTGGCTGCCTCCAGACACACTGCCCATTAATCAATGCTTGGCTAAATCATAAATAATCCCTTGAAAGTCTTTTTGCAAGTCTTCCAGCCTTTGAACTGCTCTGTAAACTTTGCTCCAGTGCATCTTGGAAAGAACCTTTAAATGATTCAAATATTGCCTGAATTTTTCATGGGTCCTCTGCAGAGAAGTGACATTCATTTGAATAATCAGCTTTCATTTGCACCATGTGGGAAATGGGACAAGGAAAAGTTAAGTGTTCTCCTCAGGGTCATGCAACAGCCTAGACAGAGATGTAGTTCCTTGACCCTAGTCCCAGTCCTGGCTCCAAACCACGTGGCAAGTAGATATCTATCTCTTTAGGAGGATTGCCATGCTGATCTCATCACTGGCATCTCACCCACACGCTTTTTTATCTCTAATTATGTACTGACACAATTATCCTTCATTACAGAGAGTGCCCGCTGTGCACACACAGACAGGGAAACAAGCTCTGCACTGCAGCTGGGCCCTGCTTTATTCTGTCTACAGCAAGATTTACCCACCAGCACCAGTTTTTAACTGTTGAGTGTAATAGAAACCAGGGAGGGGAGTGGGTTTTTGTTCTCTGGATAGAACTGCCCTGGTGTCGTGGTTTACAGTTCCTCCACAAGGATACAAATTGTTTTCATTTCTTCTTGCTTTTAGCATTTCCTGCAATATTAAGCTTATCATTAGACTTGATAAAACTGCTATCACTAAAGCTTTCTGCTTGGTTCAGGGCACTTTTCCATGTCATCTACCTGTATTTATTTCTCCTTTGCAAGGAGATAAATAGACAAAATATATGACCTGAGGCAATCTGGGTATTGAAACCACTTCTGAAGTCACCAGATGGAAATCAATCAGATTTTAACTGCTTAAGAGTGAATAAAGATCCCTAGCCGGATGACTGCCATCCACTGGCTCATCCAGAGTGGGATTTTGGAGAGGAGAAGGGAGCAAGTGAGGCTGAGGAGGACCCCACACCTCCCACTCTCCGTGCTGTTCAGGCACTCCAGCCTGGCCCCCAGTGAGCTGTGGCTGGTGGGGATGGCACCAGTCCCTGGCTGACCTTGCAGCCCAGGCTCCTGCAGGTTCCTCACTGCACAGGGGCTGTCTCTGCCAGCCTCTCCTGCCAGGCTGCACACGGCCAGGGTCATTCCCTGCCAGCAGGAACAGCTCCTGCCTGCCCACACGTGGCCTCTGGCACCTGCAGGAGGGGCCCAGGGCTCTGGTTTAGGGGTGCCCAGGGTCTCCTGGGTGGCTCCTTGTGCCTCTGGTGACAAACAGCTCCAGCCCAAAGCCAGTGGCCTTTCACTGTGCAATTTGGTGACAGTTTATTTATCCAAATCAATCCTAGGTCACTGCTTAAATAACTCTGTTTGTATCTTGGTTCCTATTTTGTTTCATCTTCACTTTTGGAGTCAACCTGACAAAGAGAGAGACAGTTCCTGGTGTAGTATAAACCTCTGTTGTAACAGCTGAGGATGTGAACCTTTCTGTCTCATACCAGAAGGGAACTTCTCTGCCATCAAGGGCTGACTTTCCCCTTTAATTCAGTCCTCTGTCCTGCTGCCAAGGCAATGGGTTTCAAATTCCTCTGAATATTCTTGGACGAATGGCTAGACCATGCTGGTTTACTAACTTACTAAAAAAAGGAGGCAGGGCTGTGTTTTCATTTGATTGTATTGTTTTAAGCAAGTTGATATGTTCCACAAATAAAAATGTTCTTTGTTTCATGCATAACAGTAAAAGAAGTTGGGAGGATGAGGCTCCAGAAAATTCCATGAGGAATTCCCCAGCCTGGTTTTTAATCTGTGTCACCTCACCAGGAGTGAGATGCTTTGTGACTGATCCATATTTTGATAGTGCTGTATTTTACGTGCCATTTTTCAGGTTTTAGCACCACCAGAAAAGTTCTAATGAAACATTTTGTTTGGAGGACAGAACGAGAGGAGGACTGAATGGGAGATGGACAGGAAGACAATTCTCCCCTGACTTGGTGGAAGAAATGAAAAATATCTCCCATAAAAAAGAAGGGAATCTGTGAGTTCACAGGGGTGCAATGCAGCCTGCCTGTGGCTCTGCCATGCATTGTGCTCAGAAACTCTAAAAACTCTCCTTTCTTTTTTTTTTTTTTTTTTTTTTTCTTTTAGAATCAAGAGAAGCTGTATAATATTTACACCCATCTTGAGCAGAGCAGGGGAGTGAGTCATCACACTTATCTCACCACAGTCCCTGACAGCAGCATCTGAGGCACTGGGCAGCATCACTGATCCAGAGCAGGGTGGGAGATCAGCACCCACCGGGGCAGCCTCTGGAGGGGCAGACCCACCCAGGTCTGGCTGCTGGGCAGCACTGATACACACACAAGAAATCCTGCTCCAGCAGAGCCTGTATCTCCCTGTACACTCTCTTAATTTGGGGCACACTATCAGAGATTTGAGGACTCTTCAAGCAGTTTTTGTTTTTAAACGAAATTTTGGGCAAAGCCCAAACAGCTTCAGCTTGGTGAGTCAATGTTTCTTTCAAGCTTTTCATTTGCAACCTGATTGGTAGCAAACTACTCGAAGGACTATTTTCATATGATCCTGGGTGTTATTCCACCAGATCAGTGTAACATTAGTCACCATGCAGAGCAGAACCAGCTGGAAAACAGCACAGGAGCCGTGTGCTGCTCTTGCTCAGAGTTCAGAGAAACACTCAGACACAGCTCAGCATCCAGCTCTGTCAATTCACCTTAAATTGATCTTTTGTTCCCAGTCCTGCCTTCTCTGGAGATAACGTCCAGTGAAATTGCTCTAACTTTATTTGTGTGGGTCTAATGCTGATCAAAGATCAGGATACTTTCACATACAGAACATTAGGAGATAAAGACCAATCTTAGAACCAGAGAGGGTGCAGAGCATGCCATGTTCTTTCTTAATGAGCTGTGACAGGGAAATAAAATTACTTGTCTAATACTTCTGAATCTGGGAAGACTGAAGTGAGGTTCCAAGTAGGTCCCTGTGTTATTTTGCTCAACAAAAATTACATTATTTTATAATATTTTCATACAAAGAGATTGGTTTATATCCTTTTGCATACCAATAGCAACATTTCCAGTTCAGCATTCATTACCTTTTTTCTCTCCTGCCACTCCACTCCATATATGCATTTCCCCACTGAGAATCTCCCACCCTGAGCTGTGTTATCACTGTCAAGAAACCACCTACCTCGATATTTGAGTGTTGTACCACAGCTGCCTATAACACAAACTGAGCTGCTCAGGACAGCCCTGCAACACAATTTAGAGAGTGATTTGACTAAAACAAAAGAGAAGAGATGGGCTCTGGTCTCCACTGTGGAGCCTTTCCACAGCCTCCTGTCAGCTCTTCCACCCTCCTCCACTGCTGAGCTTTGCCTCTCATTTTCCCCTGGAGCACTGTGGATCCCTGCAGCCTCTTAAGAAAGCAGCACATTTGTTCTTCTTCCTGCAAGATGTCTCAGAGTTTGGGATCTAGGAGCCGAGGCAAGAGGTAGGCAGGTTGGTTTTGGATGGTCTCACAGTTTGCCACTATGCCAGAGCTAATGGAAGGTTAAACCAAAATGAAAAGCAAACATCACTGAGCAAACTGGAGGTGATGATGGGAGGAGGAGATGAACGCTTTGGGGGCTGCCAGATATTTTTTGAGCCACTGTCAACCTACAAGCTTTGCTTTCCATTGATTATCACCTTATTGCCCTCGGCATCAGGATGACAAAGGCTCCCAAGTGTCCGATAGGGAGGGAGACTGTTCCGTGCTCTCCCATCACTGCCCAGCTCACATGGGTGGCCCTGCAGGCTGTGACGGGTGTCCTCCTGCAGGTCTCCAGAGAGAAATGACAGCTGCATGTTGCACAGAAGGTTTGGTGACATCTGAGCACTGCTGAGAGGTTTGTGATATTTGGCGTGTTGGGGGCTTGTCACTGCGATGCTCCAGGCTTTACAGCGGGCTTTAATTCTGGGTGTAGGACAAGTTCCCTCTGTTGGGCTGTACAACTCAAGAGTTTGCCTTTCTATCCCCCACCTGGCTGTGGTTGGACTGCAGTGCAGAATAGAAGCCTTCTTGTAAGGAACAAGGTAACAACGCCGTGGGGACTCTGGTTCTCGGGTTCGGGCTGTACCTGGCAGCTACATTTGCTCTGGTGTACCAGTTTCTGAGTGTGCCCCTCTCACGGGAAGGGCCACATGTTAAGAAATAGGCCTCCTCTAATTAGCCAAATTCAAACTGTAGAGTTGAGTGGCTTTTCCACAATGCATCATTTACATTTACCCAGGAGCAGAACCCCGGGTTCTTGGAAGCTGTCAAGAAGGTTCTCACCTTCACTCTGGGAAGAGATCAAGTAGACAGTTAACACAAAATTTCCTTTTATCCTTTTATATTTACTTATTGCCTTTCTCTTTTCAGCCCGTTAGGAAACAAGGTCAGCATCACCTCAGAGAGTACCTGTCATGCTGTTTTGCTGTCCCCTACTTCTTTTTGTTCACCAAAAGCCATCCTGATCTTGTCTGAGCTTTGCCTCAGCCCTCACGTCTGGAGGGTTCATGTAATGAGGAGCTAGGAAGACTGCATAAAGAAAGACACATTCACAAAACAGGAAAGGTTATTCCCCTTAAAATTCTTCCTGTTATTTTATTTTCAGTGAATATTTGAAAATTCTCCTAACAGAAAGACCATGGCCATGAGGCAATGAAGTATTTTCCCAAGTCTCTTCTCAAGCTCTTGTAGAATATTGAGTCCTTCTGCTATAAGGGCTCCATCCTCCCCGATGCAATCAGTGGTCTTTCCAGATAACATATCAGTTTGGTGCTCCCAAATTCTCACTGCTCCCTAGGCCCTGCAAGCTTGGTAATAATGTCCAGTGAAATAAATAATGTCCAGTCTTCTAACCTGCTGAGCTGCTCTCTGGTGTGAACTTCTCAGTCCTGCTGTCTGTCTGGTGTTGAGCTCAGGCTTGTCGGTGACTCTTCTTTCAGGAGTCCTACGTGCTGGGAGCAGATTTAGTTTCATGATTGTTTCCCATGAAACGCGGATGACTCTTAGTCCTGGGAAGAAGTAGGTCGTATTAGCGAGGCTAACAGGATTAAGCACAGTTCAGTAGGACACTCAGATGGCCACGGATTTCTGCCCTGCTGACAAGCACTGTACAGCACTTCAAAAAGTGCCAAATGTCCCTGACAAAGGAAAAACTTAAATTCTACTTCTACCTTGAAAAAAGTTAAAAAAACGGGCAATGGGGGCCTGGGAGCCCTCAGGCAGAGGACGTAAAACGACTCCCATTTCACCCTTGGCTTCTCTCTTTATGCCTTAGTGCTCAAAGCACCCAGCGGCAGGGCGGGGGCTGGGAGCGGGTGGGGGATGCGGGGCCGGGCACAGCCCTGGCTCCCCGTCTCCACCAGCTCCCAGACGGCAGCGATTACATCCTCGCCACTGCCTCTAGAGGGTAGAGCAATCACGAGTCTCCACAGGGGCAGGCAGGCTGAACAGGGCCATTTCAGGCTCCTAAAAGCTTAAAAATTTCCTTGGCAACCCTGCACAAAACCCGCCAGTCGGTGCAGCCAGCCGGCAGACCTGAGACTGGTGATGCAGCAGTTTCGCAGCGCGCTGCCAGATCCATCCCGCTCCAAACATATTCATAGCAGTCTCATGGACGTCCCAGGACTGCTTTGGCAGCAATTGTGCGGGATAAATAAAGCTCCCATTGTTGCAGATGACTCTGCTTTCAATTGCACGGGAATCCAGGCCAGCGGGGACTTCTGCCTGATAAAGGCTCGCCCGCTTCGCACATTTGTGCCACTGCTCTGGTATTGCCGGGCTCAGCTGCAGCACTGCACTGCACCTTCTCCAGTTTATTTTGGGGCAGCTGTTTCCTAGTAATTTGCAGCACTTTTCTAAGCAACTACACCTCCACTGTAACGTTTATTTCTTGTGTCCCCAGCGTCACTGCACTGCCATTTGAACAGGCAGGAGTTGATAAACTCTCGGCCATAGGTAGGTCTGGCTCTGCACGTAAGAACAGAGGGAGTCTTTGCCCCAGCAATCTTTTTGGGGAAGAGGGGTTTATATCACGGGATGCAAGTCTCTAATCAAGGGCTTGTGCGATTTCTGAACTACTGAGTAGAGGGACTAGTGTTCTTTCTATGATATACCTTGACAGAAACTCTTTTTGTAGTAGCATTTGATCTGTGCAGGTTCACTTACAGCAGTCCCAATCATGACCTCTGAACAAATGCCTGAAAACTCCTTGAATTTCACTAGCTGTAAATATTCTTTCATAGAATAAATTAAAAGGGACTGATGCAGATGTTTGCATTCTACCTTAACTTTACAACGACGAATTTATTTGTCCCTCCAGCGATCTACAGAACAATTACTGCTCCTGACTCACATACAGCCTGAGCAGCACAGAGATAGAGCCTCCTCAGAAATACCAGTCCATCTTCATTTGCTTAACTACTTTCCTCCTAAAACACTTCAGAAGCTGCATGCGACTTCCCTGGAACAGAAATTTCTCACTAGTAGGCACCTGAATAATTAGAAGTCTTATTGAAAATTTTATTCCAGCAATCTGCTCTGCCTATACAGCACGTGTCTTTGAAGCTAATCAGAGCTCAGAAGGCAGTTTATATAAATCAGCCTGGGGATGGTAATATGATAGCAGCCGTGCTTGTTTATAACACAGCCTTCTATATGGTGCAAAGTCTGAGTTTGATTGTTTATAGCAGCAATGAAAAGCCATGCCTCTGCTTTGCCCTTTGATTGCTCGTCTCATCTGAACCACTGAAAGCTGCAAAAAATTCCAACAGCACTTTTTTCTAGATGTTTAATCCACTATGCTGCACGCTGTAGAATAGGGAAAAATAAAAAGTAGTAAAGTTAAGGGAGGCAGCTTTTTCAGGAGTCTAACCTCTCTCACAGGGGCCAGAATAGTGTCAAAGCACATGTCTCACACAGGAGCACTGGGACAAAGCTCCCCATGGCCCTGCAATGCTGGCCAGCTGCAGCAGCTCATGGCCTGTGCACAGCCAGCACACACAGCCCAGCTGGGCTCACAGGGCAGGCAAGGAGGGGAACGGGGACTCTGAGAGAGCCGTTTGTTTTCCCACTTCTCTGGATGCCAGACGTCTCAATCTGCTTGCAATTTGGGGAGGGAGAGATCCCCAGGGGAGCAGGAGGGAAAGGAATGGAGGAGGCTGCTTCCTATGCTCTCAGCATGGCAACCCATTGAGAAACAAGGGCAGACAGACAAGAAACTTGCTAAAATACAATCAGTTATGTCCAAGGACTCTACAAAAGGGACAAATGTTACTTATAAACAATGGTCTAGAAACAGCAGAAATTATGAGGTTTGGTTTCTGCACATTGTCCTGTGCAGATCAGATTTTCTGATGTCTGATAGCACAGCTGTGCTCTCTTTGCAGCTTTTATTACTGGGGAGGCATAGTGGCTTCCTCCCCTGCACTGCACACTATTGATGTGACAGAGGAGCACTCTGGATGTATTCATTTGGGAGCTAATCTCCTTGATGCTTTTGGAAAAAATGACAAAAGTGTAGGGCACAGCCTGGCCCCTCTGACACAGGCTGAGGAGCAGCACAGAGGGCACGTCCTCTCTGCTGGAAGGAGAGTGGCACACCGACCTTGGTCCCAGGCAATAACAAGTAACACCACGTGCCCAACTTGGGGCTCACCTTTGCTTTTATAAGCCAAACAGGAAGCTTTTTCCTAACAGGTTTCCCATGGCCCTGCTCCAACCACACAGAGTGCACGTGGCTGGCCAGGGAAGCAGAGAGCCCTTCCCAGCCCTTCTGGTTTATCCCACACTGAGGAGCCCCAGATCTGAGGCCACCAAATGATGGGTATGTGCCCAGCAGCTGGCACTTACCCTTCCAAAGCTCGGAGTGAACAGCTCACTCCTGAGTATGGAGGTACACACAGCATGGGCAGGGCTGGCTCTGCAGGGAAGGTGCCTGTGTCCCCCAGGAGCACAGCAGGGTGGGTGACACAGGCCAGCTTTATGGCTGTTGTAAAGGCTACATGAAAAGACACCTGAGGCAGGTGGCTGAACATGACCATGGTTTATGGCACGTTGTTTTCCCCTTTACTGTGCTTCTCCAGGAATGTGGGGTCACCTGAGATTTGCAAGATGCACCCTGGGGTGTGTAAGAGCCCCAAAGCCTCCAGTGCACTGCATGCATGGGTTGTGCTGAACTGCGAGTTACAGAACTTGAGGATGTCTTTTGCAAAGCCTATAGCAGGTTAGCTGTGTGAGCTTTGCATTTATTTGGTTTTCAGACTGTCCTGTAGCTCCTGGGAGGGGAGCTGTGCCCACTAATGGCTGCCCTGGACTCTTCCCCCAGGATGAGCTGCTGCTGGAGGGTGAGCTGCTGTGTGAGCCTCTGCTCTGCTGCTCCAGGCTGTGCTCTCTGTGAAAGACCAGGGTACTCAGAGGACATGCTCTAGTAATTTTATTGGTTCCCTTTATCGTTTTCAGCATCCATCTTTAACCTTAATTATATATTTATATTTCTGATGACTGCAACAACTGCCTTCTCTCAGTATTGCTGGCAGTAATAGTGTAGATACACAGATGTATTTGTCTCCTTGGTGTACAACAATGAGTTTAAATCCATAAATCAAAATTAGACTTAGAATTGCTATTTTGGTGTTGGCCTTTTTTATTAGCATGAGATACAAATCATAGAACTCTTAAATCTCTTTATGCTGCTGCCCAGTCCCTCTGTTCATGAATTAGCTGGCATTTCTCCTAGTTCACCATCAGTGTGCTGAGATGATGATAAAGCTTACAGCAAATTATTTTGGGAGTGGGAGTAGGTAGTCTGAATTTTTGAATTTTTAATTCCAGATATATCTCAGAACCATTTTGCCTTTCTGTGACAATATTCTTCTGGGACAAACTGATATTGCCTACAGGTTACTACTATCATTTTGTGCTTCTTTCACTCACTTAAACCTATTTTTCTGCTTCCTGGATTCAACCATTAAGCTACCCAGTCCTTCAAGGAATCATTCAAACTTCCTAACGGAGAAGTCTTTGATATTCAAAGACTTGTATTTCTTGGGAACAGCTGTTCTACAGGGCCTCTGCAATACCTGTAAGTATTTATTTATTTACAGTGTAAGGGTTAAGGAAGTGCCCCAAGCAGCAGAGGCCATACTGGCTGATGGCTGCAAGCCACCACACAAACACCTCCCATTTGCAACATCCCATTCAAGTGTCTTTTGCACAGGAAAAACTTTTGGCAACGAACACAGGCCACTAGGAGTTTATGTGAGTCACTGTCCAACACAATAAATATCAAACATGAGCATCTAGTAAACTGCAGGGGTTTTAAAATGTCACCAAAAGTGGTTTTGGGAAAAGAAACTCCATGAGTGCTAAAGTAAAGCAAGGTGACAGGTCTGTATGGGAGGATGTGGTTGACAGTCTTCCTGCCCTAAGAGCCAGTCTTCCTCCTTTTCACAGACATGAGTCTCTTTCATGTAATTCCATGGTGAGTTGTCCGTATGCAAACTCACAATAAATACAATATGTGTGTAATTGGTTGTTCTGTTAGTTAATTATGTGGCTAAATCATCTCTTCATAAATAAAGCAGGAAGAATCACACACCATCAATCTAGGAAAACAAATGAAAATAAGATTTTCTACATAAAGTTTTGTAAAAGGATTTATTTTCCTCAGTCTCAAGAGGAGACAGAGCTCTCTGTCAGCCTTGCTGCTGCCGGGTCTGGTCATCTCCTGATCCCCTCTGGTGCCAGCTGGTGTTCCCAAAGGGATCCTCCAATCCTGGCCATTGTCAGATGGGCTCTGGCAGTATTTGCTTGGTGTTAGGAAACCTGAGATTTGCTATTTTGTTAATTGATCCACTTCACATTCTGTCTTTTAGAAATGGAAAGAAGTGGATTGAAAAATAACCAGGAAAGAACGAGGAAGCTCCTCTGGGCAGAAACAGTCAGAGAGCTGATGGAGCCAGAACAAGAAGAACAATAGGCCTTTGTCCTTCTCACAGGTTATTTGCTTTTTGTTTTCCTTGAAGTCCAATATCCCAAGAAATTACTCCCAAACCAGTCTTGGTTTCCTCCAGTTCCTCATATGATGTTTTCTGGTGGGAATTTCCAAAGCGCTCTGAAGATTTAAGCTTTGGAAAGTTTTGGCTTCCCTGACAGTTACAAAATGTTGTGGGTTTGGGTTAGTTTTACCAAAAAAAGTTATTTTTAACCAAAATAACAGGGAAATAAAAGTAATGAGCCTGAATTTTACGTAACAGGGAAAGAGGAGAAGGTGACTGTGGCATTGCACAAAGCACATGTGTTGGCTCAGGTCTCCCTGTGGAACTGCAGCTCCCTGGCAGTGCCCAGACCCAGAGGCAGAGAACCAAGGCTGGGCACACACAGGATGGACACAGATGGATGGATCCCTCCTGGAGCTGCACCAGGCACAGCCCCTGGGCACCTGCCTGGGCTGCCCTGCTCTCAGGAGCCCATCCACACCAGCACTTCACCCTGCCCTGGGAGATTCTCTTCCCCCCCATGCCAGGGCTTCCACTCCTGCCTCCTCCCACCTCCACAATAAGATGTAGCTCTCCCTGGTCAGCCACCAATTCCCAAAATCCTGGCTGTTCCTACAAGTCCTCAAGAGTCAGCTGGAGTCCTTCCAGCTGTGACTCCTCCACATTTTCTTGTTGCCCTGCTGCTGTGTATATCTACTTCACCCTTCTGTCTTCTCCATTGGGGCAGAAGATTCAGGGTGTCCCATGGATTTTCAGACAGTCAGTCCTCAAATTTTTGCCTGGCAGGATTCAAAAATGGCTCATCACTATGTACAAGCTCTGCACCACCAGCCAAATCAGACCAACAGTCTGCCTGGCCTCTGGTCCCTGTCATGTCACCCAGAACTTCTCCACCACTGCCACTATCTGATGCTGAACCAGGCTCCAGCATGCTTGGGCCAGCAGATTAAATCAGCAGTCTGAGGTTACACCACCTTCAGCCTTGCTCCTCTCCAAGGCAGAGATACCTGATCCTCTAGGGAACCAGGTCCTAGATTGCCACTGTCAGCCCAATATACTAAAGGAAAATAACTCCAGCCTAGATTGGCATTAATACAGAATTGCAGCAGCCCCAGTGCTGATTCACAAAAAGTTGTCCTTATTTTGAGGGCAGTGACACCTGACAAGAGGATGGGAAAGGTGAGCACAGTGGTGACTTTTTAAAATATACTGACCTTGGCAATGTAATATTTCTGTGACTATATGACATTGCTATAAATTATTATTCAGACACACAGGAAAAGAGGACATTGGACTGGAAAAAGTATCCTGCTCCCTTGAAACCAGTGCTGAGCTGTTGGACTGAGAGATGATCAGTAGAAAATTGGAAAATCTTTGAAAAACAACCTATTTAAACATCAAGGTGCTCTCACATTTAGACAGCGCTCTTTCTACTATAAGTAATTTTCAGCTCTCAAATTATAGGCTATAGAGAGGAAGAAATCAATTGCACTAGATTTGCAGGTCTGCAAATGGCCCTGTGTGAAGTTATGCACAGGAATATCCCCTATGGAAAGCTGTGTGAGCCTGAGGGCATCAGGGCTCATCCTCTTCCAGCTCTACCTGTGCTGGCTGAGGCATTGTCTGCCCTCCTCAGGTCCTGAGTGTCTGTGTAACCTGTGCAGGACTGCTTCCTACTATTTCAAACCCCTTAAGGCACAGGCTTCCACCTTTTTCCTGGAAAGGTATGTCCATGATTTAGTACCTAGAACTAATAAGGCATTTTCCTATACTCAGTCTAAAGTTTTTGCAAATATTCTTTCTCCTCTCTTACCTTTACTCAAATTCACAGAACAAATACTAGCTCTTTTTTTATTTTGTACTTGTGTAAATCTGAAATATTCCATGGAACAACCAATTTCTGAATTAATGTATGCATGGTCTTCCCTAGTTGTTGGTTTGTTCTCTAATTCTGGTTAAGCATTAGTGCTGTGAATACCTACTGAGATCTTATATTGTACTTGCAACACCCAAACAGCATTGACTGTGCAATATCAACTCCTTAAAAAAGGTTACTCTCGGAGGAGAACATTCAGATCCTCACTTCAGTGAAGATTCTCAGTTCTTGATTTCTCAGAATGAGATAAACACAAGCCTTTATAACCCACAGGGGTGGTGGCTGGGTACAAGAGCCAAACACAAACTGGTGGTCTCCACAACTGACCAGCTGCTCCATGCAGCTCCCAGTTTGAGCAGGAGTCAATGATTTACCAGAGAAACAAATCAGAGGGCGAAAAATAAAAGAGGATGAGAGTGGGAAGGAAGTCTGACAGAACAATACAGAAGTTACAAAATCAATATCTTATCACTCTCCTGTTGTTAAAGGACAGGAGTGAAGAGTGTCTTCAGGGAACTCAGCTCTAGTGAGTGGTTGCTCTTTCCAGAGGGCTGTCTGGACTCTTACCCCTGGAGTATCAGGAGGTGACAAAAAAGAAACTACAAAAACTACGACAAAAGCCATGTCAGGATGGAATTATTGGGAGAAAGGGATGGATACAGAAGCCAAATCGTATTTGAAACTGGAGGTGTGGTAACTCAGAGAGATTTTCACCATAGCATTGCATCTTCTGAAAGATGCATGCAAGGTTACAGCAAAAGCAACTCAGATCTAAGGAACGTTATCCTGAAACAGATGAAGTTTCTACTGGCTTGAACAGCTTGATTTCTATAATATCAGAAACAATTTCCACAGCACTGGATGACTAAAATAGGATTTATTGCTGTAGACCAAATCTAAAGCATAATGGTTTTGTAGAGGCATGGAGAAAGTCCACATAACTCACCTTCAGTGGCCTTTACAAATTTACCTCTGGTTGCTAACAAAAATTTAGAACAGGGCTTCATTGTAAGATTCAGGGTAAAAATGACAAAGTGTCTCAAGTCTCCTCTTTGCAGGGATTTTCAGATGAGTTCTGTGCAGCACTCTACCATTTAAAATCTAAAAGATGATCAACTGATGCATGAAACTCACTTGAGGTCAGCAAAAAATTGTTTAAGAAACCAGACAATGATTGGATCCAAGGAAGTCAGCAATAGCAGACCCTAGAACAGAGTTTTTTGTAGGAGATTTCAAAAATACCCATTGCCATATGAACTCACAACAAAGTCTAAGGAGTCTACCTTGGAGTAATTCAGTTCAGGTAAAGGTTGTTGGCATTTTTATATCAAAGAGCCAGGCTGCTTGGATGTACTGCTTCCCACATGTATTGGGGAAGGTCAACTTAACTTTGTGCTATGATGAGCTAAGTCACCTAGGAATCATCAAATAAAAGCACCAGTTCTTCACTTGTAGCTGTAGGTCTTCCCAAGTTTGAAACCCAGCTGATCATCACTCAAAAATCTTCTCCTCATTCTGACTGCAGGGCACAGGCAAAAGATTTGTCTTTGATAGAAAGCTCCTCACAAGGACTTAAAATATTCCAGCCTCCTTAGGCTTGGGCTGGGCTGAAAGATGGCTTTTGCTCCTTCAGCTTCTGCTGAGGAGGATCCCTGAGACCAGTTTCCTTGAAGCTACTCAGAAGCATAAAATCCTATTAGTAAATAAGAGCCCCTGTCCCTTGCTGTGACTGGAGCATCCAGATGACTCTGTGAGTTAACCCTTGGCACAAACACCCAGTTTGATGGTGAGACTTCATTTGGCCTATGAACCAAAACATGAAAAAGCCTTTAGAAGCACCAAGTTAAGGCTTTTGTAGAAGATTCTGATTGCTCAGCTACTAAAGAAAAGTTTTTGAAGTATCAATGCACACTCAGCATTGAGGCAAGAAGTATAACAAGCACCACAATCTGCCAAGACACTGGAGTAGCCTCCAGAGCAGCCAGGGAAATCAAGTGTCCAAGAAGGTTCCTACATGCATCACAACACTCCAGGCAGCAGCCTTCACCAGTGGCAAAACTGTGGGAATTTGGTGAGGACTTCCTTGCCAGGCACAGTCAGGAAGAAATTATGAGGGACATGAAATATTCATTTACAAATACAGACATATATGATTGTACATATGATTGCTGTAAAGAGTATAGGAATCATGGAAATGTTGCTTTTTGCTTAATGCAGCAGCTGCAGGATCAAGCCAAAAAGTTATTGGAAAGTATCTTGTCCTAAAGATCCCAGAATAAGAAGTGACTTATACTGAAAATTTACCAATTCCAGAGTTTTCTGTGCATAGCAAATCTGAAAAATAAAAGTGATGATTCTCTTTCCTTCCTATGCCCTTCTACTACTGACCACACCATGTATCAGAAGTGTTTCAAATACAATATATCTAAAACTGCTCCAAATATCTTCCTCTGACTCTCCCACAAGTTTTCTCAATAGGATCAAAAGTTTTTTTATTGTTAAAACCCAAGCTCAACCAAAATGTAGCCTGAATGAAAGGCCACTATTCCCACTACAGTGGCAATGAGGGGGTTGCCTAGAAAGCAGGGTGTGCTGAAACAGTGCAGCCTGCTCTAAGCTGTGGTGTCAGAACCAGCTGAATGTCTCCTATTCAGATAACAAACCAGCTTGATTAAATACAATTATTATTCATGGCTAAATATTGAGGACAAATGAAGGTAGTCAGATGCCACACTTGGCCTTGACTTCACCACTGTAGAAATGTTAATTCATATTCTCATTTTGCTTCCCACACTATTGTCAGTTCTCCTTCTTTGTTCTTAAAAGTCCAGCTCCCCAAACTCCTCTGAGTGTAAACTGCCACTGATAATTGGAAGAAATGCAATTATGTGATTCCACCAGCAAACAACTCCAGTTTCAGTTCCATTTCAGAATCCCAGTTAAATTAATCCTTCCTATTTTCAAGTCTTCAAATGCAATTGCCTGAAGGAGCCTTCCAGATGTTTATCTCTGTGCTCCAAGCCCTGCTCTATTACTCTAATTGGCATCTTCCTCCTCTCTGCAACATGCTGCAAAATCCAGGCATTGCTGGGGTGAGAAACTCCTCCTCCTCCTCCGAGCAGTTTTATAGCAATTAATACTCAGTTTTTGCTCAAATGTCTATAGCATTTACCTCTGAAAATTACCTTAAGGAGGAGGCGGCAAAAAAATCTCATTTGTTTCTCAAGGCCTTTATGACAAAAGACTAGAGATACCTTTCTTTATTCTGTCCTGGGTTTTTGGCTGGCTTGCACTTTGACCTCTCCAGCTTTGCTGGCAGATAGCATAGGGAAAACAGGAGCGTGACAATGGCAATAAGGCTGATATTTGAACAATCAGAAGTCAGGGGGTTCTAATCAAACTATTTCTTCCTCCTACTGAACTCTAATTCTTAATAATAGGAGAAAATTTACTCTGGGCTAAATTCAGCAGTCACATCTTTATCAAAAGCCAAAGGGCTTTTACTTCATGAGTTTCTTGTAGGAATTATGAAACTTCATAATTCTGATTTTTTTTTTTAAAAAGAAAAAATACTTTTATTCATTTTACTGAGAATTTATGAAATAAAAACTTGAGACACTGAAGGACACTGCGTTGATTCTTGGATCTTCCTGCCCAGAGCTCCCTGCAGCATCAGGGCTCTCATTTCAAAGTGATAGAAAGATTTCTGTCTTCAAGGACCTAGTTTTATTCACTTCAAAGCAAAAGGTGTGTCTTCCCAAGCTTATCTTTTGAAAGTTCTCTCTGTTACATGTATCACTTCTTCTATTTTATTCTCTCCCTAGGATGTTTTCTTTGCCACTTAACAAAAATGAATTAATTCATCCAATGCCGTGACACTCATATGAAGTAAAAATGCCAACTACAGATGTCACTTGCCTCGTTTATTTAGTCCTTCTGTGACTATAGATTTTGTGAGGTTTGCCTGTGAAACAGTTTACAAGAATAATCTTCAATACTGGAATCCGATCCATCCATGCAGACTCCACTGACTTCATTGGGTCTGCTGGGGCTGATCAAATTGCAGGATCAGTTCCTATATTTGCACTGAACTCAGCCAGATTGTAAATAACACATTGGAAAAGAAATCAAATCTACCCATAGTATACAACAGATCATTCTAATATGACAGATAGAGACTGGATGCAGCCATGGCATCCCCTGGCTAGGCTGTCCTTGCCCTGCTTTCAGTTTGTTAAACTCTCAGGATGAAGTGAAGACCAGGTGAAGAAGAACCAGTGTCAGAGAGGTGGTCATCATTAACGTGGAGTCTTGGAAGTAGGAAGGGATTTGTGAAGGCAGGTTTTTCTTCTGAGGAAGAAGGCATAGGAAGGAGATAAGCAAAGTGCTGGAGTTAGACAGCAGGGTGAGTCTCAGGCTGATGCCTGGGCTGCCATCAGCTTCCCACTGCACATCAGGTTGGGATGTGATGTGCAGTCAGGCAAAGGGAGGTGATTTCAGTGAGGAGAAATGGCTCAGAATTTAAAACTCAGATTTTTCATGGGTTTTTAAATATTAATTTTAATTTTAACATAGGAGTTTCCTTAATAGTTTGTTTGCCTAGCAGCATTAATACCTGGCAGAAAAAAATGTATTTTTTTTTTTTAGCAGAGACAGTACCTGCCTATCTCTGTGTCCCTTTCCTGAAAACAAAGCAGAGAAATACATTTGTGGACACACAACTAACGCCTCTAGTTAGCAAGGCCAACTTAAATGTGAGCTGTGATCTTCTGGGTCAGCCGTTTGGTGCTTTGCAGAGCAGGTGTCACTGGTGTGACACAGGAGAGACAAAGACAAGAACTGAAGAACCATCTCCTGAGTCTCAGGTGGGACACCTTAACTGGAAAGTTTCTGTTCTTGTTGTGTTCAAGAACTCTCTGGGCAAAGTGCACAGAAATTCTTTGGTATTCTCAGTTGAATAGAAAAGTGGCCAAATGCCATTACAGGTTATCCTTGCTTTTGATGTAAAAAAACCAGGAAAATTAAACATTTTTTAGCAGCAGGGTGATCAATTGCTATGCCAAATGAAGAATTCACCTAGTTTTCATCCCACTGCTCTATGTCATCTCTGTTGGAGTGTACAATACAGGGATGGTCAGAACATACAAACCATTATTTTTTCTAAAAAAGTCACTAACTCACTTTAATACACACACAGCTCACATTCTGGACTGGTAAAGTACCTTCCATTCCCTTTTTACTTTGGATGTCTATTGCTGTAATACTTGACTTCATACTTTAGTGTGTCCAATAAAACATGATGAGAAAAAGGAATCATTGGACTTTTCAAAGATCATAAACAGAGACTGATCACCATCTACCAGCTTAGGTGTAAGCATTTAAGTTTTCAGGAAAACACTCCTGGTTTTATTGTGAGAATTAAAGTTTATCAGGTTTTTTTTTCTTTTTTTCATAATATCAGTTATGACATTATAGATGCATCAACTGCCTGTGAAAGCCATATGAAAATTTTGGCTTTGAAAAACTGCTACAAAATATACTTTAAATCATGTAAATCTGTGAATTATGGTTTATTCAGTTATAATGAGTTCACCATCTTTTATTACTAAGGAATAAGGATTTATATCTCTCCTTAAAACATTATGTTTGCGTGATTAAAGAGAAATCATCAAACCAAAGATCTCTGTATTGAGAACATCCCTGAAAATATTGTAATTATGCATTTTACCAGTTTTCTGAGGAAACAAAGCTTAGGTTATTGCACTGTCTGCCTGTCCATCAGTCTCAAAAAAACCCCTCCAATCAGTAAAGGGGGAAAATACCTGCATACTTTGTGGAAATTGCTGGCACATTAAAGAACCATGGAATTATTGCAGCTTGGAGGGACTTTCAGAGGTCATTGAGTCCAGCCCATGTTCAGAGAAAGACTGGGGTTATTTGAAGCCATTTGCCACTGGAAAGAAAAGCCATAAAAGTCTGAGGTTGTTGCAGGATATTGAGTGTTTCGAAACATAGAAAATACATTTACAGGGCATGAAACTTCATCCATCCCACTACTTGTGGAACAAGTTGCTATAGCTCAATAGATACATTGCAGTCAAACAACCTAGTTTCCCCAGCTCATTTTGAACCTTTAACAATATTTTATGGCTTTTGCCTGTTGACTTCCTGTCTCACATGCTGCAGGAGGCTTGTGATTGTTTCTTTTCCCACACTCAGCTTGTGTGTTTGCAAGAGCCACTGATCATCTGCTTCAGCTGGAAGATCTCTGCTTTGCAATTATGTTGATCAAGAGCACGTGGGACAATGAATATGATTCCTTGGGTCCCTAAATAAAGGTTCCTTTCACTTTTCCAGGTACAAAGCAACCCAGGCAGCACAGACGACAGGGTGAAGCATTAGAAGGACCATGAACAGTGGAACAGTGGGCTTCTGGCCACCATGAGATAATTCAAACTACTTTTATCACTCTGGCAGCAAGTGTTTGGTTGTGCATGTGTGAGATGGAGGAGAAAAACTATGAGAGACCAGAAGAGGCTGCTCAGTGTCTTGAGTGTGTGTCAGTGCCTGCTGGCACAGTGGCACTGTGTAATTCATTAACGTGTATTAATGGATATTCATCCACAAAATAGCAGAATAAGCTGCACAAGCAGCAACCCCAGTTCTGCTGGTTTAGTGCATCTGTATTAAGGGTGTGTGCAGGGGTAATAGCCCTTCTGTCATTAAATGGCTATACATCTTCTTAATTATAGACACGGCCACCTGCACACATTACGGAGCACCATCCGTGGTGCTGGAAACGAGTTCAGCGCCGGCTGGGAGAGGCCATCTCTAGGCTGAAGCCAGGGCAGCAAATGGAGCCAAGGGGGAAGCTAGATTTCCTGCAGCAGGGAGGAAACAAGCAGGCTGGCAGAAACACGCCTGGTCCGGCTGATTCTGCCACGGGGCACAGGATGGGCTGAGCACCCTCCTCCATTCCTTCAGTTTTCTGCAGTTCCCTGCCAGAGTTTTCCAAGCAGTGGCCATCAGGCCCTGCTGAAGATGGGGGTACCCGGAGCAGGAGGGGATGAACCGCCCCGGCTCCACCACGGTCAGGATCTCTCTCCTGGAGGGCAGAGGCGCAGGGAGACACGGGCTCTCTCTGGCTCCCCAAGGCACAGCCGGGCGCACAAACACGGGCTGGTGAGTGTCTGAAAAATAAACAGCCTGATTTGGATTGATTTTTACATTTCAGGGAGGCTGAGGAGAAGGCCAGCCTCGGAAAACAAAGCCTATTTCTTCAATGGCATTTTCAAGACGATAGCACCTCTTTAACTCCATCTCATTAGGATGACTAATGTGGAGGGAATGTGGCGAGGCTGCCGTCAGCCCCAGCCCTACTGTCCCCGCACACACGGGGGATCCCCATGGTCTGGGCGATGGAATCCCGTGCCCAGCTCCACCAGATTGCCCAGGGCTCTGCGGGGACACAGGGGCCAAGAGGGACTGGGCTGGGAGACAGGGCAGAGCCCTGACTTTAGAGAAGCTTCTGTCAGTGCAGGTAAGAAGTGAAAGGAAGGAGTGAAAAAGCAAAGACAAGAATGAAAGGAATGGATACCTTGACTCTATTCACGATGTTCTTGCTAATGGGATTCTGTCTTTGTAAATATCAGCAACCCATGCCAGAAATTTGCCCAACTTTCCTGCACAAAGAATTTGCCATCAGAACTACGGTGGACAGGAGTCACAGGAGGCTGTGGTGTGCAGTGCAGAAACAGATTTGTAAGAAAATAGGAGGCGTTTATGGATCAGCTAGATAAGCAAGTGATTCGGAATCAGCACAGGAATGGAGGCAGTGTGAAGTGCTGGCATCAGTGACATGGCTAGGTGGTTAAAAAAGGTGACCGTCCTTTCCTTCAAAGGACAGAGCCTTCGTGTCTTCTGCTGGAGAGCAGAACATTTCAGGAGGGCGTGGCAAAGGGTCAGGAATATTCAGCAGACGTATTATTCATGCAGTTAGGATAAAGTGTTAGCATATGTTGAGATCTGGACTTCACCTTAGGCTCAACAATTAATAAGATTTCTATTTTCTGCTTAGAAACAATCAAATCACACTGTTACAATCACTGGCTGATGGTATAAAATGCCTGCTATTTAATTATTTCATAAATGCATTTGACATTACTATATACCCACAATTAAAATTCATTCCCTCTTAAATATAAATGCTTGAATCAATTCTCAGTAGATTTTTGGTATTTTTACACAGTATAAATGACACATTTCCATATGTCTTTTCAAAATACTTTAAGATACTTTAGACCTTATTGTAGCTGGACTCTCAAAAGATTAAGACTTAAATTAGGAATATACAATCAAGTGCTGGATTTTGTTATGTTGCCTTCACAAACTGAAGATGCATTGTTCCCACGACAGGAAAATTCCTGCCTCTCTCCAATACTACCTTTTACACTTTTCCGCAGTAAAGGGTTTGTACAGGTGAATTTTGCACAATTTTTATTCCCCCAAAACAGTAGGAATTTTGGAACATTATTTCAATAATTTGGGAAAATTATCTACCTTAAAATGAACTGAAGCTCAGAGAAGCTTTTGCATATGAAAGAATGCTTTTAAGGCTTATGATAACATCAGCCTACAGTTAATTTTAGGGACTCATTCTTTGCAGTAGTGAAATTGTTTGCCTCAGCTGTGCCTTACCCACAAGCCCAGTGTCCGTGGCTGAAGAATCAGGTAATAACCCATAGCCACCTTCTTGTTGTGACATACTGGTTCATCCTGTATTGGGGATCACCTGGAAGGGAGGATGGAGGGATGAGTTTAAACCTGTGCATGATTTAGGAGGTTGGAATGGAAGTAGTTAGGAAAGAGTAATTGTTCTGGGAGGTAATTATAGGAAAAGACTGGCAGTGGGGAACTCAAAGTTTAGGACATGAGGAGACTAAAGATATGTGCATCAATCTCCATCGGAACCTCTGTCCTAACCTCCCTCTTTTACTGAGACACTGTAAACCCAGATTTGGCAGATTTGTCATGTTTGTGCCTGGGTCAATAGCAACAAATAATTTCCAGATTTGTAATTAATTTTTCTCTAAAAAGCTTTTAAAATTCAGAGGAACAACAGAAAAAGTCAGAATACACTTTTTGAGAGGCAAACTAGCAAATTAAGTGCTTATAAGACCTGATCCTCCCACTACTATCTCACCTTCATTTATTTTTCCATTTTCTAGACCTGGAATTTACTTCTTAAGGCAGGATTTCACATGCCACACTTGGAAATTATTTTCTTCCCCTGCCTACCCCTGTAGACTCCTGTGCTGCTGGGAAGCCAGACATGTTGAATTTTCCCCTCAGACTGGTTTTGTTTTGCTCATTTTATAAACTAGAAAAACAAATAATTTTAAAAATTCATTTATCTACTCGCAGGCAGACCAGCACTGTCTGCTTAGGTACATTTTCAGTCCCTTCAGGAGGCCCAATTTTGCATGTTGAGTTCTCCCATTTAGAGACTGTCCTGCTGCCTGTTTCCCAGGATCCTGAATTAAACACAGGACTGTTTAATGGAACTCTCCACGGCCTTCCAACTACACTTTCATCCTTAAATGAAGCTGCTTTCTTCATTGCTCTAACTGCAGCCTGGACCAGCCAGGTACTATTTATTTATCTGCACCCCTGCCTTCTCCATCCATCCTGGGAAAACAGATAGATCTTTTCTCCGGGAGCGACTACATCCTCCAAACAAGGCTCATGAAAAAACAGTGGCACGCAGGCGAAGAACAGCCTTGTTTACAGCAGATTTTTCCCTTTCCGCACACCACACACAAGTCCTTAACCCGCCCGCACTGCCGCACGAGCGGCAGCGGGTGCCCGCCAGGGCCGGGCCGAGCCCCGCGCAAGGCCGGCCTGGGGCGCGGGCTCGCTCCGGCGGCAGCGCCGTGCGGGGCAGGCTCCGCCGGGAGCCCCGCACGGCCGCGGGCGGCACCCGGGCCCGCGGTTCCCGCCGGAGCCGGGCCCAGCTCCCGGCGCTCCCGGCCGGGCCGAGCAGCGGGGGCTCGGCCGCAGCGAGCCCGGCGGGCGGCGCGGAGACCGCGGCCGCAGCGCTCGCCGGGCAGGCGGCGGCGGGGCCCTGCGGGGAGGCCGCGGCGGCAGCGCCGGCCGCCCCTGTGCCCGCCCCTCCGGCCTCCTGGGGCGGCGGCGGCCGCGGCGCTGTTCCCTCCCTCTCTCGCTCGCTCCCTCCCTCCCCGGCTGCGGGGCTGTTCCCCCTCATGCGGATGTGACATTTCACGGCGCTACCGCAGCCGCCATTTTGAGGCACAGAGCGCTGGCGGCGGCGGAGCGGCAGCAGCGCGCCGGGGCTCGGGCGACGGGGGCGGCCCGCGGGCCGGGAGCGGCGAGCCGGGCGTCGGCCAGCGGCGGTGCCGGGGCGCCGGGGGGGGCGGGAGGGCACGGCAGGGGCCCCGCGGCGCCTCCCCGACTTCGCAGCGCCGCGGACACCTCGCCGGGGGAAGGGGAAGCGCCGGGCGCCGCCGGGCCCTGACTCCGGGTCTCCCGTCCCCCCCTCCCGGTCCCCTCCCCTCCAGCCCCCGGGGAAGCCGCCGCCCCCGGCCGGTCCCTCCTCCCAGCCCCTTTTCCCCGACCGGGTGCCGCCGCCGAGATTGGGCGAATAGCGAGCAAATACGTGCGCGTCTCGCTGCCTCCGCCGGCGCCCCGCTCCCTGCTCGCCGGAGCTCCGCCGCAGCCCCCCGAGCCGGGCGCCCAGTCCCGGCCGCTGCCGAGGCCCCGCCGCTCCTCCGCCCCTTCCCCTCCCGTCACAGGCCCGCAGCCCCCCGCGGGAAAGGCCCAGCCCGCCGCCGCCGCCGAGCCCCAGCCCCAGCCCGACATGAACCACCATCAGCAGCAGCAGCAGCACCAGAAGCCCGGGGAGCAGCAACTGAGCGAGCCCGAGGACATGGAGATGGAAGGTAAAGCCGGGCAGGGCCCGCGCCCTCAACTCCGCGGAGAGTTTCCCCCTCGCCCCTCTGCCCCGCTCCCGGGGCTCCCTCCCCGCCGCGTCCCCTCGGGGCTCCTGGGCCGCCCTCCGCGGTAAACACGCTCCAGCCGGGCTGCTCCTGCTGGCCCCGGCACCCACGGGGCGCGGGGAGCGCTGCCCGCCGGGGCTGCGGGGGGACGCCGGGGAAAGTTGCGGTGCGGGGCCGGGGGAGGCGGCCCGGGGGGCTCCGCAGGAATTTGCACCGCGGGAGGGGGAGGGCGCGGGGGAAGCGCCGCTACAAAAGAGCCCCGGACCCTCGGAGCCTCCCGCCGGGCGTGGGGCTGAGCCGGGGGGGGGAGCACAGGGGTCCGGGCAAAGTAGTTGCCGTGATTCCGGGGCAGGGTTTTGCCTGGGGCGGGCGAGGGGGACGCGGCTATCGCGGGGCTGCCCGGCGGGGCGGGCGGGGGGCTGCAGCCCTGCCCTGCCCGGCCGCTCATTGTATGCAGGCAGCTACGCTGCTCGCCATTTTTAATTAACCCTCCTCCGAGGGTTATTTACCGAACCCGCTGCCGGCCGGGCCTGCGCGGGTCGGCGGGCAGCGCTGGCCATGTGTAGCGCCTGCACAGCCCGCGGCCCGCATCCTGCACCGTCATGCAGTTGCGCTGGCTCCATAAAGGAGGCACTACGTTTGCATGTTCCCTACCCCCGTCCGGTGTAGTCTCCAGTGGTGCCTTCGGCGGGGCCTTTTTTTTTTTTTCTTTTTTTTAAATTTTTTTTTTCTTTTTTTTTTTTTTTTTTTGCATTGTGGTGGTGTTTTTGCACGCCCTCCCCTCCTCTGAACAACACCTTCTATCTGAATTCAATGCTGTAAAATTATTTCGGGCAAATGTACGGCGGGGTTTCGTTCCCAAAGGAAGGACGGCCACAGTGAGCTAGCTACTCGTACCGATTGACTTGGAGGTCAAAATCACCAACTCCCTAAATATCGTTTAGAACGCCTGGCTGTGAAGATGACAATTCTCGTTTAGCCGTTTTAGTGAAGAGTGACATAAATACTCGCCAGCACGAGATATTTTGCTTGCAAAGGGAACAATCGACTTACCGAATGTACCTTTCTGCTAAATAATAGCCTTTATTGGCTGTTGGGAGGAGTGAAGGTGTTTCAGTGGAAGTTTGTCACAGTGACTGTGAGATTACATTTCAAGATAAGAAGGTCATTACATAAAGCCTGGCTTTTTAAAACACAAGTGTCTATTTCGTACAATAATGGCTAAAACTTATTTACTATCTAACTTACTCTTCAGTTCTCTTTTAGTAAAATCTCCAGATTGATGTTTCTATACAATGGAACAAATATGTAAAAGGAGGAGGTGATTTAAAATATACCTCCTATTTATATACATGCAAATATTAGCATCTTGTGAGTTACAGTTTCCAGCAGATTGTTTGATAGTCATTAGTAATCTGCATTTTCTCAGTGTCCTTTTCAAGTCCTTTAGAATATTGACTGTGTTTACTGTTTTTATTTTGAATTTTGTGGGCTGGATGCTCTGCCGTGCTGGACTCACTGTGACATGCAGGACATTTTTATGCAGTTTAAGGGTGTCCTCAACTTCTCTGGATTGCACCCCCTCTGCCACTGGGAATATGGGGTCCAAAATACATGCAGAAATCACTGTGATGGTTGTGAAAATCATCCTGGTAATCACCTCCATTGGAGGGAAGAGTCTGCACATGTCAACATAGTGACACTGAGAATACATCATTGTCTCAGAAATCTATTTGAAATCTATTAGACCACACACAGCTGATCCCAGCTGTTAGGACAAACTTGGTAATTTTTGAGACTTTACAAAATTGTCCATTTATGTAAAAATAAAACGAGAAAAGTTTAGCCTTTGGGGGTTTATTCCCATACTTGATTTTTCTTAGAGAAACATGTTAATTTTACTGGACTGCAGAGATCAGATTATTGCTAACTTTTATTAAAAGTTGACATCACGGGTATATATTGATTTAATGTGTAAAACAATGTTCATCATCTTAATATATGGGTGTTTGTGCTTTCTTTAGAGATGTTTTCAAGCACTGAGGAAGAGACTTAATAACATGTAGTTAGCTTAATTTTAACATGCACAGAGCAGTATTGGATGCCATTCTTCAGTGAGTGATCACATTAGATTTAGGAGGCATGTGAAGAATGCACAGTGGAAAATTGCACATCTTGATTTTAAATTACTTGAAAGTTTGCTTAGTCTGTGTACAGCTACCCTAGATAAACAATTTTTAAAGAGTGAAATAACAATTTCAGATGTAGTAATCGAAGTGTGGAATTAAACTCTTCAGGGTTGAATCAGATGTGGTGTTTTGAGTGTTTGCTCTCATGTCCCTGTTTTTCCCCCTCCCCTTTCCCTTATGACCAATTTACTCTTCCTTACGGACTCTGTGTAAATGAAAGTACTACTGGACAGGGCTTTTGGACTTCTCGAGGGATGAAGACATTCCATTTAGAAAGAAAAATTAATCTCTGCCTCGTGGAGGAAAGAAGCAGTGGCAGCTGTGGTGAGGGCCAGGTACATGCTCAGCAGGACCAGGGTGGTGTAGAGTGGCTGCAGTGCTGTTGTGTCCCCAGTCACCCCGCTGTGTATTTAGTCCTGTCACCTGTGGCTGTTAGTAACCAGCTGGAGCCTTACTGGGCCTTGGTGGAAGTCATATGTGGACAGAGAAAGTTTACATTTCAGAGCACCACAGGGCTTGTGTCCTTGTAGCTGAAAGCAGCTACTTCCCAAACTGAGGGGACGCTTGGACAGTGGTGTTTGCTGCTGCTGGTTGTCCCCTCCTGTGCCACACCAGTGGCTGGGCTACTGCACATCCCTGTGACTATTTCAAACAGAGAGGGGGGGTGTTAAAATGAAGTCCAGGTTGTTAATTGGGTTCACCCTGCAGCATCATTTAGTGCTATGTGGATGTGGTGAGGGTTTGCCATTGGGGCAGGAAGGAACAAGAAGGGCAGCTTGAGGTAGCACATATGCCAGTAGTTACCTGGGCAAATTCTGTCACTGGTCTTGGATTCTGTGTGCACTCCTCATTTATTCACTGCTGCATAAAAGCATGTGATTCTGGCAGCCTTGGCTGCCTTTGGGCCGAAACAGAGTGGGAGTGTGCAGATGAGCCGTTGGTGCCTGGGTGTTAGATAAATTAACAGTTTGGGGTGGTGATTAGTAAATTATCCTGTGGAAAATTCTGAGGAGTTTATTTGTATGCTAAAGAAATTTAGTGGAAGAAATAAATAACAGGCTTTTTTCTGTACCTTAAGTAGGGTGTGTAGTTTGCTTTACCATACAAAGAATTAGAGCTCTAGTGTTGCTAGTGAGTTGTTCTGTGAAGTGTAATTGAATCCAAGTCTGATACTTTATATATGCTTCCTCTGTAACATCTTTTCACAAATGTTTGAGTTTCAAAGAACTCTGCATAATACAAATCTAAAGTTACATGCTGCATGGAGTTCTTTCATGAAAAGTCTCATCTGCAGTTTAATATTTGTAAGTTTCCTTTGTTTATAATTTGAATCTGTTTTTTTTTTTTTTTTTTTTTTTTTGTAGGTTCAGCTCTGCCCATAGTTCCATAGGTACGTGTGTTTCTCATTAGGGAAGTTTCTTTCCTAAAGTAGCCATCACAGGCTTAGCAACACAGTGTCACAGGCAGGGAACATGCAGTGACTGGTAGTTCAGGTTGCATGCTTGTGTTCCCTCCTTGTGTCAGCTCTGCAGCCTCACAGGCAGTACCATCTTTTACGCTTTCCCTTAGTTTGAGCAATTTAAAATTGAGACTTGAATTGCAGGTGAGATGATGCAGGATATATATAAAAACCAGGAAAACCCCGATGCGTCTGTGTGTGTGTGAAAAGTTTAAAATCACACTATTTTGCAGTTTCCATGCAGCTGAAAGTTTGTGCTCCTTGCTCATTCCTGTCTTGCTCATTACTACAGAATTTGCTAGATTTCAGACTCACTGTGGAATACTGGTCTCAAATACTTAACTTATTTTTGCCTGTCTTCTGAATGCTTGCTTCCCTCTCATGTTTTGTCCTCATTAGTATTCTCAATTCCTGGCAATTTAATATCATTTGCATACATAACCCAGTGTTCCCTTCTTTTTCTGCTTACTTCTGTGCCTTCCTCCTGAGGGTCTGTATCCTTCTTTTTCCCTATGTTCCTTTGCTGTCTTCCTTTAGCCAGGTGGTGATAAAATGGGCCTGTGTGTTTTAGAGGAGAATATGCAGACTAATTTCATTATACAGCTGTGGGTATCTGCTTGTTCATGTGTTCTGCCTGCCCCTTCCCCTCTCCAGCATTTTCCATTAAATAGATGATAATGATGAAGCAAGGGAATATAAAAATGCTGATGAAGTGGACAACAAGCAAGATTAGGTTAATTCTGGGGTTATATCTAGAGCAAAGAACCAGGCCTGGGCTCTTACTCCCAGTAATGATCATGTTTGGTAGCTCTGGAAACAGCTTGCTTGGTCTTGGGATATGTGCATTGGATCATTCTCAAGTACCACTTCATGCCTACCAGGAAAGTGGCTTTGGTGGCTTCTGAGGAGTACGAGCTGTGTCTGGGGTTCCTTCTGTGCATTCGCCATAAGCTGGGTTCTCAGTAACTTGTCAGATTTAGTAAACTCTCTGTGAAGGAGTGGAAACAGTGGAATAGTGGAAAATGTGTGCAAGCTTCAGAGGGAAGTGCAGCTCACACACTCCTCAGGATGAGCTGTGTGTCTCAGACTTCCTTACAGCGCTCCAGTTGTTCCATGCTGTTGACTGAGTTCGGAAGTGGTGAAAACTGCTCCCTGGGAGCAGGGTAAAAAACTGGTCCTAGGGAGTTAAAGTAAAGTAGCAAGCTGTCAAGTTGTGTGAGGAGAAGTAACAAGAGCCCAAACTACTTTAAAAAAGCAGGTGAAGATAGTTGTTTGAAACTAACCGAATCAGTTTCATTGCTGCAAAGTAATTTATCACAAGAAAATCTAAACAGTGCATCCAGTCTGTAGCAGTTAAACCAGTTTAGCCAGTACATCTTGCATGACATCATTGGATATTTGGGGTAAGGGTGAAAATGAACTGGTTTAAAGCTTGTGAAGTATCCAATTTTTCTTGAATGATAATAAATTTAAAGTAGGGCATTGTTTGCTTTAGTTCGTGCTTTGAGGTGCCTCAGATCAGTTGCTTTAGTTTGACTTTGTATCTTGGGGCTATAGGGCTTAGGGCTGTTGATTGTGAAGAAGTCAAATATTGGGTGGCTTGCAATGCAACTTACTAGTAATCCATAGCAAGTATACTTTTCCACCTGAAATACATATGTGTATTAATATATTCCAAATCTGCTACATACAGATTTCACCTTACCAGCAACAAGGTTAACAGTTATTAAAAATGTTCTGACAAGTAGAAGGGGGCTGGAGATGGGCTATCTTATTTGTCAAGTTGTTAAACATATAGTGTTGTTTTCTGAAACATTTCCAGTGGTCACTAATGTATTTTGCAGCAGCGGTTAAAGCATTTTCATTTCATCCAGCAGCAAAAAGAGTGAAAGTGCACCAAATCAGTGGCAATGGCTGTAGCATAATCTGTGCATATTGTTGCAGACTTAGACTGCAACGTTTTAACATTTCTGCTAATCCATTTATTTTTCATCTTGCCTTGCTGATTGTAGCAAAACTATTTCTATAAGTTTAGAAACATTAAATAGGGTTTGAATGACTTACCAGCAAAATGAAGAATGGTCAGCTTGGAAATAGTATCTTATTTTGACTTTGTTTTGCTTAGATTCCCTAGAAGGCTGAGATTTTGTCCACTAGAAGTAATTAGGCTTCTGGAAATTAGTAGATGGATTTTGAAAATATTGGGCTGGCTATTTCCAGTTTGGGGAAGACAGTGTTATTAGTCTTACTGTGGTGTCTAAGAATCTTGGGGAGTCTCTTCAGAATTTAAAAATACATTTGAAAACTGTCTTATATTTGACTTCATCTAGAATATTGCAATTTGAGTGTCCAGTGTAAGAGCATGGGCATATTTGTTAGGCAAAATGCATTAAAAATATGGAGATAAAGTGATACATTTTTAGAAAATTTAAATTCCATGCTATAATCAATACAGCATAGCTCAGGTAGTGTTTTTAATGCTATTTGGCAGCTGTTTTAAACATTACCAAAATAAGTAATTCCTGACCCATATAATAGTGAAGATTTAAACAAAACCATCATGCTCTGTAGCATCAAATGTCTTGGGAGAACAGGTTGTTCACTGTCTGCAAACCTGAGTTCTCCCTGACTGCAGCTGTAAAGTGAGCTCCAGAGTGATGCCTCTCAGAGAAGGTGTGCCAGGAACATCCTGCTTAATTGGGGAAGAAAAAAACACTGTTCCCTCTGCCTGTTCTTCCATATGTGCTGGTGTGTGGCTCTAGACAATCTTCCAGGTGTCCTGAACACTATCAGCTTTTCTGCACCAGAACCAGCCCTTGGCTGGCACTCCAAGGCATATTGCAAGCCAGAGGAAGATGATGTGGATAGTAAGCTGGAATGTCATATGAGGAGAAAGTTCAAAATAGATAATTTTTTTTAGCAGTACTGCAGTGTTTTGCAGCCTAGGAGAGGTGATGAGTTTTTTTAATATAGTCACATCTCTTTGATATGAAACATAAAATTGCTGGGAAACAGAACTTGGAGCTTTATATGTTGTGTGTTAAGGGGTTTAATGCACTTCAGTAAGTCTTGATTTAAATGCAGAAATCTGTGAAAATTATTAAGGTCATTTTTCATAATTTCCCTTTTCCTAGTGTAAATAGCAAATGATGTGTAGGAGTATCATTGGTGTTCACTGAGCTCTAATCTTGATCATCTGACGAGTTCACAGGGTGCAATGTAAAGATAGTTTCTAAGAATATGGCATCTCCAGCTGTGCATGTGTATTTTGGTAAAGGTTTAAGGACAGTTCTGGTTTAGGATTCTAAATGTGATGTTATCCTGATACAACAGTTGGATGAATTTCTGCCATGTTTGCAAAAAGACATGGTTGTGTATTCCCACAACAGAGATTTTATTCCCCATGAGTTTCAGTGAGTTTTGTAATGTTCCTGATACTGTTCAGCAGAATTATGATGTTTTTGATGATGAAAGTTTGTTGTTGATGGAAGTGTGAGAGTACCTATTAAAACTTGGTGATGGTTTTAAACTCTGAATACAACTTTGGAGGTTAATATTCATTCTGATACATAGATCAGGCATTAGTGGTCTAAATTGGCTTCATAGAATGCCTAGTCAGTGAATTAAAAATGTACAGATGTTACATCTATCTTTAGTAGATAAGGTAATAAATGATGTTATTTATTTTAATTATTACATTTAAGAAGGGAGAAATTATGTTTTTAAGACGAGAAACAGACTTCCCAATGTAACAGATTATTGTGGGAGGAAGTCACCCTGTCCAGGCACTGGGGCAGCTGTGCCACCCTCTCTTATTGCTCCCGTGTGCAGCTGAGCCCGTGTCCCTGAGCACAGGAGCACTTCTGGGTAGGTGCTTTGAACTTCCGTGTTCTGCACTTCTCCTGCTGCTGGGCTCGGTTGTGGCAATGGCAGAGGCTCGTATGCCAGCCTTGCAGTGTGCAGGTGCCAGGATCTAAAGGCTGGCCCCCTGTGCCCGGGGTCTGTATTTCCATGCATGGCTATTTTGCCCATCAGCTGTGATAAGGCACCATTATGAATCTGGTCCTACCAGGGTGCCCCCTGTATGACTGTGCTGTTTAGCACTATCAAGTTTTGGGGCACTAACCTGTTGCATTTTTTAGTCTTGACGGTCTCTGATTGCTGGAAAATAATGAAGAGATAAAGAAATGTTTGGGGAGTGAGCATTTTTTATTTTTCTTTTCTTTTCCCCCGCAAAAATGTATATTGTCTTAGTCAAGGTGGAACTCTGAATCCTAGTACAGGGGCAAGGTGATTCCTGTATCATCTCTGTTTGTTTTTTTTTCAACACCTGAGATCACTTCATGTGGAGGTGGGGCAGAACTTGGATTATTCCTTCCTGCTCACAAATCCAGACAGTTCCCTTGATGCAGCCACCTCTTTGCTGTTCAGTCATTGGGAACTGTGGCTCAGTTACTTATCACCACATGTTTCTGGTAACTGCCATCAGGTAACAATTTTTAGGCACAAATATTCCTTGGAGTGTTTCTTAATTCTTCCAGTTAGATAAATGGTTAATTTGCTTCTGTTACAGATGTCGGAGCTGACTGGACCCTCACATGCTGCTGTGGGTATTCAGGTCCCAAAATAATGTGAGGTGTACTTGTTGTAAAACAAAATTTGCTTAAGCAGAGTCTGTGTGAACATTTTATTGTTCATTATATCAACTAAGGATGAGTTAGATTTCCTTCTTCCTTGGGAATAGTGAGGAACTGATCTCTTCTAAAGAATTTTTCACCTGGTTAAGTGTTAATTGCTTAATAATATCAAGGGGTGAACCTAATTCTGGAGAACAGGAGAAACTATTAGAAGTTTGAACACAGAGATAACTCAAATGTGCCCGTATATTATATGAGTTAAACAGTGGGTCACAAGGCACATGCAAAACCCTCCCTGCTAATAGCAGTTAAAGTAGTGGTGTTTCACAATTTTCATCTGCTTTCCTCTCCTTCTCATTCTTCCTGTGTGGATTTCACCTCCTCTTTTAGAGTCTGTTTGTTTCAAATACTTCTTGCACTTAACTTTCACAAGGCTAACAATAAGCTTTAGTGTTCAGGGGTTTTTTGTTCGTTTGTTTGTTTGTTTTCTTCTTTCTAAAAGTGTCCTTATGGTTGAGGAATTAAAAATAAGCGACAGTAAAATCAACCCCAAATCTAACAGAACTAAAAACTGACTAAATAATTTCATTAAAAGTAGTTAATTCTGAAAGTTTAACCACAGAATTTTATAATTGTTTTCTGCCTTCAAATATATTGCTTCAGTTCCATATTGATTTTAAAATATTTCCTTATCCTCAGCATATTTGTCTTGTTTTTTCAACTTATTTTGTTCATCAGGCTCATGCTTTGACCTGGTACCTGTGCCCTGGAGTGTATCAGCCGAAGCAGGAGAGAGGGCTGGTGTGGGGAGGATGTGGTCCTTACTGGGAAGGATTCTTGTGGCTTCCCTCTGAAGGAGGGAAAGCTGTGCAGCTCCTTTGCTCTCAGCAGAGCTGTGCGGGGGAAACCCTCTTGATTTTGATAATAACACAGCTTAATGGGAAAGTAATTAGAAAGTTGCACAGCGTTGGATCTCGTTGTGCCTGTGTCAGTCGCCTGTTGTTAAACCATGACTGTTGTGTCCCCGGTGCTTGGCTGGGGCTCAGCAGGCGGCCACAGGGGCTCTTCAGTCCTGCAGCTGAGCAGGGGCTGAGCTGCCTCGGGGGCAGAGCTGGGGCTGAGCCTCTTGGCATTGCCACCGAAGAAGAGTGTGTGGAACCTCAGCATCTGCCTTCAGACTTTTGAACTCTGGATAAAAACACTTGAGCTTTATTGGTCACTGACCTCTCTTGCTGGATTAAGGAAACATTCCAACTAATTCTATAAGACCTTTCAGCATCCTGAAGTTACAAAGGACTGAGTGCAGTGAGAGCCCATGCCTCAAGTGGTTCTCCTCAGTATGTTTCTCTTTTCGTTGTCTTTCAGATCATACATGCCACAGAAGTGTTTGTGTAAATCTGTATTGCAACTAATAATTAAGATGAATACAGATTTAGATATTTTATGCCACCTTTGAAGAACAAAACTGAGGTCAAATCCAAGAATAGTATGTGATTTCTTGAAGTAAAGATTGCCTGAAGACCTTACTCAAGGTCTGAATATGAGCCATGGGCGCTTTTTTTATCCAAATGTGTAAACGCTTGCTTTTGCTGGTGAAGTCCTTATCAGTAGCACTGAATTCAACACAGGCTGAATCTTGGAGGCCCATTTTGTTGAAGATTATTATTATTGTTACCTGGCTTTTGCTTAAATTAGTCCAGCAGAAGCCCACTTAGCAGGTGTGCATGCTTGACCTCTCTGGAGCCAGAGGCATCAAACATTTCCCACATCCAAGGAGTCCCTTGCCTGGTACAGTGTCAGGTGGCTGTGCAGCAGTCCAGCTGAGAACAATGCCTGCAAGAAAGAGGAGCTTAACCCAAAATTGAGCACAAGCTGCAGGGAAGGGCCTTGATTTGGTCTGGGCACCAGACTTCATTATGTCAGATGACTTTTATATGCTGCTGGGAGCCAGGGGAAGAGTTGTGTGTAGTTCACTTTAACATTGCTGCAGAGAAGAGGTTGTCTTCTAGAGCAGGGGTTTTTGACTTCTGTGCTTCCCTTTTGCCTCCTTGCTCATAAGGGGATGAATGAAGAGATCTGAATTTAAAATAACTTTCTTATTTTGTGTTTATTTTTAACCTAGCTTGGTTCACTCGTCTGCTTTATTGTTTAGCCCCACAGACAATTGGGTCAACTTTACTGAGGAGGCAGGAGGATGAGAAAAATCTTAAGCCATTAATGGCTTCTATAACTTGCTTTTAAAACATATTCAAGACCCTTTATTGGGCACCTGGGCCTGTCTCCCCCAAGAAATGCATTGCAGAGCGTTGCAAAGTTCCAAAGATATAAAATCCAAGTTTACAGAGCTCTTAGTGCAGACACATGGTTTTACCATTATAAAAATTGAATGATCAGATGCAAACCACTTCTGGGGATGAAATTGTTCCTATTACAGATCTGCTTCTGAATATCTTTGCTTCTTTTACTTCATTTTTTCTTCCCACAAGGGTATTCCTTCTAGCTTAATATAGTTTCTTGCCTTTTCCAACTTGGAGATATATCTGAAGCGTCTTTGTTTTCTCACCTGTACAAAGTGGGTTACTATTTTCTGATTCAAGTACATATTAAAAAGTCAAACAGTTACCTAATTTCAATTATAAATTTAAATAATAATTTAAATTAAATTATGATCTAAATGTATTTTTGTCAGTTTTAGTCTCCTGTCCAAGTTGTCTCTTTGTGTGGGATAAAAATTTCCAGCTTGCATTCAGACCTGGAGTTGGTGTTTACTGCAGCTCAAGGTTTCTGGCTGGTGTAAGGGTTCTGATTTAAATAGGAGACACTTATTTCTGGAATGTGGTTGGATAATAAAGAATTTTAGCAGGTGTGTTAGAAGCAGGGAGTTTCAGAGTTAACCTGCTTCCTGATCTGGAAAGCTTGCAGAAGAAGATGCATGAAATTTCTGTCCTTTTGAATTCAGCTTGAAGTGTGCCTCTTGTTATTAGCATCACATTCGCAGGTTAGACCTAAGAAGGTAAAACTGGCTTAGAACTGATGAGCATAATGCTAGACAGGGTCTAGTTAGTGTAGCTGGAGCAAAATGTTGGCAGAGATTACCTGGGCTAAAGCTCATTTTTGATCTCTCATTTTTAATATACCTTGAAATGCACATTAACCACCTCAGATGCATGCATTATTAAATCAAAGGATGGGTATACAATAGAAGTATTTAAGATGTTGGCAGCATACAGCTTTGTAAATAGATATTTGTGTTTTCTGGAGTAAGAAATTTTTTTAAGTAAGTGGAGTTGTTGAGCAATTACGGTTGATTTCTACCCTAAATATGGACCGTTGCCTTCTGCGAGAAGCTTGTTAAACTCTGTGTTGTAAACCCACTGCTGGTAGTGTGCAATTTTGATTTCTACATTGTGCTCAGAAATGTATTCATTTGGTGAGTTCCTTCTCCAGTGGGGCTGTACTGCCCCCCCCTAGCAGTCCTGTTCCTGGCAGCTCTTCCTTCCAGTGGAGCCACCCCCCAGCCGGGTCACCCGTTGGGATGGCAGGACACTGCCCTCTGCCCCTCTGTTTCCCAGGTGAGGGTGACCACAGGTGGAGGAAGGGCTGCCCTGGGAGGAGAAGCTTTGAAAATGTTCCAAAACAACCTTGTCCTCCTGGTCCAGTTCAGAGGGGCACCTGGAGAAGTGAGCAGCTGGGAGTAATGCCTTGTTCTTGGTTGCAGTCTTGTCTAGGTGCTCCTTGGACCTGAGTGGAGGAGAGAGGCTGGAGGAATACCTGCTCCTTTTTCCTGCTGCCACTGAGAAAGAAGATGGTGTGTTCACTGCCTGCCAGGCAGGGAGTGGTGCCAGCACTCAGCTAACATGGAATTTTTAGTGGTATATGTTCACTTCAGAAGTTCAGCTTATTTTCAAAAGATAGCTGTATACTTGGCTGTGTTGAGTGGGCTTGAATTTTCTGGGAGCTGGAATGCTTTCCTCACCCTACTGTTTTTCATTCCATGTTAATTCACTCACCAAGATCTCTTAAGTCCTGTAGTGGTTGAATGTATGCAGCTGCCTCCTTGATCTGCAGAGAAATTTGGACTGTCTCTTCAGCAGCAGCATAAGCTATTTTAAGATGCTATTTTAATGGTAGTTCATCACCTGAATATACACGAATAATTTGATACCCAGGTTGCTTAATCACTTTCTGTGTTGTAACACTTGGGAGAAAATACAAATTGCTGTACATATGCCACTTGTTGTGGTGAGAAATACCTTCTCCTTTCCACTGAGTTCTACCAGCTCTTTGAGATGTGTTTTTTCAAGCAATGGTAATAAAATAAATAAGGATTGGAGTTCAAGTCTTTGGAGCTATACTGAAGTGCATGTTACCATTTTAAAAAGTTTATGGAGCCTCAGTGAGACAGCAGGAGCCAGCAGTGGCAGGAACAGCTCTTATGTGCACATCGTGTACCTGCCATCTGTGTGCATCATGCACCTGCTGAGGTTTTCACTCATCCTCTCTGGATTTCTGAACAAATCTCAAAACCATAAAGCCCTTAATGCCCTAGAAGTCGTGCTTGTTGTCTCTTGGTTTCCTTTCTGTTTCCCCCTGAAGATAAAGCATCCTGAAGGTTATAGACCTGTATAAGCACAGATTCTGATTGTTGGGTGTTGAGAATCTGTAGTGCTGGCACTTGGATTGCTGATCCTGTCCAAGATCTGGCCAGACCAAGTACACTGGTATATGAAAAAAAAAAATGTAGGCTCATTTCTTTGATCTCAGATAAACTATTTATGTAAATCAAGTATTACAATGATAGTGTCAGTAATACCAATACTACTGTTTCTGATTTCATCCTCACTTAGAGAACAGAAAGTGTGAAAGCTCTATCCTTGTTGAGCCAATCTGATTGCATAGTTGTTAAAACAGATAACAAAAATCTCATGGAAACTCTGCACATCCAGCAGACTTTTTTCTCTAAGAAAATGTCATAGTTGTCCCTAGAAGAGCAGCTGTAACGTGCAGTTAATGCAGTGCAGGCAGTGTTGTCACTCCATGCTGGTTCTTAACCTCAGCTGCAGAGGGGTGCCAGGATTCTGCTGGAGAGCTTGGGGCAGTGTCTTGAGTTTGTTGGCATGTGTGCAAATGCATGGGCGGGTGCATTTATTGGTGGATGTGGAACAATATTTCCTCTTCCCCAGTAGCTGGAGCTCAGCATTAAAGTGGAAGTTCCCTGTACAGTTCAGCAGGGTGAGCTCAGAATGGTGCATGAGAAGGAAGCTTGCAGGGATTGGGAGTATGCTCAGACTTCAAGGGTGCTGGATTATAGTAATGCAGGGAATAAGCACTCTTGGCATTGAAATCCTTACATTTGTAGCCTTTCTGTTTGCTTGAGAAATCGTGGAGTTGATTGCTAATAGGGTTTGCAGAAAATAATGAAAATACCCTTCCCCCCCAATTATAAACCCAGTTTTGGCTGTGAATGATGCATGTGTTAGGTATGATGGCAATAGCAAAAGCTAAAACCAGGCACCTGTAAGTTAATTGAAAGGTGTTTCTCTTTGTTCTGGGGTCACTTATTCTGTGTCAGCACTTTGAAGTAAATATTTTAATTTTCAAAGAAGAGAGGGTGGCATTTGCAGTGTTTTGAACACTGAAGGAACACCTTTTTATCTTGCATTGTGCAATCCAGCAGTCGTGGATGTGGTGTTTTTCCTGTGTGTGCAGCCTGGTCCTTGGTGTGCACTGCCTCTCTCCTGCAATTCAGCTGCAGGTGGCTTAAATCCCAGGGCTCTGCCTTGAGAAGGGCAATATGGAGAGATCCTGCAGCTTGATAGAAGTTTTCTGATAAAATCCCACAGATCCCTAGCATCCCACAGATTATCATCTAGGTGTTTAGTGAAATATCCTGTTTACCCAGATTGTCCAAGTCAAAGTGGGACAGAGATGTACTCACCTGTCCCCTTGTCTGTGTTTCTCTCTTTTTGGTCTTGTGGGGTTTCTTTGATCTTAAAGTTTGCTGAAAATGCATCAATAATAAAATATCTACAGGGACATTAAAATACCTGAGGCTGGCCATATGAATTAACAGTGTATGTTTATTTTAACATTTTTATGGTCAAAGGATGTAATGGGGGGAAAAAGGGACATCTGCTAGGTAAAAACCTATACAGTGTTTTGTGTCTGATGGGGTTTGTGAACAAGTTTAAACAGGTAAAACCTCTCCTGTTACATGTGCACAGATAAATTTCCTGTTGTGTAGCTTGGCTGTTTGAAGTATGCCAGTGTTGTGTTACCACCCCAATGAACACAGCACTGCTACAAGCAGCCACCTGGTTTCTGTAGGTAAAATAACTGAATATTCTTTCACAGGGTCAGTTTGGTTCTTTTGCTGGTCTGAGAGCTGTCCCCAGAGAGCAGCTTCTCTTCCCTGATAACCTCCAGCAAAATAACCACTAAAGTAACCATTCTCTTTTTATTCCCTGTCTATTTTATCTTCTCCTTTTTTAAAATTGTCTTTTATATCTCTTATTCTTTATTGCAAAGGCACAGTGTTGTCTCTTCCTTTCTTTCAGAGAAAGTTTTCCCTTCCGGAAGGGATAACAGTTGCCGTTAAATTATTACTGTCTCTAGTAATTCTTAAATCCTGCTCTAATTCTGACTTCGACCAGTAACATCTGGAGCTTGTTTCAGGTTTGGGTCAGATCTGACTGTAATAGCATTTAAATGGGAAGTCTCTGCTTCAGTTAGTTTAATGAATAAAAAAATTAATCACTTTACAGTGAAAAACCTGCAAATAATGCACATTAATTGCAGATACTTTTCCTTTTTTTTGCACGTACTTACATTTTCTCAGCAAGATCTCTTAAATCATGTCTTCTCTGCTTCTAAAAGAAGGAACATCCTTATGGCTTCTTAAATGAATTTTTTTGGTGAAAGAGGTCTGGAGCTAAGGAAGTGCCAGGAATTACATACTATGCAGTTTGTGGTGTAACTCTGGGTTTATTTTTCACTTCTCCTGTGTGATCCACTGCCATGCACTATCCCATACTCACACCCCTTCAACAAAAACTGTTAGCAGTTTTAAAGTCATGGAAAAGTAGTCCAAGAAAAAGAGAGGCAATGGGGGTCCAGTAGTGGGGAGTACTGACCAAAAAAATCTGCTTTTATATGCTCCAGAGATACACTTCAAACAGTGAGAGCGTTTGTGGGGTCAAAGTTGTAACAGGAAATGTGAATGGAGCAACTGAAGCAAAAGAAGTGTGAGTAGTGAGGGTTTCAGTCCCAGCTGTGTGTGAGGTGGTAGTGGCTGATGATGACACAGACTGCAAAATGCTGCATTATTAGAGAGAAAAATACAGGGTGGGGAGTAAACTTTAGGGACTTTGGATTGTCCTGAGACAAAGGAAGAATCATTCATCATCAAGAGAATAAGGAGTTTGAGATACAGCTGAATTCAGTGTTTATATCAGCTTCTAGCCAGAGGCAGAGCAGGAAGGCAGTAATTAATATTGGAAGTCCTTAAAATTTGCTTCAGATGAGTGGCACTAGCAGTGGAGTGAAAATAGAAGTAGTTGGGAAGATTTGCCAGAAAGAATAGAGTATTGAGATTGGGAGTGCATTTCTGGAATTAGGGTGTTCTGCAAAGTATAAGAAAGATGTAATTCACTGAGTGACATGCAGTGGCCAATTGTCCTAAAATGCGTTTTCAAGTCTGTTTTGTTGCCTTAATGTTCTAAGAATAGTTGACCAGAAAGCTCTTGAAATACTGCCTGAGGATTTGGCTCATGAAACAAACAATAAATGTAATATGTAGTAAGAAAGTAAATATGTAACAAACATGTGAGCAGTGAAATACAATTTCCTCTTCAGAATGTATTTCTGATGAAAAAATATGCTAATTATAACTGCTGCCACATGTGAAGTAACTAAGTTTTCCAATAAAAAAGAAGAATTTTGACCAACTTGTTTTGTCTTCCTTTACAAGGGAAAACTAATTTGGGTGATTCTTTGGGATGGTGACACATCAGGACATTACAGAGAGCATTGAAATATCCAAGAGCCCCACCATATACAATAAACTCCATCAGAAGCATCATTATCCCTCCATCCCTGCCATTTGGTTGCTCTTTAAAATGAAATGAAAACGAATTTACATAGGCGTGAGGTCTTCCTTCTTGAATGCATCTCTCAAATTTCTGTTTCTGAAATAGTTGTTTGCATAAACCATGTAGTTTTGAAGTTTGCAGCTGCAGATGTTACTGCATGAGCTGCAGCATTCAGGAAGCTCTGTCTGTGATAGTTCTAAAAGATTGCTGGTTTAGAGGTGTTCCAGTGTATATCAGTAGGTTCTTCTTTATTCTTATTTGGATTACAGGTTGCTTGGGTTTGGAGATCTGAATTTGGCTGTTCACAGCTCATGTGCCTGTGGAGGAGTACACAGCAGGTTCTTTGCCTCGTGGATTTCAGTTGTGTTTGTGTTAGGATTTGCAAAAGCAAGTAAGCCTCAAAATCTCTATATGGCTGCGTCTGTATACTGTTTTCTCTAGAATACCAAGTATAACTTCATTCCTGATTGTGATTGCTTAACTAATAGGCCTGGGGAAGCAGGGACTTGGTTCCTGGTCCCATGGCAGCCTGTTTGGCACCAGAACAGCTGGTTGGCTATTTAACACTGAATAGCTGAACAGGAAAAGCTTTTTCAGTCACTTAAAGTTTTCTTCTGTTTTCAGTATCAAAAGAATGAGACTTAAAATTGCTGACAAAGAAAAAGTGATAAAATTGTCAGTGGAGTGCTTAACTGAGGATTATGAAGTTCCCGTTCTGCGTTCTTTTAAGAATTCCATTGTAAATAGTGGAGACTGACACCCAAGATTCCGTACAGAACAGTTTTTCAGCTGTGTTATTTGTTTGAAGAAAGTTGTTCTCCATGTAGACAGTATTAAATAATTAACACTGTTTAGTGCTAATTTTGGTGTCTGCTAACATTTGGATGTTTTCAGTACAGTAACTTTCATCTTCAAAGCAATAAAGTGAAGCTGATCTTCAGAACATTTTACAACAATAATCAGCCTTTTCTTAGAGCCTAAGTAATTATTTTCTTGCATTAACACTCGGGGGTAGAAAGGTTGCTGTCAGAATGGAAAGGGAAAATAAAGGTTAAATCTTAGTTAAAACGAATGCTGAGGAAAGTGTAAACTGTTTGGGGATTTAATGGTTCTGTTGTAGAGACTGAGGAAAGCTCTTGGATCAGTGCTCTTTTAAAGCTTCTAAAATTATTTTAATGATTTCTAGTGTTCGTGCTGCAAAGTAGAAGAAAGCAGCCACCTGGCAGATGATTCAGTAGATTAAGGCTGGCCAGAAATTTAATGGCTGGGGTTTCTTGGGAGTGGCTAGACCCCAAAATCTTCATGGAGACTCTGGTCAAAACGGGGACACTGATGGAGGGAAGGGGATTTCCAGGTGGGGTCAGGATGGGGTAAAGCACCCCCCAGTCTGTGCTCGCTGGGGCCCCAGCCCGTTCGAGGCAGGGCATCCCCAGGTCCCGTGCCAGCCCCCCTGCCATGCAGTCATTCCCTGTTACACCATGGCACCGTGCTGACAGGCGAGGCTGCAAAGCAGGGCTTGAGGAACAACCGCCAAAGCTCCTGGGAACCGTGCCTTTCAGGAATTTGGGAAACGAGAGGGGAATTGAATCTCAAATCTGTCTTAGAACAAGAAAGCTGCTTCTTTTCTGGATCGTCCCATTTGAAAAAAAGGAACATTTTTTGTTTTGCTCATTTTTCCATTTGTTAATTTTACGAGAGTGTAATTACTTCTTGTTAATTACATTGAAAACAAACGTTAAAATTAACCCAAAGCGTAGATATTTTTTTTTTTTTGTAGTATGAATCTCTTAAAATCGTGGTTTACTATTATGCTTGAAATGTATCTGTTACTAAACACAGTGAAAACTGAATTTCAGTAGAAAATCATGACTTTGTCAGCAGTGCTCCCTGTATGGCTGGCAGGAAGCAGTAAATGTTCCCGTGTTACCAGGCCGTGCACGTGTGCATGTGGATCAGTTCACATAAAGGACTTAACAAAATAACCTCAAACCTCAGGCCTTGAATGGTTTAATTGTTGTTGTCGTTTTCCCCACGGTTAATCTACACTTGTAAAAGCGACCCTGATGTGAGGTTAGGATTTATCAGCACCTCGCTCCCCACGCTAATTGCTTCAGCTCTGCACTTCACTGCCGTGGCGCTTCTTCGGAGCAGGAGGAAACTCGCCTGGCGTTGCAGGGCTGATCCTGCTCCCAGCCCCACACTGCCGGGATGCTTCTCCACAACGGGCAGTGCTTTTCCTGAAGGGGAAGAGAAGCATGACTTGGGCCTGCTCTTTATTTTGAATGAAAAGTGCCGAACACTTTGGCAACAGGCATTTCTTTTCTACAGTAAAGTTTTAAAGATCCTGCAAAACTGTGTTCTCAGTCAATAATTTTGGGTTTAATACTTTAGGCTAGTAACAGGTTTTTTTTGTAGAAAAGTTCAAAAGTTCCTTATGGAAACCCTGAATATTTGCATAAGATTAGCCACCATGGCTTGAGCAAAAATTGTTTAACGTGGTGTGTTGAGGTCTGTCAGTGGCAGATGCTGCCGTTAAACGCGAGTGCAGGGGAGGGGTGGCGAGTTCCCTTCCCTGCTGTGCACACCCCGTGGGTGTCAGCCTGGCCATGCTGCCTCTGCACCTTTCACTGCTCCTCATACAATCTTCTTCCATTCACTGCATCACCTTTGGAAGTGAACTGGGAATAATAAATGCTTTGTGTAGGTTCACTGTGCTGCTGCATTTGGAACACTGAGTGCAGCGCGGTGAACAGCCTTATTTCCCTCCTCCATCTTGAAAAAGTATAGGAGAATAAAGAAGTTACAACAAGGAAAATAAAGGTGGTTACAAGGCATCAACTGGCTGAGTAGACTAGAGCCTAGTCTACTAGTCCTGGTCTGCTCCTAGGCTAGGAGCCAGGAAGGGTCCCAGATAACTGAGGAAAGATGTGCTTAAAGTCCGGAGAGCAGATTTTGTTTCTTTAAACCCATATTCTGGTAATTTAATATGAAGTCCCTCGTGTATTATGAGTAGTAGAAAATCCCATATCCCCCTCTAGTCAAGAAGAATCCAAGCCAGCACACACTACAGGTTTGATTTACAGTTCTTCTGTATAAACAATATTTTTCTGCTTCCGTACTACATTTCAGATTGCTCTAATACTCAGTGCACTGTGCTAATTAGAGCCTTAGTGGTTCTCACTTGCAGAAGCCACCACATCAAGACAAACATAGTCAGATACTGTGCTATGAGATCTTCCACTTGTGCATCCCAGCTGGGCAGTGTATGCATCCAGTGGCACGGCAGACTTCACCACTCCTTGTGTCCTCAGGGACACAGTTCTTGCATTTTTCTAGATTAACCATGGGACTACCAGCTGGAGGGTGGAGATGCTTTGGCCTGGGCTTTCAGGCTGCTTTGCTGCAGCAGTCACCTCTGAAACATAAGTTCCATAGGCATCCTCGAAGGAGTACTGTCTTCTGAGCATATTTGATTTTGACTCCTTTACTATGCAGCAAAGAAGTCTGGATTTAAGCTTGTTTGTGTTGTCAGGTGAGAAGGAAATACGATTAACTGTGCTTGCCTGGTTTTTCACCAGGTTTTATATAGCTTTTAGTGTTATTTTCCTGAATGTGATTTATTTGCCTTTCCCTCTTCTCAGCAAAGCCTAGTCTAGAACTACCAGCTACCTGTAACCACTGAGTCAGATTCCATGAACCTGGAATACCTTACATATCTCTTCATTTCTCTGCACAGCTGGGAGCATACAGAAGAAGAGGGAAAACAAGATCAGTGTTAGTGAATCTCCAATAATAAAGGGAGACCTTTAAAAGCATTATTGAAAATAACAGGAAGAAATGCTGGAGGTGTTTGATCCCTAAATGTGAGGGTTCTGGGCACATTGCATAGTTTCTGTGGCTTAGAGCGATCTTTTATGTTAAAAGGTAAATCAAAAGATTGGGTGCTTTATATTTTTTGCTCCTAGTGCCTATAAAATTGATTCCAGTGCAAATCCATACTGTTATCGAGTGTTGTTCTCTACTAGGAAATTAATTTTGCTCTTAAACTCCAACATGGACAGATCAACAGTGTTTCAGCAGTCTAAAATCATGTCACTATTAGGAAAATGCATTCAAGCTACCTCCCTGCACTACTGCTAGTGTGAGCAAAACTCAGTGTGCCTCGAGGCTGAGTTCAGGAGTGAGCAGTGCAAATTAGAATTTGCTATAAGGATGAATCTGGTCTCAAAACAGAGTTACAGAATCTAAAATAGTGATGAATAATATTTTGACTCTAGCAAAGTAACTGCGCAGAAGCAGTGTACCTTCAGTGCTGGTTTGGGAAAGTGGTGTGTGTGATCATACCCATGTAAGGCAATGTTTTATGCTACTGGTAAATGTGCAAAACCTTTTTGCTTCTTAAGCATATTGTGAGTCTTCAGTTACTGTATTTAATTAAATACATGTACCCCAAAACTCTCAGACTGTGGGTTGTACTCATCCAAAATGATGAAGTGAATTCTGAAAAATTTATGGGTCTGAGTAATAAAAATTGTGCGTGGTCCAGGTGGTGGAGGTGTGTGCTTTTCTAGACTTCAGTAAGGAAAGAGGGAGGTGCTAATGGGAGCAGAATCACTAATTCCATAATTAATGGAATTAGCTTATATTATTATCCAAATATACTAATTTTAATTGCTTTTTAATTGTCTTAAACACACCAAGAACACATCCACAGCACTGTAGCATGCTGGGTGTAGTGTCGTACAAACATAAATACTCTGTGGCCCTTGGACTGCCCTGGCTCCAGCTGAGGGTGCATCCTTTTCTTCCCTCTTTCAGAACTTCATGTTTTCTGTGAGTAGTTTTCAGCCTCTCTAGTGATGCCACAGATGGTAGCCTTTGTTGTTGCAGTAGAGAAGGCCATTCCCCAGCAGAGCAGTAAAACATGAAGAGGGGTGTGATACTGGAAAAACACATTGTTTAGGGTGTGTTCCATAGGCTGGGACCCAGTGCCCGCCCCGCAGCAGAGCTGTAATCACACTGCCATCTCTGGAATGTGCAGAGACAAGACCTGACGAGTTGGTTGGGGTAGTTGCTTCTGTAGCCTTGCTCTAGATACAGCAAGAGGAAGGTAGTGCAAGTGAAGGAGCTGCTGCCATAGTAGGTTGTGACACTTCTGATTTTTCAGCCTTTCCTGATCATGGAAGAAAATAGTTTATCTTGTCAACTGTTCTAGTTACTGCTTTATGAGTATTACAGGGTACCCAGAAGTGGTCTTCCTGCCTTTCTTCCTGATCTGATAGTTTTGTGGAAGCATAGCCTAAAAAGCTCTTCAGGCTAAGAAAAGGAACTGTGGAAGATTTTTCAGCAGACCTTCTCTTGTCCTGATGACTGCCAAGAGGTTGTGACACTGTATAATGCATAAAGGCAGGATAATGAGAGAGGCAGGTTGGTGTCTTCTGCTAAATAATTTCAGTGTACTGAAGAGCTCATGCCAGTGCTGCTGTTTACCCCAGTTATTAAACACCTGGGGCTTTAAAAGCATTGGAACAATCCATTGAAATGTGAAGGCTGCCTATACACACACTTTACCAAGAGCAAAAAATTGCAAAATTGTTGGATAATTATGGGTGTGTTGTTAGTGTCCAAACTGATCTCTGGTTCATGCAGTCTTTCATCTGACACTGAATTACTCATAAAGCAAAGGGTTAAACTGCTGAAAGCAGGTAATTTAGTCACTCTTAGTTTCAGTAAATTTTTGGGACGGTTTCTTCAATGGCAGCTTCAACTCCACAGAGTAGTTATATTGATAACACCCTTAATGTTTTTTGTGTCAGTAGGAAATTAATCAAATTTTTAAGACCTTTTAAGAGTTTTGTTTTGTAAAGTGCCATCAGACTGCCCTGTCTTTGAGGATCAGCAGATAAATGAGTTGCTGCAGCAAACTGCATAGTTATAGAGCAGGCTCTGCATAGGCTATTTGTTCTCAACTATTTTTCCATCCATAAAGTTACATTGTACCTCCCACTTACTTTCCCAGGAAGATAACTGTATCAGTGGGATGAAGCTTCTGATACTATTTACCTTACAGACTGGTATTGTTCCTGCCTGTTGTTCAGTGTTCAGGGTCTTCTTAGAGTGCAACTGCTTTGTTTTATCTAAGAATAGAATAATCATGTAATCTATTAGTACAATTTTGTTCCCATCCATTAGTTACATTGGCACAGTTAGAAGCCAGTCTGGCCACGCTGTGCTTTGTCAAAATGTCCTCTTTGGCCAGGCAGACCCAGTGATGGGAGCACAGAGCAGCAGCACCATAATGATTGATCAGTGTAATAAGTGGTTACTGTCTGTCTAGTCATTGCTACATATTCTGTAGGCATGGCAGAGATGAGTCTGCTTTCAGGAAGTTGTCCCATCCCAGTTCTTCATTTGCTGTCTTGTGTAACATCGTCTCCTTCTGTGGGAGATTTGCAATTCCCAGTCAATAATGCAATAATTACTTGTTTCAGATGACAATTAGAGAGCAAGAGACTCCCATATAATATTCTGTTTTGGTTTTTTTTTTTTAAGATTTAATATTGGCTACTTGCTCTTTAGTAAATAAATGTCTTTTCTCCTTTCTTTCTAAATGTAATAGAGCAAATTTTGAAAGGATTGAAGAACTTTAAACCTTGTTTCCATAGCTGGAAGTCTCCTTGCTTCCTATGCCCCTAAAACCTGGCTCTGCCTCCTAAGACTTCTCTAGAAGCTTTTTCCCCTTAAGACTTAGTCATTGTCCTTCATAACCTTCTTGTTAAGGTACATACATTTCTAGATACACCTTTTGGCACTGGTTGAAGTAATGAACCCTGAAGAAAGAAAAATAGTAAATGAAACCAAAGCAAATTTTCCCCAGTTTTGCTGTTGGGGAAAACTAATTTTTAACTGCTAAGACAAATGGCATAATATTTACAAGTAATGGAGATATCCATGGCAGCAGTTATTTACCTCTTGATCCATAGGATCATGGGGCTTTATGTACTTCCCTTTCCCCATCTCCCATTCTTCTGGCCAAATTAATCTCAGTCTCTGTTACTGTTTGATACCTTTGTAAAGTTTTAGGTGAAATGCTTTATTTTTGGATGCCTTTTGAAAGGCAGCTACAGTACAGAAATTGCTTGATTCCTCTTCAGATTTTTCATTATAGCAACCTAGGACTGTCTTCAAAAAAGAAACTGTGTAGAATGCTTTTCATTTAATTCCTTTTCTCTTGAGTCCCTTTATGCAATAAGTGGTGTTTGTATTCTAACTGCAGGTAGGGATTAGAGGGCAGATCGCTTCTCTTACTTTGGAAAAGCTGAGTTCTTTCAGAGCAAGGGAAGGGAAGTTTTTGCTCTGAGCACTTCTAGTAGTTCAAAGATTGACTGCTGTAAATGAATTGCATTCAGATCATGGAGTTGGGAGCTTGTTTGGCTAATTTTGGTATGTGTGGTTGTTTTGGTTTAATTTTTTGGCCTGGGTATTTGGGGTTTTGTTTGGTTGGTTTTTGATTGTTCTTTTTAAAACCTGCCCTCCTGGGAGCCACTCTATTCATCTGGCTTTCAGAGCAATGGTTTCCGGACTTCTGGAGAAGCAAGCTGCTGGAGCCCACGAGTTTTCTTGTGAGCTGTTACAGCCACATAAAAACGGGTTCCATGGGAGTGCCTGCAACCCCCTTACAGGCATGGTCTGGGCAGTCTTTGCTCCAGAGTTGTGAAGTAACCTGTGGGCATTGTTCCTTCCAGCTCAAAGCAGGTATTTGTTCATCATCTTCTTCACGTTTTTCTAAGTTTCTTGTTTGCTTTCAAAAAGTAATAATCTTGCTTTCTGTTTGAGTCTCTTTAGTGTCCTCTTTGCACCACCTCAGTTTGGTAAATGCTTTGGAAAGTGTGGCATTTACTACTTGCTTTAGGAATTTCTCAATTATGTATTTTGATCTGCTGCCCAGTAGCTACAATAGCAAGGATCAGTTTGGTGGTTGAAGAGGTGATATTTATTAAAGCACTTGAAATCACAAAATATTTATTCATTATTTTTTCTAGCGGTGGTGTTTTTTGGTTTTTTTTTTAATACTCTGCACTGAAGTAAACTTTTAGATGTCAATTTATTTTAAATACTGATGCATTTTAAAATAATACATTTTTAAAACTTTTGACAAGATTGTGATTTGTTCCACAAGAGAAGAGCTGTTTGGTAGTGAGTGCAGAGGACCATGGCTCTGCTCGGCTGCCCTGGGGGTGTGACAGGTTCGAGTCCTGACACTGAGATGCAAAGCTAGACCTGGGCTGTGTGTTGAGCATGACTGGATATCCTTGATGGTGATGTAGGTTTACTGCTTACAGCATGGACTTTGCTCATTTGCATTCTCTGACTTTATTCTTATCTCCTGCCACCTGATAGTTTTGCTCAGTAAGTCCTTTTCCAAGCGTTTGCTGCAGGTTCACACATCCACTGGAATTCATACACACCTCCCTGCCTTTATCATATCTGTATATAGTGTTGTATTTTAAAAGAAAAATATCCTTTTAAAACTTGCATGAAGACTTTGATTCTGGAATGTCTGTTTAATGCAGCAGAAGAGGAGAAAGTCGTGTTGTTTTCTGCTTTCCCCCACTTAAAGCAAGAGCCTGGATGTGAAAGTTCGTGGTATTCCTCACATTGCTGCCAGCAGGGAATGACTGGCTCCCTTCAGGCTGCTGGGGCTGCCCTGGGGCAGCTCCCTGCTCATTTGGGGAGTGCTGTGGCACCGCTGCATGGAGGGCTGTGCAAGCTGTCTGCAGGGACTGTAAAAGCCCTCAGTCCCAGTGATTTCCAGCGTGAGGCGGATGTGTGTGATAACTGTAACCAAGTTTTTAGCGTCACTATTACTCCTCCTCTGTGGTCTCCTTAACCTCAAAAGGAAACAAATGTTTCATAACCTGCTGTGGAGGCTGCTTCAGTTTCTCCTCTGTGGCTGCCAGCTCCCAAAGCTAATAACAAACATTATAGACAATCTTTCAGACTTTGACTATGGCTGTGATGTGAGTCATGACTGAATGCTTAGTGAAATTATAGCTCGCCGTCACCATTGTTAAATAGAGGCAGTTTCTGCTGTAGTGGAATTGCTGTGCTTGTGGAGTCATTCTGTAGCTTTGGCCGCATGCGACTGCAAACACGTGTTTGTGCTGAGCAGCATGTCCTGCAGCTCAGGGACAGAGCACTCGGCAGTGCTCCTGTCTTAGAACTGCATTTAAGTTATGCCAGAAGCCACATGAACTTGACAATTTTTTTTTTTTTTCCGCTTTCTCATCAGTAGGAAAAAATATGGCATACAGATTCCTTCCTTGTAGATTTGAATTGGTGTAAACAGTAGAACAACAGAGCAATGCATCTTACAGTGATACTTGTGTTCATATTATCAAACAGGCTGAATCCATCAGAACAGCTTTTTTTTTCTTGAATACAGGGTTGGGGTTTTTTTTAAAATCACTGGTGCTATTTTATTTCTGCTTGCCTAATAGTGTATTTGAGTATGATAATACTGAGCTCATAGTCCATAACAGATTCTTTTTCATATATATGCTTTCTGTAGGGTCTGTCATTATATGGCAAGTTTATAGTTTCAGAGAATTTAGTTGGGTTTTTTCCTTCTCTGTCCTGCTTTCCCTGGCAGCAATTGCCACAACCATTTTGCTTTCAGGCTTTCATCTCAACACTTCAGTGGCAGACTTAAGTTAATGAGCGATGAGAAGTGTGCACCTGCAGAGTCATTTATATATAATCCAGTAATTTGTCTGTGTGAGGTGACTGGCACTTCTTAACCAGCTTCCCAAACTGTGGTGTCACACTCCAGTTTTGTTCCAGTTGCATATCTCAGTGTTTAGACTTATTTCAGCATTCAGGAGCTTTCAGTAACTAAGTGAAAGCCGGGTTTTTTTGTGCACAAACTTACTAATATCTGAAATGTCTCTTCTTGGAAGTTGTCTTTACTTCCAAACTCTGAGACTTCCTATAAACTCTGCAAGATGTATTTTTCATTTCCTGTTGCCTTGCATTCCTTTTTGTAATGAAAGAATATCTCCAAAGGTTTACGTGTTGCATTTTGGGGAGGTGAAAAAAAAAATGTTTCCAAAACAGTCTTACAATTTCTACAACTTTGCTATTAAGAGCTGAATTCATTTGATATTGCAGTAATGCATTTAAAGAGTTAAAAACATTTCCTATTCCTAAAGTTGCTTTGTTGTGATACTTCCTTAATTGTTGTGGTTTATGTTAACTTTCAGTTGATTCATAGACTGCATCTCAAATTTATTCCAGGGATATCATTAAAACTGGGCATTCTAATGTGGGAATGGACAGATGACATGACTGGAGTGATGTTGACACACGCTGTTAAAGCACATTTTAATGCACACTGCATTAAAGACAGAAGTGTATTAAGTTGTATGTTTGGTAGGAAGGTTTTCGTGGCCAGTGTGGACTGGTGTTTTTTTCTCTTTCTTAATCCTGTAATGTATAATTTGAGTAAGTCTTTGGCAGTGCCTCTGCTTGAGGCGAAGGAAAACATGTTTCTTAATTAAACCTTGGTATGATTTTACAGTTCTTTCCTATGAGCTCTTAAGGACAAGAGAGGAAAACACAAATTTCTGGTTTTCAGTGCTCTAGTAGAAAATGTATTTTGTTATACTGCTTGCTAGTACCTCTGTTGAAGAGGGATTGATTGTGTTTTGTTTATGTAAAGGATTAGTTGAATTTTATTAGCAGTTAAAAAGCTTCCTTTGTCCACAGTAGCAAAAAACATTGACTGGTGTTATCTGGTTTCCATATCTGAAAGCTGTATCCCAGACTTTGTGTCCATCTATGTCAGAAGAAGCAGCAGGGGCATTCATCATGGTTCATTTGTCTTATCACTAAAGAGCATCTCTCAGAAGCTGTCTCTGTTTAAGTTGATTGTTGTTGCCATGATCTCTAACTCCTCATACTTTTGGAGAATGTAGAGCAGTATCTCATAAGAGAGCTCTTTATTTTCTCAGTTAAGGACAGTCCTTTCCCCATGAAACATGGTGTCAATATTTAAATTCCCTGTTAAAAGATAACATCGGATATGCTTTTAGTGAAGAACAGAACTATTCCTCAGGTGTTTGCTTCAGTTTCTTTCCAGATACTAAGTTGCACTGACAATAACTTGAAAAAGAAAAATAATTTTTAATAAGTTAGCATTAATTTAGTGTAAACAATTGTTGCATTTTGAGAACATGTTGTATGTTTCTAGAATGCAGTGAGCCAGAGGGGACAGCTTTCTGTTTAGACCAACAGCAGGTGCTGTTAAAAGGTTAAAAAAGCAGGGGGGAAGGCAAGACGTTGAAATGAAATTGGAGATCTTTCTTTCTCACTCTTGATTTTTGTTGTTTTTCCTGCTCTTAGGTTGCAGGAGTTCAAACCTGTCCCCCCATAATTTTGTTGTAGTAAATCTTTAGCTTGCAGTTGTACTGCAGCCATTGCCGGTGCCGATTGCTGCTGAGGGGGCCCTGAGGCTCTGCCACACCCGAGCCAATCTTCTGCAAATCTTTTTCTTTCAAAGTCAAAACTTCAAGTCATACTTGATTATGCTTTTGTTCTAGAGCTGAGAATTTAGAGGAGTGCTCGTGTTACCGTGGGTGCTGCGCAGTGTGTGTTTCCCAACACGCCTCTCGCTGGTACCTCCGTGAGATCTGCTGCACCCCTAGAAATGTCCAGAAGCCCTGTGCGAGCATTAAGGTCGTGATCTAGCGTAGCTCTAATCCAGGAGTAAGTCTCTAACCTGAGCTGTTTCTGTCGTGCTGAGGGCAGAGGTTACTACTTGTGCGGATTTACTAGGAGAGTAAACAATCAGAATAGGAGTGCCGGGTGTGAAAGTATCTCCCTGCGTGCTGTGAAATGGAATGAGGCTGCCTGGGGACTGCTGCCACTGCGCTTCTCCCGGGGCTCATCCGACCCTTGGTGGGAGCTCCCTGGCTTTCCAAAGACTCGGGAGATCATCACACAGCGATTCCTGTTGCCACTTCTGTTTGCCCCTTTTGCCCAGGAGAAACTCAGCTTCAATCTGGTAGAAGGCAAGCCAAGTCTAGGCTAGTTGGCAGTTCTTGCAAATGGCCTGGCACCCCGGTCTGTAGGCGTTCCCATCTGCAGGCAACCCGGTCCGTAGGCACCCCAGTTTGCCTGCACTCCGGTCTGCAGGCACCCCAGTTTGCCTGCACTCCGGTCTGCAGGCACCCCAGTTTGCCTGCACTCCGGTCTGCAGGCACCCCGGTTCGCCTGCACTCCAGTCCGCGGGCACCCCAGTTCGCCTGCACTCCGGTCTGCAGGCACCCCAGTTCGCCTGCACTCCAGTCCGCGGGCACCCCTGCGTGCCCGTGCGCAGCCGGGAGCCCGGGGCGCTCGGCAGGGCCCGGGGGAGCTCAGCGGGGCCGGGGGAGCTCAGCGGGGCCGGGGGAGGCTCGGCAGGGCCCGGGGGAGCTCACGGGGCCGGGGAGCTCAGCGGGCCGGGGGAGCTCGGCAGGGCCGGGGGAGCTCGGCGGGACCCGGGGGAGCTCGGCGGGACCCGGGGGAGCTCGGCGGGACCCGGGGGAGCTCGGCGGGGCCCGGGGGACTCGCAGGGCCGGGGGAGTCGGCAGGGCCCGGGGAGCTGCGGCAGGGCCGGGGGAGCTCGGGCAGGCCCGGGAGCTCGGCAGGGCCCGGGAGCTCGGCAGGGCCGGGGAGCTCGGCAGGGCCCGGGGGAGCTCGGCGGGGCCGGGGGAGCTCGGCAGGGCCCGGGGGAGCTCGGCGGGACCCGGGGGAGCTCGGCGGGACCGGGGGAGCTCGGGGAGCTCGGCAGGGCCCGGGGGAGCTCGGCGGGCCCGGGGGAGCTCGGCAGGGCCCGGGGGAGCTCGGCAGGGCCCGGGGGAGCTCGGCGGGACCCGGGGGAGCTCGGCAGGGCCGGGGGAGCTCGGCGGGACCGGGGAGTCGGCAGGGCCCGGGGGAGCTCGGCGGGGCCGGGGCCGAGGGCAGCTCTGTCCAGGGTGCTGACGGGCGAGGGCACGGCCCGGCCGGTGAGCTGCAGCTGGGATCTGCTGTGTCCCTGGGCAACGGTTTCCATCCTGTGGCACAGGTTACCTGCATCCCCGGCAGTGCACACCGTCACTTGTGTGTAGCTTTGGGCTGTAAAACTGTTCCTGGCAACACAAATCAGTGACCTCGGGGCTTTTGAGGGGCAGTAGAATATATGTTAATAGCACAACTTGTATAGCAATGAGAAACTCGTCAGATCATTTAAATTCGAGTGTCTTTTAAGTAGTCCTTGTCCTTGAGGTGGTTGCAGGGGTTTATAGGTTTTACTGTTTTATGATAAAACCCAGTTTAGTTTATCCAAGAACATATCCAGTTTTCTGGAATCATGCTGAAACTATCCGCTGGCTTTTGGTGTGGAAGCAATGGAAGGAGGTGTTGTTCAACTGTTGGAGGAATCGGGAAGGTGCTTCTTCAACCAAAGCAATGCATCTTAGGAATAGTGGGGTTTCAGTTCATCAAGTTGTCTCACATCTCTTGATTTAGTGGCATTTACATGTGTAATGGTCACTGGAGCAAAACTTAATGGCAGTGATGGCTGGAAACTGGAAAACGTTATATCTAAAATGTTCCTTAATCCTAAAAGATTTCCTTATCAATTTTCCCAAGTAAGATTTAAATCTTACCATTACATTTGATTAGAGGTTCAGGTTTTTTTTCTTAAAAAAACTGTAACACTCAAGTAGTCTTAAAGTAACTTGTTAGTTTAGAAAGTCTGCTACTAGAAACTTGAACATGTGTAAAAATTTCTTGCATTGTAAGAATGCAAGAAAAAGTAAAGGTTCTTGTTTAATGAGACTTTATGAAATGCTGATTGTAAGGCCATTTGGCCATGTTCTTTGTATCTGTATTCCACATTAATGTGGACCTTTTTCTTTGTCCATAAATGTTCACCTATATGGGGAATTTTCAGACACATACCAGTACAACTGTTGAGCAATAACTTATTAAATACTGTTCTGTGCAAGTGTGCACTCTTTTCATGTCTCATAAACACTACCTGAGACAAAAAAGTTAATTTCTGATTATTAATCGTGGGATTAATTTTTACATACTTTTTTTGTCTTAGCTGGAGATACAGATGATCCTCCAAGAATTACTCAAAATCCTGTCATTAACGGGAATGTAGCGATGGCTGATGGACATAACAACACTGAGGAAGACATGGAAGATGGTAAGTAAATGTTTGATAAATGCAGGGTTTGTTTGGCTTCTTTAGTTTTATGATTTTGAGGAGAAAATGGTCCATCTTACCTATGTCCTGTGATCTGCAGCTCATTAAAAAAATGAATCCCTCTGTAGTTATGGCTGCTGGTTTTCTGTATAAGCATCCTTTTGACATAGCTGTACAATAGGATTAGACTTCTGAAGGCTTGGGATTTTTTTTCTTGTAGGTACTCATTTAAAAATTGCTGAAAGTGCTACTGGCCATTGTTATGTTTTGTGATACAGCCCTTTAAAGGTGCTGCAGCTGGGCTTTGTTGAACAGTAATTTTATCAGTTACACAATTACTTCAGGGTGTTTAGAATCCTTATCTGTCCTGCTTTCTTGTCAGGTGGCAGCTGTGCTCTGGTTTTGTCTTTGTGTGGTAAGTCAGTGGTAACTATTCTCTTGATGAACATCTTTCAGTTCTGATGCCTAATGTTACTTGCAAAAGCAAAGGAAAAATTATGTATTAATGTCCAGTTAATAAAAGGGGATGTGTTTCTGAAGTCTTTTTCTTGGTCCATTAAAGGAAAATAAGGGCGTGCAGTGTATGGCAGAAGATCAAATAATTATGACTCTGGGTATATTTAAAGAAAGGTAGCAAGTTTCTAAATCTGTTATGTTTAGTGAGGAAAATATGCAATGATATTTCTTTTCTTAGGAAAGGATATGAGCAGGGACTGCTCATTTTGAAGAACAAAGTAAAATTGAGTTGGGAGAAGGGAAACATCATATGAGTGGGATTTGTTCCATATTCTATACAGTCTTGTGAGAGTATATTTGGGACTAGGCTTAGGCATTTAGTTAGAATTGTGCAAAAATGTTGAGTGATTTTTTTCAGAAAAATCAGAATTTGAGGTTAAAGGTCAAGGAACATAGAATACTGATAGAAATATCAGTAGAATACTGCTGTTCCATGAAGAGAATAGGATTTAAATTCAGAACAAAAGCATCTCATGGTTTAATCACCTCTGTATCATTGGCAAAGATAAAGTTTTCTATGACCAGAGTCTTGCACTGAAAGAAAAATATAGTCTTAGCCTATGAATTTTATTTGTGTGATTACCTGATCTCATTCAGAGGGTTTTGGTTTATTGCTCAGAGTAAGTAGGTGAGACTGAAACAGGGAATTCTGTTCTTATCAAAAGCTGTTATAAAAGATGTTAAATGTCTCTCAGGCCATGATATTTAGAAGGCGGCAAGAAAAGACCACATGGGTTGACACCAACTGGCTAGAACAGATCTGTTTAAGTTCTGTTCTTGGTAGGAGTGTTTATATGTTGAAAGCCTGATAGTGTTTGCTGTTGATACAACATATCACATAACACATTGGTGAATTAGAGAAGTCATTTGTCCACTAGCTGGTCTATATAAATTTCTACAAATTAACCAAAATAGAGACTTAAACTGCAGAAATAACTGATGAAAGGCTCTATCAGGGCTGGCAGGTAATCAGATATTCACCTCTTCACTCAGAATAACGTTGACCCTTTAACCAAAAAAACACTGTGAACCTGTTCCTGTTTGTGTCAATTCCCACCTGTATGAGTTTTCTCAGAACTGGGTATTGAAGGTGTCACACCAGGGAGAAGTATATGAAGGCATTTGACAGAAGGCTTGTGGAAGCTTCTCCTGCCTTTATGGACTTGCAGCGTGGTCAGGAGCTTGGGCCCACTCTGCAGTGGGACATCCTTCAGGGCTGGAGTGTGATTATTAAGCAATGCTCTTAATGGTTCCTCATTATCATATTTGAATAAGGAGTGTCTGGTTACACATTGGTGCTGCTACAGCTGTGCATTGACACAGATAGAAAAGCGTTATTGCAAAATGTTAGAGTTGAAAAAACATTCCTGAACACTTGCATCATGTAAGTGGATGATGCCTCTTTTCCAAGTCTCGTAAATCAGATTAGTTGCTTGCTGTTGCATTATTTACACATCAGTTCAATTGCTCTCTTGCTGTTCATGCTCTTGCTAACCTGGTTTGCAGAATGATCTGCATGGGTAATGGACAGCTCAGGGATTCCAAAGACAGGGAAAATCGGAGATAGGGGCTTCTCTGATAAACATTCTGGTTGCCTTTGCTCTTACTCATAGCAAGGGGCATCAGTCTGAGCTGATACAGAATGCATGAGGAGAATTTAGATACCTCTTCAATGAAATTATTGAGTTTAATGGTTCCTGTGAGGTGAACAGGAAGATGAAAGGTTGATGCTTCCAGCTGGATCATAGAAATCAGCTTTTGGTGATTTTCTGAGTTCAAGAAACTTTTGAGGTTATTTTGTTCTTCCAGCTTAACACATAAAGAAATGACTGATAAGATTGGGAAAAAAAAAAAGTGCAGCTCTCATCCCCTTTGCTAGGCAACAGGCTGCAGGCATTGTGAGGCACAGGGAGCGGGAGCAGCAGTGGACCACTGGCAGGACTTTCAGATAAGGCTGTGTTCTCTCAAACGCTGTGACCAGTACCTGTTGCTGCTCTGTGTGAAGCCTTAGCAATTAAAAAGAGCCAGCTGAAGGACTGTGCTGTGCTTTGTATGGAGAATGACTTAAATGAACCAGACTTTAAAAGCTGGGATAGCAGCCTCTGCAAATAAAGTAAAAAAAAAATAAAAACAAGGCTCTGATCAAAACTTGTTTGCAAGTGCATCAGTAGTCAAAGCAACACATAGATTAAATTCTCTTAGAAGTTAAAGTTCAAACAAGAGGTCCCTAGCTGAACATAAACTTACAGTTTTGCCATTACCTCCTGAAGTCTCATTTCTGTGAAGAATTGCAGAGGCAAGAAGGCTTTCAGAAGCATCAGTCTTAGCCATATGCTGGTTTTGCATGCTGTATCTGGATCGTTATTAAAATATTCATAGAATATTCAGCCAGTTTCTCCATTAATAATTCAGGTTCAGAATATTTTAATAAGTCCATTGCACTTTCAAGGTAGCAACATTTAGTAAGAGAATAAAGAAATCTGCTTTTCCCAAAAGTATCAACATTTAAATATGTGTTTCAGCCTTAAAATGGTTGATATTCAGTATTTAGATCTGATTTGAAGGATCTTTCTTCAAGAAGATGCTGAATGTGACATTCATCACATCGATGAAAAGATGTTTTCCACATAGCAAAGACAGTCCATTGTGTGTAATTTTTCCAAATATTGTCAGCTGGGTCAGTCCTTTTTACCTTGTGTTCAATTTGTAGTTCTGGGGTTTATAAAAGTCTCACTTGCCAGTCACTACTAAATTATCCTGCTGCCAGTTGCAGTCTTTAACTGGCAGCTGGAGGACATGTTCATGATGGCAAAAAAGTATTTTGATGACTCAAAATAATTGTCACGTTTGCTATGTAAACTTCTTTTTCTAATAAAATTCTTCCTTTAATCCATAATACTTGCTAAGAAAAAATAGGCTTACTGGAAAGAAAGGAAGGTTGTTATTTTTAAAGAAACTTCTATTTTAGGATTGACCTGTGTTAAAAGGCTGCATTTTTATGGAGCAGTTACTAGTGCTTGCTCAAATATTTTACAGAGAAGAGTTCCCATTCCCTGGTGAGCTTTCATGCACAGGCTTTCCTGAAAAGAAATCAAGAAATACAGGCAAACTTTCTCTGAAGCATTTGCAGATGCTGCGTGGGCTGCATTTTTTAGCTGACGCTGTAGCAGCACTGCTGCATCATTGTACTGAAGTGCTTTGAAAGCTGCATCAAAGAGGCAGAAAGCAAACTTGGCTCATTTTTCAGGAGCTCAGACTGAGCCCAGAAGCACTGATACCGTGATTGTGAGTACGGAGGTGGCCTCAGGTTCGTTTGAGATACACGTGTGATGCAAGACTGATTAAATTGTTTAAGTGTTTTACAGATTTGTTTTGTCCTGGCTGCAAATCAAGTTAGAGATCCTCTGTCTGCAGCCTGTCAGGTTCTTGGGTGTAGCAGATCAGCTCTTGACTCTGTCATCAGGCAGTGAGTAGTGAAACTGGGAAGAGAGCATTTTTTAAGTTGGTGACAGACTGCTAGTTAGCTGCACTTCCAGGCAGGGAAAAAGGAGAAAGTAATCTTTTGAACTCTTGTGTTATTGGGGAAGCTGACAGCACAGGGCAACACGAAGATCTTTCAGGAGCAGAGGGGGCAGGAAGCAGGTTTGAGCTGTAGTCCCTTCAAGAGACAATTTGGATGTTTAGGGCTGTTAGGCCATACACAAAGAAATCCTTTGTGTTGCAGTTCAGGAGTAGGACAACTGCTTGAAAACTGCTTCACAAGGGAGAAGAATTAAATCTCTCATAGCTCCCTGGCAGTTGTGGATAAAACTTGGTAATTTTCTGTACAAAGTGTGTAATCTTTACCCTGTTGCATGTTGTAGTTCAAGAGTGTTCTATTTTTAAAGTAAGGAAGCAATCAGGACTCACCTGTGTTTTGGGAAAATGACTCAGAGCTGTCTCTGGTGCTGTGCCAAGCTGAGTAAAGCCTGCTGTCCGTGTGTGGAAGAAACACGTTCGTTGGACCCTGTGCTTCGGCACAATTCCACAATCTGATTTCTGGCTCTCATTGCTGGTGGTGCTGTCCCTCGGGGCTCTGCTTTTGGGTGTCACTGCAGGTGTGACACACCGTCAGTTGTGCATCCCCGTGGGTGCTGCCCTGGGGGCTGGTCCAGCCTCCTTACAGCCAGGAGCATTCCACATTACACCAGTGTCAGACTGGAACCATGGAGAAGGAGGGAGGTGTCTTCTGCATCCCGGGCCTCTAGAGTCGTTGGGATAAATTGCAGGTTTTTCCTCCCCAAGTACAATATGAGGCATGTCACAGTAAAGAGAGCCTGGCCTTGCTCCTTGCTGAAGCTGTCATAGTCTCCGGCACCCTATTATAGCTGTGTACTACAGAAGCAGAACAGATTGTGGTAGGTGAAGAACTGGGTATGGGGGAAGAAGGGAAAATTTCTTTGTGTGTGTCAAAATAAAATCTTTGAAAAAAAAAAGTCTCATTTAGTTTTGTGCTAGACCACTAAAAATCTGCCTAGCACAAAGAAAACACGACCCAACTCATGAGCTGATTTTCAACTGATGCAATTTTACAAAAATCTACCAACCAACCTATGACATTCATCTGTTTTAAAATACACTGTTGCAAGCCAAAACCAACTAAATGGTGACATGGTATCAACAGGGCATTTGAACAGATTGTGAAATTCCTTTGGGCATATGGGTTCATGCAGGGAAGTGACTTAAACTGGGCTGTGGTGATGCTACACAACAAGAAGAGTTAGAGTGGGCTGTGATATAGTTGTAGAGCATTTGATGTCTCTGTCTTACAGCACCTGCTGCTTTAGAATAAACTGGAGTGGTAACAAATCCTACTGCTGAAGAAGCATTTAAGGAAATAGTGTACAAAAGGAATGCATCTTGCAATGCCATGTTTGCCTGAATGTAGTTGCAGTGTTTTTCACAATGAAAAACTTGAAACATCAGTAATTAAGTAGTTCACTGTCCCTCTGTGATGGGGCTGGTTTTGGTTTTGTCCCATATCCCACTGCATGGAACATGCTCATATTACATGATGTTGGTCATTTTGGAGTGAGGAATGTGAAGTGTTTCAAACAATGGTGTGTGTGTTACAGATACAAGTTGGCGATCAGAAGCAACATTTCAGTTTACAGTGGAACGCTTCAACAGGTTGAGTGAGTCAGTGCTCAGCCCTCCCTGCTTCGTGCGGAATCTGCCCTGGAAGATCATGGTAATGCCGCGACTCTACCCGGACAGACCACACCAGAAAAGCGTAGGATTCTTCCTTCAGTGCAACGCTGAATCTGATTCCACGTAAGAGCCTTTGAATTATTGTACCAGTCCTCCCTTGATACTGGTTAATCTATTGCAAGAAATACAAACATCTACTAAAAAACCCTGCACCTCGCTTTCTGCAAGAGGAGCGAATTCTTGCAAGGGTTTGAGTGCTCTTTACCCCCACCTCTCTAAATCTCAAAGGATAAGAATAATCCCCTCTTTAGGATGAGCTAAAATCAGCTTGTGTGACTAGAAGTTTGTGGTAGAATTTAGATATATGCTTGCTGAAGGAGAAGTCCTTGACTGACAGTTTTCTTGGCATGGAGAAAGTTCTGGGTTTATTTCAGATGGAAGCAGAGCTTCTCTAACCATGCCAAGCTATAAATGCTGCCCTGTGAAGCGTGTGAACAGGTACCTGCTACCAGTGCAGGCAGAGCAGGGCACGAGGCCTCACCTGAAGTGGAGTTCATTGCTCATCCAGCAAGATCTGAACACGTGTGTGTTCTTGGAATCCTGCATGCAAATCATCACTGACCACCTTTGACCACTTTTGTAAATAATAGAAATATTTTAAAAGATAACTACAAATTTCTGGGGCATTCCTGTTGCTTATCCAGGAAGAGTGCAGACCTCTCAGGTGTCCTTTCCGATAGGGTAACTCCATTCTGGCACTGAATCTCACAAAGCTTGTTGTTTACTCTGAATAATAAGTTGCACTTCTTCATCATGTTTATACTTTAGAGGTGAGTAGTCAGGGCAGAATGTAAAGAATAAGTTGTAAGTGTATTAAGAAGTCACAGGACATGATTCACATCCAAGTATTTACAGAGAAAGGATGATGTGATCTTCAGAAGTACCAACCAGGGTGCAGCTGGTGGAGCTGAGCAAGCAGTGCCACTGCATGAGGCAGTGACAGGACCTTGTCTGAGCTGTGTCCAGACTGATTGCCTTGCACAAGTAGGGTGGTTTTGAGCACCAGTGATCATGAAGTGCTGCTGAGACAATTAGTGTTGGAGAGTTTATCTTGTGGGAGGGAGGGTAGAAGGTCCTCATCCTTTCCTTACCAAAGGCTGAGACCTCCAAGTCTGTAGACACCAAGAGCACTGGCAGTTGGCCCATCCCTGTGCAGTGAGGCAGATCAGAACTAACTCACCTGGGAGAGCCATCAGCGTCTTAAACCAACCTGCAAGTCACTGGCACACTTTCTTGTCAACACTGTTGCCATAAGAAAATCTCCATTCCAGGTTCACTGTGTGGCTTCAGAAAGCCCCAGAGGTTCATGCCCTCAGTAACAATTAACATCTAATAAGGAAAAAAAATCCAGCGTGTGAAAGTACTAAAAATCCCTAACAAAAAAAAAAAAAATCTAAATTATGTAACTGCTATAAAAAGCTTGGTTTTGAAGGAGTTTCAAGTGTTTCTTCTGTATTTATAGGTCATGGTCCTGTCACGCACAAGCAGTTCTCAAGATAATAAACTACAAGGATGATGAAAAATCATTCAGTCGTCGTATTAGTCACTTGTTCTTTCATAAGGAGAATGACTGGGGCTTTTCTAACTTCATGGCCTGGAGTGTAAGTAATTGGACATGTATTAATCTATTGCTAGGTAGTAGGGGTTTGTACCTGTACTCCTGCATACTGAGATGCTGATAGCAAAGGGTTTTTTCCCCAAGCTGTTATTTTTTCTATTATTGCTGTAGATTTCTTCTCAATTTCTTACTCTATTAATTTGATTTTTGTAGAGTGGTTTTACTTATGGTGTAATTTAAATATTCCCTCATTATTATTTTCTGCCTGAGTGCTTGTGTTTTGTTATTACTATGTGATAGTCAATGACATTCTGAAGCAACATAAATTTGCTTACATTTCCATATGTTCTTTGTGTATATGTACATGTATATTTAATGGCCTAATAATACTACTAAGGCTTCTCTTGAATCTCTTGAATTGTGACAGCTTTTTAAGCATTCACAAAAGTTTTGGAATATTGTCCAGAAGAAGCAGAACATTTGATTACCAACTCTTGCATCATTGAAAACTGAAAAACTACTGCAAAATTTTAAAAAGCAGGAACAAGTTTTCTGCATTGAGACACTAAAACAGAATTAAAATGTAGTAAGCTGAAAAAGAACTCCTTTGGTGTTCTCCAGTTTTTCTTCTTCAGCTTATTACTACTGATAGCTCAGGCTTGGAACTTAGAAAGTGATGTTTAACTGGATGCTTCACTGCAGTCTCGTTGCATGTTCCACTTTTCATGTTCCTGTGTCATTCGTGTTTTACAGGAAGTTACTGACCCTGAAAAAGGCTTTATAGAAGAGGACAAAGTTACTTTTGAAGTCTATGTTCAAGCAGATGCTCCACACGGAGTAGCGTAAGTATCTTTAATTAAAAACAAAGCAATATTAAAAATTCTTACTTCTAGTATTTTTCTGTTGCTTGGGATCATTCAAGTATTCTGTGTTATTGCCATTTATAACTCCCATCAGACAGTCTCACTTTGTCACTATTAGTTGGTGAATTCTCACATGGCAATATTTTCATAGTCATATAGTTTTTTTATAGCTTAAATTTCTGTTTGCATCAGTCAGCAAAGTGTTGTGGAGCCTCAGCTTCTGTGTGAGTTGGTTTGTGATTTAACAGCTCTGCAGTTCTGGCCTGAGCCTTTGTGGTGTGGGAGCTGCTGGGGTTTCAGATGCAGCTGGGTGGCTTTGCTGTCTAACTTGCCTTGGTTTAGAGTTTTGTAAAACTGCTTCACCTCAGTTGTTCTCCTGCATGGCTCTTGTAAACAACGGGGCTGTACAGAGGTGCAGACTTGCCCTTAAAAGTACAGCTCTGAGGACACTCTCATAGGACACCATTTTTCTGCCATATAGAACATGTTTTTAAAAAAAATGTAATAAAATCATTAAGCATCTAATTGCAAAGACTGTTGTTACTGGCAGGCAGCAGTGAAGCATTGTTTATTTGAACCTTCAGTAGCAGTGGAGAGTAGCTGATACCTACCTACCTTAGAACAAACACTCTGTTATTGGAATACAGAACTTCCTTGTTTTAACCACAAATTATTTTCTAGGTGGGATTCAAAGAAACACACAGGATATGTTGGCTTAAAGAACCAGGGAGCAACTTGTTACATGAACAGTTTGTTACAGACTTTATTTTTCACAAATCAGCTACGAAAGGTATGTAATACATAAAACCCCATGAGATTATAACATTGGCTGTTTAAATTAGCATTTATAAATGCTTCAAAACAGACCCTTGTGATCCTTTTGCCTCCTTTATCCTTCCATAGGAGTTGTGACTTACATGGGGATGCACATCATACTGCAGGCAGAGTACAGGGAGCTCCCTTTTGTAGTTTGTGGCACACAAGCTTTCATCTTGTGTGGAAGCAGGCAGAGCACCTGGAGAAGACCTGAGCTTAGGGGGTGTTTCTTTGACTGTATTATTTGTTACTGTTGCTAGGAATTGCTGGGGGCAGGGGAAGCAGTTTAATCTTGCAGATAAAAGGTGGAAGCAATTTCCCCTTTCTGAAGTAGTTAAAATAGGCAATTATGGTTTCTCAGCCCATAAACAATGCACAAAGATAGATATTTGCTCCATCTTGAAGTTTCTATTATGCAGCAGAATTTTTTGTTATTATGGTCACCATCCTTGAAGTAATGGAAGGCATTGTATCTTCAATAGTTTAAACAATGTAATTTTATATTACTTCAGTAGTATTTTTTGTTTACTGTAGATATTATTTCTTTGCTGTGAAGAACTTCTTTAAATACCTTTTTAATAAATACCTCATCTAAAGCCAGGAGAAAATACACTTGGTAATGCATAATTTTAGAACGGTGCAGTACCCTTACTGGGATTAAGAACAGAAGTGATGATTTGGTATTGGAGGTGGCTATTTAGAAGAGGGGATGTGCTTGGAGCAAAAAACAACTTGGCACTATTCAGTGTATTGAAGTTTCCTATTGATCCTAATTCATCCTTCTGTGCATTTCTGCACTTACTGTCTGTCTCTTAGTGAAAATGAACTGTTTCAACTTGGGCTTTCTCTTATGTAGCCTAGTTGTTGCAGTTCAGTTAAGCTTTCTTTTCCCTTTTTAATGTACCTGCTTTCCACTGTCTTTAATTTCCCACCATCTTAGTATTTATATTCATGTGGCCTGTAAATGTCCTGTTTGGCATTTCTTTTTTCTGTTTGCAATGTGCTGTTTACTCTGAAGTGCTGCAAAAAAAAAAACCCAAAACACCTTGAACTCCAGTAGAAAGTAACTGAGATCTTCCCAATGCCATGGAAAACAGATGACTTGTTTTGCATGATGCACCTCTTCCTTTTTTGCAGGAGTTATAATTTACTCATTCAGTTTATCACTCATTATAATGCCCTTTCTTTTTGCTCAGCACTCAGTGTTTGTGCATTTTACTTTTTTGGACAACTTCACTTTGCTCTTGAGAGAAAAAAGTGGTTTTGAAATAGCTCTATCTAATGCAGTTGAGTAGTTTGTTCAAGACTCTCTTGTAGTCACTAAATCAATATGTACCATGAAGTAGTGAAGAAGAAATTCTTTTTGTAATACAGATTGGTTTCAGCCGAACTAATCTTACCAGGCATTCCCCCCTGCACTTCTTCCCCAGCTGCAAAGTAGAAGTAACTTTTAGCATCTCTTAATATCTGGCTAGTGACCACATGAGAAAACTTAATTTCCTAGAGTTGGTAGCTGCAGCTTCCTTTATGGAAGTGTTCCTGGACATCAGCTGGAATGTTCAATTCCCTGCTCATTCCTCAGAGCCCCTCCAAGCAGAACAGATGACAGAGGCAGTCTCAGACAGCTTTAGCACTCCTTTACTATTGGTACAGATCAGGAAGAATCCATTGTTGCCTTGTCTGAAAAAAGTATTTTCTACATTTTTGTTTTCACTTTGACTGAACTCGTTCCTCTTAAACCAAAGTAAAATAAAACAAACCGTGCAGTATCCCTGGTTTGCTTTTCATCGTTTCCATAATTTCAATGAATCCTCCTTCCTTGGAAGAAAGAATAATTTCTGTTGCTGTTATTGGAGCTTTGTTCACAGAGCAGCTGCTGTCAGGAGCAGAGCTGGGGAAGCAGTGAACAATAGCAAAGGCAGGCACGTACCTATGGGAAGTCAGGCCCTGGGGAAGCGTGGGTGAGGATTGATGGAGAGGTCCTTTCTTCTCTGCCCTGCTTCCAGATAGCACATAGGAGCTTCTGGGCTCCTGGAAATGAGACCTCCCTTTTAAGCAACAAGAGGTGGCTTCAGTGGTAGGGAATAAAGAAAGAAGCTTCCACTTTAGAGCATATTGTTAGCTGTTGTTTGGGGCTGGTGTCCCAAACATGTGCTTAAGCACAGTCCAGTAGGCAAGGGGCAAAGGTGGCTTCCCAGAGGGGTCTGGGTTTGACCTGCCTCTGTTCCCTGACTTGTCCCAGAACTCTTTAGTGCCTCCAGCCTGGCAGTGCTTGTGGCTGCATTCAGTCCATTTTGGAGCTTTGTGCTGGTTCCCTTGCAAAAGTCCCTACAACTCAGGAGAACATTACAGAATGTTTTATATAAATGCATTAAAATAATAAATACTGATCCGTTTCTCCTGATCTGCCTCTCCTTAAGTTATCCAACATATTTTGCCTAACCTTGTAATTTCATGTACAGTATTTATTTCCCTTCTTTAAGTAATTCCTGGCTCTAAGCAATGTGTTCAAAGTTACCTATACCATTCTATTATTATATAAATATTCTAAATTTTTCTCATATCTCTCAATATGCCTGTACATGTCCCTATCCCTCTTTTGTGTTCATTTCCTGAGGGAACTTCCCAGGTGTTAAATAAGAGACCCTGCTTTTTTAGTGTGGATCACAATGCCTCACTTCTTTATCTTGAGGTCAAGCTTTCAGAATTTGGCGGGGTAAGGCAAAAATTAAGGGTTCGAAGGGGATAGTATTTAAAAAGTGGTAGTGTGGAGAAACACTTAAACTTAGAGAAATGAGCTCCAATATTACCTGAATACACAAACAGAATTGAAGAGCCAAAAAAGCTGTGTTAAATGTCTACTTTGTCATAACACATGTAGAATTTCCAATGAAATAAAACTGGTGTTTTTATTCAGTGACAGCTGGAATGTAGTAATTAAAAGTAAATTATAAATTATTATTTGAATATTAGTTGAGAGATATAGGAAGGGAACTAATTGTCCAGATGGTATATGAGAAAAACATTTTAAAAAATAGAACTAAAGGGAAAGGATTTGATTTTGATTAATTATCAAGGTATTCTGAACTCCACTTTATGCATTTTTGATGTAAGAGTCAATCACAAGGTTGATTTTTAGCTGGCTGTAGATTTAGCATTTTAGTATTTATATTTTGAATGTATCAGCACTGACTATATTTGCATTTTTTTCATGACGATTTTCACGCCTTGTTTCTATTAGTTTAAACATAGCAAGTATCTATATATTTGGTTTTTTAAAAAGCATTTATAAGATGTTCAAGAAAGTTAAAAGGGGCTGATGATAGAGGTTTGGAAGGTCTGAGACTTGGTCGTTCAACTCCTGTTTCTACCTTTAGCTAGTGGCACCCACTCTTAAAAAGGTTCATAAACCAGGTACAGGAAGAGGTTTAAAGTTGAACTCTTCAAGGTGCTGACTTGTTCTGGTGTTGATACTTTAAAGCAAAAAATAACTTTTGCTTGTGGAATTGGAGGTAAAGTCTAGCTAGTGATACTTGAGTTGGGGATCCACCTGGTTAACTGGGATTCTGCATTTGGGTGATAAAAATAAAGCAATTGGAAATTATTTACTTCGTTAGGTTATGGGAATTGTTCTGAAATTGAATGTTCTGATCTTAGGAAGGAAATTTGTATAATTAGGGTGGTCCAGCCTTACATTAGGATGTGTGGGAGAGGTGGTGGGATTCTCACAACTTAACTGGGTCTGACCCTGAGCAACTGCACTCCAGTCTGAGCTTGGCACCTCTGTGGGCAGAAGCAGAGATCAGAACCTACAGAGTTCTCATCCAGATTGCATTGCCATTACTTTAAACTCTTGAAGCAGTGCTTAGCACATTAAAAAAAATTGAAGGTTTATCAAGTTTCAACAGTTAAAACCTGTTGCCAGTGATAAAATTGAAGATGCAATTTTCTTCGAGTTATAAAAGCAGGTTAAGCTAATCTCAAGGTGGAGCAAAAGAAGACTTCTTTTTTTTGTTGTCATTAGGGTGAGGTTGGTTTATTATTCTTAAAATTACCGTAACAAAGATGTCTGTTGACAGTCCTTCAGAAAAAAGTTGATGATAAATTTCGGCGAATTTTTATTAATGTTTCGTTTGTATATGTGGAAGTACTACTAACAGTGTAGCTTGCAACTGAGGAGAAATAAAATTTGGAAGTTACTTGTGTTCATGATTCTGTTTTAGGTCATCTTTATTAACTGGTGACTTCTGAAAATTAAATTAAACATTTTAAAGATTCAGTCATGTGAATTACCATATTAGTTTAAAATTGCATAATTAACCATTTTTTGTCAGAATATTAGGGATTTGCTTTCTTAATGAAATAGCTTCTCTTATTTCATTTTACTGTAGCTGTTCTTTATTCTTTGAAGTATTCCTTGCTGTACTTTTGGAAAATGTAGTGGATCCTCAGAATTGGAATAGAAAACTGGCCTGTCAACCTTTTAGGCACTTCTTTTGTTTTTCATTTTTATTTTGCCTTTTGCCACACACTTGTGTTTGTGTCAGTGCTGTCTTTCCTGGTGCCTGTGCCATGTGTGCTGTCCCCGGGTGGCAGTGGCAGTGGCCAGCAGCTCCCCTGCCTGCTGGCAGTGCTGCCCTGCTCTCTGCAGGGAGCTGGGCTCCAGGCTGGGGCAGGGGTGCTGCACCCCTCGGGAATTCTGGCTAATGCACAGGCTGAGGGGGGGGGCACTGAGCCCCAGTTCAGCACTTCCCTCACAGAAATGCACCATCCCCTGTTGTTTCACAGGCAGGAAATCAGATGGCAGTTTTTCTGGTTTTAACAGGTTATTTTCTCATATGCTATTTAATATTGCAGTCTTTTTTAGCTTCATTTGTTGCCTAATCTCCTTCCAGGGTTGTCTGTTTCTTGTTATATTTACACTTCTCAGATGAACATCTCCCTTTTGTTTGCTCTTCCTTTCCCCTAGTGTATTGATGTACACTTTTTTTAAAAGTAAATCTCATTTCAGTGACTATTGAACTGTCCTAATCCTTGTTTGGTGTATTTGTGTAATTTCTTTGTCCCCAATCCTTCCCAGATCAGTGTAATCAGTGAATTGAATTGTTAAGATGTTTATTTGCTGGACAGTGATAACGTTAAGTAGGAGTGAATGGATCGGGGACTCTCAGAGCTTCCTCTGACATCTTGCTCCACATGGACCATTTCTGGTTTTGTTCACTTGTGGCCCTTTATGGTTTCATGTGGTTGCTTTTTCACAAGACCAGTTAATTTCACAAGTCTGTAGTATTGACTGATCCTACTGTGATGATTGCACAGCCTTACCAGGCCTGAGAAGGTATTTGGAGGTGTTAAATGCTTTAGTGTATTTACTGTTCTAGGCTGGAATAAGGGAACTATTTAGATAAAATAACCACAAATAGAATCTGTTGTTCACATCTTTCTAACCACTGTGCTCTAAGAAGAGTTGTTCCAGACAATTAACGTTTTTACACTACACAAGATTAGAGTTTTTTCAGACTTTTTTGAAGTGTTGATCAAATTGAGTTCTATGAAGGAAGTCACTGAAGAGGAAAGGATGCATTAAACAGGATGAGCAATAAACTTTTCTGATACTAATTGGACTAAATGCTTTTTCAGGCTGTGTACATGATGCCCACAGAAGGAGATGATTCATCCAAAAGTGTTCCTTTAGCATTGCAAAGAGTGTTTTATGAGCTGCAACACAGTGACAAACCAGTTGGAACTAAAAAGTTAACAAAATCATTTGGGTAAGTTTCAGAAACTGGGACTGTTTGTTGAACTCAGCCTTCATAAAGCTTTTATTTAAAAAGATTCTGTTTTAGTAAGTTTACTTTTAGCGTGGTACAGAGAAGTGTTAATATAACATAGTGTTAATTGTTAACTTCCTGTAGTCTACTTGCATAGGTTTTTATTTGTAGCCAATACCAAAGACAGCTGATCCAAAGGTCAGATTTTTTGGGAAGGGGAATGGTACAGAAACAGAGATGTTAAAAGCAGGGTTATAATTTACCTGACTATTGTGTGATGCATTTGGCTTAAGTAAAATTCAGAACAAAATTGTCATTGAAACATTGCAGTTCATGTTAATGTCTTTAAAAAATTGAATCTGTCTTAGATTTAATGCAATAGCAGTAATTTGCATGTCCATGTTGTTGAACATTGATGGGTGCTGTAACATTTTCCTACAACATATTGAAGACACAAGTTAAGACAGAAAGATTAACATTAGTATAACCTTTACAAGTCTTCTCTTTGCATGTCTTGTAAGTGTGGAGTAGGATTTTATTAAAATCCATTCTGAAATACTTTATTTTGTATTACTTTGTCTCACTGTATTTATAGGCTAGTCTCATAGTAATATTACAAGCACTGTTTTATTTCAAAAGACATTAGGAACACATTTTATTTCAAAACATATTTTGTATCAGTTGTCCTCGTGTTCATCCTGCATCTGCTGCTATGGCCTGTAGTTGTGCTCTGTCCTAAAAACACTCTTTGGAACCTTGTGTGTTTGCAAGCTTGACTCTTCCTCTTTAGGGAAGTCTTAAAAGGCAATCAGTACCCTCAGTATTGTCTGTTTATCTGGCCATACTCTCTTCCTACTAGCACACTGTATATTTGGTTTATGAGTGCTCCTGCTGTCATGCTACAGGACAGGATTTGGTGATAGGGTAAATATTTCATCTAGAGTTAAGATCCCAACTGTGTCATATTCAGTAGCTTGAAGAGGCCTTTCCCAAGGGTGTTGCAGATGCTTAATTTTGTATCTACCAGCAGGGTTTTAAAAATGTGTTCATGCCTGCTTTTGTTCTTGGAAAAGAATTTTAGAACGTGTTTGAAGTTTTATGTTTCCCTCTTCCCTCATCATTGAATCAGAGAGGGGCTTTTGGCCCTGAGAGCCCTAGGTGCTGGTTAGGGTATTACTTTTTACTGAGTGTTGTGAATTTCTAGGTTTGACATCTGTAAGTAGAAAATGATGCCATGTCTGAAGGAGCCCTTCTTTATCCTACTTTTAGTTTGTGACCTTTATCTTTGGTTTGTCCTATGAGCTGGCTAGTGTTTAAAGCATAGAGAGTGAGGGCAATTTTTTCTATTCTTAATTATCTGACAGGTCACTTGATTCAGCTTGTTTAAGTGTGGACCCCACACTGTTGTTGGCACACTTTGGAGATTAGTTTGCTGCCGTGTGACAGTGGGGGTGAGTCACTGAGAAGAGAGTGGGAGGGAGGATAAAGTCAGCACTGCTCCTGATCACCCTGCTGCTGGTCCCAGGGCCAGGGTGTAACATCAATCACACTGATGCTGAAGCCTAGAGTCAACAGGGTTATTTCATACAGCTGGGAGTGGTGACTGCTGCAAATAAAGTTCTCAGAGACTTAGAACTTAAAAAGCTTTCTTGAGTTTAGTTCTCACAGGTGTATTTAATGCTGGAACTAGAAACACTTTACACTTTGCAAAATAAAACACCTTGTTTTATTGAAGGCAGGAGGGCTGAACACCCTTGTTGCAGTGTGCCATGCTGGCTATGAGGCATTTAGAGCCTGCTGCCCTCACCTCTGCTTTCACACTGTGTGTTTGCACATGGACAGTTCAGAAAGCTGAATGCCTCCTTGAAGTTACTGCTTGCCCTGGATTAACTGTTTAGATGAGCACAAAGGAGCCAGTCTTTCCTATAAATCCCTTTGCTTCCTTTCCTGTGCTGAAATAATCCCTGAACACCACTTGACTGCACCTGAAGGGCCCTCAGCAGAGAGGCAGCTGGCAACCTGCTGTGGAAGCTGATGGCACTGAATTGCTCCCAAGCCTTTATTTAAGAGTTTTTTTGGCATGAACTGAGACTGGGTTGTAGACTGGAAGAGCAACAGCCTGTCTGTGGCCTGCTCAGCTGGCTCTGGGTGCCTTGACAGTCCCTGCCCCAGTCCCACACAGGAGAAGGGGGGTGGGCACAGCACAGCTGCCAGCACGTCCCACAAATCCACTGCCCCTTCTTCCTACACAACTAAGGAACCTGGGCACAGCACAGCTGCCAGCACATCCCACAAATCCACTGCCCCTTCTTCCTACACAACTAAGGAGCCTGGGCATCAGCCAGTCCTAAATCTCAGTCTGTACATCTTGCTGTGTATTACATTCTTGATCTGTGAAGAAATAAAAAAAAAAATGTCTTTTGAGGTGTTTCTTTCCTAATTAGTAATTGTTTGTTTATTTGCCTTACAAAGGTGGGAAACTTTAGACAGCTTCATGCAGCACGATGTCCAGGAATTATGTCGAGTGGTATGTTTATATTATTTCTTGCTGATCTGTGATGTATAAATTTCTCTTGATATTCTGTCTCTCTATATATATAGTCCAGGAATGATCAACGTAATAGTGGCCCTGATTAATTTAAGTTAGGTCTCAAAGGCAGTGTTTTTGCCTTGGTTCCTCTTTTAAGAATGGGATTGCTTATGGCCTTTTGTAGGTGAGGAATTTTTAAAGAGTAGGGAAGCTTGAAAGTTGCTGGAATGTGTGCTAGTGGTACTTTTATAGCCATGGAAAGAAATGCAGTTTTGAAGAGGAAGTGCATTGTTACATCTCTGGGGGTTTCCAGACTCAAAGGCATGGAGTAGCTGGAGTAGCCCTCAGTTCAGGGGGAAGAGGAGGATTTAAAGGACTAGAAAGGAGATGCCAGTACAAATAGACTAACATTTCATTTTTGTCCAGGTGACTTAGCATCTATTCAGTTAAATAGTCATGTGTGTGATGAATAAATTTAAAAACTGCAAGTTTATCTTGTGTAAAAACTGATTTTTCTTTCAGCTGCTTGATAACGTGGAAAATAAAATGAAAGGCACGTGTGTAGAAGGCACTATCCCTAAATTGTTCAGAGGGAAGATGGTGGTATGTATTTTATACCTTTCTCAAAAATAATTTAAATTAGCTCTTGTTACTCTTATGAAATTGAACTGTGTGGTTTTGGTTTTGTTTCCAGTCTTATATCCAGTGCAAGCACGTAGACTATCGATCTGAACGAATAGAAGATTATTATGACATCCAGCTAAGTATAAAGGGAAAGAAAAATAGTAAGTTATACTACTTCAGCATGTTGGACAACTTTAGTGCCTGTTGTTTCCAAGGGGGGTTGTTGGTGCACAGTGATTGGAAATATGTGCTTTAGGACACCTTACTGAAAATATTTTCAATGCAGAGAATGTTTCTGCCTGCATTACATTTCTTTTTTTTTTTTTCCTTATTCCATTTCCTTTCTCTGCTCCTTCTTCCTTAATTCTCTTACTGGTATGTTTTCATAAAACTCTAAGACCCTTGGGAGTTCTCTGGTATCATAAAACTGTGCCATGGTGATCACAGTAGTTATAATTTATGTGTAAAGATGAACTCGGATGAAACAGATTCTTATTTAGACCTGGCCCTAGTAATAAGGAAAAAAAGGAGGATGAATACTCAGAACAGCATACCAGTGGTCTGCTGTCATCTCTGTACTGAGCACTTGGGGCACAAGGCACAGGAAGGGATGTGTAAGAGTCCAGCAAACAGAGACACCTGCCTTGATGCATGACAGTTGCAAAGTGAGTTGTGGCAGACAGCTGCAACTGGGTCATTTTAAAATCTGCTGGTATTCTTAGGTATGCCTCTGCAATGTGGTGCACTTCTTGACACTCTTAAGCAATATAAAACTTTACTTCAAGTAAGGACAGAAATATTCAAACACAAACTCCCCCATCCTAATATTTCATTGATTACTATATTGCAGGCCACAGTAAACTTACATTTTTTCCTCCTTCTGTACAATTCCCCAATCTTTTTTCATTCAGTTTTTGAGTCCTTCATTGACTACGTTGCAGTGGAGCAGTTGGATGGTGATAACAAGTATGATGCAGGAGAACATGGCTTGCAGGTATTAGTCTTTTGGTTTTGTTTTTTTTTTTTTTACCTGGTTTTAAGTCTTATTTCTTTATCCTTGATAAAATAACAATGTTGCAAAACCAATTCTGGATTTTATCAACTGATTTTGGTGATGTTTCTTCTTAGACAAGCTTTTGCTATAGCTCCTCTTATTTGGTCTTAGATTTCTTAAAATAGAGATCAGATTTTTTAGCAATTTAATTGGTAGTAAGTTTTATAGGTCCAAGTCTTCCAGTTACTAGAATGGTTCACTTTTCCATCAATCTGAAGACTGAGTTCTTCCTCTCTGAGTAGTCTGTTCTTCCATGTGTCAAGTAAAAAAGCAACATAGCTCTAAAATTAACTTTAGAGAGCTCATGTTTGTATTCTCAGCAAGAACACCAAATGAACCTGTGGAAATTAAACATTTATGTGTGTCCACGTGTTTCTGAGCTCTTCAGTTACACTTTGTTGCACCCACTGGAGTAAGCTGAAATCCTTTATAAATAATGTTTTACTAAAGCTTATTTCTGCAGCTTTGACATACCAGGTGTTGGCAGTAATGTTCTCTATATTCTTTAGCTGTTCTTAGGAAGGTATAGCACCTTAGCCAAATCCTTGTTGGCAGGATGTGATGAACATGGAATTCTTAATTGGCCAAAACTGAGCTTTTGCCTCCATATTCCAGTTTTATTTATGCAGGTAACTTGCTCTTAGTGCAGTGAGGTGTCCACATTTGCTTGTATGAGTGGCCTAATTTAATTTAACTGAGTTGTTGTGTTACTGGAGTAGCTCGTGGGAGATTGGTGCAGCATTAGGATACTCAAATTGTACCCAAGTTTTGAGCCATTCTGGTGCACATTGTGTCATCAGGTCTATAAAAGTCCATATGAAGAGTGTCTGCAACAACCAACTATTTTGAGTTGCTAAAAATCCTGTAATTTCAACCTTCTATTTCCTTTAAAATGTCTAGGAGGCAGAGAAAGGTGTGAAGTTCCTAACATTGCCACCAGTATTACACCTACAGCTCATGAGGTTTATGTATGATCCTCAGACTGACCAAAACATCAAAATAAATGATAGGTAAGTGGGTTGGTTGGTTTAGTGTGTGGGTTGGGTTTTTTCCCAGACCTGTGAAAGTATTTTACTAAAAAATATCTTCCCCAAATCCTGACTAAACTCTGAGAGGCAGGCATGTGCAGTCACACACAGTGGAGGTCCCCTAAGGGTGCACTGGTTGAACGTTGACGTTCAGAATGACAAATGGAATGCTTGGTAATTTGTAGAATTGTTTTGGCCATGAACAGGTGACTGCATCTTTTGATGGCCTGTGTGGCATTCTTTGTGCAGTGTGTGGCTGGGCTGCCACCAGAGTAAGCAGGATGAGTAAGGAGTTACCTGCTTGCCCTCCATCTGTTTCCATGGATGGAGGGAGAGCCATTTGCCTCAGTGTAAGGAGAGGCTGATAATTTCTCAAGGAGATACATGGTTGGTTGTAAACTCAATGTGTATTGCAATTATCTCATTCTCACCAAGGTGAGATATTTCAGAGTAATGTTCCAGTCCAGTGATACCTGTGCTAGGAAAGCTGCATTTGTCTGCTAGAAAATAACAGATTTTAAAGCTTTTGCCTTGATGCAGTGAATCCAAACCAGCCCTAATTCAGTTGAAGTGCTCTTGCCCTTGTTACTGAGGGCATACTTTCCTGAGCTGCTCAAAAAGTTTATTTTTATTCTACATTTAAACAATATAAATTCTGCCACTGTATGCAGCATGTCCTGGATAGAAATGGTATTGTAACAGTAGCATGTTTAATTTTTATACTTTGCTTTAGGAGTACACATAATGTTCCATGGTAGTGCATAATAATGTGTGTTGGTCTTAACTACAGATACAATTGTCTTCATTCTTTTCAAAACTAGGTTTGAATTTCCTGAACAGTTGCCACTAGATGAATTTTTGCAAAAAACAGATCCTAAAGATCCTGCAAATTACATTCTCCATGCAGTTCTAGTACACAGTGGAGATAACCATGGTGGACATTACGTTGTTTACTTAAATCCAAAGGGCGATGGCAAAGTGAGTATTGAAAAGTACCTAAAAGTATTTGTGTGTTGTAAATGCATACTTGCAGGGTTTATAATGGGCAAACCTTCAGAATTTTTGTCCCCTAAAAGAAGAGTGTGTACAGACTTGGCTTTTAACAAAAGACATTTTAACTGAGGAAATCCCTTCATTTGTGTGTGTATGTGTTGAAGTTCTTCTGCCATCAGATTTTATCCAGCATTTTTTTGAGGATGACTTTGCTGAAGCAAATATGGGCATTTCCAGTGTTTCTGTGACTCAGAAGTTTAGCATGTTTGTGTATGTCCCACTGTTCCAGGTTTAGGTGACTTGATTGTATTGGACATTTATAGGTCAGGTGCCTCTTCCCTTGACTTGACTGGTTTTGTGTGCACATGATTGTTTACAGTAAGAGCAAAAGTCAGATTTTACTGTGAATTTGTTGCTATTGTAATTTATTCTTAATTGGCTTTATTACTTTAATTTAAAATTTGATGTATATTGCTCTAAATGTACAAAGAATTACTAGATGTCTTGTGCATCGCTGCTTTTTATTTAATTTTACAACAGATAAAGTCAGTTTTCTGTTTCCTACAGAAATATTAGCTATTTGAATAACAGTCTTAAGAAAAGCTTCTTGGACTAATTATTGTGCTTTTGGTAGTTATTATAAAATACTCAATAAAGGTTTGATGTTTATGGACTTCCTTATGCTGACCACAAGTAGCAGGTAGATTATACTGAACTAGATTTCCTTTTAAAAGTCACGCCACTTGAAGGTAATTTTAGTTACTTCAAAGAGCTGAAAGACCTGCCAGAAATAGGCTGACTGTCTTGTTGAGCATGTTTTGATGTGTGACCTGACCTGGCTGTGCCCCTGCTCGGCAGTGGTGTAAGTTCGATGACGATGTCGTGTCGCGGTGCACCAAGGAGGAGGCCATCGAGCACAACTACGGCGGGCACGACGACGACCTGTCCGTGCGGCACTGCACCAACGCCTACATGCTGGTCTACATCAGGGAGTCCAAGCTCAGTAGGTGTCCTGCCCGGGCCCAGGGGCACCCCCAGGCAGGGGGCAGGGCTGCTTCTCCTCGCCAGGGTTGGCACTGTTCCGGCACTGCGTTATTGGCGGTGGGAACGCAGAGATCCCACAGGATCAACCGGCCGTTCTCTCCCTTTTAGCGTCTCTGTGCTGCTCTGGGTCAGCTTTTAGCTCAGGGAGGCACCTGCAGAGCGCTTCAGCCTTGGCTGCTTTGTGGGGTGGAAAGCTTAGTGAATTGTCTTTGGTAGTGGAATTAAATCAAATTGATTGTAAACGTGTAGATACATGTGTGCTTATAAAATGGAGTGGTGGCAAATATTTTTTTAGTTCTGAACTGAATATTTAATTCAAAAGTCTATGATACATATTTCATGGAAGTAGTGCATTTTGGCTTGTCATAGAAGTGCTTCTTTTGCCAAAGCATGATGATATCAAACCATGTTTTTAAGTGAAAGATGAAGAAAGCTGGTTTTGACTTCAAATCAGAGGGAAGTCAAGTGTGTATGAAGAAGAACTTGTTTGATGTAAATTTTGAAATAACATGATAAAATCTGCTTTATAGGTGAAGTTTTGCAGCCTGTCACCGACCATGATATTCCTCAACAACTTGTAGAAAGGCTACAAGAAGAGAAAAGGATAGAAGCCCAGAAGAGGAAGGAGAGGCAGGAAGCTCACCTCTATATGCAAGTGCAGGTCAGATTTTGAAACAGATTAAGTTAAAAAAAATTTAGAATATTGAACCACCCTGGAGGCAAACAATCTTTTTTTTTTTTTATTTTATTTTATTTTTATTTTTTTTTAATTTTTGTTCTGAAGTAGTGTTTGAAGAAAAGTTATTATTTTCATGCTTTTAAGTATACCTACATACCTACATATGCAATAAATTGTAATAAAACATACAGTACTGTATGTTATAAACATTTCTGTTTTCTTTAGAATTTATGAATTTAGAATGTGTTTGTGAGTAAAAATAGTATGTTCAGGTGAAAGGGAAAAGGAACAGGTTATTTCAAATGGGTGCCCTGCCACTGCACTTTTATCTCCTTCAGGAATTATATTCTATAATTAGAATGTATCTAGCCATAGGCTGCAGGTCTGGACTATTGCCAAACTGAGCCCATCAAGTAGAAGCAGAAGGAAAGAGTGCTTATATTTGCAATTATCTTTTTGGAAAAGCCAGATGGACTAGATTGTTATGAATTGCCTTAAGGAACCCTGTTTATGGCTCTTTCCAGAGCCCATCTGGCACAGGGAAGTAGAACCCATGTTTCCTTGCCTGTTCTCTGTGGTGCTGATAAGCAGAGATACTGGTGAAGTCCAGCTTGTTCTGCACTGCATTTGCAGTGGGACATGCAGCATTGCACTGTTTGTGCTTCTCTTAACAAAGAGGAGCTGTGGGAAATACAGGCAAAGGTTTCAGTGGCATCCTTGCATTGCACCAGTGACAGAATTATGTAGCCTTTTTGCTTTCTCCAAGTGCCAAGATTGTTAGAGCACGTTTCAAGAGCTGGGATCTAAGCACAACTGGTTTTTAATTGCTCAGGATTTGTAAGAATTAATGTATTTAATTACTTGCACTGATGAGATTATCAGTCACGATTTTTTTTATTTCATTATAATCTGTGTTCTTGCAAATTTGCTCCTTGAGAATATGCATGGTGTTAGCACTGTGCCAGAGGGCCAGGGAGTTTGCATAGTAAAGCATCCTGAGAAGGTATTATGTGGTGCAGCTGGGCTCACCTGAATAGTAACCTTTAAATGTCATTTTTCAGATAGTGGCAGAGGATCAGTTCTGTGGTCACCAAGGCAATGATATGTATGATGAAGAGAAAGTGAAATACACTGTTTTCAAAGTATTAAAAAACTCCACCCTTACAGAATTTGTTCAAAACCTCTCTCAAACAATGGTGAGTTTCCTGTAGCTGAATACCTGCATTTATTTTGTTACATTCTCGTTGTTTTGTAACCCTTACCTTCTCCACATATTGACAGCAATCATAATTCAGACCTTTTAACCCAGGAGATCTCTTCGAGTTAAATTAAAGCATCTAAGCCTATTGTTTTCTTGTTTTGATTTCGTTTCCTATCACAATTTGTATTTATTTTAGGGATTTCCCCAGGATCAAATCAGATTATGGCCAATGCAAGCTAGAAGTAATGGAACAAAAAGACCTGCAATGTTAGATAATGAAGCAGATGGCAATAAAACGGTAGGTAGTCACTGAGAGATGATATTACTTCTGTACATCACCCATGATTTTTAGTTCTCTTTAAGAATATCTAACTTTGAGACAAGATTTTTCAGGCTTTTAATTTAAAATTAATTTCATTATATCTGGGGAAGTTTGATACTTGGGAAGACTTGGTGTTTAATGGATTCATTTGGATAGGAAGCAGAAGTGTGGTTGGTGCATGATTTTTCTGCTGTGGAAAAAAAGGTGTGATCATGATTTCTTATGTTAGATTAAAACAGAAATGTCCCTTTGACAAAAGGGGCAAACCCTCTGGATTTAAGGAATTCTGTTGCTTAAAATGTAAAACATGTCTAAATACCACAGAAAACATGTTGGTTTCATTGTCCTTTTATTCTAAAATGAAGTAATGTCCTTGCCATTTTAAAGGTAGCTGTAGGTAAACTTTTAAAAGACAAAGAAGTGGGTTTATTTTAAGTAAAACCTGCTGTTGCTGTTTCATCAAAGGTTTTGGTAGTTTAATACCTATATTTGTTTGTCTTAATAAATTTCATAAACTTCCTTTGACTCAACATTAAAAAAACCCCTCTTCTGCTTGTAGAATGTCATGAAGTTCTTGTATCTGATTAAAATGCAGATACCAGGTTGTATTATGTTCTTCAGAGACTTTTTTTCTTCTCTCACATCTTTCTACATAGATGATTGAGCTGAGTGACAATGAGAATCCATGGACAATATTTTTGGAAACAGTAGATCCAGAGATGGCTGCTACTGGAGCAACGTTACCCAAATTTGATAAAGATCGTAAGCATTTGGGCTAAGCCTTTCTAAAATACAAAATGCTTTCATTTTGTATCTCCAAAAACACTGTGCACTCCTTTTTTCAACTGTGTTGCTTGTTGTTGATGTATCTGTCAAACTACTACAGTGCTGAAATTAGTTTTTCTCATGCAGTTTTCCCTTCATTTCTCCTGAAGTGGAAGACATGCTTTGCATGTTTTTAGACTCACCTAATAAATTTCTCTATATATTTTAAGGGCACCAAATTAATAAATCAAAGACATATATTTGTTACTGTGTAAATAAGAACATCTAGGTGTTCACCTTTCCCCTCCCCAAACCTTACTTAAAATTAGATCTTGTGTTTTAATTTATAGATGACGTAATGTTGTTTCTGAAGATGTACGATCCGAAGACTCGGAGTTTGAATTATTGTGGACATATCTACACCCCTATATCCTGTAAAATACGTGAGTTTGGAATTTCAGTTTCATTGAAGTTTTTTAAAAGTAGATTGCACATACTTTTCCTTTAATAATAGTTCCATCACTGAAACCAGAGGTACACCACAGTAGCACATTTTTATTTCACCCAGCATGTGAGAGATTTCTTCTCCATGTGGTGTCAGTGACATTTTCTGCAGGTCTGAGCCTCAGAACCCCACAGGTGGTCAGTTCATTCAGCTCACCAGGTCTTACAGCTGTTTCAGACCTGTTGTAAAGCTTTGGGATTTGATACTTCGCTCCCAATAACTTTTCAAATAACTCTTCTGCAACCTTTCACTATGGCAGCTTGAGCAGCTGCTCAGCCTGAATTGCATGGGAGCCTTGATTTTCATGTGGGTCCATTTAAGGAATTCAGCAAACACCTGCTGGCTAAAAATATTTTACTTTTTCATTTTGAATGCCTCGTTTTGTTAACTTATACATATTTTTTAATTTTGTATTTTAGCTGTCATTAATTTATTTTTTTTAACCTACTAAAACTTTTCTCTGGGGAAGGAGCAGTGTTATTTCATCTCTTGGATTTTCAATGAACTCACACGTATTTTGTTGTTCAAATGAAGTGGAGAGAAACCATAAGTGTGTGTCTGGTTGAATGCCAACAAGGGAAACTTTAATGTGGAAGGCTCTCTTTCTTAGGCATTGTAGAACAATCTACCCATGCTAAAGAAAGGGATTGTCTCCTTTCTTTGGTTGGTCTCACTAGCAATTAGTGCAATACTTTTCACATTCCTCTTTTTTTCTCCAACAGGTGACTTGCTTCCAGTTATGTGTGAGAGAGCAGGATTTCCACAAGAAACTAACCTTATCCTCTATGAGGTTTGAATTGATAGACTTTTTGTAACTTTTTTGTCTTTTACAAGCTGTAAAGAAAAAAAAAAGATATTTATTCATTTTTAAAAGTTGCTTATAACAATGGTAATTTATAAATTTTCAGCACTGTAATCTGTAACTTTGAATTCTACAGCACTGCAAAAGAGTAGCAGCAGAGAGATAACTTCAGAACAGATTTTATATTAAACAGATAAAAGTGTAAAGCTTTAAAATCAAAAAAATACTTCCACGAGGTCCTACATGAGCAGCTTTGTTGTGCTAAGCCTGTGTTGCTGAGTTGACACTGCTGTCAGTATTGGCCATGGTGTTTTCAGTGCCCACCTTAGTGAAGTTGAGAAAACGTTGCAGCTTCTCCTTCCTTCCTTCCCCAAGCTGAGGTCAGCAAACAAAATCCTTAGTCAGTTATGCTGTTTCTGCCCAAGTACACAAGCAGGGAATCCTCACTGCTGCACTGATTGAGAGCTGATGATGCACATCTTGCCAGGGCCAAGTCCTTGCTGGGGTAAGAACAAGGAATCAGGTTTTTGTTGCAATTTCTGGTAGCAGTGGTGCTGCTCTTTCTGGGGGTTCCAGGACAGCACACACACACTGTCCTAAAAAGCAAGGCTGCACTCCTTGCTCTGGGTAGGTCAGGGTTGCAGTGTCATTCCAGTTTGTTTACACAGGTGCTTTTATCCCTGGGTCAGCCCAGAGGTGAGCCTGCAAGTATAAACATGTAATATGTATATAGATATTTAATAACACCTGCACTGGATTTGTATAGATATAAATCTATCCACTTGTTTCAGTTGAAAGAATGTACAGGTTACCTTATCTGATGATTTTTTCACTATTGTGACCTTTATTTGTAAATTTTATTTTTGTCTTTTATTCTGTGATCAATAGTTTGTTTTTTTTCTTTGCAGGAAGTTAAACCCAATTTAACAGAAAGGATTCAAGACTATGATGTATCTCTTGATAAAGCTCTCGATGAACTCATGGATGGTGACATCATAGTGTTTCAGAAGTATGTATTTTAAGGGGGCACCTTATTGCAATTAAATCACCTGGTTCACTTTGAAAGCTGAACTTCCTTTAAGCTTTTTTATCAAGAGCAAAGTATTACATTCCAATAGTAGATATGTTCTCCACAGTTCTCATTTGTTTATTCAAAGGGAAATGAGCAAATATCAGTGGTGTTTGAGTATCACATGCCACATTACTTAAGGAAAAGGTGTCCTCCTAGTTTAGAAAATCTGTAACTTAAATGGCTCTTAATATTACCAGAGTGTTCAGCAATGCATCTGATTTGTGCAGCTTTGTACTGGAGCCACTGTAACGCAGACACCGAAGAGCCTTCCAGCATTTCAGATCCTGGGCTCAGTACCATGGCCACTGGACACGGCTCTTGGAGCTCTTTCAGCCCAGAACCACACTAAACTGCTTTCCCTTTTTGCCTCTCCCCTGTGCTCAGTCAGGTCCTTGCTGGTCTGCAGTGATGAGATGCTCCTAGTTTGCCTGAGCACGTGCCACTTGTAGGTGTACTGGTGCTTCAGCTGGAGATTTCTCCAAGGCAAAAGGGGAGCTCCTGCATCTTGTATCCAATGAAGGGATCTCTCATAAGCTTGGCAGGGCTATAAATCAGCATTTCTATGCTCTCACTCCTGATGGTCACACCCAACTGTGTTGCTCTGTTTCTCTCCATGGGCTGACAGTGGGTGGAAGCCAGCTAGTCTATCTTCAGCACTCTTACCCCAGATTATGTGAGATGAATGTATTTCTCATGTCATGCCTTGGAACTCGCATTCCCAGTTGACCCAGTTGGTGTTATGCACCCTTGGCTGGCTGCTGACTCCTGGGTAAGTGCACAGCTTGTACCCTGGTGCTATTTCTCTGCAGAGAAGTTGGGGTACCAGTCAGGAGTGACCCAAACTAGCCCCTGTGCCCACTGTTGTGCCTCTCCGTGCCAAGGAATGTTGTCCATCCGGCCTCTGTGCAAAATCATTTGACACAGGGGTTCATGGAGAGCTGTGCAGCGTTAGTACAGACACACATGGATGTGCCAGGGTGGGATCCCGGGAGGGACAGCTCCTGCTGTGTGGTGCTGTGAGCCCACAGGCCCAAGAGCAGGGCCAGGCTGCCAGGGGAGCAGCCCAGGGCGCCGGGCCCCGCACCGCGCAGACACGCCGGGCTCTGGCTGCACCAGTCCTACTGTGCCAGTGGTGGCTCTTGCAAAAGGTTTCTAAACTTCATTGCTCCATCTCTCCACCGTTGCTGACTTACTGTAGAACACGTTTTTAAAAGCCCCAGCTGCCTGTGTGTGTAACAATGTGATGTGTAATGGTGTCATGGTTTGTTTGCTCTTGTAGGGATGACCCAGAAAATGATAACAGCGAGCTCCCGACAGCCAAGGAATACTTCCGAGACCTCTACCACCGAGTGGATGTCATTTTCTGTGACAAAACCATCCCCAACGACCCTGGCTTTGTTGTTACTTTATCCAATAGGATGAATTACTTTCAGGTATGTGTCCTGTTTCTCTTTTGTTTTCTTGTTTGGAAAGTACCTTCTGCGCTAGTTCACAAATTCATTACGCATGCTTTTTAAAAAGTTCTAAAACTGTCCGTGTACATTTTTTGCATTGTGTACATTTCATTTTAAGTGGAAAATTTATGGAAGGCACTAAGGCTTGTGAGAAGAAAATACTGTAAACCCCCCAGTTTTATTAATCATGAGTTATTTGATAATTGGGTTCTTTCTTGGTAGACCATTCTGCTCTGTCAGGGAAATGATATTCTAATGAAATTATGCATTTGCTTGCAAAGTGATATGTAAAACTTGCTCAACTTATTTTGCCATTAGAAAAGAAAAGATACCTTGGGAATCTAGTGATTACCTATTTTGTGCCTGTAACGTCAACAACAATATTTATTTTGTAGACCAAGTTGTATTGCTTTCTTCACACAGTGAAGTTTAATGCTCAGTGACACTAACAGATCAAACCTGTTGTGTTGATAATAAATGGGTTGGGGTGTTTAGATGAGGAGAACTGGACATGGAAACCTATGAAAAAAACTGAAATAAAGTTGGTCTGATCTATTAAGAGCCTCAGTAGATTTGACTCCCTGCAGTTCTCCTGCAGTTGCTTTTGTAAATCAAAAAAAAAAAAAAAATCACTTAAACCCAGATATTTTTATTTTCTATCCCCAAAGGCAGAAACTTTGAGCATCTGGATACACAGGGAATGTCAGGGATGAGTTTTGCTATACTGCTCTCATCACCTGTTTTTAGGCCAATTGCTCTCTCTTACTTTTTTCGCTTGAAGTGTCAAGTCTATATGGTTTGAGGTTTTTTGATAAGGCAAAACCAGAATGCCCCTGCCTTTTGTGAGGCAGTGATGTAAGGTGTATTCCTGGGAATAATGTGGTGTTATTACTCAGCAAGCTAACTTACTTGGAGTGAATTAAAGGAGTGGGAATCTTCAGAGCAAGTCTTCCTTATTTCCTAATGCTATCACTAATAAAAAACCCAAAACAGCAAAAAGCAACCAAACAACAAAAACAAGCAAAATTAAGAATGGAGCAGTTGTGGATTTAGTGGCCTTTTGGCAGCAGTAACTTACTGTAATAAAACAGTTTCCTCTTTTTTTTTTTCCTTAGAATATCTTATTCTGTGTCAAGTGTTCAGAAGCTAACAATACTAGTTTATTTAGCCTTGGGGAGGTAGGCATAGTGGGTTCTCTCAGAATTCCAGTAGCATAGTGTTCCTGTCACAGAATGAATGACTCTCTGATTGTAGAGCAATGTCATAACTGTGTGAAACAATTCACAACTTAGCAAAACTTTATTTGCAGGTTGCAAAGACAGTCGCTCAGAGACTTAACACGGATCCAATGCTATTACAGTTTTTCAAGTCCCAAGGGTAAGATGAATTCCTTAGTAGTCTATGCCTAAGCTGTTCCTCAAAAATTAGCCTTTTCCAGGTCGTTAACTAATTCTCTACCAGTAAGATGTTACCTTGCTGGCAAGCACAGCAGGTTGCTTTGACAGTTTGAAGTATTGCAATGTCTGCCTCTAGAGCCTCAAAGAATTGCATGTTTTAGAAGAGTTGTAGTAAATGTCATTTTAAAAATAATTACTTCATAGCCTGATGCTGTGGGATAAATTGCTAAGCTAATTGCAAGTGCTGTTTCAGTGAATGCAGATTTCTAGAATGGACGAGAGCAGATACAAGTGCACATAAAAGCAGTATTTTTGCTGAATTTACAAGTTTAAATGCAGGAGTTACTTCACTGAATTCCCCCCTCCTCCCTCTAAGTCTGCAAATGAGGTTTTATGAAGATGACAACAATCTAACAAGTTCACAGCTGCTCAGAGGGATATTTCTGGTTAAAGTGGTGGTTTTACACCTGTTTGTGTAAAACTAAATTTGACTCTGTATAAAACTACAGCAGAAAGTAGTGTATTATCGACACTGTGTGTGTGTGCTTCAGGAATAACGCACACACAAAACCTACAGCTTTCTGTATTCATGGGAGTGTAAATGCTCTTTAGTTACCTGAGGCTATCTCCCTTCATCACCAGTGAGAATCTGAGTAGCTCTTTGTAGTTTCCAGTGCTGTGGCCACTGGAATTTGCTGTGTCATATGGCTCCACAAATTAACCTTTCACAATCTAAAGCATGTGCTGCTATGCCAGTAATTTCAGAAGAATGCAGGTCTGCCAGCCTGCAGCACTGATGGTGAGCTTGTAAACATCCAGGAGAGGTAACACACACCCTGAATGGTTTTCTCTTCCCACAGCCCAGCTGTGATTAAAAATCACTAAAGTTTTCTGTGTTGTGCTGCTTTTGCTGTGTTAGCAATTACGTGAAACTGGAAGCCAGTAATAAAAATGTTCTTGGTGTTTCAATTTACTGAGCACTGATGGATTTTGAAGAGATGGATTTTAAAAACATGTTTTCTTTCCTTCTGTAGTTACAGGGATGGCCCTGGTAATCCTCTTAGACATAATTATGAAGGTACTTTAAGAGATCTTCTGCAGTTCTTCAAGCCTAGGCAACCGAAAAAACTCTACTATCAACAGGTAAGAGTCTTTTCTTTTTATTGGGGTGAGTTATAAAAAATAATTCTGCCCTATTCAAAGTATGCCTAAAGTGTTTTTCTTTTCTTTCTTAAGCTCAAAATGAAGATAACTGATTTTGAAAACAGAAGAAGTTTTAAATGCATATGGCTAAATAGCCAGTTTAGGGAAGAGGTGAGTGAAGCCACTACACACTTGCTGTCATTTCTGTGTCAGAGCTGGTATGGCTGTGGTTATGGGTCTACACCTGAGTAACAAAGTTGTTAGATGATGTAGTAGTTGTTAGAACAAAGTTGTACATGACATAAAAAAAAAATCTAAGAAAACAACAGCAAAAAAGCCCCAAAAAGCACAAAAAATAAGTTAAAAAAATTGATCTGTTAACTGAAATTTTGAAGATAACGTAGGTATTAACTTAAGATATCTTTTCAAGATGAGTGGTTAAGGGGAACAATCCCATATGTTCTGTGCTTTAATGTGGTTGTTTATATTTTCAGCTTTTCTAATGAGTTTTGTGTTTCAAATTCCACAGGAAATAACAGTATATCCAGATAAGCATGGGTGTGTGCGGGACCTGTTAGAAGAATGTAAAAAGGTTGTAGAACTCTCTGAAAAAGGTTCAGGGAAATTAAGGTAAAGCTGGAAGACTATGATTTCTTCTATGTGATCATGTCAGTTTTATGCAGCAAAGGATCTGTAGAATTTTAAATACCATAGAAACTGTTATTAACAGATGAAATGTAATGTTGTGTTAAAAGCTTCCAGATTGCCATTGTTAAGGGCACTTCTTAACTATAAATATGAATTTTACACAGTTATTTGTTTATTTTGTATTTAATAAAGTTCCATCCTTGAGTTTCATCAATTGCATTTGTTAGTCATGACTTATTAATTGTTGAAAATCCAAGCATTTCATGCTATTCCCTTCTCAGGAGGTTAAAAAAACCAACAGGGTTAAAAGTGAGGTCATTTAAAGAGGATATATAAAATAATCTCCACTAGAAACCTATATTTTGTAATGGCACATCCTGGCTTTTTGCCATGAGCCAGAAATAATTTAACCTCTTATGGCTTTACTGCTTGATTTTTACTGAAGATTGAATTTAAAATTTTATAAATACAATAGTAGCACCAGTTTACATTCAACATTAATCTGTCTCAAGGTTCGAGAACAAAATGTTCTGCTGATTTTCTTTTTTAAAAATTAATTAATTTTTTTTAAAATGCTTTTCCTGTTTATCTTTAAGGCTGCTAGAAATTGTAAGTTACAAAATAATTGGTGTCCATCAGGAGGATGAGCTGTTAGAGTGTTTGTCACCTGCAACAAGTCGAACGTTTCGAATAGAGGTAAGTTGTGCTTGTCTTAGAGAAGCTTTAAAGCCTGACTTGGAGAGAGGAAACTCTTTCAAGTGGTAATTTTCTTTTCCTGGGTGCTGGTCTTCAAATACTGTGATGTTTGTATTAAGATTAAATGATAATATTACATGTATTTTTAAAGATAATGCTTTTGAAAAGGCTGTCCTTTGTTCCATCTGCTTCCCTATAATGGTTTCATTCTTTCATTTTTATATATGTATTTATAACAATACATGAAGACTTTGCAAGAGCCTGTCCACAGGACATTTAATGTCTTGGCAGTAATTCCAAGGTTTGTTTGAGAGTTCATGACAGAAATGTTTATGCTTAGAACCCACTTTTGTACTCTTAATATTCTAGATAGTCTTGTTTCCTTTTCTGTTACATTTGAGGTTCTTGAGGCAAATTTGATACTTAACATGTGATTTTCTTTTCTAAACATCTCATCATTTAGATCTGCTAACTTGCCTCAAAGTTCAGAAATCAAAAAAATAGTTTCCAGTGTAAATTGGTAAACTCTAATGAGGAGCTGACAAGAGGCCTCTGCTACTGTCAGCTAGTTCTGCACTGATAGAAGATTTCTTGTCAAGAAAGCCATTCAGGGAAGCCAGGAGAATATTTCCTGAGTAGGGGAAGCTGAAGGGCTGCCATGCCAGGAATGAGGGACTCTGGTAAAAGACTCTGTCAAACAACATGCCTCTTTTAATTGGTTTTGAATAGAATTGTTTGAAATCAGCATCGGTACATCAATAATGCTTTCAGTTCCTTAGTAACTAGAAAAATAACCTAAAAACTTCAGTTTCTTTTTGTGGAAGTTTAGTCACAATTCTCTGTCTGGATCTAGGAAATTCCTCTGGACCAGGTAGATATAGATAAAGAAAATGAGATGCTAATCACAGTGGCACATTTCCACAAAGAGGTTTTTGGGACGTTTGGAATTCCATTCTTGCTGAGGATACACCAGGTGCAGTATGCCTCCCTTTTTCTCCCTGTGGGATTATACTGATGATGTTTTCTTTAAGTTCTGTCAAAGAAATACAGTGTGAGAAGTGTGTAGGAAAATGCAGCTCTTGTATCAAAGGCTCTGCCCCATCCGTGCCTCTTATGGGTAAATCATTTCCCAGCTCAGTTCCCTTTGCATATCCAGGTTGCTCAGTGTTTCAGTGAGCCTGTGCAGTACCCAGAGAGCTGGCCTTTGGCAGCAGCTGGCATCCTCTGCCCCCTGCAGAATCCCCCAGCACCCTATTTCCAGCAGCACTTGAGTAACTGCAGGGCAGAGTGGTTGCCAGAAGTGGCCCTGCCATGGTTGCTCTCACTGAGACATGGTCATGGGAAATGGGGTTGCTTTCTCCTTTCTGAGATGATTTTGCATTTCATGCCTTCTGTAATTTGACGTGCTTTATCTTCTAGGGCTGAAAGTTGGTACAAGAACAAAAGCTAATTTTCAAAGCTTAATTTAAATTCTCAAGTTGTTCTGTGGTGCTGCTTCAGCTGAATGACACCCAGATTCTCTTAATATCAATATGCTTTTCTGGAAGCAGTTAGCCATTTGCTTCTAAACATTTTCTGATCCATGTATGTTACTTTGTATGAAAATTACTTACTGTAAAATTTGGGAATGAGAAATATGTCCATATCTCTCTACCTCTAACACTCTAGAATTTTACTAATTTCTATATTTTTGATCAAAGAGTAAAACCTGTGTGGTGATTTTTGGTGGAAACCATTCGTTCTGCATTTCCTTGTTATGACAGTTAAAATATATTATTTGTCTTTAAGATGATGGTGTCTGTCACTTTTTTGGGTGGTGTACATAGAGAGGGAGCAGAAATATACTGCAGAAAGTAGTAATATGCTTCACAAGAATATGGGTTTTTTCAAATTCAAGTTTTGCTGCTGATTTTCTAACTTTGCTACTTAACTTTAACCTGACTTGCACATATCAGTGGCGGTGCTTGGCCAATTTATGGGGCAGTTTCCATATTGATGAATCAATAAGACTTAAATTTCCTGAATTTAGACCAGGTTGCCTGCTGTTGTTCCCTGTTGTAGGGAATGATGTTAACACTTGTGTAATTTTGTAAATAACAGAGAGATTGAGGCAATGTTTTTCAATGAAGCTTAAAGCAGGAAATACTAGCAGCTTCCCTACTTTTCCTAGATTTTTTTGACATTAAAAACCTTGTTGTAAATATTAGGGTGAACACTTCAGAGAGGTTATGAAGCGGATTCAGACAATGCTGGACATACAAGAAAAAGAATTTGAAAAGGTAATTTCAAGTTGGGAGACTTTTTATTGCTGACTGTAAACCCTAAATGAGTTTTTTTGCAGTAGGTTGGACTTGGGATAAGTGTAGATTTTGTGTGATAGAACAGTTGCTTGACTGAAATAATGCTTTTTCTAGACTAATTAGTTAGGACGGGTAGGATCAGTATTTCTGTACTGCATCAAGAAAGATATTCTGCAAAACATTTAACCCAGAAAAATGTAGCTGGTGTGGGACATTTAGAAGCCACCCCCACATCACATTCCTGCTCAGAGCAGAACGTGACTCAGGAAGGTTTTGCAGGGTTTTTTAGTTGTCATTTGTAAACTCCCAAGGGTGGGAGTTCTGCCCTGTTCTGGACACTGCATTTTAGAGTATTTCCACTATCATTGGGAAGGCTTTACTTTGTATGCATGGAGTCAGAGTGTTTCATTTTGCAACTTGTGGAGGTCACCTCTGTGCAGTTTTTGAGAAGAGCCTGCTCCTGTGCACCATCCTGCAGGTGGTGGAAAGCTCCAGGTACCCTGTCAGCCTTTTCTTCTCTGGGCTCAACAGAAGCCATTTCCCAGAAGTTCCTGTACCCCAGGGTCCCCCCCAGTCCTCTCACAGTCTCACTGGACTGTTGCTGCACTTGCTGCAGTTTTTGACCTGTCTTTTTCCCTGGGGAACTTGAACCTGGACACAGTATTCCAGGATGTGCTTTCATGATTTCCCAAGCATTTATTTTGTCCTGTTATCCAAGTTGTTGATGAGGGTTTTAACCAGGATTGGCCTTTTTCAACCCCTGAAGAATACTATGTATAACCAGCTGCAAGTTAGACTGTGAACTTAGGCTTGAAGACTTTATTTCAAAGTCGTATCCTACCACTTGGGTTTTGGTTTTTTTTCCTTTACACAGTTTAAATTTGCCATTGTAATGATGGGCCGACACCAGTATCTCAACGAAGATGAGTATGAAGTGAACTTGAAAGATTTTGAGTCCCAACCTGGTAAGTGGTTAGACAACCTCACTTTTCTTTTGGCTTGTTGAAGTTGCTCTGCCAGTTGTTATATAATGTGTTCATCCTTAACTCAGAATGCAGAAAAAAGTCTATTCTTTTTATATGACACCCATTAGATGTAGTCTAAGATGTAGTGACTAAGCAAGTATTTATATACATTTGTGTGTACACTTAGCAGTGTTACATGTGTGTTAGTCCAAGAATGTGTATTTTATAGGCATATAGATAAATAATTTGTTTCCTTTTGAGTTAAAAGATTGCATGTGAATGACCAAATGGGTCCAGTATTAGTAGAACACACTTTGTAGCATCAGTTGCACCTTGTCTTTATTGTCCATCTACCCCTTGCACGTTTGATTCTCATGGAAAGATAATTCTTGTTCATTCTTGAGATCCTCAATGAATCTGAAAGTCCTAACAAGAACATTAAATATGTCAATAAGATACTGTTTAGATTTTTTTCCCCTAAGAGACAATTCGCCAAAGTAAAAATGCAGCTGCATTCTAAATTTGTCTCTGGATGGATGGGCTATCTTGTTTACTTGACTGACATTTAAACCTCTATTTTCTTAGACATTTACATGGGAGAAACCAGGTTAATCCTTCAGGAGTTCCACCTCAGGAGTGTTTTCATAGTCATAGAATGGTTTGGGAGGTGCCCTAAACAGTCTCATTCCACCCTGCTGCCAGGGATGCCACACACCAGGCTGGGCACTCAGGGCCCCATCAAGCCTGGCCTTGGACACTCCAGGGGTGGGGCAGCTACAGCTCCTCTGGCACCAGTGCTTCTGAATCCAAATCTCTCCTTTTCCTCTTCAGAGAGGTCTGTTTGGGAATGGCACCTTTGGATCCACAGTCAGGGATCCATTGAAACCCTTGGATTCATTGGGGTTTCTTCTCCCAGCTTAGCTGAATGTTCCTCTCTCTGAGTTGTACTGGCACTCTGCAGTTCTATTTTTCTGACAATTAGGAATTCTGGGTTTTATTAATAGGTTTTGCTAGGGTTGAGCTTTCTCCAATTTTTCCCAGCTCTGCTCTGGACTGATGTAAAAGTTGTAAAGAAATCCTGTAACTGTCCATTTATTTCAAAAGCTGCAGAGAGTTAGACCTGTGTTACTACTGGGCACTGGCAGGAGCCTAGCAAACAGCCCTTTTGTTGTGTACATAGCACAGGCAGGCTTGTGGTCACGGCTTGCCAGGGCTGTGAGTGCCTGCAGCTGCACAAGTCACCCCAGAGCCCAGGGTGTCACTGCAGAGCCTCTCTGGGCACTGCTTGTGAAGGGTTTCTGCATGGCAGCTTGGAGGTGGACATTTCTCCACAGACAGATAAACTCCTGTGTGGTCAGAGCAGGCAGAGTCCTGGCTTTATTCTGAGAGTCATCCCTCCTGGGTCAGGGAGGCAAAGGCAATAGTCTGGAATGAACTGCTGGGCTTGGTGAGCCAGTGGTGCCAAAACATCTTGGAAAAACTAATCAGGTGACGAGGTCAAAGGCACAGAACATGTCAGAATGTGGAAAAGGGAGAACTCGAACTGTTTGTAGGAATTGTAGGGAATGTGAGAGCAAAAGGTCTTAGTTTGAGAACAAAAGGTTTTAATTTAAGAGTTCATGGAATTCACCCCTGTGATAGAATATGCTTTGATAGAATTAATTTCTACAGATGCCAAATTTTAACACACACTGGACTGACAGAACCAAAGCTGTGGCATTGTGCAGTTTGATTGGCATAGCTGATGTCAGTAGTGTCCCTCAGCTTTTGCCAAGGTACACTAACTATAGCCATGACTGTGCTGGCACCAACCATGTAGGATCAAATTCCTTTCTTCAGAAACATTCAAATTCTCCCACTAAGATTGGCAGTTCTCTTTTAATTTGATAGTGACCATTTGTCAAACAAGAAAAAAAAATAATAATTTTGATTGAAGAAAATATATCACAAAATGCAGATGCAGGCAACCAGCAAGGTCACATGTTTCATGCTTTAGTGGTTGCAGCTGATGGCTTTGAATGTAGAATGTACTTTCCTTGCTGGGGGCCTCTTTAGTTTCTGCCTTTATCATTTCACTTCAAAGAACATTTGATGCTCTGCATTGAGAATATCTTAAAAGAGAACTCCATTTACAAGAAGATGTGGACTGGTTTTTCATGAAAACTAGAAGTAGAATAAATTACATTGGGTTGAACAAATTAACAAATCTCTATATTTTCTTTGCAATCTAAGTGACTAAGGTTTTTCCTTAGAAAATAAAGAGGAGGGTCAGTTTCATGATTTCTTAATTAGTATTATTTGCTTTTTTTACAAACTTTACAGATATTTGCATTTAAACCAAGTGATAGAATAACAGAGATTATGACAAGTTGGTTGTCATGTTTCCATGGCAGATCCTCCCTGTTTGAAACAGGCTCAGCACTTTGGTGAGAGCTGGTGCTATGATGTGCCTCTGGCCATAAATTATAACAGTGGTTATCTTGCTTTAGCACACCCGTCAGTGCTCTGAAGTCCTGTAGGTGACTGAAGCAGAGAAAAAGCAGGAAGCTGGTGCAGAAGGAGCTGTGTGCTGTGCTGTGGGAAGGAAAGCCCTGCCCTGCTGGCTGTGGGGCTGCTCTGCACTCCTCCCTGTGATTCCCAGCAAAATGTGGGCAGAGCACGTGGGAGGAGTTGGTGTAATGGGAACATTTTTCCAATTTAGTCTTAAAACGTCATTATTTTTTTTCTCTTTTCTTTTCTAGGCAACATGTCTCATCCAAGGCCATGGCTAGGGCTTGACCATTTCAATAAAGCCCCAAAGAGAAGTCGCTACACTTACCTTGAAAAAGCTATTAAAATCCATAACTGACTTACTTAACCAGATTGTCAAGGCAAGGGACAGAAATAAGTGTGTGTGTGCACCTTTTTAACAACTGTAGAACTTTGGTACACGTGCACTATATCTGAAGTCTTCAGCAAGAGGATTTGCTGCTGATGTTAATTTTATTTTGTTGAGGCTGTTCAGTTTGGCTTCTCTGTATCTATTGACTGCCCTTTTTGAGCAAAATGAAGGTGTTTTTATAAAAGCTTGGATGCCAATGAGAGTTATTTTATGGTAAACGTAATGCAAGGCAATTGTCAGCATAATGAGGGAAGAGTTTAGTAGAACAGTTGACATTGGCAAAATTATTTGTCTGTAGTACGTTTATAGATGGCATAAGCTGACTGGCTGCTCTTCCCCTGTGGTGTTCACCATCAGTGCAGCTAGTAAGTCTTATGTTTAGACTCACATCAGATTTATTTCCTTCAGTTATACTTTAAATGACATTTTTGTGCATTTGTAAATGCAAAAGAAAAACTCACATCATCAATAAATAGCAATCTCTACTTCATTGTGTACATTGTTGGCACTTATTCGGGATTTTTGTCTCCTCCAGCTTCATAGAATCTTTTTTAATAAACTAGTTTTCATTTAATTTAGTCAATACTTTGCATCCGGTTTTGCCAAGTGGATGCCCCGAGTCCTAAAAAGAGATATTTGGGTCTTTTTATTAAATTTCCAGCCACTGAGAAATACTGTTGAGATCGATTATGCCATCTTCTGGCAAATAGAATGACACTCGAAAGTTGGCAAAAGCAAGTGAAAAGATTATAAATATCATTAATTTAGTTACCATGGGAAGAGATGGGGAAACACAAGAACTAGCCTTTTAGCACAGAGGGCATGCTCACTAGTGTTTAGTAAGCTGTTGACTTTGTATAAAAAAGGAGGAAAAAAAAACGAAAAAAAGAAGAAAAAAAAAACGAAAAAAGAAATTGTATATTTAATGAATGAACATGTACAATTTAACACTTGGAGGTTAATTTTATTGGGTGAGTCTGCAAGTGAATTTCACTGATGTTGATATTCATTGTGTGTAGTTTTATTTCAGTCCCCAGACTGCTTCCTTTTCTTTGGAGCTAATGCCAGCAGCGTGTCTAGTTTTGAGTGCAGTAAAGATAGAATCAGCAATTCACACTTAATTTTACATTCTTTTCCAGTATTTTATTTTGTTTCTGTAGCCGCAGTGTACAACTCCTCTTCCTGTATATTGCCTTTTTTTGCTGGAAAATGTTGTATGTTGAATAAAATTTTCTATAAAATTTTTTTTGATGAGTGATGACATGGACATTGAAGAAGACTTCTCCTCTCCTTGGAAGTAGAGTTTTGGGAAAGGTTTTCATTCAGGAGATTTTGCTAAAGGTGTGGTTTTCTTTTTCCTTAAGTGTTGACAATTGTATAATCCTCACTGGTTGTTTTGGGGAAATTTTGTGGAGGTTTGTGTTCAATAATTTTGGGGTTTGGAGGTTTTTTTGGGGGGTTGATTTTTTTATGTCCTAACTAGTCACATTTGAGCTTAACAAATAAAAGGTTTTCCAGGAAGGAGCCATGTACAAAAAAGACAAATGGAAAAATTATTTTACTAGTTTGTTTGTAAAGCTTGTAGTAGAGTCTTTGTTGTAGACTGGACTCTGCCTGCCTGTACAAAATTTTGTGGTCCAGATTCTCAAGTCTAATATTATAAATGGTGTAAAGTGAAATCTGGAGTCTCTAAAGGTAAGGTCTCTTCATAGAGTAATAGATTCCCTCCGTAAAGTGTTCCCTGTATTCATAACCAAAACAGAAGGTGCAAGTTCTAGGTATGTTTGTTTCTCTTTTTTAGTTTGTATCTTGCAGTGCTTCTAACTGTCTCTTATTTCCAGTCAAGGCAAACTAGTTGTTTCCTTTTGTTTTGTTGTCTGGGTGTGTAGGTTAGCATAGAGGGAAGTGCTTACCTGGCATGCCTTAAGTGGAGAGAGCTTTCCTTTGCTTAGCATTGCCATCAAGCTGCTGAGAATTGCACCATCCCAGGGGTGTTTTTACTGCGACTTACACTGTCTCCACAGGCTTTCAGTAAATGTCAGGATTTGTTTCCAAGCTGTTTCTGTGAATCAGAGGCTCTGGTCAGCAGTAGTAAGCCTGAATTATATTTAATGTTGTTTAGACTGATATAAAACTGAGCTTGTATCTGAATGTCGCTAAATTTTCACATTAGTTTATAGGATGGTGGCAGCTTTTAGAGATTATCTTAAGAAACACAATCCTTCCTATTTCAGAAGAAAAAGCCACTAGCAGTAGATTTTGGGTGCCTTTTGGGTTTTAGATGACTGGATTTTATGTACTTCAGTACTAGTGCTAGTTTGGTGAAGTCCATACTTTGAGGCATTCCATATGCAGTTTTCAATTACTGAAGGATTTTCTGAAATAAAAATGTTTTGGAGCACAAGTAACTTGTTACTCAAATGTGGAAACACCTATGAGGAGAAGAGGAGATCAAGAGGGTTTCTCAGGTGCAGTATGTTTGTTTAGTTAATTTAAAAATATTTACAAGAATACAGTCTTCAAAATTGTCATGACTTCTGTTTTTTTATTCAGATTTTGGAATTATCTGGACAATAGACAGTGAATGCATTAAATTAAGGTAATGGTAATATAAGTGTTAAGCAATAAGGATGTAATTTCACGTACACAGCATCAGAGCAACATGTTGTTAACGGCCCATCCGAATTCTCCCGAAACTAGAGCGTTGTTCCTGTAGATTTACATATAGTGCCTTTTATCCTAAAGGAGTCCAAAGCATTCTGTGACAAGTGAGCAGATCACAGCAGTGATAGTTGCTGCCTGGAGAGTGCCAGCCAGCCCCAGCCCCTTCACCCGCGCAGGCTGGCACAGCGACCCGAGGAGGCTGTGCTGCGCAGGACGAGCAGAGCGAGTGCCTCCCCATCTACCTCAGCTGCTGCCCGCAGGAGCTCCGCCAGCACCCAGAGCCAGCACCCAGCACCCGAGCCAGCACCCGGCACCCGAGCCAGCACCCAGCACCCCGAGCCAGCCTCCGGAGCCCCGACCGCCCGGCCGCGGGCGCTGCGCTGGCTGCGGGGGCAGCGCCCGCCTCGGAGCCACGCCGGGGGGCTGCTCTTTGCTATCCTCTGTGAGAAACCGTTTGCTGTAGGAACTGTACATACTGTAAATAAAATAGCCCGGGGTAAACACTGCAGCGGTGTCTTGGCTCTTCACTTTGGAGTGGAGTGGGAGTTGCAGCTCTTGGGTCTGTCAAAACGCAGGGGATTTTGGTTAGATCAAGTAGGTGAAGTTTTCTGAATTCAGCCAAATTTTGTGTCAGGAGTGGCATTAGCAATGTAAGGTGTGCTGGCCAGAAGGTGAATTCTGACTCATACATCACCTTCCACGTTTTGAGCCCTTGTTTTTCCTGCAATATTTTGGTACTGAGATGGAGAGTGTCACTGATGTGAGAGCAGCAAGTGTCATTTTTTGTTGGCTGTTAAACCTGCCTGGCCTTTGGGACCAGAAAAAGGGGGAAATGTTCACATGTGATATGTCCTAATCTGGCTCCAAATCTGTATTCTATTTAATTTCTGTCCCAGGTGATGTTGAAGTTAGCTGTATACCAAGCACAGCAGGAAATTAAATTTGCTGTGGCTGGATGCCTTTATTTTTTATTAAATAGTTGTGTAAAACTATTGTACCTATAAAAAATGGTGTAAAAATGTCCTAACTACTTCTGTTAGGTACCTCTTGCACATCTCAAGTCATATATTTATATAAAATCTTTGCTATGTGTATATGTATATTGGGTTTTGCACCTTTCCTGATTAATGTCACTGACTTGGTGCATTATTTATCACTAATTAACAGCAACGCTTGTGATTTCACAGCCAGATTTTAAAATTGAGAAAAATCTTAACTTCCAAAAAAAAAAAATGTGTGAATTGGTAAAACCTGTTGTGCTGCCATCTGTGTGGCTGCCTTTAATCCTCGTGGTTTGTGTTGCGTTAGGTCTCGGTAGGTTGGGTGACTGGGGAGGGACAGTGGCTGACCTTGGTACGAGCGCTGAAAGCTGGGGCAGCTGCTCCGGGAAGGGCCTGGCTGTTGAGGAGGTGTGGAGTGTTGGCTCTGGGTTTCATGTAGGACTGGGAACATGGCTGTTTAACCGTTTTTACATGTATTGATGGCTTTTTATCACATCTCACAGTGTGAAGGCTGAGGTTTCTGCGGTGTAAAGGCTGCAGTGGTGTAGGTGTTGAAGTAAGAGTCAGTGCATATATCCAGCCTAGCTTAGCTAAGCTGTGGGATCAGCTCAGTAGGGGCAGTTTGTGATGCAGACTGTGTCAGCTGGCTCAGGGTGACAGGGCTGGTGGGCAGTGCCGATTCTGGAGCTCATTTCTATGGCCACTTTCAACCGCACAATGTCCAAGGGGCAGGATTTGCCCTCCCTGTGTCACCGTGCCAGCCACCGGAGGAGCTGGGGGCTCTGCCCTGGACTCTGCCGGTGTCCCTGACCCATTCCCAGTGTCCCTGCCCGTGTCCCTGACCCATTCCCGGTGTCCCTGCCCGTGTCCCTGACCCATTCCCGGTGTCCCTGCCCGCTGCCCCCGCAGTGCGCCCCGTGCCCGGCAGGGGGCGGTGGCGGGCGGTGCCCCCGGGCCGGCGGCTGCGGCCGCGGTCAATGGGGAGCGAACGGAGAGAGCGGAGAGTGGGCACTGCAGGGAGCGGAGAGTGGGCACTGCAGGGCCTGGAGAGTGGGCACTGCAGGGCCTGGAGAGTGGGCACTGCAGGGCCTGGAGAGTGGGCACTGCAGGGCCTGGAGAGTGGGCACTGCAGGGAGCGGAGAGTGGGCACTGCAGGGAGCGGAGAGTGGGCACTGCAGGGCCTGGAGAGTGGGCACTGCAGGGACTGGAGAGTGGGCACTGCAGGGCCTGGAGAGTGGGCACTGCAGGGCCTGGAGAGTGGGCACTGCAGGGACTGGAGAGTGGGCACTGCAGGGACTGGAGAGTGGGCACTGCAGGGCCTGGAGAGTGGGCACTGCAGGGCCTGGAGAGTGGGCACTGCAGGGCCTGGAGAGTGGGCACTGCAGGGCCTGGAGAGTGGGCACTGCAGGGAGCGGAGAGTGGGCACTGCAGGGAGCGGAGAGTGGGCACTGCAGGGCCTGGAGAGTGGGCACTGCAGGGACTGGAGAGTGGACACTGCAGGGAGCGGAGAGTGGGCACTGCAGGGCCTGGAGAGTGGGCACTGCAGGGAGCGGAGAGTGGGCACTGCAGGGCCTGGAGAGTGGGCACTGCAGGGACTGGAGAGTGGGCACTGCAGGGACTGGAGAGTGGGCACTGCAGGGAGCGGAGAGTGGGCACTGCAGGGACTGGAGAGTGGACACTGCAGGGCCTGGAGAGTGGGCACTGCAGGGCCTGGAGAGTGGGCACTGCAGGGCCTGGAGAGTGGGCACTGCAGGGAGCGGAGAGTGGGCACTGCAGGGCCTGGAGAGTGGGCACTGCAGGGACTGGAGAGTGGGCACTGCAGGGCCTGGAGAGTGGGCACTGCAGGGCCTGGAGAGTGGGCACTGCAGGGACTGGAGAGTGGGCACTGCAGGGCCTGGAGAGTGGGCACTGCAGGGACTGGAGAGTGGGCACTGCAGGGCCTGGAGAGTGGGCACTGCAGGGCCTGGAGAGTGGGCACTGCAGGGACTGGAGAGTGGGCACTGCAGGGACTGGAGAGTGGGCACTGCAGGGCCTGGAGAGTGGGCACTGCAGGGCCTGGAGAGTGGGCACTGCAGGGCCTGGAGAGTGGGCACTGCAAGGCCTGGAGAGTGGGCACTGCAGGGACTGGAGAGTGGGCACTGCAGGGACTGGAGAGTGGGCACTGCAGGGAGCGGAGAGTGGGCACTGCAGGGCCTGGAGAGTGGGCACTGCAGGGACTGGAGAGTGGGCACTGCAGGGCCTGGAGAGTGGGCACTGCAGGGCCTGGAGAGTGGGCACTGCAGGGCCTGGAGAGTGGGCACTGCAGGGCCTGGAGAGTGGGCACTGCAGGGACTGGAGAGTGGGCACTGCAGGGCCTGGAGAGTGGGCACTGCAGGGACTGGAGAGTGGGCACTGCAGGGACTGGAGAGTGGGCACTGCAGGGAGCGGAGAGTGGGCACTGCAGGGACTGGAGAGTGGGCACTGCAGGGCCTGGAGAGTGGGCACTGCAGGGCCTGGAGAGTGGGCACTGCAGGGCCTGGAGAGTGGGCACTGCAGGGACTGGAGAGTGGGCACTGCAGGGCCTGGAGAGTGGGCACTGCAGGGCCTGGAGAGTGGGCACTGCAGGGACTGGAGAGTGGGCACTGCAGGGCCTGGAGAGTGGGCACTGCAGGGACTGGAGAGTGGGCACTGCAGGGACTGGAGAGTGGGCACTGCAGGGCCTGGAGAGTGGGCACTGCAGGGACTGGAGAGTGGGCACTGCAGGGCCTGGAGAGTGGGCACTGCAGGGACCTGGAGAGTGGGCACTGCAGGGCCTGGAGAGTGGGCACTGCAGGGACCTGGAGAGTGGGCACTGCAGGGCCTGGAGAGTGGGCACTGCAGGGACTGGAGAGTGGGCACTGCAGGGCTGGAGAGTGGGCACTGCAGGGACTGGAGAGTGGGCACTGCAGGGCCTGGAGAGTGGGCACTGCAGGGACTGGAGAGTGGGCACTGCAGGGAGCGGAGAGTGGGCACTGCAGGGCCTGGAGAGTGGGCACTGCAGGGACTGGAGAGTGGGCACTGCAGGGACTGAAGAGTGGGCACTGCAGGGACAGTGGTTGCTGCAGGGACAGGGTTTGGATAAGAAGCTGTTCAGATGTCCAGCAGTGCAGCCCTGGTGCCCAGAGCAGGGTTGCTGCTTCCACACATTCCCCCTGCCCTCAGCAATCCACATGCCAATGTGAAAGCATTCACGATGTTACTACATGGAAATACAGGAGTTTCTTCTCTTCCTCTATTTTTCCAGCCAGCAGCTGCTGTTACTGTCAGCGTTGAGAAGAGTCTAGGCACCTCCTGGGCATTGTAATTGCAGATATTTGATTTCACAAGATAAGTGACTGTAAAGTTCTGTGTAAAGGTAAAGTCTAATAAGTCCTGCTTTGGGTGATGATGAACTGCAGTGAGAAAGCGGAGAGGTGAAATAAAGGCCTTGTGTTGTGGTGACTTTTTTCAAGCTGTGTTTGCTGATTTTTCTTCTTTGTGTGTTTGCTTTTTGGATTGTAGCTTGTTAATGTAAAGGGGGTGTCCCGGTGAGCTGCATCTCTGCTCTGGGTGCAAAGGGGCATGGCAGCAATGCAGACAGTAGATATTTTGTCCATATTGTGAACAATAACAGGTTTATTTTCTTACCTCATACATAACAGAGTAAAGACAGTCTCATAACTTAGTGTGTTGTTAATAAATAATCAGCTACACTGTACCACCCACAGCCCTGCAGGAGTAGATCCTGAAGGGAGAAGAGCAGAGAGAACTGAAATCCCAACCAATCAGTTCCAGTGCAGAGAAGGCGAGAGCTTCTCTGGAACATCCATGTCCAAACCTTGGCTGGTGGTGCCTGAGAGGTCCAGAGGAGTCTGTGGGAGATTTGAGAGGAGCTGAAGAACTCACCAACTGGAAACTTCACAGCACAGGGCAGCAAATCAAACAGAGCATAAACTGACACTGCAAATTAGTCTTGAAGTGTTTTTTTGTTTTAAAGCCAGTCCAACCATGTGATGGTAAACTGCAGTTACCAGGTGGGTTCACCAGCAAGGGAGCTGCAGAATCTAAGAACAGTCCTGTGGGTTTCCTAGCAGTAGTTTTGTGTGCAGAATCTTATGCCATTAGGAAATGGAGGCTTTGCATCATCCAGTTCCATAAACTTTGTTTCTATAGTCTTTTGTATCTATAAATGTGAAATTGGCAGCATGGGCAGTAATGATCTGCATCCTTGAAGATCTTCACAAAGAGAGGGGCGAGGCAGCAGCCGAAGCAGCACCTGGAGCCAAAGGGAGATGGACATGCACAGAATCATTACTGGTTTTCCTTTTCTGCTAGCCACAGCTGTGATTTTCCCCTGCCTTGTTCTGTCTGCCTTTTCACTGTGTGAATCCATTCCCAAGTCTATTAATGTTTAAAGTATTTCCCAAAAAATTAATCTTCTTTGCTTCTGCCATGTTATGCACAAGTCTGTTTCTGAACCTGATTCTAAATTACAGTTGAGAAATAGACAACGTTGTACTAATTTCTGCTTGTCTTACAAAAAGTGAAGCATACCGGGTTAAATTTAGCAAGTTTTCCTCCCCTGTAGCCACGATGACTGTATCCATGATGACTGTAAAAAGGACAGGATGGCTTCTCATCAAATGGAGAAGGACAAACTATCTGTGTAAGCACTAACTAGAGCTTTGATTTTTAATTACCCATTTTTAACCTTCTGCTAAGCTGAAATTGCACAGTGCCCGTGCAAACTTACCCAACCATGCACAGGGTGGTGCACAGGAGGTAGTTCAGCTTGCCCAGTCTGTAGGTGACCTGGGTGGTGATGTGCTGGCGGCAGGAAGGACAGATGGTGGATGTTGGTTTGCTGGAGAAGATCCCTGCGACAATGATTGGAGGCTGGGGCACCAAATAAACTGAGTTCAGGAGGAGAGGAGAGGAGAAGCAACCAGATTAGAAGCACGGGAAATATTTTGCAAGTTATAAAGCCCTAACTGGGAGAATGTGGGTTCTTAACATGGCATCTGTGTTATTATTGTTGATTTCAGGTGTGTTCCTAAGAACCACTGTGCTGGTTGTTGGTTTTATCCCAACACATTGCTCCTAAAACCAGCCAGTGGTAACTTGGATAGGGACACACACAGGGAATTGTCTGTGGGAGAAGCCCCAGTCAGGCAGTTCCCACCACCTTCTGGTGGATGTACTCTGACACTGAGGATTTGTCTTCTGATAGTTACAATAATGTTAAAATGCTTGTTCTCCCTGAAGAAGAGAGTTGAAGGATGTTGGGGAACTTTCTGGATCAACTTTTCAGTAGTTGCAAGAAATTCACCAAAGCATTATTCTTACACAAATGCCACCAAGCAGCTGCTGGTGCAGTCCCCAGTTAGTCTCTAGCTCATGTTTTTGCAGTCTACACTTGGCTATCATATTCCCTGAGGGGCACACCCCTTGTAGGTACATGAAGGATTGTTATTCAGAAGTGTTTTCAGTAAAAAAATACCATTTTAAGGATACTAAAACATGATTAGGGTACCAACTTCACACTGTTGCCTTAGGCAAAACTTGTGGAGTGGGAAAGTGTCTGTTAGATTGGATAGAGCATGTCTGAGTTCAAGGGTCTTCTGGTTTTAGGGATAATTAAAATATATGTCTCCTTTCCTCCTGTATGAGGTGTTATTGACTGTTCTTCAAAGTCTTTCCTCAGCATCTCCTTTGAGCTTCTCTAGGTGGCTAGAACAGGAACACTGGCCTTAAAATTATTTATTCCAAAACCACTGGCTTCTGGCTTTTTGGGTTTTGTTTGTTTGTTTGTTTGTTTGTTTGGGGTTTTTTTTGTTTTTGTTTTGTTTTTTAATGGGTACTTGTGTAGATTGGCTAATGCTGGAAAATCAAGTCTGAGTCCCCTGTCTTAGTGTATCTTCTGACATTTCTGTGGAAATTTTCCAGCGTATGAGATTGTGACTGGGTCAGGAAACTCCCACCCTCCCCGATTGATGTCCAAGTGCACCCATTTGGCTGGCACGCCCCCCGAGTGCTGCCAGAGCCCAGCCCCCGGAATTACCCGGCTCCTCCACGATGGTGGTTTCCCGGTAGGAGTAAGGCGGGGGAGAAGGATACTCGTAGCCTCCTGTGGAAAGAGAAACAGAGCAAAATGTGTGAGTGCAAGCAGCCCGTGGCTCCCAGGAGCCCCGTGGAGTGAGAGGAGAGGGGCCTGGCAGGGAGTGCCAAATGCAGCACGGGCAGGAGCAGCCTCTGAGCTGATTCATGGGTTTGCAAAGCCAGCAGAGCCTGCACCGACTGGCTGGTCTCACTCCTGTAACAAGAACTGAGAAACCAAATAACTTTTTAGGAAAGGCAGCAACTCCCTCATTCCAGCATAACACTGACATGATACTCAATTTAAGGACCCCACTGGAAAAGACCCACAGCACTTCTGCCTTCAGTGGTAACCACCCTTTCTGTGAGTAATTCTGTGAGCCTTTTTATTACTGTGACACAGACAGAAACACACAGCAACACACACAACAGGTGTTCAGGCAGAGAAGAAAGGAACTCTCCAGTTTACTGTTGACCTCGTATGCATAAGGTTCTGGACAGTGATCAGAGATTGGACAGAGGAGTTGCCACCTCTCCATCTCCACTGGTCACTTGAGAAGTCCATCAGGTGATATCTTTTACAAAGGAATGCAAACATGATTCTTGTTTATCTAACAGTTCATGAGAACTGACTCCATTCTACTAAAGCAAATCAAAAGGCTGATTTTCAAGGACAACACCTTTTTACTAGTTTAGACTTTATCAGCTTTCAACAAAGTTATTTCATCGTACTCTTTGTTCTAGAAAAAATGTTAAAATATCTTTTTTCCTTTTGTATTAGGAGAAGGGAAGCTGGTGACTAAGACACCTCAAGCTTTTTCAGTTCTTTTGCTAATCCTTCAAATTAAGAAGCCAATCAGCCTACCTGAGGTGAAATAACTGACTGTATTAAAAAAAAAATTCATGAATACATTCCAAATAAATCCATGTAAAAAGCTTTACTGCCAGCTAGCTGTGGATGAGATACCAAACAACAGGGCTGGTCTGGGACGGGAAGACAGTCCCTAAGAGAAATCTTGGCTGGACAGCACCGGAGAAACCCTGACCCCCAGGCAGAGCAGCCCCGAGCTGGGAGCCCAGCCTCTGCTCAGGGCTCTTCACAAACGATGTGAGTGCAACCAGGGGATAAACAAAGGGATCCAAATGGAATATAAACCCGGAATTTTCCAGAGTGAGGTAAAATACAGCGGCAAAGGTGAAGAAAATGTTAGCAATATTTTCTTGAATGGCTTACCAGAAGTGGTAGAGACTTGCAATGTTGTTTGGGTTTCATGGTGGTGGGGTAGTGTTTAGTTTTTAGGTTTGGGGCGTTTTCTGTATGAATTTTTTTTTGTTTGGATTTTAGGGGGTGTTATTTGTAGGGAAAAAAATTGTAAAAATATTAAACACGAAATAATTTCCTTGTGATGTAGAGAAGGAATGTGCCTAGTACAAGTGAGTTCCCACTCGATGTGTGTTAGTGAAGGCTCTGCTTCCCGCACACGGACTAGAGCCTGCAGCTCCGTGCTGGATGTGTGCAGTGCCTGTGCCTTGCCTGAGTGGCTCACAAGTGAGACTCCTCCTCCTCAGTATCTTTCTAAGCTCTGCTGAGCTTAGAAAGAGGCCAGAGAGATCTTCGAAAAGAAAAATATTTACAGGGATAGCTGATCAGAGTGAAACGCTCTGAAAATGAATCAGGTTTAGAGGTCCACGACTGACAGACACATCGAGCCTTATTAGTTACTACCTATCTCCCTTTTGGGCTTTTTCCCCAGTCCTGTCCAGTAAATGGCAATTTCCTCAGCAGCACGAAGGTAACGAAGGTACAGTCACTAAAGATGGGGAGTGTTGTGAGGTACCCGTGTAGGTGTGAGAGCAGTGCCTGGTTTCAGAAGGAAAAGCCAGCCCAGGAGAGCAGCAGCTCCTGGCCCCCTCCTGCAGCCTTGGAGCTGAACTGTCAGCGCTTCCCCACGGGCAGGGGCTGCTCAGCCCTGTGAGAGCCTGGCTGCAGAGCTGGCCTAGGGAGAGCAGCTCTGGCCAGCGAGGATGGAAGGGAAAGCCAGTCCTCTGGAAAACCAGATGACAATTTGGGCAGGACATAGCCCATCCACGTACAGAGTTTGCTGGCTGAACATTTAGGAATACGAAATTATTGTAGCAATACAGCTGCAACAAAACACGTGGGTTTTTTTTTTTTAAATATTAACTAAACAAACAAAAAAATTTATTGCCATTCTAATGATGTTTCTATTAGATCCTATTATAAATGCATATTTTAGTATTGACTTTTCACAAATATTGGAATTAATGTTATAAGCACGATAGTTTTTCTGTAGTTTTTAGTAGGTTTTTACTGCCTGAATGGATGTATAAGGTTTTTCTTTGCTGTAGTTAGAATTCAGGTGTAGTGTGTTTCAGCTGCCTGAATAGATAAGATAACTTCCAAAAGAGACCCAAGAGACTCTCAGCATTCACCGCTTGTGGAAGAAAGGACCAAAGCCCAAATCAAAAAGATGATAACCGAATAAAAGTGGGATTACTCTTGACGGACCCAAGGAGTGACCATACAGAGCAGTTCCTGGAAAAATGAATATGCATAAGTCCATGCATGAAGACCAAACCCAAGGAGTGACTATGCAGTTCCTGGAAAAGTGAATGTGCATAAGTCCATGCATGAGGAAAAGGATCCAAAGGGGGGGTTCCAAGACACCGGTGCGCTTTTGGCAGCGGGCTAAGACACCCGGTCGCGACCGTATTTCTTTGCTCTATTATTTCTCCTATTGTCTTTATTAAACACTTTTAAACTTTACCAGGAAAGTGAACCTCGTTTTTCACAATCCTATCCCAACCCTGGGGTTCAGAAGCTGGCACGGACGCTTTCTAAGCCATCACACCCTGGGCCCCAGGACGCTGCCGCAGCTCCCCCGCTCCAGGGGCTCTCCCAGCCGCACTCACCGTCCTGGCTGAAGCCCGGCGCCGAGGGCTCCGGTCTGTAGCGCTCCTGCGGCGGCTCGTACACGATCATGGGCACCTCCTGGCGCTGCTTCTCGCCGGACATCTCTGCGGCTCACCTGCCGGGCGAGGGCACAGTAAAACCTCCCGAACGGGACAGGAAAACCTTCGGCACGGGACTAGAACACCGCCCGTACAAGGACTCTAGAGCCTGCACAGGACTCTAAAACCTCCCGGCTTAGCTGTCGGTGCCCTGTGTCTGCCAGCGCCCCTGTAGTCCCTAGTACTCAAACTCAGATGCTACTTAGAGGGAAATTAGCAGGTCTTACGTTCCGGCTTTTTTGTGAGCTAAAGAGCAGTCAATTCCTGTCACACTTCGTGATGAGGTCGGTGCAGAGCAGAAAATATAATCTTAACGTATTCCTTTGTGCTGGGAAGCTGAAAATATTCCCCCAGAAAACGCTGTTCAAAGTGTGCAAACTCGTGACTGGGTTACCCTTGCAGAAAAGTTAGCCTATTTTTTTTTTTTTCCTAAGGATTGTCAAAGTAATCAAGGAAGGGAAGAGCACACTTGGAGCACCCTTGGGAAAACCTTCACGTGTGATTAAGTCAGTGCAATCAGCGGCAATTCGGATCTGCCTTTCCTCGGGTTATTGTGCAACCTTATCATCATTGTTATCGCGACCAGTTTTGTTCTGTGTAACTATTGTCTCATGGGTAGGTGACAGGCTTTTGTTGGGAAACATCCTTCTTATGGGTGACCGCTCTGCCTGAGGCAGATGAGGCCACAAAATGTGTGTTTTGCAGGTGTTAGCAGGTGCTGATCCTCGCAAGAAAGGCGGGTGGGAGGAAGAGGACACTGATGGAGATGTGTGGTCGTACAGCCGACAGGCATTAATTATTCCTAGCTGCCCCTTGAACCAGTGTTAACTAGTTTATTTCCTAATAACATTAATGGAAGAGTTCTTTGCAGAAGAAAGGCACAGCCTTTTTGCCCAGGTCAGCGAGTGTTTTGGGTAAAAGAGAATTTTTTGGGGAAAAAGAGCACAGATGCACAAACTGTCCGAACGTGTGAGGTCAGAGAAAAGCAGCAGAGGAATTGCTGGGCAGGGCAGATTGGCCTCAACAGGTCTGTTTGCAAGGAGTGTTGGAGGGGGAGGTCGAAAGAGAGAGGGTCAGTACTGCTGAGATAAAGCACCAGCCCCTCAGGGAGGAAAAAACAGGAATTTGAAAGTCTCACCAGGGAAGATGTGCCGTAATTTTCACAAATCTGGATGAATGGCAGGTGATAGGAAAAATGGTAGCAGAATGAATCATAAAGGGAATAGGTAGGAAGGTGTGGAGGAAAAATCAGAAATACAGCACTGATCATGTTAAAGCCAAAGATGCTGAAGGAAATTACAAATACACGGATTGGAGAGGATGACTGGAGAAAGGTGCCTCTCAGTATAATCGTTATAAAGGAGCTAAACAGAAGATTGGGAATGGCAGAGGGATTAGTAGGCCATTGCTGAAGCTTCCTGAGGATCCCACTGAGAAGAAGAAAGGTGACAGTCAGCAGGATTTGGGCAGGATGAGGCTGAGAACCAAGGGAGAAGAGCTAGGGTTTGTCAGCAGTGACTGGGCTCAGGAGTGTGGTGATGGATAATGTTACATTAGCCGGTGTTGGCCAAGAGCTGTTCCCCTGGCACAGGGATTAGTGGGGAAATTACAGGGAGTCTCCAAGTTTTTGTCTTATTCTTATCTTGGTACACTAAATACTGGGTGGTGTCCATTTGGGTGACACTGGGCAGAATTCATCTCGCTGTGAAACAGGAAAAAGAGGAAAGGGGGTTGAATTCCATCCAGTGCCTGTAAGGCCAGGCAGGCACGGGGTAGGAGGCAGTAATAATGGCTAACACAGTGAGAACTTGTCAGCTGCTCAGTGCAAGCACACACTGACTAATCCCGGCTCCACCCGGGGAGGGATCAGGGGAGCATCACCAGGTAAACGTGTAGGACACGGGGTGCAAAAGTGAATCAGCAGCAGAGCAGCGAATGGTGTGGGGTGCCAGGGTTGTGTTTGACCTACTGGAGCTGCCGAGCACGGAAGCTGTGGGCCGAAGGTGTTGCTAGAGCCCTGAATCTGCTCACTTTCAGCGCCTTGTTCCGTGCTGCGAGGGAGGACCAGCCCCAGGCTGGGCGGGCAGCTGGGCTCAGCCTGCCTGGGAGAAAGCACCAGGGGCTTGGGGACCCCCGGGCAGGGATGCTGCACGTCCAGAGGTCCAGGAAAGGCATTTTCCAGAGTTGTTTATGCAACTCTGTAGGTCCTGTACTTTGGCACAGAGGTGCTTGCTCTCCGTTCCTGGTTCCAGCCGTGTGTAAGGTGCCTGAGAGCCCCTTTGGGCTGTGAGTCCCACACCTGGAGGTCTTGTCGCCATAAATTAGGGCAAGCGATTTCCCTCTTTTTCAGATGTTGGAGAGGAAGATACGGGAGAGAACAGTCTGAGTAGCCTTGGAGGAAAAAGTCGTGAGGAGAAATACCAGGAAGGATGATGAGCAGGAAAATGCCCTAAAAGCTGGCCTACAGTAACACCCAGGAGGGTCACAATTTCTAGTTTAAGAGTGATGTGAGTTGCCCTGTCTGCAGCCTCCCTGAGCCAACAGAGCTCTGTGCAAGGGCTGAGCAGCCCCTGGGGCTCTCCTGGGGCAGGCCTGGGTTTGTCCGAAGCAGATTGACTCAAACTATTGCAAACTGCTTGGTTTGCAGGCAGAACTGTGTAGTCCCAGAGGCACCAAAACAATTCCCCGTCTTCTCTCAGGTTTTACTCTCTTCTACATATGGATATAAACCTGTTTGTACTGAAAAACACAGCTGACTTTAAGTCCTGCAGAAATCAATATTTAAAGAAAGAAGTAAATCACACCCTGGGGCATATGCACAAAGAACCAGTTCAGTGAAAGTGAGGTGCAAATCACAAAGCCTTTCTGTTCCAGGAAGGAGAGATTCCAGGGGAGGATGGGCAGGCAGTTTCCATCATCTTCCTCTGATTTGCTCCAGGGTCTTGTGTCTGGGTGTGAGGAGCAGCCTGGTGCCGGCAGGCAAAGCCGAGCAGCTGCGACATCCCGAGCTCCCTGCCAGCTCTGCCCGTCCCTCCTGAGTGTCCCTGCTGGCCAAAAACCCCTTGGTGGCACCGACTCGAAGTGTGCCTGCAGGGGCACAGCCACTGTCCCCTCTGCTTGGGAAGGGGTTCCATTTGAGAATCAAAGCTCCCTGCAACACTAATACTTCCTCAGGTTCATTCCTGGCTCTCAAGGATGGCATCTCAGCAAGCCGTGACTTCACGAGTGTTTCACCTCCATTCCAGCTTCTGAAGTCAGTGTGGGATTTGCCATTCAGAGACAGAAAGAAGGGAACATGGAATTTGGGAGGAAACTTTAAGACTGGGGTGTTTGAAGAATATAGAGTACTACATTCAAAAGTTTGGTATTTTGGAAGATTAGCATTAAAAAATTATAGTAAATGATCTCCACATTTCATGGACATATGGAGGAATAGTTTTCTCCTGTGCCCTGTTGGCTCATAGGATCCTGGCCCAAAGGCTTTCAGTTTGCTGCAATGTGTTCTGGTTCTCCTGTCCTCACTAGTTTAATGTTTTCCTGGGCATTTAGCCCTTCCAGCTGTGTTTATGAGGCAATTTAAATTTCTGATATTTTAAAGAGTGGCCATAAAATGCCATTTCTGGCATTCTATTACATCTAGGGCTTGAACAATATCAAGAGTCTGTTTCACTTGATTGAAGCAGTTAATTCCAGTTTTTGACTAGCAATGAAACACTGAATTCCTCAGTGGAGAGATCTTTTCCCTTTAGTCCTGAGTTGGTCATTTCGGGTAACATTCACAATGTGCTGAGGGTTTTCAGATGTTCAGGAAGGAATAGTTCCAGGTCTAATACAGACAAACCTAATTGGGGAGCAGCACTCAGGTATTTGCCTATTCTCATTCTTAAATAGAAGCTAAAAGAGAGGACTGCTGGCAGCAAATGAGAAGTTGGACTTCAGAAAGTATTCATTATATCTGAAGCACACAACCTTTTCAAGGAGATGAAGAACACTCTGCCAATTCCCCATTCTTTACTCATGAAATTAATTTTTTAGCATCACAGTTATTCTGGCTTTTAAGCCTGAATCAGGGTACCAGCCTCTTCAAACGGAGAGATTTAGCTGGGGGGATTGGCTGAATATACACCATATTTCTTATTGCAAACTCTTCACCTGGTTCCCTTTTCTTGTCTGTTGACTGCCTTGACTCACTCCCTGATAGGTGCACTCATGAGGCTGCTGGAAAGGCAGGCACTGCCTGGATTTTCCAGTCCTGTCCCACATCAGATGTTTATGTTAGGTTAATCCTTCGTGAAGGGAGCCCCAGTCTGTAATTCAGTACATTTACTGCTCCTGTTGCTCTCACCTTAAAGCAATTCAAAACACTGTAAACTTTCATAAACCTTCTAGTCTGGAATTATTAATAGTAGTTTCTTGCTGTGTGCTATTGTGCCAGCAGCATGATTTTACAGAAAGCCTCCTCCCCTCGGGCCAGCCCAGAGAACATTCCTGCCCCTTTGCAGCCTTCTCCTCACAGGACTAAGCCAGGGTTTGATCCTTTCCATTTCTGAATTCATCCTTCTTGTCCATGAATGATCCTGACCTCTGTCCTCAGCCTATGGAATGGTATGAATGTTGTCTTGTATTTAATGGAAAAGTTGTCTACAGAACAATCCAGCAGCACTTATTTCCTTTTCCCAGCCACCTCATGCTGGTGGTTTGTATTTAAGTTGTCATTAAGCAGCAGCAGGTCTTTCTCCTCCAATGTCATTCTGTACTAATGAACTCCCAGCTTGCAGCTGAAGTTTTTGGTAGTTTTCTCAGTGCACTGCTTTGTCACATTATAATGCATTACAAATTCTGCCACAGCAGGTCTCTGACTTTCCTTATTCTGTGTAATAGATTTTCTGCTTCCATAATTTGTTTCTTAAGTCATACATTTTATTAGCCACTCCTATATTTCTGCCAAGGTTATTAATTAAAATACTGAATAAGATCCATCATTGCTTTCTGGGATAACCTTTGATGCAAATCAGGTTTATCTATTAAACCTTGTTCCTTAATTTACTGCTTGAAGTATAATCCCCTGTTCCCTTGAGATGACCAACTTTATTCACATTTAAAGGGCACTTGCTCTGAAGGGTGAGCACAGCTGAGCCCTGGGATTGCATTAGAACTTGTCCCTCCCTAATTACCATTCCAAAAATAGAGTAATAACCACGAAAAGGAAGTATTGTCCAGTGGTTTGTGCAATAACCTGGACTGGGGGAAAAAATGGGCTCAGTTCCTGTTCTGCCACAGTGACGTTTAACAATTAATTAATCTCGGTTTTCCTTGGCTTTGTTGTGGACAGAAATACTGTTTTGGGGAGATACTACATCAATTCTGCTGTGACATGGTCACATTTGGTTATGTCTTAAAACTTGATCAAACTGAAGAGAGGATAGATTCAGCCTTTGTCCTCTGTGAACACAATTCTGTCTTTCATGTTCCCTTTTAGCTTTCAAAATTGAGGGCAGCCTTACACAGCTGTTTCCAGCGCTTAATCATTACTTTAAAAATTGATGTTTGCCAACTTTTAATGTAAGTCCTTAACAGATGAACATACCCTCACCAACAGCATTGAATCATGGGTAGCCAGCATTTCATTTACACCCTCTTAAAAATAATGTCCATAACTTGTCCTTTAAATGAAAGCTGATAGACCAGCTCAAGTAATGTGTCCTACAGCATCTGCAGCTGAATTAGCAACTCTTACAAAGTTATTATGAATAAATTCACTTGAAGCAAGCAGGTATGTGCCCTGCTTTTTGTGAGAGCTAAGCCCTTTCCTATGGTGCATTAGTTTGAATTTCTATCTTTATTAACACCCTCATTTCCACCTTCTCAGAAAGCTCCTTTTCCTCTCTTCCACCTCTGATCTGTTCTAGGAGAAGAAGAAAACATCCTGAGAAAAATCTTTGTCTCCAGATTTTAGGGACAAGGCTTGCAGATTTTCAGAGCCTGACAATTTAATCCTGACAAATGAGCACTGGGAGCAGAGAGCCACAGGTGCCACACTCAGCTCAGGCTGCTGCCGTCCTGTCACCTCCCTTCTCCTCTGTGGGGTCCCACAAGGTTTGGGACCCCGATTTGTTGTTAGAAATCTCTGCTTCAGCCCATGCATTCAAAGGATGAGACAAAACTTCTCAGTTTTCGGTCTCGAGGTTGTTTATTTTTTCTTATCTATAGAATTTTCTTCCTGCCCAGCCCAGGTGTGCTCAGCAGGGCAGCCAGAGGCACTCTGCCTGCCCCCAGGGTGGTGTTATCTTTGTATACAAAAAACTACATGTGACATACTTACAATTATTCCCCAACATCCATCACCTATGTTAGACAGTGAGCTTCTACTCCAAACCAATCCAAAAGTGCCAGCATCATCAGAGAAGATGGAGGTAGAGAAGAAGAAGAAGAAGAAAGGCCAGACACACCCAAATCCCTCCATCCTGTCCCCAAAAACCCCTACACAAAAAATCCTAAAATCTCCATTTACACCCTGTGATACACCGATTATGACACTATTCACACTGCTGTGGCTTTTATCTCCTCATGGAAAGGTGGCAGTTTGCTCCATGGTTCGTAATGGAACCCCCTGGTGCTCTGGGCTGTGTGCCAGGGTCTCTGAGCCCCTGGCAGGGATCCCGGCAGCTCCGCACTCCCAAAAGGATGCCCCGAGCTCCCACACTCCTCCCCCTGAGCAGCAGAAGTGCTGCTCGCAGGCCGGCTGGGAGCTCTTACCTCTCTGTAGCTGCGGGGAGGACACGAAGCTTCACGGGGTGGTCCCTCGGTGCATGGCGGTGCTGGCTGTGCTCTGTGCCCGCAGCAGGGCACGGCTCCGCTCTGCCCGTGACATCCGCCCGCCCGGGCTGTAATTATCACCCTGCCGCAGCTCACACCTGCTCTGTCACCCGAGGAATGCAGCGCGACTGGCTTGCACCAGAGGTTGTTTTTGTCGGTTTGGGTTTTTTTTTCCCGATATCGCAGAAATTTTCCTTTGTGCTGAGCTGAAAGCTGACTGGGAAAATGAGGAGCAGCGAGGGAATAACTTGGGGGCAATGGAGAGAAAAGTGTGTGTCCTCACCATTGTGCTCCTCTACTAGAAAAGAATGATAAAAAACCCCACAGCTACAGGTGTATCTGGAGCTCTGATATTATTGAGATCAGTGATCACTTCAAATTTAGGACCAAGTGTGCTTTAGATCAGCAAAGGTCTCTGTGCAGGCTGGCAGCTATCAATATTTCAGCTGGGATCTTCTTGGGAAGCAGGTCTGTGGCTGAACTGAATTTTTGTTAAACAGATCCTTTGTGGTGGGTTGCCAGATGCCCACCCAGATGCTCTTGTTCTCCTCAACAGTGAAAATAAGATGGAAATGTTCTTTAGGTGAGATGAAGTCAAGGGAGATCACTTACCAATCACTATCCAGGCAGACCGGACTTGACTTGGGGAAAACAAACTGAATGTATTACCAATTAAAATATATCTGAAAGGTGAGAAACAGGGGTGAAACCTCCCTCAGATGCCACAAATTTGGCACCTCCAAGTGGCCGTGTGACCCTCAGTAAGAATTGTTTTTATTCATCTGAACCTCCTGTAACACTGGTTTGCACAAAGGTCTTCCTCCTTCTGCAGTGCTTCCACAAGGATGGAGCAGGATGCCCTGGGCTTGTCTGGCAGATTCCCTGAGCTTGGAAAGTCAGGATTGCACAATAATTAGCAAAACAGTATTTTATATTTCCCAGTACATCTGGGAAAGTGCCATGGGAATAGGAAGAAGAGAGGGAACTGATGTGCACTCCAAGTTTTCAAGCCCCTTTTGTCACCACAACCTGGAAACTCTGGAAACAGAGATTTTTGTAGTTGTTAATGGATGTTTTGGTGGGTTTGGCTGCTGTTAGTGATGACAGCACATCACCTGCCTCTCCTCCAGGCATGAAGGAGCAGGTACAGAGCACTTACTCAGATTTGCTTCGCTGCCAAGTGGAGGCTCAGCACTTCATGCACTGCACACATCACCAGAGTGCTGCAGACTCACCTCACAAGAGTCACATCTCCAGGCTAAACTAAAAATATGGAAGGATGGCTGACAGTAACTGTGGCTGATCCCATTTCTGCCTTTCAAATATTTTCTCTTTCACAGGTTTCTTACGTGATACTGGGCAAGTTATTCACTTCTCTGTGTTGTCTTCATGTAAAGAAAAATAAGTTTGATCATAATAAATCAATTTTAATAGAAATGTTAAGATGCTGTTTTATTGGAACTCAAACTCTTTGTGGAGAGGCCTTATATTGACAATATTTTCTCAGGAAAGTCACTGTATGCAGTGCAATTCATATTGCAATTCCTTAGAAAAGTGTTTTAATGTCTAGGGAAAACAATCTGGATTAAAAAAAAAAAAAGGTGAAGTGTCAAAACAATAATAACTGTAGAAAAAAAAGGATTTAAGGGTATTCCTTTTATATATTTACATATCAGGAAATCAGTGTGGGAGAAAGGGGCCGTTTCTTTGGCGTGGGTGTCTTTTCTTGTCCTTGAAGAGCAGAGGAAAAGAAGTGATGGAACCACAAGTGCATCCAAAGTACTCATGCACAAGAAATTCTGTCTGTGATGCCTTAAGTGCTTAAATATCCGGACCAGCTTTAAAGCACTGAGCGTGCTGCAGGCTGACCCTGGGGAGCCCCTGCCGTGCCCAGGGCTCCTGGCAGGCAGGGGGGCAGTGCCAGCTCTGCTCCCCTGGCTCCGGGGGTTCTGTCACCCTCAGCCTTTGCTGCAGCTGAGTTTGGGGCGTGCAGAGCCCCTCCTGTCTCCTGCCAAACTGCTTTTGTCCCCGCTGGGCTCCCCTGCCAGCGATTCCCCAGCCCGGGGGGAAGCCAGTGGGTTTACACTTTGGTTTACACGCCTGTCACTGGCTTGGTTTCCCAATCTTAATTACAGTGCGTGCTCGAGGAGAAACAGCTTGGGAGGAGAGAGATTGTATCAGCGCCCTGAATATCATGGATGCTATCAGAGACAAACAAGGGTGCAATAATCATTATAAATCAGTCCATCAGGTGATAATTGCTTTTCCTATCGTGGTAAAAAATAGCCACTGCTGCATGTAGGAGCTGTTCACCATCACTGGTGGCTTCTTTCCCATTTTTGCTTACAGTTTCTCATAGGATGGGAAAACTGGATTCAAGATTTTTATGGGTGTTTTTTTCTCCCTGCGAGAAGCAGGTAGCCCTGTTTCTGACTGTGGACGTTGTAACTGTGGAGTTAGGATCAGAAGGATCTTTGTGTGAGGTAGAGACTGTCAGTTCTCACCTAGGGATTTCTGCAGTGACAGAACACTGCTGGATATCAAGCCCCAGGTGCCCCAGGTGGGGGAAGCTGCCCCTGGGGGAGCTCTGGGAGGTTTGGAGCCTGGCCCAGGACAGGACAGAGCACCCATCAGAGCAGTGAGGATGGGTCTTGCTCACCCACCTGTGCAGGTGGAATGGGACACAAAGATTTTTATGGCTCTCCATTGACTTTAGGAAGGCCTCAGCGAGTGGCTCATGCTGTGCTCCTGACTTGTAGGTGGGAGGAACTGAGATTTAATTCTCTCTTTGATCCCACTAAAATAGTTCATACGTTCTTTGAAGCGAGATTGTCTCTTTCTTGCTGTTTTATGTTCAGGTCTAGTCCAGCTGACTGCAGCCTCTGTTAAAGCATGACAAAAATAAAGTTGAATTGAGATCTTATTACAGATAACTCATATTTTGATATAGCTTCTCTGCTACTGGCAAACTAACAATGGGTAGAAATCCTTTGCTAAAAAAGCTTGGAGAAAAAATCTGAACTGTTTTTCCACTTATAGAAAGTAGAGCCCTTGTGCAATTCTCCCCCAGTTTACACCAGCAGGTATTTGTGCAGTCAGTTGTATCATGAGCTGTGTTTTGTAATTCAAGAAATTCAGTGTCAGTGAATATCCCTGCTATTGTCTGCCATAAATACAGTGCAGGGAGAAGGAATTCCTTTCCCAGTTAAAATGCCAGTCTACTACAGGTGAGCACAGCTCCTCCTGGCTGGGAACTCGCCCTCCTGTTTGGTGTCTGAGTGCAGCATTTTCTTGGAACTCTGATTGCACAAGAAGGGTAAGAGTGACTCAAATATGAGACACCATTCTCCTCAGATAAGATCTGGAGATGAGTTGCTTTAATGTGCAAAGTAAATATTTGGGTGACGTGTGGCAGGTAGCTTAAAGCAGAAACCACTTCTGCGCAGTGCTTCCCACATGAAAATTATCTCAACGTGACAAATTGGACACTGGCTTTTGCTTACTGAAATAAGATGTAGAAAGAGCACCAACAGCACAACACGCAGGAATCTGAAAAATCACTGTATCCTCTGCAACTCATCTGATCTGAGACCTCAGCCCTTAGCTAGTTTTGGTAACAGCACAAAAGTCATGGGTTTTCCTTTTTTGCTGGTTTTTGTTTTGTTTTGTTTTGTTTTTCTTTTCCTTTTAAAACAACAGTTTTAAAAGCTCTGAGCTTAGTGTCAGGAAGATGGTTATAACACCCATGTGGTCTTACTCATCAATGATGTGAGGCAGAAACCGCTTAACAGTTTAACTCAAAATTAATCATTGAATCACAGGAAAATGAATGAATGTCCCTCTTGGTTAGCAAGGAATACCTTTATGAAAAGTGTTTTATTGTTTTCTTATTTTTATTTTGGATTTTGAAAAAAATCCACAATACTAAGTCGGTATTTGAAAATTTTTGAAATTATACATGGGGAAAGTCGGTGAGAATGTTCCAAAATTCATTCTTTTTTTTTTTTTAATTTTTGCTTGTTTTGACCACGGTGGCTGTTAATGATTTTCAAGAGGAGACTGTTCTGTTAGGAGAGAAGCCCTTGCAATGACAACAAACTCTGCTTTTCTGCAAATGCATCCCTGCCACCAAGAGAAATGCTTGTGCTTCCAGCCTGGAGCACACAGTCTGGGCAGGCAGGGCTGCAGCGGGAGCTGCGAGGTCACTGCTGAGCCCCTGAGGCCTCGGAGAGATGGAGCACAGCGTGAAACACCCAGCAGAGACCCTGCCACAGGGATGGAATTGCATCTCCCGGTCATTATCACACCTTAACAACTGCTAGAGCCAGAGCCATGAAGGATTAGACTCACAGACTGGAAAAAACCAGGGAATTGTGAAATTTCACGCAGGGAGAACAAAGCCTGCTCTGCTGACGTGACTGTGGTGCTGACAGTGGTGATTATACACTCGGGCTGTGCTTGGCATGTCCAAGAGGTGCAACATTTTCTGCTTGAATTCAAGGGCTTTCTGATTTTCCTGACAGTGGGAATCAACGGGATTGCCACCTACATGATACACATGACAAAAACACCTTATAGGTCACCATGCTGATCTGGGAAGGAAGAGGAGGGCAGCCTCAACCTTCAGGGTCGTTTGGGAAGTTGGTTATCCACATCCAGGTAATTAACTTCAGCGGTGAAGACTGAGATGCTGGTAAGAGCTGATCAGCAGAGCTGGCTTGCAAGTCTGGGGTGTTTCTGATGTAAAAGAAACCTTATGTGGTCAGATGCCTGGATTATTGTCTACTTGCACACTTCGGTGCAGCCAGAAAAATGAGTATCATTCATGAGAATGATATGATATGAGTATTCATATCATGAGAATCAGGACTCCAGTTGTCCCTAGAACTCTATTTTATTTTAATTATAAAAGTGGAAAGGAGATTGAACTCGGTTTAAATAGGTCAAGAATATCTTGTAATGTATCTTTCCTGTGCAAAGGCTGTGCTGACTTTGCACAGGCTTTGCCAATACTTGTTGCTAGTGTAATCAAAATGTTTTAAGAGTTGCTTCCCTCGGGGAATCCTGCTGTCCACAGAGGGGTGACTGCACTCCTGTCTTCCCCCACAAGGTCGGAGGATGCAAAGGGCACAAAAACAGAGACTGCCAGTGCCTGATCCCTCCCATCAGAGTGCCTGCAGCCGGGCTAAGGGAGCTGCTGCAGCTTCAGCCTGCGGGGCTCCCCAAGACTCTGGAGCCCTCTAATTAACTGAGGCGCTAATTAACCTTAGTCCCAGCATGGGGCACTGCACTGGCAAATGTACCCTTTTGTTAATTTTGAGCTTCTATGGTTTAAGAGTTTAGATGGACTTTTTTATTTGGTTTGGTTTTGGATTTTTAGGTCTGTGATTCCTAAGTTTAACTTTAGTTAGTCCTGTGAAGAGCAGGGAGTTGGATTTGATGATCCTTATAGGTCACTTCCAACCTGTGATATTCTGGTTCAGCTACTGGAAGCAAACAAAATTATCTGAAAATTATGGGGTTTTTTTGTTTTTTTCATTCCAAGAGAATTAAACCTTGAACAACCTGGGCCTTCCTTCGATTTCCTCGCTTGAAAGAAGCAGCATGTCAGAGCATCGTTTCTGTAAGAGGAGGGATAGAAAGGGCTCAGCACAGCTGCTGTTAGCTGTGGCACATTAATGGCTGAATTACTGACGTAATCAAAGATACAAATCCCAACCAGTAAATTCCTGGAAATGCAAAGTGTTCTTGGAATTTCCATGCTGAGAATTTCTTGGAAGATTGCTTCACCTGCCTGGTAGGTAGAGAATGACATTTTATAAGAGAGCATATATTCCTCTTTTGTAGTTCATAATCATGTCTTTTTTTTTTTACCTCTTTCCCTTGATTGAACTTCAAGAGCACTTAAGAAAAATCTGCCAGAAAGTAGGTTCCCCTTCGGGAGAGCAGCATTCCCTGTCCTCTGACTTGCACAAAGGACAAAGCAGCTTTTCTGTGTGCCAGGCATCTTGATAAAGATTGTGTTGGCCAAAGAATAATTTATACTAATTACATGCAAAGTGTAACTATATACAACTTCAGTTGTTGAGATTGTGACCGCGATATGCAGAAAGCAATGTCATAAAATCAAAAACTAAAATGCACATTAGCAAGGAGAGCCAATATTGCAGTAGAATGGACACTCTGGCTGGAATAGCGCAGATACCCGAGGCTCGGTGTGTAGGAGTGGATTCCAGCCCAGCAGCACACATGGCCTTTGTGCTGGCCCTGCAGGGGCTGGGTGAGAGGCTGCTGCCCTCTGCAGCCTGCGAGCTCCAGGGCTGGGGCTGTGGCACTGACAGAGCCAAGACACCTCTGTCCCCTCTGCTTCTCACTTTTTGAAGCCTCAGGTTGAAATGAATTCGTATTTGATATCCCAAAATATCAGCTTCCAAGTAGTTTTACAGAATAGTTACCAAAATTATGGAATTACAAAATCAAACAGAAGTAATGAAAAGCCCAGAGCTGTCTGCTTAGATCTTTTATCATCTTTCCATCAAAGATATGACAAGAAATAGTATTGCCTATTAATGGTCACTCACAAGGTCTGTAATCCAGCATCTCATCTTTTACATGAAGATTACAGCTTAAAAGCAGTGAATGCTTTCCATCACTGAGTTCAAAGAAGGCCACTCAAAGATCTGTGTGGGGACAGGATAATGGGATTTTCTTCTGTAGCTGAAGTTTGGGCCAGAACCTGCATCCTCCAGAATCCTGTTCCTCACAATTTAGGTACCTTTAAAATTATTTTTGGATTTGCTCCTGGAGCATTCTCATATCTGAATGCCCCTGTTGTTGAGCCTGGAGCAGCAGCTGAGATATCAAGACTTTATTAATTAAAATGATCCCTTCTACTTTATATGCAGTGCTTTTCTTGATGGAAACAAAAGACACAGCAGGAAATTAGTCTTGTGGTTGGAACAATTCTCTGAAACTTGTCCAGCAATGTCCAAATGTTTATCAGTCTGTGCCTGAAACTATGTCAAGAGGGACTTGGAGAGAGTTCAAGGTGTGCAAAAGTAGTACAGGAGATCAGGGAGGGAATTACCCTGAAATCAGCTGTAAGCAGGATGGTGGTTAAGGTACTTACTGTACTGTAGAACTTGCTTAATGCTCTCCTGTCAGGCTGTGAAAACACAGCTTTATGTTGGACTATGTCCCTTCTAATTTACAAGTCACTTTTTCTCAGTTTAAAGACATTGTCTGCTATTTCAGGTTTCAGTCCCAAATAACTGATGAAATTCCACCCTGTTTAATGCAGTCCTTGTGCTGCAAGCCCTGTGAAACAGCCACCACAGCCCCTGCAGATGTCGGCAGTTGTGATCACCGTGGGCAGGTGAAAACCACACTGCTCCAGCTTTATTTTTCTGTCCTGAAGAGACAATCTCTCTGCCCCTGCACAGTTTACTCTTGTGGGTACCAGCTGGCTGGGATGCTGTGTCCTTCACTTGGATGGCAACTGCTCCAGCTTGCTGAGTGAGCCATGAAACAGCCCCGTGTTTGGTGATAGCAAAATAATTAAAAGCCCCAAGGACCCGAAGTTAGACACACTGAAGGACTGACCAGACTGGGTAATCCAATCTGGTACTGGGAATTGTCCTGGCTGTATGTGTGAGCCTGTACAGAAAGAAAAAAGAATAAGACAAAGGAATATGTCAAAGAAAGAGTTATTGTGCTCTAAACTCCTTGGGCTCTTTCTGTGGAAGGTCCTTAAAATCCTGACCCAGAAAGATGGATTGTGTGAGCGTTGTCAGGAGGCACAGTGTGAGAGAAGATGATGACTTTGTGCCAGCACAGGGTATCTTGAGCACAAGTTGAGTGTTTCAGTTGTGAGTTTAGCTTAGTTTTGAAGTGTCTGAAGCTCTGTAATATGATTTTTAATTTTCAAGTGGTTTTGAGTATGTTAGTCTGAAAAAGAAGATACAGAGAACTCCTTCAGCACAAAACTCTGACCTGAGTCAGCTGTATTTTACTGGACACTATTTTCAGGAGGATTTCAGTGCTGTTCATGAGGTGCTCTGTTTGCTTCTCAGATATTTTGTCAGACAAGATGCCAGTGATTATGTACTGAAAGATCAAGGGACACACTGGCACTCCTAACCAAATGAATTCTCTTACAGAGCATGAGGAACTCATGCAAGTGACAGGGCAGAGAGCAGATTAATTTGAACACAGGGTGCTTCTCTCGAGCAGCCCTGCTTAGAGGGGAAGTGTTTCTTCTCAAAAAGTAATAATTAAACAAGAGAAAGTTAGATTATGTACCTCTGGATATGCTTTGCACTGTTCTGTCTCTCATTAACTCTTGAAAAATTACTGGTCAGAGAAAGATATTATAACTCATCTGTTTTGTGGTGCCTCTATCAATTAGGAACGACATTATGCAAGAAATTAAAGGAGGATAAAACCTTTCATGGCTGAGCCTATTCTTTTTCCTTGACCCTTTTCTCCCAGCATCCATTTCGTTTAATTTCTCAGAAAATGGTCAAATTGCTGATTAATTGACCAGCCAGTGGCATTGCTGTGAAATACAGAAATTTTTCTGTAGAGCAAATGGAAGTATCTCTCTTGCTGTGCTGTTGGCTGGATTCTGCTCTCAGTGGCTCATGGTGAAAGGGCTCAGAGTTTCCTGGAGCACTCAGACAGACCAGTGCATTAAGAAGCTCAGAATTACTATTTTTTTCCCTTTTTTGCCTGTCAGCTGTGACATTTTCCCATCTGCCTTTGCAACCCATCTCTGGATTGTTGTAACAGCATTAATCAGCAGAGTTGACAAAACCCGAATGACAAGAGTGACAGCAGAGAAAGACCCAGAGCTGCCTCATCAATGTTTTTGTAGGGGCTGATCAGTCACGTTCTGCCCGAGCCCGTCAGCATCCTGCCCTGCCCTGGAACACTTCTGGGCATTCCCAGAGCAGCCCAGGGTCAGAGAGCTCAGGGCTGGGTTCTCGGGCTCATGGGCAGGGGCTGTGACAGGGTCTGCAGGCAGGAGGAGTGTCCCTGGCCCTGTGCCTGGCTGTGATGTGCTTTTTGCAGAGGGATTACTGAGGCAGCATGCACTCAAACACACAAAAAGTGTGAAAAATTCTCCCCCCAGCTCCCCCAGCTGATGTGGAAGGATAGGTTATCAGCACCCCAAGAGGCTGGCATCCTCTGGGAATACAGTCACTCCCAGGAGGAAGCCAGGAAATGTTGATTTAAGCCTCTTACACTGCTCTTGACAGTCACTCATCAGTCACTCTCCACAAAACCGAAGCTGATGCAGAAGGAGAATGCAGGGATGGGTTCCACATTCCTGTACCACCATCCTGGCCCCCTTTCTTAGCCAGCCTGGTGTTCCAGCCAGCAGTAGCACAGCCTTTCCAGCTTAAATTTATAACCAGATTCAAAAGCCTCCTGCAGCATTTTTTGAGTAAAATCTTTATACTGTGACCTAGAGTCTGCAGCATCTAATGTTGCCCACCCCTTAAATTTAAGAAGGTTTTAAAACGTGGAACTGCAACATCCTAATCACTGAGGGATGGCTTGTGTCTAGAGCAGACTACACCCAAAGCAAAGCTGAAAGCAACAGGCAGTTTCTAATGATGATTTATGGTAGATAATGTCTTTAGCCCTAATTGTGTTTACTGTAAGTGAGGCCCTTGAGGGAAAACCAATATAAGCAGTTTCTCTGTCAAGAATGGAGCCACAAGACACAACACACGTTGTTTAAAATAAAATCCACTGCCTGCTAGTGAGTTTTAAATCTTTTGGAAGGTGGAACAATAGTTGCAGAGTAAATATTTGCCTGTTAGGGTGATGCTGACTAGGAAAGACCTGACAATTGTGTCAGCATTGGCAGAAATGGAGACAGCCTGGCTTGGCAGCTTCCTGGTTCTGGTGACTGGGAAATAGCTGAGCTTTTGGCCTTGGGACAATGGATTGGGAATAACTGACAATCGTGTACTTTTCTGTGTTCCCATAAGAAATAGTCCATAGTATCTCAAACAGTCCCTATTCCAACACCTCAAATTGAGATATAGTCCATATTATCTCTGCATAACACTGTAAAACACTGGTATGGACTAGACACACATGGCAAGATGAGAAGCCCAAAAATAATACCAAGACTGCTCCAGTGGTAGGGCATTTTTGGGTTCTGTGCAGAGAGTAGCCATGGAGTTAATTAGGGAAAAGGAGTGAGAGGAAACCTCAAAGCTGTGAAGCTGCTTTGTCAAAGAGCCATGGCTTCAGTGCTTTTCCCTCTGACACTTTTTCTCTCTGTGCCAAGCAATTGGCTGCCCCCAGATTTCATGCTTGAGAGACAGCACGGTGTTTAAAGAGCTGAGAGATGTGTGCAGCTGGAGAAGATGGGCAAACTGCAGCAGGCTGTGGCCTGGGCTGGGAGGGCAGGGAGGTGTGTGTGCTCAGCAGGCTGCTGCTCACATCCTCCTCCTGGCTGCTCCCTCCCTCGTGCTGCTCTGAAAAGCTGGGGTGCAGACTGCTTGCCTTTACCAAATTAAGGAAAATTTGGAGAGTGAATGCAACCTATGAGCAGGGAGTGCTTCTGCTGACTCCTAGTTTGAAAGACCAGGTGTTGCTGGGGTATTTGAACTTCATCCAGGTTAAATCTCTTTATTTTCAAGTCTGTTTTGTCTGCACTTTTTCCTTTGTTATGGCAGCACCTGAGTGCATCATTAAGAACTTGAAAATATAAATAACATCTGATTTGGGGGGGGGGGGGTGTTGTTTGTTTGTTTTCTTTTCATTTTCACATGTATAGATTTTGAATGTCTCAAACAGGCGGGAGATCTGAGACTGACCAATTTCTTCAAAAGAAAAGCAACTCTGCAAGACATCCCTGAACAATTCAGTACCTGATGGCAACCCAGTGGGGAGGATGCAGGGCTGCTCCCTCGATTGCCTGGCTGAAGTGAAAAATGTTAAACAATTTCACTCTGAGTCAGCTCAAAACAAAACATGGGCTGAATTGGAAAATACAGATTGAACTAAATGGAACATTGTATTCAGCATAAAGCATCTCTGCCTTGATAAAGCATGTAAGACATAAATAATAATAAAAAAAAAATGTAACAACAACAATAATAATAAGTGTCTAAACCTATTATTGAGGTGGTAATACCAGAGGCTGTGGAGTGATAGCATTGGTGGAGCTGCAGCAGATTTAACATCAGAATGGAGAAGCAGCTCATTGCTCACACAATTAGTTTAGTGAGCATTTCTTTTCAAGTCAGCCCAGAGATTTTATTCCTCTCATGTCCACTGAAACAATTATGTGTCTAGGTTAAATATTGCACCATGTACAAAAAATTATATGATTAATAAAATCATCATCTTTTATACAGCAAATTCTAGTCCATCAGTCTGGAATTTGAGGCTGCAGGTGGAGGATTAATGGAAAAGCACAAGGTTACAGGAGAAAATTGTAAAAAAAAACAAAGAGCAGTGCTGCAATTCTGCTGTCACTTGGATACAGCTTATACCTGGAGAAACCCTAAAGAACAGGAGCCCTCTTCTTTCATAGAGTTTATGATCTGGGATGTTGATTCCTAGTTATTCCTCTTTACTTCAGCAGAAACTGGAGGTAGTTATGGGATCATCAATGTTTAATTGAACCAAATACTGAATTCAATGTCATTCTGAAAAAATCAGAGCTGCTAAGTGCTTCTCCCTCACGTGTACTCTGTTTTCCCCAGGCTCAAGGATGTGAGACACATCCCAAAGCTGCCACTAACACCCACAAAACTGAGCCTGTATTGGGGTTGTTTCTCTTGAACAACACTCTACAGGAATCACTTTCTACAGGCTGACTGTGAAATGTTTTCCAGGGTCAAAAGATTCTTAGAGGTCAGCAGAAAGGAATTAAAGACACACAGAGCTATGCAGCTGCAAATCTGGAGAGAAGGATGAGGTGCAAACTGACTGATGCACTAGCAGGGAGTGTTATATCGATTTCTTCTTTAAAATGTAATTTAACTCATACAATGTCTCTGGGAATTTTGATATTTTCCAATGACTTGTTTCTTCTTGAGAAAATATGGCTGATGGAAGGAGGGCAGGTACAGAAAATTCCCTGATCAGAGCACTCTTACTTTGGTTGTCCCTTTGTCAGCAGCCATGGCGTCAGCATAAAATAATTTTGAATATTCCCTAAAAAACCAATGAATATGTGACATTTCTGCACCACTCAAGCTCATCATAAGCAGAAAGGACAACCACTTTAAGCTGTCATCTTTGTGCAAACACCTCTCATGTTTCCAATCTTCCCGTGTCATACACTAGTGTGATACAAATATAAAATCCTTCTATCCTTGCATTTACCATACAAAGAGGAATTCATTACTTTAGCATTGCATTAATGCTTCAAAATTTTCAGAAAAGAACAAGAAATTGTTGGACTGCATTAAGTTCTTTGCTCATCTTTGTTTTGTTTTGTTTTTTCAAAAATATAGAGTCAATGGTTGACTCTGCTCAAATAACTAACAAAATCAAACACCTGGAACTGTCAGTTTAAAGAGCTAAAATAAAAATACTGCGATGCCTGCCCCTACATGGCCAATTCCCACTGCCAAAGGATCCCAGCCTGTTACTACAGAGAGAAGATTCATGAGCAATTTCTCCATGCTATGAGAAACAGCCCTCGGTGGAAAGGAAGGAAAGGCCAATCTAAGAGAGGCAGATGTGAGTCCTCCTGGTTTCATCCTCCTCTCCCTCCTGCCCTTTCCCCACCCTGAGGACAGGAGGAGGGAGAGCCCAGCAGACACTGAAGGCTCCGCCTGCCAAGTGAAACCTGAGCTGTGGCCAGAGCAATTCAACACTTCCCTCCCCAGAGAGGCAGGGGCAGGAAGCAGTGCAATGGAAGGCAAAAGACCGGGAGCAGGGAATCTGAGGATTTCCTCTTTGCTGGGAGCAGGGAGTCTGAGGATTTCCTGTTTGCTTCATCTGACAGCAATGGGCTCGGAAGCATTTCCTCTTGGTGAGGAGAGCAGGGTCAGCACTGGGGCTGTGCTGTGTGCAACATCTCCAATGAGACCCACATCTCCACATGACCCACATCTCCAATGAGACCCACATCTCCAATGAGACCCACATCTCCACATGACCCACATCTCCACATGACCCACATCTCCAATGAGACCCACATCTCCAATGAGACCCACATCTCCACATGACCCACATCTCCACATGACCCACATCTCACATGACCCACATCTCCAATGAGACCCACATCTCCACATGACCCACATCTCCAATGAGACCCACATCTCCAATGAGACCCACATCTCCAATGAGACCCACATCTCCAATGAGACCCACATCTCCACATGACCCACATCTCCAATGAGACCCACATCTCCACATGACCCACATCTCCAATGAGACCCACATCTCCAATGAGACCCACATCTCCACATGACCCACATCTCCACATGACCCACATCTCCAATGAGACCCACATCTCCAATGAGACCCACATCTCCACATGACCCACATCTCCACATGACCCACATCTCCACATGACCCACATCTCCAATGAGACCACATCTCCACGAGATCCACATCTCCAATGAGACCCACATCTCCAAGGAGACCCACATCTCCACATGACCCACATCTCCACGAGATCCACATCTCCAATGAGACCCACATCTCCAAGAGACCCACATCTCCACGTGACCCACATCTCCACATGACCCACATCTCCACGAGATCCACATCTCCCCATGTCAGCCAGAGCTGAGGACAGCTCCCCAGCCCTCTGTGCTGCAGAGCCTCCTGGAGAGCCACTGCTGCTGCACAGGCACAGTGACACAGTGGGGTGAGCACTGTCCTTTGCAGGGCTGAGGGGTTTCCTGCAGGACCTGCAGCACCCTCACCCTTGCTCAGAGCCTTCCCCAGAATGACTGCAGGGAGCCCCAGTACACATCCATCTAATGCACATGGCACTGCCTGGAGATTTCAAACCTTATTTACTTGTTGACTTAATGCATTTACTCCCTTACTCCATCAAATTTGTACAGAGGATTTGACCTGTCCTTGACTCACTCCACACACACACACATTTTTGAGCAGTTTTTTCTGATATTTGAGCTCCTGATGAAGATTCAAAATGAGATGGACAGTTTCTATTCATTTTTTTAATTGTCAAGTTTTTTGTCAACATTTGGTCTTATCTTCCACAGAGGCTTGAGGAAAATACATTGAATTCCTTGCATCAAGGATTGCTTATGTTTGCCTGTACCACATGTGAATGTTTCTGTCAATGTAAAATACAGAGTGAGCAACATCTCTGCACACTCTGTGCAGTTCCTGTGCATTCATTGAAGTATTGACTTACAGGATTAAATGGTTTGCTGTGTTGGGATCCCCTTTGTTTGTTTGGAGGGATTTCCTCTGAGGTGGAATGCAGCAGCAGTTTAAATGGAGAAGTGTGCAGTTCTGCAAGAGGTGTGAAAATATTCCCATGCATTTTCTATCCCAGTACACTAATGACTATTTTCTTATCGCTCCTCTGATCTAGAAAAGTGCTCTCTGAGAATATAACAATCATATTAAAACCTGTTTACCTTTATCAGCTCATCCTATTGATCTGTTTGCAAGATACCATCAGTTGTGGCTGTCCTGGACTAGCCCAAAGGACTGTATAATTGTCATTACTGTACAGCCCTTTGAAATAAAAAGCACAGCTACATGTTTTCCTAATCTCTATTCAGTTGTGCAGTAGAGAAATATGAAGTGCCATAAAAAGAACCTGTGAACATTGTGGAAAGCATAAACAAGCTTCTTTCATAAGGACAAGCTGCAGTTAAAAACCCACCACCACCACTGTTTATTGAGTGGGTTTAACAAGCCAGATCAATCCTGGGGCTCTGTAAGGAGAGGGTTTTATCCTTGCATACATCACTGCTCTCTTCCTGCAAACCAGAATTCTCACAATCTCTTTCTAACCAATTTTGATTTCTGTTATTTAGACATGAGTATTCATGGTGCATCTCCATCTAATATGAAACCCTGGGCCCAAAGGAAGTCTGTGCTAATGAACTCTCACAGTCCAGCTGCTGCCCATGGGGCTGGAAGACACATGCCAGGGTGGGGAGCACTATTCAGTTTCCTTCATTTGCTTCAGTTAGAGCACAATGATTTCCTAGGAACTATTCTCTGCAATGCAAGATGTCATAAACCTCAGCATTTCACCAAAGTTATGGAGGGAGAGGGGTTTAGTCTGTTCTTCTGTGTGACTTGATCTGGGTCTACATGTGGAATGTGCACCTCTTGGGGATCTTTGTGGTCTTCAGTCCTGAAGCTCTCAGTCAATGCAGTTCTTTTTGCTAAGAGCTGTCCAAAGATCAGTTAATCCAATGGTGAAGGAAATACTGGATCATCTACTGATGAGAGGAATCTTCAGGATGAGAGGAGTCCAGTGCTCAAGCCTCCCCCTCAGACTGTACATTTGGGCCAACAGAAACCAGCTGAGAGACTCTGGAGGAGTCTTCTTTTCCCTAGGAACTGCCCTGGCTGGAGGTTCCTCATTCATTGGGATGGGGCAGGACACTAAAAAAGGGGAAAAGCACCAATCCCCCTCTGGCTATTGTTCTACAGAAAGGAATGGGATAAATATTTGGCTCCTGAAGGGAGGGAGGGTTGGGAACCCCAGTCAGAGAAGGAGGAGCATTTGGCTGAAAGCACCTCAGTTCTTTTCAAAAGATGACTTCAGACACTCTTTTCTGACTATTTCCCAGTTTCATTTCTTATGTTCCATCAGCCCCACATGTGTTTCATGGGGTTCTAAAGCAAATGGTGTGCCCCACTGCGTGGCTGAGCCCAGCCCCTGTCTGTGTTCACTTGCACCCACTGCACAGTTCTTCTGGCCTTACACAGGTCCACCACCTTCCAAGAAAGAACTGCCCTTATTTCAACATTGTAAAAGATTCCATTTCATTGAATTCTAAGTAAAAAGTACCACCAACATAAAGGATGGAAAGAAAAGGCTTTGTCAAAGCCAGTTTATTTCAAGGTGCCTCCCCCTTTTTATGGCTCCAGTGTGCCTCTAATAGAGCAGGGCAGGGAACTCTGCCTCCCCATCTCTTTTCCTAACAAGTGTAGCCATTGACTGTTTGGTGTGAGAAGCCTCTACAGGTCTCCAGCACAGCCTGATTGCATTTTCTGAGACTTTACAGACTTGTATCTAAAAAAAGAATTGATTAGGACAATGAATGCTGTGTCTGGTCATTAAATATTTAAACCTGGTAGGCTTTCAAGTCTGGCAGGCTGGCCAGCCTGTGAAAACACCCTTGCTGTGCCAGATCTGACTTGCTGTTGTCAGTTTTCAGAAGACCTGAGGTAATGTGTACAAGAGCTTTAATATCTAGAGTCTTTTAAGGGAAAAAGAGGACTGTGCCTTTAACTGAGTCTTGTAGATTGAAACAACTAACTATACATTAAGAAATGTAGCTGGGAGAATGCATTTCTCCCTCCCTGGCGTGGGAGTGAAAATGCTGATGGGATCATTGCCCAAAATTAAACAAACACAAATATTCTACCCATATATCTCATTGAGCACTAACACAGGAAATAGCATCTTGTTACATGGACTGTGGCTGTGGTTTCTGCTCCAAACTTCTGGAAACAAGAGAGCACAGAATCTTCTGGATGCTGGGACATTGGAGCCTGGTACTGGTCTCTCTCCACGGTATTATTTTCCATCTCTGTTTTCATTCACTTATTAGTTCTAGAAGCATGGGAATTTTTATCTAAGCCTTTTTTCAGGAAAAAAATTCCAGTTGTTGATAAATTTTTCAGGCTGTGTAGTGTGTTGCATTTACAAGTGTTTTGGAAGAATCTGTATGTCCTGTCAGTGCCTATTGCTAATAAGAGCCAGTCTTTATCTAAAAGGGAGGAAAATATATTTGTATTGGTTTAATCAAGCCATGACAGAGTGTCAATTGATACTGAACAGAGGTATTTGCAGGATGTGAGTTTAAGTGCAGATGTGACCTCTGTGTGCAATTTGGGATCTAAACAGGATAGACAGACTGGGAAAAGAGGAGAGTGCATAATCTGAGGATGGGCAGGTAGTGAGGGAAAAAGAAAGGTGGAAATGTTCAGCCTTTGTGTGGAGCTCCTGGCAGCTGCAGCTGTCACAGGCTCAAGGTGCTGCTGCTCACAGCTCAGTGCTGGTGGTTTCCCCCCAGGCAGTTGCCATCTCTCAAGGCAGGTCACAACAACCCGACCCACGTGTGGGAGAGTATTGTTTTGTAGGCTCTTTTGCACCAGAAGGATTTTACAGTGCATTCATTTGGACAGAGCATAGCTGCCCTTGTCTTTTTTTCTTTTCTTTTCTTTTCTTTTCTTTTCTTTTCTTTTCTTTTCTTTTCTTTTCTTTTCTTTTCTTTTCTTTTTTCTTTCTTTCTTTTCTTTTCTTTTCTTCTTTTCTTTTCTTTTCTTTCTCTTCTCTTCTCTTCTCTTCTCTTCTCTTCTCTTCTCTTCTCTTCTCTTTCCCATAATTAGCTATCAGCATAACATCATTACAAATTATGTGATCATTATCATAATTCTTCATCATTGTGAATTATAAATATTATTATCCAGTGTGCAGTAAAACAAACATATTTAAATGACTGCAGATAACACAAGGTGATATATATGCACTTTTGTCAGAGTGGCTCAGCAGACTAATTTGCTGCCATCTTTGGATCATGATATCTGTCAGAACTAGTGAAATATGAATCAGTTTGATGTTTGCTCCTGTTCAAATTTGGAAGCTTGTATGAAGGCCATAGCAATGTGTTCGTTGAGCAGTTGGTTTTATATTTTGTGTTCCCCAAAGCAGCTGCCTGGCTCAGGGCTGTGCACTGGCAAGGCTCAGTGTGTGTTCTCAGAAGGCTCAGCACTCCCCAGGGCTCGTGGTTGCTTTGTGCCTTGCACTGCTCTTGTGGATGCCCCCCTTGGTGACTCTCTGTACCTGCAAAGGAAACTTCAGCTGTGGTGCTGATCTCATCTTCAGAAGTTAATGCCCTTTGCCTATCAGTTCCTGGCCTGACCCCCCAGCATGCATAATGCAAACCCTGTGGCTCCCAGCGAAGGAAGGAAAGCAAGCTGCTTGGCAGGGGCTGTTGGGCTGAGAGCAGGCAGGGCTGCTGGGGGGAGCAGTGCTGAGCCTGCCAGGGCTGGCTGGGGGCACAGGGGAGGCTTTCAGGAAGGGCAGAGGCTGGGGATGTTCATCTCCACCGGGCAAGCAGAGTGGCCAGTGGGGCAGCTGGTGGTAATGACTGAGAGAAAATGCAAACAGGAGGAAGGGGTAGAAGATGGCAGCTGAAGAGCAGGGGACAGTATTTCATTTGTGTCAGGCAGTCAGTATTAACAAAATAAAAGGCAAATTACAAAAAGAGCTCTTCCTCGAGGCTGTGTTTTTCTGTGAGAATGGGTTTGGGTTATTTTAAGGAAGCCTATTGCATGAGAAGTAAAACCACCAAAAAGGCAAGACATGTGGTCTTAAAGCTTCCCAATTTCCCTGGAGTTTACCTTGTGGAAAAGTTCATATTTTCTGTTTTTTATGTCGGCACAATCCATAGATGCTATTTTTCCTGAAATAAAAATCTTATCCTTTTGACTGTGAAGACACCATCTAAAAAATCAAGTTTGAGAGCTGAATATTAGGTGACTGTATCAGGACCAGGAGAGGGACAGCCTGACTAACCTTAAAATCTTTGGTAGCTCAGTAGCTTCTGACTGATTTCATGCATCAAAAAATTCCTCTGCTCACAATAAACTTAATCTTTCTTTAGAAGGAGTGGAACCTGAAAAAAAGCTAGCAAAGAGAAAAAATAATCTGCAGCAACTGGATGGATTGTGCCACCTGTCAGCCTGTTCCTTGATGATTTCTGCACTGTTATGGAGTCCCTTGTTTCTTAATAAAGAACCTGGAACTCTTTTAGTGTAAGAAAAGGAAAAAGGAACACAAGAAGATACTACTACTCAAGACAAGCTCATGCAGCTCCCACTGTTTCACTAGCTAGATGAAATAGCCAGCTGGCCAGATCAGGAGTTAAGAATACCTGTTTGGTAGGGTTTTGCTGCAGCTTCCAGGATGACAAAATGGGAGGTGATTACACCCTGGAGCTGACTTACTCCTTGTCCATGACATTGTGTCCCAAGCTTGGCTGTGGGGCTCAGGAACTAGTTTCACAGCCTGCTATTAAGAGTGCTCTGGATTTGATAACTAAGTCTGGGGGCTAAATCTTCCCCTGAGGGAAAGGTGGAAAGATGTTTGTTAAATTCTTTTTGAGAAGGTTGTGTTAGTGCTACTTTTAGTACACTGTGTAATTAATGACTCTATGGCAATTCAGGGCTTTTTTTCATGATTTCAAATCTCTGTAAACTGTTTGCAAGGTTATTTGTACCTTTAACATGAATTGAATTTTAACCCTAACCACAGAAGAAGATTGATATTTTTATGAGCATTTTTCCTTGGGTCTTGCTGCTATGATTTATCTGAGAACAGCAGAGACGTCCTCAGTTCCTACGCTTTGCAAACTGAACAGAGCTCATCTGAAGCATGATTCAAAATTACAGATGATTAAGATAGTGAGAGCACACAATAACTTGTCAGATGCCTGGTAGGAAAAACTGATCTGGTAAAATAGAATGAGTGTACCCCATTATATAGTAAACAGCCTGAAGTGAAAGGCAGATCCCACTCTTTGGGGCTGGCACGCTGGTGGGTTCTGGCCAGCACTGGGAATGGGTGTGAGAACATGAAGTGCAAGAGAGCACTCTGGAATGAAACATACTTAATATGCCACGTATTCAAGGAGTTAAGGGTATTTTTCCTCCTATTATTCTATATTACAATTGTATTGCTCTAATCTTTAAGAGGCTGTTCCCAGTTTCCAGGCACAGTTCATTCATGTCCAACCCACACTCTCTGTGCTTGTGCCAGCCATAGCTTTTATATCAAATAGTTCTGAAGCCCAGTCCAGAACTGGAAATCAGGATTGCCTTTGTGATGTGTGGAGCAATCCTAGACCACTTCATGCCTTTTTAACAGAGGTGGGCAGTATTTGTACTGTGTTGACAAGGAGCACGCATCTAATTATTTAGGAGTTGTTCAAGCCACCTCATCCCTGCTGCTGTGCAGGGACATGTATCACCCACCATCACTAATGAATCACATTACCTGATACATTTTCCCCCTACACACTCATTTCCTTGACTCAAATTGTGTAAGTAATTGCACTTTGAATACTTTAAATGAATGAAAAGAGGTATAATGATGTTATGTTATCAAGAAATTCTTGTTGGTTTTTTTTGGGTTTTTTTTTGTTTTTTTTTTTCCCTGTCAGGACTTTTGAAGGAAGTGCTCAGTCCCTGCAACAGCCCAGAGCTGTGTCTGAGTAAGTAGGGGATCATCCATCAGGAGAGGAGAGAGGCAGGTGAGTCTGCAGCACTGGCCCTCCTCCTGCCCTGCTCCCAGCACTGAGGTGCTCCTTGCTGGCCCAGCCCAGCAGCGCCGGCTTCTGGGAGCATTCCCAGCCCTGCCTGCATCCTGGGAAGGAGCTGCCCTGCTGCCGGCCACCCCACACGAGGGACAGAAGGAGCAAGGTAGGCACATGGGCTGGAAATATTAACAGATCGTCAGTAACTGTACCGAGAGAAAGGGGAAGGGGAGGGAGACAAGTTGGAGTTCGGGGGAGGCTGCAACCTCTCTTGTGCCAGCAGCTATTGAATAACAGAGGCAGGCAAAATCCCATTTCCTAACTGTGGTAGGTGGGGGTCCGCCTCACACACGCTCACAGGAGGGTCCCTCAGAGCCCCCATCTGTTGCTGAAAACCAGCCTGAGGGCTGTGGGCATCCATTGCCATGGATCTCCCATGGGCTCTGCGACTCTGCCTGGCAAGCAGAGGGAGAGAGGGAAGCAAGAGGGAAGCTAGAGGGATGACTCAGGAACGCCGAACCTTCGAGGAAAGCACAGCTGTAATCCCAGATTGTGTGACTGGGGGGACTGCTCTGAACGGTGCTTGCTTATGGAGTGTGTTCATCCTCCTCCACCTCGGAAATAGTAGTTTTGGCACACAAAACAAAGGAGAAAAGATTCCCAGGAATAAATATTTAATTATAGCTTTAATTAATATTTTAAGCAAAAGAAGTCATCAGTCCTGTAATTGTATTTTAGAAAGAGGTGAGATCCTGTGTGGAACAGAATGGGATAGATACATAAAGTACTTTGGAAAACAACTGTGTGGTTGACCTAGGAAGCTGGTTGCTGCAGATTGTGAGACCTCTTCTAGATGCCCTGTCTCAGAACAAACACACTCTTAATGGATCTTCTGTTTGATTTTCCTCATTAAAAAACCAACAAAAAACGCCCTTCTAGATCAGTGTGCAGCAGTTTTATCACAAATTTTTAGTGCTGTTTCTTGTGTGATTATGGCTAGCTAGAAGAATGTGTACCTCTGTCTCCTGAGTCTTACCTTTGTAATGAGATGAGGGCATGCTTTTTCTGGTATCTACCAGTGGAAAAGAACTAGAATGGATTCGCTTTCTAAGCTCTCTTTGTAAAGCCATCTTTTAAAATACTGTGGGTTATTATTGGCTAGGAAAATCATGCACAAGTGAAAGCACTGCTAAAAGTGGACGGTGGATAAAGACAGCACACCTTGTCCCAAGGTCTCAGTGATTTTTGTGTTCCCAGTAAAGTCTGTGACCATTAACTGGGAGCCTGTTGTCACTGCTGCCCTGGACTGTGCCATCAGCTGTCCCAGGCCCTGGTGACAGCTCTGGCTCCTGCAGGAGAGCCAAGCACATCCAAGTGATGAGAGAACAGGGAGCACACGCGTGTGCTCCCTCGGCAGCGCACACCGCAGCCCCGGTCCTCGCCCCATGGCAACATTCGGGAGGATTTCCCAGGATTATTCATTCGTAACCTCTCCTGGTTCTGTTGAGCTCTCTGGCCATGCCGCCCTTTCCTTGTCACCGTTTCCCCTCGCCTCTTGTAGTTTTGTTTTCGGGCCGGCATTGTTCTCGGGGCCGCAGCATCCCGGACAAGTTGCGGCGCTGTTGGCCGAGCCAGGTGTCCCCGGCGGCTCGGGGGGAGCGGCTCGGGGCGGAACGGGGCGGAACGGGGCGGAACGGGGCGGAACGGGGCGGAACGGGGCGGATCGGAGCTCCCCGGCACAGCCCGGGCCAGCCCGACACCAGCCCGGGGAGCGGGGCCGCCGCCAGCCCGTCCTGCCAGCTCTGCTCTGCCCGTCCTGCCCAGGTGAGCGGGGGCTCTCAGGAGGGAGCATCCCGTGGGAGCACCCCGTGGGAGAATCCCGTGGGAGCATCCCGTGGGAGCATCCCGTGGGAGAATCCCGTGGGAGCATCCCGTGGGAGCGTGGGGGGCCGGGCCGGGGGCGCTGGGCTTGGCGAGCCCCCGGGAGGTGTCCGGTGCCGCGTTCTCCACCTCCGGGGCGATGGATTAATTTCGCTCCAGAGATTAGGACCAGTTTCCTTTGTTTTGGTTTGTTTGTTTCGTTTTTTAACACTTTGGCTTTTTTGTTGCGCTTTGGAATCGGGCTTGTGACATTGTTACTCGGAGGACGGCTTGGTTTGGAAATGATGGGCGAGACAAAGAGCGCTGAACAAGAGCGCTCAGCCGCCAGAGGATAAAGGACTCGGCACTGGTTGTCAGAGGGGCACTGCAGAACTCGGAGCCTCGTTAAAGACTCTGTTGCTGTAGCGTGAACTGCCCGCTCTCAGTCAGCACTTCTGTTCAGGAAAACGGGGAAAGCAAAAAAAATGGGGGAAGCAACCTTTTTTTCCGTGTTCCCTTGACATGTTGGATGTGTGTGCGTGTCGCTTCTTGCTCTCGTAAAGAAGCCTCCGAGGCTGATTTTTGGATCTGTGCGTCTGAATTTGGCTTTCAAGGAGGGGATTTGGAGTTCTCTTCTGATGCTGTTTTTGCTGGCACTGTCGAGCTGCTTCTGAGAAATGTTTGCAAAACCTTTTGTGGTGCTAGATTTGATTTCTTAGAGAGTCTCAGAAAACTTTCAGGCTGCTTTGACATGACTCTCGTAGTCGTCGTTTTTGCGAGGTTCAAAGGGGTTTTTGGCTGTTGTTCTTAACCTTTACTTTCTGACAATTAACTGATGTTTGGCAAATATAATTTCTTTCCTTCTGTTGATTATTAATAATGGAAGATAGCAAGGCCTGTGAACATAGCTGCAGAGGCCTTGGGCTTTCACAAATTCATATTAGTATCTCATTAAATCTATAGAGGCTTAGCTAACATATAGTAAAAAAAAAAAAAAAAAAAAAAAAAAAAAAAAAAAAAAAAAAGTTAAAAAAAGCCTCAACTCATATGAAGGCTTACAGGAAAAAAAAGTTGTGTGTGCCAAAGGAACCGTAGGAAAGATGAGCCTGTTCTCTGACAATGGGTTTATTTTCACATTCTGTGTGGGGGTGTAAAGGAGAGAAAACACGTTTCTTCCAAGTGGCCCTTTGCTGGGGCAGAGCTGAGGCAGGAGCTCATCCCACGGCCCCAGGTGTGCTGTGACACCCACGTGTGATGGAACCCAGTGCCTGGCTGTGCTGCTGCTCTGTCCCCCCTGCCCTGGGCACCTGCTGCTGCCACAGCTGCCCCTGTACTGCCCTGAGCTTCTGCCACTGGGCTTTGCCCAGGGTTGTAAATATTTTCACCAGCACCATTCCTTCATTTACTTAGGGGCATGTAAACACAGAAATGTTTATCTGCAAATAATTTGAAATTAGCCAGATAAGACCAGGTAATGCTGCCTTCTGTCTTCTCTTATGACTGTGGCTTTCTGGGTAGTGCTGTCCTTTGGGTGAATCCAGGTTTTATATTCAACTAAAGAATGAAACCCACCATGAACATGAATGTATCTGCTGCTGGTAGAGCTCCCGTACAACAAACTGCCAGACCTTGTTCGTGCATTACACCACATGTGGTTCCTGGGAGGAAATGTGGTGTGTGGGGCTCTTTCTAGGTGATAAGACCAGCAGGCTGTGCCAAGGTTGTTCTTGGTGTCAAACCTGACAGTGACAGAAATAAATATATCCTTCCTCTGCTTCCATTTCACCCTGAGAGGGCTGTGGTGCAGGAGTTGGGGTTCTCATTTATTGTGGCTGGGTGTCTTCAGGGCAAAAGCTGAAGTTACTTATAGCATTTTTTTATCTATTTTTGTCTCAAGTTTCTATAAGGAGCCATTTTTGAATCACTGGGCCCGGGGTAGACTTGGCAGGGATTGATAGTAAGTGCTTGTAACTTGGGAAAAGACTGATGGGGATCAGCATTAGCAAACTTTATTGATGTTGTAACTGTTCAAGTCTAGGTTGATAAATACTCTGGATAGTGGTGGTGGGAGTTGTTGGTTAATCTGGAAGGTTTCTGGCAGAGACTAAGGAGAGGAATTCGGTTCGAAAAGTGTAAAGCCCATCAGCATCAAGGGGAAGGATGAGTGGGGATCACATCCCTCCCCTGGGGCTGGCAGCATCCGTCTGCTGGGAGCCAGTAAGCTGGGAACAGCATTGTGCACAGCAGAGGGGTGGCAGTCTGAGGAGAAAAAAAAAAAAAAGGAATTAAATGTTTGTTTTTCTTTCCGCACAACTGTTTTAAAAACTCAAATCCTTCTTTTTGCAACAAGTTGATGTGGAAAACCAAACAAAAAACACCAGATGAAACACTGTAAAGAAAGGAGAGAGTGCAGAGAGGTGATTTGTGTTTGCATGATGTGTCACTCCCAGCACAATTCAGATAAAATGAAAAATAGAAAGTGTTCATCTGACTGCTTTGCCTTTCCTCTCAGAGCTGGGTAGAGGCAATTGTTCTGCTTCCTTCTCTCATTGTGTCTTTTGCTCGGATTTGAGGCAGCTCCCTGGACAGAGGAGCGCTCTCCGTTTCCTCCCCTCCGCAGGGGTCGCGGCTCCTTTCCCCCCCCCCCCCCGGGCTGGTTGCGCTGCCGCTCCGGCCGCGATCGCGCTCCTGGCAGCGCACCCGGCAGGGCTGGCAGGGCTGGCAGGGCTGGCAGGGCTGGCAGGCTCTGTCTGTGTGCCCGCCCTGCTTCCCCTGCCCTGCGGGGCTCAGGCGATGGAGCCCCGCTGGCGGAGCGGGCGAGCGGCCGCCCCCTCCTGAGGACAAACTGGTGCCTCCCGCTTCTGTAAACCAGCAGAGAGAGGCGAGGTCACTCTCTGCCGAGATCTTGCTTTTTCCCCCCATCAGCCGCCCAGGAAAGGCTGCGATAAGAAGCTGCGGAGCTGGGATCCCCCCTGGCAGGAGCGACCCCTCGGAGCATCGTCCGCGCCGTGGGGCAGCCGGGACAGGGACCCGACTGGGGCGTTCTTTGTCTGCATTGTGCAGGGAGACACGCACTTAGCTTTCCTTTCTGTCATTTTTGGGGCATGTGGAGCACATTAAAGTGGTGCTTCTGTTGTTTGCCCCGCCTGGGGGAAGCTGTAAAACACCGTGTGAGTCAAATCGCATCTGCCCAGGCTTGGCTGCAGCGCCCCAGGGTAGGTGGGGCGTGGGTGCTGCCCGGGAGCCTGACCTCACCCTGATGGACAGGGCTTCAACCCTGGAAACCCCTCCTGCTTCGCTGAAATCAGCTTCAGCCTCCGATGCTACAGTCCTACTGATTGATTTCAGGGCTTTGCTGGTACTTTTTGCCGTTGGTTTGCACAGCAGCTTTTTTCTTTGGGTCGATTTAAAATATAGATAGGTATATATATATAATAAATTAACCTATCAAATCTTTAAAAAATAACGATTGGCTCGGGCGTAATGACACTCACATAGAGGTTCTTGCATTATTAATGTAATTTGGAAACTGGATAGAAGTCTAAAGAAAATGAACATTAAATTTTTTGACCCACGGTGTGAGTGTTAAGCTCTGCTCGCCTTGAATTGTGTATTTCCTCAGGGAGGAGCTGGTGATAGGGTCAAGGTCTCAACAGATGTTTAAATACTAGGGTGTTTCAAGGACAGCAGTTATGAATTTGGCCTTTGGGTGCTTGCCCAGCCATTTGGGCAATAATTGGTGGCCAGTGATCAGCCAGCACTGGGGTCTGTGAAGGTAAAGCTGGGCCTGAGCTGCAGCCTCCCTGTGATCAGGTAGCAGAGGGGTAAAGGCACAGAGAGAACAGAAGTACCTGCAGTTAAATCCCTGGGAGGGTTGTGATCCACAAGGGAGGGCTCTATTACCTCTCTCTGGAAAAAGCAAGCAGGCCTGTGTGCACCACGTGTCCTTACCCGGATGGCTCCGTGCCTGATCTGATCACAGAGCTCTTTGTGCAGGACCAAGAAAACGGAGAACCTTGACCTGCTATTTTCTCTGGAATATTAAACCTTGCTGGTCCTTTGCCATGCCTCATGAGCAGCCATGACTGGGAAAGTGACAGAGCATTAAGAGCTGAGGCTGATCCTGAGAGGGGAGGCAAAGTGTGTGTTGGTGTTATTCTGGGGGGGGAGCTTGTGGGCCAAAGCACTGGGGACTGCCTGGGAGCTGGGTGGAAGCCAGGCTGGATGGGGCACGGGTGGTGCTGCAGCCATGAGAGCCCAGGGCAGCGTGGGCAGCGTGGGCAGTTCCCGCAGCAGGCTGGCAGAGCCCCTAGCAAAGGTCAGCCTGCTCAGCCACTTGTCACATCAGCCGGGGTGCTGTCCAGGCTGCCCGTGGAGACAATGCCTGCTGCATTGCAGATCTCGGTGACTAACAGCAAAACCAAAACATTCAACTGCTGAGAATTGCAGTGGGAATCTCTGTTTCTAGAAGATTGTTTATTCAGTTGATTGTTGGGATAAGGAGATTTGCAGCCCATTCAGCATCTGATGTTCACCAAAACCTGTGCTGGTTTTGGGCAGGGTGGGAGGGATGGTGAATTCTCTGCCATGGGGAGTCCCACTGAGTTCCTCCAATTACAACTCTGTTTTCCAAGAGCACTGCTTTTCCCAAGGTTTCAAATTATTTGCCACTTGCTATTGAAGAGAATGCCCAGACAAAGGGTAGACCGTGTCCAGGAAATAAACATTTAATCTTGCCTGTCCAGTGGGGGAGGAATTTTCTTCTTGTGTCAGTCCCAGTTTAATGTTTTGTTTGTTTACATTGCACAGCCAGTCACGCTGATGGAAGCCCTCTGGCAAAATGGATTGCGTTGTTTTATGAGCTCCTGCCTTCTCAGTGCTTATTGTCTGCTGCCTTTCCCTTCACAGTATGATTTCAGAAGGCTGGTCAAACGCCTTTGCTTGTTTTCAGTTGCATCAGTTACTAGATAAAAGAAAGTCATGGTTGTGATTGCAACTTTTTGACAATTACTTAAAATGATAAATGAAACTGCCAGAAAGCAATGTCAAAGAATTTCCTGTTTACAAAATTTATACCTGTTACTGTAAATGCACATTAAATACATGATTTCGGTCTTCTCACCCAGCTCATCAAGGCAGGGCCTGTCTGTGCAGTATCAGGTCCAGAACAGGAGCTCTGCTGACCTCAGCCAGGAAAGGCAAAATTTACTTGACTATGAGACTGTGACTTTATTTTCTCTGATATTTGAAGAAAATCTAGCAATGAGAATTATGAAATGTGGTGATAGCCTTTTCATGGAGACTCTTTGTGATGGAGACTGGTAGGAGGAGTTCTTGAAGTTATTTCAAACTATTTGAAGTAGTGGGATTTTCATTTTATTGGTAGGGGAGACAGTAAATAGAGTGGATATTGATTTTCTGCTATATGATGTTCAAGAAAGTGTGTTTGAATCTTACATAGGTCTCAGTTTCTGAATAAGCATGTTGTGTTTTTTTTCTAGAAGGGTGTTCTTTTGCTATCCTGGGAATTGTGTCAGTCTTAGAAATCGTTCTCACCAATGTTTAGGACACCAGGAGTAGAAAGAGTATCTTAATACACTTAAGTATTTGTGTGGCTCCACAATTTTCTGATACATTATTTTTTTGACATTGCTTTTTTCTTTTCTCCCAGGCTTAGCCAGGCTTAGGCAAAAAAGCTCTCTGTCCCTGGGGTTGTGTGATACAGTGGCTCTTACCCACAGCAGCAGGGACTTCAGGACAGAAACTCCCTGCTGGGACCCAGTGCAGGCTGAAGTGGCAGAGCTGCTGCCAGCAGCACCCAGTACCATGATGTCACCATGCTGCTCTCTGCACTATCTGCTTTTCACATGCTCACCTTCCCTTCCATCCCTCAGGCTTTTCAGGTAGACAATCCTCACCTGAAAAACATCCCAGAGGAATCAAATAAGAAACAGAGGCAGTGCAGAGCTCTCTCAGCACTTATCACAGCTCCATGGAGACAAAAGTGGTTTTGCTGGACACTCACCAGACTGGTAGAGTTGGGGTCTGTGATTCTAACCAAATTTGTTCTTAAACATTTTGGTGTGACTGCATTGCCTCTTCTCTGGCATGGATCTTGAGGAAGAACTCTCTCTCTCTCTGTTATCCCATGGAGGGGAGCTCTGGGATCTCCTGGCCACCAGGACCAGGGTGAACCCACAAGATGTTCTGGACTTGGGGCTTGTTCCTCAGGCAGTCCCTGAGGATTCTTAGCTGTTTAACACTGGGTTTCACACAAAACATTGCTCTAAACAAAATAACAAAGGCACTGTTGAACATTTCCCTGTCTTTGTTTTTTACTGATCTCAAATCTCTCTTGGGAGTGGGTCTGGCCCAGCTTCATAAGGTTACTATTAGCATGTGGCTAAACAGGTAAATTGAATCAAAACAATCTTTCATAAAGGCATTCACTGCTGTTCCTGTGTGCAATGTTTGCTCTGCTTGTGTGTCCCGTTCCCTCTGTGATTGCAGTTCAAGTAGATGCAGTTTTTGGGGTAGTGATTGCTCTAACACAAATCTTTAGTAGAGTTCTCTATTAAACACGTGCTTATATATGGAGGTTTAGTTTTATACCTGAAGAACATACATGCCTCAAGATTTGCCTGCTATTTTTCAACTACAACCCTTGATTTTCACCTTGCCTTTAGAGCTCGAGCTGCCTGTTCCCTTGCTGTGCTCTGCGAGCCCCAACGCGGCAGTCACAAACAGCGAGAGCAGCACCCGCGTTCTGGACAGCTCTGCCCTGCCGGGCACAGCCCTGGGGCCGTGCCCCTCTTACCCACAGGGCAGAGAGTGGTTTTGCTGCCGTGTGAGCAGGCACGAAAGCCAGCCCCGCACCCGTGCCGGCTCCTGCCCGCGGGCCGGCCGGGAGCTCAGCGCTGAGCCAGAGAGACTGGTTTGTGCACTCGTGGGGACCGGGGAGGGCAGCCACGCTGCGCAGGGCCATTTCCTCAGTATCACGAACCGTGTGCTGCCTGCAGTGGGCAGGCTGCTATGGGGGTGCTGGAAGCATTTTTGAGACTTGAGATGACTTTTTTTTTTTTTTTTCCTAGAAAAGTGCATAATCAGTGGTGTTTTCCAAGCTGCCGTACGAGAGGATATGATGGAGGGTGTGTACCACGAGTAGTTAGTTGCCAGAGGATTTGGGGTGTTTCCTGGGGTGGAGCAGCTCTGAGCTGTGTGCTCTGGGTGCATCCCAGCTCTGCCTGCCCAGCAGATCACACAGGGCTCTGTCGAACAGCAGAGCGCTGGGGACAGTGCTACTGCCAGGACTGAGCAGGGCTGCGAGGGAAAATGCAACATTTTCTGTTTGGCTTATTTGTTTGCTTATCTGTTTGCTTACGTAGTGTCTGTTCCACAAGTTGTTTGGAAATGTAAGAAAAACCAGACGTGTATATTTACGCAGTTTTTGTCCTATAGACTTCAGTTAAACATATTAAGGCAATTTCAGCTCGAGAGTTAAGAGGTACCCTTAGTTTTACAGTGTTGATGGAGCACTTGCCTCCTGCTAGGGGACACTGAAAGGGGTCTCAGGGTCACAAGCACAAACATGTGTACAGCATGGTGGGATATACTGGAAATTGTGTTGAGGGAAGAAAAACCAGAAATGCAATTGTTAAATGGGCCAGTAATATTTAACTATATTTATATATTTACGTATTTATATATAATTTTCTCCATTAATTTTTAGGTCTCTCATCCCATCAGATGCAGAGCCTTTTCTGTTTCTTAAATGATTTCAATCAATTTTATATCTTTTTGTCATTCATTGATATTGATGTCAGTTCATAATTCTGTTTCCATCACAAACCTTTTGTTTAATTGATTTCTGAGTGATCTTTTTGAAATAGACTCAAGTTATTAGCCTCAGACACTTAAAAATATGCATAGAAAGTGTCAGGCAGTGAGGCTGGGATGTGGTCTGTGCATTGGGATAATCAGAAAGTAGAGTCTGGCCTGTCCAAGAAGGCACCTGGGGTCTCTGGTGCCTCACAGAACTGGTATGAGAACCAAGTTATTTTTGAGTGGTTTCTGACTCTGTACCCTGCCAACTGCATCTTGATGTAATGCTGATGGATGAAATACCCTCAGAGGATTTATTTTTTTCTTTGCCAAAACATGTATGCCTCATAAATTTCCATGGTTATAGATCTCTGTAATGTGAACTGTTTTCCCCTATTGAAAATGTTGATTAGGGAGGAAACACAGTGAACTAATTGTTCTGAGTAACACTTGAGCCACATAAATATTTCAGGGGATTTCAGCAGCCTTAAAAAGCTCAAAGTTGCACATGAACAAACTTAACCACAATTGTGCCTGAAGTTCAGTGATGTGAGAGGAGGCTGAAAAGGGGAGAACTTTTCAAAAGTGCCTGGGGATTTACATATGTATAACTTCTTTATAGTAGTATGACACTGTATATAACCCATTTGCCTTGTAGATAAACCTTAAGATGCTTAGACATAACACATGTGAGAGATTTTAATGTTTTGGTATAAATATTTTCTGCCAATATGAAATAAATCCTGGAATAAATTCACAGGGGATGCTCCAGCATGGAAGCAGTGGCAGAGGGAAAGCTTCAGACTTGTAAAAGCACTAAAGGAGCAGCTGGGTTCCAAAGCTGGAAAGCAAGCACTGGAAGGGACAGAAAGCTCCCTTTTCAGCCTTATATTGTATTTCATCTGGGAAATACATCAGCTCACCGTGACTGAGCATGCTAACAAGTTCAGGGTGAGATATAGGAAGTGTTGCCTCTGCTCTCCCAGAACAGAGTTCCCAGCCCTGGCTAAAGCAGGAGCTTGGAGTGACCAGCACAATGGTTCTGTGCTGGGGACCAGAAAACATGGGATAGATAATATCTGCTTTCTAACTTGTTGACAAAGATAAATCTTCAGAAATATTTGGTACTAGTAGAGTTTATTGTCTAAGAAAGAGTCATGGCAGCCATTCAAGGGACAAATTGGGCAGTGCTTTGTTTTAAAAAGGCATAAGGTTTTCCATTTGTATTTGGAAATTTAAAGGGGAGGGGGGGTCGACAGGAACACCAGAGAGTTTGTAACACTTCTTGCTCTCTATCTTCTTTATGTCACTTCTGATGGAAAATTGAAAATTTAAGGTTTGAATTATGAATAAGTCTGCATGCCTTTTCCTGTGTGCCCTCTAAGCTAATGTGTCTTTTCCCATTTGTTTCTTTACATATTCCTTTTCCCTTCCCTCTCCTTTCCTAATTTGCTGTGCCTTTGGTCTCACTGTCTTTTCTTAATTTCCCTGTAAAAAGGGCCTCTCCTCACTGACACTTAAAGCAGTGGAGGCTCTTTTTCATAGACAGCTAAGCTGTGGGACTCCTTGGCACAGGATACTGCAGAGGTTAAAAAGTTTTATGAGCTCAGGAAGGGCCTGAAAATCTCATAGGAGGTTATTAAATACCACGATGCAACCTTTAGCTTGCCATTTCTTTAAATGAGGATGCAGGAAAGGTGCTGAGAGTAAGCACCACTGTGCTCTCACCTTATATTTGACTTGACTGAGGCAGCCACACCTGGCTGCCAGTGTTGGATCAGGTGAAGTCATCCTGATGTTCCCCAGTTTTACTGCAAGGGTCCTTTGTGATCTCCCATCACACTTCCCTGTACCCTTACCCAGCTGTGAGGACTGGGGACACCAGCTCTTGCTGCTGTTGTGTCCTTGGCTCCAGGGAAGGAGCTGGGCTTTGGGAGCTGGTGCCTGTGTTTGTGCTCTGGCTGGCAGAGGCTTTGGGAGCAGCTGGCAGTGCTGTCTCTTGGTGCCCAGTCTGCAGCCTGGCAGCTCACACAGAAAGCAGTTGGCAGACCAAGAGTAAGGCAAGATGTTGGGCATCTCAGCCCAGGCTGGTGCTGGCTCAATGCCTCTGGACGTGCTGTGAGTGCAACAGCCCATCCCACAGGGCACTCCCTGTGTGCTTGGTGACAGGCTGTGGTGCTCTGCCTGGCTGAGAACCCCCCTTTCCTGCTGTCATTTAAATACTTTATTACATTGGCCAACACTATAGGTGCACAGCAACCTAAAACACTGGGCAACACTTGCACCTAATTACCACCATCACCTTCATCCTTGCCTGGGGAAGAGCTCCCAGGGGAGGATGCTCATCTGGAACCTGTCTCTGCTTGTCCAGGCTCGCCATGAACTGGGGAGAGTTTTCCACCTCCTGCAATCTGTTCTTTGAATAAAAGGAGTTGGATAAGTGATATTTTATAGGGAAATTGAAGGCTTGGACTTCTCCTGTGAGAGTGTGAGGGAAGGTGTGCTGGTCGTGGGACAGCTCTGTGCCATTCCCAGCACTGTCCTGAGGAAGTTGCCTTACCACTGGCTGCTGGTGTGTTCTGTCCCACTGGAGTGGAGCTTCTTACCAGAGCCAGGATGGAACATGGTCCTTCCCACGTGATTGTGCACTCTGAGCAAACCCAGGGGAATGCTGTCCCCATGGCAGCTGACAGCACACCTGGTTACAGCCTCCTGTGCTCTCTTACCAGTGGGGACTCTGTTCCAGGCAGTTTGGAGGAACAAGTTTGTGCACCGTCAATCATGGCAAATACTGGATTTCCAGCAAGAGAGGATCCTGATTCCTCTGTATTTTTGATAAAATGAGCCACAGGATATCATCATATATCCTTCAGTATAATCCTAAACCAGCTTAATCTGACTAACCACTCAGTTCCTTTACCTTCTTATTTATTTATTTTTTTTAATGTACCTATCAGCTTTCATGAACAGTGGAAAATATGGGACTGTAGGAAGTCTTCATCTCTATCAAAGTGCTGTAGAGGCTTCTGCTGAGTGAATTCCTCCCCATCCCTCTCTGTGGTCTCTGCTGTGCAGGCTGGGTTCGTGCTGCCCAGGCAGCATTTCCTTCAGACACAGGCACTGCTCACTGCAGGAGCAGAAGGGCAAAGTGTTCAGTGCTGAGATTGCTCAAAAATAGCTGCTCCTGTTTGTAACTAAACCCTGTTTTAATCCAGATTCATTTGTACACCCAAACAAGCTATAGGAGTTTTCCTTGCTGTGTTTTGCTTACCTTACAATTAGGCTTTTACTGGACATGGCTGGGCAGTGTGCTGGTCTGCATTAACTGAAATCACTCCAGAGTGTGGGCACTCCTCCAGGAGCATCACGTTTATACTGTGCATCCTCTATGACACCTCACACACATGTTGCAACTCCTCTGAGTTTCAGTGCTCATTGAAATACCAATATTAATTGTGGAAAATTAGTCATGCAAACTAAGCTGGAAGGGGAAGTTCTCAGAAGGCGCCGTTTCGTAACTGTTTGTGTTTTGCAAGTGCTTCACTCTGTGGTGCAGGGCTGGGAATCTTGTGTGTACTGGGGTTCCAGTGCCAGCAAGAGCTTTGGAAAGAACTCCAGGTAGGAGCAGAGCTGTGGCTGGTGCTCAGGCACCTTGGAGAGGGAGCTGGGAGCTGCTGTAGGGCTGGGGACACCCTCAGTCCCTCACCTTTATCAGGGCAGGGAGTCCTGGTGCCTTCATTCTCTCAGGAGATGGGAGCAAGAGGCTGTAGATTTTCTTGCTGAGAAAAGGTGTCAGCAGAAGAGCAGGTGAAGCTGAGTGGTTTATCTGCACAGCTTCTTTAGAAAAGGAAAGAAGTGCAGTTGCTCAGAATAAACTTGGAAAGCAGGACGTTAGAAAGTGAAAATTAAAAAAAAAAAAAAAAAAAAAGTAAGAAGAGTTTCTGGTGTTGTTTCTAAATTCAGGAAAAGCCCAGAAAATAATCAGATTTTCAGATGTTTTTTAGACATATTTTTCAGATTCCTTTTAGAGATTGAAATGAAAGAGGATTTGCAGAACCTGCATCTGAAAGCAGCTGCTCTTGGGGAGCTTTGTTCTGTCTTTGAGAAAATCCCTGGTTTTCCAGGCAAATGTAGTCAGTGCTGTCCTGTTCCTGGACCATTGGGGGACCATCTGAAAGCAGCTCCTCCAGACAGGGTCATTTCCAGACTAAGGAGGTCAGAAAGAGCATTTTCTCCATGCTGGAGCACTGAGGGATGCAGAGCAACGTTCCCTGGGGATGAGCTCTGTTCCCATTCACTGGAGGTGTTGCAGTCTGTGATGTGAAAAAGAAACCATTCATAGAGGGAGCGATTTCAGGGAGTCTGTCACCTTGCCATATCCATTTGGACTATTTCCAGTCATTTACATTAATTAAAAGTGAGACAAGATTTCTGTGATAGTGCTGGTCAGAATGGATAATTTCCCCAAACCTGCTGCTTTTAGGGTATTTCTAGAGGTGTGGGGCAGACTTCAAGAGAAATAGGATGTATAGATATATAGAGAAATTATGATGGCATTTCTATACCCCCAACTTTATCACTTCATTAACTTTCTAAAGTTATTTTTCAGGGAGAATTTCAGAAATTTCTCCCACAAATATTGTGTTCTTTGTAGTTCACTAGTTACGGGTGCTTTGTAGGTCACTTGTTACAGATGACATTTTGGGGTCTCTTTCTGCACACATTGGCCAATTTTTCTAAAAAAAGGCATGGTAAAAAAATAAGATATTTTTCTTTGAAATGTCAGATTAATCAATTGTTGCCACAATTCTACTGTAGTTTATTTTATTTATATTCCAGTTCAGTGCGTTCGGAAACATAAATATTTAAAAAAAAAAAAAAAAAATCATGTTGGAGAAAGATAAATACTGCATGTTGAAATATGGGGAGATTTCAGGGTAATGTGGCACGTGGCAGGAGTTTCCTAAAGAGCCTGAAAACATCACCACCTTCCATCCTGCTGCATTCAGTGTGTAAATCCCCGCAGGCACAGGTTTTGCTGGCTCAAGCAGAGGAGCAATGCTGGCTGGGCTGTCCCTGCCCTCTGGGCTGCTGGACTCCCACCCTGCCGGCCTTTCTGCAGGGCTGCTCTGCTGCTGGGGGCTCTGGCCGCCTCCACGGCCAGGGGGAGGGATGCTCCTGGCAGCTCGGGGCATGCTGTCCTTGCCATGGCCAGGAGGAGAGTGCTGGGCTGGAGGACAGGCCAAATCTAATGGAAGTGGGGTGGGAGATGTAGAAAAAGTGGAAGGAATGTGGGTTTGTCCAGCAAGTCACAGAGTCAAAAAGAGAGGAAGGGATTTGAGGGTGCTGAGGAAGGGCTGGTAGGCAGCTTCCCGAGTCCAGGGGCGATTCTTGATTTACAGGGAGTCAGTCCAGAACCCAGGATAACATTTGGAAAGCATCTCTGATGACTGCTGGTAACTGCCGTAGGAAGGCAAAGCATTTGTGAGGAGGCGGCTGGGAGGGCTGGGGCGTGGGTTTTGTTTTGTTTTGAGTTTTTGCTGGAGGCTTCCTGTGTCAACACTGCCTGGCCTCCGAGTGCCTCCAGCTGTGCCTGCAAGTGGGGAGAGCGTCTCTGCTCCTGCAGGAGGGCTGCCAAGGAAATGAGCTAATCCCTGCACGAGCAACGTCAAGAAGTGGCCACACCAGCAGGAACTGAAATAGCCAAGCTTCACCTTTGTCTTTGTAAAGGTCCAGATGAACTGGTCTTCTGCGGAGGGTTGGGGAGGCAGGAGCTGCTGCCATCCTGCTACACACACACACACGGTAAATCTCGGATGTTCAGGCTCCCATCCTTCTCGTCGTGCCTGATTTTTACAAGTGTCAGAGAAGCCCAAGAGGCAGAGGGATGAGCCAGCGCACTCTCCTGAGCAGAGGTGCAGCACACTGCCCATACAGACTGGGCTGCAGCAGGGGCACAGGCTTCCCTGGCTGCTGGCCTGCATCCCACGGGCTGCCTGGGGGTGAAGCCAAGGGGAGCTGCTGCCAGCTGCCTCCAGCTGTGTGTGTTTGTGTCAGCTCTCACCCAGCCCCGAGCCGGGGGCAGTTCTCACCCAGCTCTGAGCACAGTGTAGGGCTCGTGCAATAGAAGGGATGAGAGTTGAGGCTATTCTCCCACCTTTGCCACGGGCAGAGAACAAAAAGTGTATTTGTACAGAGAAAGGTACTGAATGTTCTACATCACTGTTTAATTCTGTTTACAGAGCAGAGGGCACCAAAATAATATACAGGGGAACAATAACAGGCAGTAACACACTTCAAACTCCATTTAGTCTTTGTAAATATTTTTGTGTTTCATCTGTTTTAAAGAAAGTAGGGAAAATTCTCCTGCCTCTCTAGCCTTGTTTGAGGAAGGGGACGGGCAGCACTCTGTGGTTGTATTGCAGTAGGTGTGGGTGAATACTCTGCATTTTGCTTGTCACCTGACGAGTTGGTTTATATTTAGACGAGGAGAGAAAGCATGTGATTCTGAAAGCTGAGTTTTCACTTGTGTGGAGGCCAGCCTGTGTGTGCTGAGTTATCAGAATTAGGTTTTAATTGTTTGCTCTTATTTTTCCTGTGACTTATTAGGGCTATGGTCCTGCTGTGTCAAAAGCATTCCTTGAAAGCAAGGAATCCAAAGGAGAGGTCTTCAGAAAATTGAGATTTCCTCTGTGCCAGCCAGCAGAGCAAGGCTATTTTGAGGAGGAGGAAGTTTGGAAAATCCAGCCCTTTGGTGTTATCATCTTGGTCTGAGCTGAACACTGTGCTGTGACACTGGGCAGAGCATTAGCTCATGGGTGACAGATACCATCCATATTTGAAATGCCATCCCTAAAGCTGGGGTTTTGTTCTCAGCTGAGTTGTTCTCGAGAACAGTGAGGAAAGCTTAGGCTGCTAGAGGAGGGAGTATGACTGACTATTAACTTCTATCTTCTGAGCACCCTGAGCAATTAAAGACAAAAGCCTTTGTTCCCTGGTGACTTCATTCTTAAGAAGCCTTTTTAATTTTAGTCTTTATTTTCAGGATGAAATAATATGGATTTGTCATTGACAAGAAGGCTGCATCTCTCAAATGTCATGTGAAGGATCCACTCCATAATTCATGGGCTGGGAAGTGTGGGTGTCAAGAGGAGGGTGCATAATGGGTATGAGAGATTTCAGTTCAATTAAACTGTTGGTCTTAAAGGCAGCTCTTCTTGCCTTCATGATATTTTCTTGGCTCAGATCGCCACGTTTTTGCTAACTCATCCAGATAACCAGGTATTTTTAGTTTTCTGAAGTAAGACTGTAGTGGGTTATTGGTTATTTTTTCACATCATCTTCCCCTTTCAGTGTGGATGGGGACTTGCATAGTGATATCAGAGCAGTGCTGATTATTTCCTCTTATTTCTGCCATGCTGCTGTGAGCCATGCATTTGTGTGTGTAGAAGTGCTGCTCTTTCTGATCCTGCTCTTTGCATGGATTCTGGGAGTTCTGCTCATTGTGCAATGAAACACGTAGGGCATCTTCCTTCTCCTCTGCTGTAGGACCTGGGCAGGAACAAACCTGGGGCTGCTGGGGGTCTGAATGAAGATGTGGACTATTGGCTTCCTAATTGCTGAAAGATTGTGGCAGACTCAGACCCCCCAAAGTGGATTGCTGGGTCTGTCAGATCTCCGCAGGCAGGAGGGTTCACCTCCTCAGGGCTGGCCACTGCCCTCCCAGCATTGCCTGTGCTCCTGTTCCAGGCAGAGGAGATCAGCTGGCTCAGTCTGGAGGGAATTAAGGAGCACTCCTCTGATTCTCTTCTCACAGTCGAGCTGAAGGTGATATGAGCTGAGAGAGCTTGCTAATTAGTGAGAAGCAGCAGCAGCAGTGAATTTACCATAGTGGTCACACAGCAAACCCAACCTGCAGCAGTGGAGGTGCAGCTTTATCTCAGCATTTCTTCATCAAGGGCTTCTTTCTTGTAATGTGTGTTTGTGTGCAGATGCAGGAGCTCCTCTGTGCTGCCTGTGGTAAAACCCATCTGTCTGGGAGGTGTGCAGTGAACACCAAGGCCTGGGACTCAGCTGTGCCTCGAGCCTGTGAGTGAGGCAGGACTGAGTAAATACATTAGTTGTGGAGTAATGTGTTTGCAGTGAAGCTTCCTAGTACAGCTGACAAAACTGTGACATTTAAGAATAAATAAACTTTACAAAACATGAAATCACTGATACAGAGCAGGAGCTTGTGGTGGAACTGTGTCCGTGTGTACGTCTGCAGGAAGTGAGTCATGTTCTTACAAAATCAGCATTGCCAGTATTTATGACTTTCATGACAATTCCCATTTTGGGCTAAATCCGATCTCTTCCTTTCCCCAGGCTCTTCTCAGCCCTCAGGAATGTCTTCTGAGCCCGCTTCCTCCTCCTCGCAGCAGTCCCCTGCCTCTCCCCCCTCGCCCAGCTCCCTGCACCTGCCCGAGAGCCGCCGTGCCCGGGAGCGCTCCCCGTCGCCGCTGCGGGGGTACCTGATCCCCAGCCCGCTGCCCACCCGCCGCACCAGGACCTTCTCGGCGTGAGTACGGCCCCCCGGGGACAGGCACAGCGACAGGGACAGGGATCCGACTGCCGGGGACAGGGATCCCACCCACCAGGGCCAGGGATCCTGCTGCTAGAGCCAGGGATCCTGCTGCCAGGGATCCTGCTGCTAGGGCCAGGGATCCTGCTGCCAGGAATCCCTGCTGCCAGGGCCAGGGATCCTGCTGCCAGGGCCAGGGATCCCGCTGCCAGGGCCAGGGATCCGCTGCCAGGGCCAGGGATCCTGCTGCCAGGGCCAGGGATCCTGCTGCCAGGGATCCTGCTGCTAGGGCCAGGGATCCTGCTGCCAGGAATCCTGCTGCCAGGGCCAGGGATCCTGCTGCCAGGGCCAGGGATCCCGCTGCCAGGGCCAGGGATCCCGCTGCCAGGGCCAGGGATCCTGCTGCCAGGGCCAGGGATCCCGCTGCCAGGGATCCTGCTGCTAGGGCCAGGGATCCTGCTGCCAGGGATCCTGTGCCAGGGCAGGGATCCCTCTGCCAGGCCAGGATCCGCTGCCAGGGCCAGGGATCCCGCTGCCAGGGCCAGGGATCCTGCTGCCAGGGCCAGGGATCCCGCTGCCAGGGCCAGGGATCCCGCTGCCAGGGCCAGGGATCCCGCTGCCAGGGCCAGGGATCCTGCTGCTAGGGCCAGGGATCCCGCTGCCAGGGATCCTGCTGCTAGGGCCAGGGATCCTGCTGCCAGGGATCCTGCTGCCAGGGCCAGGGATCCCTCTGCCAGGGCCAGGGATCCCTCTGCCAGGGCCAGGGATCCTGCTGCCAGGGATCCTGCTGCCAGGGCCAGGGATCCCGCTGCCAGGGCCAGGGATCCCGCTGCCAGGGCCAGGGATCCTGCTGCCAGGGCCAGGGATCCCGCTGCCAGGGCCAGGGATCCCGCTGCCAGGGCCAGGGATCCCTCCTGCCCACCAGGGACCGGCCGGCAGCCAGCACCCAGCAGCCAGCACCTGGCACGGCCGAGAGAGAGGTGGGCTGGAGGGATGCTTGTATCTGAAGGTCCTTTGGTGTGTTACTCTTCCAACCAGTTCTGATGCCTTTAGGCTTTTAGTCCAAATTCACTATAGTTTTTCATGCTCTGTTTCTGTAAAGGGTCTTCAAAGTCTCTTGACTCTTTAAGACAACAGTTTTACAGGGAGGGGAAAATACACCAAGATTTTTCAAATCAGAGTTCCTTGTCAGAAGCTTTGTTTCACTTCAGACATTGGATTGTGGCTTCCAGGACCAGTTCCTGTTGGTGTTTCTCAGATCCAGATTTTTTTTTTTTTTTCGAATGGTCTCTCTTCTCACTGCCCTGAAGCACTGGACCAAACCTCAGTGGAAGTTTAAGATTTTTCACTCCTGACACTTGTGCATACATTGTCAAGGTTACATTTTAGGGATACTCTATCACTTTTCAGAGTAAAGTGTTTCCTTGTTTTTTTCCTTATTCATCTTTCATATCTTCATTTTAAGACTGCTCAATAGAATAATGAAGTAGACCTGTTAAAGGATATGCTGGTTATCAGGGCGTGACCCCTGATCTTTTTCTCTACCTTTTTTTGTATGAGGTTTTCCATGAAACGAGGTCATGTTTGTTGCTTTTTGTAGTAATTTGAGGTACTGATCTTTCAGCAGAGCTGCCTCTCCCTGAGCTTTCCTGGGGCCCCGTGGTGCTGGGCAGGCTCTGGAGAGCCCTGGCCAAAGGGCACTCCTCCCCAGGGCAGCAGCAGAGGATGGTGCAGCCAGCTTTGGCCATTGCAAGGAATTCCCAGTGCCGTGGAGGGGCCTCCCAGTCAGGGGCTGACCTGAAGAAGCCAATGTTGGCCTTCTTTGTTCATCTCAGAGCCTTTGAATCAGGGTATAACGTCAAGCTTCTGCCACAGCCTTTTATTTCTGTTCGAGTAAGGTCTGGCAGTGCTGAATGAATGCTGTGGCAGTGAGATCTCAGCCCCACAGCCAGCCTGTTTTGGGCTTCTGTTTTACTTTGGTTGGTGTGCTTTCCCCTTTTTGCTTCTTGCAGTGTTATCCAGCTCTTTTCTTCCAGAGCTATCCATGAGGATTTAAATAATAACAGTCTCACTGATGCTTCATATTATTACTCCTGAATTCAAAATGAGGCGAAAAAGAAAAGGAGCAGAAGGAAAGTTTATACGCTGACAGTTTCAAAAGCCTTCAAATGCCCTGAACTTCCTGATGGAAGCAGATTGCTAAAAAGAACATAATTGACTTAATAATTGGGGGTTGCCCTTGAAAAGCAAGTCCAAGCTAGCTTGCTTCAGTGCTGTGTTAATAATGAACTCTTTGTAAATCTTCTCAGCTGTTAGTTTGGTTCTTACGAAAAGAAAGAATTTGTTATTTGGCTTCCACAGTATTTTAATCATTAATTAGTGTAGGAATCTAGCTGTATTTGTTTGCCCTGAAAACCAAAATAGCTCTGATTTTTTTGTGTGTCCTCTTTAAGCAAGAGGAGTTCTAAGTGAGCAGTGGTATAAAGAGATGAATGTGACAGGCAGTGGCTTATTATTCAGTGGGATTATTTAATTTTGGTTCACTGGAAGTAGAGGGTTTCATCCCCCACAGTGTCTTATCTCTTTGAAAGATGCAATTGAACTTTAATAGCTTGTTTAGGACAATGAGTGCTTCTCTGTGTAACAAGCACTTGTGGGGTCAGGTGTGTTGACAGCTTTATAGAGCTAGAAATGAATGGTGGTCAGATTTAATGGTGATTTCTTTCTTTAGCACTTTCAACTGCATTTCTTTATTGTTAGTTTGATTTAAGGGACAAAGCTGTTACCGTTTTTTTAAAAAACAATTTTATTTAGACTTCAGTAAAATTTAAACATCTGGGACAGTGATGTCCAAGCTGCCACGATGCATGTAACCAAATGTTTGTACAGTCATTGTGTTAGAAGAATTGCACCACAATCCTCTTCTAACATGGAAGCTACTGGATCCTCCTGGCATGAACAAGATTCTGATCTAGCAATGCTCAGGGTATACCCCATAACATGTCTAAACCAGTTGGTTTTCATTAATGGAAGTGTTTGAGTGAGTTTGGATCCCTGGAAGTTGCACTCAATATATTTGATGGAGAAAAGGATTAACTACACAGTTTTAGGACAAGTAGTTGTTTTTTTTTGATGCCAGTAAGTCACCCTAAAGGTGGTTCTGCAAATGTGTCATTTAAAACGACAGGTGCCATGGCAGTGGAGGGGGGGTTCAGACAGGAGTCTTGCTGTTATGCACCACAGCTGGGCTTCACACTTCCTGTGAAATCTGTGAAAGCACAACCCTTAGGTGCACACTGGTGCTCCCAAACTCACCAAAGGTAGAAGATTCTTACGTTTATTTAGCATGGTGTCTGGAGGAAGGCTCGTCACCGTGATGGAGCAGATGCATTTCAATGCTAGCAAACATCATCTTCATGGGTGTGCCCCCCGGCAGAGGGGTGCAGAGTGAGTGTGAGCAGCTGCGCAGGGCAGGGTGCTCGCTGGCAGGGCTGCCTGCCCGCGCTGCCTTTTGCCTGGTGGCAGGGGGAGTGTGCTGAGCGCTGACCTGCTCTTTGTGCTCCTCCTGCAGCACGGTGAGAGCCTCCGAGGGGCCCCTCTACAGCGGAGTCTGCAAGTGCTTCTGCCGCTCCAAGGGGCACGGCTTCATCACCCCTGCCGACGGCGGCCCCGACATCTTCGTGCACATCTCAGAGTGAGTGCGGCGGGGCGCGGAGGGCTGCGGCTCTGCCTTGCCTTCACTACCAAACGCTTTCGTGGTTCAGACACGAGTCTGCTTTGTAATCTGTCACCTCACCCCAGCAAAGACGCAGATGTTACTGGCAGCAATAGATAATGCAGTTCTTTTCCTGTGTTACTATAAATCTGCTAAGTTAAAAACTAGAAGAGGATCCTGAAATGTCTTAGAATAAGCGATGAGTTTTGCCCAGAACCAGAAACTTGCATTCACCTGAAGCAAATATTCCATGCAGTGTCTGGTTTTAATATAAAGATTTATAACACTGAAAATTCATTACTTTTACTTTGCACTGCTTGTACCATTATTAAACTAAAGGTTAATTGCCTTTACTGTTGAGAAAAGTCACACTTTATTACTTCCTTGAATTTATCTAGCTTAGGTTGTGAGCAGTTTATAGTTAAAGCTTTCTCTGTTAAAGGGTTCATTAGTACCTCAGCCCTTTTTGCCCTGAACACACTGAGAACCACCCCCTCTGAATTTACCTTTTGATAAACTAAGCAGATAAAGCTTTTTAAGTCCCTTGCTGAGAATTTTTCTCCAGTCTAAGCCAGTCTTTGCAGCATACTTAGAAAAGAGACTGAAGAATTTAAGTGTAACAGTACACACACTTTCAGTGTAAGGAGATAAAATCTCCTCCAGTTCTGCTCTGTTTCTCTTTCTGTACATCCCATAATCTCCTTAGCCCTTTATCCCCAGTCCTTGCAGAGTTGCTTACCTGCTGTGACCTCAGCATCCTCTGCAGTGACAAAGTTTGGTGCAGCCCCAGCTCCAGCCTGGCATTCCCAGCTGTGGCTGCATCCCTGATTCCTCGATGTGCCTCTCCTGGTTTGACTGCAGAGCAGCACATCCCACTGGAAGGCCCTGCCTGCCCAGGAACCCCCAGCACACCCATGCTGCCCTTGGTGTTTATGGCTTGGCTAATCTGCAAGGTTTAATGGGCAATGTTAATATTTGTTCCTGGGCTGAGATGTTGACCAGCACTGGGGCTGTTGGTCTCTGAGGGTGTGTGTTAAGACTGCTCCGTGTTTATTCTCCTGTAACCTCTTCTAGATCTATCACCACTTTTATTTTACTTATTGCTCACAGTATTGGAGCTGTATAATCCTTATTTGTTGTTCAGAGTGGTTATCCAGTGGTAAGTCAACAAAAGCCTTACCAAACCTGCTCACATTGCCCCAGCTGTCTTTCCTGGTTGTGTGTGCAGCACATGTCCTTGCAGGAGGAGCACTTGGCTTTCCTCCAGGTTTCTGGAATGTTACTGCACCAAGGGCGTTGACAACTCAAAGCTTTGTAGTGCTCCTGGGTGCAAATAGGCTCAGTGATCTGACTTGTGTTCAACCCAAGGAAGTGTCATTTAATATGTCCTTTCTCTTTTGTTTGATGCAAATGCACTGTTTCTCCTCATTTCCTGAATAAGTTAAAAAAAGCATTTCCTATGTCACAATTAAAAAAATTTAACTGTGAACATCTAGTCTGACCTATACAGTCACTGATCAGCAGGGGTTTAGTTACAACAGCCTTCTTGCAGAGACATGAATTTTCAGCCTTCTAATGAATTCCTTTTAAAGAACTGTCTATTTTTGGTCCTGCTTTTTCCCTGTACAATTTCTCTTCCAATTAGTTCAGTAAAATTTTCTTCAGTTGTGTAAAATTCTTCCTTTTAAAACCCTGGAGATTACTTTTTGATTGGGGTTGCTGTTTGTTTGTCTGTACAAAATACGAACTGTGCTTTCAGGTTCTATCCTATGGCCCAACACATCTTTCTGTCTTGGCCCAAACCCAGGACTTGATTCTGGGTGCACAAGGTGTTCCTGCCCTCAATTCCCCTCCAGTCAGTAGAAACTCCAGTGATGGTTTTTCTGTTTCCCTGTTTAAGACTCCCATATGTCTCCTATGCTGAAGTCCCAAATGACATTATGAAAATAACTTTGTGTGCTGTGATTTTTGGTGCTCTGTGTGAGGCCCCTCTGACAGGAGTCGCCTCTCGTGGGCTGTGCTGTTGGCGTATTGATCCCATCTGCTCTCAACCTGCTTTGACTGGGAGCCATCAATAACCTATATTTAGTATATATTATATATTATTAACACTGTATTTGAGTAACTGTGCCCTGAATGTGCCGTGCTGCCCTCCCCTTCCCACCACCCACTCCCTCCATCCTGAAGCACCACTGCAGGAGTCACCAAGGCTATCAAAGTTTATGGCCAGTCACAGTTCTTGAGGTGTTTCCAGTGTGTTTGTGCTGCTACCCTCGCACCATCCTCATCAGGTGGGGGCTCAGAGGGGCAGAGCTGCTCTGGGGCAGGGGGGAGACACAGCCCCTCAGACACAGCCCCCAGCACATCTCCCACACAGTGCCCCAGGGCCCAGCCTGGCTGGCTGCTCTCAGCAGTGCCCACACCAGCAGCAGGCTCCCTGTGCTGGGCTGCAGAGCGCTCTGGGCTCCCTGCAGGGCAGCAGGAGAAGGCTGGAGGGCACCTCCTGTACCCACCCACAGCTGGGAGGCACCTGTGCCTTGCTGGCAACCCATGGTTAGCAATTCCAGTGCTGAGGGCTCACTGCTGCCCTGGGCGAGCTCCTCCTGCCACAGAGCTGGCCCTGAGCCCCTCCTGGGGCTCACCTGACTGGGCTTTCAGCAGCTGATGCTACTGCCCTTGTACCCGGCTGGTTTTCCCCTGTCCCCGGCTGTCTTGTCTGTCCTGGCTTGTTTGCCCTGTCCCGGCTGTTTCCCCTGTCCCCGGCTGTCTTTCCCTTGTCCCCGGCTGTCTCTGCCCTGTCCCTGGCTGTCTTTCCCTGTCCCCGGCTGTCTCTGCCCTGTCCCCGGCTGTCTCTGCCCTGTCCCCGGCTGTCTTGCCTGCCCGCTGTCTTTCCGCCCGGCTGGTTTTCCCCTGTCCCCGGCTGTCTTTGCCATGTCCCTGGCTGCGGTCAGGGTCAGCCGCTCTCAGGCTCAGTCAGTCCTTGAGTGGCAGAAAGCAGAGGCTCTCTGTGCTCCTAACCCTCAGCACCGAGGTTTTATTAAAGGTCCGAGAAGCAATTTTGCATGGGAGTTTATTCTTCTCAAGGGGGTACAAAAGAGGCAGCAGGACCCAAAGCCCAAGCCTTCATCCTGAGTCCTGCTGGGGGTGTTACCGTCGGGGGACAGGCACATGGGACAGGGAGTGGCCAGCCCGGGATAAACCGAGCCCATCGGGGGGGTTAACAGGGAGGGACCACTAGAGGAAACACAGCTTAACCAACTCAATATTCATACCCACAAGGACGGACCTCCTCTTCTCCTCCCATCTCCACAGCAGGCCACCACACCCTTCTTCTTCAACAAACTGTGTTCAAAGACTCTTCTCCTTGCTCTTGCAGAAACATCTTAGCAAGGTTAGTTCACATGGATTTTGTAGGACTGAAGTGTTTTGTGTTTTACAGCTTCTCAAGGTCAATTCTGCTCTCTTGGAGTCAACAGCATTTTTCTACTGTACCAGGAATGGGATGCTGTTTTAAATGTTTCACATGTAGGTACAGTCTCAGAGCTTCAGTTCAAAAATAGCTGATGTTTCTGCCTCAACCTGTTAGTGAAAAGTGCTATTATTGAAGCACTGAAGGTTTCAGCACATTGTGTTCTTTAATTACTTGGAGTATATTTGAGTTGTTGGAAACAGCTTTTAGTGCTGGAGAGTGATGGTATCACTGTCTTAATTCTGATGCAAGGCAACACTGGAAGGACAAATTAGCAAAGCCTTTCATTTCAGTTTATTTCACAGTCAATTTGATAGATTGCTCTTTATTAACTGGAATTGCTTTGTGTGGCAGCATTCTGTAACCAGGTCTGTGGTTCAGGGGACTCTGCTGGCTCTGGTTTGCACAGTGTCAGTTTTGAGATCCTTCTTTTGTTTATCAAGGGATTCTTTTCTACCTATTTATTCAGTTAAATCTGAATGCGAGAGAGGTGTTAGTCTGTTCACTGCCTCAGTGTGGTATAGGCATCTACTCATCAAATGAAAGCAGATTGTTTCTCCCAAGTTCCTCTCAAAAGCTGGGAATTTAGGAACTTGGATAAAATGGTTATGCCAGTTTGGATTCTCTGAGATAGACTGTTCCTCTGTGCTCATCACTAAGCTGTGAGGATTAGTGAAGGTTTTAAGCATTGAAACCACCTGCCTGTCTTGCAGACTAATATGATTCTCAACATAAACATTTAATTTGAAGAATTAAATTATTTTCTTCCCTAAGCTTTGAGGAGCTGTGAGGTTACACTTTAGGGAAAATATCTTCCATAAGATGGGATGTCTGTTTCCTGTAAGTTTCTTTATTTTTTGTAAGATAATAACTACACTTAAGTTGGCATTTACTTTCTATAAGTGAGCATTAGCCCAAAATAAAGTCAAATGTATGTGGCAATCAAAAGCTTCACTTGGTGTCTGCAAAGTTTTCTGTGTATCTGTGCACGAATGTGGACATGCAGACATGTTTTGTGAGTGGAACTTGCACCAAAGCTGCTTTATTGTGTTGGACTTGAAAGATGTGGGTAGAAATATGGAATCACAGAATTGTTAGGGTTGGAAGGAACCTCTGGAGATCAGCTAGTCCAATGCCCCTGCCAAGGCAGGGTCACCTAGAGCAGGTTGCACAGGAATGCATCCAGATGGGTTTGGAATGTCTCCAGAGAAGGAGAGGTCACCCCCTTCCTGGGCAGCCTGTTCCAGTCACCTTCAACGTAAAGAATTTCTTCTTCATGATGAGGTGGAACTTCTTGTGTTTTGGTTTATGGCCATTGCTCCTCGTCCTGTTGCTGGGAGCCACTGAAAAGAGTCTGGCACCATCCTCTTGGCATCTGCCTTTGAGATCATTAAATCGAATGAGATTAGTCTCAGTGTTCTCCAAAGTGAACTGGCCCAGCTCCTGCAGTGTGTCCTCATAGGAGATGCTGCAGAACCCTCACCATCTCTGCTGGGCCCTCTCTGGGGGCTCCTTGTTGTTCTTGTCCTGAGGAGCCCAGAACTGGCCCCAGCACTGCAGATGTGCCCCAGCAGGGCTGAGCAGAGGGGCAGAGTCACCCCCTGACCTGCTGGCACTGCTCTTCCTGAGGCACCCCAGGGTCCCCTGGCCCCAGGACACACAGCTGGCTCGTGGCCAGCTGGCCACCCAGCAGTCCCAGCCCCTTCTCTGCAGAGCTGCTCTCCAGTGGGGCAGCCCCAGCTCTGGTGCTCGGGGTTTCCCCTCCCCAGCTGCACTGGCCCTTGCTGAGCCTCAGGAGCCTGCTCTCTGCTCTCTGCCCAGCTCTCCAGCCTGCCAGGCTCTGCCTGGATGGCAGCACAGGTTTTGAAAGGTGTTTTCTGTCTGCCTGGTTTTGTTTTAGTGAGTGGCCCTGAAGGCTGCAGAGATGATTTGTTTTGGTGTTTGATAACACCCCTGTGGAGCCACTTCTCCCTTTTAACTGATTTGGTACAAGTGAGACCTGCCTCCTTGTGCTTACTGGAGACAGTTCTCAGCTTGGTATAAATAGTTGTGCTAGAGAAATGTCACGGCTCTTTGGTGTGATGAGGTTTTGTTTTTCTCAGATTCATACTTCTCTCTAGAACAAACACGAAATATGCTTGCTATAGTGAGTACAAACCCCTAGCTGGCAAGCATGGAGGCAGAGGAGTTGCTGAGACAGTAATTCCAGATAACATCTCTGGAAAGCAGGAGGCAAAGGCAAATTCATTTGCCTGGAGTGAAATTTTTAAAAGGCCCATAATTACATTTTTAATAGCGACATGTACTGTTAATACTTTCATTTCCACCAGCCTGTAAGATGATCTACTGTCACCAAAATGATGGTGGTGTTACAGCATCAATGTGAGAGCTTTATCCCGTATGCCACCTCCTTGGCTTGTGTTCCTTCCTAGGAGCAAGTCAGCTCTCACAGACACTCCCTGGTGTGGCTGGCACTGACAGGCAGTGGCTCTGGTGGCCTCCCTCTCACTCTCCTGCAGTTCCACCTGTAGCTGTGGATGTTCCCAGAGAGCAGACAGGCACTCCCTGCAGTGCTGCCCGTACAGACAGCTTCCCATCAGCTTCCCTTCCCCTCTGGGCTGCCGAGGGCTGGGGGAGGTGGGGAGCCTGTAGCAGCAGGTCAAGTGTTGTGCATTAGAGCACTGCACCCACCCTGTGCTCCCCGATCACTGGGGAGTGGGCACACCATGGAGACTGCTTTGTGCTCCAGGCCTTTGCACTTCTCTGGGATTTGGCCTGAAGCCTGTGTACCTGCAAGGGCAAGGCAAGGAGGTGGCTCACTAGTGATGGATGAATGGCCACACTCTTGTTTTTTTAAAAGATTTTATTTTGCAAAAGCAGCATATTTAATGAAAGAGAAAAAACGTGCAGTGCTTGTGGGTTTTCTGCAGTTTGCCAGCACTTGGCTCTGAAGGGGAAAATGCTGCATTGCAGAGAGGCCTTCAGGCTGTCCTTCAGGCTGGATTCCTGATGGCTCTGGAGAATTGATGCTGTGCTTCCCCCAGGGACACTGACACACAGCACCCCTGGGTGCCCGTGGAGATCCTGAGCTTGCTGTGCTTCACTCGTGCATTGTGCTCTCAGATTATGCCTCCAGTGTCTGTAACTCAGCAGTGCTGAGTGCTCAAGGCTCTGCTGGGCTCCCAGATGGGGTAGGTCCCATTCTGCTGTTGCATTCCAGCTGCTGGCTATGCTGGGGGTGTTCTGTCAGCTGCATCTTCCTGCAGGGGGGACCCAGCTGTGTCCCTGCTGCACCAAGGAGCTGGCTCTGAGCTGTTTGTGTCCATGGGGAGATCATCTTTTCATGCTCCCTCCTTTCCTCTGATTTTCTGCCAGGTCACTGTTTGGTGCAAAGCACTAATGCTACATCTCCTGGCTTCTCTGTGGTGCTGCTCCTCTGGTGGAGTGGAACAATATGGGCTGGAAATTACCTCATAATTCTAAATGACTTGAGAGCTGAATCTGAGCTGACAGAACCAACCTCTCTGGCTTTTCTGTGAACTACCAGCAAAATGGTTTCTGCTGACTGCACCCAACTACTCTGGGGGTGCTGGGAAGCCAAATCTCAGCTTTTTGAATGCCTTCAAAATACTGGAAGACTTATGCGCTTTGACACATGCTTCCTGATGTGCTCCCTTTCTGATGCTTTGCTGCAGGGTGAGTGTCTGAAATAAGTAGATCATCTGGGGCAGGAAGGAGAGGCAGCAGAATTCCAGGTCTTTCGTGAGAAGGGTTTGGAATCTTTTTCCTAAGGCTTCTGAACTACCCCAGTTGGCTCAGAAAACTCACCTTGTAGGAGAGTCAGGCTGCTGTGGTCATTATTGCAGCTAAGTCTTCCCAGAATCTTCCCCTAAATGATACAAACTGTAATAAGTCAGAGCCAAGGCTGGCACCCCATCCAGGCAGTGGGCACTGCAGACAGTGGCTGCTCGAGGGTGGGGGCTCATTGTGCTGCAGCTGCCCTGGGCTTTGGCTTCCAGATGAAAACAGCAGGGGGGGCTGATTGTGGTGGGCTGGCTGTTTGCAGGAACAGGTGTCTTCTTTTGTCTTTGAGCCCACAAGGGCAGCCTTGGGAAGCTCTCTGCTCCCCACAGGGTGTGCTGCGCTGCTTGGGCTTGGGTTAGCTGCTGGAAGGAGGTGTGGAGCCATAACCATCTGTGAGTGGGCATTCAAACACCATGACCCAGTGGAGAACTGGGCAAGAGGATGGTGCAGGTGCAGCCACTGAACTGGGAGAGAAGTGCAGCTCCTGGGAAATTTTCTCTGCAGTAGCACAGGGGCCAGGGCAATCCTGGAGCAGAGGCCCTGGATATGGACTGCTGGGATTCATTCATTGTCTGAGCCTCTTTACACTTGTCTGTCCCAGTCAGGAGTGTGCAGCCCTGCTCCTGCCAGGCAGCTCTGTAAGGTCACTGCTGGCTCTGCTGGAGGCTGCTGGGGCCCTTGGCTTGCACAGGGATTGCATGGGAGGGCGTTTGGGATTAGTCACTCACAACGGTTCATTATTCTGTTGTATCTTGCTGTTAAAAACACTCCGGTTTCTTGAGACAAATGTTGAGGTGTTAAGTGAACTTTGAGAAGGCCAGGAGATAACAGAGCCCAGTGATCCATGGAAATGCTCCATGGTGTCATCTGTGGCAGGCTTGGTGACCAGCAAGGCTCGGAATTCACTGAAAACTCTCTTTCCAAAATGTTTCTATGTGACTTTGGCTTTGTCCCAAGAGGTTTAACTAGAGCCCTGGAATATGAATAGCAGCTGTGAGAAGGAAGAACTAGAACATTCCTTATTTAGGTAATTTCCTAATAACCTCCCAGTTGCCTAAAAATAGTGCAGGATAAAATTCTCCACCAAACCAGACTGGCGCTGAGCTGGGAAATGGGAGTTGCTGGGTAATCTAAAACTCACTCTATTGTGTCTTACTCTGATGCTAATATCAGAGAAACATTTCCTATTTTTAGCTTGAATTTGAAGTTGCTGAATTTTCTTAAGATTCCTGGGTATGTAGGTATTCATTATTTTGAATGGAAAATGCACTCCAATATCTCAAAGAGCAGTGGAAACCTCCACATTCCTCTAGACCAACATTTAATATATATGTACAGTGAGAGTAAAATATACAGATCTAAAATTTTTTAATCAATATGTAACATCAAAAAAGTCCATGTTTAACTTCCTTTACTAAATTTTCCAGGTAACTTTCACTGTTTACAGAATGTCTGTGGTCGGCTGCATCTGTCCCAAGAATCTGTTTAGTCTCTCTGATCTTTTCCAGTTCATTTCCTGCCCAGTGCTTGAGGCCATTGCTTCCTGCTGGAGGATCTTCCCCCAGCTGTGTCGGTCTCTACCTCCAGTGCCACCATCTCGTCACCTCCCCATCAGTGCCCTCAGATTGTTCTGTCTGGATGCCACCAGAAGCACTACACAATCTGGATGTTGTTTGTTCCTGCCTCCCAGCATCACTAGTGCTAGCAGGGCTGGAGTAAGTCTGTGTCTGTCCCAGAAAGAGCTTTTGGTGGCAAACACTGCCCAGGGAGCACTGTTCCCTCACAGGTCCCGTCAGGCTGCACACCTGGACCTTTGTCCTCTTGCTTTTCCTTGCACTGGGGGCAGTGAGCTAATGATCTGTTTGTTAGGCACCAAGAATACTAGTGATCACAAGTCTGCAGCAGACTAAGGAATGTCTGACCTGTGGGAGGAAAGTTTAAAGGCCAAAAGCAGAAAATTAATGGGAGATGTTTGTGTGGCCACAACCTTTATACACAGCTGTGCAAAGACAGGCCTGGCCTTGGGGGGTAGGGTCACCTCAACAAGTGAGGAAAAGCAACAAAGTGGGGATCAGATGAAACCATGCTGGGGGTGAATGAGGTTTTATCACACACTCCAGTCACTTGTAGGGCCAACTTGGATAAGTAATGAAACCAAGAAAGGCTCTGATGATGTCAGCATAATGCTCAGCCCTGCAAGAAATGCTCTCTAGCAGAGAAAAGTGCACCTGTCTGGTCTGGGGAATGCTAAGGGCTCTGCAGACTCTGGGGATAATCCAATCTGTTCAGTAGAAGGAACATGAGTATTTAACCTCATGATTCAGCATAAGAAATGTGGGTCAACAAATATCTTGATTTTTTTATTTTTCCTTGGCAGACCAGGGGCTACCTGGGCAGTGCCCTCCCCTCCCAAGGGCTGAGGGATGTGTTGGCTTCCAGCTGAGTGAGTCCTGCACTCTGGGCCTTTGCTTGCCCTCTCCCTGGCTGCAGCCTCTTGTACATTGGCCATGTTCTCTGTGTATGTGTGTGCACTGATTCACTTGGGCTGATTTCTCAGAAAACCACAATCCCTTTGTTACCACTGTGCCTGCAACACACATCTTACCAGAACCTGTCCAGCTACATATTCGTATTTCAGTTTTAAACAAAACACCCATCTTTTGATGAGTACAGCTCAAGCTATACTTCTTCCTCACTTGATTTTGAATATTCAAGTGATACCTAATTTATCTGCATTTTTCAGGAGCCTAAAGCTTTTTTGCAGTGGTGTTTCAGGAGACTGTGAATCCAGTTTCCTTTTGCATTAACCATATTTACCTACTTTTGCAGATTTCAAAAGTTTATTTTACTAACTGGGGCTTATCCTGTTTTACAAGAGGTTTTAAAAAACATGTAAGGTTCCTGTTTGTTAAAAAAAAAGATGTTTCAGCCAAATCTGAGATCCCTTCCTGGGCAGGGCATCCGTTTGGTTTGGTGGCTGTGAGTGGTGATGAGTTCCTGCTCCCTGGGCTCTGCAGTGGCTGGCTGGAGCTCCAAGGGGAGATGCTGCTTTAGTTTTAGTAGGTTTAGCTCTATAGCAACATTTTTTTTTTTTTTCAACCAAGGATCAAGGTTCCTCAAGATTCAAGGGGTTTCAGTAGGAAAGGTGATGTCATTTTTTTTTTTAATATGCCATTCCTATTTTCACTTGTGGTTTGACTCTTTCAACCCTTTCCTGTGTCTCTTCTTGGGGCTTTATGTCCCCTCATCAGGTTCCAGTACATCCCTCCTGCAAATCTGCTGCTTCAAAGTCAGGACAAACTTCTGGATTTTTGTGGCAAGTTCCTTTGGCACTAGGAAAGGTAAATTAGCTTCAGCTCCTGGAAAGACTGTAAGGGTTGAGTGTGCAATCCTTTCATACCTGAAAGGATCTGAAACCTCTTGGAACTGGGGGAAGTGAGGCATAAATGGAGGCAGTATCTGGAGAGGACAGCCCCAGCAAAGGTCAAATGTGGGAGCTTGAACAGAACCTGTCCAGGGTGATGCTGGGCTGGGCTGGCAGGATGGCCTGGGGGCTTTGGAAACAAATAAAGGTCAGTGGGATCAGCCTGCGTGGGCTGGAAGGGGCTGTCAGGTCTGATGAAGGAGGCTTTATCTTGATTTTTCTGAAAATATTTCTTCTGCCTTCAATTTCCTCCCATGTTCCCAGGCACTGCTCTGAAGGGTTCAGCTGAGGACATGCCCTTCTGGGTCTGATTGCCACAGTCACAGGCAGCTCTGGAGCAGAGATATTTCCAGGGAAATAAAGTTTGAGGGACATGCATTTCAAGCCACAGGCCTTGGGAGTGCCTTTAACTCCTCGTAGCAGGTTTTAGATTCATATTTAGATACAGGAGCATTTTCAATATCATGTTGATACAATCAGTTAGCAAACAATGACTTTTCTTTTGAATTTCCTGTGGCTGAAGTCTTGATTTAGGGGTCATTTTGAGCTTCCCTTGTCCATGCCTGGTTTCCCTGCCCTGTTCCTGGGTGTGGGCTGCTCCTGCTTCAGCCTGGCACCAGCACCTGAGCAGCCCCTGCTGTGCAGGAGTCAGACAGGAGCCCTCAAAGGGGAAGGGTCAGGAGAGGCTGTGCTGGAGATGAAGCTGGAGAAGGTTTGCAGAACTGCGAGGAAGAGCAAACTCTGACATGAGGTTAGAACTGGCAGCAGGAGCCAGTGTATTTACCTCCTATCAGTCCTGCCAGCCTTTTCTGCAATAGAAAAGCCCTAAGAATAATGGGTCACAAAATGAGAGTGGTTACAAAGGGCACTGCTAAAATCTGAGATCCCTGCCATTAACAGAAACATGGGGTAAAATTCCTGGGTGGGGTGAGCATGCTCCCAGTGTGCTCTCAGAGAAGGCAAACACCCAAATTCAGGGGTGTACTACAAACTTCTGAGCTAGACCTTTTTTTTTTTTCTTTCCTGGACCCAAATCTTACCTCCAGTGTAACAGTAGTTCACAAGTGAGTCAACCGATTAGGCATTCAGTAAGATTTATTAGTGTTTATCTGTTCCCAAGTACAGATACTGCTCAGAAACTCTGAAAACCTTCAAAGAGAAATGCAGAGCCTAGGCTGTCAGGGCAGGGAAGCTGAGCACGGGCTCCTGCAGGTATATTTAAAGAAAGTGGCATCTTCTGTAGTGTCAGAGCCCCATGGCAATGCAGGAGGGAGGAATATCTGCCAGTGTTCACCAGCACATGCTGGGATTCTCATTACAAAGCTCTGATCTCAAACAGGGGTGGAGGTGAGGAGGGCTGTTTGCAGTTCTCTGTTCCATCAGCACCTTGTTCTGAACAGGAGGTGAAGTCCTTCTGGCATCTCCCACTGATTCCAAACACAGACTCGTGCAAATGCACAGTGCAGATCTTCCAGCATCCCCTGGCCCACCCTGGGGGAGGCTCCTGGAAATCTCCCTGAGTGCTGGGTGAGTGTTTCTGCAGGCTAACACATCAGGATAGCAGAACTCTCTTTTCTCACAGCAAGTAACTTTGAAATATTTGATACCATATCTTACACAGGCTCCTTTTTTATTTCATACCACCAACTGTATTGTGGCGGAGTAACCCAAAGGTAAAATCTTGTCTTTATGCAGTACAATTCTTTTTAAGAATAAAGGAAAAAAACCCATAAACTGAAACTTAAAAAGCTTAAGTGAGAAAGGGGGGAAAACCAGCAAAAAGAGATCAACTTTGCTTAGTTTAAAAACCATATCCCAAAGTGGCAGCTAGTGACAGCCCTGCCCTCTAGTGCTGCTGCAAGTGAGGCATCAGTGCACAGTTCTCAGTCCTGGGCTCACCTGAGTATCCTTTAAGGCAGATGAGAGTGGGGATTTTTGTGGGTTTTATTGGGTTTTATTTCGTACTTCTCGTGGTTGGTTGACTTTTTAGGGCAATGGTGGTGTTTAGAGTATTTTCATAGGATTTCACTGCAAGGCAACCAAAATCAAGCACAGACTTTGACAGATGACAGGCTCTAAAATCCCTGAAGTACTTTGAGCATCAAAAATAACGATTATGATAAAAATTCCAGTAAGCTGTGTAAGAGAATGAGAGTGTATGTGATTCATGCCTAACTGGAGCTTCCCTCCACAGCATCGAAGGCGAGTACGTCCCCGTGGCAGGCGACGAGGTCACCTACAAGATGTGCACCATCCCTCCCAAGAACGAGAAGCTGCAGGCAGTGGAGGTGGTGATCACTCACCTGGCCCCTGGCACCAAGCACGAGACGTGGTCAGGGCACGTCATCAGCTCCTGAGGTGTCCCCTGGAACTGGCTGCTGTCGGCTGGGCTCTGCTCCACAGCTGGCTGAAGAATATTGTGGTGAGGAAATACTGCATTGTCAATAAAGCAGGCCAAAATTACCATTTTTTACAGCTGGCCTGACTTTAAAAAAAAAAAAAAAAAAAAAAAAAGGTAATTCAAATGCTAATGAAAAAATCTAGCGTAATGTGTTTACAAGAAATGTATTTAAAGAGACCTAGTTTGTGTGCTTGGTGGAGGAGGGGAGGTTTGGGTTTTCTTTTGTCGTGTGAACTGATTCCAGGAAATGCCCAGGGGGAGAGGTTTCAAGGAGAGCTTTTCTAGTGCAGGTGGTCAAGCACAGCCCTGAGCCCTGGGTGCTGTGTGAGCCCTGCGTTCCCCTGCAGTACCTTTATTGCTGGTAACAGTGCCTGAATGCCTTGGCCTGACTGACAGAGGTGTTCATTGCTGATTCGTTTTCCTCATGGAAGGAAGTTCACAGAGCAGCTGCCACAGGCTGGAAAATCAGGTGGTTATGCTCCAGTGCCCATCAGGTGCACCACTGTAAATGGTGAGGCTGCACAGCTGTGGAAACTGTGTCGTACTGGTAAAGCTGGGGTTGTTTGTGAATTTACTTAGGTGCCTTGATGGTTGATTAGCAACAGATTTTATAGGCCAGTATTAAAAAAAAATCCATCCCAAATTTAATTGCTTCAAGTGGTAGAAAACTGTAGAGTAGTGGGTTCTTCATAGCCTCTGAGTGTGTCTGAGCTTTGAAAGGCTGGAGCTTTGCCTTCTTTGCCACCGCAGGTGTGTGCTGCCCAGGTGCCTGTGTGTTAAAGACTGTGGGAGTCACTCGCAGGCTCAGCTGTCTTGGTGAGGGAGGTTCTGCATCTGTTTCCCTGGCAAACTCGCTTGGTAGGATGTGATAGGGCCACCCTTCCCCAGGCTCTTCATGCAGTTGTAGTGCTACTAAATTGGTTTTGTTCCTATTTGCCTTTCACATCCTTTTATTTTTCAAATGAAGCGTTTTTCTCTGTTACGTTCCTAACAGTGGATTTTTATTGACTTTGCAAATAAAAAATAATAAAAAGGCACAACTCTTGTTAGTTGCATAAACGGTGTAGCTTCAGTTGTGTATTTGGAGCTTCCCCAAGAGGTGCTCACTGCCAGGACCTGTCCTGAGCCTTTCATAGCAGCTGATCTGTTCCCAGGTGTGCTATGGGTCAGGAACTGCTGTGCTGGCTTGTTTTCCCTTGGCTGTGCCTGTGTGTTACACCATGGTGTAGTGGGTTTGGGTTTGGTTTTGTTTTTTATGACCCATAAGCCTTGGTAGTGGTGGGTTTATCACTGTGCAGCTCATTGGAGTATCAGCCCCTGGTTCTTTACAATAAATGCAACCATTTCAGTGGTTTAATGTGTTTCCAGTTTGCTCCCTGGGTAGCTGGTGCTGGGGGATCAGCTCTGAAGAAGAGAATTCACCTGCACCCTGTGTGGTAACATAAGTTTTATTTAAGGAAAGGTTTTCACATCCACTGCCTGCAATTACCAGAACAATTAGGCAATAACAAGGCCAGCACACGTCAGAGGAGGCTTCCAAGACAGAGCAGCCAGAAATGTTGTATTTGGGGCTGAAAACAAACACAGCAGCTCTTAAATGTCTGTCCTTGAAAAGCATTCCCATACTAGGGCTCGTTCTGGTCCTAAGTCAGCTCCATTAAGACAGGAATTAGCTAGGGAAGAAGTGTGCTGCGAGACAAAAGATTTGGTGCATGAGGTGCATTGCAGCTTCCCCTCCTTTTCTGTAAGCTCTTTGGGGATTTTGGGTGGTACACAAGGATCCTGGTCTCGGCTTTTTTACTGTGCAAACATCCCATGAACCTGAAACTGGAAAGATTCAAATCATTTCTTTGTACAGACAGGCAGCATGCAACAGATCTGCTTTAAGGGATTTTATTTACCAAAATGACAAATTGAAACAGTATTTTTTCATGATAAAATCAGATTTTATTCTCCTTTACTAAATCAAACCGTTCATACTCAAGATTACTTTCCTAATGCCTGATGAGAAAAGTAACATTAACTTTTACACAGAGTGTCAGGCATTGACTTGAATTTTAATAGCAACATAATTTAGGTCATTTTTGTAGCTATCCTTCATGCCTTAACCAGGATTCTCAGAAAATGATCAGAAAGTGACAGAAACATATTTAACTAATATGCAGAAGTTACTTTAAATAATTTTTACAAATTATTTTTTTAGATTTGGTCTGTAGAGAGCATAGGTGACATCCATCCTGAGGAAGGAACTTTGACACCAGCTGGTCCAGCATTCCCAGGGATGGCAGTCAGGAACTTCAGGTTCAGTGCCATCTTCTCAATCCCAGGAAGAAATAAAACCTTTCCCTTCTACTAATCTTCCAGTTTTAGACAAGAAAATCCCAACTGTCTTATAATTCATGCTAATTCATATAGCACAAAGCAAGTATTTTTAAAAAACCAATTGCATCTTTTAAAAAATAGCTTCAACATAAAAAACTAGGGATTAAGCCTTGCAGGCCAATTTTGAGACCATGAATCACTTAGAGGCAGATTGTGCATCCCTTCCCTTCCTAAATTATAATGAATTAATTACGGAAGTTCACAGGTATCTTAAAAACCAACCCAAAATATAACCCAACCCAAGCCCCACACCCAAGCAAAAAGAGACCAATTGATGTGATTGGAAACTGGAAGGATGCTGCTAAACAAGCTCTGCTGTGTTCCCCCAGTCAGCAAGGGGTCTTCAATTAAAATATTTCCCTTCTGGAATGACTGACCTGCAAAGCACCTGCTATTCATGACCAATTACAAAAACCAACACAGAATGAAGATGATGTTTCAAGTTATTTTGCTGTTTTAACCGTCTTGGAAGTGTGAATTCTGAAAGTTTTTTATTTAAAAAATAGCTCTTCACAGATTCTTCTTGTATCCTGTGGGGATGTGACACTGTGGCCTTCTGTTCTGGAGTCTGTGAAAATCTCATAGTCATTCCCTCCCTGGAAGCAGAAGAGGATTGTATTTTATTAAACAAAAAGCATAGTTACAAAAAGGGACACATGAAGGGAAATGGAAAGAACAGTCTTTTTTCCAAGGGCCTGCAGTGATTAGGCTCAGTGAACAACAGCACAGATCCCCAAAGCCATAGCTTCATTCCCAAATTTCTGTTTGCCACACTGCTTTCACAGGGTCAGCATCAGCACTTAGTACTTCAGCTCTCTGGAAATGCTGCACTGCCACTTAGAGGGTTTAAAATGAACTGTCTGTAAGCTCTGTGCCACAGGGACAGGTGATTACTTTTGCAGTTATGTTGGGGGAAAAAAACCCTTTTAATTTCAAGCTTGTCTTTTTCTTATAAAACTTCACCTTTTAAAATTTATAAAGTCCTCTGTGTACTTAAGAGTTTTAGAACTGTGAGTTCTTACAAAACTAAGCCTTTTCTTATTAAACTTAGCCTGACACTGTCCCTTGGCCATATTCAGACAGCTTTAATTTCAAGCAAGTCCTTGTGCTTGCCAGTGCTCTCACAAGCTCTTGTCAGGTGTCTGATCAGGATTTTTAAAAGTCTCTGAATTGCCCTGCAGAGCTCTGCCCCATGATGAGGGAAAAAGGACTTGGTTCAGCTCCCCAGGGTGGAGAAAGACAGAGTAGTGAGTAATGGCACAGTGTTAAAAAAGACAGGAAATAAATATGTTTAATAAACACCAGCCAATCTACACTGACCAAGGAGGACAGTCACGTCACCTAGGTGTTCAACAGAATTACAGAAGTTCAATTTTAGAACAACCTCTGCTAAGGCAAGAACCCTGTGTTCAGTTCAGGAAAAAGGAAAACTTCCCAGCTGCAGTCAGGTAAACATGGACCAAGTTTACATCCTGATTTCAGCTCTTGTTAGGATTAAGGTTAGAAGGTTAGAATCTACAGTCCTTGAGGTTTAATTTCAGCAGCTCTCAAATTAATATATCAAACTAATGTACTCACTGGCATGGTCTTGTCTCCAAAGAAATAAATAGTCTTGTATCCATCCTTGGCAACAATTCCTAAGCAGTACCTTTTATCCCAGCCATCTGGGAACACATCGATGCTTATCTGCCCTCCTAGGAGAGAGAGGAACCAAGACTGGTTTTGTTTTAAGAACGCATTTCTGAAGGGAGAGGAAGTGAAAAAACACTCTAAACTGGGTGAGATTTTAGGCAGAGGGAGCTTTGTAGAAGACACAGAAAAGTTGTGAGACCCTAGAGTTAAGTCCTGCAAGTACAGAAAGTGTTTTATAGGGTATCAGTTATTACAGCTGTCATTCAGAGATTATTTATCCATTGAACAAAGTCTGAAAGTGTTCCCAAAGAGTCACTGCTGTCCAAATGAACCTTTTCAAAAGAATTGCATTTAACCTCTTTACCTTTAGAAAGAAAGGACACAACTGAACTCAGCCAATGATATATGTACAGCCATAAAATTGTAGGCAAGACACTTTTTAAGGCTTTCAGAGTAGGATAGGGAAGGAATCAGCCCTTCCAGCACACCCTAACAGGACAGCAGCTTTCTTAGCCCTTGGTCTTCACCAACAGCCAAGAGCATGACTCTCAGCTGAAGCAGGTGTCCAAAAGGTATTTATAACAGAAAGGAGAGAGGAGAGTTGCACAGCAGTTCATTTTTGCCTTAGTGCTTTGGCACCAATGCCAACCATTCTTTGCAATCCTTAAAATTAATAAAAGGCAGGAGTGTGGTAATATATTAGGACAGAGGGTAAAAAAGAAAAAATGCACCAAAAATTAATTTCCCCTTATTATAATTTCTTTTCCTTAAGCTTGCACTTGCTTTTGGAATCTCTCCTTCCTCCCACACAATGCAGGTTTAGCTGAAGAACCAAGGGCAACTAGAACAGCACTGAGGGAGTGGCTCTGATCAAAACTGATTCACAGAAACAACTCTGATTAATGCAAAGCATCTAATAGGCTCCAAAATGAGCAGAATCAGTCACACAACTGACATTAAAGGACAATGAACTGATGACAAGAAATGAAGTTCTCTTTGTTGATGGATTTCAATTAAAATGTCCCAATAAAAGCCTAAGAGGAAAAAGAGGCTCAGTCTTGCCTGCAACCACCCCCAGAGAGACCTGTCACATAAATGAGATGGGATGTCACAGCCATAAGAGTATGACTTAAATTAAATTTAAATTAATTGATGTCTTAAATGACAGTCTTTTAAAGTATTACCTATGGAGAATGTGAGGCCTTTGCCTGCAAATTCTCTTTGCAGATCAGCTACAAATTTCTCTCTTATATGCTCCTTCTGTTAAGAAAAAAAAAAAAGAAAACAAAACCAAACGTCAGTTACATGCTGTGCTGATTTACTAATGAAAAGATAACAAAAAAAAAAAACCTCTAAAAAGAATGGTTTTATTGACTTGAATGAACCCAGGCTGGTTACACTATAGAGGACACCAAGAAAGTATGGTTTTACCCAGGACAGGGTTTTTTAGAAACCCCAGGTATAGAAGCAGGATGTTCAGCACCCTGGATACTGGATAAAAAACATGAGCTAAGCCCACCCTTCTGCAAGTAATCTTTGCTATTCCAACAAAAAAAAATATTGTCTATTGCCTGAGGTCTGAATGAGAAAATTAGTTAAAGCACATTGAAAGGATTAAAATGAAAAAAAATTGCACAAATTATAAAAGTTTTTTAAAAATCATAACCTGGTCATAACTGCCTCCTCCAGGAGAGCTGGGTATTTTTCAAGAGTTGTAACTCACTTTATCAAGTTCATAGAACTCAAGTCGTTCTTCCTGGCTGCAGCTTCTCCCAATGGGGGACACATTTAACATCCCGTTTCGGAACTCAATGAAAGTGCCTCTGCAAGGCAGTGGATTAACAACACAGAAAACAGATGAGAAAATTGCTCAAAACAATAAATATCAAAATCAATTTCCATGTAATTCTAAAGGCAGTGGGAATCAGCTGTCTCACTGTATGCATAAACCCCAAACATGCAGATACCTCTGGCACCAATAAGTCTTTTAGACTTTGAGTCTGGCAACCTCAACATCATCCTTACTGACTTTAAAAAGTACAGTTTAGTTTAACAAGCGTGACTGGAGCATCCCATCAACCTCAGAGCCTGACAGGCCAGGCTCTGTCAGTTTTGGGGTGAAGCTGTAAAATTCACAGCACTGTGGGCAGTGTCCTCACACTGCATTTCAGTGTCTGGAGCAGCTGCACCTCACACAGAGCTCGTCTGGCTGAACTTCTCATCTCTGGAAAACACTATGCTGCTGAATTCCAAACATGGCAAGGGAACACTCCTACTTAAAAACTGAATCTCCTTCCCTCTGACATACAAGTGTTGAATCAGTCTTTCAAACTCTTGCTCCAGCTGGGAACTCGTCTTTGTACTCATGGATGGAGCCCTGTTTCACACACACAGTGATGTTCCCTAAGCAGAAATTATACATTTTTTTGCTGAGCACCCTGAGCTGAGCTTTATATGGAGAACAGGGCCACACTGAGATGCCTGTGTGCACATACCTCTTCTTTGGAAGTTTAATCTTTGCAATGTAACTCAGGCAGTAGTTGATGACATCTTGAAGGATGTCCTCGCCCAGGTGGCCCTGAATGCTCTAACAAAACAAACACCATTCAACCAAGGGTCCAGAATTTGAGATTCTAAAAGCAAGTCACATGGAAAACACAGACATTGGGTAATCAGGCATGGTTAATATCACAGAGAAACAAACTTGCCTTCAATCAGCAACATCAGCTGATGCTCACATGGTACTAACTAAAGACTCTCATTTTACTTTTTGTTCACTTTGTAACACCAAACTGTCCTCTAATATGACTCCCACTTGTACCTGCTTCAGAAGGAAATTGTGTACCACAGGCAGCTGCCCTAAACAAAAAGCTACATTTAATGTCTGCTATAGCCAAGCATAAAGAAATGGAGCTTTATCCTGCAGTAAACTGGAACCACTGGTCAAGGCAGCAAATTCAGCCGGGATATCTTTTAAATGTTTACTCTTCATTATTTATGTTAAACATTACATGCCAAATGAATGATCCATTAACAGGACTAACATAAGTAAGCAGCAGTAATTTTGGTCTTGGGAAGGGTGATTACAGAGGACTACACCACACAAATAAATCATAATCTTGTTTAGAAAATTTCTTTTTGCCACTACTGGAAATTTCACACTTACCTGCTTGCTCAAGAATTTCCCATCTTTGTATGCTACCAGGCCATTTTCTGGGAACACATAGTCATATTTTTCAATCACTGCAAATAAGCAAAAAGAAAGTACCTCATCATTTCCCCTATATGCTTAATGCAGAATTGTCTTAAACATTAAATAGTTTAAAACACAAACATTAGCTCCTAAAGCATGAAAGTTTCAGGAGCATAGTGTCAAGCATAAGATTAATGTTAGTCCCATTTCTCACTATGATTAACACTCACCTCAAATCACAGGAAGTCATTTGTTTGACATACCTGTGGTTTTACTTAGAGCCATACGAATCTTTGCATTAAATGCAAAGAAATGACCAAACACCTCAAATTTTGCAAACACCTGGCACATGGCCTGGCTAGAGAGCAAGTCAAACACTGCCCTTTTAGGTTTGTATCCTCAATGTCACCAATCCTCAGCAGATGTCTGGGAGTTGTGAGTCTCAGCACAACATATGGTTTACTGGAGACCACTTGGAATGCAAACAAACTCTGAGCTGACTGGGCACTACGGGAGGCTATCAGCGGCATCAATTAAGTAAAGGCCATTAAGAATAAAGGACTAATAAAGAACCCATCGTTGCATCATAACCCCACAGTGAACAAAATCGGGTGCTCGAGGGATGCTGAGCAGCCCACAGGGGAATGTCACTGTACACAGGGGGTGAGAAAGCCCCGCCAAGGTTCTGTCACCACGGCAGGATTTCACCATTAGCGACACTCTCTTAGTTTGATACCCAGACACCGGTACAGTGCAAACAGGCTGCGATTTCCAAATGCCGGTTAGTAGCTCCCCGCAGCCCGAGGGCAACACAACAGCAGAAACACAATTACAAGCAAGGGAAGAGGGGGATGGATAGGGTTCAACCTCCGCTCAACCCTCACGGCTTCCCCGCGGGCCCCGGAGCGCGGACTGCAGCAGACCGGCCCTTACCGTCCTCGCCCAGCTGCTCGCGGATCTTGGCGAAATCCGAGCCGCCCACCACTCCCACCTTCACCTTCTGCCGCAGCCGCTGCAGGAACGCCGCCATCTCCGCCGAGATTTTCTGGGGTCCAAAACAGAGCAGTCAGGTTTGCCAGAGGCCAGCGCCTCCATTCCGCGACACGCAGCGCAAAGGCTGCACGGTGCGCTTAACGCGCTAAGCGTGCCCACAGGGCCCGCGGAGTGCTGCCCGGCCCACAGAGCCCGCGGGTGAGAGCGGAGTGCTGCCCGGCCCACAGAGCCCGCGGGTGAGAGCGGAGTGCTGCCCGGCCCACGCCGGGTGAGAGCGGAGTGCTGCCCGGCCCACAGAGCCCGCGGGTGAGAGCGGAGTGCTGCCCGGCCCACAGAGCCGCGGGTGAGAGCGGAGTGCTGCCCGGCCCACAGAGCCCGCGGGTGAGAGCGGAGTGCGCCCAGCCCGCGGGTGAGAGCGGAGTGCGGCCCGGCCCGCGGGTGAGAGCGGAGTGCTGCCCGGCCCACAGAGCCCGCGGGTGAGAGCGGAGTGCTGCCGGCCCGCGGGTGAGAGCGGAGTGCGGCCCGGCCCACAGAGCCCGCGGGTGAGAGCGGAGTGCTGCCCGCCACAGAGCCCGCGGGTGAGAGCGGAGTGCTGCCCGGCCCACAGAGCCCGCGGGTGAGAGCGGAGTGCTGCCCGGCCCACAGAGCCCGCGGGTGAGAGCGGAGTGCTGCCGGCCGGCCCGTGCCGCTCCGGGGTGCAGCTGTGTCCGGCCGGCCGCTGCCCGCTGCTCGTGCCCGGGTGAAGGCTGTGTCCGGCCCGGCCCGGCCCGCTGCCCGCAGCCCTCCCGCACTCGCCTGCCGCGGGGCCGTCAGGGTGCCGTCCACGTCGAAGAGGCAGAGCGCTGCGGGCGGCGGCGCCATGGCTGCGGCTGGCGCTGCGGGGCCGCCCCTTCCGGCGGGCGGCGCGCTGAGGCGGCGGGGCCATGGCGGCGGTGAGCGCCGGGGGAGCCGGGCGGGCTGTCCCCCATTCCCCTCCTTCTCCCCTTTCGCCGTCTCCTTCCCTTTCCCTTTTTCCGTCCCTGTCTCCATCCCTGTCGCCGTCCCGTCGCGGGCCGCTCGGTGGCGGGTCGTTGCACAGAGGCGCGTGTGGCAGCATGGCGGGGGCGGCGCGGAGCTTCCCTTCCTGCTTTTTCGCTCCCTCCTTCGGCCTGGCGCGCTCTCCTCCCCTCTACCGTGCTTAGCCCGCTGCTCTGCTTGTCTGAAATTGCTGTTGAGGCGGTTGTTTACCCATCGCCCATCCACGCGGTGGAAGCAGCCGTCGCTGGCACACTGTCAGACAGCGGGAGGCGGGGCTGTGTCGCGGTCGGTGCCCGAGCTCGCTGGTAGCGGTTGTGTTCGCAGGGCTCTCTGCGCGGAGGGATGCGAGCACAAACAGCAGTTTCCTGGAGGAACGCTGGTTTAAGGTTACAGTGAGCTGGGGCTTGTGCTGTACAGTCCGTAGGTGCCCGAGGGACCAACTCTGAGCTCTCTGTGTTTTGAAGAGGAGTCAAATGATGACCTGTAGGAATCTTACCTTACAGGCGTGGCTCTGCACAGCTAGGACTAAAGTCTGCACAGCACCGTTTTTTGGGAGATGTCTACAGAAGGAGCTCTGGACAAGGTCATGGAGAAGGGAAGATGCTCGCCTGCCCTGGGTTTCTGGTTCGTGGGAGCGCCTGCAGTCACAAACCCAGCGAGTTCATGGTGCCAGTAATTATCTCAGGAGACTGCCAGAGCCGTCTGTGTGTCTGTCCCACTCGGCCCCTGCAGCTGTGGTCCAACAGAAGGCTGTGGATGGGAGGACAGAAGAATTCAAACTGATCTACAGGTTCCCAGGGATAAAGTACTGCAGGGTCCTGTCGAGAATGAAGCTGTTGCAGACTGCCACCTCCGTGGTCATGCTGCCTCCCATCTACTACCTCTACCTGCAGGGCCAGGTGTCTCAGAATATCCTCTTCTATACAACTGGCATCGCCGTCTTTGCTGGGGTAATGTTGTATGGCATGAGCTACTTTTTCAGAAGAATTATTGGATTCATTTACTTAAGTGAAAGTGGACAAACTGTCAGAGTGGCCCACTTGACATTCTGGGAAGACGTAATGATATTTACTGTCCCATAGAGACAGTGGTGACTTTGGATGAAGTTGGAGACAACAAGGATGAGCTACTCCACCAGTTCAAACGACATAACAGTACAGATACTTTGTATTTTACAATTAAGTATGGCCAGATTCTAGACAGACAGAAATTTACTCAAATATTTGGAGAACTTGTGTAACACAGCAGCTCATTTCCAGCGATTTTCCATGTTGCATGTTCATTGTGCTAATTGTTCAACGAGGTTTAAGTAGTTCCCAAAGTACACATCTCTGTCCTTTTCCTGTGCAAAGCCTGCTCTAAGTGCACCCAGTGTAGAGTCATGGTGGTAAAGCACAGCCCACTGGATTAAAGGTCTTGCAGCCTGTGTATGGTGTGAGGAGTGTTTGTTCCGTGTCACATCCAGTAATGTCACAGCATTCCAAGCCTGAACTGCCCTTGGAATGTGCTATAAGAGGCCAGATAACTGGGGCTGACCCTGGCTCTTTGTTTCAGTTGGCCTCTGGTCGTGAAACATGAAAGAGCTCTTGAAATGATATGCAGGAGCTGCCAGAGCATCCTCACTTCAAACTCAGTGTTTCTTTTAGCTAATTTCAGGTTGGCTGGGAAGCCTCTAGAAATTAAAGCTGGTCTGGTACATCCATATGATGGATGTCAGAGAGGGACATGCTCATGTGTTAACGCACTTGAGGGAACTGGGAAGGAGTGTGGGCTGTCCTGGCCTCAGGAGGGTCCTCCAGGATGGGAGTGGAGCTGGCAAAACAGGGGTGTGCTGCAAGAGACACTGACATCAGCTGGGTTAAAGGCTGGGACAGTATTTCAGGGGCCTCTTACAGAAACTGCTGTTCATTGGAAAAGCTGTCTCCATGAAAGATTGTGGTCTTAGTCCATGGTACTGGTGTAATTTCTCCTTTTCCAAAACCTCAGTAGCAGTGAGGCATTTAAACCCAAAAAGAACCAAATCTATCACTTATAACATGTAACACATTTTTTGAATTGTCAGAAGCAAGATAACTCCTTGCACCCCTCTTCTGGTTCTAACTTCATTTGAAACTGGCAAATAAACTGACTCTCACCAATAATCTGGAGTGTCGTTTCCTTATTTCTTACTCATGTGAAGTGAAACCTCTGTTTCTTGGTGGATCAGCAAAAGCAGTTAAGTAAAATTTCCAATTAAGTGCACTGGGTAACCCCAAATTACTATTTCTCATGACGTTGAACTTTTCCTAATGGGGTTCTTGAGTTGAAATTTTGGCTGACACTGTGCAGCACAGCAATATCAAAAGAAATCCAAATGTTCTTGGCATAAATACCATGGCAGCAAAATACAGTGAGCTGTACAGGTACAGTGTGATTTTGGAGGTTTATCCTCATCAGAATGTATTTAATATCCACTGATGGTTCAGTTGAGGCATGTACTGGGTGTAAAATGAAAAGCCCTGGAGAAGTTCAATTATAAATATTTTATTTAAGAATATTGATTACACATGATTGATGTCATTTGTTATGAATCTGTGTAGAATTACTAGTTACACCATGAAGTGTACTTAAGTATTTGTTTAAACATTTATTTGGCACTGTCCACAGTATGCTGTAAACAATATTAACTTTATATGCTTCAGCTGCAGTGCTTTCTATGTATTCTCTAACGATTTCATCAACATGTTGTACACAATTATACAGTTACTGAGTGTCAGTAAAAATTATAAAAACACCTAGAGTAGTCATAATAAAAGTGAAGATGTGGTAAGACTTCAAATTACTGGACCTTTGCTTCTGTAAAAGTACAAGACTTGCTAGAGACATTCACTAAAACTACTGCACTGATATGTTGAACAAACTAATTCCCAGAATGCTGTCAAATCCAGTTCTTGGTTTGACTTTCCTTTTGCTAATAATATGCTTACAAGGACAGCGATGACAATGAAGTTTTGTTGAATACCAATTTTTACTGGTCCTTTCCCCAGATTTATACAACCTCTGTTCAAAAACCTGCTCAGGTTCTGCCCAGCTGGCACCAGAATTCTGCTTTCTGCAGAGGTTTACAGAAATCCCACTGGGTTTAAGCTGGCAGAAGTGACTATGCTTGAGTTTCCCAACAACAGTACTTTAAAATGGGAAAACCATGATTAACACTTTCCAAAGCAGGCAAGGAACCTTTTCACATTTTGGTGGCTGTATTAAACATGTAATTCTTTTAACTTCTCTGTCTCTTATTATGTACTTAAAAATTGTGGTCAAGTCCTGAAAGGGCAACTGTAACAAAGTCCATTATGGTCCCCTGTGTTTTGGTGCACAACAAAAAGTTAAACTTAGTAAACAAAATCCAGATGCTCACCAAGAAAAAGAAAGGCACCAGATCTAGTTCAAGTCAGCCTTCAGCAAACAGTAAAGAGACATCCAAAACAATTCTCTGAAGAGAAACAAATTAATGAACTGTTGACACATTTTTTGATCCTGTGGCTTTCTAGAAGATCTCTGAAATATTGATGACTTAGAATATACTATAAGAACAAAAATAGAATTACTTTGCATTATAAATGTGCAGTCAGGACTAGGCCTTCACTGTAGTGACTCTGATACCAGATAACGGCATTTCTACTTTAGTTTTACAAAATACCTCAAGTATTTGTGTAGAAGTTATAATAGATAAATTAATGGCTATTGCGTGCTCTGGGCAAATGGTAAAATAATCTGCAATCATTCTAGACTGCTGGCAGAAGTGGAAGAATGCGCTTTGCACGGTTCTCTAAGCTTTGTCAAATTACATACTTCAGGGTAGTTTTCTCTGTACAAGTCTGCTTGTAAGAGAAGTCAAAAGTTTTAAAGCCCATCCATGATGAGGACAAGGGCTCCAGTGCCACTGGCAGCGCTGTGGGTGTGGCTGAGGGCACCGTGCCCTGAAGCAGTGAGTGCAGGCTGCGCAGAGCTGACAGTGCCCTGATGCAGTTGCTGTGCAGGTGCCTGAACTCGAGGGAATGAAGCTGGAAATTGTTCTGTAAGATACTGTGCTTGGCAGTGGTGGAGAGCAGAGCTCTCCTTGAAACACTGATTCTGTTCCAGCTGCTGTTAGAGAAGGGCACTCTGTGTGGCAGGTGTGTGGCTCTGAGTGCTGGGCCACACTTGTTGCTGCTTCTGGACGCAAATCTATCAGGGTCACCTGTGGAAACAGACTGTACCAGGTCCTGCTCAGACAGTGGAGAGTCAGGGACATGGCTGTAGGGAGGACTCTGCAGTTAACATGGCCCAGGCCAGAAGAGGGAGGTTCTAGGGAATGCACCAGGCCACATTTTCTAGGGAATGCACAGTGAGGGACAGCTGCATGTACCTGCTGGTGACCAGTGCCAATGCTCTGCCTGGGCCGCGTGTGCATGGAGCAGCTTGCCTTGGGCAGGATTACAGACAGAACACAAACCTCAGTTTATGACTTTACACTTATCTTGTCAGTAGAGAGGACATGAATTAATGCAAACTAATTTCATAATCAGCTGTTCAGTGTGAGGGAACTGCTTTTTACTTGAAGTTTGCTAAGATGTCACTGAAAATGTTCAGGAAGAGGTGCGCGTGGTGATCCTTGAAGATCAGCGTTGGACGGAAACGGATGGATCTGTCTCCACAGCCTCCCAGAACAACACCTGAGATGAGAACAGAATAGCTCCTCTAGTCATTTCCATCTTTGCCAAATAGCCAGAAAAATGCAGGTCTCTGAATGAGGATACCCTCACTGTGGAGGGCCAACAGAAGCTCCCCAAATCCTGCTAGCCACACCATGATACAGCACGTTGTAGTGTGAATGGTCTCAAGCTTCACAGCAGCTTAGAAGAACCCTGTGGGTGCCTGGAGCTGTTCTATAAAACACACGGAGTATTGGGACTAAACCTGACAACAATGGAAAGAATCCACCCAGCACAGAGCTCAAACAGCATCTGAGATTTCAGAGCTGTAGTACTTTCCTGGTCATGAATCTTGGTGCCACAACACAACACAACACAGGAGGTTTTTCTGCATTGGTTTTTAAACTAATTTGTTTTTAATGACAGGAAGTTAAAATGTCTCAGTGACTGCAAACCTCTCCCTGCAGTGCTTTAAATGCACTTTTTAGCCCCAAAAACAATTCTTGAAATGTCTGAGCAATGAGAACCATATTACTAAGTTGAGCATACCCTGCCTCAAAGCAGAGCCTTGGTTTACCATGAAACAAACCACTTGCCTTCTCTGGCTGGCTCACTTAGTTTCCAAGAACAAAAAATTATGTCTTTTACACTCTAAAATTTTGGTTTCACCACAATTTATATGTATGTACACTGCCTGCTTCGTTCAAGAGGTAGGAGTAACAGCAAAACCAGACAGCAGCAAACACAGGGCCCACCCAGTTAAATTCAAAGAGAATGTTAGGTGTGGATCCCAAGGTTCCCCTCTTAATACCTGGGCCCGTCTGCAGCTGGTAACAGTTCTGTGGGAAAAGTTCTGTGCCCACTTTAGGCACTTGTATTTCACCATTAGGTATTCCTAGGTATAGGAATTTTGTATTTATAAAAATCATCATTCTTCTCCCTGTGTTTTCCTGACATTAACTTTCTTCTAACTTTCCTTTTTCTAGAAGTAAGCCATGTCCACAGCACCTAAAGTCACTGTAGAGGACTCTGAACCTGATGTCACAAAAACTCGTGCCCAGCACAGATCTCTCCCAATAACCTCAGACCTGCAGAGACTGGCAAATGTACACACCATGCAAGAGACTGCTCTGAGGCCTCTGACAACAAGTGTTTCCAGAAAAGTTTAAATCCAACTTTGTCATTTCAACTACTGTCCTCTGATACTGAAATACACATACACCATATGAAAAGGAAAACGTGAAGCATCACCTTCACATGTGAATGCTACTGTTTGTCACGTGAAGCTCGTCCACACACACACAATTTCTTACCTTTGTTTCTGGCTATTGTAATTAACTTGTTTCTAGTTGAATCATTTGGAGTGTCAAATGAACAGAATGTTCCTCTTCCTCTCACTCTGCTGATGAGATGGGGGTAACGAGCCTGCAGAGAGAGGACAGACAAACACATGGCAGGTGCTGTAACAGTGGGCACCTGGTGGCCAGCCTGGCTCTGCCAGGTGGGAACCCTGCTGCCTCCTCGCTCCACTGGAGTGGAGCATGGCTCACTTGTGTTCTGCTCAGCCCAACACAAAGCAGGGAGGGGCAGTGAATCTGACCCATGAGCTGGGTCAAGTAAAATATTTTTGGAACAAGCATAACACACCTTATTTATATCTGCAGTGGACTTCAGGAAAACCTGAGCATAAACCATCTGCACTGGGGCCAGAAACCAGCTCATTCTTACCCTGCACTGGGACACCTGCCAGTAGCATCTGCATCACTTATTCTTAATCACAATCCTCATCTTTTGGAAGAGCAATCTTTTGGATAGGACTAGTTGTATTCTGGCCCTCCTAAGTATGAGATTATAGTGTTTTCTGTTCTCCTGCCTGCTATGTCTAAAAGGTGTGGAGAGAGCAAAGACTGTGTTTAGGATTATTCTGGGCAAAATGCCTTTGGGAGGTGAGCACCTGCAAGCCTATCCTTAAATGCCTGTCTGTAGAGTTCCACAATAGAAGCTGTAAGGAATTTTCCTTAAACAAGGGAGGGAAAGATATAATTTTCTTATTTCAACAGCCCAGCAGAATTGGAACAAAATATGTAAGCACCTTCCTTTAAAAAGAATTTTAAGTCAAGGAAATACCAGCTGCTTACGGTATCAAAACCTTTTAGCAAAGTCATTTAATTAGCTGCAGTACGTACCTTCAGATATTTTGGGGATCACCATTTATATTAGGTTAAGCTATATAAACCCAGCATCTTTAAGTCAATTAAAGAAAGTTTACTTCAATTCCAAATGGGACACAGTTATTCAGGCCTATGTTGAAGTTATTATAATGCTCTAGACCCCAGCTGGAGTTCCTCAGTCCAAGTGTTTAAACTGGCTGAGGTCAAATCCTATTTCAGAAGCAAATTTCTCCTTCTTACCTACAGTCCTTCCAGATGTTTACCTGCAAATCCAGCAGCCCAGTCAGTAGTGCTTTCCCAGCGTGGGTTGCATTGTTTAGAAGGTCTTCTGTTTTAATCACCTTAATGACTTCAGCAAGCATAAGGTTCTTGGATGGATCTCCAAGCCAGGTGTTAAAAATCCGGTAGGGCTTGGGAAAGGGTGGAAAAAGAGTTGTGGAACATGTTATCAGGCAGATCACTATAAATTAAGAAAAGCAAGGCAGCACATTGGCAGTGCAGACGTGGTATATGAAAAGACATACACTAATCTCACCAACCCCCCTTTTTTATGTTGTAAGCAAAATCCCATTGCTGAGCTGAAACACACGTTGATTATTTAGTGCACTCTGCCTTGCTACTCTGACATCTCATTGAAACATACCTATAGATGGCAGGAAATCAGCATCATCTATACAGGCTTTTACATGAAGCTTTATGCTCTTCCCCTTAATTTGAGTTTTTATGTATTACATCTAGAATGTCATTAGCGCAAAGAAGAAATCTTGCTGACAGAATCTGTAATGTTGACATACAAGCTCTGAAATTCCAAGTTGCCCTACAGGAGAAGGTGTCAGTTTGTGATTAGATTTTGTACTGAAGGTTTATACCGTTAGGCTTAACCCAGTTCTCCTCTCCCCCCCACCAGCTTTATGACCTTGGTGACTGACACCAACTGGAATAAAAGTGAAGAGGTGATGACAACTGTTGTGTGAACAGCAGCCTCATCCAGCTGAGCCCGCCCTGCTGGACGACACCTTGTCCCTTCCATGGATGTTACAGTCACTCCTCAGGGGGTCACCAACTAGCACCGAGTACAAGTTTCATCAAAAATCTTACAGCGTTTGGCCTGAACTCCTCTTTGTGGAAAAATCCTCCTGTCATCATCTTCTTACTGAATGTTACCACATCAGCTGGGTCATCCAGGCCCCAGTGCTCATGTGCCCAGAATTTTCCTGTGCAGCCACCTCCCGTCTGCACCTCGTCCACCAGGAAAGCACAGCCATGCTGCAGAGACAGAAGGGAGGAGGGGAGTGTGAGCCCTTCCCCGACCAGGAACACCTCCCTCAGTGAACACATCAACACAAGCCAACAACACCTCTCCTTTCTCTCCCTCCACTGCCCCAACTGCCCCTCCTCAACCCCTCCACCAATGCCACTGATGTGTCAGATTTCAGTTAAAAATTCAGCTGTTTTTCCAGGAAGGCACTAGAAACTTGTTTTCTACCCTTACTCATCAAGTACATGCTTTTATATAGTCTGGAGCATTTCTAGAGGATACCTGAGAAAACATGTGGGAGGAGCAGAGGTGGCATTTTCAAAGCCCCTGAGGGAAGCAGAGGGTCATCTCTAGGGGCTTTGTTTGTTTGAAATATGAAGTCTCTGCCCCTAATCTGAGTTGGGCATTATGTGGCACAGAGGCAGTACCAGCAGCATAAGCTGGTCCATTTAGGGGGCATGAAAAGCTGTGTTTTCAGACAACTCTGCTGAAGGAGCTACTCAGGTGAGCTGGCAATGTAGGGTTTTTAGGTGAAGGACTATTTTGTCCAAACTTTGTGACAGGGAGAGCAAGCTTCATAATACCATATTTAAAAACAATGGGTAAGTACTTTTAGCAGCATCTCTTCAGCATACAGATGTTTTGAGGGTAAAAAAAAGCATGGAGTAAGTATTACAGAGGGTCATAGCTTCTAAATAGGTAACCTTACATTCTAAGTACCAAGACATCTGTCCCTTTCATTGTTTTATTGGAACATCAGCACTATGGCTGGACTCAAGTTGTGTTTCAGGTTTTTTTTTGCAATTAAAAACATGTCATGAAAGATTTATACTTTTCACAACCTGCTCCTTCAGAAATGGAATCTCTTCAACCAATTAGCATGATCATTTAAAGAACACACCTGCAAAATTCATAGCTAATGAATCAGAGTAATTTCTCTCTCACTTTGAAATTAGAAGATAATTTATTGGGCTAAGGAAAGCTTTAGGTGTGAATCAAATAGAAGAGAGCAGGGATTACTTCTATGTGGCGTGTAACTTCCCTGACTGCTGCTAAGGAGGCCTGTGAAACCCTGGGGCAGGGCAAAGCCTCTGGAGACAGCCACGACGTGTGGGTTCATGTTTAGCTACCACTGAGTGCCCAGAGAAATGTTTTATTACCTTTCTGGCAATATCTCGTAGCTTTCTGAAGAAGTCATCTGAAGCATGATTGTCCCCTCCCTCTGACTGTATCGGTTCCACAATGATTCCAGCCACAATCTTCTTCTTTTTCCTGTACTTTACAATCAGGTCTTCCACCTGTAAATCAAACACTTATGGTGCATCCTCCTTGCAGAACATTTGTACATTGCCTCCCAGCTAGATTAAATCTCATCAGAACGTCAACGAGGCATGGACATTCGTGGCTATAATGGTACCAAGAGGCACAAAGGGTTAACAAGTGATTCCTGCAGCACTTACACTGCCATCTTCTTCCTGAATGGGTTTAAATCATGTCCCACTGTAACTAGTTGCACATTTATCTACAGTGCTGTGAAAGCTTTAGCCAGGCTCAGCTGGCAGTGTGCTGAGCACCACTGCAGCTCCCTGTGCCACTGCTGTCATTCCACCTAAGTGATGTGCAAGGGGATAGATTTTATGTCAGAAACCAAAACTCTGCTAATGTATTAGAAAAGGTAATCTGGAAAATTCACTTTTTCCAGTCACCCACTTCAGATATATTAAAATTAGTCAGATGAAATAGTGCAGAAATCCTGTTGTAAGGGACTGACAGATAATTCTCATTAACCTCCTAGTGCCAGTTGCTGCAATTATGGTGTGTTTGTGCTTGAAATCCCCCTCACAGCCCTCAGGGCCACAGCCCCTCCAGGCTGTGCAAAGTTTTCCAAAGCAAGTGCAGACTTGCTAAGAAAACATTTGGGGTTTTGGTTGGTTTGTTTGTTTGTTTTTAAAATAATGGCTTCCAGCATTGCATTTCCCCCACCAAAGCTACCCTGGAGCAGCCCCAGGGAAGCCATTTGCTGTGCTTTCTGTGTTCTCTGAAGTGAGGCAGGTTTGGCTAAGTGGACTCACAGGTCCATCCCTGAACGATCAGAGCTTTATGCCAGAAGCTGCCATGGAAAAGTGGGAAAGACTTTTACTGTTAGAAGTTCTCTCTGCAGAGAGGGCTATCCACACTGTGCTCTGTCTCAGCCCATGGCCCTTTGGCAAGAGCTGGCAGATGAGTTCACTGTGATACAACAAAGCTCCAAGGGTGAAATTTCACTTTGGTGTCACTCATGCAGCCCTGTATTCCCAGTAAGCTGGCAGAAAGGAGAAAGGTCTGACTGTAAACAACAGTGAATGCTGGTCCAATCACAGGCTGTTCCAATCCATGAAAACATTCTCTTAGTGAAAAGCACTAATCCTACCAACACTATTCATTACTGCAAATCAAAAACAAGAGAAAGCTGCCAGGGAATTTTTTACCTCCTCTAAACAACGGGCTTCTTCCTGTTGATTCTCTTTCACAAAGTCTTCCAGGGGATACTTTAGCCTTGGAAATGGAGCAATAGGCCAGTCCAGTGAGGGAATGTCCAGTTTGTGAATTGCTTTAGAGTGGGTTGTAGCTAAGCAACCTAAGCCCAGAGAGGGAAAAATTAAAATAATACCCATCTAGGAACAATACAAGAAAAAAGCTACCAAGAGGGGAAAAATGGCCTGGCTGTAGAATTCTCTTAACTGATTTGTGTTTTTACTGTCTTCTGAAATACTGGGTAATTTGTTTTAGTAAGGCATAAATGGATTACTCTAGATTTTATGCATTAGTTTCCACATGCACTGTTCCAGAAGAGCAGGAGAGCCTCTGTCAGTCTGAACAGGTTGCTCAGACAAGGTGGTTGCATCCCTCCAAAGACAACTGCTCACAAAGCTTCCAGTTACAGCACTCTCAGGTAACATGCTTAGAACAGGGCCTGAGCTGATAAAAACCAGTAAAAGTGAGTGACAGCATGTTTGTGGTGATTTTACCCCAGGAGTGAGATTTTCGTGAGTACAGACAGGAAACTGTGGATTCAAAATGAAAATAAGAGCCTGTCTGAAAAGAATTTTTAAAAAAACATAAAATCAGTTCCTACTGCCACTCAACCATTCCAGTGCTGGTGGGGCTTCCAAGGCAACCCTTAATGACCCTAGAGCTTCTCCACTGTACTGTGTGTCCAAGGACAAGCACAGTGAGCAGAGGTGAGGGGGTGAGGGACAGCTTACCCAGGGTCCTGCCGTGGAAGCCGCCCATGAAGGAGAGCATGGCGTAGTCAGGGCAGCCAGGGGGCTGCAAGCAGAGCACACAGTGGGGTCAGCAAGAGGCTCACATCCCCTCACTACCCCCTGAGCTCCTCTTCCATCAGGCACCACAAATTTTTACAGCTTTCCCCTCAACAAGTACACTGGTCACGCCCTAACCCTGCCCCAGCTCCCAAAGCCTGGCAGCAACACTGATGAGCCCTGGGTGTCTTGTGTTGTGGCCTGGCATCTCTGCAGGGCTGAGCTCAGACAGGGCTGAGCCTCCAGCAGTCACCCCTTTTTACACAAACCAGGAGCACGTGTTTATGGGGTGGCTGTGCCTAGGGGTGGCACTGGGGGCTCAGTGAGGAGAGGCTGGGGCTCCCCTGTGCTGCACCCCATGCACTCCGGATGACTCCCTGGTATTTGTTGGGAGCAGTCTGTATTTCACCATTTCCTAAATGTACAAAGCCAGATTCCACTTCACATGTAGCAAACCAAACTTTTCCTCCCAATCCTCCCTTCCAAGCCCAAACCAGTGGTACATCTGTAGGAGTGGTAAAGGACAAACCTTACCTGGTTAATCATGCAAGATTCCAGTTCTTCTTTCGTGACATTATTATGGCCCCTCTCCTTGTTCTGCAAAAAACCCCAAAAACCCAACCTGAGTGTTCCTTTAGTTGTAACCAATGCCTTTAGGGCTGAACCACAGACCAGTAATGCTGGTATTCAAGACTGGAGGCAAGAAAGACCCTATGGCTTTCACATGCTGACTACAATCTGCATTTTCTTTCTTTCCTTTCCTTTATAACTTCTGAAGTTGTGTCAATATAAAGCAAAGGCTTAGATGAAGACATTTTAATAAAGATTTTATACTAGGCTGAATAGAAAGAACATCATGAGCAAGACAACCTCCAAGCCTCACCTTGTTTTGCAATAACAATTCTGATTATGACTAAGTACTGATTTCTACATCTAAACCTACAAAAATATCTTAATATTTTACTTACTCTGTACCACATAAATATTGCTTTAAAGGCATTTTCATTAGAGCAGGATCCACAAGACATGGTCATCACCTGTGACAAACCCTTAGGAGCCACCTGTCAGCAAAGACAGAAAATGACTCTTGAAATATTGAGCACAAGTATAGTGCAAATTGATAACAACAGTGATGATAATAATTGTGATCAGTCCACAGGGATCTCAAACTTACTGATAGCAAAGACTCCTTCAGTTTTTCTGTAAAGTTCTCTGGAGGTAAAATCCCTAGGGCAGGTCTGTTGATAAAAGTGCTCTAAAAAGACAAAGGAAAAGGAATTGTTAGGTTGTACTATCGCAGGGAAACTATGTTGATACCAAAGCAGTTCCATTTTATTCTAATTACAAATACCAGGCAGAAAGCTGTATCATGGCACAAGCAGTTTTAAGCTAAGGATTATTATTCCTGCCTTAGCATGTGTTTTTCTGTCTAACTCTTATTACTTTATTCTTGCAGGACATCTTAGGAAAGATGCATGCTAACTCACACTGACACTTCCTCTTCAATATTGCCATTTTAGCTGCTTAATCTCCATTTTCCTTACACACAGGAAATATGCTTTAATATCTTTGTTACTTGCTTTCAGTTTGAGTAGCTAAATCCAGCTGGGATATCAGCATTTTCATCCTTACTGAGCTTCAAGACAGACCATTTTGGAACACTGGGAAGGTGAAGCCAGGCTCCAGGCTCTTCAATGGAAGATAAGAAGCCATGGGCATGAATCACTTTGGGTATAGGGAAAAGGTATTGCAGGAAGACAAGAGTGAAGCAGTGAACCAGGCTGCTCTTTTGGAGGTCTTCAAGGAGCTAAAGCCCTGAGCACCCAGCTCTTATCTCACAGACACCCATCTTGGAGAGGAGGTTGGCCAAGAGACCACCTGAGGTCCCTTCCAATTTCAGTAGTGCTGTGACCTGGCCACATCAGGATTCACACCTTTGGGAAAGGTAATTTTGGTGTCAGGGAACAGCAGCCCTCAGCCCACACAGGGGTTTCTAAGGAGCAGCTCTGGAAAAAACCCCTCAGCCTCCCTAGTCCACTAATGGAGATGAATGTCACATTTATGCAATTAATTTAAATTGTGTCATGGATTAAAATTGATTCATTGCCGCTCTTAGTCTTTGTGGGCAATCTTATTTGATTCATACCGTGCTACTCTTTATTTTAAATTAAATTTTCTCAGAGAAGGACAAGCTCAATAAATTTGCCACCTGCCAAGCAGCTTTATTTGCCCTTTTCTTTTGTTTGTTGCCTTCTTTGTTGAACAAGTTTTATTTGCCCTTTTCTTTTGTTTGTTGCTTTCTTTGTTGAACAAGTAATGGCTGAGATTAAAGGTTGAACTTTGATAAGCTAAGTCTCAATGGCAGTCCAGAGGGGACATATAACCTCCCCCAAAACACTCATATTTTCACTGCAGCTGAAGCTTGCATATTTATCAGCATCTTTCAGTCCTTCTCAACACAAATACTCATTCATTCCAAGACGTGTGAGGCACAGCAAGAGGTCTAAGTGGTCACACTGCTCCTGTAAGGACATTTCATCAGGATTCTTAGGGAAAACCAAGTATAACAAAGGACAGAACACTGGATGAGCTAGGACTTTGTAAATTGCTTAAGTATCTTTCTTCCAAAACATTGTTTCAACAGACTCAAGCTTAAAAGAAAACTTAAGCAATGATGTTAATGACATGTTAACACAAAATTTTTGTTTAGTAGCTATGAGAAATCTTATTTCACTTTTTATCTCAGTTCAGAAGTAAATTTTCATATCAAGTTAAAAAGAGAAGACCACAAATTTGTTGTGAATTTGATTATGGTTGTCACAGTCAATTGACAACATTTGTCATTAAGCAGAAAAGTGTATTTTTCTTTTGTAGTTAATGAGATACCCAGAACTGAGAAAAACAAAACATTGACATCAAGCTGCTGTGGGTTCAAAAAAACAGACGCACATTCTGTGTTTATAGCTGGCTACAGAGAGGGTATGTGGAACATTACAGACAAACCAAATAAAAAGTCCCTCCAGGAAAACACCACTCCCTTTGCTAACACTAATCTTGTGCCACTCGTGTGGGACTTTGGAGGAGTTCCTACACTGCAGGCTTCCAGGAGTGTCACCTGCCCTTCCCTGGGGGCAAATCAGCAACTGCCACCAGCAACAGGGCTTTTGGATTTTTTAAATTGGTTTGGGGATTTTTGTTTGTTTGTTCTTTTTTTTGGTTTGTTTGTTCTTTTTTTGTTTGGTTGGTTTTATAATTCTGACTTTGCCTACTGCTGCATTAGTGAAGATATTATTCTCAGAAATCATCTTTATGAATTAATGTAAGTATTCATAAATATTAGATCTTCCAAAATATCCATATCTGCCTTTGATACCTTTGTTAACTCCAGCATTTCTAGTCTGTTTTTGTTTGGTTGGTTGTTTGGTTTTTTTGGTTTTGGATTTTTTTTTTGTTGTTGTTTTTTTTGTTTGTTTGTTTGTTTTTGGTTTTTTTTTTTTTTTTTTTTAGACTTGAAGTATTTTCATCCTGGGAAAGGCAGAATTTCTCACCTGAAGACATGAGTACTCTGTAAAGGAAATCAGAATCAGCTCAGGGAACTCAAATGGCTGCATTTCTCTGCCCTGCAGAGTGCACTTCAGAGATGGGAGTCAGTCACTACCCCCAGCTTCAAAAACCCCTAAATTTCCCACAGCATTCCAGATGTAGGGCACCCTGTCCCAGATATTTCATTCTCTCTCAAGGTTTTGAGCTTGCTTTCAGGCTCAAAAAATCTTCAGAAATCATTATTAAAATGGTTAATTTGAGACAGTATGTTTGAACTATGATTGAAATGTGGCTGCAAATATACCAAGTGCTTGCATCACCCAAATGTTTACTTTTTGTAAATCTTCCCAGAGGTTTTGGTGCCTTCTTAAAGACTACAAAGCTCTTTTCATCTAGTAAGGAGTAAAGAAAGCAGATCCTATCATACATTAAATTGAATCATTAGCATTCAATATCAGTCTAAGAAATAAAGAGAAAGCCCACAACAAGGAGAGAGAGAAGTCCTTCAAGTACTTCATGTTCTAATTCACTTACCAGGTTCTGTGGCTGCTGTAAAAGCTTTATCAGAGAGGGATGGCTGTAACCTAATCAAAAATAACAAAAAAGGAAAACAGTTCTTTTTATCTGGTTTCAATGAAGTAATGCAAAGCATAATCTGGAGAATAACCATAACTTAATGTGTGACTGTTTATGTGTAATTTGTATATTTTTAACTACTAATAATGGGACTTCTTTTGAAGCAGGACAAAGCTCTGGGCTCTGTGTCCCTCAGCAGCCTGTCTGGTACTGCTGTTGGGAGCTGTGGCACACCCATTTCCTTACTTTGACAAAGTTTTGTTTGGAAAATGATGCAACACTTTATCCTTCTTACTAAGAAACTAAGATAGCTTCAGCTTGAACACAATGAAGGTGCCTAATTTATACCTATTGATAGTCTACAGGATAACTTGCTTGCTTACAGCCAAAACCAATTTATCTGCTGTTTAAAACAAACAACTTCGAAGGAGGCCAGAAATTTCATTTTAAGCCTGATTTCTAATGTATGAAATGCCAACACCAGGGATTAAGATCATCTTGTAAATGTCCTTATAGAAACAGTTGGAAACCTCATCATCTTCCCTACCGCTCAAGAAGTCAGACCATGGTAATTTTGTTACAAAGGCTTATTGTGTTTCTGAATCCCCATTCCAGTGGAGTGACAACAGCCCTGATTATCCTGTTTGAGCAATGGAACATTAGGCAACTGCGTTAACAAATCAATTATAAATTCAGTTTTGAATAATTTAGCTGAAAACAAGACAATATCCATATTGTTTTAGTGGCATGTCATGCTGATAAATCTGTTAAAATTATTATGAAGATAATAGTAGTATCTATTTGGGACACAGAACAACTAAATCTGCACAGCATCAGCTGTCATGGGAAGAGCTGTTGTTCAGCTAGAGGGAATAACACATGGAGAGCTGTGTCCTTGAGAACTGCACCTGTGGCTGCCACTGAGCCCCTTGGAGAATAAGTCATTTTAGAAATTTCCAAAGCACAGCTACTATTGTTTAGAAAGCTCAAGGATCAACTCTGGTGCTGCTTGCAAGAACTTGTAATCCTGTTTCTGGCGTTACCATATGTGAATGCCATTGTATGAGACACCACTCTCTAACATAACAAACGTCTACTAGCCCTGATTTACCCTTCTGCACCTGCACAGAATCTCTCTCCCATTCTCTTCCCTTCAGCCAAGTGGTCTGGTCTTCCTCCTAACACTCCCTCATCCTTGGGCCTCCTCAGAGGGGCCCCAGTGAAGGAAGAGAGGATCCCAAAAGCCCAGCTGCTGTGAAAGAGGCAGGCTGTGTGACAAGCTGAGCTGGCACGTGGGTTCACAGTCAGGAACTAACACCAGGAGGAACTAAATGCTTGAATACCCATTATATAACCGTGGTAGACAAGTCAAACAGCTCCAGGCTGGCATGGCAAACAGGCACTAACTCGTTTCAGTGCCATGACCAGCACAAGGGTTTGCTGTGCTACAAATCCACTCTCAGAGGTGACTGAGGTGGCTTTGAGGAAGGACCAGCTCCGTCACTCCTGCTGTGTGTCTGGATCAGTGTGACAGGAACTTACATGTCCTCCAGGCTCAGGAACATGCCTATCTGCAAAAGGAGAAACAACTAGAGCCTGCTAAAATAGTGAGATGGAGAAAGCCCAAAGAATCATTTGAACTGAGCAGCAGGCTGCTGTCAATAACCTCAAGCTGCACCTCTCTGCATCTCCCAAACCAAACAGACCTTTCCAGCACTGAAAAAACACACTGTACCATTTGCTATTCCAGGATGTTTGCTGGCAAACATGTCGATAACATCCCTCTTGCACTTGGCTCCATGGAGTTTCTAACCCTATTAGACAGAATAGATGCAGGATGAAAGGACTATGCTGTGCTACAACTGCCCATAAAAGTGTGGGGAAAAACTATTTTAATTGTTGTTTTTCAGCAAAAGAGAGCCCAGAGCATCTTTACCTAGAGGTTTTTTTTATGCTTTCTTTCTTATCTCTCCACACAGGCACTTATTACCTCTCAACCTCTGCTGATAAATATATTCTAAATATATTCTAGTGTAACAGAACATTATTAAATCTTGGGGAGTCCTGACAGATTCATGAAAAGCTTTATTGGATTTACTTGCAGAGAGATAAGCACAGATGACTAACAAGAACCTTGTGATCTTGTTTTGCTCTCCCAGTTCAGGCCCTACCTCTGTCACCAAGAGGGACATTATTAGTAACCTGGGCAGCTCCAGATAATCTTGTAATTCAGTATAACTGAAACATATAAATTAATGTTGCATGTTAGACTTAGGTCAGCCTGTAAGTATTAAATTTCCATTTACTCTTTGTTGCTGCACATCCCAGAGCCATTATCTGAGAAGGTGCAAGAAGCACTGTCCTGTAGTTCCTTTGGGACTGAGGAATGTCAGAATGGGAATGAGAATGTGTTCCCTAGGATAAAAATCCAGCTTGTCCCCAGGAAGGCATTGCCCCGTGTGAAGGAGGAACTACAGGGCTTAGGAGGGTCAGTCACAGCACTGCATTCTTATCCTATGTCACCAGTTTCAAGCAACCAGAGAAAGGAAACTGCAGAGCCCCTGCCCGTTTCTTCCCATTAAGAAAATATTTCCTCCATAATACTTCAATATTTTATACATAAAACTATATTAAAAGAGGTATGCTTGCACCATCCAGCACCAGAAGGTCAGAAGGCCTCAGTGCACTGTTGTACAATTTCATTCTTTTGGAATATGCACTGACTTTCATACTTTGGAGAGTGCATTTGACTACAAGACTGAGACTTGTTTCTCCAAATCAATTTCTCCTGTGAAGAACGGGAAGCCATGAACACTAACTGCATCTCCTTCACTGGAAACCTCAAATCCAAGCTCACTGGCACACAAGCATTGAGCTCCTGCGTCTCATCCCTATTTCCACAAGAGCAGAGGCCAAGTTACTTCAGTGCAGCCTGAAAGATACAGAGTAGTGAGAACTCCTGTTAGGGAAATAAGCTGCAGACATTGCAGGGTTCTGGAATGATTACACTGATGGAGTGCTACAGGACAGCAACAACACTGTCTGCAAAGAAGACTGGGACAAGTGAACACCCATCACAGTCACAAGGTCTAAGATGCCAAAAGTTTGGTAACAACCTGAGCATCATCACATTCTGTTTCCCAGGAAAGGAGGCCTGTAGGGATGATTTTGAGTCATCACAGTTTCTATACATAGCACAAGATCTACCTTTTAAATTACCCATTTTAAATTTCTCTTTCTGCTTCTGCAGCAGTGTATTTTTAAGCAGCTGGGCAGAACCAATGGATGAGTAGAAAACAAACTGGACTGAATTGAACTCCTGCTGAAACCTGTAAGCCTTGAGGTTGGGGCTCATATTTTTGCCTTGCCTCTGCTTGAAAAGCTTCACAAAGCAATCAGCTGACTCTCCCAGGCACTTGCCAGGCCCTGTGTCTGCTCCCTCAGACAAATGAGCTGCCACCTTCACTTTCAGTCAGCACCACAGCTCAGTGCTGGGCTGGTTTCATCCTACTGCAGTCCATGTGGCTCACTGCTTTTTTTCCACCCCCCTGCTTATTTTGAGATAGAAATGTTAACTGAAGCATATAATTTCATGTTAAAATGTCTACATTATGCTGGTTAATGTTTAAAACAGTAACATACTGTTACAGAATCACAAAGTCATAAATCCAAGCCAACAAAGACAACCTGAATTGTGGAACTTGCACATTCAAGTTGAGATTAATACTAGAGCTTCTTCCTGGCACCACTATGCACTTTAAGAGAGCTTTAGGTATTAAGTCTGTAGTTCCTTCAGCTATCCAAACCCACCACGACATAGTACACAGCAGTGAGTTCAATGATCACAACAAGGTGTTCATTAAGTCACCTCTGTTTTTTCAAATTAATCAACCAACTGCCCAGGTAGTGCCTGAGATAAGAAAAATGACAGAAAAATGAGGATGAAACAAAGCATTTGGTACAACTGTTTCCTACCTATTGGGATGGAAGAAATCTGAGAGTAGAGATCCAACATACGGTTGCCATCTACATCTACGAGGTAGTTCCCTCGGCTCTCTTCATAATTGCAAAAGAAGTGCACAGCTTCTGCATTCTTCAAGGAAAAAAAAAACAATTAGTGCTTTAAAAAGTGGCAGTATGTAGGAAGGTGCAACTAATGGTTATACAGCAAAATCTGATAAAAATATCTAATGCTAAGTTAAAAAGAGACATTGTATTCACTGCACGGGAATTAACTGCACAGCTATTTTTATAACAACTGTTAAAAGGGCAAGTCTTTACTTTCTCTACAGAAATTAAGCACAGACTTGGAGAAATTTCTCATCTTAGGAAGGCACTAGTACTTAGGCTGACATACTTTTAAACTCAAGCCACAATATACCTTGTTTTCACTGGCCACTCTGTAACAGCTCTGAGATTTTTCTTCAAACATAGTTTGAACACATATGTTGACAAAAAAAACCCTGATGCTAGCAAATTGATCCTGCACTATTCAAAATACACTACAAAAGATTTTATTTAAATGCATATATAATGCACATAATGTACTCAATGTGGAAACCCAGAGCCAGTGCTTCACCTTTCTCTGTGGCACAAACATACAAATCAGGATTTTAAAACAAGTTCTGAAACCAAAAGTATTAACACCCCCCAAAACACAGAAAACTTGACAGATTACCTGAATTCCATTCAGCTTCTTCATTAATTCCTGCAGAAAAACAAATGTCAGAGTCTCAGGAGTGTAATTAGCAAATACTGATGGAGAATGTATGTTTCTTTTTTATGATCCCATAAATCATATGCAAACTTTGTAGTCCTGTGTGCTTACCAGGCAACTCTACCTGCCACAGGAACTTTCATGGTGCATCTTGCAAATATTACAGTCAAAACTATGACCTGTGGCATGCAGAGCTAAACGGGCTGCAAACACAGTTTAACTGTATATCTCCAAAAAGGGAAAGCTGCCTCTTCTATATTGACCAACTGAACTGAGAAAACAAGAGAGAAATCAGAAAATAAGAGAAGCCAGAGTCACACAGAAGGGATACTGGTACATTGGTTCTAGAAAGAGAGCTCCTTTTTATTAAAAACAACAAAAAACCTCACAAAACCCAAAAACCCACCACATGCACAAGAGTAAAACAACATCCAGCAAATTCAAACTCTTGCTTCATTTCAAAACCAAAGCATTATTTCACATCATGAGAAGTTTCTATTTCAGCAGGAGCACAAGTGACCAAGCCTGATCAGATGTTTTATTAAAATGATGATCTTTTGCTTTGAATCATTCTATGGAAATTATTATTATTATATGGGAACTTGGCATTGGAGAATCAGATCTGCCTCTCAGAGAGGGGCATTTTATTAATGAGTTTTCATTCTCCACCTCCTGATAAAAGTGGGTGTAGACTTATGGAATTAAGTTATTCATATCAGCTTTAAGGTTTGAAATGAAATCTGTTTTCTAACAAGTTAGACACAGCTAAAGATAAAAAACCCCAAGTTACTATTCTTTGCAAACTTACCCTAGATCGTGGTCCAGGAACTTCAGTCTTCATCAGAGGTCCATCATAATCAAAATCCACATCAATTTTAGCTGCAGCTTGACTGATATACCTGTGTCCTGTAAGAAATAACAAAAACCTGAGTACAGACTGTATTTTCTGTGCTCTCCTTTTAGAAGGTACATCCATACCTTGCCTGACTGAGAACATTTGACAGACGAGAGCAATTACATTGAACTGTCTGAAATGAACTACATATCTCATCTTTGACCAGTCTTAAAAAAAGAAAACAAATACCAGTGAGGTGGCTTAAAAAAAAAAAAAAACAAAAAAAAAAACCAAACCAAAAAATCCCAAGGGAAATCACAAGGCAACCCTAGAGAAACAGAGGCAAATCCTCCTGTAAAGCACAGGAGGACTGAGAGTACATCTCTTTCCATCTCTTTTGTTGAGTCTGTCCACTATGCTTTGTGCAAGCCTTTACCATAAATTCCCCACTCCTACACAGAGATGGTCAACTACCGATAATAACCAAAAAGCCTGATGGAGTCCACAGGAAAAATCCAGTATGATTCTTTTCAATAGCTCAAAGAACACTCTTTGGGAAAGGTTTGTCTCAGAAAGGTAAATGGCCTTGTCTCACATGAAACCAGCATTCTGCAGTGCAGCTCTGAAATCTGAGTCCCAATCAGTACCAATTTTCCTTCTGGTCTTGCTGATTTTTATCCACATTGTAGGGAATCACAATAAACTAGACACCTTAATGAAAACACAAAGGCAAAAATCTCCTGTGCTTCATGATAACAGGCTCTGCTTCCCTTTCTGAAATAACTGTTTTAAAACAGAGGGTTTAGGCAAACTTCATATGACAGAGACTGTTCTGGTAAGCAGGTATTCCAAATACGTACATATTCCATTAAGGGGATTATGGGACAATATGGGGATTGTACATCTGCAAAAACAGGAAGTACAGACACCAATGCTCTACCAAGGTGACCAGCAAGAGACTATGAGCTTTCTCTGCACACTTGTGGTTACATGTTGAACTCAACCAACGTTCTTGGCAATTACATTTTTGTCATGGAGCATCTGCAGGCCTCTACCCAGCAAGGTATCATCAACAAACTGATCTTAATACTCTTCTCTTGGGGGTATCACACTCAGACCTGAAAGAAGAGGGCTTAACTTTGTTTAATATCTGTGGTAGGCATTTTTAAGCTGGAGCAATTTGGATGGCCCAAACTGAAGGTCCTTAGCTCTCCTTGTCACCAGCTGCAGCTCAGATCCAGGCTCAGCCTGGGAAGTCAGGCAACACCAGCTCTTGCCCGGGGCACTCAGAGCAGCAGGGTCTGAAGGTACCACTCACCACATCCTGCTGTGCCAGGGCCGTGCTGCCAGGTATTAAACCAATAAACTGTACCCCAGTTTGGCAGAGGTGCAGGGAGGGAGATGCCTGGGCAGGCAGGCCAGCAGTCAAACACACAGAAATCCCTGGGGTGTCACTAGAGGGGCACCAGCCCCTCTGCACTCCCATCCATAGCCACCTCTCACTGCCAGAGCTCTGTTCCAGCAATGTGCTGAAAATGCTTTGCGTTTGGAAGTAACAGTTGTTAAATAAACCAAATATTTATCAAGGAAAACAGAAGGTATCCTGTGATAGTGCTCGGCAGTGCTCCGAGCACAGCCATTCAGCCCAAATTTCCAACAGCGACTCGAGACATTTGCCTCAGCTTGTGTCAGCCCAAGCTGGGATGTCTCAAGTAAACCTGATTTCAAGAAACTATCTGGAAAATCACCGCCCTTTGAAAGCATCTTTGAGCACTTAAAGTCACTGCTCATCTTGGGAAAACTTAGTCTGCAAAGATGATTATTCTCCCCAGCTTTAATTCAGATGCGTCAATGCCTCTCTGCAAAGCTATTAATAGGTTTTGTTACAGCAACACCATTTTTGTGTCATTCTGTTTAGCATTCATGAAAATTGGAGACTGCATGGGAATTGCTCCACTGAGGGGGAAAAGCTACTGCATACAAAAGATCAAAACCTCCACAACTCATAGGCAATCAGGCTGCAGGTTTAATAGACACACTCGCAAGTCTAAAAGGGAAAGAGACCAAACTAATGCATTTGTGCACCCACTCCTCCCCCAGTTAAGATCCCACCAAAGCACCTGCAAGCATTTCTGCTTCTCCTATTTCCCCTTCTCCACAGGCTCTGGGTGTTATTTCTTATGCCAAGGGGAAAGCACCACGGGGCACAGAATGCACATGACATTTGGGGACTGGCAGGAAACCCATGGAAATCCAGCATCATATCTGGAGTCAGCGTTCAGACAGGTGAGCTATAACCTGCATGCAGAGGCCTCACCCTCCTCCTCCCCACCCTGCCTGGGGCCATGCTGCCAGACACCCTGTGCCACCACATCCCCTCTGCTCATCTCCCAGGGTCCTCTCATCTGCAGAACACCTCCTTCCTTAGTCTTTTCAACTGAGTTCTCAAAAAAATGCACTTGTCTGGACCATGGTTAAAGATTCCCTCTTCTGCAAACACCCAAACCCTTCCTGCAAGGTCCTGACTGCCAGGCTCTAAAATCCAGAGCAACAGCCCTGGCCACCACCTGGGAGGGGTGGATGACATTCCCCTTCTTCTGCTCTCCTGAAGGATGATCTGTGAAACATTGCAACAGATAAGGATTCTAAACTAAACACAAATTCAATTATTTCTCTACACAAGTTTTGTTGTGGATACTGAAAACAGCATGACCTCCCCTACCAAAAAATTCCTACTTACAGAGCTGTGTAAAAGTGACTTCAGTTGGAGAATATTTTAATCTTGCCCTAACTTGTTTAACAGCACAAATCAAGAGGAGGTTTCTCCCTTCAGCCAGGCTGTGGAACAAAGACCCAAGGGGGTCAGTCTGCTTTGTAAATTTTTAATTCTCATCTTCATCTTTTTTCTACAGCTTACACCACAGTCCCTTTTGTACAGGTACACTAGGTATCTAAGGACAGGTCTTAGGTGTCTAAGGATACATCTGAGTTACCAGAAATGAAGAGCACCTTGCTATGCACTACTTCATAACAGCACAGCTCATGTCTGCTAACAGACAGGTTTTCAGACACAGCAAAACTGGACAGGTGAAACCAAAAGATGCAGGTCTTCCTAGGAGAAGAGTTGATTTTAAGACAATTTTTATCAAATTAGTCATGTTGGTCAATTTATGAGATATTTTTTAAGCAAAGGCTTCAGGAGCAGCTTATCCAAACCACACTCATTTTCAATAAGTCTGTGAACCAGAGCCAGCAAAAAACTTAGCAACACAGGTGAGCAGGCTTCCCTTGCTTGTTATCTCCTAAAGCACATTACAGGCCATCAGGCTCTACAGGCAAGTGATTTCTAGGCTGATTCACTAATACAAATTTAATTTCACATGCTTGTTTTCAGGAGCCCACAGAATGTCTCATTTTATTAACTCCAGTATAATGGCACTGTACCCATTTATTGGTCTTATGCTTGCCAAAGCATTGTTCCACCTCCTGGCTCAGGCAAATACTGTGGCTGGCATCTGAAGGAACAGCTTTTCATAAAAAATACAAAAATGCTTAAGAGTGTCACCAGATCAAAGGATTTTGAAAAGTGTTTTGTTTTTCCTTAGGTATAGGATGAATAATATAGGCTAGAACAAAATCCTCAAAATCCCAAACTCCAACATATTAGCAAAGTCTTTGATAGTAAAAGCTAAAACCAAAGTGGAGTGGATCCTCAGACTTTATCTCTTAGTGAAGCTCTTCTCCCTGTGAGAGCATAATAAATGATTGGCATAAACTCACACAAGTTCTAGCAAGGTCAGTGGATTTATTCCAAATACCCTACTCTACTACTCATTAGATAGGCATACTTGTTCACAGGGCTGATTAAAAATAAACAACCCACATTTTAAGAACACAGCAAAGTTTCTCTGCTTCTCCCATCTTAACTCTTTTTTTTCTTCCCCTACTCTTACTCAAGTAAATTGAGACTGATCAGAAATTGAATCGACAATGAAAGTGGTGGCTCCTGCTGAGCTCCATCTCTGTGTGGCTCTGGGGGCACCCCCAGGGGACACGGGGGAGGCACACAGACACCCAGGGGACACACACACCCAGGGGACACGGGGGGGCACACACCCAGGGGACACACCCAGGGGACACGGGGGCACACACCCAGGCTGTGCCAGCCACAGCACTCACACACAAGGACCTCTCCTGGCTAAGGGCACCTGAACAGCACAGACACAAACTCTCTTACTGCCACACAATTTAACACTTTATTTAATTTACAGCCCAATGCTTCCTGGTGCTCAGGGCCGTGTCCAAAGCTTTGTGGTGACAAAGGCAAAGAAGCCCAGCAGTTTGGAGCAGCTGAGCAGTCCAGCTCAGCTGCAGGCAGCAGTTTCCCTGAGGCAGGGTATGGCCCCAGCACACAGCCCATTTCCTCCAGCCTCACCACTGCCCTTGCTCTGCAGGCCAAACAGGAGCTCAGGCCACTTTCCAAAGGCACAGAGGACATCAGAGCCCTGCCAAAGGCAGCCTGGGCACCCCTGCCTGGGCACTCAAGGCTTTCTGGCACCCCTCTCTCCACACCCCCTGCAAGGCTTTGTTCTCCAGGCCCTGAAGAACAGCAGGACACGGGTGCTGCCTCTCCTGCTCTCCAGTGCCTGTGGCCCTGCTCACAGCACAGCTCCAGGACGTGGCTGCTCTCCTGCAAAGGCTTTTCCAGGCACTTGGACAGGGTGATGGATGACTGCATCAATACCTGCTTTGTTTAGCCTGGAGGAGGATTTCAGGCCATGCTCTGTCTCCCTTGCTTCCCCCCAGCATCAGTACCACAGCCTCCTAATGGTGCAAGAAAATGCAAATAAATCAGGTCACTCACTGTAGAGCTTCATCCCCTGGGAAACTGCAGCAGGCTCTGCTTAGCTGGCATTTTTGTCTTGAAGGTACTCAATAAGCTTTGCAACTCAGCCCAAATTTTTCATGTTTGACTTATTAATATCAACTTACCCTGCAGTAGAAACCCTGAAGATACAAGATACAAAGTAATTCAGGCTACTCCAATTCGATATTTAGGAGTTTCAGACATTTGCAGGCCAGGTCTGTGGTTTTGCCTCCCAAAAAGATAGCAGAGATGGGACAGGTGAAAACTGAGATTCTCACTATGACCAAGCAAGATATTTTCAAGAATTGAGAATCCCTGGTGGCTGGTCCTTCAGTGAACTAACAGCATTAACTTTGTAATGAAAGGTAATCCCTTGATTTTCTGTTAACATCTGAACAAACTGCCTCAGAAAAAGGGGATTTTGTGTTCTGTTATCTTATGAACAGGAGCAAATGACAATCTCAGCTCTCATCTTAAAAATGTGTAGAGCTAATGGGCTCTGACCAGGTGTCCTTCTCTTAAGAAGCATTACTAAAGGTCTTAAATTACATTTAGCTAACATGACCAAGAACAGCACCCTTTTTTTCCCTGGTAAACAAAGCTGTCTCTTTCTATCATGGCAAAAGTCAAAACGCAAGCATAGGTACTGTTAATGAACCTCCTTTTAGAGAGCACATAGGCTGAACAATTTGCACACTTTTCCACCCATCCCATTTAAAAAGGGTGGGCATAATAAGTTAAATTCTACTTTTCTTGGCAGACTTCTCAAAGCTCTCATCACACATCATCTTTCTGAACACTTGAATAACATCAGCAAATTATCACATCCTTCCTTTTCATCCAACAGGATGTCATCACTTGCTAGCAGGCAGAAAAGCTCATTTCCCAACTTTGCTTCCCTGCGCTGCCCCCATTGCTCACCGGGAGTCCCAGGCAGCAATTTTAACAAAGTACCACATTGCTATAGCAACATAATTAATATAAGTGCACCCTGCTAATTTGGTGATGCTGGTAGTCACAAAGAGCACCACTGTTGGCAGGCCTGTGCTGAGTGCTGATCTCTGATAACAGAGCTACAATCACAGCAGGGCTGGAAAGAGCTTGAACCTCTCATGTGTTTGACCAAAAATAACACTCATATTAACCACAGCTCCTGAGTGTACAACTGGATATTAGCAGGGAGAAGCTCCAGTGAAAGGACATTGGAGTAATAAACAGAAGGAACAATCCCAAGGAAAAGGAAAGAAGAGGAATGAAAGCCCACGGTGGCATAGCTCTCAAACACAAGTGTCTTGCTGAGAGGGGTGCAGGGGGAAAGCTCTGCAGTCCCCAGGGAGGCACGTGCCACGTCACTGCTGCCCTGCAAGAGTGCAGGCAGGCAGCCTCCCCTGCATGGCCTGAACTTCCCCTCCACAGCATCGAGCAAACCCCCTTCCAGACAGAATTTTTAGAGCATGGAGGCCCTGACAGCCAAAAGTAGGAGGACTGTGATTTCCTCTGAGTCCTCTTTTATGTGTTACAAGTAGAATCTGTTACTAACAGATCTTGAAAGGGAATGGCAAAAGGCCAGGCTAGCTAGAGATGTTTAGGAAATGAACATCACCATTGCATAACATTGTGCTAACATTGTGAAAACTGAGATTGCTATTTACAGAGTGCTTATGCTGCAAGATCAGAAGCTCTTCCACATGAGATTGTCTGTTTCAGTACTCCCACATACATGCTTTGGATTCTCCAAAGATGAAGAAAAAAACTAATACCACACAGGCCATAAAGAATTGGAAACTTATGTAAGAAAGAACAAGAGAAGTTCCCCTTCACCATCCCAACACAATCCCAAATCAGCTCCTCAGAGAGAGTTACAGGAGCATCCAACCACTGGTCTTGCAGTTCTTGTGATCTGAACCAGTCATAATATCCTCCCTCTTTGAATAGTTCAACAGCTACACAGCTCATCAGGACACCTCTAGAGGTGAACACCCAACCACAAGGAACACTCAGGTGGGAAAACAGCCTACATTGCTACAGCCACCCTTTGTGGCACAGAAGGAACAAGAAAACTGGATAGGAACATCACATTCACTCAAGGACCTGAGGACAGCAGTGTCAGCTTGGACTCTGCCTCGCACAAGAGTCTGCTTACAACAGGTTTTATGTGATTGTTTTTATATAGCTCAGCTTTTTGTGAATGTGTTTAATCAGACAGAAAAGTAAAGGTTCCTCAGTCCAGCAGGACAGGTGGCACTCCAGTTTCCAGGGCTTCAGTTGAAGCTGACCTCTACAATCCTAAGAAGAGGATTGTTCTCTGCTTCTGCCACACATCCCTCACATAAATCCAGGCTGTTCTCTCTGATTTCCTTAGGGAGGCTCTAAATGTACAAACCAAATAAAAAAAAATAAAAAGTCTTAGCAAGGATCAATACTGGAGACAAAAGTGTGATGGAGAATAAATCATTCTCATGGCCTTCCAGCTCTTTGTGGTAACTGTGATGGGGACGAGTCGATAACTAGTGTGAGCATCTCTCAGACTTTATTGCAGCACACTTGGGTGCTAAACATTATTATCCTCTCCAGAGAGACAGGAAACTGGCTGAGCTAGGTGAGGTACAGCCTCAAGTGCTAGTCTACTTAGTGCACTGCAATGGAAAGGCACAGACTCTGGAGGAGAAAAATTGGACCTACAAGGAGAGACTCAAACAGTATTCAGCAGAGAGAAAAGTGTAAGGTCTTGGGGGAGATGACAAGTTGTCAAACATGTAAAAGGCTGCTGCAAAGAAAAAATAAACATTCACTCCCCAGGTCCTTTGAGGGCAGGACAAATAGTAAGGACTTGATTTTTTTCCTGTTTTAAAACTTAGGCTAAATATTATGAAAAAAGTTTTAAAGGTAAGGTCAGTTCAGCAATAAGGGAATTGCCTGGGGAGGCTGCAGAAGCTGCAGAACAGATCAGCATCCCAGAAGGGCACAGGCGTGCACTAATGCAAACTGATGCTACCTTCAGGCAGCAGCCTGACCTTCTGCCAAGCTTTCAGTGCAGGATTCACAGACAAATCCAACCCCTTTGGGTAATCAGCAGGAAACTGAACTACATCTCTGGAGTGCCGGCCTGTCCTCACAGCTATGGTACTGCCCTACCAGCCAACAACCAACTGCCCCCAAAGCATGGAGCCAGAACAGCTTTCCTGCTGCAGTGCCCAGCTGACAAAAACAGAGCTGGCTCTAAGGGAATAAACATTTACATGCACACCACCAGTTGTGATCAACTTGCAAAACACCAGGCCGACAGGAACAACAGAACTCAGTTCAGGTAAGCTGTAACACCAAGACACACCCACAGCCACCTCTCCTGGCCCTGCCTGGCTGATACCCAGGGACAGCACAATGCAGGAGGCTTTGTAAAAAGAAGATTAGGTTAGTTACTCACTCATTTGTCATTCTGCCACCCTTCAAATTCTATTGAACTTTATCTTTGAGGGCAAATTATCAAGCAGATCAAACAGAGAAAGAAAACAAAAGCATACCTGATTAAGGGCTTATTTTCAAGACGGGATGATACTTACAAGCCTCACATTTTTGGGTAAGTCTTAAGTTGCATATTACTATCATGTGTGTTACTTAGCTTTTGCATTTTGATCAGCTTAAATGGTTTTCATTTTCCCTTTCTAGTTTGCTTGCCAGGGGTTAGCATTGTGTGAGTAAGGAGAACAGTATGCAATGGTTAAATAACAAAGATTTTCCAACCAGAGAAATAGTCAAGGATGGAAAAATCTCCTTGTGTAAAAGAAATTAATCGTACATTCAAGATGAACAGGATGATTTGCTTAATGCACACATACAACTGAAACATGACAGCCTAGAGACACAAAGACCCACCAAGAGGCAATCTACTCCCTCCTTCCCTCCTTTCCACCTCCATCACCCCCTGGCAACCCTGTCATTTCATTATCCACAAAAAAATATAAAAGCATCAGCCCAAATGGCACTGCAGGATTTCTGTGGGAGTAATGTACAAGTCTCTTTTTTAGCCTGTAAAGCTCTGAACTTGAGTGCTCAAAACTACCTTGGAGGCAAACACTCTGGAGCAGAGAGCTCCTGGACGTCACCCTCAGCACTCCTCTAAAAGCCACAGAGCCCAGATGCACAGCAGCCTGACTGGGGCTCAGGAAAAAGCCTGGAGCTCCAGCTTTGACTACAGCCATCAGAGCCTCCTGCTGTTCTGTGAGGCAGCAGGGTCACAGGACACAGCTCCTCCTGGGCAGGGGCTCTCCTCCTGCTCCACTGTTCCTGACTGCTCACTCGCACAAAGCATTCAGATCCAAAGGCCATGGGTCTCATACGACCTGCAGTCAAGGCCCTCTACTATTTGCTTCAGTATTTTAGCAGGCTTGGAAGTTTCTGGAAGCACGAATGGATTAATAGAGTCCAGAGCTGCCTTCCTTCTGAGGATCTACACTCCCTCACCGATGGTGAGAAAGGAAGAGGAGTTTGTGCACCTGCCTCCACTGCCCAACTGCACCTCTGTGCTTGGGAAGCAGCAAGGAATTGTGCAAGACACTGGGAGGGACAGGGAGTGTTAAGTGATGCTGAGGTGACAGATCAGCTGAAGGACTGACAGCTAACGAGGCCTGCTGGCTGCAAGCACTTTCCATTGCCCACATCGAGCGAACGATCCCAGCATGCATAATGAGTGCGTCACTCCCAGAAATAGAAGCGCATCCTGCACTGAAACACTGACCTCATATTTCCTGATACTTATAACACCAGACTTGGTGTTTAACCAAAGGTCAGTTGCTCCCCAAAGTGTATTATTTAAAAGGAAATCAATGATGTTAAAGTTTCTGAGCTCATGGAAGGGTGTTGCTTGGTTTATGCTGGCAGTGGCAGAAGGAGCACAGAGGCATTGCAGAAGGAGGGCAGAAGGACAGGAGGATCACTAAGATTTACTCAGTCACAAAAACAGCCATTCAGCCATACTGTATTCAGTGTAACAGTACATGGATGGCTGCCCTTAAGACTCTATACTGCTTTGTCCAACAGAGCCAACAGTAATTTAGTTTTTATATCTATTTCACAGAGACTGCAGGTTTAACATACACATACACATGCTAAATTTCAAGTCAGGGCCAAGCCAAAACTTGCCATTCACTTAAGAAAAAGTAGCTTGATGCCGTGTGACAGGTTTTTATTTCACACTAGAGCTCACTCAAGGCAGAAACACACACAACCCAGTGAGGGTCACATCTTCATGCCAGTCACACAAAACCTCTTCACAAGGGAAGATGGGCAAGGTTGTGCTACAGAGCACAAAGAGAAAACCCAGCTCATTTTGATGGATGATTGTCTCATCTCTGCACCATGTAATGCCTGAGAGTAAAAGCAAAGGCTGAAGAGCTTTACCTCAGATAGCATGCTTACAGGGCAAAATATTAACTTGATACATTCTTGTTTGAAGAACAAAAAAATCAGATATAATTTGGACTAGAATTGTGGTCCACTTTGGACTACAAATGCATCATTATCTAAGATGCAGAACATCATATTCCTCAAGTTTTGAAAGACTCAACACCACAGGACAAACCCCAGCAACGTTCAAACTGGAATTCTGTCCACCAGTGCAAAGGTAATGCTTACCAAATACAAAGCAGGAAAATGCAAGGATACACTTACCAAATAGAAAGCAGCGACATGCAAGGAAACACTTACCAAATACAAAGCAGGAAAATACAAGGAAACACTTACCAAATACAAAGCAGGAAAATACAAGGAAACACTTACCAAATACCAGCAGTCTGGAGTTTTGCTGCAGGCCACAGGTCAGCTGTCGACTAAGCAACATTGACGCCATTTTATCTTTTCTTTACTGGAAAATATTCAATCTTGAGAGATTTCTTTCTGGTTGATGTTCTGGGGAAAAAAATAAAAGAAAAAACGAAAAGAAAACACTTATTCCACTTATTCATGTCCCAGGAGATGCAGCCACTATTACTGTGCTGTTCATTTCAACTCCCCCTTTTACTCATTTCCATCCAAAGACACCGAGAGCATGGTTTGATGGATTAATGCTGATGTTCAGAGCAGTCTCAGGATTGAGCCCCACATCTGATTCTTGGCTTGGTCTTGCTAAGGCAAATGATTTCCAGGCTAAAGCTGTAGTCCCAGCTTCAGCAGGGTCGGGGTAAAAGTCAGTACCTGTTTTCTTTTGCTCTTCCTCTCTACTTTCTCTATATATGTAGACTGTGTTGAACTTTTAAAAAATGGTTTCTAGTCAGTTTTTCAAGCCAAAGCTATTGGTTTTGATTTGACCTAAATCAAAACCAAGACACTTTATGAGAAAAATTTCATCTAATACAAAAGACAGCAGGACAAGTATTAGGAAATAAAAAAAATCAATCCCTGAAAAACCGTATTTTTACCCATTAATCACAACTCCGTGACGAGAGAATGTGAGAGCTGAGATTGTCCAGCCTGAAAAAGGCTCAGCTTGCAGCCCATCAATGTGTGATAAATACTTGATGGGAGGGAGCAAAGAAGGAGCCAGGGGTTTCTTGGAGTGTCCAGTGATGGGATAAGAGGCAATGGGCATAAACTAAAATACTCTGAGTTCCACCTAAACACAGGAAAGCCCCTGGCAGGCTGCCCAGAGAGGGCATGGAATCACCATGCCTGGAGATGCCCACAACCCAAAGGTCCAGAGCACACTGCTTTGGGTGTCACAGCAGAGGGCAGGACCAGACAGCCCTCAGCTCCCTCCAACCTCAGCCAGTCCGAGGTTCCACCTCGGCTGCTTACACATAAATGTCCTTGGAAAGTCAAGTAGCATGAAAGATAACATGACTCCCTTTTCACTCGGGATCACTTGTGCAGGAAGCCCGGCGGGAAGTCAGGAATAGATAAAACAGGTCACTGAATTATTACCCAGGACACAGGTTAAAGTCAAACTTCACACTTATCATCATGGCCCCCCATGATCTGGGTAGGACCCTGGAGCCCTTGGCCTGGCACTTGGACCCTGCTGGACACAGACCATGGAGCAGCAGTGGATTGAGGCATGCAGTCCAAGTGACAAAATGTCACTGGTATCCATAAACCTGGAAAAAATTCCATTTAACAAATACACTTAGAGTAGAGCTGATCTTCCAGCAGAAAGACATCACAGTTTACAGCTTCCATCAGTCCTATGCCATCAATAAAACATGCCAGCAGATGTTCATGGCCAGATGCAGGGAAGTAGCTGAAGTATTGCTACCATGATAACAAGTATCTCTTTCCCAGAAGTAAAATATCAGCAATTTCGTTTCTGTATTGTCTTCACGCAAAATACTATTTGTTCTCCTTCACACTTGAGCTTTTTCAAAATATATGAAAGAAAACAAAAAACTTCTTGCCTATAGAGATTTATAAATTCATAGACCTATTAAGACTCAGGAACAAAACCAAGTCCCTGTGCCTCCACAGACAACTGACATAAGCACTTGGTTTCACTTAGTTCAAGTTAAAATTCAAGGTAGTTTGCAATGTGCCAAGGTGAGCAAACACTTGCACAACACTAGTGCACACACTGAAAAATAAAGATTAGCTTCCTAAGGCTTTGGGTCACAAGTGCAGAGGGAACTACTTAATTTTGTTTTCAGAGAAGAGTAACTTCACTTATAAGACAAGATAATTCATTAATTATGTTTTATCTCTCAGCTTCTTTCTTTACTTGTGCTAACTTCTGCATAACCAATGTGTGAAGAAATATCCCAACATCACAGATTTCTTATCTCATGACCACCCTCTAACAAAAACCAGTCTAAGTCAGCAAGAAAATGCCCAGCACCTCAATTGATGCCCTCTGCTCTGAACTGTTTATCTGGTCAATACTTCTCCAATCTCCAATTCCCTCCATAAGTTTGCTCTGCAAAGTATTACTTTTTCAGAGTCTTTAGGAAGCTGTTAAAAGGTGAGCACAGCTTTGCAAGAACTCACAAAAGGAGCAGTGCAAACATACTTAACAACCCACCCAGGTTCACTCCTTGTTCTCATGCCCTTCAGTCATCTCCCATGGGGGTTTTGCTGCCAGCTGCCCAACTTTCCTTCTCCACAAGGATGAGATGCCTTTTCACATACAAAACAGTCACACTCCATGGCTGTGCCCACCAGTGTCCAGTTTCTCCTCTTCTTCCTTCCCTAGGCAAACCACACCTATGTCTGCTTCCAGAATGTTATTTATTTCCAATTATATTTACTGTTTATCTCGAGTCCTTGAATAGCTAAACTACAGTATTCATTAGAGGCTGAAAAATATAATTGGAAATGATATTGGCTTTCTGAACCACTGTAGAAAAAAAATTCTGTGTGAGGCTTAAAAATAAAGTAGCTTAGCCCTAATTTTCCTTGACAGCTCTTATATAAAAAGTTTTACCATTTTCTAGTCCAGAGTCAGAATAAATCATGTAATATCACATGTGAGTATAACTAAACCCAGCGTCTTTTCCATCTCCATTATGCACACAGGCTCTCACAGGAGATCAGCTGATGTGATTGGTATCTTACTCTAAGCACACATTATTCGGTTATCACAATAACCAATTGAATTTTGCCTCCATAACCCATCTCCTGATGGATTCCCAGCGACCCAGCAGTGCAAGCAGCAGAGTTTGCAATCCAGCAGCAGTCAGCTCTCCTGCACATGTCAGAGCTGCAGCGACGCCACGCTCCAGCAGCGCTGCTGCTCCAGAGCCGCTGCAGACACACCAACCCCGACAGCCAGGCAAAGGACAGCCTCCAAATTCAGCCAGCTGACAGGAAAGGGGATGGGAAGGACCACCAGGCCACGCAGATGTGACACCCTTCCAGAAAAAGATTCCTAAGCCTTCTCTAAACATTTTCCTCTGCTGGCAACTGTCTGAGCTGGAGCAGGCCATCCGTGCAGATGACTCCACAGAACTGCTGTTCTGAAGTGAATCTCAGGGCCTTAATTTTCCAAATACATTTGCATAATTTTGCCTTTAATTTTGTATTACATAAACTGTGATTGCCACTCCATGTATTTAAGTCACAGCCACATAATTCTAGTAAGAAAAATTATTTTCATTTTCAAAGAGGAAGCTCAGTCCAGTTTATCACACATATGAAACATAAGGATATGTGGATTTTTTAAAATGCATACTGTGAAATTGGATGTATTCTTTTTAAACAGCAGCTGCTAAATTTCTGTACCAAGAGATTATTCTGACAGATAAAACCAGTTACTAGGTACAACAACAGTCATTCAGCAGCAGCAGCTGACTGAGAACACAGAAAGAAGTATTGTTTCCATGAGTGAACAAAATTGTGTTTCTTGAAGGGGTGAAAATCCTGGAAAAAGCTCTACAAAGAGGGGCTTGATCCAGATACAAGAGTGAAAAGAGACAAGCTAGGAGTTTGTGCAGCAATCTCACTCCCTAGCAGAGGAGCTAATGCAGCATGATATCGTGTGCCAGGCTGCAGCTCACAGAACCTACCCGGGAAAACATCCTCTGGGGACCTGCAAAGGAAAAGGCAAAACTGAGACCCAGCAGGATGGGAGGAAAAGTCACCTCTGCAAATTTGGGAGAAGTCAGCTCTGCAAATTTGCATCTCTTTCTTGCAAGTCTACCAAAGACAAAGAAACCTGTTTGAAATTCATGGGGCCACATTCGTCTGTCCCTCAGCTGCTGCAAACCCATTTAACCAGGAACAATTAAGTGGTTTAGAAACAGCAGCACAAGCTGCATTGGGCAATTACTTCACAAGGCTTCCAAAAACTGGACTTGGGGAGCTGGGAGGGACCTAAAGGCAACTTCATTCCTTTTTTACTGTTTACCTTTGGTTAACTTTTCTAGGCTGCACAGCAAGGGTAAAGTCATGAGAAGTGCTAATTAATTTCAAGCATCTCTAACCCTTAGCCCTGTGTGCTTGGATCCACCTGAATGTAACCCAGCACCAGGCTCACACAGTGTGAGCTGCACAGGGGCTGCTGGTGGGTGCAAAGGCTGCAGAGTCCTGTCCCTCTCAGAGCTCACAGCAGCACCAGCACGGAGCCCAAAGGCCAATCCTCCCTTCCCACAGCCAGCCCAGGTGAGCTGGCACAGGCAGGCTGCAAGGAGGGAGGGAGGGAGTCCCTCCGAGGCTCTTCCTGTCACAGTTCAGTGTGCTTTGACACTGCTCTTTCTGCATCTGCCCTTTAGCATCAGAAGGAACTGCAAATTGAGGAACCAAGTCAGCTGTGGTTCCTGAGACTGAAAAGGACAATGCTGAAAAGTCAGGCAGGACCCATCTCCATCCTGGACTCGTTAAAGGAGCACAAATCTCCTGGTTTATAGTGTTCATGAACAAGCATCTTTAATCATGTAGGTGATTTAGCTCAGGTATTTTACTTCTATGAACAGCTCAAGGAGATCCCAGAGCCTAGAACAGCCCCACAATCTCACAAAGAAATAAAAGCATGGGCAAGGCAGAAGACAGTCGAGGCTGTCATCTGTTAAGCACAATCATGTCCTTCCTTAGTCTGCATTTGAGGAAGAATCAGATAATGTAATGTCATCGTGGTATCTGCATAAAAAGATACAAAGAACACAGCACTCACTGTTTGATGCACGGCCCACAAAAAATTACACCCCTCCTTTGGGGGGTCAAAATCCAGCAGAACAAAGCAGGAAACAACTGAATGAGTTCACCAGTTATTGACAGAGCACAGGGTGACGTTAGGAATCCTGACTTGTTGCTTTAGCCACTTTAAATGTAGTAAACAACAGTGTAAATAAAGAGGCCTGGCAGCATGTTGATGTATTTAACTGCAGTCCACTTGGTCCCAGGAGCAGAGTTAAGGGTTCAGTATAGACTATGCATTCATGAAAGCCTGAGTGCACACAATGAAACACAACACTTTTACTTCAACTGGGGTTATATCCCAAAGTATAGTTCTGAAACAAAGTTGGATTAGTTTACAACAGCATTTGCAGGAGAAATCTGTAAGAGTAACACCAAAAATTTAGAAATTCAGTCAGAGCTAGGTGAAAGTTCTCAAATGAAATAGAATAGACTTGGAAAGTCATGCTAAGAGGAAGATGCAAGAAAATTTACATCCAGTGTCCATAAAAGGCTGGCATTAGATTTTTTTCATTAAGTGTCTATACAAACTCAGCACAAGCCAGAGCTGGAACCCTCAATTTTGAGAAGAACAGTACCTGGCACCATCCTCATGCGAGGGCACAGCAAAGAAAAAGTAGCTTCTCATTCCCCACCTTGGCCAACCAAAGGCCACAGCCTTGTACTCCAAAAGTGAAGGTGGTTACAAGCACCCCACATCATGAAGCCCACACAGCAGGGTCAGGACAGAGATGGACACTGTGAAAGAGGTGTGCTGGGTCTGCAGGACCCAGCCAAAAGAGAGCCTTGAGCATGTGAAGCTCAACACTTACATGGCCCAATTTCCCAGGCAGCAGCCAAAAAAGAGCCAAGTGTGGCTATCCCCAGTGCCTGGTGAGCCTGTGCCTGCAGAGCTCACCAAGGCAAGTCCCACCAGCCCCGCCAGTAACAGAGCTGCACGTGGAAACGTGTATCTACCACCTACATGGATTCTGCCAAAAACCGCTTCTCAAGCTGACAGGCTGTTTATGTCTCTAATAATCTTAATGGCTTTGTGCAGAACAGGATGTAATTGCAAACTCCATGATTGTACTTAAGTTGTCAAGGACACAGTTGTCATAGTTACAAGTAAAGCTCAAGTGTCGGTTATTCGGGGTTGCCTATTTATTTATCGACACCAACAGTGCTGGACAGTCCCACCAGTCTTCAGAAGAATGGAAATTAAGAGATTGGTTTTGTTCTTCAAGTCTTGACAAAACAGTAAATATTGCACACAAAAGCATAATAAATTGTGTTTTTGCACAGCTCCCTTCTCTCCCTCCACATGCAGCTGGCATTCAAGTCAGTCTGCTGTGAGCTCTGCAGCAAGAGCATAAACTGAGCTGCACTGCACAAGATGAAACCTCAATCTACAGTTTGGAAGTACTGTCCAGCATCCATCAGGACAAGACAATGCCTACCTGGTCCATGGCACCTGCACTCACGTCAGGGCTGAACCAGCAGCAAAGCCAGAACAGGTTCAGTCCTTCCATCAAGTATTAAAACTCATTTACAGCCTAAAGTCTGACTACTCTCATGTGCCCAGGTTCTCTTCCTCAGGTGCTCTCTATGGAGGTTTTGGTGGCTGGATATATGATTTTCTTTTTTCTTAAAATAAAATATTTCTGCTCTTGTCCCTGATTACCCTCTCTCCAAAAAATATTGGGCCAAGGAAAGACTCCTGGAACGTAAACCAATGAATAAGGTCAGATAGGAATGTTGTGATTATGGCACACTAGGATCCAGGTGACCCACTAAACTTCTGAGTGGCTCATTTTTGATCCAAGAAGCTAAGGTGGGATGAGATGTGCCTATACTTCCCCTGTGAAAGAAGGACATTGTTTCAGGAAAAGAAAAAATGGAATTGAAAAAGCATCTGCTAGAAATCGGGCAAGTTCCAGATGAAAAGTCAACAATACCTACATAAATGGCATAATGATACATAAATGCTGATAAAAACCAAACACAACTAAACTTACATTAGCTAAGAAATGCTAATTTTTTAGGAATTTCTTAGAGTTCCCCCAGAGAAAACCTGCACATTGATATTTCAGTGAACTTTACCAGTGAACTGTACCAGTGAGGTACATATAGAAACATCTCTCCAAGCCTATCAAACATCTCTCCAAGCAAATTTTAAATCCAGTTTTTTTAAATGCAGATGTCAACAACACATTCAAACCATGCCTGTTCATTTCCACACATTTCCCAGACCAAAACAGCCCAAACAATGGATGAAACAAATTATGGCACAGCCGTTTTGAAAAAATTAACATATTGCAAAATACCCTCAAAGAGATATTTCCAAGAAAATTCAGTTACATTCCTTGTAAGGTTTTATTCCCAGCATCTTACTGCCGCCTCCTCAGAGATCAGGAAAACAGATAGATAAATATCATGAAATAAAAGCAATTTATTTTTATATGAGTTCATTTATATTTTATATAGCTCATTTGGAGACAGCCTGCACCAAAGCAAGGCAAACATCTTAAGTCGGGGCGAACGCTCTGGTTTCTCAAGGTGACCCCCAATTCCAGCTGAGGACATGGAAAAGCAGAGCCACGCAGGAGAGCTCTTGTACGAGGGTCCAGAAAACAAACCGGGAGCAGCTATGGCTGCGTGTCCATGGCGGGGACACTGTAACACCCCGTCCCCGTCTGCTCCTACACAGAATCCCCCGCTCCCCTCCGGGCACGGAGTGCGCAGAGCCAGCGCGGCCGGACTGTGCCCACCCCACCGCCGGCGGCACACGGCAAAGGCACTTACAGGAACGATGGAAACTCCAGCTCTGCCGGTGGAAGTGCTGCTCCCAAGCTCCCCACAGCCAGTCCCGGCTTGCAAGTGCTGCTCCCTGCTTCACTGCCTGCTTGCCTTCAGCGCAGGCTGCTGCTGGTCGCGCTGGGGAGGAATGCCATTGCTGCCAGCCCCTTCCAGCAGCCGCGCAGCGGGGACAGGCATCGCCCAGAGGAAGCCCTGCGCTGCAGCCCCGCAGCTCAGCCGGGGGGATGCCCCACTTAATGAAGGTTAATGGAACCAGCTCCTGGCAGCTACAGCCTGTGCTCAGCCAAAGGCAGCAGAGAGGAACACCCGACTCGCCTCAAACCTGAGAGCATCTGGCTCTGGAATGCGGGTGTCCGAGCTCATCCGAAAGCATCCTCGGCAGCTTTCTGAAAACAAATTCCGAGACGCAGAGCCAGACTGCGTTAAGGTTTGAAAAGGCTCCGTAGTTTCCAACAATTGTGAAAGATGAAGAACAGGTTTTGTCCCTAAACCCCTTATTTTAACTCTGGTTTGCAAATACCCTGAGGGTGACACCCAGGCACACGACTGTCACAAAATAACCTTGGTTTGGTTCATTCCCCTCAGGTGGTGCGCAGGCAGCACGGCAGCCAGCACACATCCCAGCGGCACCTCCTGCTGCACACTGCTCCTGGCGGGAATGGGGGCATGTGGATACCCACGAACACCAGCAGCATCCCTTCGGGCACAGGGATGCAGGGAAAAGCAGCCCAGGGTGCCATGGCCGAGGCTGGGCTACCGTCGCCAGGTTGCCATGGTGCCGGGGGGCAAGAGGGAAGATGCGCCAGAACGCAGAGAGAGGCTGAGCCGCTTCAGATTTAAATCCCTGTGACAGCATTTCGGCCCAGCCACTGCACGGTTGCTGTGGCAACCGACGAGTGAAAAATCACAGAGGAAATCTGTAATTATTACAAGCGAGGTGGTGACTTACCCACTTCAGTAATCAGGGCATTAAAACGGCTCGAGCAGAGGAGGGGGAGCTCGTGCCCCCCAGGAGGCAAGGCTGCAGTGCAGCAGGGAGCCAGGCACGAGATCCCAGCTGGGATCCTGCTTTAGGCTCTGTAGGCTCCAGCTGTGGGATGCAGGGCGCTTCCTCAGCACAGGGTCTGACTGAGGTGTTGCACCCCATCTGCAAAGGAGGGAGACGAGGGAACAGCCAGAGCGAGCCCCAGACTTGTGCTGCTGGTTCAGCACGAGCAGAGGCGGGCACAAGGCAGAGGCAATGACAGATAGCAGCAGCGAGGGCCAAAGATGGAAGATGCAATGCTTACAGGAGACAGGTAAGGTCCCTGGAAACTGAGTGACTCCAGCAGCACTGCACTTCCTTCTCCCAGGGCAGCCACAGCAGCAGTATTGGCTCAGCTGGGTGGGTGGTGTGATGGTCACCGTGATGATACAGGAGCAGCGAGGGCCAAAGTCGTTCAGGCAGAGCAGACACACTCTGCAGTGTCTCTGCTGTAACACTATCTGGCCCAGGTCATTTACACACCAACAGATGCCACATCAGCATCCACACAACCCATTTATACACCAGTTGCAGGAGTACAAGTTTTAAAGTCACCATGTTGTTTTCCAGAGCTTTTCTACATAAAATGGACAATTGATCAGCATGCAGACAAACTGCCAATCAAAATACCACTAGCACCAACAAGGAAGAGAATCCAACGTGGTTATTCCTGTTCTGGTTCCCTTCTCCTTTGCTGGAGACTGAGCTTGGGATCTCATGTGAGTACTGTGAGCAACTGCCAAGACAGGAGCCCAGACTGCAGTTATTCATAAGACAGATCCCATAACATGCAGTTGATTTGATCCAAAATAAGAACTGAACCTCATCCCTCACCTTCTTCATAATTTAAAATCTGTTATTAATTACATACACAGACTGTAAACTGGCCTGTACTGGTTACCAGTCATTAGAACAAACTGGTGGCCCTAAACTGAACCTGTTAGCCAGATAATCTACTAGAGAACGTGCCACAATCCTATTCAGAGAGATGGTTAATGCAGGTACACATCATAAAGCAGAGGGGAAGGACTGAGAAAAGCTATAGGTGTTTAGACTCACCATGTATAAAACACTGAATTCAAGAGCAATTCATTGTGTCAGTGATTTATTACTACACTTATTCAGTGTAGTAATAATCAGGATTACAACTCCTAAGGAAGACTGAGGTTCTTGTGCCTCTGTGCTGAGTGTTGCCTTGGATGATGTGAGGCTAAATTCATTAAACAAAATGATGCTGGATGAAAAGTACTTTGTGCCACAAACTAACAAGTTATACAGCAACATCTTCTAGAGCCTCCAGTCAGCACTGTATCCCATCATGCCGAGTCATGGCATGTCCAACTGCTTGGAAACCCAGCCTGCAGAGAGACAACAACTCTGCTGTAGACTTTTATTTGTAGTGGATTTCTTTTGCTTTAACCCTTGCATCGAATGGCTTAACACCAAACTGCCACTTCCTGGGTAAAGCCTAAATTCTTGCTGTTCTGTATGGCTGCTTTCATCCCTCCATATCCACAATTACCCTGCCTGGCAGGATGGAAGCACAAAGAGGATGACAAGGACTATTTAAGTCCTGTCACAGGGCAAAAAACTTACAAGTCCCATATCAGTGATTTGAAGCAACTATAGCTACTAAAAATTTATCTAAGATGTATTAAAAATGTGCAATTCACAGAAGTGGGAACTCTAACAAAAACTCCATGGACTTACATTTGATTTAATCAACCAAACAGTGATAACAAAATCTATTTGAACAGTCTGTCATGTGAAAGGATGTGGCCAACCACCTGCGCTAAGTTCACATTCTGCTCCGATTTGTAGTTGTCACAGGAAGACTCACTCATTACACAACTCTTCACTGTTAGAAAGTAATCTCCAGCTTCAGTAGGACCAACTGTTAGTATAGTTCTCTGTATCAATGCTACAAACACCCTTCTGAAATACACGATGATGATACAAGGCAAAATGGGGATCAGATTCTGGCCAGGCTGGTCCACCACACCAAGTAAAAGCACATGGTTACTATCAAAGATATTTTGTTTTTATGGGAAGTATTGGAAGGTTTACTGTGTTACCAGTGCATTTCACTGCAAATGATGGAAAATTCCTCCAGAAGCAACTCTACAGCCCTCCTTAACCCCTGCCTCACACTCTAGAGATCTGCTACACTTTCTTAAGTAAAAGAAAGCATTTCAAACAATTCAGCTACAGTACTTAAGGAGAATTCAGTATTCAGAAATAGCAGCTCCAGGGTAGAGACAAGATGTCAAAATCCTAAATGTCATACACGTCTGTAAGAAACAGGAACAAAACACATCAGTATCACAAAGCAGAAAGCAAAGCATGCAGGATACTCAGCACAAAGTCTTAGTCCTTCAAAAAACAGAGATGCCAAAAGGCTCAACAGCAGGGTCTCAGGACCCCAAACCTGCATGTAGAGGGAAATCAATGGCTCTCTTAAGGGCTTGTTATATTTGGAGAAGGAATATAGCACAAGCTGGAGTGTCAGATCAACTTTTAGGTACTGTGAGCAGTAGTCACTAGGTTGACCTTAAAATATATCAAAAAGTATTTCAATGCAGTTGGAAGGAAACAAAATAAGACTACATAAATGTTGACCCCAGGTTAATTACAAAAATCTGAGCAAACGATTTGCAGACAGAAGGATAAAGATCTTATTTGGCCAAAGAGGATTACCATGAAGGGCAAAACAAAATATAAAGGACAACTGGGATTGCTTAGCTTTGTGGGAAAGCCAGCATACTGCAGCTGTCCAGCCTGTGGCTGGCCAGAACACTGCTTCCTACCCTAGCACATCCAATAACTTCACACTTCATGTACAGAGGCAGTTTTTCTTTTGTGAAAGAAGTTAAAAGGCTCATGAACAGTGTGGAACTCAGCACAATCAATACTAGTAACTGCAGGGATTTTATTTGGTGGGCAGATGTTGAGCTCGAAAAAGTCAGAGGTTGCACATGTGCAGGGCAACTGAGCTGCACCTGCACTACTCACTAATCAGTAACTGCTGTAAGTCCCACTGACCCAGGGACAGGGGGAATCACCCCTTCTGCTCTTCAGATGCCAGCCACTTTAATTCCCATTAAACATTCCATCCACATTCAGAAGGAAAGGAATATAGGAATTAAACACAATTGCTATGCAATTCTACTTTTCAAAAGTCCTATTATTTCCTGTTTATTCAGGCAATAGGTAAAAAGGAACAGCAGTTGGGGAGTTTTCAAAACAATTCAGGAAACACAGATATGTACACAGTGTTAAAAAGAATGTGCTACTAAATTCCCTAGTATGTTTAGAACATTATTTTTGGGCTCCAGATGGAGAAGGAAACTAGTGCCAATCTGATTCAGCAAGATACATGTTTCTCAAGTGGTCCCTTTTACTTCTCTGGGCCCACTCACAAAACTAGAATTGGGAATGAGCCAAAGAACTGCTGAATTAATGGCAAGGTAGAAAAACTGGGAACTGGAAGGCTCTCTGGTGATCAAAACCTGAAAGTTACCCACTAGGGAAAAATCCACAAGGCTGCTGCATAAACTGAGCTTATTTACTCCTTATATATTGCCTGTTTAACCCAACTAATGAATGTGCTGCATTATCACACAGGTACTAAATACCTGGATACAAATTTGAGGAGATAAATTGGACCTTACTAAGTGTGCTAATGGCTAAACTCACTGGTGAAGGCTCATCGAGGTACATCTCTACTGCACCCTCAACTGTCATGGTAACACTGACACCCACAAGAAACTGGGCTCTGCTCTTCAGTCTGGCACATTCAAGTGGAGATTCTATGCACCACATCTAGGTAGTTAAAAAGTGTTGACTAGTTTTGGGAAAACTTCCATAAAGATTTGGACAAATCTTTATAGAAGTTCTAATATAAGTTGAGCAAGTCCAGCTTACTTGCTGGAGTAAGAGAAGAGGGACCTGGAATTAAACTGATGGATGCCTTGTATAACTGTGATATTAAGAGAGGCTGATAAACAGTGGGAGAACAAACCCAGGATAACTATTCCAGGATGAGTACAATCAGTATGGAATAACAAGCTAGTAGTTAAGTTGAACAGCTTGTTTACTTATTTAACAAAACCTTTTTGTGGGAGATGTTTATCTTCCTAAGGGCAGCTTATAAAAGTAAGCAGCATTAGCACAATGGGACAGCAAGTGGTTCCCTTCAGAGTGCTGCCCTGGCTGGTACTTAACCTCTCTCAAGAGGGCACTGTCACAGAAGCATAGGAAAAGAACTTTCCCTTCTCCTTCATAAAATCAAGGTTTCATCAAATGGATGAAATTGTAGGATTTATCAGTAACCAGGTAATTCTTCACAGAAGATACATCACGTGCTTTGTTAGTGTCAGTATCATCTTAAGCTGCTCCTTTTCCCTCTTTGCTGTTAAGTAGTGACAATAAATAAAAGATACTCAGAGTCTGGAGTTTTGCAAGAGATGAGAGGAATGTTGCTGCAAGCTTGCTAATCTTGCTCACCAGCCAGAGCAGAGGATCAGTTATGCAAGGCTGCATGTGGATTTTGACCAGATATAACAAACAGTTCCTTTCTCCTCTCTGTTTGGAACAACAAAAGTGAAGCTGTGAGCCATTTCCTATCATTATCAGATCACTCTGGAAACTCATTTTCTCTGTATATTTTCTGGGAAAAAAAGATATTTCATGCAAGTGTTGCATCCCAAAATGATGCAACCAGCCTTGGGTTTGCAGAGTAGTAACACCTTCTCTGAAGAACCCCACTTTGAACTAGCTTTCCTGCCACCTCCTCCCATCACTCAGTCTCCCATCCACACCAGAGAGATTCCTAATTTGGGGAAGAGAAATCACCAAATCCTTCTAGGTGTCCAGTGGAGTCACAGGTTCAGCCCAGGGCAAACCAGTGAAAGGAAACAACCAAGCAGTGTGAGGAACAAGAAGCCCACCCGAGGAGCCACCATGGCTGGGTCCCTGTTGAAACATCACCTACCCATGGAACCCATGGCCATAGCCAGTCATACCTTTTTGAGTGAACCACGTCCCACTACACCAAAATCTACAGAGAGGTAAAACAATGAACTCTAAATTCATATACAATCAGGTAATGGTCCAATTTTTATGAATAAATGAACAGCAGGAATCCTACAGCCTGCATCAGAAACAAGAGGTGTTTTCCAATCACCTTCTTGGCCAAGGGAAAAAAACCCCAAATGATAAGAAATTAGGTAAGCAGTCTCCTGTTAGTGCTAAAAGGAAATGGCATTTGAATTTAATTCTGAAAGAAGAAAAGCACAAGATTTGTCAGTGATAGTTACTTCAATGCACAGATTGTTGCTGTAGTCAGTAGTCCTTCCCAGCCAAAGACCCTACAACATGAATCCAGCCCCTAGCACTGCTTGTCACTGTCTCCACTCACCACTACTCCCTCCCTTTGTAACATTAACTAGCTCTTTGCATGTTTTGCTTCAGCTGCTTTTCACAACAGCCAAGGCAGAAGCATCATGTTCCAGCAGCCCCTTCCAACACCCAATGCCCAAACCACAGAACAAAGGAAGATTTGCTCCCCTGCAGATCCATTACCTGGTAAAAGCACCCTGCAAACAAGGAATGTGGAGATCATCCGAGCCCAGCTCATCCTCTGCTCTCCTACCTCCACCAGCACACTCTGATTGTGTAATCCTATTTCTCTCTCCAGGAAGCTGCATTGCAGCAATAGCTGTGGAGCAAAAAACAAGGCTTGCTTTATTCTGGAGCTGAGAGGGGAGAACACAATATGAATGGCAGCTCACTCCATACAGTGTAAACCCCACCCTCACACCTGCAGCATGGTCCATACAGGTAAACCCCATCCCTCACACCTGAAGCTCACTCCATACAGGTAAATCCCATCCCTCACACCTCCAGCTCACACCATACAGGTAAATCCCATCCCTCACACCTGCAGCATGGTCCATACAGGTAAATCCCATCCCTCACACCTGCAGCATGGTCCATACAGGTAAATCCCATCCCTCACACCTGCAGCATGGTCCATACAGGTAAATCCCATCCCTCACACCTGCAGCATGGTCCATACAGGTAAATCCCATCCCTCACACCTGCAGCATGGTCCATACAGGTAAATCCCATCCCTCACACCTGCCACGGGCCGTCAGTGTGTTCAGCTTTGCCTGAAGTGATGCACCTGTTAAGGATGGAGAAGTCTTGCCTTGTAACCTGGCCACAACCATGGCAGGATTACCCTGACCTGTTGCCATAAAGCATTTTATGGCTGAAATCTGTCCAGAGCAGTTTGGTTTAGTTTCTAACAGCTTTTTACCTGTCACATTCTCTAATTCCCACCAAGGCAATCATTTATATAATCAGATATATACAGTGAGAGCGCTAAAAATGCTTCTATACAAACTTACTCCCTCCATCCTGCTCCCAGTGTCCTAATTTTTCTTGTGAATATCACAACATCAATATCAAGCAAGAACCTTGCAAAAATGTGCAATTCCTGACAGATGTGGAGAGAGTTAACAGAGAAGAACAAGATTACTGGTTCCCATTATTTGGGAAGGAACCTGACAGACAAATTGTGAGGAAGCCTAATACAAACAGAAAATATTACTGCTATTAGGTTACACCGAGTTTATTTAAAATATTGAATTTTCATTATATTTATGTTACTTATGCACATTTCTGTAGTATTGCCAGACCAATTAAAACATATGAGTTGATTTCAGTTGTGTTTGTTGTCAAGAGATTCTGCCAAGAGCCTCCGCACACTTCATCTTTCCCTAAAAGAGGAAGCCAAAATTGGCGTGCTGTGGGGAGGTTCAAAGTCTTTAATCAAAATTGAGCTTGATGAGGGATATTATTCTTTCCTTTCCCTGCAACTAATTTTCTTTTCCTGTTATCCTCAGTGGCCTGTATTCCTGCACTACCTCATTCAGAAAGAAAAAGAACTGGAAGGGCAAGAGGTGGCACTTCTTGTGGAAAATATCTGTAGGGTTGTTCATTTGCCAGGAGGAAAAAGGAGGGAGAAGGGGTGATTTTATATCAAGAGTACAGGCAACAAAGCCAGCATGAAATCAGCCAACACTGGGGAAGAAATTCCATGAGGAACTTGCTGCCCTGTGCTTTGCCCAGTGCAAAGCTTATTGATGGAATCTGAATGCTTTAAAATTGAGCCAAACATCAAAAATAGGACACCACGAAAACATCATCACTAATTTATGTGTTTTCCCAACACCCCCTGTTCTGTGAGAAACCAGTGATGAAACCAAGGTCATAAGGGGAGGGAAAAAAAAAAAGAAGAAAGCCCTGAATGAAACACAATACCCCAACAAACAAGCAAAATTAAAATCTCGTGCTGGCAATCCACCCTCCTGGGTAGCACTTTTCCACGTTTCCTGTAAAGATTCCACCCTCAGGTAGGCTGTGTACTCCAGGCTGAGCTGTCCATGGACACCACAGGCAGGGTGGTGCAGCTCCCAGTGCTTCCCTCAGTTCACCCCGTCCCCCAGAGCTGCCCTTCCACACGAGCAGCTCCTTCACCCAGCAGGACACGGGATGTTCTGATGTGCCTCCTGCAGAGCTGATATGGTCTTCTAGGCAGGAGCATCTGTTTTTAGAGCTGACAGGTAGGACTGAGAGCTCTTAAAGCAGATCTGAGACACCATAAACACAAGGTTTAAGGAAAGCTGTGTGGGAAGAGCAGCAGAAATGGAGAGCACATCACACTGACACTGCAGGCAGGCTGGGAGGCTCCAGGAGAGGAAATGTAGTGCTCATGACATACAGATGGCAGAAGAGATGAAAGGAAATGCAGGAGAGAAGCTCTGATCTCGATTCCAGGATCACCCATGCCCTCAAACACAGCCCATACAGCTGGGACAGTGACACAGTCTGTGTCTGTGGGGCACAGAGAGCAGACTCTGACATGGGAACCCGAACCCAAACCTCCCCCCTAACCCAGCACAAGGCACCCTAAGGCAGCCAGCACAGAATACAAACGCACTACAAACCAAAGGAAGCACGTACAGCTTTCTCCCACAACAGCAGCCCCTTCCTGAGGCAAAGGAACACCCTCTGCTTTGGGAAGACAGCTCAGGGATGCACTCCCAGAACAGCCACCCTCGGAGGGGTTCCACCAGCTGCCCACCCCTTGGAAGAGGCACATTGTCACAACCCAAGCAGGCCAGGATTCAATTGGATTAGTGTATTCCAACAGGATTGCCCAATTTCTTTGCTGTTATCCAGCCAATTTTCAAGATACTTGAATTCATCAGGTTTCAAACTTCAGGTATTTTGAGGCCATTGTTAAAAAATTCCTAAGTAAAACAGAATTATATATGGGCGCAAGAGCTGCAAAGCAATGTATTTTCATTTTTAAAATTAAAACTGACCTTTGTTTGGAGACAGCAAGGGAAATTCCTGCTGGAATAAGGAATATTTAAAAATGTTTGAGATGAGGGAAAGCTAGACAGAGGTTTAGAAGTTTTTTCTACTCTCAGACTTACAGCTACACAGCTAAACCAGTAAGTGTGACACTTCATCCTGTCACCTGGAGTGTATTTGAGACATACTGACTTTTTACATTAATTCTTTAGCAAGCTGCAGGACATCCCCCAGAAACACCAGCAGAACTAGATGTTAGTGTTTAAACTGCCAAGTTTGCCAAGAGTCACAAGAAGTTAAACACTCCCTGCCAATGCCAAGTTGCATTTCAGGAAAATCACAAAATGTAAATGGGAAAGTCACCAAGTCTGAAGCTTTATTGCCTTTAAAGTGCCTTGCACCTTGCTCAGAAGTTCTATAGTACACTGACTTTCAGCCAGAGCCCCAAGGAGGAGTTTGATACAATACACTCTCTACTCAAATACTTTATCTCCTGCATAAAAACTAGAGAGGTTCACTGAATAATGGCAGAAGACATTACAAAGGGGAATTAAGTGGGAAAAACTACATTTACGTTTCTCCAAGCTGACAGCATTCACTTACTAAAGGCAGTACTTTTAGTTGAGTGACTTTGGTGCTTTCTCACATCCAAACAGGACAGCTTTATCATTTTATAAAAGTTCAGTTCATCACTGGGGCAGACCTGGACACTGCAGGTCTCCAACCCTAACCCTTCCCAAAGGCAATTGATGATATCAGCTCCTTGCTGGGGCCTTAAAATAATTCCATGACTGTCCAGCCCTTGTTAGGACATGTATCCATTTCCACAACAGATTACAGCCACAGAAGCTGTCACACACAAAATTCAAAATACTTCAAATGCACGAACTAGGAAAAGAGAACCTAATCTTCATGCTGCAAAAAGTGGGATTTCTTTTCATAAAGAAAATAATGCACACCAAAAATATTCTCCTATTGCAAGTAGATGTACTGGACAGCAAGAGAGAAGCTTCTTCTTCCACACAGCCAAGAGCTGCAACACACAAGCAAGGTTCCCACCTCATTCTTCTGCTGAATTGGCTAAATATGGAAAATGAAGAATAAAATATTTGTGAAAGACAAAAAATCTAATACAAGGATACAGTATAAGTATAGAACCTTACTCCCACAGATCAGAAGAGAGCCTGAAAGCCACAGAAATAGATTACAACAATATTCTCAGTTTTAGATACTTTGCATGCTTTGGAAAACCCCCAGAATACTCTTATTTTTGCACAAACACCATATGGCTAAGAAAAATATCACTTTCTCTATTTTCCTGGACCATAGCTGTCATTTCAGGCAACAGGACCATGATCTGATAACAAAGATCACAACATTCAGAAAGCCAAGAGGGGACAGAGGTGGTTTTCAAGCTACAGAACAGTGGCTAGAAGAATTATCTACTTTTAGTTGGTAGCAGCTCAGACCCCTAAGGCAACCTCTCTGTATATAAAGGAGAGAAATCTGAAAGCAGATCAATCTGAAAAAAAAATAGGGTGCTTTCAGCCTCTGGAAAGATAAATCTGTTACATAACTTCATGGGCAATGGACCCACAGTGATTATCTGTGTGGTGGATTCTTGGTCTTTAAGCTTCACTGCTCCTGATGTGTCATTTTTGTATTCCTTACCTGTACTCTCACAGCTCCCTACACGTCAGCACCAGCTGATTCCTTCTGATGGAACACAGCTCTTTAATGTTACTTATTCTTTCAAATGGGATAAGACATCTCACTATTTGATTCAGACTTATCACTATGCCTGGAAAATTCTTAAGAGCTTAAAAAGAACTGTAAAAGAAGAACAGGCACTACTGGAAAAGCCTGCTTGAACAAAACTTGTGCAAGCATATTGACAAGGTGCAACATACAAGGAGGAATAAAAACATATTTGAAAACGATAACAATGAGAAAGGTCTTAGACGAAATCTGAGAATTACTCAACATCTATTCCTTTCTCTTCCCTGCTCCCTCTGACAAAGGCAAAGCCTAGAGCAAAGGAGATTCATCCAAGTTCAAAGAGTCCCCATTTGATTTAAAGTTCCTGGTATACAGCCAATCCAGCAAGATTTAAAGATTAAATTTTAACAGTGTTTCTGGAATGGACTCTCAATCCTAGAATTCATGAAACAAAGTTCGGGAGCCAAGAACCAGATCCAAGCGGCCTCAGAGCAGCTGTGAACCCTAATCCTGTGAACCCTAACAAGCCCTGAATTTCTGAGGCTAAGCAGTAGCACAGGTACATCACCTGAGCTGTACTGCTTCAGGCCCAACCCTTGGAGCACAAACCCAGAGGAAGACTCTGCACTGCCAGGGCAGGAGTGGTGCCTGCACACACAGCAGCTACAGCAGGGCTGCTGCCCAGGATGCCTGTGGGGACACAAGGCATTGGAGAAAGTGCTCTCAAACTTGGCTGTTAAGCACCATACCATGCAGACAGGGGAGGGGAACCACCTGGAGACCCCCAAGGCAGGGGCAGCAAGAGCTGGTTTGAATGAACACACACATGGCAAGAATCCAAATTCTTCCCTGCTTCTGAAAAAATCCAGATCAGGATGTTCTCCTTTCCCAATGACAGCACAGCTGCCAGCAGGACACCTACTGATTTGCTTGGTGTTTATTTGCATGCTGTGCCTGCTTACTGCCTCTGGGCATAAATATCCAATTTTATCCACTTATTCGAGTTTACTTTGTGTGTGGATGCACAAGACACCTCACTGTACAGTATGTCTCAAGGCTGTCATCCCTCAGAAGACTAAAGGCCTAATGAAAGACTAATAAAACAGTTCTATTGCATTTTCCCACACGTACTTTACAAGAGGTCAGCTTGTCTAATAACACTGCACACGTACTGACTCAGGTCTCCATTTATCTGCAGATCTCTGAATCACTGTCCCCTGTGCTCAGGACTGTCCAGGAGGAGCCACACACACACACTGCAGACACAGAAGACCTGAACACTAATTCCCAGTCTACAAGGCTACCCAGCATGTAATCTGCAATAACAGCTTTTATTCCCGTATCTCTGTCAGTTTCCCTATCTGCACAGTCAGACCAGTGATGTTTGAGGAGTGCTTTAAACACTATAGGTGAGAAACACCACAAAATCCAGTTATTATCTTTGCATATGCTGTGCTTCAGTTTGGTGAGCTGTGATCCAGCATTTGAATCACTGACCTCTAAGTCTGTATTTATTTGTAACTCCAGTCAGAGAAGACAAACTGCCCCCCGGACAAAATTTACCCAATACTCACACTACAGAAAAGACAATTACAATAAAAAACCAATGCAACAAGCACTGCAAATTTGCCAATTCAATTTATAACATAGTAACCCAATTATAACAGGATTCAATAGATAATTTCCTTACTGCAGAGCTTCCAGAAGGTAACTCTACTATTACCCTCCTTATATACCAGTTGGCTTTCAACCTTTACCAAATTCCTTGCTTCAAACTGTAAGAGCAAAGACCCTTTTAAGAGCCCATCCCCATCAACTGTGCCTTTGAACTGTAGGGCAAAATCCAGTATTTGTAAGCCTAAACATTCATTACTGATTACAAAATTACTTGGAAATCTCCCACAGCAGATCAGTTTCTTTGCATATCATTTCCTTCTCTGTTTATTTCATAAACAGAGATGGAGAATCACAGAGGCAAAAGCAAGGCTCTGTCTGAAGAGCCCCAGCTACTTTAAGCACTGTAAAGGAAGTGATGCTAAGGATGTATCAAACCAAGCAGGGGTATTGGCTTGGGTTTTGCATCACCAGCACCAGCTGGAGAACAGGAAACTGAAAAGCCTGGCTGAACCTTAGCTGAAGTGCAGCACCAGGCCTCCACTAACACCATTACTCAGCTGCCTGCAACACCTCAAACAGGGGCGCCCTGCACGCACAGCCACTGCCTTTCTCCCCATGCGACGCCGCTGTTTTCCATGGCTTTTGTGCCACTCGTTCCTTTCCCCCTCTCCTCGCCGCAGCTCCGTGCCGGGGCCCGCCCGCCCGCCGGCGGTGCCGCTGCCCGAGCGCAGAGCATCCCAAACCCGCCTGCGGGGCGGCCGAACGCGCGGGGAACGACGAACGCTGCTGCGCTCGCGGAGCCCTGGCCCCCGGGAACGCGCCGGGCCCCGCCGGGTGCAGCCCCGCGCTCGGGTCCGCCAGGGCAGGCAGGGCAGGGCCGGGACCCGGGCGGGCAGGACAGGGCAGGGCAGGGCCGGGACCCGGCGGCAGGACAGGGCAGGACAGGGCAGGGCAGGGCAGGCCGGGACCCCGGGCGGGCAGGACAGGGCAGGGCAGGGCAGGGCCGGGACCCCGGGCGGGCAGGACAGGACAGGGCAGGGCAGGGCAGGCAGGGCAGGGCAGGGCAGGGCGGAGGGCAGGGCAGGGCAGGGCGGGACCCCGGGCGGGCAGGACAGGGCAGGGCGGGGCGACCCGGCGGGCAGGACAGGGCAGGGCGGGACCCCGGGCGAGGCAGGGCAGGGCAGGGCAGGAGGGCGGACCCCGGCGGGCAGGCAGGGCAGGGCAGGGCCGGACCCCGGGCGGGCAGGACGGCCCCGAGCCCCGCGGCCCCCGCCCGCCGGCGGAAGCCCCGCGGGCGCGGCCCGGCGCTGCCGCGCTCCCCGCGGGGTGCGCCGGGCCGGGGACCCGGCGGAAGGACATCGGCGAGCGGCGGGAGATGCGGAGCTGCCCCGGCAACGCGGGCAGCGCCGCCCGCGGGGGTGGAGGCGGCGGGAGACGGGGGGCCCGCAGGGAGTCCCGCTGCCGGGCGGGGAAAGCAGCGGCCCGTCCGCGGCCCCGCGCGGTTCGGGCGCTCACCGGGAGCTGCGGGCTGTGCGTCCTGCGGCGGCCGCGCCGGGCTGCGGCGAGCTGGGCTCGGCTGGGCTGCGCTGGGCCGGCCGCGCTCCCGCCGGCCCCGCCGCCGCCCGGCCCCGCCGCGTCCCGCCCGCCATACGCGGCGCCACCAATCAGCGCCGCCGCCCGCGGCCCCTCCCTCCCCGCGGCCAATGGGAGAGCGCGGGAGCGGCTCGCCCTCCCCGAGAGGGGCGGGGCCAGCGGGACCCTCAGGGACCCTCCGAGAGGCCGCGGCCGGCAGGAGCGCTCAGGGACCTCAGGGACCCTCGAGAGGCGGGGCGGGGTCGGCAGGAGCGCTCAGGATCCTAGGACCCTCAGGGACCCTCAGGAACCCTCCGAGAGGCCGCGGCCGCAGGAGCGCTCAGGACCCTCAGGACCTCAGAACCTCCGAGAGGCCACGGCCAGCAGGAGCGCTCAGGGACCCTCAGGACCCTCCGAGAGGCTGGGGCCGGCAGGAGCACTCAGGGACCCTCAGGACCCTCAGGGACCTCAGGGACCCTCAGGAACCCTCCGAGAGGCCGCGGCCGGCAGGAGCGCTCAGGGACCCTCAGGGACCCTCAGGGACCCTCCGAGAGGCCGGGACTGGCAGGAGTGCTCAGAGACCCTCAGGGACCCTCAGGACCTCTGAGAGGCCGAGGCCGGGGCCGGGGCCGGCAGGAGCGCTTAGGGATCCTCAGGGACTGTCAGGGACTCTCAGGGACCCTCAGGGCGGCCGGGGCCGGCAGGAGCGCTCAGGGACCCTCAGGACCCTCAGGAACCCCCAAGGCGGCCGGGGCCGGTGTCGGTGAGCCCTGGGCCGGGGCTCCCGCCCGCCTGCCCCGCGTCCTCCGCTCCGCGCCCATCCGCGACCGGCGCAGCGGAGGCCGTTCCCTGACCGTGGTGGGAACCCGTGCCAGCGCTGCTACAGATCCACGGACACACTGTCCTTTCCTAATTGCCTCCTATTTCCCTGCTGCCGCTTGGGACATATTTAATTTAGCAAAGGCAGCAACTGAGAGAGTCTTTTAGTCTTCTAACTCAGATTAAAAATTCAAGTTAATCATAGTGTGATGTCAAACTCTAAGTTCAAAACCCAAATCATTAGCAGTATTTAAGCCTGGCCTAGACAAAACACGTTCTTGTTGTGGACAGTAGTGGACTGAAGCAGCTCAAGTCCCAGAACGAGCCCTTCTGCTGCTTGGCTCTCTACAGCAGTGTGGTGTTTGCAGACACAGTGCTGCCCTTGAAGCTACAACCCAGCAATAAATATTATGTATCTCCTCCACAACAGAGCCTTTGCAAGCATGTTGAACCCTACCTCGACTCTCATCTAGCAGAATTCCATGTGTCATTCACAGTCTTGTTTTTTTTCAAAACCTGGCTACAAAGGCCATTCTGAAATGTACATCTCCATCCCCTCTCCTGTGAGCAGCGCAGGTGCTCCCTGTCCAGGTGACTGCACAGAACTGGGATCCATAACGGGGGCACACTCAGTCCCAAGAGAGGTGTTGGAACCCTGGATACAGAGGATTCCAGAATTTCTGTACTGCCAGGGAGTGATCCTCAAAGACATACTGCATTTGACCTGAGGCCATGGAAAAGGCTTCTAAAACTGAGTGATTGCACTGAGTGTGTATTTGAATAGAAGTGTATGTCACAGAGTGAGAGATTGAGAATTTATGGTGGTGGGTTTTATATATATATATATATAAAAACAAGATGGGGGGTTTGGGATATAGTCTTCTTCTCCAAGTTTGGGTGATTGCGTGTGATTGGTTGGAAAAATCCACAGTGTGGGACATGGGTAGCTAGTTATTTGGTTAATAAGTTAGAATAAATTAGTTGGCATCTCATATTTGGGTAGTTTAGGCTTAAAAAGACCTTGAAGAGTTTGCTCTGTACTCCATTTTTACCTTGTTGACTTAACATGGAGAAGCACTCAACAGTCAGTGAGGCTGTAACTTAGATAAGAAACAATAAACATCCAAGTCTGTACAAGAATTCTGTCTCTCATACTTTTAATCCTGACCCCGAGAAGAAGAACCTGATAAAGACCCCAGAGAGGGGATCTGTCAGACCCTGCTCAGCCCTCAAGTTCCTCCATCGAGGCTTGGGGAGTACCCTGGAGCAGCTATTGTGGCACAGCAGCTGAAGGCCACCAGACAGGAGAGCTGGAGAGGACACAAGCAAGGCAGGAACGCTGCGGGCTCTGAGCAGCCAGAGCTGTTCTGTGCTGCAACACCATCAATTTGCAGATGGTGTCACAGGATGTTTCTGTCTCTGCACACACCACTCGAGGCTAGGCTGTCCACGCCTCCTCATTTCCACTTACCCTGCCCAGAACCCTTATGGCTGTCAGTTTATTCCAGTAAGAAAGATTAAATGGTCCAAAATCGCAAGAGAGGCAGCAGTTTGGCCATTCAGATAGCAGTAAGCCATTTGTATCATAAAGGATAAGGAAGCACTAGAACAGATTACTGGGAGAAGCACAGGATCTCTATGATGAGAGCCTTTGATAACACTTAGCAAGATTCTCTGATGAATGTGATTCTGCTTTGAGAATACAGAGCAGATAATTTCTTGGTGCCCCTTCTGATCATTCTACAATGCAAACCTGCTACTCATGTCCCGTAGAACAAGAACAGAGTAGTAAACTTCACTTTTTTCGTGCTACCTTCTGTCCAACTCCCTGTCAACTCTCTTGCCTAATTTATTATATGTATTTTTACTTAACTTTGAGGCAGAAATTATGTTATTTCTAATTATTATTAACATCTTGTGTATCTTATTCAGTAGGTGGAGAGTATCTCCTTTGAAGATTTGCTCAAGAAGCTTAGAGAATACATTCAGCTTGCTTGCAAGCTAGGGATGTCCCTTTGCATCTCTTCTTGCTTGGGGCTGGCCTGGGCAATGTGTAAATAAACACACACACATATATGTGTAGGTGTTTTGTTACTGCCTTTAGGTGCTGGTATTGTTAAAAAAATTCCATGTGCCATCTGCTGGGGGAAAGTTTTTCTGAGGCAATCTGCTGTACTGACACAGCTGACTGCACTGCTGGCAGCATAAAGAGGCAGTTATTTCTCAAGATGAAGCTTTATTCTGTTAATGCACCATCTTCCAGCACAGATGCAAAGGACACACAAAAAGTCAGGGTCAAGATGAGTCTGTAAAAGAACACAAACCTCTGGACCTACGTCACAGCAAGACAGTCTGGTAGCAAGAAGTAGCTCATTTTCAAATCCTCCTACTTCACTTGTTCAAAGTGTTCACGTTACAAATACCATGATTACACTCAGGAGGTGAACTGCATTTTAAAGACAAGATGCTAAGCATTAAGTGAATAATTCTCAATTCACTTGCAGACTGAAAAACCTCTGCAACCTATGAGACAGGCAGCTATCCTTGCCTTGCCATAACAAGCTGACAGGAATTCAGCACCCACTTTTCAGAAGCAGTCTTCAGTTTCCTGACCCAACACTCAGCACCAATACCTGTCTTTAAAATCAGCAGCAGCATTCGGCTGTCACACTTGTGGCAGTCTGACTCCAGGTAATGTGGTTTCAGGCACAGGACTGAGGAAAATCAGCTTTGCTTACACACTGCACTGCCACATTGGGAGCACAGTTACACACAACTCCAGAGTGTTCCAGACATCCATTGCCACCAAAATAGTTGGTCTGCTCTTCCTTTATACCCCCAGCAAGAGATCCCCACTGATGGCCCTGAGTGGATCACAGGAGTCAGTTGGATTAGGTCTCATTGATCCAATCGAGAAGTGCACTTGCACTTACAATTCCTGGGAATCAACACCTTCAGAATTCAGATTGCAAAACTGCTATAACCAACACTATGGAAGGGGAAAATATACAACTGGAACACAAAAAATGCTCAGCAAGTAGAGATCTCAGACACATAAAATTATTTTTCCAAGTTTTAAGATGTTGTCTACCAGAATGAAAAAAACTAAGCAAACAAAACAAAGCCCAGAAATGCAACTGCCAGGGACAAAGCCCTTAATGCTCTGGTGAAAATGGAAAAGGACTGGAATTAGTGGTGGGTGTAGAAGTCCATACATGGTCGAGTTAATGAACGGATCTCATGATAGTTATCTGCTACAAAACTTTGAGTTCCATTTTAAGTCCTCATCTTTCAAGGAATGAGAAGTCTCCACCACACACACACACAAAGGACATCCACTTTTCCCTAGAATGTTTCCTGAAAACCCCAAACTGCTGGAGGCAAAGCTACTGTCAAAAAGTAGGCAATTAAACACCACCTTCTTTTCAGGATTATTTCTACTGTAACTTCATCTGCAAGTCTAGGTGAGAAGTGCAGAACCACGCATGCCACCTAAACTGTTACTCCAAAATACAATATTGTCAAACTAGAAAGGAACAGGGTGTTGAACAAACTGTAAAATGTTTTGACTCAAAGTGTTGTACAGCAGATGGAGCTACAAGGATGGCCTACGAATAGCCACCTACACTTGTGAACACCCAGCAATGACAAATATACAGAATCTATCCCATCAAGGGAGAGTAAACTTTCTTCTACTGCAAAATGACACACAGATGTTCACAACATAGCAACTCTCAAAATTTCACATCAACAATGGTTTATAAGAAATAAATACAATCCGTTTGCAGTACTTATTTGGGTGTCACATAAACACCCAAAGTTTAAGTTCTTCTGACCAGTATCTAAATTGTGTCACCTTTGCTTCTCTTAAGAGAAAGAAAAGCAGGAGAGGGGTGGAGGACTGAGATTTAAATAATATATTTTATTTTAACCTAGAAGTAAGATATTGGAGGCCCCCTTTTGTGTGGGCAAGACATTCTTGGCCACTTCCCTACCCCCAGCCTCACATGTATAGGCTGAGGGTAGAATTCCAAATATTTCAACAGCTGTAACCTCTCCCTTGATGTGGTACCTTCTCACCCTCAACCTGCCCAGGATAGAGTAGCTTAAAATTCCTGCAGGACAATATAGGGTTGACCTCCTATACTCCAAACCTCTGTGGAGTATTTTTAGAGGCTCAAGCAAATGGCATCTTGTCTCCTTTCAATTCAGACAGTGGTCCTAAACTAGAGTGATTTATATAGGACAAACTGAGAATTACGGGCCAATAAACAAATTTCTTAAAGAAAATTTCATTCATGACAAACAAGTCTTGTCCAGAACATTGTTTCACAAGTGTCCATAAATACAAATAATGTGTGGAACTGGGATGAGACTGAGAACGGTGTCCATGTTGTGTAAACTAAAAAGGGAAATGCATGACATCTGCAAATTAGCCACATGGAAAAGGCTAAATACTTCTTTGCCAGACTCTAAAAGTGAGGTCATCAATCCCAAAGAGCAAGTCACCATGTCACTGCCACTGTCTGGCACCCAGCAGGTCTTCAGAAACATCAAAGAGATCATGTCCAAGTGCACAAGTCTAAGAAACGAAGTGCCAAAACCAAAAAAGGTAAAGCAAAACTGCATTGCAATATTTTCTGAGAAACAATTCACCTGGAAGATGCTTTTTTGGGGATGAAAATCCTTATCTTAACAGAACAACAAAATAGGTCTTCTCCTTAAGTAAAGATCTTCTGTTTCCTTGTGGGCCTGTCATGTAAGATGTTCAGCCATGATCTTCCACAGTTCCTGTAGGAGCAGAAAAAATACAGAGGTAGTTAGATAACCAGAAATATTATATCTGGCATGTTTCTCAATAACAGAAGTTTACTGTTAATTGACTTCTTCATAGATATTAGAATATTATTTCCTGAACTCTGAACTGGGAAAGGAATTACTATAAGTGTGAAATGAAAGCTCTCCTACAAGAAAATAAATGAGAAGAGATATTGGTCCCATTTTCCAGTTCAATCACAAAAAATGGCATTTTACACAGTAAAAGTCTCTTATCATCCTTTGAGGAATGAGTGCAATTTCAGCCACTCTACTGCTGGTGATAGAAAATCAACTCTGTCCCAGTCAAAACCAGGACATGTCAATCTAGTAAAGATTATGTAAGCACAAACAAGGATCATTTTAAATCAAAAAAGCTAAATGGGAATAAAAGATAATGTTTATTCTCCTGTTCTTACTTCGTGTTACATAAACAGCTGATAACTAATTTGAGATGATTAGCCTGCCACATTACATTTATTTTCATGAATGCCACTTACCAACTGCTCAATTCGCTCATAAACAAGGAACTGGCAGAAATCGAGCTTAATGGGCTCCACTGTATATTTCATTTTTCCATCTTGGAGGTTCTCCAAATCATTTAGAGTATTTCTAAAGTGACTGTAGGCTTCACATGTAACATCCATATGTCTTAAAGTGAAGTTCAGCCTGGCAAAAGAGTACTTCATTTAGAACATCTCCCCTATACTGGCATCTTAAGTGGATGTGTAACTTCCCTCAGCTAATGAAAAAATGGATCTTCTCAGCAAAATTAACTCCCTTCAGCAGCCAAAAAAAAATGTACACCCCCCTTCCTGAAAAGCAGAAAAGATGTCATGTCAGCATCAATACACAGTAACTCTTGGATAAACCTTTCCATTGATTTTAGGGCACTCTGCCACAAAAGAATCATTGCCTTGGCTTCCTGGACAAACTCCTGGCAACAAACCAGAGGAAGACTTATTGCTTACATATCTCTAGAGATTTAAGCAAAGCCTATTTGTGTATCAGCTTATGAATGGATTCCAACACACAACTACTTAAAAACATTCATTGATTCCTTGAAAGCAAACAAGAGAAACTGTTCTAGAATTGCTCAAGTTCGGAAATAAATACCCTAACTCTAAACCACTTCATTCCACTCTGTGCACTCAAAAATATATAGCAAATGTTGTCAGGCATTATAGAATACTATAGAATCAATCTTATTTATCCTTATTTGCACAGAGGTTATCTCAGGTGAGGCAAAGGTAGGACAACAAAAGGCAAATTCCTGTTAAACTCAAATCCTGAACTGATAAAAATTAAGCATGTAGGAAAAAAAAAAAAAAAAAAAAAAAAAAAAGCTTGTCCTGAGCATATACTGCAGCCTGTGATCATCTGATACAATGAAAATCAGAAGCAGCCTTTAATTCAAACACACAAAATGTGTTAATGCTTTTTATATTAAGTTCTTTGTAATACTCACCTCTTTTCCAGTGCTAAGTAAACTGTGCAGGAATTTCTCAAGTTGTGTGTGATTCTATACAGAGTTCTGAACAAAGCATCTGTCAGGTCATCATCATAGAATACTATAAAAAACAAGATTAAGAGCATATGTATAATTAAGGATATAACTTATTTAAGTGTCCGTTATGAAACAACAAGAGGCCTTAGTTTGATTACTCCAATAAACAAGTCACTTTTATCTAAGTGCAAAGTACATTTTTAATGGCAACAACTGACCCTGTAAGAGCATTCACTGCTGCTGTTTATGCCAGGCTTTCTTTAAGCTTTCATCAGAATAGGAGTCATTTGTCAGACAATTTACAGGCTTTGACAAGAATTCTCTCAGCCTGGAAATAATCTTACCAGCTAAAAAAAAGCTAATAAACAGGATATTAATGATTAGAGAGCTTCTTTTCTTACAAAAACCCACACCAGGCCATAATTAATTTACCATTATAACCAGATCACCTTTGAAAGCAGTCTTGCAACTCCCCTAAATATCATAAGTAAACCCAATTCTCCTTTATCTATAGATCAAAACAATGGTTTTCCTATACAGATAAGTTAGTCTGTAATTTTAAAGTCCTTCACATAAGCAAGAAAACAAGCAGAAAAGTGATATCCAAAGGCAAAGACACCACGGGAAAGTGCAGCATCTGGAACTATTATTCATATTATAGAAAATCTTAGTCTAATGACCTATTTATCATTATTTGCACAGATGTTATGCAATACAAGACAAGGACAAGACAACACAACTCTTCTGATTCCTTAGTTACTTGTGACTGTGTTAATCAATTTATTTAGTCACGAAGATTAACACGCCAAAGAAAAGGAAGAGCTACTAATTTGCAACATCTGTTCTCATAATTGCTAATTCAGAATGTAAATAAAAGCACTTAGAAAAGAAAAATACAGGCAGGAACACTTAAGGCAGAGCTTTGGCAAATTAGGTAAGGATCTGACCCATTAGATTTTAAAAGCAGACTATTTATGTTTAAATTATTTCTCATAGTGCTTGAGTGTTTGATATAAAAGCTTACTGTTTATATTTCCTTACCATCAGCTGCCATTATCACAGAACAGTGATCAAGCAAATCAGCAATCTCTTCTTCAGACCAGCTATAAGGAGCTTCAGGATCTGTAAGAAAGAATATGGCTTTGGTGTACAGATTAAGTGTCTCAAATGACTGGAGAAAAGGAACTTCTTAGCTCCTGTGGGCAGCTGTTACTCCACAGACAGAGCACACCACTCAAGGGAAAGCAAAACCTTCCCCGTTCATTCTCTGAAGTCCCTCCAGTCCTCTGCTTTCTCTGTGTTATGTCCAACCCTCCCAAGGCTGACTGGACAGCAAAAGTTTTCGGTCACCTCAGAATTCACAATCCCGTAGCAAGAGCACAGCTTTAAATACATTAAAGCAAGCACATCTTTAAAAAAAACCCAGATATATCCTTATATAAGTTTTGATTAATCTTCCTATTTTATCATGCTTTTATAAATGTATTCTTCAATAGAAGAATCTTTATTTGAAAATCCAATAAACATAAAACCTTTTCAACTGGCAGTATCAAATATTATCATTAACCAGAATTTTCTTTGAGGCCCAAGAGAAGCTTTTGAGTATGTAACACCAAACGCCAAGCCAAATCTAAGAGGACCCATCATAAGCACCTACCAGTGCAGAATTCATCTTTTAGCCAATCCAGTTCTTTCACTTGAATTTCCCCTCCTGGGGGTGAAGAAAGAGCACATCAGTCACAAACGGCCTTTCAGAAGCACCTGGGCTACAGCAAAGAGTCGAAATCTGAGCACCCAGCACCCACCTCCTGGCTCCATCAGGTGTTTGTTTAATGCAACGTTTTGCTCACACATGGCCAGAAGATCTTCACCAACATCTGGAAATGATAATGGTATTGAAACCAAGAATATTTCGTATGGGCCATGTATGCCTCAGAACTCAAAGTTTCTCTCAAGCCCATGAGTTAAAGCAAAATTCAGAGCAACTCCATCCACTGATGATTGCTTCCCTAGTGTACTTCCTCTTTTTGTCTTTCAGCTCTAAGCTCTGAGCAACCCTTGAAGAAAGAAGTTAGATCCCTACACTACCTGTTTTGATCTGGACACATTATCTTGAGTTCACTGCAACATATCTTGCTTTTAAACCCTTGAGCTTTCTAAGACCCTTGAGAAAGTTCCTGCTATTTTCAGTAAATAACACAAATTAATACGCATTAATAAAAAATTATTAACTTTAACTAAACACTTGAGTCTGAAAATACCAGGATGAAAGCACAGCATTGGGAAGTTTCATGAAAATATTTAACTGAAAAGAACTGCCTTACCTGTGCAATAAACTCTCTTGGCAACTGTTCCCATGATAATGCTGGAAATTCCAGTGCCACCCCCAAGCTCCAGCACAGAGCAACACCTGAAGGTGTCCCTTTTAAAGAGAATGTAATCAGCCAGAAGGAAGGCAGCACGCCACACCTGGGGACAAGGGAAGCACTTAAAACTGAGTCAGTTCTGAAGCACTTTCCAGGAAAATCAAGATAATACAAGGCAGAACACATACTTGTTTACCGACATCTTCTAAGGGGGTTGCCATAGTGTGTTCTGTGGAGATGAGAGTAGAGCAGAAAATAATAATCTCAAACTTGTTCAAATCAAGTTCCACAGTGGCAAGTTTGAAACTAAGACTGTATTTCCCTTTCAAATATGGAACTAAACACTCTTCAATCTATAGAATAATGCTAGATAATGCCAAACACCCACTCTAACTAAGGAGCACTGAGCTTCCCATGGTATACAACTGCCCAAATCACTTCCTGAAAAAAATGCAAATTTTTATTTGCAATATCACAGTATTGTATTCATTATTTTCTTTCACTTAACAAAGTGCTGTTCCATTTCTAAAGAAAACCTGTTTTTCTTTCGTTTTACAGAAACGTATTTGCCATATTTCTCCCTGACTGAAAACTTATTATTTACCTATTTTAACAACATCACTGCAAGTGCACTCCCGCTCTTCATCTTCAAAAGCATCTTCTTTCCCTTTCATCAGAATTACAGGGCACACTATATCCCTTAAAAGATCCTCTGCTTGTAAATCAGAGGCACTTCGAGGCCTTCTGACCACTTCCAAGTCTCCGTCATCATCCAGCAGAGCTTCTACTCCTTCTCTAGTTAATTCTTCTTCTTTTTTGACATTACTCCTGTCCTTGTCACACAGTTCATCTCCACTTGTGCACTGGTGTTCTCTTCCTGTGGTAACTTCTCTCACGTGTTTCCCAGATGCCAAATCTTCTGTGCTCCAAAGGAGTTTGAAATATGACAGGAATACTACAAGAACAAAGTGTAGGTGGGGAAAGGTTAAACACCAGATGAGGCAGAATCTGCACAACTTCCACATGCATGAGATTTTGGTATGCATTACATGTATTGATAATCTATAGAGTAGAAAATGATACAGATAACTTGAAATATAGTTTTATTTGCTATGAAGAAATATTTCTTTTATGAAGTTCTGTCAGCAGAAATTAATGAAGCACTTTGACAGTCCACTGGCTGACTCAGCATCTGCACATTCATCTGATTTAGTAATATTTATTTTAACTCTTGGTAGAGGGAATGCTTTCTTACATACTCCAGAAGTTCTGTTCACAGAAGTTCAAACTAAGTTGAAAGCAGTATTAATATAAATTAGAATTTGTTTCTTTTGTTTAAGATTCCTGTCTTGTAAGAAAGAAGTATGTTCTAGGAAAATGCAAGTTGAACTTTTTACTGCTTTGAAAGTCTTTAGGAATTCAAGCAACTTCAAGCCTTGAAATTGGCTCATTATATAAGAGCAGAAATAAGTGCACAGGAGGCAAAGTTGACACTTCTGTAATTGTTTTTGAAGTGTTCAAACTGATTATTCAAAGAGATTAAATGACTGTATCTATTCTCAATGACCAATTAAAAAATTTTTTTACAACAATCACTCAGTGACATCAGCATCTATTAAAATTTTAAGTTATTGAAACATGAACCTTGCAATTTTAATTACAGGAATCTGTACTGCCTAAATACCATACATAAGGAAGAACAAACATTCCACAGTCCTTCCATCTATGTTCAATCCCCAAAAAAAGGAAAGAGATAAAGTGCTTGCCACCACTGCTCTCAACAAATTCACAATTTATGAGGTTCTATTCCAGTTTCTTTCGTAGGCAAGAGGTTCCAAGGTGCTCTACTGAAATCTGACTGAAGTTCCTCTCTAGTGAGACCATTTTTAGCTAGATCTAATAAAATCTTCAATGCCAGTCCCAGCATGAGAAATTTTTAAAGTCTCCACTCCTTGCATGATGGCCAAATGAAACTAATTGGAATAAAGGATGCCATCAGTGAATGAAATGCTTTGTTCTGCAAGTCCATTCTGATCCTCTGCATTTCTACAGCATTCAAAAGGAGGAAAGTCAAACTGACTCAAAGGAGAAGAGATTAAATCCCCATAAACTTCCCCAAAACACAGCAAAGTGGCACTGGTAGATTATTATGGCATTAAAGGCTGTCATAATACAATTCAATTCTTTATTGTCTCAATAACCAGAGGGATCTCCCAGACAGAGCTCATTCAGAGGAAGTGGAGAACACTGTCTTCCTTCTGTGGAAAGGCTGCAGAAGTTACTCTTTTTATGTCACCAGTGGGTTTGAAAAAACAATTAACTCTTCTGCCACAGCAGGACTTTAGTACAGAACATTTTGCCAGCAGCTCCAAGGTCAGTCCCCTTGACAACTTTATAGCAACCTACAAGCTGGCAATCAGCCAGGGGCATTTGCCAACTCATTTCCTCTATACCCTTGACTCTTCAAATTCTGTGTCAGTTACAGCCTTTGCTATTTTGAGTTTTCTTGCTGACATTATTTTTGAAGCAAACACCCCCACAAAAAAACCTCCAACTGCACCACCAAAAAAAACCCAAAAAAACCCCCAACAAAAGCAAACAAAAAAAAAAAACCCACCACAAAGCCCAAAGAAAGCTGTAATGCTCCCCTGGAATAGATGGCGATAGATCACATAAACATTTAATTAAATGTGATAAATTAATTCCTGATAGTTTATATTTTAAACTTAAGTTGCACTGTTTAAAACCTCTGGCTTCTCACCTTTTGTTAGTTTATAACATCACAACCTTATTTTTAATCATGATTCCCAAAGTGCTATATTGACACTATTGCTCAATGAACAAATACATTAAATTAAACCTGCAAGTAAGTAAATTTGGTTAGTTTTTCTTAGCAAGTATTTTAAAGTTTATTTTTAAGACAGGCTGTCTACAAGTTTTCATTTCTGGAGCTAATTTCATGAGGAGAACACAGCTAGCCCTCTTTCTAAAGACTGAGTAGGAGGTGATTCTGCTTATAACTGGAATAAAACATGTAACTATTAAAATCAACCACTCAGAGGAGAACTCAGCCTCACAAAGATATGAGTACAGTTAGAACACAGCTCCAGCAGTGTCAGCATCCCTTACCTGGCTGTCCAACTGCATTCAGCCGCACCATGAGGTGTCTCTTGCTCGGGCAGTGCAAGTGAACATCCGACAGCACAGTGTCACTTCTAAATGTGGGGTTATCCATCTCCTCCTCTGCTAAATCCACCATGGGGTGGGCTGAGAGGAACATCTGCAGGGGTCAAACACTCCCTCATGCAGTGCTGCCACAAAGGGATTCCATTTACAAGTGTCCACTAAGAGCTCTGCTCACCAAGGGAACCTCAGGACATCATTTCTGGGAAGGTGTGGTCGTGCAAGCTCCACCATGCTCCAAGACAACAAGTTACTCATCAGGATATTCAACCTAAAATCAAACATAGGCAGCTTTCAGTGGTAGCCTGACACAGTCTGAACTTTGCTCCAGCAGTATTTCAGGAGGTAAAAACCAGATGACGCTGTTCAATAAAGTAGCAATGCTTCAAGTCTTTCTTTTACAGAATCCTCAAACACATAATTGTTAGTAGCTCAGTGGCAGCCACTGTGTATTTTAGGAAGAGCGAGTAATTTGTTTGTGTTACAAACAACCTCCCCTGAAAAAAAACAAATGTTACCATGACTGCACAGAATTACAATGCTAAATCTAGGTCTTCAAAGGGAATAAGGCAACTTCCTGTGTTGGCATTAACATCTTGAATGACTATGCTAAATTTGCTCTTATCCAGGTGGGCTTGAACAAGGTCACTGAATGGTTCAGGCTGGAAGAGATCACAGTGACTCATCTGGTCCCACCTAGCTGCTCAGGTAGGGTCATCCCAGAGCACAGGACCATCTCCAGATGGTTCTGGAATATCTCCAGTGAGGGGTACTCCACACTATCTGAGGACAATCTGTCCCAGTGCTTGGCCCCTTCACAGGGAAATTCTTCTTCATGTTCAGGTGGAGCCTCCTGGGCATCAGTTCCTGCTCCTTGCTCCTGCCTCATTGCTGGGCCCCAGCGAGCAGAGCCTGGTCCATGCTCTGACACCTCCCTTTAATATTTACACACATTAAGAGGTCCCCCTCAGTCATCTCTTCTCAACTTCAGCCTTTCCTGGTAAGGGAGATGCTCCAGACCCGTGATCAACCTAGCAGCTCTCTGCTGGACCATCATACATATTCACACTCAAAACTTCCAGGCTTAAGAATCAGTCTCTGTACCTGTAGCTGCTCAGTGCTGTTAACTTCTGCCAGCTCCCAACCTGCCCTTCCCGGAGGGGCTCGGCTCCACCGAGCCTCCCGGGCTCAGCGCGGCCAGGGAGAGGCACTGCAGGCACGGGCGGTGGGAGCGCGGAGCCCAGTCTGTGCCGATGCCTATGGTGGACCCGCCTGTGCCGAGTGCCTATGGCGGACCCGCCTGTGCCGAGTGCCTATGGTGGGACCCGCCTGTGCCGAGTGCTATGGTGGGACCAGCCTGTGCCGAGTGCCTATGGTGGGACCAGCCTGTGCCGAGTGCCTATGGTGGGACCAGCCTGTGCCGAGTGCCTATGGTGGGACCAGCCTCTGCCGAGTGCCTATGGTGGGACCCGCCTGTGCCGAGTGCCTATGGTGGGACCCGCCTGTGCCGTGTCCTTATGGTGAGACCCGCCTGTGCCGAGTGCCTATGGTGGGACCCGCCTGTGCCGAGTGCCTATGGTGGGACCCGCCTGTGCCGTGTCCTTATGGTGAGACCCGCCTGTGCCGAGTGCCTATGGTGGGACCCGCCTGTGCCGAGTGCCTATGGTGGGACCCGCCTGTGCCGTGTCCTTATGGTGAGACCCGCCTGTGCCGAGTGCCTATGGTGGGACCCGCCTGTGCCGAGTGCCTATGGCGGGACCAGCCTGTGCCGTGTCCTTATGGTGGGACCCGTCTGTGCCGTGTCCCCCTGGCAGGTCACGGCTGTCCCTCTTTTCCCTGCTCGGATCCCACGTCTCCCCGTTCCCCGCTCAGATTCCACCTCTCCCCGTTCCCCGCTCGGATCCCCGCTGTTCCCCGCTCGGATCCCACCTCTCCCCGTTCCCCGCTCGGGTCCCGCTCGGATCCCACCTCTCCCGCTTTTCCCCGCTCGGGTCCCACCTCTCCCGCTTTTCCCCGCTCGGATCTCTGCTCTCTCCCCCGTTCCCCGCTCGGATCCCCGCTCAGATCCCGCTCGGATCCCGCTCGGATCCCAACTCTCCCCGTTCCCGGCTCGGATCCCACCTCTCCCCGTTCCCCGCTCGGATCCCCGCTCGGATCCCGCTCGGATCCCGCTCGGATCCCACCTCTCCCGCTGTTCCCCGCTCGGATCCCACCTCTCCCCGTTCCCGGCTCGGGTCCCGCCTCTCCCGGCCGCTCTGTTCCTGCGGGGTGGCCGCGGCGCTGGCGGCTCCTTCCGGCTCCTTCCGCTGACGCCGCTGCGCTCTGCCCGCGGCTACCGCCCGCGCTCGGCCCGGGGAGGCTGACTCTGTGTTAGGGTGACTCTGTGTTAGGGTTACCCCGTGTAAGGGTTATCCCGTGGTAGGGTTACCCCGTGTTAGCGTTAACCCGTGTTAGGGTTACCCCGTGTTAGGGTTACCCCGTGTAAGAATTACCCCGTGTAAGAATTACCCCGTGTTAGCGTTACCCCGCGTTAGCGTTACCCCGTGTAGGGTTACCCCTTGTTAGGGTTATCCCGTGGTAGGGTTACTCTGTGTTAGGGTTACCCCGTGGTAGGGTTACCCAGTGTTAGGGTTATCCCGTGGTAGGGTTACTCTGTGTTAGGGTTACCCCGTGGTAGGGTTACCCAGTGTTAGGGTTGCTCTGTGTTAGTGTTACTCCTCGCTAACCCGATTCAAACCTGCCGGGCAGGCGTAGAAAGGCAGCGCCCGCAGCGCAGGTCAGGCTTGCCCCGGAGCATCCGCGGCACTTGCTCGGAGTTTCAACACGCGTTTCCTACTCGCGTTCTTTTATTAATTGTTTTTAGCATCACTTGCCCTGTGTCGGTTCATCTGTAATTCCGTGACAAATCTACAAAGGGCTTGAAAACAAAGTGGGAAATAGGCGTTTCTTCTTTAGTCTAGATAATGCCAGAATTCTAGTACCGCTATTAGATCAGCTGAAGCAGCAGCTGTTCATTTGTTTGGGAGATTGGGAGTTTAGTTGCTTAATTCTGGAGAGTTTTTAATTACGTATAAACCAGGTGAAATAAGCAAGACTGAGTTAAGCATTGAGTGGAAACATCATATCCAGAGTCTTTGGGAGGCTTTAACAATAGAGATTTGCCTAACACAGTTAGACCACCAGATTTTAGTATCTACATTTTTGACATGGTGTCTTGGGCAGTCATTTCGCAGCTGAGCTCAGGCACAGTGCGAGTTGGAGCCTGGCGTGGCCCCGGGGCTGTGTGGTCAGTCCAGAGGGTGCAGATGGTGTGTGGTACAGGACACCCCAGCAGCTGGACATGCTGACCACAAGTCACAGACAGATGTGCGCTCCAAACTCCCATCTGTGTTCTCGTTCACCTTGGTAAATCTGCCAGGGCTGCTGAAGTTGGTTTGTCTTTCAGCAGGAGCGTCTTGCTCAAAAGTGGGAATTTACATATTAATTACTTGTCATATGATGCTAAGGTCAATTGCTATAGATGATCCTTGTATTTTTCTTTAGTAGAAGGAAGTATTGGTCAATGCTTAAAAAACCTTTGAAAACCTTTGAAACCTTTGAAATTATACCCTTATAAGGTTATTATAACCTTTGAATTTATAGTCTGAATCTATTTCTAGATGTCGACTTATCATCATCTGCCTCCCTCAACAAAGGCTAAGAATTATTAAAATAATTATTAAAAGAATGACATAATCTTTCCCTATTTTTACAGTCAAGAGTTTTGAGTGGCAATGAAATGGAAAACACAAAAGTCATTCAGATTTCTCATTGCGGTTTCTGTGGGGAATTCTATTGGACGAATAGCTGACAAAAATGCTTTGGAGATTTGTTTTCCTTTTATCTGGCTCCTGCGAAAGAGCAGAACATTATTTTACTTCCTGTGGTGATACACTGCCACATAAATTATTACTGCAGTGTCTCTCTCTCTGCTGGCATATTCCTCACTGCTATGGAGTGCTAAGCAGGCAAAAAGATTATATTTGTCACAAAATCTCACCAGGCTGCAGCAAGAGTCTCTAACTGGTACACAGGCTTAGCATAATTAGAGGAGTAGCTAAAAAGCTGCATTACATGGGGACTTTTAAACACAAAAATACATTATGTGAGAAATGGAGCTGCTGCAATTGCTTTTCTAAGAAACACTGATACCTCATTTCACAAATGAGTAATATTTGGGCAAAGCAGGAGTATCTCATGGCCGCAGAGGGTCTGTGGCTGCAGATGTTATAACGTGGGTGATAATGAAAATTGTTTAGGGAGCTGCAGTTTCTGTACTACACGCAAGAGGGCTTCGGCAGCAAATTCCTGAGATGTGCCTCTTTTTTAAGGATGCACCTCAGGTACATTTCCTGTCTTCCTCACAGCCATGTGACCTAGGAATTTGTTTAACTTTACCTCACCTGCCAGACAACTTTACCAAGGTTTAATTGCTTGTTTGAAATGATGAGTTGGGCCAGTTTCATCTATTGATCAAGTACCAAGAAGCTGACAGTGCTGGTTGCTTCGAGTGTTTATGTCCCTCCTGTAATCCCCCTTTGAATCCAACGTCATGTGTTGACTCTCCGTGGGGTTTTTTTGGCAGATCAGGAAATACTGAGTAAGAGTCAGGACATTGTATGTCTTGTAGTCTCTCATCAGATATAAATTGTGACTGGTGAGTCTTTTTTAAAATTCATTGCAGGTTGTGACTTCCAAACTGGATGTGTACAAGTGCATGATGAAAAGATTAAATCTGAGAAGGAATAGCCAATAGTTGCTAGTTTCCCAGGGCAGCGAATCTGAAAATTGTAATCATGTATATTGTCTAACAGCTTTTCTCTTTTGCACCACAGGGGAAGTAATTCTGGTAAGTTTAGAAGAACAATAAACTCCAGAATCCCATTAGGTTTTTTGGAAGGCTGAATGGTAAAACTGCATTTGAATTTAGTTCTTCATTCAACAAAAAGAATAAATAAACCCCCAAAAACAGAAGAAAAAATGTGATATTTCCTGTAAAAGGATTGTGAATGAGAGTAGGTGTGTTGATTGTACTGGTTGCCATGGCAGCGATCAATTACAGTCGTGGGTGCACACTTGCACTGACTGGCTCTCCTACAGTCAGGTAGGTAAACATTGTGGGAATCCCTCCCTGCTTCTGTTTACAAATAATCTACTTCTTGTAATGCAGTCACCTCTTCACAAATACAGACAGGGCAGAGGAAATTAAATAGAAGCACTGGGGGAAACAGAGGAATTCAGTGGGGTTCTGCTGCACCTGAACAGCACAGGGGTCAGAGCAGTTGAGAAGGAACCGCCCTAGAGACACATTTTACCCGGAGAAGTCCTGGGAAGCAAAGCTGGTGATTCTCAGAGCACAATGCCCTCGGAATCTGCCAGCACCAGGTAAACCTGCAAGCAGAACAGAATGGGTAAAAGTTACTTACACAAGCTTTGCCATGCTCAGGCTGGAAGAGACTGATAATTTTGCTGCATCACACTCTGGGGACTAATAATTGACTGCAGCTTTGAGAGCATATTCTGAATTATCTTTGTTTTTCTGAGCAGCAGATTGACGTTGGCAGATGCAACCAACACCTAGTCTATGCAAAGGAAAGTGTTCCATCTCCATAAAGCTAAGCCTAGACTAAAATTTTGAATCTGTTATGCTAAAGATCCTAGTCTAACATTCAAAGACCTCAGGAAATTGAAACTGAGTCTCCAGAGAAACTAATTTGCACTACTGGCATTTTCCTTTCATTATAATCATTTCCCAGTGAATGCATGAAATTGTTTTGTTAACTGTGCTTTTAGTTTTCTGACTTTGCAGGAATTGTTTGTTCCCTAGCATGGGAAGGAATGCCTAAAAAAATTATGGTGATGGGGAAATGAAACCTATATGCAGAGTTGATTTACTCTTGATATAAATGTTTGTCATCAGAGTCTGGTCAAAAAAGGATCTGAGGTTAGTATGGTCTAACTTAGGTTTACTGTAAGGTAAGTCTAGACAGAGTCTTCAAGGACCTCTGCACATCTTGATGCCTAAAATAAATTATATAATAATGTTTTTAAAAATAAGCACATGTGCAAACTTTGTGGGCCCCAAGATTAGAACAAAAACTCTCCAAGATCCTGATAAGCATCTCATACAACACCTGATTAACAGCTTGTACCCAACTGGGTTAAATATTCCTGCCCTTTATACCGTTTGCTTTCCCTTGGATTTAGCTGGGAGGTGACAGTGGCAGATCATTGGTGGGGAGTGATGATTCGGCTGTAGGAGTGCCTCTGGTTCAGATTTATGAGAAGAGAACTGATAAAACCTCTAAGACATTATATTTGTGGGCTAATTTAAACTTTCAAGTAACTCTGTAAATGACGTTGGAAAAAAGAGACAAGCTTGTGATCCCAGTTAAGACTGGTGCCCCAAGGCTTGTTCATTTTGTCTCGCTGCATTAGTTAGTCTAACAAAACATTTCGGTTTGCTTCATTAACTTTGTATCACCCAAACAGTGCAATTACCAGGAGGTATCGGCAGCCTCGTTTGTGGAACTACAGAGGCATTTTCACAGATTGCAAATATGACTTGTAGATGTGAGAAATAGATGCCAAGAGCTCAGAGTAATGCTCTAACTGCTTAACAGTGTATTCCTGAGTATAAAGACTATTGTATTCCCAGCCATATACAACTTTCAGTAGTTTTGCAGAGCAAAATGTGCTCTATAGTGTTGACGATTACTGTGTATATTTCAACACTATCTCTCAATGAAAATGTTCCTTTTAACTGATCCTACTGCTGAAATCCTACTGGTTCACTATAGCTTGTTGCTATGGATGGGTAATGATGTCACACATTCTGCCCAGTGTCCATGCCAGAAAATAAATGAGAATTACTTTTTTAATTACTCAGAGTTACTTAGCAATTCCCTGGAAGGCCTGTAGTGAATTACAAGGAAGAAAACAAGATGCCCCATTGACCCTACCTGCACAGTATCTTTATGTCAGTGAAGAGAAGCTGTAAAACACCAGAGTAAATTCTCTGCAGGTTTGAAAACAAGGTTCGATTACTGAAATTCCCTTTGTTACTCAACAGATTTCATCAGGCTGAAGATGAGCAAGAGGCTGGGTGAAGCGTGGCTTTGGGGCTCACACATGAGCACCTCCGTAACTGTAGTTTCTGGAAGAGGGAGCTTGTGTCTTTCCCTCCATCGGTGACACTGACAGGAAAATGATCCCGAGCAGGGTACAGACATCACAGCACCAGGTAGTAAATGCCACGCTACTGCCTTCTCTCAGATCAGGTTAGAACCGGCCTTTTGAGGTCGGCATCTGGAAGGAGTAGGAAAGAAGGGATCTCTTGTAAAAATACCAGAAAAGCTGCAGGAGTACCAACCCTGTCTCTGCTCCCCAAACTTCGGCTCCTGCTTCCTCCTCCCCTCAAAGACGGGGGTGTTTGGAATGCGGGAGCTTTCTCCCCTCCGAGGCGGGCCCATCCCGAAGCTGCCGGCGCGATCGGGATGCCCATGCCCGTGTTTTTGACAGGCTGTCTCTTTCCGCAAGGCAAGGCTGGCACGCCCGGTCTGTCACCCCGCGCTCGCTCCGCACAGCCCGCGGGGGCTCGGCCGGGCTCGGGGCCGGTGGCCGGGGGCAGCGGGGGCTCTGCGGGGGCTCGGCAGGGCTCGGGGCCGGTGGCCGGGGGCAGCGGGGGCTCTGCGGGGGCTCGGGGCCGGTGGCCGGGGGCAGCGGGGGCTCTGCGGGGCGCGGAGCAGCCGGGGCGGGGCTCGGGGCGCGCCACCTGCGCGGCGCGGGGCCGGGCGGGGCGCGGCGGCTGCGGCGGCCATGCAGGGTTACTGGGAGCGCTCCCCTCTTCGTGGCTGGTGGGCACTTTCGAGCTTCTCTCGCTCGTGGTGGCCATCGCGACCGGACCTGGTAACATCGATGCCTCCAGCTGGGGCGTTTCCGGTTAACGGCACGGACGCGCTCAGTCGCACCGGGACTCTGGCGGACCTGCCGCAGTGGAGGCGCGGCGGCAGCGGAGCGCTCGGCTGCGGATGCGGGGTCGTCGGTGCGGGATGCGGGTCGTACGCTGCGGGGAGCGCGAGGTCCGGTGGGGATCGGCTGTGGGGATTGCGGGGATACGGAGTTGGGATGCTGGTGGGGTCCGGCTGTGGGGATACGGGAGTCCGGGGATTGGATGCGGGTGTTGGGTCGGGTCCGCTGTGGGGATGCGGGGATTGGGATGCTGGGGTCCGGCTGTGGGGATGCGGAATTGCGGGGATTGGGGTGCTGGGGTCCGGCTGTGGGGATACGGGAGTCCGACTGCGGGGATGAGGGGATTGGGATGCGGGGTCCGTCCCGCTGCGGCGTCCGGCTCGGGGGCAGTGCCCGCTGCCCGCGGAGCTCCGGCTGTGCCTGGCTCAAGGCACGGCGCTCTCCGCCGTGCTCGGGCCCTGGGCAGCGCCTTGTCAATACTTCCCGTGTCTCTTGCCGAGGGAGACATGGGGAGAGCGAATTTTCTGCTATTGTAACCTAATATTGCATTAACTTTTAATTCAAGATAATCTAATAAACGTTAACTATCTAGAAGGAAGGAGATGTCTTTTCATTTGGCTCAGGAAATTAAGGGGCAAAAGTTCTGGGTTAAAGCCATTAAAATGCTAAAAAATAATATAACAAATAGAAATATAGACTCTATATTTTTTACGTAAGCAATAAAATTAATTTAAATATGAGTATTATGTATCATAATATTGGATCGTTTTATATAAATATTATAATCCTATACATCAATATATACGATTTTCCCCATGTAGTTAATTTATATGCTAGGCATTTAAATTTTGGCTTTGATTCCACTCTTAAAAGCCAGGAGTTAGTAATGTTTGCCACAGGCAAGAAAGGCTGTTGCTTCCAGAGGAGCAGGGAGAAGGAGCAGGTTACAGGAATTCTCTCTCTGCTGTGCAATGAGCCCCACTGCAGTGAGCAGATGTTTCCCTGTTGACTCCAGTGGTCAGGACCCACGGGAGCAGCTGATGCTGCAAGCTACAAGTCCTCTCATTTCCTTCCCTACCTAGGAATGGCTGTTTTAGAAGCAGCTAGTATTACACAAATTATATGTACATGCAAAAAACCAAATATATATATAGCAAACAGATATAATTGTGTAATTATTTCCTCATTGTTTTTCCCCTTTTTCTAACAGTGAGGAGTGAATGTTACCCTTTGATAAACCCCTTTTGGCACGAGAATGCGAACATCACCGATTCACACAGGCAGCTTTTGTGTGAGTAGAGTCTATATTATTTTATATTTCCATCCACCCTTCCCTCCCTCCCTAGCCACTTACAAGGACTCATTTCTGATTCAGAGGGGGAATTCGCTGAGAAAGTGTTTTGACTCTGCTTCTGAACAGTATCTGTCACTACCTGTGGTCTTCAAGTGTGTTTACTGCTGAAATAACCATCCATTTGATGACAAGTTCAGCTAATTTTTTCCACAGGAGCAAGACCTCTGTGACTGGAATGGCACAGGAAGGTACACAATTGCTAAAAATAAAAGACAAAACTGTTCACAATCACCTCTAAGGAGTCTGATCACTGAAAATGCTTAAGAACACATTTAAACTAATCTTTAACGCAGCTACTTTTCTAACATTTCAGTGGGATTCCTGGCACTGATAAGACTTAAGTATGTGAGAATTTAAGAAAAGAAATCAATGACCAAAAAGCAGGGTTCAAGTTCTTTGAAGAACATTGTGTTCAAAAGCATTAAGCTTCTAATGTATTTGCTTTTTTTCCTTCAGGTTCATTTGTCAATGCCAGAATGTTTTCAATAAGTCCAGACTGAACGTTTTCAAATACTCACATCTCCTAGAAGGTGATTTACCATCTTTGCCTCATACTTTCAGCACAATCCTTTCCTCACACACCCCCGTGTATGGGCTTGCTTTTTACAATTTTTTTATTTACTCATCTCTTCTCCCTGACTCTGCAGAATACAGACATTCATCCTGTTTCTTAAAGAGGAACTCTTTCCCTCAAAACCTCATTCCAGAGGGCTCCAGAGAGGCTTGAAGTGTCTTTAGTTTCTTGGAGCAGCATCTCGTGGTCCTGTCACTGAGGCAAATAATACATGACACAAAATTTCTCCAAAAAGTTTGGAGAGATGATCTGACTCCACTTATTCAAACAATGGCTCCCTTTTTATACATTTTGGACAGACCACTGTGACTGGTGGGCAAGTGAGAGAACTCTTCACCCACACTGGCCAAAGCAGAGGGACAGCAAAAGACAGTCCCTCCCACAGAAAGAATTCCAAACATGAGTATCTTTACACAAACAATCCTGATATTTATGTTCAGGCTGTGGGAACATAGTTTCAACAACCCAAAACATCAGGAAAAATGAGCTTTAGAAACTCAGAAGCTTCGGGCCTGGAAAACCAGACTGCAGTGCCCAGCCACAGCACCCAAAGGCAGCTGGGAGGAGCTGGTGCTGCTGGGGCTGTGTCACAGCTGCACAGGAGCCAGAGGCCAGGGAGCAGCCACACAAACACACCAGCAGGTTCAGGACTTGCAGCCCAGGATGTGTCTCTGTGCTTTCAAAGAGGAAGTGCCATTTCTTTCAGCTCCTGAGCTCAGAGCAGAGGGCTGCAGAAATCAGTGGAGTCACTGCTGGGTCACTCGAGCCTTTGGGGTCAGCATTAACTCAACCTGCCTGAGTGGGTTGCAGGTGTTGGCACCTCTGCTGTTATGTTGGGAATAGTCCAACATTTCAGGATGAGACCATTTGCTTTTCAAAAGCTGTGTGCACATTTGCAAAAGGTACGTTTGTTATTTTTCTCTGGTGAGAGATTGCAGCTGTTCGGTTAAATAACAAAACAAAACCAAAAAGTAGTGCTCTTTTGGTTATAAAATGATGTTGGCTTGGAGACAAAGGACAGCTCTTTGTGAGTCATGAAGTGTAGGAAAATAGTGGATATGAATAAAAATTGCATTAATAATTATGTTTACAGACTCTACTGGGCCTCAGAGATTTTTTTTCTCTCACTTTCACATCAAGTGCTATTTTTATGTTCCTGGAAAAAGACTTCAGGTCTGCAAAGGCACTTACATATTTTATTAAAAATAGACACACTCTGCCTAAAAAATGATGAGAGAAGAAATCAAAGATACTTCAACTGAAAGAGCCTGCTAGGTTTGATTGGAATGCCCTACCAAGTTAATTTTTTGATTTTTTTTTTTGCTCAGTTCAATGCAGTTTCAGTGTGGTGAGGCTGCAGATCTTCAGCAGTAGCAGCTGAACATAGAAAGTATCATGTCATGTATTTCCTTCTAGGAAATACAGATCTTTCTAGGTGACATCTAGATTCATCAGGTCCTGAGATAGTACCTTCTATATCAGCCTTACTCTTTTCTCTTAAATGTTTCTGACTGTGGCCATTGAATCATGTTTAGGCAGATCATAGCAAACCATCTTCATCTACAACATATTTTGACAAGAATTTTAGAGGGAAAGTCTGTGGTCATGGATTGCAGTGTAGTTACAGCAGTTTCTTCATCTGCTGCTACATGTGGCAAACAAGCTAATTGCACGGCTTTAATTGGTTTCTTTAAAAAATTGCATTTTTCTCTGTGTGCCTATGAAGGTGTCTATGAGGCACAGTCACATGGGCTTAATCTCAGTCCATCTAGCTGTACCCATGTATTTCTCACTGTTTGATTGGCACTGAATTTCATGAGCTCTGGCAACATCAAACAGGTTTCTTTCTGATTTTTCCTAAAAAGACTTTAAAGGACTTCCTCCTCAAGTAGGCACTTAAGTAACACATTGGAGACATCCCTCATTCTGCAGAGTTTGAATGGCATGTCTTAGCTAGACACAAGTGCCAAAGAGGTTGGAGAAGGTCTGTGTGTGAGCACAAAGAGCTGGGCCCAAGTGCAAACAGGAGTGCTGGCCACTCCAGAAGACAAACCCTTCATTAGGGAGGGAAAAGCCTCCATGGTCCCTTCCTCCACATTTCCAATATCTCCCCTATTCGAACCAGTAGTTTCCTTTTAGGCTTATTGTGTACTTCAAATCGAGCTCCTGGCAAATTAAAATAATTGGGTGCACGAGTTAAAATCCTGTGCTAGCAGCAATATTACCCAGGCAATCAACCTGGGCTTGTTAAGCCTGGGACTATGATGTGTTTTCACATCACAGGAGCACTCTTGAGGTACTCCTCTAATGGATTAGACACAAACATGCTCTCTCCTCTACATTAGCCTTCCATCTCTTCTCCTAACCACTCCCCCCAGCTGAACGTGCAGTGTATACCCTCTCTCCCCCTCAAACCCACCATGGATAAAATATTTCTCAATTACAGATTACATTATGGCCTGGTTATTTATTTGTTCATAACATCAGCCACTGTCTAAAGAAAACTACCACTCGACTGCTTATCTCTAGCATTTCTGAAAGTTCTTCATTAATAAAATTCTTTTTCATTGGAGATGTACATTTTCCTCTGGCCCAAACAGGAATAAAATGAAAGTATCACTTTCTGTGATTTAGACAGCTATTAGACTCTCTTGGTGACTATGAGGTTTAAAGATAGCCCTCTGAAAACTCCCCTTAGAATTTTAATTTGTCAGCAAAGACACCTCTGATATTTTGCCTTACCATGTGTTCTCCTGTGCCAGCTATGGCAGACAAGCAGAAAGAACAATGTTTTTCACAGTGAGCTGAATCTCTCTCTCTAAATGACAAAATAAGGATGTCACTGGCTTCAAAGGCAGCTGCACTGAGTTCTGAGCAGCTTTGCCATTTTCCAGTAGCAGAAATGTAACATCCAAAATCAGACCTAGATGTTGAGGATCACACACAGAGAGAGGGAAGCTGTTGAGTAGAAGGAATGGCAGTGCTTAATCAGCTGAAATCTTTTTTCCCAAGAGTTTGAGCTTTCTAAATGATTTCTTAAAAGAAAATAAAACCCAAAAAAGAAACCTCAATATGTTACACTGCTGAAAAGTTGCTCCTAGTCATTTTTGTCATATAAAAATTTTCCATTTACCAAAGCCTATGTTGTCAATAATGAGTGAATACCAGTACAGATTTAGCTGAAGGCAGCACCAATATGATCCTTGTAAAATGAAAATTGTTGTAAATATTTCTATTCAAAACCAAACAATTTCTCTTGAATCTCAGCTTTGCACTTGAGCTGCTGCAGGGTCCCACCAGCACTGCAGAGCTGGGGCTGGAGTTATGAACAATAACGTGAGAGGAACTTCTGTGCTTTCTTACTGTCTGTGTGACACACAAACCATCTGCATTAGGTACCTACAAGGTAAGAGTAAGCCTCTGGCAATCCTGATTTTTAGTCAGAGACCTGAACAACATGGCCAGCGATTGGTTTCCTTTTACAGGTCCATTTTTAGTGCTCTCCTTTGGTCCTGAACCATCCAGAAATTAGTACTTAATGGATGTGGTTTCCACTCAATTTTCCTGTTATAAAATCAAGACTGGAACGTGCAGTTGCCCATACACAACTTCTTCAAATATTCTCTCCAGAGTATTTTTATTTTTTTCTTTTTCAGACATGAATGTAACTGGAACCATAAACCTGCAGACAACGTCCTGCTTCCTGCAGGGAAACAATCTTTACAGCAGAGGCAGCTCTGATACCTCAGTTGTTTTAATGTAACAGCTGCCTTGGTTTCTTCCTCAACAAAATGAGTTTAATAGTACAGATAAACTTGTCTGGATTTCCTCACAGCATGTGGACTCTGTAACAGTCATGCCCCAGCTGCTTTCACACTTCAACCTGCTCCTCCTGCTCCTGTTTCATTTTTACTGAGTTGCAGTTTATAATGTTATAAAGAATTCTCTATTCTTCAGCCACCCTGACATTTTTTCCTGAGGGATTTACAGTTCTTTGCAAATTTTCTTTTGGTTTTAAGCTACCAGATGGAAACAGCTGGGCTGGGGCAAGAGCTGTTTCAGAGGCCAAGTGAAATAAGACCCAAATGATGCACAAAGAAATTCTGGCTTAATTATCTGGTGGGTGTGTACCTGTTTCTGAGCAACAGTGCACTGTTCCTTCAGAGAGGTGTCAGTGAACAGCTGCTTCAGGACTTTCAGTAGATATTACAGTAAATACATACGGAAATCTGAGATAACTTTAGCACCACTGCAGCTGAGGCCTAACAAGTGACAAGTTCTGATGAATGTTCTCGTTTTCAGATTCATTGGTACCACAGCACACAGTGTGAGGCACGGTGCATTGCTCACATCCATCATTCTACCCATTCCTGCTTCTGGAGTTTTTGTCAGTGCCATTTGCTCTAGGTCTAGCATAATTTTATTTCTGCTACCTGCAACTGGTCTTCCCATTTAGCTCAGAGATTTTTTGATAAAAGCACGAAGACAGAACATGTAACACACAGACCAGAGCCTGGTTAATCATCCTGGAGACCCCTAACTGTGAGCAATCCTTCTCCATCACCTGGTCTCTGCTGGGCAGGAGGAATCCAAGCCTTCCTGTCCCTGTGGCCCAAGCCCAGAAGACTCACATTTAGCCACAGATGAATTCTTTCACTCATTCGTTGGTTTTCTAAATTGTTTCCTTGCTTTTTTCCTAGCAAGCAGGTCAGACTTTCTCTGTTTCTTCCTGGCTTTGCCAAGTCCTTCTGGAGCAGCCCCATTGATTTTAACAACTGCCAGGAGTCTGTTTCAGCTGGAGGCTCTTGTCTTTCTAACTGGCTGTTTAGTTACTGCTGGGCAAGATAAACAGGCCCTTAATTAAGCTCTTCTGAGCCGCTGCCATTTGGAGTATTTCTGATGAGGTGATATTACACATTTCTAGGCACTATTTGCTATTATAAGCTGTGCAAACAAATCCAAAGTTAGTTCGAGGCAATTAAGCTCCAGGATGTAAAGAGGAGATGATTAACAAAACTGCTGGGCTCGCACTTGGTGACTTCTGACACTGCTCAGGGTTTCTATTTCATTCCACAGATTTCTCTCACAAACAACTCCTCCACAACTGTGCTGGGTGGTAACTTAGAAATGTCTGCCAAATTCTCAGATCTGGACACACACTGCAGATGTCATTCTTACAGAAATTTGGCCAGACCTCTATAAAAGAGCTTTGGCTAGCTAATGTAAAACTTCAGTAATTACAATTGATTTGATTCCTTTTTGCTTAAAAAAAAGGGAGTGTTTTTTAAAAGTTTATGAGTTTGTTTTAGCATTTCCAAGATTAAACCATTGGATCTTTCATGTTGGACTAACAGGGAACTCGGGTGTTGAGAAACTGATGTGGGAAACTGAATTCTGTTTTACAAGAAAGTGCACATGCCTCATCTTGTGCAAAATGCTTAGGGTGGGTTTTTTTTTTCCAATACTAGATTAATTTCATCAATATGAAGACAGTTATATATTTAATATATAATGCATAAACATGTATTTCAACAGAAGGTAAAAAAACACTAAGATGACTGCAAAATTAATGTTTTAATTTCTGTTACAGATGATTATTGAAGACAGAAACACAGTAAAGATATTTTAAGTCATGTTCTTCTATAAACTAATTCTGTTCCTTTAATCAAGGAATATAATGGCATAATATCATATGCCAGATGGCATGAATTCAGATTCCTGAGTGGTTTCCATGGCAGCATTTTGGAATAAGTTTCCCAGGCAGTTGCAGATTTCATAGTACAAATGAGCATTAGATATTGAACTAGAACACTGGAGATTACAAAAGTACTATTTAACCAAATAGAATTCACTAAATATTTGATTTTAAAAAAGCTGCTGGTGATTAATGAGTAGTGTGATCCTAGCTGTGGGTAGGGAAAGTAAGGCTCAGTCACAGTGGGGTTTGTGGGTTTCAGCTGAGCCTACCCTATAACCTATATTTTCACTGAAGAGGGCATAAAAATCCGAGTTATTCTGATACTGCAACTGTCACAGATCATGAATGTAAGCTAGGGCACTCCCAAGGATGCTCTGTATGGTTTTCCTTTCCTTTCCTTCACAAGGTTCCACTCAGAGTTGTGGTTTGCTCACCCACGTGTCCTGGCTCAGGTTGCAGTAGCTGAAATCACACCATGAGAAGAAATGTCAAAGAAAGAGCAAGTTAGTGCTGCTGTCCTGAGGTGGGGTTTGAGAGCAGTGGCCTCACTGCTGAGGGGCACCTGGGAAACCTCAGGCAGGGAGCCAGCCATGAGCTTGTTTGTGTTTGATCTCCCAGCAAGGCCAGCTCTGAGGACAGAGCTGCTCCATTCTTACATTCACACTTTTCAAATGTTGCATCCTCCCAAGGCTTTTTCACCTTTTATGTGCAAGACCAAAGCTAAGAGGACACAGGGATGTCAGAATGGTGGGCAGTAATCAAAATGAGTCCAAATAACCCTCAACAAGCTCAAACTTGGCTGGACACCATGCTCAGGTTGCTGCTGCCTCTCTAGAATATGAGGACTGGGTGCCCAATCTCTATTCTGTCACATTGTGTTTAACACATCCCCAGCAACCACTTCTAACCACATAAAACTCCTGACCTCTGTTCCATGGTTATTTCTCATCTCAGAATTCACCTAAGGTCTGCAGGCAGTTTGCACATGCTGCTTTGGTCCCAGTAAGCTGCAGACTGATCTTCCTGGTAGCACTGAGAATTGCTTTGGGTCTGTTAGCACTGAGAAATGCTTTGGGTCTGTTAGCACTGAGAATTACTTTGGGTCTGTTAGCACTGAGAATTACTTTAGGTCTGTTAGCACTGAGAATTGCTTTGGGTCTGTGTTTCTTGGCCAGGAAGAGCAGCTCTGGCAGTTTTGCTGAAGGGAGGGTCCTCAGCTTTAGAATCAAAGAGGGAAAGTGCTCTTCTTAATGCAGAACGTCGAATTAATGATTTCTGAGCATCAGCTGGTCCTGATGTGGGCATACGAGGGATTGAATATGAGAATAATATAATACCAGTGTAAATAAGAAAAAAAAAAAAAAAAAGTCACCTCCCAAAACTTCGTCATTTGCCACAATATTTTTTTTTTTTTTTTTTTTTTTTGTGAGCATGTTCTGTGCTCTACAAAACAAATAATTATGTCTGGGAACCACATTCTACTCAAGTGCAGACATCAACAGTGTCTGCCTTGATGTAGTGCAGACCCTTCCTAACCTTCAGGCTTCTGGAACTGAACAGAGATGTCACAATTGTGACAAACTGTGACAAATTGTGACAAAGATGACACAATTGTGTCTGATCTTTATAATGCTACTGCAGAGGATGAGCTGGATCCTTAGCCAGTTGCAGATACAATTCCAATTCCGTGGGCAGTTACAGTGACTTACAAATATTGATCAGTTGATCACACACCAGCTGTGAACTCTTAAGTGATTCCTCTCCCTAAGCTAATGGTGTATTGTTCCTCTGTGAAATTAAATGAGACAGTGAAGCCTCTTCAGAATATAGATTTTACATTTTCTTTTCTCAGTTGCTCTGCACTTTATACTGGTATGAAACAAATTGACACTGGAATTACTTTTTTTTTGTTCTTATTCTAAAGAAAAGGTAGGGTTGAACGTGTATAAATTGCATCAGAGGGAACAATGACAATATTGGTTTATGATGGAAAAAACAGGGTGAGATGAAAAAATACATAGCAACCCTCTGTTTACACAGCTATTAAAATGTTATAGGGATCAAGAAAGACTAATGTAAAACATTTAGCATGGGAGGAAGCAAGCAGGATAGGTTAATGCACTTAGTGAAGCTGCTGTAGAAAACAGTGACAGACAGAATCAGAGCTGGATGGGAAAATTTACCTCTAGTTGATGGTCAGCTGCAACAAAGGAAAAGGTCAACGATTTGCTACAGCAGTGCAGCAGAGGACACGTGACAGAAGAGAAGCCTTTAAACAAAGCCTGGCTGGAGCTCACCTCCCAACCAGAGCAGTGTGATTCACAGAACAGGGCTACACTTTATTAAGGTTGCCAGTGCCTACCTGGTATGCAGAGCATCACCTGATATCCAGCTGGCTCAAGAGCTGGGAACAGTTTAATTGCTCATACACCTGAGTAGACATATCCTTTATATCTGAGTAGACATATCCTTTATATCTGCAGGCTCTGCTTGAAACACAGGCTGTGAGCCTGTGAGGGTTTGTTCTGCTTGTTACCTTTTCCTCCATACCATATACTTGTCCTGGAGATTTACACTGAAAACCCAAGGGGTTTTCCAATTTCTTTGTGCAGCACAGAATGAGGTTTTGATCCTGATCAGGGGCTCTGCACTTAATAATTATTGGTACATCCACTGACACCATAATAAAATGTTACAATACTAACATACTTCATTTTTCCTCAGACATGCATGGAACATTTGTCATCCTGATGCCCCTCAGCCTGATACTGATGATTTTTGGAGGAATGACTGGATTCATCAGTATTCTGGCCAGGGCCTATCTACTGCTCCTAATGACAGGACTGCTTTTCCTTTTTGGAGGTACTAAATCAAACTCCTGGCCTAACTATTTTATATAAAAAGAGGTTGTGTCTGGGAAACTTCACTTTATTTCTTGGGGAGTAAAAGCCAAGCAGGAATTTGCTTTCAGAATGGTGCTGGTGTTCATTCACCTGGTGTCTGCTGGGTCCTGACTCTGGAATGGATCTAATTGGGAAAGGTAAATATCCCTCCCTGGGGAGTGAGTCACCCTCTGAACAGCCCGTGTTTGCTGTGCCCATTAACACAAAAGATTTAATAACATCTCAGCACAGTGTACAAATTCTTTACAAACAGGGCAATGGGGTGATGCAAAAGAACCCTACTAAATTTTAGGGTTGCACAGATTTTGCAACAATTAAGAAAATTGATGTTTTTAAAAAAGGCATTTGCATTGAGTTCCTGAGAAGGATCTTTTTGGGCATTCCTGGGTTAGCCTCACTGCTAGTTTTGATCTAGAGTGGTGTCCCCAGACTATGGGGTCACAAAGGGAAACCTTCAAAAGTTATTTTAGTTGGAGTGTAACATTTCAATTTGAAGCTAGTAAAATGCTTTTACACTTCTTTTTATTTTTTCTTTTTTGCTGTATCCAAACCCACTGTGTTTTAGAAAGTAATTTATGAATTAAAAATCCTAAAAGCTTTCTGTCAAAGTAGGAAATCTGTGTTTAAATCTGCATTTTCTGTTCCAAACAGATTTCTAGTGCTGTTTTACAATGTAACTTAAAACAGAAATTTTTCCTGACAGAAAAGGGAATCGTCAGAATTGGCTCTCATCAACTGCTCATACAGTCCTATTTTTAAGAAAAAAAAAATGCTAAGAGATTGCTGGAAGCAAATGCTGCTGTCTCAAAGCCTTGAATAAGCTTTTTAGTCTGAAATGCTCTAACACAGGTCACCCATCCCCCATTATGATTGTCTCCTAAAAAGAGGAGCAAGTTCTAATTCCTCAGAAGAGCAGAAAGCTGTATTCACTGGAAAGGCTGCTGGAAAACTGCTCCAAATTGTCAGGGCGAGACGAAAAGCTGTGAAATGCCCAGCACGATTATCCCCTGAGGAGAGGAGCACGGGGCCTTTCTGAGCCCTTGGGGCTGCAGGGAGGGAAAGGAAGCACAGACAGGGATCCTCCACTGCAGCAGGGTCAGGAGAGGCTCTCCAGGAGCTCTGGGGGTGCAGCCAGGGCAGATCCCCAGGAGAACATGAACAGACTCTGTGTGGCTTTTAGCAGAGACCAGCCCCCCGCCCTGCTCTGCCTGGATGCTCAGAATTGTTTTGTAGGGCTCTCAAATTCACAAAGCTGAGTGTTAGATAGTCCTGTCTCAGCAGAAATTGATATTTGGAGTTACCCAAATATATCTGGGTATCTGGATATCCATTCCAGAAATGTGGGGTTTTTTTAAGACCCTCAGAACTGATATGTTCCACATGAAAAGACATCCTATATATTTCCCCATTTTTTAGAAAGGGGAATCACAGAATCCAATGCACCTCATTGAAAATGCCAACAAATCAGTCTTTTCCATGTCTGCTGACAAAAGGTATGAAGTGACTTTTTTCCCCTCTTTGGAGAGGGCTAGAATAAGGTACAGACATCATAGGATGGTAAAATCAGGAATATGAGCATGAATTTGGACTGATGAATAATCCAATACTCTTTTGTCTTGGTTTGCCTCTAATCAAAAAATAAATATATTTCTGGCAAAAAAGCAGACTCATCAAGACTTACTGTAATTTAACAGAACACTGTACCAAAATTTTCTCCCCCAGTATCAGATAAGACACTATTTTGTCCCAAAAGTGTTTCAGTATTTACTTTCCCTGGGCTGCAGTCCTTTTATCCATGGCCTTGGTACTGAATCTCTCCTGCTGCTGATCCAGTGAAGCAGTGGCTCCAGTTGGGACCTGTCCTTTGACTGACAGGGATGCCAAGCTCAGCAATGTAGAGTGTACCTGTTCCAGATGTGCCATTCCCTACATTTGCCACATTTTGAACAGGCCTTTCATTCTGAAAACATCTGGCTCCTTGAGTGCCCTTATTAATTAAAAAAAAAGAAAATTAATAAGAACATCTGTCCCAAAGATGTTTTGACTCAGGTATTTGGAAGAGATGGATAGTCATGACAGCACAACACTTGGTGGGAGGTGATAGTGAAGACTAAATTCACATTAAAACTCAAAACTGACAGTACTCAGAGAACAGCCTCAATTCAGTGACCTGAAATGCAAGAATCTGAGTCTCTGTGGGCTTTCTTGCACACAGGGAGACAACTGAACATGGTGTTCAGCAGTGAGGAATCAGGATCCATTATAGTACAGTACTGAAAACAGAGCTGCACATGCATTAGATATCTGTAATATATAGGACTCGATTTTTATTGTGGGAGGCTTGCTGCCAGACATTGTGATTCAGTCTTTAAGAGTGGGGACACATTGTTCTCAGGACACAAACAACCCTGCCTTGACTTCCCTCTCACCCTCATTCCCCAAGAAGCCAGCCTCAGCTAGATTTCAAAGATAATCTGTAAATCTGGCCTGACTAGAGTAGGAAGGAGTGGCAAAGAGGCCCTAAGACAAATCCAATTGATTGCTTTTAATTTACTCCGTGGCTGCTAAGGAACTGAACATCTTTCTCTTTTCAGCTCTTGTCACCCTTACAGGGATCAGTGTCTATATTGCATATTCAGCTGCTGCCTTCCAAGAAGCTGTTTGCCTCCTGAGGAGCAAGGATCTCCTGGTGGAAATCGATATCAGGTTTGGCTGGTCCCTGGCCCTGGTCTGGATCTCCTTTGTGGCAGAAGTGCTCACTGGGGCCGTGTTCCTCCTGGCAGCAAGAGTTGTGGGTCTGAAACGGCAGCGTGAGCAGGCTTTATGAGCAACAGGTGCCTTTGCAACAACAGAGCCCTGCAGAGCCTGTTAATTTGGATTACTCGCTCCATCTGGTCACTGGGGGTAATGAGTGGCAAGGCTGAGTATCTTGTCAGCTGTTGTAAGCCTTTTTCCTCACAGGTGGCTATAAAACACAACAATTCTGGTAAATCAGTAAAACATTCCAGATGTTGTCAATTAGGAAACCCTCGTGTCCCTAGAAGAAAGTGCATTGCAGTGTTTGTATTTCCAGAATAATTTCAGCTGGCAGCTCATCAGACATCTGCATTCATTGCTTAGAACAAGGCAGATTTCTTGCTTTCTTTTCTCTTTTCTGCTGTCTCAGCAAAGTGCCTCAGAGTACCTTGCAGGCCAGATTTTCGTTTCTCCTGTGAGTTCTAAGAAGGATGTGTACCTGCTGGAGTGAGTCCAGAGGAGGCCATGAAGATTCTCAGAGGGCTCAGCACCTCTGCCCGAGAGATGGACTCTCCATCTGGAGTCTGAGAGAGCTGGGGCTGTTCAGGCTGGAGAAGGTTCTGGGGAGACCTTAAAGCCTCTCCCAACACCTAAAGAGGCTCCAGGGGAGCTGGGGAGGGGCCTTGGACAGGGACAGGTGGTTGGAACTAGATGATATTTTGCATCCTTTCCAACCCAAACCATTCCAGGACCCTGCAATCCAGCAGATGGTGATGCTGAAGTTCTCGAGTGCAGTGCAGTGGTGAGTGCACTGCAAGAGAGATACAGCTGTTTTCCAGATGTTTTAACTAACTGCTGGAGACAGCCCCAATCTCTCAACAATGAGGCTACATACTTCTCTCCTTCAGCTTATTACTAGCTGCTTTTCCAACTCTGCAGTGCAGAAGATGTATCTGATGTATTTTCCAGTTCTTACTTTGCAATTTTGATGATGCTCCTTTTTCATGAAGTTTGTTCACATGCTTTGTGCTAGAATGTTTATCTTGTGCTGAAACTGCTGAGTAAACTGAACATGCAGGACATATGAATTTCATTGTGGATGCCAAGTAATCTGGTTTTTCCTCTAGGCAGTGGCATTTAGAGGACATTTGCTTCAGTGCCTACTGAAGTTACTGAAGAAATTTCCCCCTGACTGCTGTGCTGAATAGAGACTTGAATGTGATGACAGCTTCACTCCATTTCTGTTAGATCACATATTTCTGAGGCCCTCAGCACACTGCAGTACAGGACTGACTCAGGACTGACTGTCATTGGGCAAGTCCCTTGTACATTCTCCAGCAGCACAAAGGGCATCATTCACCTACCTCTGTTAAACACCAGAGCAATTTTATCAGTGTGTCCTGTGTTAAAGATTGCACATTCACTCTTACCAAGCTCAGCTCTGATCTTAGTCCCAAAGTACCAATTCTTTTATGAAAAGGTAGAAAAAGGGAGCTCCTGAGAGCTGACAGTCTTTGGAGATAGAAGGGAGCATTTTAATGCCATGTTGTAAATGGAGAACTGAGCCAGGAAACTTGTCCAAGGTCACATGAAACCAGAGCTTCTGAACCCTGGGCTAAGACCTTACTTGTCAGATCTTGCTTGTTATCAGAATTAAATAAGGCTCAAAATCCTGACTGTACTGAGCAGTAGAAACTCTGTGGCTAGCCAGTACAATTTTGTAATTTGTTGTTGCTCCCACACTGGCTTTCAGGTATTTTCCATGTTGCCTTATGTTGGGATCATGTAATTGAGTCATTTTACAAGTTAAAGCATACCAAATCAGCTCTATAAGAAGTGTAAGAAAAAAACCCCTTTGTAGCCAAAATCCATGTGCTTAAGTGAATTTAGTAAAATGTAATTCTCTGTTTTGGTGCTGGTGAAACTATTTATAATGCAATTTCTATGATGTTACTCAGACATTACTGTAAGCTGTAACAGTAAAATATCACCTGAGTTATTTTTTAAATACTTATTACAGACATTATTTTAAAGTTTTGAGTGATGTAAAATTAAATAAAATCACATCTCAGAGCGGGAATTATTTATCAAGACATGAAAGAAGTAAGATACTTATTTTCCTTTACCATTTCTGCAGATTTATTCTACTGTTTTTATGATGCTTTTGAAGCTCCTGTGTCAGCTGTGGTAGGTATTTAAAAGATACTTACACAGCTACAATATAAAATACTCAAGTGATCAAATCTAATTAGAAAGCCAATGAATCTGTTATTGAATTAGAGTAATTCTCATTTCCATGGCTCTCCTAAATTTCTCATTCTGGCTTCCTGCAATATCTGGCACAATGGTAATAGAGAGTATCTTCTGCTCCTGAACATTTGCATCACCCCTGAATTTCTCTGAAGTTCCTTCTGAATACAAGGAGCAAAAGATGATTTGGAGTAGTCAAATTAGCATTGAACATTTTGAAAAATTATACTGGGAAGAGGAAACATCTTAGAGAGGACTTTATGTAATTTGAAACAAATGACCTTATCATCTTCTTCCTCTTATTGAAATTAATGTCTATTTAATACCATGTTCTTTACTGTGCTTTCCCCAAAATACTTTACTGAGGACAAAGACTGCTCCCATTACTTTCTGGTGGATTGCAAACTCATTGGTCATTTGCCACATCGAAAGTGAAGAAAAAGAGATGTACAGAGCAGAGCAGCTCTGTGTGAGGGGCAGAGTGCACACAGCCCCTGCCCAACAGCAGGCACTCCTTCAAGGACCTCCTCGAGGGTGGCAGGGAAGGATAGGGGAGGTCAGAGGAACCCCTGAGTGAGAAAAACGTGGAGATATACCAGATGTTTAGAGGCCATGCTGGTGAATGCAGTGCAGCCGTGGACCCAAAGGATTCAGCGTGTGCCTGTGCTGACCCTGCAGAGCAGGCTCTGTGTCCTCTGACGGCTGGGGCACAGCACTGGGCTGGACACAGCTTCAGCTAAAGGAGCCCCACAGTTATCACTGTTCACAATAGTCCTGTGGGGGTGCCAGGTGCCTGCCAAAGTCACTCTCTCGCACCCTCCTCAGCTGGACAGGGGACAGAAAATCTGTAGAGTTTGGGGCAAGATAAGAGCAGGGAGAGTTCATTCACCAATTACTGCCACGGGCAAAACCCAGATCTTAAAAATACCTTCTCCCCACCCCTCCCTTCTTTCCAGGCTTAGCTTTATGCAATCCTCTACCTCTGCCCCCTGAATGGTACACTGGGACAATGGGGGTTCAGTCTGATCATCACACGTTGCTTGTGAGGCATCTTCCTCCCCAGGGGGTGGACTCCTCACACTTTCCCCCTGCTCCTGCACAGCATCCCTCCCAAGGAACACAGTCTTCCATGAACTTCTCCAGCAAGTTCTTCCTATGGTCTGCAGTTCTTCACAGGGTGCTCCAGCGTGGCCCTTTCCAGAGACTGCAGTCCTTCAGGAACAGGCTGCTCCAGCGTGGCTTCCCTGCTGGGTCACAAACCCTGCCAGCAGCCCTGCACCAGCACGGGCTCCTCTCTCCATGGGTCCTGCCAGGAGCCTGCTCCAGCACGGGCTTCCCAGGAGATCAGAGCCCCCTTTGGGCATCCCTCTGCTCCAGGTGGATCTCTGCCCCCGGAGCCCCTCCATGGGGCACAGCCAGGGAATCTCAGCCTTGGAGCACCTCCTGCCCCTGTTCTGCAGAGCTGCTCCTCTCAGCTCCCTCTCCTCTCTCAGGCTGCAGTTTGCCCTTCCCCAGCCCCAGCTCTGCCACCCCCGAGGTGCTGCCTTCCCTGCCGGGCTCAGCCTGCCCAGGGTGGGTCTGTCCTGGCTCTGATGGGCTCAGCCTGCCCAGGGTGGGTCTGTCCTGGCTCAGCCTGCCCAGGGTGGGTCTGTCCTGGCCCTGATGGGCTCAGCCTGCCCAGGGTGGGTCTGTCCTGGCTCTGATGGGCTCAGCCTGCCCAGGGTGGGTCTGTCCTGGCCCTGCAGGGCTCAGCCTGCCCAGGGTGGGTCTGTCCTGGAGCTGATGGGCTCAGCCTGCCCAGGGTGGGTCTGTCCTGGAGCTGCTGGGCTCAGCCTGCCCAGGGTGGGTCTGTCCTGGAGCTGCTGCCCTGGCTCTGCTGGACATGGAGGAGCCTCTGCCCACTTCTCATCCCTGCAGCCCTCTGCTACCAAAACCTTTTCACGTGAAACTAACACAGCTTGGTTGACTCTCTGCAGACACAGGTGGTTCATAATTTTCTCCTTCCAAAATGGAGAAGCATTCCAGGTTGGACAACAAACAATTTTATCACTTGTTTGCACTGTTTTGCAAATGAAATTCAATAGTGTTAAAATAGAAAAATAAAATCTGAAGAAATCTGAGCCTGCTTCATAAATTAAGGTGTCCTTTTCTCTGGTTCCTTTTGTAAATTCCTTGCAGTGAAGCAGTACCTAGTTAGCCAAGGTATATCAATAAAACCCCCCCAAGTCCCCATGCCTCTTAACTGTCATTTCCATATTAACAGACTTAATTACCCCATCTCAGATTAGAATAAATGCTCTGGCTTTGTGTTAGAGAGTCAAACTGTACCTGGAGTTGATATAACCATGCTCAAGGGACAGTCCCCTGTGTTTCTAAGTGGACACAGATGTTAGCATAGCAGTGAGGAGCTCACAGGAATTTGGTCAGCTGTTCTTAAAGGCCAGTTAAAACTCCTTTGATGGCCAGGTTCTGCCCAGAGAATTTTAGCTATCCCTGATTTAGGTTATGGGTCTTTAATTACTAAATTACATTCTAGTTAAGTTGCAAAAATTACATCTTTTTCATGTTACTAAAGCATTATAGTGCTGTTTTACTGGAGTAGCATTCTCTGCTTTTACACATCAGCGTTAACCCTAACGAGACTCAGACTTTGCCCTCCCCTTTTGCCAGGATTTTCTGCAGCCCATTCCTGGATGCTCCCAGTTTATCCTGCGGGGTCGCATCCCACTTTGGCGTTTGTCCTGGCACTAATCACCGTGAAAGCTCTCGGCTGAGAGACCTTTCCTCTTCGGGGAGCTTTGCACAGAGGCAGCGGTCTGCACTGACATCTCCTGGCTGCTCTGAGAACCCGGCTCTGTTTGTGGAGACCGCGCTCATTCCTGTGCCTGCAGCGCAGCCAGGCTCAGCCACCGCGAGCCTGTGAAGGCTTCACCATCTTAAAGATCTCCAACCTAAACCATTCTGTCGTTCTCTAAAGGTTTTTGTGCGTTATGAAGAGCAGGGGAGACTCTCATGCTCACTGCAGCCTTGCTCCTGTATTTGAAACACGGGATGAGAGATTCTCATCTAGGACCTGCTGAATCCCAGTCAGCACCTCTGAGCTGCTGGCCATCTGGAGTTAAAAAGTCAGGTGTTGGAAAACGTGCTCTTAACCATCATCTTTTTAAAACAAAATAAACACAAAATGGCCTGAAAGGGTTTTTATGTTGCTGTTCTTAGGAAATATAGCCACTCCAATGATGGCTATATTTTGATTTAATCAAGCACCACAGTTTTACATATGGGGTATAAATATTGTAATTATTAGCTGGAGCTAATAAAATCGAATATCTGAGGATGCAAACAATTAAAAAAAAAAAAAGAAAAAAAAAAAAAAGAAAGCTTTATATCATAGCTTATTTCCATGATATGACAGACTGTCTAAGCATTGAACAATTGAACTTGACTTCAGGATTAGTCCAGATAATCTATGAGAAATTCTGGAGGAAACAACATGTTACATTTTATTGTGGCTCTTAATTTTCACTCTCTCTCCATTTTTTTTTTTTTTTTTTGAAGAAAGTCAGGAAGTTGTGCTCCCAGTATGAGCTGAGTAACACTCTAATATTACTGAATTTTGAAACTATGCAACAACTGTCAAAGCAGGAGAGACCAACTCTAACCCCTCATATTTATGAGATACATTCTTCCTTTCCTAGTAACTGTGGCAGCATTATCCACTCCAGAGCTATGAATACATTTCTGCACAGACTCTTCAGACACAGCTGTAATTCACCCAAGCCCAAAGACTAGGGCAGAGCATCTCCTGAACAAAAATGTTCTTAGCTGTTGTGCAGCACTGACTCTCTGGTATTTCATGTGGGCTGAGCAGTATTTGGGGGTAATTCCTTCATCCCTGGACTGTGGTTCCCAGGCAGATGAACAGCAGTTGGTTTAGAATCTGCAGGTATTAGAGGGAAAGGAAGAGGGAAGCAATGCCATTGACAAATTTCCATTGACAGATGGAAATCTCTTGTTCTGTAGGACCAAGTTTCTCAGCCTACTGGTGAAGGAAAGGCATCTTTGTGATCTTACAGGAACCTTTCAGGTTCCATTAATAACTGAGGACAAGGCACTAAAGTTAGTGCTTGTAAAACCGCCAGAAAGGATGGGACATGGCACTTTAGGAAGGCAAGTTTTCATCAGTTAATGAGTTATTGCTTATCAGCCAAGCTGTCACAATCAAATGCATTTATGCTCCCAAGTCACCTCCCATCAGTCTTGGATTTGAAATGCATTTATTCAGCACGGCATCTCCTCAGCCTGGTCCTGTTCACACAATGGTTTAAGCTATTTGGTTTAATATTTAATTTGGAGCAGACCAGAGCTGATGAGCAGTGAAGTATTAAAAAGCAGCACTTTAGTGCTGGTGATAATCTGTTTGCCTCATTTCAAAGCCAGCTGAAAGACACCTTGGTTGGGGTTGAAGGGATGGGAGACAGCTCCCTGAAGAGTTTTTGGCTCGTAATTTTACCATTTCCATTTCTGCCAAGGACAATGCAGACACTTGTCATGGAAGGCTGGGATCCTCTCAGTGTAATGCTCCCTAAGTGTTGAGAGGAATCTCTGTGCCAATAGCTGAAGAGCATTTGCTAATGGCTTGTGCTTCTGGACAACACATCTGGCTGCTGATGGGGCCAACATATTTCTCCATCAACCTGACCTTCTCAAATATTTATAAGATAGTGTTCTGTGTAAAGCTGCCTGTAGCATACAGAGAGGCTGAACTAAATTGCACTGTGGAGGAGTCTCTGTTTTCACAGCCCTTTGGAACTGACTGCATCAGTGCTGTGAAAATCCTTTGGCATCATAAACCTTTTACTGCCACGGTTCCCACTTGACTAGTATTATACAGTGAGACATTTAATTATGCAAAAAATCCCCACCAAAAAGCCAAACAAAACCACCCACCATAAAAAAGAATTTTATAACTGTCAAGCAACATCCATAGATGGAACAAACTTTTTAGGACTTGCAATAACAAGTCTTTTGAGCTGTCTGTCTTTCTGTTTTTATGAACGGTACCTTCCAGGCATGGCAACAGCTGTAGGCAGCAGACCTGCCAGCTGTATCTCCTTCTTATCTGTGGCAAAATTCGTGGATGACAAGACCTTTATTAGTTTCAAGGCACTTCTGACAAAATGGAGTTGTTCTACATAAGTTGCTGAGAAGCCCAGGTCTGTTTCCTTCAGTGAGGACACAGATAAAACACTTATTTAATACAGTGTGCAGTGAAAAAGTATAAATATGTATTTTTCAGAACTCAAGAATAATGCAATATTTCATGAAAATGAAAGAAGAAAGAAATGAGTGCTTTTCCAGCCAGTGGAAACCGTGACATTCCCAATCTTGTCTTTTTGATTCAAACTCAGCTGTTCACTGTTTAAACTCCTGCTAGAATGTCTGCAAACACCCCAGTGACAGCCCTTATGCTGCGAGTTTCATTTTGCTGAACAGACCTTTCCTTCAATCACCCAGCCCCTGCCCCAGGCACCCCCAGCCCCCTGGAGCCACTCTGAGGTGCCAGCCCCTGGCAGCAGGGAGGGTTTGGGGCTGTACCTGCCGTCCTGAGGCATCCCTGCAACAACAGCTGCCAACAGCTGGAGAGGGAGCTCCACCCCTGCTGCCCACATCCTAGAACTGTCTGACTGCTGTGCCTTGCCACGGGTGAAGCTGTTGGTGGAAGGTGCTGTTACTAATCCAGCTGATCCTCACCTTTGTAGATGGGCTGACTTGCAAAAAGGGGTCAGTGCAGTGTCTTAGGGACCTACTTCAGTCACCACTTGCTTGTCCCATTGGTGTGCAGAGACACAGGACTGTAAGTCTGTGCAGGGAGCTTTGCTGGGCTGGCTTTTCCAAAACCAGGATTTGTTATTCCCCTCAGAGGTCTCTGTGTGGGTAGGCAGGAACACCAGTGTGGTGCTGTGTTTTTCTTTATTATGGGTTTTTTATTGTATTATTTTATTGTAATTTTATATTATTATATCTTCTCGAAAGAATCATTCCTGTTTTCACCATGTTAGTTGGTTTGGTCCAGGTTTTCTCCTCCTTTTCCTGGTTGTCCATCTTACCCCAACCCTGCCCCCAAATCCAGATTGTTCTTTTCCCTCTTCATGTTAAATTGCCAATCCCGTGTTGTATCCACCCTTTGTTCTGGAATGTTCCCTGTCAGTGCCCTAATCCTTGAAGCCCTGTTGGTTCATGTGACCTGCTCTTCTCCCATGTAGTCCCTCACTGGTTACTGTAAAGTGAGACCCTGCCTTGTACCCCTCCTCTCCTTTTGCCCTGTTGGTTAAAGATTTGTACCCTTCCATTGTACCTCCCCCGTTTCAAAGTTTGTGCACGATGCTGTTCTGGGCTCTCGTTCCTGAACCATGGAATAAACCTCTTTGGGAAACACACGAGAGACCCCGCCCTTTTCTTTATCCTGGACTTCGATGCAAATTATCTGGAGCCCTGTAGCAAACGCCCTATAGCCGGCTGCACCCCGGATTGTGTGGCTTTCTGGGGCAGCCCACCCTTGGCCTTGGGAGCTGTCTGGGGTAAAGTCCAGCACCGTGTCACATCAGCAACCTGAAGGAGAAAAAAGCCCACTTCCCATACAGCTATCCAGTAGGAAAACTGCTCTCCTGCTTCCAAGCTTCTCCAGGACACAGATCTGTCCTTCAGAATCTCTGGGGCTCACTTTCCTGCTTTCCTGTTCACCAGAAAGTCCTTTCCCTCCTCCTTGGCGATGAGAGCAGTGCAAGGAGACCCTCTGTCACCATAACAACTGGGCTATTTGTCTTATAATTCAAACTGCCCTCTCTAGCTTCAAGGGCCTCTTCCTACACACCATCCAGAGCTCATCAATCCGTCCCTGAGCAATTCTACATTCTTTATTGGAGTAGTAACTCCCACACCCACTCCTAAAGCTGCCTCTGCCTTTTTATCTCCAAAAGCCTGATGAACCGTTTACTCACCCATTTGGAAAGAGAATTGAATTGGATACAGGAAAGCCTTGGTGTTTTCAAAGACCAGCTCAGCCTGTGATTAACCCTGTTGTCTTGGGTTTGCCTGGAGGAGCAGAGCCCCAAGGAGTCCAGAAAATAACCCCACAGAGAGCAAACCTCTCACACAGTAAATCCCCTTGTAACTGCAGCTTTCTTTGGAATCTAAGTGACATGACAAGCATTAAAACACTAAAGACTCTTAGAAAGCAGCATGTCTCTCCAAAATGACAAGTGCAACCCCAAAATCTCACTTAGCTACTATCTTTTTGACACAGAACTAACAGAATCCGTTTCTGTGCTTCACCATCTCTAATTGCAGTGTCCCTACGCAGCTGCCTCAATCTGAATAACGGGCTTTACTGCACCCCCACAGGTCATGTAGAGATTGAATAATTTTCATCAGATTTTCTTCATTCTATCTAGAGACTTCAGCCTGCACTGTCAGCTGCAACCCATACATACACTGCAAGTCAATACAAATATTTTCTACTAATTTGGAAATTAGGTTAAAACGTGATTACCCTCTAAATAGCACTGTTACATGAGAGAGAAGCATGCAGCATAAATTAGTGCTTGAAATGGGGTTTGCAACACACATAATCATAACTTGGCATTTCACCAAACTCATTTGTGAGCTGTTATCACGGCGTGGGGAGCCCAGCTCACTGGTAGCTGTATGTGTGAGTGTAATTTTCCGCAGAGGAGCAGCCCCAGTGATGAATTGCGGCGCTGCCAGCCCTGCGCTGCTGCGCTTTGCCCGAGCAGCCGCTGCTCGTCACTGTTGTTCCACACAAGAGCCCGCAGAGCTCCTCGCTCCGGGGAGAATTCAGCTCGCTGGAGCCTGTTTGCCTTTTCAGTCAAGGGTAGAAAATGTGCTGCAAGCCACGGGATGAAGCCAAGGGGGAGATTTATTCCCCCAGACCGGAGGCCATCCGTACATGTTGCTCTTTTCCCTGTTTCCTTTGCCAGCGCAGAAAATCCCCATCCATCTTCTTTCCTTAAAGGAATAAGAAGAGAGTGGTCATTAGCCAGGGATCACAGATGCTGTGGGAATTGCCAGCTCTCCACAGGCCCCATGGCAAGTGTGCCCTGAACCTCTGGATGCCCCAGGGCTGCAGCAGTGACAGCATCCCCTGCCCGTGGTGCTTCCGCGGGGGCTGAGGCCAAAGGCACGAGGGGCTCAGCTACAACTGAGCAACAAGGGCAACATCTTGTTCTTCTTAGATTTGGAACGTTTATTCCTTTCAGGAAAAGGGGAGACTTTGGAGTGTTATGTTGTGATTTTAGAAATAAAGAGCTTGCAAGTTTGGCATGACTGTAGAACCAAAAGGTTGAAATGTGTTCTTCAGGAAACATGACACTCCAAGAAAGCTTTGTCATCAGCTGTGTCAGGTCACACAAGCTGTGCAGCACAGAGCACCCTCTTCCAGTACCTGCCACGAAAAGTGCAGACATATTTCCAGTTCTTCACAACTTTTCCCCAAGTTTTCAGCAACTCCCACATTGTCTGAATGCAGTGGCGAAGCTAAATTCCTTTTGCAGCCAAGTTTCATACAAAAGAACAGAAGTGATACTGCCAGCAAATAAAATTCCATTAGAGGGTAGAAAAGAAGATGTTGGAGGATAAAATAAAAAGTAAAAGCATGAGGAGAAGTCAAGTAGAATTAACAGTAGAAGATATATATAAACTTAACAGAAAATAATTTATCAAGCTCAGACCTTCAGTGGCACTCAAAACAATAGCTCCCAATCCATGGGTCTTCCTTGTGTTTCCAACCCACCAGTGCCTGCTGCAGTGACCAGCTCCTCGTGCTGCAGCCTGGCTGGGCTCTGCTGGCAGGGCAGTTCCCAGTGCCTGGCAGTGCCTGGGGTCAGAGGGAGCAAGCCACACTTCACCTGCAGCTGACACCGAGCTGCTGTGAGCACGTTATCAAGCCAGGTTTGCTCATCCACCTCCAGTTCCAGCCCCCCAGCTGAGGGACACATTCCAGTGTGGAGTAGCTGTGTTCCTGCCAGGTCTGTGTGGTGCAGGATGACTCCCATGCCACTGTGTTTTTCCTGATATTGCTGCCCTGATTTGTGATGATTACAGTTGTTTCACAGATGCTTTCCCGCATCTCCAGTCTGCAGAAGAGATAAAATCAGAGAAAAGCATTCTGCTTTCCTTCCCTAGAGCCCCACTAAAGGCAGTAGGATTCAGATGCCAGCTTTGTAATGTTGAGCCCTGGCAATTCCCATCCTGGGAATGCCTGCACTGACACAGAAATACCTTGCACCTCTCTGGTTGTATGAAGAAACTGAACCTTTCCATGCTCAACCTGTAGATCCTGTGTCACAGAAATGAAGAAAATTCCAAAAAGAAAATATCCTGCAACATCCAGCCATGATCATAGTCATCTGAGAGGCCTAAAATCAGGCCAGAATTCCTCATGCAACACAGGAACAAGTTTTGTTTCTGAGGTTACGAAACCAATGTTTATTTCATAAGCCCAGATCCACAAACATGAGAGGAGATCATACTGCCAGAGGGAAGGAAACCCTTTCCTGAAGCAAATGGCTGGGCTGTAACACTGCATCCTACTGAGACAGGGATGATCTATAAAGGAGAAAACACACAGGGCTCAGCAATCAAAACGGTTGCCTCAAGATTGCTGAGCTGAGTGAAGGACTGAAAAGACACAGAAGAGAATCAAAGCCCAGAACTGGAGGCAGAGGATTGAAAATGTCCATCCTTCTTCAGGCACTGTGAGAAAATAGCTTTACCTTTGCCTGCATTTTCTGTTCTGCTGTGGCATGCCCCTCCTGCCCTGCCCAGGGAGGAGTCCTGTTGATGTCCTGTGCTGTGAGATGTCCTGTCCTGTTGATGCCCTGTGCTGTGAGATGTCCTGTCCTGTTGATGTCCTGTGTTGTTGATGTCCTGTCCTGTTGATGTCCTGTCCTGCCAGATGTCCTGCCCTCCCTCACAGCACCTTCAGGGTGATCCCTGCTGCTGCTCTTCCTCACAAATAACAGATGAAAGAAATCTGACAAAAAACCATGGGCCAGATTCTCCTCTCAGGCAAAAGCCTTGGCAGAGAAAGTGGGGCCTTGGGGAGCCACAGAGACTGCATAATAAAGCCCTGGTGCCCTCTGGCTCCTGAGCCTGACTGACTGCAGGTCCATTCTGGACAAGGGAAGGGCTGTGCTCTGCCTGGGCCATTGGCTGAGCTGAGAATTAGCATTTATACCAGTAATACCTGGCTTTATGGCACAAGAATCTCTGCAGAGGCTTTGCTGGTGAAGGTTTAAGCAAGGCAGCCCTGAGCAGCTTCGAGTTCTTTGTGTGTCTACCAACCTCCTGGGTGGCTGGAGCCAGAGAAGCTAAGTCTGGTCTTTCCCTGACACCATAACTTGTTGTCTGTATAATTGCAAGATTTATTTTGTTTTGTTTGCTATAATAGCTCAAATGTAAGCTTGAGGGTCTCTTTGCAGACCCAGTTACCTAAACTCCTTCAGCATGCATACTTGTAGGTCCACCTATGATTTAGAGCTTTGTATTATTTATTTTCTTGTTGTTTTATGTTTAATGCGTTTGCTGTCTTGATGGCTCTGTCAATATATATTCTGTGTTCAAAAAGTTAAGTGTCAATATATATTTAAAAAGAAAAGGGGTGAGGGAGGGGTGCCAAAAATACCCATCCAGAGTTTGGAAATGGAAGGCAAATTGCAGGTTTGTCAATAGTGTGTTTGGGAGCCTTTTAAGTAGTGAATCACTTGATGCTAGTGATTGTAAATATTGGTTTAAAGGTGCTATGAAATTGGTGGTGCACAGTTAAACCTTCCTCCAAATACTGATCTATTTATGCTGCCTCACTTAGCATCAGATCCAAAGACCGCTGAAGGTAACAGGAGTCTTTACCAAATCATTCACTTGCACAGTGTAGTTTCAGCAAATTCACATAATCCTGGGGTGGGAGCATTTTCTTACAGTTTTTGTTAAATTAGGCAAATTATTCTCCAGAACATACCTTTTTTTTTTTTTTTTTTTTTTTTAATGTAATAGCAGGAAAAAATAGTTTAGAGTGACACTCAGAGAAGGGTATCATTCTGTGCCTTAGCTTTTCCTGCTGTAAGGTTAGACCCTGAAAACACTACTCAACTCCCAGCACAAATCACTGTGTGGGGCTGAGGTCTGAATCCTGAGCAGACCTGGGCTGAGCATCATTTTGAATTGCAATTGGGTGAAGTTTGCTGTGTCTGCAGAGTCCTTCATTGAGAGCTGGATCTGATCAAAGTAAAACATTTGAGTTTTGATGCCAAAACTGAAAAATGATTAATGTAACTTCTAGCCAGTCCAAGTTCCACTCTGCAAAATTTGAGGGAATTCTTTATCTCACTGACCCTTGTCTCTACGAAATCTTATTTCATCTGCTCAGAGGCATGTAACTGTCCCAAAATCTGTACATTAGATTAAGTCGTAATTTAGAAGTAATGCATTATTATTGATGCCTAGATTCCACAAAAAGACTTAACATAATCAGCACAGCTGTATTTGCCAAATATTTGATGTATATGTAAGAGTCTGGCCAGCACTGTCCCAACACTGGCTTCTGGACTTTGTTTTTGTTTCCATGGAGATACCTAGATGGAAGTTTTCATATAAAGTGAGCACCTGAAAACCTGATGAATAAATGGGAATTCAGACTCTACGAAGGTAAATCAGAGTTTTGCAGTTGTTGGCCTGAATGGAACTGGCATATGTAAGTTTGGAGGTCCTTGAATGAAGATCCATTTATCAGCCTTGCATAGCCAAGTATTTAATTGAGCCCAACCCTTGTGACACCACGATTCTTGCCTGGAGTGTGAGTACACCTGAACATGGAGAAAAGAATTAATGAGGAAGAAAATCCACCAGGAGAGCTATCCATGCTCACTTGCTTTTTCTGTGGATATCCATTATAGCACATCTGCATTTCCCCCCTTGCCTCCCCACCTTCCCCCATCCTTTTCCCAGGGAATAAAGTGAAAGGATTCTGCTGAGGGCAAGTCTGGGACCTGCCTGGCTCTTCAGCCGTGGTTTCAGCCGTGCTGGAGGGTGGCCGGAGCCTGCAGGAGGGATGGCAGCTGGAGCAGGAGCAGTCCCTGGGATTTCCTGCTGCCCTGGACAGGGGGAAGCACTCGAGGGTGAGGAAACACCTGAGAGTTCCTGTGCTCCAGGCAGAGCTGAGAGGGGAAGGTGTGTTTGCAAAAGGGCATCTTCCCTCGGTCATGGAGTGCAGGGTTGTGCTAAATGTCCTGAAATCCCGTGGTAATGGAGCCGCCTGGAACTCTAAATAACAAATAGCTGTGTGTCCTCTGGGACCAGGGCTGCCATGCTCCCTAACAGGAGCCCTGCTCTGTGGGGAGGTGCAAGAGACCACACACCAGCTGGGAGTCCTGGGGGAAAGCACTGGAACACACATAATTTAACCTGAAACCTTACATTGCTTCCGTTTACACAGTTTTGCATAAAAGCAGTAAAAACACTTTCCAAATCCCCAGCAGCCTGCTCCTCCCAGCTATTCCGTGTTTAAAAACACCTGAGAGGTAACAATCATTGGTGTGTTAGGGCTGGAAAATGTTATTATTTGTCTGTCTTTCCACTCTACTTCTTGGCTCTTATTTCCAGGACATCCTCATTTAGAATTTCCCCCTGAGTAAAGATACAATTGAAAATCCCTCATTGTGCCATTTTTGGCATTGGTAGGAGTATGAGAAAGTGGATAGATCAGCTGAGAAGTGAGGAATCTAGCAGATTATGTACATACATTATGTTTTAAAAAAGACTAGAAGCTCTCCCTCTTTGTTTTAAAATGTTCATGTATATTTCTGGAAAAAAAGGATAGCAGAACATCTAATAATAGGAAAGGGTTTTATAAGCCAAGACACTCAGTGTCTGTAAAGAATTTTACAAACATGAGCATAGCTATTCCTGATGACTCATCTGTAAGTAGCTATCATTATTTCTTATTTCAGATGGGGGAAGTGGCATTCAGAGAGACCAAGAAACTCAAATAAGCAGCATGTGTTAAGACAAAAAAAAAAAAAAAGGCTAGCAAATGATCTTGTTACCTCAGTTCACTGCCTGAAATTATTGGAATAATAACACACCCAAAAATTCCAGGATCATGTTTCACACTGAAATACACAGTACAAGAACACCCCAAGGAAAATAGAAATAATTAAATTCAGAGGCTGTAAAGAACACTGAAGTTTTTTGAGATGATCACAATTCTCAAACCAGGCTCAGTTGTCACAAAACATTTAGCAACCCTCCAAAAACTAACATTCTTCCTCACTGCAATATCCATGCCCAGTTACACAACAGTTCCTTTCACATGTAAATCAATATTTCTCTCCTAGACCTAGGAACAGAATTCAGCAATCTAGATGCCTGTTCCCTCCTTGCTGTTTTTCAAATAGGTGCTTAAGCCCACAAAGTAGAACATACTGATTCCCATGGCTTTGAAGAAGTTTGTTAGAAAGGCAAAATCTGTTAGATTAATTCCTACATTACTGACCACTGAACTACTGCATTCTTTGAAAGGCCCATGAGAAGGCTCCCACCCAGTTAAAAGCTGAATTTTGCAGTGAGTTTGGTGAAGGACAAAGCTGATCTTACAAGAAGATAGTAAAACCTTCTGAAGAGACCTCAGATTAAGCTATTTATCTGTATGTTTTTTCTCAATAAAAATGATTTTTCTCTTGGAGTTCTGAGCTCTAGAATCTCATCCTACATATCTGTCCTAGGTAAGAGTCACAAAATGTACTGATATAATAATATCCAGATCATTGATATAGTATATGCAATACTTAATGATGTATAATCAGGATTTAGCAGCTGCTCAAGGGAAAGGCCAAGAACTACTTTGTATATTTTTCTCTTCATCAGCTAGAGAAATGAAAAACTGTTTTCTTCTGGCTAGAGGTCTAGCATGCCCACTGTCATATTCATCTCAGACAGCCACATAAACCACAGTGGGACCTTAAAAAGGATGTCCTGTCACTAACTGCCTCCAGGATGGGATTTCCCAAATCACACCTTCACATTTTATGAAAGCACTCGTGTCTGTTGTTGTATGGAATCACTGAGCCTTTGCTTCCTCCTCATACTTGCTGCACTGCCATGGTTTCATCTGGGGTCTGTTTCTAATTTCACTTTGTGCTTTAGCACTTCATGTTCTTTCAAGCAATTTTGCTTTGCTGTTGGAAAACAAGCAGATGATGCTTGGCCCTGCAGAAATGTTGGTGCTGCTCTAGCCCCAGATAAGCCTGCTGGTCCCTGCTTCTTCCTGGAGAATGATGCTCCTGTTAGCCAGGTCCTTCCAAGTGCCATTAATCTCCTCCTTTTCAGAGCTACTGACTAGCAGCCTTGGTTCCCTCCCTGGGCTCAGCGCTGCTCTGCAACTTTCCAACGTCTGGTTACATTTCTGCAGCCTGACACTGCTGGTTAACCCAGCTGCTTGGATTCCACTGAGCTGGAGCTGAGCTGGTCCTGGTGTATTAGCACAGCTGGAAACCTGGCAGTGGAGTGGCTGGGAGGCTCCTCCAGCAGAGCACGAGTGCTGGGAACCCTCGGATTCCTCCCCAGGTCCCTAAGCTCAGGAAAGGCTTTGAGGAGGACTGTGCTTTCCTGTAAGATTTTGGGATCAGGCAGAAGCAGAGAGGGGCCACAGACCATACCCAGAGGTTTTTTCTGACCAAAGAGGCTGTCAGCTCTGTCTGAATCTGCTCATGTTATTGAAAACATCTCATTTACAAGGGCCGTGCTGGGAGCCTTTGCAGGGGTATTAGCACAGTCAGTTCCACAAGAACATGACATCTGTCTTTCCCTCCCATGTCCTCCTTGTCTTTCTGCTGATCACTCAAACTCTGCAGAATCACTTTCTATTTTCAGCTTTTCCCATTATTTTTGCACACATCTTCCACCTCCTGTCCTGTTTTCATCCCGGTTGCTTTCACTTTCTGTGGCATCTTTCCCCACTCCCTTTCACTATTATGCCTGTGTTTAATTGTTCTTATTCTCTCCTTTTAAATCCTAATTCTCCCTTTGCTTCACATTTGTTCTTCTTCGCTTCTATTATAATTTATCAGTTTTCGAACTACACAGGTCTTAAAATTATTACAAAAGGGATTAAATTATACCCATATTATGACTAAAATGAAAACCAAATATGGGAATGTTTTAATGCTCACCAATTGCATTAAAAAAACACAAGTTGCATCTCAAGGCACTCCAGTCAGTGCTGCAGTTTGGGAAGGGTGACCATGCCAAGAGATCATGTGTGTGTCAGTACACATGCATGTGTGCAGATACACACCCAGAAATAAACCCCATGCAGTTTACTGTTAAACTGATCAGTTTAAGACATTGTTCAAAGGTTTCTGGCACACTGAAATATCCACACAGGCAACTATTCCCATCTGTGTGCTGGCTGGAAGCTGCACTGCTGCTCTGTGGGCCTTTGAAAGCAGGAGGTCTGTTATGTGCAAGAGAGGGGATTTTTTTTTTTTTTTTTTTTTTTTGGTAGTACTGCTTTGCTTGTCAGAGATAAATCATTTAAAAATAGGCCAATTTAAAATGTTTCAGAATACCACAGCCCATTTTAGAATTGAAACAGGCTTGATTTTCCAGTTAGCTGCAATTACTGGTAAAGGCAAGGCAGAATGTCTCAGAGAATGACCTCCTATCATTCACAGGTGCCAAAACACAGGGTCAGATGCTAAAATCATTGCAACAGGCACAAACACAAGTATTATCCAATGTTTTATTTTAATGGGTGAGAACTGTTTCTGTCCTTTAAAACACGGTGACAACCACTGATTTTCCCTTTATTGTCTGCTGAGCCCTTGGTTTATTGCAGCCTGTGTGGAGGATGTGTCACTGCACACCCAGGGCTGGGCAGCCGTGTGCAGCAGTGATCCTCTGAAGGGGTCAAGCCATTATTTAGCTCCTTATTTACTGTTTATCTCTCTTTTGCATATCTCTCAAAATCCCCAGCTTTTGATCCTCCAAAACCAAAGAGAAAATCCAGTCTAGTTTCACAAAGCTTTCAAAACCTGGACCCAGAAGTGCTGGGATGAGGCGTGGCCGGGAAGGACCTCATTAATTATGTACATAAGACAAAATAAACTCCACCACTCCTTGTTTGCTTTGGTCAGATGCTGGTTTTCAGAGTCATTGGCAGGGACATAATAGGTCTAGATTCTCACATATTTTCTCTCAAAGAGCTTTTCCATATATTCATGTTGATTTCCCCTTATTCATAAGCAGTTATACAGTTGACTTGCCTAATGTCTATATTAATTTTGGTACATTTTTAATTAGCAGAGAGCTAATAATGTGGTATAAGGTTATCTTGTTAAATGTTAATTGAATATGTAACCATTCTTTACAAATTAATATTCAGAGGAAAATAGATGTAATATGCATTTGTTGCTTGTGTCATTCTGAATTAATTACATAACAACCAGATTTATCCCTTCCCAACTTGAGAACCCTCAATAAGTACTCTTTTAAGAATCAATTGATACTTAATTAATATGTACTGCCTGTCCTATTTAATTTAAATTATTTTTTTCAACAAGTTACAGCCTTGCTGAAAGACACAGCAGTCCCCCAGTGCCACAGAGCATTTTCTGCTGAGAGCACACGAGAGGGTGCTGTGAGAAAAGGCTTGGTGCTGCCAGGGCACACAGCCTCCTCCTTCCTTCTCATCAACCCCAAACCCACCCACCCAGGAATCTTTATGAAAGTTGTATGTGCTGTGCTCTGTCTCGTTCCGGGGGGCTCCCTGTGCTCAGCCCCTCCTGCACGGTGTTTCTTGCACAGGGGAGGAGGGCAGGAACCTCCTCCCCCTCGCAGGGGCAGCCAGGGCCACCTTCCCACCCCCCTGTGCTCCTCACAGCCTGCCCCCATGAGAGACACGAAGATTAACTCGTGGTTTCAGTGCATTGATATTCCCAGCTACAGGGGAACAGCGTGATTGAGTCCCCCAGGGGCTGAATTCTGGGATGGATGCACGGCAACAATGTTCACATGTAATTTATTATGTGTATGAAATCCTTAACATCAGCAGAATGGTCGCAGAGTTTGCCTTTCCTTTCATCACACAGTGAGGCTGTGAATCAATAAGGAACGTTTCTGCTGCTGCAGTTTAACACGTTCTGTGCCCAAGCAGTGGCACAGGAGCTTTTCTGCTGCCCTGACACAGATCCCTGCCTCTGCACCTCCTCTGCCAACCACCGTGGCTTTAATTTTGGGATGGTTCAACCTCCAGCCATCCCCGAGCATTCTGTAAATAACAAGGAAGTATCACCCCACCCGGGGGATGGAAGTGTTGCTGGTGGGTTGGATGAAAGACAGAGGTAAATCCTCTTTCAGGATAGAATAGAATAGAATGGAATTGAATGGAATAGAATAGAATAGAATAGAATAGATAGAATAGAATAGAATAGAATAGAATAGAATAGAATAGAATAGAATAGAATAGAATAGAATAGAATAGCAGCTCCCAAGAGCTGTGACTGTCAGCTTTTCCCTGTAAACAGGAGATCACACTTCCTTTCTCAGGTAACTGCACTTCCTGACCTCTTTCTGGACAGCTGATCTGTCATGATAAGAAAAATAACCCCCCTGGAATTCAGTCTGGACTCTGTAAGTGGGGGCCTGGTCTGGCTCTCTGAGGACAAAAGATCCCTTTTAGCCTTTTGTGGTCTCAGAATGACAAATGGTGAAGATTAAAGGCTCTGATCTTCATAGATGCTTAGACCTGGGGCCTGCTAGTGACTTCAGGAGGAGTTTTAAATCCTTAACCTTTCTAAAGCCACATGTGCAGGCTTGCCCAAGGTCACACAGGCAGCCTTTTGCAGTGCTATGGCAGCAGTAAATTTGGCCAATTGTCTTGTCTCTCAGTTTGCTGCTGTCACTAAATTTTTCTTTAAGGAGGCTTGCCCCATTTGTTGCAGCTGAAAAAGCTGTTCTTACAGCTTGAAGCAGCTGAAAGAATCTGAATACATTGTATTGTAATCATTAAATACCAGTTTTCTACTGGATATAAGCAGAACACCTATTTTTAGTTAAAAAGCTGCTGTTAGGTTACACAATATCTTTTATGGCTGAAGTAATGCAGCAAGCTGGCACGAACCAAATGGCACTTGACTGTTTGCAAATTGAGCATCAACAGGAACAGCAGGTGGTCACTCAGCTCCAGACTTCCATGTTTTAACAATAGCTGCAGTAATAATGCTAAATAAATAGCACCCAGCAACCCATGTGCTTTATCACAGGGGGGGTTTGAATGCTGAAGGCCCACTTTTAAAAGTCACCTCAGACAATTACTGCTGCAGCTTTATTTTTATCATCACTTTCTCCATTTTCCTATTGTTGAAGGTTAGGGTTTGTATCCCTGTAGGCAAGACCTTCAGATGAGATGGATGCTTTCCTGGAGCTCCAGGGTGCCTTTTTATTGTACCTGACTGCTGCACCTAGTTTTGTCTGGAGTATTGTAAACCCTAAAAGTAGGAATACATGACCCATTTTAAAACATCTAGGAATTACAGCAAAAATTTCTAAATTAGGCATATATGACAGCAGTATTAGAGCATTTCCCCCAGCTTCACTCAACACTACCTATCTACTTGGCTTCCCTATGTCCACCACTCCTGGCAGAGGAACAAATTCAGTGTTCACTGAACAGGACACTCAGTGTGGAGCATTTTATGACACTGTGCCTGTGTAGGTACATGTGAGGAATTCAGATTGCCGTGTAACAGCCAGGAGTTTTAAACTGGAAGCCAATTGTTAGGCTAAGAAAGTCGCCAGGTGTCCAGAAATGCTGAAAATTTGCAAAAAACCCTATTGGCCTACCTTCTTCTTCTTCTATTTCTTATTTTTATTTTCATCATTAACATCATTGTAATTATTATTATTACATACAGCCAAATTTCTATTTTTTGTCCCCAGTGAAGAGCACTACTGACCACGAGGACTGCAGTGGAAGAAAGTGTTCATCCATAGAGAGATGGCCCAGCCTGTCCCCAGATCAGTTTTCACAGCTCTCACTGGTTGGCACTTAAAATGCTGCTGTATTTACTGTGAGGAGAGTTTGCCTCTCATGCCATGGTGAGGATGAAAGGTGCAGAATGAAAGGCCTGAGATGAAGACCTTGGATGCAGAAGGAATAAGGGACAGCTGATAAAGGGAAATTCTAAGACAGTCTTGTGGGTCTGGAAAAAGAAGGTGAAAGAGAGCATTATAAAAATGAAACCGACAGAGGCTTTATCTCAACTAAGTTTAGTTTCATGTATACAGTATTTAGTATTCAGTTTTTATTTATCTTGTCTATTAAAGCCCTCCCAGGGGTGCTGCAAGACATACCCAAGAGTAGTGCAACACCTAATTATCGCTATTAGAAAACAATGAAAGACAACATTAGAGCTGAACACATGGAGCAGATACAAAGTTTAATTTTTAATAATTTCCAGTGCATTCCCATGAAATTTCAGATCCCCAGAAGCAAGCAATATACTGGTGCAGCTTGCAAGTATAACAGCAGTTCAATTCTCCTAGGAGCAGTCCAGCCTTCATCCAAATGTTCTAGTTGCCCCAAATTCTAATTTGAGGGGACTATCTGCAAATTCATGACAAAACATTTTATGTCAGGACAAAACCCACTATGTTGAAACATTCCCATGTTGACTGGACTGTCTTAAACTAGATTTCCCCCATCAACTGAAAAGCAGAAGCAGCACAGGCAGGTTAGTAGCTGTCTAGTGACAGCACGAGCAGCCTGAGATGAAGCTCCACAGGCACATCCCCTGTGACACACCTGCTGCATTGGCACACACCTGGCTGGTGTCACAGGCACTTGGCCTCAGTGAAATTAGCTGCTGCAGAGCAGGGAAAGCATGGAAAGGAGGCAGCAGCACTCTCACGGGGATGCCATGGGGCTCCAGATTAGCCCAGCCCGGAGCAGGCGCTGTGCTCCAGCAGCTGTAACACACGGGGAGATGTGCAGCAGCTCTCAAAGCACTGCAGCTCCCACTGCTGACAGCCCCAAAGATCATACAAACACTTAAAGTGAAGCATTAAACAGGGCCTTGTTGGCTGAGTGGCATGTCTGTTAAACCTTCTAAAGCAACACAATCAACTACTGTCAGGAAATTCAGATTCATATTTGTGTCAGCATTGGTGCTCTCCGGTGTCAGCTGAGATATCCTCTTCTCTGCTTGTCTCCTGGAATGATTACTAGGGCTTGGGAGAGCAAAAGCTGTTTTTATGAGCAGCTGGTTCTGATACTGTAAAATGAATCCACTCTGCATTCTGCTGAAATCTGGTGACAGGTGAGAGTCTAATCACAATGGCTGGCACTTCATGGAAAGGGGGAAAAGCAGGGACTCTGCACCAAAGGCTGCATTTTCCAAAGGGTGCTGGCTTTGGCTGGGGTGGAATCAGTTTTCTCCACAGTAGCTGGTGGGGGCTGTGTTTTGGATGTGCCTTGAAAGCAGAATTGATACTGTAGAGATATTTTGGCTACTGCTGAGCATCGAGGTCTTTGCTGCTCCCCACCCCACTTTAGTTTAGTGAGGAGGCTGAGGGTGCACAAGAACTTGGGGGGCACACACAGATAATTCCAGGCCATATGGCATCCTGCTTAGTGTACAAACCTGGGGAAGGGAGGGGGAAGGGGGCACATCTGGGGGGATGCAGTTCTCCCAAACCTGTGACAGAGCCCTGCTTTCCTGGGACGGCTGAACCTCTGCCTGCCCTTGTGAAATGGGCAACGAATTCCTTGTTTCGCTTTGCTTGCACACGTGGCTTTTGATTAACCTTCTGTATCTCAACCCCTGAGCTTTTTCACTTCTACTCCTCCCTTTCTCTGCCCGGTCCTGCTGCTGGGGCAGTCAGGGAGGTGCTGGGAGGGTCTTTGCTGCTGGCTGGGGTGAAATCACAGCACAAATACACCACAAACTGTGGCAGAGGGGATGCCCAGTGCCCCCCACCCCCCATTCTGGTCCGGGGGCTGCTGCAGGAGGTGGCAGATGTGCTGTGGGTGCCCAGTGCCCATCTCCCCCTCATTCTGGTCTAAGGGTTGCTGCAGGAGGTGGCAGAAGTGCTGTTTGCCCACCCTGGTGCACACTGCTGTGCTTGGTCCTTGGGATGTTCCCGTGGGTGCAGCACATGCCTGGGCTCCCCTGCTGCTGCTAATGAGGGAAGAGCCCTGCCCCTTGTGCCTGCTTTACTGGCTGTGACAACACAGAAGCTTTCTTTAAGGGGAATTAAAAGCCCTCCCTGCCCTTAATATGCGTGAGAACAAAATGACTTTCTTCAGCAAGATACTCTCATTTTGAGAAACTTCAAAGAAAGCTCAAACTCCCTGTTTCTTCAAGAATAACCCAGTTTGAGGAGTATAATATTAATAAATGCATTAGAACTATTTTTAAGTAAGCAAAGACTGGATGATAGTCATCCAAATTAATGAAGGGTATGAACCTAAAATTGATTATGTAAACTGCATTAAATCCCTGCGCAGATTTAATGATTTAAATTCAAATTTAATTTAGATTTAACTCAAACACCAACTTGAATTAAAACCACTTTAATTCTGAATGAGAGTGCCCAGAATGGGCTTTAGTATAGGTTAAAAAGTCTGCTCTGTGCAAAGATTTTCTTAAACTGCATTATTTTTTTTAATGCCATTAAGTCAGTAGTCAGTAGATTGAATACAGTGGGCTCTGAAAGAGAGCCTGTGCTCAGAAGTAGAGCATGACTCACCAAAATGCATAAGCAGCCCCCAGCTATAAGTATAGGAGAAAACTCACATTTTTTCAGGCTAATTAAATCCCTAAAGGAGAGCTTAGTCTTGCACTTTCTAAAAAAAGAGGAATTCCTTTCTCTGATGTCCAGGGCAGTGGGCTGGGGCCTTGGACCTTCCCCTTTTATCCATACCCTGTCCCCTAGGAACAGGAAGGGGAAAGGAAGTTCCACATTACTGACTCCTGTTATTGGAGTTTATAAACCCCCAAAACCTAAAGGAAAACGTGAGTGTTGAGAGTGAGATGGAATTCCCCCCCTTTTCTCACCCTTGCCCGCGGGTCTCTCGCGTGTCCATCCCCCTGGGCTGGCAGTGCCCAGGAGCCCTGGCTGGGCACAGTGGGATGGCAGCAGGGCCAGGCAGGGCAGGGGCACAGGAGGGGCCTGCATGAAGGAGCTCTGAGCTCACTGAGGAACGGGGATATGGGTGGGGATGTGTTCGCTTTTCTTCATTTCTCACAATCCTGCTCTAGTTTTACTCAGCAATAAATTAGATTAATCTTCCCCCAGTGAAGACCTTTTCACCTGTGATGGCAGCTGGGGAGGGATCTCCCTTCTTCATCCTGAGCCATGAACTTTTCCATTCCATTCCCTGTGGAGGAGGGGGTGTGACAGTGGCTGGCCTGGCCACTGCTGAGCCTCCCCTTGGTCAGGACAGTGCAGGTCTGGGCAGTGCTGTGGAAACTGGTGGTGGCTGAACACCCCCACTCTCACAGAGGCATCAGGCAGTGCTCTGCTGGTCTCTGGAACACACTGCTGAGGCACTGGAGGGTTGGTTTTCCACAGCTGTGTGCCCTGCCTTCCTGCCTGGGGTCACTGGTGCCACCCCAGCACTTGTTCCCCTCAGCTGAGTGCCCTCCAAAGGGCAAAGGCAACAAGGGATGGAAGGGTCTCTCTAAATTACAAACTCAGTCCTCTTGGGTGGCTGTGGATGGGACAGCTTCCCCTCTTCCATGCTAAGGATTTTGCTGGAAATGGGGCTTGAGTTTCTGAGGCCAGCAGAAGGGCTGGCTCGGGTGCCTCTGCAAGCTGCCTGCCCTGAGCAGGCTGGGTTTCTCTTTAAGAAGGCACATGGTGTGCTCCAGCTTAATGGTACGTGTTAAGCAAGAACATCTGCTTATGAAGAGATAGATATGCTGAAACATTTACTGATGTTTTGCTTCCTCCCCTTGTGTCACCTGAAATCTATCATCTCACTATGGCATCCCAGCACAGTCCTGCTTGCAAATCTAGGGAAGCAGGGCAGTGGTGCACAGCCTTTAGAAAATGATTTGTGGTCTGTCAGGCTTACGTCTAAACATGGGCACTGACTCAGATGTGTTACCTATAAATCTGTTCATCAGCAGCTGAGGAACATATGTGCCTCCTCTTCCTTAAACATAAAAACATTAATTACATTATATTGTACCACAGTAACGGGCAACACAGTGACAGAAGCTTGCCAAAGCTTTAATTTTAACCATAAATCTGGTGGGTCTGGAATGGTGATTCAAGCTGCTTTAAGAGATGAAGATAAAGCTGAAGTCAGGTGTGTAGGAACAAGACTTAGTGGGGGTGGGAGGAAGGTGTGGAAAATTAGCATAGACTGGCTGAAATACTTGAAAAGGAGGTAGTAAAACTACAGTTCCCCCTGGACGAGGGACAGGAGAGAACAAATTGCAATTCCCTAACATATCCTCTTCTGACTTTCTGTAATAGCTGGGGGATAAAAAGTTTCTTTCTCCCTACTGTTGGATCCTGGCTTCCTACCGTTTGGTTTTGCTGTCCCTCTTTTTTTCTTCCCTGGTGTAATCATCTAAGCACAGAGGGAATACTGAACAAGCAGCCCTCGGTGTCCTTTTGCTGGCTGGATTTTCATTTTAAATAGAGCCAATCAGGAGAAAAGATGAGGCACAGCAGGCGGCTTGCACTGTCCTTTGTGTCCGGATAAAAGCAACGAGAAGGAACATCCAGATTATTTATCAACAGAAACAGGAGGAGTATGGAAATCTGTGTGTACCATTAAACATGAAAGGCGCCAGGAGAGGTTCTCCCGCTGTGTTAGGTGCTGTTCCATCGACTGCTCAGGGGGTTTATCAGATGGAGCAGTCCTGCTGCTGGGAAAGGGAGCTGAGGGCAGCAGCAGCCAGGGCTCTGTGCCCTGCCTGCCCCTGCTGCCCCACGCTGCTCCTGCCAGGGCTGCCCCGAGCAGCTGATGCCCACAAAATCAGGGCAAAGCTGGGCAGGCAGAGAGTTCTGCTGCGGTTGCCCCAGTCTGCCTTGTTACAGCCCAGGCAAAAGGGCAATAACTCATCCTTCTGAAACGTGTGTGGGTTCCCTCTGAACCCCCTGCCTTCCTTTCAGGATCTGGCTGCAGGGTTTCAGAGCCATCAGACCATGCACAGGTTACAAATCTGAAACAACACAGCAACCTGCCTCAGATAAGGGGGCTGGGTCTTGAAAAGCTTGTTTTCCCTCACTGCCTGTGTCCACTCTTTTAAGAAGGAGGAAATTACACTGGAGATGGGGCTCTGCTGAAGGGAAATCTGCACCTTTCTCCTCTCATTTCTTTATTTAATTATTTTCTCTCTTATAACAACTTCATTTCCACAAGAGTTGTAAGTACTCAATCTTTTCCATGTTGCTTCTCCCTTCTGGTGTGAAAAGCTTTCAGAAACTCAGTATTTGAGCTACAGATGTGTTTGCCCTGACTGAGCAGTGATTTAATTCCAGCTTCAACAGCTGTTATCACTATTATTAAAAGGGCAAAAATCTGGACTACCATCTACAAATAATCAGGCCAGAATTTCGGAGGTCCCAGCTAATATGTAATTCTTTAGAAATTCAAAGGTCCATGACTTCTTTTTGTAGCTTCCCAAGTCAGGAATTAAACATGGAAAATGCTTTCTATTTACCCCTTGGCTAAAGGAACTTAATTGCCAGATGTGTGAGGCTGGAGAAGAGAGTGTATCAGCAGAAGATGGCAACTGATCTGACACAAAACCCAGGCTGGGGTGCAGGGCAGAGCTGCAGCTGCTGTGGGGGGCGTTTCTGTCCTGTCAGAGCAGTACAGGATGTATCTATCATAGAGCAGAACTCTGAATATTCACTGTGCACTGGACAGCAATATTTCATTTCATGCATCATTAAGAACCTGCATTGATTCCAAGTAGTCATATAACCTCTTCCTGCACTTGCTTTAGAGCAAAAGGGGGAGAAAAAAAATAAATGTCTCCTTCCCAAGTACACTGAACAACTTTAAAACTTGGGCACTTGAAGAAATATTATTTCTTAGTGTCATGTCTGCTGGGGACCAGGATGCTGGTGCAGTACCCCATGACCTGGAAACCAGCCTGCACTCCAGTGAGGGGCTTGGTTTCAGTGAAACATAGGTTTTCTTAGCACACATCCACTGTGCCTCATCTCCCTGTCAGTGGTTTGGCTTGGAGTAACTTTCAGTTCAAATACAATAAAAAGAGAGGAAATAGGGGAGAATAAACTGGCACAGTAGCTGGTGCTGGTCTCTGCAGCCAGCTGGGCTGCCTGGGAAGCACAAGCTCCTGGGCAGAGCTTTTGGTGCTCTCTGGTATGATCATATAAAGCAGAATATCAGCTTAAAAAGACCCAAAAAACACCTTAGTACACGTTCCAGTTTGAAACTACTCGGTGGATTTCGCTCAATTTGCTGTTGGTGCCTGGAGCTATAGCTGAGTTTGGAGCTAGGATTTAGGCTAAGAACTGGGAAAGAATTCAGTGATCCTAAGGCTGAGTTGTCCAGCACTAACCCTTCCCTGCTGGAGAAGGCAGAGCGCCTTGGCAGAACTGTAGAGGTGTTGGATGATGGAATCTCCCTCCCCAGGCTGTGTCAGCTGGACCATGGCCTTTCCAAGTCTTCTCTGGACTGTGGTGGGGTTGTTGGCCCCATTGGGATCTCACTTCAGGGTGAAAAGATCCCAAGCAGGATGACCTGGGAAGACCCAGACTGTATCCTTCCAATGGCCATTGCTCATTTCTAGTCACAGTCTTTTGGCAGGCTATTAACGATTTTAACTGAATTTTCCAAGAATCACACACGCTTGTCACTCTCAAAGGGTTGTTGATAATGGTTACAAGTAGAAGGAAGGACCCCCTAAGACTGAAAGAGGACATTTAAGAGGAATGTTGCTGCTTGCTCATACTAACAGTCCCTCCTCCTCAAGGAAAGGGAAAGGGGAGAAAACAGGAAAGTTTAGCTGGCATTAGCAGCTGCTCTTACTGACATCCATCTTCTCAGTAAAAAACCTCTTTGAAAGCTTATTACCTGCCTTCAACAGGAGAAACTGCCTCCCTGCCACTAATCTGAACCTCAACCTGTCCGGGCATGTGGGGTAATGCACTACAGAAAACACTATCAATTTCATATATCATTTGCTTTTTGAATGAGACACAACACCCTCGATAAGGTACATGGCAAAGACTATCAGGAACTCTTGCCTTCCATGAAAAAGGCAGTAATTGTTGTACATGAACATAGTTCAGGATAGAATAAGAGCATTGCATTCAATTCTGCCTGTAATTTAACAAACCCCCCCTTTTCTTGTATTTCAGTCTTTCATTGACATTGTTTGACTTTTTTTTTTTTTTTTTTTTTTTATTCTCTCTGTATCTTCATATCCCACAGCATCTGGTGGCAAATCAAACATGGTAAAATGTTGGGTTTGAGCTTAATAATATTTTCCAAGTCATTTATTTACCAAATGCTCTTGGTGGAAGTGCTTTGTTCTGTATGTTAACAGGTGGAAGGTACTTAGTGTGAATGTCTGGGTAATCAAAGCAGAGCAAGTCTCTCAGGGTGGTGTGTTCAAGTTGGACAAGCTCTTAGTGACTCAGAGGCTTCATGCTTTGACTGCCTGAGTTTCCTGGCTGCTCCTCCCAAACACGGGCATGGATTTGCTATCACATTTCTTTAACTGCTATTTGTTTTTCAGTACCTTTTTTATTTATACTGCAAGGCAGTGGTGGCCCTTATCAGGGAGGACACTGACTGGGCTTATCCAGTAGAAACCTTCAGCTGAAAGGCCAAGTTTTGGATAGAAAGTTTCCTCCTCATCTTCAGACCCAAGCCAGAGCTTGGCACTCTGTGCTCTCTCCTTGGCAGGCTGAACTGTTTTTAGAGCTTGCCAGATGTATCTTGTTCTCCAGGTGTTTACTCACATTCCCCCAAACAGAACAGAAGCAGCAGTAAAATGTCCAATTTTATTGTTCAATACCTTGTTTTGGATCAGGTCACAGCCCAGTCTAACATTAGTTACCTAAATTCTGCAGGACAAAGGAAATGAATAAAAAACCACTAGAAGTAAAGTATAAGTAGACTTTGTTTTAAAATTGAAAAACCACATCTTTCTTTTAAAGAATGATAATTTTTAATCAGATTTCTTTTTCTTATAATTTCTACAGAATTATGGTGTTTCCCTTCATCACCTCTGTAGCACCAAAACTTAAGGGGCCTTTGCAATATGATACCATCTATTTAAAATGTAAAAATATCCCTGTTAATCAACAAAAGAGAAACCATAATAATGGTATCAGACTGCCTAAAATCCTAACCCTTCTAATGTAAGAGCATAGAGTAAATTCAAACTGTAAACTTAGACCGGGAAGTTGTTTGTTTTTTTTTTTTTTTTTCTTCAATCCACCAAACAACAGGAGCAGATGTAGATTATTTTTTGGATAAGATATCCCTCTTTTGGAATGATTTCACATGCTAACTTTGCTTGGGAACTGCTCCTGTTGGTGACCATGTGTTCAGCACATCTGCTTTGGCTTGTTGTTTTCTCTGAGACTGACAATATTGTGGCAAGGCGTCAGAGTGAACTGAGGTGAAGAAAAGGAAAAGGAAAATTAACATGAAAGAGCTGCATTGCAAGTTCAAATGAACCCTGAGAGACTTTCCACCCCTTGATCCTCCATGTGTATATCAGGATAGGTGTAGAGGGATTTGGAGAGGTGGGAAGAAGTGACAGACTTGAAGTAATACCTGGGCTTGTCTTGTCACAGTCAAAAACTGAGCTCAATCAGACACCCTGGAAAGATATTTCTGACTTTTAGCCCATGGGAGAGGATGCCTACAAAAAGTTGGGAAAATCCTGCCAATGACTCATCAAGGCTGGTTCCACTGTTCACTGCATAATGCACTCATTCATCAAACCGAAAGGATTTCAATCAATATTGTCAAACTAAAATGTTATGTATTATATACACATGCACCCACAAGTTCACTTAGTTATGCATAACCCGTGGGATGGCCATCATAGAATAAATCACAGAGCTGGCTTCCAAACTGAATTTACCAAAAATCCTTCTCTTTACCTGTCCCTTGTTTGCACTGAGATTCACACATAAAATCCAGTGGTTTTCATCATGCATTCATCTTCCCTTCCCTTCCCTTCCCTTCCCTTCCCTTCCCTTCCCTTCCCTTCCCTTCCCTTCCCTTCCCTTCCCTTCCCTTCCCTTCCCTTCCCTTCCCTTCCCTTCCTCCCCTTCCCTTCCCTTCCCTTCCCTTCCCTTCCCTTCCCTTCCTCCCTTCCCTTCCCTTCCCTTCCCTTCCCTTCCCTTCCCTTCCCTTCCCTTCCCTTTCCCTTCCCTTCCCTTCCCTGCTGATTTCTCACGGTGTCACTTGCTCTGTGCCCTCCTGTCCATGTGGCATCCCTCTCCAGAGGTACAGGACAAAAGAGCAGGCTGAGAATGGCTTTTAAAGCAGACCAGTGATGCAGATGAGGATTGAGTAAAGAATTTGCCTGTCACGTTGAAATCTCATCATATGAAGTATTTTCTATGTGGATAACAAAGAATCTTGCAAGATAGATATATAAAAACATAAAAAGACATAAGAGTTGAAGGGATTTTTTTTAATGTGCATAAAATAGAGCAGTAAATCATGTAATAAAGGTTTAATTTGGCATGGGATGTGCACTGCAGTGCTTAGTCTAGAAAAGTTCTTATATACAGATTTTAAATATAAGGATGTGAATAGGCTCAGTGGAGTTAATGTCAGAATTCTGTTGGTGTGGGGATGGATGTGCTGGGCATTCTTCAGGAAAAATACTCTCCTTTTCCTTCTGGGCTTGGGCTGCATGAGGCAGGCTCAGCTCAGCTTCCCTGGGCTCTGTGTGTGCACATTCACTGCCCTGATGCCCACGGCTCGGTTTTCTGAATTGCCAACCCAAGCATCTCAACCAGCAGCAACAACTGCTGACATTCTCCAAGGAGTGGCAGAGGATCACAAAGCTGTGACATTAGAGTTGGGCAGGGTTACCAACCCGCTCTGTTGTCACCATAGAATGAACAAAGTTTTAACTGGGAAATTATTTTAATTGTTCTTACTAAACAGGAGGAAAAAAGTCCTGCTCTTTCCTGCAGTTCTGGCCTAAGCCTTGTTTTTCTGTCCATTAATTTAGGTGTGTCTGTAGGGACAGTTTCTCTCACCTTTCCTCCTGCAGCTCTTCTTCCTTTTCAGAGCTTGTTCATTTCCACTCAGTAATCAAGTACCAAATATTGAGACAGCATTTTGCAGATTACAGCCTGGACACTTTGGCAAAACCAGAGTACATTGACACCCACGGGCTTTGAAGATCTACTTTCTGGAGTATTTAGTTACTAAGAAACCTAATCCTTGCCTGCTTATTCAACTTTTGAGAGACACAGCCAATATTTTTCTGCTAAATGGGTCGAATACTTTATAATTCCAAAGAGTTTGTGCCAGGGTCGACCTTACTGTGACTGGAGTTCCCTCCTTGGTGAAGGTTGAAAGCTGCATGGGCAGGCACAGATGGGAGAGGTTTATTGCAGGTATGGGAACCCAGCTGATGAACTGCAGGGCTAGGTGAGGTATTTTATTCAGCATTTAGCTTTGCCTCGCATATCTGCAGCCTATTAATACATTCCCAGGAGACCTATTGTAATTTTCCAGACACTTGAAAATTTTCAAGCAGGTGTCACTTTAAACAAAACCAAAAAACTTGGAGATGTATCTGCTGTTCCCTTCTGGTGTCTGTAAGCAGTAATTTCTACACTAAAGTTGTTCATTCTTAAAGTAAGAGAGGGACAGGCTGCAATATCTGACTGGCAGCAATATTTACATTTAAAAATGGAAACGTGGAAAAGGGATGCCTGTTATGTTGGAGAAGAAAAATTTGGGAGTGAGCACTTGGTTTTAATCCTGAAGAGGTCTGGAATAATCAGCTTCAAACTGGGATTGTCTTGATAGGAGAAACCTTTACATAAGTCTTTCTTTGAGCCTCACTCAGGCAGATAATGAAATTATCTGGAAGACAAATAGGGAAATCCACTTAGAAAACACCAGTGCCAAAAGCTTTACTAAGTGACATTTAAGTAGGGAGCTTGTCAGCAGGTGGCTCACACCTGGGGAATTTGAAAGCTTTCTTGTCATAGTGTGGTTATAACCTCCCCTTTGCCCAACTCCATACAATGATGTTTGAAACTGGATAATCAATACATCCCCCTCCTTTGCAAGCTAATAGATTTCCAGCACACAACCACATTTCTGCACCATTTGAGGGCAACCACAGAGACAAAAGCTTCCAGGTGAGTTCCCAAGGTTTTTGTTACCTACACCTATAGGTGACAGCTGAATACACTCATTTTTCCAGTTACCTCACTTGCAGCTGTTTCTGTGGGAAGGTTCAGGATGTGCTCAGTGTGGTGAGAGCTGTTGGGAAGCTGAGATGATGCTGTCCAGCAGCTTTCCTTGTCATCCTGACCAACATCAGGGCAGATGTGGGCTGGCTGAAAAAGAGCACAGCAAACCTGACAGCTCTAGCCCAGCCACCTTCAGACTGTGCCATCAGAGCTGCTCAGAGGGTGTTCCTTCATCCCTTGTGGCAGAAGAGAAGAGGAGCTTAAGCAGAACTCATGTTCTGTCTGTCACTCAACAGTTAACAAAACAAGAACACGTGTGAAAGCTGGATGCCCGAGTCGCTCCCTGGGTGCTGAGGTGGTGAAGTATTAAGGACTTTGCTGGCTCAGTCAGGTCACTTCATGAGCATCAGAAAATCAGGCAGTGGACTGTGTTACCCATCTGTCAGATGAGCTACCAAACAGCTTTCAATTAATTATTTTTAGGGGGAATGCAGATTGTCTTCGTCTGGGACAGGGCTGCTGCCGGCCACAGTCTGTGCTCCACAAAGCAGTGCTGCTCCAGCCCAGTCAGGGCACCTTTGTCAGCCTGTGCCAATTTTTGCTTAAGCCTTGTACAACAAAATGTTATAACACACAATGAGTGTTAGGTTTCTCAGTAGTTCCAGGTAATAATGAAATTCTGCTTGAACTGGGTAACTCTTGGTGTTTGAATCTTCATCAGCAAACTTGCACCTGTTCCAGCTGAACAAGTTGTGTGTTTAATACCTTTTCCCTCTGAGCCAGAGAAAATGGTTTGCAATAGTTGTAGAAATAAAAACATGGACATAATAGGTTTAATGTGTAAAATCAACCCATGTATTTATGAATATGTGGGAAGACACTGAGAGGAAATACTCCTTGCATAGAGCACTGCACATGCAAGGCAAGCTCGTGCAACATCACCCGACTTATAGCAGGAGCTTCCCAAGACAAGAAGTTTTCAAAGTTCTCTTCCATGGCACTGTCATTCTCAACCCCTCCCATGCACACAGGCAGGCCAATTACTGGGAGAGCTCAGAAGTTTCTGTCACAACTCCAGCAGTTTCTCAAAACAAGTATCAGCTTAAAAAAGCATAGGAAGTTGAAACGGAAGAAAGCTGCAGGGCTGTAGCTGGAGGGGGAAAAGGAGGGAACATCAGTTGCCGACTTCCAAAGCAATTGTGGATATGGATTGCATGGAAGGCTTCTCATCAGCAGGGAGTCTGACAGGTCTATCAGGGGAGAGTTCATCTACTTCTGTAATAGTAGTTATTTGAACAACTAGAGATCGATATAGTTTCTAGGGGAGATGCTGCTATTTATTGGGAAATAAGAGAGAAACACTGGTGAAAGTTTCCTCTCTGTTTCTACAGTAACCACCATCAGGAGGACTGTGCACGTGTTTCCTGGCTGGGCTCAAGCCTGGATGGCTACAGAGCCATGGCAGGCTGTGTGTGTCACCTACAGACCCCATGGCTTTGCCTCAGAGCTCAGGGGTCTCCAGAGGCTGTGGAGGGATGGGGTAGCCCCTGGAGGAGGTCACTTGTGATGTCAAATTCAGCTCTGGATTTGCAACTGGCTCTGATGGGATGTTTAGGCAGGAGCCACCCATGGCTGTCTGTGAGTGATTCTTGTGGCCTCTGCTGTTTCCAGGATCTCTGGGAAGAGCTCAGTGTGCAGGAGCAGTGTGTTCTGAGCCCAGGAGGCACTCAGTGCTCGAGGCCAGCAGCTCATTCCTATGCAGAAATATCTGGTAGGTGGAATTTCCTCGAGCAAGGGAGTCCATCTCATTCAGTGCATTGCATGACACTCCTGGGTCTGTCACCCCACAAGAAGGGGGATGTGCAAGGCACTGCTGCCCTCCACCACCTCATCCCACAAGCATCCTTCACTTTAAAACAACACACTTAGGATGTGGGCACTTCAGCATCTGATTAAGTCATGATTAGGGAAACAGTAAATGCTTCTGCAAGATACATCATCAAAGCCAGGCAGGAACACTTCTACTCTGTTAGCAAACATACCTGCAATATCTTTACCTTAAATGAGCTATAAAGTTGTCTGCCTCCCCTTCACTGTTTACTTTGTGTTCCCGTTTTCTGCACATGCTGCAATATTTTGCTTCTTAAGAGGTGTGTGTGATAAGCTCATGAATTACAAATGAGGATTTATGTTTGTGGATTGTGAAATGATATTAACGTGACTATTACTTTTAATCTTTGCTTTTGAATGATGTATTGAGCTGCAGGTAATCCCAGAGGGATATTTTTCGGGTCTGAGTATTGAAAATGTCTTCTTTTGTCTTCCCTCCTATTAAGTGTGGAATTGAGTGTAGAAAAGTGAAGGAAGTAGGACAAACACAGGCTCTCTGATTTAATGCCTTATTTTATAGTCTTAGACCTCTACCAGCTGCATCTTCTAAGGGTGGGGTGAGGAGGAAGAGAAAAGATGAGAAATTCTGAAATTCTAAACAAGCTACCTTATTTGAGAGAAATTACAAAAGCCTCTCCATGCTAAATCCTGATCTCCAATTATGAACAATGAAATTTGTTGTTTCCAAGAAATTTTCATTCACTTAAAAGCCCAAATCTTCCTTACTCTTTGGAAAGGAACAACTACATTTTCTTTGCAGTTTCTGATTACCAAAACTGAGAGCTGGACTAAATTTTGCAGCCCAGCATTTGCAATAATAGAAGACAAAAGCAAAGTGCTTGCAATTCTATTGGAACGAAATTGAATAGACTGTCTCTTCAAATTTACCCTTTTTCAGCTGACTGTGATAGGATGTTATTTCTTTAAGAAGATAGTTGTCTGAAAATGTTCTGCAGGACTGTAAATGTTCTGCAGGACAGTAAATATGAGAGTAAAAATATGATGTCTGGGATGGTTTCATGCAAATATCCCCCCTCCCTGCATACATATTTGTAAGTAAACAGAAGATCCTGCTATCTCTGTAAATCTGCTGTTCATTTCACAACATCAACAAATGCTGGTTATTATATTTGCATATCAGTAATACTACTCATAACTTACATTCCTACATTATTTTTGTACCTCTAAGAGTAGAACTGGCTAGACAGTAAAGGAAATTTGGACACAGAAGGAGAAATACTTGACACTATTTAAATTCTCATTTCTCATTCAGATACACTTCTAATAAATGTATTTCCATGATATCCATCAAAACCAACTCCATCCAATCTGCAGGGGTGTTTCAAACTTCCGAGGAATTGTACCTGGGGTTTGCACTGGACCTTTTGTAGCTGGCATCAGGTGTGCTCCAGGGAGCAGGGCTGTACCTGGACAGGAGGAGGGTGGCTGCTGCAGGAGAGGGGCAGGAGGAGGGTGGCTGCTGCAGGAGAGGGACAGGAGGAGGGTGGCTGTACATAGAGAGGGACAGGAGGAGGGTGGCTGTGCATGGATAGGGACAGGAGGAGGGTGGCTGTACCTGGAGAGGGACAGGAGGAGGGTGGCTGTACCTGGAGAGGGACAGGAGGAGGGTGGCTGTACATAGAGAGGGACAGGAGGAGGGTGGCTGTGCATGGATAGGGACAGGAGGAGGGTGGCTGTACCTGGAGAGGGACAGGAGGAGGGTGGCTGTACCTGGAGAGGGACAGGAGGAGGGTGGCTGTCCCAGAGAGGGACAGGAGGAGGGTGGCTGTACGTGGAGAGGGACAGGAGGAGGGTGGTTGTCCCAGAGAGGGACAGGAGGAGGGTGGCTGTCCCAGAGAGGGACAGGAGGAGGGTGGCTGCTCTGCTCTGCTGGGACTGACTCAGGGCTGGGGAGAGTCAGCTGCAGGTGAAAACAGAGTGGGCAGTGTGGGTTGGAGTCCCCATCTCTTCCAGAGGCCACTGCTGTGCAGTCTGTGTCACAGCAGCAGCCTGTGGCCCTTAGGAGGGGACTTGTCAGAACAACTCCCTAAGTGACTGGAAAGTTCCCATCTTCTCAGGGGAATGCTGGGTGCAGGAAAGCCTTCTGCAGGACTGGCCTGACTGGGGCCAAGCCCCAGCCCTGTGCTGTGCCACCTGCTCTTATCCCCACTGAGGGCAGGAATGCAGAGATGTCCCCAGGTACTGCTGGCATCAGCTCCTTGCTTTGCACAGGGTCACACTGAAAACACATCACCAAGCCCTGCTGCAAGGCTGGGCACGGACCCTACCTCCCCTCCTGAGGGCTCTTCTAGCAAAAATGCTGTAGGTAATGCAGGTTTACAAAAAAATGGGATGAAAAGCCCACAATGCTTGGGAGGCTTGCAGTGGGTAGGAATTTAAACGTGGTGCCTGCTGTGAGGCTGAGTAGAAATGAAAAATCGGTGGCCCAAGACTGCCTGGGGAGGAGCAGGGTCCTCTTTCAGGAGCACAGTGGCTGCAGATCTGCAGCCCTTGTGTACTCACAACTCAGGCCAGTCAGGGTGGATAAGGGGTGAGGGTTAGGTCCCTTTTGTCCTTTCTAACCTTTACTGTGTGAAACATTTTAAATTTCAATGGGAATTCTTATTCTTAAAGTTCAGACGATACTGTCCTTGAAAGCTGGTAGACCTAATTATGGAAGGCTTAGAGGGATGGGGAATAGATCATCTTCGCTTCTTGAGTTAATCTTGATATATAATGCATGGCAAATATTGTCTTGTTTCTTTTAAAAACTGTCAGTGAGAGGAAATTCCAGAGACGGGAAATGCAATCTTTCAAAGGATTAAGAGAGAACTAACTAACATGAACCAGATCATTAGCTTTGTATTTTCTGTTCCACCTTCTGATGCCCATATTTCACTCATGAGGATGAGCTGGAATGACTCCAAAAACTAAGTGGAAATTAATTTCTCGAAGGCTGAACTGAAAGTTAAAATGCATTTCAAAATCACTTGCTTTACAGATCCCATCCATTTGCCCTGAAGAAAGGAAAAAAATAATGCTTTATGTAGCAACACAAAGTACAAGTTGAAATGAATGTGGGTGAGGCACTGCAGGAGGCTCGGGGGGAGGCAGCCAGCAAGCCAGAGCTGCTGTGAAATGGCACATCAGCCACTGGGAAGGTGTTTAACAGGTTTGAAAGAGATGCTTAAAGTAGACGATTTTTAAAAGAAGCTGGGAGGATGATGCAAGGAGGATTGTATATACTGTAATTTTCCCCCCAAATTTAAGATATCAGAATTATGTTTTTAAGGACACCCCCTATATCATGAAACCTACATTACAGAAAAATCAGAAAAAAAAAATCAAAGGTTTGATTTTATTTTCAACATTATGTTTTCTAATACACACCATTTAAGAAGTTATTTTCAAATTGAGACTAACACTGATAAAATGCTAAAATTCATTTCTTCCTCTAAACCATGATTTTTAGGATACATAAATTGTAATCCTTCTAAAATAGTATACCAATAGAAGGTTTAATTACAGCAAGATTAATTTCTTTGTGACCAAAAACTGCTTTGCAGAAGGTTCCACAGAGCTCTTTTGCAACTGGCTTTAACATGAGCAATTTCCATTGCAAACAAAAAAAGAGAGAGGAAATTAATTGGGTGTTCTACTCTGTTAGAAAGATTCTCTTCTGAACATATCTGAGCTCCAAATGAACACAACAGAACTGGGATGAAAACAGGGCTGTTGTGAGGTCTGATTCTGGGCACAGCCTCAAACAATGTCCCTCATTTTAAGGCTGAGAAATAAAGGGTAAAACCCTGGTGCTTTGAGTTATGAACACACTTCACATCTCTGCTGAACTGTGACACGGGACTAACGATGACAAATATTGTGAAAGTGATTAAAGCACGGTTGCAGAGAAGTGCATTTGTACTATTAATATTAGGTAATGAGGTCCTTGCATCCTTCCTGGCTATTATTACAGATAGGTAAGAGGAGTCACAGTGACACTGATACCTTCACTTCCAGAAGGGCTGAACACCCTCCTCTGCCACGCTTTTCCATGTGCCACAGTTACATTTAGCATCTCCAGGCAGTCAGAGGGCAGCAGAACCATGGCATAAGTCAGCTGGTTTCATATCCACCCTGCAGATCGGTTTGGAAGGGATTTCTCTTGGCATAGCATAGGGAAGAAAGGATCAAGTACTGCAAATAAGGTATGAATCATTTAATCCTGACACTTTGTACTGTGATTCACATTGCAAGTGAAAGTATGCCTTGGGGTAAATAAAATGCTGACTCTGCAGGAGGCAGTGTCAAAATCAGTGTGGATTTTAATAGCACTGGATGTTAGCACTGACATTTCAGCTTGACTGACTTGGGAGATGAGTTACCACGTGCCAATCCAACTGAGGAAAATGCCCACTAAATCAGAGCTAAAGACTGAGGGGGAGTGACTGGTTCCTTCCTACTCTGGGGAAGCACCAGAGAGCAAGAGGCAAGCTGGCCAAACTCTCTGGAGAAATTCTTTGCACCAGTGCAGAACTGAGGTTTCCAGAGCTGCTGTGTAAACTTAAGGTTTAACTTCATTTGAAAAAAAAAAAAAATGCAGCACCCATGAAAAATTCCCCCTTTTTCCAGTCTTCAAATGGGTATTTTCATTCCATCCAACCTATCTGCACTGAGTTAAAGCAATAATTGCTAATGCTGCTTTTGGTTCAGTGTTGTTCTGGACAGATTATGGCAATTATCTAGATCACAAATATATGTAAAACTCTTTGGTACTCTCTGTAGTTGCCCTTGAAGTTCAAATGCCTGATGTTTAATATGGCCTAACCATTAAGAATTGTTCCAAGTAAAGTCAATTGCAAAAGTCCAAGTGACCTCAGTGATGAAGGTTCACACCCTTAGATTTGGTTCATCTTAGTTCAGAGGGAGATTTTGTTTTCTTTTAATTCACTAGGTGGTAGCAGTGTACAAATTGTGTTGCGTGGCTTTAGTTTTTTTTTTTTTTCCTAGTTCTAATCAGACTTGCTTCAGGACCTTACATCAATTCCCAACCCATCATTTCTTAGTCTTGCACTGAGTTCTTGAGGGGAAAGGAGACAAAAGGTTTGAAACACCCTTCTGAAGGGATGCCAAAACTTGTGCCATCCTGCAGATGTTTTCTTGTGATGGCAGAAGTCACAGTGTGTTGGAAGAGAACAGCTACTGCTGGTCAGAGAAAGACAGCAACCTCTGAGGCTGAGCTGAAACACTTTCATGCAGCCACCATATACAAGAAGAAGAGCAAGACATTAAATCTCCACTCATTTTGTATCATTTCCACTGTTTTTTTCTGAATTTCCTGCAATGTGTCAGGCAACATGATTAAATGAATGTCCATTATTTTTGCAGTCAGTCCTGGGAAAGTCACTGTGTTCAGCATGGGGTAATCTAGCTGACAATAGGCAAGAGGACTTGGGCTTCTAAACTACTAATCTAGGTAGGGTTCTCACTGAGTGTAATCCATATTTTTCAGCAGTGGATGTGCAGATTAATGAGAAGCTGTCATTTGAAACAGATGTTACTGTTTTGTTCACTTTTATCATGCCTAATACACTGCACGTTCTGGGATTAACCTCCTGATCTACATGTTGCTACATTAGCATTAACCATTTCTTGGGAGAGAGGAAGGAAGGATTAAAAACCCCCCACGTGCAGCCCTTCTCCAGAAACAAGGAATTGTTTTCAGGCAGCCAGGTATAACCTGTGCCATTTCACTTCTACCACTACTGTGTTTTCAGTGAGGATGGCCAGTCCTGAGTGGTGCTCTGAGGGAGCTGCTGACACCAATGTATTCCAGAGAGCCTGTGTCCCCCCATCTACCCCTTCTCTCACAGTTTGCTCCACTGCTCAGGATCTCCTGGGGGCTGGGGTTTATTACAGTACCAGCTTTACCCAGAAACTAACTCCAGAGAAGGTGCTGTGCTGCTGTGGATTGCCTCTAGTTTGGGATCACAGCTTATCAAAGAGAGAGGGGCTCCTCTCCTGGGTTGGCTGGTCCTGCCTCTCTGTGTCTGAGCAGCCCTGGTCAAGCAAGCAGACTGCCTCACCTAGGGCAGCAACTTGAAACTAGATCAGCAGTTTTAAAAATATGCAGCTTTACACTTCATGACCAATGTTCTACTACAGTAGATTAGGGATGGATGAATGATGGAAATTTGAAGGGGTCTATCAGAGAGACACTTTTAACCTAAAAACGTGTGATGCTAAGTAAGATGAAGATATTTATGTGCTTATAGATAATGGCCAGAAGTAGCAGAGATTATGTTGAATACAATCCTCCAGTGAGTAGCAAGAACTGACTGTAGTTCTCCAATCTCTCTGTGTGATCCTCGTGGGATGCAGATAGGAGCCTTATCACTAACTAAAACAGAGTCCTGACTGAATCAGACAGGCTGACACTGGCATCACTTTGCAGAAGTTGCTCTATATAAAGCTTGCAGCAAATGTTATTTTCTGGTAGTACAATGAAATAAATCCAGGGGACGTTTGCAGGAGAGCTTTCAGAATTCCTCCAGGCAATGACTGTGGAAGAGATACTGTAATGTAAGTACACTCTTGCTTTGTGCAAAGCATGGTGAGACAGGCAGAATTAGCATTCATGGAAGAAGGAACACTTGGGTTCCATCAAGATGCTTAAATATCTGATGTCATTTTGCCAATTTGAGTGGCTGAGTGGCAGGAATATACTGGGCTTTGTATGTTATTTTTGGCAGCAAATGAGATACTGAATTTTAAAATGCACATTCAAATGCACATGCAAATGCAAATGCAAAAAAAAAAAAAAAAAGCAGTAAAGAGATGTCATACCTTAATGAACTGTCCATTTTCAAGGACTTTGTACAATACCTTGGGTAATATGAAACTTTAATAGTCAGGGCCACAAAATAACCCTAAAATATATGATAGAGATGATGATAAAACATGACAGACAAGATCAGATTTCCATTTTCTTTTGGTCCTTGTTATTTCATAATTACTAACAAAACTTCCAGAATAAAGATCTCAATCTAAAACTTCAGCAAGGTAATGAATCATACCTGGAAAGTAGCAAACAAAATACTCCAGTTTGTATTGCAAACATGTGAGTGAGAGGAAAGCAGGGTATATGCTGATTCTGTGTCATCCTAATCCTACAGCTATCACTTAAAATTAATAAAACATACCAGGCTCTCTTGCAGCTCCATCCCTGCTGGCTGCTGCTCTGGTGATACATTGCAATAATATGCCAGTGATAATATTCCAGTAATAAATGATGGCAATATCCCATCAGATCCTCATCACTCCAGTGATGCACTGTGGCTATACATCAGCAGGCAATGGAGTTTAGGCATTAGTGGAAGAGGCAAATTTTGTTGTACGTCCTCTGAACACAGGGTTTGACATAATGCAGCACGTGCACATGGAATGGAGCAGGGACTGAGTATGGAATGTGCACTGCAGAAATGGTTCTCACTCAGTGAGCACTTAAAATCTAAAGGGAATGTGAGTGTGCAAACCATCACAGAGTAGGATCCCAGGATCATTTAGGCTGGAGAAGACCCCAAATGATGCCTTAAGTTTTAGCTTTTATATTTTTTAGATTCTGTGCTGTTTTAGTGGGTAGTTTTAGGTTTCACATTAAGTGCTACTAAGCTCTCTTCATGGATTAGGCAGACAAAACAATTCCTCTCTAGCTTGGTACCAAGGACAACTTTCATGCCCTAGAAAACAACACTGAAGTGAGAAGAAAAATAAGAAGATGGAGCTTCATAACCTGAAGCTGTGGTTGGACAATTAACTCTAACATACAAATGGACCAGAACTTATAAAAGTGTGAGACCTCACGATCTGTTGTCCATGTTGTGATCCTTTTGGGGTTTCACTTGGGTGTAGCCCAGCTGGGCTCTTGTGCTGCCCAGGTGTGCCCAGGGAGGCCTTTTAATAAATCCCTGCTTTATCCTTTTGCTCTGTTTAGTCTCTGTTCCAGGTCAGCCTCCAGAAGGCATCACTAAGACCACAGAGTGATGGAATTGCTTGGGAATCAGCTGTCCAGGTTTTCACCATCCTGCACTGCCATGTGAGGGTGTTGGGTGATTTCCTCTTTGTAGTATTAACACAGCAAAATGATGTGTAGGGCCCTGGCAGGATAGGCCAGGGTCAGGAGGCTTTAATTTTAATTTGTGACTGTTTCTCAGCCTGTTCCTAAGGCAGTGATTACTGCCAGAGGGCTTGTAAACTATTCTGGGATTGCCAGCCAACTCTTCTGCAATAATGGTATGATATTACACCTGATATGCATGCAGATGGACAAGTAATTGGAGGGAAAAATTAGAGATATTTCTCATCCCTAATTATTCTTTATTTCTTTTATTTGGCAGTTGTCTTCACAGGAAGCTTATACAGATTCAAGTCATCACAGCAGTGACATTTTCTCTGGAGCCTTCTCAGATGACATAATTCATAGATAACTCTCCAGCGAGATTCCCTGAAGACCTGATGCATCCCAGCTCCCAGCCAGTGATGAGAGTTTGGGAAGTCACACTGAATCATCTGCCTACAAGCAGGTTTAAACAGAAGGGAAGATTTTACTTTGGAAGCCAAAGCACCAGTGCCAAGAGGGTTAAGGGAAGAGACTCCATTTTGGTTAGCAAAGTGCAGTTTCAGATGTTCAGTTTTGATGACAACAGACCAGAGAATTAAGCTATGCACTTTAAAGATTTTTCTCAGCCTTTCTGATACTGAATTTCTCCAGAGGAATTCAGTACCAGCCAGCTCTGTGATCAATAAGTATGCTATTGATGGAAAGTGAGGGAAGGACTTACAGAATCATTAAAGGTCAGCTGATTTGTCCCTAAAGCTCAAATGCTCAGCATCTGTTTACCTCTTAAGAGTCACAGACTGAGGCAGTGAAATGCACCCGGGAAAGAGGTTGGATTTTGTATGGCTGGCTGAAATTTGTATCTCCTAGCACTGAAGAATACTGATTTCTAGGGGCTGGTCATGAGGAATCAAATTAGTCACTTCTGCGTCCACTGTTCTTTGATGGAAAGCAAGTAAGACTGTTCCATGTGAGTTCAAATAAAACACCCAAGCCAAGTAAAGCATCACTCACAAAACTTGGAGCACTACAGTTTCATCACCCAAAATGCTGCTACTGTAAATTTGGTTCAGCTACAAAGATTGCATCTTTTAGTACATTATAAATAAACTTTTCAGGATACTGTTGCAGGAGTCAATGCCACATGCTGTAAAAAAAGCAATTAGAAGAAAAGAAAGTGAGGAGAGGTGAGGATCTCCAAGTGGAATACACATATTGTAACCCTGCTGAGCATCAAGAGCCACAGGGGCAAACTGCAGGTCCTGCTGGGCTTGGGACATTCTGTCTGCTTTATTACCTTCCAGCAGGGATAGTGGAACTATAGCCAGCCTCTAATATAAAGATTGCTGGTGATGGAAACTATCACACCCTTCATCGAGTTGTTCCTCTGCTTAGGAAGCATCACTGTTAGCAGCCTGAAATGTATGCCTGGAACATACAAAATTGAGGTTGCCTAAAGTTGCAGCAATCTTGGTTCTAGCACAGATTTACTTGTTCAGCCAAGATTTCTGCTTTCTGGTGGCTTTTACCTTGCCAGTTATTTACTCTACAGCCAAGTTATTGTGTGCCTTTCTGTTCTGTTTGACCTTTAGTACACCTATTGATTTATTTTCTTTTAAACTTCCCAAGTCCATGGTTTTATTTTGTCAGCTGTTATAGCAATGTTCTCCTGAAGCCTTAGTGTATTTATTAAATGCTCTTCCTAAGTGAACTAGGCTAATAATCTCTCTAAGATTACCTCGAGCAGATATATTTTCCATCCTTGATCAGCATTAACAGTAGCATGTACCTTCCAGTCTCTGTTAATTGAATTAAATATGAGCTTTTCCTTTGTTGTCCCATACTGAACTCAGCCTGTCAGGCTCTGTTGCCTCTGCCACCTTGCCTGTACTTTTTAATGAACTAACAAGGAACTAGCATTTTTAAAGTTTTCTGGAATTTTCTCCTATCCATGGCTTACTAAAAATGAACATCACCTGCCAAGAAATCTTCTCAGCCAGCTGTGTCAAAATTTCTCAATGCAAATTACCCAGAACTTCTGATTTAAGTATGTCAAACTACAGTAGCTGTTGATTAATATCCTCTTTAGTTACAGTAGGAATAGAAAGTATATTACCATCATCATCTAACAAATACTTCATCCTTTCCTCCAAATACAGAATAGACATCTTTATTGATTTTTTTTTTTTTTTTGCATTGTTGCAAAATAAAAAAGAAGTATCTGTTGTTTCTGTTTGGGAACAGATCTATCGGTCTCTTTCAAGTGGGTTTTTTTCCACTCCAGAAATGTTTTGCAAAAACTGTTCCCTTATTAATGTTCTCAATGACACATTTTTGGTTTTGTTGTCAATTATTTATTCTCTTCTACTATCGCATTTGTCTTTTTTGTCCTTATTGGTAAGACTTACTTTTATGGCTGCATTCACTTCCTACTGCAGAGGGTTTTGATTTATTATGCTGAGTTTATTCTGTTGTGTTTTTACAGAGATACAGCCTTCTTTCTCCTGTTAAAATAAGATATCCTTAAGTTGTTACAAAGCTCTCATATTTTCTGCCTTATTACCTTCTTCCAGTTGATCTTGCTCATAATGCTTTTTGGCTTTAAAAAGCCAACTTTCTTAGGGCACCACTGTATTCTGTACTGGTTCAAACTTCATTTTCCTTGCATATAGAAATATTAGTTGAATTATTACCACTCATATGTCAATAATGAAGCCAAGATTGGCACTTGGTGTAGGTATTTCCCCTTTATTCAAGACCACATCAAAGGTAGGCAAACATTACACATAAAACTGATTCATTCACTCCTAACACTGAAGTATTCCTTTCTGGGAAAGGCTCCTCAGCTTTCCTACGGGAAAGACCTGGCTGCAGAGTTAAACCAGGAGAAATGCCAGCCTCACCAGAGGAGTTTTATAGCTCCCTGTGGGATATGGCAAATCACTCCAGCTGGGCCCAGGCACAAATTCCCCCTCCCTCCTCCTTCCCTCATGGCAGGGTTCCCTGGCAGTCCCTGAAATGAGGACAGGCAGTGGGGAGGTGTCCTCTGCCAAGGCAAAGAACATTAACTCTTTTCTGATCACCCGGTGATGGAGAGTGCAGGGCTCAGGGAGGAACTGTTCTCCACCCACGGGTTCTGCCCCAAGCTGCCTGGTGTCAAGGCAAAGCTCCCCCAGTGAATTCTGCACTGGGCTGGCTCCAGTCCGTGCTAGTGGTGGAGGTAAAGGATCAGAGCCTGGCTTTTTAGAAAGCTGCACTCTGCATGTTTCTTTGCAGTTATTCACTCAGCTGCTGGCCAAGAGCACAACCTGCTTTAAGGATTTGTATTTGTATGGAGCAGGATTGGACCCTTGCTCTTTTGAGGGAGAGAAAGAGCAGATGTTCCCCATTTCCCCCTCTCCTTATGGCCCAATATTATGCACTCAAAACAAACTCCTCTTCAGTCTGGGACCCTGGACTAAAATATCTCCACAGTTTTCCTCCCTTGAACTTTACTCATAGCTGCTGTAATTGAAGCTGGTTAATGTGCAGTGGCTTCGTTAGGTGGTTAACAGATCCAATTAGGGCCGAGTTCAATATCTGTTCTGTTGCTTTGCAAGGACAAAACTGGCTTACATCTTAACTGATTAGAGAGAAAAGAAAATAAAAATCGTTCAGCAGCTCTTTCCCAGTGCATCATCTGGAGCTGCCTGGATTTTCGTTGTGTCCCCTGCAGGTGGGCACCGGGCAGTATGCTCAGTGCCTGCCCTGCCCCTCCCGGGCTCATCCCCGGCCCTCCCAGCCCCTGCCAGGCTGCAGGGACACAGGGCTCCCGACCCTCTGCAGTGGCCCAGGGTCCCCGAGTGGAGCTGAGCCCGGCTCTCCCTCTGTGTGGAGCTGCTGGAGCTGAGCGGCTCCCCACGGCAGGGGCTGCCTGCCCACTCTGCACCAGGAACATCCCATCCCACCCAACGTGAGGAGTCAGGCTGAGCATCCAGATATGCCAAAAATATTAACAAAACTTCTGTATAGCTGGTCTTCCCCCTTTTCAGAAAAAAAAAAAAAAATCTTTCTATTTTGCAGCTTAGACTCTAGGCTTAAATACTACATGTGCATGAACTTTCACCATGTGATTCTGTATTTTATAAAACCATGGCAAAGAAAATATGCTGATTGCTTGCCAGGTTCCTCCCCCTCAGTCCTGCTCCTGACACTAGGAGCTTGTTGTAGAGCCAGGAATATTCCATCCCTGCAGCTAGGCTTTGACAGTAGCTTCCTTTTGTGATTATGAGTGAGCTATAAAAGAAAAAAAAAAAAAAAACAAAACCAACAAAAAACCCAGGAAGAGTTACAGCAAATTAATAAGTCGGTTTTGCTGAATATGTTATTTCTATTAAAATTTTAAAAGAGTTTTAAGTGACAGTAAATGTGGTCTTATTTTAGAATGGTTTCCATAACACTACACAACAGTTGCCAATGGCACTTATGCCTTGTCGTGCATACACACAGTTATTTAGCTGACAACAGTGTTTAAGCCATTAAACAAGATAATATTGCAACTGTTATGCAATGGTAAAGCTCTCACTTAAAAGAAGTATTTGGGGTTTTTAGCTGAAAGTTGACTTTTTATTCCATATTCATTTATGTTTGCTTTATTAGAAATGTATAATTTAATGTAATATTCAAGGCCCTTAGGGTATCCACTCAGTTACCTATAAAACATTCATGCACATTGAACACTTTTTTGGTGCCAGTTCTTGGCTTTGTACATCTGCTGTACAATACTGAGTATTCTAACTAACAACATGCCACTGCCTTAATTGAGTTTAGGTGTTCGAGTCATTTATTTAAATTTAGTAGTGTGAATAATTTATTTCAATTTACATTTTAATTATTTTACCCACTTTTTTGGGAGTAACCTCATTTTCTAGCTTCTAAAAAAATAATCGGCATATGTTTACTGCAGCAACATTCACACTTACTAAATTCTCTGAGAAGTTTAGTTCCAAACTGAGAAATACAAATGAATTATTCATACCCCAGGCACTAGCTGGAGTTGAATTAGGATGTCCAGATCTAAAAGAGACCTGGCCTTCTGGAACCCAACATTCCCTAAGGCTCCCTAAGGGTTGTTTGCCTGCTATGACAAGATGGATTAAGCTGGATTTAAGTATGGTAAAATGTGAATATTTCTGCTGTCAATATGGATTTATATGTTTACTATTGTTATTATTATTATTATTACTATTATTTCTATTATATGTAATTGTCTATTATCTGTAATTGACCAGTTTATTGGGGCATCATGCATGCCATGGAGCTCCTTGTGCTCTCTTCCCCGTCTAATTGATAGTAAGGTCTGAGGCAGCCATTCCCTTTCCAGCTGCTGCTCCCTGCTTTCAGGGGTCTCCCAGGGGAGGAAATGAACACCAGCACCTCATCTGGGGCACCCTCAGAGCCTCCCCAGTGTGCCCAGGGCTCCAGTGGCATTGCCTGGGAATCTGCTGGGAGAACTGCAAGGAAGTCCAAGCTCGAAGGATTTATGTCCTCAGAAAGAAACAGGGAATTTTTGCTGGAAAACAAGCGACAATTTAGAAAGTATTATTTATTTATTTAGCTAATGGCTCATTCTCTGAAAAATCTGCTTGCTTTAAATTTAAAGGTGGGCCTGATTTTAGAGGGGCTTAAGACCCACAAACAGTCTTAATCCACAGTGCCTGAATCCAGCTCTTGCAGAGCATCTCTCTCACTGGCACCTGCCTGTGTGGGTTTCAAAGTGTGAACTTTGAAAGGACAAACACTGTCCCCACTGTGTTGTTCTAAAAGCAGAAAAAGATGCCTCCAACAAAGATCAATGAAAACCACTCAGCATTAAACCTGTGAGGAGTTTTTTCTTGGTGGCTGAGTGAATTTGCCACCACTGCTGCGTGCAGACATGCATCTACATGGGCACCTGTGTCTCTTGGGTTATCTCCTCTTTTTATAATGGTCTTTTCAAATACAATGTAAGCACGAGCAAAAATGTATGCATTGTTTCCAGCCTGGATGTCTTTACTCCTTGGATTTCTGCATATAGCTATATTTGTATTTTTTGGCACTGTCTCTTTAGACTCATGCATACCTTTTCACACACACCTGAGATATTACAATCTCTTTTGCCTGTCGATCTATAGCTATATAAATGTTTCTTTAGGTAATAAATTTCACCACATTTTACTTTAAAATGTAATTTTTTCCAAATTCGCTTTTACTGCTAAATACAGTCCATAATGGCCTGTCCATAAATGAACACCTTGAGAATGGAAATATTTTAAATAATAAAAATCTTTAGCTACAACAAACTACATAGGTATCTTTGTTTTGAATATCAATGGAGATGGTGCTTAAAGTAAGCAATTTTGGTTTTCAGCTGTAAAAGCCCCTTCAGCTGAGCAGAAGCTGGGTGCAGAGGGGTCTGCAGTGAAGCAGTGACCCGAGGCACTCTGATTCAGATGTGGTGACAATCATTTTGGCCAAGACCATGAACTGGAGCTTTCCAGAGTTAAATCCACGGTCTGCAGCACCAAACACCGTGGTGTCAGTGCTGCTGAGAGCTGTGCCACAGGGCACACGCAGCTGCTGCAGAGGGGACACAAAATCCTGCAGCAGTTGGCAAGTTCCCTGCTGGGGCAGGTGTGATGGGAGTGTTGTGGGGTGCAGTTTCCCCTGCACACAGGCTGCACATTGCAGCTGAAGGAGCTGATTAGTTCAGCAGATGGTTAAATACCTTGTTGAACCAGAGCCATCCCCGGTGGCGGCCCTTGGGGAAATAACTGGGAAGGACTGTGAGCAGCACAAGGCAGGGGGCTCCTCAGAAGGGAGGAGTCCCAGGGCCATGCACAGGCCAGGCTGGCTGGGAGCCCCTGGCTGGGACTGGGGGGCCCTGGGCACTGGGACACGGGCGGGCACTTCATGGGCCAGGGGTGCAGGGCTGGGTGGGAGCCACAGGCAGCAGGGCAGGAGCATCCTGGGAGGCACCACACCAGGAAAAGAGCTCCAGGGACCTCGAGTGCAGTTGTAGTCTGGTTTTCTAGGCCTGAGGTTTCTGAGTTTCTGAACTCAGTTTCTTCGTGGTGTTTGGGTTTCAGCAGACCTTGTTCCCACAGACTTGACACAAACATCCCAAGTGTTATTGTAACGAGAGTGATGTTTTGCATTCTTTTCTGTGGGATGGACTTGTCTCTATCCATTGGTTTGGGCCAATGGTTAGAAGAGTTCTGGCACTCTTCTAACGTGTGAGAGTGGCCTGTTCTAAAGGTATATAAGGAGGACAGTTGTTTTAATAGAGTCAGATACAGTTTTTTATAACGAGGTCTCATGTCGTTTGTTCATCACCCACAGCGACATCTGGACTCAGAAACCTCAGGCCTAGAAAACCAGACTACATGCAGTCTGGTTTCAGGCCTGATGCTTGGTTTTCTGATGTTTTGGTTTTCTGATGTTCTTTCCCAAGCAAGTGTGATAAACACGATGGAATGTTTTTGTAATAATATTGATGTTATTCATTCCTGCAGACAGGAGGGACTTTTTCTTGATGTCCCTCTGCTTTGACCAATGTGATTGAAGAGGTTTGCTTTTGTTTCACCAATTACATTGGTCTGTGTAAAATTGTATATAAGGGAAAAGCATCCCTAATAAAAAGAGTAATTTTTTAGCCTTCTGATCAGCGAGTCCATGTCATGTGTTATCTGAAATGGCAACACACAAACTGCTGCAAACCCATAGAGTCACAAAATCTACCCCCAACCACCTTGAACTATTCATTCCTCACTAACACAGGCAGTTTTCTCATTCAGACCCTTACAAACCCTATGCTAAAACACAACAGAATTAGTAGTAATGCTGGTGTGCCAGGAAAAGTTATTGGTGAACTTTTCCAGTACCAATATACAATTGTTACTACAATATACACAGTTTACTGTGTTACAAACCTGCACGTGGCCTGGAAGAAATAAAATTAAAATAAGTTTTGGACAACAGGACCTCTATTTTGAAGGTGAAAGACCTTCCTAAAAGCTAGACAGAATATAAGCAAAAGGCGAAAAACTAGAATCAGTTGGTGAAAACAGAAAAAAAAAACCCAAACAATTTTTTCCCACACAATATATTTATAATTTGTTTTAAAAATCATTCAAATTTTTAGGTATTTTGTGGGCAATTCTGAGACTAATAGCTCTTTGTCCCATTGCACTCACTATCCAATATTGCACATACGCAATAAATTTGCAAGAGGGAAGATCAAGAGTGATGGACATAACTGAAAACAGTTTTGGCCTTGTTTGACTGTGAAAGGCTTTTCAGGGGCAGATTTATTTGAGAAAGGGACTTATTTGATGGCTCTGAACCGACCCCCTCTCCTCACCTTTGTGCTAGAGGCACAGTGGATATGCTGGCAGAGGGCTCATGCCATACTATCCCCCTAAGCCTCCGCTGCTGGAAACAGGATATTAAATGCTTGGCAATAAAGCAGTTTCTGCCTGTTGTTCAGTAACCTTGTAGCCTTCAGCTCTGCTCAAAAATCTTACAGGAGCCCAGTACCCAAGCAGGAATCAATGATTTGTACCAGAGAGGTAGGAGGATATTAAAGGTACACCGGAGGAAACAAAAAAAGGGGCCAACCTTGGAGCAGCCAAATGGGTAGAGACCCATCAGTTCTACTCCTAACCCTCATTACTTGTCCCTTCCCATTGCTGAATTTAATCTTACATGATTCTTGCCAGCCCCTCCTCTGGCACTGCAGGCTGGCTGTTAACTTGACAAGTGGCTTTTGTGCTCAGGCTCTGCTGGGCAGGCGGTTTTGGCTGGGGAGGGAGAGGAGGCAGGTGGGGAAATAGTGCTGCTTCCCCACCTGTCTCTGGTGGGCCCTCTGGGGGACACCTCTCAGTCTGGGGAGAGGGTCTGCAAGCACAGATAGAGCTGAGGAAAGCAGGGGGCTCTTCCCACCCCTTGGTTACTTGGCCCTTATTGAGGGCTGCACGCTCCCGGGCAGCCCCCTCCTTGTGATGTCCAGGAGGAGCCGTGCTGCTGATCCTGATGGCAGAGAGGGAGGCAGCTGGTGAGGGGCAGGCAGTGAGGCCAGGTGAGTGCTGAGCTGCAGGTGAAGGGCTCTGCAGGTCTCCTGGGTGCTGCTGGAGGGGCTGGGCAGGGGCAGGGCTTGGCAGGTCTGGCTACTCCTCCCCTCTTGCTCAGCCACTTCCAATGGTCCTTCTCTGACTTCTCCATTCCTTCCTCATCTTTTATTAAAAAACGTGGAAACTTTTGTTAAATTTGTAATACCCTGAGAGCTGTCCCTGCAGGATGAGCTCTGCCCCTTGGTCTCTGCTTTTCATTGAGTGGCCAAAGCTGCAGCACAGGCTTGGATGCTGGCCAGCTAGCTCTCATCCCATCACTGGGGATCAACCTTCACACAGGCAGAACAATTCTCCTTTTCAGGGTACACTTTTCTGTAGCTCTTCCTGAGCTGACTGAGCCTGCTCACATAGGGATTGTCCTTTGAGCAGCCTGGTGAGGTCAGGACTGGCATGCCTGGAGGGTCTGTCAGGTACATTTGGAAGTGAGTGAGGAAGCCCAGGCTGTGAGTACAGGAATCAAAATACATTTCAAAATCCCCAGTGAAGGAGACAGTGAGGTTTGGGAGTGCCAGGTGCAGCTGCTCGGGCAGAGGGAGGGCAGCAGGGCTCAGGCCATGGACACGGCTCTGCTGGCAGGGCTGCAAGGAAATGAAATGTTTGTGCTTTGTTTTTCTCTGAAGTACATAACTCATTGAGAAGTCTTCAGGGAGTCTTACTGTTTATAGATTTGGAGTCAGGGAAGAATTACCTTGTTTTTTTCCTGAGTGCAGTGGATCAAGTGAGTCAGATCAGTTTGGTCAGGAGGATATAACACCCATGATGCCTTTCTGGAAGAGCAGAGGAGAGCAAGCTGAGAGATTGCAGTTCCAAACTGGAAGAAAGAGAAGATCCAGGCTGTGCCCCAGCCCTTCTGCAGCTGCAGGGCCCCCAGAGGCCCCCGGAGGGATGGTGGCTCACTCTGCTCTCTGAACAGAGCCTCTCTCACCTGGCCTCTCAATACTGATCTGAAATGACCACTCATTTTTGTGAATCACCATAAAATCCATCTGGAGTGCTAGACTCTTTCCAATTAAATGCCAAGCTTCCAGATTAGCCCAAATGTAATATAAGAATCATTAACTAATTCTGAGCATCCACATCCTCCTGGCCCTAGCAGAAGGCTGGGAAAGAGGGTCAGTGCTGCTAAATCCCTCTGCTGCGCTCTCCTAAGGAATGCCACAGCCTTCAGCCCCACTCACACTATTGCCATTGTTGTCCTTTAGGGGTTGATGTTAATGACGACTGAAAGAGCTTAATGAGTATATGCCTTGAATAAGCTCTTTATACACCTTATAAAATAATTACATTTTATTGAAAATTCCACAGGGCCAAGCTCACAGAAGCAGTCAGGGGTGCCAATTTAATGGGATATGGTAGAGTGCTTTACTCAAATAAGGCCTGATCCTTCAGAAGTTCACCTTCATGGCACAAAGGACAGCAGGGCCTCCTGAGCACAGGGCTGCAGGATGCCTGCTGTTATCCACCCTGAGACTCTGGGGAAAGGCAGCTCAACTTTAGGATCACAAAGCACCTCTGAAATGGAGTGGTGTTGTATGGCAAGGGTAACAGGGTTTGTGTTCTAACAGCACGGAGACACCTGGTGATCCCTGATGAAAGGTGGCTTGTCAATAGCCTGTTAAACATTCTTTAAATAGGTTGGTGAGCTCCTTTTCCTGTTCTCCTTCCCATCCAGCACAGATCAAAATTGTTGACCTATTAAGGAAAGAAAGACATTCCCAAAGGAATGCCTTGCAGTGGCTTCTGGGATGCAGTGGGGCCTCTGCCTTCAACAACACACAGCAGTGGAAGCTCTAATGGGGCTATAGAAAGTTCTTAAATAGGAAGGAATGACAAAGATCCTATTGAATCTGTGTAGGGTAAGTTTCTCATCATGTAAGCATTTTGTCAGAGGAAATGGCTGAATGACTCACAAATAAATTGCTTGTAATACATTTCATTGGAAAATTAAAATTTGGCAAATTATTTTTCATCCTTAAGCAAAATGCTTCCACATCTATCACTGAGGAAATATTCTTTGAGTCTGCACTGAATAAAAGAAAGTACAAGTGAAATACTGCCATAATGAAATTTAAACCATTGTGAAAACTTTTTCAACCAGCGCCAGTTTTTAAATATTATATTATTTATACTACAAAAATTCTTAAGGATGTCATAATTTCAAGACCAGGCCCTTCAATAAAATCTGTTTGTTTGTTTGTTTGTTTGTTTTTTTTTTACTAATGGGCCCATGAAAACTCTTTTCAAAATATTCAGTAGGTGTGTGCAAGACCTGTGTATCAGAGGCAGCAAGGACCAGGGGTCAGTGAGCATCGTTGCTGCCCATGACTCTCAAGGCAGGGAGTCTGCAGTTGCTGATGAGATCTGACCTGCAGCCTGCACCAAAAAACAAGGGAAGCCTTCAGCACCCAGATCCCAAACTCTTTTGACAGCAAAATCCTGAATTTTGTGTTAATACAAAGTCAATGCAGAAAATCACAGGATGCTTTAGAAATGTGGAAGTCTGGTGCATTTTTTCTCTGTCTTATGGTTTCTGAGTCCTTACAGGAGATTACTGCTGTGTTTTCCAGTTTTCCCTTTGTAACTGTGGAGGTTAACGATGTATTTTAAAATGTCATATGCCTGAATAATTATCAAATTCCTACTATTCCTGTGACATTTCCAGGCTCCTGTCCATGGCTGCTCATTCCTACCCAGCCAACCAGACCTTCTGAGCCTGCAGCTGAGGAACACTCCCTATATAATTATTGCTTAAGCTCTTGGCACAACCACAGGGTGGGATGAAAAGTAGAGAATTTTCCAGACTGGGTCCACTTCAAAGAGAACAGAGTGGTTTTCAGGAGGTTTCGTCCATCCCTCTTCTGCAGCACGTTATGGGACCATCACAGTTCCCTGCAAGCTTTTCCCCAGCCACAGTGCTGTGGTTGTCAGGAATAATCCACCCCTGATGGGAGAGAAATGTCCAGCACAGTCCCAGCTGATAGCAAGGCAAATAAACAGCAGAGAAGGTGGCAAGAAATTAAAAAGTATAAACTAAAAAGAAAAGAAGAAAGGTTAAAAAAACCCCCCAAAAGCTGTTTGAGCAAAGCAATGCCCAAGCACTTCCCATCTTGTACCCCTGCAACAGGGAGCTAAAATAAGGCAAGGGAGATGCTGAGGATGCCACCCTGCACACAGGGACATCTGCCAGGGGCAGCCACTGTGGACCACCGAGGTGGAGCTGTGTGCAGGCTCAGCTGGGCACTGAAGCCAGCCCCTCCAAATGTGTGTGCTCAGTGCCAGGGGTTCCACTCTGGTGTCTGTCTGCAGCCTGTAATCGGGAGCTCGATGAAATAATTTCATTAGGCAGGTGTGAGGTGTGAGGGAAATGTACAGTGTAATCCTGTATAACACAATCATCATCACATTTTGGTTCCCCTGCCCATCACCTTCCACATTTATCTTCAGAGACCTCTTAATGAAACAGCTGCTTAGATTTAATTAAACAACAGCATTATATAAACAAGTTCTTTTGTTTTGTGCGCTGAACAGGGCATTCATCTTCAAAAGCTTTTCTGCCAGAGCTGGCCTGGCTGCCCCTTGACTTGTCTCTACTCCAATTACCACTCCAGTTTAGCTGATTAATTTGTAGCCACTGGCAAACATGCACAGTTGGCAGGACATCATTCCGTTTCAGTGACAAGCACTATAAAAAGATCATTATTTTCATTAGCATAAATAACTGCATGTTGATAGAACTCTGGTTTCTGAAAATAGGTTAAAGTCTTAACTGTCTTTATTCATTACCCAGATATAATTGGGAGTAAAATTATCACATAAGTGAACAATAAGCTATCAGTGTATAATGCTTAATGGCTGCACTCAGCCCAGTAATAGACTGGAATGAATTTTTTTCTTAAAATGAGACTTTTTTTGTAAATGCCTGCAGAGAGACACACTAATTTTTTACCTAGCCATACATATTTAGTGGTAGATAAGAAAAGTCAGTGAAAGGAACAATCACACACAAATAAATATGTTTTCCCCTGCATTTCCTAGGGCATACAGATATTATTTTCCCAGTCACTGGCCTGGGTTGGATGCTTTTGAAAGCTTTTCTGGCTGCAACCTACTAGTCAGTCATGTTCCTAAGAGTTTTTCCCTTACTGGGTCCTTAAGAGTTGGTATTTTATAACATGGTCCTTTGAGAGGAAAGGTTCAGTTTTTTGCCATTCTCTTTTCTCCACCATGATGACACCTGGTACATACCAAGACACCAACAATAATAAAAGAAAGGAGCAATAACAAGAAGTAGTGTTTGAAAGGTGGCACTTTCAATAGGTTTAGTCCCTTAGCCCAACTTAGCAGCTCTTCAAATGAAAAAGTGTATTAATACACAGGATGTGACCATCTGGATGATTTTAACTTACTGTCCTAAAGGGAAGGTTTGAAATGAGATTTCTGCTTTTAGCTCTTAGGGAGTATTTGGTTTTATTTCAATCAGACAACTCCACAAATTAAAAAAAGGAAATATATATACATATATATATATATATATACACACATATAAACACACAGAACCCTGTCTCTGTAGCAATGGTCTGGGCTAAACACCAGCAAGTATTGGCCAAGCATGAATTTTACTCACTGTACTGCCCATATATGTTCATGATTCTGAGAAGAACATCCCTTCAAAGGTATCACTGTTCTTTTTTTACTTAATTCACTACTGATAGCATTAGTGGTAAAGTAACTTTTGCTTTGTATTATACAGCAAAAACAAAAAATGGCCAATGCATGGAAGAACAAGAGAGGCTTTTTTAAAACTTTTTTTTTACCATCAAGAAACCTTGCTACTGCTTTGAAATGTTGCCCATAGCATTTTTGTGCCCAGCTTGTCTATGTCTTTCTGTCTGTGTCAGAAGATGACTTTGAAAATTAGCTGGTTTATATATATATAGCAGAGAAGAGCCAAGGGTAATAAAAAAGAGCAAATTTTTTGCCTCAGTATTGAATATTTTCCAGGAAAAAAACCCATAGAGGAGTGAAAGGTGAAAACGAGATCAGGACTCCTGACATGCACTGAATGCCCAGAGCTCCTCACAGAGCCTTGCCCTCCTCCTGGGGCTGGATGGGGAGAGCTGAAGAACCTCTTACATTGTCAAAGGACAACCAAACTGAAATTGTCTTGCAAAATGCTGTGTATAATTTGCTGGAATTTCACACCCAGGGTGGGCTGCAGAGGAGAGGCAGGTGGCAGGTGTGACAGCACTGGTGAACAGCCAGGCTGGGAGTGAATGGTGTGCTTGGATGCTAAAATGGATTGTTTGAAACAGATTTTGAAATCACTGTTGTGAAATGCTTATTTTGCCACAAATAGCTCATAAACCAGCAATAAAGGCACATTGAAACATGCTTTTGCTTTGTCAAACCCAAGAAAATAAAAAGAAAGAAACAAACAGGAGAACCCTCTGACTTCATCCTGTGTGGAGATGTCTGGGAAGTGCCTCTCAGGAGCAGTGATTTAGGAAGCCACCGTGTTTACTGGTGGTAGCAGGAGCCAGGACTGCAGCAAACTGTGGTTACCTTCTGGGGAAGGAAGAAGAGGTTAAGGGTTGTTTGCAGTAGCCAACGACTTGCAGAGAGGAGCAAACAGTTTTGTTTTTTGTTTGAAGTTACTGCAAATCACCCTCGAAGGGTAAATAAATTGTGTTTTGAACCTGAGTATAAAGACTAGAAGAGCTTTTTACAAAAGATAAAAGTAGTTATCTTGCATTTAATTGAATTCAAGACCATTTACCTGGAATAGGGGCTGCAATGTCTTATTAAACTCCCAGACTGGCCAGGGTGCCCTCAGAAGTGGCTGCTCCATCCACAGGCACAGTTGGCAGCTGGCTTGGCAAGTCTACAGGAAGTGACAGTGGGACTTTGTGCTCCTCCAACCCCAGGCAAACACTCCTTCAGCCCATGCTTCAGATCCTTCCCTTTGAATGATTATTTCTGTTGCACCAGCGTTATTGCAGGAATTGGCCCAGAAAGCCCAACAAAAGCAGGTGTTTTTCCTTGCAAGAATCAGTGCTGAGGACTCATTCTGATGTCCTAGTCCTTTGCTAAGCAGAAAATGCTTGTGCTTGCATTTCCTTCAGCTGTTACTGTCCTGGCTGCCAACGTGGCTAAGCTCAGGATGGATCAGACTCGCTGCTGTAAGATGCTAGCTTGGGGTGAACGATCCAAATGCTCTAAGAGGCATCCATGCTGTTCTCCAAGTACCACTGTTGGCTGCCCTCCAGTAGCCTTATCTGGCTAATCTAGTATTGCAGAAACAAAACTGTAGAGATTAAAGTAAAAAGGCAATGTGTGTGGCCATGTTTGTGTAAAAACTCTGACAGGGGAGAACACATTTTTAACGGAATGCAGGTGACCTGGAATATTTTCCATTTCTGTGTCCATTTCCCTACGTGTCATACAGCACATTTAAAAACTTTTTAGCTTTTTGAGCATGGATTTTTGGGCTGAAGGATCACAATGAAGCTTTATAGCCCTTTCTTATGAAGTGTGGCATTTCTGACATTATTTGATGTGCAAGAGCAACTGCATTAGTCAAAGGCTACGCTTGAATAGTTATCACTTTAAGCCCATGCCCTGGGAGTATTGCATTCCGTTCCCTCATTATTTCCAGCCCTGCAGGTTGTACCAAGAGTTGCTATTAGTACATTACAATCATAAAATGAAGGTGGTCACTTTCTGTAAGGGTCAGGTTTTCCTCCTAGGTGCAGGTAAAGTTCATCCTGCAGCTCAGGTGCACAGGCAGTGCCCCATTCCAAGAGTTTTGGCTTCCCCAATGCTTTGTGCACAGCTTTGGGACAGCTCTACCTTTGTGTCCATGACTCACTTGGACAGCTCTAAAACATTTAACAGAGTCTAGCACTACAGCATCCACATATGCAGCCATCAGCCTGCTCCTCTTTCATTTCTTGATCATTTTTTTCAAAAGCAGTGAGATCCCTCTTGCTAAAGAAGTCTTTCACAGGAGTGCCTCATGTCTGATCACCAGTAATCAGTGTAATGAGAGCCATCAGTTTAATGATAAGATGATAGGATAAAATCTTAATGCATGTCATTGATGGTGCTTTGCTGAGGGGCCCAGGAAAGAACTTTATTTGTCTGTGTGTGCTGTCTACGTTCTATAATGCTTTCAAGCCTGGTCTTTAAATATGGCACCTTCCCTATAAATAACTCCTATTCTAACCTGAATTGCAGTCCTAACCAACACTAGAAAAGAGTAACATGACAACTGCATCCTGAATAATTTCTTCTCATATTAAATTGTAACAGAGTCTCAGCAATACATAAAAAAGATTATAATCAGGTTTTTTCTTGGAAGCTTTCTGAGGAAACACCAGGTACCCAGAAGCCTCAGGTCTATGGCATGAAATCCTGAAACTACAACAACCTTTCTTTGACCCTGCCTTTTTACAGTAGTATGTCAGGAAATAATAAAATATTCAAATTACAAAATATTCCCATGCATATTATTTTCTGAAAAGAAGTAAAAAAAAAATATGGTGTGATAATGGATGTGAACCATGCCGTTTGAAGAATTTAAATGCTGTGGAGATAGGCAGGATATCAGACAATAAATGGACTATAGGATGATAAATTTAACATATTTATTTAGAGGTAACTTTCTAAATGGCATATACAGACTACAGATATGTCTAGTACACACAGAGGTAGTGAGTAGAAGTACCTGAGGGGATTTCTTTCTAATGTTTAGTGTTTGGTAAAGCTTCTTATTCAAAGCATTGTCAGTTTTTTGAACAGTTGAGGCAAGGCTACCAATTCTGAGCATTTGCTAAGCTGTTTTTGCCAGTTTGCTGCCCCTGGGAAAGCAGCACTTCCCCAAAGGATGGTGGAGCACACTCAGAGCTGAGCTGGCAGGCACCCTGCCTGCTGTGCCATGCAGTCCTTGCTCTGTCACTGTTGCAATAACACACACGACACAGACTCCTGTGATTTTTCTCAGGCTGTGTGAAGAAAGAATTCTTTATTTTTAGGAATTGTTCCCTTATATACCATTTTCCACAGACCACTGTGATTGGTTAATGAAAGACAAAGCTCCTCACCCACACTGGTCAAACCAGAGGGACATCAAGAGAGAATCCTTCCTCCCAGAAAGAATTCACAACATGGATACTCTTCCAAAAACAATGTCCTGGTGTTTCTGCTCAGGCTGTGGGAACAAGTTTCAGCAAACCATGACATCAGAAAAACAGAGCTTTAGAAACTCAAAACCTTCATGCCTGAAAACCAGACTACACTTGCTCTGCACAAGCTCCTCTCCTGTGTCCTTACAGCCCAGGTGAACTGGGAAGCTTTTCAGAAATCCAGTGGCATTATTCTAAAAGGCCAAAATTCGCCAGCAGTTGCATTGGATCTTAGATACTCAGTTTTCTCTTTCCAGTGGCCAGTGGGGCCAACAGGCTCTTTACCCCTGGGCTGGTGCCTGCCTGCTGCTGAGGAGCCTGTCCTGTGTGAAAGGCACAGTTGTTCTGCTGGGGACACTTCAGCCTGCTGGCAATGGGCACTGGCCCCCACAGCCCTGCTGGGAAGGGCAATCCCTTCCCCACGGGCTGGACAGCCCAGCTCTCCCAAAGCTGCTCCCAAAGGCCAGGAATCCCCACACTGGGACCTGCATCCACTGGTGCAAACAGTGAGGAATGAACGGAGCATCCACAGTCTCAGGACTCCCTTGGTTCTGCTGACGGAATTGTGGGGAGAGGAGCTAAAGCAGCACAGGGCTCTGGCCCTGCCAACGAGTGTGTGGGAGAGGAGAAACCCAGGCCAGGCAGGCTGCACAATGAGCCAGCAGCAGGAACATGATGTATGAGCACTCTGCTCGTTTGCACAAGGCAGCAGTGGAACACTAACCTGTTTCCATGGCAACCCGAAAAAGAATTACGGCTTTAAAACTGACTGAATGGTAGCCCCATGAAAAAAGTAAAGGCCAGACCATATCTTTCTAAAATATAATTTAGTACTAAGTCACCTGAACAGTATTAGCTAAAAGGATTTCAGCACTAGGCTTGGAAGGGACCCATTTGGGATACGGAGTGTTAGGTTTTTCTAAAGGTGTGCCTGAGATCTGAAGGGCTTGGTGGATGCACTGTGGCATTCAGCATAAAAGAAGAGGAAAACACCTTTAAGCCTGAAATCTCTTACCAGAAAAACAAGAAATTATAGAGGTGAAGGAGAGTAGAATAATCTGATAGAAAACTGGCACTTTTGTAAAGACATGGGGACACATGTGTTGAGTGCCTGGTACAAAAATACAGGGGGAAGGAAGGAGAAGTGTGGTGAAAATTAAATAATCCCTCGGGTGAGTAGAGGGAAGCTTCTATATTTGAACTGGAGACATGTCCAGTTGGACTAGGAAGCCAGAATCTGCCTCTAGCACGATGCATTATCCTGCCCTCTGAACACAACTTAAATCTAATCCTGAAGCCTCTTAAACATTTCAGAAACTTTTTTGACAGAAAAAACTCCCATTAACTGCAGCCACAGTTGCGAAAAATGCTCAGGATTTGGTAATTTCTGTGAAATCAGGGCTGGGGAGAGGGGAAGGGGGCAGTGATTTGTACATGCAAGATGATATTTTTTACACATCAATAGTTAAAAGACATAATCAAATTTACTATGGTTGAAAAATTATGGAAAGCAGGAATCTAAATTTATTGTCAGACAGTTTTCTTTACAAACAAATAAAAATTAGATCCCAGCAAATTCCCACATCCATCAGTCACAGAGAGCACTAACCAACATTTGGAAAGTGTGGCTGGGAGAGGCAGATGTGGAGCTCTCACAGACTGACAACAAACAACTGCACCCTTCAGGGTTTGGTCAGCTAAACCTCATTGCCAATTACAGAAATCAGCATTTTACCAAGAAATATGGCCAATACAGTGTTGAGGACAGTGTCATGTTATGAAAATAGACTTTCTCTCAGGAGTGGGGGCCATTCAGCCTCTCTCAAACCAAACGTGACTGTGTGAGCTGTGCTGAAATCTGGGTGCCCCCTCTCTCTCTCTCAGTGGTTTAAAAAAGCAGCTGTCTGTAAAAACTCATTAAAAAGCCTTGTTCAAAAAATAAGTACAAGAATTGACCTGGGTTTCTAGAAATGGCCACAAGAAGGAATTATTTCTGTGTTTGGGTAAATGAGACCTTCGATCCGCAGCCCCTTTTTTCCTTTTCCCAGCAGAAACCTGCAAAGCTGCACTGCTTTGAGTCTTAACACCACCAGTGTCCTGATTCTCAAGAATGATCAACACTGGTAATCCCTTAGGCTGGGATTTTCAAAAGAATCTCAAAAGAAAAACCTCAGTGAAAGAAATAAGCACTCTTGGCACCCTGGCCATCCCTGTCTGTGTGCCCTGGCAGGGGAGGAGCCCGAGGCTGGAGCTCAGCCCCCAGTGTGCAGGATACCTTTGCCCTCTTCTGGGAACACTCTCTTAAAACATCCTATTAAGGTATAAGTTGAAACAAATCACGAGTGTGTTTAATAACGTATAAAACAGCTTAGTAAAATTGTCATGAAAATTTAAAAGCTTGGGCAAAACCCCTACACCTCTGCCATTTATACTGATGACAATGATAATGAAAAAAATAACGATGTTTTAACTCACCCACCAAAAAAATTTATTCACCCTGAGAGAGTAGAAATGTGCAAAGCTGGTGGAAAGATATACTTACCTTGAATTTATAAACTGCTCCTCAGATAAAAAAATACAGGAAGAGGAGTTGCCTCATTTGCATTCATTCGTTCGTTCATTCACCCTTGGCCATTTCTTCAGCCAAGTGGATGCAAATTCTTTGAAGTCATTATAGGTGATAAGAGAGAAGCCCTGAACCTGAGCCCGTTGTCACTGTCCTCAGCTCTGGGAGGGGTGGTGATTCCCTGTGCCCCCCAAATGCCAGCACAGCCCATGCCCAGCAGCCTCCAGGCCCTCTCTGCAGCCCAGCCAGGGCTCCAGGTGTGAGGGACGGGGTCAGGACCAGAGGTGAGAAACATTTCCCTGTGGGAGGGGATGGCCTGCAATACACAAGTCTGCTTAACAATCTTTCTGCTTCATAGAAGATGAACAACCTTTCCTTATTTCAGTAGCTACATGGCAAATGAAATAGTAGAAATTAGATGATAATTACTAACCTGAGAAGGCAATTCACAGGCACATGTTTATTGCTGGTTGACATCCAGAGAAGTTGAGTCTCCTGAACTAGAGCTTTGCCATCAGCTGGGTATGAAACATATAAAAACCCAACTGAACAAAAAAAGAGATTATTTACCCTTGAACTCACATGCTGAAAGACCCTGAAGGAACAAAAGGCAGCAGGGGAATCAAACAATAAGGGTTGTGGTGAGAAGATCAATTTCACAAGGAAGATGTTTCTATTTTGGAATTGTTTCATATCACAGGAGAGGCCCAAGCTGGTCAACCTGCCTGGACATGGCAGAGCAGGTGATCCTTGAGCAGCCCATAAAGAGGAAAGCTTGGCTGGATAGGGCACTTCTCTTTTATAGGGCAAAGCATGGGCATTTGCAATCAAAGCACACACATGGGCATTCAGCCTGAGGTTTACTGAGGACAGTGGTGTAATGAAAAAAGGAGAGAGCACACACTGAGCTGTGTGTGGCTTTGTTTTGTGGACAGTCACAGCCTAAGGAAATGGAGGTATGAGTGAGGACTTTTGGGAAGGTTGCTGTGCTACAAGACATATTCCTCTAAGGGTTTATGTCTGCCCCTTCCTAGCTGCAGATAAAGGAAAATGGAACTGTTCTTCTATGACCTCGTCTGGCATTAGCCCCTGACCTCACCTGGGTAGCAGGAGTATGCTTCAATGTAAAAAGACACATGTATTTAGCATTTAGCCACATCAGGTCTAAATTCCAGCTTTTTATCCCTGTGGAATGATGAACTTAGGCAATTTGCCACTGCAAAGAATGAGAATCCCACCAGCAAATTGCTCCTCGCAGCGCCCAGCAGCAGACCTTGTAAATGACTATGATTGAATTTATTCTAAATTAATTCGGAAGCGTGTGGGATTTTAAGACAGAAGAACTGATCACCGTGCAGTTAATTGGGCCTGCCCTCTTAGCCCCAAGCCCCGTCAGCCCTGCTAAGCAGCTGTCCCAGCAAAGGGAGCAGGGATGCCAAGGAGGCCAGTAAAAAGCCCTGACAAGAATTTAAATGAAATAAAATTGCCAAACTCTTTGCTCCGTTGCCTTTGTCAGGGTTAGGTCTGCAGAGAGCTTCAACCAAATGCCAAACACAAACAGAAGACCAAACCCAACAGGTGTGGCACTTCCACTTTGCCATCTCGGGATGCTCCTGCTCTCTGAAAAGCCTGCAGGGGCTCAGCTCTGCGCTGGGGAGTCACTGGCAAAATGTGTCTGCTCTCCCCATGGCTGTGGTTCACAACCCCAGGGCTTTGGGGTCCCTTTGCCCTGCTGGGAATGGCGACTGAACAGAGCAAACCATCCCCAGCATTCTCCTGGCTGCTCACACCCTGCAAGCTGAGGCTGCTGGGTGTCAGGAAAGGGATCCCTAATGGCACATAACTGCTGCAAATCCCACGGAGTGCTGGAGTGTGACAGGCGGAGCAGCGCCGAGGTGTGCACAGCAGGAAGGAGCCAGGCTTTTGGGAATGCTGGCTGTCAGGGAGGAGTGCTGGGGAGGGGAGCTCTGCCAGCCCCAGGGGCCCCGGGCTTTATGGGCACTGCGCTCCTGGATGAGGCTCCCGGTAACGACCTGCCCAGCGGAGCCTTTAAAACAAATTATGGGTGATAAAGCAAGAATCCAAGGTAAATTTTCAGAGCTGATGAGTGAAAAACAGCTCACATCTTTATGTGCCGGCTGAGCACATTTAGGGGAGAGCCACTGGGGTGCAATAAGCATGATTCCACACTATGTCACTTTTAAGAGTAAAACTTCATAATCCTTGGCAACTTCTGCATCCTAAAGAGCAGGGATTGAAAAGTTGCCACACACTGAAACACTTCCTCCCTCCAGGGGGCCATTTGTGCTCAGGTACCTCCATCCTCAGGGGGCTTTGGGCGAGACCCACACCTGCTGAGAGGCAGGGCTGGGCTGGGCTGGGTAATGGGCCAGCAGGTGCCTGGCAGGGCCAGCACCCCCACTCTGGGCTCCCTGGCTCGGGGGGCACCAGAAATGTTTGAGCCATGCTCACGTGGCTCTCTGCTTCTGGTTCCTCAGGCGTGGAACACAGGGACTAGGTCAATTAAATATTCTAGAATTCTTAATTTTTAGGCAGCAGCTCATCCTACACTAATTAGTGCAAATGGGGGGTGGGGAGAGGGTGGGGAAAGCAGAGTTTAAACACAACAGTGACTGATGCATTTATAGGATCTAATGATTCATTCTGAGACACAATCATCTTTTCAAATACTATTACCAGCTACTGTTCAGGGGCTGCTTGTTTTAAGGGCTGTGCCCATCACAGGCAGTTCCAAACATGATTGGAGATATTGCAAAGGCTTAAATGCCTTTGATGTGGGGCATAGCTGACATGTTGAGAAATAAATTTAATTAAATTCTCTGTTACATGGAATATATGTGAATATGGGTATATAAAACGTTCTGTGAGGTGACTGTGATGTTAGTTCAAACTCAGCTGCTGTCTGTGAGCAACTGGTGATGCTTCTGCTTAAAAAAAAAAAAAAAAAAAACAAAGAAAAAGCAGCAAGATTTACACAAACCCTTCATGCTTTCAACTGCCCTGTCCATCCTGTGAGATGTTCCAGCAGCCAGTGTGACAGTGTGCTGAAACCCACCTCTTGAACACCAGGACACCATTATAGAGACTTTTCAGAAAAGAACTCAGCTAAAACCATTATTTTTGAATATTTTAAACATATTTGAGAAATCTATTATTTTCTTACCCATGTTTCACATGTGGTTTTTGTAGATTCTATCAAAACATTCCATAGGGAAAAAAATCCAGAATCTTCAGAATAGAGCTGGTCTGTAAAATCTCTTGATCAAACAGAGATGTCAGCTCAGGAATCCAGATCTTCTTCAGTCCAGCTACCATTTTACTTTCTCTGCCAGTATTCTGGAGGTGTTTTGTGTGCAATAAGAAACAGGCCACAATCAAACCTGTTTCTCCAAATTTCTGCACAGGGGATGCCTCACCCTTTGGGTATCTCAAAACACTACAAGGGCTGTATATCAGAGTCCTTCAAAATCCAGAAAGATAATTTAGCCAATTCTGTCACTTCAATTTAAGTGACAGAAAGTTCATCCTTTTCATTCCATTCTTTATCAAAAGGTATTCTTAGATGGCACCAGACCCAAATCTACTTAGTCCAGCTTGTTCTCTGCAGGAATAGCAAGCAAGAGGTGAGCAGAAGAGAAAGCAGGAGCCAGAGGCCATGGGAATAATGTGTCATCACATAGCTCTCCTCATAATTTCCAATAAAAAGACAAAGACTCAAGCCAGCTCTAAGGAAAGCTGCTAATCCACGGCTGCAAACCATCCCACCACAAAAACAAGCACCCTCCCAAGATGGAAATTCCACATCCATAGCCTGGATGGCAGCTGGGCCCAAAACAACCTTTGGCAAAGGCAACCTAATGTGCTTAAGCTGGTCTTTCCTGCAATTTCCTCTGCAGTGATAATTAATGAATGTGACAAGCAGCAGACGCTCTCTCCTTGCATCGTCTCTGAGTGATTTGCCACACAGAGGGCACATCACTGCCTGAACACCTCGCCTACCACTGTGGTGAATATTTATACAGATTTGTCACCATGAGCTAGCATGATGTTGCAGTAATCATTAATCTGCTATCTAGTGTTTAATTGCTCTTATCTGCTGCTGCAGAGAAAAGGAGCAGTTCATTAGGCAGAAGCAGCTCACTGGCAGCATCCCTGCTCTCGCTCTGGCCTGGAGCTGGAGGGTGTCCAACCCCACTCCCTCCCTTCCCTGGGGAGCCACGGTCTGGGCACCACTTGTGCTGGCAATCTGCTGGGGTTTGGGGGGTCTGTGGCACCCCCCATGCCAGGGTGGGCTGGACAGGCAGGGTGTGGCTCTGGGGCAGCAGGGTTCAGGCAGGTGCAATACTGACCATTCACCTCCCCAGCCTTGTAGTCTGCTTTCTGGTGTTTGGGGTTCTGGTGTTTTTTCCCAGGAAAAGAACATAAACACCAGGAGATGTTTTTGTAACGTATCCACGCTGTGAATTCTTCTGGGAGGAGGGATCTCTCTTGATGTCCCTCTGGTTTGAGCAACGTGGGTGAAGAGGTTTGTTTTTCTCTGACCAACCACATTGGTTTGTGTAAAGTTGCATATAAGGGGAAATGATCCCTAGTAAAGTCACTTTATGCAGCCTTGAGAAAAAATCCCCAAAGGGGTCCGTGTCATGTGTTAGCAAAGAGCAACACAGCCTCTGGCTCCAGCCAAGCCTTGCCTTTGCCCCAGCCTGCCCAGCCTCACCCCTCTGCCCTGGTTTGCCCCTCAGCCTCATGGTGCACCACCCTGAGCCCTGGCTCATGGCAAACCCCAACCATGAGGGGCTGCTGGATGAGACTGGCTGCCAGCTCCTGCTCTTCAGGCTGAGAATGAGAATATGTGCCTGCCAAAAATAACACTACCATCTACACAGATACAACCTAGCCACCAGACAGGAAAAACCCAGCAGCTTCCCAGCGAGAGGGGCGAATTCTGCTCTTCTGGAACAGAAGGAGCAGAGAAATGTGATATCTACATAACTGAGTTTTCTCTGCTGCGTGCTCCAAATGACACCTTTTGCTCAGAGGCCCTCAGGCACAAAGAATCAGGGTGGCTGGGATATATAAAATAACATGTTTAGTTTTGGGGTAATAATATGTCTTTCAAATGAGAATGGTCTATTGCTGCAAGCTTCAAAGAAGCAGCCAGTGCACTTTTTAAAGCCCAAATAGGCATTTTATGATGCAAAGGATAAATCTGTCAGTAAAGATACTCGTAAGTCAAGTAAATACAGCTGTTCTCTTATGTGAGGAGCTAGATATTACTTTTGTGAGGAAAATTGTGCCATTTCTTAACAGTGAACAAAGAAAGAGGGAAAAACGAGGTAAAAATGTGGGGAGGTTTTTTTAGCCTGTGGAGCAGTGAGGTGAAGCCAGGGGTAGAGTGGCCAGGGATGGGCACTGGCAGCAGCACTTCAGCACCAGCATTTGGGGTGTGTGGTGGGGAAGAGGATGTGCAAGGTGCCAGCCCCCAAAACACAGAATGTTTGCTCCATGCAAACATCAGCTGGTCTTTCAGACCAGCTCCTTTGCAAGCTGCTAATTCCTCAGGTCTGTGGCAAACGTGAGAACACAGGTGTTGTATGAAATTCACCTGTAAGGGAGAATTTTACACTGGCTTAGCTAAATAATATTTCAACAGCAGCCATGAAGACACAGAGCTACGTGGTTCCAGCCGTGATAATTTCCAAAGCTGAGAAGAAAAAAGAGGAAAGGGACTAACATTCAGGCTCTGGAGGTGAGGATAAGCAGCCAGAGAGGGTTCATGCTGGCAGCAGCACAGGAGCCTGTGCTGGAGCAGGTGTGTGGTGGAGGAACAGGCACTCCCATGGTGGCAGCACTTTGTACACGGGTGTCCAGCTGCCCACAGACACAGACTGGTGGGATCCATCACAGAATGGGAGCTGGCAGGAGCTAGGAAAAGCTGGCATGCACCTGCCTGTGGGACTCTGGATGTCTCATGTGCTTTCTAGTTCTGACAATGAGAAATCAATACCGATATTCTTATGAAGATATTGTGTTATAATTCCAGGTCCCAAATAGGACTCTTGCAGTATTATGGATGAGAAATAGAAAACTCCCAAAAATCCTCTTAGAGGGACTCAATCCTGTTGCCCCAAGTGGAGGGATGTACAAAAAGCCATACAATAAACCTTCCTGTTCAATGCCAGACTGCAAGATCAGCTATAAAACTGCAGGATCAAAGGTCTGTCTAGCTCAGCATCCTGCTGCTGGCATGGGCTGATACATGATGCTGAAGGCATGCTGCAAGGACAGGATGGTCCTGAGCAGTCTCCTTGTGTGCTGTGCCCCTGCTAGACAGTGCTCCTGACTTCCACTGTCAGTTGGAGCATTTCCTGAGCCCACAGTAGTGTTTGTGCCAGCAGCTGCCATCAGCCCCCAGTATGCAGCCATATCTGTACCTTTTATGCCTGTTTGAATTCCACCTGGTCCCACAAACAAATGGCAGCCCCAGGGAAGGGGCCCCACACTTTGGATGTGTGTTACACCTAATGAGAAGTGTAGAAGAAACCTGAGATGCTGTTTCCCTTCTACCCTGTACCAAGGGCCCCCTGAGCGTGTGCTCTGCATTCCCAATGATTAGTGCTCTAGCTGTGCCTGGGGTCCAGCTGGGCTCTCCCAGGAGACACTGGCAGAACAGGGGAGTGTGCAGGGCTGGGCACTGCTGGCTGTCCCTGCCTGCCCAACTGCTCTCATCACCTCCTCAAAGAGACAGGAGAGAAACCAAGATGGAAAACATATGATAAAGAAAGGCGGTCTCTTACCAATTTCATGGGCAAAACAGATTTAACTTGGGGAAAATGAATATAGTTTATTGCCAGTCAAAACAGGGTTGCACAGTGAGAGCCAAAGACATCAACCCCTCTTCCCAGTCTCAGCCTCACTCACCCAGGACTGCCTGGAAGCTGTGGCTGGTGAAACCCAGACCACTGGCTAATGTCCTGAGACAGGAGCTGAAGGAGCAGAGCTTGGGATTGGCTTTCCTGTGCTGGCCATATGCTGCTTAATCTCTGAAGGTGTCTGGTGGTTCATGACCTCCTGCCCTCCTCTCTCTGCCCTCTCCCCCAGAGCTGACTTTGCTGGGCTCCCAGCGTAAACACCAGCTTGATTGTCACCAGGAGACACTCAGGAAAAGCCATTCTCTGGCATGGCATATAGGGATTTATGTTGGATTGTAAAGGAAAGATAAATTGTATCATTGCAATTACAGACACAGGCTTGTTCTGTGGACTTTTCCCTTGTGCCACCATCCCTTCCCAACGAGCTGCATGTGTCTCTTGTTCTCTCTGTGCAGGTGGGAGGAGACAGCCAGGGCTGGATGAGCTTGTGGAGGAGATTCCCAGGAATGGGGCTATAGCACAAGTTTTTTCAGGATGAGTCTACGTGTAATTGAATGTGTTCCAGTGCTGCAGGATTTGTTCCTCCAGAGCAACTCTGGAATAACTAAATAATTATTTAAAATAATTAGAGAGAGGAGGAATTAAATAATAAGAGAGAGGAGGAAAAAAGATCTGCAGAGTTAAGTGAGCTCTGTGTTTGTGCTGGTCCTACACTTTTTGCAGCCTCAGTGCTCCCTAAACTGGGGCACCAGGCAGGACACACTCAGTCCCTGCTGCTCCCAGACCCTCTGATGAACTGATGCTCCAAAAGGAAAAGAGCAGACAGTGATCAGTCACTTCCATCAGGAAGCAATTCAGTCCGTGTGGTTCTGAATTGTGTCTGCAACAAAGAAATCTCATCACAAAGCATCTTTAAGCACAATGAGCAATGGTGGAGATAGAGAAATAATGAAACTCAAACTGATCTACTGCAACTCTTTCTAGCGTGCTGTGTTAGGGAGAAGCCCAAGTAATAAATTATTATAATTTTGAAATCTGAAATTGAGCTATCTTACAAATATTTCCTGGTTGCTGTTCTTGTCAGCAAACAAACAGTAGTTAAAATCTCCAATTCCATTCCCTTCATTTGCTCAGTGGTCTTTCAATTGAACAAATTTGAGCTGGGTTGTACCTCCTGTCTAAAGCTTCCACCCAAAGGTGATAATTTCTGAAGAGCTTCAGCAAAAATCAGGATAGCAACTTTTGAGTTATGTGAGGGAACGGAAAAAATACGCTTTCCCCATATGTTGTGATTGAAATGTTGCATTTGCATAAGTCAAAACCAGCTGTAGCTATAAAATTTTTAACTTAGCTTGATTTATTGCCCTTCTTGAGGAAGGAAAAGCACAAGATGTCTCAAGAATGATCCCTTCAGTGGATTTTGAGTTAGGACATGAATGGTTACATCTGCCATATGTGCAACTGCAGCATTTTCTAGTGGGGTTTTCTCAAAGCTCTTCAACAAGAAGGTTTTGGCCTGCATGGCACACACAGATCCAGGAGTTCCAGATGAAGATGACAGCCTTAAAGGATACTCAGCATTGGTCTGCTCTTAGAAACAATATTATTGCCTACAATTGTTTATTTATCAGTAGTGTTTAAATACTGCACAGTCATTTGGCTTCAGGCTAAGACGCCACTGAAATGGACTTAAAAGTATCAGTGTGACATGTCACACAGCCTGCCCCAAAGGTCTGGAGTTGTTAAAAGCAGACACATGGAAGGATGTGCCAAATGAGGCAGGGATGGGAAACATAAACAGGGAACCCAGCACCTGAATGACACCATTTCCGGTACCAAGAGGAACCATTTCATAATTTCTGTGAATGAAGCATACTTTGCTCACCTATTTTTTTGTTTTGGGTCTTGTTTTTTAGTTCCCTCTACTCTAAAAGGAAAGGAGTCTTCCATTTTTCATCTTAGATGCACCTTGGAACAGGTGCTCCTTTCCCCTCCTAATGGACTGTCAGAGTCGTCACCCTGCACATAAGAGATTCTGTCTTGTTCCTCTCTCCCTGGCATTGCAGCGAGATAGGAAATAAAGCTTTACTGCACAGCAGCGGAAATTTGGTCCTGGCGAAGCAGGAGACAAAACTTTCCCTGCCTTTTGGTGGGTGAGCAAATCACACAGAAATGGCTGAGTCATTTTACTCGTCTCTGTGGAGTGCTTTGAGTTTCATAAGGAGACAGGTTCATTAGTGCAACATATGCATTTGTTTACCTGTGCACTAAAATGTTTGCATAACGTTTTTCAGCTCTACCCCTTGGTCTAAAGAAAGATCTCATCACTGCCTACACACACCTGTGTCCCTGAGGGGCTGTAGCAAGGTGCCAGTTTGTTATCAGTGGGAGCCAAAGGTGGACACTGGGATAATGCTGAAAGCAGAGGTTAAAGAATGATACAGGCCTTGTCAGCAGGAAGATGACAGAATCACAACCTGAGCAATTTCCAAGAGGGGAGCAGCCCACCACGTGGTTGTTAAAGACAATATTAGGTTAATGCTGAACTGAACAAAGCCACACCGAGCTCCCGTGGCAGAAAGGTGGTGCGCTTGTCCTTGCGGTGTGTCAGGCTTTGACAGCCCTTGTCACCTCCCTGCCTCAAAGACTTCTGCAAATACAATCTTGCTGAGGTTTGAGAAGCAGTTGGGGTGTGCCTGGGCCCTCGCTGCAGACTCACCAGGCACACACGGCAGCGAGTGCAGCTCCATCTATTTGATTTTCTGTTCCCACCCCAGGCGCTGCAGGTTTTGCTTTTGCTGGCAAAAGTTGTTTTCTCAGTGTCAAAAAATGAGCCAAAGTCTACAGTGTAAAATGATTTTTTTCACCTCTCTCACCTTTCCTTGGCAATTGGCAGGATTTGCAGGTTTCACATTACGTGTCAAGCTGCTTCCAGAGGCTCCAAACTCCCAGACTCTTAAAAATCAATGAGCTAGACACAGTGAAAGCTCAGGAATTTCTTGCTTCATCACGTACCACACAGTATATAATGGTTTTTAAAAGAAAGAAACCAACACAGGTATACACAAACCTACCCAGAATTACAGCTTCTCTACATTTTGGAGGGCTGAAATTCTGGGGAACTTGACAATGTGTCTGCTTGCATTAAGGCCAGATCTCATCTACACAGAGGTTACCAGGTAGGAGCTGTATGAGGGGAAGAGGTAGCAAACATACTCCTAGTTTTGTAGCTTCCCTCAACATTTTGGATATGTGGCCTGAGTGGAAATAAGGGAATCTGACAGGACTAAGTGTGATACCAGCATTGCTTTGTAGGCATAGAGGACCTGCTTGTGCTGGTGAAGAGTTCTGGGGACCATCATGGTAGCAGTGGGACCAGTGGGGAAAAAGTATAAAACCAATAAAATAAAATAAATATACAAACATTTTTAGAAATAATATAAATATCTAAAAATAAGAATAAAACCCTAAAAAATTTTAAAAACCCCTTTATGATAACCTGTGAAATAGAGCAGAGTCTACACTGTTCAAAATAATCTGAGGTAGATTTCAAATATGAACTTCATAGTGAAGAAAGGTAAAGGAGATTATTTGGGAGCACTGAGCCTGGTCAGACCAAGATCTCCTGGGAGTTGGGGTGAGGGAGGGGGCAGGTCCCCCCTGCCTGGAGACCAGCCCCCTCTGTACCCACTGGAGAAGGAACTGAGGGGTTGCTGCCTACCTTCCTCTCCTGATACCCTAGGACAGGATAATCAATGTGCAAGTGGTTTGGAAAAAAAACCCCAACAGCAGGCAGGAAAATGCTTATTCATCTGCCTAAAAAAAGAAAATCCCAGCAACCTCTTTCAGCAAAATCTGTTTTCCTCTTGGTGTAGTAGTGAATCACCGTTTATTTGCATATGGGAAGCAGCACCTTACAGTCAATAGATGGAAGCGGGGACTAATTTGAAAGTGTCACTTTGTGAAGGGCACTGGTAACATTTGTGAAACATTCCAGTTTTTGACCATCTGGCAATGTTGAGGGCTAAGCTAATGTATAAACCTTAAGAGACCCCATTTGTAGCAGGAACTGCTTTAGACTTCAAATTTTAATGGAGTGAGATCTCAAATCAATGCCACCCTAATAACGCAGAATGGACTTGGGCCAGGACACAGTGCTGTTTATACTGGCTTTCTCTGAAAGGCCAGAATTACAAATACAGAGGCGAACTCTTTCTCCCCTAAATTGAAAAAGATCTATTAATAATGATTGTGAGCCAAGAGAAAAATCTAGACCTCTCTAGAGACAAAGGAACTGGCAAATACGACTGGGAGGTCATTAGCTTAAGCTTTGAAATTGCTGTCCAAAGGGGCTCTCTTTCAAACCTATCAGGAAACTCTTTCAGCCACTCAAAAAGTGCCTGCTCGGATATTGCAAAAGTCAGAGTCATACCCAAAGAAAGGACACGGGGAGGCAGGTATGGAATTAAGCAGTGACTCTGAGCCTGAGTTTGATGCTTTAGCACACAAGGAGCAGCCTGGGGAGCCAGCTGGCCTGGTGGGTGCTGGAGATGTGTGGGAGGTGAGCCCAGAGCTGAATTGCAGTGCTGGGGCTGGTCTGTGCCCTCGCCTGCCTCAGTTTCCCCACGGCAAGACAGGAGCAGTGGCAGCGACCTTGGGAAGCCTTTCCCTCCACTCTGGCACATGCCAAGAGGGAAAGTGCTTGCACAGGGAAAGTGCTGCTATTTTGGGTGGGAGGGGGTGAGGCTCTGAGCAGCTGAGCCACTTATCTGCAGGCGCACAGCGAGGCAGAGCACGCCAGGAATAGCACACGGGGCTCTCGGCTCAGCAGCAACAGATAATGCTTAATAAAGAATTTAAAACAGCAATTAAGGGCACACTCCTACCAACTCCACATCAAATGAGGAATGCCCTGGCCTCCTTGGGAAGCAAATACAGCTTGGAGCGAATTAGGGTGGCAGACCTGGGACCTAGATGACTGCTTTGGATGAACAGTGTCACTTGAAATGTTTTAGCAAGCAAAAAACAAAGTCAATGCTGAGGATTAAGATTTGAAAGTAAGTGCTGACATACTGAGGTCCTTGGAAATTTTGTCTGTGAGGAAATCTACTGTATAATTAAATTTGCAGTTTCCTTAGTGGGACCATCATTTCCTTCCATGAACAAAAAGATAAATTTCTTAGATATTCTGTCATGGACTCTTCTAATGTAACGAGGCTTGACAGACTGAATAAGTAACTCACAGCTTTTAAGAATAATCTTTTTGATAGCAGCGATTCCCTGAGATGATAACCTTCCTAAAGACAACTAAGGAGTCTAGCAATGAGCTGAGGAGCGTGGTTTTGCCAGCCACAGAGGAATTGCAGTCATGACCTTGTCCAGACTCTCTGACAGGATTTTGGCAATGACTGCAGGAATTGGAGGCTCGAGAGGAAACGCAAACTTCCTGGTCAAAATGCCAGCAGATAAGTAATTCAGCGGGAGTCCCCGGGCTGCACTGGAGGGGTGAGGATGCCAGCACTACATTCAGATGAGATGAGAGCAGTGGTGTCATCAGAAACGTGTTCCACACCTGAGGCAGCCTGAAAAGAAGAGGTTGTTCAGAAAGACCTTCTCTGACATATGGCTGTGACAAAATACCTGTAGATCATTTTGTTCTGTCTGTGATGCAAGCTAGCCAACAACTTTTAAAAATTAACCTATTTGTAGGTTAGAAGATATCAAAGAATTCTACATTTTCTTTCTCTGGTATCTCCCATTTGTAGCTGCCATTTATATGGACAGTGCTGTTGCCCTTCAGGTACCAAAGCAATGGGTACTGTTTTTACTGTTGGGAAAACATCGCTGAGCTTTTTTTTATAAATTCTAATTTATTCAGACTGGATGAGCAGCCTTAAGTCTTTGAGTAAGAAGGTTTAGCAGTCCAGGTTTTTCTTTTACAGGATTAAATTATAAACAAATTCAAACCTACTGGCTGTCTCCACGAAACTAATCACAAATACGAGTCAACAACAGGACAAAAATCCTTTATCAGCTGGGGTATAGGTATGGGGTTATGAAAATATGAGGCATGGGGTTCCCACATTGGCTTTTAGTTCAAGAGTAATTCTCATTTACAGAGAAAAAACAAACTGCTCTGCAGCTCTTCTGCCTCTCCTCTCCCTGACTCACTTCAAGGTCACCCCAAGAGGCAAAGCTAAGGGATGAGTGGACCCATGTTCCTCCACAGCCAAAGCATCTGGTGGGAAATGTTTTTCTGCAAGCACAAACTAGAAGTATCTATAAAGAAACAAGCTATAAGAAAGCATCCATTGATGCCAGCTTATGTCCAGATTCCCACATCCTTTGGTGGTGCTTGGAGGACTCTCCTTGTGTGACCTGGCTTTTGTGCACTTTGGGGCATTTAAATGTGCCTTTGGCACAAAAGGACCCTTCAGAGCACTGGAAGAATGTCACGATTTGTCAAGTCTGAATGTCCTCTCTGCTGTAACTGGAAATCATACTCCTGCCTGCTTTTCAGCCCTACTAGACAAGAAGGCTCTGCTCACTCTAAACAATCTTTTAGGGTGTGGTACTTAAATATCCCACTGCTGAAATTTGCACTTACAGTTCAGGGAGCAAGGAACACTGCACAAATGAGACTTTTTACCTACTGTATTTCTCTTACTCTACCTATCCTAAGGAGGACACAGTTTCCTGCATTGTTATTTCTTTCCCTTTCAGAGCAAAACCAACCCTAAATGGTCTGCACTGAACAACCGAGTACAGCCTGCTCTGTGAACCCTGCATCAGAAATACTCTGTATTGCAGCTGAGAACAGGAGGGTTGATACCCAGCTCCTCAGCAGGCATTTTACCATCTGGAGCCAGCTGACATTAAAAAGAGTCCAGCCCCAGATACATTTTAGAAGGTGGGTCTTTAGTCTTATAGAGCTGTCTGAGTAAAGCAGCTGGATCTTGAGAGAGAGGGGAATTCTCTTGTGCAATGAGGCTGGTTTGAGTCTCTATCCAGTTTTTTTAATATCTGAATGGGTGCTGCATGTATGACAAACACTTCCAAAGCTGATTTTTTTCCTTTTGACATCTGGTGGCTTGCATGCAATAAACCATATTTTTTTCTGCTAATTGAGTTCATGCAATAAATTTTAGTTAAAATGGAATTCCTTCAGGGAAATGAATGAAGTTACTCACATGGCTGAGTCCCAGGAGAAAATACATTTTACATGTGAATAGTATTTTCTGGCAGTTTGCAGTGGTGCATTCTCTTGGCAGAAGTCCTTCCATAAATCACCAACTACAGACTGTAAAAAACTGGATTTTGGTATGTTACCATGAGATTCCTGGCAAAACTACATGTGAGAGAGTTAATTCATGTGCCTTGGCAGCTACCTAGTGATAAAGAATGAAAGATAGGTTCACAACAAGGGCCCTCAGGAACTTCAGAGGGACAAATGGTGCTCTGATCACTGCAAAGCTACTTAGGGATAAGGGAAAAAAAAATGTCAGCAAGTTTCTGTAAGCCAGAAATACACTCCAAGAAAATGTGAAACCTTTCTGTAACCTCATCCTGCCAGAGTGTGAAGGATTCAGTTATAAGCCTGAATGCCCCAAAACACAGAAGAGTGAATTTGATCTGAAAGCAACTTCAGGGCTGTGGAAAGGGGACACATGACACAAAGAAAAAGAAACCAAATGATCCTTCCTGCCTTCTGCTCATAGTTGGAGAGCAGGAATTATGGTCATGAAACAGAAGGCAAAACATTTCTAAAATCCACTAACAAGCATGTGGTCACTCAACAACTCATTAGACCTCTGGGCCTTCGAGCAGTAAAACACCATACAACCTTTTTTTGTTTTTTTTTTTTTTGTTTTGTTTTGTTTTGACAATGTATTCACAGTCATGAATGTGATATGTTGTGGAAAATGCATTCACAATGACATCAAGGGCTTGCAGACCAGCATGCTTCAAATCATCAAGTACTGTGACACTAATCCTACCTTCCACTGGCTGTGAGAACATCTTTTCTGTGGTTGCTGCCTTCCTGTGTCCCAGCCAGACGCAGAAGGCAGCATTACAAAGACCTTTCAGACCCTCCAAAGGGCTGCTTTGCCTTCAGCATGAGCCAAGCCCAGTGTTCCCCACAGCTGCAGAGCTGCACTGACACGGCTTCCCCACGTCCTTTTGAATCACTGTCCCCAGGGCACTCCATCCCAGTCAGGGATGAGAGATCTGCTCCTGCATCCCCAGGACACTCCATCCCTGTTAGAGCTGAGGGATCTGCTCCTGCATCCCCAGGACACTCCATCCCTGTTAGGGCTGAGGGATCTGCAGCTCCTGCATCCCCAGGGAACTCCATCCCAGTCAGGGATGAGGGATCTGCAGCTCCTGCATCCCCAGGGAACTCCATCCCAGTCAGGGTGAGGGATCTGCAGCTCCTGTAGCCCCAGGGAACTCCATCCCATCAGGGCTGAGGGATCTGCAGCTCCTGCAGCCCCAGGGCACTCCATCCCCATTAGGCTGAGGGATCTGCAGCTCCTGCAGCCCCAGGAACTCCATCCCTGTTAGAGCTGAGGGATCTGCAGCTCCTGCAGCCCCAGGGCACTCCATCCCAGTCAGGGATGAGGGATCTGCAGCTCCTGCAGCCCCAGGGCACTCCATCCCAGTCAGGGCTGAGGGATCTGCAGCTCCTGCAGCCCCAGGGAACTCCATCCCAGTCAGGGTTGAGGGATCTGCAGTTCCTGCAGCCCCAGGACTCCATCCCTGTTAGAGCTGAGGGATCTGCAGCTCCTGCAGCCCCAGGGCACTCCATCCCCATTAGGGCTGAGGGATCTGCAGCTCCTGCAGCCCCAGGAACTCCATCCCTGTTAGAGCTGAGGGATCTGCAGCTCCTGCAGCCCCAGGGCACTCCATCCCCATTAGGGCTGAGGGATCTGCAGCTCCTGCAGCCCCAGGAACTCCATCCCTGTTAGAGCTGAGGGATCTGCAGCTTCTGCAGCCCCAGGGCACTCCATCCCCATTAGGGCTGAGGGATCTGCAGCTCCTGCAGCCCCAGGCACTCCAGGTTTGGGTGGCACTGCGGGGGCATTGCTGCAGCACCAGGGCCCCTCTCCAGAGACAGTTGGCTGCCCATATGGTGGTGGCATACACCCCGTGCTGATGGATGCTCAGCAGATGCTCTTCAAGAGCTAAATAATGCAAAAAGAGGCTAGTGTGAGCCATAGACAACCCTCATAGTCCAGGCTCTCCTCACAGCCAGCAAATGCAGTAAATTGGAGAGAGAAGGGGATGCAGTTTTAAAAATAAATAATAGTCTTAAAAACCCCAGGCCAGTTCACCTTTCAACGTGCTAAAAAAAGCAGTTCCAGGTGCTGCTGAAGAGAAAGTTTTACTTTATTAACAATGTTCTGCACCTTCATTAATAATATTTATTTTGAAGAAATTTCTCACTTAAATTAAATGAGTCCTTGGCCTTCAGAAATTTGTCTTTTATCTGGGACTTGACTGAAGACACCCACGCATGTGTGTTCATAAAGTGCTTTTAGTCTCCTCTGAAAACTCTGGGTCCCTCAAGACCAGGAACCTCATCTGGAGTGAATGGAATTTCTCAGTTCATCTGCAGTGCTCAGACAGGTACAGGCAACTATTGGAATCTGGATCTTCCCAAGATAATGCCAGACTTATTTTTATTTTCATGGTTAAAGAAAGATAACCTCTCTGCTCGAATCAGTACTTTAGAACATCTTCGGTGGCAGAAATTAGGTCAGGCATAGCAAAACTGCTGGTAGTTGAGGTGAAAAAAAAGATCAATAAGGTTACCTGATACAGAGACAGCACAGCCAGCAGCAATCACAATATTAGCACAATATGCATCAAAATCTGCTTATATGTGGGAGTCACAAGAAATGGAAACAAATACTAAAACCCACGCTCAAGATATAAACTGTGATTCATGGGATGAGACAGGAATGCAATTTTCAGAAGGAACACCATTGGAAACAAAACAATCCAAAAGAAAATGCATTAGGTATGAGCCCATTTGAAGGGAAAAGGCATCAGAGCTGCCAACATTGCCCTGTACCTCCTCCATTTTGATACCACAAGCAGCCACAGGGAAATAAAAGTTAGAACTTAATATCCAAGGTCATTAGTGTTCTCAGTAATAGATTATCCCTGAAAACATGTTAAAGTAGAAAATTTTTATAAATATAAAATTGGAATAAGCCAAAATTAGCCCATAAACTTGAAATTAAAAAAAAAAAATTCTATGTGTTGCTAACACTTGTTAAAAAGAGCAAAAACTGCAAGGGGTTTAATGCTTAATGTGAATTAACTCAGCCGTGTGTATCATAGAGCCAAAGCCACAGAAATGGCCATCTAAATTGATTCCTGAGCTGGTAGGCCTGCAGCAGATTTGCAAATGATAATGCATATATTAATAGATACTTTCACTAATTTCACTAATGACCAATTTTAACGAGAAATTTGGATTTGTAGCTGAACAGAAACATTCCCATTCCATCATTTGTACACGTGCAAAGAATGCCACATCCCAGGCTGAGCCAGCCACAACACAGACTTCTCCCTGCAAACCCAGGGCAGCACAAAGGGTCACTCCCTGCCCTCCTGGAGCTGGCTCTCCTGCAGCACTCTCAAGATTTATGTCCTAGAAAATGCTGCTTGGCTCTGGAAAATGCATCCCTGTCAGTTTTTAGGGCTGGGTGACGAATGGGGTGGGCTTGTGGTGCTGCTGAGGAAGAAAGACACAAACCAAGCCAGCAGCCCAAAGAGCAGCCCTGAGTGACACTGTGGGAGCTCTGGGACCCAGCAGTGCCCTGCTCCTCCAGGGACCATCCCTGAGTGACACTGTGGGAGCTCTGGGACCCAGCAGTGCCCTGCTCCTCACAGGGACCATCCCTGAGTGACACTGTGGGACTGTGGGACCCAGCAGTGCCCTGCTCCTCCAGGGACCATCCCTGAGTGACACTGTGGGAGCTCTGGGACCCAGCAGTGCCCTGCTCCTCCAGGGACCATCCCTGAGTGACACTGTGGGAGCTCTGGGACCCAGCAGTGCCCTGCTCCTCCAGGGACCATCCCTGAGTGACACTGTGGGACTGTGGGACCCAGCAGTGCCCTGCTCCTCACAGGGACCATCCCTGAGTGACACTGTGGGACTGTGGGACCCAGCAGTGCCCTGCTCCTCCAGGGACCATCCCTGAGTGACACTGTGGGAGCTCTGGGACCCAGCAGTGCCCTGCTCCTCCAGGGACCATCCCTGAGTGACACTGTGGGACTGTGGGACCCAGCAGTGCCCTGCTCCTCCAGGGACCATCCCTGAGTGACACTGTGGGACTGTGGGACCCAGCAGTGCCCTGCTCCTCACAGGGACCATCCCTGAGTGACACTGTGGGACTGTGGGACCCAGCAGTGCCCTGCTCCTCCAGGGACCATCCCTGAGTGACACTGTGGGAGCTCTGGGACCCAGCAGTGCCCTGCTCCTCCAGGGACCATCCCTGAGTGACACTGTGGGACTGTGGGACCCAGCAGTGCCCTGCTCCTCCAGGGACCATCCCTGAGTGACACTGTGGGACTGTGGGACCCAGCAGTGCCCTGCTCCTCCAGGGACCATCCCTGAGTGACACTGTGGGACTGTGGGACCCAGCAGTGCCCTGCTCCTCCAGGGACCATCCCTGAGTGACACTGTGGGACTGTGGGACCCAGCAGTGCCCTGCTCCTCCAGGGACCATCCCTGAGTGACACTGTGGGAGCTCTGGGACCCAGCAGTGCCCTGCTCCTCCAGGGACCATCCCTGAGTGACACTGTGGGAGCTCTGGGACCCAGCAGTGCCCTGCTCCTCCAGGGACCATCCCTGAGTGACACTGTGGGACTGTGGGACCCAGCAGTGCCCTGCTCCTCCAGGGACCATCCCTGAGTGACACTCAGGAGCTCTGGGACCCAGCAGTGCCCTGCTCCTCACACCAAGCTGGGATGCTGCAGCAGCTGGACTCTGCCTTCCCACCTTTCTCCTCAGGTGAAAGAGCCATCCAGTCCCTGGTGTGCTGGGTCTGGATTTCTGAGCTGCAGAGGGAGGGGTGGGCTGTGCCAGGACACAGCTCCTCAGCCCCTGGCTCCACCAGCTGAGGCTCAGCCCCTTTGAGCCCTCATCCCAGCAGGTGAGGACATGCACCCCCCTGGCAACCCACCTGACCAGGGGAAAGCTGTCAGAACTGCTCTGGGGTCTTACGAAAAGAGCCTGGTGCATGGGAACATGCAGAGTGATGCTGCAGGCAGTCCCTGGATTCTTTCAAGGCACTGTTAAAAATTCCTAATCAAACCACTTCCAGTGTCCAAGCCTGGCTTTGCCAGTAACCACACAGCCAGAAAAATCTCCTGGCTGTTGCCCTCTCCTACCATTTTCAGTCTGATCTTCCAGCACCACAAAGGTTCTGTGGGCACACAACACCTGGGTGAATGGAAAAATTATTTCAACTGCAACATTAACTCTGGAGGCTTAAAGGTTTTATCTTTCCTAAATTTAATTTATCTTGCAACAAAAACAGCTTACCAGTGAACACATGCAGAGACTCATTATTTCTGCCTCTGGCTTCAAAAGGCTCTGGAGGTTCCTTGGATCCCTTCAAAAACCTCTTCCACTTTCAAGTGCCACCCAACATTATTCACTAATGGTAACACAAATCTCCAGACACAGTCTGTGTCTGACCTTCGTGGTCACCAAATAATTTCTTCTTTCCTCTTCTCGTTCTCTATTCTATATTTCTATGTGTTAAGATTTATTTTTTTGTTTGTTTGATTGGTTTGTTTGGGGTTTTTTTTTTGGCCATTTTTATGTCTCTTCTTTCACATTTCTTCTGACTAGGGTGCTTTTATGCCCAGCGTAATTTGGTACATATTTGAATAATTGTGCCTTCCTGGGCATTCAATAAACCATCCTTGAAAACATCCAGTATTTACCACACCAGTGTGATTTGTCAGAAATCCTGACAACCACAGCAAGCTTTGAGAAAAAAGCACATAGATAGATTTATAGAATAATTCATATTGGAAGGGACAGCAAGAGGTCATCTAATCCAACCTTGCCCTCAAAACAGGGTCCAAAAGAGGTTAGCAGACTCATGCTTGTTCTGTGGGCACCAAGGAAAGGTTCAAATTATGAATATCTAGAGCTGCAACATTGAGAAACTCCTCTTGTTCCTCGTGAGGAAGTTCAGTATTTCCCTTTCCAGTGGACATCTGTCCTATCTTTAGAAACAAAACATGTAGCATGGCTAGAAATGGCACACGGGGAGCTCTCCTCCCCGTTCTTTGCAGATACCTGCTCAAGGAGCATCCAGCAGCAGGTCCTCCTTCACTGGATGAAAACAACTCAGTGTTGAAAGTTAGATGTGAACTGGAGGAAATCTGCATAGTGCCTTGGATATAAAATAACCTGTCATTGCCTTTTGCTCATGTTATATCCCCACAAAACCCATTTCAGCATTTGTTTTCTGCTTAGGCTTCTATCTGCACTCCTGTTTTTCAAATTCAAGTGCACACACAATTCTTCAAATTATTTCGACACTAGCATTACCCTGAAGATAGATAAAGCTGTGTTTTTTACATTTCCACTAGTGTTTGAACTTGTCACAGTCCCAGAGTTTAGTTTTAAAGCGCCAGTGAAGCCAGCTGCCCAGCAGGTTTCACATAAATGCAGAACATGATGCAAGCTTTCAGCACAGAGCCACATGGGAAAGACCTGCTGCAGAGAAGTGGTGGGGTCTCCTCTCTTCATTCTTCCCACATCCACCCCAGATATCATTCCTGTATCTATGAAGCATAATCCTATAATTCAGCACAGAATTTAGGCTTGACAGCTGTGCCATCTTGTTTCATGCATTACCCTGAGACACTTTCAGCTAATTTCAGTTTTATGAAAAAAAAAAAAAAAAATCCTTAGAGGCTTCATATATTGATCTAGTCACTTACATACATATTTTCTTTTTGGTAGGCTGTGGTCTTGATTTTTACCTTCCCTGTGAAATAGTCAAGTTAGTCAGTAACTAACTTCCTTTTAAGAGCAGAGGCAGTAAGGTTTATTTTCTCCCCCCCAGCATGACCCCAGTTTATCCAAGTGGGACAGAGGCACATGCACACGTGCACACAGAGGGTGACCTGGGGACACACCATCCAAACACTACAGAGTACAGTGCACAAGCACAGGGGAGAAATCTCCCTCTAACACGATCTTCATCAGTTTTGGGTGCTCTTGGCTCCCAGAGAAACCATCCTGCTGCTTTCTGGGGCTGCTGCCCCCACCACAGCTGGGGATCCTCCTGGAAAGAGCCTTGTACCCTGTTCTCAGAGACTGGACATGAACGTGAGGCTGGCTGGGACTGCTCCATGCTAAAGGTGCTTGTTGAGGCTGCCAGGACCCGGGGTCTTTCTATGGAGTACCCATTTTCCCAGAGCGGCACCAGGACTGAAATTTGATCATTCAGTATTTTTCAGTGCAAGCAATTTCTACAAATATGAAAGATATTTCTAATAAACTGCTTGAAGAGTAAATATTGAAAATCAGAAGGGATAACAAGCAGAGTCTAGCTGCAAGTTTACATATGAGAAAGTTCAAGCTGTACTAGTTCCTGTTGCTGCAAAGTAGACTAGAGGAGATTTAGATAAGGGTAACTCTTCATGGGACCAGTCAAAGGTGTGAATTGAAAAGAATATTTTGGCCTAAAAGAAACCACAGAGTCTGGACTCCAGTATTGTTAGAACTGTAACCTCTGAATGATAAAAAGGTACTGAAAAATAACTATAACAAATATAATGAATGAGATCAGAAGAGATGCTCTGTGCTGGAATGTGGCAACCAAAGTAGCTGGGATGGATAATAGCTCAGCCCAGGCAGCTTACACAAAAATCATAAACCTGAGACCATGGGAGGTGGGATCCTGAAAGGATGCTGATGGGATCATTCCCAAACAGGCCATGGCTCTGGTTCTCTGTTGTTCAGGACACACAAGGTCCTGTCCCTGTCCCAGGGTCGAGATTGGCCCCTGCCCTCAGGTAACCCTGTAAACTGCTAAGTTAGTTATGTACTGTCTTTGGATGCTGCCCCTCAGACCGAGTGGTCCCTGTGTTTGTTATTTTACCATCATTAAAGTTCTATTTTTGGGCACTCCATTGTTCCCACCCCTGTATATTTATTTTGCTATGCTCCTCCAGGCTGGAGCGGGCTCGAGTGCTGAACTGTGTTGCTGTAAGACCTGACAGAATCAGATGGATGCCAAAACCCCCTCTAAAATAATCTATAACAGGAAACCAAGCAGGGTGCAGGTAGCCCTGGAGAGCTCTAGCAGATGTCTGTTCACTGAATTCTGTTGCACAGATGTTCCTTTGTAGTTCTCAAAAACCTTTAAGGCTCCTGGTCAGTAAGGAAGTTTGGAAAAGATTCAAACTTCAACTCTGCAGTGTCAGCATAAATTCCTGTCTGTGCTAACTAAAGCACAGAGCTAGCAAAAAAAGCAATTCTGTAAAACAACGGCATGAAATCCTACTTTCATTCTCCCTGTATGATTTCCAGATCAAACACTCCATCCCCCCCAAAAAAGTTTCCTCTTTTTAAGTGTCCCTTTCTGGTGCCAATGCAGATTACCCAGTAGCCTGGGGACTGTTTACAGCAACACCAGAGACCCAAAGCTTGATTCCTGTGAAAGGAACAGAAACTTTCAAGTGAAAAATACTCTTAAGGAGGGTGAAGAGAGGACAAGGATTGAATTATTAGCTACAAGGAATCCTTAGTTCTGGAAAGACCTTAAAACCCAGACTGGCCTTTACAGCTGTCTGACTCAATGGGATATAACATTTGCACCAAGGTCTGGATGCTTGGCTCGGCTCATTTAAACCAGACTGAAATGGAGAGCTGGAATCTTGCTGCTTGCTTGCTCAGGGGAGGCTGGTAGTGTCTGTATGAAAAAATTAAACTTGGTTTAAAAAACAAACAAACCAAAAGCTCCAAATTGCCAGCAACACTGGAAGTATAACTGCACCTTGTCCTTCCTGCTGCAAATTCTTTGATTTAGGAGGTTACTGTGCATTTGTCTCATCAAATGCTGTCCTTGGCTACATGTACAATTTTCATTTGCTTTGAATAAGTGGTATTTGTATTTCAGAGCCACTGCTGCCCAGCTGAGGACTAGATCAGAGCTAAAAAAATGACACCCTGAGATGGGAGTTGAGGAACCCATAGCGCCTTGGATTACCTCAGTCCCCTCCCAAATGACAGCAAGACCCTGTTGTGGGGACAGAGGCATGTAAGTAATATCACATCTTGTCAGTGAGGAGTAATCATGGGGCCACAGATAATGCAAGTCCACATAGAGGTGCATCTTCACATGAATTCACACTGTACAGCAAGATTGATTAAGAAAAGGAGGCAGTTAGCCGTAATGCATAAACTGCATTATGAAATCATGAGCCCTGACCACCTACAAAATGTGCTACTTTGGCTTAAGCAAACTGAATTACTGGTAAAATTAATGCATCTGCAAAGAAACAGTGAATATTCAAACACAGACAGCAAAGACAAGCTGTCTGAGAGAGGAAAAGCTCAGAGGAATGCCTATTATGGCAATAAACATCACATAAAATTTGCAAACCCAAAACATGATCCCCCTCCTTTCCCAAGTAAATTCTTCTTGAAGATATTCTATATAAATAACTGTGTCTTGCAAGCCTTTCCAACAGATACTGGAACAGTCTTCAAAATGTTTTACAGTCTTTTATAATCTTAATCTATTTTTCACTTTAGAGATGCCAAATAGTGTTTACCAACAAACGGTTACCCAACAATTGCCATACCTCATGAGGAAATCAATACAACATCTAATTGCATTTTTTCCTTACATTACAACTAGTTAACAGAAACTGTTTGGAAAAGGTAAAAGCACATCCAGAAATGCATACAAAGCAGAGGTTTTCAGCAGGCCTGGAAGAGGAGATCAGACATGCAAGAAGAGGGCAGGCATTTGAAGTCAGAGATTTATATTGGATCAATTATTCCCAACTCCCTTTGACTATCTCAAATGGCAGAGGAATACAGCCCCACAATGGACAAAGGTTTCTTAAAATTCAAAGTTGGTCTTGCTTTGTGTCTTATTTAGAATTTCTATATCCCAGCACAATCCCTGTTATGTTGCAAGACTTCACAATTAGCAGCTTGCAAATGGAAATAAGTCCTCTCTCCATCAATGTGCATGTGTGCTGGCGTGGTGTAGGGAGTGAGACAGTACTTCAGTTGAGTGCTTCACTTTATGAAAATCCAAACTGTTGTGAAAAAGCAAAGCAGAATGAAATGGTACCGATTTCTGGACTCCCACTGCACACAGCAAGCATTGGAGGCCAAGAGGTTACCACGGTTTGGGGAGCTGGGAATGCAGCAAACAGAATTTCCACTGTCTTCACAAGAAGCACTAGTCAAGTGGGGTTTAGAGTTAATTTGATTTCCACCCATTAAAATTATATGTTCCACACAGAAGAGTCATAAAGTGCCCATAAAAGTGAGAGCACTTGCACACTGAATAACTTTGGCCGTGGGGTTGGCTCAGAGGTGAGGAGCAGCAGGCACGAGGGCAGCACAGGGAGCCCTCCCAGCCTGTGGGGTGTGCAGGGACCCCAAAAGTCACCCTTGCTCCTCTGCTTCACGTGAGCCAAGCAAAGCAAGGCAGAGAACAGGATACGAACCAGCACAACAAGCAAGGGCGCTTGCCCTTCTTCCCCAGGACTCTGCTCACAGCAGGCCAGGGCGGGTTGCAGGGTGAGATGTGCTGTAAATGCTGTCAGTGCCACTCTAACCACCACGTTCCTGAAAAGCAGCTGCTCCAACACGCCAAGGACTGTGTCTTCAGGTGATGTAAATCTGCTCAGCTGCATTGAGCCGTGGTAATTTACACCAGCTGAGGGATAGACCAAAGGCATTTATTAAGGCTGCAGTGTATTTAAGAACAAGCAAAGATCAATAGTCCAACAAATATTCATTTCACATCACTGCTTTTCAGAAGAGAGGTCAAATGGATCCTTACACATATTTTTTTCCTCTAAAATTTCAAGCAGAGAGCAGAGAAAGTTGGTAATTAAATCCCCTTTGAAGGAAGCACTGGCAATGAAGAGCAGGCAAGAGCTGGTAGTGCACAGAAGCTGCAGTTCTGGCTCACAGGTGGCATTAAGGGCTCTGAGAGAGCATGACTTATCCCTTGAACAGTCTTCTGGGAAGCCTGCTATCTCATCAGTGGCAGGCCCCTTGGAATGAGTGTAACAAATGAGCAACTCAGCATGTAGGTGCCAAAACAAACCAAATTGAACCCTGGACATGTAGAAATCAGTACCTTGCCCTGGTTATTTTTCATTTTAATGTACATGAATTCAGTGAGCTTTGTAAGGGTATTGCTCTCTGCCTGGCTATAAGGAAGAAATATGTGTGGCATCACAGGGAAAAATATTCTCACGAGATTTCCATCCTAATTATGCAAACCCAAGACAACGTTAAGACTTTAATGAAATTTCCAAGCATATTGACATTTTCAAATACAACATGACAAGCCTGACTTTGGAACTGCAGTGGGATGTAGTGATTCCTGAGGAGAGAGTACACACAGCCTCCAACTGAGCAATCATGCCAGACCTTGGGACAATTTGTATCAACAATGTGCCTCATCCGAATGACACAAGGAGTTATATCATCAAAATGCCTCCCTTAGTGAAGGAGAAAGAGAAGTAGGAACACCATATGTTGGGCACTAGAAATCAGGGGTGTCAGTGATGGTAATTTCCTGAAGCTATAATGAACATGTAAATGAAAATTTTAGGTCAGGCTGCATTCCAAAATATGGGAAATTATTTGTCTTGCGGGTTAATTTAAAATTCATATCACCATATCACCACCAGACCTCCGTGGTTTGCTGTGCTGCTCTGTTCTCTCCATCCTCTTCAGAGCACAGCCGGGGCAGCTCTGCTCACATTTTACAGCAGGAAAAAAAAAAAAAGCCATAGGGCTTTAAATTTTTAAGTTGGTGTTTTGAAAATACTGCTGTATGTATTAGGCTTCTCCTGTTTCAGAGGCCCTTTCCTGGAGAGTCTTCCAACAGGAATATCATTTACATCAGCAAGGCTTTTTGGCAGTTTTTCTTTTTTTCCTTTTTATAACCATGTTGCAGTGAGACATCAGTTTAGGCAGCCAGCTCTGCAATAAAACCGACAACAGGTTTATTCTCCTGCTCCTCATGGGACCTATAGGAATTTTAGAAAAGAAAGCAGGAGGGAAGGAACAGCAGAAACATGTGTGTATGATCTGCTCTGTCCCAGCACACCAATTCTGCTGTTTCCAGAGTGATTCTCATTCTAAAATCCAATGTTTTTCTTATTTTTCATTAGATATTTATCCACTGGAATTACTCTGCAAAGGCAATATATCCAGAGCAGAGGTAGTAGGGGGTCCAATCAGCTTCAGGGCTGCCAGGATTTGGGGTCAAACTGCCCATTGTCCTGTTCTTGTCAAAGCCATGGAAGCCACTGTGAAACTCCAGGGCCCTGGAACACTTCTGCCAGAGGGAATCCCCCAAAAAGCATAGAAAAGATTATCAAAAGAAAAGCAAATGAAACCCAGGCTCTTCAGATCATTGTGGAAGAAACTATTATCTCAGAAGGAAGTTCCTGAACCCTGCCCTGGCTGCTGTGCCTGAAGTCACACAAGCTCAGTTTCTGCTCCTCTCCTGGGAGGCACTGGGTGAACAAAGGGTAATTGTTTTGATGACAGAAGGGTGGTCTTCCCTTCCTCACCACCAGATAAATGACTGAAACCCCTGAGCATGCAAAGATGGTTTGGGTTCCCATTTAACCTTATTTAACACTATATGATTCTCTACCAGATAGTGGTGAAAAGAGCAGTGAGCACAACACCCAGAAGGCACCAAGTTGAACCAGCAGTCTGGGAAGGGCTCATGGCCTGGAGCCAGGGGCTTCTATCTCACAGAGGAGCTGCCTGTGGTGCACACCAGCATGCTTGGAATAGACATGCTGATAGATTAGAAATTCCATCTTGATTTAATGGATTTAGTCCCAACAGTCTGGGACATAATTAAATCCTTAAGAAAGGATTAATCCATCTTTACTACCTAGTATTTATCATCTCTAAACACTCACAGACAGTGTGTGTGTGCTAGGGGGTACAGGCACATATATTTATTTAGAGAAAAATGCTGTTTTATTGGCAGGAACCATTTGCAGATTTGCCGAGGCTCCAAAGTTTGTATCTCCGAGTCGACCCATTAATTCCAGTTGCAAACAGCGGCTGTGCCCAGATGATGGCGCCTGCAAATCACGGATCCCGTGGAAATAATCATTAGGTAACTCATTCTGGCGGGTTGCACATTGTGGGCTTTAGGGTTTATTGCAGAGGAAAATAGAAGTCTTATTGTATTGCAACCCCCCAACCACCAATCCCCAAACATTGCAACCCCTGCCTTCCTGTCCCCAGAAACCGTGGACTGTGTTATGGTGTTGTGTTAAATTAGCTTTTACAGCTACCTTCCATTTGGGGAGTTACAGAACCAGAATAAGATATAAGAAAATACAAAGGGTTTAGCCTAAAGATTCTTCACCCCATGGGAAATGCATAATTCAAGGTATTTGTAAATGTGTTTGTGATGTGCTGAAAAGCTGAACTGGAACAAAATAAATAAAGCCAAGGAACCAGACCCGAGAATCCCAATCCTTGATGGAAATCAGACAGGCAGGTTTAGATGTACTTTTGAGGGGATTGTAGGATTTGGGTCAGCTCACTGAAAGGCTGCCCTGGTCAGCAACAGCCTCACACCAGAATGAAGCTCCCAGTGCTTTGTGCCAGGCAGGGACACCTTTCATACAGGATAGCTTATGTTCATTTTGGGAGGGGGGAGGGAAATAAAGCTATTGAGAAAAGAGCTGTGTGGAGAGACAAGATTAATTCCGAGTGAATCACACATGTTTCAGGGATTCAGGATCTGCACACAGAGCAAAAAAAAAAATAAAAGCTTCAGACCTGTGTCTGAAAATCAGCTCAACAAAGCATTTGAGTTTGGCTGTTTATCTGGGACTGGTGCTTTCAGAAACCAGGGTTTTCTCTGAACATTACCTCAAATAGTTAGGGATACCAGAACAGCCAGCATGAAACAAATTGGTGAGAAAAGCCTGTTTCCTAATATGAAAATATTTTATTTGAATTTTGTGATCATTGCTAATAGAGGTTCAGGTTTAACACACCATTTCCTCTAAATGTATGTGTTCAGATACATAAATGTTAATTCTGACCTTTGTCTACTAAGTACATCTAATTTTCCTCACATCTTTCAGTCTCCTATAACAAATTACCCATCCCTTCCAATTCTCTATGTTCAATGTCCTTCTAAAGATGCCTAGAAGAGGGAGAAAAAAAAAGCTGAGGAGCAAAGATATGCCAAATTGATTTTGGATTTGGGACCAATGCCACATTGTCTAGATTGTTCCTTTAGGGAAAAAAAAAATAAATCTCCAAACAGGAAAATAATAAAACACCCCAAAAGTTAACTTGTGAGCACTTTTTTTTTTTTTTTCTTGGCAGGGAGGACTTTCCTAGAAGCTTTCAAGTTTGCTATTACCTGGCCCACAGAAGCATCATTTTCTTAGGCCTTGCTCAGCATTGAGAAATTGCTAAATCCCATGAAGCTCAAACATCCCAAGTCTTCAACTTGAAGCTTCAACCAGCAGTTAACTATTAATAAACCCCTGGCAGCAGCTGAAGCTCAAAGCTCTGCAGTGCTCCAGGCCCCTCATCCTCCTGGGCTGGCTCCAGGGGATGGGGGATCCTGGGCTGGCTCCAGGGGATGGGGGATCCTGGGCTGTCTCCAGGGGATGGGGGATCCTGGGCTGTCTCCAGGGGATGGGGGATCCTGGGCTGGCTCCAGGGGATGGGGGATCCTGGGCTGTCTCCAGGGGATGGGGGATCCTGGGCTGTCTCCAGGGGATGGGGGATCCTGGGCTGTCTCCAGGGGATGGGGGATCCTAGGCTGTCTCCAGGGGATGGGGGATCCTGGGCTGTCTCCAGGGGATGGGGGATCCTGGGCTGTCTCCAGGGGATGGGGGGATCCTGGGCTGGCTCCAGGGGATGGGGGGATCCTGGGCTGGCTCCAGGGGATGGGGGATCCCGGGCTGTCTCCAGGGGATGGGGGATCCTAGGCTGTCTCCAGGGGATGGGGGATCCTGGGCTGTCTCCAGGGGATGGGAGATCCTGGGCTGGCTCCAGGGGATGGGAGATCCTGGGCTGGCTCCAGGGGATGGGGGATCCTGGGCTGGCTCCAGGGGATGGGAGATCCTGGGCTGGCTCCAGGGGATGGGGGATCCTGGGCTGTCTCCAGGGGATGGGGGATCCTGGGCTGGCTCCAGGGGATGGGAGATCCTGGGCTGGCTCCAGGGGATGGGGGATCCGGGGCTGGCTCCAGGGGATGGGGGATCCTGGGCTGGCTCCAGGGGATGGGAGATCCTGGGCTGTCTCCAGGGGATGGGAGATCCTGGGCTGGCTCCAGGGGATGGGGGATCCTGGGCTGGCTCCAGGGGATGGGGGATCCTGGGCTGGCTCCAGGGGATGGGGGATCCTGGGCTGGCTCCAGGGGATGGGGGATCCTGGGCTGGCTCCAGGGGATGGGGGAATCCTGGGCTGGCTCCAGGGGATGGGGGAATCCTGGGCTGTCTCCAGGGGATGGGGGAATCCTGGGCTGTCTCCAGGGGATGGGGGAATCCTGGGCTGTCTCCAGGGGATGGGGGAATCCTGGGCTGGCTCCAGGGGATGGGGGAATCCTGGGCTGGCTCCAGGGGATGGGGGAATCCTGGGCTGGCTCCAGGGGATGGGGGAATCCTGGGCTGGCTCCATGGGGAGGACACTCCTTGCCTTCCTTAGGGCTTGTGCCTTGCTGGGTGCTCCCAGCTCAACACTCTCCCTGTGGCTGAGCCCTCCCAGCTCTGGAGCATCTCCTCAGCTGCCACCCAGCCATGGGTAACACACGACAATCAAAGCAAATTCACATGGTCTTGTCCTCAGATGATTTCCAGTCCAAATTCTAAAGAATCTAATTTCTGTCTCAGCACAGCCTTGTGGCTGTTAGAGCTTTGCTCAGCCTGGGAGCAGAGCAAACATTTTCCAGCTTTCCTGAAAACAGCATTCATGCTAAATATGATTTTGGGTTCAAGACTTGGAGAGTTTTCTTTATATGCTTATAATCAAGAATGTCAGCATATATGAAGACAATGGTTGATTTAAGGAATTGTGAACGAGAAGAAAGACAGTGCAGATGGAATCATTAGGAAAGACCAAACCATTTCCAGCTATCTTGTGTGATGCTTGATTAATAATTACAGACAACTTTGGTTAAAGAAACCCTGTGCTTAAAGATTAACGTATTTTCATCTATACATGTGAGTGGCAGTTTTGAATGGGGCTCGTGTTTTCTGACACCCCCCCACAAACTGAGCACCCAGAGAACCGAGTGGGCTCTCCTGACTCTTGGTGTTCCCAGGGCCATTTCAAGTGCCAAAACATCATTGTGAGGGTTTAAAGATAAAAACAAAAAGCCTTGAGGAATGTACAGCTTAAAACCACAATTCTGTAAATGTGTTAATGTGAATTTCTTTTACTAGCAAAGATGATAGATGCATTAAATAATTTCTTCCTTGTAAATGCTAAGAATAGTTTAGTCCCAAAATGGCATCTTTGACTTATTTAAACATTTCTTTCTTTCTTTCTGTCTAAGTGGTGGGGATGTACATTTTCTGAAGGAAAAAAAAAAATAAAAGTAGGTTATTTCAGCAACTAGAAAAAATATTATCTGGGTTTAAAATGAATTCTGAAAGACAAATTTAACCAAAGCATCTTAAGAGGTGGAAGCAGAGGTCTGTTTGAAAGTCCATGATGAACATCTGAGAGCTGTGCCAAAGACTGCTTTCCATCAGCTCAGTGTGGATCCAAATCCCTTGGGCACTCCAGAAGAAAAATGATCTGTTCGATCAGTGAAAGCATTGCAGAAATCCTGCCTGTTATTTGTTGGTGTCTCTTGGACGACCTTTTAAATAAAAAAACCTTGTCAACTAAATCACACTTGAGGTTTTAACTGTCATAAAATTCATTAGGCTGGGGAGGATATGAGGGGATCATTAAGTCCATGCCAAAGCAGAGTTCAGAAATTATTAAAACTATTACTGGGACTACTCCAACACTAGTCTCTTGCATCTGACTATTTTCAGGAAAACATACAGGAATTTAATTATCTTTTTTCTTTTAGGAGTTCTAACCTGTGATAGACTGAGTTGAAGTCTGTCAATAGGCTCAGAGATTTCTAGTGCAGGAAAATACACACACACAGACAGAGTAATCTATAGAAAGTAACTAAAGATTCCTACAGAAAACCAGACTGCAAAACTCCCAGTATCTGTCAGAAGTGGTCAGACATTTTTTTAGTGTGAACCAAAATGTTCTTAAAAGATTTCCAAAGACTCAGTTCCCAATATTTGGTAATATTCAGGCTTCTTTAGTCCTGTCCCCAAACCCCCTGGTGACTGAGAACAGGAATGTCACCAGGAGAGCTGAGCACTGCCTGTAGCCAAAGCATGGTACCCTGCTGCCAGCAGTGCTGAGGGAGGGCTCAAGCAAAGCAAGACTGGCAGACTCAGCTCTAAATATAAAATCTGCATTAATAGAGGGAGTTAACTTTGTATTCTGCCTTCACAGAAAATCAACATTGCTGGACTCTGCAAGCCAGGCAGGTTTTGCAAGAAATGCACTGCACTGCCTTGCAGCACACAAACACCTGAAACGCTGTTCCTGGGCACAAAGCCATGACATAGCTTCACATCCCTTGGCTGGAATAATACTGACATTTAAATAGGTGATATGAGTGAGATACTTAATTTTTCAAAAGCTCTGGCACTGCCCAAATTAATGAAACTCTCCTCGGGTTTGGCTAAGGCAAATACAGAATCAAACACAGCCATCAGGCTTAGCAAAGCAGAAATATCTAACCCCCAATATCTGCTGCAACAGAGCACACATTTATTCATACCCTGTTGGAGGCTCAAGCAAGAGACTCTGATTTTCTGGAACTTTTGATTTATTTGTGAACTGAAGGATAATGTATTCTTTAGAATAAAGAAAAAGAATCTCCAACCCCCTCAAGGTTTTACTTGCTTTTCAGCAATCCTGGTCTTACCAATCAGTATGTTCAAGCCAACTTAAAATATCTCCCAGACAAACAAACCACAAAGCAGCATTCCTCCAGCTGGACCAGCAATCTTTCCTTTTTTTTTAGATTTGACAATAAACCTATCATCAACTGCAATGGATAGTAAGAGAGAGCAGGTAAAGGACCAGGCACAGAAATTCTGTAACTAGCGTTCTCAGCTGTAAGACAGACCTAAGGGGGACAACAGATATATTTTTGCTCCAGATGGCTCCTCAGAGGAAATCTGGGAATCTGAAAACTAAGAACAAAAGGATGAAATAGAAAGAAAAGAGCCTCACAAACTAAGCCAGTAAGATAGAAATAGATTACCAGGGAAAAGATGTATAGAAAGAAGGTAGAAAACTGTAGGATGTCCTGAAAAGAGGTGAAAAATCTCAGTATTACAGACATATAAAGCTGGACCTGGATGAGACAATGCCCTTGAAATTCTCACTGTAGGAAAGGCTCATGCTTGTTTTTTCTCAGCTGTGCTAGTGTCACTGAGGGAGGGTGCCACACAGGCAAGGAATCCTCAGGTCTACAAGAACTGAGAGAATAGTCCTCACATTTGAATGGTGAAAATGCCAAAGCCTCAAGATCTCTCTCATTCAGAAAACTCTTATTATTGGTAATGAAACATGAGCCAGAAAAAGCACAGAGTGACAAAGAGAGACCAAGCTGAGCTCGTGGATAGGCAGGGAAATCCCCCCTCCTTACATCTAAACCAACAAAAAACACCCCCACTAAAAATTTCTGGGAGAAATGAAACACTGTGGTGAAGAATGACACTTTTAAAAGTCCCTTTTCCAAGGTTTCAGCAGCAGGAGCTCAGCAATGCTCCTGAACAGCTCCAGCCCAGCTGGAGGGATCTGCCTCCAGGCTGGGCTGGGTGTGCAGGGGGCCCAGTCCTGCCCTGCCAGAGCTGCTGGGGCATCCAGGGGTATTCCCAGGGCACCCAGCCAGCCCAAAGGGCACGTCTGTAGGCACAGGATCCAGGGAAACCCACTGCAGAGGCTGGGCTGCTCCCCTAAGGCACCTCCATGGCAGTGACAGCATCCTGCTGCAGGACACAGAGTGAAAAGGATGGGAAAACACGAGGAAAATTAGCTAAATTTGCAGCAATGGACTGACTCTTTACATGAGAGATGTTTGTTTCATGGTAATAGAAGTTGCTCCTACAGAATTCCACTATTTTTTTTTTTTAATTTTCAGTACAGCTACAGCTTCTTAATGGGGTGACAGACTATGCAGTCTGTATTAGTCAGCAGTGGAGCTAAGAGACTCGCCTTGCCTGGTGATGCCAGCGTAATTTCTGCAGACATCCTCCTCTGAAAACACCTCGGGTGACAGTTTGGCAGGCATGCTGGCATTTCCAGCTGAGTCCCTGCTCCTCCTCATTGAACTTCAGCACTGCCTAAAGCCACTAAATGAGACAGAAACCCCTCCACAGTAGGAAGGGTATAAACTACGTGAGGACTATTCTGTGCCTCTATGCCTTGATAAAGCAAATAAACTAGATGTAGAAGGGGAAAAGGAGGTACAGAGAGTGTGGCCATCTCTGGTCCTTGGCAGGACACAGCTTTCTTGCACCCTCTGGCCAGGACTGAAGGGATGCTGCTCTGCCAGCCCTGCATGCGTCCTCATGGCTGCTCTGGGGTGACACCCACACCCTGATGGTGACATCTGAGCTGGGCTGAGCCCTTGCCTCCCTCTGGTTGCTCACTGTACCTGCTGAACTCACAGGTGAGAAAATACTGTTCTCACACACTTCTATGAGTGCTGCATTTTTGGCCCCACCAAGCATGGATTTTGCTTTAGAGACCTGATAGCCCAAGCCAGGCCTCTCTCTAATCTTCCTATTCCCCTTGAAAAGCAAATGCATTTCTTTCTTTAGAGACCACAGAGGGCACTCACTCCAGCCTCTTGGTTCTCACTTGCTGAAGATACTTTGAAAGACTAACTCCTGTTAATTAGTAAAAGAGAAAAAAGTTCAGGCTGCACTGCAGCTTGCAAGGGCAGGGCTTGCCCTGGCCACTTCTAAAGGGGGAGAGACTTTGGAAGTTGATTTACCAGACACGTTCCCTGTCACTTGAGTTAAACCAGACCCCATTTATTTTCCATGCCTTCTGCAAGCTCCGTTCCCAGTGAAAAGAGAGTAACATATTGATAACAGCAGGCTCTGTCACAGGGGAGGATGGAGAATCACCCACGCGTTGCCTTGAAAACAAACAACCCCCAAACAATTGATCAGTCACTGCTAGTACAGAGGCAGTCTATTATGGATAAAAATACAGGTGGAAAAAATTCATCAGGGATGTGCAAATACCTTTATTTAAATTCAAGCACAGTAAAGCAAGCTTTGCTCCTATAAACAGGAGTAGTGGATTATGGATGCATTTCTCTCAAGTCCTGGCAGAGAGGGAATGCATTTCCAGGCTAGGGGAGCCAGAAAACTGAGTGATTTCCCTGTCGAGGCTGGGATTTCTGAGCTGGTTTAACCTGCCTGCCAGGAAAGGTGGAGGTGCCTCACAGAGTGCTGTATGAATGGCTGCTCTGGCTCCCTGTGTGTAATCTGAGCAGAGCCCCCAGGTGAGCTGTGTATCCCACAGCCAGCAGCACTGCAGGGCCCCTGCCCAAACTGCAGCACCCCTGGGGCAGCTGTGCAGCTCAGTGCCAACTGCAAACAAGCCATGCCCAGCCTGAGCAGCTCTCACTGGATATGTGAAATCTTAAATTAGTTACAGAAACCCAAACTTGACAGAGCAGCCTATGGAAAAGACACAAGGAAGGATATAAAAGACATCTATGTGTGCATAGTTATGTGTGAAAAAGAGAGAGAGAGCAAGACCACTCCAGCTCCTCACCTCTGGTAGCACTACCAATTGCTTCCCCTCCTTCTGCAGCAGGTACCCATGTGTGTGATGCACTTCTCAAGGGACAGGCTGACTCATTGACACACTAAACCTGACTCAATGTTGTCCTACAATCAAGCAGATCTTGTCCTGAGTGAAGGAAGATATTAGCGAGACTTTTAAATCCAGAGCTAAGAGAAGAAAGTGGCCACAGTGCCTTTTGGGGTTTAATTTTTAACTTCCCTTTCTAGCTATGGGCACACAATACCTTGTCAAATTTTAATTTAGTCTCTGCACTTAATTCAGTTACTGCTTACCTTGATTTTCACATCATTGTTTTGGGAATCCTCAAGGCTTTCTCAGCAGAACAATAAACTTTGAATGGCAAAGCCAGGCCATAGCTGCAGAGCCCTGCCAATTTCTTACTGACATTTTTGCCTAGGAGAGATAACACCACAAAATATCTCAGACAGAAAGGAATTGTGACAAGAATTCACTCATTTCCTCGTAATAGTAAAAGGGAACACAGAGAACTTGAATTTCAAAAACTCAGGTAAGCAACAATAACTAAAAGCACTTAATATTATTCAAGCCTCAACTCAAAAAAGTGCAAGAAAAATGTCAGCATTTTGTCTTTTCTTCTCCGTCGTGGCCATGCAGAGTTGCCCATCTGTGCTGCTGACCTTGGCCTGTTGCCAGCCATGCACCCAGCTGCTCTCCCACCTCCCCTCCTCAACAGGAGCCCTGGGAGTCCCTCTCTGCAGCAAACAGCTTGCCATGTTTAGGAGTACCCAAATGGTGAACTGTGTGAAAGGCTCTCGTGCCTTGACAGAAGAGGAGGGTTACAATAAAGCATCCCCTGAACACACACAGTCAAAGCCCCTTCCTGTGTCTGTTCTGGGGGTTATAACCCTGAACTCTGCACAAGGGGCTCCTCTGGGGGGGGTACAGTGGTCCTGCATTGGAGGCTGAGTTTGAAGCAGAGTTAGTTCAGACAAGAGAGAAGGTCTAATCCATCTCAAAGTCTGGCTGGTTCCAGAATATAAAAAAATCTATGTGGATAAAAATTATGGAAGTGACAGAGAAAGAGAGCATCTTCAGCATAGAGAATGAGAAGAAAGATGCCTTATAGTTTGCTTCTCAGAAGGCATTGGCAGAATACAGTGGGTTTTGTTGTAGGCCTAAATTATTTGGAGTAGAATTTTTCTTTTTACTTTAAGAACAGCAAATCAATGTAAAACAAGACCATCCCTATAAATGGAACCAAAAGAAATTTATCACCTTCTCATTCAATCAGGAAAAGAAACACACAGTCTGCCAAATCTTTTTGTCCTTACTATTTTCAGTCCTAGAGATTTTTCCGGCAATATCAACATCATCAAGCAATGTATGACATCAGCTGGTGACTGCTTATGCTTTGGTGCAGGCAGATGATATATCTCAACTTTCCTTGCTTGAATGCCACTCCATCTCTCTCTCTGCAATATCAGAAACAGAAAAAGTACAAAAAGTTATTGCAGCAAAAGTTAATATAGGGAAAAAGCAGGTTATTCACTTTAGCTGATAGAACCGGGCCCCTGATGAGTAATCACAAGTCAGCAAATTCTGGGATGACTTCCAAAGGCACAAATAGGTGCTGGGGCTCATAACCATGGAAAGCCAAAGGTAGTCAATAGCTTGATTGCACCACTCCTTAAATAGTGACAGTCCCACTGAGCTGAATTGCTGCTCAGGCTGGAACTATTTTCCCTCTCCAGGATCTCTAACACCATCTCTTCCTGCAGATGCACCAACCCTGGACACCCCATCAGCCTTAAGGACACCCCCTGTCTGCTCCTGGCCATGAAGTGCAGGGTAAGGAGGTGCTGCAGGCAGTGTGGGCTCAGTCTCAGGAATGTGGGACAGGGACACACCAAGCCATCAACACCACGAGTCTGTCCACAGGGACTGCAAGGATACCTTTGCTGCTGTTTGCTTGCACTCCTGAGTCATGGCATGCCTGATACAGGGGCATCATTTGGTGCCTTTTGTCCTCGGTGCAGAGCTTTTTGTAAAATCTTCTTGTAAAATTAATTGTTTGAAAACAGGATTTTTAAATAAAGATGGGAAAACCAAAATAAAACCACCATGAAAAAAAATAAATTCTCCCTTCTCCCTGCCAAAACTGCCTTGCCTGGCTAACAATGAGGTCATTCTTTGTTTTGGCTCAGACAATTTCTTTTCTGAAAGCTATACTTTACACAGAGAGACTTCATTCACATATGCAATTAAATATTGCTTTCCTGAACAGAAGTGGCCACACAGAGCATGCTGTCAACACATCCCTGCAAGGTTTCTCCAAGAGTTCAGCAGAATAATTAGCTTTGGTACCGTTGCACAGTAGTTTTTATCTATCAGAGTTTTATCTTGCCTTCTCTCAGTGGTGAGTCTGAGAGAAATTCTGAACGTTTGCCTCATGGGTCTAATCATCTTATTGATGCTCAAAGCGTTTAAATGTGATCTGCAGCCCCTTCACTCTTTGACATTCCAGTTCTTAAAAAAAAGTCAGATATTTTGGCAGGTGCTTAGCTCAGACTTGTTCTTTAGGCTATAAGGCTTTTGCCTGTCTAATTAGCTGTGGCAAAAAGCTGAGAATGTTGACAATCTGGGGATGTGAGGTAATAAAAAATAGATTATTTACCAGCAGCAAATTAAGCCCTCTAAGAACCAGTGCGATGAGTTGTGCCCCTCTGACAATTCCCTGTAGCAGACAGATACCACTGTCTCCATCTGTCTATCTTGTGCACAGCGTACCTGACGGCGGGTTTCTAATCTATTTTCCCATGCACAAGAATTGATCCACCAAAGCCTTCAGAGACTAAAGAAAGTAACCTTTCTGGTGACAGCGAGCAAAATCTGTCTGCTTTCAAAGATGATTTTTCCCAGTTTCCTTTGGGGCAGTGCAAATAATTGGCCAGAGTCGCCAACGCTGCCTGGACTGGAGAAGCAGGGTAGTTGTGCTTCTGGTCTGGGCTGGCAGACAGCAGCATGGAGGAAAAGGCAGCTGTGAGTGATGGGTGAGGTCTGGCTCCTCAGAAGCAAGGGGAAACAGAACTCAGGATGTGCCTGCTCTGCTCCATGTCTGCCTGGCTTGGGCTGTGAGGGAGCAAACGCTGCTGCAGGGCCAGCGGGACAAACAGCAGCCCAGACTTGGAGACACAAAACCCCACATCACACAAGTTAGCAATGGGGTAAGCAGACAGTCAGCAAGGCAGAAGAGTGTGCAAGCACTATAGAGCATATTTCCACCTTTTTAAACCCAGTCCCAAATAAGGCTCTTAAAGACAGTGGGTCATTGGAGCAGCTACTTTTATTTCAGCCAGTTTACTCCAAATGACAACCTGCCTTGGCTTTACTCCTTTTTGACACCACACTACTTTTCAAATTCCTCTCCTAGAATGTATTTTAAGGAATGGGAGTCTGGAATCTTTCTTGGTTTACTCAGACCAGGATATACAGTTATGGGAGAATAGTATTTGTGACATACGCTATCCTCTCATCCGTATTTCTTTAGGAATGGATTAGCCACACTTTCCTATATGTTTTCCCCACTACCTTGTTAGTATAGGCATTAGACAACCCTTCAGGCCTGTAACCCAGTGCAATAGTTTGATGTCAGAAGAATGGCAATAAAACCTCACCAGGTTACAACACTTGGCGTTATATTATCCCTTACTCCAGAAAATGCTGGATCCATCCTTGGACCCAGTGACTGGTCAAGGATCTCAGGTTAGTGCTGCAAGGAGTCCCAGGAGCCCAATTCTTTGTCAATGAGCTGTTATTGTAAGAGTATTATTCTGCTTCCTAGGGAATTTGTTAATCAATATGGGTAGAGTATATGATGCTGTCAAACTCTCCCTTTGGAATGGTCACACCAAGGTAAATACAGTAAAGTAAAGCATACACGAACATGGATATTCTGCCTTTTGAGCAAAAACTGCAAATTGTGCAGCATTTTCAGCAGTACCAACTCCCTCATGTTTTGGCTTGTCTCATCATCCTCAAAAGCTAAATATGATGTCAAGGTTTATTGAGAAGATCACAAAGCAGTTTGCATTTCCTAACAGCTGGGGATGTCTGAATGGGTTCAACAAACTGACACAGACAAGTTAAAATCCCGTTCACACATCTATGCTAAACTCCAACAGAATTTACTCCAAGGTTTTGTCTGAAAGTTGTACAGCTAAATCCTTACAGAGATGGACAAGAAAGCAAAGTGCAGTTTCTCCCATCCAGGTAAAAGGCTGGAAGTGTCAGGAATCTCATGAGTGTGATTATTGCCGAGAGGCTGTCAGTTCAATTTTAGAGATCAAAGATGATACAGAAACATTCTGTAGCTCTGTTCTGTAAGCAGTGTGCAAGGAACAGGTACGTATAATTTATTCCTGCAGATTTCAGAAAGGGACTGAATATTTTAGTGGAACAGAACATCTACAATAACAAATAAGACTGCTTATAAAATGCCCATGAGTGGATTGTGGGCACAAACCCCACAAAAATTAGTGCAAGGTTTTCTATTGACTTCTGTTAGCTTGGGCTGGAAGTTAATAGGTATCAATTAAGATGAAGCTTACTCTACAGATAAGTTATCTACAATTTTCTGCTAGTAAAGGTTGTTACACCCCAAACCACTTTGTCCTTTATAGCAAAGGACCTGAGGACAGACAAATTTTAATCTTTGGATTTCTTGTGTAGAAAACCCCCATATTCTATTTAATAATATATGGTATTTTGTTAGATATTTATTGGAATAAATTTCACTGAATCTGCTGTCTCCCTGGTGACCGCAGTTGGTAGTAACAATTACGAGCACAAAGAACATGTGAACATAGAAATTCCTGTTTTATTTCCAGCTTCTTCTTTCTGAAAATACTACAAAAGACTGAAAAAAACCCTAACTATCCAATAGTACAATTAATTTGAAAGGAACTTAAGGTTCTATCTGTGTTTTGTAAGGCTTTTAAAACAGATACTGACAATGAACTTGGCAGATTTTTAGAAAGCTTCAATATAGTGAGTGAAAAAAATAAATTAAAAGAAGTCTGTGCAGTTTAGAAAGAGAAAGAAAGTGTATTCCATTACATCTCTTTCTCCTTCCAATATCCAACACCACGTTACACTGCACTGCAGAAGCCAAATACTGAAGCAAATTACCTGTCAAGGGGATTTTATCAATAAATAATTGAATTCAGCCTTCAAGGAGGGCCAAGGCTGGTATATTCCCCCCTACAACTGCAACAGGGCCTCGTTCTGTGCACTGCAACTGCTACTGCAGCACCAAACCTCCACCAGGGAGGCAAAGCTTGGGAAGGGAACACATTGGGAATTAAGAAAAAAAAAAACAAAAAACAAGGAGGAGAGAAAAAAAAAAATAGTGTTTTAATCCTGGCTCCTTGAAGTGATATCTGTGCATGTCCATCTATTCCTGATGCCTTCTGAGCCCTCTGACTGGTCTGAGCCACACTCACGAGGGGCAGGGCTGCCAAATCAAGCCCTCTCAATCTCCAGCACAGGAAAGCTCAGTGAGGAAAGAGATCTTGCTAAGGGGAAAACCACAGCCTGACACTCCATTTGTTAGGCACAAAGAGTTCCTACAAGGGAAGGCCTAGAAGGTGGGCAGAAATGAGAGAGTGCAATATGAGCTTGGGAAGAGCCTGCATGGTCCTGGACACCAGGGAATCCATCCAATGGGATATAAATCTACTGAAAAATAGGCTTCATTAGTTGCACTGCTCATGGAGCTGCATGTTTACAATTTGGGAGGAAATGGGCTGAAACTGAAACATCACAGCAAAAAAAAAAAAAAAGGGGGGGGCTTTAATGAATGCAGGGTTTATAACAGGTTCATAAAAAAAATACAGCCTCTTAAAGGTCCTGGATACCATTACAAGCATCATGCCCTCAGTGCAGCAGGTATTCACTGCTCAGGATGCACAGAGCCACCACACAGAAGGGTACTTTGGTTCAAATAGCAGCAGAATGGTCAAGTTTTGCCTGTGGGGAAAAGCTGCCAGGAGAGCACTGCGTGGGTTGGCTGTGGAGGTGCAGCACAGATGGTTCTGAGAAACTCAGAGCAGTGTCTGGAAAGTCACAGGCAGGGCTGTGCTCCTGTTGAGGCAGGGAACTCGAGTCCAGTGGGAATAACTCCATGATCAGGGCTCTTCTGTCATTTAGGCAAATTGTCAATGGTTTTACCTGACTCCAATAAACCGCCTCAGCATTTCACCCTGTGCCTTCCCCAGGTGCTTTACAAAAAGCAGAGTAAAACAGTAGCTCCTGAGGAGTTATTGTGACTCAACAGGATCTAAAATGTTGTCTCTGTAAAGAGCTTGTGCTGTGCCTTCAGCAGAACAGCACTGCCCAGACAAAGCACCAGGTTCCAGATTGCAGTGGGGATTCTTCATAGATCAAAAAGTGCAACACACTGAGGGAGGGTTTGGGGTACAATGCACTGGAAGAGCAACTCATTCCTGCTGATTTTGTGCTATGTGGCCCATCACTACTCCTTTTTAGCTATTTTTTTTTTTTAATTTTATGATTCTCTGGTAGCTGTTTAATCTTGCTGTTGGCCATTTTTCTATTTAGCATGAACATTTTGGACAGAACTTTTCAAGCTGGTATGAGCACTTGTGGGCTGGAGCAACACATCCAATAATTACACTCACATTCCTACTTTCCTGATGCTGTTCTCCTGTTGCTTTGCCAAGGGTGGGCTGTGCTGGCACTGTACCTTCAGTAGGTATGACATTGTGGAAACAAAAAATCCTCTGACCCTAAAGGAAAGCAAAATCCTCCAGACTAAGTTTTCAGGTAGTCTCAGATATCCACTGAAGCAGAATGCATTAATTTTTAAAGTTATTGTTTTTGATATATATTACACAGCTTAAAACAAGTTGGACCCTTACATAATTAACATTAAGATTTATATAAAATTGAAACACAAATGGTTACACTAACATCAAAAATCAGAAAGAAAGAAAAAATCTAAACTGATTTAGGCTGTGTCAAGCCTCAAATTCTACAGCAGAATTTTTCGCAAATGTAAAATATTTTCTTTTGTGTGCAGGTTTTCTGAAAATGAGTCTATAGAGTCTCTTTCAGCTCTTAATACATGCCAGTGCCACAACAACAATCTCTGAACCAAACAGGCCACTGATATCGTGTAGCATAAGGTCAGTAACTCCGACCTAAGAAAATCTGAATTTCTAATGGCATACTGCTCACCACGAGTCATCCCTCACAAGTCAAATATTTGCAACAAATTCCCCATACAGCCATCAGTTCTGGTGCAGAGGACAGCTCCCCATAACATATTTGTTTTCAGGAGTTTGTATTGTGCAGGCAGAGAAGAAATCAAGGATCATGTGGGAGAGCAATGCTTCATTTCTTGCCGGGGACCATTTCAGGCAGCAAAGGGAAGAAGCAATCGGCAGAAGAGCAGCTGATAATGATGGTGACTTAATCAGGCAGCAGGGGAGGAAGCTGCCACCTTTAATCCTGGGAAGTTTTTTCACTCTGCTGCATCTTGGATGCAGAGGAACACCTGAAGTCAGTGTCACATGGGGCACTGGGGATTTTAAAGCACTTTGGAGCAGCACTGCTCAGCCACTGAGGTGCTGCAGGCAGCAAATGCAATGCACAGCATTCCCATTCTCCCACTTCTTTTCCTCTTTGCCCTTTTGGGGAACAAAAAGTAGCAGCACAAAGAATTTCTATGTGAATAGAGTGAAGCACTGCTTAAAGAACAACTACAAAAACACCAAGACATAGTGATGAAAAGGATTTTGAAAGAAAGATCCTTAATTTGAATGGAAAATGTCTCTAAATCCTTTAAGCTGCTTTGAAAATCTCAGCCTCCATGATATGGTTTAAATCTAACAGTGCTAGTCTGAAATTAGACAGAACATAACCTTACCTAAAAGGAAGAGGGAGAGAAAAAGCAAAAATTCTCCTGAAGTTTGCTCATTTGTGCTATTTTATTGTTAAAGACTTGATCTATTTCGAGGGTAACCTGAAAATCTGAGCCTGTTATTTCAGTATGGGAAGGGCTTTGGAGCAGCAGCAGCAGGCCACAGGCAGTACCCAGATAAGCACCACAACAAAGGGGCTGTTCTTGGGAGCAAAGCTCCTAGCAGAGCTTGAAGCTGGGCTCAGAGGAGTGGTTGAGAGAGTTTGAAGCACCTGCAACTACATAGGAGGCTCTGGATTTGGAAAGAGACTTTATTGCCAGAAGATTATGTCACTGCCTAAAACAATTTGAAATGAACTAAGTACTGCAGGAGGGATTCAAACACTAAAAAGCCCTCACATGATTTTATTTCTACAGATGCCTGCTGCACTGGCACTGTGAGGTAGAGTGCTCTCACATCACTCACTGGAATGTAGCACACAGATATATACATCTACCTATAGCTCTTTGCATTTTAGACTCTGCTTATTCATGTACCTAACTCTGCTGGCAAGAAAACTTCTTAAAGTTCACTATTCTTTAAAAAAGGGGTGAAAAAAAGGTGGCCAAGCATTGTACAGAGGATGAGGATGAAGATGTATTTAAAATAATGTGGAGTGTGAAATAACCAGGGTGGTAAGTATTAAAGCTCCTTAGAGAGGATAGAGTAGAGCACAAAAAGAAATTCAAGCTTCGCTTGTGTTGGAGGATTTATTAGTTCTTGAAATGGAAGATTTCAAAGAAACTAGTAATGAATGAGGGAGTAATTACATACTGAGTTTGCAGAGAATAAACTAATTATAAAAATATGGTATGTTGTAGGCCATCTGCCCCCCAAAAAAGAACTGAATTGTCAAATTACTGAGCCAGAGATGGCACATTATAATTATACTGTTACTATGCAAGATTTAATACAAAAATCTAACAACATTTTCCAAAAACCACCACTTCTCTTTCTTGTTTGAAAATGAGAGTCATTATATGTTATCATGAGATGTCATGCTGCTTGTCAGCACCCCAATGTGTTGGGATAACTGCATCACCCATCTTTAAGGAATGAGGAAACCTAGTGACAAACCCATGGAGGCACGAGCCAGAGCCAGCTCAGGAAATGAGGGACTTTCAACCCAATTCAGAGCACAAAGGAGTCACCTCATAATCTCAGCCAAATTATTCCATTCTGTGAGTAGCTGCACAGAAATTTAACATACTGTATCAAGCTGGCTGGGTGTCTCAAAGTTTTGCCATGCCTTTGGATTTTATTTATCAATTAAAGAGATTGTGTTTCCCTGCAATCCGTCTGTTGACAGAGTCCTTTCTTTGAGAATGTTCACTGGAAGTCCAGTTTAAAACCTAATGTTGGTAGAAATATTAAAACCCCCACCATTCTATCTGTCTTAGGCACATGAGCCTTTCCTGGCAGTAAAGATATTCGGAACCTGGAGTCAGGTTTCAGCCAGCAGCAGAAAGCAGTGGTGTAAGTAGGAGGTTTCAGAGGTAGGAATCAAATGGTTCCAAATAGTGAAGGCTTCATTCTATATTGATATAGGGCTTGGCTGTTACTTTTTCCCCCTTCCATGGTTCTTTATGAAGCTCTGCACAGTAATTTCCAGTGCCTAAGATCATCTTTCACATAATTTAATTCTGCCATACTCAATGGCTCTTTGGGATTTTAGTCTCAGGAGACTTTCAGCTCCTAATGGTGAGTTTTGTCTTCCCTGAAGAACACAGAGAGGATATCCAAATAATCAGCAGCTATTGCCAATGTGAAAAATGAAGAGGCAGAGAGGAAAGGTACATAAAACCAAAATGCATGTGCTCATACCAGGAACATCTTAAACACAACTGAGATTTTACTCGGAAGCTTTGCACAGCCATGAGCTTTTCACCCTCTCTGAGCAGATTTTCATGAGTCACTCACATTTCTCCCAGACCAGCCAAGCTCTTTGTTTCAGGTGAGCAAGGAACTCTATCAAAGACAGCAAGATCCTCGTGCTCTTAGAGCACAGCTGCTCATGTGACCCTTGGCTCCAAACACTTCAAAAAAGGCATCTAGATTCTGAAACATGAACAAAATAAAATCAGATGATTTTTCATCATCTTGTTTTGGTCCTTTGAAAGTCCAGGTCCACAGATTTATTTGGGGCCAAATATCCTTGGGAGAAAATTTACATTGGCTTTATTGGTCTTTAGCTAAGTGCAAGTAGGAATGAGAGGTAAGGATTTTTTTTAAACAATGGGTTCTAACCCTAAACTGCTTCCTACTACACCTAAACAAGAATCTGCTTAATTTTTCCTCTTGCTCAACAGTGACTAAAAATGGTAATTTCTACTTCTATGATGCATCTGTAGCAACAACCAAAATTGCTTACAAAAGGAAAAACCCACAAATATTGGAAAGAGATTTCGGTGCTAATTTCTATACCTGACATACTAAATTACAAGAAATTAAAAAGAAAATCTCAATTCATATATAAAGCCCTAATGTATTAAAAAAAAAAAGACACCTCTAAACAAAAAACACACAAAAGTCAGAAGAGAAAGAGGGGGCAAAAAGGAGAACATTCAAAGTTTTGGGATAATTGTCACCCTGAGGCCTAAGAGGTCACTGCATGATTCTGGGTTCCTCTGTGCCCAGAAGAGTGAGTGGAACTGCTCAGCTCCCTTTTTTTCTATGTACACCCAAGAACAGGACAGAAGTGGTGGGTGATGCCTCTTGAGCTGTTTTATTGAGTCAGCAGCCTCCTTACATGACTGAGACAACAGGAAGATGACAAAAGCTCACATCTCCCAACAACAGCCAAAGGGTTCTTTGTTCCAATACACTTTAAAAACTTTTCAGTCCACAGCAGAAAGCAGAAGCTTCACCAGCAGTTGCTTTAGCAGATTACTAAAAGTACACGTAAACCTGCTTAGAACAATGCCTGCTTATTCTAACACAGTGCTTGCTTGTAAGCAGAGTACAATACACAGTACTTCATTATTAAGCTTAAAGCTTTCTATTTCCTTGCTAGATATATTTTTCTGTAGTCTTAAGATCTCTTCTAGCCAAGCTCAAAACACTAGCTATTGTTTTGTGTCCTTGCTCTCTGTATCTCATGTAGCTTTCTCTACTGTCTAACTTTACAGCTTGAGCTCAATTCTAAATTGTCTTTTCTCTTCTGAGGCCCCTTATAGCATTCCCAAAAATCCTTCACTTTTAATAATTACCACATCCAGCAGCAGTTCCTGTGCTCAGGGCCAGCAGAGAGGCTGGGCTCAGCCCCACACAGCTGAAGCTGAGCCCCTGACACCTGCAGCTCCTGTGCACCTTTTCTGTCCTCTCGGAAACATCAGGCTTCAGAGCTGAGTTTGCACCAATTCATACGGTTCATGCTTGTTAACATTAAAAGTGGTTCAGCATGTGATTAAAGTTTGCAGTTTAATAAGTAATTACAGCGTTCCTGCCGTCCAGCCTGCTGTACTTTTCTGCCTACAGCACTGACTTGAATACAAAACCAGTGAGTCTATTCATGCTGATGTCTTCACTGTGTGCTCTGCTCTTATTTGCACCCCCCCTAAATTAAACATTTAAGAGGCAGTTAATAAAACTAACTGTAAAATGAGAGACATTAAATAGAATTTTTGAAGAATGTATTAAAATTAAGTATTAGGATAATTATAAACCAAGTTACATTTTCTTCCACTTATTTTGGTTACAAAGAACTTTTACAATACTCTAGTACTTAGCTAAATCTGAAATAATTATTATAAATAAGTATTTCCAGTGCAATGAATTAAAATGGCACATTCCTGGTCACATATTCACACAAAGATGTGAAGCTGCCACTGGCTTCCAAGAGAGAAAATAAGCCAGGAGTTTAAGGCATTCAGGCTGGCCTTGCTCATTCAGCTACTCTTCCAGGTAGAAAAGCAGACTACATCTGAACAGATATAAATAAATAAATAAAATAATAAAGATTTATGCTGTATAGCCAGCTTATTAAAATAAATTTGCACACTAGTGTTTCCTCCCCACCCATATATACATAGCCCTGTACATGCCAGTGCCCCAACACACATTCTTTTCAGTGTCACTGTGGTCCTGAGTTGTGTCATCACTGTCAGATGCACTCAGGCAACAACTGTATTTTACAACTGCTAAAGCTGTTCACAGAACAGTATTTTTTCCACCATCAGGTGAACAGACTTTTAAAAGGAATATCCCATGACACAGTTCCATGTATGTTTTTGGAGGTGGTGCCAGGGCTAAATGACCACCAGTGCAGGACAATTCTCCCTCTGTGGCACATCCTGCCCCAGCACCTCCTGCACTGAGCACAGCCACGGCTGCAGTGCTGCACATGCCAGGAGCAAAGCAATGTCACCAAGCCAGCACAGCCCTCCCCGAGATTAATTGAAAAACAAACAACCAACCAGAAAAACCCTGAAGAGAGATTTTCCCCATCTCAGTATATTAGAAGAGGGATTACTCCTGACAGCAACTTGAGAGAAGAAGAAATAAAGGACAGAGAAGGGGGAAGTAGTTTGCAGCATTCAATCAGTATGCAGCATCAGACTCTTAATTTGCAAAAGCTCTGCTGTAGAGACATTCCAGCATCGCTGATGGCCACTTTGCTCCCAATGACTGTAGCTACTGCAGATGAAGCCTAACGACTTCTGTACTTCTGGAAAGATTTCCCCGAGTGAAAGTACTTGTTAAAACTTTGTTTCCCCACTCGTAGGTCGGTCAGACAGAGTGCACACAAAGGGGAATCCATTTCTGTGATTTCTGTCAGGGCATGTCCTCTTGGTTAGTATACAGCATATGCTCAGGTTGCTTTGGTTAGCTTTACCTCTCTTGGTGTGTGCAGGAAAGGCACAATAACTTCAATTGTGTCATTAGCTCCATCTCAGAGTAACTCCCTGTGAAACACCTGCGAGGTTCCAGCACTCAGACATAACCCTTTTTCCTCATTACTCAGCCCCAGTAGCAGGAGTGCAATATTGTCTCCCACTGATCTGTATTAGCTGAAGCTTGGTAGGGAAGGAGGGTTGTATGGGATCAAAGCTCCAGCCTGCACTTGTCCACCTGCTCCTGGTCAAAAAAAGAGGTCACCTGGCTGTACTTTTAAAACAAACTCAGTATCTAGTTAGCCTGTGGTAGCCCAGGGAATATTTTAATTTCCTTTCACAGAAACAGAGTAGATACTGCTGACCTCCAGGAAAAAAAACAAACCAAAAACCCAATACAACTATATTAACACAGTTTAAAGCAATCTTCTGAATTTCCAGTAAGGCAATATAAAGTAAGGTTAAAAGTCTCTCAACTAGTTTACTCAATACAGACTCAATTATAGAACTACTAAAAATGACCAGGTCCTGAAAGCATCTCTGTTGCAGAAGAGGAGCTGAAAGCAGGCAGTGCATGCCACCCACTGCAGGCTGACACTGGGGACCTGTACAGTTCATAAGAAACAGACCCAATACACGCCCAGCCCTGTGCTCTGTACCTTCCCTACATGTGGTGAATGCACTGGGGCATGAGCTGAACCCCAGGTCACCAGGCTCCTCTCTGCTGTTCTGCCCCAATGGGTTTAACAAATCTTTTCTTTGTTGTTAATGCCAAGCAACTGATACCAGTATCACTTCAACCTTGAAATGTCTGCTTAAAATGCTGCTCTTCCTCCAAGTAAAATCATTTTGATCAGATTCTGTCCTCTGCACTTCTCATCTCTCCCCTAAACTGAAATGTGAAACATTTAAAACAATAAAAATCACTGTACTGGAAAGCGGCACTGTTTATTTTTCGCACACTGCACGCAAGTATACAGCAGACCTTTAAGAGTCCTAAATTCATTCTGACCTTCTTCATCGGTTATTTACTTTGAGCCTTGAGGAAATGCTTAGCTTAAATGGCCTTTTTCCCTTTCAGAAATCTAATCTTCCAGAAAAATTCCACTGGACAGCAGGTTTTGTAATGGAATTACTGTAGTTAATTCCTATCACAGCAGTTCCTTAATGAAAGGCTGGAAGAAAGTCAACAGGTACTGTATTCCGTAAAAGGGGCTGTAAATATGAGTGTCATAGTTCAGAAAGGTGTGTCATCTCCCCATCAAGATAATTAATGGTCTCTCAAGTCAGACAATTAAAGGTTGCAATAATAATCTATAAGATATCTCCCTTTGTTTCCCAATTAAAACTTTTCAGACTAATTAAAACCATGCTTGTGTCACACAGCATGGTGGTTTCCAACCGGGGCAATAAAATAATGGGTCTCAGCCAGAGAAGATAAATGCCTGAAAAAAAATTACCCATTTAAGCACCATCTTATGTCAACATTGATCTATGAAGTTTTGCTTCACATAGTGGAGAAAACCATCTTCTCTTTAAGGTAACCTGCAGTCATTTTCATAAAAGCTGAGAGCCTCGACTTTTATTAGTTCTCTTCAGGGAAACCTTTATCCATTAAAGTCCTGTAACCAAGAGCCAAGTGCTTGGGTTCCACAGAACAAATGAGCCCAATGTAATGTCAATTATACAAAAAAAGAGAGACAGATTCATTAAAACTCTTCAGAAGTCTCTTCAATATCATTGTCTGATATGCTTGCTATCAGCAGAGCATGTCTTCCATCTGGCAGCTTCAACAATATAAAACTTTGAGGCTGTTCTTAAGGTAATTATATCAAATATACTGAATGTGATAGGAAGTAATTGGTACTAGTTTCAGATTAATCTCTGCACATTCTGGCATTCCAGTTTTGTCCTCAAAGACTGAATTTGCTTTGAATTTGTGATGAAAGCAAATTGATGGTCAAGAGGGCTTTCCCCTTTCTGGCTGGGTTTTTTTGTTCTATTAGCTGGGATTACAAGGGAATTCCATGTTACAGCACTGCTGGGGCTCTCCCAGAGGAATTAATGGGGCAGGACACAGTACTGTGACCTGGTCTCTGAGATGAGGCTAAAAAGGACAGACCCCATTATCTACATCCTCAAAGATGTCCTGCAGCCTTTTCTGGCATTAATATAATAATTTTTAGACTTAAACTCCTCATTGCCCACTGCAGAGATCTGGGGATTTATCGTTCTTGTGGAACATCAGTGGAGTACAGCAAAATCACATCACTCAGCAGTTATACCCTGAATGACTTCTGTCTCCATTTCTATCCCTGATCTCACTACTTAATTAGTGGTAGCTAATTACTGTGAATAGCCTTGCATCTTTAACTAAATGAATGTGTGTAATCCTCTCTGGTTTTCTATTAGTAAAAGGGAGGGAGGTGGTGGCATCACACAGATAAATATGTTGTGTGGGAATGTCTACCAGGCATGGTTTACACTAAAAACTCCAGCTTTGTCTCTGGTTAAAACTTTCTTACACTTTAACTCTTCCCTGTCCCCTCTGCAGATCACCTGGGCTCCTCAGCTGAGGGTGTCTGGGGCAGTCCCCAGCTATAGGACTGATGATACCAGCCTCTGCTACCCCCTCCTTAAAAAAACCCCTCTGCTCACAAGTCTACCTGGCATTTGTCAGGCTTTCTGATTTTTACTTTATTATAAAGCCAATTCCTAGTACAACTGGGGATTTGCATCAATGCCTCTATATAACAAACTAAAAACAGTAGCATGAAAGCTGGACAGAATTTTCCTGAGTTAGATTTGCTAAGAGATGATGTTACTGCCATGAATCTAATTAATTCAATGTATAAATTTGGATTTGTTCTTTCTCCAGAAATATGATCTTGATAAAGGGGTCATAGAATTACACATATGATTCTCAGTTTGAAGGTTTGTGTAGGTACAGCACCAAGTGTCTGAGCCACTCTGAGTTAAACCAGGTTTTTGTTACTTAGGTCAGTGATATGGAGCAGGATCAATTACTATCAATTGCTGTAGTAAGAGCAATTTCATCCTACCCTCCTTTTATTTTAGAGTGTCATGCAAACAGCACTCATCCTCTTGTAGAAATTGAAAATGAAAACTGGGAGCCTTGAGAGCAGGCAGCTCACTTTCTGTTTTGGAGATGCCAGGTCTTTCTTTTAATTGAGGGCTATAGGAGATCAAAGAGACAAACTCCAGCCAAGGGTTAAGTCTGTCACACCCAAACCATGTTTATATGTAATTTCATTCCTGAATCTATGAACAGGAATGAGGTTCTCTTCCAATATTTGACTCTACACGAGAGAGCTTTGAGCCTACTAGCTTAATCAATTATTTCTGTTGGATGTTGCTTCTAATACACTGATGAGATCCTTGGCAAATCAGGATTTTCTTACTCAAAATTCAGAGAACTGAGTCAGACAACTGCACTGACATTATGAGGACTGGATCAATCTTAAGGTCTTGCAGGACAAACAAGCCAACTTTGCCCACTGCAGTCATTGTTTACACGAACTCAGATATACATTGCTGCAGGTGTCAGTTCTGTTCCTGGCTTTTGTTCCTGCAGCCTAAAAGAGCTTAATTCTATGGCTAGAGAAAACCTGAGATCCTGATGGAGAAGCCTCCCCCAGAGAAGTTGCCTTGGCCATTTCCCCATGTCCAGTGAACGTCCCTAGTGCTGACCAGCCACCAAACTGAAAGCCTAGGAGAGGGCCTGAGTACCTGAGTCTTTTTACTTTCTATGCAGTTCTGGTTCCTATGTCAGATGTAAACAAGATCAAGTTTTCTATTTACACAACATGCATCTTTAAAGGACCTGAGGGGCTAACTATGTGCACACACAGTGGACAGGACAGGCACTCATATCTGAGCCCTTCGGTGCTCTGGAAAAGCAGAGATGTAGAAAGATCTGCACAACTCAAAGCTCCACACAGCAAATCAGCAAATCACAAAGGAGGACAAGGACGTCAAGATGCTCTGCTCAGGAGAAGTTTCACCTTCTGCCAGTGCCCACATGGGAAGCTTGGGAAAAATCTGGTTTGGGGAGGCAGAGCAGCAAGCAGCACACACCACACAGACCTGCAACGCTGTGGTCAGCCACAGACTGCTTAAAGCAATGAAATTATAAGGAAGCAGGACAATCTGTTTAGAACACCAGACTCTCCTGGGATTCGGTGCCATAACTTTTTTACTTCCCTCCTAAAATGTTAATTCAAATGTGCAACTAAGTATGTGCCAAAACAACTTGTAAAACTTTCAGTAACCCCACACTGACAGAAAAGTAGTACTGCAGAATGTGCTCCATTCCCTTTGATCTATGATTTATTGATGCACAGTATGAAATATTCATTAAAACAGACTGCTGTTTCCCGTTGATTTGTCATGTTTTTAATTCATATTTTAAAACATTAATAAAACTGACACTATTAATTATTTTTTGAAATACCAAATATATTTGAGATGTAAAACTGGCATGGGTTATGTTTGATATTAAAGTATCAGGAGGAATTAGTTCAAGCATAATATGTTCTGCAATTGCTTGTAATGATCCTCTACATTCTATTGCCCCAAACAACTCCCTAGTTCCCTTCACTACTTTGAAACAACTCTAAATTACAAATGCAAACTGCACTTAGAAGCAGTTGTAACATTAAGCTCATGCTGCTTCTGCATTTCATACAAATACATGTGTTCATCAGTCTCTGCTAGAGAGGTAACACAGAAATATATTGGAGGGGCACAGGAACCTGTTTTTCTGAAATGATTACTGATCTTGGTCTTCAGTGGTGTTTTTTCCCCAGCAATGGTTTGGTTTAACAATCCACAAGGCAGCTCTGTTCTGCCACTCCATCTGCTGTGTAGCAATAATAGGGAGGCTTATGCATTTTTAAGGGAAATATAGTCTGTCTTATAAAAAGGCAGACTCATAATTACAGTTTCCAGCTTGGAGGAGGACATGTTGAAATGTGCCTATGAAAAATTAAAGTTCATACTGGTCAGAAAAACACCACTGAGCTCCCTTCATTTATGTCACCCAATTATTTGGCCCTCAGAGAGGAATTATCAAGTACTGCTCAAAATCAGAATGACCACCTTTCAGGACTGTATTGTTGAGCTGGTGGCACTTGCAATCTGGCCATTTTTACTTCTGAAGACCTTATTTTCTAGAACTCAAAGAGACTTATTAATTTGCTCATTTAAAAAAAATTAAAATTTCAAATAAGTAAACTACTTTAAATAACATATCATATGAGCACTCAGAAATCAGCTCTCATTTATCAGTTAATATTTTCAAGAGCTTACAGCTAGAGAGAAAAGCAGAAAAAATATGACTGACCCAAGACCACTCAAATGCCTCAAGCATCTTCCACCCTTCTTGTTGCCAAAATTATGAAATTAAAAGAGCTACAACTTTTCAGCTTTCACCAGAGCCTGACTTACATGGCTTTTTGTATCAATTCTGAAATTTGACATGGGCACAACTGTGCATGAAATATTAAGGGTGCCCAACTAAGGCTTAAAAGTTATCTTAAACTCCATGAGACAAATTAGAGAATCTTAGATCTAATCAGACTCTAACTTCTGCCCAAAGCTGAAGGGTCCCAGGGAGACAGCAGGTTCTAGGGTGGGGTAAATGGCACCACTGAGCAGGAGCTGGGAGCCCAGAGGTCTCTGAGATGTGTCTGCCCAGCTCTTCCCTGGCAGGAGCACAGCAAGCCACTGCCCTGGTGCAGCCAGGCAGGAGCACAGCAAGCCACTGCTCCTGGTGCAGCCAGGCAGGAGCACAGCAAGCCACTGCTCCTGGTGCAGCCAGGCAGGAGCACAGCAAGCCACTGCTCCTGGTGCAGCCAGGCAGGAGCACAGCAAGCCACTGCTCCTGGTGCAGCCAGGCAGGAGCACAGCAAGCCACTGCCCCTGGTGCAGCCAGGCAGGAGCACAGCAAGCCACTGCCCCTGGTGCAGCCAGGCAGGAGCACAGCAAGCCACTGCCCCTGGTGCAGCCAGGCAGGAGCAGAGCCTTGGGACAAGCTGAGCTCACCAGGGCCTGCCTGAACCTCAGCACTCCCCACTGCTTTTTCTAGCTTGCCAGGAAGGTTTAAAAAGGGATTGTCCAGCACAGTTCAAGGGTTTGGAAACTTGCCTAGGAATCACTAAAAACGTGTAAATGTGTCATTAGCATCTTTCTCACATGGCAGAAGGGCAACAAACAAGAGGGTTTGCCTTGGGATGCTCACACCTGCTGCACTTGGATAAGCTCTGTGTGGAGAATTCCAGAGGTGATTCTGCAATTCTCTGATCTAAAGGTCAAAGGGATCTTTGACTGTTATGTACCTGCTCAGACCCCCCTGCAAACAGTGAGTGCTGTGTAGGAAGAACTGTCCTTGAGGCCTCCCAGCGCTCTAGCTCTGGCAGAGAAAGGAAGAACTATTGTCCAGTCGTTGCATCCACACATAATCTGCCAGTCTCAACTCCATGTGTTTTCTACTGGCAAATGTGGAAGTTCACATTTTTAAACTTTTTTTTTTGTGTATTGATTTGTTTTATAGCAAATCAGCATTTCATCTGACCTTTAAAATTGAAGCGTCCATGGTTCAGCAGCTCCCAAAGCCTTTGCCATCACATAATTATGGAACTGTGATTCAGGTCTGTTTAACAGCCAACCTCAGGCAGGAAGATCTGCAAATATATTGTAGCTGCTTCTTTATTAATTATAAGCAACTTCAGCTACTGGATTTCAAAAGACACCAATATTCCAAAGAAATATGAAGTGCTGACTCAAAGTAAGAAAGAAACAATACAGCAAAAGGCCAGAGTCCTGCAGAGCATTTCACAAGAGTGTGCCTATGTGATTCCTGATGCTGCATTTCCCATACTGTGTCTACAACCTCAGGGCCATCCCAAAAAAGAGACTGCATAAATGTAATTTTCGACATGGTAACGACACTGGAAAGCACTCACTGATCTAGAATAAGCATCTCTTTCTCTACTGTATTGTGCAGAAGGCTTCCAATGCAAGTAACTTCAGACCCTAGATTGGGATGGAACAGATGCTGGTGAATTATTCTGCCAATTATCATTTTCTCTTTACTAGAGCTGAATAAATATATAACAGAAAAACCCTCAAGATGCATGTAAAGCTTGTTATTTGAAATGCCAGTGCAGATGGAACACAACCCTTACTCTGGTAATGCTGGGTTTGCAGCTGTATGCCCTCAGCTTCTGCTGCGATGTGAGTGTACCTGAACACCTCCCACAAAAACTGCAGCAAGGTCTGGGGGGCAGAGGGGAGAGGTCAGCAATCAGTACATCCAGTTCCAGCGGTGGTGCAGCTGGTTTTTGGGGCTGTGCTTGGGGACACACCCAGGTGCCATCACCATGGATGCCCTGGGCAGGCCAGGCAGCCTCTGCACAGATGGGTGAGGGACTGCCTGGGACAGCAGGCCAGCTGGAAAGGAGGTGATTGACTGCACCACCACAATTAAATGTTGGCACTATTGTTGTAGGAGCTCTCTGGGATGGAATTTTGGGCAGTTGCAGAAGTTGCCCCAGGCAGCTCCTGCTGTGTTTAGCCCAGTCTGAATGCCTAAATGCATTAGTTAACAAACTGGGTGGAGAATGAAGCCTTGCCCTCCAGAGACTTCCCATGGTGATTTCTGCTGTGGAAGAGATCAAGCTGTGCATAACTATTTGTAAATAGTTAGTAGAAATTGTTGCTACGAGGGAAGTCATTTGTATGTAGCTCAGCTGTTTAAGAGATGCTTTAACTTTAGTTAAGATATACCAGTGGCAATGAATTAAACAGCTGAGTGACAGCAGTTTGGGGTCTCACCTAAGCCAGCTGAAGACAATTCTGCAAGGACAGCTACAACAGACACTCCCACCCCCACTCAGGAAACAACCACCCATCCCTTTTGGGAGACTGGGTTCCTCATGTGAACATTACCTTCTGCAGAGACCCACCCAGACCACCCCCTTTCCAAAAACCTGTCTGGGAGCACAACACAATCCAGCCACAAAGGGTGGTCTGTCTTGGAAGGACAGAGGCCCAGGGAGCAGACCTGTTCTGCTTTCAGTACACAAAAAAAAATACTTATAAAGCTTGTTTGGACAACACCAATCACCTTAGCACGTTCACATCCCACAGGAGCTGCGTTGAGCACTGAGTCAGGGAGGTGCAGCTGACCCTGCAGGAGTTATTGGGCTATTTGCTGTGCACATGCCTCAGTTTCCCTCCCTGTTAAAGGGGTGATACACAACAATAGGAATTTGTGGATGATTTAGGAGCTACACATTTATTATTAGTTTTCTCATCTGGTTTCAACAACTAGCAGTATCAGGTCAAAAGCAAAGCAAGTTTTCATTAATGGAACATGAATCCTTGCCTAATACAGTGGGACTGAGCAGTCTGCAGCATGATTTTGTTGTCGGATATCGTTACCCTTTATGATCTCATATTTTATGGTAGTTAATGCCATTGGAGGAAAACATGATTAGAGCAGAAAGCAGCTTCAAAGCAGCCATTGCTGAGTGCATTCATCACACTTGCTGCAGAGCTGGATTTTTCCTCTCTACAAATATAATCAATCAGTGCAGGTAAAGAGTTGCAAACAGAAGCCCTTTAGGTGAACTAGTGTGTATCCTGTTTTTATCAGTGTTCTGGGAAGTGTAGTTAGACTGGGATAAGTTATGTGGTGTGGGCTTAGGCATTAATGAATATGAGCAACTAAATTATTGAATTTTGCAATGCAAATTATTTTTGAGCACAAATTCTTCACTTTTGAATGTTAAGGGCTCATAAAAAATGTCAATGGCTTATGAATTAGGCCATTAGCATGCAATTTGTGATTCAAACAGTACCACAGCCTCATGTAATAAGTGACTGAATAAAGAGCAGCATTCGTCTCTGCACTTGCAAAACAGTTTGTCAGGAAGGCAAATGCAGGGAGATGTCACACGAGGGACTCATTCCCTCCCTCTGGAGATGCACAGTTACACAGCAGAGGGGTCCTGTGCCTGTCCCCAAGCGTGGGGCCTGGAAATGCTGTATTGGTGTGATCCATGCAATCCTGGCAGCAGGCAGAGCATGTGTACCTGTGACACGGCCCAGAGCCTCCAGTCCAGCTCGTGGGGTGTGCCTGTCCCCACAGAGGTGCTGCCACCAGCACCTGGGCCTTGGGTACCAACCAGTTTAACTGGCTTGAGACCTCACTGGAAACAAGTGCCACCCATGGTGGGAGGAACGCAGGACGTTTGAGTACCTACGTGCATCTTGAGTAAAAACAAAATCTGTGCTGAGAAAAGATGTCTGAGAGGTGGGGTATCCTGCACAAGGCAATCTGAAGGTGTCCCAAATACAAATGTGAGCTCAGAGTGCAGGCAGAGATCTCTTGGTGGCAAATTCCCCATTCAAACAGTAGTGCTTACAAAGGTAACCAGAAATATAAAACTATTATGGATATAAAAATTCCTACTTGCCCAAGATGAGAAAAATTTTGCAGAGAAAACACTAATTATGAGAATATTTATGTGACAGGTTGAATATTGCTGTTATTTAAAAGATCTCTGCAGCTGCTCCATGTTTCAGAATATGTGCTGGGATAGAAAAATTACCAGAAAGGAGGCAGAGGATTGGATAGAAAAGGAGATGTCAAACATTTTTGATACATAACACACACTCTTAAAATATTATATATGCATTACACACATACAATGGTATATGAAACTCCTGAAACTGCCAGTTTGAAAATTCCCGTGGCATCACTAACCCTCTCTTTCTCCACGTGCAGACTGGCTCCAGGGAGGCTGAGGCTGCTGCATTCCAGAGGCTGACCCTTGGGATGGTCTCTAGGGAGAGAGAGGGGGTCAATTCCAGGGACCTGGGGAGAGGCTGTGCTCTCCTTACAGCGAGCAGCATTCATCTCAGCTCGTGGCTCAAGGGGACAGGGGCTGAGCAGCTGGTGGAGAGAAGGGGCATGGAGAGGAACCTTTGATCCTCAATCAGAAAGTACGAGGATTTTCAGCTGCCCCTGCTGCTGGCTGTGGTCAGTACCTAAAGACAGTGCATATTCTCTGTCTGCCTCCCTCAGCTGTGTGCCTGACCTTGCCATGGGCCATATCCCAGAGCCTCTGACCTGGCTGTCAAGGCTAGAGCAGCTCGTGTCCTGGATGTTTTCCTCTCTCCTTTCTTGCAGCTGAACACACTCAAGGTTTGCATGTTCTAAGCAGGCAATTAAGGGATCCATGTGGTGGGTGTGCTTGAAAGACTGAGATCAGGCCAGTTTCAAATTTCAGAACACCAGATTAACATTCACTTACCAATATAGGTTAATTATTAGTCTTCATAAAAAATTAGCTTTACATATGCAATTAGCCCTTAAGAATCTTAGTCTAAATTAGCTGTGAGTGTACAGCTACCATGAGGGTGGTGCAAGTAATTAATGCTGATTCAGGGTGGCCATACGAGCTTATGAGCTCTTCCCTATCTTTCTTTTCTTATCATTCCAATGGTTCTGCTCATACCTCATCTCTCCAAAAGCAGCTCCAATCTGCTTCTGGCCATTTATTATTTTCAGGAGGACAGGGACTTGGTCTGTTTTCACCAGACATCTCATTTGCTTGTTCAGTGTGGTGTATACACACACACAAATAAGTACTCTAAACTTATATATATATATATATTTCTTTTTGCTTCCCATCCTTTTATACCCTTTTTTCTTGCAGATTTCACTGTATACACATTTTGCCAATATCCTCAATTGAGCAAACATATAATTCCTGAATGGTGGATTTGCTGATAGACATTATTTCTACATTTCTGCTTAGATTTGCATGTTGATTGCTTATTTAATTAGCAGTGTTACATTAGGGCATACTTACATACTATCACCAGATATGCTATTTTAGCATGCTTATGTCCAGGCTAGTAATATCCTGCTTGATATGCTTTCACTCTATAGTGCAACAGGCCCTGCTTTGGCTACACTGTTTCGTGTTCAGTGGATCTATTTTGCTGTCTTTCCTTAAAGAAAGAGTCATTGCTCTTAAAACTGTACTTAAGATGCTTTTCCCTCTGCTTGTTTTACCACCTGATGGGACATTTGCCCTGTTAAGGGTACTCACAGCCTGTTGCTAACCTTCTGCCCTCCACAGTTATGATGGCACTCTGTGAGTGGTCACTGTCCCTTTTAGAGCAAAATTTAAGCAGGTATCCTTCTCCTCTTATTCTTTAATGGGCTTGTTGCCATCCTCACAAGCAGATTGCCTGGGCTAATGGTCAGCAGCTGAAATCAGTGATGTATAAAACATGCTAAAATGCAGGAATTCTGATTTGTTTTTTGTTACCTCACCATATGCATGGGATCCTGTTCAATATCACAGGAGGCCATGCACCTGCCAGCTCCCATGAGCAATGCCAGCATCAAGGTACCCCAAGGACCTGCTGTTCCAGCTCACCACATCAGAGGCCAGTACAGACCACATCCCTCACTCCTGGCAGCAAGCAGGGACCAAGGAGACCCAGGGTCTCTCAAGTATGAAATGTTCACACTCAGTACATCAAGCACTGTCAGGCTGCCCATGCCCTGGGGAGAGGCACCTCTCTTCTGGCTGGCTCCTGAAGCTCAAGTGTTACAAAGGTCAGAAATCATAAAAGAAAAACATAGGTTTTCTTTTAGTTTAGTAGTTTGAATTACCAAAATAACCTAAGTGAAGACTCTGATCATTGTCAAATGTTACTGTGCCACCACCTGACCTCTTGGAGTAGTTAACCAAAGCTGATAACCAACCCCTCCCCTTTGCTGCACACAAACACGGGTGGGTCCTGACCTGCTGAAAACCAGCACCTTGTCTGCAGGAATGGCCAGGTGTTGGAGTCCAGAATGCAGAGAATATTTCCCTGCATGTTTTGAAAAATCAAAACCCTCTGACAAACACTACCTTTAGCCTTTGTCCATGGAGAAAAGCTTCCTAGGCTTTGGGATGAAACAGAATTCACAAGAATGTAAACTAGATAGTAATATAGCATGCCATTTATCACAGGGTGGGAAATTTAGATTTTGGGTTTGTTAGCACAGTAAGTAAATGGACACAAGATGGAGGATCCTTGTCGTTTTTAGGCTTCTTCCTCCTTCACTTACTCCATTTTCTGCAGTTCAAGGTACAGAACAATTGGCTAAAGTCTGCTGCAGTCTAGAACTATGTGAATAGATGTTTGGTTGATTATTGGTAGGTAAATAGGAATAATGTACATTCTTGGTGATAATTGGGCAAATTATCTTTAAAAGAGCCTTGATTCCTTGTGTTCAGCCATTTTCTGCACCTCTTCTCCCTCGTGCTAAGCTGGTGTAAAGCCTGGGGTGCTGAGATTCCTGATAAGAAAACAATAAACAATCTGAAGACCAAGAAAAGCCAAGACTCTCGTTTGCCTTCCCTTCTAACAAGGACTTTTGCAAAAAGGCCTCCCCCATCAGGGAGTGGAAGAACTCTCACAGTCAGGCCTGAGCAGCAGCCAGTGGTGCTCCTGAGCACTGCCCAGGTGCCCCTCTGCTGGGGAGGGGACCCTGCCAGGACAGCCCTGCACTGCCCTGTGCCAGCCCAGGGGCTGCCCAGCCCAGGGGCTCCAGAGGGTGGGCTGCTGAGGGGGCTGAGATGGCCCAGAGCATGGCACTGACAGCCTGAAAAATGACAACGTGCAGGTGTTTGTGCTGTAACTAACCACAGAGGCACAGAGTTATATTCTACTAATACTATCTCAAATATAGGTCAGTACCAGGCTTTAAACTAATAAATTGTGGGGGAAAGGTTGCTTTTTCAATAAAAGACAAGAAATAAAACCCAACCTATGGTCCTTTCCATGATTAATCCTGTTCCACGGGCTGTGCTCGAGCTCTAGTGGACCAGAACACATTTGATTCAGTGCAGCTGAGTGGGTTTATATGACTCATGGAGATGTGGTGGTAATTTTTTAAATTATTCTGGGGGCTTTGGGTTTTAGTGTCGTGACCAGGTTTGCATAGCTGCCAGTGACCTCTTAACATGGCATGCAAGCATTTTATTTCTTATTGCAGTGTCATGCAGTAATGTAGAATATGTTACAGTCAAATTCTTATTTATGGGTAAAGATGACACACACCATTTTGCATATTTTTAAACTGACCACTGGTGAATTGTTTACAGCTACTGTGTCTCCAGTGTCAGTTCTGTAACTCATCTCCTATATTCCACACTTTTCACCCCTACCTGCTGCATCCTGCACCTCCTTCTCATCCCTGCTGCCATACTAAAGCCTGTATTTCTCTACACTGCATCATTCTGCTGGAGTCATAAATATCCCATTCTACCCAGAACACCTGCTTGTTACTGCTGTCTGTATAAAAGTGCAAATCTCCTCCACAGACAAACAAAAGTAAACCAGAGAGAGCCTCCTGATCAATTATAGACATTGCCATCCCAACTAAACCCAGTAAGCAAAGGCAGAGCAAGAAGAGACCAGACAAGGTGAGCCTGACAGGCCTCAGTCCCAAGGTCTTGCAAACCTGGGACAAAGCTTGCAGCCTATTACCCAATAAAGCAATTCTGTGCTTCTCCACTACTACAGAAAAGGAACTATTTGCTTTTTTGTTCTGCTGTGTTCACCTATTTTTGACCGGGAAGGGGTTGCCTGCAAAGCTCAGTAGAGCTGTGCTGTCCCACTCTGCTCTGGGTGGGCAGCTGCAGTCGCAATGAACCACGAGGAAAGCTTGTATCTGACATTGAAAATTTGTATTTCCAACTAGATCAGCTTTTAATTTATGAGAATGAATTTGTAATCATAAAGAAAAGAAGGAACTAAAAAAGGAAAAAAAAATAATAACTAGGGTGCACACATAGAAAGGAAATGTGAAAAATTGGTCTGAATGTCAGGAGTCCCTTCTCAGAAGGCTCAGCTCTGAAAGTGTTGTTGAGGTGATTAGTCACTAAATACAGTGCCAGAACTCCTTCCCTCCAATGCCAACCATCCCAGCATCCTGGCCTTTCAAAACAGCAGTCACATACCCTTCCCCAGCTGTGAACGATGGTTGCCTTGTGTAATAAAATATTCAACTTCACAACAACTCTTGATAAAGAAGGAGGTTCATGAATTTTTAAAATTATTTTGTAAATCACTCTGAGAGCTGACAATGAAGGCTAACACCTCAGCTGGTGTACAACTGTCAAGTTATCCCCGTATTCAGCCTGACACTGGGATTTGTGGGAACCTTCCCCTCTGATGTGTCAGAAACCCTCTTCTGAGTGGAGTGAAAGGCATTGCCCCCACTCGGAGCATAGCAACCCAACCCACGCTCTGAGAGCTGCTCAGCACTCAGGGCAATTCTGTCAGGAGGCGGTGGTTTGAGGTTACCTGAAGGGATGTGTCTGTCAATGCAGCAGAGATGTGGGAAGCACAGGTAGCAAAGCTGCTTCCTGGCATTCCCCAGACACCAAACAGGCAGTCTGAAGTGTATTTGTTTTACAGTACTGATGACTACTTCTCTTCTTGGAAAGAAACAGGTGGGTGACTTAGTTTTTGTCTATAACAATTACCAGCAGTGTCCAGATCAGTTTTTGTGGAATCCGAGAAATCCCCAGCTCCAAAGACTGCAGCAAACTCCCCTCTGTAAGATGGCAAACTCTGTAAAGAACTACAGACAGAACTGTGTGTGTGGGAGGAAGGGAAATGCCTTTCACCCTGCCTTCCTCAGTACTTTCCCTGCAGCTGCCTGTTCTCAGGCAGCATGGTGATGGCTGCTCAACATGCAGCCAGAAAGGAAAAGGTACCCATCAGCAAGGCTAAAAACATTCATGAAGGTGAGCAACAGCACCTGCAGGAAGGTGGGAAACATTCACACATCATCAACTCAATAGACATTAGCTCTTTTAGTAAAAAATTAGTTACCATGGTCGCACCTGTAGAAGGAGAAACCCATTCCTGCTAAATGTCAGGAAACGATTGTCTGGAGAGATGTTTTGCTGTGACTGCACTAGAAAACAAACTGGCCACATTTTTATTGCATAGTGCTACTTAAGTGAGAAGCTCCTCCTTGGCCACCCCGAGCGTGGAGACAGCAGGAGTGAGAGCAGGGTTATTGTGCGTGGCCCTCCCCGAGCCTGCAGCAGGGCACGCTCTGGGTTCAAACCCTGCTGGTGACCCAGATGGAGGAGTTGTTATACAACTCTCTTTAATTGGCAATTTTCTGCTCTGTTCTCTTCTGCATCTGTTATTTATGTCTCACAGCTTTCCTGCATGCTGGTAGACAACAAGGAACTACAGCAATGGTATCCCCTCACATTTAAAACATTTAGACAGACAAAACCCCAATATTCACATAACAGAATGGTTCATTACACTCAGAGGAAATTTTGTTGCTTTACAAAACATTTCTCTGAGATGATAAAACCCACATGGCTGCTGCACAACAACTACTGAGCAACAGAGGAAGAACAAAGAATAAACCAAACAGCAAGATGCTTCAGCAAAGATGCTGACCCAATACAGCAGCTTCCAACATGCAGAGCTGCAACCACAGCACTGCCTTGGAGTTAAGTGCCAATGAGCTTGGTGTTATGCCAACAAAATCATCAAGAAGCTGGATCTCCCCTTGTTATTAAATTGGGCAAGCAAACGAATGAAAGGAATCAAAGCAATAACAAAGGGCAGATAACCCCTGGGCTACCTCGTAAGCAGTGGCTGACAGATGTGGATTACTGAAAAAGTAAAGAGCTTGCCACTTGTATGTAATAAAGCCACAGGGATTTCAACAATACCCTTTTTGTTTTAAAGAAGAGCAAAGGCATATATTGTCAAAACCATAAAGCTTGCCACAGTGCACTGCTGCACTATATAAAGACATCACAGGCTCACGGTTTTGAAAGGAGTGACAGCTATTACATGCTGAAATTTTTCAGTGAGGCACTGCGCGGAGTAACGAAGGATCATGCAGGGGAGAATCATCTATTTGTTCCTTGACAAGAACACCTGGATGACCCCTCTGAATTGGTCAGTTGGACTTGGTGGCCTGGACATTTATCACTGCTGCTGTTTTTTTTTTTTTTTGGTTTTTTTTTTTTTTTTTTTTTTTTTTTTTTTTGAGGGTTTTATTTTTTTCAAACCCTAAGAAAGCAGAATTTTGGTTTCATAAAGAATCCAGAGGTAGGAAAAAAAGGTTGTCATGCTTCTTTTCAGTCCTTGTACTGACCAGGTATAATTTGTCATCTGAGGATGCAAGCTGCCATTTGAACTAGAACTTGGCTGAATTCTGGCACAATTTCTAGCAGAGCTGTAAAAGCCCCACCTGTCACCATTTTCACTGCCTTGTCAGCTTACAATGCCAAGGAAGCATTAAAGGTGTCTGTACTCAGCACTGGTGAGGCTGCACCTTAAATCCTGGTGTCAGTTTTGGGCTTCTCATGACAAGACAGAGATTGAGGGGCTGGAGCACATCCAGAGAGGGGAAAGGCCTGGAGTGCAACCCTGAGCAGCAGCTGGGAGAAGTGGGGGTGTTTAGCCTGGAGAAAAGGAGGTTCAGGGGAGACCATACCTCTCTAGAGCTGTCTGACAGGAGGTTGTAGCCAAACTGGGGATTGGTCTCTTCTCACAAGAGACAAGCAATAAGACAAGAGCAAATGGCCTCAAGCTGAACCAGGGGAGGTTCAGAGTGGGTTATCAATCATTAGCACAGGCTGTCCAGAGCACTGGTGGAGTCCCCATCCCTGGACAGAATGAAAACCCACACAGATATGGCCCTTGGGGACTTGGTTAGTGGGGCCTTGGCAGTGCTGAGGGAACTCAATGATTGTAGAGTCTTTTCCAACCTGAACAATTCTACTATTCAGTGATGTCTCTGCCTTGGTTGCTGTTGCAGCAGTCTTTAAGCCCTCCCCTGTCAAATTCAAACATACATTGTACTCTTCTAAGACTCATTCTTGTCTTAATTAATGCCTCATTTCAGTGTTAACTATTTTTCTGCCTGTGGAAAACAAAATGCATTGCATACAGCAGCACAACAGGTAACCTCTTCATACATGTATGCAGACATTTGATACACACACACAATCAATGCAACACAGAGAAAGTCTACCTGATGAAAAATAACATGTTCATGTCTTTCCATTACATCTCCCTCTAAAATCTTCAATGAAAAACATGGGAATAGCATCTTTAACAATCTGACACATCTTAAGCTTCCCATATGGCACAGATCAGATTTCTCTCTGTTCCTTCCAAGTATTGTTGTTCAGCCTTTTATGCCATAACCCCCTGGTGTTACCACTGGGAATTTTCAGCAGGGCTGGTTCCCAATGATATGATACATGAAATGTGATCTAACCCTGAGAAATCCCGTGGTGTCCAACTCAACATCTCCCTGTGGATAGTTCTGGCTCTTCTGCTGTGATAATTTGCAGGACATATTAAACTACAGCAATGTAATGCGTGGCTTCAAAGTTTCTAAGGCTTCTTTTACCTGATGTAAATTATAACCCCACAGTTACACATCAGGTCCTATTGCATCACAGTGGAGAACATGGAAAACATATATTTAAAGGCTTATTTGTTTCTAAACCACATTTCTGTTGTCTTAGTGTACCTATGGCCCACAGAGTTTCTTTGCACTTATTTGGGCTACCAGCCCACAAGAAGTTGCCAGAATGGGTCAGTCTGTAAAGGAGACATGGTGACTTTGCTGGTGTTCAGATAAAGGCTGAAGGAGTTCAGAGAAAGGCAGAAAAGCAAGTTCTAGATATTCTCTTTCATTATTATCAGTATCTAGCTGTAGCAGCAGTCCTCTCATTAGGGGCATAAACCAAGACACATTTCACGACATGAAAAGGGGCCTGGTTTATTCTTCTCTGCCACCCTGACTCTGACTACAGCAGCTCCTACTGCAGGGTCCAGCTGCAGACTGACTGCTGGTTATTTCCTGCTGGACCATGCCTGCAAATATTGGTTTGCAGGCTCTGAACCCAGCCCTTAGCCAGCTCGACTGTGACTGCAGGCACCAACCCCCCCAGACCCAGACTGACCTCCAGCTGATCTCCTACAGCAGCAGCTCCTTCCTTGTTGCATCCTTTGGGTCCCTCCAGATTATCCCTTCTCCTTCAGGGCTCCTCTAAGTCCTGCTCCTTCAGCCCCACCCTGACCAGCCAGCCCACCCCTTTTCCCACGCCTGTCTTTATTAGCCACAGGTGCAGCCCACTAAGGGCAAGGCTGTTCCTCCTCTTTGGTAATTAGTACAGCTGGGACTGATCGGGGGCGAGGTCTCCTGTAATCCCTTCTTCTGCACCTATATCCAGCTATTCACAATCCAGATCAGCCCAACTTTAAACCAAACTGCAATTATATTTTAATAACTCTCTCCCATTTCAACTTCCACATTTTCTTGAATGTCATGCCGAAGTGGAACCATAATTTGCTATTTCTGCACTAGAAAATGAATGAACAACAATTCAGTTCTAATAAAATCAGGCAGAACAGGTCCTGCTAATAACAAGCTGAAGGTTTAGAACTAAAAAATTATGAAGTAGAAATCAAAGAATGATTTTCCAGTATATATATATAAGTATTTTTAAAAATATGACAGAAAACAAACAAATAAAATAAGAGATAAGAATATAGCAAGCCAAGGAGTAATTTTAATACATAAAGAAAAATGCTGCAACATAACTTATAGAACCTCTGAATAAAATGTGAATACTCCAATAGGTAGAGAGAAAAACAGACTATTTTATTAATTTTAAAATAAATTTACAGCAACTATTTATAAAAAAATATTGGTTCTTGGGGAAAGAGTGACTCAACTGGAAAATATTGACATTAACTAACTTCAAAATATCTGAAATTATCAAATAAAACAAGTGTTACAACCATTTTAATGGGCAAAGTCTCCTGTTTCCTGCAGCCATCACATGATAAATCTCAGCCCACACATCAATTTGTTAGAAGGCAAGTCAGAACAATAACAAAGACAAACAGCCATTAGTGGACAAGACAGTTTCATCAAGCAGGATCTTACAAATAATATATTGTTGTTTGTCATCAAGACACTTTTAATGCACCAGAGTCCTTTCCAGAAGCACCTATAATCAATTCCTTCTAATTTAAAAACTCAGAAAGACTACGAGAGCGATGGTAATTTCATATTTTACACACCCACAGAGGTTATGACAATTGATTCAGTTCAGCAAAGAACTGTAATGACTTTGAATGCACTTGAAAGATTTTTGCATTTGTTTTCTAGAGCTGTAAAAAAAGTAATTCAAACTCTGCCACATGGGCACAATTTGTAAAGGTTGTACATGAAAAGTATGGATTCAGCTCTGACAAAGACAGCTCTTGTCTTATTATAACCCATCTGCAAGGCATGCTGGGTGCTGCACTAAAACACTTGGCTCCCCTTTGTGTGGACTTTATGCCATCTGAATAGGTTTCAGAATTCCAACAGAAAAAAAAGAGGGGCAGTGAAAAATGGGTGACACTTTAAACCACTTCAGAACAACTGGGTTTTAGTCAATTCTTTTCATCAATGCTTAAAGTAAGGATATGCAACCTCTGCCCTTAGATTAACAACCCCCATAAAGATGAAAGCAATCAAACCCTCCGTAGCTCAATGCAAGGTTTCCAGCCATAAAACAAGACAAATGGCCACGTGGCCTGCCTTTCACTAGCCAAAAGTAACCAGCAATGAAACAGCAGCCTTGCTAACTCTGCCCTCAGAATAATATGAAACAACTCAATTTACAAGACCATCACATAAGTGAGTTGTGTTTCTTTCCTGTTGGCACTTTTAGAAAAGGTTTAGTGGCCAGAGCCATTGTCTCTGAGGGGCTATGTCCTCAGAGCAAAAAGACATGGAGCAAAAAGGGGCTCCAACCTGCAAGAGGAACCAAGATTTGACTAGAAATACGTTTTTATTGTTTTTTCAGCACTTCAGATGAGCCTTGCCAGATCTCAGCTAAGCAGACAAGGCAAGAGCAAAGAAAGTCCATCTGGTCCTGGTGCCAAAGAAAGGACTTGGACTATCAGTGCTTGTTAGAGAAGAAAGGAAAGGAAAAGATACTCAGACATCATAACACTGTGATGTGATACTTTAAATAGCGCTTTTAACAAACTGGGGAATCCCCTGGGTGCTGAGTCCTACTTTAGGAATCATCTCTGAGTGTTTCTTCTCTCCATCACAGAGAAAGATCAGTAGATCTGCAAACATGGACTGCTCCCACTTGATGCTTCCAGCAGCAGAAGCCTTCACAGGATCCTCTGGCCATCAAACAGATTTTTTTTATGTGTGCATTCATCCTCCTTTGGTGTTTTATGAGATGTTGTAAGCTTTACTGTGGGGACAGAAGTCCTTGTTATTATTTCCAGTGCTTGCTATGAGAATCCTGGGTGCACATTTGAGTGAGCCCTGCTTCGTGGGCAGCCTTCCTCTGGACGTGCTCCATCCTCCCCAAGGCCAGCAGGGAGCACATCCCCTGCAGTGCCCCACACACGTGGAAGGAAGCAAGCCCTGGCCTGAGCAGTTCCACTGTGAAATGAAAGGGTGTACAGGGCACGTATATTCAGCTAAAGTAATCCTTTGTTAGTTCACTGATATCAAAGGAACTGTTCCTGGTATGCTGAAGAACTGATTCATAATTTCAAATGGAACTTTTTCATTCATACTTAAGACAGTTTTGATTTAAAGATCTCACTCAAGAACTCTCTGCTGTTAGGAAGACACACAGCAGGAGCTGGAAAGCAGCAACACAGCAATACTTTTGTAATACTCCTTGGCAGTCTGTCTTGCTCATCTGAAAGATCATTTTGGGTGGGTCCCCAAAATTGATACTGAGAGATGGTGCAGCTTCTGCCAGTATGGAACGGGATCTCATTGAAGGATTTTATGCTGAAAATGGGTGCTACAAGAAATCTGTAAAGAAAATTAAAAAACAAACCACACCCCACCCAATTTAGATTAATGCTTTAAAATATGAAATCTTGTGTTCAGAAAAGGCTATGGCAATTCTGCATTGTATTCAGCAGATCTAGAATTTCAAGTACAGTGTTTGGGGGTTTAAAAGCTTGCCTGGTTAGACAGCTGATGAAGTGAGAAGAAGGAATTGCTGCTTTCCTCCAGACCAAGGGAATCAGTGTCATGGAAGACAGTGTAGTAGCAAAGAGATGGTACTGGTGAGGTAACACACTTGAATGATTTTATGATTTATATTCTCCTCCTTATCTCTGACAATATCCATTCTCTGAAGATGAAACAGGAAACGTACAGCTGCTGCATATATATTTATTTTCATTGTGCTCTAGCTTTCAGAACAGTGCCAAGGTCCATGAAAATAATAACCTAAGGCAGCAGGAAGAAAACGACAGGGCTGCACTGCAGCTGCCCCGTGTTCCCCTCGCAGCTCTGTCAGCGCTGAGCAGGGGCTGCCTCGATGCTGCCAGCCACCTGTGCAGCTCCAGTGCCAGCACAGCTTCCCCTGTGCAATGCAACGTGCCATCCATCCTTTGTTTGCCCTTTGACCTTTTTAAAATGACTTTCATCTTTACATCTTTACCTTGTACAGTTTGCTAAGAGCCAGTGCCGAAAAAGCAAAAACCGTGTGCCTGGAGTCTGATGAAAAAGAGATAAAGCCTCATGGTAAACCTAACAAAAGTCAGGAAACAAATTTAGGAGCCTAACTAACTTTTTCCTTTTGGAGAAGAGCTACTTCATCCATTCTGAGTTGGCTCCTGTGCATTTTGGGTACTTTAACAGATATACAGCTAGGCTCAAGGAACAAAGTCACCATGATGGTTAGTCCAAAACATTGGCCCCTGTGTTTAACACATAGACTTCAATCAGCCTAAGGTTTTTGATGCTAAATATAATTGACAATACAATTCCCAAATCATTAGTATTCTTTTTCTGTATAGTTAGGTTGAATATTAAAATAATTACAATCTATGATTAGACAGACAAACTATGACCTTGCTTTGAAACCAGGCTAAATCACTCATTTCCCTCCAAATCTCCTATAAACAAGTATATCAGTGCAATGCTGACCTATAAGGATCTCAATGAAGAATCTCAAGTCTGAAAAATTATGCTGATAATACTGGAACTTTTTTCCTTCTTTTGTCAAGACACGTGTGATACTCACAAGGCTGTGTTAATCCTTTCTATCTTGGAAATGATCAGAAATATTTTGATAAATGAAGAACTTTAGATTTTTCTTGAAGATCATGAGATACTCACAGCATGAGTTCCAAGTCTAGTTTTAGTTCTACAGATATTGCACTGGCTGGAAAGAGGTAAATGATTTTTATTAGCCATAGACAAAAATCAAATTTGTGCCTCAGTCTCCATCAATCTTAGTAAGACTCTGATGCAGTGATACTGTTTTATTGGCTAGACTAATGAACACTGTAGTCAGTTCCTTTGTCCTCAGTTGGTTAAAAAAGTTATTCAGGTCCTATTCTTAATATTTCAAAGGTAATGGTCTGATTTCTGCCACCACATTGATTCCTGAGAGAACTCCACTAATGTTTTCTTCCTAATTCTTTAGTTACAGGTTTTTCTTTGCACTAACACAAGCAAATGAATTGCTAATTTTTCCCTTTTGCAGCACCATTCAGCCCGCTTTTGCTAAAGCTGAGTGTGCATCATTTTGCTGTTTTGTGATTCTGTCTTGTGGAACTCAGCTTGGGGCTGGGACTTACAAGAAGCAATAACAGCCAAGGGAGGAAAATTGCTGTCCTCAGCCTCCTCAAACACAACATGAGCACTGAAGGGGTTCTCTGCTTTACTTCATAAAGGAGCAGGAGCTGGTACATCAGCACTGAAATTCATGGGAAGAGCAGTGGCTTAAAGCAAATGGCAACTTAGCTGGTGTGACTCAAGACCTTTACTTAAAGCTCATCTGTTCTTTACAAAATGAAACTCCTGCCACAAAGGGGGTCCCATGTCTTAGACTGGATGTAGATACTCTCATTTGCAGGCTATTTCAGAACTGGAATATAAATTGTGATAATATAATACAATATAATATAATATAATATAATATAATATAATATAATATAATATAATATAATATAATATAATATAATATAATATAATTAATATAATGTGTTAATTCTCTCCATGGGCCCTGCTCCTGCCTCCTGAGGCCTCTAAGTGTTCCTACAGCTTTGGGTTTTATAGCTTGCTGTGTTTCCAGTATCAGGCACTTGTTTTGCCTTGTTGAGTGACACACAACAAAATCTCTAGTCCTGCATTGTTATTTCTGATCACTTTAGAGACAGATCCTACATCCTTTGCAGTAATTTATGTGACAATTCTTTACCAGCACTTAAATCGCCACTAACTACTTCTAACCAACCATTTTTTTTGCCTTGAGATGTTTAATTATTACAGGATAAATGGTACTAGTGAGGGATTCATGGGGAAACAGTTATTAGCAGTTCCATCTATCTCAATAAAAGAAAATATTATTATTAATTAATATCCATACAAGGAAGCAGAAGGAGTTTTTAAAAATCTACAATAGAGATATCTACAGGGGCCACATTTGCTCAGAGTGTCTCTCTGACAGGTGCCCATTTATTATTTTAACAAGCTGAGATTGTCTGCATCTTCAATCACAGGAGGTCAATCCTTCATTCCTGTCAAATCTTTGATAACTAAAGTGTCTGTATTAATAACTAAAAACTGGAGAGAACAAGCTCAGATAGCTCCAGTAGGGGGTCATATTGCTTGAAATTGCCAAATGCCAGTCGCTTTGAAAAAGGAAAGAGTTTATCAAAGAATGCTGCCGTGGTGATTAGTTTAGATTTGCTTTGGCACAACTTGGCTGCCAAGCAGCCTTTTATGCCCAAGCAGCCTCTTTTCTATCACAGCACTTTGCTTCTTCAGAGGAAGCTGTCACTGAATCTATGAAGGGAGGGGAAAGGGGTTTTTAAAATACCCAGATAACATGTGACCTATTGCAAGTATTTGATGTGTGAAAAATAATCACACATCAGGCACCTTATATAAGAAATGTAATAACCAAAAGTTGCAGGCTCTCCTGGAGGAACAAGTAAATGTTCTACCTGGATTGTTAGGTTATTAAACTGTGTCCCAAGGGGACGGTTTGCAATTGCCCCAGAAGGATTAAAGGATGGCAAGTACATAGATTTACTCTGTCCTTAGTGACAAATTTTGTTTTAAGAAAATGGCATGTGAGTTTCCTATGCCCTGACTGGTTTTGGAGCTAGTGGCTTTGAAAGAAAATTTCTGAAAGTCTATGGTAGGTCAGAGGTTTGTCACGGACAGAGCTAAGGACCAAACCTGAGGCTATGAGCACTTGGAGAGCTTTGTGTACTCACAGGTTCTCCTGACTGACTTGTCACACTCATCAACCACGTGTTAATGTCACTGGTGTGTCTAAAACCTCAAAATAGTGTGCTAGAAGAAGAGAACCAGACCCTGGTGCTTTCCATTTATAGAATACAGCCTGAACAACTTGCTCACACAGAACTCTTTTCCTCCTCTCATGACACAAACTGATGGTGACAAAAATGATCTAATTCATCCTCTCAGACTGCGTCCAACCTTACAAATTTGATTCTACCACTTGTGTTTGAGAGACTTTCCTACAGCCTACAGATTCTTTCTGCTGCTCCCCTCTTCACCTTACAAGCACCACATTTTTCTCATCCTTAGAACAAAATATGAAAGCCATTGGGTTTTCAGAACCTCCCTGGGTGGTTGCCCTCAGGGATGAGCTGTACCAACACAGCTCCTTAACCTCAGGCCAGGCACAGGCACAGCTGCTGGGGGCTGTGGGGTCCCCAGGCTCACTGTTCCCTCAGCAGCACTGGTGAGAACCAGCAGCATTGAGGACACAGCACAAAAATTACCCACTGTCTAACACAGAATAGGAAGAGGAAGAAGGTCAGTGTTTTATGTGAACCTAGTTATGACGTCCTCTAGGCTTTGACCTTCTAGGAATGCAGAGTTTAATAGTGGTGAAGACTTTTTATTGCCCCATTAGTCATCGGCTGGATGGAATTTAGCAGTGGGTGCACTGACAAAGGTGATGTTCGTGCCACGAAGCTTAAAGACAGAAACACTGCACAACTGGAGAGAGAGGTACAAATGTGGTCAGAATTAGAAGTGAACTTGAAAAATCTTGGACTCCTTCACAAAGGTGAAGCCTCAGGTTCTGTTCCTGACTTGTCCTGTGCAGCCAGGTAATTTCTCTGTCTGACCAGATTTCCTCCCTTGCTCCCGAGAGCAGCAGTGACCGTACTGATCTCTGCCAGGCTGTACACGAGAACTGGCTGCTTCCACTGTGCTTCTAAGGATGGTGCTTGTATCACAACTACAGAGTTCTTTTTAATGGTATCAAAATGTGATAAGTATGGTACAAACACACAAACAGATACAGTCCTAAACCTGAATTAATAAAGTGGCAATCTGATACAGAGGGGAAGTTTATTCTTAAACATGTCTCACAAGATGAGAAGGATGAGTCTGCATTCAAAGAGAGTGGATAAACTTGTGCAATCACCCCTATTTATCTTACAGGTTTGATTTGGAAATCTCCTGAAAGAAAATCTCCCAGTGTTTGACAAAATTTCCAAATTTTTCCATACACATAACTTTTAATTAAAAAGTGAATCTGAATTTAACATGAAACATCACATTGCAGAGGGAAGAAGATAGAAAGAAATTGTCCTTGTTCTTATGCTGCTCAGAAAGATTTTGTCCTTCTCATGTCTCTCACATTACCTGCTTTTCTCATTTCCATATTTTTGTTTTCTCCTTCGTTTCGCTCCATGGCAGCAAATAATGCTGAATACCGATGTATTCATTCATTTACAGATCATTTCTCTGAGCACCACACACAAGCACTCAGCTTTTCCAAATACAAATCAAGGCTGGTTACCTTAATTACTCATGGATTTCTTCAGTGCACAGGTGAGATGGGCTTTCATTATCCTGCCTATGTTAAAAGAAGCAGCCAAATCTACATATTCTTTCAATGACTGCTCAATGTTCAGTACTGGCACAGATGAATCCTTGTCAGGAATAATTCAGTTTGCCTGAACAAGGAGTTTCAGGGTATGACTTTACTTTTAAGTCAGGAGATGAATAATAATCCAACTGATTGCTTTGGGAGGATCATTATAAAAGAAAATCCAGTGACTTTTTCACCCAATTTACTGTTTCTGGGAGTATCAAAACAAAATTTAGACATGCTATCATAAAAAAGAAAAATTTAGACATGTTATCTGTAAAAAGAGACTCTGGCTTCTCTTTCAAGTAAATTGGTAGCAGAGCATTAACAAAAAAAATTCACCAAGCAAAATGGAAATGCTAGCAATGCAGCAGTGCTTAAATTTTATGAGAGTTAGATTATCACTAGGTACATAAAAATGAGCGGGAAATCTGCAGTCGACAAGAGCTTGGTGCATAATTACTTTTCCTCTCTCACCAAATGGCTCCAGGTCGGAACACTTCATTTAAACATAAAGACAGTGACAAAAGTGCTGACTTGTGGTAAATGTGTGCAACACAAGCAGATTTACCACTGCTAAAGAACTTAAAAGAAATGCGAGACTGTAGGGGTGTATTTTTACAAAAAAAAAAAAAAAAAAAAAAAAAAAAAAAAAAAAAAAAAAAAGTGTTTCTCCATATACTGATTTCGGGGGGCTGCAGAGCCCTGGGGCGCTCCCCTCCTGCAGGCTGAGCATCCTGCCCAGCCCTGGTGCCTCTGCCGGGCTGCTGCTGTCCCGTGTGTGCACACCCTGCCCTGCTGGCCCTGCCCTGCTGGCGCCGTGTGTCCTGCCCCGGCGCCCCGACAATATTGCAGCTTGATTAAAAAGAACTGCCGTTGTCAAAAAGGAAAGGGAGCTGATGAGGTTGCAGCTCACACCGCCGGCTCGCTGCTCCCATCGTGCGAGATGGGTTTGCTGTGCCCTGCTCCTGAGACCCCCGAGAGCAGCACAGGCTTTACGGGGCTGCACGGTCCGTTCGGATGTGTGCGTAAAACGGGGAACAAACTAGGCTCTCCCATAGTTTTCCAGGCAGAAAAGAAATACTGTAATTTGCATGACTCTGAACAGAGCAGTATTTTAAGTTCCAAATAAACAACTCCCTCCAGTGCACCTCTCCGTGTAAGCAGATGCTTAAGTCCAGTCTGATTCAGCAAAGCTTTAAGCATGTATCTAAGTGTCATTGCCTTCAGAATGAAAGTTAAGTGTGTGCTGCTATGCTTTGCTGAATTTTGGCCTCACGCTATAAGAAAAGGATAATTTGGCTCATTATATTTTGTGAATGACACAATGCCCCTGAACATTAAAGTTTATATCTATTTGCATATATATGCGCAGCATTAGGTTTGGCTCTCAACTCTGTAGAGATCAAAGTACACAGGGATCCTTAGAGACTATCAGACAGCAATTACACTGCAAAATAAATTATAGGCAGTCTCCCTCTACATCTCACTATGTCCAGCTGCACATTTCCTCGGGTTCCTTTACTGCCCTTGAATGTGTTTTAGTTTTAGTTATTGCATAAGATACTCTTAGATGAGGGCTTATGAAACAACCACTTCACTCCCAGTGGTGGAACAAAGCTCAGTTTTAACAAGAATATTTTCTCAAAGTTGAAAAAATATAAAAAACCCCAAGAAAATTATTTTCTCATGGGTTGTGCCTAACTGTTTGCAAAGGTCTTGTTAAGGCTTTTAAATAACTTTCTGCAGAGGACAGACAGAGGCTGCGGGGTGGTCTCTGAACAAAGCACATCAGCCCATTTCTGGGCAGATTTGATGCTTTTTCACAGTTCCCAATTTCTGTGAGTGTTAATTTATTTTGAAGCTGTCTGTGATAGTGCTCAAAGCATTCCTGGCACAGACACAGCACGCTCTGGGTGCTGGGTTCCTCTCTCACTCACCCAAAGTGCTTGTGACTGGAAGTGTGAGAAAGTCAAGTCCGAGCTACTGCACTGCAATGCCTAATTGAGGAATGTCTCTGCGTAAGGACTCCTGCCTGGCACACTGATGGGCTCTGACATTCTTTTTCTCTATCAATGTCAAGTGGATTTTTTGTGACTTTAATGATAAATTACCAGTATTGGCATTGTGATTATATCTGACTGCACTTGGGATGGAGATTTAAGAACAGATTGAAGAACTGAGATATTCAGCTCCTTTTATCCATCTTTATGAGGTGAAACGCAGCATCTGAAAACTCTGAGTGCGACTGATCACAATGTTTAGCTGATTTTTGGCTTTTTTTTAGCAAATTGTTACTCTGTGATTGTGATCCCAAAAACCTGAAATTATCTTTTCAGCTGCTGAAACATATTGATTAGGAAAGAAATAACCCCTTTCCCCAATCCCATATGTGCCTACCAGATCCAGAAGAGCAGGCAATGGCAGCTGTGTACTGTAGATTTTGACCCACCTGGAAAGTAAGTCCACAAAAATAGTTTTTCCCAGTGTTTTGAACACTCTCCTCCCCCCATCCAGCTCACACCACGCAGGTGCTGAAGATGCCAGACCTTCACTGGGACCCCTGACCTCAGAACCTTCCAGCTGGCAGGCAGTGCTTGCTGTGGGCAGGGCAGGCAGCTGTGGAGGGCAGAAGAAAAAGGTGGCAAAATAGCTGTGGTTGATTTGCTTATTTTGCCTGGGTGAGAGCCTGGGAAGCCCGAGCCCTCGGCAGAGAAGGGCAGTGTCTGTGCACACTGTGACAGGGATTGGAGCCCTGGCTTGCAGCAGGACAGTCTGATCCTGCTGCTCTCCTCCTGCAGTGGCAGCAGGAGCAGCAAACCCTGCTCTCCATCCCCAGTCCTGGGACAAGACACCCAAAACAGGAGCCAGTCCTGCTCACTGCTCACTCTGAAATCTGACCTCTTATTAAACCATGTAGTCCTCTACAGCTGGGTACAGGTGTTGGAACTTTGGCCAAACCAGGTCAGCCCTGCACTAACACAATTCCATCTAACAAAGGCTAGAAAGGTGTCATGGGTGATGCTCGTGGCTGTCACCAATATTGAATCTGTTATTTCTCAACATGCCAGCTCCTACCCAAGAAAGTTTAGCGCCAGTTCTGTTGCCTTCCAACCATTCAACAAGCGTCTTTCCAGATATCCGTTACGATGAGAAGCAAGCACACAAACCACACAAATCTCACTGCAGCCTGCTGGGGTCCCAACACCACTGCGTCTCTCTTACTACTTAGATTTTTGTCTTGCTCTCCTCTATTTTTCCCTTGAGATGTTAATTTGAAGTTCTTTGAGAAGAGGAATATTTTTTCCCCTTTTAATGTACAATGCCTTGCCAAATGGTGTGCTGGTGTCTGATTAGGGCTTTAAGCTCTATAACAATAGAAATAAATGAGACTAAAAGTATGCGGTTCAATATTTTACAGCAATGGTAATTTCTGAATTGTGCAATCAAAGTTTAACCCAATCCCTGTCTGGAGAGAAGCTCTGTGAGGCTGTGGTATCTAAAGGTACCTAAAGTCTGCATGAATTGTGACTTTTTACTTCAGTTTCCCGAGTTTTCAAACTTGCACAGCATGAATTCTTTCTAAGGACAAATATCAAAAGATGAACAGGAACAGGGTGATTTGTGATGAATAAATCTTGAAAAGTTCAGAAACTATGCTCTAATGGGATATGCACCACAGATTTTGAAAAGCTATCTGAAACAGAAGCAAAATTTGTATTTTGTAAAGCAGAGTTTAGGGGATCACAGTCTTTCTTGCCCAAGGTGAATTTGCTTGTGTCATTCCATAGAAAGCATATCATAATTTAGATAAATGCTCATGACTGAGACAGAAACATTAGGTATAGTGGGAAAATAAGGAAAGTGAATCTTGCAATTTAAAATAAGATTTCCATTTTCAGTAAAAGCTACAGATAATAGAAGGAATATTCATGTACATTATTATTTTATTCAGAGTTTTCCATCTATCCCTGAAAAGGATTTTTTTTTAATTTAAGAGAAAAAGTAGAAGAGCTTTGCATTGAACTGCATAACCAGTGAACCAGACAATCCCAAACTGCTCAAGCATATCCGACATCTGCTTCAAGAACTCGACTGCAAATAGCAGGAGAGAGTTTCCATTACAGCACACCCCGAGCTGGGCTGGGAGAAGCAGCATTAGAAAGTGTGGTTCCCATTTAGTAATTATGCCTTGATTGTTGTTTATATGTTTGCTCTACTGTAACTTGCCTGCCTTATGGTGGCACTACTTCCAGAGAAAACACAAAAGTAATTTAGTTTTAAAGGGGAAATGAAAGTTTTAAAGCAGTTTAACATTTCTGTGAAACTGTAATGGTTGGAGATGACTGGATTGAGTCGATAGAGTACTAATTTCAATAGTAACTCACGCCTTAATTCTCCTCACAGCAACAAACCTCCCTCCCTCCTTTCTGGCACACAGTATAAATACTCTTTACACTGCAATCAATAGAACCTGGGAGAGAAAAAATATTCATTTTTATTCCTCAGAGGCTTCATAAAGACCAAGTTCCCCCTAAGCTCTTATTTACTCCTATGTAAATGGCATTGGTTTTGTAATGAGGTGTAATCACCAGCACATCATTCATGCTCCCTTCCTCTCTTCTAGATTTACCACCCAGTTTCTCCACTGGTGCCTGGGATCTGGAGTCAGGAAGTGGTGATAAGTCTGTTGCAGGCAATATCCTGATACCAGTGATTACATTTAAAACTCAGTATTTCCAAGACACAGCCCTGCAGAGGACAGTCAGGGACACCTGGTGGGAACAATGCTGTGACATGAGCTGTTCCTTGCATCCCTAGAGAAATGCAGGGGCAGAGTGGAAACTTCCTGAAGGTCTCCACACTTCCCTGTACATCTCACAACCCCCGGAGCCTGCTGTGGTGGGTGTGCCACTGACCATGCCTGATGGGTAGCTGCCATCCCTCACTCTGTTTTGGGCCAGCTAATGGGCATTTGCTCAATTCCACGTGCTCCAGCGCTTAGCACTTGGCCCCAGAGAATATTGTGTGATTAATGCATCAAAAGACTTGTCTTAAAATCCTCCTCCCCTCGCATTCCAGCGTTTTATTCTCTCAGTTACATTTTCTCTTTGTTCCTTTCTGCAAACCCTAGTGTAAATGTTTTTTGAGTAATTAATGTGTCAAATACCAGACCTGAATTTTCATGGGCAATTAGTGGGCTGAGTAAAGCCAGCAAAACGCATTTCAGTTTTAATAGTGAATTGTGGCTCATTTGCTGCTTTGCAGAAATATATCCTGTAGTACTGAGAGCTTCATACGCCTGTATATTTTTTATTTCTATTTCATCTACCAAAGCTCCCTCTCCTTTTGTATTTTTCACCACATACAAGATGCTGCTTGTAGTCTATTACAATTTGCATATTGTCCTTCTACCTCATCGATAATTGATCAGGTTAACATCTGCTTTCTGCTGGTGCCAGGAGAAACTTGTTTGTTTGTTTGTTTCCACAGGACTCTGTAATTCCTCAGGGCCCCGCAGAATTGCTCTTCCCAAAAGAGGTGCCGTGTGCCCCCCACAGCAGCACAAGGCACCCAGCCTGCCCTCGTGGCTGTCCCTCCCTGAGGAGCTCAGGAGAGGCTCCAGGGCTGTGTCAGGGCTCACCAGCTGAATTACACTTGGGGCCACAGCGTTGCTGGCTGTTGTAGGCAATGCCAGAATATTATAAATAGGATCACAGAGGAACCTCACACTCCCCAACAACCTGCTGAAAGTATGAGACACACACTGTGAGGAGAGCAGGTGAAGGCTCCAAAAACTGCCTGGAGAGCAGCTCTAGCGTGCAGCTTTACCAACGGACGGGTACTCCCAAGCAATTTATAAGTGTGGAAACTACATAGCTGTGATATTGCAGGGCTATTAGAAAGACTTTTATTCTCTCCACGGTTTCTGGGGATTCAGCTGTCTGATTCAAAAAATACCAGAATCGGAATCAGTTCAGCTTAGAGACAAGCAGTCAAAATGATTAGCAAGGCAAGGAGCTGGTTCAGTCTCAAGGACACAGCATAGTAGTCTGACTGGCACAATCCATCACAGGTTGGATGCACCATAATTGTACACCACAGATTTGTAAATAATCTCTTTCTTGGTGTCTGTGTTGACAAGGAATAATATATGTGAGAGCTCCCTTGGTAGGTTACCTTCTGTCTAAACACACTGTCCTGACACTTTACTGCACCCAGAGCATCTTTAGGAGGTTCCTGAGGAGCTCCAGGGGAGGATGAGATTGAACAAGGCAGTGGAGCAGAGGCATGCCGTGACCTGGAGGGCAGGCTGCCCTTCCCACCCAAAAGGACTGCCTTTCTTGGGTGCAGATAAAAGGGTTAAGATTAGGGCAGAAGTATGCACCAGGGCTTTCAGGGTGCTGTTGTATTTTCTTGAATATGCTGTGCCTTAGAAGGAATAGATGTGCTTTCATTAAAAAGACTGCCACTCTCATTGGAATCTACAATTTCAAGCACATCTAGATAATCCCCTACTAGCACCAAGATACAGATGATCACTGCTGCACAGTAATGAATGCAATGTCCCATCAATGCCACAGGACCCAAGGTGCTCTCAGCCAGAGGACTGTGACACAAGGAGTGCACAGGAGGGACAAATGTGCAGATCATGTTCTGGTCATCCATAACAAAGAATGAAGATCAAAAGCACAGTTACTGAGGAGAGCAGAATGAGAGACAATTTGTCAACCATCAGTGCACAATGCCACACGGGATGACAATTTCTAAATGCAATTAGCAGCTTTGGATGAACAGTTTCAGACAAAATGCAACCTCTGTATTGCTTTGGAAGGTACCAAGCACCCACCTCGAAAAGTAAAGCCCTCTGCAGGTTGGTTCAACTTATCTGGCTTCATATCATCAGCCCAGGGTCCTCCTGTGCAGGACACTGTAACTGGACCCTTTGTCCACCTGGATGTATTTGTTCCTGTCAATTCCCTGCTGTTGTGCTATAAAACTCCTGTGTCTTTATACACAGGGATACTAAGGATACTTTTTCACATTTCACCTACTCTCTGCATGGCAGTATAGCTGTTTCTACTGATACATTAAAAACCCCAGAAATTAATTTCAGAAAGATCTTTCTTCTTATTTCAGATATATGATTCACAACCCTCTCCTTCCTCCCCAAGGCCTATGCTGTAGGCAATAGCACCTCTAATAAGCTTAAGGGAAAATAAAATACATCAAGGAGGATCAAGCAGAGTTGCAGCAGTCAAACCCCACACCAGACATGCAGGCAGGTCCCTGCTATGAAGCCAAGAAAGAGACAAAGAAAAATGAGTTGTCAAGGAGATGATTCTACTGAAGAGACTCCTCCTGGAGCTGGACATCTGGGTGCTTCACATGCCAAGTTTAAATCATCAGTCAGCTGGTTAGGGGGGTTGAGGGGGCAAAACAGGAGTAAATGTTCACTGCTAGAGCTGGGAAGGGGTGCTGCAGCACAGACCCCAGGCTGCAGCTGCTGGCTCCCCTCTTCCAAAGTCTGCTCTTCCTGAGGGGATGGGGCCAGAGCAGCACCCCAGCACTTCGTTGGCTCCAAAAGGCTTTCCAGCTGCTTTTTGCAGATCCAAGTTTCATTTTAAGGCTATAACTTTTGAGTGATCCCCCACCATGACAGGAGGTTTTGTTTTCTATTTGAATTGCACAGACCTGAAGTAAAGCTCATTTGTATGGATTACATGAAAACAATGATCACTGCTCCAAATACAAACTCACATCCTGAGACAGGCAGTCCTCCTAAAGGAGAGCTCCAGGCTGGTTACTCAACCCTTTGTTCTTCCATTTTCCAAATTATTCTGACTTTCAGAGCATTTTCAGTGTCCTTAAGGACAGCATATTTCTAGGCAATTAAGACAGCCAACTGTAGGTACAGACTTTCTGCAAAGAAACTGTTTTATCATCCCACCTTTTCACCTACAATATAAATTTGGAGTACCTGGTTATGTGTAAACCTGTACACAAGAAGCTTCTGATCATCACATGGATATCAGCAATGCATGAATTTCTGTGTAACCATGCAGAGTACCAGCTTTACACTCTCAAAGCCAGCTTTTGAAGGAACAATAAAACACAGAAGAAGGATAATATTAAAATGTTAAGCCAAATGAAAATGCATGGTTTAGAAGGATCTCCAAATCCATGCAAGAGTTTAAATATCTTGATAACTGCAACTGGGGAAGAAAAAAAAAATCTGTAGGAGGGGAAAAAATATAATGGTTAGCATTTGAAGTTTAAGTGAAATTTACAGCTCTTTCTATGGGTATGGATGTCATTTATCCTCAGTTTCAGCAATAAGCCTGAATTTGCTCTGTTTTCAAGCTTTGTTCATCACATGCACAATGCTCAGAGCTTGTGTTTTTCCTTAGTTTACTGATGGTCTTATTATATCCTTATTCATGAGAGAAACACTTTATTGCCCTGGTATTAAAATTGTCTCCTGTGAAAGGAGAGAGGTTTTCTGAAGTGATGTATAATTTACAGCTTCAGAATACTGGAATAACTTTGGGTATAAATCTGTAGTATTCATGAGTTTTCTACCTGAAGACAGGGGGACTCACAACCAGCAAAAGAGGAAAGTCCCAGTTAAGCTCTTCATTTCCATGAGGAAGACTGACAAGCACACAACAGGGAGAGCACTACTGGACATGAAATATGCCTTAAAGATGAATTAATGAGAGGGGCTTGGAATGACTGGGGTTGTCTATCTCAATTTCATGCTTCTCTCAAACCCAGCAGTATCACTTTCTCACCATGTCTATCTTCTGATCGGGTCTCAAGTCAAGATTTCTGAATGCTTCTATTTGAAAGGAAGGGTGTCTAAAAAAAATAACATTGGAGTCAAATATACATTGTCTACTACCTCTGTGTCCATCTGGCTAATGCAAGAATGAATGTGAAGTTTTAAAAGTGACCCTTCAAGCCAAGAAATCCATGTTAGCTCCTTAATAGTATTACAATATTTAGCATAGTCCTTAGCCAACATTTGTTCCAATCCAAGACCAGCAGACCCTCTGTTTCTATTACAGAACCCCATTAAAAAGAGTCTGAAATCTATTAAATTTGTCTGGCAAAACAGAGCCGCTTCCCATTGCGAGGACAGGGCACGGAAACCATTGGCTTCTGCCCATGAGTTTATCAGCTGTGTTTTCATAACCTTTAAGTTTCATTTTTGTTTGAATTCAGACCTGTCAGGCTTTTGGTCAGCCCTGGAGTCCTTGTAGTTATCAGCACTTCACCCCCCTGACAAAAAATCTCCTGGAACTCACAAAAATATATCGGGAAAACATAGCAAAATTTCAGCCCACTGAAAAATATTTCCTGTACCTGTACAGGAAGAGAAAAACACCAGACTCTGATAAAAAAAGTTCAAAGACATAAATCAGACTTAACCCTCGCTTGCACCTTCTATTAAGGTTTAAACCTGAAACTATGTGCTATTAGCTTGGGTTTTGGTTTAAAAATGAGCTAGCAATGGCACTAGTAACCAAGCAACAGTAATTGCTTCTCTGAGATTAAACCACAACATGACATTAAAGCTCAACTACTGAACTTCCCTACAAAGGTGCAAAATTTTTGCAGGCAGAAGTTAATTATGTAGAAGGGCAATTTCAATTTAAGTTGTAAGTGTTTCTGAGCTGTAAGGAGGCAGGAAACAATGAGGTCAAGAGTTCAGCCTACCTGAGTTTTAAATCTAGAGGAGGATTATTGTAGCTTCCAATTTATAATTGATGCATCCAGCCTCTCAAAATAATTTCAACTAAATCAAAATAAATGACCTTTAAATAACTGCTATCCAATAATATGATTGGACTCCATAGATTTTACCATGGCTGTAGTTAGAATTTCACTTCAAAAATGACAATACTACCACGAATAAGAACTAGAGGGCATTGTGTATCTTATAACCAAACTAGAAAGTCCAAACACTCTTTATGAACATTCAAACCTATTTCCAGATGACTAGCATGACCCTTTGTGTTTGCAGATATAAAATGACTCCTTTGGACTAGTTATCTCAACTTAAGAGTACCATGACTATACAAATGATATCTATCTTTCTATTAACACATTTGGATCCTTTTCTCTTATTTTTTTTTTCTTAAATATAAATTAATTACAAATTAAGAGTCAAGCAGCTTCCTTATTTGAATGTTATACATGTCATGTGATTTTCAGGTATGAAATATTTAAAGCCATATCTAGGTTATAGGGAGCTGGAAAAAGGAGAGTGAGATTTTGCAATCCACAGTCTCTTTTAGTTTGATATAGGGGGATGGAACAGAGCAAATATCATTTGGAACATCAGCTGAGTGGAGAGGAAGTGAGAAGAGGAAAGTGAAAGGAAGCACTGAATGCAAACTAGAATCCTGGAATAGGTAACAGCTTATGAAACTTGGACCTACTTTGCCATGGTTTCCCTGCATGAGCTCTGACAAGACTATCAAGTCTTCTTATGCTTCTGCTCTCCATCTGAAAAATGAGGATACCACTGCTCATTTCTCTCCTTTAGAGGCCAGGATGAAGAAAAGCCTTACAGAGAACACAGAAAATTCCTGAGTCAAGCTGGACAGAAAGAAAAGACATGTCTCAACAGATCTTGAAGAACAGACAGGTCTCAGAAATGAGGAAGTGGCTGATGGTGTCAGCACTGCAATGCAAACCCCTTTGGCCCTTGCAAATCAGTGCCACGTGCTGGGGTGGGGTTCTGCTGGCTGAGGCTGCTGTGGATGGAGTCCACACCTCTGCCATGGCTGAGCCCATGTTGCTCCCCACTGAGGACACCACGAGTTTCCCCCTTGGTGGCAACAATTCCAGATATTTCTCCTAGCTGAGAGTGCAGGAGTGGCTCCTACAGCACACTGAACCATGCCAAGAGTCTGTTGCTTAAACAGTTTCCTCACACCAGAAGGCACAGAGGCTTTTTTGTCACTTGCACAGCAGTTGCCATTAGGAAGTCAGTGTTTGCCAACATATCAACCCAGTAGGCTGCAATTGTTCCATATGCTTAGAATATGGAATTTCTGTGGTAACCGTCAAATATCCAAGTGCTAATAGTGACTGTTCTCCAAATATTGCTATTTTAGCTCCTTTTTCAGAGCCAAGAAGGAAATGGACTTCTCACCCCACTCTTTCGCCCCCACCCCCCACTGGTATCCAGTAAAATTCTCTTCTTTTTTTTTTTTTTTAACAGGGTTAATGATACAGCAAATCTATCTTTCCCTGTTGTCACAGTTCCTTTTCATATCCACTTTTAACAAGACAATAATCACTTTGCTTCTGGAATATGGGGGAAGACATCAATGTATATTTTCTCTGATACTCAAGTGATAGTGTGTGATGAACAGATGAGACCTAAAACTCTTGGTTTTGCCAGGAAAGAGCACATTATGTCAAAAGCAAAGCAAGTATCCAACATTTCCCAGCTGAATATAGAAGATTATAGTGTTTAGCCTTATAGAGATGAAACATCTGGAATAAGTATCCAATTCAGAGCTCCAGATCACACATACTAAGCTCTGACACACTAATATTAGTATTCCAGTATCACAGCTAATTTGAAGATCACTGTTGGGAGAGTTTGGCTTAGAAAGGAACCTAACAGCAACAAAATGAAGTTGTTGAAGGCAGCATGGCCTCCTGGCCTTGCAGGGAAGGCTGAAGGCAGTCAGTTTCTCAGAGGTGTGTGTCTGCTCACAGATATTTGCTTTTCAAGAGATGGGAACTGCAGTGAAACCTAGATGAGCTCAGATGAGGTCCCACCATTGCTCTGCACAGATGTGAACTGTCCCTCACAGGCAGCACTATGGTCAGAAGCTGAACTCACAACATTTGCCTTTCTACAAAATGACCAGAACCTTCTTACTGATATTAAACCACCAAATTTTAATTCTGTTTACTTGCATGTTTCCCTTATTATCTGTGTATCGGGTTTGTTGAGTCTTGTATCTGCCCTCCTTCTTCCCAGAGGTAAACTGTTCAACTTAAATTTTGAGCACAGATTGCAAAAACATTCCCACTGGACTTACAGACAAGTAATGCTCTTAATTAGAGACAAGCAAACCGATTAAAACTAAACATGAACCAGCCCAGACTTCTGACAAAAGTTTGAAGGGAACTTCTTAATTATCAAAGAAAATAATTTTTTGCCCAAAGGCCCTCATTTTTGTTTGTCCTTTCTGGCCTCTCACTTATTTTTGGAACCCTTTCTCTGTCTGACACACTGCAGACAGAACACCCAATTACTTTGTTCAGTAATGCCTTAAAAAGGTAATAGTTGTGATATAAGGTTGGATGTTTCCTGGGTCACTGGTTAGCAGTCACTGTCAAGAGCATCCTGGACATTTAAATTCCTCTGAAGCTACGTTTACCCCATTCATTCTTGATATTTATCTAAATGTCCAATCTTGTGCTGACTCATCCTCCTCTCCCCATCACAAAGGATTTAAACAATTATAATGGGTTAAACAACTCCCTTCTATTATTAAAGTGTTTTTAGTATCACATCAAATGCTGGAAGAGCTCCTGAAAATGACTCCCACTTCTTGAAGCTTGAGGTCTGCAAGAGAAGTTGTGGGATTTAAATACAGGGACTAATATGTACCCAGGCCTTTTAGGAACGGGGTGACTGAATGGGGACATGTTAATAAACATACAGAGACCAAAATAATAAAACATTTTGGACTTGTCTTTCCCTTTCTGGCCAAGCAAAATAATATTAAATGGCTTGGGATGGGGGGCAGAGAAAGCCAAGTGTGCATCACGCCAGAGCAGCACAATGGATGCCAAAACCTTGCACACAGTTTCCACCCTCTGCTCACTGTTTGACCTTGAGTCTCCCTGCATTCTTCCCCTGGCAGAACGACTTTCACTGTCTTTTCTAAGCCACTTCAAGATCTGCATAGGAAAATTGTTATTATGTAATTCCCATTCACTGAAATATAAGCAAAATCAAAATAACCATCAATGTCAGATTATAGTTTTATAGCATGACAACACAAATAATGTTTGCACTCTCTGTAACACAAACCCATAAATCCTCAGTGGATTAACCTTTCAGAAACCCTTGCCAACTGTTCCTGCCACTACAGCACAATTCAAAATCTCAAGCTGCCAAAAAGCTCTGTTGCAGTTTTCAGAATGCTGCAATCAATCATGTTAAGGAAGGGAAGATGAGAGAGCAGATTAAGCAGAGACAGAAATGTTAACTTTAGGAGTAAGCTTCTAACTTTAGTTTTTACTGGAAAGAACCAAACATAACTCAGAAAACTGAGAAGCTCACCCAATTTCCCTTCTTGAGTGGAGGATCATTTCAGGTCCATTGGCCTCTTCAGCTCATCACACAAATGTGTCTGTCCCACAGCACCACTTGTGCTTTGAAGGAGTGCAACCACCACGAAACCCAAATGCCACAGATGAGAACAGCCCCTGCAAAAGCTTCTGCCCCTGGAAAGAAGGAGTACAAATTCCTCTGGAAGAGCTCACATTCAGAAATGCTCTGAGCACTGCTTGTTGATGCTACATCTGAACTCTCCTTCCCCCTGCACCTAAATTAGTGAGCCAGCAATGTAATTGTGCATTAAAAAAAGCTCAGTGTGAGCTGCAGTAAGTGCCCAAGAGCTGCACAAGTACTCCAGCTCGGCCTCTCATGCCAGAGGAAACTTCCTGGAGGAATTTCCTGCAATCCTGTTGTGTTTTATTTTTTATAAATCTACTAATTTTCCTCTGTGTTTCATGGCTGTATAGAGCAAAGGGATTATAGCCCAAATCTCTGTGTGTGCAAGTGTATGCTTTGTGTTATTTATGTTATGCATAAAATCTGTGCAATGGATGCACACACACCAATACTAGAGTTTGGCTTTCTAATTTTTATATAAAGTAAATCTCCATATACCTGTTAATCTACACATACAGGCCTGTGAGATGGGGCTATGTGAACATCAATAGAAGTTAATTACTCTTAGGCAATGATATTCCTATAACTGAAGGTATTTTCTTTTTCAGCTATAAATACAATATTTTCTTTTTTAAAGCACACATGGGTTGTCCATAGTTTCATCAAATTTTTATTTTCCTTTTCTCCCTAAGGCAGAATGCATGAATGCCACTGTCATAAAAATTAATGGTAAGGAAAAAGAAAACAAACCAAACCTAATTCCAGCCTGGTCAGACTAATGTTGTCCGTGATGTTAAATGAAACCAGAGGAGTGAACATGGAAAGGTGACCAGCACTAAAATTAAATCCCAGCTCCCAAACCCCATGTATAATGTTTTCACCAGAGATCCACTCCCAAAGTGGGCTGGGGGGTGACAGCAGAGCTGAGGCTCATGACAATACAGCCTGAGAGCCACTGATACAGGCTCTTCTGACAACTTTCAATATCTAAGTTCTAGGCTGTGTGAAAGGGGGAAATTGCATATGTTTACTTGTCTCATGGAGGGATCACAGAGCTAATTTCATTAAAGCTCACCAAAGCCTTCAAAATGAGGAGCAAATATTATATAAAAAATAACTATTAGGCCTTAGAGTCACAGGAGTATGATGAAAGGAAGAAAGAGTAAAAGACTGAAAGCACCTTCTGAATTTCTAGATGTGCTCAGACCATTTGTTCTGATTATAAATGAACATCATGTTACACCCATTGTGTGAAATAAACCCCAACAAAACCACACCGTGACAATTACAATCTGTGAATTAATGATGTGAAAACTACAACCTTCATAATAAACTTTTCACCTAGAGGCATCCAAAATTTGCAGTCTCTTATTTGCTCCATTTTAATACAATAAAAAGTCATGGACTTGAAGGGAGTCACAGGTTCTGTAGGTCCTGCTTTAGCAACCCACGTGCATACAGAGCTGATCCCAAAGAACTCATTCCTGCTGGGATCTCCAGACACTGAGCCACGGGTGGTGCCCAGAGCTGGAGGGCTCAGTCAGCCTGCTGAGTGTTCCAGCAGGAGCTCGTGCCTGTGCATTCCCTGGATACTACAGTCCCCTCCCAGAGCATCCAATGGATGCTCATTGCTGTTATCTTGTGCCACTGCAGAATATACAAGCTTGCTGTAACCAATAACAGCCAGATAACCCTCCAGGTTTATATAAATCATGTCTAAGTGCTTTAAAATTCTCCTAAGGTCAAAGAAATAGCAGGGATACTACCTAGGAATCTTCATGTATTTCTTGTTTTCAATGTCCTAATGACAATCCTTGCATCTGTGGGTGCGAGATTTCTCACAAATTGTTTCCCTGTGTTACCAATCCATGGTTTAGCCTCTGCCTGTGTTTCCATTCTCTCTGGAAGGATCAGGAGGCTGTGGATGGAGTCTGGCAATGGCTCTGCCTTCTTGTCGAGATGCAAACAGCAGGTTCAGCTGCAGGTACCACACCCGAGGAGCTGTGGCAGGGATGACCTGACACATTAGTAGTCAAGAGGAGTAACCTTTGCATTCCAGTACCTGGCACTTATTGCTGCTGTCAGGCACCTCTGTACTGATTTACAGGCACTCAGCTTTGATGGGAGTGGAGGAATTTGTTTCTCTCCGAGTCAGACCAAGAGTAAGCGTGAGCTTACAAACATTGAGCCAAAACACACTCACAAAAGGCACAGGAGAAAGACAAAGTACCAATTCAAGCTACATCCCTTGCTAGGAAATAGTTTTTAAGGCTAAAAAGAAAACAAACCTCCACAGTCTTCTCAAAAACCATGGGAAAAACAGCAACATGCTGGCTGTTCAGGAATTGAAACTGTGATGCAAACAGTGAGAATTTCATCTCAAACATGGAAACCGTAACTGTAATTTGTACTTCTAGAATTAAAAAATGTATGCTTTACTTTTTGATGTTTATGCAGCACAATAAAGTTTGCCAGCTCAGAAAACAAACAAACAAACAAACAAAAAAAACCCACCAAAAACTAATTCTTACCTGAAAAATAAAGCAGGAGCTAAATCTGCTCACTGCCAAATGGCTGCTCTAGGACTGCAGTGGTTTGGACTGAAGGGCCCAGAGAACCCCCTGCAAAAATTCACGTTGGGAGGCTTGAGGAGGAGGAAATTAGTTTAGGGAAACAACTTTGTATTTGGCAGATCGAAATCATCTGGAGCTGGTTTGAAACACCAAACCTCCCTGCTGGCTGATGGAATGGGAGTGGGGAGCACTGAGCTGCCACTGGAAATGGTGAATTCAGGTCATACTTATGTATTACTGTAATCATGAGTTTCAAACAGTCTTTCAGAAGCTTCAGGTGTAATTTCACGGTTTCAGGGGTTTAAGATGCAGGTAAGGAAGACTCAGGGGCAGACTCTGTATCACCCACTCCTCAGTGGTTCTCTCTACTCTTTAAAGGATTATAAGCTAATTTCCACATCTAAATTTTAATTGGCCATATTAAATTACTTTTGAAACGATCTTCTATGAAGACAGAAATATGCTATCATTTCTATAAAATTAAACCTGTTCTTAGCAACCCTGAATATCTTTATTTCTCAACTGTGCAGTTGCAGAATTACTCTGAGATCTTCCTCCCAAAAATCCACTCTGATTTCCACCACCTTACTGTTCACAGTGTAATTGCTGGCACCGATTCTTTACCTGCCTTAGCTTGCAGTCTTACCTACTCCTATGCAATCCTAATATCTGTAAGTAAGAACACGAGTTAGACTCACAAGGATTTATGTGGATGCACATATGACAAAACAGAACAATCTGGAGCTCTTTAGAAGAGCCTTTGACCCACCTGTGCAGTCACACAGCCAGGGGCCCTGGGCAGACACAGCACGAGTGTCCCTGAGTGGCACTGCTGCACAGCCAGCTCTGTAAGTGCTGAATTCCTTTTGGCACACCACGAACACCACCCTGTCTCTCCAGGTATAGCTCCTTTTTGTCTCTTTAATTCGGGGCACATTCATGAGGATTTCTTTTTACTGCCTGCACTGTTTCATTTGAAAGTTACCCAGGGTGGTCTGAGACAGATGCCAAATCCAAATTTGGTATGCAAAACTGGAGCAAAAAGGAAAAAAAAACCCAACAAACGCAAAAATAGCAAAACCCAAAACCCAAAAAGAAAACATCTTCCTGGACAAATGAGCATAAATTATAATAAAGAACAGAATTATTGGATAAATGAATTATTTTGGTGGAGAAGTCAACACAGCTTGTGCCACGACCCTCAAAGCTACTGCTGCTCAGAGCTCCTTGCTAAGAGCTCTTTGTAGAAACCAGCAAGCACAGGGGAAAGGGAGCTTGAGCTGATGCAGTCTATCTGTATTTCCAGAAGATATCTGACAAGAGCCCTCATCAAAGCCTTTTGAAGAAGCTGTGCTGCCATGGGATGTGAAGGAATGTTCTGTCACAGATAAAAGTTGGTTGAAAGATAGGGGCCAAGAGCAGAGCAGCTTTCCCAGTGGAGGATGTCACTGGGATCCCCAGGTACCCAAACCAAGCCTGCCCAAACCAGAGCTCCCAAAGGGCACCAGCAGTGAGCAATTACCTGACAAAGTCTTCTCAGGATGCCAACTTTTCCAAGATAACACTATTTTTCCCAGGGAACTTGAAAAGCCACCTGTGGAGAAATGCAGGAGGCTTTGTGATACTGAAAGGCAAATCATTTGCTATCCTGATACACATAACACAATGCATATAGGAAAAACTGTTCAGGTTTGCATAGACAGAAATAGGTTCTGAGCTGTTCATCACTCAGAAAGAGACCTCAAATTGTGAGAAACTGGTTGGTGAAAGTGGCAGCCCACTTGTCAGTCACATCCCAAAAAGAATTCCATAAAAACAGACAGAGAACATACCACATGTTTTCAAAAGTACAGCTTCCACACAGAGAACTGTCAAACAGCCTGACTGCCAGGATCCTGCAGGAGAGGTGAAGGAAGGGATATGACAGAAGTCTATAAAATCATGACTAGCACAGAGAAAGAGCTAACAAAGGAAGCCAACAGCTGCTCCATCTCTATTCTGTTGCAGGAGGGAGTGACAGCAATAACCAAAAGGCAAGTTTTAGAGAAAGGAAAAGGAGGTAGTATCCCCAGAATATGTAGATCTGGGATAATGATTATATATGTGAGATCAAATATCAGCCAGAGAAATTACTGGAAGAAAAAGGTCACAACAATTTGTAAAAAAAAGGAAAACATTAAGCCAGAAGTAAACAGAAGAATATTCCAGGATGTGTTTCCCATGTTTCTGACCTTTCCTCTGGCTCTGAGCTGAACTGTTGCTGGAATTCCAGCCTGCCTTCCTACACTACAGCCCATTCTGTAAGGCTTCACTGGGGTACGTTTTACTGAGAACTGATACACTAGAGAAGAACATCAAGTTTTCTGACAGTATTTGCAGTTGTAGGAGGAATGAATCTGACTCCAAAAATGATGACAGCAAGATCTGACTCCTTTTTCCCCCTTAGCCCTCTGCATTTGCTCAGGGTGCTGGTTTTCAGTGCCAGGGCTTGAATGGAGCATAAAGTTCCCTCCTTGCTCGCCCCACTGAAATCAGTGGGGTTCTGTGTTTGGAACAGAGCTGAATTGGGTGGTCCTTGCTCCTCTGAAAAATGATTTGCATAATTTATTAGTTTTAGTAGCAGCATGATGTACAAAACCTACACAGCTCGGCTCCTTAACTTTTGGAATTGTGCTGTTCTGTAATGTTGTGATCAGAACATAAAATGAACATTTAGCAGTTTAATTCACCATAAAGAAAGAACTTTATTGTCATGAAATGTTCTTGTTGGAAATGATTGTTTCTTCTTCATTTAGCAAAAATAACAATACCCCAAGGGGAATGTAGAGTTGTGAGAATATAAGCTTCAGACTTAAATAAATAATCCAAACCAAAAATAGTTCTTTACACTGATAGCTCAACTCCACAATGTAAAGTGTTATTGTTAATATTAATTCCAAGACCAAATCTGGATGATTATTCAGTGGCTCTTAAGAGTTCGCATAAAGCCAGATAACTGACACCCTCAGGGTATCTGATTGGTCTTTATCCAGTGCTTTCATTTTTTTGGCTGTGCAGTAATGCCTGTTTTCCCTCTCTGAAGGAAGTCTGATCAAGACAAAACAGAAATACAGCACCTAGAAGACTGGATTCACACTTGTCTCAACTACGGTTTGTTTAAGATTTCCCAGCACATGAATTGGGCCAGTAATTTTATCAGCATTATCCTAAGATTCATCTTGGAGTCAAGTCTCTCTTGTGTGAAGCCACGGACACCAAGAGAATCAATAATACAGTGCAAGCACTCAAAATCAGACTATGATATCAGTATGCTCACATCTGGATCTCTCTTCAGTTATAATGAAAAATATTTCAGTGGTGTTTTTCTGGAATGCACCTGAAAAAATGCACTTGGTGTTATTTAAAACTGCATTTTTTTTCATTTTCTCCTCTTGAATTATCAAGTGCCTGAAAAAGGCTGTGCTGTGCTGGTGGTTTTTATATCACAACAGTGTGTTTTTGCTACTGACCAGCAGAAAAGTTATTCTCCATATTAAAGTATTTCTTTTCAAAAGACAAAGGAAGATGTTGTCTGCTTCTATTATGAGCAAATTAAGAGTAATGGCAAATGCTCAGCTTCATGTGCTTAGAGAAATTCATTGTTCTCCTCTTTTAACTGAGCTTTTTATTTTATAACAAACAAGGACAGTCATTGGTATTCCAGCACTGTGGTTGCCTACCTTCTTAACTTCCACAACATTCTTCTTAATTTATGTGAAGCCTTCTGATAATCCTTGAAGGCCAAAATTAATTGCTGTCTGTTTTTCCAAACTCTTTTCAGGTCCAGATTCATAGCACTGTGATAAAGATTCCTTGCCCTTCTTCTTGACTGAAATATATCTATATTAGTCTGCAGGTTGACACTTAAGTAAATCATTTATATGCAAGGCTGAATATGCTAATTGTAGAATAATTTTGAGACTCTTTCTCCTCTGCAAGATAATTATTCCAGTGTGTTTAAAAATATTTTAAAAGAGAATTTCATGTTGATTTCCTATCCACCCTCACAATCATCTTTTAAAATAGTATATTTTGACAGTCCTTGCATGGATAAGGATGTTGGGGTTTTAGCACAAGATAAACAGAATTTAACACTACATCCCAGATAAACAGAATTCAAAAATACTTCTGTGGAGCAGTTTTTATCTCTTAAGTCATCCTGGTCTTTCCACAAAACAAATGCAGTTTTTCAAAATCGAGAAGGTGAGAATGTCATGCCCATGCAGCATGAACCATCTCCCAGATGGATTTCCCCAGTTAAAAGGAATCCTCAAAGAACAAATCAGCTCGACAATAGTGGTTTCTTTTAAAAGATATTTCTTTGCAGTTTCCATTCCCTTTACTACAAATAATCCCATGGAAGTCACAACTCCTTAGCAGAGAAATCTGTAGATGCTCTAACAGGCAGAGGAGGATCTATCAAGAAAAGATGAGTCTGAAGAGTAAGAGGTGCTATAAACAACACAAAGTGGGCCATATTGCTACATTTTTGTGATAGCCAGAGCTTGCAGAATGCAGGGGTTTATGGCATGGGAACAGGACTGGATCCTAAACTTTTGGTTTTAAATTAGGGAAGAAAAAAAAAGGTAGTGTAAGTGGCTAATTAAGAAATCCTTTGCTCCCCAGATGTTCATCATTATAATAAGGGTGTTGAATAAAGCAACATTTGGGACCATGAAGAGTTAGAAATTGTAAAACAAAGAATAATTCTGACCCCTGGCTCTAGGCAGATGCCCTTGGTTATCAGTGGTACAGAACTCGTTGTTACATGGCCACGGACTTGGCTTCAGATGTCATCAGTGTTAACAGATGTACACTATACAGACCTTAAAAAAAGCTCTACCTATCTTCACTGCATTGCAACAAAACCAGAGAAAGATGTCCCATTCCCATAAAGCTTCACAAAGCCTTCATTTCAAGTGAGATAGATTTCATTGCTCTCTTTTGCAGTAGCTTAAATTTTTTCGGTTTTCAGCAAGTGAAATTCTTAGTCATCTGTCATGACCACATTTCATTTTAATGCATTTTTCCATGAGGTTTTTTCCAAATGGCCATGCTGGTCATATTTGTTGTCCTTCAATAGATTAAAATTAGTTTATGATCAGGAGAAAATATGCTCCCAAGGAAATTTTAGGATGCAAAGTTAATGGAGTGTCCCAAAAGCCTCCAAGTGTCCTGCAGAGTATCCATCAAGCAAACCCAAAGGTTTTGTGCAGTTTTACTTCCAAAATGATAAACAACTCCCTTGTCTCATACCATTCTGCCTTGGAGTTCTAAAACTTGTGCTGATTACGGGTGCATTTTTCATCAGCTTCACATTGTCTTTCCAAAGTTCTTCAATTTTTTTTTTTTCCTCCTGTGCTAAGCAATATGAATATTCATCTTGGTACTCCCAGCAAGGCTGGATATCTTTGAAGCAGCAGTCATTTACGACTGGCAGTGACAGGTATTACAACATTAAAATGGAAACACGATCAGTTTGATCTTTGCCAACTTTGTTCTTTCCTTTGTGAGAGTCAGTGTGGACGTGCATCACTCCATTGTACTCAACATTATCTGTGCTTGCTGCTTCCACAGTACAAAATGTCTGTCCTGCCAGAACAGCAGCAATAACTTGATTATGTTCATTGTCACTCATTTAATTAACATCAGGTCTTGTTTTCATCTTGAAATTTTCTCTCTGTGATATTTTCCTTTATATCAAGTCATGTTACAAATAGCAGCCACTTTCTGCAAACAGAGTTTTCTTTATTTCCTCTTCTTTTTTCTCCTGTCTTTGCACTGCAGTAGCATAGAGGAAAACTGATCTGTGGCTTGGTTCCAAGATACTCTCATGTTACAAACAATGACCATGTGTGGAGAGCTGAAATCTGTCCCTACAAGCAGTGGTTTTCTTTGAGAGGCACAGGGCAAAGCTTTATCTGATTTATTAAAATATTTCCTAAAAATGTAAAAGGTTGAAATTTCCAGAAGCAATCAGTTCGGCTGAACTGCATCCCCATCAAAGATCCCCATCAAATCCAACAGTGGGTATATTAGATGTAAACCCAGAATAAACTGCTGAAAACATTATTCACTCATGCTATAAAGGAGTGAATTCCTCAATATTCAAAATTATACCCACTTTCATTCTTCTCGAGATGAGAAAATTATGACCTATCCATGTTGTATAGAAAAAATCCCCAAGCCTTACCACTATATATCTTAATCCTGTTTCTTACAGCCAAGTCTCCCAGCTAATTGAGTAAAACTAGAAATGGAATCCCTGCTTTTCAATTTTTACTAAATCTTGCAATCCTTTTTTCTAAGCATGCATATAACACATGTTACATAGCTTGATTTAAGGAACCATAAAAGGGAAATTATATGTCATACAGAACTATGTGAAAATGCATGTCAAAACACTACCCAGTGTATTTGATCATACACTATGATTTAGAAAATATGCCTTGCCAGTTTAAAAAAAAAAAAAAAATGTCCATTTGGAGTATTCTTTTTAACCTTTTCTGGATTCAGGAAAATCTTTTCGAACAAACAATGACATTTTCTTAGCAAGGTCACAAACCTTATGGAGTTCAAACTTATCTCCACTACAAGAAATTAAGCACAGTGAGCATTGGAACTAGTTCTTTTTTTTCCATTTTCATCTAGTTACTCTAGACATGGGTAGAACTAATGCTGCCTTAATTCAAGCTGACTTTGTTTTTCCCTAACTTTGAAAAGTAATGAAGTTCACCAAAATCTTGATGAATCCAATACAAATTCTTTTGTTACAATAATAATTTTATATGCAGGATTAAAAAAAAACCCAAACAAAACATAAATAAAAAAACTAAAGAAGCCAGTATCTAAAGTACTTGATTTTTCAAGGCTCTTAAAAAAATTAATGAAGAAAACTCAGTGAAAGGAATAAAAGGAAGATCAAATGGAAAAATGATTAATTTCCACAGACATTAATAGTCAGTGTGTATTTATAGAAAATAAGATAAACCCAAAGTACATTTAGAGCAGGACAATGTCTCAGACTCGCTGTGTTCAACACTGGAAAAGAGCAGGCAACAAGAGAGGCCAGAAGAAAGAGACATTAGTTTGACACGTTTCAAAATCATTAAAGATCTGAACTGTAGCACTGCTTTCGGATTCAAGGAGAAAGCTCTGGACAGTGTCTTCACACCACTGCCCATTACCCTGTGAAATCTAAATATGGGCCCCATGTGACAAATAGATTTGACTCTAAAGAGAGTCAGGAGAAAATATCTGTCAATCAATAAGTTTTAAATGTGGTGCTTATACAGGTTCCAAAGCAATGAATATACACAGGACAGCGAGGCTGTCCTGGAAAAATTCACCTTTTTTTTTTTTTTTTTTTTTTTTTTTTTCCCCGAAAAAGTATAGCATAAATTTTCTTCTGATATTTCATGTCATTCTACTTATTGATTGTATACCAAGTCTCATGAGCAAGCACAAAATTTTAATCAACTTCTGGACTCAATCCCGCCACCACGGACTTCAATGGAAATTGGATCAATCCCATTATCTACCATATGACTCCACAGGGCTTCCACAGGGAGAACCTCATTTCTAGCTCCAGCCCGCAGGGGCCCCCAAGGCTACATTTAAAGCAGTGAGCAATGTGAATACCAACTAGCCTAAAATAGCATTAAATGTGTTTAAATAGGCCAAGATAATTTGGACAGCTACAAAAGCATAATCTGCACTGAAAGCCCACCGATATTTCCCACACATTTCTTACAGAAAATCAGCTATAAAGCCCAGATGTGTTAAAAATATATCACATGGCCTCCTCCTGGCCAGAAGCACGTCAATGGCTGAAAAAATTCTTGCTGATTTACTCAGGATGAAATTCAGCCTCTCTTTGTCCCAAGAGTTCAGACAGCACAAGGAGAGAACGCCTTGTTCCTGAGGAGAGGTTCTACCTGCCTTGTTCCCTTGTGGTGCCATGACTGGCATTGCTAATCAGAGCAGGCAGCTTGCTGCAGCACATCCAGAACTTGGGGAGATCCTCAGCTGAGCAAACCAGCAAAACAGCCCCTCTGGACCAGCTTTCCAGAGGATTTTGGAACATGGGAAATGTTGAGATAGGCTCGATATAAAAACGGGGCTGGCTTCCAGCTGAAAGGTCCTGCTGTGACATCAGCTGGGCTGGGCTGGAGGGGACACTTGCTGGAACCTTCTGTCCATAGCTTCTAAGGCCTCTGGAAACAACTCCACTGCTGGCAGTGGACAGAAGGGGAGCCCCAGCACACGGTCTCCCAAATTCCCAAATGCTTGGAGAGCAATGTGGTGCTTGGGAAAAGGTTTGGAGCTGCATGCAGGAGAATGTGGTGTTTAGTACCCAGTCTGTCTGGTAACTACAGGAAAACATACAAATGAAACCCTTTTCTCTCAATAAATCCCCCCAAAACCAGCAGATACCTGGTCAGTAAACATCAAGCTGAGACACAAAGTACTTTGACTGATCATTACATGACAGTGGAAAAAAACATTACAAACAAACCCAAAATCCAGCATTCTGAGTGGATTTGTAAGGACTTAGTAACAGTGCTACAAGAATAATTTACAAGCCTAAGTTCCTAACTACTGCCAGGTTTAGATCCTTCTGGAAATTAAGTTCTTTTTACAATTTTGTTTCTCATTCAGGTTTTCTGCAAGACTAAGTATAGAGAAAAATTGGAAATTTCGAGTTCTGGGACTATATGAACACCCAGAAGTGAAATGCACTCCATAGGATGATTTGGACTAGGTTGCCTCCACTGTCCTTGAGAGAAACAGGAACAGCTGTTTTGGCAGCTCCCAGCTCCCTGGCAGCCAGACATCCCCCACAGAGCCCCTGCTCAACAGCTGGGACATCTACAGCTGCTGCCACCTCGACACAGGCAGGATGGGCTGGTGCAGCACAACATCCCCACCTCGGTGACACCAGGCAGGCCTTAGGAGCTGCACAGAGAAATCCTCTCTGGCCAGGTACGGCATCCCAAACCCTGCACCATAGGAAAGGCACCATGCACAGCAGCTACTGCTCATTACTCCAGATAATGGCTAGAATTAAATGAAACATTTTTGTAATACTCTTCAGGAACCTCATTCAATTTACCAATCCCTAGAAATTAATGGTATGAACTTGCATTAAATCAGTCTGTCATTAGCTTGGCTTTCTTTATGGCAACTCATTATGAGGCACTTCCTGCCAGCCAGAAGCCAGGAGAACGTCTGCAGACACAAGTTAAAAAGCACCATGGTACATTAGCTCCTTCCAGAGCTCAGCTGCACCCCAGAGCATGTGACAGTCCCCAGGGATGAACACAGGGTGACAGACTGGGGACACCACGGCTGCAGACCCAGCAACAACCAGGACTTGCCCCACTTCAATTAATTCCCTTGGGGCTTTAGAATGGGATAACATGGCCTTGTGTTCACTGTTCTTGCAGCTCTGTGTCTGAGTAGTCACAGGGACAAGGGAACCACCTGAAACAGGCATCATCCCGTTGGGGTGCTCTCCCTCAAGATGCAGGTCCAGTGGGGAGAGCATCCCTCATTTCTCACCGTTGCAGAGAGGTGGACACAGCCCTAAGTAAAGCCCTGCTGACTCCAGCAGGGATCCAGCCTGCACTGGGGGTTTAGCCACTTGGAGCACGTGGGGACTGGAGATCAAGACCCTCTTGATTTGCAAGGAAAACTGCTCCAAAGAAACAGTCCAGTTCCTGAGGAGAGCTCTGCAGGGCTTTGTGACCATCAGCTCAGACAGGGTCATGGAAAGCAACCCAGCTTCACTGGGCTTGTGTTCCATAGCTGTATGAGTGGGTATCTGTGTGCACCTGCATAAACAATATTATTGTTCTAAAGAGGTATTTGTATGACATTCTAGAATAAAGGAAGAAAGAGTTTAAAAAAAAAAGAAGAAGAAAAGAGCATTCATTTGTAAGATCCATGTAGCAGGAGATGTGGGTTCTTCCTCTGCCTTCTGTAAGGAGCACACCAAGGGAGATCCACCAGCCCTCAGTAACCAGCTTACAACACAATTCAAATTGTTCAGATTTTCTTTTGAGGCGTGTAATTTTATTATTTATTATACACAGTGAAACTTCACTTACCCTAATGTTTTATCTAAAATACCCACACTTGTTTGAAATGAGGTCATGTCCCTTGACATACATTAAGTGATGTGGAAAGGCCCCATTTATCCTAACACTCATTTTTCCATTTTAATACCATTTGGAAAAGGGAGGTTTCCCAATATGTCAGGCTTTTCTTTTTTTTTTTTTTTTTTTTTTTTTTTTTTAACAAAACTCAAAGTTAATTAAACCAAACTATACAATATTTATGACTTTTTTTGTAGCTCAATGTGGTTTAGAAAGGTGATGTTAATATTGACATTAATTAACGTCAATCTTAATGTACTATTACATTAATAGGCTGGCATATCATTCAGCCTAAGGCAATGTACTGTGCTGCTCAAGCTATTTATAACAAAGTATTTTAAACAGCTTTGTCCCCACTAAAAAAAAAAAGAAAAATCAATTTATACTAAATGTTGTTGCAGAATCAGATTCATCACCCTGGGGATTAAGAAAAAACGAAAGACCAATTTAATGACAGGATTTAGTTCATTATTTATCTTCTAGCATGTAAATTATAGATTGCCATGAATTTTTCATCCTTTTGGTGCCCACTACCTAATTCATGCGAAAAACATAAGACTGTGTTACAAAGAGCAAGCTCCCCAGCTCTGTGTACGAGGAACATCTCCTCTGCCTTTTGACAGACGATAATCTGTCAAAATGAAAAATTAATGGAGGCTCCCTTAATTCATCATCTTCTGCCTCTCTTCTATTAATGGATTTTTTTTTTTCCCCCTCTATAACTCTGCTTGCACTGAATAGAGCTGGTGGGTGGGGGGGAGAAGATAAACAGGTCAGCTGACTGCTTCAGCTTGTGCAGGGCACTGTAATTCAGCTGATGGATGGATGACGTGGTATTTATTGAATGCATTGAGGAGTCCTGTGGTTTCCAACACAGTCTGTGAGCATGCTGAGATAAAGCTCATACCAAATGTCTCACCACTCTCAGCTTGGTCACAAAGACAATTACTTTGTACAAATGATCATGAAGGAGTGGCGTGAACTAAGTGTGCTGTGCTGCACACAGCTCAAGGCATCCATGGAGCAGTCAATAGAAAGAATAATTAGGATTCAGTTTGATTATAAAATGCATGTGAAAACAAATCAATCCCTCTCTCAAATTACTTTTGATGAAATAGCTTGTGTTGTTGAACACTCCACTCCTCCCAGGGTCTTAGAGCTCAAGAAAAAACATTTGTCCAGTGCACAAATATGCAATTTTAAATACTCTTCCTAATTTCCCCAATCACCAAAATCTAAAGTCAGGAAGCTGCACCAAAGGTTTGCTGCTTTTCACAACTCATCTGCTTCTGCCTGTCTGATGCTTTGCTGTGGTTGTGACAGGATAAAGCCCAGGAAAAGCATGCCTCATCCCAGCCAGGGTGCTCTGACAGTCACATGATGTGATTGCTAAGGACAGAGGAGCTTTATGGAAATGGATCAGCCTACAAGTGAAATGAATATTTGCTAGGAAGAGCAGAGGGAATTATAATAACAGGAAAGCATTTCCTTTTATAAAGCACATGCAGTGCATACCTGTACATGCTTTGATAGAATAATTTTATGCTATGGAAATCCCTACTCAACCATCCATTTTGAACACTACTGTAACACTGTGGGTAACTCCAGAGCCGTCTCACAGAAAATAAAACACCCCTGTAGCCTGTGTCAAGCTGAGTGGTACTTTCAGAATTAATTTCTGAACTAGTAACCTGCAAAGGCCAGAATTAACAACCTCTCACATATTCATTTTAACCTGCAGCCAAACAGGACCATTTTCATTGAGAACTCTCTGTTTCCTCACAGAGCAGTATAAATATTGCAAACAAATCCATTTATCACAACTGAAGAATGTGACCACAGCTCTGCAGCCTGGCCACTCCTCCCCAGTGCTGATGGAAAGATGAAAAGCACAAGCAAGCCTTGACCCACATTTTGCAGCTTGCTCAAATGAAAACTGCTTCATTTAGGTAGAGCCAGCTCTAAACTAAAGAGTCTTGGCCTGGCAGTGAAAAGGCCAATCTGACAATCCCCATTACTGAACCATGTTTACTACAGCTCCAGCTCCATGTCTTAGGCACTAATTATGAGGAAATATCTTCTTTCCCTCTGATGGGGAAAGTAAAAATAGTACTTAACCAGTTTTTTCAAAATAATTCCATTTGTTTGTAAAATGTCTTGGGTAAATATGATAACTTTTGGAGACCTTAACCACCTCCCAAATAAAATCATAAAACTCTCAAAAATACTGAAGGAATTCTTATCTCTCTTAATGGAAACGAGACTAATTTATCATTACCAAACAGATTTGCAAATTAATTGACTCTGCACATTCCAAAATGGTTGCAAAGCAGGACATCTTCACAAGAGTGGCAGGACAATGGATCTGGTACAAGAAATCTCTAGGATCAAGAGAATCAATCACCTGAAAGATGCTCTGGAAGCCTCCATAGGCTCCATAGGTGACTATTTACTTCATGTGTCATGTTACAGAAACCACCATTTATAAAACCAAACAAGAGTCCACTTTCTTTTCAAGTCTCAAAAGGCATCCAGCAGCTTTGAAGCCTGGCATATTATAACTTGCTAAAGAGAGTCTCTCTCACCAAGTGCAAGCAGATGAAATTTTTATTGCTGCTCTCCATGTTGTACTTTGCCTGGAAACCAAACCTCTTTCTCCAAAAAAAGCTTACCTACTATTCACCTAATAAGCTGGATATTATTTCTTAATAAAGCACTGCTGTCCAGGTAAGATTGCACCCCATACAGCACAGCTATTTGCCTTTAAATTCTTGATGATGGAGGATAATGCAAAGGGGAACAGCGGAATCATATTCCTACTTGCCATGGGTCATAAAAGGAGCCCCCAACAACTTCTCTGGTGATCAAGTATTAAATCCTTCAGATACCTAAAAATTATTATGCTGATATGGCTGTTAAGGTCAAGGTTTAAAGTATAATGTGGATCTTAGAAGAAATTCTAGTGATTGATGTAACGCATCAGACACTTACCTTGAAAAAGGTATTATTCAGCTGCCTCCACAAGAAGATTAAAAGTGGGGGGAAAAGAAGTTGAATAACTGGTTAAATGACGAGTGGTTGTTCTCAGTGGTCAATGTTGCAATGAAATTACTGTAAAAAATAGCTACTGATATTGAAACTTGCCTGCAACATCTTCTGATCTCTCTAATACATGTCCTCCAGGCAGCAGTTCTCTCCTCACCTCAGTAACCTTGTTACACCAGCTGGTTTCAAATATTAGCAATTTTCAAAATCATGTCTGAAAGATGTTTTCTGTAAACTCTGCACGCAAAGTTTCTGAAACTTTCTGACAATGAATCAGGCGCTGTTTTCATTTGCTCAGAGCTCAAGTTACTTGCACACAACTTTTTCCTTTTTGTTTTCTGAAATTGTATCTCATTATTTTTGATGGTTGCAGACAGCTTGTGACCACCAAGCTTTTAAACAGCATTAAGATAATGACAACAGAGAAAAGTGGGCAGAATTTTCAAGAACACACAAAAGTTATAGGGGTGTGAGATGAACCATGCTTTGTTGAAGTCTTAGTTTACTCACTACTGGTAGCAGCCTATGGTTTTCCCACAGCCTGTGCTTAGTAACTTCTTTCAATTTATATCCAAGCTCTGCTGCTTTGCCAATAGCCCATCTTCTACTTGTGATAACAATATTATATACGTTATATAAGCACCTTCCTCATCAAGCCCATTACAGAACACTGAGGTTGGACTGATGATTTGCCCTAATCCTAGAGTTACATTACAGAACATCATTCTTTCCACTGTGGGACAGAAGAGAATAGACGAGGAAAAGCCACAAAATATCCACAGCTGAAGCTGCTCTGCTGTGACCCTGGGCTCAGAATGGCAGCAGGAGAACCTGATCCCCCTCCTCAGCAGCCTCCTCTGCCACATGCATGCCCACAGAAGCTGAGGGGACAACAGAAACATCTGCTCCTTGTTGCTTTGTTTACTTCTAGACACAACCAACTGCCACAAAACCCATAACAAAATAAGAATAAATAAAGGAAAAAGGTCTTCATATGAGTGGAAAAATTCAGTTTCAGTTGCATAAGTGAACGAGGCACTGAGAATAAGTCCCTAGATAAAGTGCTTTTCAGCACTTTTTCAGCAGAAAGTTCACCTTTTCCTGGTACTGGATGGAGTTTGAAAGAATGAACTTGAAATTAAGCAGGAGAGGCTGGGGAAAAGCAAGAGCTGTGGTATCCATAGGAAATCTGCCTCAAGGTTGCATCAGTTTAAGTTTTTGCTGCTCTAACACCACAACATTACCAAACACATTGTTCCACATTTTAATATTTAGGATCCTTTACACCACTTTTACTACAAAGTGACATAAATGCAGCTCTAAAAGCCCCTTGAGGTCTGTTCCATCCAGGTTACCTTTGTTCATTCCTGCCTGTGGGCTCACTGGAGTTAATCCTGATTTACAGCTGGGTCAGTGGGAGCAGGATCAGGCTCTCTCCAGAATCAGAATACAACCATGTTGTGGCCACAAGATGTGTTTATGACTGAGATTTTCTTCATTAAAACACAAACTCACAGAAATAAAAATACGAGGCACCTGATTGTAGAATAAATTACCTTCATGAAATTATGGCCTTTTCTTCGCACTGCAATATTCACAGGAAATTAATGAGGTTGTCAGATGAATTCTATGAAGATTTATGTGCTGATTAGGTGACATGTCTTAAAACAAAATAAAATAATAAAGAACCTCTTCCATTAAAAAATCAGCACATTTAATTTGAATTCAATCTTTTATCAGATTACTTCTGTTTAGTGGCAAATAGTTCCTTTGTTTAAAAACCCTTCACAAAGACAAAGCCTCAGGAAAACATTTTGTAAAAGTATTCTGAAAGTCAAAGTCATTTTGACAGAAATCAAACCAGAAATAATTTCTCCCCGAAGGAATCCTGCTTTATTTTAATGATGTCTGGATTGTTTCCATTTAAATAGAGTAATGGGAATTTTGTTAAAAAATTTGATTCAAACTGTCCATTTTAACAATCATCTTTCTTGTAAGCTTAGCCAGTAATTTGTCATATACACTTTGTTCAAGTGTAGAAAACAAATATTAAAGGAAAACAATTTGACTAAAAACATCTTCCTTCATTAAGGAGCTTTATGTTCTAATGTCTGAAAGTGAAAGTCTGCTTTAATGGCTGCTGGGAGCTGGGGATCTCTCTGTCAGACACTTACCAAGGCTTGCTTTCTGGGTAATAGAGGCTATTTATGGGGCTTTTCATGACCTTTCTTCTTGGTACTACCAACAGAGGAATACAGGAGGCATCTCTTTTGCATCCACATATCTGCTTGCTCACGGATTATTGTCTCGATTGTTTTCTTCATTTTGAAGAAAAATGTTGCATGTAATTAAAACAAGATAACAGCACAGTGCTGTGTGTTCTATCACACATCTCCCCAGTCCCTGCAGTCATTACACACACTAACGTACATTACACTGTGGAGACACAGAGATTGAAACTAAACTCCTTGCTTTATCGCCCCGTACAGCACCAAGCCTGTCCCACATTCTGGAAGGCAATTCTTCAGTAACAAGAGTGCTTCCTGGCTTTTAATAGTTCAAGACAGCCCTTCTTTTAAAACAAAGAAAGAGCCCCACGCTGTAATTGTTTACCCAAATCACAAAGTCTTCCCAAGTTAAATTGAAAGCCTATTTACTTTAAGTAATCCATTTAATTTTGCTTTGTGAGAACCAGACATATTATGATTCAGAACTGAGTTCCAGAAATCCCCTCCACATAAACACTTGAGCCTGAGGACATCTTGTCTTAGCTTTAAACAGAGCCACTTTGGGTGCAACAAAAGAATAACAAAAAAATTTGCTCATTTTGGGGATTTCTAACCCAACAGCAGTAAACTCTAAAGAGCCCCATCCATCAGCTCTAGTGCTGATGCTTTAGTGCCAGCTTCCAGACTCCCAAGGAGTCAAATTCCTGCATGTCACACCTGCACCAGTCAGCTCAACTTTTTAACAGCATTCTCAGCATGACTTCCTTTTACAAAAAGGATTTGTACAATGATGTGCAGTGATTTACAAAGTTGGGTTTTGGTTTTCAAGCTGAAGAAGAAAATGGGTATGGTGTGTTCTACTCCAAATCCACTGGTAGCACACTTTAGGTGGAAAAACTTGCACATTGCTATTCTCTCACAATTGCTTTAATTAATGTCCTTTGTCTACTAACAATAAATCTGGATCCAAGTACTGAATATCTGAACTGGCCTCAGATGCCCAAGGCAGTGTATAGAAATGAGCCAGGGGTTCATCAAGTGTCAGCACGAAGCACTTGGACTTGCAAAAGGTGTTTTTGCATAATAGAGCCACCAAAGGCTGGAAAAACGAACTTCCAAAACAGCACCAGTGAGTGCAACCTCCACTAAGGCAAAACCTGGTTATCTAAACTATCAGAGCTGAGCTGCACTGGGGGTAATTGCCACAATGTCCTACTGCCCAGGTTTCCCCTACGGTTCCAATTTGATACAAAAGTTCAGAGCTATATGAGGTTCTGTAAAATAAATAATTCAGAAGGTTATTAAGGTTTATAGTTCAGCATGCAAAACTTGGGAGGCACCAGGTATCTGGTTCCTTTTCCAAACTGAGTCTCGTTGTATATACATCTGTAAAGAGAAAATAGTCTGGAATTTCAAGAAATAACTGATCACAGAATTCTATCAAGCAAGAAGGACTACTCAAGCTGGAGTCTCAGAGATCTGGGTATATAGCACAGACTTCTACCTCTGGCTGTGATGAGATGTCTGGCAACAACAAGCAGACTGTTATCATCGCAAGGGATCAAGTGCTCCAAGCAGGGAGGGTTTCACTGTCTCCCTGTGCTCTGGTTCAGTGCTTAACACCATAATTGTCTCTGCATTTGCTTCCTCCAGCTGCCAGGCTAAGTTCTGCACAGTCCCTGCAGTCTGGTGATGCAGCAGGCTCAACACAGACACTTTCTGGACCAAATCCAGAGAGCTTTTATTTTATTTTCAACATTAGAATAACCAGATGAGCATAGTTAGGCTTAACACCACTGCAAGCGTTTGTCTGCATATTCCTGCTCTGTCCTCTCCAGAGCCCTCTGCAAGCCCTCTGCCAAGAGACTTCACCCCAGATAAAGATCTACTGCCATTTGCTTACAGAGTGTTGGTCAGCTGTGTCAGAGGTGTAGCAGCCAAACGTAGGTGGGTTGGACGTTTCTAAAGTAACTTTAAATTTTGATTTCTCTCTATATAAATAAAATATCAACTGCTGATTTATATGGTATGACACTCCTGGCTCCCAGTTTGAGACCCAGAGCAAACCCTGGCAATCACATGCAGCTCAGGACCACCTGGAAGCCTGGCACATCCCAGCCCCCTGGGCAGTGCTGGATAAAGCACAGGGCTCCCTGTTCCTCACCACAGGAACTGCAGGCTGGAGTGAACAAGGAACGGTGCTGGCCCTATGGGTGTTTGTGAGGCAGCCAGAGAGCAGATGTGGTGACTGTGCTCTCCTTGAGCTGCCCTTGCAAATGAAACAGGGGTGGGGTGGCCATGCACAGTCCCCAAAGGCCCAGAGCAGTCCCTGGGCTCCTGGGGCTGTCCCAAAGCACAGCCTCACAGCATGGGCAGCTCGAGGCTCTTGGACACTTGCATTGTCAAGGAGCTGAAGACTGATCTCTGATATTAGAGCAAATCTCTCTGCCAATTTTTAAACAAAGAGAAGACAAACCTTTCTAATTAAATCACTTAAATATTTTGTTTATCATGAGGAAAAGCTAATCTCCTCCTTTCCTCAGATTTCTGTACTCTTGGATGCAGATGAACTATTTTTCCTGAAAGTTCTCTAAAATATTTAGCCTGAAGCAAATATTTGCATAAAAACTTTTAGTTTGAATAATTAAAACCTGGCAAGTGAAAATGCCAAATGCTGGACTACCTTAAGAGTAAGCAGTGTTACCAACTCCATCTGCAACAGACACTTGCATAACATTTTATGAAACCCTTTAGGGCAGGAAAAATTGCACTTTCTCTGCTGACATAATAATAACTTTGTATATGAAAGTACTACAAATCTTCTAAGTTAGAGATGTCACTGGTAAAAAGCAAACAAGGACCAGAAAAGATCATAGCGCTACTTCCCAAACATCATGATATAGCTGCTGCACAAAATCTGCATGTAAAATTCCTCTGAGAACAGCAGCCTGGTTTTCAGACAGCAATCTACAAAATAGAGACAGGCTTTTTTGCTTTTATTAAAAAACAGAAAACAAAAAACAATTTTGAATGAAAAGTCTAAGTTACTTTTTTCTTTTTTTTTGTATTTGAGCACTGATTTTATTAAATGTGGATGTGACTTGATTTCTAAGCGAACAATTAAATGTTATATATATATGAGATGCATCAGAATGGTACATATACAGACAGCACTTAATACATCAGTGAATGTTACCATAGATTGCCTAAGCTTATTATTAGAAAACTCTGAGCCACTGACTAATCATTTATTAGGTTATAGAGGAATAACTTACAGGCAATGTATAAAGGTATTTCTATCACCTGCAACCATACATTTGATGGATGAAACTAGTCAAAAACCCCTCCACAAAACAACCAAACTTAAAAAGAAGCTGTACAGGAAGACAGGATAAAGGACAGGGTTTATAACCCAGGCCTCTCCCCAGAATTACAGGTTCTCTTTAAAGATGGGTTAGATAAATATCTTTCATGAAAAGCTTAAATGTCTTGCTGATCCTGCCTTAGGATAGGGGAGGATTAGCCAAGCCCCTTGAGGCTGCCTTTCATCAGAACTGTCTATAATGCCATGTTTGTAAAATGTTAGGGATTATCCTGGCAATAAGACTGTCTCCTGTTCGAACAAGACCTTAAAGAGACGAATTAATGACTCTGACTAATTGGATAATAGAGCAAAGGACGGGCCACGTGCTGCATGGAGGTCGAGCCCCGGCCCTGTTTCGGGCCGGGCTGGCACGGCACCGCACTACAGCTGGCTCTGGGCTGCACAGATTGAGAAGCTGTGCCCAGCACTGGTGTTTGGGACCCCCATCCCTCAAAGGTCATCTCCTGACACGATGAACGCTGCGGCGAGGACGGCCCTGTCCGCCGCCTGCGGCACGAGGCTGTTCGGAGACGAGCTCAGCCTGCCCGCCCGTGCGGGCCGGGGATGGCAGCAGGCAGGGCCAGCCGGGCTGGGCACCGGCCTCCTGCTCGGCTGCTCATGGTCTGCTCGCTCTGCTCATGTCTGCTCATGGTCTGATCGCTCTGCTCATTGTCTGCTCATCGTCTGCTCATGTCTGATCGCTCGCTCATCGTCTGCTATCAACTGCTCATGGTCTGATCGCTCTGCTCATTGTCTGCTCATGAACTGCTCGTTCGCTCATCGTCTGCTCATGGTCTGATCGCTCTGCTCATCGTCTGCTCATCGTCTGCTCATGGTCTGCTCGCTCTGCTCATCATCTGCTCATGGCCTGCACACTCTGCACATGGTCTGCTCGCTCTGCTCATCGTCTACTCATCGTCTGTTCATGATCTGATCGCTCTGCTCATCGTCTGCTCATGGTCTGATTGCTCTGCTCATCGTCTGCTCATCATCTGTTCATGATCTTCTCGCTCTGCTCATGGTCTGCTCGCTCTGCTCATCGTCTGCTCACTCTGCTCATGGTCTGCTCGCTCTGCTCATGGTCTGCTCATGATCTGCTCGCTTTGCTCATCGTCTGCTCACTCTGCTCATGGTCTGCTCACTCTGCTCATCATCTGCTCATGGTCTGCTCACTCTGCTCATGGTCTGCTCGCTCTGCTCATCATCTGCTCACTCTGCTCATGGTCTGATTGCTCTGCTCATCGTCTGCTCATCGTCTGTTCATGATCTTCTCGCTCTGCTCATCATCTGCTCATGGCCTGCTCACTCTGCTCATGGTCTGCTCGCTCTGCTCATCATCTGTTCATCGTCTGTTCATGATCTGCTCGCTCTGCTCATCGTCTGCTCATGGTGCTCTGCTCACTCTGCTCGTCATCATCTGTTCATCGTCTGTTCATGGTCTGCTCGCTCTGCTCATGGTCTGCTCATGATCTGCTCGGTCTGCTCATGGTCTGCTCGCTCTGCTCATGATCTGCTCGCTCTGCTCATGGTCTGCTCACTCTGCTCATGGTCTGCTCACTCTGCTCATCATCTGCTCATGGTCTGCTCACTCTGCTCATGGTCTGATTGCTCTGCTCATCGTCTGCTCATCATCTGTTCATGATCTGCTCGCTCTGCTCATGGTCTGCTCACTCTGCTCATGGTCTGATCGCTCTGCTCATGGTCTGCTCATGGTCTGATCACTCTGCTCATCGTCTGCTTGCTCTGCTCATTGCCTGCTTGCTCTGCTCATGGTCTGCTTGCTCTGCTCATGGTCTGCTCGCTGCCAGAGCAGCCGGGTGCAGGCTGAGGGAAGCGGTGCCTGCACAGTGTGGGAGCAGCACAGCAGGAGCGAGCTGTGCTGGGGGTGCCCGGCGGCTGCCTCAGAGCCCTGTGACCACAGGGATGCCATGGCAGCTGCAGCAGGAACTCTCTTTGGGTGTGTTTGAAAGAGACCTGGGCTGGCTGCGGTGGGAGCAGCAGCCTGGCTGCACCCCAGGAGCTCTCCCACTCGTACGGGGACAGGGCCGTGCCCCTCAGGCTGCCTAGCACCAAGGGTGCCATCGGTGCCCACAGCACTGCAGGGAGGCTCTCATCTTGCCAAAGGTGCCATTGGCACCCCCAGCACTGCAGGGAGGCTCTCACCCTCCAAAGGTGCCATTGGCACCCCCAGCACTGTAGGGAGGCTCTCCTCTTGCCAAAGGTTCCATTGGCACCCCCAGCACTGCAGGGAGGCTCTCACCCTCCAAAGGTGCCATTGGCACCCCCAGCACTGCAGGGAGGCTCTCACCCTCCAAAGGTGCCATTGGCACCCCCAGCACTGTAGGGAGGCTTCATCCTGCCCAAGGTGCCATCAGCACCCAGCACTGCAGGGAGACTCTCATCTGCCCAAGGTGCATCAGCACCCCCAGCACTGCAGGGAGGCTCTCACCCTCCAAAGGTGCCATCAGCACCCCCAGCACTGCAGGGAGGCTCTCATCTTGCCAAGTGCCATCAGCACCCCGCACTGCAGGGAGGCTCTCACCCTCCAAAGTGCCATCAGCACCCACATGTATGCAGGGCAGGCTCTCAAGCTGCTCTCATCTTGTCAAAGTCTCAGTGCAAAACTCCCTTTTCTCTCTTCAGGTCCCAGCCCAACCAGCCTAAGTAGAGCCTTGAGCATCCTTGAACAATTCAATATATTTCTCAGTTAGTCACAGACAACACCATGGCACTTAACTCATCACCTCAAGGTCCTTTCCAGAGCGAGGCAGGCTTTTTTTTGCAAAGATATCCATTAACATTTGACAGACTGAGCCTTGTAGTAAATGTTCTGGATGGACCTCAGCAGGTGATCAAAGTGTTCCTCTCTCCCACTGCAGGCTCTGCTAGCCTTACAAACACTTAGGTAAGGACCCCAGATCTTTGCTTCTGTGCCATTATTTCTCCTGTTTTCAATAAACCAGGGTCTCAGTGGGGCATTTTATTTCTTACAGGCACTTGATTGCATTTAGCCTTTTACCGCTTTAGTGAACTAATTTTCAATCAACTTAAAAATGAATTCCAAATGCAGGGTCCATAATTAAAAAGAAACAGTTAATCCTTTGTGACAATCTGAGTCCAAAATTATGCTTTTAAATTATTTGGACAATCATTTAGGGGGAAAAAAAAAATCTCTTTCCAAAGTCTGATTACATCAATGCTCTAAAGAAACATTTCTTCCTTAGGTCTGATTTCCCTGGTGGTTGTGATATAAACCTTGAACTTCTTAAATGTCACTTAATTTATATGTTTTTTCTGTTTACCCTTTTAAAATGAAAAGTTGTTCTCTAGTATTTATGTCTGTTTGAAAATTAGATATCATGGGCAATCCAGTGCTGCAGTTGCATTTCTGTTAGCTTAAGCTTAGTAAGCACTTACCATAAAAAGAGAAAATAAAAATATGCCTACTCTTACTTTTTCAGTCTTTCCTTTTTTTTTTGCTGCAACATCCACCAATTTTAAACAAACTACTCAACTAACTTTATGTGGTTTGATTCTTAACAGGGTAAGAGATTTAAACTGGTTACTACTTTGCCTTTGGTGAGTGATCAAAGGAGTTATGGGCCTGCTTTTAACTCTCCATTGCTGCCAAGGGTTAATTAATTTCACTCCAGCATGTGGTCCCCACTGAACTCTCCTCCTGTGGCATCACCTTGCAGCGGGCAGTGGCTTGCAAACATTATAATCTTTTCAGAAGACCTTTTGACAGTAATGAAATTAAATTGACCTGTGTGGCATCTGGTCTCTGAATTAAGATGGCAAGATTTGTAGACATCAGTTTGGACTGGAGAAGCACAGCCCATCTCCCCAGATCATGCTGAATTTGAAACAATTTTTTTTTTTTTTGCATAATAATTTTACAGTCTTTCCAAAAGGCCATCCCTCTTAGCACAGGAAAGGCAAAACAAGTTAATCATACTACACAGACACATATGAATTACTTCTGTGTTTATAACTTGTGCTTGTAGTTATTTTATATCAGTGAAAAAAAAGTGAGTTTATTTTAAAATTAACCTATATGGCAAAGTAGTTTTGGAGAATTGTAGAGAATGTCCACATTCTATTTGAGTCTGGGAAGATACAGCAGCTAGGAAGAGAATTCATTAAAATAAAATGTAAAAAGTTCTTGTTCTTACCTTAGGAGATGAGTCTTGTGTTACTTCACTGTCTGTATGCCTCTAATAACTTCTGACACTAAAAAAGTTCATTTTCTAAGTTTATAGCATGGGGAAGATCTCTGGGATGGGCATTCCTAAAGATGTGGTAAAGAAGGGACTAAATATCAGATCATATATGTGGTTCTTTCTCTGGTCAGTGATCACTGCTATCAAATATCAGACTAAAAGAAAATAGGTTCTTCCCCATCTTACCATGCAATTTAAGTCTCAAACTAACAGAAATTCCCACCAGTGTCAATCACTTAATTCTACCTGATTACCTGCTATATTAATATGATGATTTTCTCATTTGAACCCATTGATCTGTTGATTCAGTTTTAATTGCAACCTTGATTTGATCACTGTGTTGCTCCACTCTTAATTACCTCAGAGATACTACCTAAGATTGGCTCAGTTATATGCTGTTTTAATTTCATAGCTCCTTGCTTATTCTAAGTTTTCAATCCTGAGGTGGGACGCCAGGCTGCAACACAGCTCACGATCACAAAGAAAAACTATTTGCAAGCCACTGGTGATACTTCCAAATGAGCAGCCAAGTCATTCTCATAACTCTAGAAATCATTGGAAGCCCCTTCTATTTCATTTTTAATTGGGGAACCCAAAAGATCTGTCTGAACCTCTCCTCCTTGGAACGTATTTGAAAATTACATTTCCACTTTGAGATTCAAATGTAATCCCAATTTTAGGCAAAGATTTCTGAGTTTCATGAGCAGTAATCCCAAGATTATTATTCCTTAAGAAATAATAAATAAATAAAAAATTAACTTGATACAATTTTTTGCTCCTACTGAATTCTTACATAACCCTCCCTTAAGACAAAATTTCTGCTGAAACACAGAGAAAAAGAAAATTAAGTTTGATAGAGGACACCTGTTGAATAAAAACCTTAAGGTCACTTTTTTTTGTGTAGATGCATACGAAGAGCCAACCCCCCAAAGGGCCTTACAGGAGTCATAATTAACTTTCATTGTCTCAAAGCCCAGGGCAGAAAGAAATTGAACCAAGGGTAAGAAAAGAAAGGTCAGAGATAAAGTGTTGCGTGAAATGTCACACGCTACGCAGGAATGGCATGCCGACGTATTTGCCAGGCCAGTGGAAAGGCATAAATGCTCATTTTTCACCTGTTGAACACAAGGACAAGGAGGAGGAGAATAGTGCAGGATAAAGCCCTGAGAACAAAGGGCCTCTGAGAGATCAAGATGCCATCCAGTGCGCTTTCTCACCTGGCATATCTGAAAAACCAGTAGCTAGAACTAAGGTGAAACTTTAGAAGCTTGAGACTTGCCATCTTCCATGAACACCAAGATGTTTTGGGAACCACCAAGGAAGAAACTCTTACAAATTTTAGGACAAGAGCTTCAGCACAGTCACCTTTTCGTGCAGCTGTGGGAGGTCGAGGCAACACATTCCTCCTTTTGTACTTCCTTCTGTGAATAATTCAATGTCCCAGTCTGCTGGACAACCAAAGCAACTGGAGTATCTGAGGCTGTATGCTGATGTGTGTAACGGTGTGGTGGAAAAATGGAATAAACCAATATTTATTTGCTTCACTAAAATTAACTGTGTGACTTTGCCTTGGTCATATCACCAGAATTTCCTTAATTTTCTCTATTTTTTTCCAGTAAACTTGTGTGTGATTTTTCGCCTCTTGAGAATATCTGGTGGGGATTTCTCCTCTATGCTAAAACAGAGTAATGGGACCTTGGGACCTGGGCTATAACAAGGGTCCAGGGCCATTATTCAGTTGCAGGAGGTGAGGGTGAGATCTGAGTTACCAGCAGCTCATACAGGGGCTTAACACACATTTCTCAGCCTTGCTCAGTGGGAGTTGCTTTTGTCTGTTCCAAGATAGGCTGTGCTGCAGGAGGCGCACTCTGCTCCCCCTGAGCAAGGCAGCCCTGATCCTGCTGCATCCTGCAGCACTGGGATGGGCCCTGGGCTCCCCCAGCTGCCAGAGCAGCCCCCAGGTGCACTGGAGATGCTCAGGCTCTTCAAAAGGCACAAAAACTGCCCCCACATTTCCTCTGCCAGCTCTGTCTCTCGCTGTTTGTACCTGCCTGGCATAATGGGGTCTCCAGGCACTGCGCTGCTAATAATAACTTCAAAGTACCTTTTTAAAGTTTAAGAGTTGAGCTTGAAAACAACTCCTACACATGACATCTTTTAAAGATAGCAGTCAGTGGACTAGAGAATATTGACAATTGCAGTACCAGGATAAGTAAACAAGTCTCTGTGGATTTGATAGCCCAATAAATATCCATTATTGCTTGTTGCAAGGCTATGTGCCTGAAAATGAAAATGAGGATAGAACAGTTCTTAATGGCTGATAGCAAAAATAATCGAGTCTTATCTAAATCAAACTTTATTGGCCTGGATGAATTATTTTTGGCCTCCTGTAATCAAAGCTGAAAATTCACCTGTCAGGCACAGTATGGTAAAACTCATTAGAGCCTCACCATGTGCTGTTATGAAATTGCTCCATATGGCAGTGCATGATTGTTTATTTACTAGATTCAAATATAGGCAGGTTTCAGAAACATTAAAAAATAAATTATTATTTTCAAATTCCTTCAAGGCAAAAGTGTATATGTTGAAGTTCCAGACTTCTTTAATGGAAATATTTCACTTGTAGAAGGAATTTTGCCTTGTGCTGCAGTGAAGCTATTGATCAGGCAATTGGCAATCCTCAAGTGTGAGGACTCATTAAAGCAAAGGTATATGAATCATTTTTTAATGACATCTCTTTGCTTTCAGCAGCTTAGCATGTGTCCTGGTTTCAATGGATGCACTGTAATTTAGGCAAGCTGTCTACAGACTTCAGCCATTACTCTTACCATATGTTTTCCTCAAAAATTACCATGCACTGGGGCCTGCTCGCTGCAGTCGTGGAGCGAGGTGCACTCTCTCTGCTGTATCAGCACGTTAACATTACTTGAAAAAGCAAGAGTAATGTGCTTATAAAAAGAAATTCCCAATTAGCAAGTTTAGTGCATGTGTGTTAACTTGGATTAAATACATTCCAATTATGGGCAGCTCATTATTAAAACTACAGCCAGCTGTTTGCCAGAAATGTGAGATCTGGTAAACAAGTCTTTCCCTATTTCCCTGCAAAAGATCCCGGGTTATTTCCCCTTCTCATTGGTTCCCAAACAAGTACAGCACTGCAGTACAAAAACTGCAGCTCTGCCACACATTTGAATGCAGAAAAATGCCAGGAAATTTGGGGAGTTGGTTAAAATACAAGGAAAGTCAGATTTGAAAGGCCAGCAGAGCTTGCAGGCTCAGGCACAGTTTGGGTAACTGGCTGTTAGCAGCTTCCCTCACTAAGAACACTGGGGAAAAAAATTGTACTGAAACAAAGAGGATTTCATTCTTCTACTTCCATTTATTTTGATGGCCTCAGGTCCAAGTGGCTCGTGTGCATGTCTTGGCTTTATTGTGCTCAACAGTTACACCTTTCAGGTGTCCCAGTTTCTGGGGTCTTTTAGAGTGGGCTCACATCACAGAGAAGCATGCACTTGTCTTAAACCTTAAATATTAGAGGTTTTAATAAGCAGACACAAAACCAAACAGAAAAACGTGTAGGATACAAGGTATGTTTTCTGTTACACCCTCAACTTCATTGTGTCACCTAAAAAATATCTACCTAAAAATACAAGCCACATTTTCAACTTATTCCATGATCCAGTTCTATCAATGGAAGTTAATTAACCAAGTAGGATTTAAATGCTTCTGAACTGCAAAATATCCTTGCAAGTTTCAAAATATGACTGGTGTAGAATGAGTGGATTTTTCTTCAGTGCTTTGTTTTCAGGCATACATTTTTGGGCAAATGGTGTTGTGCCAGGAGGACACCAGAAACATGCTTTTTTGTACTGCTGTATTTACAGGAAAACAGGAATACTGCTCTCAGAGAGCAGCCTGGGAGGGGATTGGGGTGGAATTTGTTAAATTTGACTTTTGTTCTGACATCAACCACATGAATGACAAAATCCAGGATCTGCTCCCCACATGGAAGCAGAAAACCAAGGAACCTCTCTCACTGGGGAGAGGGAGGTGGCTGCAGGGAAATATCACAAACAGCAGCAAACAACACTTGATTTCGATGCCTGTGCTCACCCAAAGCCCAACAAAATCCAAACTTTAGTTTCTAGAAAAAGGATTTATTTCTCAGCCCTCCGCCTGCACAACCCGCCCAGCCGGGGCTGTGCCAAGCTGAGCTGTGCCAGGAAACTGCTGCTGTCTGTCCACAGCCCTTTTAGGTCTGTGATATTTCAATTATATTTGTACAGTGCCAAAATCTAACAAAAGAAAGGGAGTAGATGAAATTAAATAGAAAGAAAAGAAGATAAAAATTGCTCATATAGCATATTTCAATCATATACTGCTTTAAGCAGACTCAGGGACAGAGGACACGGAGTGCCAGCTCAGGTGGAGGTCTCAACGTGGTGCTCAGGTGACCTGTAACCATCACACCAGTCCAGGAGTCCCAGAAAAAAAGCAGGAAGATTCTTCTTCATTATTTAAACACAGAAAAAATTAAGGTTGTATTCCTGGGTCCTACCCTTAGCATCCCGTAGTTGCTCTGTGTGGCTTCCTTGAACTCACTGTCCCTACCCTTGAACTGAGAGTAGTATTGAAAGAGGAATTTAGCACATCAAAGAAACACATGGAAAATGGATGGACCTCTGTACTGAAATTTTAGGACACAGGTAGACATGGGAATTTTTAAATCTTACATGAGGAGGCAGCAACTTCAGCTGTCCCCAGGTGTAATTTTGGTCTGACAAAAATACTCTTATTTCCAACAGTAGATGGGTTTAACAGCGTTTGGGTAAGACAGATGCAGAATCTGTCTTGAATTATGGAATACCAATTCCTTGTATTTCTTGAACAAAACCCCCACAGGCAACCAACATTTTCCCAGTGCAAAAAAACCCTTAACAATCCAAGCTAGTGGTAACTGAAACAGACTATACATCTGAAGGACACCTCTATGTCTTCTATGAATCTCTCTCTGTTACTAAGCAAAAAACTCTTTTCAAGCCAGAAGAAAGAGGATAATTAAGAACTGCAAGGAAATACCACTCATAAAATCATAGCACTTGGGGGCTTATAAAAGAGGAGAAAAATACTTGTATCAGATATGGACCAAAGACAGAGCACTGGAAGGTTAGGGAAAAGACAATCCCACTGTAGGCAGTCACACACTTTCACACTGTCGTTAGGAAGTTCTGTTTAGTAGACAAAGAGTTTAGTGGCCCAAGGGATACTGCTGTAAAGGTTTTCAGCATGTTTGTGCATAATCTACGTATAACATTCAACTTGGGAATGAGATATGATGTAGAAAATTGCTTTTGCAGTCCTTGAAGCCAATAATTTAGCTCTGCAACCTTAATTTATAAGGGAAAAAGGAAGGTAGTTGGAACATGAATTTGGATCACCGTCAGATTTAGGAATGAAAGTAATTAATGCTTCTGTGAAACTCCCCTGATAGTTATTTTTGGATTCAAAATCTTTAAAGAAAAGTTTTAATTTAGGGGCAGAAGCTCATTATATTCTCAAAAGAATCCTGCTGTACTAAATCATTCTGTCTCCAATTCATAGTCCCACATTCCCTCTGTACATACAGCTCCTTCACTGATAAAGCAGCAAATTATTTCCCACCTCACCTCCTGAAACTTTGGCTCTCTGAGCTGTTTCAAATGGAGGCTGCTTACCCCCATGTTCCAGACCCTTACTATTACCATGGAATGATGGTGACCAAACTCTGTCCTTCCACTTCAGCTCAATATTCTCTGCCAGCTGCCACAGCTTTTGAATTTCCTAACAGCTTTCCAAGCAGCTCCCTTGGAAAGACCCTGCTCTACACTCCTCGACTCCCCAAACCACTGCTAACTGTTGTTTCCCTCTGTAGTGCTCATCATGGGGTTGTCAAAAAAACTGTGGAGGTGACAACTTCATGTGATTGACAGCTGTGAATTTCAACTCTCTGCTTTCTCCAGCTCCCCCTGCATCAGTTTGTAATTTTATCTGACATTTTTCACTTCTAGAATGTATGTTGCTCCAGACTGTCAAATGTTCAGGCCATATAAGGTGATATTATAATATATTAGTAATAAAGGACAATGGAATTGTACTCCTTGGGGAAGGGAGAGTCAAGGACTTCAGTGACTTCTAGGCTGTAAGGTTTTTTTTTTTTTTTTTTTTTTTTTTTTTTTTTATTTTAACCTGTTCTTTAATGCCCTCTATGACTAAGTCCTCAGTGATACCAACTGGGCAAAATTAATATTTAATCCTCCTCCAAATTCCTGAATCCTTCAGCTCTGTTAGCTCTGTAGGAGTCTTCATTTGCACTTAGAGCTGCAGTTCCAGGGAGCAGCACAGGTCCTGCTAAAGCCAATGGAAAGGTTCTGGCTGGCTGCAAGAGGCACTGAAAGATGGACTTGGACAACTAAGCAGAGCTGTGAGTTTAGGAAAGGTTTCATCTATTTACTTATTCCCCGTTATACAAAAATCACCTTTCATCTTTGGTTATTTACATTCTCCAAAGCAAGTACTTATGACAGACAGCTGCAAACAAAACCCAAAGGTTTTGGAGCTGAAAAGCAAGCAGCTGTGCTCTGCCACTTCTATTGGCAGGGGGACGCATTTCCGATTCTCAGTCAAGCCTGCAAGTGCTGTTCAAGGTTCACACAGGGATAACTGCAGTTTGAAAACTTCCAAAAGGCCAGCACAAACACTGGGGCCTTATCCTTGCTTTCAAGCCAAGGGAACTATTTCTGTGAACAAATTTAAGCACTGAGCAAGCTTTCGCAGGTTTGTGCACTGATATTATAATCACACACATGAGCAGAATTGTTAATTGTTCTAATTCCTTGACTATTTTAGTAAGAATAATGAAAGGAAAATCATATGCATACTTCAGTATTAGCTTAGTCTCTTTTCTGTTGCCATTGATAGCTCTTTTGACTTAGAAATGGTAGCCAATGTTTGCTGAAAAGGATGGCCACACCATTCACATTGTTAGCCCTTGAAGAGTGTATTACTTCCAAAAAATCCTATCTCTAAGATTTGGGTTTTGAAAAATGTCTCTCTTGGAGAAGAGCCATGAAGCATTTCATTCTGCCTAATTTTTTTTAAAGGAAGATTTTCCACCCCTGTTTTAATAGGCTGTTATAGCCTTTAACATGCCATGAAATTAAATGCTTCCATTGGGGATCTATAACTTATCATAATAATAGTATTTCTAGAACTTGTTGGAACTATGAGGAAAGTTGGAAGGTGGTGTTATAATAAGTGTAGCATTTTAAGGGACTACAGAATTGTCACTATACATAACTGAGCTCCCATAGTTAACACCCATGAATTAAAAGCATATAAAAGTGATAATAGCTGGGTTTCTAAAGAAATGAATGACACTTGGTGAGATTATCTCTTTGCTGGAATTAACCCGTGATCCACTGGGAACCATAAACCCCACGAAAAATATGGAAGCACATTAATTTGATAACTGACCCTGCTTGAAGCAGGAGGTTGGAGTAGCTGACCTCCTGAGGTTCCTTCCAACCCAAATTATCCCATGATTCTAATCACTTCTACTAATTTTTGCTAGGTACCTGTAATAATACGTATATTAGGGATGTAGCAAGAACAGATCACTTTCTTCTTGCTTGCATAACTTTACAAAATCTCCAGTGTAAAATTAATTAAAAATTGAAGGCCAAATTATGTCAGATGTAAATGGCCTTTTAAATAAGGAGAACTGATATGTGCACCCCTCCCTGGCACTAAAGAGATGCACATTCTGTAATTTATAGAGGTGCCAAGCATTTACAGTCTCCAACCAAATTTCTTTCAAGTAAGGAGGGAAGTTCTTCAACCAAGCAATCTGCACCTGCCAGAAAAGGATAAACTTCTGGAAGATTACTCACAGCTCTGTGTGCTTCAGGATCTTGCCCAGAACCAAAGCTTGGCTCAGGGTTCAATCCTTCAAGGCTCCAGCAAATAGATGCTCAACACAGAATCATTTAGCTTGGAAAACAGCTCCAAGACCATCAAGCCCAACATTTAACCCAGAATTGCCCAGTCCACCACTAATCCATGTCCCAAGGGCCACATCTACACATCTTTTACATCCCTCCAGGGATGGTGACTCCACCAGTTCCCCAGGCTGGCTGTTCCAATCCTTGACGACACTTTCAAGAGCCACTTGACATCTTTGCTGTGCTGGTTTATTCAGAATCACATCAAACTCCTCGAGCTGTGCACACTCCTGTATCGTTTGCTAGTTTGAAAGGTCTTAAAGAACAGGCTGTCATTGACTGTCTTTGAACATCTGTCTGGTTTGCAGCACCATGGACTTTTTGGACTGTTTGTTTTTTATCACAAGAGAATTTCACAACTCCTTTTGAAAGAGGTAGGAAGATACCTCCACCTCCTCGAGGAAAGTGAGAGACACATTGCATCAAACCAGCTTCTCAATGACTAGAGTTTGGCAGAGACAAAATCTGCCAAGCTATAAATTTAAGGGAGTGAGATTACTTGAAAAAGTAAAATCATGGATAGTGATTATTTAGTTAGATTCTGAGAGGGAACAGAACCATCAGATAGAAAACTTCCACCAGGCTTTAAGTATCCTAAAGAGAACAGGATTTATTTTGACACAAATATCAAAATAAAAGAGAGTAAGTGAGGGTAAGCATAAAAATCTTCTCAAGAGTCCAGGGCAAATCTATTTTTACCAGAGGGAAGCCTGAATCCTCATTAATTAGCATTGTCAAAGACCTATCAAGACTACTGGAGAGACACATTCATTTTCTTAATCTAAATGATAAATCCAGGTGCAAGGGAGTTTTTCTGTGGTGGTGGAAATATGGATTAGCACCAGTGATTTCATCAGAGCCCGTCCACACTGGAACCCTGGGTATACAGAGAGTTTGAGACTACACCTCAAAAAATGTTGGTGAAAGGTATGAGCACTCTTTCCACTGATGGCTGAAGAAGCAAGAACAGAAAATCACATAAGAAATATTTGCACAGCCAATTGTCACTGAAATTTTGTTTGGTATAACATTAGAGGAGCATGAGAAGGGTGAAAAAATATCTCCAATTTCACCACATACAGGCAGTACTCCAATATAATGCTTGCAGTTTTCAGGCCATCTAAGGATTTGCCCCTCACCAGGCACAGCTGATGGCTCCATAAAATGATAGCTAGGACTTGTCAGGATGAAAAATAAGTAAGGAGTAATAATGAAATATTAATGTACACCCTGTTTAATTAAATGACAATATCATTTTCTTGTAATCCTTCTCTAACTCTGCTGGAAGAGTACAGTGTTGACATGATAATTTTATAAACTTTCTTGACAGTTCACGTTAAACCATCCTTCATTACCACAGATTGATAATTGGCACTTACAGAGGAAATGAAATGTCTGAAAAATTCATTAAATATGCCAAATATCTGAGGAGACCCAGTTCAATGGCAAAGTTATCTAAATCACTGTGTAAGCAGCTAAAGGGCTGCTTTCCTTTATAAAGTCTCAAAAAAATTAGGAAAAAACCATGACTTCCTATTATATTTTTAATGCCATGGAAGAGAAGCAGTTATTTCGAGACAGATTCAAGTCTTCCTTCCATCAGGTGGTTTTGGCAGCAATTTCAATTAAGTCAATAAAGTTATAGTATTTGGCTTTAGATCTTCTCTCCCCTCCTTTCACCTTCCTCCAGGAAATAGAAGGAGATAAATCCTTATTTCTGCAGCTATTCCCTTAATAATCTATTACAACAATAATCTATTTCTTGTCAGAAAGCCTTATTTGGATATTTCCAAGTGATCTATTTCCTCTGTACTGGTCATTTCATCCCTTACAGTCTGTGCAGACCCATCCAATAAGCTTCAGACACCCTTCCCTTTAATGTACTTTGGCATTTAAATTCCCCATGCTCTATCTGTGCAGTTTTAACTGCTTGAAAAAGCAAGAACATTGTTTAATTACAGAAAGCTGCTAAATATCTGAGCAAAAGAAGTTCTTGAGGATATGCCAAATATCTTGGCTTATCCCTCAACCCAGGCCAGGCTCAGGAAAAAGTAACAAGAAACTAATAAGGAGTAAAATTTCCTTTGTCAATATTACTCTTGCTTGGCTTTTCAGTGCTTAATGGAAATGGAACACTTATAAAAATCATACTTTTTGCTAGCTACACAGAATCACAATAATTTTCCAAGGTCATATAACAGGGACAGAAAGTGAGACAGCTGAGCATCAGAACTGCCAGCTTCATTTGAACATGGCCTGACCACTGAAACCCCCTTGACTGGATCATCCCCTGGCCATGACAATTCACTGAAATTCTGGGCAAAAGAGTGGACAAGGCACAAGACAAAGTTGCCAGCTGTCTGATACTTCTGATCCCATTACAATCATTTATTCTAATGAGAAATCTCAGCTACTTAAGCAAAACCACTATCTACCTCTACATGCAAATGAAATGGCAGAACCAGATCTTTTTCAGCTTTAACACGATTGAAATTTTCAGTTTCTCTTTCTCTAAAATGATAACAAGAATTCAGTAAACTAATTACCTTATCTACAAAGGAACATTTTATGAAGCTCGCTTGTTTGTTTTGATTGAAGCAGGATTCTTGGTGTATCAAACAATTCAGTGATGAATCAGAGATGAATTTCTGCTGTCACTTCCATGCTCCACATCTCAGAGGCTTCATACTCTGGACAAGGTGCAAGACCTCTAGCATAATTGACTTTAAAATGTCTGAAAGCAAAACAAACAAAAAATAATTTACATTTCCTAATGTAGTTAATTAATTTCCCAGACTGTTTAATTTATCTAATGAAGCAGAGAAGGACAAACAAACAATCACTAATATACATTCTGGGATGAAAGTTTGATTGGATTTTTTTGAGACTCTATAAATAGACTTCTGAAAGTATTGGTGAAAGGAAGACCAATATGGCAACATAATACAGATAAAAAAAAATTCTGCCATGATTGTCTTTCTCTCTAATTAACCATCAGCTCTTCTCATTGCTAACAGGAATGTGGAACTGGCCTAACTTGCACAGATTTTTGAAAGTTCTATAAAAGGCTTGATCAGCCCTGGCCTCAGTATTTCTGAGGCAGCAATCACAAGGTTTGCTGAGAGCTGCAGTGCCAGGATGTGTTCTAGGGGGCTGCAAATCCTCAGCCAGCCCTGGAGAGGGGCAGCAGCCACCCCCATGCCCAGCTCTCCCAGCAGCCATTCCTGCACAGGACCAGGACAAACTCCTGGGAAAAAGGCAGACACAGTGGCAGCTCCACACAACACCCGTGCGAGGCAGTGTGAATTTATATTTTAAGGTTTTTCCAGGATCTTGTAAAACCACAGAATAAATTATTTCCATATTTCAGCTCTGACCTTACCGTAAAACTTTTGCTCTATGAATAATCCCATTTCATTATTGCAAGGTTGCATTTCTGAAGGTTGGTTGTAAATTATACCTATAAATAATTTTGCGAGTTACTGTTTGCAGGTTGCTTGTAACTTTTATCTCTAGGAAGGCCTGTCCTTAGACCACCTCAATTCTGGTCCTTCACCTTTGTTCTTAAGCAGAAAATCCAAAATATATAGTGATGGCTACTTGAGTTTGTATCTGTGCTGTGAATTACCATTTAAATTTTTTCCCTAATGACAACAGAACTTGCCCAGACAATCTGAACCATTAAGCTGCTGCTCCAGACATATTTTTACTTCAACCTTTCTTTTCTCACAGTGTGTTCTCTGGACATCAAAGACTCAAAGGAAAAGGGAAGCTGGGGGTAGGTGAGATAACCGGATTCTAATTTTTTGTCACCCCATAAAAAGAGCTAATCAGCTCCTTTGTGACTTGCCCATATTCCATGGAAATCAATGTAAAGACTCACATTGATTTGACAGAGTATCTTTGCCAGGTCTTTAACGTTTCTAAAGCAAAATTTAATAGGATGCCTAATTAAAGGTTTAATTAATGCCTGGATGATGTTTTCTGAAAAAGAACTGAAATTAATGCTCATGGTATTCACAATTCTCCACACCACCCTACTGATTCTATGCTGATTAAAATCTCCTGAATGTATTACATATTTAGAAATACAGAAATCAATAATTAAAAAACCCAAAACAAAACAGAGCCTATCCATTTAAGACGAGAAAGAAGAGGATTCACCTCCTTTCTCTACCTTGTAGGTGCTAAGAGCTTAAAGCCCAGAGAAATTCATGTTTTTATTTACAAAATGCTGAATGCTATCAAAGATGCAGTTCTCTTTTCATTTCTTGTTCTTTTTTTTTATTATTATTTTTGACCCTTGTAATAAAGCTGATTTTTTTTCTTGCTTTAGCCTGAAACAAAATAGCTGATTCGCAGATGGAAAAAATAATTAGTAACATGGGAAGCTGAATGAATTTTGAGATATTGAGGAAAATGTAGTTTGAACTGTCAGGTTTACTCACTTACCCACAGGAACTACAAAGCAGCAAAGAAATAAAACCCTCTTAGAACTTAAAGCTTTCATCGACCTATTCCCTCTGGCTTTTTTTTCCTACAAAACTCTCTTTTCCCAGTGGTTCCTATTAGAAACACAAATAGTTTGCCTCTCTGCATAGTGACAAATGTCATACTTCCTTCTTTTAAAAATACTATTAAATTATTATTGCCTTTTAATATGAGGCTAGGGCAACTCTGCAGCCTGTGCAGTCAAATTCCCTCCACAGGAGCTCTGCACTGCCTGGGTTCTCAGAGGAAATGGGAGTTATCAGTAGTTCAGGTATCACTGGTTATTAGGCCAAAGGGACTGCCCTCTCTTTGGCACCCTGACCAACACAGGTCTAGGGCCTGCCAATAGCAGCAGGAAAAGATCTTTGTATGGATTGGCACAGAGGATCCTTGCAGCCTCTCCCATTTTTCACTCTACTGTGAAAAACTTATGGATAGAAATTGAATCTTGGTGTTACAATTACGAAAGAATAAGGAAGAGCAGCACCCAGTGCCTCAGCAGGCAGTCATTTGTTATTTCTGAGGTTTTGTACCTTTTGTTCATGGTGTTTTTTGTTGGTTTGTTTGCGTTTTTTTTTTGTACCCTCTTAAAGGCAAGAGCCCCAGGTGTATCAAGGACAAGGCTCAAACGGGGGAAGCTGGAGCTCCATACCCAGTCTGAGCTGTGTGCTGTCACAGGGTTCTCAGGAACTTGTTAGGAAAACTTGAGAGACTGGAAGGCCACAATGGATGGCTGCAAACCCCTTTGAGAACACAGGAAGGGAAGAAGCAGAGGTGAAGTTGCATTGCATGTGACAGAAAAATCTGAATGTACGAATGTGAGCTGAGACCACAACAAGTCTGTTGAGTACCTTTGGATTAGGATTAGTGGAGTCAAGAGGAAGTTTAGGTTTGGTGTCTGTTACTGACCCCCTAATCAGAATGGTGAGGCTGCTGAAGCCTTTCTTGGGCTGCTGAAGGAGCTCTTGGACCCACAGAGCCTGGCAGGAGCAGCTCCAGCTGTGGGCTCTGACACACCCTCTGTCCCTGTCCTGAGCTCCAGCAATGCAAGGACTGGGATCGTCCCTCTCTAAGGGGCTGCTCCTTTGCTCTGATGCCTTCACTCACAAAAATTTCTGATTTGAGCCCGAGTTTCCCCATGCTGGCAGCAGTGGTGCAGTGCCTCCCTGTGCCAGCAGTCTCTGTCCACATGCCTGCTCCTCCAGCCACAGGGCTGTTGTGTCCTCAGAGCTCAGTGTCCCAAGGAAGAACAGGTTGTGCTGCTCTCTCTTAGGGGCTGCCTCCTCCTCTCCCCAGGTTTTGATCCCTTCAGCTGCCCTGCACTGCTCCTGAGGCACTGCTTGCATCAGGAGGAGCTGCAGGATGATTTTCACAAAGACAACAAACTACACCAGATTCCTTAGTAAGAACCACCAACCTGTAAACTTTGAATTCATTCTTAAAGGGAAGGAAATTGCTGCAAGCCAGGGCACACTGAACAGCACAGGAGATTCTCCAGTTCAAAGTATTTGCTATTTATTTTGTGACAACTCCTCTCTTACCCTCAGAAGAATTTAAGTGCCCAATTCCTTGTTAAGCCATGCTCAGTAGAAGCAGCAATTTCTTTGTGCATTTGCACTAGTGACTTGTAGCTGAGTCCCTCTCCTCCTTCACTCCAGCCTGCTTTTCCCAGGGGTGGCTGAGTGCAAATTCCACTGCACTGTGATCCCACAAGGCTCAGTGCTGCACCCAGCCCCTGCCAGACTGGGTATGGAGGCTCTGAGCAATGCCAGCCTAAAACAGGAGACAAGCATGGTACTGTGACACAAGTCAGTACTTCTTATTTCCTCTTATAAGTCAGAATTTTGTTAGCACTGTTGCTTGTGTCAATCATATTTAGGAATTCCCATTGGTATGTATGCTTTTCATTAAACACTAAGGTCATGGTCCTTCAAGAAGAAAAAGTGAATTAAAATGCTGTGCATTAGAAAGAAGAATGGGGTGATTTCACTTGTTAAAATGTCACCTGCTTCAGACAAAAGGTAGTAAAAGCACATGAAGTAGTGCTAGCTATAACCTTCTGCTGAAAGATGCTGTTTGTATAGAACATTAGTAAACAGGTAAATGGCTGCATGGATGTGGAAAGTCTTCATCTTCACTGCCCAGGTGCTGAAAATAAAGAAATTGAAAGAAACAAGCTCCAAAAAGTGGAAGCCTACAGGAAGGATGAGAAGGAAACTTGTCATGGAGAGATGGCAGATAGTATTCCTACCAGAAAAATGTTGGGAAAGTAATTACAGAGAGATGCAGGTCTTGGCAGATAGCAGAACAGTTAAGGGCAAGTCATGAGGGAACTTCTCAGCACCAGGATAAGCATCAATCCTTTCCATGACACCATGAAAAGTGGAAAGTGTAAATGATATTCTCTAACTACTTCTGTACTAAGAGACATTGTTAGAGGGTGAAGGGGGCACAGAAACCAGTAGTGAGCCAGAGTGCAAACTCAATACTGGGCACGGAGGAGAAAGGGGAGAGGCACATTTAAGAACAACTTATTCAAAAGCAATTAAACCAGCCAATCACTGTTAAATTGTGTAGAGGAGGGAATATGCCCTGAAGGGAGTGCAAACCAGAAGATTGACTTCTTCAAATTCACAGCTGTGGTGGAGCAATCAAAGAGTCCAATGGCAGCTTTCCCCTCAGAGAGAGACAACCTGGGGCCATATGACCTCAACCTTTGATATGCACAAGGAAAATTTAATGAGAGGCTTGCTATAGAATCTGGTGTCTAGAAGTGACAAATTGCAAGCTTTGCTGACCCCTCGGGAAGGTGAAGTTTCAAACTTTCATCAGCAAAATTGAGCAACTGAGACGAGCTTGGAAACTGAGACATGCAAGGAAAGGAAAACTGACTCTAACCAGAAACAGGTTGATAAAAGCAGCTTAATTACTCATTCTTGCTAGCTAAAAGTGAGATGGCAATGAAGGAACACAAAATATACCATAAGGGCATCAACACACAATTGAGATGCCATCATTGGCTGGGAAAATTGATTTGCTTTATCCCAAATCAACACTGCTTGAGAAGAGGTGCTCTGGTGATTTAGTCATTGCTAAATTCAGGTAGAACCAGGAGGGACCCAAGTGTTCACAGTCACAAGAAAATAAATGAGATTAAACTCTCCCAAGCTGTCACAGCTTCCAAAAAGGCTTACTTTGGATTTTGGTTAGAGGATAAAGCACAGGCACGGCACAAAACACAAAGCTTATCTTTAAGGGCTTGCATCTTTGTAATTGCCAGAATGTTAACTGTAGGAGACTGCAGCACTGAAAACAAGTCAGTTAATATTTCCAAGTGCCAGAGATTTTACCCAGATTTCTGACACCATATCTCATGCAGTTAATAAGTTTCATGCTGATTATTGAACTGAACAATACAGAATATCATGCTGTTGGCAAAAATCCCCATTATCATTAATAAGATTAGAAATTTGCCTCTAAAAGGAAGAAACAGCTCTAAGCAATTGATCTGTGCTTCCAGAAGACTAATAATGTGAAAAAGCAAGTGATTTGTCCCATCAACCTCTGTTCTAGCTCCTATTCTAGCAGCAAAAGAACATTTCTAACAATTAAAAATCTCTACAGATGGAGCAAACGTTAACTTTTAGTTTTTCTGCTAGATCAGAGCATGATATCTGAAACACTGTCCCTTACAGCCATCTTCATTGACAGCTTGAGAACAGAAAGTGAGAGCCAAACCCAATGATTCTGGGGGTTCTGCTGGAGGCAGAGCTTTTCTAAACAAGCTGAATATGTGCGTGCCAAGAACGGAGCCTCTCTGGAATGTCAAGTTGGGTACCTGAAGGCAGAGACACCCAAAGTCACTAGAAAAGCTTAAAAAGCATAGGCATAATTCCCAACACCCACACAATCTCTCCCTTTTTCAAAAAAAACCCACACTGGAAAATTGAGAATAAATCACTCCTCACAGAAAGTCTTAAATGACAGGATTTGGCTGCAGTGCCTACAATTCTTCACTGAAATGTTACATCATGTCACTTTTTATTGTCCTGTGTGCATGCAAATGTGTACAAGATAAGTGCTGCTGCTGCAGATGAGGAGATGAACAACTGCTCTTCCTAAGCTTGAATCCTTTAAAAAAATCATTGATGTAATGAAATCTAATTAAGAACAAGCTTAGTGTCCTTTTTTTTTTTTTTTTTTTTTTTTTTTTTTTTTTTTTTTAATTTTAGGAAAAGGGGAAGAAGCAGAACTCAGACAAATTGTGTGTCAAAAAAAAAAAAACAAAACCAAAACAAACCTATAAAAATAACCCCTTTTCAGTGTCATTGTAGCAACAAACTTTAAGAAAGGAAAACACAATAGGAGCAGAATGCTTTAAAAGATCTCACAAGTGAAATCCAGAAACAAAAACCTAGAGGAAAAGCAGATTTAAAGGTTCTGTGTACACTCTCAAACTGAGACCAACCAAACTGAGTGTTAATAATCAATACTCTTTAGGCGTGTCAAAGCTTCACCTTCTAGCTATAAAAAAAAATCCAATGGTGGCTCCTATATTTGTATGTGGAATTTTGACAGCAGAGCAGATATATCTTCATCAGCACTTTGTGTCTGCCTGCCCCCTCAGTTCAGTTCTTATTGTCATTTTGCAATATATTAATGATCCAAATCATCGAGTGATTCCAGTTAGGCTGCAAGAGGTTCTCTGAAGTAGGCAGCACTCCTTATAATGATAGATTGCAGGAATAATGGCCTCTTTACTGAAAGCAAAACATCAGAAAACTGCCTTAAAAATGGCAGAAGAGGAGGGACTGAAGATAGCAAGGGCTTCATTAGCAAAAATAGTATCAGCTGTTTGAGAGGGCAGCATCATTTGATATTTGTTTCTGCGAGGCTTACCTGTGTATTAATGATCATGCAGGCATTAAACACCAAACACCCAGGAAGGTAAAGTGTTAAGATGATTAAGGAAGAGATGGACTCAAATGATCTAAAAACTTAACTCTTAAGAGTTTTTCTGTACACCAGAATAATAAGCAGAGCTTTTCTTTCATTGTAATTCCTAAACACAGACATGTAAATTTAATAACTTAATTCTAGGGACTCTGGAAACAAGAGAAATTTGTGCAGGTATTGAGGAGATTGCTTGAGCATGACCTGGACTGAAGCAACACCTGCCTTTCTGAGGCTGTCAATGGAAAAGTCCATTGGTTTGGCACACCTTAAACAGTCTCAAACTTGAACTGTTAAATAAAAATAGCATCGTTCACAGGTCAATTAAAACAAACAGTGTTTTTTCTCCCTTCCTCTCCCATTCTCCCTCCCTTTTATTTCCTTGGACTTGCTGCAGAACTGACCAAACCTCATCCCTTTCAGCTGTCCGGAAAAGCTCTTTAATTGCTTTCTGCTACTGCAATTAGCAAATGCAACATGGTGGCCATTATTATATTTCCAGGTGCTCTACAGATTTTCTGACAATAAACTAGACTGATGAAAACCACGAATGCACAAACAATCTGTAAAATTTAATGCTTCCATTCATTAGGCTACACAAGTAAGAAAAATAGCATTAATATGGATAAGTCCTTCAACTTCCCCCATTAATAGCTGGTCTTAATTCACAGGTACCTTTTTAATCTCTCCTGAATTCCTCTAGAACCTAATGAATACATGTAATAATAACATCAATTCAGAATTTAATCCTGATTCTAGTCTGTCTTAAATTAGACCTCAGTCATTAAGAGATTACAGGATAGTGAATGATGGTTAATCAATGTGTTTAATTTGGCCCCATTATTTATTTGATACAGTTTCTCACATAGTGACTATAAATCTTTTTCCCCCCAAGCTTGGCCACCAGAAGCAATCCTGAAATATTGAGCGAAAAAATATTAGATTTGATGATCCTCTTAAGTGCAGGTTAAGCTATAATTAATCTCTCTGTGTGTGCTCAAACCTTTCAGACCAATGCATATATGCACATATGTAATTCATATATAGCAAACACTTCAGGTAAGATTTATTGTGCTTTATTTTTTGTCTCTGTTAACTCTTAGCCCTATCAGTCAAGATTTCCCAGCACTTACCACAGCATTAGCCCTAAGCATCAGGAAATCACATTTCTTGGTGCCAAGGGTTTAAAAAGATTCTAATTCAGCTATTAAACTGGAGGCAGCGTGTGCCAGCCCCACAGCGCATTCACCCATTAATTCTGTCCCCTGGAAAAAATGACTACCTCTTGCACCAGGCTGATAAAATGAGGAAACACACTGATTATGTCTGTGGCAGCTATTCTTGACCCAACCAACAGTGACAGTCATCAAACCGCAGCACCTAGAGCGCTGCAAGCTGTGTGAGCTAACCCGAGACATCATTAATTCTAAACACCAGAGCTCTCGTCCAGATACTGGAGTTCAGAGGAGCTTAAAAACAAATCCCTTTGGTGGGTGGAAATTCAGTGTGCTGCTCATAATCACTTCACTGACAGCATTTGGAAGGTATTTCTCTAGCTGGACAGGTCAAACATGAGAAGCAAAGTACCAGTGTCTTTCACTGGATTGCTCAAAATTGGACCTCAAATTCAATTAATAACGTTAGATGGACAGAGATCAAATGGTTTGAGAGACTAGCTGCTGTTTAAGGGGGTTTTATCACTTTTAGCAGGACAGGATGGAGGAAACAAAGTACCTGTGAATGCTGCAGAGTGGTGATTGGTCCAGCCAGGATCTGCAAGTATACATGTGTTCAGAACAGGAAAAATATAGGGGGGAAAACAGCACAGTATTGCAAGAGGCCTTGCATCCTAATCCTGTCAAGATTTGGGAAGACACTAACTATTCAGAGGGGGCTTGGGACCCGAATTTCTTGGGAGTTAATGTGTGAGATAGGATCAAGGAGGTGTCTCATAGGATTATTGTACATTAAGCTTCCATTGTAGCTTAGTGAAGGATTTGTTCCCTCAAAGAGGTAATGTACTTCATGCTGGTGTGTGCACTGTGTGACTTACTCTTAGCTGGAAAATTACAGCTTACAACATTGTAATGAGGCTGCAAAAGACACACTCTAAGCCTGGCAGGTACAGCTCTAACATGAGGGGCAGGAAAAAATGGAGGAGAACCAACCCAAAGCCAGTGGCTTTCTTCTCCTTTGTGTCAGAGGGAAGGATTTGGCTATATCATTATGACATAGTTGATACAAAAGCCATACCTTGAGGAAAAAAAAAAAAGGGTTTGGCACATTTTTGTGTTCTCTTCTCATATAGATTCATTATGATTATTTCCATTGCCAGGTTTAATCACAGATCCAAAGCATTCATAAGACAGGAGATCTCTGTATAGCTCTCCCAAAAACCAAGAGTATTTTGGAAACAAAATGTGGGGTGTTTTAACTGCTACCCTAAAATTTCTCGTTTGCACCTCTCTGCTCATCTGCGAAAAAAAAAAAAAAAATCCCCAGGCAGACAAACATTCATTTTTTCTTGGGGGTGAGTATCCAAATGGTATCTCAGAAAGTACTTATGCTGTGGACAAAATACCATGGACAAAATACATGGAAGTGCACTACACAGTCTTCCAGTTTGTGTTTCTAAAGACAAACATGCTTAAAGCCAGTGGCTGAGTCCTGCATAGAGGAAAACCACAAATTGTTCATGAGTAATTTCATAACTTCATTTTTCAGGCATAAAGAAAGTAACCAGAACTTCAGTAGAGCTCGGGATATTTAGTTTGACAGACTGTCCTGAAATACTGGTAATAAATATGAGCTAACAGCACTAAGCTCCCACAGTAACATCTCAGTCCATTCAGGGCCCACTGGGTACTCCACCAGTTTCATCTCTGACTTTTTATTTCAATAAATACATTCTGAACTCCTTTGAGAATATGGCTGATTGGAATGGAAATAGAATCAACCATTTAGTACAGAAACATCTTAGGAAGACATATGGTTTGAATTTGTAATTATTCAGTTGTTCTCCTTTAACCAAAAGTTTTTGGGGTGCTGCTTTCCAGTAGCAAGTATTTTAGTTTTTGATAGTCTTGAAATGTAATTCAGATTTTTGTTGATTTTTCAAAATGGAAGAACTTGTGTTCCCTCAGCAATATAATTTCATGCTGCGTTTTTGTCACAATTTCTGCATTCTTATTTATTTGCCCACAGCAGCAGGGCTAAGAAATTTTTGCTTGCTCATTCTCCTTTTAAGAAATTTTACTAGTTAATAAATAAGGCTTAGCCTTGTTGCAGGGGTCTGTCCCTCAATAGTTACTATTCTCTTCCTGACTCAAAGACCAGCTGCAATGAAAACAATGCCCTCTCGTTCCTCCCAGCACTTAAAAAGGTTTATAGATCTCCAGCCTCCTACAACTCAGCAGAAAACTGCTCGCACTTGACAGTCTTCAGAAATCAGCATTGTTTCCACCCTCACTAAAGCTGTCAGGCACACAAGGTCAGGAAATGAGGAGAGCTGATGTCACCTGAATCATTGCCACCTCTGCTCAGACCTCTCGCCACACTCCTCTCTTCCAGAGAAAGCTGCTATACCCAAGAGTAAAGACTTTGAAGTCTTTTAAAACTGTCATAAAATACTTTCTGGAAACTGTTTGGAGAACTACAAAGAACCAAACACTTCAAATCCGTAAACTCATGAATACCTTCTTGCCAGAGTTGTCAAACTGCAACAGTGTTTTGCAACGGGCTCATGAATATGAGCACCTCTGCAGTAGCCTTTAATAGGTGTTTTTATTTTCTGGATGTGATTCTACAAGGACAGCAATAATGAATTTTTCAAAACTATCTAGACTCTACCTACTAGTCATGCTAATTAAAAATCATTGTGTAAGTCTGCGAGACAGCTCAGAGAAAGCAGCTTGCTCTCTGAATAACATGGTATATGCTCCTAAAAACAATGTCCATAGGAAAAGAGGAAGATTAATTCCATCATGTGCCTTTGAGACAGAAACATTGTTTCTGTTCTGTTTTAAAAAACATAGAAGCTGTTCATGACAGAATACAAGCAAGAGGCTTTTCGTGAACTGAGGTACTTTCTGTGGTGGCTGTAGGTAGCTGAGAGGACCCCATGGAAAGTAATCATAATTCCAAGACAATGAAGAAGTTCTAATTAGGCAGGAGCACACATGCTGCATGCCACTGACTGCCACAACTCTACAAAACACAGTTACAGATCACATCTATAAAATCACTCACCAACATATGGTATATATATTACCTGGTCCCCATCTCACAGCAGTATCACTATCCTCCTGGAATCCTGAGCTTTTCCCCACTAAGCTCTCCCATCCCCAGGCTGTATCACTGAGACATTGCCTCCCACTGCCCAGCCCGGCGTGGCTGCTGGCTGTCCCTGTGCCCTGCAGGGTTGTTGTGACAAAGCAAAGCAGACCACAGCCAGGGCAGGTGAGAGCCCTGGGCTGCCCTGCCCAGCCCTTGGCAGCCCTGTGCTCGAGCTGCAGCTCAGCTGGCCACGAGGCACCTCTGAGCAGGAGCTCTCTGGCTGTGGGATTGTGGGGGCAAGCCCAAGATTACAGACAGGAGCTTTTCCTCAGCAAGGCCTGGTGGGCTGAGTTCAGCATCATGCTAACACCCAGAATGTGCACCAAACACCAGCTCTGGTCTGGCATCCCTGAAATCTGCTCAACTTTCCTTTTAACTTTACTTTGCCAAATCAAATCCATATTGTTTAAAATTTGCCCTTTGTTCAACAGGAGTTTTTGAGCTGATCTCAGCTGTGATAAGTTTAGAAACCCCATGTATTTTCTTTGGTCAGCTACAGCCCTCCCCTCCCCGCTCTAAGCAGGCCACTTTATAATGCTGCATTCACCCTTTTGTTAATGATAATGTTAAAAAAAAATCAATGGCTCAATTAACAATCAGGAATGGAGCTTCCAGGCAACAAGCCCCATGATCAATAACTTATGTTCAGTGAAATTAAAGGTACTTGTTAAGTCAAGTGTTAAAAGCTGCACACACTTAATATGGGAATATCAGTCACAAACAGTTTGGCAGCTTAACTTGAGAAAATCAGTAAGTACAAAGTTCCCATACTATGTTCCACACCAATGAGTAATTAATGAAGCATAAATATTCACACAAATTCATTTATGTAATAAATTCTCTAATCCCCCAATACACAGCAGTAGTGCTGAGTCGACATAAGCTTTCACTTTTGTTAGGAATTACACTTTTAAAATATAAATCCAAAATGAAGTTGGCAAAACCAAATTCACAGCTTGCACAAAGGTAGTTCCCAGTGGTTTGAAGTATCATCAGTGCATGATGGCCTGGCTGCTGCAAATGACAAAATTTTCCATCAGCATAAAGGGACATGCTAAGATTTCTTCCAATACATTTCTCTCAAGCTACCAAAATATGCTCAAATGAAATAAAATGCATTCATCTTACAGGACAGGTGAAAGCAAGGATTGGCATGGCACAGGATAAGTGACATGAAAATGTTTGAGCCCTTTAGAAGAGTTATGAACATGCATTGCAATATCAAAAATCGAGAAACCTGTACAGATGTAATCTGACTTATCCTGTTACTAAATTCCTGCCACATTTTGTAAGATGGTGGTTTAGGGAGAGGTTTTTCAAAGGCATGAAGGACAGTGAAATGCTCAGCTCTCAGTGGAAGCCTGGGTAAATCAGATGTCTCATTCTCATTTATGCAATCTAAAATCTCCCGCTTAACTTTTATACATCTGCTCTCAGTAGGGCTTTTCTTTGAGAAGAGAACATTTAGAGCAATGTCAAAACTGACTCCTACATCAAGCTTGTGACAAAATTCATCTCATGGTCAATAGCCTTGTTTTTAGAGCTCCACTGATAACAGATGATTTAGCAGCATACTCCTACTCTGGGAATAGCCAAATTGAAGGCTGCTCTTCCGATTATACTGAACTGCTTCTACTCAAAGGAGGGAATACTCAGAGGGTAATTTATCCTTGTTCAAAACTTTGAAAAATAAATAAAATAAATGAAGAGAGATCTTTGCATGGCTCATTTTGCATATCAAGGACTCTTTCTTACTGCAGTCTGGTGTATGCCATACCCTTTTCCAAAGAGCACAGAAGCCTCATGAGGCCTGAATCCCTGAAGCAGTAACAGAGAAGATGGGGGTGGGATGGGGTGGGTGGCAGGGTGACTCTCTTCATTTAATGATTTGCCCCTTTCTTCAGTGTCTGATCATATCCTGGGCAATGCTGACTGCACTTTGCTGGGTAGCTAATCAACAAAAATCAATCATCTGAAATTGCACAGACAGCATTTCATCTCCATCAAAAATCATCTTCCTATGGAGCTCCATTAATCTCTTCATCATTGTTTAGCACAAAAAGAAATTTTTGTTGTAAGAGATTTGATTTTAAATTATAATTAAAGCTGTGCAATGTTTACCTTGCAGGAGACAGCTAAGGCTATGGTAAGTATTTGGTTTTCCCATGCAGAATTAAACAATGCGCCTTGACTACATGAAGAGAGATGAACAACTGATGAATTTGAGTGTGGATAACCCTATTTGCTAATAGAGAAACACCTAACCCTTTGATCTCACTCAAGGAGCACATTCTCAGCCCTCATGAACAAGCCTCCTTCCTTGAGGGAATCAGAAGCCCAACCCCAACTGTTCCCAGACCTATTCATGGCAGATGGGGGGAAGCTTCTTTTCTATAAGCTACAGATAAATTTTAGGGTGGGAAGTAAAGACTCCTGTTTCTAAGAGTGCAGGTCTTTTATACCTGCCTCTCCAGCAGTGCTTATAGCCCAGCCTCAGCACCCCACAAACTTTTGGTTCAGTCTATTTACAGGAACACTTTGAGCCCTTATTAAACCGTATTCTATTGCCCTGGTCATTTTAATCCAAACTCCACAGTCTCTGATCCTCCTCCCCAAATCAGGCCCTCTACAAATGACATTTCCCAGCGTGGGTGCAGTGTACTAGCCCATAAACAGGGGGCAAGAGGCACGGTGGGCACTGAGAAATGCATCTCTGCTGGCTGGTGCGTTGGTGGTGCCTGCTCTGGAACGAAGGGTGGGTCTGGTCTCCTGAGGATACCCTGGCGTGCTCAGATAGAGGAGATGCTTGGAGAGCAGGCAGCAACAGACCCAGAGAGCAGCATATCTAGGTCAGTAGAAAAGCCTGGGAGAGCAGCAGGAAAGCTGCTGACAGCAGGGAATAAAGCCTCAGCCGAGGGCTGTCATGACCCAGCAGGAATCCTTGCTGTGCCCAGGGGCTGCACTGAGGCTCCCAGCACTCCCTGTGCACTGGGCACAGGCTCCTGCACAGCACGGGGAATCACCCAGACAAAAAAGAGACCTCCGAAAATTAGGATTCCATAACTAACCTGGGAGAGGAACTTGCTGCTTCTCCACTCCAGATTAACACACCCCAGATATGTTGCCTGCAGAGAAGATTTACTATGGTATGGGCTATCACCCACAGGGCCAGTTCTGACTGCAGCAGCTCTGGAAAGACAGTATATCACACAGAAGGAAAAAACAGCCTTGTGACACAAAGCCAGCAGTGGGTTCAGCTGTTGTTTGCACTGGGAGCAGCACTGATGTTTCCTCTTGTGCCTCTTCTGCTAACAAAGAAATAGGACTGCAGCAGGAGTTATTACCTGTCCACTCTATTTTCAGAAGCACAGGACAATCTGTGAGCTGCATAACTCTCTACACTAAATATTTAAAACAAAGCTAAGCCATTGAAAGAACAAACAAAAACACTGTAAAAGAAGGGAAACCTAATTCACAGTGACTGGCTCTAACAATTTCCTCTGTCCCCAACTCCTTCTCAGCACTTTCCTTTTGAACATGGAACCAATACAGGGATGTTGCACATCTAAAGGTGAGTTGAAGAGAAAAAAAAAAAAGGCAACTCCCCCCACCAGCAGCCAAGGACCATTGCTGTTTTGGGAAACAAAGGACTGTCTTGAGTGAATCCTGGTTTAATCTTCTTGATATCATTCAACCACAAGTACTTGACTGAAAAGAGAATTTATTTCAACCAGGTTCTATATCCAGGACTATATAGGTCAGGATCACTACAACAGCCTTTTCTAAGCTTAAGATATGTACTCAACACAAGACAGAGTTAAGAAATACTTGGGAACAAACAACAACCTTCCTTTGTCCATTCTCGACCACCATGATCAGCAGAGTTCAGCCAGACACAGCTTTTGTGTATCGAGCTAACCACAGGCTCTGTTTTTCAGAGCTATACACAATACCTTTGACTGACTTTGACAGCACTTTTCAGTTCTCAGTGTGTGCTGATGTACCTTGCAATGCCTGCTCCAGGATTGCTCATGCCTGATAAACTTTCTGGGAACAAATCTCTCAAATGTGCTCTTCCATGGAGGCAAGGGAGAAGTCATTTCATGCTCAGGCCATTTTAAGTTCCTCCTAATTGTACCTTTGAAAGATTTCTCGCAATTGTCATGGCTTAACTTTCAAGTTCTTGGGAAACCAGAGCAGCCTTCTCTTCCCGTTCCTGTGGCCCCAGTGAGAAATATTACTTTGGTGTTTTATGCATTCATTTCCATGTTTCTCCCAGGAAATTTGAGGGAAGGTTAGGAGATGAAACTTGAGCAGTGTCAAATCTTTGTATGGTCTGTTTTACTGCCTGCCTTGCAAACAGCAAACAGCAGAAGCAATTTCAGTTTTCAAAATCACAGCTGCTCTTTGGGCTTGTCAACACAAGATGGCATATACTTTACACACATCTGACAAGCATGATGGATACTGGAAGGCAAGAAGGTTTTTTGTGTATTAGTTTCACGTTGTCCCTTTACAGAACAGTCTTACTGGTGTTGTATAATTTGTGCTCTATTAGAAACTGGAAAACAGTTCTGATGCATTTAAAATGCATTTAAAACATAGGGAAGTCCCAGACTCAAACAGGTCCTGTTTTGGCAGGGCCTTTTCCCAGCCCTTTGCAGGACAGTCCCAGGCTGTTGGCATAACAACCTCCTTCAGGTACCTTGAGAGTGAGCAAACACCATTCCTGGCAAGCCTCTAATGTCACAGAAACAAATCAGGATGTCAGTGCAGAAAATTGGGACCCAAGTGCAGGAGCCATAAATCTGTCCCATCCTGATTGAATGAGTTGTGCCCTGAAGGATTGCAGAGTGCTGAATGGCTTTTGCCTGTCAGCTCTCCAATGCAGGCTGAGGGGAGCAGAGTTATGGAGAGAGGGGAGAGGTGAGTCCTCTTAAGGGCCCAGTGGAGAGAGGAGATGAAAACTCTGAGTCTGGACCAGATTAGCTGAGGAGAGAAATCAAACAATTGGACTGACTGGTATATTATTCAATATGATAGACTTCCAGTCGGGTTTTTTAAAAACACTTAAGGATGTAAATGCATTATGGAAAGGCCTAAAGAAGGAAAAGAGAATAATTTACTTCCCAGCAGAGTTAAGGAGAATTGGCTGAACAGTGAAGTCTCCAGAAAGACGATGTGGCAATGCAGCTGTGAGTTAAAACAACAGCTTCATTTTTTTTCTATGGAAGAGGTATTGCTTGTTTTAAGCTACTGTTTGGTAACTGATGGTTCACAGAATGACAAAACTGCTTAATAACAAAGAGCTTCTAGATATCTCCTGAAATATTTAGTGAGGAATGCATGTAGAGTGCAGCTATCTGTTCTGGCGTGGGTAGTCAGAGCTGATCATTTATTTATTTAGGGAGAAGAGTGGGAAAAGCAATTCAGATCTGTAAGAGAGAATGAGACTCGGGCTTGAAAATTCTTGCATCACTTTGGAAAATAAGGCTTAAGTATCTATGTCACATAAGGCAAAGCCAGACACACTTGTGCAGCCCTGGTATTTTTACAGCTGATGGCAACTGCCTGCCTTATGCCAGTGGCTTCCAGGGCAAAGCCAGGCATTTTATTTTAAACTTTTTTTCTTAACTGGCTCAACCTAATCCAGTCCGACAATCTGTTATGGTGGCATAGCTAATAGGGATTGTAACAAACAGCAGGGGGTTATAACATCTTAAACAAATGCATCTGTTCCCAAACTGTATTTGCATGTGATATTATTATGTTGAAAAATCGATCTTGCAGTCTTTCTTCTTGTGGGTTATGAGTTTCGGGGTTGATATTTTGTGCTTCATGCAGCCTGAGTGTTGCTGGGCTCTTTGCATTCTTCTTCTCCCACAAAAGTAAGGAAGAAGAATCTATTTTTGCAAGTTTAAGAAAGTTACTGCTCCTCTGATTTGAAGCATGAAGTAGAACATGGCAAGCTGGTATTATTTATAATATTCCTAGAGGGAAATACCTCTGGAAGCATCAAAACCTCAAGCTTGCTTTCATTACAGGTAACAGAAATGTTGCCATTGACTTAACTGGGAAAAGGAAGTAGATCCTAGTAAGGCAAAAGGGACATCATTTGGCCAGGTGTTCCAGCTGCTGTGTAATAACTTGCATATGTCTAATGGAGAGCGGATCTGGCTGGGGAAATACCTCAGAAAGATCAGAGATGTTTTATCAGATATATTGGCTCTTCAAAAGTGAAACAATTCTTGTGAGCTACTGAATTTTCATCAATGCCACTGTAGTTCACAGAAGATTTTTTCCTACCAGCTCACTTATTGCATGGCTCCTCTCCCAGACACATCTTCTGTGGGAAATAAATCCAAGTTGGACACCCTTTGGGCACCCAGGAATTGAATTTCTTCCATTTCAGAGAGCCAGGTGCTCTTGAAATTAGCTATAAGTATCTCCAGTATGGCTTCCTGTGTAGAAAAGCACAGGAATGTGGGATCTTGCTCCCTGAGAGCTTAAGGAGTCTGAGGAGCAGACTAAGCAGTCTAAGGAACCTGACCAAAAAGTGACTGATATGAGACATTAATGCCAAGTTAGGATGCCTACGCTTGGGGACGAACGGAAAAAACGTCACTGTTTAACACTCCTATGACACTCTGCACACATCCTCAAGCTCCAATATTCTTGTCAGGCTCCTCTTATCAACAGCAATCCTTCCTTGTGGGCTGAGAACACAGCTGCTGAGCTCCAGCTGCATCCCAGGGATGTCCTGCTGCAGCCACTGCCCAAGCAGGATGAACGGGAATGGGGTTTTGCCAGCATCTTGTGAAAACCTGTTGGGCTGCACAAACTCTTTTCCTGGGTTGAAAAGAATTAATTGTCTCGAATCATTCTGCATTAACAAGGTTGATTTACTCAACACAAGCCAATTACTGGGCACAGTGACAACAGTTGTTCAGTCAGCCCAGTGCCTCATTTTCCGCTCTTGTTTCAGGGATTCTCATCTCCTCACGTACATGACTACCACAATGAGATGAAAATTAGAATGCAAAAACCTGGGTTTTGAAAGGACAGCGTGCAAAAGCATCTTTTTGCAGTTTCTGCCTTGCTCATGGAAGCCAAAGCCTCGCGAGGTACCTGCCAAAGCTTGAACACTGTGAAGGTGGGGCTGGGAAAAGTTCAACAAAGCTACAGAACTCAGCACTGAAACATTTGATATGAGAAGATCATCTTCCTGACTGTGTCAGCTTTTCTGGTTTTACCTTCTTCTCTACTTTTCTTCAACCAAAGGCAGAAAGTTATTTCAAATATGCATTTCTAGTTATTTTATTAAAAAGACACTGAATGAATTCTTGTTTACTCTCATAAATTTTTAACTTGACATATATGCAATTTTCTTGTTCTGAGTGGTGGAACAGAAGAAAAGATCTGAAATGATGAGTGTGCACACAAGGGAAAAAGAATGGACAGACAGGAAGATCCCTCAAGGCCAAAGGACTCTTCTACTGAGAGATATTATCTTTGAAAAGCAGGTCTTACACCAAGACATTTTTATGTCACTTTGGCAGCATAAAGGGTTCTCAACACAAGGAATTGGACTCCTGAGAACAAATCCTACAAGAAGAGTGTCAGTAATTGATGAAACAATGTCTGAAGTCTCCTCCAGCTTTGCAGCCAGTACAGGAGTTGGATTAAAATGAAATCTGAATGTACTGAGCTAATGACTTTTCTTTATCCCTGGTAGCAAAATTCCAGCAAAAGGGAAAAACCAGATGACAGGCGCCGAGATATCAGAGAAAAGAAAAGCCTTTGTGTTTTTCCACGTCCAAGTTGAAATCACAGCACAGCATTTTGGTTTGCATTTGTTCTTTGGCCACAGCACTGCAGCACTGCTCAGGCACCTGGTGCACAGAAAGGCCAAGCCCATTCCAGCCCCACTCCAGCTGCAGCTCTGCCCTTGCCCTCTCCAAAGAAACTAAAATTCTGCAATGTCCTGCCTACAAAATATATTCAACAGTGTAACACAAAAGGATCTCATCAATTCCCCAGAGACTGTCCCTGTATATGGACCCTGCAGAAGAGTGGACAAAAAACACAGGAGAGGCAAAAGAAGAACTTGCAGCACCAGCAAAATGATTAAAATTTAGAAGAATATTTCTAAAATTATTTTCTTTAAAAACATCCAGGATAAACAACAGATGCACATAACAACCTTTAGAGAACTGCATTTTCTCAGTTTTATTATTGCTTATTCCTTTTAAAGAACAACACACATGTTCAATAAGATCTTTTTTCCTCTTCTCTAATTTGCTAGAAAACCAGAATAAACCGCTTCCCTTCAATTAAGTTCAATTGACCAAGGGAAAAAAAAAAATATATATATATATAAAGGGAAAGTTGGATTAAAGGATTCTGCCTTGACTTTTGGAAGCTTCATTCACAGCAAGTACCCAGCAAGTCCAAAGTGCTTTTCTGCCTCAACTAACCTCAATTAGTTACTGCTGAATTCCGATTTCCAATATAAATATATGATGAGAGAGGAACTTGAAGGTTAAGGTACATTCACCCCAACCTAGATACAGCCAAGAATCTGAATGAAATAAAAGCTTCCTCCAGTATGGAAGTTACAACTTAAACCAACAAAACTGTGACTGTTTCTTTGATCTTTTTCTGTCATGATCAAATTATTAAAACACAGGCTCTGATTCCTGTCTTCGTTGCACTGATTCACACCAGCAGCAGCATCACTTGTTTTAAATCCAGACCTGAAGAATGTTCTGCAGTTCTTTCCAGAATCATGGCATTTTTGCATTTGGAACATGTGCTGGATATTTTCCTATGACCTATAATTGGAGCAAAACACCAATTTTTATGACACTGCAGCTTTAAAATAGATTCTAAGACTCTCAAATGTTTTATCTGTCATTGCATGGAGCTGTGTCTGAGCTGAGCAGTCCTGCATGGAGCAGGAAAAACCACTGAGGGTTGGTGGCTGTGGAAACACAGCTCTCACTTGTAATTTGGTAATTTCTTTTCTTCCTGCCATAGAGCTCCTACTAAATGAAAGGTTTTTGGCAACAGTTTTCTTGGTGGTCACCAAGGATATATTCCTTTTTTTGGAGAAGCTGAAGCCCATAGGGGCTGTACTCTGAATACTTTACTGAAACATATTCCCTGAAAATCAGCCCCAAAGATCTCCAGCTGGGAACACAGAGTTGGTTGTTACTCCAGTTTTTGTCTGATTACAAAGTACATTTTCTGCCTATGCCTGGTGCCTCTGCCACCTACTCTTAGTTTCATTCACGCATGGGACTAAAACAAATGGCTCAGACTGTGCCTCATCTTCAGACCAAGCCCCATCCCAGCTGCTGTCTCAGCAGGCACCAAGGACATTTATGTCAGATGATGGAAACTTTCAGGGCTATGGTTGTGGTGACCATCTCAGCTCCATTTGCAGTGACTTGATCTCAGAACAGCTGACCATCTATCTCAGAACAGTCGTTTTCCTGTGTCTTGTTTCCTTATTTTCTCTTTCTCCTGGAAAAGTGTAGATGGTGTGTTTGTGAGCAGGCAGAGGCAGTGAGTGACTCCCAAGGTTTTTTGTTTTGTTTTTTTGCTTTTTTTAAAAAGATTCTAAAGAAGAGCTTTTGCATTTTAAAACAGCCTTTTTTGTTTCCTTCTGTAAGATGTGAAGGGAGCATTTCAACCACTTCAACAACCTTCCTCTTCCTAAAATGTCTCTGTGCTATTTCTTCTACATAAGACTTACATCAAAACTTTCCCTGAGCCTCTCCAGAGCACTTTACTCAGAAAAGCAGCTATCAGATCAAAAAGGACTTCTGTTTATTAGTTCAATCTCCTTCATTAGATTCCCTCTGTCATGTGTTTTCCCACACAAACAGTGATAAAAAAATCTGCTAAAATCCACTGGCAGCTGTGGCTGTGATAGACTTTTCCTTAATCCGATTAGCTGCCGCCTCCCTGTTCGCACCAGTTTCTGTGAGCAGTTACCACATTACACTACAATCTGCTGGTTTCATCTGCACTGGCATCAGGCAGCATTCAAAGAAAGTCTGGCCTCATAATAACAGGCTTTGAGAGCCAGGGATCTCCTCTCCACACGTATGCACAAGCTGCTGTCTCTCAAATTGTAAAAATCTGACTGATCCAGGAATTCAGCTCTGAATGAAGAGGGCATTCCACAAACAGCCACCTGAAACTGCTGTCACCCAAACAATCCTCTGCTCAGGCTTGTCTGGTTTTCAGCTCTTACATTGTGATGCTTAAACTTGCTGAGATGCTGAAAGAAAAGTCATCCTCGCTCAGTTTTCTGGCTTGTGGAATAAAAAGGGAAATGTTGCTTCAGATTGGAAGGGAGAAAAGCAGCTTATGTTTGAACACAGAAATCTTGTTCATGTCTGCTCAGCTCCTCGCTTGTGAGTGCTTGCACTCGCATTTCTGGCTCCCAGCAGTCCAAAGGGATCCACTGAGTGCACGAGTGAACCAGAAAGGAAAGGCAGGTTCCACACTCCTTCCTGACTCACAGCCATGTTCTGGGGAAAAGATCATAAAACAGCTGAGAGGAGGGCTTGGACAGACCTTAACAGACCAGGGCACATCTGAAGACGTTTAAATAGAATTTATATTAAGTTTAAATAGAATTTATAAATTTAAGGTGGATCTTGAAAGAAAATTCTCATCTTATAATGATTTCATCCTTCCAGCCTTCAGCTAAAAGTCACAGAGGTAGCTCCCCCCAAAAATGCTACTTAATTTCCTTTCTCCACCTACCAATTTTGCAAGCTTTTTTTTTAAAAATTTTATTACTTAAAAAAGGAAAAGAAAATGGCAGAGCACCAAGTCGCAGAGGAATTTTTGGAAGAGATATGGAAATTAGGGCTCATAATACAGTATATAAATGCTGCAAGATGCTAGTTTAATGGTTAGGAAATAGGCAGCAGACTCATTCCAGGGAAAAGGCCATGTAGTCATTGTTCCTAAATGGTGTAACAAAGATTTTTCATCCTGCACATGACCTTGGTCTCTGAGCAAGTAGTTTTCTTCTGAATCCAAGGAGTATGGCTCTGTCAATGATCGTGACATTACAGCATTTGGTTTTAACCTATCTGGGTTTTTAACCCAAACCAGCAAAACAACAAAAAGAACAAGAAAAAAGAACAACAAAAAGAACCAAACCTCTTTAATCTTCAGAACTACCTGCTTATAAGAACCTTTGGCTTTGCTAGTTTGAGCTTTTGAAATTTTTCCAAAATTGTCAAAGGTAAAGCTCTCCTGAGGATGGCCAACTGGCCAATTCCAGTGCAAGAAACAATGGGATGCATTTATTGATTCTGGGCAATGCCTTGGCCCTGAGCAGCTGGAGCCCAGCCTCCCCAGGAGTTCAGGTGTGCCAGGGCAGTGATGAAACTCTTGAAAACGTCACTTGCAGCAGAAGAATAAGCACTAGAGCAAGAAGGTACAACTGCACTCAGAGGATCATTTAACATTAACAGTTTCTTCTTTGCCATTTTCTACTTCTTCCAAAGCAGTCCACAGCTCTAAAGAGATTACAACCTCAAAATTCAGGTCTAAGTATTACATGCTATCAAGCAGGATGGTTTAACTCTGTCAGCGTTTCCCTTGTCCTAGTTTTTTGCAGATGGAGAATTTCAGCACATTTGACAACTTAACTACCAATTTAGCCCTGATAGAAAGGCAAACTCCAGCAAAAATGGCCCACCAAAGTTTTTTTTCTAGCTTGGTCCTAGCTGGAAGTTTAAGTCTTAAAATAAATATATAATGAAGTTGAAATATCTTATTATTACTGCGTAGTAATAATAATATATATACATTATTATACTATTTTATATAATATAAAATAATACAACATACATTATTATAAGAATATAATAATATATCATTATGATAACAATGCCGTATTTACAGTAGGGAAATGCATATAATGTACCACTATAACTCACCAAAAATATTTTGACTAATAACCAGATTTAGGCTTGACACTGAGAATCAAGAATAGAAAAAGAAATTGAAAATTTCAGTTGCATGAGCTGTTGTTCTTGGAAAAAGAAACTCTTATGAGCTGTTTTTTTTTTGCTCAGGATCTAAACAGAGTCATTGAAACAACACCAAACATGTACTGGAGTTATTATGAGGGCAAAAAGTAGAAAATTGGATACTTATTCCCCATGGGAACATGGGAAACAAATGAGAAACTCAGAAATAAAAAGATATGACTACAAAAACTAAGCACTAAAATGAAATGCTCTGACAATGGAAGGTTTCAAAATCATTTGTTACTTTTTTAATTCCATAAAACAAATTTGTATTTGAGGAATGAGATTTTCTGAACAATCCAAACAAGTCTTTCACTGTAGCAATGATTATTATCCTATTTAAATAAAAGACCTATGTTTCTGTAGTAATTATCATACCATATCCCTAATTAATTATTACTCAAAATATCTGTTAAAATTCTTGCCAACCATTTAGAAACAGGCACAAATTATTCCCTTTGATCAGACTTGCATTGCTAAAGGCACATTAAAAATACAGAGAGAGTCTGGAAAAGCCTTACAAAATTGTCCATAAAGCCAGAATTATGTTAAATACTGCAGCAGCCCTTACTCTGCATATTCACAATTTGATTTCACATGAAGACAATTACTGGTTTTGGACAAGAGGTTAACCCACACCCTCAACATGAACTTGTATACAGTTCAAAAGAAAATAATTGCCCTCTAATTTGAATACATGGCGAAAGAAATTAAGGAGAAAAAACCCCACAAGATTTTTGAGCTTCAAACTGTGCTACAGTTAAATAGGCAATAACAACTGCCTGGATTCTGCAAGGCTGAATTCGACCTCTGGATGTTTAGCACACTGCCAAGTAGTTAATGAAGAGAAAATCCTGGCCAGAGAATGTGATGCTCTGCTCCTGGTCCTTTGAAAATCTCTATGGATCTTTAATTCCCATGAACAGAATCTCATTTTTTAAATGATTCCTGTGAAAGACCCATGACAGCAAAGATAGATGCTTTTCACAATTCAAATTTGTGATGCTCCTGGACTCGGCTTCAAATCTCGGATGTTTCTCTCACTAAACCTCCTCTGGAATTGCAATTTCTATGTCAGGATCCTCATTTCTAAAAGAAATGCAGGTATTTCTGAGCATGTTTTCACTAAAGCTTTGAAGCCAGTTTCAGAAGGTACTAAACCCACAGATGAGATAGGTACTGTATGAGAACTCAGAGGCATCAGCCTGTCATCAATTTAACACCCTTTTTGCAAAATTATTTTGCCAATTTCCATATGCTGGTCCCAGGTTATTAAATAATACCTGATGCTTTCTTAACTGAGCATAAGCAGACTAAATTGAAACATAAAGCATGATAGGGATGTATTGATATTGGAGAGCAGTTGTATCTACCCAGGTCAAACTCGTTTCAGCTTGGAACTTACAGAAAAGGTGAAGGCCAAACAACCAACTTAAAAAAATTGGAGATGTTTTCCTGCCTTTGAATAATGCAGCTTGTGAAATTCCAGGAAAATATACTTTAAATCTTATGTCATCCTATTCACAAGAAAAAAAAAAACAAAAGTTTTTTCTTTAATTTAGCACAGTTAATCAAAAATACCCATCTGAGTCTCTCACAGGTTAGATAACATTTAAAAACATCCCAAAGTGTGAAGGGTACTGAGCCACAATGATGTCCCTCATTCCCTTGTTTTGTATATTCAGATCAAAAAGCCCCTACTAACGACAATATAACCTATGGAAAATTCCAGAGAGATGCAATCCAAGCAACAAAGTACTTTCCTATAGTTTATTAGGCCAACTTTTGAACTCAGCAGAAAGAACTCTCTCTTGTATCTGGTTCAACAAAACAAAGCCAGGACACCTCCAAGGCTCTCTGGAGGTCCTGCTTAATTATGCAGATATTTCAGGCTCTGTACTTGAACTGCACGAAGAGCTGCAATGGACAGATCCCTATTTTAAACCTTGAAAGAAGATGTTCCCACAAAAAGAATATTTTAATCAGCTGCTAAAAAAGTAGTTGAGAGCCTGAACTGTAAAAATAACCAAGTACAAGGTTTAGAAGGAATATTTTCCTCTAATAACCGTTGCAGCGCAATAATGAGATTTGTTTCAATATTGTCATTCATATGAATCAGTCTACAAACAGGTAGGACTGCCCTAAAACACCCAAACAAAAGCTATCAACAAAAAACCACACCCAGGTCTAACACAGACTAAGGGGCTTCTCCCTCCACCCCCCAGTATGTAACATGTGATGCTAATGGGACTTTTGTGCACTTCAAGAAAAGCATAAAAAGTAATTCCCATATGCTGCAGTTGCCAAAGGGAATTTGTTACATTCACTGATGTTAAATTAGGCCATTGTGTATACACTTCAGAAACAGAGGCAGGCCATAAAAACTCCTACATGTTATTATTTGAACATTCATTCCTCAGATTGTCTCTTTGCTGATATTAAAGTCTGAATGTTGTTCATCAGAGAGTGACTGATAATAAAAAAGTGATTGACAAACTTATTACTTGGCTTTAAAAATAAGTTCTCCCAATTCAAAAGATTCTTCTCAAGTCCAGGGAGACGTGGCTTGTTCTTTGTAGCGGAAGGCTGTAATTGGAAGAAAATACAAACAGAGGGAAAAACTAGATTTGTTTTGTATTTAAACTGTGCAAATAATGGGATACAGGGTTCTTAGTTGAAAGTACCTAGCATGGTTTAGAGGGGCAGCAGGAGCTGGGGGTTGTTTTCCTTCGCTCCCACCAGCCTGGCCACTCTGAGCAGCTGGGGTCCCTCCATGGCAGGCTCTCAGCAGCTGCTCCTGCCCTAAAGCCAAACGTGGGCAGTAGCACGATGGGATGGATATTCCTCCCTTGTCACCAGGCATCCCCTGGGGCCCATAACCCCTGTGCATTTCGATTTAAACCCACCACGACAGAAGCAATGATGTTCCCTCCCAGGCCTCTGGCTGTTCCCAGCCCCTCTTTGCTGCCAGCAGACAGGGAGCTGGATGGGATCCCTGGTGCTGAGTGAGCACTGGTGAGGGCAAGAAGGGCTGAGCACGGGGCTGTGCTGAGAGCAGGCTCTGGCAGCAGCAGCACAGGTCCAGTGTGACTGATGTGACTCCATCCTGCCTTGGGGGCACTTCCCAGGCTGTGTGTGCAGCCTTAAGGCTTCTCCTGGTCATGATTTTCTGCCTTTGGGTGAGGACAGGACCCTGCCAGCAGAAAAAAATTCCCTAGTTATACTACACTTTAGCTCTCTGAGCATCTATTGCAAGGTCAGAGAGCTAAAGTGCTGTCAGAAGGAAGCAGCAGGGCAGAGAGGCAGCTGCCTGAGCTGCAAGGCCAGCCGTGCCTTCCTTGGAGCTGTCCCAGAGCTCTGGCTGCAGAGGTGCAAATAATCCTTCAGTGCCAAGGGCCTGAGTGAACACTGCTTTTTGATTCATTGGGCTCCAAATTAAGGTCAGACCTGCTCATTTTTTACTTTCAATGAACTTTTAGCCTCAGGTACCAAGCAGCCAACACTCCATATGTCAAGCATATAGACTTAACTTTAGCAGCTCCTTCTCTGGAGCAGCAGCCTCTGTTGCAACAAGGTCACTGAGATTAAGGCAAAGGATGGAGAGGTCTGACTGGCAAAATCCACAGCCAGAGAAGGCAGCATGTGCACAGGTGTTTGCAAAAGCACAGGCAGCCTTCAAGTCTCCTGACCCTGAGATATTTTCCTAGAATATGGCTCCTTAAATCTGTAGGCACTTAAAACCAAAACCAGCTGAAAACAAAACCATATTATTAGAAGCTGTGTGATGGGATAATGCCAGCTCAAATTATGAGCTAAGTTCTATGCTTTCATTCAAAATAACTGAGCAAACAATCTTTCTCAAGTCTCTCCCCCACCTCCCATTTTCTTTTAATTCTGGGCCAAGCCCAAATCTCCTGTCAGCCATGTGCAGCTAACCTTCAATTTCTGTCAGCATGGTTTACTGTGAGCCTGAAATCCTCAATCACGAACCTACACACCGTTACCTGAAGCAGCTGCTTTTTTTTCCTAGTTAACCTTTCAAACTATCAAAGCTCATTTCTTAGTCAGGGTCATCTTTCCTCTCCTTCCCTTTCTCTGATCCCTTTTTCTCCCTCACCCAATTACTCACACGTGAGCTTAAAAGCATGTTAAATGGATTTATTTGGCTCACCCTCTTTGACTCACCAGCCTTTAAATAAGCAGTAAATGTTTTGTTATTTAAGATAAACCATTGCCTTTCTGCATCTATTTGTCTACTTATACTACTGCATTTTATTTTCAGTTTGGATTATAATTTATGACTTGGAACTCAGTTGCATAGCAAGAACTGAATCCATCTTCCTGTTAGGATTCTGAAGGAGTGTTGCCAATGGTTTTTCAATAGTGTCCTGCCACATCCATACACACAACTATAAAGCACCTTCTAGCACCTCAGATTGCAACAATAGAAAAGCTATTTCTAGGAGAGTCTACAGCAATGCATCGCTGTCTAGGACTCCAAAATCACAGCTACATCTCAGCAGCATACTTCAGATTTTATACATCTGAAGAAGAGCCAGACCAATGCAATGGCACAATGCAGCCATATAATACAGTACAAGGGGTGGTGTGAACAGGGTTTCTGAAACCAGTGGATTAGCCCCAGAAAAGAGTTTAGTTCTGGCTTGGAAATCAGCACAGATATTTTCCTTTAATACAGGTTAAATAAAAATTCATATATTTTAAAAGAAGTAGAACCCTTGTCTTGTCTTATTCAGAAAGGAAAAACAGTAGGCAGTGTTTGGCTTGAACCCCTGCCCAACCTCTGACTTGTCTTTAGGTGACTTTTATGGCTCACAGTAATAAAAAGACCATTATCTTGAAATTCAGGTACACAATTGAGATATTTCCAGATAGTTCAATGACATTCAAAATAAGTGGAAAAATATGCATATTGATTTTCCATTTTGACAGCATTAAGATTTATTTACTCTTGATGTTGCAGTGACCTCTAGTTTTTCTTGGTCAATACATACCTCAAGGGTTGATAAACCTTAATATTCACCTCCATGAGAGTCAATATCCACTTTATAATATAAAAGCTATCCCATGGGATGAACATTAATATTGTTGAATAGATTCAGTCCTTCACCTCTTCTCTTAATGTGAAAAATGACCGAGCTTGAATCCTTGGCAAAATTGAGGGGAAAGAAAAAAATGGCAATGAAGAATTCTGACAAACTAAAGAACGTGCAAAATGTATCATTGACCTTTATCTAAAAGGACTCTGGATGAAACAAGCATCCAGGTTTGGGTATTAGAGAAGAGTCAGGCTGGTTTTACAGGATAACTTCAAACTCGTTCTTGTACAATTACCTACAACTAAAAACTCAAGATAAAACTTGCCTATTTCTAACAGACTGTCTTCTGGTGATGCTCTCCCCAAAAGGCACCAGCAGATGGAATGGGATGTTGATTTCCTTCCCAGAAGACAACAGCTGGGTGGGATGTTGTTTCCCTAGTACCAGCCTTAACTTCTGGTTGATCGTGCAGCTCCCAAAAATTCATTCTGGCTATCATGAATTATAATTACCAGTGCATGTTTGGGAGTTTCCTACAGAGATAACCACAGTCCAGAATAAAATATAGGAATTTTGTAATTACATCTCTCTTTTAACCATTCAGGTTGGCTGCTTTACCACTGAGGGTATCTTAGGCCCTACATGCTCACTCCTGTCAAGAAACTTAACCAAGGGACAGAACAAGCTTCTACATAATACAGAAGAGTGTGAAGCCAGTTTTGACCGACTGCTATTGCCATTAAAATATCAGTTTTTTTTTTTTTTTTTTAAACATACTGCAGTGAACATCTGGGAATTCTTCTATTCAGGTAGGAGATACTGTGAGATGATTTTTCTTAGTTTTTTTACAGAACTGCTGTCTGCCTCTGTAAGTGATGAACTGGCACTAGGCCAGGCTGACACACATCTGTGTTTTGCATCTTTTAAGTTGAAGAGAGTTATCAATGTGACTCAATTTTCTGAACATTAATTCCTACTTTTGAATTTTCTGTTAGGAAAAACATCCCCTGCAACAGCTGCTGCAGCCCAGAAAGGATCCACTGCAGGAATGTGGACAAGGGGAAACGTGTCCTGGTGTCCAACAGACATGCAGTTGCCAGAAGAGCTCTGAAGATTTTAAGAGATGATTTATATTAGGATGGTTGTGACTTACACTGGAAACTGGACCAGTGCCCAGGGCTGGGCTAAGTGGCATGAAAAGTTTTGTATGTCCTCCCATACATTTCACTGTATAATCATAAACTGCTACGTGCATGTTGAAAAATGCAAGGTTTTTAATAAAACACAAGGTGTAAAACCATTTTCAGTTCCACTCCACCACTAAAAATCTCAGGTAGTACATTTTTATCAAATATTCTTGCAAATTATTTGGGGTATTTCCAGATCTATTTTTACCGTACATGTTAAATTAGATAATTTATTTCCCAGACAAATTAAAGAACTAATGAAGTTTTCAGGAGGTCTATTTTAGTTGCAATCTTACTTGTAACTTCCATTAATAATACAGTGCATGAAAGTCTTAAGTTCATCTTTATGCTGATTATGGCATTTTGTATTCAAAGGGTACCTCTTGGTCAGCAATAATGAAGACATAACAATAGAAATGAAATAAAATTCAGTGAGTATTTTCAGGTATGCATTCTTCACTTGTAATTAAAGCTCCACTAATCTCTTTTAGAAGGAGTATTACCTGCAATATTGCTAGCACCTCACCTAAGTAGAAGAGCCGTAAATCAGATAGTGAAGCAAATCTCATTTTAAAACCACTTGATTCTATGTAAAGCTATTCACTAAACTTTAGTACTTACATTGATTTTTCAGAGCAAGAAGGAAAATAATCAAATCTGAACTGCACTTTAACAAAAAGTCCCACTGGACACAGCTGAAGCAAATTGCCAAGCCAATGCACAACATTTTTTATTGCCAAAAGCTGGGGCTCTGCTCTACTGCTGTGGTCCCTGACTGAAAGCTCTTCCAAAACTATCCTTGTGATTAGGAAACCTCTGTTAATCTCCAAACTAAAATTACTGCTAGCCAGTACAGATTTATTGATTCTTGTTATCATCATTATTTGGTGCAAATCCTTCTTTCCTGGAATCGACCCTGAACTGTTCTGCAGGGTTTTTTCCCTCATTGCCTTAATTCCTTTCCTCTGCACCACAGCAGATTTTCTAGTGTCAGAAAGAGAGGCTGTTCACCCCATCTTTCTTGGAACAGCACCTTGGGCACCTTCTCCAGCAGTTTCTTTTACTTAGGGCACAGCTGCTAAGTCACAGGGAGAATTCCTGCTGGATTCTCCTCCCTAACATCAGTTTTTATCACCAGGCTTCCAAAAGTGAGGGCCAATTTCTGTCCCTGTGCCACTGGTCAGACACAGACACAGCAGCATGTGAGCTCTAACAGGAACTGTCCATCTGCTCCTCTCCTCTCAGAGCACACCTTGGAGCTGTCAGTATATGCTCCCTGCCCAGTGGTGCTAAAGCTGCTGCTCCTTCTCACTTGAAAACCAGGAGTGGTTTTTTGCTGTTTCAATGCTTTGCCTTTGAGCTGGGCTTCTCATGTGAACAAACTTACAGAAATTAATGAATCTTCTCCTACAGTTATAAATAACTACTTGCTTTTCCCTGGAGAAAACAGCACATTTGTCTCAAACACAGATTTTGAGTTACTTTGGAAATCACCAGGTTATACCATAACAAAAATTAGATTTTTCTGTAAAGTTAGGCTTGTCTCTTAAATATCCAGAACCTCAAGGAGAGGTGATATCTGGTGATTTGGCACCTTTTTGAGACACAGAATGCTGAAGTTCAAGGGTTTACACTAAAACAGGGTGAGAACATTTGTAAAGTATGACATTTTTCATGGGCTATGTAATTTCCTGTCCAGATCCATTTCCATGTTCTCTTTTTGGCACAAGAATACAGGAGTCTGAAGAAACACTTGTAGTTACTTTTTGTGATGTGTATTTCTGAACACAAGCTGTGACATTAATTTAATGTATGTCTCTCTGCATTAACCAATCAACAAATTCTTGAAACATTGCATTCCCAAAACTGAGTGCTGGAGGTTAGAACATACCTAAAATGTCTGCCAATAATTTGTTTCTGCTCTTTCATTTGGGTGGGTAAAGTGTAAACATTTACACTATTTGGCACATGAATTGTACTGTACTTGAAATCATTATGAAGTTCTGCAAAACGGATTTGTTCTAAAAAGTTATGATATCCAAAAAAGTATACAGTCAAACATTAAAACAAACAAACCCCAGCATATATATTGTATATATATTATATAATAATATATATATATATATATATATATATATATTATATATATACAGTATAGATTTTGGTTGTTGAATGCTGGTACTAGTGGCCAAAATGTAAGAAAAAGCATAAATAGAGAGTATTTTATTTTCCCAGATCACTTTAACAAAGTGGCTGAAGGAGTTTAGAGACCCAGTAGTCCAGAAATCTGCTGCCTGTGTAAGTGGTCCCCCTACAGATCTGCTGCAGACTGCTTGTTCTCTTCAAACAATCTTAAAGGATCCAATAAACCCAAACACCTCTGAGGTCAGCCTCTCACCTCATTTGGAGAAGTAGGTTAAGAGAAGACAAAGGCTGTACAAAACCTTTGCACCCTCACCTCATGCAGCATCTCTGCAAGAATGTAAAAATCAGGAAATGGGATCAAAATCTCATAACTAAATAAAGCAGGCATTCTCACTCACAGTTACCATTTACACTTGACAATTAACAAGATAAATATTAATCCAGAGCTTTTAGAGAATGCACAGGTGGCTTTCCGCAGTGTCTCCTTAGAGAGAAAGGTTTTCAAGACTTTCCATCACAGTTGCTTGGTGTCCAGTGCTTTAGGGCACAGGCACTACAGAAGGACAGAATTTCATTTCCCATCACACTGATGTGGAGTGTGGCTCTTCCAGGAGCTAAGTGCCATGGAGGGATGAAGATGGCAATAATGAACTTCTCATCCCAACTTCCAGACTTTGTGCAGCCCCTTTATGGCTAGAGAGTGCAGGCAGCTCTTGGAGGATGCTCTCCTCCCCAGCAGGGAGCTGTGAAGTCCTTTCCACAGCAAATCCCCAACCCCAGTAATTCAGGGAAGGAAATGCAGTAGTCTATGATCAGCTCTGTCTGCAGCATAACCCACAAGCAGGCCAAGAACTGGATTTTTCTTTTTAAGGTAACAGCCAGAAATCTGCATTTATACCACAGACCCAAATGTACAAAGGTGGCCACAGGAATCCAAACCAAAATTTTGATTTGTCTCCTGGAGGTGTGATTCAGACCACATTAAAATGCCTACAATTTTCTTTAGAGGACTTTTGAAGATAACAAACAATAAAGCAAAGTATCTGACATTAAAAAAAAAAAAAAAAAACAAACAACAAAACCAAGCAAACAGAAAAGCTCACAAGCATCCTCAGGAACAAATCTGGAAAAAAAATATTTAGAATCATACTCAGTACAGCAGGCTGAGTTCATGCTGGCACCATCTCTGCTGCTGAATTATAAACCTCTCAGAAACCAAGGCTATAATTACAGCTGGGTGACACTTGAACTTTCCATGGCCAAACATTTCACAGGACATAATTTCTGCATGAGATTTCATGGCACATTGTAAAGCCTTGAACTTCTTCCATCATAGTGGAATTTTGTGATCCTCTTTTGCCAAGACATAAATGAATAATTATTGGTGAGTAATGATAAAAAAATTAATTACTTTCCTTTTTAGGAGCAGAATCAGTTAGAAAGCTCACTGTGTATTGCTGGAGCTGAGGCAAAGGCTAGAGAAGAGTGGCCAGCAGTGTTATCAGCAATGTTTTGTTACAGTGAGCGATAGCTCCTGGTTTAGAGGAGAGGGCATTTCATATCTTCTTTTGCTTTCAATCACATCTTTTCATTAGTGATGACTGAACCTCAAACCCAGCTGGAGATGGTGCAGGTGAGCACTTATAAGCATGGATGTTATCTGGAGCTTATCTGAACAACTTTTATCAGCAATATTGCAATGGGAATTTCACAAGAACAGTTTTTCTGGTTCTTCCTTTTCCTGATTAGCTACTGCAAGAGCTTGTCTGCTGCTGCATGCAAGACCCAGCCTGCTGCCTGGCTGCAGTCAGAATGGGAACAAAACCAGTTCATTTCATCTGGTTTCCCAAGTGTCTTAAGGGATGCAAAATGAGCACTGAGGCAACATGATAGTAAATATAGTTATTCTTAATTTCCAGGCAAAAATCAGAAAGATAAAGCTCACAAACTGTAATCAGGTTTTTCTCTCTCCTTTCCTCTCTGCTCCCTTTTCCCTTTTTATGTCATAAAACTAGGAAAAAGCAAATTCGGATCAGGTATGGAAAACAGCTGCTAGATTTAGCCCAACTGGATTGAAAAATAGAGGAAAATGAAAGCCTGGTTATTTGGGTCAATGGAAATTGGACAAAGCAAATTAGTGGAAAACAGAATATAGAGAGAGCAATTTTGAACTGGCTGGAGGGCAAATACAATGACTGATGCAAGCATCCATTTCCAGCGTGTTGAATTCCCCTGCACAGCAAACAGCTTTTACCAGCATCAATGGAGACCACTGGAAAATCAGATGCCCAGTTAATGCTGGTTTCCCTTCCTGTGGCTCTGCCCACCAAAGCAGCTCCATCCACTCACAGGTGCTGCCAGCTCTCCCAGGTTTCTCAGGGAGAGGAAGGCTCTGCATGTGCCTCCCAGGGAGCAGGCTCCTGCCACTGCCACCCCTGGCTCAGACTCAGCAGAACCCCAGGGGCTGCTCTGACCTATTTCATCCCACTTACAAAGTCAGCACAAAGTGGATCATACCTCTGACAAACAATGGCAATAACATTGTTTTCTTAAATATTTTCAAACAGGTTTAAGTCACCTAATATATTTAGAAATTAAGCACCTTGCAGTACTTCCCTTCCCTTTTTATTGGGTTTTTTTTTCCCTCTTCTGTTTTGTTGTGGGTTGGTGTTTTTTGAGGAAACACATCAATTAACAGATATTGCCAAAGGCAGACTTTTTGCTCAACAGCTGTTCTTTCACTCTAAAAAAGCAGCAGAATACACTGCAGACAGAAAAAGTCTCCCTGCTATAGGCTGGAGTTAGATAACAGAGACCAAAAAGAAGTTCCAAGAGTGATCAGCCTGATACTCATTTTGTAAAAGTTCTTTTCCCTTTACATTGATTTTTCTCCTCTGAAATGTGAAATGTAGTTCAAAATATCCCTTGTGGCATGTCAACTTCATTTACCCACTGCATTTCTAATATGTTTTCTCCATACTCTTCTATCCCATCACAGCAATTGCTGTATGCCACAGCATGCTATCATGTTTTATGGAGAATTTCACAGTGAATTCAATGGTGACTAATGCTTAAAAAGAGCTGCCACATGGTCCTACCTTTTATTCTAAAAGCACCTACCCGGGGTGTGAGATCTGGCTCTTAAAGAGGAACAGTCCCCCAGTTTCTATCATTCACTTCTAGGTGTGGGAGGAGACCCTAAACAAAACTCAGTTCCAAGTACCCATCAAAGAGTCACATCCAGATCTGAATTCAGGTGTAGGATATATATCAGCCTCTTTTAAGCTCTTCAGAACCAAAAGGCTGCTTCCACACGTGCAGAAGGGGTACAGCTTCCCTGGCAGGCAAAACTCGGTGAAGTTCCCCCCATGAAGCAAGGTCAGTGCCTCTGACATCCTGGGGGACAAATCCCCCTTCGGTGGGAGAAGTTGTGTTACTCCACCGTGGCAAGCAGGAGCTGACAATCTGCTGCTCCTCAGTTTGCTGCTGGTTTGATCTGCACTCCACTGAAATCTGAGCAATCACAATTGCACCCCACTGACACGGCCCAGCCAATAGCAGACGCTGCAAGTGATATAATCCCAGTTTATAGAAAGATTAAAGCTATTAAGGGAACAAACATTTTCGCATTCGTTAATCACATCCAGCAAGACTTGCAGCAGGGTTTTGCAAAGGAATAAATATTCAGGAGCTGGGAACTGGCCACATTACCAGCTTTGCAAACACTGCTCTTTAGACAAGTCCTTTTGGGTGGGATGTAGGTGGCAGTGCCTTTTCTTCGTTGACTGTGAGGGAGTACAAACAATTAGCTCAGCTGGGGATGAATCATCCTTAGTGCTTCCAAACAGGAATTTGCCAAATTATATACAACATTGATTATGTTTCCCAGTGCAAGAAGAAACAGTTTTAATTATATGACAATTTTTCTTTCTTATTGCACAAAATTGTTGCTCCAGACAAAGATGTCAACTGCTATTATGACATTCCCTAATTCTTGTCTCTTATCTCATATTAGCAAAGACCCCTGAACAAAAGGGAGAGTGACTACTTTGACTTTTATTTTTGTGCAGCAGTATTTAAATAGCAGGTAAAATTTAATGCTAGCTGAATTTAAACAGTCTCAGCAGGTTCATAGCAGTCAATCTCTCCTCAGAGTTGTGGGAACACGGAATGTACACCTTTCTACACCAAATTTTAATCTAAGGATCAAATGTGCCTCCTGCCTTGTCATCTTTCTGTCTCTCCCCCCACTTTGACAAAACAGAAACAAAGCTAAAGCTACATTATTTTGTCTACATCTGCCTGGATGTGTGTGGGGAGGCAGGAGCAAAACTTATGGGCTAGTTATACATTTCTATGTCGAAGATTTTGGAATCAGCTGTTCTGCATGGAAAATAACAGCTTTCACAATAGTTCACTTTGCTGGCAGGTAAATTGCATTGTTTGAGTCTGTAAGGTCAGGAAAGGCTGATCCCCTGGACATCAGAGAGGGAAAGTGGTGGTCATTATGAGTAACTGTTTGTAGTAAAAAAAGAAAGGAGGCACTATCTGCTTTCCATAAAGTGCACATAGATTACAGGGTAGAGAGCTGCCACTGGCATCTGAAGATGCAGCAAACGGAAGCCACAAAGAAATGGAAATTCAGGAAGAATGATATTCAAAGAAAAAGAAATAATTTGGTTAAAGAGATAGAGAATTGAAAAACCCAGAACTGAACAAGAATGTAGGCAGCAGGAGGATGTGATCCAGTTCTAATTTGGCTGTGTGCTGTCTGCAGCTTGTATTCAAACAAAAAGTAAATTTACTGAAATTTTCACATGCAGTTGGATCAGAAACAAGGAATTATTGTATCAGACATATTCACCCATTCTTAAACTTTTAAGATGGGTTCAGATTGACCTTCTAGTGTCAAAAGCCACCAGGTAGATATTACTGGCATTCCTATATAGAGGTGAAAACACGTGTAGGTGACATTCATCATGCCTTGTTAACTGCATTTGCCTTCTCCCCATGTGGTATCAATGTCTGAACTCCCACGGAGTTTGATGGGAGCAAGATCAGGTCTGCTATCTGTCACATCAGTAATTGCTACATGCATTAAAAATTAACAATCTAATTTGAAGGAGTGGCTTGTGAACTGAAGCTTTATTGGGTTAAAAGCAACACTTCCAGCAAGAAACATGGTTTATCTACTGCTAAATCCACAGCTTCCCATTACTGTTCAAATGAGATCTCTCTCTCCCATCTGCAATATATAATCTACAAAGTCCCTGATCCAATGATATACTCTTAGAATTGAAAGTTTAGACTGATGTTTTGCTTGAGATATTACAAAGCTTTCTATTCCCATCAGTAGAAATTCATGCCTTGTCAACACAAAATTGACTGTTAATGTACTCAAATAATTTAGCTGGGAGAAAAGACAACTAATGCAATTATCCCTGAATGGTTTAGATATTAATGTCTCTGGAGCATACTAAGTGCCCCAAAAGCCAATTGTAGCTTCTTAGAAATAAACCTTTAATCCTCTGCGCCCCTCTATAAGAAAGAAAATCCACCTGGGAGCTTAAAAAGAGAGAAGCAGCCAAATTTTTACCCACATTACTAGAGAAGAGCTTAGTTTACACAGGCTATTATTTTCTCCTTGTTTCTGAAACTCAGCAACACACTCAGAGGTAACAAAATACACTGACCTTTTCTGAGGCATTTGACAGCTTCATGATCATGCCATTCATACGCTTAGATTACTAGTCTCTAACTAATATTCCCAAACCAAAATCAACATAATTGTGACCTAAAATTTTTATCTCCCTTTCTCTGAAACCTTTTTATGTTGCTGTAGTAAAAACACAATCTTGGGATCAGAGCAGAAGCTGGAGTGTAAAAGGAGGCAAATTAAGGTCTTTATGTTGCTGATGCCCTTACTGTTGCATTTTACACGTGTGTGCACACCCACGTGCTCTCACCTGCACTTGGGCAGCACTAGCAGCTGTGCACAGACATTTGAGACACGAGCTTCCAGAGAAAGCACCATACCTCTCAATTTGCAGGAGGCAAAACAAGGTGGGACCAGGTGGTTTGATTGAATCAGCTGCTAAAACTCACAGCCAGTTCCCAAACTGTCTACTTAACAGTGCCTCCAACGAGCCCTGCTGTCCCCCAGTGCCATGCCATCTGTGCCTGCTTAGCGTGCAGCTTTCCCTCCTCCTCTCTCCCAGGTTTCCATTGTACCCCAAAGCCTGGATTTCCTGGCCCTCCTCCCAAGGTAGCTTCTTGTTACAGTGGCAGCACACAGGAACAGGATAAAGGTATGCCAGCCTTGTACCCAAAATATACAATTTCTGCAGCGAATATGTTTCTTCAGGCAATTCCCTACTCTTAGCTGCTCTGCTAGATTTTAGGATGACTGTTTTAAGTTGCAGTATATTAAACTGTCACTTAAAAAAAATTCCTAATGAAAAATGAAACAGCTGAAATTGATGAGCAGTAATAAGAGCTCATCGCTGTGGAGATTAAAAATAAGTCAGTGGTAACACTGGGCTGCACAGAGAATACTCCAGCAAATCTGTGTGCTTGATTGCCAGGGCTGTAGGTGAGGGGAGAGGAACTCCAGGATTTGATCAGCTTTTGGAACGGAGGCAGCCCAAGAGGTGAGGATCTCTTCACCTGCCTCACAGAGCCTGTACCACGAGTGTGACTACAGAGCTGTTACCAGCCCTGGAGCACAGGCTCCACTCCCTGACATGTCATGCAGGATGGTGTCGCTCTGATTCCCGAAGACACAGGCATTCCTACAGTCCTAATGCTCCTAACTTTAGGAATTTTGGAGACATTGGCCCATTCCAAATAAATCTGAGAGAGCTCTAAATGTTTTATGGATACAGAAATCTGAGTAGAGAATGGAAACCTAGCAGGGAGAACATCTGCAGAGTATGTCCACGCTTCCCTGACTCTGGAAAAATCCACAGCTTCAGGCAGAGCTTACCCAAACCACAATTCAGCCCTAAGGCAGAATCCCACAGGAAGCAGATTTCTGTCACTCTATGGCTTGAGGTTGTGGCCCAGTGGAAAACAAGTGGCTCCATAGATCAAGTCTGGCCTCTGAAATCCCCAGAGTACCTCATTTGGGAAAAAAGAGAGATCCATGGGATCGAAAAGAATAAAGGTTCAAATTCTATAATATTTTTCTAATATATTTATTCTTTGTGTGCAATGCTCCTGTAGCTTCTTGAAAAAATGTTTTGGCTGACCACAGATAGTAAGGAAATAGTATCTTTGAATTAATCTTGGGTTCTTCCTTCCCTTATAGTTTCCTGCTTTTCCACCAGCAATATTCCTCTGATTACTAAACACCCTTTGAAAACTCTTTACTCAATAGCAGCAGAAACTTTATCATTTTACAGAACATACACTGAGGAAGTGCAGACTTCGCAATGAAGCTAAACAAAATCAGATGAAGGATATTCTGTACATGCAGAAAGCCACAGCAATTACTGTGTAATGATTCACATTCCTGAGTAATACCAGACATTAAATTCAGGCAAGCAGAATTCTGAAATGGTCAAGTGAATGCCAGTGGACAGGTTTCATTAAACAAAAATGAAGTATAAGGAGAAAGCCACATGCCTGAAAGACATCTGATTATTCTATAAAACTTGTGAGTAAATTTGTCCATGAATTAAACTTTAGTGTGTTTTGGGAGTGGTAACTTGAAACAGATCACTTATTGACCAAACTGTGCTTCCTTACAATCACCAGTGGACACTCACTACAGTCAATGAAAACAGACTGGGATTAACCCTGAATATTCCTGGGCTTCTGTGTATGGGGATTATTACTTGGCTGAATAAAAATAAAAATGTACTGGGCCATTATTTATTCTAAATTTACTGAGAGTTTGGTGGCAGTTTAAACAAAACCAAATAGATTCCTTGCTGAGACAGCTGACATAATCTTGAAAAATAAGAGTTTAGGCCTTCAGTTCATGTTAGGGGCAGAGCAAGCAGTCTCTCACTACCTGCAAAAACAGGGATAATAATGTTTGTATTCTCCTGTTTTTTTGTTCTCTCCTGTCTATTTAGACTGTAAAGTTCCAAGATAAGACCTATTTCTTTTGGATGGTAGAATGAAACAGATAAAGATTATCCTGTGAGAATAAATATCTTTTAAATGCTTTAAATTGAAGATGCATTTATGAAGTTCAGCTGTACTAAATAAAACTTAAGTTTCTAAAATTGTTCTGGACACCTTCTGAGAGCAGTTTTACCTCAGAATTAAGTAATTTCTACTTTTGGTCTTGCTGTGACAAGTTTACAGTCTCTACACATAGGATCCCTAGGATCCCATGTCTTATTTATAGCCTCTGGAAAGCAGCATTAAAAAGTTAGAACGATTTTCAAAAACTCAATTTCCACACTGTCAAATCACAACCTACCCAACCCTCCATCAAATACTTTCTCTCTAATTTTTTTTTTTTGTTAGAGGAGCTGAAATTTATTGATAGCTCAATGACTTTGACTTGGGCAAACTTAAAGGTGGTAGGATGCTAAAAGAAAGTGTCAAATCCCAACCCCCTGAAAAGGGACACAAACTGAACTTTTAATCACACACAGTCTTTAAAAGTAAAACAAATGCTCCATCTGAGCTGGGGCCCCACACTAATGCTAAAGGGCCAAAGCAAAACGCTAAGTTTGTGTGAAATTTAGCAGAGGAAGTCACAGATCTGAAATTTACTTTTAGTATAAATGTAAAGGAAAGCAGAGAAAACCAAACCATGTAGAGCCAAAAACTCACTGTACCTCACAGCAAGATATCTTGACTTTGCAGGATATCAAAAAAACAAGTAATATTCATTCTGTGCACTGCCTTAACATAATCCATGTTATGGTTAACTTTATCTTGCTAAGGTTGCTACTAAGAGAATGCATTAAAGCCTGATGGCATTTCCATGTAACTTCATGCATGCTCTGCTGGAACAGCATGGTAGTTAAGTTCTTCTTTAATGCTATTTGTGGTGTTTTGGGGAAAAACAAAATTCTTCTGAACTCCTCAGCTAAACCCAAGAATACAGGGGTTCTTTGTGAGACTTTTGCTAGATTAGGGACAGCAGATATCCCTGCTCGAGGAGGTCACTGTCTGATTCATTCCTGAGTTCCATTACAAATCAGTTATATGAAGAATGAGGTATTGAAAGCAGATTTTAAATCTAATTGAGCATAAAAGGTTTGCCAATTTCCAAGACTGAGCTGAATCATATGAAATTCAACACCCACTAAATATTATTTCTCTCAACAGGCTGCAGGAAAGAGTTTTAATGATTTTAGTTCTTAGATTGAGCTAGCACATACCCAGAAAAGATCAGTATAATTGCTATTCCCAATTTAACATATTTTAAATTATTTCAAGTATTAAAATGCCTTTCACGATGATAACCAGAGGATACAGGGCAGAGGGAAGCTGGAAAACAAGATCCCCTTTGTGAACACAGGTCCTGATTCTCTGCTGCTTTGCTCCTGGTTCTGGGATACTAAAGGGGGAAAAGCTCTGGTCAGCACCCCTGAGGCCAGGAACTAAATATTGGTCACCTAAAGACAAGAATTTGGGGATTCTGAGATTCATCTCTGCTGTCCAGGGGTTGGCAGAAGGGAAGTTGGTAAGGATTGTGCAAAATTCCTGTCCAGGGCTGTTAAGGCTTTAGAAATGCCCAGTCCCTGGGAGCCAGCTCTGTGGTTTGCTGTGGGCTGCCCAGGCAGCAAGGGGTGCATGAAGTCCTTGTCCATAATCTTTGCTGGGAGCCTGGAGCCAAACTGGCTGAATTCCCTTGGAATATGACTTAAGTCCACCAGGAAATTGTGCTAGTCATTCTGTTTGTATGAGGGCAGGTTTTAATTAGCGGGAAAGTCTAAGATTTGAGATATTCTGATTTTTGAGTCACTTCTGCTTATAACTTAATGCATCAGCTTGATAGCATTAATACTTAATAAGCAATATGCTTATCATCCTGGGCAGAGCGAAAACAGGCAGTATTCTGAATTTCTGCTGCCTATTGTACATGGGGAATAGATGAGAACTCATCTTTTTGCTTATGGCTCTGGAATTGTATACTGTGCTCGGCACTCGGTATTTCACTTAGCAAAGGACAGCACTTTATAACTATTAAATGCACTGCCTTAGGGATGTGGTAACCCATTGACTTGACAAGTCTTTTAAAAAATGCTATAGTCAAACAGCAAGGCAGGATACATAGGATTTATCTGATAAGCTGGAAAGTCCCTAATGACCCCAAACACTTCAGGCAACACTAAGTATAAAAGTCATTTTGATGAACCTGCAAATCACATATAAATCAGGAGAGAATTTTTGTGTCCAAATATTTTTAAAGGCATATATTTCCACTGTGTCTTCTTTTTCACCCTCTACAATTCCCTTGACATGAAAATATAAGAAATCATTGTGTTAACTGATCTGAATTAAACATTTCTTCCACTTTGGCTCCCTACCTCCTTTTTTTTTTATGCCTTCAATGGGAAAATGGCAGCCTTCACTCATTTTCCTTTCCGATGCCTTTCAACAGGACGTGTTTTTCTGGGTTAATTTAAATTTACAAAGGGGTAGACAAAAATGATGCTTTCCTACACGGCCATGTGGATGTTGTGCTAGTCCTGAGGATAATTTTAGCTATATGGTACATGCAGAAGTGACAGGAATAAGCAACACACTCTGTTCAGGGTGCCAGTGCCTGCCAGTCTGCTATTCCAACAATATTCTGTAATTAATGTTGAGTGAGCAATAAAGAAAGACCCAAGAGAAAGGCAAATCTGCTTGTTTTCTTTTCATTATGGATTACTATGCAAGAGGAAACCAGGAATATTCTGACAGTGCAGCTAAGATCTGGAAACTGTACATCTGTTTTGATCATTTGGATCCCAGCATTCATAAAGATGAGCAGTTTATTATGCTCAGTGCCATTTGTCAATACATCTTTCCCTATTTGTCCCTGCTGAGATTATGGCTGCTACAAACTTAACAGCTGGCACTAGCACTGACAGCCCAGGGCCAATTTATGGAACTCAGCTGGTAAAACACTGACCACTTGTGACACAAAAGAATGTCCCTGTCCCAGCCATGCAGGTCTCTGCCCTTCTGGAGCCTCCTCTGCTCCTTTTGGCCTGGCTGCTGCAGAGAATGACTCCTGACAGAGCTCCCAGCTCCAGCAAACCAGCCACACTCCCACCAGCTTGGAGGCTCTTTGCCACTCACCCCCCCAGTTCTCCTCCTGGCAGATGGGCTGCTGCAGCTCAGCTGAGCTCTGTGCCCTGTCTGCACCATCCTGACACCCAAACTGCCCACTTGGAATGTGGTCAGCTGGATTGTGCTGGGAGCAAACATCCTCCCCCCTCCCTACCTTAAGAACTGCATTATTTTCAGGCTTTTCCTGCTAAAGGAGCCTGGTTTACAGTGGAAAAAGGAATATTGTGCTTCAGAATGTCTATTTTTTCTCAGCTGAGCAAGCATAAAACTATTGACAGGCTTTTGCCCCACACTGTCCCCATGGGTGGAGTTTCACTGAGACTTTGTATTAGGGGTGAAAAATCATCCATTTTACAGCTGGCACTGCTGTGAAGGTCATGCAACCCATTTGCTGCCAAGAGGAAAACTTGCTATAGAGAGCTTTACAGATCTGTGTGTTGGTGGGATTTTTTGGTGGCATACAACAGAGAGACCCCCAGTCGTGCCTGTCCTGGTCCTTCCACCCTTCCTGTGCAGAATTGTAACAGGCAGTCACCTGCTCTGCTCCACCTTCTGTGCTCTTGTTTTGTACATCAGCATCTTGTGCTTTCAGATCCCCAGCACATCCTTTGCTGGCACACAAGGCACACCACATGCCCCTGGCTGGCACAGTTTATATTTTCTGTCTCCTGCATTCCAGCTGGAGCTGTGTGTATTAACAAACCAAATCCCAGCATTAGTCAAAGTCTACGGGTTGGATTTTTGTGATTTAAAGTCTACAGCTTTCTTACTAGGTGAAATCTTGGTCCAAGTGAAATAAACCAGAACAGTTTCAATTAAAAGCTAGGAAACACTTGTGAGCCCCATGCCTGGCATGGTGCTACCTCATCTCTCTTTGGGACGGAATTTTTCTTGTTCTTTTCACTGCCAAGGCAAAGAAAAAAAAAGACAAAATTAATTACACATGAATTCACAAGTCAAGCTCTCAGGCCTTTTCTGCCAGTGGCTTCTCCTTGGTGCACTTTTGAGTAAACAGGGCAGAAAGAGACACTACTCTTCATCACAAAAATGTTTTCTATTTGCACTTCACCTCAGTAGATAAAACTTACTGTAAGGCAATGGAAAATGGCATTGTTTTGTGTAACAGGTTTCTGTCACTTGTCTTAGTCCTGGGGAAGGAAATGCTCTCACAAGGACCTGAATCCCTGTTTGCTCCTAGAGGATCCAGGTCTATGAAGAATTATCGGTGGAATTGTGCTTGTGACAGCTTTGGAGCTTTTGGGAAGGTTTCACAAGCTCAGCTGTTAAATGATCTCTTGGAGCCACAACAGCGTTCAGAAAAGCTTTACAAGTTGGCAACTTGTATGTAGTAGTCACTCTAAATAGATTTTAGAAGCTGAAGGTTCTGCTTGAACAGATAAAGTATCATTTTACGGAGAAATGGTATAAATTACAGAGATAGGATAAAAATCTTTCAAAACAACTAGTTTTAATGTGGTTAAGTCTATCAAATGCTTCTAAGTGAGAATGTGCAAGTTCCCTTCTGTGCAGAGATTGGGTCTACAAAGGATATTTCACAGAACTGCATTGCAGGCAGCCTGTGGGCTCTTTGTTTATATGGATTGTTTCAGTTCTGTAGTCACTTGAACCCTGTATCAGCAAGAAGAATTTACTTTGCCCCAATGAGGCACTTGACAAACAAGTTCTCACTACCCTCACAGAAGAAAATCAAGAAGTAAAGTTAGGCTAATTTGTCTCACTAATAGTTTGAATTTTCCTCTTAAGTATTTACAGAAAAAATAAATAAAATAATAATAAAAAAAAAAGTAAAACAACAATACCAGACGAGTAATTATCAACCCAGACCCAAAGTTTCAAACCGTGTCCAACAAGCATTGATAACTCACAGTTTGTCTCCTACCAAATACACATGAAGATTATTTTACACACATGCTGTTCCTGCACTTTACAGTCTATGAAACTTGTGCAAAGTTAAACCTGATGGAATCCTAAAATAGACTTCCAAAACTGAGCAACCGAATCGCAGAGTAAACGTGTATGCAAATCTCAGGCAAAATATGACAGATTTGCTTTCTAGGCTCTACAGAAAGATCAGTCCATCAGTGATAATTAGCTGAGGTTAATTCCGCTAGCACTTGGATTGTAAGAGAAAGCAAATCAGTAATTGAAAGATGAAACTGGATATAGGCATCAGCAGTGCAGTCTTTCTGAATGCCTGCTGAAGAAGAGAATAAAGTAATGTGTTAATCTATATGGAAACAAAAGACACCTTTATTAGTGTTCATTTCAGGAGTCACTGCGTGACACTGCTGTTGCATATGAATGACTGAATAAAGCTGCTAATACAGCAGGACCAGATTCTGCCCCTGTAAACTAATTCTAGTCTCAAGCCCAACAGCCTAGAAGTTGGTTATTTTGCATCTTTTGTTATTTATTACCATACAAGAGATAAAAAAAAGTAAACGTCTGACATTTTTTATTCCAATATTTTAAAAACTGCTTAAAAAAATTATTCAGTTCCCCTCACCATTGCTGCTCATCTGCTGCCTTCATTTGGCTTATGAACTGCCAGCAGAAGGTTTGGCAATGCAAATTTTTAGTGGCATGCAGCTGCACCACAGGTAGCTACAGAAACAAACAGGTAGAGCTCTTTTCACAGCAGCATTTCTGAAATTATTGAGATAAAAATATAGCAAGGATTCAGGCCAGAATCCAAAGAGCCCGTTCCCTCATTACAGCTGTTACTCACAGGAGCAGTCCTGCAGACAGCCAGGAGAGTTCCCCAGCACACCCAGTGCCCAGGGAGCCTTGGATCTCAGTGCCCTGCCTGGAACTGGAGTGCCTGGGGCTAAGGGCCACCCAACACAGAGAGTGCTCACAGTGCTGAACAGACCACTCTGCAGTCTGCTTTCAGGCCTGAAGTTCTGGTTTTCTGATGTTTAGGTTTTTTGAAATTCTTTCCCAGGAAAAGTGGGAAAATATCATGGAATGTTTTTGTTCCAATATCTCTGTTGTACATTCCTTCTGGGAGGAGAGATTTCTTTTGATGTCCTTCTGGTTTGACCAATGTAAGTGAAGAGGTTTGCCTTTCTTTTACCAATCACATTGGTCTGTGGAAAATTGTATCTAAGGGAGAATGATCCCTAATAAAGGAGGGATATTAGCCTTCTTGATGGTTTGGAGTCTGTGCTGTGTGTTACCAGAAACAGCAACACCCCTGTGCTCCTGCCTCCCCCAGCAAACACTCAGCAGAGCTGTACCTGTGGAGCAGGACACTGCACGTGCAATTTTGGTGTTGGGAGGAGAGAACAAACCCTGGGTGGCAGATGGGAGTGGTGCTGCTCAATGCAGCATTGGAGATGCTCAGTTACACACGCAGGGCACAGGGACAGAACCAGCACGTGGAGCTGCACAGACAGGAGAGGCAGGCAGCTCACACCTGGAAGCATTCCTCCGGAACAGTCTTGTTCTAGCAGACATTTATTAAAGGCAGAAACATTGTTCACACTGAGCCCTAGAAAAGGAGTTGGTAATTTAGGAGGGGAGGGAATTCTGACACACCATTTCCAAGGCACAAGTGTACAGGCAGCCTTCAGATTTCTCATGCTGCTCTACACTCCTGATACATCTCCTGAGCTATTTTTTAAATGTATGTACATCTTAAGGTCTAAGATCTAACATGAATAATAACTGAAATGATACATAATTAAACATTTTGCACATCAATGTGTGATATTGATGGTTTAAATATTTCATGACTAATATGTTCAGTTAGGTTTAAGCCAAGCTACTGAGTTATTTCTCCCTCACCTCCACTGCCCTACATCAGAGAGTATTGATATAGCTTTCACCACAAGTTGAAAAGATTTCAAATCTACTTCCTGGAAGGGTAGCTAAATAATTACTGTCATGCTAAAAAAAGGAACCCTCGGACCATAAGGAAAAGGCATCTTTTTCTACTAACATGTAATCCTCAGCAACTCTCTCGTGCTCAGTTTTCAGCAGTACGAATTCTGGTGATAAAGCTCTTCATTTTCTGGACTAGTAGCCCAAGGTACCAGCCCTCAGAGCCCCTGGACCCATATCCTATATGTCATAAGACACGGTGCCTTCTGTAATGCCAGCATTTATTTGAACCCATTTACTGCACTCGGGTTAGTCATGTCGAGATCAAGGCCTCCAGCCTGAATAAATCACTGGTTCAGTGTGTTCCCTCTCTATTGCTCTGCTGGCTGGTGCTGAGTTACTAGAGAGAATTGCTCCTTAGGCTCAGTGAGCGAGATCTTTATTTTTAGTGTTGAGGACGAGAGGATCTGTCCTTGCTGATGACTCATGTCTGAAGGTTGTTACATTTGCAACCTGTCAGAGGATGTGCTACCATGAAGAGCAGGGAAAAAAGTCCAGTGACAGCAAAACTCCTCTTCAGGTTGTCTGATGTTTTTAGTTCTTTTCAGTGGAACTTTTCCTAGCATTTCCTCCCAGCTTTTTTCCCTCTCATGTTGCATTTTCCACTGTCTTTAAATTTGCAGTGCACTTTGAGGCATCACTCTGAAATGCCTTTTGAACTATCATGTTCATTACACATCATTGTATCCCAAGTACTTTCTTTAGTTTACAGATGGAGGAATTTCCCCTTTTTTTTTGCCTTTTCCCCAGTTTTCTCCTATAAAAGTACCAGCTCCAAAAACATACACGAGAGCTTCTCATACCATCCTGTACAGTACAGCAGGATGTACAATACAGACACAAGTTACCCCTGTTACAGCACAGAAGATGCTGAAGGGCAAACCTCAGCATCTCTTGCACCTCTGCAACCCTTTTTAGAACCTCAGCACAGGCAGACTGTTGGGAAGATAAAAGTTATACCCTGAGAGAGCTGAGAAAGCAGCAAAAGCCACAAAGAACACTAACATCACAGTTCTGTAAAAGTTTATATGCAAGACTTTATACTCATAGTCAAACTGCTAATCCCAAGGGGTTTGAAGGCATTTGAAGGAGAGAGGTACTTAATTCCTTTGGGCAACAGGATTGAGGAACTTAGTTCCCATGTCAATACTTTTATGTCACCTGAAACACCCCAGGTAGAGTCCAATAAACAAGGAAAACCACATCAGACAGCCATTCCTAGCACTAGTTAGGGAGATCTATATATTCCAAAGGGATTAGCAGGTCTGTGATCTGCTGCCAGGGCTGGTATCATACACACTGCATACTGTGCTGAGTGTGCTGTCCATGGGTGACCATAAATATCTGTTGTAATAAGGGAGATACAGTCAGTTATACAGCTGGGATAGCAACAGAAGGGCACATTCACTGAAAAAAAAATCAATTTTAATTAGGAAGACAATTATATTTTCTCCCAAAGGTTGCCAGGGTCTCAAGATTTATCTTTAAGGTGATGGAGAAGTAATCTTTTGCCATTCTATATCTCCTGGGTAGCACTGAACTGTGGAACTATTTCAGGTCCAAGGAAAGACCACGAGGTCCCTCAAGGTCTTATAAGGAAAGGCAATAAAAATCACTGGCACATCATTAGCCTGCCCCTGCAACAGCAGCTTATGATTACATCCTTTGATTTCTCCTGGCAAAGGTTTGTCCAGCTAATTCCCAAACAGCGACTGGATCTACATTCCTGTCAGGAGCTGAGCTTAGTGCAGGTAGGTGGCTCTAGGTTAGAGACCATCCTCCCTAAAATAGGGGCAAACTACACAAACTCTCAGATGGAGACAGCTGCCTGGCCACTGGGAGCTACTTTGAGCCTTTTATTAAAGAAATTTGTTCTGGTAGCTGAGATAAGAAGTCATCCAGATATTTCTGAAGCAGCAGCCAATTACTGCCAAGCCTTTCCAGTGTAATGGGGAAAAGCCAGCAGCTGAAGTGGACAGTAGGTACTTGACAAATGTTTTTAGGTATCAATGCTTGCCCCTCCTCACTGCCACTTCCTTACTTTCTCTGCTCCTCCATGATCCCTCACTTTGCTTCCTGGACAAAATGTCAACAGCCATGACAGCCTTGTGCTTCTTCTCATCCTTCCCTCCACACTCCCTCTGCCAGGGCCACCCCCTAGAGCTGCTCTGTCAGATTAATGAGGCACCCTGCAAACAGCAGCCAGTCTCAATTTCCCTTCTCCTTCTGGACTACCTGTACCCTGTATGTGACTACCAAAGCTGGACCGATGGGCTCAGGATCACCTGCTACAGTCTCATCCTTGACCCTCTGCCAGCTAAGATTTTGCTCCGTGGCATTGCCAGGCCAGATCTTTCTTTATTTTGTGTGTGTACACAGTACTGCAGAGCCTTGATGCAAGGTACTTTTGCATTATTATCCCCAAATTCCAGGCAAACTACTGAAAAATCATAGTTGACTACAGACACTTCAATATACTTTGTTTAATACCACCACTTGTAATAAGAAAAGATGAACACTGGATCCTCCCAAGCACTACTGGAAAAAGATCTGTCAAACTACTGCCAATGTTCACATCTTCCTCTTCTCTCTACAATGGATTTCTATTACAGACTTCAAACATGCTCTGCTCTGAAAACAGCCCCATTGATGTCAAGATGTCTTCAGCATATAAAAACAAGTGCAGGGCACATAAGAGAGAGGCACAGCATGGCTCTGGAGTTTTGCATATTCTTGCAGCAGTGTTCTACTTTTTGAGATGTTGGAATTGCCAGTGAGTGGCCCAAAGCTGCAGGACCTTCCAGGGTGATCAATCTGTAATTTCTACATGTCTTATTTTCTCTCTGAAATATATCCCATTATATATTGCCATGGTGATACTGCTGTGGTTTTGTTTCACATCCTAGTCAAATCAAAGAGGAATGCTTCAGAAACAATAACATATTCCCATGGTTTTTTAACACCACAGCAATTTTAAGCTGTAACAATGCATACTCTGCTATTCACTCATCTCCCAAAACAGTGAAAACCTTCTTGTCCAGCTGTCACAAATTTGATCTTGAATGTGCAAACTATTAGCAGTACAGGAGGGCTGAAAACTCCTTGCTGACACTGACACAGCAGTAGTGGCTCAACACCCCAGAATGTGTGATTATGTTTATCAAAGCCAAAGGTCCAGCCCTGAGCAGCAATACTGTGAACTGCACCTTGGAGGAGTTTCAAACCAAGCACTCTTCAGTAAGTGTACTGAAGCACTGGAAAAAATGAAGAACATTCCTATATTGATAAAACATATATGAGGAATTAATATCTGTCTGAATTTTGATAAGTGACAAAATAAAGCTCAGGAGCAAGGCTAAAAATGCAGGCATTTTGTTTCTATCCATCTTGGTGATCATGGAATGTTCAAAGTGGTGTGAAAGGCATGGAAGTAAATCTGTGGAGGCAACTCAGACTTCAGAGGGACATTGAAAGATTAATTTCAGTTGTAAATAAGAAACTTGCTTATTCTTTTCTGTAGAACACTAGAACAAGCCTTTTTTTTAATAGTGTTTTATCACTATAAATTCTGGAAAGCTTTCTGATTAAATGCAATTGCATTCAGGGATGTTTTTATTATGCGATTTCAACAAACAAACTTGAGAGTAAAACTCAATTTAATTTCAGGAAGCAATGAGACAGGGTAAATTTAATAGGAACATATTGTTCCAGGCATTCTCTATGCCAGCCTGCAGACCTTGAGCAAAGCCAGCCATCTGAGAGCAGCAGGGGAGAGAATGAGAGAGACAGAGGGAGGTAAAGAATGAGAAGGAGGGGGAGGACAGCACAGAGAAAGAGACAGATAAGAGAGGAAAGTTCCTGTCAGACTTTACTGTGATGAGGGAGAGAGGAGTTGAACACTGTGGGAGAAAGAGATATGAGGGAGACTGAGCTGACTGTGTATAAAATAAAAACAGTACATACAGCACAAGCCCAAGACACTTTCCAACTTTGTGAAAGTCAATGGAAAGACTCCTCTAATTCATCTGGTGGCATTGTTCGAGCTGCCAGTAAATAAAAGCCAGTGCCTGTCCCTTCTCCCTGTCTTCACAACGGGAAGGGGCTGTGGAACACAGAGTGACACTGTCTGATCCTCCCTAACCAAAGCCCTCAGGTGGCAGGGAAGGAGTCCCCTGGAACTACACAGGGGTAGATTTTAACCAGGTGTGCTCCCCATGCCCTGCTGGCACACCCCAGAGGAGCAGTGGAACAGGACTGAGCACACCCAACCACGAATGCTTTCTAGAGCAGGTTGTAAGATTTCAAGGTCTTCAGACATCACGTTCTCTACCAAGAGCTTTTCAGCAAGTTTTAGTGAAAAGCAGAAGATAAAAGTACCCCTAAACCCTTTCAGGGACGACATGAGCTTGTGAAAAGAGCTCCAGTGCATCAGCTGACAAACTCGTTGCTGTTCTTTTGTTCTTCCTCCCTTCAGCTCCTGTCTCCTGGTCACTTTGTTTATTGAACCAGATTGTAAGAACTCTGGTACAAACCCTGTGACCTTGTATTTAAAAACGTGCCATATACGTGTTTGGTTTGAACAACACTGCTAATGACAATGTTGAGCACTAAGACTTCACTCTGATGATTCTCAAAAAGTAGCTGAAGTCCCTTGCAATGCAGGATGTTCACTCTGATATGCACACACGGGATAAAAATGAATTTTACCAGCTGAGCACCTGTAAATATCAGCTGGTATAGCAATATATATGTTGAATTGCTCAGCATGAGGGGGCTCTGTGCTTTGTGGAGCCAGTTTGTGTTTGTACAACCAGTGCTGGGCTGGCTTGTGGGACAATTTGGAGTCAGGGATCTCTTCACTTCAAATTTTAGCTCTCACAACACCTTTATCAGTGAACTTAGGCAAATAATTTAAGATATGCTGTTTCTAATAATAATAATAATAATATAATTTATTATTCCCATTGTCCAAACCCAAGACTTAGCCAGGTTATAGAGCCCTCTCTTGCTCAGAAATTGTTTCATCAAAAGGCTTGTAGAGAAAATCCATTTTCTTCTCAGGGTGGTGAAGATCAACAAACTTTTATAACTAAAGCAGCACATTTCTAAATAATATAACTCTTTAAAATTTATGTTGATTTAACTGGAAGGGCATTTAAGGCAGTTTTTGATTCTTTTGGAAATCCTTCCTTCAAGCAAGGAAATTTTCAATGCAGAGCTGGTTCTCTATTACACGTTCTCAGTTGCTACGTGGTTATCCCACGATGTACAATGATTTATGAACGCAGATAGGATTAACTCTGACCTTGTGAAAACCAGCAACTTCCCTCTTCCTTTTCTCCTCACCTGAATAACTTACTGGACCCCTTAAACAAATTAAAGAAATAAGTAAGAGTGACTGGAAACACTGCTGGACTATTTAAGTAAGCCTCAGAGAACTCCACTGGATAATTTATTCTTGTGAGAAACATAATGATCACCCAACAAGTTTGGTTAGGAAGGTGGTTTATCAGGCCACCTTGATATACTAGGGCAAAAAAATACACAGAACACCTCCTGATGATGGATTGCGAGATATATTAATTCAGAAAAGGATTGAGATTTACTTTCAACAGTAGATTAAGGTGCTCCAATGCAGCCGAGACCAGTTCTTTTAAAACAACAGGGACTGAATTTCTTCTAGATAAGGGCTTAATTTTTATTGAAAACCTACCACCTTCAAACTGCTCGAAAGTTGAGGCACTATAAAACTGTCAAATAACACCATTATTAAAAGCTTTATTTGACAAATCTTCCACTGCTGGGATAACTTGTGTGTTTGCCTTCTCTCTCACATGAAATAAAATCATTCACTTATGCAAACTGCTGACAGGAACGGAAACAAATGGGGTTCTCAGCACAGGGTGAAATACACTATCCCCTTTCTGCAGCTTAATGGAAACCAGAGTTATTCATAAATCATAAGGCACTCAGACCAGAGAGCTGCTCTCCTGCTGGCTGCAGAGTACTTGGGGAAATATTTGGGAGGGACTCAGGAAGCTCTGTGTGGTGTTCTGGAGCAGCTGTGATTTTTCAAGAGCAGCATCTGCACGGAACTGTCCAAGAGGAACAAAAGTGTCTGAACAATACCTGACATCCAAATGTAGGATTTGTTTTAACCTCATAACAAAAAGGTGTGAGTAGCTCTGCTAGATGCTCTGATAGTTAGCCTTTTATCTGTGACCAGTGACCTTTTGCTAGCACTTGCTATCGATTCATAGATTTTTTAGGCCAATAAGGACCTTTACACTTTTCTAGGCTGATCTCCAAATTAACATAAGCTTGTGTGAGCCTTCTCTTGTGAGCACCACCTTAGAGCAGTCTGGTCTGAGTAGCTGATGGATAAATACCTAACAATATACTTGCCATGTGAAGGGATTGAGTTGCAAGTGGGTCACAAGAATTTGAGATTTACCAGCACCTTCAAGCACCTATGAAATAAGTTTTCAAGCACCTATGAAATACTCTCAAATATCAGGAATCTTTGCATCTAGAAATGCCTGGGGAACTATCTTTCTGCTATCCTTTTAAAATAAAAAACAACTTCAGATTCCTAGCCAAACCTCCAGGAAAACGGCAGGATGTGTCTTATTAGGCAAGTAGACAGATTCCTTCCTTGGGAGACCCCTTAAACATCACATTTTTCAGTACATGCTTTGCCATGGCCAAGAGAGTTGCCTCCCCCAGGGATTGATTCCATCACACCTCTGAATTTTGTGTTGGGGCAGCCCTTATGTGATGTGGAAAATCCTGGTGACTCCTGAGTAATCCTGGCTAAATTTCCGGTGGTGCATAAATCTGGGGCAGTGAGAAACAAGGCACCCCCTGAGCTCTGGGGAGTCTCCAGCCTTCCACAGGCAAAGGCAGAATGAGAGCAGGGGAAATAAAGGCTTCCTCAGACCAGGCTGTATTTTAAATGAGATTTAATAGAGAATTTGAACTAGCAAGGGTAGAGAAACTAAACGAAATTAATTTTCTCTGTTGCCACATAAAGACCAGGAAAACAATTAACAGTCAAGGGTAGAGGGGGATCTGAGCTCAATCACTCAGAGGAGTGAGGCTGGAAGTCCAGCTGAGCCATTGCGAGAGCACCAGAACTCTAACACACCTTCTGTAATGAATTCTGTCAATCAGAGCAGAAAGTCCCACTTGAAGTTAATGTTCCCTGAATATTTTCCCCATCTATTTTAAACTATGAAGCCTGGACCACTCCTTGGAGATCTGGGAAACATTCTACTTATCAAAACCATTATTGGGTACAAGTGATAAAACACTGGCAATAATAAAATTACATTTTCAGGACCCCATTTCACATTTGCCACGTTCTACTGCTGCATTGCACACACAGTCATTCTTATTGTTTAATACCTTGAGTTTTAAAATTTATCATTTACTTTCTTACCAAATAATAGGTCTATGTTTTTATTTTTATTTTTTTCTTCTATCCTTGTGACAGGCTATTCTGCTTCTGGGTGTACAGGATTAGTTGCAATTTCTAGTCAGTACTTGGTAATCTAGATTTTATTTCTGCCCTGCACTGCATCTCTAAACATAAACTGAGTTGTTTTCCATTGCACTAGATTCAATAGGGCCTGCAGTTTTGATAATATAAATTACAACTCAGCCCAGAGATGTTTTTGGGTTTGATTAGCAGAGAAATATGTACATGCTCTTAAACTCTCTCTGTCCCTGAAAGCAGGAGAGTGTGTGGGCTGTTAAAGCATGATTACAAAGGTTAATGCATGGTTAGAGTAGATTAAAACACCCTTCTCTGCAGCATTTCATGAAATAACCCACATCCCTGCTTCTCCCTGTTCTTTGGTTCCCCTAAGTTTCAATTCTCTTACCCAGGATTTACCAACACAACTTCTGCAATGTAGAGTCAATTTAATACAAGTTACTTCCCAGTTCATATTGTTTATTCAGGATGTAGAGGGGCAGGTTAGGGGAAGGACTGTCTGATTTGTAAGATCGACCAAAAAATGGGAAACATCACTAAAGTAAACACTTAGGAGGTCCATTACTCGACCTAATGAAAACATATAACAGTGTGATTTTTAGAATTAAAATAAAATTTGGAAGCAGATGAAAGCAAGCCTTGTATGGCAGGTATTCAATTGTCTTGTAAATGGTGCACAAGTAACAGGAGAAAATACAGAGGGAAAGCTGAGTGTGAAAAGGGAGGAAGGGAGGAAAACTGAGATGCAAAGGGTTGAAACAACTCATCAAAGATAAGGATAATAAACCAAAGAGATCACAGAAGTCCTGAGCTCCACCACTATGAGTCATCCTTTTTCACACACCACTGAATAAGTTGATGAAATTAATTGACTTTTAAGAAGATATTGAATTTGTTGGCATAATATTCTCCAAACATTGCTTAGGAGAGAGTATTTTGCCTCAAATTACTAATCATTTTATATCTCTTCTGGAATGATTATTACCAGATTATTTTTCCTCTGCAGCAGAGCTACCTTTTTTCTTCTCTACTCCCTTGCCACATTTTCACCTCAAGGAGCCTCTCAAATATTACATGTTTATTGGCCGTATTTCACTTTTCACTGCAAGCCTGAAAGGACTTAATTTTTCTGTAAGTCAGCCCAGCCTTCTCTGAACAACACCAAGAAGGGTGTCATCTACCCAGTGAGTAATTTGAGTTATGGCATCCTCAGGATCCCCACTCTGGTGGGGCATCTTGTCCTGTGCTCTGGGTGGATGCTTTTGAAATACATGTGTGTGTGAGAGAGAGGGAGGGAAAGGGAAAGAAGGAATGAAAAACATATTCAAACATTAAACTGCATTATTTAACAGACCTTTTCACCTACTCTGAAGTTTCAGATGAAAATAATGATGGACTAAATGAATATGATAGGGAGAAACACTGTGCTATGAAATGTTCTTCATAAGAAGTCTTACTGTGGCAACCAAATATTTTGTTTTTTTCATTTACTGCAGACCCACGAGACCCAAACTCCTGTGGCACTTCAGGTGCTTGATTTTCTACTCCCTGACTTTAATTGACCTCACCCAGAAGGTTAGTGCTTGCTTCACCTTGCACATGTGCCCGCACTGGGAAGAACCCACAGAAACCTCCTCTCTGCACCTGGGAACAATCTGCAGAGCCTGAGGCTTTTGCCCCAGAAAGTGAGGGCAGGACCTTCTCCTCAGCCTGGCAGGCTCCTGTCTGCAAGGAGGCAATAATGTACACTGAGAACATCCAGATCTCCTCTGGAGCACACAGGAATGGGGCTGGGAGCCCCACCAGCTCGCTGGGGGACTTGGCACGTGGTACTCCACTGCTTATTCCTCATGCAGTCGAGCTTGCAGAGAATATAGATTTTCCCAGCCTGATAGCAGAGATGGAATGGTAATAGGCAGTAGGAGATGAGAAAGTGCTGGAGGAGTAGCATTTTCAAGAAGTGCAAACTTAGCACGATTTACTATGGTGCTTCATGATGACTGACTGAAAATTCTTACTCAGATATAATGCCCTGTAAAAAGAAAAACTTGTAACAGCTACAGCATTTCTGGAATCCCTCTGCCAGGTTTTGTCAGGGGTTGAATAACTCCAATAGGAAAAAACCAGGAAGGAAGATTTCCAGGTAATCAGTGTTGCCAAAAATAGCGGACTACAACAGCTGAAATATTGGAGCAGAAATTCCAGACAAATCTTTGTCTCGCAAATAACATTACAACTGGTACCTCTAGAGAAAGAGACGTATTGTTCAATAGGTGGAGAGCTGTATGTGTGAAACAATAAAAATGCATTATAAAAAGCAAAAGGAATGGGCTTTTCTCCTGGACCTGCATTCAGCACAGTTTTTGAGCATCTTTGAAGCTTCAGTTAATTTTCCCTACAACCTTGCACCCAATATGCTCTGTGGACAGAACCTGGCACAACATGTCTGTATAATCAGAAATTCATATACAATGAGTATTTTAGCATTGATGGCATAAAAGGCAGCTTGAGTAACAATTCTGAAGTGACAGCTTCTCACCTGGCTGGGTCTGGCAAGATGCATATCCCTGGCATGTTAAAAACCTCTCCACTTCTGCAACACAGCTGAGGGAGCCTCTGTGCCCAGCTAAAGGGGACAGTTCCAGCTATCAAGGGCTGATAGCTGCACACCAGAGTGAGAACTTGGCCTTGGGTGGGACAGGAATATTCTCTGCACAAGGATCTTGCAAAGCCATCCTTGTCGTGCTGCTGCTCTGCAACACCCTCTGAAAGGATGGCAAAGCAGGGCCTGGCATTGAAGAAGAAAACCCTTTAGCACACTCCCATCTTTTTGGTCTAGACTAGAGCACAGCTAATAGTGAACTGTGCTCTCTGAGCCAGGCTTTGCTCCAGTAGAGAACACATAATCCTAAATGCAAAGGAATAGTGAGCATAACTAAGGGAAAGAAAAAGAAAAAAAAAAATATATATTGTTTCAAGATTGTTTTTTTTTCTGGAGTGAAGAAGGTAGAACTTGTCAGTCATATTCCAACATTTATTTCTGATTTAAACACAGACAATGTCTATTCATGCAATGTCATATAAATATTTCTTTCTGTCAGCAGATAGACAATGATGGTATTTCATTTTTTGTTCTTCTCTAAGTGCATGAATGCTATTTGTCCATAATTTGCCTCTCAGCAGAAAATGAAAGCAGCACCTACATACAAAAAAGAGCTGATAATACAAGCTTGCACTTCTGTGTAAATGCATTTACACAGACATGTATTTGTGCACACTGAGCATCACAGACCTCTCTAGGAATTCCAAAAGATTTTGTATTTTACACATGATTTTTCTTCCCCAGGAAAACATGCAAACGGAATCTCTTTCCCCTGAATCCCACACTTAGTCCAGTCAGGATTCCATTCTGTTGTTTCCCTGTCTGCATAGTGCAGAGGCTAACACCTGGATAATGGGGATGACTCAAACCATCCCTCCACCAGCCCAGTGCTTGTTTGGCTCTCAGTGGCACGGGCAGCTCCACTGGAGAAAAGCTCTTACAGGTGCCACAGTTTAATCCGCATGTCACCTACACTTACTCCCAGCAGGCTGGATTGATGTGGTCCTGCAACACAGCTTCAAGGGCTCCTCTCACAGTTGCTGCCACTGAAACTGCCACACTTTTAACAAGGATAAGAGCTTTGAGGGCATGTCCAGAATTTTACCAGCTTAGTAAAGCTTTACTGAAGATTTTCAGCCCTTGAGTCCCCCCATGCTGATTTTGAGAGGGAATGTCAGCTGTTCATGCTCAGTGCTGCACACGAGGATTTGAACCCAAGAACACTCCTGCCTTTGTGCTTGGACTGCTAAACTGCTACCCAAAGAACAAAGAAAATGAATATGATGGAGATACTCAGCAGGTCAGCAATATCTTCGAAGAGAGGGATTTAACTTAGACATTAATCACTGTATAATTGCTTACGTAGCATGCCTTTCTTTACTATTAATGATTTAACATGATGATTTACCAAGGCACCGAGAGAATGCCTGGATGGAGGGAAAAAAAGCACAGAAATATAGCCTGTGGTATTCCCTGCCAGAGAATGAATCTACCCATGCAGGAGTGTCAAATTGATAATGAAAGATAAAATGTATGGGGAGCCCAAGAGGCTACTCTACATACTGCAGTGAATAATGCTGCTGCTCTCTCTGCCCATTACACTGGATCAGCTCCTTGCAGACACAGACAAAAAAAATATGGTGATTCCACTTCATCACAGGAATTGTTTTTCACTCAGGATACCCTTTCCAATGAGCGATTCCTTGTCTAGACTTGTGGTAGAGAAAAAAAAAAGGAAAATCAAATAAAACGCCTTTTGAAAATAAGACGTGAGTATACCAATATTTCCTCTTTTAATATTAACATCACTAATATGAACTAACTACTGGCCTTCCTAGCAATTGCTGTGTTGCTGGTTTGGCTGAACAATCTCCTGAAAGAAACTTCCCATTTAAACAGGAAATTTTTATCTGTTGAGACTATTTTAACCAATAACAGTGGTTTTCAGGTGGCTTACTCTTGGGCAGCGGAGGATTATTTGTAAGTAATTTATAAAAGCAAACCAAAAAACTCAATCCTACTATCAATAGGTCTAAATTTCCTTATAGGAGTTTGGATCTCTGTACTACAAAGTTCTTAGAAAGCATACATCAAAAATGCTTGGAAAAAACTTGGATCTAGGAAAATACTATGTACAAGTTGAATCTGCTAGTAATTTAACAGTGGGATAGTTTGCTGTCTCCTGGGACTAAGGCATATGAATTAACAATTAGCATCCTAAAATTCTGTGAAAAGACTTAAAAGTATTTAATGAAAGCTGTGAGAAGAGAAACATATTTAGGATTTTTCATTTGGATCACCACAAAATTCAAAATCTCTGAAATTTTGCTCTCATTTGACATTAGAGTTATATTGAAAATAACAGTGATTAACAACAGCTTGAATTTTTCTGTCATGAGTACCATTACATCCATTCTTCCCCTTTCTAGAAAGGGGAAGAGGAGCCACAATAACAATGTTGAATAACATTGTGACTGAGCAAAACAGAATTAATTCTAGGTTATATTTGCATAGAATCAAATTTAATTGCACTGGTCATAAACACTGTGCTCCCATAATCCACATCAAAATTAATTTTAGGATCAAGCACACACTTTTGGTGATTCACATCCTCAAAAAAACCCCCAAAACAATGCAAAACAAAACAAAACAATCTACCATCAAAAACATTCTTCAGCTTTATCCCCAATTATAACCATACAGGCATCTTATGTGACAACATGATTCCACTGTTTATAAAGTTTAATTCTTTACCATCATATCAAAACAGTGGCTTGAAGAAGAAAAAGTTACTATTTCCAAGCTCTTTTGTTTGCGAATTTGCATTCTGTTTGCATTTATGGATTAAGAACCACAAAATTCTAAAGTAAATGGAGCAAAATTGTTTATAATGAACTAAGCTGTTGTAACATCCTCCTGTAGGATGTTACTGTAGGAATTAATGGATCCAAAAATTGTGAGCACGAGGCCGTAGGTGTTTCACACCATCTCAATTATCCATGGTCCAGTTTCTGATCAGTGGAGTGGTACAAACTGTGTGGGTTATTTTCTTCAAAGCCAATTAGCTTTTAGTTCCTGCCAGTGGAATTATTCTAAGTGCCCGCCACTGTGTTTATGGAATGCGGTCTGCAATCCCTACTCAGAGCTTTCCAGTTGGGACTGGAGGACTGGCCTGGGTGCAGCAGAGCTGCCCTGCCCCTCTGGGAGGGAGGCTGTGCTGCCAGGGGTGGAAGGTCCTGAGGAACCAGGCTGTGCTCACAGAAACATGCCCTGGGGAGATGCATGGGCACCAGAAATGCAGAGCTCGAACTGGGACAGTGACCTGGACAAAGCTGAGCTGAAGGGATCCCTAGTGAATCTATCCAGTGTGAATCCTGTCATCTCAGCAATCCAGCCTGCTGCAAACAAGGGGGATTCTCCTGTGGGCTGAGCCTCTTCCCTGATAAGTTGATATGAAATGAACGGGGCGTCCTCTTGCACAAATGTGTGTGACAGAGCACAGCAAATGCAAGCACCTAATGTTGGGCTCCACAGGTTGCCCAAGGACTGGGGCTAAATCCCTGCTTACAGTCAACCCAGCCTGCACAAGATCAGCTCCTCAACCCCCCTGCAAACACAGACACAAAGCCACAGTTCATGTCTGGGTGCTGTGAGTCTCTCCCAAGAGACTGAAAGAAGCCAGCTGCTAGAGGGAACAGCTTAGAGGCTTTCCTGAGGGTCTGGGTGGCACCAGGGTCCCCTTGCACTGTTCCTTTACACAGGGATTTGCACTACACAAGACAAAGTCGAATTCTTGCCTGTGCAAACGTTGCTCACTGTGCTTTCACTGATAAATTCAGTGAAATTTCATGGTTCAGCCAAAGTCAACCAAACTGGGTTCACAAATAAGAAGCCCACGTGACCTGGGAGAGTTTCTGGCATTATGGGCTTTGCTGGCAAGATAGAGCTGATGAGTTTAGCTTTAGATAAGAAACTACAGTGCTGGAAGTCACCCTCCACCACCTGAGAATGCTTGAACTACAAGAGCATTTGACAGTTAACTCTGGAAAAGACATGACACAGTGAATAAAAGCATCTGGCCAAGACATGGCCCCTGGTGGCCTCTTCCTCTGTTAGACTTTCATCTCCGAGGTATGGAGGAAATGGAGAGGGAGAGAAAAATGGATATAAAACTGCTGACACTTTTCAGAGATGATATTTCTAACTTATGAAATACTAAAGCTCCTTTCTGCTAATACACTCTGCAGTGGTTAGCATTAGATCCACCTGGGACAATGGACAAAAAAGAATTAACATAGCTGCTTCTTATTCCATCCACACAATCTGTTTCCATTTTAAAAGCAATTTTGTAAATTTCTCACACTCCTTTTATTTAATCATTTCTGATGTAGAGTATTAATTTCTAAATTGCATGAATCTTAAGTATTTGAATACCCCTGTGGTCCTAAACCCCCTTCATCAGTCCTGTGCATTTATCTTTGTTAGTAAATGACACAGTGCATAAAGAGTACAGTTAAAGAGTAGAAAGATCACAGCTGCTGTCGTATTAATATTTAGAGAGCAGATTTAATAAATTCCATATCTCACTCTATGTTATTATCTGCATTAGTGCTATCAGGTTTTAAGGGAATTCAGGAGATGGTTTCTTATCCATCAGGTTGTCAGAAGTAGACAAGAGGAAAATCAAATGTTCATTTACTCACATCTGGTGTTCCACAGGGATCCGTGTTTAGACCCCTACTGTGTTTATCTGTATAAATGGTTTCTATCTATCATCTAAATCAGAAGAGTTTATGTGTAGAGCAAATAACATTAGATAAATATCCTTATCCACTAACTTGGTATAAAAGTACAAACCAAATGTACACAGCACATGGTAATTTCTGCTATTTACTGAGGTTATAAAACCCTCTTCCCTCTTCCACTTTTATTTTTGCTCGGGGTTCATAACTTGATTTGCAACCAATTATTACTTTCCCCTTTTCCTCATGCCTTTTATCATTACACTGATACATAGCTTCTCTCTCTCTTGTACCGTATCAAGGAGCTGGAAAATCGGTTTTAAAAAGTGTTATAAATAGGTAACGCTGAATAGAACATGAAAGAAAAGCAGATGTACCCCTGGAAATGAAATATTCAAACCAAGAGATATATTGCATCTTGCTGCAGGGAACCTTCCAGGGAGGACAGAGGGGCCATGGCAGAGGCAGGGGATTGTGCAGTGCTCTTTGCTAATGCTGCCATTATTATTCTCCTCTCTCCACCTGATCTTTTTACGATGCCGGCTTCCTTCCCCCTAAGGGGGAGCCGGGAGATTTTTTTATGGGAAGAAAGGAGCAGAGAGAGACCATAAGCAAATGGATCTTTGATATCAACAGCCATTTTGGCTTGCAGGTTTTTTTATGTGAGTTACCTAAATTGTTTTACTTTTATGCAAATCTGGGTAATTAATGCATAAATATTGAGACCATGAACACCTGTGATTTCAGTTCCCATCTTAAACAGCTCTATGGAGCTGCTGCTGCTCTCTTCCCTTCAGGCAGCTATATGAGGTGCATATAAGAGCCATTTCCTTCTGCAAAGACAACTGTGTGAAGGACATTTAGGTATTGTCCTGTTTTAAAATACCTCCCCATAGCACAACGAGTCTTGCCCAGCATTAATGCAAGACCCAGCTCTGTTAGGGAGGAGAGTCCCTAAGTATCCTCTGTCCTCCAACTACTTAATCAGGATAAATAATAGCCAAAAATACCGTTTCTTAAAAAAAAGCCAAGCCCCTCACCTCCAACCCCACCTCACCTTGCTCTCTTTCCCTCTGCCCCCTGATTTCTACACTTAGACTCATGCCACGAGCTGCAATAACACAAGACCCCGGATTTGGCTTTAAGCAGCACAGCAGACACTAACCTGCTCTCTAAATAAGAATTCCCTGCTGATTGTATCATATCAGTTAAAATAATAAATGCATGATTCACTGTTTTCTGCGATCCTGGAACACAGCCATACATTTGTTTGTTTTAACATTCCATTATTAACAGGAGTGCTATTTGGAATGTCTCATTTGCCTTATTTAAACAGAAAATTATTATTAATCCCCCCCAATAAAATACATATACTAATAAGCAGTCTGTGGCTTTCTCAAATCTTATTTTAAGAAGGATGCAGTTTGAAATAATTAAAAAGCAATACATTTTAAGACTGCTATAGATAAGAGCTCCGCATCTGCACATATTTTACCCTGAACAGTTCTGTGCAAATCCAAGTAACTCCTCAACACTGGAGTTATTCTTACACTTTCCAAAAAAGATGCATAAAATCATTTGACCATCTATGGGCAAAGACTGTTCAAGTCACACGCTGTCAGTAACATTTTGCTACACATACTTTTGATTATTATCCCGTTGGAAAGCATTAAAAAACAAATACAGAACACAATAATTAACATGCAGAGGATGCAGAAAGAGAAAACACTGTTAATATTACTTTCTCTCTGCAAAGAGAATTAAGTAGAAAAAGTCTTTACCTCAGCAGGAGGATGAGTAAATGAATTAAAAAAAGCAACGTATGGGTGAGGCTGCTACCTGTAGCAAATAGAAAGGTGAAGACCCTGTGACAGATGATGCAGGGAATCGGAGCCCACATCACAAATCTATGCTAAGGAGACAGAATTTTATCTGCTTGTGCTCTAAGATGGCCTTAAGAATTGAAAATATACTTTACAAACATGCTTTACAGGGTTTCTCAGCCAAGCTAACATGCCAAACCACAAAGTGATGTTCATTGTCATGGGCTTGCATACTCATGATTTTACAGGGAGAACTAAGATAAATTGATGTAATTATCTCAGGGAAAAATATAAATTTTCAATAATTAAGATAACCCTGCTTTTATTCTACCATTGCACCAGTCAAAGTTTAAAACAGAATTGTAAAAATCAAAATTTAAGCTTCATTTATCTTCAAAATCCACACCAAGCTCCTTTAAAGTGAGCAACAGAGGCTCAGGGATGTAAACAACTTGACCAAGAGCCTTTCAGGAAAATTCAGTGCAGAAACCAGTCTCCAGCACATCAAACCTACAACTGGACTTGGCTGCCCTGTTCTACTGACTTCCCTTTGTCCTCCATGGCCAGAAAGCTCCAGAGAACTTTCCAGGGAAGTGTCATGTGTGCTGTAACTGCACTGAGGCACTGGCAAATAGCAGGAACACTCCAAAAAGCATCAGGGCTAAGGCAAGCTTCTTCTCTCTGTGTATCCACACAAGCACACACAAAGGTTCATTCTAAATATACACAATGCTCAAAAGCAGCATTGTTCCAACAGAATATTTGGTCAGCTGAGATATTTTCTAATTCAAAGTTATACCACACGTGCCACATATTCTTCCATTCTGACCGAGCTGAATATACATGATCCTGAAAAGCCAGTTCTTTTTTAAAAGCAATGTACAGATGGCTTCTTTAACTGTGTAGTCTCAGAAATTATCAAACTTAATAAAACCCCAGTCCTCATATATTCCAGATGCGAATAAGAAACATATAACAAGTACTTTCTGTGCACAATTATTTTTTACTATACATTAAAAAAATCTATTTCCACCACACTATTTGGCTTTTGAGAGTGGGCATCTGTGCATCACCTTCTCAGGTGAGGCATTTCTCACTGGTATTTAGCTGGCCACACCTTCTGCTCTTAACACTCAGACAAGAGCACAATGAAAATGAGTTGAGATTTTCTGATTTACGATAGCTTTCCCCAAAACTCATGAAAATTTCTATTTTCCTTTCCAATCAGTGGCATAGACAATTTCAAGGATACTACAACAACAGTTAAAATAAATACACATAAAGCATTAACCAGTGAAAAGAATCTGAGATTTAAAAAAAAAAAAAATTAAGACAAAATTACAGTTAGCATCAAATTAAATACAAAATGTAGTGGTGGTGCTTTAAAAATTGAGAAGGATTTTATCACAATAAAACACACAAATCTAAAGTTATTTAAAAGCAGAGCATAGTAATGACTGCAGTTACAAATGGTTAGGTTTTATGCTATATATTTGATTGAACCTGTGTTTAGTGAGGTATGGATCATTGCTTTTATATAATTGGCAAATTTCACTTATATTTGGAGTTGCATCTCATTTTTAGGATGCTGATGTATTTTACTACTGTTTTCTCATGTTATGAAAAGCTGTGCTAAAGGTTACACTTTACAGCTCACTCAAGAGGTGTGGGATTAGCCCTGTGGTGTTCAGGTGTACCTGGCACAATGTCCCAGCACACAAAACTTCTCAAGCAAACACTTCCATTGTCAATAATGAAATTGATACATGTATTTCAGCTCACTTTATGCACTCCAACGAGATCACTAAGGTCTATCTGTGGGCAGAAGGCAAAGCACATATTTTGAATTCCAAGGCAGTTTGCAGAAGTACCAGACTGCAAGTGTGACCTTGCTTCTTTCCAAGCCAGGTATTAAGCAATGACCAGACAAAGTGGGTACAACTTTGCTGAGGGCACAAACAGATCCTCCTCATCCTTTCATTGCCTGACTAGACAGAGGCAGATTTAGATATTTGCCACTAAACTGAAAGAAGGTGCAGAATTTTTCTGTGGTGTGAGTCAGGTTACACCAATTTTGAGCGCCTCTGGAGCTTCCCCAGCGGTGATTGCTCATCTGGAACACTCAGCAGCAGCAACAGCAAAGCAGTTTCATTTCCTCCCCCCTGATTCACGTGGGATCTGTCACCAAAAGCAATTCTGACAAGTGCTGGGGAGGAGCTGCAGGAGTCAGAGCCAGCAACTCTCACACGGCTTCATTACAGCCCCTGCTTAAATTCACACTGGGGACACCAACGTGAGCTGCTGCTCCACAGGGAGAAACTGCATTCAGGGGATCTCTTTCCAGGGACGTTTCATCCACCCCTCCTTGAAAGCTTTAAAATAAAGTTTTCTTCAGAGGCACATCAAATCATACATCAAGGAGGCAAACTGGCTTTGCAGCCTTGCAGTAATCAAAAGTAAGGCTCGATGGTGAGCACCATCTCTCATGCACTGATAAATTGGTTTCTCTCCTGTTTTCATTATGCACTACTGGAGTTATGTTCATTGAAGTTAATGGGAGTATTTCCATGGACTTTGGTGTGTAGTAGGTCATATAATAAGTTCCTCCATATGTTGTAGTCTGAGGGCCAGAGCAGCACTTACTCATTTTAAGCACTATTTTAAGATTTGATGGATGACTTAGCTCTGTTTTCCCAGTTTTCCAAGGACATAAGGCAAAAACAAACCTAAATACAAAATACTTCATGGCATCCTCCCTTTTTTTCTTGGTTGGTTGTGCTGCTGTTGGGGGAAAAATGAGCATTTGGTACAGCTGATAAATCATTTTGTCACCTTAATCTTTTATTGATCTCAATAAAAATTGTACTTTGTTTCTTAACAAAAATTCCCCAAGAAGGACATCACACCCAGAGATGTGTATAATGTAGGAAGTGCTCATCATTTAACATTCTTATTTATGGGACATGGATATGGATTTTTGTGGAAAAATCTTCAACTGTTTTTGTAAGGTGATGCATCATATTTTTAAAGATGTGCTTGACTAAAAGGCAGGTTGTTTACCAACTACACTAAGGAGTCATATATTATTGTGAGGTTTAATATAAAGAGATTATAAAAACACTTCCTCTGAAGCAGTAAATGGGAGGGAGTAGAGAGCTTTTCCCCAGTAAGTCAGTCCTGTCACTTCAGATTGGTACATCACAATCATTTCATCTTGTTTCAGATGATCACACTGGGAAATCTCAGGGAAAGACAAAGAAAAGAAATGAAAAGTGATTGCTAAGGGAGCCCTCGAGTTCCCCATGAGGATCAGTGTGACACCACAGTGCCATGGACACATATAAACCCATCGCCACCCTGGCTGGAGCCCGTGCTGGGCGTTCTGGCCGCTCTGAGAACGCGGAACCCGAGCAGCAGCTCCTGTCAGAGGCACGCTGGCAGAGCAGGATTTCCTGTCTCCAGCCTAGCACAGCAGGCACTCCAGAAGCCATGGAGAGGGGGACCAGGAACTCTTGCTGAATTACACACCAAGTTATGACTACAGACACAGGCCACACCGGTCTGACACTTTCCTGTGTCTCGCCAGAGACAAACTGTAATTAAGTCCGATTATTCTTCACCATAAATGTTTGAAGAATCTTCAGGCCCTTCTCCTTCCTACAGTCTGGCAGCACCTTTAATGAAGGCTTTAGTGCACCATAACTCTGTAACCAGAATTATTATGAGCTTGCAATAATTGCTTAATAAAGGTTGTTTCACTATAGAGTAACCTAAATGAGGGCCAGAATCTTTCCCATTTCATTTTCATAACCTACAGGACTACACCCAAAACTGGCTCCAAGAAGTGGCTTGCACAGTCTGCAATATATCCAGGCTGTCTTCCTGCCAAGAAAGGCAAAGCACAGGGAAAAGGCCTCTGCAATCCCTCTTTGCAATGGAATTAAAAAATGCAGTTTGAAAAGTCACCAGGACTCTTGGGCCCAAGATTTCTATCCATCAAATCTAGACAGAGTCTGCACCAAGAGTCCCCTTAGTCTCTTACAGAAGGAAATTGCGTGGTCAGATAAGCATGTCCTTAACATCAAAAATTCATTGCTCATAAAATTATCATCAGAACCATCTCTCACGTGAGACAGTCCATTCTGCACAGCAATAGCTACACCTTTGATTTCCTCCAATTATGGGTATGGGCTGGTTTGAGAGGGTTTCAGATCCAATATCTCAAACAGACCACAGCACCAGGCTTTCTCAGCATATTCTGTCTGCATAAAGGATATTTTTTTTTTTTCATTTTAATGCTAGTCCCTAAACCATTTTTGTATCATACTGTCATTGTCAAAAGTTTAACCTTAAGGTAAAACAAGGACTATTTCTTTTTGATCAGACTCTTGAAATTCTCCAAATATTCATCTAGATTTAGAGATGAAGATAGAAAATCATGTTTTTCATGTTCTGCTATTCAGTCTTTTCTTGTTCATAGTCTGGGCACATTCTGTTTCAGACTTTAGAGAAAAAGAAAGTTCCACCACTGCCCACAATAAACCAGAAGGCACTTACTCCCTGCTCATTCCTATAAGAAGTGAAGCTGAAGAAACACTTTCTCTGTTCTTTATTTGTTTTTCAGGGTCAGAAATTCAAGGCACATTGCACAGGCTTCTTATACCATGGCTAGAGGTCAAATCTCGTAATACATGACTTGTCAGTATCTTTTAGCACAATTGATAGGAGTGTGCTGCTGACTCTTGCATTCCAGACTGAGAAGAAAATGTCCAGAGCAACTGAGGTTATATGATAGATTTCATAAAATATCACCAAGTCTCAGCAAGAAAGATGGTGGTGGAGGCTAAGAAAAAGGGCTGCACATCAACCTTACAAAATGCCAGAGTTTTGACTGATGTTCAAAACTGGTCATTAACATCAGTGACTCCTGCCAGCCACAGAAATCTCTACCTGCTTTAGGAGGAACTCATATACACAGCAGAAGTGTTGACAGACAGATGCCTCACCCCAACTCAAATTAAAAAAAAAGAAAAAAGAATTGCTCCTTTATTATAGTTTGTAAACACGTTGAAAATATAAAGGTGAAATTCTGGGCATCTTGAAGCAAATGGAGAAATTCTGTCTGCTTCTGTAGATGTACAACTGTACAAAATGCTCTTTATAAGGGGACAGGAAGAGCCCAGAATGAATCTAATTTTTCATAACTAAAAAGAACTGCTATGTTCTTTTTTAGTATGGAGAATTTGCTTCCAGGAATTTGCAACTGATCTACTCTCTGTCAATGTTATGTCCAGGAGTGTTTCCAGCAGATCTTGTGAAAGGGAAGGTAAACACAATCAGCAGATGTGGCTGCAGTCAGAAACAAGGACTGGGGAGGGAATCTGAGATTTAGTGCTAGGAAAAATTCTAGCCACTGTTTCTTGTTTTGAACTCAGCTTCAATTAGCTAATGATAATAAAATATTTTTAGGATTCTGAAGGCTTACTAAGGACATATGAATACCCAAAAGCAGGTGTTCTTCCATTAACTGCTCCATCTATTTCCCTAGCAATCAGTGATGTAAATAAATCTCAGACACACTTCAGCAAAATCCTCCCCTCCCCTGTTTTTTCCAGTTCTGCTCAGGTTAGAGCACAAGGGAGGATGATAAATAATCATCAGGGAAAGGTGAAGCTATATACACACAATACCAACCCATTTTCTACAGAAAAAAAAAAAAAAGAAAAAGTTTTAGAAAATTATGAGCAAAAACGTTAAGTAAATGACACATATAGCTATGGAGGATCAGGCACTTCCCTTTACCCTACTGGAATCCTGGATTGCCATCACTTGCATCAGGACAGGATAATATTGATTAAGAGAAAAGGAGAGATCAGTCAGCAGAGCATGTTCTTCAGTATACCCTGCTTAGTTTCAAAACAAATAATCTTTTGGGTATAAGACAAAGTCTACTATAATATTTGATTACAGACTGTTATTAGCATTTCCTTCATCCACATACCTACAAATCCCAAGGTAAATTTTCATTTCTACAACTTTCCTTTAAACCTGCAACTTTCATTTCTGCAACTTTTACTATAAATCTCATTTAACACAACTTAACAAGAAATTAATTATTCAACGACTCTAAATTTTCTTATAGATTATATTATCACATATTATCAGTGGTATCACTTCCTGTCAGCATGAACAGGTGACTGTACGGAGATTTTGCTTGATATAGCAACTTTAAAAACAAATTCCCAGACACAGAATGGAGACCATTTTTCCATTATTTATACAGTAGAAAAAGATTATAAATAAAAATATGTTAATAAGTTCCTATATTTAGATTTGAAAAGGAAAGATATGCAGAACCCTTCCTAATGTCACAAAAAAGTTATAATATTACTTTTGTTATGTGACTCCAATGCAGTTTCCAACAAGTTAAATGTGAAATGGGAGCAATGGAAAACAGGGTGAAATCCTACAGCCAGCTCAGATCCCTGTCAAGCAGTCAACAAACTCACACTACATGGCAGAAACTGTTAAAACAGCAAACTTAGGAAAATGCCAAGGTCCAAAAAGCATCTGTTGTGCCACCTGATTATGGTGTACATCTACTAGAACCAAAATTATGGGTACAAAGCTTGCGAAGATCAATCCTTGGGTGGCTCTTTGTGCTATGACAATAATTATATGTCATATTAATTGCTTTATTATAGCCTTCCAACACAAGAAACTTATAGATTTCAGAGCAAAGTTCTCATGCTTAGGCAATTAGGAGGAAATACGTATAATGCCTTTTTATAAGAACACAATTAGAGAGTAATCACACTTTTGTCATGGCTGACAATTAGCAGCCTTCCTCCCCCAGAGACATTATAGAGCTATGTCATTATCATTACCAACACCTTAAGCCCACTGAGGGAGTATTAGATCTGTGCAGAAAAACAGGTTGGGAGAAATCCTGGCTCCACTGAAAACAATGGCAAAACTCCCATTTTCCCAGCTCTAATTAGCTATGGTTAAATTACAGTGAACATCTAGTGAACTCTGCTAGAGCTGCTGAAGGAAGGAAAGCAGATCTTAATAGCCAATGATCCCTCCTGAGTAGAGACTCTGAAGAAGTTCAGAATACTTTTTGAGGCAACAATCCTAAATCTTCCATTGCCTCCTCCTGGAAGCCTGTTGGCTTCGGTTCCCCGATAAAAACAACAGAATCTAGGTAATGAGAGGGAAACAGTTACACAATCAGGCAGCACATCAACACTGTGCTCATAGCAATTTTGTCATGTGCATTTTTAACCCTCTAGGATCATGCATCGTGTATTAGCTCCCTCCTTCACTAGCCAGGCACTCCAAAAGCAGAGCAGCCCTCTTCTGCTCTATCCTTCTCATCGATAAAGGAAGTGGCATCAGGCTGGGTTAAAGGGGACAGTCCAGCTTGCTCTAGATTTCACCCTTCCTGTTACCTGATACTGCATGAAAAGCATTAGCCCACTGTTGGTGCACAGGAACAGAGTGGGACCACATATCAGCATCATAAATTCCTTGATAAAGCTGGTATTGAACACTTTCAATATGCACTCTCCTAGTAGAAAAACCAGGAAGAAAAATCAGAATATCACCATATCATTGTGCTACCCATCTCTAGAAGAGGAAAAGGCAAAGTTGTTGAGATATGCAGAGGAGACAAACAATATTCACCTGAACAGACACCAGTGCATATGGAGGAAGCAGAATGGAAACCAGCACTGGTTATCATGATGGCAAAGAGGACCACAGCAAGAGTGGTGAGGTTCTGACAGTTTTCCTTCATGCCACAACTCTCAACTCTTCGCTTTTAAAAGGTTTTACTGAGTTTACATTTTTACAGTTAATTTTCCACATCCTCAAAACACCAGATTCGAGAGATTTCCCATTGGTTACTGAGATTTCTGCCCCTTGTAGCCTGCAAGAAAAAGATGCTGTGTTCATCCATAATTTTTTTTTTTTTTTTTTGATAGAGATACATCCTGAAAATATTTGATTATTCATCTTTCTGTTTTTAAATACATCAGCTAGTTAGCATGGCCCACTGGTCTATCCAGCTGCAAGTCTAACATGTTCTGGCACAGAAAGAGAAACAGCTTGGGCCAGGCAGGACCTCCTGAAGAGTCTGCTATCTTGTCAGTCCATCGGGGAGAGGAGTGACCTGGTCACGGGGCTCAGGCTGCACATACAGCACTGCATCAAACTGGAAAATGCTACTTGGTGGAAGTGTGTTAAGCCCAGCCCTCAAATATTCTGTTCTGTGTTGTCCAAGCAGATTTGGATGGTTGCCAAAAGACGAGAGGCGCAAATTTTGGCGAGAAGCCAAAAGACAAGAGGCAATTGACCTAGCACTTTTCTGTTCTTTCCTGGGAATTGCAGAGCTACAACATGCCACAATTGCTTACAAACGTTAGGATTGTTTCCTCTACCTGTGCATTGTGTAAAGAGACTAATATGCTTTGACCTGCAATTTGCAAAGGGGTTACAACTACCATGGGAGAAGCAAAGCGCAGTGCATAGGTTCAGAAGTGTTCAGGTGGAAGAAATGGAAACAGCTGAGTTGTACTGCTCCCTGCAAGGGATGTGAGCCTCGGAAATCTTTATTTGTGCATAGACCCAACCAAGGCTAGCAGCATAAGAAATATCTTGGATTGATTTAATGCACAGCCTCACACAAAAACCCCAGAGCACCTGGCCTCTGCTTCCAAACGGGGCATTTGCATGACACCTGAAGTGTTCTCTGAGCAACTTCTTGAGTTGTGACACAAATGGACTAGGGAAAAAGGCGTGCCCAAACCCCCTGCTCTGAAAACAGGAATTTGGGAGGGCTGCATCACCCAGCAGTGGGCACACAGGCAGCTCAAGCTGTTGTAAAAGGGGCACAGCAGGGCAGAGAACACTGAACCAGTGCAAGCAGCCCTGTAGCTGCACAGACAAAACGTTGGCCCCAGCTATTTACTTTCAAGGACTTTTATTAATTTCATTCTGCCCTCAGCTGTGTCAATATGTGGGTGCAGCTTATGGCCACTTGTCCCAGCACTGTGCTCTGGAATGGCTGGCAGGAAGCAGCTTTTGGGATGCCATCTCGGGCTGGTGGAGAGCTCACTCACACAGAGTGCAGGGCAAGGATGTCTCAGAGTTAACAGTGAGCACAAGGCTTTCTCAAACCATTTGATTTTGTTGCCCTTTTATAAAATGCAAATTAAAAAAATTATGAAACAGTAGGCAATAAAACCTGAATTTTTAATACCAAGCAATCACTGAACCTTCGCATGTGAGTATGAAGGACTAAATAATCCCATTCTTTCTCACAGCACAGACCCAGGAGAATTTCTTTCTCTATATTGCTTTTTTAACAGCTATCTATCTTAGTCTGGTCTTGTTGATATATTTTAAGGCTTTTAATTTGGAGGCTGTTATTTGCTCAGATGTTATCTTCAGCATATTAAGTACAGTAAGCTTCCACAAAGTCATACACTGGGCATTTGAGCTGGGGCAGAATTTCTGACTTAAATACCCATGTATAACGGCAGAATAAATAAATAAAGAACACCTTCAAGGCCTCCAAGCACCTAGTAACAAAATCACTCTAACCTTACAATAATGCTCTGCTTACAGTCCTCCCAAAATGCAAGTCATTTGCTGGATCCCAAATGATATTTGGTTGATGGATTGCTGGTGATTTCTACATCAGAGCACCTTGGAGCCCTAGTGCTAAACCCCTGACAGCGTTAGCATAAAAGATTTACATTTATGTTATGAGGGCCACATAAGAATAATAATTTTAAAATACATTGCCTTGGCTGCTGATGCACCATGGGAAATCTAAGAGCAGCAGGCAGCATTCCTGTGCTGTAATTACAAAATGGCAGCACGGGAGAGGCTTTTGAGACAAGGAACCAGAGACTGCAGCCATCTGCATGCCTTGGCGAATTGAAATTACAGTAATATATGAAGACATTACCTGAAAAGCCCAGCACCATTTAAATGATTTACTATTACGCCCCAGCAAGCTTTAATTTAAGGATAAAGTCATTCAGCAAGCTAATCTGATATAGGAAGCATTATTTCACACAGTTAAGTTAATTTACACTAGCTGATTGTTGTTGTTGCAGTTGGCATTATTATCTGCACAAACAGCCGATCGGCCCTGACAGAAGCAATATACTGTTTAATACAGCGTCTTAATTCAGCAGGCCAGCTATCTGTGATAAAGGTTTGTTTATAAGCAATAATGGGGAGGAAAGTCATTTTGAGGCTAAGCTGATAACACTGATGAGAACTATGTGGGGGTTTTTCTGGTAAGAAAACAAGCAGGAGCCATCCACTCATTTGTCCACCTGTCTCATAACAGGAACATCCTGACAGATTCCTCTTACATGGGTTTTGCTTTCCTACCCTAACTGCAGAGTGGATCTTTGGCAGAGTTTTCTGCATATATTTCCTTTGACAAACAGTCATCACCATCCCAGAACTGTGTGATCACCATCACAGCTCCTCTTCCCCAGTGAAATACAGGCTTCAGGAAGACCTCCACAGCTAAACTCTGCAATGTGAGCTGCCTTTAAAAGTTCCTAATACATCACAGCAAAGGCAAAACACACATGACACATTGCATAGCTTTGGCTGGCTTCCCTCCAACAGCTAATGATGAGAGGCACTGTGATACTTGTAGCTGAATAAGATAATCCTATGTTATAAAAAAATCTGATGGAAAGGGATGCCAGGGGAGGCAGTGCCTGGGCCAGGGATGGCTTTGTGCCTGCCTTTAGGCAGGGCTTGGATCAGGTTGGCCTGACCCCCATAGGTATCTGTAAGCACCTTTATTCATTAAGAGCTGTAAAAGTCCTTACAAACATCACCATTGTTTTCCCAATAGAAAACAAGCATCAAATAAGGAGCTGTAAGGGAATTACTTCCTGTAGCTTTCTTTTCCCCACGGTGAAGTCATCTACTGAATCACAGACACCAAAAGTTGCTTGAGGGAATTCCTTCAAGTTAGCTGTCCTCCTCCTCACAATATTTAAAGCTCCAGGAACATGCTTCTTGAACTTGCCCCTCTTCCTTTAAAACCTATTACCCAATAAAAACATTTCTCTGTTTATGAAGTCAGATTGAATGTAATGCCAGTGTGAACACAAAAAGAAAAAAAAAACCAAAAAAAAACCACACACAAAAAAACCCCAGCCAATCTGCCCTGAATTTGCAAGAAGACTTTCTTTATCTTTCAACAGAAATATGATATATTCCGTAATACTGGCTCAGGAGCAGGGACAACAAAAGGATGTTTGCAGACTTCAGCATAAAATGTATCTTAAAACCAGATCATCAAAGACAGAGGGCTTTGTACCATTTACAAGTTACATCCCAGTTGAGTCAGAATCCTAAACACTTCTGAAGCCTCAACTGAAAAACCATCTTTTTCACAAAAAAAGCTTAAGCTTACACAAGCTGCTCTAACACCCCTAAATCCCAAGTCTGTGGTCTGCTTTTCTGCTGGTCAACAGCACTCTCTGAATGTTGAGTCCAAGGGGGTGTCAGCAGTTCTACCTCCCAGGAACACAACTACTGCTGCACCCAAGCACGCCTTGGGGAGGCTGTCCTGGCAGCTGAGGGGATGGCTGCTCCTTGCTTCAGCTTCTCTGGGGCACCACAACTTCCCTCTGCCAGTGCAGAGGGGCTGAACTCCCTGCCAACACTCCGAGCCCAGTGCTGCAGCAGCTGAGGTCAAACAAGCCCTGCCCAGCCGTACTCTGGAGCACGCTCCCCTTTGATCTCTGCATTGCATTCACATTTAAATTTCTGCTGAGCATCTCTCCCACCAGCCACTGGCTCAAGTCACAAAATCCAGCCACCCTTCCCTTGGGAGCCAGCAGCCCCACGCAGCTCCGGGAGGAAATGACTGCACGTCTCACACCGCCTCATTCTCCTGGGGTTTTTGTTACTGACAAAGGAATAAGTGGTGTAGAAATTCTTTTTGAAAGGTCTTAGATGATCCATGTTTTACAAGCTTTTATTATGTAGATTATTTAACATTTTGTGGCAGAAGCTCACAGAACCTTCACTCATTTCAGCCGCTCCTCAATTAGTTCTAATCAGAAATTGGTGGAATACAGCACGAGAACACACAAAATAATACGTAACAAAGAAGAGTTTAAGGGATTTTTTCCCCATGTTTTATAATAACATGATTTTAATTGCATACTTTTTTCTATTAATTTGATTTCTTAATTTCTGTTTTTCACCCATATTTGTTTATGAAAGTATGTAAATAGTGCAAAATAATAATGAATACAAGATGTTTAAAAACATTCAGTTAGAGCTAAGTTGTTACTCTGCTACAGACCTTTCTAATTATATTTTAAGGAGCATAAGCTAGAGCATTAGCTGGTGCAAAAAGAGAATCATACCTAAAGATTACTCCCCATTCCAACACAATAAAGGCAGCTGAGTGAGTGTGACCCATTAAAGCACCTTAATCAAGGAGTTAGGTTTGACTCCTGTGTAGTCTTACATTTGAGCATCAGGGTTCTAATGCAGAAATCTTTAAGAACAGGATTATAATGGAAAATAGAGGGAGAATAAAAAATATCTGGTCTTGTGGTTTTAGTTTGAACAGACAAACACATTCAGACACGCAGAAAATAAAGAGGAATAATGCAAATTAATTGGAAATTATTTGGATGAATTAGGCTTATGGTCTGGTAACTGAATGATGCAGTTGCATATGCATAACATAGCCCAGTTGGGAACCTAAGGTAATGAGACTAAAAGCCAAAACATAATCAGATATTAAAGAATAAAAGGGAGGCAATGCACTTTCACAGATCATTTGGGGTAAATGCAAGATAAGATGATAAAACAGCTGAAATGTTGCAAATGGAAAACAGATAGCAAGGACAGAGGCGGAATAAATTATTCATAATTAACTCATGTACATGTTTTCCTATTTACAGTACTCTTTATAGGAAAAAATAATTCTTCCTTTTGTAATATTAATTTAAAACAGACTAATTTTATAAATCACTGAAATTCTATGACAACAACACAGCTCCAGCCTTGCAGAGCTAGAGAAAGCTCATGTCCAAACTACTCTTAAGTACTTTATTCTATGACTTGACTGTCGCTTCTCATTTCTGCTCCACTGTAAGTTGCTCAATATCTTTACTAGTAAAATGAATGGCCTGTCAAGGATGAATTTCATCCCCATGAAGGCTGAATCCAAGAAAATATTTAGGGGTTCTTGCATGTTTCAAGTAATTTCTATTTAAATATTAAAATACAAATACAGAGAGAATATGTGGAGGCCCTACACATACACACATAGACAACTGGGAGTGTTTCTAATTTCATAACTTGTTCTATGGTCAGGGAGGTATGTCATTAAACTATTTTACTCCACCTAATAAAATTAGTAACATTTATTAACTGAGGAAAAAAAGCCACCAATTGATTTTGTCTCCTGGACACTCATACCTCCTAGCCATGCTTAACTGCTTGGGTAATTGTATAAAAATGTCGAGTACAGTTAGATAATGCATGGAATATGAAATGAATGGTTGAATTCCTCATGCTTGATCCATATTTAGAAGGAACCATCAACCCAGCCCCTGCTCCCTTTGATTCCAAACTGGATCCCCTGTTCGGGGATGGCAGTAGGTGTTATAAATAAAGGCACTGGGTGGAGGAGAAATAGCAAAGCTCCCTCAGTCAGTTCAGGGATGTGTTTCTACTGAAGAAGGGAAAAGAATAGGATAAGACAAAATTTGTTTAGTACAGTCCATCAATTTGTGACTTCATTTCCTGATGATGGTTTTATTCCTCTTGATAGAGAGGACTAAAAGGAAAAGGTAATGGCATAGGTTGTACTTTATTAAAACAGCTTATAGTGGACTTTCATATTTAAACAAAGCAGGAAGGCTTTGGGATTGGAATACAAGATTAGGACACAAAAAGACACAGGTCTCAAAATTCAGTTTCCTTGAATAATCCCTGTGTGAAAAATGGAGCAATGGCAGGCTGGGAGGTGAGGGACTGCTCATGCCTGGTTCCAGGCACTCACCCAGCCACATCTCACTGCCCTTCTCGTTAGGACCAGGGGACAAAACACCAGGGAAAAAGCTCATGGGTCAAGATGAAGCCAGGGACACTGGTTACCAGTTACCATCATGAGCAAAATAGGTTCAGCCAGTGTGAGAAATCAGTCTGTTGCTAATTAAAATAGCATTAGATAGTGAGTAACAGGAACAAAAAATAAACAAAAAAACAAACAAAAAAAATAACTTCCCCCACCTTCAGTTGTGGTTTAATTGCACTTTTTCAGTCTGGACTCCTCCACCTCCTGTCCCCAGAGCAGCAGAGGGATGGACAAGGGCTTCCTCCTGCTGCTTCCTCCTCCTCACCCTTCCCTGCTCCATGGGGGCTCCCTGGGCTCCCAGGGCTGGGAATCACCTGATTCCTCACTCCTGGGCAGGTTCTGGCCTTTCTGGAACACATCTGGGGCTGGCTGGGCCCAGCACAGGGCAGCCCCAGGCACCCCTCACAGAGCCCTGGGCACCCCCAGCCACTGCCCTGGCACCTCACCCTCAGGCCTGGCTTTAGGGTTTTGATTCTCACTTTTGCTCAGTTTTTTTATTGTTAATGTCATTGTTTTAAAAAAAACCCAAACAACTTGCCTATCTTGTAGTATCTTGCCTTCTTCCATTTTATATTTAAGGAATTGTTCTAAAACTACATTTAAGGCAAAAAATAACTAAGAAGGAAACACAAAATTATGTTCTACATTACTAGATTAAGACATTCTTAGTCATATACAAGATCTTATTAAAATGCTACAAATTACACACCTCATTTTCCTATCAGTCACGCAGGACACTCAGCTATGCTATTTCTATGAGAGAGAGCATAGGAAAAACCCTTAGAGAAATTGCCAGATAGTTTGAGCAAAATGAACAAAAGATAGAAAAGACCTATATTCACTGCAAAAAGTAGACATATGTTAGACTAAAAGTAACTATATGACATTTCTCCCACAGCTTTGGTTTTTTTTTTTCAAAACAGAAACTAAGGGCATTCCTATTAAAAGTATACCAAATAAATAAATAAAAAAAAAAAAAAAAAAAAAAAAAAAAAAAAAAAAAGCAAGCCTTAACAGGACAAAAATATTCCTACCACAAAAGATGATGAGGTTGCACTTAGACCATGGGCCTTAAACAATACAGAAAAATATACAAGGTCTTATTAGTAGACATCGATCTGTCAATGAATTATATTTGATTTTTTTTAAGACCTGAACTCCAGCTTCCACTGGCTGCAAAGAGGCTCAGGTGATGGCAGCTCATAGGTGCAGCCAGAAGGGTGCCAGACCATCCTCATCAGCACAGGACAAAGGTTTGTCAGCTCTCCAGAACTCGAGGTGAACCACTTCATGCATCGTGTCCATGTAAACCTGGCACATTCAGCTCTGAGTCACACATTCCCCCCCAGCAGGTCACGGGTAAATCGACACTAAAGGGTTATTCAGGGTTTTACAAGCAGAAAAACAATCAATTTACTTAAATTTATGCCTTCAGTGAGAGGACAAATTACGCTTTGGATGATTATTTCTGCAAACACCACCTAAAGCTGGCAGCCTGGCAAAGAACAGACAGGTAGGAAGCAAAGCACCCAGACAGCCCAGAGTAGTGTGGTTGTAGCAGATAAGTTCTCCCAATTAAAAAAGGAGTTTGGAACATTGCTTCTGATCATTCCAGCCATTTCCTTGGGGGTGTAATACAGAACAACTGGGAAGCAGCAGCACTTCCCAAGATTCCATACAGAAACATCAATATGAGTAAGAATTTCTGCTATTGCCATTCCTGTCACCGTCCTGGAAAGACTTTTAATGCAAAATTCTGTGAAATAATGTACAATGATATGTTTTTGGTTAATGCTTCAGAATTTAATTCCTTTTTGTTAGCATTTTTTTTTCATTTTGCTAGTAAATAACACAGAGAGATGAACCCCCTTCACCTCTGGGCATGGATAAGAATGAGGCAGGGTTTGTAGGCAATATTACTTATTAGATTAATGGAAATAGCAAGGAGAGGACAGACATTCTGTCAGGTCCACAGGCAAGTCACATCAGTCAGTCTAATAAAAGATACTGCCTCTCCCCACAAACTCCATCTCACATTCTTAAACCTCTTTGTTTACAACAACAATATGGTACACATAAAAGAGCACTGCTGCTTGGATCAATCAGATAAGAACCTTGCCAACAAAATAACTTTTTCATTAAAATAGAACACATTTCAAATCGGATTCTGGTCTTATATGTTTCTTTAGGGCCTCTCTGACTGTATCACCAAGTAATGAATTTTAATTGGAAATATGGATTGACACCCCTTATTTGTGGCACATTAGAGGTGTGATACTCTTTTCAAAGAATTTTTGTACAACAGTGATTCATCTTCAAACTATACAGATATTTCTGGTTCATAAAGACCAGAATTGAATAAACATGGATTTTTTGGATAGTCAATATATATTGGAGATAGCCAACATGCACTATTAAATGCCTTGCTCCTGCATCATTTCAACTCTTTAACACATTACCTAGCACACAAATGTAAATATTTGGATTAAATCACTCACGCACTGTGCAGGCCCTCTTTATACTCAACTTTGTTGTCTTTCTGTATTCTAAATCACATGCATCAAATCTTCATTCCTTCTCTTACATTTAATATGCAGCTCTGGAACTGCAGATATACATCATTTTCATTTGTTGAAGAGTGATATATAATCTGGACTGAAATTAAATAATGTCATCCTGTGTTTAGTATTTATTGATACAAATTTAACCTGCTCATATTTCAACCTCCAATCTTCCACCGAATAATCTGTATTTAATTATGCATTCCACCTCTCTATTGACCTTTGAAAATATCCCTCATGACTACCAATCAAAAAGTGACATAAATTAGAAATTGTTGAGTCCTTTTACACTATTTATCATTCCACTCCCCAAATTAGTCAGTGCTTCAAGCTCGTTCTCAAAACCTGTCCCCCAATCATAAAACCTCCAAGCCCCCAAGCCCTTCATGTTTCCCACAATTCCAGCTCATTATTAACATATCACTGTATTTCACTAAGAGAAGATTAATGAACACATGAAACAATCCCAAGTTATGTAATGGCTAAAAACAAGGAACATTTTGGGCATACCATTCTAACCACTGACAATTAAGTTTGTCTTAGAAGAAACTACAGCTCTACTTTGTGATATTCAAGTACAACTTACTAGAAACATTTATTATTTGATGAAAGAATCAACTAAAAAAGGCACAAGGAGGTAATAAAGTGGGCAGAATTCTAGCACCCTCCACAATTTATTTACTAATCCTTACCAGTTGTGTAAACAAACTGCCATTTGAGCTGCAAAGGGATGTCTGTAATAGATATGTGACTTTTAATTTACTGCACAGTACATGAGCTCAAACTTGGAATAACTCACAAAATAGCAACTTGAAATGTCTTTAGAATGCAGAAAAGAGCAACAGTTTTGATAACAAATTTCTGTGGTCTTATTATGAAATTCACTTTACCCTCCTGAAGTCTTTGTATTTTGACTGTTCTCAGAGAAAAAAGGTCTTGAGGGAGTGAAACCCATCTCATGTAGACTTTGGCTACCACAGAGTAGATACACAGCCAAGTCATAGTTATTAACTCCACGATACACAGGACTTCTATTCCAACCCTTTTACATGACAGGAGAAGTAAAATATCTTTGCATGACTATAAGACCTATATTGCAAATAATCAAGAGCTTCAGAACTTCAGTGTGCCACAAAGAAAAGGAAAAAAGCAACAACTTGGGTCGTATTTCACCTAAAAAGTTCCATGCACGTAAAGCAGCCTAAGGATTACACACAGCAGCAAAACATCACCAGTGGCCCCAGCCAAACAGACTGCAGTTAGCAGCAATTGGATTAATTCTATCACACGAGCAGAAAACTGTAGATATGTACCTCAGAAATTTCTCAGCATTGCTTTAAAGCTCAGACTCCGACACACTAGCAGCAGACAACTTCTGGTGCTCCAGAGACTACTCCCACTCCTACAATAAGACAAAGGAAATTTTTCAGCCTTTAAGAGCAACTTGGCAATAACTCTGCTGTTTGGATTAATAATAGTGTTTGAATGCAGGGCAAATACATTAGAAGCATCCATCCAAAAAAAAAAAAAAAAAAAAAAAAAAGCCTTCTTTCTATGCTGCTTTATGTTCTAACAGTTCTCTAACAGTTCTCAAGCTTCATTTTTGGGATTGTTAGCAAACTTGGTAATTTTAAATATGATATTGTACTGGTATTTCCACGTTGGTACAAACTTTGATGCTTGTCATGCTCATAAAGGAGTAATCACATTCACATATGGTTCATCTTTGGCTAAATAAAATAGAGTTCTTTAAGTCTCATCACCCAAAATAACCTGAAGATGTCCCTGCCTGTGGCAGAGTGGTTGGAATAGATAAACTTTAAAGGTGCCTTCCCACATATACAACTTCATGATTCTATGCTATAAATCAGCCTCTCCATTCCTCTGGTCATGCTCTAGGCCTTAAAGCCATTCTTTCATTTTAACCTTAATCTTTTCTCAGTACAGGGTACAAGTAGCTGTGCAATATTTCACCCAATTTTGTACCAGCATCTTTCTAAGGATATTAGTTCTGCTTCTTCAGTTGACATGCAAAATTCTAAAACTGCATTAGCCCATGCCTTCACATTAGCTCAGATTTTCCTTCAGCTCAGTCCATGGCCCACAGATGGGACTGCAAGCCTTTATTTTTGTGCACATAAATGCACCTGCCTGGAGATCAGCCCTAATCCTGAACAAAGATTTCATGCTGTAGATTCCCTTTGCTGGACTCCCACTTGGTTTGGACAAGGATGATTGCTAGAATAAATCACATTATGAAACAGCACCTTTTTTCTGACCATGTAACCAAACTTTCTACCTTTCCTCCAAGACTTTGAGGGTGATCTCTGTCACTGTAGTTGAAATCTGCCCATACCACCCTAGGGTCCTCAGAAGAGTAGGCTATTGGTATCAGGATCATGCACATAGTAGCAGTAATTAACTAATATTGTTAATATATTGAATATGCTATCCCCTTGGTGAAAAATGAATACTGAGGGGAAAAAAAAAAAACCCAACAAGGCATAGTAGGAGTTGTATAGGCAAAAGTTTTGATTTGGTTTATCTTTTGAGACAGTTTGATTAGATAGATTAAGTTTCTGTGCATCTCTCTAAAGACTGCAGTAATAACCAGTGTCATGACTTTCAAATCCTTTGAACTGCAGAAGGGAATCAAACATAGTTGTCTTTTTATCCCAGCTTTTACTCTTTAGAATTCTAAAAGCTTGCTTTGCTCATCTGTCAAAGGGATGGCATTAAGGGGATCACTGTTGACAAGTGATAGTACAAATTATGCAACACAAATGACATTTCACTACCTCTCCTCTGATCTGCAATTCCCACTCTCAATCATTCCCTATTCTATGAAAATATTAAACCACAGATCCAACTGCAGAAAAAGTAATACTGTAGGCGTCTCTTGATATCTTGCTACTGAACAAAAATATGTTCTGAAGCCCACACCTATAATTATGTTTGTGAAAGTGGGTTCCATTTAAAATCCCCTGGCTCCTGTGGGAATCTTGAAATATAAGTATATAGATGTCATGACAGGATCAGGGCTATAAGGTCTTTTCTAAGTAAATGTTAACAGTGCTGAAAGGTCTTGCATTAAATTCAATGTAAACCAACAGGCAAAATCATTAGGCTGTACTTCATCAGAGGTTTCTCCTTAGGCACGGAGAAAACAAAAAACTGATGTGTCCTTCCAGTTTGTCCCTTGACAAAGCCTTATCTCAGACCCATTCAACATCAGCTCCTGAGGAGTGTTCTCATGTTCTTCCATGGTTTAGGAGAGAACTTCAGTGACAAGATGAGGCAGCTCCAGTTCGAAACCAGGTGCAAATGCCAATTTTGTGTAGTGGTTTTGGTTCGTCAATTTTAGATTTCACGGCCAATGCGCCAATTATGCGGTGAGTTTATTTTCTATTGTGAGATAGGATTAGGAGAAGAGCAAAGCAGGCTCAAACTTTAAAGGTTATAAAGACAAACTTCATTAACAGGACTAAAAGAATCACAAGAATCAGAATAAAACCTTCAAAACACTTCCCCCACATACCTTTCCTTTTCCTTCTTTTACATTTTTCTGACAATGTACAGAAACAACACCTAGGCTTCTCAGTCAGTTTTCTCCTCTGGAATAGTGTTGTCCCTGAAAATCAGCCTTCTGATTTGTTTTTGTATAATAGAGTCAGTTCTCATGAATTGTAAGATAAACAAGGCTCATGTTTACATTCCTTTGTGAAAAGATATCACCTAATAAACTTCTCAAATGACCAGTAAAGATGGAGAAGTGATAACTTCTCTGTCCAATCTCTAGTCTCTGTCCAGAAACTTATAAACTCTCTTATAGATAAGAGAGTTCTTTTCTTCTTCTCTACCTAAAACACCTGTTGTGTTCCCTGTGTTCCCTCTCTGCATAACAGTAACACAATAGTGTTTCTTCAGTTCACTTAGGGAGAGGAGCATCTCTTGCCATGCCATGGAGACTTCTCCATAACATAAACAGTTCTCTCGTGGATTCTAATTTCCACAACTAGCAGCCACCCAGGAATCTGCATTAGTGAGTCCCCTCCCATCTTTCACAGCCTTCCCACAGCTGTGTTTATGGGCCAGGCCAACTTATGGGGACCTATTTTAAGGATAAACTGTTCAAAAGCTAAGGGTCTCTTCTTTTATCTCTAAAATCATCTTCATCTTGGGGAAGAGAGGTTCTCTTCATCTTCCCTTAGGGCAAAGGGTGTTCATTGCTTTTATTTCTGTCTGTTGAAACTCCTTATAGGATCACAGCTACTTTAATGTCTGCTTATTCAGCACAGATGCCTTTGCTCAGGCCTACAGTTTGAATATTCCCTCTCCCCATTCTTTTTCAATGATTTAAAGGGGATATTCAAATATATCATCATCCATCACCATCCTTACAAGAGAATTACAGCCTAAACATAAGGCATCTCTTCATACTCCTTCTATCTGGGGTTTAACTCTTTCTTACTGTCTTGGGTGTCTCCATATTGTCCTCTACGTGCCTTTACTCTCTTGTTTTCTTTCACTTTGCAGAGGATTGAAGGTCTACAGGTCTCATCTGTGCGCTGAAAGAGTCAATATCTCACTTGGGGCCCTGCTGTCCCTTCCAGGTGGTGGCTGAACAGTCACAGTGATGGATTTCACACCACACTGGGGGGGCTGATGTTCTTCCCTCCCCTGCCTGGGTCCCACTGGGGTCCAGCTCAGCCCCCGCGGGGCCGCAGCAGAGCAGGCCTGGCCCAGTGTGTGCCTGCTCCCAAGGCTGGGGGAGCCTGGCCCAGTGTGTGCCTGCTCCAAGGCTGGGGGAGCCTGGCCCAGTGTGTGCCTGCTCCCAAGGCTGGGGGAGCCTGGCCTGGCCTGGAGCTGCTCCCAAGGCTGGGGGAGCCTGGCCCGGCCTGGAGCTGCTCCCAGGGCCCAATGGAGCCTGGCGCGGCCTGGAGCTGCTCCCAGGGCCCAATGGAGCCTGGCGCGGCCTGGAGCTGCTCCCAGGGCCCAATGGAGCCTGGCGCGGCCTGGAGCTGCTCCCAGGGCCCAATGGAGCCTGGCCCGGCCTGGAGCTGCTCCCAGGGCCCAATGGAGCCTGGCCCAGCCCATGGCTGCTCCCGGGGCCCAATGGAGCCTGGCCCGGCCCATGGATGCTCCCAGGGCCCAATGGAGCCTGGCCCAGCCCATGGCTGCTCCCAGGGCCCAATGGAGCCTGGCCCAGCCTGGAGCTGCTCCCAGGGCCCAATGGAGCCTGGCCCAGCCTGGAGCTGCTCCCGGGGCCCAGTGGAACCTGGCCTGGCCTGGAGCTGCTCCCAGGGCCCAATGGAGCCTGGCCCAGCCTGGAGCTGCTCCCGGGGCCCAGTGGAACCTGGCCTGGCCTGGAGCTGCTCCCAGGGCCCAATGGAGCCTGGCCCAGCCTGGAGCTGCTCCCGGGGCCCAGTGGAGCCCGGCCCGGCCCATGGATGCTCCCAGGGCCCAATGGAGCCCGGCCCGGCCCATGGCTGCTCCCAGGGCCCAATGGAGCCCAGCCCATGGCTGCTCCCAGGGCCCAATGGAGTCCAGCCCATGGCTGCTCCCAGGGCCCAATGGAGCCCAGCCCATGGCTGCTCCCAGGGCCCAATGGAGCCAGCCCCAGGCAGGGCCACCAGGCAGGGCTCATGTCCCCAGGATGTTCCAGCCATGGTCCAGCCCAGCCCTGGCCGGAGCCCGTGGCCTCCCCTGCCCGGCTCAGCCAGTGGTGCAGCAGAGGCAGAGCCCAGGCCTCTGACCTGCACTCAGACCATAAAAGAAAGAGCAGTTCCCAGGGTTTTCCTCTTAAAATGTGTGTTCACAAAGGCATACCTAATTTTCCATTGGTTTAATAATGTGTCAATATTCAAATTTAGCCACTGAGTGGTTTTTGGTCAGGTCTACATAAGCTAACAGTTCCATAGCTGGGTCCTTTCCTTCTGAATCAAAAAATAAAGTAATACAAAACCAGGATACAAGAGGATTTTGAGAAATCAGAATTGCAGCATTTGAGCTACTCAGGTCAGAGCAAGAGCATCCAAACAGGCAGGAGTGTATCAGCAGTGTTGGAGGGGAGGAGAGGAGCAGTTGCAGCAGTGAGGACACATCCACAACCAGCAAGGCCCCAGACAACATTGGCTGAGTTGCACTGAATAGAGCAAAACAATAGGTTTTTGAGTTTTAGAGCTTCACTCTTACCACTGCAGTGAGACAATCTAATCCTTAGACATGACAAAGCAGACTAACAGAAGGCTGGAAGTAAACTAGTTTTCAGACTCTCTCAGAGGAGGACGACTGGAGGTCAGTTTTTCCCTATTAGTGAGATTATTCCTGCCTCATTGACACATGTTGAAGCTCATGTAAACTGGAGTAGTACAGAGGGCAAAATAATTTTAAGAGTCACCTGAAGAGACTTCATGGGAACCACAAAGGATATTGTTGCCAAGGAAGCTTCTGCACATAGACTTTGCCAACACGGCTTTCAATTACTCTGAGAGTCAACAGTACAGAGGAGGTTCATCTTCAATAGCCTCTATTTTGGAACAAAAATATTGACTGAAAACAATACACAAGTGTTTTCAGAACTGGACAATTGACTCTTTTTGGCACCTGACCTCAAGACACTGTCAAAACATGAACACAGGGGTTGCATCACATAAGAGAAAGAAAAATGGGATTAGAGATAGAAATTTTACCACAAGGCTGTATTTAGACTGAAGAAAAACAAAAGAACAAATAAAATTATATTAATCTATTTTTGCCCAAAGCTGTAAGAAGCTCTTGTATCAAAAACCATCCCTCTAAGTTACACTTGGCATCCCTGCTATATATTATATTAACTGCTATTCATTAGCAGTCTTACTTCTCTCAATATGCACAAGAGCAGAGCAGTTTACGAATGAACAGAATTGGACTGCAAAGAGTACAAACCATGGGAAATGTTACAAGTTATTTACTGGCTTGGTATAAATCTGCATATAGATTGAGGAATTCAGTCATAAAGCACCTCCAGGTGAGCCTCAGCAGACGTGGTTATGAGGGCAACTGGAAGCTTTGTGTGCGCAATGGGCCACTACGAATGGAAGGGAACAGTTCAATTTGTCAAACGTGCTCAGGCATCTCTATTTATTTGGGAATTATGGTATGGTATGTCTTGGAAGAAAAGGAAATACAGACCTTGGCTTACTGCTACAGAGTAAGCCACTGAAGTTCTTTGTGAAGTAGGATTAAACGGAGTTTAAGGATAGAAATCCCATATTCTAATGCGATTTAGGACACGCAACTCCCTGTGCAAGTTTTCCCAACCTTGATCACTTTTTAAAAGCTGATTTTAATTCTGCTGACTAAATTATCCAAGAATCAGTCAGATTAGGGGGATAAAATGGAACTAGAGAGAAAGACAGATGCATTAAGAGCATTAGAACTTAAAATGTTCAGTATAACTCCCAGTTTAGGTGAATTCTACTCCTTTTTAAAATTGATGATGTAGCCTCTAAGCCTTCTCACCTGCTGATGGAAATCACAGGTATTGCAAGGGAAATGGAGTACTTCTATTTATTGTGTATAGAACAGTCACTTAAACTCACTTCCTTTTATGTTTGTAAGAGTTTTCATTCAACAAAAGGAGAATAGTTTGGAGGTAAGTTAAAATTTATTTGAAACCATGGCTCTCATTTATGCTTTAATCCCAGTAAAGCCTGGGCACTAACACGACAAACCGGGACCATGATTATCGAAAGTTAGATTGTTATATAGTAAGATAATTCTTTGCACTCAAGCAAAATTTCCTTAATGAAGATAGGAATGTTCTATGGTTACATGAAAGAGGACAGTCAGCCCCAATACACTTAATTTTTGCTATCTGTTGTATGATCTACACAAGACCCCTTCTCTTAAATATTTGCATCTCTAATTGAGAAGACAGTATTTCTCAGGGAGATTAAAATAAGTCCTCACCTTCATCTGATCACTGAATTATTATTATTCATGGGAGTTCTACTGTTAGTATCACACCTAATGTAATCTCAAGCTATGTTAATTAACGTAATTTTAGAGTGGCCTCCCCATATTGCTCCTCATCCTGTCCCTTGTGTCCTTTTGTCACCATGTTCAGCATGGATAAAATTGTCCTGTGGAATATAGTGTTTGACAAAATCAACCTTTTATATCTTGGACTGTCTCTTAGCTGGGGCAGCTTGCCCATAGGGGAATTATTCCTTACCATTGCTGCCATTAAGGATTCTGAACCCTCTACAAGTCCATCGTAGGTGAACTTAAGAAAGTCAATAAGCCTCTGAGGGGACCTTAAGCTGTGATATGAGTATTTAATCCTCTGTTTCTTTTGGAACCTTTACACAAAGTACTCAGCAGTTGAATTCTGATAAAATGAAAAGGTAAACTCTAATTAGAACAATGATGTTCAGGCTTCTACATTAAAGTTGTCACAGCACTTTCAGCATGAGAATCAATCTGGGAGGGCTTAGAGCTTGGACATGAAAAGGTTTCATGAACTTCACTGGGCTGGCAAAGGTCTCTACCACATTGGAAAGCTCATTTTTAGCCAGGTTTCATACAGAAATAAGTCTCACTAAACACAAGGGTACAAGTGATATTGTACTGGCATAAGAGCTTGCCTAACCTAGCAGCTTTGGAACCCATTGATTATGTTCAACTAAGACACACAAAAAAAAATGCAATGAGAATTCCTTCCCTGCGTTCTCTATGGATGGAGTTGCTAGGTAGAGAAGGTACACACCAAAACCCAGAGAAAAGCTGCAGCACAGAAGTCACTGACTGGTCCAACAGCCAGAATCCACTGAGGCTCACACCTTATGGACATGGTTGCCAGCCACAGAATGCACAAATGCAGAAGGGCTTTTACCATAGAAGCACTTGTTTCAGATAAACTTGTTTGTAGAGAAAAATCCCCATAAAATTGAGGGAGGCTTATAGTGGGTTTGGCTGGTGATAACTATACAAAACTTCCTTTACCAGGCAGACAACCTGTTTACAAGGAAGAGAGGACTGAACTCTCAATTCCAATCTCTCTTAGACACTTAGATTCTGCTCCTTACTTGTGAATTAAGATTTTTGGCAAAGTTGATTGTCCTAAAAAAAGCAAAGATCATTTATCAGCTTTTTTTTTTTTTTTCCCCACAATTGTGGCCATGTGACTATTAACACATGAAAGAAAACAAAATAAAATTGAAATGCAGTAAGACTTGAACACTTCCCTTAGAGGCAAGGGTCACACATTTGCTCAAGGTATCTGGGAGCTCTGAAACAGGACATGTGTGAAAATGAGACTCCTTTGTGCTGAGTCTATACAAAGTTAACATTCCAAAGTGTGAAGCTACTCAATAATACACAAAACACATCCACAACAAAGGTAAACTGCTTCCTGGCAATGCTTTTCATCTCAAGCCTAATTACAATGTCCCAAGAATCTTCTGCTGGAACTCACTAAAAATAATTCCTTCCTAAATCTATTTTCCTTTAGAACTAACAGCAAATACACTTTTCTAGGACTTTCAAAGTACTATAAGCAAAGAACAGCTTTATCAGCAGAAAAAAAAAAATTAGCAAATTAAGATCTAGAGTCTTTCTGCTTCTCCATGTAGCTCTAGAGCTCTGGCAGTTCCCCTTTGTATAATGTCTAACTGTATATAATACTGTGCCATTATAGCTGTTCTATAACTCAGTCTCCAGGGTAATTTGATTTTTTTTTGTTTTGAACATGCAGTGAAAAATTAAAGAAATATTGATAATTACCCCTAAGATCTGAGAGGAGTCATTTGAGGACAAGTATAAAAGAAAACAGGCTTGGTATAAAAGTTGCAGTGAAAGAACTCTTAAAAGAAAAAAAAAATAATTGGAGAATAACAACAGAGTTTGGGCAAAAGAGGAAGGAAAACAGATTAACTTTAGTACTGTTTTAGATCACATGAAATAAAAGTGAAACCCTGGAAAAGTTACCCTAGAAACATTAGGTCATTAAATTCTTTCTTGTTTCATCCTGATTCCTGTTGTCCTCTGGCTGTTCAGCAATGTTAAATAAAATACTTCAAAGGAAAGTCTCAAGTGTTCTACAGCTGATTTTGCTCCCAGAGGTGCTGAACTGGCAAAGTAAGAAACACGTGGAGCAAATATACCTAAGCAGAAAGGAAGGATGGGCTACCAGAGCATTTTAGAGAAGGAAAATAAAATTGTAATGAATAGGCCTGGTAGATGACAGTGAGCATGAACGAGACTTCATTAGGAAGGCAAGGAATGGCAGGGATAACAAATCTACAGCTTCCTAATACACATCTAGTTTGTGCAGATAAAATTATATTCCCATGCATAAAAGGAAAAAACACCTTCTTTCTGCCTCTGGGTGGGAATATGGTGTCAGGTCATTCAGAATGGGGTTTGCAGGGTAATAAATGCTGGCTAAGGAGTTCTGCACAGTCCTGCACAGCCCAGGCACTGGTTTCTCATGGGATTAAGGATCTAGGTACCTGAATATCTGGGATAAATCAGAACTAGAAGAAGATTATATTACAAATGTAATCCACCATTAGTATAATCCCCTTCCTGCAGAAAGAGTCATCTCTGCTCCTCAATCCCATAAAAAGCCCCTGGCCCAGCCCAGGTCAAATAATTCTGTTAGAGGAAACATGAGCACAATCCTTTGGGCTGAACATGGCCCTGCAGAAAAGACCAGATCTTCAGGCAGAACTGGTGACACACATTCCCACCAAATCTAAAGTTCAAGTGGGAAAAGCAATTTATTCATGCCCCACATTTCAGTGGATACAGATAAGATCACTACATGTTTCTGTTGCAAAACACTGTTGATAAAGTGTCAGAGTATTAGATTTGCTGTATGTTATTTATTATACATGTCCACATGTTGTGATAATTGGGTTGAATAATATTTCATGCAGGCTAATGTGAAAATCATTTTTGTTGAATATAAAACTACTTATTTTGATTCTGCAGGGGTTTGTTTTGTCAAAATTCATGTAGCACTTAGGAAACTAATAATTGTTCAATTGTGGAGCAGAAGTGTAAAATTATCTTAACAGAAGTGCAGAGAATGAAAAGAACAACGAATCTGACCTCATTTGTTTGATTATTAATGGTGTTTCATCTAATTTACAAGGTCTAACCTTGTGTAAAGCAAATGTAGAGTGCAAATGTATCTTTTTATCTCACAGTCACTAATTAGTGATGCTATATATCACCCTGTTTTTGTTCTAGTTAAGCAATGGGGCAGAAATACGAAGAAAAAAAAAAAAACAAACCACCAAGAATAAGGGTTGGAAAATACCATTAGATTAAAAAGACTGAAAAAACCCTCTGGAGATTATTTAACATACTTTATAATTTGGTACAGCTCTCACTCCTCAGCTAAGGAAAACCAAATCATTAACTATTAGAATGAAACCTTTCTGTCAATGCAGAGATTTACTCAGAAGTCTTCTCTTTCTCTTCCTAAGACCTCACAGAGCTGCCAGGCACTGGCAGAAAATGTCCCTGTATTGTATCAGTCACTTATAAGGGCCACTCAGACTCCACACTAGCAACGACATTGCTTTTTGCATTTCAGAGAAAACCACCTTTTCTAAAGACCAGAATCATTAGAGTTCAGGGATGAGAACAGTGAGAATGGTGAAACAATGCAGAATATGCACCTCTTTCCCCCACAGCGTCCCTCAAAACACACAGATGGGTTTGCAGGGGCTGTGAACAGGAGAAGCTCTCCCCTGAGCTATGTGGGTTATGTGCACAGCAAGGAGCCAGGGAGAAGCTGTTGGTTCCTCCCCCTGCCCCAGATTTTGTTGCATCAGACTTCAGATGTCTTTCACGACTTTGGTTTCTCTGGAGGTTTTGTAAAGTAAAAATCCACCCTTGCTCAGGTGATTTTGTTCCTCCTGTAGTTAAATTACCATAACAACAAAGGAGGGCACATGCTGGGATCAGGCCAGCAGCCTCAGTTTGGGTGGTTTCTACAAGGCATTGGCATATCAGCAGAAGAGAAAACACATCTCCACAAAACAATTAGGTAAAAATTGGAAGGTGATAAAATGGAAAATTAGTGTACTTAGATAGAATTTAGGAGCTAAGCGTCTCTCCTTCCCATTAATTCAGTGATGGATTATACCACTGTGTCCTCAATACATTTGTTTTAATTAAACAAAACTGAAGGATGGTCCATGCTCATTCAATATTTTAGGTCAGCACCACTACGGAATTCTGAGCAAGTATATATCCCACCTATCGCTTCCCTTGCACTCTAATGAGGTCACATATCAGTGAAAAGCTCTAAATTTTAGTTTTCTGGGTTTTTTCCTTTTAGATTTTTCCTTCTGAAAGGACTGCCCACCCTTACCCCCATTAACAACAAAGTCATCTCCTCTCTTTTCACTCCTGTCTGACACCACCTAAAGGATCCAACAATGACAAGAGGAGACTTTCCAAGACTCTTTCTGCTCCTTATCCATTTGATTTTCTCTTTCTGTTTGATGCTTCTGAAGTTCCTAGCACAGCAGGACACTGGCCCATGACAGCAGCTCTGAGACACAACCATAATACAAATAAATAAGAAATGTTTAAGAAGGTTGTCTTTTCAAGGAAAACTAAAAGGCTCCAAAGTAACATTATTTTTAAACTTATATTTAACTTATTCTTAAACTTATTTTACACTTGTATACTCTCTAAGCTCATTTTTTCTTATTCTCTGGCAATTAGCTGTCTTCTCAGTCCTCAAGTCTGTTTGGGCTACTGAGCTGTTCTTTGTGGCTTCTGTACAAAGAGACATGGCACGGGTAGTTTCAGTAATGTCACTGAGGAGAAAAATACCCTTAGTTGTTGATTATGTTCAAATCAATTCAAGAACTTGCTTCTAACACACTGTAACACCTACTAGGGTTTTGCAAAGTCATTTTTGGGTAGCTGTCATTACTCCTATTCCTTTCATGAAGTTTGTGTTACATTTATTTCCCTCTGCACAGTGCCATTATCAGTTATTAATATGTTACATCAGTTATTATCAGTTACATGATGCCACAGGTTTCCACTGCACACAAAAAGTGGGGGTTTTGAAGGCACAGAACTAAGCAGAATTCTCAAGAGCATATCAGAGGTGGGAGGGTAAGAGGGAATGCAGCGTAATACAAAGCTGATCCACAGCCTGAAATCCTACACCCTACAAACACTAGTTCAAGTATCACAGCACAGAGGTTTCTTCTCAGGGAATAATGCCAAAAAGTGAGAGGCTTTTCAAGAGTAAGGAATCTGTGGAAAAAGCTCACAAAAACACCAACACCACCGAGCCTGAAAGAACCCCCTCAAACAACTAAACCAATGAGGCTCCAATAAAATCAGGAAATGTCATTTGCATCCCGTTCCCTGGCACTGTGTATATGAGCTCCAGGGATATTCCCCAGCAGAGGACTTCCATAGTTGCTTAGAATTTTCCTCACTGTAACAAGGACAGCCTTCAAACCCGCAGGGGACTACATCTTGCAATATCAGCAGATCAATACTTTGGTATTCAGCAAAATTCTATTTCACTTTTTTCCCTTTTCTCTTCCATCTCTGTTGGCCAGAATATTCAGGCTTCTCTGTTCTTGACCAGAAATCCACAGAATTCTCTACTCTGAAGCCTGATTTTTTTCAGACACCCAAGAGCCTCATTCACCTTCAAATTACAAATGATTATTTATTTTTGAGCACAGAATTCTTTGCCTTGCTGATTATTTCATTCATATCCTGGCATTTTGCTCTTTTTGAGCCCAGTTCATTCTCCTCAATGAACAAGTTATTAGTGCAATTTTTATCTTATCCATGAGGGTGATCCATTTCCTTTGAAGAAAACAATTCTCTTTTCCTCTCTAAGAGCCCACCAAACATTGACCACACCAACACAAGCAACGACCCCTCAGTTAAGGAAGAGTGAGGATAACACCTAGCTCCACAACACAGCTCAGCAGGACCTTGGGTTCCCTTCTCCTTCTGAAATAATCACCTTGCATCTGCCCTTCACAAAAAGATGGTTTTGTTTTTTTTTTTTTATTTTTCCCATCTGTTCAGATACTCCACAACCCAGACAGAAGTTCTTACAATCATACAATGTGTCTTCACATGACTGGATGCTATGCAACAATTCTGACTAGAATTTTGTCAATGTTACTCTTGGATGCTTTAGCCATTGAACTTTATTTTGCTTGTCCTTCACAAAAAACACACAACAGGAACAGGAGAAGGTCAGAAGATGAAAGGAAAATGATCAGAGACTCAGGAAAACACTACTTATCAGACTGGACTTCCAGAGACATTTACAACAAGCAGCAGCATGGGAAAGGTTAGCAGGTTACAATATCCTATAATATTATGGAAGAGGTTAAAAAATTCCACAGGAGCAAAATATTGAAAATTAATGAACAGTCTTTTGTTCTTAGTTGTCTAAATTGTTTCTAGCATTTTGATCAAAATAACTTTAATAAATTAAACTCCAGACAAAAAATAAAAAGCTTAAGGAAAGAAATGTTCAGTTAATTTTGATAAGCTGTTTAGTCACAATGGTGCTCATCTTCAGAAAGCCCTGCTTATAAATGATGCATGTTTCCAAAAAACAGCCCTTCAGACCTGGGTATTTTGGAGCACTCTGCTGTGGTACCCTGGCTTGCCACTAGTTCTTCATTTTAAAGTTTAGATCAAGGTTCTGTTTCCTTTTTTTTTTTTTGTTTTTTTTTTTTTTTTTTTTTTGTTTTTTTTTTTTTTTGTTTTGTTTTGTTTTTGTTTAATTTCAAGGTCTTTGCTAAAACATCTATGTAAAACAGTGTTGCTCAGCCACATTTATTTGTCCTTATTATCTTAATTATTTTTGCCAGAAAGATTGACAATTATGCATTTGCAGATGTAGTAGATCAAAACCCCCTGAACCCCTCTGGTGTTTGCTCTGGGCTTATTACTCCCTGATACTTTTGCTATCAGTAGAATTTGCTTGTTTACTATTGCTATCTCTATTTAGATCATTTATTTAGATGAGAAACAGTGAGGAGTTGCACTGCTGGTTCCTGGGAGGCCTCATTTGTTATCTTCTCCTAAATGAACAGTGGATACTTTACTACTGTTTGCTATTTTAAGCAAAGCTCCACTCACACCTCTGTTCTCACTAACACTTCACACAGATCTGAGTTTAAAAGAGATTAAGCTATGCTGGTTCCAAATTCAGCAAAGGGGTAAAAGGCTTTCAGAGGAAATGGAAATGTTAAATTCTGGGCCAGTGAGAAGGAGAATAATTTGGCTTTTATAAGATGGAAGAGGACTCATTATATTGCTACAAAAGAAAAGGGGGGGGAAGTAAAAAACCAAAAATATCACCTTAGGAATTTTGTTGTGAAACTTCTCTATCAGAGAGGACAAGTCATCCTCAGCAGAAAGACAAATGTAAAGCACGAAAGTAATTTTATTTGGAGTCCAGGTACAGTGCCAGGGAAATGAGTATTCCTTACCTCTAACATTTCAATGTCTTTTGGAGGCTGTCTTTGTTTCTCTTTAGAGGAAGTAGTTGAGTGCACAGGAGAGTTAATAAAGTGGGATTCATAGAGATTTCCATTTTGTGATGGGATTTGATTGAAATTTATTACAGTGTAAACTTTGAAACTTTGGTGGAAATCTTGCTGTGGGAAGGGAAGGAGAAGGGGGAACTCATTCTTAATTCTAGTTCCTATTTTCACGTAAGCATGTTTAAACTATTAATTCTCCATCAGATTTGGCTGAAATAGGCTGATGCACTCAGAATGGAACATCATCAACATCATTATAACAGATAGAAATCATGATTTGATGAGACAGTTCCTAAAGAAATCAACTCTTTGAAATTAAAAGAATTAAGCAGCAATGGCACAAAGCACTGTGAAATCAAAGGTACAGCTCTGGTCATGAGTAAAACCACCCTCTCAAGAAGCTTAAGGTTTATTTTTTATTGTTCTAACTGTATTAACTCACCTCAACTGAGGACTTCCTACCCAGATCTCACTTGAAAATCTTCAGCTGAAGGCCCCAGGCTGTAATCTGGGCTCTGGGCTCTTGGCATTTTCTCATGATGCACATAACTCTACCCTTCCATCAACTGATTTTATACTCAAACTTAACATCTTGTGTTGATCAGGCTTGTAGGAATTACATTCACCTCAGCTTTAGAAAATCACATCAACCTGACTATTATTTTCAAAGTATATGCTACCATCAATATGAGGATTTCATGGTGGATCAGGGAAGGACAAATAATTTACTTTTTACTATTTTTTGTAGTTTTCAATCCCAGATAAACCCATTTATGTTGGAATGTATGGCCAGGTATACAGGGGGTTTTACTTATTTGTTTTAGCAACAAAAATTCCTAATATTGAATTTCCCTCTTCTAAACTAGGACAAAAACCCTGTGTGAGCAGGACTGGACCTACTGTACATTGAAACAGCTTAAGGTAAATAATTGAGGTAATTAAGTACTGCACTTCTTTGACTGCCACGTGACATTCAAGTGTGGAGTGAGCTGGCAATCACAGCAGTCTCCAGGACAGCTTAAGTGAAGCAAGGAGATTCCCCACATTAATGTTCAGTATTTTTCAGCCACATCCCCAAGGGTCTCTACCAGAGAGGCAGATCCTGGCCCACATGGCCTCTGTTGTGCCTGTGAATGGAGTCAATTTTTGCCTTGATTACAACAAGAGAAATAACACAAAAGACTGGCATGGACGGCTGAGAAGAAAGCACTCGTGGCCAACTTGGCCTCCACCTTCAGGGCAAGGAAGCAATTTGCTTTTCTTCTCTCAGATACATTACCTTGACCCAACTCCTGTCACAAGAACTCTTTTTTTGCCATTGTGGAAAACATATTACAGTATTAAATGATCCTTCCTATTTGGGATGATTCTGTAGAAAAGTATGAATCTCACCACAAGCACTAACATTACACAGAATTTTCTGTATCCAAAAATGCTGCCTTTTCCTTTGCATAGCTCTTCTCAGCCTTTATATTTTTCATCTCAAGGATTATCTCAGCCCTTTGTGTTTTTATCAACAACATTACATTGAATCAAGAAACACATAGACCTAACAACATTCTTTCACTTCTGTGCCATTGCTTAATTGCACCAAATACCTGCACAAAGTTCTAGACTTTTCAAAAATTATTTCAGCAACCTAAACAACTAGGACCTTGTTTAGAAGACCAGATAAGTAGCTGACAGTAGTTCTCAAGACTTCTTAAAGCACACTGAACAGGACCTTAAGAGACTGAATATCTCCTACACACCAGAAGCACTGTAAATATTATAAACCACTAAATGGTGCTTGGGCTACACAAAGTGTAAAATTTAAAACCTCAGGCCAAAAGTCCCTGGTGCCCCTTACAGATATTTTCCAACTTTGTAACTGTTTAGAGAAGCTCAACTGTAGGGAATTAACATACATCCAGATTTTCTCTTGTGATTTTTGTTCAAAGACTGTATGACCTCCACAGCATAGCATGCTGAATTCAAATAGTGGAAACTCTCTCTTCTCCAAAAATCTTCAAAATATTGTAGGAAAATACAATGGGGTCTCTGTGAGGGCAGGGATTGTCCTTAATTATCCTTAAGCTAGGGGTTGACAAATCTCTACAGCAAGAGGCGAAACTAAACAGATAATTACTATCCAAAGAGGCACATGTACTGTGGTTAGACTTCTCTTGTTCTTTCTTCCCCTGTGGATAAAGCAGACAAAGGAATGCATGGCCAGGCTACAAAGCTTTCAGGCAGCAAGTCACTGGAAACCCAAAGGGGGAAAGGCTCTGCCTCCAACTCCTTGGAGCAAAGGGGAGCACTCCAAGCTGACTGCAGCGCTTCCCACAGGATATCCCGACTGGCCCGCAATCATTCCCGGAGCCAGGCCACTGCTATCGACCTGGCAATTACTCCGTGTCTCGCCCTGGGTGCGGTGGCAGCCGGCATCGACAGAGCGCAGCTAAAACTGGCTCTGGGCTTTTGTGTCTATTGGTCTTTGTTAATTGCATTTCTACTTTCTTTATCACATTTGCTTCTAAACACTCAGCAGTGCAGAGGATGCTGACAGGGCAAGTAAGTTTTGTCCTAAGTTCACACAGAAGCCTTGACAAATTAGGCTCCAGGCTCGGTGCCGCATTATGCGGCTCCTCTCACCGTGCAGGCAGGAAAACAAAGCAGCGCGACTCTTGGCAACCATCCTAAGTATGCAGGAAGGAGAATAGCAAATGCCTCCAGGGACACACTGATACACGGAGTTAACCAGCACCTGAAAAGCCCCTCACCTGTGATCCTCCCACTGCTGTGTTAACTCAGAGCGTTACTCAGTCACACGGGGATTCATCTCACCTAATCTGAGGTGCTTACAAAGTAGACACTGACACCTTAGTTAGTTATCCTTGTATAACCAGTGGAAGACAACTGACACTTTTACTACAGCATGGATCATCTTGTTCAAAGAGGCACATCTGAAATAGGTCAGAGGAATCGTCACCTGAAAGCAAGGGTTTCTCTGTTTTGTATAAAGAACTCTGGATGAGAAGATGCCTTGAGAGGCGTAAGGTCTTTTCAGACTACAGAGTTGAAAATGAAACTCAAGATGTCAAGCCTATTTATGTCAATATATAAATTAAGTCTATTTTCCATTCAGCACAGAGTATGGAACAGCAAAAATCATAAATTATTTTCTTTATCAGTTATCTAAGCTTGTCATTCTGCAATTTCTTTGTGACACAAAACACACCAGCCCAGAACACGCCTGTTACGAAGCAGAGCACAGCTTCACACTGCCTTCACACTGTTAGCTCAGGGAAAAAGAAAAAAAGCTCCATTCTAGATCTCTCTCCTTTCTCACACTCCTGTTCATACATAGCTACAATAGCTACACATGTGTAAAAGAGTCTGGGAAAGCTGCTCGTACAGATCACAAAGCCCGACTACCAAGAATAGAGTACATCTGTGACTCCTTTGAGGTGGAAGCATGCTTCTATTTCTCAACATCTATATCAAAGTGTTTCACAAAAGCACAGCTCCTGTCTTTTAGCAAAACTCAGTTTGAACCACCCCTGCCCTTACCCTTGGTGTGGCTGTTCCCCCCTGTGCTGACCACGAGGCATCTTTTCACCTGCACAGCTGGACACAAGCACCTGAGCTGACAGAGGCAGTGTTCCTCAGGAGCCACGAGGGCTCTGAAATTGTACTTCAATGTATACTGCTTCCTCTAAATTGGATCAAATTTGTTTCTACTGAACAGTGCATCACATCCTAACTAGCCTGACACCTGAGCAAACTGTCCAATAGTCTCTTAGGGGGAGAATTCTATTGCCATATCTTACACCACCAAGAGCATTACTGGGTATGTAGATGATGTTCTTTGATCCTGTCAGTTAAATAAGAGAGTAAGGAGAAGAATGGTATTTCTAATAGTGCAGCAGCCCCAGAACCATACTGGAATACTAGAGCCAGGATTGACTCAGATGTTGATTCTGCTCTTCCCTCTAAATCTGATTGCTCAGTTTTGTAATGGTGGGCCAGGATTATAATAATTTGTTGGAATTTTCTGTCATTTGAAAAGGGTTACGTGTAATAATAGTGTTTTATGAGATACAATTTTTTGCAAGTAGGTATGGGGAAAATCAGTCTACAAGAGAATTGGAGCTTTTGTTCAAAAAGGAACACTGTACTCCGGCAAGAGGAAATGTTGCCATTATCCACTGGGACTCAAGAGTCCTGTGGTGCTATTGTATTGCCTCTGCCTCTCTCAGACCTGTTGATCATGTACCATGAGTATAATGTTCATATATGCATGTGGCACCATGGGGACACTTGCACTGGCTAACATGCAGCGTGTAGATTTTGATAAAGTTTTATTTTAGAGAGGGAAAACTGACTCTTCACACCAACCCTTCTGTCATGATTCATCCAGACATGCTCTTACTCCTAAACCCATTAGTCCTCAGAAGATTAAGAAGCACAGCACAGGCAGAAAGACTCAAGGATTGGGATGCATTATTTAGATACGATTCAGTGCCTGAGCCCTGCTGTTTTCATATTCCTAGCCTGCAGCAGAAAACACCTCAAAATGCATTAGCTGAAATGAATGGGTTGAACTTAAATTGTTCTTCCTCATGTTTGTGAAACAGGAAAAGTACCACAGCTTAGCTGCTGTGAAATAGCCAACATGGGTTTGGGTATGTGGGCACACAGACACACAGTGAGTAGGTGAGGGATACTCAGACACTCCTCACTGCCTGAGGTGGTGTGGGGGCTGTAACCTGCCTTGGTTCCCAAAACAGGATCAGTCTCGGTCAGCTAGAGCCTGAACACTAATCACTGTGTTCTGTTCAGGTGCTAATTTACTAAGCTTCTACTGAAACATTAGAGAGATAGTTTTTGACATGGTTTAGATATGCTTTACTACATACAGGCCTTTTTCTATGCAAGCACACTTTTCTTTGACTGTACTCCTTGTGTCAAGGCTTTTGGAATGCCTTCCACCCTGCACACGTTCCCTGAGCACTGCACCAGTGCAGCCCTCACAGACTCAGGCAACAGCCTTTTGGAGGAGAGACTCATTGCTCTGTAGCTCACCAGTTTCATAAGAGTTACATAAAAGTTAACATTTAATCTCTTAATAAAGCTGTCAGAGGTAAACAATGCTTTACTACTTTCTTCTTAAGGACACTAGAGACATTCTCTGAGGGAGAGATATAGATTTAAATGAAGTCATCTCTTAAACTACTCTCCACCTTCCGTAAGAATAAATCTCCTTCAAAGGGCTCTGACAATATGACTGGTGTGGGGATTGGGGCAGGAGGGAGGATGAGAAGGGAAAAAACAAGATAATCCCCCCAAAACAAACAGGTTCATTTCTGATCTCAGACACTGAGAACACAAGATTCTCTGTATTGCTTCCAAGAATTTGCTATCCTATCTGATGTTCTGTTCCCAACCATAGCTGATTTTTGTTGCTTCAGAATACGGCAGAAAAACAAACAGGATATAGTCAAGTATGTGCTGAAGGGGGGGGAAAAAATCCTTTTCATGCAATAGGAGATTAAGGTACAAACAATGGAGTACAGAATATCAGCCTGAGTCTCAACAGTTCTGTGTAACATACTGTACAAATAAAAAAATGAGTTTAAAGCAGTCCTTGTATTTTGATCAAATATGAGAGTTTACAGGTCAGGGCACTGGTACTTATTCTGGTGTACAAGACAGAGGTGATTCAAAATCTGGCTAGTCCAACACGTTTCCCTTTCAAACCTGAATCAATTATTTCTTCCCATGACAACTTCTAAAGCTTCTTCTTTTTAAGATTTTTCTCTGAAGCCATCACCTGTCTCTCCCTGCTGTTTATTTGCTGAGCTATGAAATTCTCCTGAGCAAATGCCCAAACTGCACCTTCCACCAATGCAGCTGTGTGCAGGACACACAGAACACACCCAGACTGACAGAGAGCTGTGTGCAGGACACACAGAAACACCCAGACTGACAGAGAGCTGTGTGCAGGACACACAGAACACACCAGACTGACAGAGAGCTGGTGCAGACACACAGAACACACCCAGACTGACAGAGAGCTGTGTGCAGACACACAGAACACACCAGATGACAGAGAGCTGTGTGCAGGACACACAGAACACACCAGACTGACAGAGAGCTGTGGCAGGACAAAGACACACCCCAGACTGACAGAGAGCTGTGTGCAGGACACACAGAACACACCCAGACTGACAGAGAGCTGTGTGCAGGACACACAGAACACACCCAGACTGACAGAGAGCTGTGTGCAGACACACAGAACCCAGACTGACAGAGAGCTGTGTGCAGGACACACAGAACACACCCAGACTGACAGAGAGCTGTGTGCAGGACACACAGAACACACCCAGACTGACAGAGAGCTGTGTGCAGGACACACAGAACACACCCAGACTGACAGAGAGCTGTGTGCAGGACACACAGAACACACCCAGACAGACAGAGAGCTGTGTGCAGGACACACAGAACACACCCAGATGACAGACAGTGTGTGCAGGACACACAGAACACACCCGACTGACAGAGAGTGTGTGCAGACACACAGAACACACCGACTGACAGAGAGCTTGTGCAGGACACACAGAACACACCCAGACTGACAGACAGCTGTGTGCAGGACTCACAGAAACACCCAGACTGACAGACAGCTGTGTGCAGGATACTGAAAATGTGACACTGCCATCAGGGACCAGCAGGGAAAGTGCACAGCAGCCCTTGTCTGCACACATTAACATCCAAGTCAACCAGACACTTCTCTTGTGCCTCTGAGTCACCTCGATTGCTATGGATTACCATCCCTCAGGAGATTCAGGATGGCATTCCCATTATCCACTTAGGTACATGCTTTTACTATATCATCTACTTAACTTAAGCTGATCCTACCCGGTGCCATTACTTCGTGTTATGAATGCTGGAGTTGATAGACATCAACCTGCCATTGCTCTCTCTTCAGGGCATGTGAAATCAGCAAGTGTTGCAACATTTAGCTCAGGGCTTATGAAATACCCTGAAATGGCAAAACCTAAGCTTTGGAATTGGTTAGCTATAAGTTTGGTTCTTTGGCTATCAATAGGTAAGCAGTACTTGTTTCAGTACTGAAATGTCAAAATTCTCCACAAAAGAAATGCTTGCTGTCAGTCTAAACTAGACTGGGAGAGCCTGACATGTTTCTGTCACTCCAGTATTTTTTCCAGTGAATGACAGGACTCAGTTTCCACAGCTTTCCCATCCACGTGTGCAATGTAGTGCAACAAAATTATAAAATGAGTCACAACAACAGTAGTTTGCATTTAAACAAATGGCAGTTGTAATCTGCATTATAATCAAAATCTATTTTGTTAGAGACTGATCAAGTGATTAATACAGTACATAGAGTCAAAGACCAGGAACCACAGTGCAAGACACTGCACTCGATTCTATAAAGTTATTCCAGTTTCAAGACAAGCCTAGTTTTAAAATGACCTTCTAAAGTGACACTACCCAGTTAGGTTTTCCATAAAAATCACCTTATTACCTTCAAGTGCTGTTCACTTCCTAAAACTCCTAGACTGAATATCTCTCGTGAAAATAAAGTTATTCACTATTTCAAGTTTTGCTCTATAACTGTTAATATTATCTTCATGGAAAATTTGACAAAGTTGATAAAGCCATCATCATATGTATTTAAATAGCCTAAGGAGCTACAAAATAACAGCAAAACTGTTTTAAGGCACAGTTTGAAAAGGCAGAAGTACCATAGCCTGAAAAAGTTTAACTTAGTGAGAGGGAAAGAAAACACATTGGAGAGACACATGAAAAAATACTTATCATTCAACTGTTTTTGGAAGCAAAAAGGTAGCTGGGAAGGCACAAGATGCTGGGGAGGCATGGGAGATGAGTGGATGGCAGGAAAGGTGCAAAACTGGAGGGAGATGCTATAAAGAGAAACAAAGCTGTAGGAACACACTGCTGAGCAGAGCCAAGGATGTACAAAATCCTCTGTATAATCAGGTATTCACTGAGGGAGGAGCAATTTAATCTTGGGGGAACATATCCCTTCCTCCTCCTTCCCTGTGGTTTTTATTGCCACACACAGTTCAGTGTCATGTTAGGGAATATCCCTTGGGTCAGCTGGGGCCAGCTGTTCCAGCCGTGTCTCCTCTCAACTTCTCGTTCACCTGCAGCCTCCTCGCTGCTTGGACAATCAGAAAAGGCCTTGAGGCTGTGAAAGCTCTGCTCAGGTTTTACTAAACTGTGTTAGCACTGCTTTCATCACTAATTCAAAACTCAGCACCACACAAGCCACTGTGAAGGAACCTATCTGTACCCCAGCCAAAAGCAGCACAAATGTCTCTGCAAGACAGCAGTGCCCATGCTGATGCCACAAACAAATGTTGAAAGAGGGAACTGACATGCTCAAGACTATTGTCTTGTCATAGCCCAACACTGCATGCTAGTCCTACAACCTGTTTGATATAATTAAGAGGAAGAGGATGCAATCCCTCTTGTCCTCAGGGATTTGCTTTGAAATCAGACACTGCCACCAGCAAGGCTGGAAGCTGCAGAGTATTTTACAGAATGGTTCCTGGGCTCTCTGTATGTATTTATCTGTCGTAGTACTACTAGTCATTAAAAAGTCTGTCCCCTTTTCAAGTGAAAAAATATTTAGTTTCTCTGGCTTATGACAGTCTCTGTAAAGCATAGTGCTGTATTGATTCTTTCCTCAGTGTGTATACAAACTCATTTATAATGTTGTGACCTGAACTGTAGAGCACAAATTTAAAATGACCTGTACATATTACTTGGTAACATTTGGATTGCAAGTTAAATACTCCGTGATTAAACATGAATGCTTTTCCCTGGGAGTACGAGATATCTTATCAGAAAAGCCGCCTTATCAAATTCACCATCCTGGAGGCAGACACATTCTCTTGCAGTGCTGGGAGTTTATAATGATAAAATTAACAATGTTGTATTTCCCAGTGAAGTCAGCAGTAGTGCACTGCATCCTACCATTAATCATTAGAGCCAGTTCTCATAACAGAGCCACTTGCTGGCCCTCAGGCACCTGCATCACTCCCCAAGCAATTCCAGTCCCCAGCAATAACTTATCGCAGAAGCCAGGGATCAAGATTAAAAACCCAGTGAATAATGGGAGACTGTGTGCACCTCTATTCCTCTGGTAGATACAAGCAAGCTAATAACCTCCTTAAAGGGGAAGCAAATCATTCCATATTTTTCACTTTATAGACAAGCCAGGAAAGACCTGTATCTACGTCTCAGTAAAATTTATTGCACTGTTTAAGTTACTTGTTTCTGCCTTGTGCAAGGCATCAGCATGCATAAAACATTGGGGAGGGAGGCCCCTCTGTGCAGCACTGCTCCAAGTACACTGCATCCTGCTTACAATAAAAACTGAAAGGAAAATTTGATCTAAATCAGGAAATCAGAACTATTACCCATTTTGTAAAACATTTGGGCAAGCGGTAGAATCAGAGGCCAGATTTCCAATAGGCGAAAAATGGCTTGAATTGACATTTGTGCCATAGAGGTGATGAAAGAGTCCCTGAAAAACCATTTCAGCCATGGCTTCTCCCCCTCTCTCCTTCCCAGTTAACAGGGCACAGCACTGAAATACTGAGTTCTGCTGTGGAGAACAGTGCAATTCTCTGGGAAAAGGTCTGCTGAGTCGAGGCAGCTCACAGCTTGCTAAGCATGCAAGAGGGACAGGCAGGTCTGGAAATACAAAAGGAACCTTCCTGGGGACCTCACTTCATTCTTCCTGGTGGGAGGCCAAAATGCATGCGTACACACCCCTGTACATGCATGGAAGCAGGTACAGCTACTTACAGAGAGGTTTTTGCCTCCTTCGATTCAGCATCAAATATAATTCCATTGATTAATCTAGATGTTCCTATTTTTACGTACAAACCATATGAAACTTTAAAATTATTATTATTGTATTGTTTATTCGAAGATTAAGCTAGAAAATTAGTGCTACAGAATTCTGAAAGGAAGGAAAGTGTCGGATGAAAGAGACCAAGACACTGTGCTTTGTGTTCTCGAGAATTTCATAGCAAGTTTTCACTTTTTTGGAGGTTACTACAAAGGGATTGCTTGAATTCCAGAGATAAGAACCAATAATTACTATACTTAGAATAATTAATACTTGCTACATATTTTGTATGAGGTGAGCAGAAAAAGAATTTCAAATGACATATTGGAGAGAAGGAGAATACAAGGAATTTTAAAAAGTTAATGTAGAACTACTGTGTTAAAGGTACCCAGTTTATGCAGGCAGCTCTTTGGCATATGACACCTGAGTCAACAGCAATTTCAGACAACACACTGAGCGAACCAGCCCAACAGCACGATTGGAAAATAATGTGTGAAGGAAACATAACTGAGGCACAATTGGGCTGATTTCCTAATGAAAACCACATGGACACAGAGAAGAATTCTCTGTCACTTTGGGTCCAATCTGCCATTTAGACTACATGGAATGTTAAGAAACTGCAAATTCATCTCTAGAAGCTGAAACAGTACTAAAATTCTGGGAGAGAAAGGAATGGATATCAAACATGACCACAAAAATTTGTCAAGTGAGATTAATCACTGAGCCTAGTTATAAATTATTACTGTTCCACTACTTTCCCAAGAGTTTTGTGATTTTTTGGTTTGAAAAGACAGGTGTCTGATAAGGAAGGCAGGAGCCTCCCTTGAAATGGAATATGTAACCCCCCCCTCCAAATTATTATACATTTGGAATTAAGGGTATCTCCAGCAAAAAGATGGGAATAGGAGTACCAGTTCTTTATTAGGAAAATTGAGATTAAAATGCAGTAGTACAAAGGAAAAAAAACCACAGTCAGAGTCAGAATACAACCTGACAAAAGGCAGCCTTGGTGTTCCAAGTCTGAGATGATATCCAGGTAGGAATGCTTGGCTCCTGCCCCTGGGTGGAGCAGCTCCCAGTGGGATGGTGTCAGTTTATCAGTCCTGCAGTGAGGCTCCATGGCCCAGCAGCAGAAGAGATCTCCCTGGAGGGAGGATGTGGAAGAGATAAAGAGCATTGCCCCAGCTGGCCATTAACAGAGGAGATCCTCCCTGAGTTATGAGGGATGGGCCATGGAAGAGATAAACAACACTGCTCACCCTGGTAACACATCTGGTTACACCTTGCACTGCAACCTAAGACACTTGAAACACTTATTGATTGTCAGGTCTCAGGAATTCTGCCTGATTTTCCCACCTGCTAAGAATAAAAGTACATCATCGTTACGAAACTTGATGCCCCACAAAAGCTTCCCAAGCACACAGTCAAACGAGACAAAGTCATTACCACTTACTGATGTATCTGTAAACCTACGTAAAAGTCACATTATGGTTAATTATTTGGAAATAAATATATTAATGCAATGGATGCATTTCTGAATAGCTGCATCTCTGAATTCCATGTGATACAGTGGCTTGTCAAAAGATGCAAGCCAAGTGCCATCACTTCAAGAGGTTACTGGAAACAGGGACAGCATTGGACTCTGATACATGTTGAGATCTGTCCAAAATATGAAGTCAACAAAAAGAAAAATTATAGATGCTTATTTCTACTCAAAAATCACACAAGATGTCATTATTCTGTTTCATTTTGTGCCCAGGGTGGAAAATACCTGGAAGAACTCCAATTAATTATTTTTCCTAATTCTGACAATAACTCGTTTTCCATAAAAATTCAGTCCTTCCCAATTTGATCTTTATTTTGATAAAAGAATTAAATCCCTAGTATTATAAATCAAGTTTCAGGAAAATGTCTCTACTGACCCCATCTTGGAATCCTGTGATTTTTATTCATATTACATAAGTCTGTTGTAGAGGGAAGAATAGAGAATACTGCAAGGCATAAAATTGCTGGAATTTTCAAATACACCCATGAATGCATGTCAATCACTTCACAAACATCAGAACTGGTGTCAACTGGAGGCTTTAGAGACATCATGCTGTTAGCAGCTTCTCCTCAAGTTTTTGAAGGTGGAGGATCAATGAGAGGATGCTTCAAAAGCTGGGTACAAGTGATGTACATGCTACTGATGGGAGCAGCAGAGAAGCTTTGGACATGTCTTAAGGAAGAAAAGTGACAGTCTCATAAAAGAAATTCTAGAGGATTATGCTTCAGAGAACAGAGTCCACACATGGATGAAGAAAGCATAGCAAAGCATTTTTACAAGTTTGTGGGTTACTCTGGTAGCAAAGGGTTTTATTTAATGAAAAGTATCAGCTTTCTAACCACGCCCCCGGGATCATGGAGGTTTGTAAATCAAATCTTTATACCTGGTGAAATAATTCATTAAGGACACAGCCACGCAGTGGGATCTGATTTCCATTCCTGAGCTGATCTTTACATTGAAGAACTCCAGTGCCAGGAAGTCTTATACCTTTTATTTCAATGTTTATTTTGCACTACCTTAGTTGGCCTCTGCCTACTTATCAGCTTGAAAATCTGCCCTTTTGCTGACTTTAATGATAAATAATCAATAGCCCCTTGTGCTGTCACTGCCAACTCATTCACATGCAGTGAGGACTAAGCCAGATGGAACTCCCTGCTGTCCAGTGCAAGAGCAAGAGATGGGAAGCACAAACCAAAATACAAGATAACCTATTTAAACATCACAGCTTTTTTTCTTGGCAGTGACTGAACACTGGAACATGTTGCCCAGACAGTCTGTGAGGCTTTTTTCCATTCTTGAAGCTATTCAACCCTCATTTGGACAGTGTCCTACACAACTGCCCTGTCTGACCCTGCTTTGAGCAGGAGGGTTGGACTCGAGGGTTTCCAGACATTGCTCCCAACCTCGACCATTGTGTTATTGTGTGATTCTCTGAAAAGGCTTCATTGGTTGAGACCTTGTGACTCACCCTGGTCCCAAGCCTCTGGCTGCAAATCTGAGAGATACCTGTGATTACAATGAGAATGTGCAGATCCACATTCCCTGGAGCATTCCTTCTCAGGCAGCAGCTTCCAGAACACAGCCCTCACCCACATCCAGAATGGCCCTTCCTGCCCTGCCTGCCAGCAGAGCTCCACAGAGGCACCCTGTGCTCCTGGGACCAGGAGCTGGAGGCTGGCACAGCTGGAACAGATGCTCTCTGCAGGAGCTCCATGTGTGGGAGAGCAGGCAGCCAAAGCCAGGCTTAGGCTGTGATCCCCTCTCAAAACGTGGGAGACATCCATGACACATCTCTGCTGCTGGGGACAAAAATGTGCAGCCTGCCCTGGCCATAGAATGGACACATTTATGAGTTCCAGAAACAGGGATGTGAAAATGAAGCTGATTTAAAGATACAGGACAAGTATCAGCTAGACTTAAGACTGGAAAATCCAAAATTTTGGGTTAGGGAAACAACTGACAATATGTCAAGCCAATTCTCTTTTTACAAACATACAAGAAGGGAGTTAAATTCAAGGCCTGGCTCAAAGTGTTATAAATGTCTTCTCCAAGAGAGATTCTAAATCAGCATTGCAGGAAGAGATGAAAAAGCACCGGGGAGACGAGGAGAAGCTGTACTGTCACAGACAGCCAAGACTTCCAACACCTCTGAAATTCAAAGGAGGAGAGGAAAAGGCAGGCTCTGTGTTATGTTGTGGAGGGAATATTGGATTTGAGGAGATGGACAACAGACTAGAGGAAATCTGACTGTGACTACCCTTACAGATGTAACACTGGAGAATTTTTTCCCTCCTTTCCAAGATTAATCCCATAGCTTCTAGTCTAATACAATTCTTTTTTACTCCCTTGTATCTATGACAACCGTAATTTTCTTAAGACCAGGTATTGGATGACTGTATTTATGAGCTAAAATGTAGCTTCCTTAGATCATTACAAAAGTTTCCCTAATTAGGTGATTTTTTTTTTTTTCTGCAAATTGGTCTAAACTTATCCATCTTTAGTACTGTTGTGACACTGCTCATGGAGATTTAAATAAAACAAAAGTAAATAAAATGCTGCAGTAAAGTACACCAAAATGAAGAAATACATAATATTTGATTTTTCATGAGGAAGCAAAAAGTTGGAACTATTCTACTAGGTTTGAGTGTGTGCAAAAAATCCCAATAAAGCCCCAAACCAATATAAGTACTATAAGACTAAAAGCAATGGTTTTAATGCCAGAAATGCTTCTGCACATGAATAATTAAAATATTCTGGAGTAGACATATTCCTGCTCTGGAGTTCATGCACAAGTACCAGGATGCAAAAACCCCACAAGTTATCATTTCATGCTGAAAATTACAGTTTTATTCTATTTCCTAAAATTCCTGCTGATTGCAATGAGGAGTTTGCATGAGAAGTTGATCAGTATATGACTGATGCCATTCAAATCCTGCCTGCTTTGGTTATGGAATCCATTATCTGTGAGAATATCTGCATCTATTCAAGCCCTACCTTGTATATAGGTACAGCCAAACCCAACACACTTGGCCCTCACTGCTAAAAGATGGCATTTCATCTGCTGATGCTCTCTTGGAAATTGCTTAGATTAAAAATACCTCTAGAGGAAACAGAAGAAGACATTTCAATAAAGCCATATTTTTTGGCAATAGTCCCTAAACAATGCATGCAAAAGATCAAGCTGCTGACTGTTAGCATTTCTTGGTGGAGGCCTTCAAATATGTGAGCAGTTCTTATGAAAGGAAAAACACAGACATCAGAGGAACACCAGTCCTTAGCCTCTAATAAAAATACTTTCGTTCTACCAAAATTGCTCAGGTACAAAATGTCATTCAACCCTTGTCCTATTTCAGGCAGCTTAATTTTACACAAATTTCTCTTCAATGTGGAATGTGACATGATGTAGAGAGAGGAGGAATTTGGGATTTTTCAGTGTGTTATTAAGCCATGAAGAGGCAAACATTTTGCTGAGTTAAGGTGATTCACTACACTGCCCTGCTTAAGCTCAATATCTATTCTGTGTTGCCTATTTTAATCTTAGTTGCATTGCTGAAGCTCTTTCCTAAGGGTTTCCAACATATAAGCTAAATTGCAGTGCCTTGTAAATGGGGTTTTGTCTGTTCAGCAGATGGATAGCAATTGATTAAGCTTCAGTGACTTGTCCACGGATATGAATTCTTAAAGACACTGATGTGCAAAATCAGAAATCCAGTGGTAGGTTACATAGGTAAGTACTTCAGCACAGTGTTCCTGAAATTAGTGAAAGGTGTGTGTGAGACAGAAGGGGCTGGTCCAGCACTCTGTGTTCACTCAGCAATTTCATCCTCTTCAACATTCCACCATTTGGAAGAATGGAAATGTATCTACTAATCTGGTTTCCAACGTTTAAAGGACTTCCATCTCCAAAAAGACAGATAGAATAGCAAAGTACTTATAACCTCAACGAATTGTAGAACTAAAGACAAAGTATCTCTGAGATGACTTCAGGAACTGAGGAATGAACTCCACAGTGTGATGGCTGAGGAAAGACAATGGCAGAGAGAGGTGTGCTAGGAAGAGCTTTACATGGCTCACTCAATATTTTAAAGAGAAAATTTCAGAGTCGAGCCAATTTTTAATGTAAATTCAGACTTCATCCTTCCAAGACTATTTTCCTTATCAATACACCCTGGAGTACACTGGTTTTGTTTTCTCTTCTGAGCAGCAAATTTTGACACATAAGCAACTTGTTTTGTGGCCTCCCTGTGCACTGATTCACAAACCATTTGTCTTCTTGTAAACACTGTAATAAAACAATTATCACTTAATAATGCACCATTACATCACCAGGAGCCAATCAGAATGCTGAGGAACCACAATTTCTTTCTCCCTGTACATTACCTGCACATTGTAGTTCATTCAATTTAATAATAAATCAATATATATTTCTTTCCATGGCCTGGGTGTTTTGGGAACACTTATATAATTTTTCCCTAAATAAACAAAAGAAAACCTGAGAAAATTAGGTAAATCTGGGTTTTAATAATCTGGAGATAAAAGAAAGCAGATTTTAAATTAGAAGTATCGAGGAGTTTAGCATAAATTTTATCTTGCAACTGATAGAAATTAGATAGAAACCTGCTCTGAATTAATTTAAGGAGCCAGCCTTGGGAGCTGTTTGCTGAAGTCCCCCAGTTTACCAGGGCCTGTGTTGTGAGACTTAAATTCAAATGCAGCGTTACAGACTGAGGCTGACTGCTGTAAGGAGAAGGGAAGAGTCTCCCTCGGGAGCTCCTGGCCACACTCTGCTAGCCCAGCCCAGGGACCACCAGCCCTGCTGGCTGCTGCTCAGGCTGGGGCCACCAAAGCATCCTGACGCTTTCCTTGCCATCTGCCATGGCTGAGGCTTTTCCCTGCTGGATTTTGGGAGGTTTTGGTCGGCTCACTGCTCCAGCCCAGCCAGGTCTCTCAGCAGGGTCACCCTGCCCTTGCTCTCAGCTGGTGCCTCCAGTTTCACATCCCCTCTGAGGCTGAGCAATGCCTCCCCTCTAACACTGCCAGCACTGCTGTGAACCTGGAGGGTTTACACACACCCTGAGCAGCTCCAGACACAGCAGGACCCCTGACCTCCATCCTGTGACCACCACCACAAAACCATTGCTGCCCAGAGCCAGACTGGAAGATCCTAACTGGAATACAAGGCAACCATGAAAAGCAGTGCCAAATGCCTTGCTGATGTCAAGACAAGTGATTTCCCTGCTCTCCCTCAGCCACAATGCAGTCATTTTTCACAGAAATCAATCAGGGCCAGGAATGCTTTACCTGGTAAATTCACATGACTGGTCCCACTCATTAATGGTTTCTTTCATGTGCATCAGAAAGACCAAAGTGGGGCTGCCTGACTCTTAGCTCACAGAATTGTAGTTTTGGCTGGTTTAAACATGGTGCTAAGCAAATCTGAAATAAAGTTGTAACCCCTGATATTCTGAATATAAACATTCACGTCTCAATCACCTGTGGCAAATAATCTCTCAAATTTCCACATATAGGGGACACCTCTGTCTTGCATCTAAAATGCCTTTTGGCTTTCTGTTCCAGCAACAGTTGTGATTTGTGTATCAATGATTTTTTTTTCCCCAGAAAAGAAATTATTTCTTTCTTTTAAAGAGTAAAGTCTTGAACATCCCGATTTATTTTTTTTAACAACTTGTCCATTTGGTCACTTGTGTTCCTCTTTTTAACTAGCAACGTAAAGTTAAGAGACTATGACAAAAATTAAATGTGACATTTAAAATTATTTATTTATGAGAAAAAAACCCAAAAAACCACAACCCTGAATGGTCATATTCTCCAATGAACCAAACATTGGGCAGGACTGTGGTGTAAAAAGACCTACCACCATCTTCCAGAAAGGTTTTCCTCAAGAGTTACTGATAAATAAAGTCTAAAATAAACTTGTTGCATGTTGCAGAAACCTGCAGATGTGCTGTGTTGACAGTAAAAGCACACATTTGGTCATTTTTAGAGCAGACTGTCAGATATGACAGAAACACTTCCAAAAGGGACCTTTTGAAGTTATTTAATCAAACCTCCTACTGATGGGATCTTACCTTGCTCATAATTTACTTTTAAAAAAGTAGACCTTACATTAACAAATTAAAACCCCAAAAATGAGACTTGCAAGTCTCTCATCCTTTACCTAACCCTGGTGAAAATCTACCTCTATTTTATCACCTCTATTCTGATTATCCATTGCTTTTTGGAAGCATTTAATCCTCCCTCCCTTGATCCTTCAGAACAAGCACTCTGGTGGACAGGCAGATAAATGGAAAAAGGTTAAAAAGGGAACTCCCTGACACAGAAAAGTCAATAAAGGTCAACAGGCAGATGTTAGCCTGACACAGCATCAAGAGCTGTGTCTTTATATACATACACATAATAGATCATCCCCTGCAGTTTTTGGATTGTGCTGGGACCACAAATGACAGCAATTTTTGGTTGATACTCCAACTACTACACATGCCTTTGGACAGAATATTATATCCAGGGGAGACAGACTACGTCACCTTTGCTAAAAAACAGAGTACTTAGGGTATTGGAAAGCATGTGCTTCCCACATCTTGATTTGAGGACAACTTTAACAGTTCCTTACAACATATGTTTCAGAAGTATTTCTTCATGTTATTATTGTGTTGGTCAGTTACTCTGCTTTTTGGGATCTTTAAGGAATTAATTTAATTTCAGTGACCAAGGAAGCACCTTCTGTAGTGACACAGATTCACACTGCCAGAGCACACAGCACAATCCCTCTTCTGAGCATAATTTCTCCCCAAGACAAGTAAAACCTTCTCTCAGCCTTGGTCTAACAAAACCCTGCTATTGCTGCATCCATTTGGGGAATTGAACTGCCTGCTTTCCCTGCTGCAGCCCAGGAAATTTCTGTTTACACTTCCAGTCACAGCAGCTGCTGCCTCAAAAAAATCAAAGTTTTGCTCCTTGCAGAGAAAAACGTGTGGTCAGAAGAACCAAGCAGGGTGCTTCCCACAGAGTCATCCCAAACACCGATGCACAAAATCTGCACACAGCTCGTGGTTTTCGAGTACCTGAAAGGTTCCACCAGCACCAAGGTGACAGGAGGGCTTAGCTGGTGCCCATAGTGAATGAATTAGAATATTCCTAAAGAACAATGGTCCCTGGAGGCTACAGGAGTGCTACAGCAAAGCCACCACAGCCTTTCCCATCTTGCATGGCCACACAGCATTCTGGTGTAATTATGACCTTTCAATTACACCTAATGACATTTCAAGCCCATTTCTTTCCTTAGACAGTCATTCCTGCAGCCCTGGGAAGAGATCAGGGCCCCATTCCCCGGAGTGCACAGCATGGCAGAACAGAGGTATTCTGTCCTGGGTTGAGTCCTCTCTCCAGCCTCCACCTGCTGCCTCCACCCCAGGGATGAGCCAAGGCACTGCCTTCTTTGGGGTGGCTTTTTGTTCCGTTGGTTGTTGTGGTTTTCTGGGGGATTTGTTTTTTTTTTTTTTTACTTCTTGGGGAGAATATTTTATCAAACAAATTTGCCCCAAGCTAGCAAGGCCCAGCTCTTGGATGGCAGGGACACAGGAGCTCCTCACCACTGAGGCTTCCCATGCTTCCTGTAACAACTACTCGGATTATAGTCACTGTGCTTTTTCCAATTTAATAAATATTATTCTCTTAAACTGCAGTATCTGCTAATTGGTGTATGGCTGTTGAATTGCATAAGCTTTTAAAGTCCTCTATCACACTGAGAAAAGGCTGTGCTTGTGAAGCCAGAATTAGCAGTGCATGGTAAAAGCAAAATGAGATTAATTTTGGCTCTTACAAACCTCTCAGGGGAGGTTCACCCCATTCCAGGAACTTCTGGGGACTGCAAAGGGTACACCAGTGAACTGAGGCAGGGGAATTCAAACAGTTTTATGTGGTTTGGACCCTCTGCTCACTTAGGAGAGAAATCAAGGCCCATGTATAAATCCTACCTTGAAATAAAGTCACAAATTGTTTGCTAATCATATACATCTAAGCACACAGACACAGCAGATGTTGACCAACACTTATGTTCGAAAGACAATATTAAATTCAGACTTGAAGATAGCACAAGAAACCCTGTTTGCATAGAAACCGTCCCAAAAATTATGAGTTACAAAACCACAATAGAAGCAGTTCAGACACAACTATGCAACAATGTGCTTTCATGTTTCTAATACTGTATTTTTCTCTGTTTGGACTAGTGAATGATTATTATTTTGGTTGGCACTATGGTAGACTTTTGTGAATCTGAGAAAATAACCTCCCTAAATACATAGCAATTAGTGTTACATTCAGCTGGCCCAGAAAAAAATGGCATCTGCTTCAGCTTTGATATTTGGCTTACAGGGTGTTTCCCACTCTTCATGTCAAACATAGGATTCTATCTTCACATTTTATTTTTGCCAATTCTGGTATCAAAACAATTTTAAAATATCTTTTAAGATATGACATGGGAAGTGTCAAGATGATTCCCTTTATTCTTTACAGAAGTTGTGCAGGCTTAGTGCAAAGAACCAGGCTCAGTTAGATTCCTAAACACTTGGAATTGCTTAATGTATGCACCTATGTCATCTTTATTTGCCTTGAATCAGCCATGGAACCTAAGATCCCATCTCCCCCTCAAAGAAATTCCTGAAAAAGGAATTGTCCAGTTAACTTCAATATGTTCATAGGCACTGCATGAATCCCTGGGATGTCAAAAAGGGAAATGGCTCATCAAGATGATGGTTTCTCCAGAAGAACCAAAGATTCTGGGTCACAGTTGGAGTTGACAGAACATATTGGCAAGACACAAGGAGCAAGCCTGAACCTGGCCCCACATGAAAATTGTGGCAGAGAACAGCAGGACAGGTTAATGAAAGTTTGTGGACATTATTTGTGGGGAGGGGATGAACATTCACTCAATTTCCATAATGCTTGAGAATTCTGAGTCATGATTTTGGGATTTTTTTATTCTCCCTCCCTGCCCTTTGTAGAGGAAAAGGCTCACTGGTGAACCTGCATACCTTAGAACAGGAGGAGGGAGGGCTCTTGACAGTGCTCGCTCTCGTGCGATCAAACCTAATTTCCTTCTCAATTTGCTGAGCCACTATCTCCAGTAATTGCAATTGGACTGTCAAAACTGTTGGCATCTTGAAAAATGGAATACTACCTAGTATCAATCTCATTTCACATTCCTGACAGAAAGCATGATTTCCCTTTGTCTGTCCCATTTGCAGTAACAAACTGCATGATTTCCATTTGCACTAATAATTTCAACACACACAGTTGGCTAGCCAGAATTTCAGATCTATTCCTTTATTCTTACACTGATATAAATGTTATTTAATATCTGAAAAAGTACTTAAGGCCTCCAACACTTTTATTTTGCTTTTAAAATAAAAGTTCAGGATTAATTTCATTGGCCTGGATCAATATAGAAAAATAATTGCTGAAAGCCTGAGGAAAGCAGTTTTATTTTATGTTGGGTAAAACCCAAATGAGACAAAGCTGAGAATAACAAATTTTTTCAGTTTACTCATAACTACTGTTGGTTCCAAATAGCCAAGAATTCTTTCCTGCATACCTGAGATGAAAAGATCTTTTCAATCTTCTCACATATGAGCTCAGATATCCATTTTGGAGCTATTTCCCTAATGCCCACATGCCAGAAAACTTTTGGTCTTTCACATTTAAATCTCATGGTTTCAAAAAGGGAGGCTTCACATTTCAAATGAGAAGAAAATGTTAGGTCATATCAATCAATGTAATATTTGGAAAGAATATTTTAATGTGGATTATGATTGATTTATCCAAGAAGAAAACTCCAGAGAAGGGCTACAAATATAAAGTCACCTTTAACTGTTCTCAGGGGAGCCTCTTTCCCTTGGCTTCTTTCCCTTCCAGCCCCTGGATTATTTGGGGCCCCTCTCAGCGTGGATCCAGTCTATTGGCATCTTTTACTGGAGCTCCAAACTGTACACAGCACCACAAATCTGAGTTTCAAGTGCTCGTACCAAACATTTCCCACTATCTCATGGTGCATCCCTTCTAACTCCAGGATCCACTTCTGTACACCAGAGAACACTTCGTCCTTCCACTTAACAAAACCTTGTATTGTTTTAAAATGTTGTCTTCAGAACAAAATATATATTTTAAGCACTACTTTATGCTCCTATACTCATCATCTCCTTGAAGCCAATTTTTTTCCAATTAGCAATTTTACTACAGCAGACAGACTGTGTCCTAAAGATGACCAACAAACAGAAACTTTTAAGCATGAATGGAATATTAGATTCATTTTCATCTACCTGTTGAATACAAGAGACTTGATTAATTAAGAAAACATTTCCCTGTTTCCAGTTTTGTAAAAACAACAAATCAGAAATTCCTATCTGAGAGCAATTTCTACTTTGGCTGAGCAAATGTTGGGTTTAAATATATTAATGCATATATTAAAACAGAAAACCACACAGTCTGTAACTGGGGGAAAAAGAAATCTTGAATGACCTATGAGACCCTTTTGTTAGCATTAAGGCTATTTCCTCCTGAAAGGAACCTGTTTCTACTACATCATGTTATTCCCCTTTGTTACAATAACTGTCACAGCAGTCTCCCAGGCCTGACTTTTGGAAGATTTACAGACAACACCCCCTGACTCCTTACTGAGCTAAAAACATTTGTGTGATCAAAACCACCTAATCAGGTTGCTACTCTGACTCAGATGACCCTGCCTGTTCTTCTCAGAAATGCCACGGCTGCTGCAGCGTGTTTCACAGACTGAGCTGAGAAAAATTCAGACCCTGCTGCACCCTTTGAATAATCATAGAGTGGCTCATGGACTGGAGTTCAGCCTGAGAGACCCTGCCAGTGCAAAATGCCCACCAGTGTTGAGAGAAGTTGTTGGCATCCCCACATTTGAAAGTGCTGCGAGTATGAGAACACCCCATTACCCTCCATTTTAATGACTGCATAAATTAATAATGAACAGGTTTGGCACCAGTTCTGTTCCTTGTCTGAGTACAAAATACTGCTAGAGTGATTGCCCAGCAGTATTTTTTTTCATTACCTCCAATCAACAAAACTATCCTTCTCCAAGCACCAAACTTCAGAGAATTCCATGAGACCTCCTATTTCCCCATTTTCTGTTTGCCCAGCACATTCCTGCAGTATGAGATTCACCTCCTCTGCTGAACACGATTTTCCCTTCTTCACTTGGTGATGGGTGAATCCCCCAAACAGCACAGAACAGCAGGTCTTGGCAGGAAAGCCATGGCATTTTTGGGATATTGAGGTGTCCCTGAAGAGCCCCTGCACTAGCTCAGTGTCTCCCTCAGAGGAGGCAGGCTTTCTGATGTCCCTTGCATGCTGTGTGCTGCAGCTGCCCACTCTCTCAGTAGCCCCTGCAGTGGGTCAGTGCCTGCCTTGGCCCCAAAGCCCACACCAGAGGTGTCCCTGAGGCTCTGGCAGCCACTGCCCTGGCTGCACTCCTGCTCAGCCAGCCCAACATGTCCCTGGTATTGCTGGATTCAGAGCTGCTGAAAAGCAGTCTAAGGAAATAGTGCAGCACAGTAAGGATATCAGCACATGTTCGGTTGGACCCCAGCTCATCCCAGCTTTCGAGTTTAAGAACCCAATCTCTGAGGGGGCCCTGTGGATCTGGCAATGCTTTAGTAATTCCCAGGTCAGACCCATATTAAGTACAGTGGCAGAATACTTGTAATTGGTTTTTTCTTCCCCTTATATACACAGAGGGCTTCCACTGTCTGTGCCAAGCAACAGGATGAAATTGTAGCAGACACCCCAGATTCAAATACTGAAGAGCTGATATGCAGATCTTCCCATCTCTAAGCCTGATCTCTATTACACACACAGGGACCTCAGGGAAAATATTCTATTTCTCTGTGTTCAGTTTTCCATTTGTGGAATTAATTTTACAGGATCTTCTTATTTCTTAATTTTTGTCTCATGTATTTAAATTACAAAATTTTGTCTTGAAATTATTTCTTTGACTTTACAAGCCATATGAAATAAGAGAATTAGAACAACACCTACTCGAGGCAAACAATGCAAAGAAGGGAATTAGCCCTATACTGACATTTATAAAGTTTTAGCAGACACCACACTGCACTGGCTCTGGTTTTGATTAGGCAGCGTACTTTATTTTCCCTTTGATGAATCTTTGCTGAAGCAAACTTGTCCATTTTTTCCTTATGTATTTCTGTTGTCCTGTGTGCAATTTTGGTGGAATGTCCTTTCTCAGAAAGGACAAATTCACCTCCATTTATCTACAATTCATCGAGAACTCAACATGAGAAATTTCCATAAGTGCAAAATGAATCTGTTTGACCTCAAAGTCCCTCGCACAATAAGTTCTGAGTCTCAAGATATAGGATTAAGAGAACTGGGAAACCAAATCTCACTCCATTTCACTTCCCGATATGTTAAAATACAGATAGATATTTTGAACATGTTTTTGTGCTAATTGTTCATATTTATATACACACTATATTTGCAAGTGGATCTTTCAATTTTCATGACTAATCTCAGATGGAACCTTGAAAAAACATCTTCTGTCAAAAAATCAGAAGTCCAAACAAGACCTTTGGACTATAACATCAGAAAAACTTTGGTTATATTTCACCGCAGTCATCCCAAACCATAGCCTTGTAAACGAATCACAGAATAAGACTCACCTGCCTGCTGCATCACTTGTGTGTAGGAGCAAGATTTCAAGTGTTTGGAGTTGGGCAGCCCCAGGGTAAATGTCTCTGATCTGGACAGTTCACCTGATCTTTATCTTACTTAGTTTCCTCACCTGAAAAAGAAAAATGAAAAGGCTACCTCAGCAAAAGTAGTTAAGTGATACAGTTCAGCAAGACATTACATGAGCAACAGATGCATAAACCCAGCAAATGAAGGTGTTGATAATCCTAAGAACTTAGGGGAAATCATAATGACATTCTTGACCTAACAATCTAAAATGTTTTATATTGACTGTAAACTCAATAGTTGTCTTAGCAGTTATGATACTACACAGAACAAGACCTGCATCTCTTGAAATAAAAATAATTTGCATTCTTTTTTTGGTATGCAAAAGATTTTCCCTTAGAGCAGTGGAAGTGTTCCTCTAGAGTGGACACTGAGTGTCCAGCAGTGCACCCACTGCTGCTGCAGTCCCCCGGCTTAAGTGGCTAAGCACAACACCCTGTGCCACAAATACCATTTTAGTTATGCCTATATTAAATAGAATTTAATTACACCTGCAAGCATGCAGCTATGAAAAGCGATAAATAACGCTGGCTTTGTGACTGAGTGACAATGAACACAGAAATCCCCATCAAAGAGCTCCGTGTGCTCCTGGCCAAGAAGGGCTTTGTGCCTGCTTGCCAGGTGCTGCACAGGGAAGTCCATGGACTTAGAGCCAAACACCTAATGAGACAATTATGCCCTCACAGGGTCTTTGCCTTTAATCTCCTTCAATGAGAGGTGGGGATGCACTTTGTGCTGTAGCAGAGTGAAATGTTCTCTCCTGCTTTCCCTTCTTTCTTGCATGACAGCACCATCTGTTTATAAATACATCACTGGAATGACAGTGCTCTGATGATGTACTAATATAATACATCATCAAAGTGCCATCAGTGATGATCTAATGATGTATTAGAAAGCTGTTTATCAAAACCCTGTTGCTCTGATGATGTATAGGTGCAATACATCACCAGAATGCCTTGCACTGGTGGCACTGCACTGATATAGACCTTGTGGGGAAAAATGGGTCCTGCAAGGATTCAGCAAGGGAGTGAAACGCAGGCAGATAAAATAAAGGACAAAGAAGGAAATGCACAGTCAAATGTGTAAATGAATTAGATTCAGGAAGTGTCAAAGGTGAGGAGAAAGAGACAGAGGTTTAGGACAACTGAGTTTAATGAAATTGGATTCATCAGCTGCAGAGACAGAAATTTGGTCACATTATAAGTGGAACAGCATAAAAAACACCAAAAAATACTCAGATTACTTATAATCTATTTCACAGCTCAGATTCTCATTCTCTTTCACCCATTTCTCTAAATTCTTTTGCGCAAGGAGGCTCAGAAAAGAAACAATTGGGTTTAAGATATGATGTAGATTAAGAGTAATTGATCCAGAAAGCCCCATATGCCTCACACATTGAATTTTAGGACATTTAAGTTAAAAGACTCTTCATTGCTGAATTTTTTGGTTTTATTGTTTTGTTGTGTTTTGGGATTCTTTTAGTGTTTTTTTTTTTTTTTTTTTTTTTTTTTTTCTCTCTCCCCCACTTGACCCTGCATTTCCAACTGCATTCTCCTGGTGCAGCACCTTTCCTTTGTGACCAGAACCGTGTTGGTAAGACATGAACAAATAAAACAGAGCTGAGGGTGACACCCTCCAGTGCCAGACAAAGCTCCCTGCCCTTCCCTCCAGTTCATTGCTGAGCAGAAGCTTAAATGAATCACAGGTTGATGAGTTTAACATAGCCAAAACAATTCTCTTCAGCCCCCACCTCTCCTTGAAACGAGTGGGTGGATTCTGCTTGACTTTTTTTAATGGGCCTCCTTAAAAAGAGGACCCATTTCAGAAATAACTCTTCAATGCTGAGAAAAAAGAAGACTGAAGCATGAAGAATGTAATGGTTGCTCCATCTGAGAAGTTGCCCCACCTTTGCACTTAAACAAGGTAAAATTTTTTGGGATTGTTTTCTTGTTTGGTTTGGTTTTTATTATAGAAGACATTTTTCTTGCAGACAGGCAGGAGGCAGCTGGGTTTGTTTTGCAGATACAAAGTGGGTCTCATAAATTTTCAACAGCCATCATAGTAACAAGCTCATTTTACTTTTTTCTAACCTAATCATTATGCATTTCAGAGGTTCTTCACAGGCTCACAAAGCATTTTTAAGCCAGTGGAGGAAGAAAGCATTTAAGTGACCTCCAACAGAAAAAATGACCAGGAAAGGGTAACTGAGCATCCCTTTTGTCAAGTGCAGGCCATGTCCTATCACTGGCAAGGCTCAGAGGTGCAGGAGACAGTCCTGCTCCCTCCTCAGGGGAGCCATGGGCCATTCCTGTGCTGGGGTGCTACAAATTGATGGCCAACTGTACGTGCACACACGGAGTGTCCCACTTGCAGTGTGTTCCTAGGAGAAGAATGTATACGTCAAAGATTAAGAACCCTAAAAGAGTCTAAAATTTGGAACATGATAAGCTATCTTATTGTCTCTGCTTTTTACTATTTCCATGCTTCTAAGTCTTTGAGGAACATGACAAAGGTACAAAGCTGTCAGAAATCAGTTTGGTAGGTTTACCAACTCAGGACAACCAGTAGTTTTACATATTAAACAGCAAACAAGATTTTTTTACAGGTCTTGTCATTTTCTCTTCATGTGCACTCTTGAACAAGAGCCTTTCCTGACTTTGTCACTCAGAATTACCCATTCTTTCTCCAAAGCAAATTATTCTCTCTCTGTGGACTGCTTAGTTACAAAGTGCAAGTAAATTACACAATTCTCCCTGCAATGTATTTGAATAGAATATATCATTTAGCATGTGCATATTTGAAGTTCTTTGTGTGACAGCAAAGCACAGAGATCATGCAATCAGGAAAAAGAACAAAACTGCCAATTCTTATGTACCCAACACACATTTTTACAACCAAGTATGCAATGCTAACTTGCTCACAGATCACTCTATTTCAGGAAAGATTTATTGTTTCAGGCTCAGGTTTCCCAGAGTGTTGCAGGCATTTAAGAGAACCTGACTTTCAAAGGCAAAGTGAGTTCTTTTCTACAGCTTGTGACCTGAGAATTTGGACATCAAAACCGGAATATTGAATATGAAAACTCAGCCCTTCATGCTCAGAGAAAGGGAACACAAATACATCATGAGCTTTGCAAAATTGAAATGTAAGTACACAGCCTGAAAATGCAAAAAGCAAGTCATTGAAATCCTTACCACATGCTTCCTCAAACCTATTTCCAATAGCTTCATGTACCAGTGACAGAACAACCCTTAGTGTTCAAGAGCTTAGAGAAAGGCAATATCTTCTATTAGTTCAGTTGATTTAAGGCAAAAAAGAAGAAAGACTCTGAAGTTCTGGGCCTCCCCATGAAGTTTTTCAGGTAGTCACTATTTCAAAAGTGACTTCTCCCACTCTACAGGCTGGACTACTGCACAGACTGACCCAGCTACAGAAGGCACTTGGAGAGGCCTGGACTACTGGAGTTGGATGGTACAGGGAGGGTTTGGTTTTCATACCTGATGCCCATGAAACATTTTCCCAAGACAGGGAGGAACATTTGTTTCAGTTTCACTTAAAGGTGCCAGTTTGAGACTTTGGGGCCATCACAATTCATAGGAATACTCTCATTCCTGTGGCTGCTGTCCCGAAAGAAGTCTTTAAATGTCATGAAAGTGAGAATTGTGCAGAACACTTGTGTCTCTATTCTAAGGGGAGGAAAAGAACAATTACCTGTATGGAATGATTTGTGTGATCTGTTGGAGGCCACTGAGCAGCTCTGAGCTAAACTGGAAGCCAGAACTAAGCCAGGTGCAATAACAACCTTGTTAGGACTCACACTTTTCCCACAATGATTTTCACCTGGGGCCAGTGCAGAGATGAAGAGCATGATCACTTTTCAGGGAGGAAGTAGGAGTTTCTTGATTTAACTTCTTGGTTCTTTGACAGGATGTTTGATTTAAGAGATGTTCTGAAGACAAGGATTTCAGCAACACATACAGATTAGAAGGTTGGAGGGGAGCTCCTAAAGAGTTATGGCAACTTGCCCAGAGAAACGATCAGTCACCCAAAGAGATGTCATGCTGCCTTTTCCTGTCAGTGTCATCTGCTGTAACAGGATCCTGTACATTACCTTTCAAGTGTTGGAACTGAAGTATTTAACAGTAGGTATATGAGGAAATAGGTACAGAGACAGTTATTAAGCCTGGGCCTTAAGAATTCTCTTCTGCCATGCTATGCCTCACCTGAAATTCTGATCGTGATGCAGCCTAAAAGTTTTTATACAACTATGAATAGAATTGTGTGGATTTTCTATTATAGTGCTTCTCCTGAATAAACACAGCATGAGCAAGACATTTCTTGACAGCAGACCCACACCACTAAGCCCTTAAAGCCCTGGAGAAGTCAATACCACAGCACCCAGTGTGCAGGGAGGCCCTGAGGCTGCTGGGTGGGATGGGTTGAGAAGCAGCCCTGGCAGGGAGATGAGCAGCCTGAGGACAGGAGCCAAACTGCCAGAGCTGCTCAGCAGGGCAAACTGCCAGCATCAACCAGGAGTTTTGCAAGGGCAGCAACACACTGATGGGCTAAATACAAATCAACATCTGCCTAATTCTGTAAAATGGAAATTCTGGTAGTTCTAAAGCAGCCAGAATCCTTGGGAAAATGGGGACAGTTATATGGCAAACTCTAAGAGACTTATGGAATACCAGCAAGTGACAAATCAACAAAGGCAAGAGACAAGCAATACTCTGACAGTTTGAGCTGCCAGACCACTGAACTAAACCATGCTCAGAGTGCCTAACGTTTTGTCATTAATTACCAAGAGAGCAGAAGTTTAGGAAGAATTGAGGCTTTAGTTAAATAAATGGAAAATAGCCGAGCAGAAGGCAACTCTTGTAGAACAGCACTGTAAGGGGTTTTTCCTTCCTTGTAGAAAAATCCAGAGGCATACGACAACTTCACATACAACAGAATCAATGATTTACCACCTCATTTCATTTTTAATTTAATGGTTCTGTTCATTCATAAAATAGAAATACTACAAGGTGAAACATGGACTGAAATTTAAACACCTCATTAGAGTTACATATTATTTTGTCTACCAAATATATTGCTTTGTCAATGAAACATGCTGGTTTATGTGAGATCTCTACCAGGCTGTTACTTTACAGTTATTTGTTTGGGTTTGTTATTACTCTGCAGTTCCCTGATCTACATGTATATAATGTGGTTTACGTGTAGCATACTCAATGATATTATAATGATTTGTAAGGTATTTGTATTGATTTCACTTGACAAAAGAGTCAAAATGCAATTCATCATAACAAAAAGAGACCTAATGCAATCTTTTGAGTTTCCTCCATAGGAAAAAACTTATTGAAAAGAGATGGGATCCAGAAAAACATTTCAGTTTTCACATTTCAGTTTGGCTCGAAAAAATTTGATTGCTGAAAATATTTGATCAATACTTGTCACTTCTGATTTTTCATTTCATAATAGTTGCAGATAAAATTCATTGTAACACAGAACTGAAGACTACCAAGATAATTTTGTGGATGTATCTAATCCATAAGAGTTCTATAAACAAAATGAATTCTCCGGTTTCTAACCCTTTGAAGAAAGAAATTAAAGTATTAAACCAAATTTGAATCTAACGAGTGTAGAAAACAGTTTGACTTCTATGAAACTGCTCTTCTTTTGTTCAAACTACTTTTTCTTCAAAACTTTTCAGCAACTTCCCACTTAAGCCAAACATCTGACCGAACCTGAAAGATCATGGCAAACTGAAATTTTACATACAGGAAAAACCCCAATGAATGTGCCAATAAGCCTCACTGAATAATAAATGAGATCTCTACTAAGTCTGCTAAATACCCACTTGGTTTATATAGCTCTGTGCACTGGCAGTTATTACAGAGCTGGGGCAGACACAAGCACTGCAGACAGAGCAGGAAGCCAAAGGATTCAGCAAAAATCAGAAAAAGAAAAATGGTAAAAATCAACACCAATCATGCACGTGTTGCCCTTCTGTGTGAAAAAGCAGGGCTTGGGAATTCACATTTGCCATCAACACGGTTCTGCCAAATGCCCTGCCTGATCTGCCTGGGTGAGTTTTTCCTCAGACAATGGGAGCTATTGTCAGACAGCTTCTTGTTCTTTTGAGCTGCATTTGCAAGGGGGTAGAGGAACAAACCTGTCCCCCGAGCAGCACATGTGCTGGGAGAGAGTACAATGTAAACAAGGCAAGGGGAAGCTTAACGTAGCGTTTGCTTGCAAGAGATGAAAAATTAAATTTTAGTGAAAATAATATTGGTCAGCCTCCCAGCAAAACCAAAATCCATAAATGAAGGAAGAGCAGACAGAAGCCAGGTCTTTTTCCAGAATTTATATTGTTATGATGCCAGCCAGAACCAAGTCAAATGAATCAATTGAAATAGCTGGTTACCAGCTCAAGTCTCGACTCGTGCCAGGGAATAAATAAGCGACCTGTTCTGCATGCATGCCCCCCTCCCCGAAATTTCTGTGCTGTCTGGCTGCTCCCAGGACTCTCCAGGACCTTCTCTGAAGGGCCAGCAGCACCTCAGACCAGCCCAGGGGCTGTGTCTCCCTGTGCCAGCCTCTGAATGGGAGAAAGGGCAGGAGGGGCATTTATGTCACCAGCCCTGGCTTGGCCTCTCCTCTGTGCTCGCCCTGTGCCTGTGGAAAAGCCTTCAGGAGCTGGAGCCCACCACAGAGCCAGGCAGGCAGCCCACATTATAGTGCCACCCCACTACTGCCATAAAGGATGCATGTCACTGAACAAGAACTGAGGGACCTGTTCAAAAGTGACATGTAAACTGCCTTTCCAAAGCTCAATTTTACTTTCTTTTTCTGTTTAATGGAAAATGGCCAAGTTTTTCAACAGCTTTGTCTAGGCTGCCAGGATACTGAAATATCAGTAGTTGAAACCCCAAAATATGTTTAGCTAGTTAGGACTGTGCAATAACAAGGTCATGTTAAATTGGTTTTGCTAGGAGCATTTATTCTACTGAAAAATAATAAAGACAGTATTTGCAACTACAATAAAAGCAATAATAATGATGACAAGTTCCACCTGTTCCACTTTTCAAACTGGAGCTTCTGTAAGCCTATCAGAATAAAACTGGATTCTATTTTGTGATGTTTTTGTAAAAGCAATACAATTAACAACTGCATTAGTAAATGAGAGATAATCAACTATTTTCTTTTTAATGTAAAACCCAATGTAAACCAATACTACTGGCATGCACTATGGAACAACACTTTTTGGCACATAAAAATCAACATAAATCTTAAGTGCTCTGCAAAATAATCCACATATTTATGCAGGATGAGTAACCTTCACTGAAAATATATTTAACAGAAACCAATAGAACTCTCTGACACAACAATACGTTACACCTGTAAATCAATGTACCTTCTGCACTGTATCATTTAATAACATCAAACAATGAGGTTTTTCAGCAAAACCAAATATTACCCCTTAAAAGTTGATTTATTTCAAGCAAACATTCATCTCTCCAGAACACCATCAGGTACTAACATGGACAGCACTGACCACGTGTTAAAATCTGCTGTACAGAAGAAGAAATTGAGCCCTGCACACAGTAGGTGCATGATTCCTGATCACCTTTGGTGCCTTCCTGCAGTCCTGCACACTATTTTGGGATTCAGATGTCCTTTGGGTTAGCCATCCCCTGAACTCCTCTGGTAATTGACTTTCCATTCTGCTGGAAATGATACAGCTACAAAAGTGCTGCAGCTAAAGTCACCACACAAAGCAACCTCAAATTTTTTAAAAAATGTTCCTTTCTCACAGCTAAAAAGCTTGAGTAACAGAGTCCCTTCCAGGGAGAATAATTGCAAGCAGAAAATTTTCAAATGGATAAATTGAAACATGGGAAACTAAATTAACCTCCCCAAGACCTCAATGAGCACATGTGAGCTTTGTGCTTTCCCAAGCCAAAAACTAAACCAGTTTTTATGTACTTCAGGGCAAGAACAACAATGAAAAAATACTTTTGGAAGTCTGTTTAAAACTCAACCAAAAATATGGGACCTCCTGTAAGTAGGGGATTATCTCTGAGATTTTCTAAACCAATTCGTAGACTTCACCTTATCAACCTTGATTTATGGTTTCAGAATTGTTGACCTAAGTAATGAGGCAGTGAAATAACAATAAAGAAGTTATTATTGCCAGAGCAAACATCTAAGCCTAATTATTAATATTAGTTTTTAGGGACATCAAAATGATATTCTGATTTCTAGCAGCAATGTAGTGGGTGAGTGGTGGGGACAATTTATCATGGAAGAAGGAAAAATGGTACATGCTGTCACATCATGTATCATAGAAGTATCAAAATTGCTATGGAAACTGTGCACTTTTTATAGAGTAGGCACATAAAATTCACATAATATGTCAGAGAATAAGTTATTACTGTCCTGAGGCTGTAATAAGATCTACACCCTTATTAGTGAAAAGTTTTGACAGATTTTGTTTATAATGAATACTGGTAGCCAATGAGTTTGAGTCAAAGTCACCCTTTTTTGACCCATCCACTTGCTTTCAGGTTTCTGTCTCCCTTAGATACAGGGAGAGTGCAGAGTAATATAATTTCCAATGGTTATTAGATTCCATTATAGTCACTTGTGATACGACAGGGAAATCGTCCATATTCAAAATTATCAGGAGGAAATACCATCTTAGTCCTGGATTTTATTCTTGCATTATACAGACCTATTCTCAGCATTTATCTGTGTTGTTTACAAATTGTTGCCGAAGAGGCAGAGCAAATAATTTTGGATTCATTTGATAAGGCTGCAAATAGAAAAATCTAGGTTTTAGCACAAAATGGTTTAAAGCTTTCCCTGTGAAGAACCTAAACACTGGAGCCCTCTGGCACCCTGATCTCTGTGTGACAGGTTTCTCCTTGATTGACAGCATCTCTGATGGGTTAGGTTGGAGAAAAATGAGCTTGTTTAGGAGAGCAGAAGACACTACAATTAGGTTTTTGCAGTCCAGCGAAAGAGTGACTGCTAAAAGAAAGGAAAGTGGAGAAAAATGGTAGCACGTGTAACACCCTGGGGTGCAAGGGTACATTTATCACCTTGTTTTATATGACACACTGGATGAATGTTGATGAAGACTGTCAGCATCAATGTCAGGGAAAGCAATTCCATGAATAAAAGAGTTTGTGTTAAAAGACTCTCCACCAGGAGGAAATTTGACATTATTACTTTAATAAATAAACAACCTACAAAATGGAGCAAAGCAGATAACTGCAGATAAAGATAATTTTTTTATATTTTGTTTTAAACGTGGGCTCCTGTTTACTGAAGCCAGTGCTCTTGTGGTAAGCACAGAGCAACCAGACTGAAACCTTGGAAAAAAAAAAAAGGTTTAAAAAAGCCACTGAACACACTACAGCAGCAATGAGAAGAGCAGGACTGCACCACATGTAAAATCTACATTGCTTACACATTCTGCTGATGTGTGATGAATACATTACACTGTTCTACAGAAGTCCATTGTCATTAAACCACACCTTATCAACTACCAAGAATTTTAATTCATATATAGCCTCTTCAAATGACATAGGAAACACCTCCTAAAAACCTGAATTTTTGAAATCATTACTAAGTCGTACAAATAACTCATCATTGTCCATTAAAACAACAAAAAGCTACACTCAGCAATTAAAAAACCCCAAGACAATAGAAAATCCAAAACAAACTGGAAAAAAACCCCAAATAAACTCCCCAAAAATGAAGAAAAGAGGATTACCTCATGCACTCCCAAATGTCTTCAGTAGAAAAACCATTTCAACATCAAGTTTCTGAATACATTCTGGGGTGAAGGTGGACCCACCCAACTGCAGCTGTGCCCTTGAGCAGTGCTGTGCCCCGTGCTCCTCACTGGCCACAGGAGTTCTTCCTCTGTCCCCCTCGCCCTGCCAGGAGGGCTGCACTGTGCTCTCCCCTCCCTTGCAAGGCACCAGAGGATTGGGGTTTTGTCTCAAAGGGCCCCCACGGCACGACAATAAATGAAATTAAACACCCAGAATCCCTTCTCCCAAAGCATGACCAGAAGAGCCCAGCTCTGCCCCAAGCCCAGCTGACCCATCCACCTTCAATCCCAGAATATCCCCCATCCTTGGCTGCCTCCAAGGGCTGCTGTGAGCCCAGGCAGAGGGGCTGGCCCCGGGGCTCACAGGGTGCCCGGGTGGCTCTGGGGCTGCACACCTTGGACAGCCACTGGGCGAGGGCAGCTCGGCACCAGCGACAAAGGATGGATCTGTTTTGACCACACAGCCATTGACACTTCCACTGAAACCAGGGATTTAATTTTGCAACAAACTTTTGCCATTAAATTCTGAAAACTTAGCCTATTTTTGACTAGCTGTGGAAAGACAAACTTTTGAGACAAACTGCTTCATTGAGATTTCATTTTAAGGATTATAATTTTTACAGATGCCGTACTTGCATGTATCTATACCCTCTATTAAAGCACAGCATACACTTTTCAACATATTTAAGGATATTTAATGAGTTTAATAAACTTAAAGGGATGCTATATCTGTTCACTCCATAAAGATTGTTTATTTCAGGAAATAAACCATTTTGAAATGAGTAATATGACTTTTAGAGTTATGACTATCTCATTCAATTAGTTTCTGTAATTACTGTCACTCCACACACTATATGCAGTACTAAAGGAGAGAATACATTTTGAGGAATTACAGTGTAGGTGTACAACAGTTATTGTTAATGAGCCATAAACTTTAGTCCTCTGCTCTGTAAATTCATGCCAGTGTAAAGTAATTTGGCAAAATAAGTCGACAGTTACAGTTGGACAAATACTGTAGTACTTTAATATTTTCTGAGATTATTATCCTCTAGCACATTTCATACCATTTATTTTTCCTCTATATTTTAAAACATCATCCTCCTTCTAAAAAAATACATTGTGAGAGATGCAAGCAAGATCTGAACTGTACTGAATTCTCCCTGCTCAGCTGCACATTACCATGACTAAAGCAGAATTTATAAGACACTTTCACCTCCACCCAGTTTTGCCTTATCTCGATTTCAGGGATTCTGAAGGACTAATTAAACACAATCCTAGATTTTCACGACTCATGGATTAAGATTTTGTTTACAAGAGCAAGTGGCACAGGTCAGCAGGAGCAGAGCAAGGAAGGAAGCAGTGCTGAGGCCCAAACAAAAACCACTGCTAAGCTGATCATTCTGATAAATAATTTTTCACTTGGAGTTAATGTTACCCAGTGCCTTTCAACTGGGAATACTTCCCACTTCACCAGATAAAGTTTGTTGTATTTCTCTGACAGACCCTCTTAGGAAAGATGTGTCTCTGCCAGGTTGTGGAGGAGGAGTGCCATACCAAGAAAAAGTATTCATTGCAAGCAGCATCATTTGCATTCTGCCCATAAAGTAGATAAATAAATAATAATCAATGTTCTTCCTGCAACGGAAGTTTGGAGTTGTCTGGCTTCTCCAGAACCTGACACTGAACAGGTAGACTCAATACACTGATGCATGTTAATAGAGATTGTTCTGTTATACCTAGACCATGAAAAAATATTCAGCATCCTCAAAAAAAATTAAAAACAATCAAGATGCTGCCACGTCACTCAAAGGAACAGCTTTGATCAGTGTTTTCCTTGTTTCAAGTTCAGGGAACCACTACTGACACATTCAAATTAGTAAAGACCAACAACCACATTCTCTACCTTGACATACAAATTCAAGTTGTATTTTTCTATTGCCGTCACTCTATGTGTAGGATACCTGAGGCTCAAATCCCATAAAAGACAGTTTTTAGTGGCTCTTTTACCCTGTGCTACTGCAAGAGCTAGGAACCTGGTCAGCACCATAAGGCCATACCCTGTCACACTGAAGTTTTCCTAAAAAGCCCAAAGCTCCCCAGAGGTGGCTGGTTCCTCAGCACAAACCATTTATTCCCTCTCCAGCCTGGGAAAAGGCAGGATAAAGGCCACTTCTCCAACATGTGAAACGCTGCCTGCTCTCTAAAGAAACAAGGGCACAGTGCCTAGCAGGAATATTGCAGCACAGGGTGAGACAGGCAGACAAGGATTATCCAAAGGAAACAAGTGATTAAGGAGGGCACATCTGTTGTGTTCATGCAGGTCACCTCCTGAGAGACACCCAGCTTCTGAGGATGGGTACCAGGCTATCTTGGCTAATCAATCTGTTGTAAATATGATACTTCATAAGAAAAACTCGTGTCATTTTTGAAAACCTTAGTCTCAACATGCAAGTTTATGTGATGCCTTCACTTCACTGGACCCACTTACTCTCCTGGCTTCTATGAGATATTTCTGTTGGTATCAGAAGTTACCAAAAGAGCTGGGATAAGGCAGAGGCACTGTCAGTTTTAAATAATTTAGATGACTACAGTTTTGTAGTTCCTCAGGGTTTCAAAATCTAAGACTTTGGGCTTTGTTTAAATTGGATGATTGACAGGGTAAAATTAAATTTCTATGTATTTAGAATTCATTAAAAAAGAGAAGGTAATCTGTAACATTTATCCTTTATCATAGTTTAAACAGCCTCTTTAAGGGAATAATTTAGCTTTCTCCAGATATTACACAGTTTCAAAACAATACCTTTTTAATGTATATATTACTGGCTTTAGGGCAATTTTACATCATTCAGTAGCTTTATCTGGAAAGACAAAAGACCAAGCTACAGCTTTGGATACTCTGCCTAAGGAAAAAAGGACCTGGCTTTTTTTCCTTAATTCAAAATTAGGATGCCACTCAGGAAGGTACTTATAAGCACAAGGGAAGGGATGGATGGGAAAAGGCAAGGGAGGAGTTTCTCGAGTGATTTTTGAGCTCCCTTGTTATCACAAACAAACCTCAACATCTCTGCCGAACTGATAAAAGCACGCTTAGTTTCATTTGTGATTATGAGTAGGAGTTGCTAAAGCTTCATGCTCCTTTGATCCTTTCCACATGAAGCAGAGACTATTCAGCCTCTTGGCATGTCTGGGAGACCTTTAGTCACCTTGTAGAGAGACTTCATGCCTTTTTCCTACCCAAACTAGCTATTACTGCAGTGTTTGCATTGGTAGCTCCATGCACATAGGATAAACTGCAGTGACTGATTTCTTTTACATAGTGCAGTGGTACAGGAGAGATGCTTTTAGGCAATTATCTATATAGATATTGTCCAGGAGATGCCAACTATCTCAGAGTTCACTCAGCTGCCAGCAAAAGCTTAGTATCACAGTTAGCATCCAAGATCACCACCCACCAAGCAGGAGAAACAAGAGAAAGATCCAGAGAACTTCCATTCTGACTATTTTAATTACTTTAATAACCTCTTTAATTGCAGAGCTAGCTTACAGAGAAGCAATAATGCAAACAGCACAATGATCAGTTTTTCTTATTTTGCACATCAAAAATGCATATTCAACCTTACAAAACACAGGATTCATAACACCAGCAGTGGTGCTTTGCAAGCAGCATTCCAACCATAGCAAGCAGTAAGCACAGAGCCAGCAGCTCACATGCTATAAACTAATTCAGATTATCCTTCTCTATCAAAACATCTCCACCCCTCAAAATGTATTTCTTGGCTCACCTGGAGTTTAACTTGAGTATGCTCCAAAGTCTCCTTTGGAATATCTGTTTGTTTTAAGTTTTACTTTTCTAGGAAGTAATTGTTGTGCTATAGGCTACATGAAAAAAAAAAAAAATATAACATATATCTCGATCGTCACTTAACTTTTTTTAAAAAACTAAACCAACTCGATAACAGAAGCAGCAGAGTACTCCACATTTTCTGGGTACTCATGTGCCACATGCACTCTTTCTCCAGGTCACAAAGGATGTGTTTGGAGGATGACTGAACACTCCCCAGACAGGAATGGCAGAGCCCACAGCTGCTCAGCACAATGACTGAGGTGCCCTGGGAAGCCCCTGGGTGCTCAGCCTCCCACAGCAGGGCTGTGCCTGCTGAACCAAACAGGAGAACCAGGAGAGCACAAGGCTTGGTTTGGGGTTCCTGTCCCCTCACTGGGACATGACCAGAGTGAGAGCTCTCTGCTGCTCTCCAGTTCTCTCGCTGCAGGAACCCCCAGGCACCCTCTGCAGGGCCCACTGGTGACACCAAGTCCTGTTTACCCCTTGGTCCCACTGCTCCTCCTCCCCACCAGTCACCAGCAGAGCCCTGAGGCTCATAAACTGCCCCAAGCACCCAGAGGTGCTGGGGAAAGTTTGTCAAACATCTCCAAGGAGCCCCCAGAGGTCAGGTATTGGAACACTCCCACTCCTTCCCCCACCTCCGTTTCTTTTCAGGTACTTGAAAAGCAAATGAAATGAGGTGTTTCATTTCAGTGAAATCTCTGGCAGGTTACATCTGCCCCTGCTTCCCCACTGAAGGGCCACCCAGCCCCAGGCAGCCCAAAAGTGACAGCAGAGAGCTCTGGGGTCTGCATTCACACTGGTCCTGCAAGCCCCCACTTGTCAGCTGTGGTGGGGAGGGAAGGTGGCAGATGCTCCCCTGAGCCACAGGCTGAAGAGCAGCTGCTGAGGGGCTCTGCTACACCCAGGGGGCACAGACTCCTCTCCAGGTCTCATTCCTGCCTTGCTTTCATGCCCCACTCTTGGAAAAAAGTGTGAGCAGCAGTTGAAAGCAAGCTTCAGCAGCTTGGGAGGAAGCAAAAGAAACAAAGACTTGGCATACTGTATCTATAACACAGTTAGGGTAAAAATTCCCAGTTTGTAATTTGTCCTTTCATTAAACTATAATTCAATAAATCAATTAAAGTACAATTCAGTAAACACTGGAACTGAAATGCACCAGTAGTGCTTTTCAGTGCACAGCTGCTACTCTTTATGGATCCAGAGCTGAAACACCACTATTTGCATTAAACAGGGCAAAAATGGGAGCTCCCCACTCTGACATGTCAGAAATCTTCATCTCTAATAATTTTTGTTATTTGCTGAAGATGAGTTTTCAGTCATTCATTCTGGCAGTAGAGAAACTGCAGAGAGCAGTGAATTAATATAAACAGGTGGAGCACATTCTGCATTCCTGAAGGACTGAGCTCCTAAAATCAACTACCCTTTCATCTAACAAAGATAACTTCTGATATTTTACCATAAGACCATGTTCCCTCCAACCTCTACCACCTTGTGCTTTATCTTTTCATATCACAGATCTCTTACAAGTTCTACACTAAATCTCTACTGTACATTTATACAAAAGAAGGGATAGACCATGTTAAATACAAGTGCCTCAACAAACAGCTCCTCTTGTCAGATAAAGCTGTATCTATACATAAATATATTCACAAAGGAATTTTGTAGCATCTGGGAACTTAGATTAAATATAAAGAGATTATAAGAATTGGCCCCATGGAATCACAAGTGACAGAGAAAATACACTCAAGCCCTCCTTCACACACAAACTTTGGAGAGTTTGGGTGAGCTCAGGTACAATTTTGGAGCAGAGAGCTGGGCAGGTGGAGATTTTGTGCATACCCAGGGAGTTCCAGGCAGCAGCATGCCAATACACAGAATTATCAGCACATCAAAGGCATTATATTTATCAAACACTGCCACAGCACATTTACTAGCTGTATGATGGATGTTGTTGTAGCAAGCAAGGAACACTTTGATGTACATGGCCTTCTTTGATTAATGAGGGCTCTTGCTGAGAAGCTGCATATGGAGTAAATTACTCTTTTCAAAAATGGCTGATTTGCACTATTGTACTAATTATGTCACAAGCTCAGAGTCGGTTCCAGACTCAGTCACCCAAAATAAAGAAATAAAAATTCACATATACAGGTCATGGTTTTGTCACACACATGCATCAGCTCAAAATCCTCAAGTCCTAATTAAATTAACTTAGAGTTTCTTTTTTCTACAGAGAGCACCAGTAAGCATTTCCTTCCTCCACCGAAAGCTTCTACAATCTAGTATACTCGTAAATAATTTCCTTCCCAGAAAGGAATGCAATTTTATAGTGAATTCCACTGTGCTTAAAAGAACATTATAAGAACTCTGAAAACATTTTAGTTTTTCACAAAAACTCCACAACCCATCTGGCCCAAAAAGCAATCCTAAAATCCCCCAAAGCTGAGGGAACCACAATACACAAAGCATCCCTCTTAAAAGCTTTTTCTAAATTAATTCTACCAGTAGAGAAATACTACAAAACTGAAGTTATTCCATAGGCCTTGAGTCTCTAAGCATGTGGTGCCTTAAGCAATTTATCCACTTAGTTGCAACAACAAAAGTATTTCTTTGAGAGCATTAAAGCAGTGTTAATTCCCTTAAAATTTTGAACAATAACTATTTTATCATGTTAATTAAATATATTTGAAGTCTCCAATTTGTTACTATAGGTGGCAGATCCATTACTTTGCCATGATCACATGGAGTGCACAGACCAAATTCATCTTTGGACATATAAACAAGATGAAAGGAAGCACAAAACCAGCGTTCAAGCCTGTGGGATGACACTCCACTGAGGACAAAATGATTCCTTAAGTGCACCTTCTGGTAGAAAGTTCAGATTTAATTCAACTGTTTTACACACTTTGTGCTGCAGTTGCAGGACAGCACATGAACTACCAAAAAAAAAAAAAAAAAACCACCAAGAAACAAGAACTAAAAGGAGTAGCCCACCTTAACCCCATAACTTGGGCAATAAAGATATCATAAGACCCTGTCAGGCCACACAAGGTAAAGTTGGAAAAAAACTTGTCAGATTTGCACAGAACCTCAGAATGATTTGGGGTGGAAGGCATCTTGAAGAGGATTTTGTTCCACCCCATGCCATGGGCAGGGACACCTTCCACCATTCCAGGTGGCTTCAAGCCCTGTCTAACCCAGCCTTGGACACTTCCAGGGACTCACAGTAAAGAATTTCTTCCTGCTATCCCCTCTAACCCTGCCCCTGGCAGGTTGCAGCTATTACCCCTTGTCCTGTCAATCTGTAACCTCCAGGTGAGGGATTGTTTCATGTCAATCCAACAAAGACTTGCATCTGACACTCTCAGTTTCCCATTTCCAGAGCACCTAGGAGGTTACCACGGGCTCCAGCCTGCCAGCTCACAGAGCTGAACCAGAGTGGATTGGGTGCAAGGTGGTTAAATAGAAATAATTTCCTGTACAAAGTCAAATGTTTAGGAAATGATAATCACAAATATATGGTGCACACACATGCTGAGACAAGTCAACCACACTGCCTTTCTTCTCTAGAGGTTTCTACACCTAGTTCTGAATTACAGCAAGGAAGAGAAAGAAAACAGATTCTGTGAAAGGTATGGTGCCCAAACCAACAACATTACTTTCCATTTATTTCCATAGCAGTCTTGCCATGAAAGCAGCTCTCCAGGTATATAAATTTATATCAGGCCTCTTGAAAACATAATCCAGAATACCTGCACTCTCAATAAAATATCCAGTTAGGTCCTTCCAAATGCTAAGAAGGTTGCAGCTCACAACTGTCGAATATTCTCTGAACAGACTTTTCTCTTGTCATCGAACAGAAGCTGGAAAAGTTTTTTTTCCAAAGCCCATATAGGATTTGATAGCAGTAGGCACAAAGGGCAATGGTGAGGGGAAGGAGCTGAGGAGGAAGGCCATGCAGATCTTTGCCAGGTCTCCCTGGACACACTGCTGAAAGGTCAGGAGCTCCCTGTGGGGAACTGCACTCACAGCAAAATACTGCACTGTCACCAGGCACCCCGTGAGGGGTTCCACCTGCTTAAAATTTGTGTAAAATATCACCTATTAACAGCAAAATAATTCTAGGCCTGCCTACAGGACCTGCTGAGCAGGTGGAGCTGTATGAACCATACCACAGTGCAGAGAAGAAAATGGCCTGCCTGGAGCTGCTGGCTGGGCAGCAAACAGCAGGAAGCCCTTGGGTGCTGCTAGTTCCGAAGGGAAACATTAAAAACAATAACTTGGTATTATGACAAACAGTTCTTGGCTCTCATTTTGGCACAGTTTCACTATCTGCTTCTTCTACTCCCGAATTTCTTCAAGAGTATGTTAATTTTTAAGGGATTTAAAACATTGGGGGTTAACTAGCATCTGGGTGTGCTGACTGTTCTTTGGAAAACCCTGAGGTCTGTTCAATTCCTCCTCCCCATGCAAGTACAGCTCCCCAGAACAGCTGAGACAGCTCAGGCTCCAACTTCTAGCACCACTCAGAACCTGGCTGTTACAAGCTCTACAGAAGAGAGGACAACCCTGCTTATTAAAAATAATCATAATGTGTTCTTAGGTTTGGTTTAGGAAAACACTTGGAATGTTTACAGGTTTGCTTTAAATCCAGAAACTGAACTAAAATTAAGTTAGGAATTCTCTATACATCATTATATTACAAAGACCTTTACTTCTGGTCAGTCATACTGAGAAATTCTGTTGAGAAGCTTGAGCTTGGCAAACAAGCTGATTAAAAGGTTCTATTAAATCCTGCTTAAATTTCAGAAGAAGGTGAGAACATTTCTTACTGACCATAACTGATATTTCCATCCCTGATTTTCTTTGACTTCCTTCCAGCCTTTGAGGCCACAGGCAATGTAAGTTATGTCGTCTGCTGTAAAAGACAGTTCCACCCCCCAAGAATATTCCAGACAAAATGTTTTTGTCTGAAATTTTTTCCAAAGTTGAATATTTCATTTATTTCTTATTCGTGAGCCAAGAATATCTGCCTGTGAAAATCTTCCTATTACTTTATATAATGAAACTACATGATGCCAATCCTTTTGCTGTTTCCCAAGAACCCCTACCATTAATTTCCCACACTAGGTAAACTAGGAAATTAGTTTCCAACTCAAAATTGGAAATACTACAGAGTTATATTCTCAGATGATATTGTGTTGTAGAGAGATGCCCAACCTGATTCTTGTATTACAAACTGTGTAAAATAAAATAAATTAAACCATGAAGAGTACAAGTTCTGTTAGAATACAGCTACAACTTGCAGCAAGCCTAAAAAGACTGAGGATATATAAAATAGACAAAAGGATCTAATGCTGACCTCATATTAGTTGCAAACTGCTGGATCAGCCCTGCTCCCTCCAAAGTCACTCATTTGGCTTCAGGGCATTTTAAATAAGCTTTTGATGCTGGAATTGCTAGCCGGAGAATAGCAAATGTTGATTTTAAAACAACAAAATAAAAGCAAGTTGGCCAATTGCAAGCTGGTAAATCCAACGATGGCACAAGCTCTGAAGAGAGAAAAATTAATGGTTTAGAGGATGGTCCCTAAACTGGGACAAGAAAACTGAAAACACTGAGAAGGAAAAAACTGACATGTGAGGGCACTTAGAGCATGACAAGTATGTGTAGATTAGCTAGAAGTGATGCCAATTATTAGAAAGGGATTGTACCAATTAGAGTTGTAACAGTCTGAAATAGCTTTATGATTGGCAAGAAAAAAAAAAAAAGACATTAACCCCCCCCCCCCAAAAAAAAAAAACCATTAAGAAACTCCTGCCATCCTGCACTACTGAGAGTGACTCTGGGACTGCAGCAGCAGAGCAGCAGACCCAGGAGGCCTCTCCAGCCATGTGTTCCAGGTTACCTGCAATTTATCTCAGAACCAGGATTCGTGTCTGTGGCTGCCTACCAGAGCAGCAAAGAATGAATTCCTGCCTTTCATAAGCAGTGTGTTTTTTTGAGGACAAATTGATATTTTGTAGTCGTTGTCTATTCAGTTCTGGGGAGTAATAAATATGACAGGAGGCATAGATGTTAATTTATTGTTAGTAAGAGAGAATTTTAGCAATCATACTCTGTATTTATGGGCATCTGAGCTGAAGGAAAAATAAAGGGAAGGGAGGAGGGAGATATTAAGTAGTAGGAAAATAAGCATCTCACCCAAGGGTCTTTTGAGATGCTAGAGCTGAAGTGCCAAGTGCCAGCACCTGACCCAGCAATGAGCCTGGGCACTGTTTATTTTCCCCTGGACCTTCCAATGGAGCTGTGCTAATGCTGCAGAACTGGAATGATCAAAGCAGAGGGGCAGCAGGACAGGGCATAGGGCTGCCCTTTGCATCATCACTGGCACCAAGCCCAGCTAAGCACAGCATATCCAGAGTGCAACCACCTGGTTTTACCAGAAAAACTGACACTAGGCTGGCTCTGACCATGATAAATGGGTAAGCCAAAGGTTGAAACCCTGATTAACTAACATATTTTTCAAACATTCCCATCCTCCATCACTTTGCTCTGTCAGGAGAGGCTCAGAAGCACCACACAGTCTGGTTTGCAATGATGAGGAGTGCAAGGGGGCTCCTGCTTCAGCTCCTGGGACTGAGCCCAGCACAGACTTGGGCTTCATTTCAGTACTGCAAGAAAGTTAATAAGGCCACTTACGGTTTACAAACTACCTCCACTCGCATGGACCATTGTAAGCCTCAAGCAAAGCTGTCATGAGGCTTTTGTAGGGAAAACCTTAAGGGCTTTGGCTAAGGCTTGCTGTCAGAAAACTGCTTGAAATGAATTCAAATCACCAGGCTCCCTTACTGAAGGTCAAACACAACATTTGCAGCTGGAATTGCCAACACAATAACATGAGGGGAGAAATAAAGACTACCTGAGAGGGAATTCTCTGTTAGTGCTGTGCTTGCATTTGGGGAAGAGCAAAATGGGAGGGGGCAGGCAGAGCCACAGAGCCTGTCAGAAAGGTAAAACTCCCTTCAAAACAGCAGTTAGCCCAAATGTCTGAATTTACTCTAAAGGCTGACTCAGCCCATGCCAGTGCTGCAGGAGGAGCCAGGCCCGAGCACCTCCCTGTCCTGTGCCCCACAAAGGGCAGGCTGTCTCCTAGGGAGGGACAAAGGAACCCTGAGAGCTCCAGGCAAGCAGCCCCATGGCCCTTCCACAGCCTCCATCCAAGAGCCCCCAGCAGCCTTCCCTCAGCAGAGAGTGAAACCCACCCAAAAGATGGTGGGGGTGTCCTGAAGAGCCAGGACATCCCAGAGGAGTGCTGAGCTGGATGGCCAAAGGGTCAAATTGAGGAGATGGCATGTTTTCCCTCTTGGCTTGTCCCGTGACACACTGCTTGGCACAGGAGTGACTGCCAGAAGGTTCTGGTTCCTTTATGTCTCCCTCCTTACAGAGCCTGTAGTGGTGAGAAAGCTTCAATGCTCAGCAAACTCTTGTGAGGACGTTTGTCTGAGCCAAGCCCAGCTCAGAGAGGAGGGTGAGCCCAGCCATGCCCTCCCTGGCTGGCTGCACCATGGGCTCTCTGCCCACCGTGGGCACAGCTGGGTGCTCTGCTCTGGCTGTGCAGGAGCAGCAAGGGCAGAGCAGAGGAGCCACAATGAGCCCCGGGCAGGGCTGGCCAAGGCTCCCCACTCCACTGCCCAGGCTGGGCATCACTGGGCAGGAGCAGAGGGTGGGGACAGCTCAGGGAGGCTGTTCTGGGCCATCCAGACCTGTCAGAGCCCTCAGGGCAGGCAGCTCACCACTCTGACAATGTTCTTTACACTCAGTATGAGAGCGCAGAACTCAAAAAAAAAAAAAAAAAAAAAAAAAAAAAAAAAAAAAAAGTATCTACCACATTTAGTGGAACCAATCACCTCATTTTGTTTCTTAAATAATTCATCTTTTAGGCTCAGCCCTGGCTTAAGGCCCAGATTCAGATAATTTTTCCATTTTCTTGATCCAAATAATACAGTTATAAAGGAGAGCATTAAGAAAGATACGGCCAATTTTGTCCACTCAAAAGTTCAGCCCTAGTGCATACATTTTTTGGCATCTTTCTAGAAAAGGTGTCTCGAACATTTATCTGAATTTGTATTAAATAGAAATTTCAGGCTCTTGTTTGCAGTGAGCCAAGGTTTAACTCTTACAGAGCACCAGCTGTGTGGAAGGCAGAGCCAGAGCAGCAAGGCCAGCACCTGGGCGTGCTGAGTCAGCAAGCTGCTCACACCCCCACCAGTGAACAAGAATAATAAGATTGGCCCCTGGGACCAGAATCAATCTATTAACCAATATGATCTGGAGACCTTGGGTCCGCTCTCATATTTTCTACAAATTGTATTGCTTCTTGTTGAAAGCAAAATCCTTATGGTACTGCTATCTCAGGATCACAGCAGTATTTTTCATACTACCTTGCTTCATGATGAGAAACTAAAAATATTAAAATGAAATCAGGTATCAGTTCATAGGGGGAGGAATAGAAAAAAGAAAGGCCTATGATCCAAGTTAAAAAAAATAGATGTATTCTGGCAGAAAATTCTCTCCTATTAAAAGAGTCCTAGAATCTTATTAGAGTATGTTAAAAAAGATACAAGGAAAAGTTACATAGGCATTAGTAGTTACAATGAAGAATCCACATGCTTCAGAGAAATTACAGGGTAATATGTGGAATTTATACACGTGGCTGGATGAAAGGTGACTAGGACCCAGCTTAGAATATTGTTATCTCACAAGCACTGTACAATTCAGCTGGCAAACCCATCCATGTGGGTCGAGGCAGTTGCCAACCATCCCACAGGTCAGCAAGCATTCCTGCACAGAATGCAGTATTTAAAAGGGCTAGAAAGAAGATGGAGAGAAGAGTCAGTTTCAAAAGACTAAAGTTAGTTTTGAACTTGAAAAGCCTAGAGAAAAATCCTGAAAAATCTTACATGAATGGTGACAGCTTCTGCCCTTCCAGTAAAGGATGCCAACTGATCATGACCCTGAATATGAACACTTAAGATGCTCAGAAAAACAGAAAATGCCACAAAGAATGCACAAAGCAAACATTTTTTGATGAGAAATCACTATGGCCCTTTAGCACAAAATAGCTGCTTAGAAATACCCAGCTGCAGCTAAACCTCTGGTGACTGTCCCTCTCAGAATAACTTCACAAACAAAACAGTGCAGCTTGCCCTCATGAGGAAATCAGCTGCCCTACCTCCTCATTTTTTTTTAAAGAAAGGTTTATCCCAGTTGAAGTGTTTTGGAAACAGAATAATGAGTATGTTTGACCTCTTGCATAATCCTCTTTACCCACTTTAAAACTGACCATTATTATTAGCAATACTGACACCAACAATAAAATACTAAGAGATAAAAAATAACATCTTTTTCTCCTATAACAATTTCAATCTCCATTATTTTACTGCATTTTAGTTTTTCAGAAAATACCACAGCACATATTCCCTTAAAACCATGACCTGGATGTCCTCCTTTTTCGTGGGAATGTAATGAATAGGAATGAAGAACATGGACCTGACCCACGAATGGATTGAACTGAGGAAGCCATAGAAAAAAGGGTAGGGAACTGAGTCCAGAGCAGGTGGGTCAAACAGGAATTTTGAAAGAATTGGAGCTTAAACAGAAAGAAGATTGGACCCAGCCCACTCCCAGGGCAGTGAACACCCACAACTTCACGTGGCCCAAATTCATCTGAGCACCAGCAAGAACAGAATTAGCTGTCAAAATTCCTAGGAATAAGGAGGGGGTTGATCCAGTAGACGAAGTCAGGATTTTGGAAAAATGATAATTTTACTTGAACCTGGCAGCCCCTTCACTGGCCAGCAGTTTTATTGTTGATTCCCAGGGACTGAAAGATTATCCCAGAAAACATTTACTTTTATCTTTCCTCTCTGCAGTTCCTGGCTAGAATGTCCATGCATAAAATCTGAAAACCAGAAAAGTGTCTTTATTTTACTTGTTAAAGTAGCCACAGGTTGCCTTGAAGCCAGCGAGCCTTGCTGTAGCACTGCATTTGTTTTCTTTTAACAGGAACCAAAGCCTAAATATCACATTTGGCTAGGCTGCCCTTTTGCAAATAAACCCTGAAGGAATTTGAGGAATAGATACTGCAGCTAAGGGCTCTGCAATGCCTGCAGTAACACCAGTCTATGCATCTTACTGAACAGTGCCATTTAGCAAAGGGCAGAGGGAGGAACAGACAAGGAAAAACCCTCATGCTACACCCAAGCTTAATTTAAAACAATATTAAAAAAAAAAAAAAAAAAAATCACGACATACAACTAGCCATTTTCTCTTTTTGTTTTATTTTTCGCAACCTTTTAGCCATTGTGTGGTCTCTGTCACCTTAGATGTTCAACTCAATTTTTAAACCTCATGAATAAAATACAAATCTTGTTCAAGGAACATTTTATGAAGTAAAAAAGTAGACTTCATTTATTATATCCCACAATCCTTTTTCCCTTACAAGTAGCCTGAAAGCATCTTGAAAGCACATCTCACTCTCCCACCAGACTCAGTTTCTCATGGCAACTGTGTGGCTGGTCCCACCGGGGAGAATTTGTCCCAACAGTCATCACTGTCCTGACTCTGATACCTTAATTTGTTGCAGAGTGCATCACACCAGCAATAGCTGTTGGGAAAAGGCAAAACTACTGAGAAATCATAAAGGACTAGAAGGACCACCCAGACCAAACTCCAGGATGTAAAGCACAGCCCAGCTTGTCCTGGGTCCCTGGGCACAGAACATACTTGCAAATGATGCCATTTCTAGCACTTGAGATGGCAACTGATTTATAAGAAAAGAAAAGCCTGGGGAACAAAGAAAAACTGCATTCTTGGTTTGTTCTTCTCAGAGCATCAAATATTCAATTTTTGTAATAAAGTACTTTGAAACTTTTTGAGAAAATAACACAGTAACTGCTCATATTAACGATTATTTAAAAAAGAAAAAAGGAACGTAGAGCTCTTGGGTTAGCATCAGAGACCAGAAGCCTCATACATCCCTCTATGGTCACACACAAACTGCCCAACCCCTGCAACAGAGACTCACTTAAGTGAATATCAACCTTTAAATCCACACAATAAGCCCTATTATTAAGCCTATCATTTCACACTGAAATTCTCAGGGAGCTCTCTTTTCTTTAATAGCCAATATTGTGAAATAGCATAACTTTGGACTATAATTTTCCTAGAATTTTGCACCATACTGGCATCTTTTGTAGCGCTGATTCTGCGGCCCCGCTTACGAGATCAAGAGGAAAAAAAAAAAAAAAACACAAAACAAAAAACAAACCGAAACCAACCCAAAAGTAGTAACTGGCACGTGGTATCTGCTGCCAGCCCTCGCAGGCGAGCCGCAGGATTTGGAAGGGGCAGAAGCGCCGGGTCAGCCCCTGCTGTCCCATCACTCTAACCATGGCTCTCCAATGGAATAAACCCAGGAGCCCTGGGCTCCAGGACACCCCGGCCCCAGCACGGGCACCCCGCACCGTCCCTCTACTCACAGAGAATAAAGCATGCTTGTGTTTTTACAGACGTCCCATCCCAGAGCTGCTCGGAGCCAAAGCCGTGGCTGGCAGATCTGGGGGGCTCATTCGAGGGCGGGGGGCAGCCAAGGCGGGCCGGGCTCTCCCTGCTGCTCGGGGTGTTGGCAGGGATTGCAGCAGGGTGGATGCCTGGGGTGGTACCAGCACAGCCCGGCCCTCGGCATGGGCTGGAGGCGACCCCAAACGCGCCCGGCCGCCTTTCCCTGGCATCAGAGCGGGCAGGGAGCGCGCAGGAACCGCGCTGACCGGGCGGCCCGGGAGCCGGCGGTGCTGGCCCCGAGCTGGGCTAAAACAGGGGAGGGAGAGAGAGAGAGAGCCCCGAGCTGGGCTAAAACAGGGGAGGGAGAGAGAGAGAGAGCCCCGAGCTGGGCTAAAACAGGGGAGAGAGAGAGAGAGAGAGCCCCGAGCTGGGCTAAAACAGGGAGAGAGAGAGAGAGAGAGCCCCGAGCTGGGCTAAAACCGGGGAGAGAGAGAGAGAGGAGAGCCCGAGCTGGGCTAAACCGGGGAGGGAGAGAGAGAGAGGCCCCGAGCTGGGCTGAAACAGGGGAGGAGAGAGAGAGAGAGCCCCGAGCTGGGCTAAAACCGGGGGAGAGAGAGAGAGAGAGAGCCCCGAGCTGGGCTAAAACCGGGGGGGAGAGAGCCCCGAGCTGGGCTAAAACAGGGGAGGGAGAGAGAGAGAGAGCCCCGAGCTGGGCTAAAACCGGGGAGGGAGAGAGAGAGAGAGCCCCGAGCTGGGCTAAAACAGGGGAGGGAGAGAGAGAGAGAGCCCCGAGCTGGGCTAAAACCGGGGAGGGAGAGAGAGAGAGAGCCCCGAGCTGGGCTAAAACCGGGGAGGGAGAGAGAGAGCCCCGAGCTGGGCTAAAACAGGGGAGGAGAGAGAGAGAGAGCCCCGAGCTGGGCTAAAACCGGGAGAGAGAGAGAGAGAGAGAGCCCCGAGCTGGGCTAAAACGGGAGGGAGAGAGAGAGAGAGAGCCCCGAGCTGGGCTAAAACAGGGGAGAGAGAGAGAGAGAGAGAGCCCCGAGCTGGGCTAAAACAGGGGAGGGAGAGAGAGAGAGAGCCCCGAGCTGGGCTAAAACCGGGGAGGGAGAGAGAGAGCCCCGAGCTGGGCCCGCAGGTGAAGGAGCTTTCCCAACAGGGGAGAGCCCCGCAGGTGAACACCGCGTTGCCCCAGCAGGTGAGAACCCCGGTGCCCCCGCAGGTAACGCGGCGTTGTCCCGCCGGTGAGAGCTGAGCCCCCCGTCTCTCTATCGCGACACCGCGGCTCGTCCCGACACCATGCCCGGCTCTCCGGCTTCTCCCCTCCCTCTTTGCACGAGCTGCCTCAGGTGCCACGAGAGCTCCCTCATGGCATTTATTGTAGCGATCTTAATTAAATTAATATTCCTGAGTGCAAGGCTACTGGGATCTGAGGCTGGTATGAGGTTCATCGACTTTCACTTAGAGGGTAAAGTTTCCAGTTTCCACTCTCACGAGGCAATATGAAAAATTTATGACAGAAGCAGGAGAACTCTTGCTAGAGGCAATGACATCCCTGTGCAATTAAAACACTTTCAAGTGTCTTTTTTTTTCTCCATTCTCCTTCCGCTCATCTTAGAAAACAATATACAGAGCCACTTTATTCTGCACTGTACATTTTTAACTTAAAGATCTGTAGGCAGTTGACAAATTAAAACCTGATCATAAAAATTTTCTTACAGTTTGAAATGTAACATATTGTACAAGGTTATGGCCAGATGGTAAGGAGCTTTTTTTTTTTTTTTTTTTTCTCTCTCTGGGTTTTTTTTTCCTTTTATTTTGGGTAAGAAAAACAGTTTAAAGCTTTCAAGCAACAGAAGAAATTCCCTCCACAAATAGCAGCAGAGACCCTGTCTGCGCTCTTTGGAGATGACAGATTTGACTGAAGCCCTCCATGAGCAGTTGTGGGAAAGGGCAGGGCTGGGTTTGAGGGCTCCCAGCTCCACAGATGTGCCAGCCCATGCCGGGGGCCGGGCTGTGCTGGTACCACCCCAGGCATCCACCCTGCTGCAATCCCTGACAACACCCGAGCAGCAGGGAGAGCCCAGCCCACCTTGGCTGCCCCCCACCCTCGGATGAGCCCCCCAGATCTGCCAGCCACGGCTTTGGCTCCGAGCAGCTCCGGGATGGGATGCCTTTGAAAGAAATCCTCTTTATTCTCTCTCATTCTGCAGAGCTGAGCAAGTGAGAGCTTTGGGGCAGTCAGCTTCTTTGTAAACTAGCATTCAACTACTGCTGTGACTGCAAACTATGGGGAATAAAGCAACAATAAATACTTAATAACCAACACAATGCAATGGCTCTTTCTTACCTCACCAGAGGACATAATTTTTTGCACAGTGCATTGCTGAGCACACTGCAATAACCAAAGCTAACTCTGAAACTTGGGAGTAACTGAGCATATTCTTTCAATGACCAAGTAAAATTCCCCTTAATAGCACATGCCCTGAGAGAAAAAATTTACTTTAATATCCCATGCTTAATTCTGAACACGCTAATTCTAGTTACCTCCGGATAGTTAAAGTTGCTGTAGTGCAGTGATTGATACTGGCTATTGTTGCAAAAATAAGGAATAATGGAAAAGAAAAGTTATAACTTCTTAAACTCATTTCAGAATTTAGAGCTGAGTGGTGCAAAGAATGTAAATATTACAAATACCCACCAGCTGTCTAAGCAGCAGAGCTATATTGTGTTAAATGCTGTCTTACTCTGATCATTATGGCAGTAATATAAATAGGGTGTGGATTACAGTTGCAGAAAGTTGCACATGGTGAAAGATGATAAGTAAATTCACTTTATTTTTAGGATTATTCTACTATTTTGTCTTTGGAAATCTTAACAAAACCCTTATTCTATTGGTGCCTTAAATTTTAGCTTTTATATTTTTTAGATTATGTGCTAGTTTAGTGTGTAGCTTTGGGTTTCATATTAAGTGCTCGTAAGCTCTCTTCAGAGTAGATACACAAAACAGTTCCTTCTCTAGCTTGATACCAAGTACAACTGATAGAACTTTCAGGCCCAAGAACAAACACAAATGTGAAATGAAAAAAAAAAAAACAACCAACCAACCAAAAAAACCCAAGGAGGATGTAGCTTCATTAGCTGAAGCTGTAATTGCACAATTAACTCCAACATGCTGGTGGACCAGAACCAAGCAAAGTGTGAGACCTTGTGACCCAGTGTCCATTTTGGGTTCACCTTGGGTGCAGCCCAGCCAGGCTCTTGTGCTGCCCAGGTGTGCCCATTGAAGCCTTTAAATAAATCCCTGCTTTATCCTTTTGCTGGGTCTAGTCTCTGTTCCAGGTCAGCCTCCAGAAGGCATCACTATCCTCATATTGACTATGTGTCCCTGCCCTGCCAGCACTTCCCTCCTGCTCCTCTCACTGTACATTCAGTCTCTGTTCAGGAAACGTTTCAGGACTGGGATGGTGCACACAGCCATCTCAGAGAGCCAAAGGAACAAACAACCCAAGGGAAAGGACAACCCAGGTCTCATTCTCAGTCACAATCCCACGGACCCATCGTGGCTCAGCACAAAGCCCCTCTGCCCAGCTGACACTGGGCAGGCTCTGCCTAGCAAAGTGCAGGAGGGCTGGAGCAATGCCTGTACCCAGACCTGTCCCCCAGGCAGCATGAAAGGGCAGCCTAACCCTCCTGTGAGCACCAGAGAGTTTGGGCAGCTCCTGAAATGACACAGCACATCTTTGGTATGAACGAGATGAACAGCACCACAAAGGCAAGATGTTGTTTATCACACTAAACAGAAGGGTCTCTCTGTTGCCTTTCACTGCTGCCAGCGACTGGCACCCATCTGTTACCTCTCACCAGACATTTTGATCATTTGCTCTTGCAGCAATGGCTGTCCATAATTTTCTCTGCTACACAGACCCTTTTCTCATTCCCAACTGTGTTCTTCAGGCTCAACCACTTCGTTAAAAAAAAAGAACAAGCAGAGTTTTCTTACCTTAGAGAGGCTTTTTCAGTGTTCCTGGCACACATGCAGGACCAGCTCAGTACCTGTACTAGCAACTACTACTTTCTAAGGTAGAAGCTCCTCCTTACGAGACCTTCTTGCTAATTTTCCACAGCTGCATTGACTAAAACAGCTTCAGGTGTGCAAGCCTTCAGGTGTTACATGGAACTCTAATGAAGGGCAGTACTTTCTAAGTGAAACATGTGAGAGGACATAAGGGAAGCCCTTCAAGCTAGAGCTAAAGGAAAATAAAGTGTATTTCGTTATCTCCAGGGACATTTTGTGAGAGAAACAGGGGCTGTTCTCCAGGATGGGGCCCAAACCCAGATAATGGCTGGATCCTCCATTAAGATGTGGGTATTTCTGAATCAGTGCTTAGGGCAGCAGGAGAATGGCCTCAAACAGAACTTGCAGCTCCTGGGACAGAGGAGAGAGAACACAGTTTTTGTGTGTTTTAACACACATTTTAACAGCAGAGGAAATCAAATCTGTGACAGAGGAAAGCAGCAGGGTGCTATCATAGGGCAGAGCTCTGAGAAGGACTGACCCCACATCATGTACAATTCTCTCACACAATGTTGCTCTCACTCAGAGCTTGAGTTTAAACATATGCAAAAAAAGTAATGCTTGATATATTAATAAGGTAGCTGAAATGTCAGTTCACTGGGCAAGGAAGAGAAGACTGTGATATTGCCTTTTTTGAATGCACCAAAGTATTAAACTTCCCATCTGAAGTAACCTTGAACCTGTTCTAACCATACTGCCAAGAGACTGCTACAACAGGAGCACAAAGGTGAACAGAGGTGTCAGCTCAAAGCTGAATTGGGTAGAAAAGGATAACCACTGGATACAATCACTCGTTAATGTGCAGGTGGAGATGACAACACAAAATACAAAGAAGCAGGAACTCCTTTGCTGTCTCCAAAACATCCCTGCTAACTCTTTGTGTTCCTGAGTAGTGAGGACTGATCTGCTTAGAACAAAATCAGGAAAGCTGTGTGTAATTTCTTTCCCCCAAAAAAGGATTCATATAATGAAGCTGTGAATGCTTTAACATCTTCCCCTCTCTTGTATAGATAAAGATGGGAGTTTAAAACACCCACACAAACCCCACCTCCTCTATGCAATCCCCTCACCTGGAAGATGCCAACTCCACAGGTTGAGGCAATCAAGCTATCACTTGATAAATGAATCATGGGGCAAATTAAGATCTATTCAACAAGCCCTGTATTAACTTCAGCTGAACACAGGCACAAAGCAGAAGTGTCCTGGAGTACTTCAGCTGCTTTTAAAATGAGTGCATATTTCTGTCCCAAATTAGAAAAAGAATATGAGAGCAGAGAACCAGATTGGTTAAAAAGTCTGGGCTCTCACACCTCTGTCGTAAATATCATAGAAAATCTTCAAACCATGCAACTTGACCATGCTTCAATGTTTCTGTGTAAATGAGGGATGCAGGACAGCTTCACGTGGTAAGGGATTTGTGAGGGACAGCTTTAAGAGCACACAAGCACCTCCAATAACACTGCAGTCAGGAACTACACCAAATAAATAAAGGATAAATTGGACAAAACCTGAGACAGGCATCTTCACCACTTCTGACACTCTCTCCCCAGCCAGTGGACAGATTAACTTCAACAGTTGCTGCAGCCTAGTTAACGAAGGCAGGAATTCAGGGCACCAAGGGCAATTGATACTGCATTATATATTTTGCCAATTTAGCCTCAGTGAAGAAATCTATACTCCCCATCTGCACGGGGTTTTGCTAACACAGCACAAGACAAATAGTAACCACCAGCTGTAATAAGTGAAGTGAGGGATGAAGGAATCTGTGGAGTTCAGAATAGTTTCCCAAAGGTCAGAAGCTCACATCACCAAAACTGTGCTGGGGAGGTGTGGGACTTCCCTGTGAGAGCAAATAGAAGCCCAAATGGAAGAATTCTGTGTGAGAGACTGTATCGTAATTGGTGTCATGGAAAAAACCCTCTCTTTTCAAGGCAGAAGAAACAGACAAGATGATGGAGGTTATAAAAAGCATCTTGCACTGTAACTGACCTTGAAACCCTTCTTTTCTCTCAGCCTGATTAAGGGAAAAATACTTAGTTAGACACTCTCTTTGTCCTCCACATGGATAAGCACGAGAAATAGGAAAAAAAAAAAAAAAAAAAAAAAAAAAAAGGAGGAGGAGAAGAGGAAGGGAAAATCAATACAAGCTGTCTTCAGTTTAACCAGAGTGTTACAGTGAATAGGTTTATGAAACCTCCAGTAAAGAAGAGCACAATTGCTCCCACAACAGCAGAAGTTGCTAAATTTTAGTGTAGTGTAACTTTCTAAGGTGTCATATAACAAAAAGAAAATGCAGGTGTTCTTACTGTCCAAGGACAGTACTTGTATTAGAGTGTATAAATTACTAACCTGGAATTAACTCATCTGATCTAATGCAGGGGTTGTGACAGCAATCACTACTCTGTGCTACACCAGAAAATAAAATACCTGCCTTACACATGGGAAGAATAAATGGAGATAATAGCAAGTAGCTCTTCCCATCTCTCTCAGCAAAAAGAGTTATGGTCTGAAAGAAGAGTTTTTACACCCCATCAAACATTTTTGGTTAAAGTATATGGATTTAAACTGCACAAAAACATAATTGTCTATGTTTTCTTGATAAACAGCCCAGTCAGCTTAATGAGCACTGGTGAATCTGGTGAATTCCTGTCCTTGCTGGTGTCTTGTAGCTGTCAGTCCAACAGGAAAATTCTGACTTGTATGAAAATAGAATCCCGCTCCTGATTTCTTTCTCTTCCTTTCTTCCTTACACAGATACATAGATATTCTCATTGAGCCAGCTACATGATCCTGCCTGACAAAAACCAGATACCAAGGTACAGAAATAGGGGCTCTGGAAAATAAGCAGATGGTCTTTCTTTACTATGCAGGTGCTGTTCAGCAATTTTTCCCACCAGTGAAGCTGCTGTATTTTGCAGAGTGTTTTCCCAATTCACCAGACAATCAGGAGCAGAACAACATGAATGCTGTGTTCTGCTGCGATGTGCTGAGACAGCAGCTTATCACTGGTGACTCTGAAGCTTGCTGACATCTGACATGAATTCCTGGCATGCTGACTTTTTAAAAATCGATGGGGACAGACCTCAGAGTAACAGGAATTGCTGTGAAGTTTAACACTGCTGAAACTGTTCAGGCTTGATTGGCTGGTGAACATGGAAGGTCAGAAAGAGGAGCACTGGATCCTCATCAGTAGGAACAGAAGCAGATTATTATAGAAAAAAAATCACCCTGAAGTTTCATAGCTTACTGTTCCTGTGAAATAGCCGAGATCAGGAGATGCATAATGTGCAGCAGACCTCTTCTTTATTAATACAACCTTAAGCTAAGGATGAAAAATGTATATTGGCATACAGAAAGGCTCAATGGAGTGTTATAAAGCCATTGCTTGACCTCCATTTTTGATAATTTTAGAGCAGTTCCTAAAAACTTTTTTTTAAGGAAACACTTTAGCCATAGAAAGATTGTTGATGTTAGTTAGACATCACTCTTGGGAGTGGAAGTGGGGACAGAACTGTTAAGCTCCAGGAGAAACGTACCTATAAATTGAAGTTTTACTTAAAACGTGGATGTAGCCTCTTTGCCTTCTTAATAAAGCAAGTATCTCTTCAGTCTAGACCAAATTACACCCTAAAAACTGCAAACCACCTGCCTACAGAAGTGATGAAGCACAATTCCTCATTCATCTTGATCATTTATACATACTAAGAAGGCACACAGAGTGAGAAATACCCGGGTTGAGTCAAGGATATATAAAAGTAAGTCAGCAAACTTCTTTATAATGCTTTGAGAAAGTTAAAAAAAAAATAAAAAATATAACTTTCCTTTCTAAACACAAATGATAATGGAAACTGGATGACAGAAATTGCTGACAGAAGAGTGCGAAAACATTTTCATCACTATTTTTCAAAAGGATCTTGCACTTACAGGTTTAAAAAAGGCCTCATGCTTTAGAACACAAGGAGTATAGTAATCACATTAATACATTTTATTGAAGCTTAGTAAAAGGACATTGTCGAGTGCTTTTATACAGTTTCTAATGCAGGTGTTTCACTCTCAGTTGATTGTATAATAACCTCTCAACAGTTTGAAAATAACATCTCTTTCTCTGTTCCCCTCATTGGCAAACATGGTTTCTGCAGTTATGGACCATGAGCCAGGACGGTAACGGACTTGTAAATTCAGGAGCACTCTAAAGTCACAAATCATTAGCTCATGTTCCTTTGACATTCGGCCTCTGTCCTCATGTTTGTGCTGGTGTACTAACATTATTAATTTCACTTATCTCCTTGGTTAAAGTACTAGTTTTTCATACATTGCATAGTGTGCCATGTCTGCATGGCATTTGGAATTGTGCAGTGCTTACTGGCACCATGGCATGCAGGATGCCCATGTTGGCAGGGAGCAGGGAGCAGAGTGCCACAATCCACCTCTTCCCTGTGTTTGAGCAGCCAAGAAGAGAAAGACCCTCCAAGAGCCACATGCTTTGAAGTGCTCCAGCAGCTCTTTCAAAATAAGCAGACCTGCTGCCAGCTGTCGGGTGTGCATTTTTCTCCCTCATAAGAGAGAGAGTTGCCCTCTGTGTGGGCTCTCTCCTTTACCTGTCTCACTGCTCCTGCAGGGTTCTGCTCTTCACAAGCTGATCTCTAGGGGAACAATCTCCTGCTCTTCTCTAAATTGTGTCAGAACAAAAGGCACCACATGCTCCCCATTAGAGAGAGCCTTTCTGATCTCTTTGTAGAGTGAGGCCTCTCATTATGGATGGCCAAAGAGACCACAGTGCTGCTCAAACCTTGAGCATAATATCTCTACGCTCCTCACCATGCAAAACTCCACAGCCACCGTGGAACACCTGCACCATGACGCTGCCAGCTGCACCCAAAGTGGTTATTCCACTCTCCCAGCACATTCTCTTCATCCACTCCATGCATTTGCTATTTAAATGCCTGGTGATTGGAGATTCAGTGTGCTGAAATTACCTTACCCCTAGCAGGGCGGTGCCCCATTTATTTACTCTCAGAGAATTTTCTTTTGAACATTATTTTGTTCAAAGCCATTAAGCCAAAGCATTTAAAAGTGAAACCAACAAAAGCATATAGAAAGAGAATGCTATTGATTTGCCACACAGAAGAAAGGTCTTTGAGTGATTTACGAACTTAGAGGAAAGCAACTTTCCCCTTTAAAGTAAAACAAAATTTTCAGGTCAGTCCATTCAACTCAAGTTTGCACAAAGTCACTTCTCTTGCAGTTTACCCCATACTCAGCTGCCTTCTGGACTTACTCCAGTGATTCCTCAGAGCTGTTGGAGGAAAGTTTTCTGCAGATCTTAAAACTAAAGATTCCAAAATCCTGAAGCTGTTCAGTGGACACACTATTAATTGCCAACTGACTGCTTGGTGATAACCATTTTTCAAGGTATCTGTGCACAATGTAGTTCAGGGTTTATTTTTGGACTACCAGATTCTAGAACGTTTTGGATAGAATACATCAATAATATGAAACCAATCCCAGGCAGCAAAAAAAAAATCAAAGCAAACATGACTGAGCACAACAATAATAAATACTGTATATTGCATGGTGAGGGGTCTGAACATATGATATCCTGGGCAATATCTTCCTAGTTTGTTTGGGTTTTTTTTGTTTTGTTTTGTTTTTGGTTTTTTTTTTTTTTTTTTAGAAGAACAAGCCATCCTTTTGAATAGAACATTAAATAATAAATCCTCTGCAAAATTTGTGGGATTTGTGGGATATGGCCTGCATCTCCAATGTGTCTGCAGAGCCTCTTGATTCCTCCTTGGCTGTTTTTTATGGTTGAATCCCTAATGCCAGACACTTCAACTAATCAGAGCATTATTTCCTAGTGTGCCTATTTCTGGAAATCAGAACAATTCTCTGCCTCTAAAATGCCAAGCTCCTCTCACAGATGTTACACCTCCTACTAAAACAAACAGAGATATTTATGGCAGACATCACTGAAATATAGCACACACAACAAAACCCAGAAAGATTTAAAAACATGGTTTATAACAAAAATCCATTTTGGGAAGACAAAGCCACTCAGTGTGTCTTTTTTTTTTTTTTTTTTTTTTTTTTTTTTTTTTTTTTTTTTTTTTAATTTCTGCTTTTTTAAGACTGTAGATGCCATGCATAATACAGACTTTTGGTTCTGTGCTGTTGACAGCATTTAAGGAAACAAAAAACTCAGGAATCCAAGAAATTCTGTAGATTTGAAATTCTGGGAAACCCACCAGATGGATGCATTAGTGTGTGAGAAAAATATTCTGACTATAAATGTCATCATTTGAGAGCTGTCTCAAATTGAAAGTTTAGAAACAATTGAATCCCTCTGCTACCCTCTTCCAATCTTTGCCTCTAAAAAAAGCCCCAAGGATTTACCAGTCCCCATGATTCCTAGGACAGTGGATTATTTCAAGACTGGTGAATGTCTAGAGGCATAAATTCTTTTATTGTAGAGTGTAAATTGTCAATTTTAATACATGGGTAATGAATAAACCCAGCGAAGACCTGGACTGAGCAAGAGCAGATTCCCTTACAGGATAAAGGCCTTTAATATTCCCTAAAAATGTGAGAGAGTAAGGTTCTCAGCTAGCAACAATGAACTTGGAAGTGGGAGAAGTGTAGGAGCAGCCTCATGTCCAGAGTCACAGGCATGGCTTGGTTGCTCTGTAACCCCAGGCTAGTGTTTTAGAAGAGTACATGGCACAGGATGCAATATTCCTTGCCCTGACAAAAGTGCAAAACTTAAAATTCTTCAGCCCAGCTCCCAGAAGATTTCTCAAAAATCAGCCAGAGCCAGCAAAGCCCAAGTCTCAGGGCAGGCTGGATGCTGACAGCAGCTCCTGTGAGGAGCACAGGGTCCCCAGGCAGAGCACACCAGGAACATCCAGGAGAGTGCTGGAGGCTTCCCAGTCCCCAGAGCCCTTGGCAATCAGGAGTGAGGCAGTTTAAGGATACATCACCTTCCCTGCCACTGGGCTTTCAGTCCTTGCAGCACAGGGTAGAGCCAGGCCTGATCAGCTCAAAATTCAGTGTTTAACTCATTTCTCCCTCCAGATAAACTGTTACTTTGGCGAGTCATTCTATCAACTTCTAAATAGATTTAAGGGAACCTAGACCATAAAGTCTGAAAATTAATGTGAGTTCAAACAAATTCACTTTATTAGTAGTTAAACCTGATCAAGGAAGTAAAAATAAATGTGTTCCACCTACTTATTATTTTAAAGCTTCATTGGCCTATTGTACTGAAATATCCCTCACTCTCTTTGGTTTGGTTACATAATAATCATTCCACTGTTGCCTAATGCAGAGGCAATGAGTGCATCTTTATAATCCAGGCCCTTTCTCCAGGTATTCTGTAAAGTGAACAACATCTCAGAGCACAGTACCCTTGATTTTCATTTCAGAGAGTCAAAGTTCTATAGTTGGATTTAATAGTACCTAATTATTACAGATAACAATGTAGCTTTTTAACAGTCATGAATTAATTTACTTTAATAGGCAAAAAAAAATCCAATTACCCAGAAAATGACTGTTGAGGTGTCAGGTTGCTGTGGTTTAACCTGACTGAAGCCACTTTTGAGCCCAGCATCCATCATGGATTGGATGCAGCACATCCAGCAGCTCAGCCCACCAGGATCCCAGCCCTGAAGCTGTGCCAGAGAGCAGGGTGAGAGCCTGAGACTCTGCTCCTCCTCCCTGTTTCCTAAAGGCTCTCTGTACTTCAGCTGCCCAGCTCTGAGGCAGGGTAACAGTGAGGAGATCTGGGGAGTTCAGTTACTGTGGGAAGCATGAGAACAGAAACATCATCAGAAACACTGAGGACAACCTGTGATCTCAGAGACCCAGGGACCTGCTGTCCCCGAGCCTGAGGGTCATGTTAAGAGAAAGCTCTCTCTAAAAGAATGCAAGAAAGCACTATCCTTTATTGGCCCCTTTGATTTTATCACCTGTCACTGCATCAAGTGCTCCTTTCAAAATTTGTGAGACTTGAAATATTATAGCCACACAACACTAGACAAAGAAAATTACCTTTTACCTTTTTTTTTTTTTTTCCCCCAGGTAAGCAGGATATCAGGAGCAAAAAGTATCTCTCACATTTGTAAAATCCTTATCCACATTAATTCTGAGGACAGAGATACTACAAGGAAAAGGTATTTGTCTCTCCTGATTTGTTGTGGTTTTGACACTGCTTCATTCTCTTTGACACTGATTTTAGGTATTAAATACACCAAATGTCAGCCTGCTGTCTTTTCAAGACTCTAGTTCTGCTAGTGACTTGGAAAATAAAAAAGGAGTTCCCATTAGTTTCTATTAAGAGCCCAGAGTCAAAGGAACAAAGACTAAGAATTAAAGCAATGATAATATTAGGTTTTGCTTTATGCCTTTTCACTTACAAGCACTAGGATTTTCATGAGACTATTCAAGGGTATGTAAGAACAATCTGTTTTTTTAGGTTTGTCTAATGCAGTATCTATCTCTACAGGACTGCATTGTGAATTATGTGAAAAACTTACTAAACCTGGGGTTGTGCAGCCAGCCTTCTTCAGGATTTATGAAAAAGCAATGACATTTCTCTATGGACATTTTGGAAAACTGCTCATGTGCAGAGCAAGCTTGCTCGTGGGTCAGAATCCTGCAGTGCCAAGCACAGAGCAAAGGACAGCCACAATCCCACCAGCCCAAAGACAGGCTGCATCCCCCTGGCCCTGAGCTGCTTCTCCTAAACATACTTCACAGAGGGCTGGCTATTTGGAACTGCATGAAGAGGAGACAGAAAACACAGAGAAGAAAAACAACAACAAAAACAACAACAAAAAATACAGTGGAAGAAGCCCAGACAGAGATGAAGAGTTTGCTGTGAGAATGTGAAAGAACTCAACAGGGGTTTTGGACCAAGCACTGCCTGGAAAGGTGCTCAGCTGTGGGTACAGTCAAGACATCAACCTCTGAGCAGTTTCCATCCATTAACAGGTTAGCTACATCCTGTGCAATAAACTCATTAGGTGCAACCTGCATGGTTTTCAGTTTTTCCACCAAGGTAAAGGAACTCAGAGGACCTCATGTGTCATCTTAAATTTGAGGACAAGGGTTTGTTGACAGAACAAATCACACCCTGGACAAAAGCACAGTCAGTCCATCTCAAGAGCTGCATAAAACAGAACTGCTGTCTTCTAAGAAGCTGTTTTCCATTGAATATATATACATATATACATATATATCTATCTATAAATATAGTGAGGACAAAGACTGCCATCCCAGTGGGACTACTGGCAATGCAGAAGTATCAGTATGGTCGTGAGGGATGCCACTTCCAAGGAGCTGGTCTCCAAAAGCACAGTGCTTGCTATTTGATTACCATTGTGAAGACTTAAAGGCACATCACAAGACCATATATTCACATTAGAAAGATGCTTCCGTTTCTAACTTAAAATCAAATGATTCACCTGATAGATCTCCAAGCCTTTTACAGCACTGAAATTCAGTTCTCTTAATGAGAATCAGTAATTTTAGATTCAAAGACTGCCCAAACCAGTCAGCAGGAGATAATATGTAATATGTAACCACAGGAAAAGCAAACTGGAAAAAGAAAGACCACTGGCTTTCATAAATCATTTTTTGACAGGAAGGTTATTTATCATGGGAAATAAGCTTAATCAATAATAGAGTGAAACAACCTTAATAAAAAAAGGGAATCAGGCTCTGTTCTGTTAGAGCATTATAATTAATGTGGGTAGGGGGAGAGAGAAGAGGCAGAAAGAATTGTTACAGAGAATTGTTATTATCCTGACAAATGGATTCTGGATTGTTTCTAAAAGTTCATTTTCATCTAGCAGCATTGAATGAGAAAGTATCAAGGATTGCATTCTGTTTTCTTAGAAGTAATGAGAAATTTTGAGGGAGGTGCCCAATGAAGGAAGAGTTATTCAAGGGATGAATATATTTTTATTGGATCTCAAGGGAATGTTGTAACCCATCGTGACTATATTAAAATCAGCTTCCTTAAAAGATGTGGGGAGACCATGTTTTTCTCAATTTATTTTTATATACAAACCAAGTGTTAGTTTTTTCCAAAAGTCATCTTTTTTATTCTGGGTTGATTAATTTTACAAATATGAGAGGAAATGAAAAGCACTCTAGAGAAATTTCAGAAGCTTGATGAAAATATTTTTTTTCATCTACATTGAAACATAAACATTTGTGTGTTATAGTTATTGTTTTGTTCAGTCACTTTTCATTTATCTTTCTAACTATTTTTACAGATAGATGATAATTCCATTAGATTTTGAAAACATTTAGCAAATTTTCTGAAAAATATTGCACGGCTTCCTCTGCAAAAGCAGAAACTTACACATATGTACAGTATTCACAGGCATCCCAAAGGGAATATAGATCCCAACCATAAAAAGTTTTTTCTCAATCCACTTGGCCACATTATCAACATTGATATAAAGGAATAATGTTGTTAATGCTTAATAAAATAATAACACAAAAGTTCTATTTGAAGCAAAATCAAAAAGTGAAAGAAATACCAGTCCCTAAAGGAAGTTAACAGAAAAGTTGCAGTTTTCTCTGGAGGACATACAATTAAATTAACTCCAAGAATACATTCATAGGGAGAAAGAAAACACATGCAAAGGTAAAAATGATGAAAATGGGAATGGAGGAATGGATGACAAATTTGCTGAACTGACTCATTCTGTATTTCAGTTAAGATGTCCAAAATTCCTGAAACCTGGAGCTAATTGCCAAAAAACCCCTCAACAGTTCAAAGGTTTTAATAATGTAATGATCAATGTAATGATTAGCATGCCTAGCCTAAACTTTTGAATTTCAGGAGAGGCTCTTTTGCCTCTACAGCAGACGTTTTGTTCCTGTTCCCAAAGCCCTTCTGAGCTCCACTCAGTATTCCACTGACTATTCACACACAATCTCCAGACAAGCCACAGGTCAGGAAAAGCAGAGCAGCAAAATAATTCTTATCCAGGAGATCATTTGAAAGCCACTTAAAGTGTTCCCAGACAATTTGTGAAGGGAGAGAAAAAGATTATGAGGTATCCTACCTGTTACAAATTATTCAGCAGCTCAGAAAGTCACTCGTTTTTAGAAGGCAGTTGTTGAAAGTAACAGAATTTTTGATGATTTATTGTGAAATTCTTTACTTTTTGTTTTGTCTCAGGATAAAAATAATAATAATAATAAAAAAAAAAATAAAAAGAAAATTCAGCTTTTATTCTGCTTCATCCTACCAGGATTAAACTGGCAATGTTCCTAAGAACATTGAAGAAGCTGGATCAGGACCCCTATTCTTCAGGAACTCGTTATTTTTCCACTCCCCTTTTTGTCAATAAGGTAGCTCAAAGCTGAAGTAACTTAGACATGAAGTGGCAGGAAAGAGTACAAAAATACTGTATTTTCAAAGTGGTGTACCCTACACTACCCTCTTCAGGTTCCACTGAGTTTCAATAACCCAAAGCACGAAACCAGCCCAGAATTCAGCTGCTCTTGCTTCTCCATCCACCACTGCCACCCAGCTGTGCCTTCTCACCTGGAGTTAAACACTCAGCATTTCCTCCTTCCTGCTCTGTTTGAGTGCACAGCATCAGTGATGGAAGCTGGGCCACTGTTAATTTAATTACACAGGAGAATGAGAACCCTTCCTGCAGTGCTATTGGTACCAGCAGCACCTACAGCTGCCCTCACCCTTTCCCTCTGGAGAGCACAGCACTTGAACCATTCCCACTGCAGCCCTGCAATCGTGCTTCCTGCTCTTTTCTCAGCACCACCTTTAGGTGTTTCCCCTCTTTCTCTTCCAGAAATGCACGGATTGCTCTCCTCATTGCAAATGTGGACCACCCAGAAGTAGAACCTAGTTTTGTATTGGTATGTACTTTTTTACAGAAGTCATTAGAGCTGCAGAAGAGGAATCCTTTTGCTGCTGGGAAAGACATGGCAATAGTGATTGACCATTTTTTTCCCTGGCTTGCTTGCAATAAAACATTTATTCATAATGCATGTTTAGTGCTGCAGGTGGCATTGTTACTGTTCAAAGAACCCTACTCAGCACATAATGTGGTTGGCACTTCATCTTCCTGAAAATGAATCTTGAAAACTTCTTGAATTATATATCTCCTCCTGCTTTTCAGTAGATCCATAATTTTCTTCAGAAGATGGATTGCAGATAGCAGCGCTGATGAGAATTAAACTAGCAAGGTTCATGTTAAGAACATAGTCAGTAAATCAAAAACTGAAAGTAATGTCAGAGATTCAAAATCATAGACTGACAATGTCCTGAGATGCTGCTTATGATGGAGTCTGGTAATGAAGTCATGAGGTTAAACACCAGCCTTTCACAGATACCCACCTGTTCAAGTACCAGAAACCTGCACTCCCCTCCTAGGAGCTGTGAAATCACCCTTGCTGCTTATATGGAGGAGAAGGACACCTCAGTCAACTAATTCTAAAAGGAAGAGCCTGTATGCAGCCAAAGCCACAGAGCTGCTCCCTCCAAATGCCAATAAACAATGCCAATAACCACAAAGAGCTTTAGGAAGTTACCACTGGGGATATTCTCCAGCATCACAAAGCTACATGTTCAACCAATGGAAAAAAACCCTAATCTTTAGAAATTATTATTTTTTAAAATCCCCCTAAAAACTGTCTCTCCAAAGCCATCATATTCACCTTTAAGAGTAATCGTATTGTTCCTGTTTAACTGAAATAAAATTGGCACCCTTATCAATTTATTGGATAAACATGTTCCTAACCCCTTCTGCTTTGCTGGTGAACAACCCTGCCAAAATAAGTTTCATACCAATCCCTCCAGCTATTGATTTGAAGCAGATATTCTGCTTCTGTTTGTTTCCTTATCATATCTGTAGGATAGTAAAGACCTCCAAGAAAGGTAGAAAAGAGGATTCACGTCCCATACATTTTATATATCTGACTTCAATTACGTGCTCACTTCTTTCCTTGTGTCATAAACTGTTCTATTTCTCTGTTCACAAATAATTTGAGAGCCACACATGGGGTAAATACTTGTTTCAGTAGTCAGGGATTTGGCTGTTAATGTTAATGGGAGCCTTGCAGCTCTGTCTCTGTGCACACACCGACTCTGCACCTCTGTGCAGGGCTTCAGGCTGTCAGGAGTGTCAGGCTCAGGAAACTGATAGGCTGTATTCCCATCTCAGTGCATTCACATCTATCTCTATGGGATTGATGTGCAGAAACCAACATGTGGCAGGATAAGACGCCATCCTTAGTTTATGGGAGTAACCAGGTTAGCTCATGAGATGCTCAGCATTAGAGCTCACATTTACATGCAGCAATTTTCCTTTTTTATAATGAGGTATTTTCACATGAACTTGTGGAAACAGCCTGTGGAAACAGCTCTAAACATCCCATTTCTCGTTTACCTACACAAGTGACACAGGACAAATGGAAGCACTGGGACTGTCCTCCACAGAGTTCACCAAAACCTCTCAGCCTTGGCCAGGCTAAGAGAGCAATTCAAACTTTGTGTCAATAAAATCATCACAGGCTCGCTGAAGTTTCCCAGTGCAATGGTGAATTGTGGGGCATATCAAATAGGGGCTAAATCAAAACCAGCGATTTTCCACTGCTCTGATACAGGCATCCAAAAGAGGAAGAATTTAACAAACCAGAGCTTCAGTTGATATAAATCAGCACCATTCCTCTGGAGCTAATGCAGCTGCATTGATTCACAGCCACTGAAGTCTTGGATTCTGGTCTCAGAAATATGATAGAAAGTTCCATTTGCTAATGTAAATGTATATTGATGGTTTATCACGTAAATTTGTTCAGGAAAATGCATGAATCAGTGCTGCTTTTTTAGTAATAAATATCGCTATAACAGGTAGGAATAAGTTTTGAGCTTTTAAAGAGCCCGATATATGTACTTCAGTCAGGCAGTAATTCTGCAAGTATACTCTTGCTTTGAAAAACACCTTTTTCCTTAGCGCCCCTCTCTTGATGCAAGCCCAGAAATTGTACCACCACTCCTAAGACTGTAGGCAACAAATTTAACATCCCCTTAATTGGAAGCTGAAAAAACTAAGCATGCTGCACAATGGCTGAGACACAAGACTTATGGTTGTTTACTGTAACACTAAGACAGTCCCATTAACAAGAATGATGGGAAACTGCATCCTGGCATTATTCTTAGCAAAAGACTTGACAAATATGTTTTGTAAATGAAGGAACTACAACAGAGAAAACATATAGTACACTTTTCCCCCTTTTTCCCAGAGAAATGGTTGCATGTTTAATGCTTTATACATTATTCAAGGCTCCATTTTCCAGGGTTCATCAATACCCTAGTCTGCAGCAGCTAGAAGCTTGTAACAACTGACAAATGTAGACAAACATGCTGCTTAACCCAAGAACAGTGGGTCAGAGAACAAACAGGAAAATTTATTGTCTTTGCTATATTACTGTTGGAATGGAGAAGTAAATGAATACCATACGTTATAGCTTATCACTTACAGTATGAGTGTATCATGAACAGCCCAGCATGTCCTACTTAAATAATACTGATGGATAACATGCAGGCAGCTTTTGTTCACTGCTGAGGTTTTGTCTTGTCTACATGTTGTTTATACTTATTTAGGGCGAGAGGAAGAGACAAAAGAATACCAAGAGCCATGCTAGAGGCTCATACAATCCCTTCCTCCACGTAGCCATAATGAATCTAGGCTGAGCCTACCATGGAAGCTATTGCAGAGAAATATAGAAGTCTTCTTGGGGTAAAAAGCAGATTCCACAATATATCCTTAGACCAGACATTACATTATTTCCCAGCTGCACTTGTAAGCAGCTCTGCAGAGGACAAAGGAGCAAAAGGAGGGGAAAAAAGGTGGTGGTGGGGAGGAATATCAGCCTGAGTTTTATTGCCTCTGCCTGCTGGAGAACTGTAGGGAGATTAGCAATAATTTTTATATTCAGCACTGTACCTCTGAAGGTGACTCAAGAACTTGTGTGAACTAGAATTCTAGTAGAGTAAAAGCAAACCCCCAAACCTGTGCTGCTGTTTCTCTCCTGCCCTCAGCCCATTGTTTGGCCAGAGCATTCCAGCTGTGCAAGGCAGGCCCGGTGCACCTCTGGATTTCTGCATGAACATCTGCAGCACCATGTCTCAGGTGCCTGGGGTGAGGGGACCACTGCCTGAGGATCTCATCCCACACTATTGCAGACTTCATGCTGCCACTGTGTGAATGGTAAATGGGGAGGAAAAGGCACAGCACACTTGAAAAATGGAATTCCGAGCCATTTGATATTCATCCTGCTATTGTGCCACAGAAACTGCAGGGCAATGTAGAATCAAGCCCCACGTGAAGCAAATAATTTAATGACATCAGGGATCCTTTTAAATTATAATTAAGCTTTTCACTATTCAATGGAAAAAATAGAAATCGAGCACACCCCCATTCCCCCCCAATAAAAAAAAATAAAACAAAAAAAGTAATTTTTCCTAAATAATCGAAGGTAGTTGTGACTGAAGGGTTAGATTTATAATTTCTGGTAATTTAAGTCACTTTTATTAACCACAGGAATTAATTTGGTCTGACACCTTTGCAAGCAGGTTTTTACCAATAGAAAAAAGATATTCCCAGCCCAACATGAATTAAGGAGTGCTTGTCTACTCACAAAACTGTATCATTTTAATTAAGATTTTGCAGTCACCACTTATTAATTTAAACCTGACCTATTTCTCAGTAAGGGAATTTAAACTAACAAGTCAGGTTCCAATAGATTGGAGCTCCTTACACAAATCACAGGGATTTTAATGAAGCAGCTCGATATTCCATCTGTATTTACTCTGGCATGATTTTGTGATGCACGACAAGCCTCCCATGAAAAGGCTTTTAAAAAGGAACCCTGCTTCAGAAAGGAAAAAAGATGGGATGAGTTCCAAGGGGGACACAGGCCTCCAGCTCTGTGGAATATTTGGACCAGAATATGGTACAAATTTCATATTGGTCAAGATGAACCTATTCCGGAAAATATCATATGGTGGTGATTTCTCTGTGTGAGTAAATCAGTTCTCTAATACCTGCTGCTCATTTTAATTGATTTATGCTTGGTATAAATGAAGAATGCAGACATTTATTCAGATACACAAAAAAAATCCAAAACCCAAAGAACCCCCACCAAAACCAAAACAGTCCAGTCCTTGGAGCTTGTTCACTGGGTAAAGAGTTTCTTGATTCCCACTACTTCTTCTCAGCATTAATTTTCATCCCAGTTTCCCAGAAATCTGTGGTTCTTAAAGGCTGCCACTTTCTCCTGCAGACCATGGTAAAAATCAGGAGCTGCTCTGGGATGTACTCAACCTGGCTAAACATGGTTTTCCTTTTCAACATCAAAACTGAGTAAGCAGGGCTGGCCAGCAAGGCTCTATGGAATGACAGGAGGAAACTAGGGCTCTTTGATGGCCAGCATGGAGGACTGGCATTAGGGCTAAAGATCTTGGTTTACTCTGCTGTAGCCTGAGGACAGCAACAACCAAAACTGTTTCCTAATTTGGGCTGATGATCCAGCAACCACTGAATGAAAATCTCCAAAAGAGATTCTTAATCCAAAACCAGTTTCCCAAATTCCAAATTTTGGCTGATTTGCTTTGGCATCTTGAATATACTTCTACATGAGATTTGTGTGTCTGCTACCTAACGTGGCAGTTCTTTGCCTCCACTGCAGCTCTCTCAGTTCAGTGTCTGTTATTAGGCTCACTGTGACTAAACTTTACCAACAGATTTGCATTCCAGAAAGTCACCAGACAGCAATCCTGGGATATGACTGCTGATCAAGAGGCTGGTGACATCTGTAGCAGAGCAGATGGTGATGTTCCACAGGTCCTGCTGCAGGGGCTCTCAGTTTTCAAGGCAGTTCTTGTAAATTTAGAAACTTTGATCTAGAGTCTTTGCCATCCCCTAGCACTTGGGAAGATGACATAGACAACTAAGCACAAACAAGGATCTTCAAGCACCAAGGGCATGGAATAATCCCTGCAAAATGACCAAGGGATAAACCCCACACCATGCTCTAACACATGCACATTGCTCCTGGCCACTGGTAATCCTGAGTTTGGCTCTGCTGTTTGTTTGCCTCTAGTTAAAGGCTGTCAGATTTATCCCATTTTGCTGTACTAAACCCACTCATGTCCCCCATCTGCACACACAAGCCCCGTTCCCCAGGCCCCCAGCCATCTGGATAACCCTCCTCAGTATCCCCTGGCCAGCCTCTCAGCATCCCCCTGGAACAGTGGGAATCAAATCATGCTGTGGCCAGGGAGACCAGCACCACCGAGAAGGTTGGGACAACTTTCCTGAACCTGTTTGCCACGCTCCAGGTGTGTCAAACATGTGGTTTGGAGCCAAATATGACTCTGCAGCTGGCACTGGCAGACCTTACAGGTTTACATGGATGCCTCATCTCCAGGTATTAAATACTGCTCATGTTTCCCCCTTGATGTGCAGCCACTCCCAATGCACCTCAACTCTTTGCAAGTTCCATCTAACTCAGCACTAAGAGCACCAAAATAACAGGCTGAAAATAAACCAGCATCAGTCTGGTTCAAAGAGCTGGCAAACTTGACAGTGACACAGGTAAATTCCCTTCTGCCCCTTATGACATTCTGATACTATCTCTGGCTTCTGCAATCCATTTGCCTCCTACCTGGAAAAACTTACTGAGAAATAACCTTGATCTTGACTTCTCACCATTCCCCAGGCAAATTATTAGGTTTTCTTACTGTTCCTTTACCCCATGGTATTTAACAATTTTGGTTTCTTGCCTGAGTTCATTCAAAGCTTCAAAGTGCAAAATAAAAATAACCACAGAAATGTGCAAGCAATGTAATAATTTTTCAAAGATGTCCTATGTTGAACCCAACTGGAGCAAGGTTGAAGGGGGAAAATTTATAATGACATAAACCGGACAATGTTAAATGTAAAATAATAGTAAGGGTACAGCTTTGCTTTGTAAAATAAATCCTGGTCATTGAAAAACACGATTAATATACAGGGTTAAACACATTTTCAATTGAGAGGTTTTGAGGCTCAGAAATATCTGCAACACATAACCTTGCACAGAGAAAGAACCAGGAGACTGAGAGCACAGAGAGGTTCTGCTTTCTTGCTGAAATTCCTTTTCAAAGAGAAGTTCCTTCTCAGGATTGTGAGTCTGTTCTACATGGTGTTTGTGCCAGAGAAGAGCCATTCTTTTGTTCATTAGTTATCCAAAAGAGAGATACTAAACTTCTGCCTGTATCACACACAGCTGGACAGAAGGAAATCTCACATAATTTTTATTGAAAGGATGGCTCCCTGAAAAAGTGGGTGGAGGAAATGATGGGGATGATGGACACCAAAACCCCAACAATATCTGCTTACCAGCCAAGAGGAAAGTAATAGCCAATCTCCTGCAAAACTGTAACGTTTCCTCTGATCCCATTCATCAAAGACAAGGGATTTAAGGGGGGCAAAAGTCCTTAAAATGAAACTGCTTGGCTGAAAACCACAGCCAGGTTCAGACAGTCGCTGCTCTGGAGACATTTAGTAAAACACCTATCTTGCATTAACTGCTGTTTTGAAGTTAAGTTACTTAATTATTTTGGTTCTTACTCATTTATTTGCTATGATGTATATCTGGACAGTTTCAGAAGTGGGGAAGAAAAACAGAAGTATAACCATAAGCTGTCTGAAGTTATGATTCACTATATTTTTTGCCTCGCTTTTTTATTGCACATAAGTGCATCCTTACTGTTGCTTATAAACAGATGTGAATCTGTCCCAACTATCACACTAACTATGCCAGGGAAAATAACAGAACCTCTGTAACAGCAGCTGCAGTGACACACCAATTTTTCAGTCTACCTAGTCCTGAGTCAGGACTATGAACTACAAACAAAGCTAAAACCACTGAATTTTGCACCACAGGATACCCAAGCCAGGTAAAAACTTGAAACCATGTTCATTTACCCCTCCAGTTGTGTATTGACAGAAATGCCAGTCGTTGTTTCAAAAAGCAACACTCTTCTCCTGCTTGTTCCTGCATGATCCCAAAACCCACCAGAGGTTTTGCCTCTGTTTCTCTGGCTATCCAACACTTCTGACAACTCCTCAATGCTCTCATAATCCCTCAAAACCACTGCTGTGGACCTGCAGCTTGTGACTTCCTTTACCTCTTAACTCATTCTGAAACCTCAGCAGTCACACCAGGTACCCAAGGCTTGGGTCCTGCTAAGGCAGCCCCACCAACTGCAGCATGTTCCTATGTCCTGAGGTGAAGAAAGCACTGGAACATTGCCATGCTGCTCTCCCTCACGCCCAGGAAGCTCAAAGGTGATGACTGAATGCAAACCTTTGACCAATATTCACTTAAAAAAAAAAAAAATGAGCATAAGTCACCAATTAATTTTTCAGTAGAAGGCATTCTCTTGGGCCTTCAAATCAGATGAAATTCTTAAAAATAGAGCACTGTAGCCTAATGGTACTGTTTACCTGCCCTCGTGGCCTCTCCAGGCAGGTGCATTATGAGCACACCGTGGTTGCCTGGTCTCTCCCTGATGAGCCCCAGGCTGCTGCTGCCTCCAGACCTTGCTCAGAGCTCAGAGGGAAGTCAACAGGAGATCTGGTTAGATATGTGAACATCAATAATCAGAGGTCTGAGGGTTGAAAAACACTCATTACCCTTTTGGTCATGAGACTCTGCCAGTTTGAGATCTGAAACTAATTTTTCTGGGACTTTATCATACCGCTGGCATGGCTCCAGATGACATTATGCACTGATGAAAATAAACTTACCCTCTGCTAAGGATGCTAGAGACAGCACAGGGCCCTTGGCTGTACACAGTGTTGTTTGGCACTTACTTTAGTACATTAACAGCCTGAACCCACCTGAATTTGCTGCTCCCAAGCAGCAGCCATCCTTCATTTCCCAATACTCTTCTGCCTATGTGCACACACACATTTGCCCAGGAAGTCTGGCAAACTCCAGGGGTCAGATCCAGATTTTGGTAGCAATAGGGCAAATGAAGAATGAACTCCATGGAAGTATTGCACTGCCTGTTTGGGATTACTCTAAGTAACTCTAGAATAATTCAGATCAAAAATGGTTTATTAAATACCAAATGATCCCACGAAAAAGGAAAGATTATATGAGATGACTTGGGAGATGTGCAGAGCTAGCTATGGCCTTAGCCCTGTGTACACATGACACAAAGAAGTGTTTACCTTCATTAGCAAGAACCCTATCCCCAGCTTTGATTAGTTTTGTTATTCTCTAAATGACACATTCAATTTCCAAATTAATCTTCTGCAAAGACGAGGGGCAGAACAGGAGCATTATTGGTCTGAGAGCTCCACTGAAGGATATATGAAGGAACAAGCTGATAAATATTTTATTAGGATAAAAAGAAAAAAATAATTGAATCAGAAAAAAAGTTCACCTCCAAAATCACAGGATAAACTCTTCATATCACAAGCTGAAATTCTACTCTTGCTCTTGATGGCTTCTGTTTTTATTATTAAAGGTTTTGTTGAGCATCTACATTTTGATGTTAACATATGAAAATACGTTGACTGGCACAGAAAAACAAACTCATAAATTTCAAATTTAAGTATCTGTTTTAATGTATTATTGTACTTTATTGGCAATTTTCCACCAGCAAATGCCTTTTTATTATTGTATCCCCTCTTTGCAATAAAGAGGAATGCTGTTGACTGGCTTCCATTTTGGGAAATATGAAATCATTGTTTCTTGCTTGCTGTGGGCAAGAAGTAGTTTTCAAACCATGCTAAAGTTGCAAAAGTGCGTTCACGAGAAATATATAGCAAGAAATATGTTAGTACCTTTCATAAATTTTCAATACAGGGATATAGCAAGATCATTTCCAAGCATAAACAGACCCAGCAAAGAAAATATATTATCTTAAATCAGGTATCATTCCCCAGTACGACAAAAGATGGGTTGTTTAACAGCATAAAACAAGCAGACTTCAGCCTAGTACAATATGATAGCTGAGAAAGCTTTAATATTTTACATAAGTAGCCAACCATCTCTGGCTAAATCTTTTATCCCTAACTGAAACAAAAAGCACATTGGCTTCAGAGAAATCTTTGCCTGTCTGCAGGGGAGGTTGTTGAATTAATTCAAAACTTTTTCAGCAGCTGGCAAAAAAAAGTTGAAGGGGGAATTGATGCATTTATCCTAGGCTGCATAAATAGGACACAGTTGTGAAGCCTACAGACTTTGTGGGAGAAAGGAAGCAGGAAGGCCCAGCTTGGCCTCAGGAACTCGTGTCACCCAGGCAGGTGGCAGCAGAGCTTGGGGCACACACAGGAGCTCACCCAGCACCCTGCCCTGCCTCTCCTTTCTGTCCTTTCTCCAGCTAATAATGCACTGCCCCACCTTGTATTTCACCCAGTGAACCCATACATGAGAAAGCTCTCCAGAGAAATTCTGTCCTGCTGGGCAATAACATCATTAACACAGGTGAGCCCTGTGTTTGTCACTGTCCAAACCCTATTGTCACCTACGGTGGTGTTTGTGAGCCAGCCCCTTGCACCAGCACACCTGCCCCTTGCCTGCTGCCTGGCCAGAGCTTCTGGAGACCCACAGCCTGCAGAGACCCACCTTGGAGCAAAGGAGAGACCAAGGACTGAATTCTGACACAAAAGCAGCCTTCAAGCAAAACAATAATCCAGGGCCCTCAGCAAACAAGGTTTTACCTGGCAAGGTGCAGTCCTGCAGTCAGGCTGCATACACGTCCTCAAACTCAGACATTTTCCTTGGAAGCTGAAAAATACAACATGAGCCTGCAATCAATGAGGTAGCAGTCCTACTGCTACAGATACTCAGTAAACAGGTGGTTGAAACCCAGCAATTTCAGATATTTTTGCCTTCTTCCGGCTGGTACTAAGGTTCATAATGGAATTGTGTTAATATTTCATATACAGGTCCAAGTTAAAACCTAGAATCCTTTATAGGTAATATTTGCATCATTTTTAAGGTAGTCCCCTTAATTTTTCATACGCAGCGGTTGGTATGAATAATTTAATTACATCCAAAGATCCACTGTAAAACCCAATGATTTACTGACACATTGAAAATTGATGGTAGAAGGTGGCACTGTCCTACTCTAGGCAACAAGTGATGGTTTCAGTCTGTTCCCAGTGGGCTGACTGTGCCATAAAGATCTGGGACAGCACCTGGTGAGCCTCGAGGTTTGCTTGTGACAGGCACCTAGGAGGGATCTGACCACTTGCTCTGTGGTCACATAAAAACCTACATTTTGGAGGCTTGTGAATCAGTGAAAGTTGAACAGATCCCAAAATTCAGACATAAATTAAGAGATGTGGCTGTAGAGAGGAACTGGTTCCCATTAGCTGTGGTTATTCCTGCTTTGGGGTTTTTGAGGATGACTTTGCCTGCTGCTCACGTCCCCATCCAAAGTCTGTGAAAGCAATTGGAGGCATCCAATTGACTTGAGCAGATATAGGTATTGCCCATATAAAACAAATGCCATATTGCTTTTCTGACATCTGCTTTGAAAATAGTTTCTCTTGAGTCTCCAGTGACACCATAATCCTGAATAATAGAATAAGACAGCTGTATCCAAAACAGGAATGAACTTCATAGTCAATTTTTTACAGGCAGGTGTGTGTTCTAACACAAATATAACATTCAATAATGAATTTGTGCATATATATATATATATGTGTGTGTGTGTGTGTGTGTGTGTGCGCGCACAAATTCTTAGCAAATACAATGTTTCCGCAGAAGAACTCCTTGTTTCAAAAGAATTAGACCCAACAAGGAATTAAGGTCTAAAAATACAGTCTTTTAAGAATCTGAGAGCAGTAGGCAAATTCTGAGCCAGTCAATGCATATGTCTTGATTTCAGCCATTTCAGAACCTAATCCTGCAATTCTAAGGAAATATAGACACAATATTCAATTTTGCAGTACACATTTTTGTCTCACTTGTAAAGTTTCAATTTTATCTATAATCTCAATAACAAGTATCTTTATAATGCCAGCTGAAATCAAGAGAGAGTCTTGGGAAGCTCCCACAGTGGTCATTTATTACCTACTAAACACAAGCACCTTATCTGGGACTCCCATGGTCTGGGATTTCTAACAAGCATTGTGACAGTACTTACAGGAGATGCAGTATTTGAAAATTGGTAAAATGATAATTTCAATGTTGTCTCAGGGAGTAGATGAAGAGTAAAAGAAATCTTTGCTTATAGAAGCCACTGGCAGGCTTTGAGAATGAAATGGAATCACACATATAAAAATCAGGGACTAAGGAGAAAGATATTTATTTAGGCACTGGGTTAGTGTGATAAGTGCTCCACTCCTTTTTCCCTTTTCTATTAGCAGGTTCTGTCCTAGATTGTGATTCTAAAAAAACCCCTGTAATTCCATTCTGGGATCTCCCTTCTCTCCCTAGCCCAACATCTCATTATACAATAGGAAACAATCAATACATCCACACAACATTTTTACACAGCTCCTTTTCTTACTGACTGAATTTTCTTACTGACTTTTTGAGGAGCACACTTCCAGTCTGCCTTAACAATATGTGTTATTCATTAGCAAGAAGTGAAAAAAAAAAAAAAATAAAACCCTTGTTGTTATTCCACTATTTGCATTCAATGTGAACATCAATATCACTGCTCAGAGCCATCATTAATTTTTTTAACTCTAGCCTGTAATAAAAATCTCATTACAGTACTACCATGCAAACATGTAAAAAAGCTCTCACATAGTCCTTACTCCCTAAAACCTCACAGTCCAAACATGGAACTGTAGTAAAACATAAATAACCAAGTCTTGATCACAGCAGCTCTGAGTTGTAGCTTCAGTGGGAATAGATAATAATGAACACATGGTAAGTACCTCAAGAAAATTTACAGCTCCACCAAACATTAGCATAACAGACACAGCTGAAAAGACATGGCTAAACTCACAACTCCTTATGTGTGTTTATTTGTAAATCTGGAATTTAAAAAATCAGATGAGCCCTGGCTTCTGAGGCATCCTCCCTTTCTGAATGGAGGGTCCCATCAGCTAGCACTGTATCTGAAAGACCTGCACTCCCTGCTCCCCACTCACTCTCAGCTACACCAGTTACTCCTGCCACTTCAAAACTTTTCTGAACCCACATTCAATCCTGATGACTTCAGATCAATCAAGGAATTCCCTGCTATTTGCTTTCCCAGTGTTTCCAACACTCCAAGATTCCCCATGTGACCACTGGGCTCTGCTTGCTTGTTTGGGACCATTTGGAAACCTGGCTCTTCCTGACAGTAAAACGATCCCCGTGATACAGGCTGGAGCTGGGGATGGGCTTAGCTGGCCTGGTGGTCTCTTCCTGGCATTAAGGAGAGAATCCTCCAGGCAAACCCCTTCTCCTCCCAAACCAAGTGGAATACCCTGTCCTTCTTGGCTGGAGTGTGTTATTTTCTGCCTGTGAGGGCTGAATGCACAATGACCTGCCTCCATGGAGAAGAGGCTCAGACGAGTTTGCTCAAGTGTTCACTCAGAGGGCTCCACCTTCAACTAACACTCTCCACAGGAATTAAGACTACAGGATTTTTTTTCCTTTAAATATCCTTTTTAAAAAGGAGGAAGATAAGGTCACATTAAAGAGTAAATAAATGATTCAACACACAAAAATCCCACCTGAATTAGATTTGCAACAAGCTAAATTTTCGGGGGGACAGTTGCTGAAAAGACAAGCAGTTTATCCTTTAAAAACGTGTAGCTTCATTAAAATTACTTTAACAGTAAGGATTGAGATGGAGGCAAAAACCTAAATTCTCAACAAAATACAGACTGCTTCCATTCTGATCTGGCACATTCTACTGACACACAGAAAAAGGAACAATTTTGATGAAGCTTTTTGCATGGTTAGATTCTGTGTTTGTCTGTTCTCTCCAACATTTTGGTTTTTAACAGACAGATGAATGGGATGACTTTACTTGATTCATTGGCACTGTAAAGCAGTGACTTCTTTAACAGCAATCATAAATGGTTTCGAGATATGAAACAAGTGTTGCAGCATGGTCCATTGAGCAGAATGGAGAGCAGTGCCTGTCCCTGTGTCACTGCCCATGATATATTTAATGATTGCTGCTGTATATTTGGATCAAAAGTGCTTTTAGTCATCTATGATACAGGATTCCATCTCGTTATACTTTTTGAAAAAACTACAAAGACATTCGTAATTTGATTTTCCATATTCAAAACTCAGAAATGCTCTTTTGTACATCAAGTCTTCTCAGCTCCTTTAATTTTCCTTTTAATATATCTGTACAAATATATAATAATAATAGAGTGCAATGCTTAAGCATTAAAAAAAATGTTAATTATTGGCTGGAAAAGAACATTGAGCCTGCAACAATTTAAGTTTACTATAGCTATAAATGCATTACACCACCATTCTGCTTGCAGCTGTTCATGAAAGCCACAATATTCTACTGTCGTTCTCAATATCTTGAAACATTTTTCAACAAGCAGACTTTAGAGCTGATAAAGAAAAATGGACTTTTGTTTACCAGAACATTTCAAAATTTTGGTTTCATTTGTTCAGAGATGAAAGCCAGTATTTTTAAAATTCCTAGAAAAATAGTTTTAATAAATTTTTTGCTTCTTTGGAGTGTTGCATTTGACTATGTGGTAACATTTTTAAAGAACATAATCCATTCTGAAAATGTTAAGTACTTCAATATTGTATCAAGCAGATATTTATCTAGATTAATAAATTGATTTGTGGAGGCGCTGCATGGTGTTTTCCTTGAGCAGATTGTTAGCAAAAAAATTTCTTTGCTTTAATATCTTTATTGGGCTAGTGTAGCTGAACAAACCCTAAAGTTCAAAATAGCAGAGAGATTTTAAATATAATCTATACCCAGTAAGGAATATCAGGATAATTTCTCATCTGCAGGAAATAGGATCTTGTCCATATTCTGAAGGCTTCTTTGAAGAAATTCAGTGAGTAATTGATAGGAGGAGAGGACAAGAGAAAACAACCTCAGTTGCATCAGGGAATGTCTACATTGCATATTCAGAAGAAAATCTTTTTGAAAAGGGCTGTCCAGCAGTGGCACAGCTGCCCAGGGACGTGGTGGAGTCCCCATTCCTAGAGAAATCCAAAAATGTAGAAATGACACTTGGGAACATAGCTTAGTGCTGGATTAAGGGTTGGACTCCATGGTCTTGGAGGGCTTTTTCCACCTAAACAATTCTATGACTTATTTGGATAACTGAAAAGTGACCAACAGCAGCAGGGTGGGGTAAAGATGTCCCAGTGAGCAGGAGCTGACCAAGGGCTCTCCCTGTGCTCTCCATCTCCGGGCTCCCTGCCCCTGAACCTGAGTTCCTCCTGCTGTGGCTCCCACACACCTGAGGCACAACCACAGGAATAATTTAACCATCTCCCTCCTCTGCTCCCATGCTTCTGGCCTGGGACTCGCTGGGAGAAGTTCAGAATCAACTACCAAACCATCTGGACTCCAAAGCATGGAAACAGCCCCAAGAGCCTCCCCACTGGGGACAGAAGGTGCCTCTCTGAACCCCTGGGTGATGTTAAAAGGAGATGGACTTTACAATTGCTCACAGAAATAGGGAACAACTTCAACAGAGCCACTTTACACCCTGGACTGCCTGGATTCCAAACCAAGCACCTTCCTCAGAGTCCTGTGTTCAATACAGGCTACAATCCACAGTCTTACTCTTTTGAAACACATGATCCAGCTGAAGTGCCCTCCTCTGAGCAGCCATTTTCAGACTATGTCATGACTTTTAGAAAAAAACTTCCTCATTCCAAGTGAAGCAGATCACTTTTTCCTGAATGATGGTTTCTGTTCCCAGATTATGTACTGTGCATTAATTGTGCAGTTTGATAAAGGTAGTTGATATCCTCAGGATTTCTCTAACCTTTATTTTAGCACACTCCAGGATAGTAACACTCTAATCAATTACAGCATGCTGATGGCACATGGGGAGCCCTAGATCTCCTATTGACAGCTCATCAGGGAAGTCAGCACTTTTTTGTAATTTTCCATTTAAACAATTCCTTGGTACAAAGCCATCTCAAAGACTCTACACTGTTTGTTCACTGTCCCACGATCCTGACATGGAGGATACAGAATTTCACATAATTTTATGCCTTATTTAGGTATCTTCAGCTTGCTTGGTTCGGAATATTTAGGTGTTTCGAATTCAAAGAGATACACTGGCTCATTTCTAGACAAGAAAAATACTTGAAAAAAAGATAAAGGGGAATAGTACTCATTTTTTATTCTGCTCTTTAGTTTTGTACTATATTCTCCATGTTCAAAGACCTGATGGAAAACACAATTTACTCTTTTAAAAGAATTTTATTTCATGGGATGCAACCTATAGCAGCAATTCATACACAGATACACTGCATGAATTCAGGCAACAATCCATTTCAGTGACCAAATTAATTATATTTAAGCTTTCCAAATCATTAGATAGTACCTGTGAAACTGGTTACATGACTTCCTCTTGATCAATGCTAAGTTGCAGCAAATGTCAAATGAATTAGTTAAAGAAAAAAAAATCAGCAGAATTTAAATTATCAAAACCGCAAGCAAGGCACATTAACATAAGAAAAATAGCTGTGAAAGTTCATTTCAAATGCTGAACAGCACTGTGCAGAACACAGATTTTCCCCTGTGAAGAAAACCCATCTCTGTGTATCAGATATACTCAGAAATAACAAATGCTGTTGTATTGGATATTTATTACAAAGTACTGCATAGAGAAAGAAAAGAAAGGTGAAGCCTTTTATTAGCTAAGATTCACTTTCCATGCAACTGTAGAGCTGTGACATTTGCAACAAAGCATAAGAACACAATAAATGTGATATACTGAGAGAGCTTTCAGACATACCTTTTCTATCCTTGAACTCTAAACAAGGATTTCTGCCTCCCTCTCTCCCATTATAGAAACCCTCTAAGTATTAAAATACAACAATTTCAGATGGATTTAGATCATTGTGCAACTATGAATTGGTATTCTTTGGAAATAGCTGTACTTATTTCAGAGTGAGGAATGTGAACTATCAATCCAGAGCATCTGCTGAACCTCCTGTAAAGGTCAGTCAGTCCTGTTGTAAATGCAAACATCCTACATGGTGCCTAAGTTTCCTTTTTATGACTGAAAATATGACTTTGGGCAAACAAGGTTTCATTAAGTAAGAAAGGGAAGGAACCCTTACAAAGAGAACTGATACAGTAAGTGCTCTTTAAGAAAAAAAAGTCATTAAAAATCATACAAATGCTGAATCCTTATTTCTTGTCTAATGAAGTCTATAAACAGTCAAACTCCTGAGGTCAAAATGGTTGCTTCTTAAAATAACTCCTCCACGTTTGATTTTTCATGAAGAGACTTAAAGTGAATAAGATCTTGATTTCAGAATAGCCAATAGCTATGAGTGAAAGAATTAAGGTGTAAAATTGTACCAAGAGAGAAAAAGTGACCAAATAGCAAAAAATCATCTGACATCCCTAAGGCTTTCTCAGTTGAGGATTTTGGCACAGATTGGCTCTGTTTGGGTTTTTTACATCCAAAGCCACAAATTGCAGCCACTTCTGTAAAACTGGACATTTGAAACATCTCTTCTGTTCTTCTGGTGTGTTTGGAGCACTTTTAGCTTCTTCTGGTGCAGAAAAAGATAGAAGAATTAAGGGGACATTTACGGACTGGGGCCAGCCCAGTGCATCTCATAAATTCACTGTTGCCCATAATTCTGGTTAGTGAGGACATATCCCAGTTTAATTCTGGGCCATTTCCCTCACAGCAGACTTCCAGGGTGATCATGTCTGCATTCCTACTCAGCAACTCTGCTGTTACTGTGGGTAAATACCTTGGAGAAAGAGCAGTCCCAGTGATCCCACACAGCCAGGGGTAAATCCTGTAGATGCACAACTGCCACGTTAGCACTGACAACAGCTGGTGCCAACATCATTCTACAAACTTTATTTAAAATTTCTAAAATATTCCCAAACTGAGTAGTAAATGTCCTGGCTACTCAGATTTCAAAAAATACCTTTTCTGAGAGCTCTGAACATTATTTTAAGAGTTTGTCCAACTCTTAATCTTAAACAAGATCTTCTGTCTTAATTGCCATGTAGTGTTTTCTGCCTGAAAACTGCTGTGTCAAATCACTTGAACAAAACACACAAATTGTTACTAACTTCTTCACTATCAGGCATTCATGTTTTACCTTAAAAACGTTGCCTACAATTATTTATACAGCACTATCTGACATAAACGAGATGCTATCTGTGGAGCATACATTTTACCATGTGAAAATCCATTATAGCAATTTTTCAGAGAACAGTTTAAATATACTGTTCCCAAGGTAAACTTCTTTGCTGCAACATAAATATGAGTTTGTAAAAGCTCCTAAGCAATGATTTACTGCCTTGCAAGGTTGGCTTGGTACACAGTTGTGCAGTAGTTCTAGCTGAAACACATTTAATTCCAAACCTATATGATGACATTATCAATAAGCTTTGTCCTTAACTCATGACCTCAAGTTCTGAAGACAAGCTTGCCAAGTTCCTGCTACATATTCAGCTGACTGGAAGGAAAAGTAACATGGAAAGAAGAAATATCTAGGCACATATACTGACAAGACACTAACAAAAACAACATGGGTTCTTTGGGGTTCTGAACTGAGGGATCTACAAGCTGTCCATCAGCTGTGAGCGGAAAAATCTCCATCAGCTTCTGGTGGTATTTTGGAAAACAAATGGGGAAGGAAGGGACATAAGGAAGTGCATGTTAAAAAGCAGAGAAGCAAACAAAGATAGCTTTTTGAAATGCTGTGGAATTTAAGTCATGATTTTTCAGTCTCTGAAGCTCAGCTGTATGAGGTACTTTGCCAGGAGAGGGAGAAGGCTCAGAGCAAATCTCTCCAAGCCCTGCCTCAGAGGGTCAGCACAGACAACCTGCTGCCTCAGGCTCCTTGCCCCATTCCCAGGCTCTTCCCTGCAGCACACCAGTGGTGCTCTCAGTGCTCACTGAGCCCTGCTTTGTGCCAGTAAAGGACATGTTTCCATGTTTTCACCATGTTTTGTTTAGTGAAAGGAGGCAACTGTGTTCACAGAGATGTCTGTTCCAGATTAGTGCCATAAATAAGAATAAAAGCTTGTTCCTTTTCTTTCTGGTCTGCAGGAAGCTGAACTGATAGAATGCATTTGGTGAGTTTCCCTGCAGAAATCACAACATGAGCAAACGCACCAGTTCTTTGAAAACTGCAACCACCTTTGATGGTGGAAGCAGTAAATAACAAAGAATTCCCAGTCTCCTAATTAATATGAGAAATGTTTGCCTTTCTTCAGATATGCTATTGCAATGTGACTCACAAAATCAAGAGAGGAAGACTGAATGGTTGAATATTCTGACAGTTTAAGAGGAATTTATTACGAGAAAGTACTGCTGCATCATCCAGAGAATTCATCACAGACTGAAAACATGAAAGTGCCCAAGTTCTAAGTGTATTCTGAGATCAGTTAATTTCTCGATTATTTTTTCTTCCTGCAAATAAAAATAATACTTATAGCTGCTACTTTCAACATGGATTAACCTGGATATTTGTCTATCAATTTTGTAGCAGTGTTCACACAAACAATAACGCTCCTTATGTAGCCAGGGGTTCCTTATCATCATCAGGCAAGTTCTGCACAACAATTTTATGTGGATACATATTATTAAAGACTGACCACTGTAAGTGTCTAAAAGCTCAACAACACCAAAAATCTATTTAATCTATTTAATAATATAATCTCATAGGGATAGAAAAAATTTATCTTGAGGCAAAAACACAGGTTTAGTTGTTTGTTTTTTTTTAATTATAAGAAACTGTATTCCTAGACCAATTCTGAGATTGAAGCATTCAGTCTTTTCAATCACTAAAAATAGTCTTAGCAACAATATCAGATGAACAGAAGCAAACTAAATTTTAACAACTTCCGACCTGCAGATTTTTTTTAAATTCTAACCTACTACTCAGTGCTGTGGAGGAGGAACAGTCCATGCAGCAGTGCCTCTGTATTTTTGCCACTGTAGTAATATCTTTACTGAGCAAATTAATTCCCCTGAAATGCTTCTTAAAACCTTACTGCCAAACACAAGGGTGATGACAGAGGAGTACTACGGACACAGGAGGAGACACCCTTCAGATCTGCAGGATGTTGAACCTGGACTCCAAATCCAAATCAAGCTACAGACATCAGGCCATAAGTCAATTAAATTTGTCCCCACCAACACAAAAAATAAAAGCTCAAACAAACAACACAAACCATTCTATTTTAAACCTAAGATATGTTTTCATCCTGTCCGTAATTTTTTTAATCTGCCTAATAAATACCAGGGATGGGATGGCAAAAACGTCTCCTTTCATGAATTGTACATAATAATCTTTCCCACAGGTAGAACTGAGAGTGAAGCAGAGCTTTAGACTCTGAAGAATATTGAGGCTGTCCAAACAGGGGCACTCAACTCATCGGCCCAGACAGCATTAGGGAAGTGCATTCTGTTAATTTGGTTAAGTAGCTTGAGCTGCAGGACACAGAATTCACAATATTGAGCCACTGGCATTAATGGGATAAAAGAGTTAAAGGCTAGCATGGTAGAAAGAGGGAAAACAAAGCTTATAAAACTCATTTAATGGATAAAACCCCCCACATCTTTAACATTCCAGTTGTCTTTGTTTCTTTGTATTGATTAAAAAGAGACAAGATTTTAACTTGAGGTCTCTGATGATATAAATAAATGCTGATCTCTCAAAACATTTTCAGGAAAAAGTTTCTATGTGAGAGAAAAGTAAGACATCCTAAGTTTGACAACATCTTTGTCAGTAAGTAAAATTTAATGAAATTTTTCATTTGGATAGGCTTCTTCACGATTTTACCAGCTGATTTGCTATGAAGATTAAATGCCAGGCTGACTTCTAAGAAAAATTCAAATTATTAAACCCCCCCAACAATGACCCCTTTTTTTCTTCCCCTGAATGATGCAGGTATTCCCACATTTCTTTAAATTTCATGAAGATCATAGACATAATTTGCAACCCAACTGCAGTTATATCTCCTTCCTCACTGTAGCCACGGAGGATCACTGCTGCCACACCACTGCCTTTGCACTACAATTTTTAAGTACCTCCATGTAGTCTTTATTTTTCAATCTTTTCTTATTTTTCTCTCTTTCACCTATACATAAACTCACATCCCATCAAAATAAAAGTAGTCAGGAAGTTCAGCCACCAAAGGCCGAACCAGCAGGGTCAAAATTTTGTCCAATGTGCTTGTTAAGTGAATTTCCAAACACTAATGGACTTAATGCAGGTTAAGTGTGTATTTAAACATTTTGCTGAAGAGGGACCATTAAAGAGGAAAGAAAGGAGTACAGTAAGGTTTCAAAATTATAGTCTGTCAAGGTCTCCCATCCTAATAATGTATATAAAATTATACAAAATAATTAAAGATAAAAACATATAGGCCACCCTCAGAAACACCTCAAAATTAATATGCATGATATTCAACACGTTTTTTTTAAGCAGGCAAGAAATGGAGTTTGATTTAAAGATGAAGACCCCCCTTTGCACATCAGTCCTGCTCCCCAGAGCACTGACAAGTGATGCTGCATCCTGGCTGGGCTGAGACAATCATCCAGCACAGCAAAGGAGCAATGGGGTGAGAGAAAAATCCATCCAAGCTGCCCCAGCCGTGGGGATGAAGCACCCAGGGGCAACAATGAGGAAGAGGATTTTGTCTGAGTGTCATGAGTTCCAGAATGCTTTTCTCAGGAGGAACCATCACATCTTTAGAGAGAAATCTGTTTTCTTCACCACAGAGAGTAATATCCAACTCTTATCTCAATAAAATCAGTCCCATTTATCATGTGGATATTGTATTCAATATTTCAGCTTATAAGCTTTTTAGTACCTATGTACTTTTAGTACTATGAACCCAAGAGGCTTCTCACAACACTTAAAACATGTTTATCTCTACTGTATGGTTAAAAGTGCAGTCACAAACATATTTTAACTCCTCCTTGAATATATAAAGGTATAAAGTGATTGAGGATTAGCTTGCTAGATACTGTCCAAGTGTGAGAGATTATTGTTGATGACCATTATCACATTTGAAATGATTCATGATTTAAAATGACCTACATGAATACTCCCTTAAAAACTTCAGCATCGAGCTAGCCTGGTTTAAACCTGTTCACTAAATAGGAACTATCTTCCTATTTTTTTTAGGCCTGGTACCTGGAACATTATTTTTCCTGGTTGGAAAGATAAAGTCTTCTGCCTTTCTCACTTTCCCAAGCTTGCCTTGCTACATTTCCACCCTTTTTTTGCTCCATAATGTTCTCCTAGCAGGAAATGCTCAGATTGCTTAAAGGCTTTGAACTTAGTACACTTTCTTCCCTCTTTAGTGATAAATAAATACATACCAGGGTGGCAGCTGTTAAAGGAGGTGCCAGGTATATAAATCAAACAGACAGAGCCTAGAGGGGAAAAAGCCTCAAATGATAAAGAATTACCAATTCTACAGATCTTGATTACTGCAGGAGTAATGGGTGAGTTAAAAAGACCAGGATTAAGCAGAGACCAGAGCCAAGTGCCTGGGTGCCCCTGGGACTGGAGGACTCATCCTTGTGCTCAGTGGGGACCCCAAACCAGGGCCCTGAACTGCCCTGGGAGCCCTTTGCCATCAGGGACCCACTTTGGTCAGCTGGGTGCTTTAGCAAAGCTCTGCAATGTTCAAGTGTCAGGGTGACAATTATTTCACGGATTTTTCCACACCCCCTTTATTGCTCTGGATCCCAGACTCTCTCCACCAACATGCTGAGAGGCCCAATACTGAACATATTCATGGCTCAGTCTCTGTGGGACTATACTAACTCCTAAAATTTGCTTTTCTGAGGTGTGTTAGTTAGCAGTTATTTTGTAGGGGTTTTTGCACTCCTTTTCATTCCCTGTTATAAAAGTAACATCACAATAAATACTGATATAGGTAAAATTGTTTTCTACTCCATGATTTAATGGGAACATATTTTCTACTAAGTTCTTTAGCATTTTAAACTTATCCAAGTGATAATTTATTGTAATTACTTAGAGTTAAATCAGAGCATGTCTTCCCAAATGCAACATTTTTATAACAGTCAGAAGCTCAATATTTTAGTTTTCAAGGAATGAATCTGTAGCATTCAATTTCATTTGGCTTTTCCTGCAATGAACCAATAAAGTAAAATTATGCCACTAGGATATTTTTGGTCAAGAAGGCTATGAATAACTCAGACATGTTTTAGGGTAACAAGGAGTGAATTTAGCTAAAAGGGTGAATAGAATTGCTGATCTTAAAATGAAAGACAGATACCACAATTCAAGAACATGATCTTTGTCTAAGAAATAGGATTTTCAACAACTATTAATACTAAAAAAGAAAATAGTCAAAAGCTACTCTGTGATCAGCTTTGTCACTCCAGACTACTTATTGAGACTATTTAATCCAATTTGTAGTTATTATGCTCTTGACCAAAACCTCAGGGAAAGATGGTGAGGGACAGCTGATGAAGCTAGACATATCAGTTCACAAAAGGAAGCATAATTAACCCAAATTAATGTAATTGAAGACGATCATACAGCCAGTAGATTTTGAATTTCACGTCAATGTTTCGAAAAAGCAGTGTGTTGGTTTTTATGCACATATTGCCATAGCTGTAGGAGCGAGGCAGGATCACATATTTTGAACTTGAAAAAGTCATACAAAACCTCCCAAGGCTGCAGGTAAATTTGAACTATGCTTAATCAAACAAGAGATTGAAGCTCAGCACAATATTTCATGCAGGGATATGGGGGAAAAAAAATACCCCAGAGCAGCGAATTATGGAAGGGCTCATGAGCTGCCAGGAGCAAATGAATGGATTGTTACCAGAGCTGTGTCCAGGAGTCTGATAGCCAAAACAGACAAACCTCAGCCTGCTGAAAGACAAGACAGTTCTACAGAAGGAAAAGAAAAATGCTGAAAGCCAAGTAAATATTTAATGAGCCTACCTTCTTCTACATTTGAAATTTTCACCCCATTTATTTGCAGAGCTCCCTGGCCTTAAGAAATCTAGCAGGGAGGTTATTGGGGAAGGCTGCCTCCAGCCTGGCTCAAACACTCTGCTCTCCAGCTGGAATAAATCTATTGGCTGGACCATCTTGGTTGCATCTCTCTGCTACTAAACTCGTGCCCAATATCAATACAGGGACATTTACAGACATTCCAGCAGCCCTCTTTGCGTTACGTTGTAAATGCAGACTTTTTTACTAGTGTCTTTATAGATATTTGAGTATCCAACATAAAATATTCCATTACAAAGGGGAAGGCTAATAAGAAGCTATAACACAGCACAGCAAGGGCAGTGATCAGGCAAATGGAGAGAATTATGAAAGATATATAAATAAATTTGCTTTTTCACTCTGAAAGGTTACAGCACGTACATGCAGACGATCTATAATTCTCCCATTTGCAGCACTGACTGCAGCATTTACTGATCTGTGTTACTGCTGCACTCATTTTAGGAAAGATGAGCTAAACTCATCCCTATTACAGATAAAGCATAGTCTGTGTGCCGAAGATCCAGAGACTTGTCATCTATTTTGATACTGTTATGTTAATGCTGGACTGGCAGAGTTTTTACTTCACAGGAATGGGTTCCAGTGCAGCTTCTTCCTGTGATGCTTTTCCTGGAGTCTCAGCAGAATGGAAATCTTTATAACCCCATAAGGATTTTATGACAGATGCCTACAGGAATATGCACACATATACAGTGTGAGCTAAAGCAAAGCTGCCTCATGGTACCTTCAAATTCTGATCAGGTTTAAATGCTAAGTTATAAAAGGAGATGGAAAAAATATCTCAACAGAATTAGCTGATATATTTCTAAATATTTTTAACAACAAAATTAGATATCTTTATGCAGATGAACCATCCTTTGTCAGTATTCATCCATGGCAGGAAATATTAAAAAAAAAAAAAAAAAAGCCTTCAGTTCCTCTGTACATTTTCATCCCAAATGCCACCAGACTGACTTGCACAAAAGGACACCTGGGACAAAACTTCTGTACTATAAGGAGGCAAACAGTTGCAATGGTTCCATAAATCAGACAAGTAAAACAACAGGAAAAGGAACATCAAATTTTCCAGTAGCCCAGAAATCCAAATTCTTCCAGAGTCAGAGTTACATCCAGAAGTAATTTGGTCAAAATCAATGTTCTGGGGCTCAATAGTAATTCCCAAAATATTTTTAATTAAAATGAAACCCAAGCAAGCACATTCTGTGAGCACAAAGTGAAATGAATCTATTAATTTACAACACAACTAAACTCAGTAGCCACATTATCCTGAAGGCAGGCTGCCGACTCGGGAAGGGTCGGAAGTAAATAAATCATCTCTGACTGTGATAAATGATCAGTGCAGGATGTGTCAGAGTGCAGGCCTGATCAGCCATCGTGCTGAAATGCTCTCAGCTACCACGGGAGGTTTGGGGGCCTGCAAATATGAAATAGGCTCTTGTTAGTGTCAGAACTGGGCAAATGATTTGCCTTGAATTAATACAAAAGCAGAGCTTGGGCCTCTTCACATTTCTGAACAGTGAAAAAGCAGGTAGTGTTTTTTAATAATGTGCTTGCAGCAGTTGTTCCACTTTCTTTCCCCAGAATTGTAAATTCCAGTATTTTTTCCCATGGTTATCTATTAACAATATGTCATGAATGGTTTAACTCAAGACACATCATTTATCCTCAAAATCCCAATGCATCATGCCAGTGTTAACAAAAAATTCATGCTGAAAATGTTCTCAATCCAAAATAAAACATCATTAAGATGCCTGTATGTCACAAAGAGCTATTAAGCAGGAGAACAGATCCCATTCCTTCTACATTCCCAAGCTCAGTAATGATTGTGTCACACTTTAGTTCTTTGTCACCTATTGTATAGCCCTGACAGGTGCAGAGACATATGACACTCAGTTCCATGCTCGGAGGCACGTGCAGAAAAACATTTTGCTTTGTTTTGTTTCTTTAATTAAAAAGAGATTAAAAAGAGAAACTGTCAAAAATGGAAAAAAACCAAAAACAAAACCAAACCATACCAACAATATGAACATTGAAGAACCCCAAACAGGTGCAGCCCGGAATTTCCAGACCATGGAAATTCACAACAAATTCACAACAAACACCCAGAGCTGTGCTGCTGCAGGAACTGGTCTGTCCCACCCTCTCAGGTGTGTGACAGCACCTGCTGCAGGTGACACGAGATTCAGAGGCTGTGAGAGGTGGCTGAGATCCTGAGGGGGTCAGACTTGCCAAGAAATATCCCCAAGGCTGTGCAGAAAACAGCAGCAGCTCTCATGGATCCCTGGCAAGGCCAGCCTCTCCCTAGGGTTCCCTTGCTCATGGAACCCTGGCAAGGCCAGCCTCTCCCTAGGGTTCCCTTTCATGGATCCCTGGCAAGGCCAGCCTCTCCCTAGAGTTCCCTTTCATGGATCCCTGGCAAGGCCAGCCTCTCCCTAGGGTTCCCTTTCATGGAACCCTGGCAAGGCCACCTCTCCCTAGGTTCCTTATCCTCATGGATCCCTGGCAAGGCCAGCCTCTCCCTAGGGTTCCTTATCCTCATGGATCCCTGGCAAGGCCAGCCTCTCCCTAGGGTTCCCTTTCATGGATCCCTGGCAAGGCCAGCCTCTCCCTAGGGTTCCCTTTGCTCATGGAACCCTGGCAAGGCCAGCCTCTCCCTAGGGCTCCCTTTGCTCATGGAACCCTGGCAAGGCCAGCCTCTCCCTAGGGTTCCCTTTGCTCATGGATCCCTGGCAAGGCCAGCCTCTCCCTAGAGTTCCCTTTCATGGATCCCTGGCAAGGCCAGCCTCTCCCTAGGTTCCCTTTCATGGAACCCTGGCAAGGCCAGCCTCTCCCTAGGGTTCCCTTTCATGGATCCCTGGCAAGGCCAGCCTCTCCCTAGAGTTCCCTTTCATGGATCCTTGGCAAGGTCAGCCTCTCCCTAGAGTTCCCTTTGCTCATGGATCCCTGGCAAGGCCAGCCTCTCCCTAGGGTTCCCTTTGCTCATGGATCCCTGGCAAGGCCAGCCTCTCCCTAGGGTTCCCTTTGCTCATGGATCCCTGGCAAGGCCAGCCTCTCCCTAGAGTTCCCTTTGCTCATGGATCCCTGGCAAGGCCAGCCTCTCCCTAGGGTTCCCTTTGCTCATGGATCCCTGGCAAGGCCAGCCTCTCCCTAGGGTTCCCTTTGCTCATGGAACCCTGGCAAGGCCAGCCTCTCCCTAGGGTTCCCTTTGCTCATGGATCCCTGGCAAAGCCAGCCTCTCCCCAGGGTTCCCTTTGCTCATGGAACCCTGGCAATGCCAGACATAAAATCCTGTACAGGTGCTGACTCTGCTCCTCCAGTGAGCTTTGCACTGATCCTTTTCAGAACCCTAATTTTGAGAATGATCACATATTCAGGAAGACAAACCCAAGCGTCTAACACAGAGGGTCAAAACAGTTATAGTTTGTGGTTTTTTTTCACCTGTAGTTATGCAGTTAGATGATTGCCAAAGTTAAGTGTTTTCTTTCTAGGAGTAACTCATACTTGACTATTCAAAACATCTCTGCAGCCCCTTCCTTTCTACAGGGCTACTCTGAACCTTAAGCCCAGCTGGAGTCTGGACTGAAGCCACCCAGCCCTGCAGTGCTCTCAGGGAGGGATCACACAGGCAGCCACTTGCCAGCTCCTCTGCTCCTCCCCAAACTCCAAATCTCACTCTAGGATGAGGAACAGCCATGGGACTTCCCAGAGTTTGAAGTTAACTCTTTCAGAGTGGCCTGGCTGCACTCCTGCTTTGCAGCAGCACCTCCTGCTCTCTCCTGGGATTTCTGTGCTCGACAGCCGCGATGCAGTCAGCCCCAGGCAGAGCCTGAGCCCAGGCCAGCAGCAGAAGCTGTCCCAGCTCCGAGTGCCCAGCCCCACTGGCAGCTGCCACCCTGCCCTGCCAGCCCTGCTGCTCCTCGGGGCCAGGGATCACTGTCAGCATCTCCACTGCCAGCATCTCCTCTGGCTTCCTCCCTCTGCTCTGCTCTCCACCTGACGCCTCCTCGGGACTCAGGAAGAACCAGCTCTGGCTTGGATGTGAATCCATCCATAATGCCTTACTTCAAGATTACAGTTAGAGGATGTCGTGGGTTTAATTTTAATGATGTGAAAATACACAAATTCTGTTAAGATTCCTCCTTTGATCAGCCTTTTTCAGGGTATCACACAAAAACCCCACAAATAGATCTGTCAAGGTCTCTTCCTGACTAATAATGATTTAGAATAAAGGTTTCTTTACAGTTTGTCAAACTTACTGATATCATTTGACTGTAAATTTCTCCCTTCTCTTTGATATTATTGATACAATTAAAAAGTTAGGGCCACAAAATTAATTAAAATCTCAATTATGTGGAATCTTCCTAGCATTTTGCAATTATATAAAGCAGTAAGTTATCATAATTCCATAAAAAAGCAAAAAAGCAAGACCAAAAGAGAAACACCAAGCAAATAATGGCAAAAAGATAAAGGGTTTGATTTTTATGTTAGATATGTGGGCACACAGAGCTGTATATCTTCTAGAATCAGCTAATGTAAATGCATTACCAATTTGACAAGACATGGCATAAAAAGAAGGTATGAATCCATTTGTCTTAGATGCCATCACTGATCCTGGGCTGTTTTTATGTATCCCTGAAGTTCCAAATTATTTAGACCTGGGGTACTGAAATGTATGAAATGTATCAGTGGAAACCACATTCCCAACCTTTCCTTCTAAGTTAATATGAAAGAGGTTTTTCTAATCCTTCTGGGAACAGAGCAGACAGTCAAAACATATCAGAATATTTTTTCTATTTCTCACCTGGGCAAAAAATTGAAAATGCTACAACAAATAGTTTTGCCATCTCTTGTGACCAAACTGAAAGTCTCATTACTCTTGTTGCTGGCTAAAACTATCATTTTCAGATGCTAGTGATAACATGAGAACCTCGGTTTTCATTATTAGAAAATAAAAAACTTTCCTAGCTGTCATATTGAGTACAGATCCGTGATAACATGATCAATGGCTAAGACATAATGAGAAAAAGAATTATTTAAAATAAAATTGTGACTTTGATGAAGAATATTAATATTAAATGGTTATTAAATGGTGCATAAGAACACTGAACTAAATCCTCAATGTAGTATCCAACATTCAGCAAGTACCAACAGAATAGTTAAAATTGTATAGAAATAATAAAATATCAAAGGGTGGAGGTAGGAGCAGAGCTACCCCCAGGGTTTTAGGTTCCTGTAACAGCAGGGGATTTGTTATCCAAAATTTCCAGATCATATCCTATTGCACCCCTTTTCCATAGAAGAATGGAAAAAACCTGCAGCAGGTTTAACTGCTCTGAGGGAGGGAAAATTCAGAGGTGCAGGTAAAAGCTTTAGCTCATCATCTACACCCTGCAATGGAGATCACACCACACCATTTCTTCATCCTAATTTGTCTTTTGCTACAGTGTCTGGCCTTTCAGATTTAGATGGAGAGGGACAAAAATCTCAGCCCAAGAACTCTGAGAGGCAAGACAGTTTGTTACTCATTTATTCAAGTGTATGCTGCAAACCTCAAAAGCTTACTGCAGTATGTGTGGTGCAGACAAATGGAATTTTGTTTAAACCCCACGGGAGACACCAGCATGCTGAGTGCCCAAAGATTCCTATCCCACCCCCAATTTTCTCCTTCCAAAAGCATACATTTTGTGCTTTATAATCCTGTTTATACACTTGCCAAAATGACTGTGGGATGAAACACCACAGCACATTGCCAAGGCAGTGGCAAGGTGAGATGCTGTTTGCTTGTTTTTCTGTCCCACCAAATTGATAATGAAAACAATGAGAAAAGTGACAAAACAGAAATTAAAGGGAACAGCTTACTGACAATTAAGAAAACATGTTCAGATGTCATTCTGAAGAACATTAATGCACAAACAGGCAGACCTTGGGGACTGCAAGGCAGCACCAAACTGAGCCCCAGTCACCTGCTAATAACTCACCCTGCTCTGAACCTTCATGGGTTCACAGGCCACTAACCAATACTCAGCTAAGAGGCTTTAGTAATGTAGATTAATGTTTCATGCTCTAGGGAACAAGCTTATCACAAATTGTGTTGAGAAACTCTCTTTTCCCCTCCAGGGAGAGGAATTACATAACTGGTTAAGTACATTATGGTTTCTTAGCTCTTTCTAAGCCTTAGTCCAGGCAACCAGCAAAAACTTCTGCTGGGGTAGGTGGGCAAAGAGTCTCTGTTCCAATGCCTATTACCCACCAGAATGGTACAAAATAAATATATTAGCAGCATTCCAGCTGTGCTGCTCTTATTCCATTTAATTTCATCCATTAAAACACAGCCCCTGTTTTCTATCTGTGCTCCTTGGCAATTGGCAAATGACCATGAAAGAGCCCATGTTTGCAATCACACAGCCCAGTGCTCCCCCAACAACCAACACACCCGAGAGCAGAGACATATTTGTGGACTCCTACCAGCACCTTCCCTTTCTCATACAGGGAGGGAAAACAGAAAGAGAATTAGGTTCCAAAGCAACATTCATTATTAAGGTCATATCTTACAGCAGGCATGGCTACTGCAGCCAATTCTTGTTGCAATTTAAACTGAACGTGCAGCCATGTGATAAGAGATATAATGAGATTTTTAACACAGGGCTGCATCTGAGTGTTTGACAAAAAAGATTCAGCTGGGGTACAATGAACTGTTATTTATTTCCATTTGAGTTTAGCAAAGGTTGTCCTACACAACTGTGAAACAATTTTACACTTTTAAAATGTATTAGCTTTGAACTGAAACAGTAAATAAACTGTTTATTTGGATTTTTTTTAGTATCTCAAAATGGATTAAGAAGGGTGTGTAGAGAGTATAACCACCACAGAGAACAATTTTTTGATGGCAGGCAAATGGGATTGCAAAGGGTTATTTTGCTGGAGAGGAAATTTTCAGATGCTTTCTCCCTAATGAAGTTTTTGTTCCTCACTTACAAAGTGGCTTTTGCCTTTCTTTTTCACCTTTTTTCTTCTTCTTTTAAACAAGTCAGGGAAAGGTGAATTGCCTTGGAGAACCGTGTTGTCATTGGACTAAATTAAACCTTAAAAGATCAAAGCTTTCAAAATCATGCTGAGATCAAACTGAGAACTTTGGAAGATTTAGAGGGAAGGAAAAACACTGATCTTTATGGTTTGTCTCAAAACATATTGCTCTTCAGCTTCTCAAAATATGCAGGAGGAACTATTCCGTGTAAAAACCCCACTCTTCAGTGAGAGTAGTGCAGCTTTTAGGTAAATCAGTCTTTCCTGAGAACAGGTGAAGTTCACCTCTGTTCCAAGAGTCCACAGGTCCTTTCCTGGCCATGTTCATTTAACTCTCTAATGGCTCAGTGAGTTTGCTTTATCTTTTCTCTCATGTGACCTTCTAAATCTCCTCCCACCAAAGACTGCTGAAGATAAGGTTTAAATAATTTTTTAAAAATTACATAAATCTTCCACAGCAGCAGAGAAACCCATTTTTAAGTCAAATACCTGCTCTCTTCAGAAAGCTCTTGGGACTAAAATGGCCTTTAATGACCGTGGGGCATTTTATAATTTTTCTCAAGGTAGAAAATGACCTGTACCTGCTGCTGCTGGCAGTGGTGCATCTGTCAGTAGTTGTAACAGCCTGAGACCTGTGGGACTCCAGGTGGCTTTTCAAAAATGTGTTTATTGCACAGAAGAAGTCACAGCAATCCTGGGTCATGGGTGCAGAGCCAGTCTATGAGCTGCCAGCTCCAGCCTAAGGCATGCCTGGAGCCACCTCTGTTCTCATTACAATGCATTAGATATTCTTCTTTGTTGAATATCTTAATACATAACAACCAATCAGCATCATACACAATACTTTTACCATTACCCACAGCCTATCATTACTACTAATATTACCATATTATGGTAGTAACGAACCAATCATATGAGTTAGTATGTTATATTTTAAGCTTAGAACTTGTTTTTCTGTTTTTTTGCAGTGTAAAATTCTTCTTACTTGATAAAAACATGTTTTCTGTTTGCCTATGCTTTTGTGAGATTCATCTTTACTTGGTAAAAACATATTTTTGTTTGTTCACATCTTATTCTTTGCTCTTAGCCATAAAATATCTTTCTAACTCATTTCAACCTTTGTCCAGTGACCAGTAGCTCAGCGGTCTTTATTTTCAGACATCTTTTGTTCTTCTATAGCAAAGCTTGCTTTCATTTCTAGAGACCCTTTGGCCAAGCATTCATATTTGTAGAAATTCCCTGTTAAACTTCCATCCTGCCTGACAAGTCGTGGCTGCCCCGGCCAGCCAGGAGCCAGAGCTTCCCTGTGGGGGCACACACCTGCTGGGCAGGACCAAGGAAAGTAGCAATTGCAAGGGTCACCTGTTTGGGGTTTTGCTCCCAGGACTGTTTTGGGGCTGGATTTTCTTTCCCCAGTGCCAGAGAAGCACACTGACAGTGTCAGGGGCTGGTCCTGCCTGCAGGAAGAGCTGATTCCACCTACAGCCATTTCTCACCTGACTGGCACACAGAGTTGCTGTGTCTGTCCTGTGGCACAGGTCTCTTGGTTAAACCCACCTTTTAAGGCTCTTTCCCTCTCACCAAGGTGCCAAGGGCTCCACCTGCCACGTGCAAACCTGGACCCAGCCAAGGCCAAGCCACAGACACCCAACCCCACCAACCCCAGACCATTCCTGCAGTGGATGGTGAGCAGCAGCCCTGGAACAAGCTGAGCACAGTCACTGCTCTCCTTCCAACCTCACACACTTTCACACCTTTGTGAGAAAATGGCTGGGAAAACTGCTGCAAAATAGAGAGGCACTAGATGTAGGTAAGGGTAAAGCATTTAGCTTTCCAAATGAAAGAGCCAAATGAGTCAGGTTTCAATATTGTACAGATGCACAAATAGCAGCGAGCCAAATTTAAATGCTAGTCTTCATGATACCTATCAGAATTTTCCCTCAAAAAACATTTATTCATACAATTGATTTTCCTGTGTGAACATTTAAAGACAATTTTCTTTGGGATTTCCGTTAACGAACTGATGATGGCACACATTCCTGGAAAAAGTCAATTCTGACGGAAAGAAGAGGATCAAGAAATGTATTCATTTAAGTCCTCAACTTTTGACTATTAGTACTCACAATCACTTTAAACCATTTACAAATGATTATTTAGACTTTAAGATAACAAAGATCAATCTGACAGTTTATACTGGAAAAAATATCTACATCAAATTATTTCAGCAATATCCTCAGTGGATTTAAATTGCCATGAAATTCAATACAGTGTATGGAATGATCACATTTTACAACACTGCAGCATATATTCTAAAAGGAATTCAGTTCTAGCAGTATCAATAAAGAATTAAAAGTCTACATGGTATTTTAAAGTGCAATTCATTTATCCATGTTAAGAATAGGACAGCAGTTACAAATCTATTCTATTTCAAAAGGCATAATCTGTAATATTGACTAGATTGAATCACAGTTTATTTCAAACTAGTTGTGTCAGATGGGGTTACACCACACAGTCACACTGTCTTTGTTTCATTTCTGGAAGGTTTTCATGTCTCTTATAGAATATTTTAGTTCTGTACCCTCCTCAGGTAAAATGGAAATCCACATTATTTCTGGCAGACTATGAGGGGGCAAAGAGGGGAACAATTGGATCAACTGAGTATTTCTGAGATTTCATCATCCAGGTTTTCTGCTTCCAAAAACATCAAAACTGCCTTGTGCTTTATTACAATGAATTTACAAATGAATCCCACAGAAAGATAAATCCAAGTATCCCTCATGCATGAACACTACAGCAAAACAGGATGAGAAATCATTTGACATACAAAGATGGAGCATATTAAAAAGTGGGTTTACTCTGAGATTTTCTCACAGTCCCCCTAAACCATGGTGCAGGCAGCAAGGCAAAAATGACCAAAAAAAAAACATCCTAGAAGCTGCTAAGAAATATTCAGCTTGTCCTTTAGTATACACAGAGATACACTATTGTAAATACCAAAGAAAATACACCTTACACTCTCAAATGCTGATTTATCAAACTAGAAAAATAGAAAAGACAATTTTCCTCAATCCGATTTTCAAGAAAATTTGCTTTGCTTCAAAATGTACACCTCATTCAGAGTTTCCATCCATCTCCTGAAATATCCAACAGAACATGTTTTTCTTCCACTACTTTTAACAAAATGGCCCAATTTTTGCAGCAGAACATGCAACAGAGTTCTCTTGTGCAGTATCATCTTCTCTAGGACACATTGTCAAATCTGAGTCACAAATGAGAACCATGCTGTATTTTACCCAAGGTTTCTGACCTCCCTGAGAAACTTTCATTTATGTTCAGAAGTGTGACTTGGAACACTTGCACAGGACTGCAGCAACCCCCTTAGGAAAAATCCAACTAAGCCTTTAAACACATGTATGGTATATTGTATGTGAACATGAACATCTCCACCAATGCCGTCAACTCTTCAGCAGCTTAAAATTAAATATGGGCTTAGAGCATTTTCTGGATTAGACCCTCTCTCCTTTCTTCATTAAAATGGGACAGTGGCTATAAGCCAGCAGGAACTCCAGTGATAAAGTAAAAGACATAAAGTTGGAGAGAGATGTGATAAAATTCACTTCTATACATGAGGAAATGACTCCCATAACTCATTTCAAGCTTTACTTCTTGTAAATAGCCTGGCCCTGTAAAAGAGCTGCCTCCATATCAGTTCTGGATGTATGCTGCTCTGATTGCTGGCTAGCTCTAATTCCACAGAGCAGGGATCATTCTGAAGGGCTTTTTTTGCCTTTTGTTTCATTATCTTCAGTGGATTTGTTTTTTTCCCCCTGTGGATTAAATATTGAATATAGAAAAGAAAAAAACAAAACAAAATAAAACAAAGTAACCCATACAAAATTCAGAAGGAAGACAGATCTACTGAAGAGGGAAAATTCATCTTGCAATTTCTCTTCTGTTGCATGGGCTGGATGGATGATCTACCTTTCTTTCAACTTGCCTTTGCTGGAGGCAAGGATAGTGACAGTATGTTATAGGGCTAGCCAAGGTGCAGAGCAGCTGGATTCCCCAGCCTTCTATAAAAAGCCCAACAGGATGAATTTTGGTAAGGGCTAAAACTATCAATTACCTTTACATAGCTCTTGCAACATTGACTGCTGAGATATATAATCTGGAGAAAGTTCTGTTGGCCAAACACACATTCTCCATTTTACTGTATCGTGTAGCTGTCAAAGAAGTATCTATCCAAATCTTTGAAACACATAGCTGTGAACAGATTTTTATAGGGTGCACAAAATCCCAAGGCCACAGTGACTTCTGTTAGTTTGGGGTCATTAATTATCTGTCATCCCCTCATATCAGACACTGCTAAAACAGAAAAAAACAACTATCTTAAGGGATCAAGTCTTAGTGACAAAAAAGGCACTGAAGATAACTGGAACAAATTTATTTCTGCAATAAAAGAAGTTTGGGACCTTACTCACATTTAAAAGTGGGATGCTCTGAAAATAAAGCTTTAAAAAATTAAGAAAACAAAACAACAACCGAGTACTGTTTCCAGAAAAGTCCCCTAAAAGCACATTTTACACTGTTGAGAAATTGGAATGCTGCTGTACCCAGCACAGTACTATAATATATGTTCAGTTTTGGTCATTTGTTAGCAGTATAAAATTTATATTCCCTGTGCTGAAATAGATAAGAAAGGTAAGCAAATCAGACACTACACACCACTCTGGTTTGAACTTGGCTCTTGCAATTATTGCAACTCAGTACAATTTCCCTCACCTTACTGTAAGTCTACCCCATAAAGATTCAGGATAGAGGAGCTTGGTGTGCATCCAGATTTACAGAGAAAACAAGCAGATCTGGTGAGGTACAATGTGGTGATGTGCTTTTTAAAGTTTTAAAATTCTTATTAAAAGTTTTGTTTTGTGTACCCTTCCACCCCTCCCCTCCCCTGTTATTCCTATGTACTTTTCCCTTTCCCCAAGGTCTCTGTCCATTACCTCACAGTTAAGGTATTTTCTTTGTTTCCAACTGACCCTAGGGGATTGGACGAAAGGTTCAAGATGTATTCCCTCCTGCTGTTTTCTTATTTGTCTTACAGCTGGTCAGTTTTTCTAGAATCTGTCTAATTGGCCCAAAAGTGTTATCTCTCTTTTGTAACCACCCTCCTTTAAATGGTGATGCTCCCTGGGGCTCTTTGTTTGGAACACCACCAGAGCAACTTCTCTCAACCTGATGTGATAAGTAAACTTTTCTTGAAACTCCGAACCGAGACCCCCTCTCTGAGAAAGAACTTCTTGCCGTCTAATTCTGCTAGCTTTGAAGCCAAACCCCAAAACTAGAAATTATTGCTGAAAACATCTGCTCCAAGGTGTTCCCTTGGATCTAACTGGGAAGCTGAAACAGAGCCAGGACAGAAACAGATAAGCCAGCAATAGTACAAAAAATTCCTGAGTGTCCTTGGGGGATTCTCTAAGTTCACAAAGCCTGAAGATTGTCCCCAGGAGACAGCTGCAGTTTTGCTGTGGAGGGCAAGTCTGAGCTGCTGTGGTGTGAGTGCTCCTGGCTGGGTGTGCCTGTCGTGTGAAGAACACTGCAGAGCCAAAGACCCGCTGTGCAGAGAGCCTCTCCAGCACAGAGCAGCTCCAAACCAGCAGCATGGAGAACTGAAATCAGCCGAGGCAAACTCTCAGTTTGTACTTTAGTAAGAGCTTCTGCAGGAAGCACTGCCTGAACAGCAAGGACAAACAGGAATTACAGCCCAGGGCTGAGGGAGCAGCAGCCAGTGCCTTTTACACATCCACACTTTGCTATTTGGGTAATGTATTGGTCACATTCATCTGAATTTACAACAGCACTGGATTGGTAAAAATCAGGTGCAGATCTTTTTGTCAGTTTAATGTTAATACAGAATTATAGATGTAAAGCACCTTGATGCTTCTTATATTTTTAAAATAATTTTTTTAGTAATTTTCTTTTAAACATTGTAGTCTATGCATACAGTCAGGTTAACAAAACCTAACAGGATCCAGGAAATATTTTGCTATTTATACAGACAAAGCCTCTTGAATTTGTTAAGTCTACTAAGATATAATCAGAATGATCTCACTACTTTTAACATCGAAATTCACTGTAATTTTTTTTAAGAGAGATTTTCCCAGCAAATCCCGGCTCCCTTCCTTCTCCTAGGTACCATTATCAAACTAAAAGGGAAAAAGGTTGAGAAAGAAAATGCATCTTCAGAACTCAATCATCAACATGAAAAGTTTTCTATTTTCAGGATATTACCCACTGGAATATACTGACTTGAATTCAAGTAAAATTTGTCTTGTTTTTTATTTTTAAATTTAATTGGGATTTTTTTACAGTCTTGCCCTGATTTCAGACATGAGGCTATTCTCTCATTCTACAGGATGCTGGTGAGTTCAATACATGCTTCTGTTAACCTGCCTGAAAAGACAAACAAATAACCTGTTCCACACTGAAGATTTACCCTAGGAGACCAACTATTCATGAAGGATGCCTCCTGAGACAGTGTTTAGTCTTGGGGTGTCTCATGAGGGCCAGTGAACACACTGCTACTAAAGCAAAGCCCCAGATAATCTCTCTGTGTTAACCAATAATTAACTGCTTTAAATATTGTAGTTTTATTATACATTTACCTGGCTAAAGGTGACCCCAAAGAATGAACCAGCTGAGGAATTGTAGCAGCCATAGATTCAGATACTCTTCTTAAGAAAGAGGAAAGGAGAAATTTAGATAGATAAACCTACCTCGTAGATAGATGGCAAAGCTGTTGTTTGATAGCCAGAATTTACTTTGAAAATAGATGGACTGAATCCATCTTCACTACCAAAGGGCAGCCCTCTGCCAAACAGCTCAAGTCACAGCCTGATGGAGAACCTCTACCTGTGCCTCTGCAGGAATGCAGCAAAATTATGGATAATGTGAAACTTCTGAGAGGGAAGAGGTGAAGAGAGGATTCTGTTGTATACACGTTGATATTATTGACAGTAACAGGAAAAAGTTCTGCCCTGAGCTGTAGACTAGCACAGCCTTTCAGGCAGACACAAACCTCACCCTGGTTTAGCCAGACCAAATTCCCAGCTGGAAATGAGACACACAGCAGCACTTGCTGTTATCCCTCCTGTGCCTCCCCACTGACATCTCTGGGCAGAAAAGTTCCTTTGTGGATGCACACAAATCACCAAAAACACACACAGTGGAAATGAAATCCAGACATAACCACCTATTTTCCATTAATGAAAATTTCATGTATAATTACTTGAGCAATCAAAATCCCATTGGTTTTAATGGGAGTCTCTGAATAAGCAAATGCCCTCTAATCACCTTCAAGATATGCAGGTATGTATAAGAAAACACACATTATCAGAATTTCAATGTGGGTATAAAGACAAGGTTCAACAACAGTCATGTTTTTTGTGTGTTTAGTTGGTACCAGATAGTGGTATTATTGTTATTATTATCATCCAGATGAGTTCCCCCATAACAATGTCAATAAAACCCATTTCTTCCTGTCAGCCATGAAAGTGAGGAGTGGGATCAATGTACAAGCGAAGAATTGACTGTTTGAAACCCTTGCCATGTTTGCAAGAACAAGTAAGTTGATATTCATCAAAGTCTCTTTCAAATGAGCCTATCTTATAAGAATTTGGTTTTAAAAACATCTTTTCAGTCTTGGCCTTGATATTTCATTACAGTCTGTATCAATTCTAACAGGAGTATGATTTTCTTTTTCCAATTAATATTCCTAACATCATCTCAAAGTCTTTACAATTCCTCTTAAGACCTCCTTTTGGCATTTGTTGGAGCCAGTTGTGCCTGCCAGAGCGTTTTTAATTCAATAATAAAACCATGTGCTAAGGCAGTCCAGTGACAACTGTTAATATTCAGTTCTTGTTCCTGATTTCTGCCTTCTTAAATGGCTCAGAAACTATTATCAGAGCAGCTCCCAGGGGGTGGGTTCTGGCTACCTCCCTGCAGACATTAGGAACAACCTTCTATTAAAGTATTAATTGAACAAAGTCTGACTATGAGGTGTTTGCTCGGGCTGAACTGACAACTCCCCAGACCATGCCACACCAACCCCTTCCCTTGGATCTCCAGCTCCAGGTGGAAAAAGCCCCTTGGAAGGCTGGACAGCACAGAGGGAGGATGCTGCTGTGGAGGTGGGGACTCAGGGAGGCTCCACCACCAAAGGACCTCGAGAACAGCAGTAAAATCTCCAGTTTTTAAACCCAAATGTATCAGTAGAACATTTAAGCACTCAACAAGTTTTAGTCACTTTTCTCTGTAGTAAGACTTAGAATTAAGCCTAAATGCTTTAGGATTAGAGATGGATTTAAGCATGTCCTCAGAAGTTTGAATAAATGAAAGCCTTGACACAGATATATATAGAGAGATAGAGATATAAATTAATTGACTCATATAAGAGTTTTTCATCACAGCATCACAATAGAGTTCAGAATAAACTTGAGAATTCTTCTCCTTTTGTATTTGAAGTCTGGTCACACTGCAGAAAGACTGATTTTAAAGGTAAGCAACACGCTGAAGCTATCATTCCAACATCAAAAATAACTGCTAACATCTTTTTGTTTATCCGCATGCCACTTTGGAAGCATCCAGTAGTCACAGTAAGGACTTTTTTTTTTTTAATCTAATTGAAATTTCCAGATTATTTCCAAGTCTGGAGTAGTAATCCCTGTGACACAGCAGCTCCACAGAGCAGCACGGGGACTCGTGCCAGCTGAATTCTCTGAGACTTGCCTAACACTGTTCACTAGGAGAATATCCTCTTCAGATGATAACATGGGAAAAAAGTTTATTTATCAGAAGGAAATGGAGCTTGCACCACACTGCTGTGGAAAGGTTTATGCCCAGAGCTGCCAGAGACTGCCAAGGTAAAAGGTGACCACTCATGAAGCTTCTGCCTGGAAAATTATCCAAGAAGAGGCCTCCTGTATTGGAGAAGCTCCATACACATCAGAACCTTGATGACTGAGTCTCCAGAACACACAGCTAAATTCCCACATTTGTGGTAAGTTATATGATACTGCATTAATAAAACAGTCTCCAGAGCACACAGCCAGTGGTGCAACACAGGGGGAAATGCTCCCTCCCTCCCTGGATCCCAGGCTTTTTGCCTTTTCTGCTCTCAGTTCACCATCCTGGGATTCCCTTCCCCGCCAGCTGCCGAGGACAGGAGCTGAGGTGAGCTGCTGGCTCTCCAGAATGGGGTGGTAATTTCTGCATTGGCTCCCACATGGCTTGGCTCTCTCTTGGCATAAAGAGCCACCAGAATGAATAACTTGATTAATGTCTCTTGAAATTCCAACTTGACCTGCCTTTTTTTATCAGTTCAACCTCCTCTGTTACAGAAAAGAATTGGCCTGAATAATTAGATAAAAGACTGCCAAGCAGTGATAATGCATAGTGATTTTTCTATTTAAAATACAGGGCCAGTGAATAACAGAAACATTTGTGGCTCTCTTTAAATCCCAGCAGGCAATGAATGAAGCCCTCAGCTTATACCTAGGGATACAAAGGAGCCAGAAATTGCTTTCATGACAATAAATATCTGCATTGCCTTGTAGTTCCACTGCATTTGGAATTGATTTTTGGTCATCTCTTAGCTGCACTTTAAAAAGTCTGAATTTGAATCAATTTACATATTCCCTAATAGAGTGCAGATGAGCATAATTTCATTAAAAATAAAAGTGAGGGTGGCAGTCCTCAGTCTTTGCCTGACATTCTCAACTATTCTATCCATCACATGGGTATGTATAATCTAAATGTTATTACATTTGCGGAACTTCACTCGGGGGACTCTGGAGACACTTGTTATTTTGGATTCTTTTTTTTTTTTTTTTTTTTTTGGGGGGGTGGCGTGGGGAGCAGGGGAGATGTTTGGGTTTTTTTTTTTCTCTAATTTTTTCAATAATGGAAATACATTAAGATGAGTAATAATTAAGGAAAGCATGAGGTGTTTTTAAAAAACAATACAGATAGTGCAAACTTGTCAGAATTTCACCTGAGACAAAAAATACCATGGGTTCTGTAGGGCCCAGAATGTCCTCTCCTAGATCTCCCCAAAAAAATTAAAGCACATTTCTAGAACACAGAGCAACCAACCCCCCAAGCCTCCAGACATGCCCAAATGAAATTGTGCACATTGCAACTTACATTTCATTGGTAGAATCACTTGGTTCCTCAGTTTTCCTGTGCCTGCCCCTGCCTAGAGGCTCTCGAGTTTGTTTGGATGGCTTTGACACCTCCCTTGGGAGAGCAGCTCCTGCCCAGGAAAGCCCAAGGCTGCAGAGTCTCGGGGCAGTCACAAACCCTCAAGGTCTGAAGGCAGCCCCAGCAGGTGAGTGCCTTGCCTAAGGCAATGGAACAGGAATGTTTTCTCATCCATCCAGTCCTCTGATGATCCCATATCTCCTTAGCCACCCACCCAAAGCAGCAATCTGCCCTTCCCCTGTCATTTTGCCACGTGGCTGTCGATGCTTTGGCACATTGGGAACCTCAACGCCTGCAATAAAAGGGTCTCAGACCCTCTGGTCTCGCCCAGTTTCTTTTCCCTTTCCAAACTGAAGGAAAAGGGAAGCTTAGCAAAATACTCTAGCAGAGCTAGCAGGTAAGGTTTCCCCCCATTTTCTGATGATTAATTAAATGCTTTTACTAACAGGGCTAAATCTAAACCAGCCCAGCTAATTAACAGACTCATGCAAGAGCTCTGGAGTAACACAACTGCACTTTTTGGAAACAAGTTAGAGTTTCCTATCTAAAAGCTTGATGCAAATTCCAGCCCAAATCCAGCAAAAATGTGTTTATTTTAAGAACCTGGAAACCAGGTAGATGATTCATGCAGCATACTTCAATAAGAAAATCTGTTACTTTCATACTGCCTTTTTGCTGATATTTCAGAATACTCAGGAACTAATAACCAGCTTTGGGCTCTCAGGCAGATCCAGAGATAATTCAATGAGAAGAACTGTTAATCCAGGAGTAAACTTGACAGTTATGCAGATCTGGCATTCATTATTAGTTTATTAATATTTGATTAATCTTGTAACAGGAAGTAATCACTAGTGCAGGAGCATATGCCTAGAGTAGCACAGACAAATTTCATTTTGGTAATGTTTGAGCTGGGGTTTTCTTGTGAGTTTTTTCCAGAAAAAAAGCCAAAAAATGTTAACTTGTGAAAGAATATGCAAGACTTTTATAGTCCAAAGTCTTAGCAAAAGGAAAGAGTACTGTGAGATAAATTTTTGCATTCACTACACACAATATGTGCATCTTTATCACATAAAATATCCATGTGATGCTGGCAGCAACCCTAAAACTAATTCAGTACCCACACTTTTCTAATTATCATCAGCATTAGGATCTAAATGATCTGTAAAACCTGAGATATATATATAAAAAAAAATAAAATATTAAAAAAAAAAAAAAGAATAGTTTGCAACTTCAAAGCATCAAAACCAAACTGCTGTGTTAGGAGATTTTCATCTTTCCCTGACTCACAGGTCTGTGCTTTCCTCACAAGCCTGAAGAAGCCTTTTACAATATGTAGCTGCCCAGAGGTGGAGCTCCACCTTTCTGATACTTCCACATAATTAATACTAAAAACACAAGAACATTAGAAACGGTGCAGAAAAGCAACTGGCTAACTTAGACAGGAGGCCCAATGTTTCCTGCAATCTTTTATTACAAAGCCTTGCATTCCCTTCCAAGGCATTTTAGAGGAAGCACTGCAGGGGAAGAAAAAGATTAAAAGATAATATACTATGGACTATTAATTAATTGAATAAATAACATGATCAGTATGGCAACAAACTACTGCTGTGCCTGAAACTATCGAGACAAGAAGTTGTACCAGTGTAGCCCACCAGGTCCAGCCTGGATAGGTTGGACTGTAGATTGGTGTAGAGTCATAAAAGTGGCCATAAAAATGAGGCACGGGCACGATTTAATGACCCCAAAATAAAAGGCTTTAATAACCACAAAATAACAAACACCAAACAGGATATAAGGATGCACCAAAGAGACCCAGGGGGCAGAGTAGGACACAAAATTATAAGGTAGGTTAGGGGAACAGTCTGAGGGGAAGGGTCCAATCACAAACAAGGACTAGAAACATAAATATATATGGAACAGGTAACAAACCAATCAGTAGCAATAGTTCAAAACATAACCTTATGTGGAATGACTAAATTAACATAAGGACTCCCGGGGGTGATGGGAGTGAGATTCTGCTCACCATGACTAAGGGGGGTTTCCCATGGCCTTAACCCCAAGCCTTCATGGACTCCAACATAGTAGAATCTGCTAATAGCAGCAGGGTTTAAATGAAAACCGGGAAAAATGAGAATATATGATGCAGAAGAAAAACCTCTCTCTAAACAACTGTCTTTTCAATTTATTATGGAGGATACAAAGGGCAAACAGAGCCTTCTAGATGAGATTGTCAAAGCTTTCTTGGAAATTACACATTCATAGAGTTTCAGGGCTGACAGAGGCCACCACAAGCATAATTTTCTGTTCAGCAAGCCAAAACTCATATTCCACATTCACACAAACCTTCTGGCACTCCTGAAAGTTCTTCAGTCTTCCCTTCCCCTTTACTCCCCAATGCACTTCAGTATCTTGCAAATGCATAAACGTGTGAGCCACCTCTGCTGCCTGTACCTGCATCCTCTAGTGTCTAACATCTCATTTGGCAACCTCCTTCAGCACACCAGTTGCCTGTGCCTCAGTCGATTTTTGGGGGCTCCACATTTACACAAGCATGTGTTTCCCTTTTCCCTCAGGGTTTTCTTTCTCCTGCCGCTGTTGCAGGTGCTCTCACCAATCCTTGCACCATGGAAGTTGCACATGACTTTCAGAAGTTACCTATTTCATTCCTCTTACTCCAAGTCGGGGTAATCTGTATCCTGCTTGAAAAACACCCCAATTTAGAGGAGTGCCATACCCTTCATGTACCTGCTGGCATCCTGCTGTGTCAAAGTAAATCTCTGTAGGTGCAGTTTCAAATCCTGTGTCTTGCCTGTTTTATATGGCTTGCTGTGGGTTTTTTTTTGTTTTTTTTTTTTTTTTCCTTCTCATTACTCTGCTCCAACATCTGCACAGAAAGCCAGTTCCTCCTTAACCTGGTCACACCAGGAAAGCCTGGTGAGGTTCAGAGTCTCTTTCACACCAGACCCATTGTGCTGATCTTCCACCACTTTAACTTACTAGTGATAATTCCACACCACAGAACCCAGCCCCACAGACAGATCTCCATCAGCAAAGTCTGTGTCAATGTCATTTGGAATTTCTTCAAAAGCCCATCACACAGTCTCACACAAGCTATTTTTCATAAAGCTGCACTGACCACCTTCACAACTTTCAGTTCCATATTCATCAGGCCTTGTGCAATTCACACCATTATTAATTTTGGAGTCAACGTTCAAGGCAACTGTGTGTGCAGTTGCAGACCATGATGTGGCCACCATGGCTGTAAAGCCTGGCTGGCACAGCCCAGGGAGGGCCAGCTCCAGCACAGTGACCTTCCCAGCAGCAGAGCAAAGGACAAGCAAGGACAGACCCAGGGCCCCAGCTGAACTATCCTGAGCAAGAAGGGAGCAGCACCCAGGGTGCCTGCCTCACACATCCCATGTTCTTTGAGAATTCACCCGGGCAAATTCACCTGAAACACGAACAGGACAAACAGTGGCCTCTGGATTCATTCTTTGGGTACTATCTTGAACAGAATCTCATCAATCTTTCAATGAGCAACTTATTTTGTTATGCTGATCATGGGTAGTCTTTTATTAAATTCTGGTATAGATTTTTTAGTCCGTTTAGTCCAAATTTCAGCTTTCTCCTTGCAAGAACAGAATTAAAACGCTGGCTGAAGCTAACTCTGGCTGAAGCTGCCTCTGGCTTTCACAGCAATTTTTTTAATCACAAACTGTCCAAGAAAGGTGGCATGTTGAACTGCTTTCTATTATTTTGTCAATGAGTGTGACTATATCCCCCATGGAATTCTTCCATGCCAACTAGAGCTCCTTTTCATGCAGCAATAGAAATGAAAAATTTCTAAAACTGAACATGCAAGAACCTTTCCCTGTCATGTTGATAATTCACATTTCAATTCAAAATAAGAATTCCTTGGGAGCTTTTCCATTCCCCCTGTCCCAGATGCTCTAAGATACAACACTAAGTTCCACTGATTCATTATTCCTATTAAAACAAACAATAACCTCCAATTGCTTAGCAAACCAAACAATTGCAAACAGTAAATTTAAACAATGAAACAGGGAGACCTTGGGTAAATGTTATTTCCCTGAACAAGGAAAGCTTTCGGCAAAGTGCTTAACTTGAATACAACAAAAGGCAATTTAATTTAGTAATACAGCTGGATGAAAAATGGAAACCTCAGGTTTAATAAGAAGGGGAAAAAAGACAAGCATATATCATCCAAAAGGATAATTATGAGAAACTATTTTGTACGATCCAGCTAAATCAAAGCTTTTAATGCTTTCTTACTCCTGTCAAAGGAGGGAGATTTAGTGCTTTAAAAATGGGGATTTTGCAGACTCCACTGCCCAGAAAAAATGATTTGTCCCTTGATAAATTACTATTGGGTTTTCTACTTGAAAAAAAAAATACACTTACATTGAAATAAATGCCAAGGAATGGCTAGAGAATTTATATTATTCACTCGTATCTGTCACTGGATTGGTTGAAAAGCGACAGTGCTATTAAAAATGTCTTCTTGCCTCTCGACAGAATGGCACAGAGGGGCCATGCCAGCATTTCCTGAATGGGAAGGAAATGGATACAGTAGTAAGAGAAAGCAAATCTTTATTCCCCTCCACCATCCTGACACACCAAAGAGTGACTCTGGGTGTCCCTGTGTGTATTTTATGTTTATAAACTGCCAATGCCAATGAACCAACCCCCCTCCCACTGGGATGGAAATTGCTTATTCATTTTCCTAAGGATTTTCAAGGGCTCTTAAATAAATCCTAGGAAATTTTTCTCTCTTCTGACAGAGGGGAAGAACATACATGCATATATGATGATAGCTGAAGAGCTGCAGTGCAGTAAAAGCAATTTTTCCCCAAAGAATCCCCTCTGAGGGTCTGTTCCTTTTTGCCCTGTCCTCGGACAAGAACTGCAGGTGTCATCAGGAAGCAGAAACACTGGGCAGTCACAGCCCAGAGGTGACTGGGAGTGGGACACTGGGGAGCAGGAATCTCTGCTGGCAGCTTCCCCAGGAACTGCGTGGGGGCCAAAGGGATTGTTCCTGTGGTGTGTTTTGGGACTACCTAAAAACAGAGGCCAGACAGAATTAAGGGAATAAAAACCCTCTATTGAGGGATCTCCAGGTACATTTCAGGCAGATGAAGCCCCCCAGGGGCTACACCCAAAAATGGGCCATGGGTCACGAGTTTTCACACTTTTATAAGTTGTGGCGTTTTTTGGTTTGTTTGTTTTTGGGGTCTTTTACATATTGAGGGTTAATTTTCCAATTAGAGCTTCAGGTAATCAAGTCATTTACCCCAAGTTTGCCCCCACCAATTCACTTTGGTTTGCATTTCTCGGGGCCAGAGTCACTGAGGTGTCCTTGATTGCCAGGCCCAGAGAGGAATTGTTGGGTCTGACCAAAATGGGAAAGCAGTAGTGAACACTCTATATGGAGTTTAGAGTTATACCCTAAAGAATTGCAGGACTGCAAATATATGAAAAATATCAAAGCTCAGTCCTGATGCACAGCTGGTATTAGTGCCTGGCAGTGGCTCAGGGTGCCTCTGCTCTGCCCTGCCTGGGCACAGGTGTGTTCCTGAAGGCACCTGAGCTCTTCCCTGCCTGACTCCTGAGCTGGAGTCCCTGTCACCTGGGCTGCCTGTGTGCCCAGGGCCAAAGCAGAACGTACAGAGTGCATGCAGATGGCAAAAGAACCCCAAACATTGATGGCAGTGGAGTGCCATGGGCAAGGTTCATAGTGTCACCCAGGGGTGCAGGGCAGATTTTAGCTGTACTGAGCACTCAGATGCTCACTGATCAGTGCTAACTTGACACAGACTTTTCATTACAGTCTGAGAGGCTCTGAAAAATTACTGTGTTCATTTCTGAGTTTGATGTGATCTCGATGCACTGTTATTCCACTTAATCTATAAGATTTCCTCTTTATATTTTTTTAATTAATTGTAACATCAAGTTTCTAACACATGCAAGAAATCTACTTCATATTTAATCGCTGACTGACATTGACATTTATCTGTCCCCTGAGAGTAGTAACAGCTGCATGTTTTAATGTTTCTTTGGGGCCTGGACAACTTTTATGCCTACTAATGAAATGAGTATCAGTGGGAGAGCTCTGAATGCACAACAATCAAAAAGCAAGGATAAAAGCTTTCCCATACATGCACAAAGTTATATTTCTTTGCAATCATTCAACGCTAAACTGCAGAACAGAGAACAAGCTGGAGAAAAATAAGAGAGGAGTTTGACTTAAATGCCATCGTTTTTCATGTAGAGTGCTTAGTCTATAAAATCTTTGTAACAGAAACAAACTTCTTTCTCCTTCACTCCCAGGAACTTGCCATCCCTGGCCCTGACTCGTGAGCCCACCATTAAGAAACTGCCAGAATATGAAGACAACAGCAAAAAACCGAAATTGTAACTTCAAAAGACAGTTTAGAGAATTTCCATCTGAACAAGGAAATCAGTCTCTAGAAACCATCACTACAAATTAACCAAATTTAGAGGGATTTTATGCGATAATTTCAAAACCATCTGGCTTACAGTCTCCAAGTGTCTACTGTTTAAAACCATATGGGGCAATGTCACCAAACCTGACCTCCAGCTCTTTAAGTGCATCTTACATAGTTGTGCATCATTTCCCCATGTATTAGGGTACTAGAATTCTCACTTTTACTTTCTTCTATCAAAATCTCAGGATGATTTCACTGGAGAGCTGCTATTTGCTCCAGGGTTGTCTCACTTTTAAATGCAGGAAGAACCATTTAGTTTTATTTTTGTGTTCACGAAATACAGTTCAGTTTTGCAGTTCAGCAAATGTAGCATTTATTAAAATCTAGTGAGCTACAAAGAATATCCAAGCCTCTTCTGGTAAGAAAATAAAGATTAAAAAAAAGAATCAAATCACTGAAAGTCACAGAAAGTATGAATCATTGTCATTCTGATGTCTCAATGCTTTTTTTCATATGGATTATGCTAACAAAGCAAAAAAAAAAAAGAATTCAATCTATATCTTTCTTCTGACAAGGTCTTCTCACAGAATTCATAATTATATCATCTCTAGCCATTTATCTTAAGTTAATAATTCCACTGCCCTTCTAGAACTGGCATTTTGCAAATACACTACAGAAGCTACTCGAGGCAGTAATTTATTTTCAAATAACATCTTTATGTTATCCTCTGGCATGTGGGCTTAAGTAGATTGCTATCTATAAAAAATGAATGCAGTAGAAAGTGCACCTCCCAAAATAAGTTTCGTGAGAAAAACAAATTTCTTCCTAAAAAATTCAGTTCTAATCACTAATTAGTATGCAAATAGTAATATTACAAGGAGAAACAAAAGAATAAATAGGGATTATAGCAGAATAATCCTTCCAGAGTTTGTTTTTTTTTTCCCTCCCCAGTCTATTGTTTTCATGTTCTCAAATCTTTATAGAATTAAAGACTAAGGCAAGTCATTGTGTCTCTGCTTTTTGCAGGTGCTCCCTTACAGTAGCTATTCCTTAGAATTGCTTCCAAAGAAACATCCATCACTACTGGAGTCCAGGACTCCCTTCAGCCTGGCAGTTCCAGCTTTGGTGGAGGGCAGTTTGACAGGATACCTCATAATGAGATTCAGTTGGGGAAAGCTGATGAGCAGAACATAAACAACTTCGAATTGTTAGGATTATTAACCTCTGGAAATTCTCTGAAATGAGGTAGAGCCTGCATCCCACAGTGTCTTTAACAAGCAAAGACAAAAGAGCAGGGAACAAGGCCTCAGTAGGAATTCTGAGCTGTGGCTGTGTGGTCCTTGTCACTTCAGGTCAGGGACTGTTGGGGTGTGCCAGCCACGGCAGTATTCACACTCCACAGACAGGACAGGACTGCTGTGGGATGCATCTCCAGCTACATGGATTTTTCAAAAGTCTATTCCATGACTGAGACCACAGGAAGACAACAGCAGCAAGTGTCCCAAGCAGCAGATGCTGAGTTCTGTGTTAGAATACACTTTAAAAGTTTTACAGCCAACAGCAGAAAACAAAAGCTTACTTGACAGTAGCTGCAGCCAACCATTACAACTACATGTACACTTGCTTAAAGCAGTGCTTGCTTGTTAGCCTTAGCATACAATGCACAGTACTCCATTATTAAGCTTAAAACTTTCTATATCTTGACAGATATTTTTCTGCAGCCTTAAGATTTCTGCTAGCTGAACTTAAATACTCAAGCCATTGTTTTCTTTGTCCTCTATTTACTTAGCTACATTCAAAACTTGCAACTGCAGCTCTAATTTCTGTTCTGTTGTTTCTGAGATCTTCTTTTCACAGCTTTCCCAAAAAACCTTTTACCTTTAATGATTCCCACATTAGGGAAGGGATCTTTAAGACCCTCTAATCTCTTAAAGGCCCTTTAGTCCTTTTAAGACACCTTAGACCCTTAGAGCCCCTTCATTCCCAGCTGCCTGTCAGGGATACCTGCCACTAGACCAGGTTGCTTAAGGGCTGTTGCAGCTGTGTCCCACTCATGTGCTCTCCTGGCCACCCCCAGCCATAGATCCATGTCCCTGGCACCCCTCCATGCACCCACAGTGATGAGAGCTGTGCCAGCAGGGCACTCCTGGGAGCAGGGAGCTCTGTGCCACTGGGCCCTCTCTGGCTGAGAGCAGGTTCTGTGCAGCCAGTCCTGCTCAGGCACAGAGCACGAGGAGCCCCAGCAAGGCTGGCCAGGCACTCCAGGATCCCTGGATGAGATCCCTGACAGGGCTCCATCACTCTTGGTAGAGGGACAGAGCTCACAGCTCTTCCAGGTTTCCATCAGTGCATCATTAATACAAATCAGCCGATGACTGCACTCTCGATTTAGTGATCTCTGCTGGAATTTATGGGGCTGCAGGACATTCTCAGCTCAAAACCGTTTAATCTTCAAATCTCTTCCCCTTTGATCTTAAACTGCTATGTCTTCTGACAGCCAGGACAAAGAATAAATCCACAAAATCAAAATGGTTTTCTAAAGCTATCTTTGTCAAAGGAGTTAAGAACAGAGGACACCGTCAGAGTTTCTCTCTTACAATCCAAGATCAATTCTGCAGGCCAAATCCTCAGCCAGCGTAAATCAGTGCAACTTCATTCAGATAAAGTTGACAGGATTTTTTACTACCTGTGGAACTGGTATTGAAGGTGCCACAATTTTGTGAGCCTCTTTAATGTCTGCAAAGGCCTTTAATGTAAAATAGCTAATAAACAAATGCTAATAATCTAGCCTGATATGCATGCAAACAAAGTAATCAGGTAAAGCAGGCTAGAATTACAGTTTTGCAAGATACTGTAAGCCCAAGAAGAGATAGAAGATAGAAAATGCATTCACGGGTCTACCAATTGCCTTTTTTTTTTGTTTTAAATTATAGCCCTGTAAATTTTTCTGGACTGTTTATTCAACATGCAAAAAAGGCAGCCTGTGCATGAAGTAGCCATTGTGAATCTCCTCATTTCTATACCCATTAGCTGAAAGTATACAGCCAATTCTCAGCCTTGTATTTTAGGTCATAAATCTGTTCCCTCTGCTCCATGGGCAAATTAAAAGCTATATATCTTTTGTCAAAGTCTTTCTGACACAGAGCTCCTACCTTCACAGCCTTAGGCTAGCTGTGTGTCTGGGAAAATTATATACAATAGGCACTGACAGCCAGGGAGTCCAGCATTTAGGCTCTAGCCAACATATTTATATACATGTAAAAATCATTCTACCTTATAACTTGAGCACAATCTATACATATTTAAAAGGATTACGGGGGTATGAAATAAGAAAAATTCTGTCAAAAAGATAGGAAAGTGGTCTGAATTACATACCCCAGCAACCTGTGGTGCATTAAGTACATGCATTAGCCCCTGCACTGTACTGATGCAGGTTATACTGTCACAGCCATAACCTATTTCCTTGTGTTCTAACTGCTGCCATGCTTAATTTTCTGATCAATGTGTGGGCATCACTTTTGATTTCAGCCCAATATGCAAATAGTATATGTGTTTTAATTAAATGCACACAAAATTATGTTTGGGAATACCAGCTTTGTCACGTGTCACAGCAATGGCTTGTCTAGTTATATTGGAGTTTTATGGCCTTGAAATGAGGCATTGCAAAATGGCAACAGAAAAGAAGCCCCACATGAATTTTGCCATTCTGGAAAATTTTCTGAACGATGGGCTCCTGAACATCTTTTAAAAGCTGCAGGATGCTCACAAAGAAGCAATTTTAACTGTAAGTCAGAAATATTTATAAGAAACTGAGGGTTTCATCTACTTCTTTGTTCAACAGTTCTGCCCCTCTGCCCAAGGCAGCAGCTCTTCACAGTGTCTCATTCTCCTTACACTGCAAGTAACCCTTGTTTCACACTTTTATCTGAAACACTGCTTGCCCTCCTTAGACCCCTTTGGTTTATAGCTGCCATTTTCACTATGTCATCTCTCCTACACTGGGATCAGAGATGTTCATCTTTATCCTTTCCTAAGTGATAGTGTTGTCACATAATTTACTTCCTCAGTTATTCTTTCTGGAAAACCTGGAAGGCCTGTCTTCCTTCCATTTAACACGCAGCCACAATGTCAATAGAGTTGGTAGATTTGATCTGCAGTCTCCATTTATTGCTCATTCTGAAGCAAACACAAAGTAGTGCTACTATCCAAAAATACCTCTTACTCCTATTTTTGAATGCGCTGTTTATATTCCTTAGGAGAACAGTTCACTTTTGAACTGTCATCTTTTGTCCTAAAGCCACCAGCTTTAGGATGCTTTTATGGGCCATGCAATTTTTCCTTCTCAGTGCTGATGATGGTAGTTAAATTTGAGGATGTGATGCTGCTGTCGTGGCATTTCATGCAGCGCTACAGGAAGGGAAGTCATAGCTCACTTCAGAACAAAAGTCATTTACAGATTGAAAAGTGATAGAGAATAGCATTAGAACTGTTTGTGGAGAAGCTGGTCGTCAGGTTCCTCTGACTTTCCATACTCATGCCCAGGTCTTGCCAGTCTTAAACTACTCACAGATTTTTATTGTGCATTTCACACCAATTCAATTTCAAATCCCCAAGTCTGATTTAATTAGAAAGGCAACAAAATCTGGGAAAGCAACCAGGCATCTAAAAGTGCTGCACTCTCTTTATTAGGCTCTCAGAACATACAAACTCTGCTGGCACTCCCAAGCTGACAGAGGCTTCCCTAACGGATGGAACAGTACACTTTTAATAATGCAAGTCTCCAATAAATGAGGCTTCCCTGGGCCCAATCCACAGCTGGCACAGCTGTGTCCAAGTCATTCCCACACCTGCAAGGCCGTTGGAGTGCTCACACAGGCAGAACAGCTCTTAAACAAACCAATGTCTGCATCCAGGAGGGACAAGTCCACAGCTCCCCCCCCAGAAAAAAATAAAAATCAGTGTAGTGCCAAGGCTTCACCCTGAAATCCTTCTCTGTGTACACAGGTGGAAGACTTAATTTGCTTTACAAAACCCAGTTATTTCATGCTCTTGCACCTCGTGCTACACTGGCGGAATTTTCGGCATTTCCTGTGAAAGTGGCATTTTACAATAAATGCGTTTCTGATTGCATTGTTTAGTGACCTGACACTGCTAATAAGCCTTGGGTGTGCTGGCATTGTGCCCTGACTGGCCTGACCCCCTCTTTGTGTCTTCAGTAAACACATTGATCTGGGCAGGAACATTTAAGGAATAAGCCACAGCTCCACGTGAGGAGAACTATCAGATTGCAATCCCAAGCAAACAGACATTGTTCCCTTTTTAAGCTGCTTGAAATAAAAAAAACACCACAACACTGCCATATCTGCTTGCATTATTATTTTAAATTATATACACACAGCATCTTAATAGAAGAAATTATATGCTCCCTAGCTGACACATTTCACAGTTAGAAATAGATGTTAAAATGTTTTCAAATAACAAATTGACAATCTTAGCTCTGCTTTCCATGTGTGTGTATTCTTAAAACCACAACCAGAAGGGGGAGTAAAAAATGTGATTTATAATCCACTGCTTACATAATTTGCAACAGTTGTTTTTTGGATTTTTTTAAAATCACTCAACAGAGAAATATTTTTTTTCAATTTCTTTTTAAATTTCTGTTAAAGGTCACAAAGTCAAAGCTAGGAAACTACAGGAAATACACAGAAGATATTTATACATTTTAACTGCATTTTAAAGAACCTCAAATATATTTATGCTTTTAAATAGCTTCCTAATTTCAAAATGCTTCTGTTTTCCTAGAAGTCTGCAATTCACATTCACACACACACAGCGCAAGTCCGCAGTGTAACTCTATTAACTTGAAAATCTCCAAGTGGAAAGTACAAAACACTAGGTCAGGAGCTGTCTTTGTGGAATAATTTCAGCTTAATACTGGAAAAGGAGTAAATAAACCTCAGAAGAAATGCAGTATATTGAATATTTTTAAAGGGAGTGAAGAAACCCTCACAAAGAGAGAGGCGAAGTGGCTGAAGAATCTTGCAATTACAAGATGTGGTCCTACTTACTTTTGTTTTCATCTGTTCATTATTGGGACATTCTCCCTCTGTCAAGAAAAGCAAGTTTTCTTCTATATTTTTTTCTTCAGTGCATTGCTCTTTTCAGAGAATACTATTCTCCTTTTCCTCCCATAGCCACACTGCACCCTCAGAACCACGCTGGCAGGAGGGACAGAGCCTCCTCCAGCTGCAGGGTTAAAGGGTTAAAAAATCAACTCCTTTTGCAACACCACGGGACTTTTCTCTGTCCTGACACCAACCATTTGCATGAAACCCTGGTGTGCTTCAGTGCCATTAGTAATTTTGTTCATGTTTAGCAGCTATCAATATCCCTCAGCCAAGGAGTAGCTCGTGGCTTGGCTAAAACTGTGCCAGCCACCACCTGTATCACTCACAACCCATCACAGAGCAGAATTAAACAGAGGAGCTTCGTTAAAACAAGATTAATCTTCCCTTCCTCATTGATCAAATATGTCTCAAAGATCAATATATGTTGAAATACTGAATAGTTATAATTAATCAATGAGGAAAAACCACTCAGGTTACATAATGTTAGGAAGAGAAATGCAGAAGTTCCTCATGTACTCACAGGCACTACCCACTGCTCCTGTTAGCCATATTCATATTTGATATAACACTGCATACTGGACTACACAATTATGATTTCCTCCACAAATTCTTCATAGAAATATTCCAGAAAGAAAGAAACAATACTCGCAAATCGCAATTCTTGTTACAAGAAGGAAGGAAGGAAATGAAAACAGAACTGAGGTACCCTCTCTTATCTCCAGACTGAGGAGCTCAGACCTGTTCAAAGAACAAATAGCAAAATTTCCTCTGTCTTGAAGTCCAGAAAAGAATAGCAGAGAAGGCAATTAGTTTAGGGAGCAATTATCTTCCCTGAATGTCTTTACAGGACGGAACTGTGAGACAAGGCTTGGAAAAAAATCAGACTTTGATAAAGGTCAGTGGCATATAACCTATTTTGGCAATTACTTGTCAAATATAAGAATGGTTTAAAATACATTGAAGCAACTCAGGAAATCTGGTGACAGGACTGTTTTATGCAATGTACTCACTATCCTTCAAAGGGAATTCTGAATTTAACACTGGCAATACAGAAATAAAATGGGGTGTGGGAGAAGAAGGAAAGAAGCCATGTGCCCTGAGTCTGAGGGGTTTCTGGCACAGCTGTGGTGTGTGATGTGATGCCATTTGGGGTGTTGTGCCAGCAGCCACTCCAGGCTCTGTTCATCCTGCCCCACAAGTCAGGCAGCAGTGACCTGCTGGCCCCTGCTGTGCCCCAGGGCAGCTTCCAGGAGCAGTCCTGCAGCACACTCGACACCCCACTATCAAGCATCCTTGTTTTTTTCCGCACTGAATTACAATTTTCTCCCCTGGAGATTCATCCCCTAGGTCCCCATGCAAAGATGGGGAAGTTTGGGGTCAGATTTGAAATGTTTGACCCACCTGCTGTTCCAAAGCTACACGGGCTGCATTCCCCCACCACTTCTGACACTGTGTGATTTCGCCTGTGCCAGTGGTGGAGGCTGATTGAACATCAGGAGGGAGAGAGAACATTCCATAAAACTGCAGGCAGAAAAGGTTTGCCAATTATTTTTCTTCTCATGACTTTTAGGATGCACAGATTCCTTTTGGCAGTTCCCCTTGTTTTGTGCCCATAAAATAAGTTTAATAGCTGAATTTTCCTTAAGATAATCAGAAGCTGTATAATTTATGCATCTGAATAGCATTGTAGCCAGATGTAATTTTGCTTGAAGTTTCAGCATTACAGTTAGTAATGACTCTGCTGGCTGTGTTTTGTAGAATTTGCAATTTATTTAACAGTTGACTGAACACTGACCCCATATAATATCGCCATAATCAAAATGTGACAAAAATTAAAAATTAAAATCTAAAAAGAAATCTGTGCCTTCTGGGAAACAGGCAGCCTACAAGTGGACAGGGTATAGAAGCACTCTCTAAAATGACAGGTAACTAATGTGGTCTTTAAAGTTTATAGAAAGACAAACTAGTCAATCAAAGATTGAGCTGAATTAAGGTTTGAAACATTCTCGAAGTAATAGTTATGGCTTGAGCCATTTTGTTTTGTCAGCCTTTCTGCCATCCAAGTCCCTCTCTCTGATTTGCAAGGGTTGGTTATGTCGTGATCAGACAAGGGAAATATTAGAGGGTACCCTGTGTTTCCAAAGAGCAGGGGAGCCTTATGGGGAGGAGAGCTAATTTTCAATTCCTGTTTCTGCCATGGCTTCCCAAAGAGCAGTGCCAGGGAGGGAACTGGGATCTTCTGAAGCACACTGCACACAGCAAGGGAACCCCCTTGTCTTCCAGAGCAGCTGCTCCCCACTCTGCTGGGCTGTCCCAGCCTTCCCCAGGTGCTGTCCCCCCCTGCAGAACCCTTCCTTGCTGTCCCAGGCACTGCCCGTGTCCTGCTCACCTCTGCCACTACCTCCCACTGCACATTTACAAGTCTGTTTGGGTCATTACTTTATTTTGGCCCTGTTTATAATAAGGTTTGCAGTTAATCCACCTTTTATCCCACCTACCAGGTGACATTTAATAAACTGTGTTCGTCATTAACATTTCCTTCTCAAGCATTATAGATGATTAATGGTGATAGAGAAATACAGTGTCATCAGCATAAAACAATGATTTATGGTGATAAAGAAAACAGCATTCATCAGCATAAAAAATATTAAGTTATTTGAAGAACTAAAGGTGGGAAGAAGAAGGTCCAGAATTTGTTGCAAGTTCAGTCTAGCTCTGCTGCATTCATGAGAGTCCCTGATTTTCCCTGGGGAAATAACTGTGGCTGGCACTTTGCTGTGTCCCCAGCAGGGTGACAGAGCCTGGTGGGGGACACTGCACTGCAGCCACAGCACAACACAAAGCACAGCAATGGAGTTTTCTCAGACTCCCCTGCACTGCCTGGGAATCCTCACTGCATTCCTAAGCCAATTTAGATCACAGGCCAGTTCTACACAGGACTTGCAGCAGGCTGCACTACAATTTGTGTGCCATGTGGGATACAAAGAGCCACGAAAGATTTCCTTTCAAAGCACTCAAAAGGCTGAAAAGATTTCCCAGCCGGTTACCATTTACACTAATAATCCAATTTGAGTGAGAGTGTTTCAAACAAAGTTTAAAAATGGCAGCACAATCGAAGAACAGTGGCCCAAGATAGGAACAGCACTTTAAAAATGGAAAAATAAGTGGAAAAAAAAAAATTGCTCATGGTACACAGACACAGGCCACTTGATCCTGTGTGCAATGTGCATTCAAGACTACAACACTTTAAACCCCATACGACTTCCCAAAGTTTCTCACATCAGTGTTTTGTTTTGTTTTTTTTTTTTTTTCCCCAAAGGAAAAAAATCCTAATGACAACAATAAAAGCAAAAGACAGATGTGCTAAAAAATCATACCAATTTGTTAGTCCATTAGGAGTGGGCATCTGACCCTCAGGATTCTCTGAAACAGGGATGGGCTACACAGCACAATAGCTGGTTACATCTGGGCCACAATGAAAAGCTAACAAGTTTCATTAAAAAACATCACCAAAAGTCTTTGCACTCTTCTCTAAGTGTCACTCATTCATAATAAAATAAATAAAAATCCAACACTAGTAGTTTGGGGGAGGAAGGTGGTGGTGGGAGCTGAATGGAAAGATAATCTACTCCTATTTTTATTCTGCAGTCACATTCACTGCAGCTACAGAATCAGGTATGCCAGTAGTCAGAGCAGTTACCTACTTGATAGCATTGTTCCTAATTATTTGCTGTTCCTTCCCATTAATTTTCAAACTTGATTATCTTGATCTCAACACTACTAAAAGAGTCATTTAGAGAAATAATGGAAAAGAATGGTTCCAGTACCAATTCATGCTGTCCTCTTCCATAAATCGCTCTCCAACTTTAAACACTTCCATTTATAGCCACGATATTTTTTGACCTTTATGATGTCTCCAATTGTTTCCAAGCCTCTTTAACCAGCAGCAGCAGACTGACTACTGTGAGATTTTTCCTCCTGCATAGTCTGATTGTCCATATAGAAGTGCCACTGGCAGAGGAAATAAATCTGAAACAATTCTCCCCTCTCAGAAAGCGAAAACCTCACGATTATGCCTTCGGCATTAACATGGCAAATTGAAAGCTACAGTATGTGGCACTTAGACAATAACATGCAAATCTGAGGCCAAATAAGCAGGGATCCTGCTTTCCCCTGTGCTCAGGCACCAGCCCAAAGGGAAGAGCCTCCCCTGAGAGCAGGAGTAGTGTTGGAGCAATGACCACCACAGACATGGATTCCTGACTTGCAGATGCACCTCTCCACAGTGTCAGCAAACAGCTGCTAAACAGAAACGTCTCCTAGAGGTTTTCTATATGTGGTTTTGCATGGCACAAAGACAAGATTTTCTCTCCTGACACAAATTACAAAACTCTCCATTCAAGTCAGGCAGCAGCCAGGGTCTTTCTACCAAGATGAGGAAAAGCTCCCTGAAGGGACTGGATGAGTTTAAGAGAATTATCCATAACAAAAGGGGAAGGGTGATAAGAACTGCCAACTATTTTATAAACATTTGTATTTAAATATTTGAAACAACTTTGACCAAGTTCATAGCATTTAAACTAGAATATTACCAAGAGCAGAGAATTCTAAATGAATTATGGAAAGTGTGTGCACACCAAAAGTCATTCACTCCAAGAGTACGTGACTGTACAGAATATACAGACTTGGGGTAAGGAAACATTTCAGGTTGCTTCTGCATACAACAAAATGAACCAAGTTTCCAGAACAGGAACTGGCTTGTAAAATTGCTTGAACAGCAAATTAAGCTCCATTCTCTGCCCCACTGCTGTATGGACTGTCTTGCATGATCTGATATTTCTTAACTATTTTTTTTTTCCTAAGTTAAGTTAAAATATATTGCTCCCAAACCTACGGCTTTTACAGGTGAAGTGGAAAAAAACCCCCAAAACCTAGTGGCTGAAAAAACTTATTTACTATTCAGCTGGGAAAAGCAGAATTGTTTTATTCTGCCTATCTCACTTGCTAGCTGTTTTCTTTTTCACCTGTGAAAGCAGTTTCTGTAATAGCAATTCAGTCCTTGTTCCTCAGACTATGTAGAGATTTGTTTGGGCTTGGATAAGTGCCCAAAACATACTCCTAACTATTCCAGTTCTATTGAATCTCTGAAAAAGCGCTACATGTATCTTTTCAGAATTTAGTTCTTTTTATTTCAGTCTCAGATGAAAGCACACAAAGCTAAACAAGGGGAAAGGGAGGAAAGTGGTCTGAACTGCACTTGATCTGAGATAAAGAATGGCTCATTTAGAGTCTGGCTGGAGTTCTGGGTGAATGACCATCTTAACTTTTGTCTTGTTCCAACAATATTTTAACACTGGGTAACTGAAATCCTAACTTTTGCCAAGTAAAAGTGGATTATGTTGATACTACATTTTAAGGTAGAAGAGATGTATGCAAAACTGTTATTTTTTCATTGAAAGTCAACAGCAACGTATTAACAGCAGTGCCAGGAGAGATGGGAGCAGTCATATCAAACAGGAAAAAAAAAATCACTTGTAACTTGGTGTAAAACTTAAACCATTACAACCTAATTCAAACTTTTAAAAATAAGAAGTCTCTCAACAGTTAGCATTCTAAAACACCAAAAAGATTTTTTTTTTTCTTTTCCTTTCATGGGGGACTTCTCACTGGAGATATTTGGTAGGTGATCTAGGCTATCCCCAGTGCCAAGCTGTATGTGAATGCAAGGCAAATGTCACAGGAATCAGCAGCAAGCTGGCAGGTAGAGAAGTACATCATGGTCACAAACAATCTCCCCAATATCAATCATCCTTCAAGCAGGAGGAAAAAGTATCTTGTTCTCATTAATAAACATGAGTTTGTTTTCAGATGAAATCCCCCCTTTATTGCCTGTAAACAGCTAAGAGCCCCAGATTGCTGTTTGGGTTAGCAGGTGTGTCCTGGCTGCAAAACAGAGTCTGCATTGTGATTTCTTACACCTGAAACAGCTGAACAGCAAGAGAGCAGGCTTCCAGGACTATTCACTTATTGGCAATGCTCATTCATGCTTTAAAAAAGTTCAGTTTGTTCTTGTGCATCTTTCAGATGCTCTTCTCACAAAATATCACAGTGGACATTTTTTTTCTGGGTTTTAAATTATGTACTGCTGAGCAGGAGGCTGGTAAAATCCCTACTCTCCATTTACATGCCCCTACAATAATAATCCAGGGAGGAGAGGCCTATCTCCCCAGGATACCTGCTCAAGCACTTGTGATGGGAATGGAATAAAATTCTCTGCTGTAGCAAAGGATGGGTTTGAAAAATGCTCCTTTAATAGCCTCTTCCACTTGAAGCAATTAAAGCAAGCCAAGTATAAGTTCCACTGTATCATTTTCCAGGAGTAGCAAATCAAACAAAATTTGATTAGCCCTGTACAACACTAGAAATTGGCAAGTGGAATAATAATGCATGTTAGGCACCTCATACGCTGTCCAGAAATCATAGGAAGGAGTCAAGAATTTCAAAGCTCTTGAAAGCTATTTCTGAGCAAGTCAGCCACATGCTGTACAGCTCCACCACGTTCATCACCATGCACGGGAAACTGCTCAATTATGCTGAGACATCAGAAGCAAACATTTGACTCGTGTCATGTTTCTGCCACCGTGGGGAATGTGTTTGAACATGGACCTGGAGCAGTCCACCCCACTGAAATGTTGTTTTTTACAGATTTGGTCAGCCCAAAGCTGCTTTCTCCAGCCTGAGCCCTTGGCAGCACAGCCTTGAGCTGCAGGAGCCACCCCAGCCCTTTGCTTTCCTGCAGAAGGCACAGCTTTGCTCTTGCAAAACCTGGCATTTTTGAAAGGTCTATGAGATGAGCTATTCCCCTTTCTCCCCAAATTCCCTGCTATTCTCTCTTTTGAGAGCATAAGGCCACATTCACCTCGTCAGCCCCAAGTAACTCAGGTGTTTGGGCTGGGCTCAGGTAACTCTGCTGTGCCAGGAGCCTCCAGCACAGGGACTTGCCGGGGTCTTTCAGGTTGACATTAAGTTCAAGGTGTCCATAAGCTCTCCAGTCAATTTTGGCATTGCTGCTCAGTCCCCTCACATGATCTTTCACAGGGCTTGGATTAACAGAGTTATTTGCTTTACATGGAGCAGTCTGTAGCTTCGACTAACAGAGACAACCAAGGGTTGTCCCAGATCCATTTGTAAGAGAACTCAGTAGAAAAGAGAGCCAATCAGCTGTACAAATAGAAGCAAAAAAGGCACAGCAGCTCTAACAGTTGCCTTTCTAATAGCTGGGAAATTCAACTGTAAAACAATCCTCCAGGTGGTGTGCCAGGAGCTAAATTTGAGAAGTTGCAAGCAGAAATGTATTTACTGCTAAACTGTGAATCCTGCCAAGGTACCAAAGACTGAGCAGAGGCAGCAGGGAAGCAATGGAACCTTTGTTTGGAGTGCTGTGGGTGTGTTACAAGGCGCTGAATGGGTGCCAAAGAGAGGAATGTTTTCAGGCAAAATGACAGGAAATCCCGACAGTGTTAAGTGTTTCATTGATTTGATCATTAAAAACTCCGGTGGTTTGGGTGATTTAAATATAAAAAGGAAAGAGAAAGAAATTAAATGCAACAGGAAACAAGAGGAATGACAGATACTGGAAAGGAGCAAGGAAAAGCAGATGCAATAGTTCAAAATCACACAAAAAGAGAAACAGGAACAGATGGATTTCCATAAAGAATAGAAAAATCTCTATGTTTATTTTCATTTGAAGCCAATGGAAGAAAGAAGTCCTAAAGGCATTGGAATAGTTTAATTTTAGAGCTGGTCTGGTTGACATTTTCTTTTGAACACCAGATTAAATAGCACAACTCAGCTAACAGCATCTTTGCTATAAATGCTATGGGGCTAAAGACCAGATAAGCACCAGCATTTAAAGCCTTTTTCCCTAAGCAAATAAGTGCTGGTAAATACTATCAACATACACATATTTTGAGCAAGATGAAAATAAAAAAAATTGTTGACTGCTCAAGTCCTAATCCTGATGCCAACACCTGACATACATCAGCCTGAGACTTATGAGATGATGATTCCAAAGATGTCCTAAAAGAGACAAATAGAAACATGCAAACACAATTAACTAACTACATGCCACTACTCATTACCTGAATTTCTCAATGAGGATCCTTTAACAGGAAACATGAACACACTGACACAGCCAACAGAGTACTTGAATTTCTCTACCTGAAGCTTCCATTCTCAAAGGCAACAAATGGACAAGAAAATCAGTTCCCATATTAAGATTAGACTACAGGCCTCGAAGTAATAAACAAAACTTTCAGAAAATACTCCAAAATTCGAGGTTCCTCAATTCTTCACGAGGAGGCATCAGACAAAATTTAGATGCATATTTTAACCTTTATATGTTTTTGTAATTTTCAATTACTTAAAGCTGCATTAGTTTAACTTTTAAAGTTTGCATTAATATAAAAGTGCACACATTGAACAATATTGATTCAAAAAACAAGAAAATGTAAGAAAAAAGGGGAGCAACAAAATCAGTCAACCAACCCAAAACAGTTAAAAAAAGGGAGGCCTGAAAGAGATTTTGGGAATGTCAAGCAGGATGTCACAGCAGCACTGAGGGTGCCCCTTTGGGTGCACCTATGCTATACATTTGCAGCCTGGAACCAGAATATATCCAGCACCACACGTCTGACATAGGCCTGGACACTGATGAAGCCCTGAAGAAGCTGGTGGGTATTCCACTGGGAAAACAGGTCCATAAAGATTCAGTTCCATGGAAAAGGATCTCAATTTTATTAACATTTTGAGTCCAGAAAAGTTTTATACTCTAATATGGCTGCAATAATGTCTGATGTATCTGACTTAAAGGACAGAATTGTAATAAAGTTAGAAGCGTACAAAATTGCAGAAAGGACAATTTAAACCGAAGCTCTCAACATTAACATCCAGGTTTTGAGCATTCTAAAGTGAGCTATGAAACACCAGAAAATTGACGCCTTTGGTAAATGTCAACCAGGGGAAATGTGACTTAGATTATTAGAGAGTCAAAGAATATAATCCACAGTAGATCACTTCAGCCTAGCTAATTACTAAAGGCACCAGTTCATTACACTGCTCTGAGTGTATCTAATTCAGTTTGCTCTGCAGTTCATCTCTTATGTCTTTTTTATGTGTTCCTGCACTGGCTGTTGCCGTGTACAACCTGCTCTGAAGGAGCTGCTCAGCTCCTGCATTTCCACTCAGCCAGTCCAAAACCATGACTGAGGCTTGCTCAGTTTCAGTCCCATTTCTAATCAGCAAGAACAAGAAGGAAGAGAGAAAAAAAATAATTAAAAAATAAAAAAAAACACGGGATAAACTCATGTTTAAAAATCAGGACCACAGCTGAGACATTCTCTTTAATAAGTTAAGTAACTGGAGTTGGAGTTGCTAATAGGAAACCATTGTCAGATGCAAATTTAAATGCAAAAGAACAAAGCTATTTAACCTATGATCAGACCATTTAAAAGATACATTTCATTATAAAGAGCTGCTGAAATTTATTCCCATGAGATTCTGTTGGTGTTGAAATTTTACATGGATTCAAGACTTAAGTATATTCATATATTCAGAGGTAAAATAAATCCCATTCAGGGTTAACAACTACAAGTATCCAAAAATTTGTAATTCACGGATGATTGGGGAAGAATCTTAAAAGGTCTTTCTTTGCTCATGTATTTTTTCTTGTTGTCTGCCCTGGACAATTTTATTGACCAGTTCTGGTTAGCTGAACCTTTGGTATGGTTATTATGATTGCACAGGCAAACTCCTACCCCCTCAATCACTTAGCAAATGTTCTGAACACAACACTCCTTTTTTTTTTGCATAATTTGTACCTTTTCACAGAGCAAGCATGAGGTGGTAACAGCTACACACATCTCACAAACCTCTACAGCATTTAAAAATACTTGAAGGGCTTCAGAGCAGCAGTAAAACACTTATTAACAGGAACAAATATTTTAAGTTGGGGAATTTGAAGTGTCAGTTCATGAAAATCTGTACTCCATATCAAAGAATATTTACTACCCATATCTGACTTAGCAGTAGTTAATAATAGTAAAAACATTTTTTTAAGTGACCATAACAAATTTCTTTTACATGGTGCATGCCATTCTTGTCACTTTTATGGCTTGGAAATACAGCAACATAATGGATATTAAAACTGACATACTCCCATATTTTAAATAGTTCTCATTTGCTCGTATTTTTTGTTTAATAGGGTTCTCAAAAGTCATTCAGAGCTAATTGATATTAGTTTTAATTGAGTTTTGTGTAGGTATTAGAAGGAAAACTGAAAAACCAGCTTGCAGTAATTCCCTATACAATGAATCAAAAACTGCAGGATGTGTGAAGACAGTGTATAAATTAAAAATGACTGAAAGGCACAAGAAACTGTCAGACAAATACGATCTGTGAGTGAAACAGGACCTGGTGTCTTCTTGTGCAGTGGGTGGGCAGTCCAGCTCTCCCTAGCACAGATGAACAAGACAATCAAGCAGCTGAAACCCTCCCTTGCAACAAAAAGAAAAGCCCGGGCTGTTCTGGAGTCATGCTGGTCATGCTGGCAGAGAGCAGCCTCTGATGACAGCTTCAGAAGCTTACCTAAAATCGAAGTTCCCTGCAGCTGCCTGTTGATGCCCTTGGCCCACCACTACTCAGTTAACCTTCAGCAGTAAAGCACCAAAAATGATGTTTCCTAAATCCTCAAGTTGCCAATAACACAACTTGTTCCCAGCAGCACTCTTATCTCATCAATTGCAAACACGTCCCCAACTCCCAATACATTTTTTTAACACTTGGATTATGGAGAGCAGTCAGAGCCCCTAGTCTAGACAAGCCCTGGACAGAGCCTCCCTCCCAAAGCCAGCTCTGCTTGTTTTGCCCTCACAAAGGCTGGTGAGGCACATTTCCAGTGGGATGATTTGTATCTGCTGGCAGGATCTGGTCTGAGACCTCGTGATGCTCCTGGCTCTGCACCTTGTCCACTGCTAAGTGAGGACAGCATTTTCAGGAAGGTGATGGCAAGTGGCTGACAAGCTTTAACTTGTGCAAGGACACTGACAGGTTCCCTGAGCTGCCTGCACCCTCTAGGTGTCTACACAGCTGATTCTCCTGCTCTTGGGTTTTGCCTCCTTTTTCATCTGTATCAGCTAAAGGAGGGCAAGCTGATGTGTGCCTACTCACTCTTCAATTGCTCCTTTACCCAGCACACCATAGACACATCTCTGTGCAGCAGCAAATACATCAAGCCTTCTTGTGCCTCAGAGCCTCTTAATCCAAAGGAGAGATAAAAAACCTGAAAAACCAACTGCATGATACAGAGCAATGCAGCAGAGTATTGGGTGTTATCATTTCCTCTCTCACTAGAGCTGACTTTCATGTCTGTGATCACTTTTCCTTCTTTTAAGCCCCAAACCTTCACACTAAAGGAGATAAGGAACCAAGGAACATGGAGGAAAAAAGTAAATAAAAAGAAAACATTTTATAGCTTTATTCTAGACCTTCTGCACTACGAGCAAGCCAACTGCAACCACTGCTGCCTGTGCTGGAAAGCAAACCCCAGCAGCACCAGGCAGTGACCTCCATCCCCTGCCCAACAAAACCACAGCTGGCAGAGGCATCCACTCGTGTGCCACCAGCACACCAAGTCTGGCCTCCAACAGCCCTCTCTGCTCACAAAGCCAGCTCACAAGTCCCCAGCATTCAGATTGCTTCCTGTGGGTGTTGTCCCTGGAAATACCTCTGCAGCTGACAAAAAAGCTGCATGGCTCTGGTGCCCCCCTCACACTTCACTGCAGTATAAAAATAACAAATGACCTTATCTTCATTAATACTCCCCCACTACATCACACGAGAACAACAAACATCATCACATACTGATGCCTGTTGTCTCCTTCACCTTTGCCCATGTAGACTGCAGGTAACTCATGGAGTTATTGATGGCTGTATATTGAATACAGCAGGGTCATTTGTCCTCCAGGTCCTCCATTCAACACAGTAGGCAACACTCTGTTTTCTGAGGGCAAAATGGTTGAGATGATGAAATAAAGACTTTTTATTAAGGCAAAATACAAAAACCCCACACTGACAGCTGAGGGCTGTGCCACAAAAATAAAGAAATGCTCAAACCCTGGTGTTTGCACCAGATAGTTCTTTCTCTTGTGATCTCAGTGCACATACCACACATTAGAGAAAGTAGTGACAACACATGACATTAAAAAATTCCGTTTCACAGCATTCAGAGAAAATAAACTACTTTGTAAACACAAACAAAAAACTGCTCAAGATAGGTCCTGTGTATTGGCAAGGAAGATAAAAAGCTTAATAAAAAGAGATTAAAATAATTTGCAAGGGGTGTTTTATACTGCAACATCATCAGCTAGAGTTGTTGACCAAGGATGCATTAAAGTGGTGATGGAAAAAAATTTGGTAGTGTGAGGTTTGAAGTAGTTTAGATCTTTGAGCAAAATGTAACTCTGCTTAGAGTGCACCAGGCTACCAACAGATCTACTCACAACATATTTAAAGTATACATTGCTATTAGTTGAACTCTTAGAGAGAACAGAAATGGCTTGCTTTCTTTTCAATACTTTCTTCTGTGTCTAGGTATACATGCCAAAATGTTTATACTTTTTTCCACCACATCACATTTGCACTCTGCTCCCAATGATCATCACTAAAACAGAATGTTTGTGCCCCATTACTATTATTATTATTATAATTATTGCTATCATCTTCATCAAACCCTGATGTTAAGATTAACTTTCTGAAATAAAAACCACCTTGAAAAGCTTGAGGGAGACTATATATCTTTCAATCTATGTAAGGACAGTGGGTTGCATATCTTTTCTGAGTTTAATGTCATCTTGATCTTCATTTTCACTTTTGAAACAAATGTAATATTTCCTCTCAAAATTGAAAACACCAATAATTTGCTTTCCACTGCGTTTGTCTCCTTCAAAACTACTGCAATCTTCCAAAATAGTTTCAGTGAGAAGACGATGGTATTCGGGAACGAATAATTTAGTGTTATTTTTTGCTCTGTAACAAGCAGATGCTTGGGGATTTCTGCCTCATAGACTTTAGACATCCTAAAAACTATGGAGCACTTGAAAACTACCCAAATGCTACAAAACCTTACTGCCCTAACATGGACAACCCACACATTTTTCTCATGTCCTTCAGCTGCAAGACAGCTGCAGCTTTACTTCCCCACTTCCATGGACTAAGGGAAGCTCAGCTGAAAGCACTGAGTTTCTGAAAATGACTGCAATTACAGGTCAGAATTAGAAACCTACTGAGTACAGGTTGCCCTAGAGCCTGGAATACCTGGATTTGGCACAGTTTTTGACTGATGTCACCTCCCAGTAACAATGTTTACTGCTTCAAGGTAAAAGGTGAAGCAAATCTGCTGTCCTTCCATTTACCATTTTAGCAGGTCTAGGGAAAAAGCCTTTTGACACATGGTCCCTTACAAAGAAATTGAATAAAGGTGCAATCTGTTAGAGGCATGTTACAGCACACTACTACTTGAAAAGGATAATTTTGTTTCTTTTCTTTTCTGATTTATGTGCTTGAATGAATGATCTCTCGGTGCTCAGAATTTTTATCAGAACTGTAAAACTGTGAAAGCCAGTGGCCTTTGCTTGGCAGCACAGCCCTCGCTCACGAGCCCCAGTGCAGCTACAAGGCTTGTGACAAAAGACAAATGTTTCCAGTGACCTCTCCTCCCTGCCCATTCCTAAAGATGTTGCCTCTGCAGCCAGTGACAGGCGAGGAACTGCTCAAAAGAAAGCAACTGGCAGAGCAGGTGAGAGGCAGGAAGGCAGACGGGAATGCTGTGCACTGAATTAAATACATTGCAAGGGAAAGAGTGGGGAGAGGGGGGAGGCAGGCGGGGCAATGCTCAGATGCTCAGGGCAGGGGCTCAGCTGTGGAAGTGAGCTCAGGCACAGCCTCACCCCACACTGCCCAGCTCTCCATCCCAGCATCGAACCAGAGGGAGCAAAGCCAAGGAAAGAAAAATAAAGCAGCTCTGAAGCAACATTTCCCAAAACATAAAAAATCCCAGTTTTTCTCGAAGGACTATTTTTCCTCCCTTCAGGCATCAAAAAAAATATATATATATAAAAAGCCAAAGAAGTTATTGAGAGCAGCCCTGAGGAGATGGGTTTGGACACTGGGGCTTGGAGCACCCTGGGATGGTGGAGGGTGTCCCTGCCCATAGCAGGGCGTGGGGTGGGGTCAGCTTTAAGGTCCCTCCCAAACCAAACCAATCTGTGATCCCCTAACAGAGAGAAAAAAGAATGGGAGAAGACAGAATTTAGAAATCAAATTCACACCAAAGAAACTGCATAAACTCTCTGACTCTGATTCTCTCCCCGCTAACTTTTACATAGCAAGCTTGAAACATAGTCAAGCTGGTGAGCAGGGAAAAGCTTAAATACAAAATAAGGAAAGCTTGTTTAACATGTGATGTGTCCAATATCACCCAATCTCTAAACAGTTCTATTTTTAGCTGCAAATAATTTGTATACCAGCCATCTCTTTCCTCTTCAAGAAAGTTTTCTAATTACAGCTAGATGCCACAAGACAATATTTGAATTTAGTTTAATTTATAAATTACCTTGAAGCAGGTTTGTCTCTGGTGAATTTAAAACATTATCTAAAATTTCATGTTTTATCCATAGCTGTCAAGTGAGCAATTTCCCTACCTTGAAATATATATAAGGAAAAGTACTAACCCTGAAGAGAAGGAAAAAATTAATCAAAATCTCTATCCTCAAGAAAAAAGAAACCTGGTGATACTCCCTTACCATAAAACTGTGATATATTACTGATCCAAACTGTACCCAGAGCCAAGCATATGGGGTGGGTAACACTGATTCCACTCTGGAATGTGGCACTGTACAAGGTACAAGAACCCAGGCTCTCTCTGAGAGAGCTCAGCCTCCTCCCAGACCATGCCAGCCCTGGGTGAGTGCAGAGGAACTTTATTATCTGGGCTTTGCAGAGGGCCCCCAAGCACAGAGCAGGAGCTGCCTGCACTCCAGAGCTCCTGCCAGGAGAGGATCCTGTGTGCTCACCACAATCTAACTCTGTGCCCCCAGACCCAGCCTATCCCACCCTGGAAACCCCTGCCAGGAGAGGATCCTGTGTGCTCTCCCCAATCTAACACCATACCCCAAACCCAACCTATCCCACCCTGGAAACCCCTGCCAGGAGAGGATCCTGTGTGCTCACCCCAATCTAACACCATGCCCCAAACCCAACCTTTTCCACCCTGGAAACCCCTGCCAGGAGAGGATCCTGTGTGCTCACCCCAATCTAACACCATGCCCCAAACCCAACCTATCCCACCCTGGAAACCCCTGCCAGGAGAGGATCCTGTGTGCTCTCCCCAGTGTAACACCGTGCCCCAAACCCAGCCTATCCCATCCTTGGGACCCTGCCAGGAGAGGATCCTGTGTGCTCACCCCAATCTAACACCATGCCCCAAACCCAACCTATTCCACCCTGGAAACCCCTGCCAGGAGAGGATCCTGTGTGCTCACCCCAATCTCATCCCATGCCCCAGACCCAGCCTATCCCACCCTGGACACTCCTGCCAGGAGAGGATCCTGTGTGCCTTCCCCAACCCCACCCAATCTCAAACTTCACCAATGCCCCAACCCACCTATCCCACCCTGGAAACCCCTGCCAGGAGAGGATCCTGTGTGCTCACCCCAATCTAACACCATGCCCCAGACCCAGCCTATCCCACCCTGGAAACCCCTGCCAGGAGAGGATCCTGTGTGCTCACCCCAATCTACACCATGCCCCAGACCCAGCCTATCCCACCCTGGAAAACCCTGCCAGGAGAGGATCCTGTGTGCTCACCCCAATCCAACCATGCCCCAGACCCAGCCTATCCCACCCTGGGCACTCCTGCCAGGAGAGGATCCTGTGTGCTCACCCCAATCTCATACCATGCCCCAGACCCAGCCTATCCCACCCTGGGCACTCCTGCCTGCCTATCCAGGCAGTCTGAACTCACGTGCAGGATCTTTATTCCTCCTCCTCTCCACAACCTTCACACCCATCTCTAGTTTTCCCCATTCAATGAAACGTTTGAAGCAGTTTGAGGACCTGTGAGGGCAGGCTGGCAATCCCAGCCTGTGGAACAAGTGCCCAGGGAATGCACAGCTGGGTCCCTACTCCCTAATCCCACTGACAATAATTTATGCCAGTAGAGTCAAACCCTTGAAAAATCCTGAGAGCAACTCATACAAAAATTACTGCAGAGTTGCTTTAGGACCCCAGCTTCAGCCCTGTGTGCAGTGGTGTTACATAAACTTAAGGGTGGACATGAATGATTTAGTGGCTGACCATGAATGAGACAAGCTGTCTCATCATCACAGAAGACATAACAGTTTGGGGTTTAATGAAACCTTGAGAAGTAAATAAACATTTCCTATGGGTGTATCATGAAACATTTACTCCTAATATAAATTAACTTTCAAAAGAAGAGAAAGAAGTAAAACTCCTTATGAAGTGAAAAATCTTAAAAATATTACTGCAAATGATCATAACACTCTGATAATCTGTAAATTTTACTCAAAAAGTCTTTAAAAATCCACTAGATTTTTAGCCTAGTGATTTTTTGGCATTTATCATCCATCTTTTATCACAGTAGAAGTGAAGACACTGTGCTGACAGTCTGACAGAGCAAATCAATGGCAGAACTAAGTACCAAAACCCCCTGATTCCTACTGCAAATATTACTCCACATTACCAACTGCCCTATATACGAACATTTACTACCAAGTTTTAGTCATAAAGTAACTCTATTTCATCTCTATTAACTTAGAATGAATAACCTTTTCCGTTATTTTAACTTTGTGGGATATTTCCCATTTCTTGGAGGTAGATGGCAAATCCTTGTGCCTTCCTCGATTTTTAACTTCACAGTGCCAACCAACAGACTATTCCACACACTCCAAAGCTCTGGGCACCACCCATTTCCCTGATGTGTCCATCATTCCTGAGTTTTTTTGTAGGAAAAACACACGAGCATTTTGTACTCCCTGCCCCAGCACTTCTGAGGTCAGGCACCTGTAACAAAAAGACTTCCTGGGACAAGGGCACCAGTTTTCACCAGTTTTTAAGCCAAAAAGGGGATCAAAGTTGAGCTAGTAGCTTAAGTCCAGCTGGATCTTCCTCCTGAACTTGCACTTTGTAGGAGATTTTGTGGTAAGGGAACAAAGTTTTATCCCATGTCCCCCTTGGTGTAGGTGGCTAATTGAAACATGTGTGAGGAAATAATAAACAGGCTTTATGTTGGCACAAAGACCTGAATCTGGACACCCACACAGTCCATCTAAAATTCACTGGGCTTTGGATGTTTTCTGTGTTTGGGTTTTTGTTTGTTTTTGTTTTTTAATAAAACACTCAGAAAGGTGGATATTTCATTTGATGGAGTAGGACTGTTTAAAACCCACAATACCTGGTGCTTTTAGTGAAATGTATTCCCATACAGTGAATGCACTTCTAAGTGCTAGAAAGCACTTGATGTGCCTCAAGGACTAGAAAAGCTCTTTACTACAAATTCTCTGTATTGCAGAGGGCTGGCCTGTGCAATGCATCACACTATGGGTGGTGCACGAGTGAACTGACTTACTTTCAAAAGTTTATCATTTAAGCACTTTTAGTACTTAAATAATTTAAGTATAATAATTTGAGTATTAAAATATTCCATACAAACTCACAGCAAATGATGCAAAATACACAGATCAAACACAAATAAATACTCTATTCCATCAATGCCCATTCACAATTCAGAAGAGGGAAACTTTCATATATTCCAACTTCAGTCTGACTGGCCTAAAAAATGCAACACTTGGATAAGACCAAGGTAATCTCATGTGAGAGAGCAGGAGCATTCCCTGAAATAGAAGTTTTCTCAGCACACAAGAAACTGGCTACTATTACGTACAGTCAGGTGAGAAAAAAATAATAGGGGAGAATATTAACTCAAGTAGTATAAACTCAATCATCAAAAAATAATAGGGGAGAGCATTAACTCAAGTAGTGTAAACTCAATCATGTGAAAAGCTGTTGGATATTACTTGGTACAACCAAGATGATCAAGACTTTGTTCTTGGCAGTGTCAGGCAGACAAAACAAATCTTGTCACCCCTTTGTACTGATGGTGCCTTTTGTTCACAGTGACTCTGAGCGAGGGAGCAGTGCTGGCAAGCTCCTCCTGCAGTTCACCCTCACAGCCCTGCCAGGGTTTCTGTGTCAGAGATGTTTCCCCAGGCTCTGGTAGCCTCTGCTTGGACATTCAGTGTTGCCCCAGGCAGCTGTTTGCTCCATGGGCTGATGCTCAGCTCAAATGAGAACAGGAGCTCCCCTACTCCACTTCCACATCCCAGCTGCACAGACCTTGCCACAGCAGTTATCACTGCAGTGAAATGCAAGGGGACCACGATGCATCACCAGCAACACCACACCAACCATTCTTTTCTGACTAGAACAGGTTTGAAAAAGTGGCCTGTTTCTCCCCTGATTATCAGTCCTTTAGACAAATTTTCAAAACTCCAAAAAACACTGTAGCATAAATGATGCTGCTATCCTCAGTACAGCCACACAAGGTTGGGGCTTATTTTTCTCTCCAGCCTAAAGGCAAAAGAAATAAATTGATAAAGAAAATAAATTGTTGTAATGGCTCCCATAGGCATCAGTGGCAGAGGAAGATTTTTAAAAATGAAGTAGCCTGTTTACTCCTTGGTGTTCTCTCATTATTTCACTGTCTGCTTTTTTCTTTCTAAAATTAGTATTTTCATTAAATAAAAATTCCTAGTGCCTAGTGTTAACACTGCTGATTTTAGATCTAAGTGTGGATACTTCAGTACATTAGACCCATAAATGCAAATTGAAAAAAATCACACAAACATGGGAGCTGTGTGAAAACAGAGCTTAGAGGTTTTTAATCCAAACAAACCCAGTCACTTGATTAAAGTTCTTGAGTAATTTGCCCTTTGTGAAGTTTTGGGGAAATCTACTGATATCCAGGATATAAATTCTCATTTTTTAGTGGTACCATCTATTTCCATGCTCAAAGTACAGTGGAAATCTTCCCAAGCTCCCTGTAGCCTTGCTGGCTGCACTGAAGCTCCCATCACTCTGGGACCCTAGAGCCAGATGATGACAGAGCTGTGCCCAGCACACTGGGGCTGCCCCCGGCAGCCTGCCCAGGTCCTGCCATTCTGGAACAGTGCCCAGCAGCCAGGGGAGCTGAACCTCAGCCCCACACTCCAGAGGGAAGAGAAACACCCTGAGACAGGCGTGTGCTGGAGCTTGTGGGACACAGACTGCTGTCCGTGTGTCTGAGGGATTAGGGATGCACATCCCATGGACCACAGCCAGTTCAAGGGAAAGAGCATTCCTTCTGATGCCATCCCTGGGGCATTCTCACTGACACCATCCCTGGAGCATTCCTTCTGATGCCATCCCTGGGGCATTCCCACTGACACCATCCCTGGGGCATTCCCGCTGACGCCATCCCTGGGGCATTCCCACTGACGCCATCCCTGGGGCATTCCCACTGACGCCATCCCTGGGGCATTCCCACTGACGCCATCCCTGGGGCATTCCCACTGACGCCATCCCTGGGACATTCCTACTGACAGCATTCATTGGACATTCCCACTGACACCATCCCTGGGGCATTCCCACTGACACCATCCCTGGAGCATTCCCACTGACGCCGTCCCTGGGGCATTCCCACTGACACCATCCCTGGGCCATTCCCACTGACGCCATCCCTGGAGCATTCCCACTGATGCCAAGCATTAGGAATCCCAATGGCTTTTGCTGGAGTGACACACCTGTTGGAACTGCTTCTGTAATTTCTGCCCAGAGAACCTTGGACCTGACACTTCTCACATGATCCCAGTGATTAGTACACCTTGCCATTCCAAAATACTCAGCTCCATAAAGAATGTGCAATAAATTCTTCCAAGCCATCTTTCAGTGCAAGGTGCCATTAATTCTATGTGTATCTTGCAGACATAGGTGTTCACATATTATCATATAAACATGTCACACATTGCAATACCATCCTAAATCACTTTGAGTCTGGATATTAAGCTTTCTTTATTTTTTATTTTCTCCTTAAAGCAAACACAACAAGAAACACTATGGGTTTATACTAGAGCAGACTTTGCAAGACCACAAACTACAGACTTAAAATAAGTCAGCAATGATTTAAAATACAGAGAGTTCAGTTGTGCTGAGGAAAATGGATTAAAACAAATTGCAAACAAAGCCACCAAGAGCCCATGATATCCCTACAGGGCCAGTCCTTTTCTTAAGTCTTTCTTCCTGGAGGCTTCCAGTACCTTTTGAGTCAAAATAAATATTGTGAGGTTCTTTCCATGCCCAGTGAAACCTCAAACCTTCATGTTTGCTTTCTGCTGTGTTCAAAAGTCACCCTGCCTGTACAGTTCTGGGAGCCCATCTCTGTCCCATTCCTCCTCTGCAGGAATTCACCCTGCTGCCAGCTCAAAATGATATACTGTTTTGGGGAAATACCATTTCTACCTCCAGCCCCACCCACCAACAGTCCAGCATCAGAGAAAACTAATTCCCAGCAGGATCAGATTTGGATAAAAGAAATCTGGGGGGTTTGTAGGGCCTTTTGACATAGCTGTCAAGTTGCCATAAAAACCGAGAGTCTTTTATGGCAGTCTGTAAAACACAGAGCATATCTTCTGTCAAAAGAAAACTGAGTGGGGACCACTTTCTAAATCAAACTCTTTTCTGCATTGACAAACCTAGAGTATATACACCAATGACTTGCAGGAATAGTTACACAGGTTTTGGAATTAGCAATGTTCATAATTTTGTTTCTCTGTTTTGATTTTTTTGAGGGGATGTTTGGGGTTTTTTTGGTGTGTTTTTTTGTTTGGGTTTTTTGTTAACATTAATGCCAAGAGATTCTGTGATTTTCAAAGGTATTTAAAAGTGCATTAATATTAAATATCACATGGAGAACTAGACATCACTTCCTTCTCTGGTTTGCAGCAGACAAAGCATTTAATGTTATATCTGCAACACCACCAAAACTAAAAAGAAATCACACAGCAGTACTTTTATACCACACAGGTACTGTTATTTACTTAGTCTGCTTATTTAAGCAATTCTGGGTCAGTTACATTGATACCTTGGCTTTTAACTCTACTTTTAATTAAGAACTTCGCTGTAAAACACAAATGACCAAAAAATGGTTGCTCCACTGGATTAAAGATGTAGATGTTAAGAAGAAACAAGGGAACTTGTCCCTTTTCAGTCTTAGGTGAGAGCAAGAGCACAGTTTCACATTATTGTGGATTTTTGTCAACAATAAGACCGCGTTATGAATTTTTTGCTGGTACGATTTTTTTTTTTTCTGCTGCAAATCTTTGTGATGTAGTAAATAGCAGAGGCAGGTTACTTTTACTCTTGCAGAGAGATGTGAATCACTTGCAAGCTAAAAGATGCATTTTAATACAGCCAAATGCAACATCATACAACTGGGAACACAGTGAGTCTACTAAATCTACAAACAAAATCTGCAAAGTAAATCTACTGGCTGAGAAAGCTGTCTGGGAAAGCAGCAACACAAGATTTAAAGGTCACTTTAGAAAGTTTTGTAATTTTTTGTGACAAATAGTTTATTTGCTGAAAAATGCACCTAACTGCACTTTAGGGAAGGCAAAATTTGTTGTGTAATTAAGATGAAATTTGCAATAGCTTCCAAAGGTAAAAATTCAGGGTTTTGTTCTGCTGAATATTACTTGTGTGCAGTTTAATCATAAAATGTGTGCATGTCACATCTGTGGTGATGTGCATGCATTTAACAACAGCTGAGTGCCACACTGCACTGGTGCAGTGAACATTCCCAACATTCCCAATGCTTGGAGCCAGCTCTGAACGACACCACGCTCCCTTCCTCAGCAGGACTCACCAAGAAAAGCTTCTTTCTGAGGGGCATTGGAAATGGGATTCACAACTTCTCATAGAAGTCCTCTTACATTTCAGCAATTTCCCAGGCATGTACATGCAGGGTTTTTTTCCAGTGGTCTTAAATAACCTGTTTGTTCACATCTGACTTCCCAGGTACCACCCCTATATTTTCCCAGAGGACTGAGTGCAAGATTCCCTGTTACACTCTTTGCCCCTTAAAAAGAGACACAGTTTTCTACCCACTCCACAGCTCCAGCAACAGTCAGGAATTATTAGTGTTTGATGATCCTTTGTTTCAAAACCTCCGTCTCCTGTACTTTGAAATTGAAATTCCTTTGCCTGCAAGGCCCCCAGAATCTGATAGCTGACTTCTTGAACTTCCCTAAACTGCAACAGCAAAGAAAGTAAATCTATCAGCTCTGCCTCTTACAGTAATAGCATTTGCTAAGGGAGGATAAAGAATAAAAAAAAAGAGTAAGTAGTGCTGGCAATGTCTACTAAAACTACTGTCTTCACCTTTTTTTTTTTTTTTCCTCCATTAGTTGAATTAAATCTTATCTATTTACAGACTCTATTGAACAGATCTGTTGAAGTACTGGTATATCTTGCTTGGATTCAGCAGCTCCAGATGTCAGAAAGATTAGAGAAGGAAAAGCACTTTAGCAGCTGCACCAATTGTGGGAGGTTTTTTTTTTCAGAGAAAAAAATCTCTGGCTTTGTTCTGCTTTGTCTTCTTCACAGCATCTTTATGTAGCTCGAGTTGTGTTAATCCACTCCAAGAGAGGAGGAAAAAAACAAACAAAGAAGAATAAGGCAGTAAGGAAAAGTAAATATTGTTAGAATATAGAAGCCTGGTGCAATGAACAGTTGCACTACCAGAGATCATTTCCTTCCAGGTTCAAAATTCATCTACCCCTTTCCGTTGGGGGTACAGAATGAGAACAGGTGCTTGCACCAAACACTTGTGTCAAATCTCTCTTCTCCTGACATCTATTACTCCTCACTGTACCACAAGCTTAAGAGAAGCTCTTCTCTAGGAATTGTTCACTGAGGTAGGTGAGGATTAAAGGCAGCAGTGTTCCAGAGGCCCTAATGACACATGGGAACATTTCTGTGGTCACACCTAATCAGAAGAAGCTTCCTTTTTCCCTTTCAGTTGAGTGGCAGCATTGCATTCTCATATTCCCTTGCATTCCAGGAACAATCAAATCTCCATCCAATAAAATAACAGAGTAATAAAGAAATCACATTTTTCAGCTAGAGAAATCATTAGCTCAAGAGAATACCCAAGCCATGAAACTGTAGTGTTTTTCTGTCCCTTAAAGGGTTCAGCAGTATTTTAACTATTAAAATACTGATAAAAAAAGCAAAATGAAAGCTCAGTGAGTGTTGATACTTCTTTTAAAGGTAAATATTGAAATATTTACTTTAAATTAATACTAATTAACCTTAAGTTTTAAAATATTTACCTCAAATTGGAGAGGTATGTGTGTGCTAAGAGCTGTTAAAGATGGATTCAGGCATCCAAAGGGTTTAGGATTTGATGGAAAAAGAGGAAGGTTTCACTATTCACAGAAGCAGTCATTGAGTTTTCAAGACTAATTAAAGCTGAAAACTCAAACAGAAACACATCTTGGAGACCAGAAAAAAAGTTGGGAAGTTCAGAAAGAAAAAGCATCAGGACAAAATAAACAGAAAAAGATAAGATTTTATGCACACCCACAGATTTCTATTATTAGGCCAATTTCAACTATACCATCCCATTCAGAGCATCTCTGAAAAGAGATACCTTTAGTAACCAGAAAGGAAAGAGGCAACTCTTAAAGACTAAAGCATTCTGGACAGCCTTCTTACAGCAGGGAGAATGTTAGCATCTGACACACCAACAGAGAGCTGCACTCCTGTACTCTGGGAACAGGATGATTGCTTTCAGCAGAAGACAGCAGCTCACCAAAGTTTCAAGTTCCTACAGTTTGTAAAATACCAGTGCTTTTCTCTCCCAGCTCCAAAGTTCACTGCTTTGGGCACATCCAGGCTAGGAAGGATGCTCACACTGTCCTGAACACTGCAGCAGCCAGGTGAGAGGCAAGCAGCTCCAGCCCAGAGCCGAGGCACCGCTGCCAAACTCCGAGCAATTCCTGGGCTCCTGCCGGTACCTGCCCCACCCCAAGCCTCTCCACAAAAGGATCTGCAGTCGTGCAGAGGTTTAGGATGTGAATTCTCCAATCCAAGTGGGAACCCTCCCACAACTGAGATCCAGGTAGCTTGCTGCTCAATTCCAGCCCTTTTCCAGCACCTGTTGTGCTCCTTTTTAGCAAACTCAAGGAGAAGGTGATGATGTGTAACAGACAGCAACAAATAAGGAGATAGGTACTTCTTTGGGACTGGACTTGAGGTCCCATCTATTTCAATAAGATGGCTCTTAACAGCCCTCAGCACTAAATACTTAAGGAGAAGCAGCAAAATCTGTATTAGGCAGATAGCAGATAATCCTCCCTCAGAGTGGATCTCTTCTAAATTCTCAGCAGAACCAGAGAAAAAACCCCAAACACTAGAGTTTAAAATCCTCAGGGTTAAATAAAATGGTTTTCAGGAAGCTCATGGGGTGAAAATAAAAAAAAAAATATTTACAAAATTTAAACAATTTTTATTAAAAAATCAGATTGTATTAGGGGAGGTGAAGGAAGAGGGAGAGGGAAAATACAGTACCTCTCTTCTGATTCATAAGATCTACTGCTGACTTTTTTACTGTTCTGAGGATAAGATAGAAAAGACTACTGAAGATTCTTCCTTTAGTGCTAGTGTCTCTGTGTGTGCTGCATTGGTGTGTTGAGTCTAAACGTGTCGAAGATGTTTGAAACATTCATATAATGCTCTAAGCCACTAAGAACTGTTGCATGCCAAGCATAGGAGCACAAGTAGCCAACACATTCATAAGCAGAAAGATTTTTTCTTCTCCCACAGATGCAATTGAAATATAGCAAGACAGCTAATTTTAACTTAATCTTGTCAATTCCATATGCAAAACTAGTTTTAGGTGTGGTTGGAAAACGTGCAGAAGGAATAACAACAGGGCCCCCTCTGGGATCTAAAATCTAGATTCAGTGGTATTAAGTTAAGTACCATAGCTACATTTGTTAAATTGGATAATTGGACTAATAAGGACATCTGGAAACAGTTGGTATCAAACAACAATCTGTGTTTCATTCATGACCTCAATGCACGGCTGAAAGAGGGGCACTGCTGCTGGCAGCACTGGTGCCAAGTGCTGGACACTCCAGGGGAAGTTGGGGAGAAGAAATAGGGATAAAAACTGGCAAAAGAATCTAACCATTAATAATAACACTGATTCAAGGTCGGCACGTTATTTAATGAGAAGAGATTGTCTTTATTAACATATTAAGAACTGCATTGTACTATGTTCTCATATTAGACTTGATGGTTGGTGTTGCTCAGGGTCATTAAAGGCTCTTGGTGCTCTCAGGGTGCTGGCAATGCAACCCCTCTGGTTGGATTTGAACTGCTGTTTTATTATTTTGTGTGTGTGTGTGCTTCTGTTTTATTTGGAGACAGATTCAGCTCCTAGGATGTTACTGTTAAAACAAGTTTTATTCAGTTCAGTTTTGCTGACTGACTAATCTTGGCCAAAAGCTCTTAACATTGAACACATCTCTTTCAATTCAGAAGAGCTTTGGTGGAATCTCAACAATTGCCAGATATTGCAAGATTAACCACTGTACTGTCAAACAAGGACTCAAAGGACATGGGGTTTAGTGCACAAAAACATTAATTAAAACCAAAAAAGACAGATATGTAACAACTATATTTCTCCCTCATCTACTATATAAAAGGCTGCTAACTATTCTTTGGAGCCCATTTCTGAGGGCCTTTACAAATGGAATAAAATATCCATGAAAGTAATATCAGCAGAAGTCGGCTGTGCTAATAATAGAGCTGACTTTTATACAATGGGATCTAAGAAGAAATGGATAAACTTTAAAAGCAACTAAATTTAACACTGCTAAATTAGTATACCTTGTTCTTCCTATACTGATTTTTATAATCTGAAATTTATCCCTTTTCCTCACAAGATAAAAAATAGGCACCTGTTAATAGCCTGAAATTTGACAAGTTTCATCGTCCTGGAGTACCAGACTGCTCCTTGACAACTTCTCCATTAGTGTTTATAGGATTCTCTCATTTTCTGCACAGAAAGGATCAGAACTCCAGGTACAAGATCAGACTTGTTTTCTAAGAGAGCTACACTCCCACAGATCACTTAATCCTGTCAGCAGTAACACTCAAGAGCATACATTGGGCATGTTATTTTTACGTGATCTTGCCCAGCATCAAAACTAAGTTTATGCAAGGAAGAAAAAGTGAAAATCCACAGGCAAAAGGAAAAGTCATGTTCTGCAACACACTGATAGCTCAAGTGCTGCTTGAAGATGACTCAGCCACCTTGAGTTTTGACTTGACATTCTTTAGAGTTGCTAAAGAGACTGCAGTCTACAGTGAGACTCATTTCAAAAGATTCAACAGATGCTTAAAATAAAATAAAAATTAAAAAAAAGCAAGCAATGTTTCCCTGTTAGTAAAGCAGATCGGTCTTTCATAGGATTACTTTATCCCATATGCCCAGCCTTATCAGACTCATAATCCTCTTTGTTAGGCACAGGATAACATCTGCTTACATTGCCAAATTCCAGCCAGGCTGGGGCTCCTCTCCTGCAGCCCTCAAAGGCTGACTAGGGCAGGAGCAGGTACAACTCCCAGGGCTCTGCTCAACACCTGCCCTGGGACTGTCCCACTCTCAGGTTATTATTATTATCAGGTTATTATTATTATTATCAGGCCCCCATATTATCACAGCCGAGGCAGCTGACTTGGAGAGCAAATCTATTTCCTGGTCTCAGCTTTGCTCCTCATCCCAGTTTTGCCTGCATGTGCTGGTGCTCTCCTTGCAAGCTCTGTACTTGGATGGCACTCTGGGCTCTGCAGCACTGAAATGAGAGCCAGCAAAGGTGAGCATTTCCCCTCAGAATGTCAGGGATCCTGCCCTGCAACCTGTCCTGCAACCTGGCCCTGACAGCCTGGAAAAGCACAGAAGGAAGGGATTCTTATTAAGGCCTGCAACAAGCAGCTTTCATTAGCATGATACTGAAGGAGTTGAGGAGATTTAAGAATTTTCATAGCATGTGAATTACAGCTGTACACACTCAATTCACCTTTGAAAAGAGAGGTACCATAACTATACAGCCTAGAGACACAGGCTGGATGAAACAATGTCAGGGAACATAGTCTTGCTTAAGTAAAATTTAATGAAAAATATGAGCCTCAAGCTAAACACAGGAACCTGCTATCATCTCCAAAAAAATGGAATGCTAGGAGTTGAAACACAGTGAGGTAAAAGATCTGCTGGTTGTTGTTTGTTTTAAATGCAACAAAAGACAGAAGAATGCAAAAGTGGCATCAAGTTGCATGAAAAGAGGAAGAAACGAAGAAGAAATCATTTCACTTCTTTCCTCTGGAAGAACAGGACAGTAAGACAGTTTTCAGTGAAGAGTTGCATGGTGAAATCTTGGGGGAGCAGACTTTCATTTGAGCTTGGTAGTAGAGCTGCAATCTAGAAAATTGACTCCATCACCAAGTCATCCCCAAAACCCAGCAGCTTGCAAAAACTCAGTTTTTGTCTACATAAAATGACTAATGATAAAGAAAACGAGGTGCCAGAGTAAAACAACAAAATGGAGCAGTTCAAGCCTGGAAAGGCAAATATTGAGACTACTGACAGAAAAAAGGAATTAACTTGAGATTATTTCAGCTCTTTTGCTGCCTCATAATATGCAAAGCCAGCCCCTTTGTCCACGTAGCCTTGCCTGTGCACACAAGATCTGTTAACTTCAACTCTTTACACTATAAACTCACATTAACTTCAACAAGGCATTTATCTCCACAGATGTATTCTGGCAATAAAGACTGCAATTCAGAGTTCTGGAGTTCTGATGACTCCAATAACATATGTATTAAGTTTAGGAGTGGTGTAATTCTTTGTAGGATTAGGACCCAATATTAAAATCTCTTCATGACAGAGACAGTTCCTTCCTGTGTTTTTATACCAGAGCCACAGTCTTTATTGCAGCTTTTATGAGCCACTATAATTCAAATTTCAACTTGCCTAGATTGCAGCTTTTTTTCTTTTTCCTATTTTACTTTTGCATTTCATTTCACATGCCCTGCACAATCTACAGTGAATATGAGCTACCATGTTTGCCATAACAAAGGAAAACAGAAAAACACTCTTGTCTGCAGCAGCGACCATTTCTGCCTGGATTGCCATTGATCCAGTGATATTTTTTTGCATCCATCCCTTGAGATTTATTCTTGAAAAAGCGATAACCAGTCAGAAGAGTTATCACCTTGTCTCCTTGTGGAAATGCATTGCCACCCGAGCCACAACTCATACAGCAAATATCAAGGCCAGCAGTGGAATATCTCTGAAACTAAAAGGTGAACACTTCTAATGACAAAACAAAATCCAAAACAAAATCCCATTACATGTTTCTTGCTGAGACAGGTTTTTTCCCTAATAATTTTTGCTCCAAAGGCAATTGGAGTCCATGTTGCTCACACCTGCATAATGAAACAAATCAGACAAAAACTACTCTTTCCTATAGCTGTTATTCACCCACAACTTGCATTATGGATCACCACGTTTCAGCAATCAGCAATGTGCTCGCTGCTGAACATTTGTTTCAAATGGAAATAGCTAAACCAAAATCAAAGGAAAGTGTTATGTCTTTGATGTAGTTCCATACATTTGTTATGCTGCGAGGGCTAAGGCTGCTAGACCCAGCTGATGTCAACAGATTGGTTAAATCCTCTTTCAGACTTTGTGGAAGGAACAATTAAATCCCTGTAGATACGGCCACAAACCCTTTAGTGATGCCACATTTTTCCAGCTATTCCATTGCCTGGTTTGTTCCCATTGTGCTTCTGGGAGAAGGCCTAAGGAAAGCCAGGATCCAGAGATGAGACAAAGCGAGATCTTCCAAGATAGATGGTTAATAACTGTGTCAAAGTGGGGTACCTGGGCAAGGTGACTTCCTGATTTCTCTTGCCTCCTGTGACCAAAAAACACCACCACGTGCTGTCTGTAGGAAGAAATGTCATGGCATCTGACTACTCGATACCAAATTTTGGTGATGACTTCAGACAAATAATTAAGTTTTTAAATTACTGAACTTGTAATTGCATCATAGCTCACCTAAAACTTACAGAATAAGATCAAATATTTGCCAACTCATATTTGTCATAACAAACATGAATATTTTCCTAGGCAGAAGGAATGTGAAGCTTGGGAACCTGTAAACTCTTCAAAGGCAGATGAGTGCCTGTCAGTCACACATCATCATGATGGAATAGAAAAAGCAAAGAAAAAACCCAAACAACACTATAAAAAACTCCAGCAAGCTGTGTAGGCTTTTCTAGGGGGGGAACAAAATAATAATTCACACAAGTGGCATAATTGTGCATAATATGTAAGCACAAGAAATGACTACTTTACGATGTTCATCCATTCAGAAAGGGGAAAATGGAACGAAGGAAAAGCTTCTCAGGCTTGCACAGGCTGCCTCCTGCTACAGCAGCCCTGGTTCTGTGCTGCCAGCTGTGAGCACTGCTAAAGCACAGCCCTGCAAGCTGGGTTTGACTCGGGCACACGGGACCTGTGCACACTGAAAAATGAAAAATGCCTTTCCCACAGAGCCCTGCATTCAGGGAGCTGGAAATGTTCCAGCTCCAATGTGAGAATCACTCGGGTTTCCTCAGAAAGGAACTCCACAGGGGCACGTGATATAATGAATGGTTTAGTTCAAGTTGATTAGGCTGCCCTGGTCATCCTGGAAAATGACACCAGAATAAAGGGGAAACTCGAGCACGTGAGCTACACAGCAAAACAGGGAGAAAAGTTAAAACACGTGAAAAACAAACATGTATTGTGGAGCATTAAAACCATTGCCAACCCAGATGAATATTTTAAACAGGTTAATATATATAAATATGAGCTCATTTTTGGTTTGGTTTGTTTGGACTTTTTGTTGAGTGAGTTATTTGTTTGGTTTGGGTGGCTAGGGTACTTTTTTAAATACAACTTGTGGGATATTGTGTTTCATTCCAACACAGAAGAAAGCCAGTTTTGAAATGTAAAAATCTTTTATGTATGGAACTTCCTTTACCATAGAGCTCTTTTCTGGAGTATCACAACACATCACAGTGCTACAGAGCTTGGAACCTCACTAGAGCACCCAGAAAATGGATTAAACAGATTCATTAAATGGAGCTGGGTTTGATGCTTCCTGATCCTATCCAGACAATCAATACACACTCACTTCTGACACAACTACTTCATTACAGAGCCTGCAACTGCTTTTGCACCAGGGCCATGTTACCTACAAAGCCTCACTCACTGGAGCATTTCTGCAGCTCAGGCACTGCTGGTTAGGAGGGTGTTGATCCTGGGCCACAGGCTGCAGAAAACACTGCCAGTAGTTGAAGCTTTCTCCATGAGTTTCGTACATTTAAAGCCAGAAATCACCGAGCAACACTGCCAGGAACTCAGGATCAGCTTAAAGGTCTAGATTGCCAAGGGGTTTTTTTTAGTTCAATTTTTAAAAGAGGAATTTATTATATGGTATTTTTAAGCCAGTTTTTTTTGTTTGTTTGTTTGTTTAATATTTGTAAGCAACTTGGCTTTTTTTTAAATAAAATTATTGCAGAGGAAAATGGTTTGCAGAAGAAATTAAAGAATAATAATCCGAGTTTATGTGGTTCTATGATATATATAATGAAATTTAAGAAGTGCTCTTGACATGGGAGCCCTTGAGCATGCCATAACAGTCACATGTTTTCTCAATAGTGATCAGCATGGTCTGATAAAGACAAGTCCTTTACACACAGCAAAAATGAACTCAGGAAAACAGCTAGGCAAAAATAGTAACCTTTAAGTTATGTACCCACAGGAGAATTAAGGAGGAAAAAAAAAAAAAAAAAGACACCATCTCTCAGATAGCTGATAAACAATCTGATTGTATTGCAGATCATTTGCAATACTTTGAAGAGAAGGTCATTTGGGCAATAGCTCTGTCAATGTATTGAAAGAATTAAGATGAACAAAGAATGCTGTTTTGCTATTCTTGTAATGCACAGCTCTCCATTTGAAACTCCATCTGAAAAACATTCACTTGTAGTTGTTCACAGCTAATGCATCAGCAAAATCCTGCAACAATAAACAAAATGCAAGAGAAGATCAACTTCCCTCCCTTGAGAAATGTTTTTGGTGGGTGCAAGGGGGAAGTCCTTTTGAAGGCTATTTCAGTGCATTTATCACTTGGAAGAGGATTTAATTTCTAATTTTCTAACTCTGGAGATGCAGCTTTTTTCAAGCTGGGGGTGTTCTTGCTTAGCTATCTTCCCTACTACATATTTCATACAGAACTTTTGACTAGGCTACAGCCTCGAGCCCTTTAAACACCGAGGCACTCAGGTGACAACATAGCATAACCTGAAAGCAAAGCTGGTTCCCATATCAGGAAGCAGATCCATGAGAATTGGGTTCTCGTGAGCTCTGCTGACTGAAGCACACTGGGCAGATGCCTGCTTTTCTGGTTTGTGAGTTCTCAGTGTGTGCATGCACACCCAGAAGCAGTGTTTAGTGCTGGGCTACCCTAGGGACTAAAACAGCCACATCCATCACCCGCCTGCTGCTTCACACCTGCAAAAGGAATATTTCCATCTTCCCTTGCCAAACCTATTTTCTTCCCCATGGCCAGATCAAAGAACAAAGCAGCACTTTGTCAGGTAGCACAAGGAATATCTCTCCAAACACAGATTCATTCCATTATGGACATAAACACAGTGGTTATTATAATACATTTTAGCTAGCAAGTGGATGACTTAGGATCACCCGAGTTACTGCAGATCGCAAAAGTGATTAACGCCTATTAATGCCTATAAATGCCTTAAACCTGAATCCAGACAATAACATCTCGAATTAAGAAGATACTAAAGTTAACCAGAGATCATAATGTAACTCAGAGTGGAGGGGACCCTCAAGATGTCATCATGATCCAATCTCCTGCTCAAAGCAGAGGTAACTTCACTGTTGTATAAACTTGATCATCTTTGTCTCAGTTACGTTTTAATTCCTCTGAGGATGAAGATAATTTCTATGTTTACTGAATATCCTAATAAAGTACATAAAGTGTTTAAACAACCAAAGGATTTGAACTAGAATTTATAAGTCAGAAGGCTTTTCTATGTAAAGAGAAGTCTTTCTGATTAAAAGACTTGACACTATCCCATACTTTATTTTAGGTGTCTATATTGTGCTTTCAGTGATTAACAAAAAGAGAAAAGAAAACTGCATTCTATCTTCAGCTTTCAAATCTGTGCACACCTCTAATAATCTTATTTCACCAGTTTCTTTATTTAGCTTTTAAAATTAAAGCTTTACTACTATCGCATAAATCAGAGGTATCTATTTTCCTTTTGCAATTAATCAACAGTTGGGGAAATCTGATGCAAGTAGGTTTGTCTTGCTATTTTTCTTTACAAAATTATTTTGTAGACAAAGAAGCACAAAACTTCTGCCATGCCATGAGTCTCTTTACTAGAAAATGGAAGAACGTCCTATTGAAGCTGCATAGAAATGATCCTATTATATGTGAACCGTTTAGAGCACAGTGGTTTCCTAACAATTAGAGCTTTATGTGTTTTGTTCACAGCTTATATAAAAATTCTCAATAGACTATTTGCCCTCGCCTTCTCCCACAGAAAGTTTGAAAAGACATCAGTAAAGATTCTTTATGGCATCTAATTTATTCTCTTGAAATTACCTGCAATTCCTTAGTAAAAGAGACATTTTCAAATGAATTATCTCTCTGCCAATTACAACCTCTCTCATCATGTCCTGGCTCTGCAAGAGCACCAACATGTCAACTTCTCCTAGCTAGGAAAAAAGGCTATGTGTTTTTTTTGGGTTTTTTTTCCTATGGCAGTTTGATTTTGTTTCTAAATTCACAAGTCAGCCTTTGTGAACTGTATTCAGAAGTCAGGTAGGAGTGCTTTGTTTTACTGTCCTCTGTAATACACCTTTGAAGACCACAGAAGCATGGAAATAGGGGGATGGTGGTGATCTCTCTCCCATAAAGCAGCTAATTACATGATCATCTTGAACTCTCTGAAGTCAATTACTGTAATTACTGCAACTGTTGTGTTGTCATATTTCATTTGGAACGAAATTGTAGCATGAGAGAAAACTGCCAAATGTGATGCTCCAGACTCTTCCCACTTTACAGAAGTGTGTTTAAAATGAAAGCTGTGAGCTCGAGGGGCACAGGCCCTTGTGACAGTGACCCTGCTGATGGGAGCCCCTGCAAAACAGAGTCAATCCAGCACAGGGTCAAGGCTCAACTCCTGTGCCTCAAAGCCACCCCCACAGGACAGAGAACACAGCAGAGGAGCAAGCTCTGTCCAGGAGGCAGCCTGAGAGCCCATTTCACTTCGCTCCAAACTCCACTGTAGCAAGGACAGCTTTTCCCAGAGTTCTCACCCACTCTCTTCCACTGGCAGAGCCCAATGCAAACAGAACCAGCTCAGCCATCACTGCAGGCTAACCCTGATCCCCAAAACAGAAAATCCCACTGGAGAGAAACTTCTTCATCCTCAAGAGTTTTGCAGAAGTTTGCTTGGCTTAAAACAAAGCTTGAAGAAGAAAAACATAATACAGTGTTAAGCTCAGCTTCATCCTGATGGAACTATTTATCTGTCATACAAAGATAGGTATATTCTCCATGGACTGCTTTTTTAAGGGCACATACACAAGCTATTTTCTCACTACAGTGAGGATGTCCAAATAAATCTCTTACAGGCAAGTAATAGGAAATATTTCAGCTCCAGATGACTACACTCAACTATTTCCCAACCTTCAGGAAAGCCAGCGAATGTATAAAAGTATTAGCACTTTGGAAAGAACAAAGAAAAGAAGTTTACAAAACAGAGCAGTAACAACCTCTGCATTAGCCCTGTGTTCTAACTTCAAGCACAAACTCATCTAATACTCATTACCACACAAAATGTGCCACACTCTGTTGCAATTCTGAGTTTTGCTTCCTTTGAAACAGGATACAGATGGTGATATAGGCAGTAATTTTTCTGTGCTTTAAGGTGCCATAAATATTTAAGCCTCTCTCCTGTAACTGCCTACCTCAGGAAAGGCTGAGCAGATTCTCCAAGGAGCAATACTGAAACAGATAAACTGTGAGCACTGCCGAGGGACCTGCAAGCTGCATTTTGATTTTAACACAGCTCTGGTCACTGCAAGTTTGCTGTGACGATGTATATAGCGCCTGGAAAAAATTCTTTGAAAAACTGTTTCACAGAGCATCCTGTGTGCCCCATCAAACCTTCTAAGCATAATCCTTATTCAGGAATAACATGAGCTCCCAGGATAACTGTGTCAGACCAGCACAGGCTATGCCAAGGCAGACACTTGGATTTAACACTGTTCACCTTCAGCATGTCAGACCTACTCCAGTCAATGCAAAGCAAGGGCAGGGACTAAAACCCTTCTTGTGTCACTGTTCACTTCTTATTCCCTGTCTTCATGTGCAGCAGGTGTGTCAGGCAGAATAAGGCAATAGAAGCCAGCTGGGCTTCACTTGCAGATGGCATTGGCCAAGACTAATGAAGAACATTGTTTTGTAAGGAATTATGGAGAAGCCTCAAAATCTGTAGGGTTTTTTTGTGCTGACTTCAAGTGATACAGGATTTCAAGCTTAAAGTCTCAAGGATAGCATAGAATATTGAGGAAAAAAAAAATCAGAACCATTGCAAATTGACAAATTCTGTCTGTAATGTAAAATGAGGTAGGCAGCATTGCCACTTTCCCCAAGAAAACTCAGGAACTTCGTCTGGCTTTTTCTACTAATTCCTGAAGACATTGGCAGTGGAAGGGATACTTTCTGGGTGGTGGATTTGTTCTTTTCCATACAACTCATCTGAGATTACCTAGCTGCTAAAGTGAGCATGTGAATAGATAGGGACAATGCAGCACATTTATCCTGATATGCATGATAAAATAAATAGTTTTCATTCCGCAGAGTTAAATGTATTCCATGTTCTCACAATGACTCCTTAATAGTTTTGGGACTGTGTGTGTGTGTTTCCCTTAGAAGAGAAAAGCAGAATGCACTACACCATTTTTTCTCCTCCTGGATCTAATTATTCTCTAATTTAAATGCAAAGGCCAATCCAGGTTGCTCCTGAGACACTGTGGGACTCTATTAGGATCTTTTACATTAAGACTTTTTATGATAATGATTATATGATAAAGAGCATCTGGAGTCTAACACAATATTAACACTATTTCTTAAAGGTGTAACCCTATTTTTTTCCAATTTAACACTCACCTTGGCTGCACTCACACAGCCTAACTTAAGGGAACAGGATTTTTTCTTCCAAGTAGCCATTATCAGTTATGGCAATATCAGAAAAGCCTGGTGCAGGGATAACACCAACTTTAACATCCATTAAACACTGAGTCCTGCATCTTCAGACTCACTTGAGCTAATTCCCTGCTGTTGCAGTATCTCCTACACACAAATGACCTCCTCAGATATGACAATGTTTTGCTCTTGTAATTTGAAAACTAATATAATTAAAACCTTGAGACAGCCCCAAAGGGAATTCCCCAGCACACGTGCTGGAACTGAGTTGCATTTCAGCCCCTCCTGAAATCCCCAAGCCAAGCAGGGAGACACTGATGAGAATTGTGCCAGTTTGTAACAGGGACACAGCAGGGCATCCTTTGTGGGAACCTTCCAGCTGTCCTGAGGAAAGCTGAGCAGATCCACAGCCTCAGAAATCAGGGAGACAGGTAGAACACGGGAAAGGGAGGTCCAGCTTCTATTGAGCAGATTTCCCCAGAGTCTGAGACCTTCAAGACCACACTTTGCTGTTGACTATCAGTTTGGGCTTTCACTCCACTGCACTGTATTACAAACCAATGGAAACAGATTCTACTACATTAAGAACAATCTCTATTTTTTATTTATAAGTCGGAAAAGACCCAGAATTATGACAATATCATGATTTCCTTCACAAGTATCTTACAGATAAAGAAACACAACATTCAAAGAAGGCAATGAAAGACAAACCCTATGATTTTCACCTGCAGTGTTTAAAAGGTTCATTGATTTATCCACAATTTGTCTTTTTTTCTATAATTCTCTCATATATTCCATGTCACTGCATAGGTATCTATGTACCTACCCAATTAACAGAGACAAGCACTTAGAATACTAGATTTTGCAAGATCCAACTTCAAAAATAGCTTGGAATGCAGTTTTTACTCTAGATAGTTGAAAAGGGCTAACTCCATTCCTTACTCTTTTTTTCAAGTACCATACAAACTTTTGTTTCTCTTTATGATGAAATATTAAACATATATGTGAAGGGAAGTATCAGGAATATGAAAACACTTCAAGAATTTTTTTCTAATCATTAGATTAGACAACTTAAATAGTATTATTACACTACTGCACCATATCTGTGAAGAAATCAGCAGGCTAAAAAAACATCAAAACCACTTTGCATTTTCCCGTGCTGAGCTATTTGTTAAAATGTTTCAGCTGTGCCTTTTTGTTTTACCACTAAACCAGCAATCTGTACTCTACCTGTTGGATCAACATAAACTTATCACACACCAAACAGTTCTTCTGATTACTAAATACAGTGTCTGCATAGGAAAGCACAGTGTTTTCTCATCACTGAGCTCTGAGATGAGCTCCATAGCCCACAGGCTACACTGCAAGAAAAAAGACACTTTCCAGCCTGAGATAGAGTTCCAATCTATAATTAATGTACACATAAATGTCTCATTATTTCTGGACAGACTTTCAGAAGACATTTTAAGTGCACATTTTAAACCAAGTAGGGCCTATTAGCCACCCAGCTGAAGCACAACAGCAATAAATGCCTGTCCTCAGTGCTCTGGAGCTGAAAATGCTCACAGAGGCCACCCCTAACAAGGGAGCCAAGCTGAGACCTTCCTGCCATCAGCCTCCTCTTGTCTCATGGTTCCTTTAACAGTTCCCTTGATGTAAAACCAATTCACACACTCTCAGGTTCATGTTCCATATCTGCACTTATGTTCAGCAAGTAAAACCAATAATACCCATTTTGGTGGTGTTTTTAATGTTTTGTGAGGGTGTTCATACACTTCCCAAGAAATTGCACATAACTGGTGAGGAGCAAGACCACTAATTTCATAGGACTGCTTTCAGAGGTTAAAAACTATCAACATGAGACCAAAGACTACAAAAGATGAATAAAATAAAATGTAAAATTCTGGTATCCTTTCAGTTAGATCAGCAGAATAAATTTTATTGGTTTATAGGCCTAAATTATTGACTCAGTTTAGAATATTTCCATAGTCCAAGTGACAGGAAAGAAAAAAAACCCCTAAGCATCCTGACAATGTCTGACCATCATTTAGATGCAGTCATTCTCTAGAGAAATTAATGTAGCCTCAAGAAAAACAAGAGTGCTCAGATTTATGTTATAGGTATTCTTTGCTTTCCAAAGTCAGAGCAGGCCATTAAATGTGACTCTATAAAACCAATATCCAAAGTTGCATTGCTTTTCAAAGAACAAGGATGGAATTTTGCAGTGGAAAAGGAAAAAAAAAAAAAAGCCACTTTTATACCTTCCAATTTTTCATTCCACTAGATGTCAAAATGAATATAAGAATCTTTCAGAAGCCAGTTTTAACATATAATTAAATTGAAGCCCCAGGATGGAAGTAAGCCAAGGACCAGCATTATTAGTTTTATTTTTAGTTAAATCACATTTTTGATAGGATTTCCTGACACTGAAAATTTGGATTCTTAAATATGTTTTATATATGACTTGTCTGTTCCCTATGTTATTTACACAAACCGATTTAAAAAAAAAATTAGAGACACTAGAATAAGTAATTGATCTATGATTTATATTGTGCTATTAGATGAGTCTTTATAAAGATAATAAGGAATATATTAAGAACAATTGCCCATTGATCTCAGTATATCCATTATAACCGAGGTAATTAAGGATTTACTATTCCATTGCCACCTGTATTATGGACAATCTGCTTCCCTGCATTGTCCAGGAGCTGGGTGATGCTCATTGACAGCAGTCCTACCCTTCGGACTGATGAAATGTCTGACACAAGTAAAGCAGGTCTAGTTAGTTTAACCAACTGTTCCTGACTCTGTGTTTATTGTTTCTTTTCATACTTGCAGAACTGTGCAAATGTATGAAACAAAATGTACCTATGTTTGTGTGATTTTGGTTCAGGGGGTTTGAGTGGAGGAAAACCGAAGAAGTCAGAATGTCAGCTCTGTCATTCAGCATTCAAAACTGCCAGTGCAAAGCATCTGAAATTCTTTATATGTTATGGTGATATTCTCAGGCAGAAAATCTCAGAGAACTTTAGATATTCTTTTACTTGAAAAGCTCATTATTTTTAACTTTATCTTTTTCAACAGTTCGTTCTTTCCTGCATACAATAAACTGCAAGGTCATCTAATTTAAGAAACAATTGTCAACATTCTTGAAAAATTTTAAGGAGCTTTTTTTGTGTCTTCACTTTAATCCTGCCTGCACAGGGAAGAATGACAAAACCTAGAGAACCACTTCCCAAAGGAAAGAAAAGCAAAAAACATGGACAAATGCAGCAAAAAGTAGAGCCTGTGGCTCAGAGTCTGGCACATCCTTCAGGCAATCAGGGGCAACCTGGATTCCAGTGCCCGTGTGTGCCTGGGGACAGCCAGGCACAGTGCTGACTTCCTCTGCCAGTCAAGGCAAGGGGCAGTTCAGTGAGAAATCTCTTTCCAATTGCTCACCTTTAGGAGTGGGGCCAGTGTTTGTCTTAATCTTTCTTGTGCCCTACACAAGGCGTTCTCCAGGTTTTGTCATTCTGACAGTTTTACATCACAAGTGGCACATGGGCAGAGTTCTAGGGTGCAAAGAGGAAAGATCAACACTACATTAGAGGGCTAAACCTGAGCCTGTGTTTAAGGAGTGATTATACCATATTGAAGAAGAACTAAAAGTATTTGGGTTTTTAGCAAGTTACCAGTTAATTTTACAGGATCAGACCTCAGAATTTCAAGACAATCCCTCTCACACGTTCCTTTCTCCATGTCCCTTCACAGCACACAGCCTTCTGGACAATGATCCCAGAATGACAGGTTTGTTCAGGTTGGAAAAGCCCTCTGAGACCACGAGCCCAACTGTTCCCCAGCACTGCCAAGGCCATCACAAACCCATGTCTCACAGTGCCACAGCTGCACATCTTTTAAAACCCTGCAGGGCTGATGACACCACCTCCTCTCTGGGCAGCTCGTGCCAGTGATTGATAAACTGTTTGGTGAGGAAATACATCCTAATAGCCAATCTAAACCTCCCCAGGCTAGTCTGGAGGTCATTTCCTCATGTCTATTCCTTGCTACTTGGTTCAAGAGCCACACCTACACCTCACCTACCACCTCCTGCCAGGGAGTTTTGGGAAGTGGTAAGGTGTCCCCCAGTCTCCTTCTCTCCAGGCTCAAGAACTGCAGCCTGCTCAGCCACTCCTCACTACACTTGTGCTCTAGACCCCTCACCAGCAGCATTGCTCTTATGGAACATGAAACTCTGAAACAAGATACATGCTTGTTAAGACCAAAAGGGATCATTTTAGCCTGACTTTTCATAAACCATGTCAAATATTTTTCACCAGTTGCTCATGCACTGGGGTTTAATAACTTGGTTTTGATTAAAGCAGGCCATCTAGCAGGTACACACATGGAAGCAACTGATCAGCTCTAAGTGATAGGGCTTGAACAGTTATTGAGTCTTGTTATTACAGCTATGATTAATTTCTAATCAGTCTTTCCAGTTTTAATGACAACTCCAGTTTCCATGGCTCTGTGCTACAGTAAGTAGAGGTTTCTAAAACAAAAATTCGTTTAGGAGCACAAAGCAAATGCTACTGCTATAAAACTGAACACCTTTTGCACGTGGTTAAAAGTGCCAGTGGGATGGAGCAGCTTTGGGTAGTGGCAGTACAATTCCTGGCATTTTCATTTCTTACAGCATGGGATTACACTTGTGTATGGCAAATGCCTAATGATTCCTCTAAGGAAACAAGCTGAATGTGCATTCATAGCCCTCATGGACACGGCCTCTGCTTGTGGACACCATCAGTCTGATACAGATTCAAGCAATTTATGCTATGAGACATTTCCAAAGCTGCTGGAGACCACTTGAGCACACAGAATCATTCCCATTGCCCTATAACACTACCAGAACTACTCTAACCTCTAATAACACTACAGCAAAGCCTGTTGTTTTTTGGTCTTGCCTTTATTAGACCCTAAAATACAAAACCATTGTGTATTGAGAAAACTTTGTTCTTAGTGTGTTGTTTATTCAATTTTAAAATAAATGAAAACTAGGTTAGAGTAGTGTGGTGCACTCCTTTATTTTCTGGTTGAGCAGCTATTTTCACAGCTGAGACTTTTATTTCACATTAGCACACAGAGAACAGCTCTCATGCAGTCAGTGCTCTGCAAAATCAGGTAACAAACTTTTTTAAGCATGGTCAGGCAAGTCCAAAACCCAAGACTGATGCACATTTTTGTATGAGGGTTTATCACTTGTGTGTGTGCCTTTACATGCCAAGGTAGGAAAAAGGGGTTTACGAGCAACAATCATGCAAAGAAAGTACTTGCACTTAATAATGTTCCATAAAGAACATGCACAGGGCTTTAGATGAAGGAAGGTTTGACAGGTAAAAGCTAAACAACCAGCAACCTAAAAACTTTCAATCAGCAGGTCTAAAGTGAAAAACAAAAAGTAAAAACCCAGCACCAAGTTCATGAACTTTTCTTTGGTGAAGTTAACAGATGGTTCATCCAGGGGCATAGCAGCTATTTACCGTTCCTTTATGGAAACTGTGGCTGACAAGTTCTCCCACAGCTGAACAGCTGCTCCTCAAACCCAAAGTTAGACTGGCACGGGGGACTAATGAACAGAGATGTGATCAAAGACCTGTTGTTACATCCACAGAGCTTTCCTACAGACATCTGAAGGGTTTACTCCAGGTACCAAAAAAAGGACTGCTAACAGAAGAACTTGTCCTCTCCATGCTAAACAGCCTCTACCAGGGCACTGTGGAGGGGAAGATTAAAGAGCACAGAGAGGACTTTGTTGGAAGGCCCAGGGAACAGCAAAATCTGTGGGGAAGAAATCTAGTCAGAATGGGAAAATATTTGTTTGACACAGGGAGTAGAAGAAGAGTCATCAAAGCTGCTTGAACCAATTTCTCATGTTAGCAAACTACACTCAGGAAACAAAGATTCATGGATATAATGGCCACCCAAAGCAAAGAAGGTTCAATCATATATTCAGAGGTCCTGCAAGCAGACCACTTCTCCCTGGCTTTTTCTTCTCCTTTAGGACTTGTACAGACAGAATTCCTGACTGGTAACCTATTTCATTGCTTCTTTATCCTGAAAATTAAGGCGTCTCCCCAATGCTTGGGCTGGTACTTTCTTGCAAAATCTTACTGATTTGCCATCCAAGTACAACCCTGTTACTGTGACACAGATAGAAACACACAGTAACACACACAACAGGTGTTCAGGTAGAGAAGAAGAAAGGAAGAAGACTCTAGTTTATTGTTGACATCGTATCTGTAAGTTTCTGGACAGTGACCAGAGATTGGACAGAGAAGTTCCCACCTCTCCATCTTCACTGGTCACTTGAGAAGTCCATCAGGTGAGATCTTTTACAAAGGAATGCAAACATGATTCTTGTTTATCTTACAATTCATGAGAACTGACTCTACTATACTAAAACAAATCAGAAGGCTGATTTTCAGACAACACAACCCAGACTATTCCTTCCTCTTTCCAGCACCTTGTTATTTGTTTGAATGCTGTTCTTATGTACCCCTTAGACTAGAGAGTTTGAAATAAAAACAGTACTCGTTTTCTCAAACAAGCTGTCATAAAGGTAACTCGGCATTCTGCTGCAACACACGTGGTCCAGTGAATACATAGATAATAAAGACATTTGCCCAGCCAGGTCTCCTGGGGATTCTGCAGGGACGTGCTGCCCTCATGCACCTTGGAGGGTGAGGTTTTATTACGGCATCAGGCATGTAACTCAGAATTATTGATACCAACAAGATGCTAAAGGTACCTGGAAACGTCTGCAACACCAACGTGAGCCCTTCACACCCTGGCTCTGCTGGCTCTGTCCTTGAACATGGACAAAACAGAAAGGTCGTTTCTGCTCACCCACAGCTCCAAGCAAAGCACTCTCCTCCTTGCCCTGCTCTTCCACTGTCTCTCCCACAGGGCAGGAGCACATCCCTGCAGCTCCAAGGGAATGAGGGAACACACACAGGAGCCAGGCAGAAGCTGGGAGTCCTGGCAGGTGGCTGATTAAATGCCACTTCTAGATTAGGCATTCTCCAGTTTTGGAAAAAAAAAAAATACTCAAAAAGAACCCTTATGACCAAAATCAAAACTTTTTTCTTTTTATACTTTACATCTAAAGATTTCATTGAAAATAGCATTTGTTTTCTGTTCTCATGTTTATTTGCTCTTTTGCTTAAGATTTTATTTCTGTTTCACCTTCTGTCAAGATGGAGTTAAAATGTGGTCCAAGGTAAAATTTAATATGCACAATAAAATTTACCATGTACCTGAACAAAAAGTCACTGTGCCAAAAATGGTCCAGTCCAGCAGTTTTCTAAATGATGTAGGAGAAAAATAATGGGGCAGAGTAGCAGAAGCCTGACCCTATTCCCATAAGACTGTAAGATTTATCACCTACATAAGCAGAATGCTACAGAAAAGAGATCTATTGACCACAGCAATAACTCACAGCCCAGTAAAGCTAGCTGAGATGCTAGGCTGGTATTTGCTGATAGTACCTTTATTATGTGGCACTTAGATTTTTTTTTTTTTTTTTTTTAAATGGCTCTGCTCAACAAGTTACTGTTTTTAATATTATGCACCACCTACTCTTTTTCAGACCAGTCACTTATTTACAGTACTGTTATTCAGGAGAGAGGGAGCTGCAGGGAAGGATTTATAGGAGTGGGGATTTACTGTTTGAATTAAAAACTGTGTTGTCACAGTTGTGGATTCAGGAGAGGGGGAGCTACAGGCACATGCTATCCTGGTATAACAGAAATATTACTCAGAAATATGTTTGCATAATACCTTGTATTTGAATAGAATGTTTACTGGAGAAATAAAAAAAATAAAAAAAGCAGAAAATGGCTATCACTTGCATGGATTTAATTTTTTGCTGTTTAGTGCAGATGTAGGGAACAGCTCTGGTGGCTTTGTTTAGCAGAGCATTTCTTCAAGGGCTTGCAGGGCCCAAGGTCATTCAGCCATGCTCCAACACTAGAACATGGCACAGAGGGCAGTGCCACAGGAGGGGCTTGTATCAGAGCCCTGAGCACAGAGCTGGGAGAGGCTGGCACTGGGCACCTTTAACTCAGGCCATCAGTTCTTGATGGCCACCTGAGCTCCACCTGTGCCTGCCCCTGGGGACCCCCACCAAGCCAGACCCTGACCACAGGCTTGGCCCCCCAACCCATCCCCACGATTTTCCTAGAGAAATGTGATTTTATTCCTCAGCCTCCCCCTCCAGTGAGGCTATTTTAGCTTCGCAAGAGAGTAAAACAAAGGATGGACTGAAGAAACAGCCTGACTCTCTAGTCCCTTCTCCATCTTCAGAGATGCTTCCTGTATTCTCTCAGGATTTAAAAGAAAATGCAATGCTTTTTGGAAGCCTTAACCAACCACAAGTTGTTAAGGGTCAAAAAAAAAGAAATCACAATTTAAATCTGTTTAATTCTTTAAAGGTTATTTAAATTATTTGTGCTAGGACCAAATACTACACCATTCTAACAGAAAGAGCAGCAGCTTTGTCCAAAAGGATTCTTAGAGTTAGCTGCATGAATATTTGCTGTCAACAGAGCACAATGGAGGACATGCTCTTAGCAAGGACAAAGACAGTGACAGAAGTGTCAGCAGTTAAGTGGAAGCTGAGTCCTGGATCCATTCCTCAGCTCGTGCTCTGGTCTGAAATTATTTTGCTCTTCTACAGGAAGCTTTACTTTCAGCTTCCTTTGAAACAAGGAAAAGCACAGTGACAGAATGAAACAAGGAAACCTCCTCTCTGAGTATCAAAGGTTCCTAAATTAGGAACACCAACATTTTCATTTCTAGCGTGGCCTGGTTGCAGACACTTTGAATTCCTCCCAAATATTCTGTGCAGTTATCTTTACCATACACCAGTAACCCTTGTCAAGAAACAAACCCCGGGCTCTATTCTCTGAAACTCTGAAAATCCACTTGGCAACACAAGTCAGGTATGTGAAAAGATCAATGCTCACTAAAGGGTGATGTGCAGCTGAGTAATGGTCCAGTTTTACTTTGGCCTATAAGAAGGTTTGAGACCAAAATTCCATTCAGTGTAGAGGTTCATATTTCACACACACAAAAAAAAAAAAAAAACCAAACAAACAAACAAAAAAAAAACCAAACAAAAAAAAACCCAAACAAAACAAACAAAAAACTAGGAAAAAAATGCCAAACAAAGCCCCAAAACCCAGCAATTGAGCTTTGCTCATGAAAATATAATTGCCTCAGGTAAAACCAAGTTATGTAATTAGAACAACAAAGAAAAGTTCTAGCACACCGGGTCCATCTGTTGCCATGTGCATAAATTCTCCACAACTTGCCAAAGCAATTTATCCACCCATAACACACATCCAAGCCGGCCAATATCTAGTACTGAGCAGAAAGGAAATTTAAAGAAAGGCACATCATTTATCATTACAGACAGCTCAGCAATATTGTGAACAGGGAGCACAATTTCAGCAGAGGGGGAAGAGGGAGTGGGAGAATGAAGATTGGAAATGCTTGCTGAGCTCAGAGCCTGCTGTAACACTGCCTGACACTGGGATCTCAGGGGCTACTTCCTCTGAGAAAAGAGGAGCACAGAAAGCCATGTCTTAACCATCCAACCCTGTCCCAACACATATTGTAATTCAATGAATTGCTATTTTGTGATGGGAAAGCTTGCTGTTGGAAAATTTTCGACTGCCCTTGCATAGCTTGCAGTAGAATTTCACATGAAGAAAAAATAAACTACCACTCTATGGCAGTCTTACATTAAGCCTGAAACCTTCCAGAATTAACAGATACAAAAAAGCCCACTTCTACATGCTGAATGTAAAATCCTACCCTCTCCTCCCTTAGAGGAGCCCTTGGTGTGGAGGCTTGATGCAGTTATCAAATACAAAAGCCTGTCTGCCAAATTTTCAGCACACTGTTCAGCTTTTGAAGCTCCAAAATGCCAAGGCAAGGGTAAATCATCTGGGGCAACGTCACTGTTTGATTCACCCCAGCTTGATCAACGATTCAAGTTTAGATTAAAGAATACACTGACACAGGGGTACAAATTTCACCCTAGAAAACCTCATTTTACATTAAAATGACAGGAGGTTTTAGGTCCTGGTATCACAAAAGCAGTTGTGAATGCAGGAACAGGCTGTAGTGCCTTCGTGAGGCTACAGGCTCCCCAGGGCTTACACACAAGACAGCATTCTGTTGCTCTTGATGATGCATCAACAGTGATGCCCAGTGAGATCCTTGGAGGCAAGGAGGACGTAAAGCAGCTCCAGACAGAAGAGGTAATAGGAGCTGTGGGGAGCAAATTTTACTGGAGGCAGATTTTAAACAAGTAGTTTGGGAGATGTCTGTATTTTCAGGAGCTATTTCAACTGAACTGCCTCCAGCGGTCCCGGATGAAAGCACGGTTGCAAAGCTGCTGGATGTGAGCCCTAGTTAGTCTGTTCCTAACACACTTCACAAGTCTTATTCAACTTCCCAAGTGAGCACAGACCCTTCTGCTTCCCCTCCTTTTGGAGATGCTCTGGCAGAAACAACCTTTCTGCAGTGAGCCTCTTCCACCTGTCCTGGGCTCGGCAGCAAGAACCAGCAATGGTGTGACTGTGTGCACAGTCTGGGACACAACAACAGAGCTCTGGTCTCCTCCTGCACATGTACCAAAGGAATGTCTCTGCAGCTTTTCATTTCTGGGGGCTCCTTGACTTTGCTGTTTCAGTTTCTGAGACACAGCAATGACACAGTCATTTCTCTGCCACGGAGCTAAGGGCAGAAAAATCAGCCAGCTGCACCAGAAAAACTAGGTTATTAAAATGCATGTCTTCAGTCATGCTGGAAAACTTAAATAACTCTACAGTAAATATTTTAACTATCATGAGATCCTGAAAGCCCTCAGTACCACGCTGAAAAAGAGACGACAAATTAATGGCTAGAAAAAGAAGAGGAGGAAAGAAAATCAGAATCCAAAAATATTCCTACAGGGGAAAAACAAGTGACATACTGCCTATCAAATGTTTGAGTACAAGGTAAAATATAAGGTCAGAGACTGAGCAGAGTCCTGACTGTTCCCAACCCAAAATTTAAATTTGCTATTGCTGAAAGATAAGATCCATTCTGATTTATCCCTCACATGCCAGAAGTGTCTCAGGAACCAAGATGGCATTTCTCTCCTAGTTACTATCAACTTGCATCCAGAAAAATGCTATGCTACTGCTTATTTCTGATCAAGAGTGCAAATTAAGCCACTTTTCTGCCTAAAGTTCAAGGACTTCTACTCTTAAGGTCAGACAGATGTGATCGTTCTGAAAATGTTCCCTTGTCAAGGGAATTTTATCAGAGCACATTTGACTAGTGAGAGATGAATCAATCTGATTTAAACAGAAACAAAAAGAAAAACCAAGAAACCCCAAATGAACAAAAAACCCAACCAAACAAAAAGATCCTAAAACAAAAACAACCAAAAATCCCCAACCAACCAAAAAAGAACAAAAACAAACTAGAAAAGACACCGTAAAACCCAAAGTGCAATAAAAACTTTAAAACAAACAACAAGGCACTCCCCTGCTCTCCAAAACAGTAAAATAAATCCCAACCAAAAGAAAAAATAAAATCAACTTCAAATCAGAAAAAGAACCCCTTTCTCTTTTCCTCACAGCTTGATTCTTTTTTCAATGGGATATTCACAAACCTGGTTAATTTAGAAAAAAATTAAGCTCAGAACACTGCTGCTGGCATACAATAAAACTCTTCTGAGTCAAAGGAACATTTAACATGATGGAGGCAGAAATGGCCTACTAAAAAGAGAAAAAAGGAAGAAAATATTTGTTTGTCAGTGGCTTTCATAGAGAGTCAGAGATCAGCCTGGCTTTTCCTGAAATAGGCTGTAAGTTTTCACACCACTGACACTTTGTTAAAGAACACATGGAAAGGTTCAAACTGAAATAACGCCTGAAACAAAATAACTTGACACCGTGTCTGGCCAAGGTTTTAAATAGTTTGCACAGTTCTAGTTAGGAATCTTTCAGCCATGTTTACTGTCTGAAGGTTGATTAAATGACATGTTTTTAAAACATGTAGCATTGGCCATTTTGTGTTTCTGGTGCCATCTTTTACATGTTACAAAAATAGAGTGAAACCAACCCAGACTGGTTTGAAACTCCTATCTCAACCTGTACTTCAGTTACTCAACACATTAATGCAATGCTTATATGGGATGATTTTCAGGGAAGGTAAAAAAATTGTGAGAGAACTATAATTTAGATGGCAAAGGGGTGATAATCCCACCTCATACACACCTACCCCAAGCAAAGGGTCATTTTGCAGGGGGATCTTGTGCATGGCTTCATGGAACAACCACTCCAGGGGCATCTGTCCACTGCCAGGGCAGACCTGGGAGGGGTCAGGCAGAGGAGGCTCCTGCCAAAACCAGATTTACTGTAAAGAATCACACTGTGGACCTGCAGGCTGGAACCACACTAGAGCTCATTAGGGCCGGGTCTCTCCCAGTATCGTGTAAAGTGTGGGGTTTTTTCACCCCAATTAGAGGTAACTCATTTATTTTGTGTATATCAAAGCAGGGCTTGGCCTTGTGGTCCTTGTCAATAGTGCCCCTTCCACTGTGCTCTCCAAAAGCCACACAGAGCAGGCATCCCTCCCTTGTGATTAGAGGGAAACTGGTGCCAGTCAAACAGGGACAGTGCAGAGGCTGAGCTCCAGCTCAGGAATTTCTCAGCCACTGACACACCTATAACAGAATTAATTACTGCCCTATAGAGCCCAGCTGACAGAAACCCTGGGCCCTTTGACAGCAACATGTCAAAACACAATTCAGCGTGGATGTAGTAACACATACTGAAACTGGCCTCAACTAGAAGTACATCAAACACCAACTTGCAAAAAAAAAAAAAAAAAAGAAATCATTCTCTCTCTTGGGCTTGGGCTGAGTCACTCTTTTTTATTTTCATTAAAGAACAGTCCACTGAATTTCACCTAAAATAAATAAATTGGTGAAACAAGTCATTAATATATTCTAAAGTAAAAGGCACAAGTCTAAACTAATGAATCTTAAATAAACAGAATGAATTTAAATTAGTCCTTCAGAACCTACAGATGTTGTAGGCAGGCTCAAGCATATGTGTTCAGCTTAGTCATTTTACAGAGTCCTCAGCCATAGATTGGCTTAGCTGGAAAGTTAATTTTCATTTATTACGTTTAATCCTAACATATTTGAGCACAGGCTCATTCTTTGCTTTGGATATAACTGAAATCATAAAGGGAGATGCAAAAAGTTCTTTGTTCTTTATAAGGTTCCTAGGAACAAACAGAAGAAGCTGTTCTGCAGGAAAATCTCAGACTCTTAACAAGAATAGTTTTTGCACAATAATGTCTAAAAGCTAGAAATGAAAGAGGGGCAGTATTTTAACATATTTTCAGAACAGATTCCTTCTATAAATCTGAATTGCTGCTGTTATCTGATCCAAACTTGGGCAGATTTTTAGCAGACCAGATGTCCACAATAAAATGCTATTTAATGTATCAATGAACAGTTTCCAATATGCAAATCACTCAGTTTCTGCAAACATCTTATGGACAACTGCCAATATGATGGGTGTTCTTTTAGAACAGAAGTGGCTGTAGAGAGTCTTGGGTTCCTGGTAAAAGCACCATTAAAAATTATTCATTTCAGAGTAGTGCATAAAGAACATGTTTATTTCTAGCAAATAGTCTAAAACCACAATAAAGCTAAGTTATAATAAAATTGGGAATAAAATCAACAATGCCTTCAGCAGCAGGAAGTTGAAGCAAGAAAAAGCAAATTATCCACAGGATGCTTAGCAATTGCTTTCCACATAAATCGTGTGAGGTGGCAGATTCCTAAGAGCTCTGCATTTTTACATACTTTGCATTGCTTGGCTTTAATGCTGCTTTGTGTGACCCCCATTGACAGAGGCCAGCAGAGCAGAGCTCTTACACCCCATGGGCAGAGCACTCCTCTGGGCTAGGAGAAGTAGCCAGGCTGGAAATCCTTCCCTCCACAGCCTCCAAAACTTCAGCAGCCACCCCATCCTTCCCACATGGCAGTGCCTAAGTCCAAACACATCTTCAGTGATGAGGTGAAGCACAAGGATTTACAGCTCCATCCTTCTTCACATTAGTTACTGTTTTCTCATTTCCTTAAATCATTGAAAAAATTCACTCAGCTGCTAGGCTAGTTTGTGGTAATTTGATTTTTAAATAACCACCTAGCTGACATATTAAATTGTCTATGGATTTGTTTTTTTAATCTTATGAAAACATTACAAAAATCAGTTATGTATGGTATTTACTACTGTAAATCAAGAGCTTGCTCTAATTTGTGAGAAAGCCCCTTTCCCTCTGACTCTAAGGAAACATGATTGACCCTGACACAGTTACGGGCTCCAGAGGGGAGACAGTCTGTCATGTTCAATCATTTCTTGATCAAATCCAAAATGGCAAGTTAATTGTTTAATTAAGGGAACAAGGCCCTCAGAAACTTTCATGTTCTACATAATTTTAAAATGGGTCTACGTAAATAAAATAAATAAGATCTGAAGGAACTGAGAGAAATTTCATAAGAAAAATAAGTGCTAAATATCTGTGTTACTAACAAAAAGCTATCAACAGCCAACCTCCAGTGACTAAGCCCAACAAAATAACTTCATTATGTTAAGTATTTTGGAATTCATATGAAAAATAACTGGCATGTTTGAACACAGTTGCAGCACACTTAAGTTATACCATGTTTAAAAGAATAAACCACAAAGCCAGAAATCCATCTTCACTTGGAGGCAAAACTGAACACACACACCTCCCTCCAAGATTAACAAAAAGCAAATCAATTTGTTTTTTTGAGTTCGTGCTACTAAGGCTGCAACATGCAGCATCTTTTGCATCTTAGGGGATTTTTGCCATCAAAATTGCTGCTGCCTGTATGGAGAGGTCACTTGTCACAAGCAACAGAAGTTTAATTTTTAATACGCAAAATTCTGCACGTGGAACTCTGCACCAGCTCCTTACCCATGCACTGACTTATTTATCTGTGAATGGCCCCCACACGTGATAAACCCCATTATTTATAAGGCAATGTGAAAAGCACTGATTCTTTTTGATACATTATTCATTGAGAACAGCGTACCTGCGCTTCTCATTAGTGGGATTTCTTCCAGCATTTTATGTTCTGAGGAGTTTTAAAAAGTCTCCGTCTCTCTCCCAAAACCCTGCCATGATTTTTCTCTCTTTCTTTAGCTTAAACTATCATGTCTTGATTGAAACTCAAAACTAAGTTCATCATGAACTTGTGAACAACCCCATTTTTAAATTGTGACCACAGCATGGCTAAAACATATCTACAAATCCAGCAGCATGATGCATTTGAAGTTTCCAATGATGTTTCTAAATACTCAGGTGTTTGGTAACGAATTCACACAGGTTAGAGTTGACTTTTCAGGAAGTTTTAAGCTTTTACACTTCAATTCATCTGTGAAACGTCAGTTAATGGATGTTAAACATGAACTGCTTAAGACCCCAAACTGTTAAAAGTGATTTGAGACAGCCCATAAGTCACAGCCATGGATTCGAGGAGAGAGGGTAGCCACAGAAATGCTGCTGCTGGGGCACTGCTTTTCATGTGTGTTGAGCTTAAATTCATTGACATCTGCATTCAAAAGCTTTACAAAACATAAGAGGATTTTTTAATTTACTTTTTTTAAGTAAGGTAGGAAGTATAGGGAGGTGGATGGGATGCTTGTTGTTTGTTTTAGATTGACAATTGTTTTAGGAGAGGGAGAAAAAAAAAGAAAAATGGGAAATACAAGAGAAAGGAAGGGAAAGGAAAAAACAGAAGAAAAGAAGCTAAAAGAAAAAAAAATAAAAAGGGGAAAAAATAAGAAGGTGAAAGAATTTTAAAAAGAGGGAGTCTGGCGTAAGAGTTAATTACCAAGCCCCAGAAATGATAGGGAAGGCAGATGTCAGCTCAGGAATAACAGAGGGTACACAAACATTTTTTTCTCCCCTATTTTACTTTTTAAAGTAGAATATGAATTGTAAGATCACTCAAGAACGTTAACATTGCATAATGGGGCCCCTAAACTTCTGTAATGAAAGCTGTGGGCTTTCCAAAACAGTAACAGTTAAATTCTCTCTTTTTTATTTTCTTTTCATTGTGATATGAATTTCTTGGCCTCTTTTCTTAGTGAAGTGTGAGACTTTTTAAACTTTTAGCACAACTTAATTTTATGAAGAGAGGACTTGAAAAAAGACAAACCATAAATACTTTTAAATTCACAGATAAATAAGTTGAACAAACTTTGCTACACACAGATACCTAAATTCTCTTTTTTATGCCATTCTGCTTAAAACTCCATGACTAAAATGCTCCTGCTGTAGAGGGGGCCAGATGAGGTGAGAAAGCAGCAGGAACACAGAGTGTGCTCTGCCAGTCCCAGCTCACACGGTGCAGAGGGAAATGAAGCAATCCTGTCTGGATTCATCAGTGTTTAATCAAAACCTTCCTTTCCCCTCCCACCAATTAAAAGATTTGTAGAAGGCAGCAGAGAGGAAAAGGGAATAAGTCAAAAGAAATGAGGGAATCAGAGGGTCACATCAATAAAGACACATTTTTGTAACGATTGTCTTTGCTCCAGAATGAACAGAGAAGCACAAAGAATCTGCTTTCTCCAGCCACACTGAGGAGCTGTGTTAAATCTCTGATGAGACAAAGATTTTCTTTAAACTTTTATAGGAATGAGAAGGTCTTCACTAATGAGAGTTTAAGGGAATTTCTTAAATCTAAAGTGAAGGATACCAGGAGTTGAACATAACCTGAGGGTTTTCCTGTACATGTTCGCTAATATTACAAAGAGCTTTCAGAAAACCCTCTGAAGATCCTGTTTCCTGCAGGAAGAGAAAGAAGCAGAGCAGAAAGGCTTCAGGGAGCTGAAAAGGAAAGAATGTGGCAGTAAAGGTACATACACAATGTGTTGTTAGAGGAGGGAGAGCCCTCCAAATGCTACGGTATAATTCCAGCATCTAGGAGGTAATTTGAAATGATTAAAAAAGTTCTGTCTCACCCCTTCCTACAACGATCTGTTCAGGCTCACAGAACCAGTGCAGCCTGAACAGAAATTCTGTACTTCAACTGGGATTGCAGCTCCACTCATGGATAGTGCTTGTGAAAACCTAGAAAGGTTCATTTCCCAAGCAGTAACCGAACCCAGGCCTCTCGGGATTATGCCCGAGGAAGAGCTTGTGGAAGCACACAAGAGGATTTTTCTGTTTTCCAGAGATGCCAGGCATAGTCTTCTGTCCTATTGCAGTGAAGAGTAAGGCAATCCCTATTCACACCTAGATGGCAAGTAAGCCATTTGACACTGCTGCCTGAACAGTATCCCCTTGGCAATAGGGAACATAAACCCCAAAACACACATTAGGCATTTACAAGGTATCACTTTCCCCCCCTTTTTGATGGGCATATCTCTAAATAGAGCAGATTTGCACTGTGCTGATCCTCCTGGGTCTCCCCTGTTGCAGGGGTAATTGTAGCATGTCAGAACATGAAAAGTTGAAGTTACACCTTCTCCGTGACCTATTGCTTAGAGGAAGAAAAATAAAAGAAAAGAAACCCCCAAAGCCCCGACAACTACGCCAGATGCGCCTGCCTTTATTGTATTCAATGGAAGCAGTGTTTTCTAAACAGCATATTGCTCTAAAGCACAGAGAGAGGGGAAGATTTAACCTTTGTATAAATGGAGAGCAGTCAAGGGCAATAAAAGCCCACGTCAGGTACGAGAGGCTTATCGATGCTGACAGGGGGAGGAATGAGGAGTCGGAACACTTGCTCCTGAGCACGCCGTGTCAGCCTCACCGAGACCTTTACAGAGCTCTGCCCTGCTTCTGCTTCATTACAGAAAGCTCCTTTTATGCTGGAAGACCTGCCAGGGAAGAGAGCCACCTTTCCAAATCCTTAGGAAGGCAGTACCTCACCCTTCAAAACAAGGAGGCTGAAGCAGGGAATGCTGCTGTGCTGCTGCCACAGCCCAGGAACCGATGAGGGCAGCACTTAGAAGTTTTCCTTGGAAGACAAGGCACTCACACAGCAGCTTTTGGGTCCTGCAGAGAGCCAGTGTGGGGTCTGCTCTGATGGATGGGAGCATCCTGGGGGCAGAACACAAATAGGATGGGCCATGGGCACAGAAGAGATTGAAGAAATCCTCACAGAGGTAGAAAACTGGCATGAAGAGAAGCAAATGACAGCCAAGTGAATGAAGAGCTACCAGAAATAGAGCATCTGAAAGGTTGCTGTGACCAGTTGATCCTGAAAGCTTCATAATTGTCCTTAAAGAAACACATTTAAGTTTAGTGCAGGAACTTTACAGCTCAGATGATCAGAAGGTTACAAGTGGAATAAAGAAGAAAGAACAGTGTGGCATGAGGGAGAGAGACAGAAAACTTTCAAAGCAGTGAACTTATTAAAAAAGCCACCCAAACCCACAAAAGTAAGATTTTAAACATTGAGGGAAATCCTGGGACACCAAAAAGCATTTGCCTTTAGAAATTAGAGTGAAGAGGTGACACAGGGAGACAGCTGGGCCATCCTGCCAGGCACCCTGGTGAAGGGAGCATGCTGTAGCAGAGGAGCAGTGGTGGATGTTAACTCCAGATAACTGGAGTTATCTCAGGGGCTTTCTGAGGCTGGGGCTTCTTCCTTCATTGCTGGCTCTTTCCCTTCATTTGCCCTCAGCTTTCCTAAGCCCCGAGTCAGTGGTTGAAACAAGGTTAACTTATGAAAACAATCCTGTCTCCAGTGCTTTCCTTCCACACACACACTCATTTCTAGAACCCCCTTAGCATCTACTCTGAAGCTGTGCTACTTATCCCAAGTCACATTTAAAGTTTTCTGTCTCTTCCCAACAAGAATTCTGTTTTCTTGACAGAAAAAACAGGAATAAAATTTTGTTCAATATTCAAATAGTCACACAAGTGTCGTAGGTTAAAAAAAATATTAAGTACTTGGAATATTAGTTTCTAGGAGGATTGCATTTGTGGGCTGTTTGTTATTACGTTATATAAACTGCAGGAAGCTGCTCCAGTGAATATTTGTATTGTGCAATCTTATTTGCTCTGTATAAAGTGGCTGTTGCAACCTGGGCATTTGTGCAGCCTTTTTATTTTACATGACTTCCCAAGAGGAGGAACAGTAGTGAAAACAATAAAGCAGGTAATAAAGCAGTATTAATAATGTATGCAGAGCTATAGATGTCTATTTATATGATACAACATTAAAGCTTCTTGGTTTTCAAGATGAACATGAATGACCAAACCAATGTTCTTCATTTTTCTTGCCACCAAAGACATGACCACACTGTTGCATGTTAAGAAACTTTTTCTATACACATACAAGTGACCCCAAAGTTTTACTACTTTGTATCTAATTATGACATTGGTAAAAGCAAACAAAAAAACTTGAAACACAGGAAATATATACATGAATATAATTATTGATTAGGAAGATTAACTGATCATATTAACTCAGCAATAAAAAAAAATTACTCAAATATGCTGATTTTTGTAAAATTCAATGCTAAAGAACTTAGAAGATTACACCAAGATTTGTAAGAACTTGAGGATATTTTTCTTTAGTATTTCTCATCTAAGTGACAATGTTGACTCTGAACAGCAAACAGTAAAAACTGTCATATCTTCTTTTGAAACCAGGACAGAAATGCTTGTACCTTAGACAAAGATCATTTTCTGCCTTTTTTTTTTTTTTTTTTTTTTTTTTTTTTTTTTTTTTTTTTTTTGTAACAAACATCAGTAAAACCTATTTCTGAGGCTCTTGTTCACATCACCTGAGTGCTTTTAGGTCCTTACAGTGGCTTGGAGTGACACCTTTAATTCACACTTTACTGAGGTGGTTTGTGACTCACCTCTAAACAAGCAGGAGGTGGTGGGGCCACTGCCAAGGAGGATGTCAGATTTAACTCCAGAACTTGAACTTCATCTTGCTGAGAGCATCTTTGGCACCATAGTTTGCTAACTGATAGATCTGAAATATCATTACTAATGGACATAAGTACTTTAATTGTAAAGCAGTAGGTATCATTGTTACCATTCATTATTTAAGCCAAAGTATTCCCAAATATTTTAGCAAGCATCTGATGCCCCAGATTTTTAACTCAAAACCAAAAAAAAAGTAGAACAAGCAGAGCTTTCTTTACTTCTTTTGTGACAAGACTACAAAGTGGTTTCCTTCTCTGCTGGGGTTTTGTGTGTATGAAGAGAGACCAGAAGTATTTCTGTTTGATCAAGCACTTAATATCATAATAGGATCTCAGTTTCTCTTTTTACCATTTTTATGCAGATGACAACTGTGTATCCAGATCGGCAGTGTGGAAATCAGATTAAACTCTATTCTCTCACTAGAGTTACCTGCATGCTTGCTGTCGGGGTCCCGACAAGGTTTGGGACCCCGATTTGTTGGTTTAAGTCCTTACTTCTGCCCGTGCGTTCAAAGGATGAGACAACACCTCTCGGTCTTTTGTCTCAAGGCTGATTATTGTTTCTTATCTACAAAATTTTCTTCCTGCCCAGCCCAGGTGTGCTCAGCAGGACAGTCAGAGGCACTCTGCCTGCCCCCAGGGCGGTGTTATCTTTATATACAGAAAACTACGTGTGACATATTTACAATTATTCCCTAATACCCATCACCTATGTTAGACAGTGAGCTTCTACTCCAAACCAATCCAAAAGTGCCAGCATCATCAGAGAAGATGGAGGTAGAGAAGAAGAAGAAGAAAGGTTAGACACACCCAAATTCCTCCATCTTGTCCCAAAAACCCCTATACAAAGAATCCTAAAATCTACATTCATACCCTGTGATATACTAATCATTACACTTTTCAAACTGCTGTGGCTTTCATCTCTTCGTGTAAAGGTGGCAATTTGCTCCAGGTTTCGTAATGGAACCCCCTGGTGTTCTGGGCTGTGTGCCAGGGTCTCTGAGCCCCTGGCAGGGATCTCTGCAGCTCTGGACTCCCAAAGGGATGTCCTGGGCTCCGACAGCTTGCAGGCTCTCCTGGAACTGAGAGCTGCTCTGACTCCACTGGGTGTCCAGCCAGCCCAAAGGATTGAGGTCCCAACTCCAGCCTGTCCATGCCATACTCTGGCTGTCCCTGGAGCTGATTTCTCACCAGGGCTGTTATAAAGCAGTACTGCCCCAGCTGTGTCAAACCAAGTGCTCAATGTGCATTGGGGACAGCATGAACAAGAGTTTGAACGTTGTGATTCACACCCTAGCATACATCCAGTGTTCATTCCACACATGCCCAGTGACAAAGGTCTCTGCTGCCGCTCCTGGAAGGAGGACACCTTTGCTGTTCAGTGCTTGGCATGGCTGGGGATTCTACACTGGAAACAAGACTTCTGCACTGGAGCTGCTTTGTGTCTTTATAGCATCCCCAGCAAGCCAAGGCCACCTTGTCCTCCCATCACCTCTATTTCCCATCACTGCCTCAGTTCTCATCTTTACCTCCTCCCTCACTTGCTTCAAAGGTTAGAGGGGAGAAGCTTCACCTGCTGCTGTCAGACAGAAGAGCTGGAAAGTGTGCAGGTAGAAAGGAAATACAGGAATTCAAAGTGACTGTGATTTAAAATACTTTCTTCAAAAAAAGAGATCTGTCTTGGTCCTTGGGAATGACAGAGCACAATTTTCTTATTTTTGCAGAGAGGACTACGCACATTAAGGGAGAGCAATACCCACCTGAGAATTTTTGTATAGACACATCTTTGAAGAAGCAGCTTCTGGCATAAATTCTACACATTACCAGGGGACAGACAGGTACTGTTTCACAGGAGGAGAAAGAAGAGGCAAAAAAGAGTTATAAACAGAAAAAGTCAAGTAGTTGGAGAAGAGAAACAAACCAAGACAAGAAGGAAAAAGAAAAAAAATAATAATATAAAAAAAAAGCCCCCAGACTCCCAGAAACACAACAAAAAAAATTAAAAGGAAAAATCTGACAAAATGCCTGGTCTAATTTCCAGAAAGTTCCTATCTATTTGATGGATGTTTGCAGGATTGCTGAAAATATTTGTACCTCTCTGCAGCAAAAGACAGATCCATGAAGAATTAGATATCCTTGTTGGTTGAAAAGACAGGTTTTCAAGCTCTCAGCACTGTGGCAGGCAGAGGGAAGTTGAGTAACTGCCCAATCCTACAACACCAGAGAACCTCCAATTTAACAGAAACTCCTTATTTAGGACAGGCACCAAAAGCATACTGGGTTTGAGCAATATCAGGATTAAATACATCCTGATAGTTAGAACTGAATCAGGATCCAAGGAAAGAACAAAAACAGTTATGCTATTTCACCCATCCTAACAGAGATGATATCATTTGAACTTTGTGACTCATTAATACAGAAGAAAGTAAATAAATGTGAAAGGTGATGACTACAAGAGGGGATGCATCAGAACTTTGAAGTAAAGCTCTTAGTAAATATAAAAAAGCTGCAACAGAGAGGCAAAATCTAAGCTGTTTGACCTACAGAACAAACAATCAGCAGGAACCTGAGGCTTCTCCCATCTCTGGCTGTATATCTTTGTACAAATCACACCGTTGCTCTTGGCTCTTACTTCCCTCCTAACCTTTGTCATTCTTGTCAAATTGGCCTGTAAAGATCGCCAGGGCCAGGGCTTGTTTGTTACTGTGCTGGACCAATCACAGCCTCCACCAGTTCTGGGGAGCCTGGTACAGAGATGCTGATAAATAACCTGTTAGATGTATCTTGGTTGTTGAGAACATAGAAATGTCTGTATAGGGTCAGACCAAAACTCGTGCAGGGTTCAGTGACCTCCCTGCTGCCTAGGAATGGTACAGAAAAAAATGTAAGCACAGGGATATTTCCTTTGCATAAATTTACTTTTTGGTATGGAAGGAAAGGGCTCAGTTATGGAACTAATCCCCTGCAAGGACCTCAGCAGTTTTCTGTAGACCTGACCAAAAAAAAAAAAACCAATCAGTGGCTAATTTTGAATATTGACACATTATTAAACTAGTTGAAAGTTAGTTATGCCTTTGTGAGCATGCATTTTAAGAGGAAAACCACAGGAATCTTTTTTTTTTTTTTTTTTTTTTCCAGACTAAGTACAGGTAACAACTTGCACATGGAAGGAGTATGCAGAGATGCCTTATGTTTAGGCTGACATTCTCTTGTAAAGGATGGTGATGGATGATGATATATTTGAATATCCCCTTTAAATCACTGAAAAAGGATGGGGAGAGGGAATGTTCAAACTGTAAACCTGAGCAAAGGCATCTGTGCTGAATAAGCAGACATTAAAGTAGCTGTGATCCTATAAGGAGTTTCAACAGACAGAAATAAAAGCAATGAACACCCTTTGCCCTAAGGGAAGATGAAGAGAACCTCTCTTCCCCAAGATGAAGATGATTTTAGAGATAAAAGAAGAGACCCTTAGCTTTTGAACAGTTTATCCTTAAAATAGGTCCCCATAAGTTGGCCTGGCCCATAAACACAGCTGTGGGAAGGCTGTGAAAGATGGGAGGGGACTCACTAATGCAGATTCCTGGGTGGCTGCTAGTTGTGGAAATTAGAATCCACGAGAGAACTGTTTTTGTTATGGAGAAGTCTCCATGGCATGGCAAGAGATGCTCCTCTCCCTAAGTGAACTGAAGAAACACTATTCTAGAGGTGAAAACTGACTGAGAATCCTAGGTGTTGCTTCTGTACATTGTCAGTGGGAAAGAAAAGAGGGGTAGGGGGAGGAGAAGTGTTCTAAAGGTTTTACTCTGATTCTTATTATTCTTTGAGTTTTGTTAATAAAATTTTCTTTATACCTTTCAAAGTTTGAGCTTGTTTTGCTTCTCTCTTAATCCTATGTCACAGCAGGAAAAAACTCTACCACAGAAATTAGAGTATTGGCCAGAAAATTTCAAATTGGCAAACCAAAACCACTACACGAAATTTTTGTTTCCACCCAGTCTAAACTGAAACCTCCACAGTCCTTTAATCCTCTCTTCCCAACTCGGCTTTGTCACTCTCAGACTTCTTTAGCCAGCAGCAGTGGTCCTGTGCCTTTGTTTGGATGCTGCAGTGCCCATCTGCAGCACTCCAGCAGGAATTCAGGGCCATCCTTGAGGTGGGGAGTTAACCCATAAAAACTGTTCCTTCGTGATGATGTAAGGAGCAGCAGAATTTGTTTCCTGAGGAGATTACACAATGACTGATACATGTAGACAGTGAATCTGTGGGGAGAAGTTTCATCCATGATCTGGGAGGGATGTGGAATTGCTACCAGGACTCCTTAGAGCCCTGAAGGGAGTATTACCTATTGCTTTTCTATTAGGAGCTCTGTGTCAGTGCTGATGGCTCCTAGTAACCCAGACTTGTGTATAAACTACTTTTTTGCTACTTTATGTCTTCCCTATAATCCTTTCATTCTGAATAAATAGGATTTTGCTTTATGGAAGCTGGTTAACCTTATGCTGAACTAAAAATCAGACTTGCAGTTAATTACCAGAATCTGCAGTCCAAAGCCCTCCAATCTGAGCATTTCATATAGAGAAAATAGAAGCACAAAGAAATTACTTAGGCCAAAACAGAAAATCTAATCAGACTTTGGCAGAGTTCAAAACAACATTAAATCTCTTATTGTAATTGCAAAACATATTCCAGCAAAAACTGATCATCAAATAAGAATAGGAAGTAGCAAAGGTATTAAGAGCTGGGTAAAGAGTATGGCATTTGAGATGCTGTATTTCAAAACTTCATCAAGTCACTAACATACCTGGTAATAGATTAGTAATTCTTTTTTTCTTTATAGGTCAAATATTTACCAATATACAGTAGGAATAAGCCTCTTATTGAGTTAGGAAAGGGGGACATAAAAATGTCTGAGAAACATACACAATATATCTTGAATGAATAACAAAAGCTGTTGTTGGAGTGCATGGTGACACCTTTCAGAAAGGAACTGCTGTTTTCCCAAACATCACACACACAAACCCCTTTCTCCTCTCACTGACATCATTTTATTTCTGTACTGACCACCTTGCCAAGACTTATAAAATCATATTCAAACACTATACCAGTTGCTCTTTCATGAGCATGTTTTATCCAAGCTGGTTATACCTCAGAAGTCTGGATTCATGTCTGGTCAGTTATTTGCTGCTTTTGAGAGCAGTAATTTATTTATTTTATTCCACATAGCCCCCCCACCCCCACGATAAACTGTGCCAGCATAGAGACCCGATCCAGAGACAGAATATCCAGACAATCCACTATTTCTTCACTTGGAGATGTTCCAGAATTTCCTGGGAAACACTGGAATCCTTTGAGTTATTTTTGTAAATGTAATGTGAAACTTTTGCGTTATATGCCAGGTCAGCCTGCACATGAGCTGAAACTGTACTAAAGAGGATATGAAGTCCCACAGAAAACCTCAAAATTTACTAGACAAAGACCTCAAACCCTTAAAACATTGTTACTCACATCAGCTTTACCTATATGTTCTGGGTTTTTGTTCTGCAAAGCGTTTTCAGGGTGACATACACACTCAGGTAACTCTCTAGTGCTTCAGCTTTGTTTCAGTCTCAGCAAGCGAGTCCTGAACAGTTGTTCAGGCTTGCATTGCCAGACACAGAGATTCCTCCTCTGAATTGCCACTGCTTGGACTCTTCCCTTGCCTAAGGAGCCTGCAAGGTCTCTGTTCCCACACACTGGATCAGCACCAGCTACAGCACTTGAGGCTCACTCCTCTTGGGGAAAAGAGCTATGAGGGAAACAGCCAACACTTGTAAGATTGGAGGAACAGAGACTCCAGAGTTCATCTCTCTACATGAACTGCTCACTGAAACCAATTTGGAATTCTCTTTAATTGGTTTAGCACCATGCCCTTTACAGAGCAGCTAAACAGGAACAGTGCCAGCTGTTGATTAACTGCCAGCTCAACCCACACCCCCCAGTCACCTGTGCAAACCAACAGCCCCCTGCCAACAAAAAGGGAGGGGAAAACAACCTCTTCTGAAGCTAACAAAATGAATGAGAGAAAACTCTGTCTCTGAAAAATGTCTATGTTGGACAGTCTTCAGCAGAGCAACCAACAAAAAGTTTGTTACCAGACTGCTTGGGACAACTGAGAAAAAAATGTTACAGGTGTGGGTTGGTTGGAACTCTTAGGATGTATGATAAATAGTTCTTTGGGACTCTAAAAGCAGCTTCTAGCTTGTAGTCTTGGGTTAGTCTCTGGGTTTTACTGATAAATAGCTTAAAGCTTTTACACTGTTAATTTCTAAACAGGCCAATAGAGGAATCTGTTTGCAGGGCTCCTCCTCCTGGCCTCTCCCTCAGCACTCAAGGCTGACCAGACAATATTCTTCCCTAAAATGTTACAGCACAGGATCTGCCATGGTTTGAAAAGTCCTGTGTACAATCTTCCCTGTGATATGCTAAAGCAATTTAACATATTCTTCCCTCTGTTGAGCTATCAGTGCCATTTAGGCAACAGTCCTGTAAATCAGGGTGGCAGAATCCAAAATCCTCAATATGAAGCAAATAGATGGCATTCTTGGGAATATCTTCATCATTTTTCTCCCTCTAGCTCCATGGGTTTTCTGGTTTTGCTCCACTCAGCAACTTTTCAGTGCAGGGGGGCACTGAACATGACCTTACAGAATTAGCTACCTGCACGATTCCAATATGAACAGTTCTCTCTGCAGAGCGATCAGAGACACTTCCCTTTTCATCAAAACCCAACATGTTAACTAAACCACCATGACAAACTCTGTGCTACTGCAGTCAAATCTAAATGGCTGTTCAGTGATGCACAACAACCTCTTCTTTTAAATCCCAGCCTGCTTTGGCTCCCTAACACAACCAGTTACAATTAGATTTTTCATTCTTGCCACATCCTTTCCTGCAGTCAAAGCATGTATTCCTTCTCCAATCAGTTTGTGCTCTGCACCTGCCAATGTGGAGATGACCTGCAGTAAATGGATAACAGAACCTACCTGCTGCCTGATTCCTGTCCTGGGGAAGCCTCAGGAAAGGTTTCAAGGGCTTCAGTAAGTTAGCAATAAAGAGCTGCCTTTGGAAGTACATAGAAATAAAACATAAGTAAAGCTCCTTTGTGGCCTGATTTTAACCATTAGTGGCCTAGATATTCTGACTCTGCACTCCAGTTCCTTTACCTCAGTTAGATCTTGTCAGCACTTCACAACCAGAATCAAATTTGCTGATATTGCAAAAACTAACCCAAAATTCAGCCCAGCAGTGCTCCTTAAGGGAAAGTCAACATTGGATTAACCAGATTCACAGGAAGTAAAGTGAAAATATGGCAGGTTCAATTCTAGCAGAGCATCTGTCCGTGCTGTGGCTTGAGTGACTCACTCTGGGTAAAATGGGAACTACCTTTAATTATATTGAAGCCAAATAAAGTCATTTTTGGAAATGCCCATCTGCTATAACAGAGTCTGTTTTTTCCAGGGCTGTTCAAATTCCTCCAACATTTTCAAGTACCCACGAAAATAATGTTTTTTATATAGTTGACTAAATTTGCAATCTCTTCCTTTCCTTATGTCTGTGCATATATTATCAATATCTACACACCGTGGGGATTTACAACTGCAATTTAGCACTGCTCAGTTTACAGAGAAAACTGAATAACAAAGGCCTATGTGACAATACTGGGTGGTGCTGGATAACATTACTCAGCTTTGTAATTATCTTATCTCTACTTGCACAGCCATAGTTTCAATCAAAAAACCCTCAGTCATTTCCACTCCCACTGCAGATAACATGGGCCAACGGATCACTTAATCTATGCCTATTTCTCCACAGAAATGATAACAGAAGTACAAACTTCCCTGGGATATTCCTGCACCAGCCCCATCTCAGACTCATCTCATAGCTGCACCGTGCCATTCCACCTCATATCGAGTTTCCTTGGGACCAGAAGTTACAACTCAGAGTAGATGTGGCTCCTATATATTATATGTATAATATATATTATTTTATTCACTTCACCACAGACATTAAATCAGTGACAGTTTGGTTTTCTCACTGCAGCTTTACAAGGAATGGAAATCACTTTGAAAGCCTTTTCAGTGCTGTTATGCAGCCCTGAGGAGAAGGACTCAGGGGCGTTGATCAATGAGAAGCCCAGCACTGGCAGCCCAGAACTGCCCTGGGTCCTGCCTGCATCACAGGAGGATGGGCAGCAGCGGGAGGGAGAGGATCTCCCTCTGCTCAGACCCACCAGGAGCATCCAGACACCCAACACCAGGATGTGGAGCTCTGTAGTGAGCCCTGAGGAGCTCACAGAGCTGCTCCAAGGGCTGGAGCCCGTCTGGAGCCAGGCTGGCAGAGCTGGGGATGCTCACCTGGAGAGGAGAAGGCTCCAGGCAGAGCTCAGAGCCCCTGCCAGGACCTAAAGGGGCTGCAGGAGAGCTGGGGAGGGACCTGCCATGTAGTGAATGGCTCTAAACTGGAGGGTAGAGTTAGAGCAGATGCTGTGAAGGAATACTTCCCAGGGTGCCCAGAGCAGCTGTGGCTGCCCCTGGATCCCTGGCAGTGCCCAAGGACAGGCTGGGCAGGGCTGGGAGCAGCCTGGGACGGTGGAGGGTGTCCCTGCCCACAGCAGGGGGCTTAAAATTGTATGGGCTTTAAGGTCCCACCCAACACAAAGCCTTCTATGATAAAGAGATTTTGTGCTTCTCCATAGCACAGTGCAGAGAAAACAAAAGCAGAAGGACACACAGGTGAGCTCTGGACACTCATTGCCCACTGGGTCCCAGGGAAGAACCACCTTCAGCTCTTCAACACTAATTTAGGCTTCCAATATTTCACTATTAATTGTCATTAAAAGTTGCCTCCCTACCTGCCAGAGAGGAGCAAAGCTTTCCCTCTTTTTTAAGGAAAAAAATCCCAAATAAGCAGAGAAAGCAGCAGCAATCCCTCTCCAACCCCAAGCAAACAAATTCAGCTCCACCAGAGAATCTTTTGGACACAGTTCTGCTCAGTAGCAAAATGAAATTACCCAGGACTACTCTGCCAAGGCTGTGACATATGTCTACTTCAACCATTGCTACAGTAGCATATACTTAATTTATAGCTTTTACAGAGCATTTTCAGCTCTAATCATGCTTCTCTCACACCATTTAAATTTATTAAAAAGAAAAAAAAAAAAAACAAAACAAAACAAAGAGCCCTGTAACACATATTCCCTAATGCACATTTGCAAGCAAAGCATCTATGGTCTCAAATCCACCATGACTCACATTACAGAGCAAAAAGAGTAAGATGATTAAATAGACTGGCTCACCCAGCTTGTTTTTACACATCAATAAATAACCTCAACACAGCAGAAATAGAGATGTGGTTTTCTGTTTGGAGGTAATTCAAACACTGGCTCTTCTTCAGACCTTCCACACTATGTAAAATAGAGCTGGGCAAATAATTCATTATGAATTATTCATTCAATTAATTTAATTTCTTCTGCTCACTAATTAACTATCTTGACTTTTTTGAATGTTTTCATTATCTGAAAATTATTTACTCAACAGTTTCTATGAATAACGCCTTGCCTCTAGATTGTTCACAAGCAGATTACTGCAAGAAATCAAAATTGTAAATTCAAGCTGTGCTGAATAGTTTTAATTAGATATGCAAGTCACATGGAATTTTTCTGGTTCCTTATTGGATATATATATAGAAAAAAACCAAACACAAGAAACCCCATAACCAACACTGCTGGATTTCTTCTGCAAAAAAACCCATTCCAAGACTAAAATTCATTTGCCATGAAAATTCTTGAATATATTAGTTTTATAGCAGAGGATGACTTTATCTTACTCTTTGAAAAACACCCCAAACTAGTCAACTAGGCACTTTAATTCAGAAAAGTGAAACACACCTCACAAGTGTCTATTCTTGAACCACTTCAGCTTCCCCTGCAGGTCTGGGTCCTCTCCCAGGCTGAAGCCTCCACCACATTTCCCTACTCCAGGAGGGCAGGACCACAGTGCCAGCAGTGTCACTGGGGAGAAGGGCATGTCCCAAATCTCCTCTTTATTTCCCCCGAGGAGAAGGCTCATGGCCAGTTTAGCTGGCACTAGGGAAGCTCTTACAGAAGTTGTGTGGTTCTTTTTTCTGCTTTTTGGAGGAAATTAAGGCAGTTATGGGAGAAACAAAGAGACCACGTGGTCTTCTGACAAACTTTTGCCTTTTGATTCAAATCCCTCCTCAGCACTGGGTTCTGATCCCTTTCAGCAGAGCCTGGGCTGTGCCACAGACCCCAGCTACAGACACAGGCATTTAACCATACCCTTGTCTTGCTTGGTTAATGTGATTGCAAGAAGCACAAAAGGGAATGATGGAATGGGGGATGACTGAGGGTGACCAGAACATAGCCAAGAGCAGCAAAGGTGGCTGGGCAGCCATCTACATAACAGAGATACAAGGTGTATAAAAACCCTTTCAGCTTTTCAGCAGAGCAAAAGAAAATTTTCCCTGCATCATCTAAAAATAACACCAACAAAAATATCCCCCCAAAACCCCAAACCTACCTTGGGCACGTCTTCTTCCTACAGCTGGTGCTGCTTGTAAACAGAAGTTCACTTCCCCTCCCTCCACAGTGAGAAGAAAAGGAGAAGTTAAGACAGCAAATAATCCCCTCTCACAGCAGAGTGTTTGAAAAAGAAACAGAACCACCAGCAACTCCATCCTGCTCCTCCAAGGAGCTAGCAGTCCTTGTGGGATGGCAGGTGGGACAGCCCCAATCAACTCCTGCTCTGGCCCAAGTGGGTTCAGCTGCTGCCACTGTTAAATCACCTCTAGTGATGATATCTGCTCCCCACACACCTGGGGTGGAGGCATTGTGTTGTGGACCTGCAGCAGGTGTGAACAATCAACCTTAACAGGCTCCTGAGACACAGGTGCTGTGGGTGAGCTGATCAAAGTTAGAATTCAGACTAGGGTGATAATTAACAAAGCATAGACTTACATAAGAAACATGGCAGATTTGGATGTATTCACCCCCTAGAACAAATCTTTGCCTTTGTGTGCAGATGTTAAATTATTTTGGTCTAAATCCTGAAGTGTCAGTTTGACCTTTTCCTTCACCACGTTAAAGATCCCATACTAACAGCTGAAGACCATATGAAACACAAGACTACACCTGGGATTTGCCAAGTGGAATGCTTAACATGCCTTACAAATAAGATTACCTTTAAAAAAGCATTTTCATATAGTACATGTTACTAATAAATGAATTATTATTTCTGTTAAAATAATTCCTATCTCTGTTTTTAATATAATGTGTTTCCAGCCAATTAAGTTTAGTTTAAATTAGTGTCTTACAGTATTGTTATTCACACAAAACAGTCTTTCTAGAATAGCACACAGACGTATGCTGATTAAAATCCTTGAAGACTTCCTTAAATATTTAGGGCCAAACACCAATTCTGCTCACAAAAAGAACTTGAACTCATTTCTTGACTACTGGAATGTGGCAACTGAATTAGCTGGATGGATACTAGCTTAGCCCAGGGAGCTGGTACAGAAAGCATAAACCAGAGGCCATGGGAGGTGGGATCCTGAAAGGATGCTGATGGGATCGTTCCCAAACAGGCCATGGCTCTGGTTCTCTGTTGTTCAGGACACACAAGGTCCTGTCCCTGTCCCAGGGTCGAGATTGGCCCCTGCCCTCAGGTAACCCTGTAAACTGCTAAGTTAGTTATGTACTGTCTTTGGATGCTGCCCCTCCGACTGAGTGGTCCCTGTGTTTGTTATTTTACCATCATTAAAGTTCTATTTTTGGGCACTCCATCGTTCCCATCCCTGTGTATTTATTTTGCCACGCTCCTCCCGGGTGGAGCGGACTCGAGGACACGGTGCTGGACTGTGTTACTGGAATTCCAATTATTAAGTCTCCAGCATATGTGTTACAAACAACTGAAACTGTTGGTGACAATGTGCATAATGAAGAGACCCCATTCCTTACAGAGAAGGCTAATTAATCATTAGGTGAGTGCTAGTAAATTTTCTGAATCGCCAAGTTTCTGACAGACACACTGTTAAGCCAGCGAAATGCCCGCAGATGTTACTTGCCCATCAGAGGGGAACATATCCTCTTGAGGGTTCTGAGCATCTTGTCACCATTTATTTATTTATTTATTGAGCAAAACAAAAAAAATTAGCAAACCCGTGTAATGATTAATGTATACGTGCAAGCAAACGATAATAGCATGAAGCCTATTAATAATTAAAGCCAGTGCTGGATTTTAAGATACTAAAGTTGAAAAGTGAATTGCTTTCGAGCAGCTCTGGAATGGTACAGTTAATGAATCTATTGTATTGTCTCCCTAATAGCTTCAGCATAACTTAATTCAGAGAAACCTATCCTGAATTTTCACAGCTGGAGTCTCAGTTTTGTTTTACTTTCTCCCTATGCCTTTTGGTATTTCACTAGAGCAGTCTCCACATGAAGGCTCCATCACCAGGTTCAGTAACCTGTGTCATTGTCCCCAATGGGATGCAAAAGCCAGAGCCTTGGAGCAGCCCCGTGTTTGCCAAGAACCCCCATTGCTCCCACAGGGGGCTGGCCAGGATGTGGCCAGATGTGCCACAAACCCAGTGGCAAAATCAGACAACACCAAACAGCCTTTGTGGATGAGCTTTCTGCAGGGTACTCATTAGGACAGGGTACTCCTCAAGGACACCTTAGATCTGCAATTTCATTTAAATCATCCTTCTCCATCGCAGATGTTATAGGAATGGTCTCAGAAAAAAACATTAATGAGTATTCTTTAAAGTATTTCTGTAATGACAGGGATATTTTTCAGATGCAGAATTCCAGGCAGGGCCTCAGCAGGACTCAAGTCTGAAACCCTTCTTCTTCACTAGACATTTTCCTTTCAACAGTCTTGAATTTTTTCCCCCCTGCTATTACAAAAGAGTTTGGCATATATGAAAACTACCATTTCTTTTATTCCTCCTCCTCCCTCCCCAGGTATTAATTATATTATAGTTCATTAGCTCAGCTCATTAAGACCACAGTACAGGTAGGAAATAGGTAATTGGCTAGGTACAATTATTACATTAATTTAATTAGCTGTTTTGTGCTTTTATCAAAAAGGTGACCTCCGTGGAGTCTGGAATAGGTTTTCCTCCCTTGCTGCTTGCTGGGTTGCAGCCTTGGGTCTGTGGTTATGTGTGAGGATGAAAAGCAACATTCAAATTATACTTGGTGGGGTTCAGACTGAGGGGAAGAGGCAGCTGCTTCCAGATACTGCTGTACAGGAGTGTGGCATTTTAATATGACTTACTGATGCTTTATTGTGCCCAGGCAAAGCACAAGCCTGGATGTGGGATTGTAGTGCTCGAGACAGGCCAGATCTCTTAAGGGTCCATGCAAGCCAGAGCAAAAGGGTTAAAACCCATGAAAAATACAGAAACTATTCCCACATCTGCACATAAGCAGGGGCTGGCTTGGTGACAGTGCCACAGGGAGCACAGCCAGCCTTTCACCCCGTGTCACTGGGGACGCCTGCACAGGGCTCGGCACGAGTGGCCCCCAGCCACTCCTAAAGGGGGTTTTATTTCAATATTGCCTTAATTAAACAACTGGAATGATTCGTTCCTGAGAACACCACACAAATGAACACTGTTGATGGAAGCAGCTCTAGGGATGCTTTCAATTAAAACAGCAATTGGTGGGGGTGGCAAGGCATGGTCCAGTTCCTAATTGAGTAAATGTGACATCTCCCACTGACTAAGGTGGGAGCTGGACAAAGCCCAGAGAGAAAGGGAGGGGATCAAGCAGCAGGTTCAAGTGAGTTCAAAACAACACTAAGAGGTTTACTAGTCACCATTATAAGAAAATGTCTGTGTAGTCTACAAAGGAGTTTCCAAAGAATCTTCTATCTAAATAAAACCTATAGATGCCTTATGTTTAGGTAAAAAAAAAAAAATAAAAAGCAAAATTTTAAGTAAAAAAGGAGATTCTCTTTTAAGTTCATCTCTCTTTTTGTTTTTAAAAAAATTTTTTTCAAAAATTAAATAACTATGACTCTTCTGAAGTTTAACATTTTCCTTGTATCACAGACACTCACACCTAAATCTCACATTGCTAAAATCTAGGTTTGTATACTTACTGCTTCGATATTATGTCACTTCCCAATGCTGACAAACAGCACAAATAATACCTGTCTGTTTGTGCAATCACACAAGGGATGGATCTGGGATTATAAATTATCTCCAGAGAAATAAGAGGCACAAAACAAAAGCTTGTCAAGTCAACTGGAGCAAATTGGTATTGTGCTGGAACAAACTGGAGAACTAACAAGCAATACAAATGAAATCATGGACAGCTAGAGCAGATCCATAGTTTATCTTCCAGAGTCAGTTAATGTCAATGTCAGTGGAATTTGCACAAGCAACAAACCCTCCACCCCAGCTCTACACTAGCTGACATTTCCTTCCTTTTAAAATTGGCAGTGGAACCTAAATTTAACCTCTGGAGAATATGCCACATGACATCTGTGTTCTTTACATGTTCAACTTAAGACTTTGAAAGCTAATTTATCCATGCAGCACCTCAATAAGTGACTCACCTAGCAACTGCTGAATGCCTGTCACTTGTTGGCTTCTGGCAGCAGAGCCTTTTTCTCTTGAGAACTCATTCTTTAATAATGACCGTCTTAGACCCCTGAGGAAGACACTAATGAGCATCTGAAAATGGCCAAACCAAAAAAAAAAAAAAAAAAAATCTAACAGCCTTCACTGATTTTTGAAGAAACAACACTTGTTAAAAGTGATCATTGTACCAATAGATTTTTTTGCAACAAATTGTGCCAGGCTGTGTTATTAGACTCATATTGAATCTCTTGGCCAAAATACAAACACTGAACCAGACGCTTGAAATACTGAAAGCCAAATCAAAGATTCTCACTAAGTGCTGCTTCTGTTACATGCAGTATGCGAGAAGAATTTTGAAACAAATATCCCCTCCAAAGCAAAACAGTTCAAAATAACGAAGTACAGTGACAAAAGTGCCTTCCCAAGATGCCCTGGATGCAGATGTGAGCCAGTGAGGAAGGGTATGGAGAAGTGGCTTTTCCAAGTGACACTGGCCTGTCCTTGACTGAGGGCAGGCAGCAGTGCCTCACACACAGATGGGGCACTGCACGCTCTGCCAACATTTCTGCAGAGTTTCTGTAGCTCTACAGAGAAAGCACAAATTGTGCAGCCATGTGTTTACTGAATTTCCCTCCTCGGTGGAAGCAGGTTTTCTCATTCCACTACTGGCAATGCAAAATGATTCCAGAACTGCAAAATAAAGATTATTGAGAAGGCAAAAACACAGTGCAGGCCCACATTGGTCAAGGGTTGTGGTGCCATGGGGACTCTGCCCCACACACCCTGTTCTCTGTCTGTCCATGAGGTTTGGATGCTGTAGGGGTGTGACAGTGACACAACCAGGCAAGTCTGAAACAAATTTACATGAGTTTGAAATGGAGACTCTGAGTACCTAATAAAAGCAGGTATCACTTCATAGATATCTTAACATCTTCCCCCAAAGAAATAACCAGCTGTATTAGCAACAAATCCAATGTTCTGCAAACACCATGAGACCAGGAGAAAATGTGTTTGAGAGATTATCCTTGCTCTTCACTTACACGCCCCCATTTGCAGAAACACTCAACTCTATCCTCCCTTTATATTAGAGGAAAATTAATTAAATGGGTAATAATTTAGAACAAAAAAAGGAGCTAAAACCTGTAGCACAAAGAGATTATTAATGAAGAACTGTTACTTGAGAATAGATGGATAGATGCATTAAAAGAAAAACAACAAGGAATAACTTAACAGGTACAAAACTGTGCCTTTCAGATACCCATGGTCATTTCAGTAAAATGATGTGCTTGTTTCGGGGGAATCCAGCTCTCTTGAAAGCTAGATGAAAGTTTAAATTACCCCATCTATTTACAGTTATTGAATAGCAAAGTGCTAAAGGAAGCTGTGTCAGAGAATAGGTAGATATATGCTGATAGCATCTTGTCAACAACCTGAGATGGGCTCTTGTACTTGAATATTCAAGCAACTTTACACAGGGAAAGAGAACTATTCATGTGCATTATTGAACCATTGTACAAATGCCATCTGAATCAAAATCCTGGATCAGTCTCCCTGTACAACAGGAACAGTTTTAAAAATCTCCTGATTACTGTCTGTAGGCTGGAGGCATCAGATAAAGCGCTGGGAAAAAAACCTACATATCCAAATTTGTTTGCTCTGCCAAAATTCACACACCCACAAGTGCTCACGTGCACAGGAGTTTGTGCATTTTGCCCACTCTTCAAGGAAGGGAATGAGCTTGGGGAACTGGAAACTAAGAGAAAAGTAGTTCAGATCAAATAAAAACTATGGCTACAGAGAACAGCCTTCATTCCAAATTCTGAGTTCCAGAAAAAATTGCCATCCAGACCACCAGAACATCTGTGAGAAAAGAAGCTTTTGCAGTCCCACGACTTTGGTGTGCAGGCACTGGCAGACCTTAAGGACAGAGCATGGCAAATGGCCACGGGGGTCAGGGCAACCATTCCTGAACTCTGGTTACTGAGGGTTGTTTTTCTGCTTACTAATTTCCTCTTTCATTTAATTCAACAAAAATAAACACAAAGCTGAGTCTCAATTGCATGTGGTTAGAATTAATCTCTTCAAATTTTACAGACCCCAAATCCTCTTGGTACAACTTAATTTTTAAGAGATGCCCAGCAATGGTTTGCTGTGAGATGAATAATGAATTTATATCACATACTGGTTGTAGCAAAAATAATCTATAAATGTTTAATAAATACCCTGTAATGCTTTTTGTGAGTATGTTATAAATAAGTAACAATAGATTTGCAATGAAATATTTATATGCATTTTGGCTATTGTTATGCTTTAAGTGTTCAAGAAGCCATTACTAACAAAGTGAATGGAGTTATCAAGGTTATAGATATGTTCTGCAAGCCATTTATAATGAAATGTTCAACACTTAAAGTAAATGCATTTGTAGAGGTTGTTGACAAAGTGTAAGTGTCTAACAAACCATTCATACTAAACTCCACGCAGATATAAATGATACACAGGCATTTGATAAGTCATTTATAGGGGGACATGAAACTCTTCTCTGCTGGGAATATATTGCAAGATCCTGTGTGTCTCTGTATCCCGCCCCTGTGGCACGCTCACAAATGCGTGGTGAGAGCTTGACAAATCCCCTACAGCTCATACTATCAGGATGCAGCTTAGCTGTTACATCCACATAACCTGAAGGGTCAACAGCACGGGTGACTTCCAGGCAACCACCGGGGTCCCGCAGCAGCCTGGGGGCTCCTCCCTGCTGCACTGCCCTGCCCATCCCCTGCTGAGCGAGGGACACGGGGGATGCTGAGCTGGGCACCCCTGCACGGCCCCAGCGCCAGGACCTGACCCACACTGTGCCCTACAGCTGGCCAACCCAGAGCGCTCCTGGTGTGCTGGGAAGGACAGGCATGAGCTATTCCTAGGGATGTTAGCGATGGGTCTGCTCCACACGCTGTGATCACATGCTGACCCTTCAGATTTCCCAGCACCTGTCCCCGTGGGGAGCACCTGAGGCTGCCTTGGGCTCCCACAGCTGCCCTAGGTGTTGCTGCTTTGTACTCTGGCCTTCCTGAGCACTTTCACAGCTCCTACAAAACATCCTGGGCTCTGCAGCAGCTGCTGCTCACAACTCTTACTGACCCTCAAAGGCTGAGATGCCCAGGACGGCAACATTATTCTCATGACAGGAAATCATCATGATTCTTCTCTTAGTGAAAAGAGCACTACAAATAGCTGGAAAGGTTTAAAACCTGTCTGAAATAATACCATTAAAGGTGGAAGGATTTAACTTGCTCTCACACAGCCACTCAGCCAGGGCTTAACAGTAGGGGATTTGGCTTGGGAAAATGCAACAATATCAGAACAAGTTGAATTCAGGGAAAAATACTCATTTCTGTATTTCAGTTAATCTTCTAAAACATAGGTTTGTTGGAACATGCATATGGCCACAACAGAACTGAAAAATAAATGAAGACTTCCCTTCAGTCCCTCACAGAGGTGACGAAGTAGATTCCATTGGAAGGAAGAGGACATCAATGTGAGATAAATTAGCCAAATCACTGAAAATATGGGTTTATATTAGGTTAAACTGAGGAAATAAATAGAATTTTAAATTCAATAACTTTCACTGACATTATGAGCTATTGAATAAAAAGCGTTGTAGGCACAGGGTTTGTGGTGATGGGGAATGGGGTTCCAGCTGCACAGGACAGGTGAGTGCATTGCAGGTAGAGACATGGACTGCTGAGGTGTCCTGACCAATCACAGAAGGGGAGAGAGGGCTCACAGATGGTATGCAGGTAAGATGAATATAAAGATTCATATATAAAAAGGTTTAAAAGGTATTAAAGGTCATAGGGAAGAACAGTAAAGTGCTGATGCTTGGAACCATTCATGGCGTCAGTGGTATGTTCTCCTTCGACTGCAATGCAAATTTAATTGCTACACTGTTTTGTGTGTTCCACAGCACTGATTCATTCAGGGTCAGTATGGGGTTTGCTCCCTTTGTATCTCTACCAGGAGTGTCAGGCACATGTGAGAAGTATTAGATTTTGCTCTTCACTTATCCCCTTTCAAATTGAAAAATCAGCCTATGAAAATAACCTTCACTCTGTCTTTAGCTAGCTGCAAAGGTAAATTCTCATCTCAACTTATCTCTATCCTCTGTTTTATATCAACACTAAAACATTAGAGGGAAATACTTTCTAAAAACGATAAATTAATGAGCAATAAATTACAGGGAAAATATTACTTAGAACATCCATATTAAGACTAAATGAGGTCTTCATTATTAATATAGTATCCTAAATAAAAAAAGGGAATTATAAATAATTAGGTTATGATTTCATATTGTTAAATGCTAGAATTTAACTTTTAATTTCAAATAATTTCAATAGATGTTGGGAAAGCCATCCACCCTTTGGCACAGACTTTCCTGCCAAGTGAAGCAATGTGAGAAGAACTGGGTGCTCCAAGTGCACAAGCCCTGCCATGCCTGAGTCCAGAGCTTATTTCACTTACAGGCAAAATTTGTTTAGCTGAGGATTAGAAAATTTGAGCTTACACAACCACAGATTCTAGAAACAGGAAGTAATAACAATTATTACTTGTATGGGATAACATCCTTCCTGTTGTGATCGTAAGCATTTTATAAGCATAGGAATCAAATGAAAGCCACCAATACAAAGTGTATCCTGGTGACCTCGTGCCAAGCATCCACAATAGTGCCAACAGCAGCTTGGGACTGGAGTTCATCCTCCCACATCTTCAGATTTTAGACTCTGAGAGTGCTAAAAAACATGGCCTTTTACCAACAAAATATATTACAGTGAGACAAACTCAGATTTATTTTCTCATAGTTATTTTCCTTTTCTTCTCTCATTTCTTAAGCCTCCCCGATAAAAGTCCTCTGATGCGTCTGCTAAAAACTGCTGATGGTGATGCTGCTTCACCACAAAAAATGAGGTGAAAAGAAATAGTGTTTAGGCACTAAAAAAGATAGTTTCTGCAACTTTTCTAGCAGCTGACTAATACCAGGGTAAAGGAGTCACATACTTTAAGTGAGGAAATGGGGCTGCACCATGTACAATAATGACATTTCATGCAAGAAAACCTTACTGGAGGGGTTTGGGCAGTTTAAACTGAACTAGGTGATGGAGCTGGGAGAAGGGACCTACAAAAATGCTCTTTGATTTTCTGCATTCTCAACATTTAAGGAGGCCCTTCTGTACAAAGATGAATTCACACGACCCATCATTAATACAAGCTTTGGAAGCTTATCACTTCATAATTTTACATTGTCACAGATGTAAAAGACAAAAACGACAGGCACACAGCGAGTGACAAACTGCAATCTCACAAGCCCCGTGTCTATGCAAATGCTGTCAATAAAATTCTAAACAGCTCATTCATTGCCAGGCTCACACCCAACACTGTAGCTCTTCTTACCAAGCTCTTGCAGGCTGGAGGTTATTTTTCATTTTGATAAGACTGCTTAAAATATAACTGCATTGCTGAGATATCATTTGTCTTGCCCACCCTTTGAAGAAGCACAATTCAGAATTCTGCTTGCCAGCCTCACAGAGGGACAGGTGAGTGGCACAGCTGCCTTCCTGTGGCCCTGCCTCTCTTCCCATGCTCTCCATGCTCCATAGGACCCTCTGCAGGCCACCAGCACTGGAGTGTCTCTGGGTCAGCCAAATCACTAAAACACCCACACACGTTCATGCATTGCTACTGGGGTTGGATATTTTTGATACTGGGCTGTCCCTGAGGTCCCAGAGGGGCAGGAGGTGAGAGCCAGCACAAGGGGAGCAGCAGAGGTGCCAGTCAGGAGGACAGGAAGGGGAGCACCCCACCAGCCTTCAGCTGCCCATGGCAAACTGCAGGAGAAAAACACAAGAGCCTGACTGTCCTAACAAGTGTTTTTGTGAGGGAGTTCTCTGTGGTCACTCCACTGAGGAGCCTTGCAACCGAGGTGTGTGTTCAAAGAGCAATCTTACACAGGGACAGAAAATGTGGTCAGCTGAAAAACCATGACTGCAGAGGTGCCTCAAAATGAGAACCAGTCAGAGATGCCTAGAAAGAGGAACGTGGATAGATAATTATTTAATGAAGGTTTGTGTTTTCATGTGACTATCTTAATTCATAGTTGTGCTCCAAAATAATAAGTGTATGAAGAAGATGTATAATTAGGGGACTTCAAGAACTTCACCGTAAACGGGAATAGCCTGTCAGGTTGAGATTTCTCTTTCAAAAACTCTCGGAATTGTAATGACAGGAGTTCATTTAATGGATAAAAGATAGTGATACTGATGCTTTCTTGTGTTACTGATCTTGCTTTTAATGAGAAATGGTGAGGGTTTTTTTCCCTTTTTCTGTTGGAAATTACTCATTGAGCCTCCAGCCTGTTCAGATGCATTCAGTGCAATTGAAAAGGTTCTCCCAGTTTCTGAGGCCATATATTCAATTAATGTAATATGTCACAACATTTTCAAAATGCAAGCTTCTTAGAAAAAGAGACATTACTGTGAAAAAAGGAATTTAAAATACATGTAAAACACATTTTCTTGGGAAAGTATTTGATTCAAATTGTTAGAAGACAAAAACCCATAAAGGTCTCTCTTATGCCTTCCTTCCTAATCTTCAGCCAAAGTTTCAGGACCATAAACTGGCATCAATAGAATCTGCATTTCAGGAATGAAAGGAATATATGGCCTTTAGAGAAAGAAATTTTTACACTTAAAAGAGAGAGAAGGAACATTTCCATGCTTTGCAATCATTCAGCATAAAATTACTTACTTATTATTCATGACTATCTTTAAATGCTTTATTGAAGCATAATGCAAAAAAGTACCTGCTCGTATTTAAACCCCAAAATTTCACCTATCCATTCTACATTTGGGATTTGGGTTCAACATCTGTTAAACAATTCCATTATTTCCCCTACTTTTTGACATTGTCTGGTCAGTGTACCAGTCATTGCTTCAGGTTGTGACAGAGTCAACTGTCCTCCAAAGAAAAATAAAAAGCCACAGTGAATGCAATTGTACTGTTTGCAAGTAGGAGCAAAGGAGAGCCTGAGGTGCAGCATGGCTTGCTTTGGTTATTCAGGGCCCTGGGACCCTCACACTGGATGTTTTCCTTAAGGCTTGCTGGGAGAGTTTGGTTCCTTGAACCCAAAATCTTCACATACCTCCAACTAAGCTTTCTCATTCCACTTTGGAGTCCTTTGATTTATTCCTCTCATGTGTGCTCAGGATATACAAGCTGTGCTTTCTCAGTTATTTTTGAGAGTAGGGGACTGGAGACTCCTGATTTCCTCCTGCAGCCCTCTCAACCTCTGTGCTTCTGCAAATCCTGGTGTGTCAGCAAGCCTTTAGCCTTAGGGGCAGCATCCCAGGGGAGTGGGGGACAAATCAGCTGGGGTTTCTAGTGAAAAATGAACTTCTGAGGAGCAGGCAACTATCCTCCTGGATCTGGCTGAATAATAACAAAGCAGAGAAAATATCTGCCAGTGCCTGAATCAAGCCCAGTGTGGATTCAGATCAATTCCATCGAAGCATTAAGCGACAGATATTAAACACTTATTTACAATTTACAACGATTATGAAGAACTGTGTTAGTGAAGGAAAAACAGTGTTTTTGATTAGCAAACTGTTTCATCTGTTAATGGTTGCAGATTTTCTGTTTTCAGGAACTGTTGTCTGCTTCAACTCCAACTTCAGGAACACGCAAGTCCTTCTCAGGTAGAAAATGTGAGTGGGGTGACCCCCTCCTGCCCTCCTCCAACTTTACTCAACAGAGCTGGCATCTCAGGCACAGCCCAGAAGCACCCTCTGCCCACCTGCATTTCACATTCCCTGTTAACCACTGCACATCCTCAAGAGCCCTGGACTAGGCACACATTCCTCATCATCCCTCTTATTTCTTCACAGTGCAGCCCAAGCCACACCGTTTTACTCAGACATAAAGCAATGGTTGAAGAACAGACACTCTCCTTTTCTTTGCAGCTGCTACAAAACCCTACTAGGGTGGGTGGTTTGCCACACAAAGCTTTGGTCCCCTATAATTAAAGAGAGACTCAGCCATTCTAGTTGTCTCTCCCTTCAGGTTCATCCCTGGCTGGGAAGCTCAGCCTGTCCTTTCTCCAGGAATCTCCCTCTGGCAGCAAGAAGCTGTGGAAACAGTGACCTCACTCCCATTCCAGAAAGAAGTCAGCCCGTGCAGCAAACCCCAAAGGCCTTTTGCCTTTGTTCACCGTGAACCCAGGTGTCCTGGTTTAGGGCAGGTACACACCTGAGGCCGTTCTGCAGAGCACTGGAGCTCTATCCCACTGGCACAGCCTCCCTGCCCCTTGGAGGTTTGCTCTTTGGGCAGTGATTCTGGGGGAATGTAATCATTTAAGTGTGATTTATGGCGGGGCTCTGCAGCTGGCTTAGTGCAAGGTGAGTGCACAGCAGTGCTTTAATAGTCCTTTTCCATTAGCAGGTATGTTTTTCAGTTGGCTTCCCTGCGATTGGAAGAGTTATAAACGTAACATATAAAACACTGTTGGTAAATGTCTGCAGGCTAAGAGAGAGTTTACTGCTTGCCTCTCCAAAAGTGAGATAACTATATGCCTTTGGAAAATAACCTTCCAGGTGATAGCTGTGACTAAAAATTTGATGGGGAGAAGGAAAGAGTGTTTACTGTAGTGAGCTTAAAAGGAACATCTATTCAGAAGCAGATCTAGGGGGGGAAAAACAATCTTCTTTTTCCTTGCACTGCTCTTCTTGATTATAGGCTACCTCTGAATATCCACACCGATGCTAAATGGCATTAATAATTGCTAAGTTGTATTAAATTGCATATCAATCAAATTAATAATGTCTACCATACTTGAGGCATTTAGGTTCTTCAAAATCACTAGCATCTGCTCCTATTAAAAATGCCAGATGATTTGCAAATCCAAACTTTTGGTGAAAAATGTTAGCTAACAAGGTGGAATTAAAATTTACATCTTATTCCAGCATAATGAATATAATTAAAAAGAGTGATAAAATCCTTTGATTAACCCTCATCCCATTTTACACAGCACTATTATGCAAATTAAACACCGAAAACTTAGTACCAGCAAAAGATTCTAATATAAATATATTCTAATCTAAAATTAAGAAAATATAAAAACATGCCACTGGATCAGGGACTGCACCCTTTGTCACTGCTGAGTTAAAAGGCATAACTGGGGGCATATGCCACAGTGAGATAACTCATGTCTCGAGTTACTGAGGATTAGAGTTTGTTCCTGTTCCTTCTACCAGGCATCATATTATTCCCACAATTATTTTGGTGTTTAATTTAATTAGCCTCCCTACTATAATCAAGCTGTGCTCTGTCATCAGAAACATCCAAACCCTGCAAAATATACATCAGAATTGCTGTGTTCTGGCTTGCTGGCTTTTGTTGCAGTGCTTTCAGCACTCGTGTCATTTTTCCAGTGGTAAAGTTCCAACAAAAGCGTTCAAGTTCTGCCTGATCAAACGACGTCCAGCGTGGCTCTGAGCATTTCAAATCTTTGTTCCAAGCCCTCTCAGACCCTCCCATGGTCTCCAGGAGGGCTTTGGCTGCAGACAAGAGCACAGCAGCAGGTCTGAGTTTTTGGCTTTCTCCTCTCCCGTGTGCAGGTCTGGTTTGCAGGCCAGGTCCCAGGCTCCTGCCTGCAGTATTTTCGGGAGGGTGAGCCTGCTTTTGGAGCACAGGGCTAGGACAGCTAACAAGTGTTCAAAATAGAAACTTCTTTAAATTCACAATATCCGTGTTGCAGAGAAAACTATCGCAGTGCAGGGGCACAGATGAGGCGGTTCAGGGGTTGTAGTCTATCTCTCAAATCCCAGCTGCTGCTTAGCAATACAGTATACAATGCTCCTACCAAATCTACAGCAAGTCATTGACCAAACTACTTGTCTGCTTCTCCCCCTCCCATCCAAATTAGAGTAGCTAACTTAATGAAAAACGATTTTTTTTTTCCCTTTTTGTCGCTTAGGAGGGTCTGAACATAAAGCTCTTATCACCAAGCCACAGCTGTAGGAGGAATCCTTTAATCACAGCCTTCCTCCTTGAAGAAGAATATAGATTTATGACCGGACTTTGGTTACTGAGCGAGAAAGAAATATTGCCAGCAGCCACCATACTACTTCCCATAGGCTGTAAACAGCTTTAATCTGCTTTAGCTGTCATTTTGAAGTCGAGAGATATTAGAGTACAATGTAATTATGTAGTTGTGGGCAGAAGCACAGTTTATTTTCTTTAAACCAAAGTGGCAGAGGTAAATTCGTAGCCTGTGCTCAAACAAACAAATCCACCCCCTGTGCTCTGGCTGCCACCATGGGTGCAGCAGCCCCAGCCCTTCAGTGCTGCTTTGCTTCTCCCTTCCTGGGGATTCTGGGTCCCCATCATGCTGGGATCCATTTGTGTTTCTCTCACAGACACTCGAAAAAGAGAATATTTTCTCGACTAGTACAAAAAGCTACTGGAAATGCAGTTTTTGTTAGGGGTGTCCCAGGCACATTTTCACCTCTGAGCTTCCCAGGGTAAGAATGTGATCCCAAAAGCAGAGACACTCATTTTCTTATTTGCCTCAATATACCATATGTCTCTTGCTATAGAGAGAGTATTAGAATAGTTATCATTTATTTTTGCTTTTCTATTTAATAGGGCTTCTCAGGAAAGAAAACTCCTACTTAATTATTGCACATCAATAAAAAGTGTGTTTAGATTTTCCCCCCATCCCTAGGGAAAAAAGAAAGCAGCTCTCTTTGATTTTTTTTTTTTTTTTTTTCCCCCAGGAAAGACTGCTGATTTAAGCCTGAAATATGCAGGCTCCAAGTACAACACTTACTGGAAGAGTTTCCTGTGTTCTGGGTGAATGCTGTAAACACTCAGTTACAGTTACCTGATGTTCTGGTTTGCACACAAGGTGAAATTCCTTCAACAGAAAAGAAAACCAATTCTCTATCACAGTGCCTCCATTGTCAGCCAACAAAATACCCATTTCCCCAAATTTTGCAACCTTTAATTCTATCCCATCCTTGAGAAATCTTTACAGTCTACCAATACTCTCCAAAGATTCACCAGCAGAGTCCTAGGTGCTGAAGTCTAACTGAATTCAGTGCATCATCAAAGCACACAGCTTTACTGGAATCTGACATTTATAAAACTGCAATAAGCATATTGATGTGTTTCCTCACCTTATTTATTAAGTGAATGTAATGAATTTACATGGACTGCTGTCATTAAAGAACACTTGCCTCTTGGTCTGAGATTCCAGGGAAGAAAATTCTAAACCATACTTTCATTTTTATGTAATCTAATACTGCTGTCTTTCATGAGTTAAGACAACAAAGCGCAGATAAATTGCAGTTTTCCTGGATATATATTGTTTCATGCCTCATATTGCATTTTAAAATTCATAGATTGAGGGATCTATTTGCCATCAGCTACATCCTATTGCCTTTGCAAGGAGCTGCTGTGACTATTATGCAGGACACTGCAGCCTCTCTGGATTTTCATACCAATAATCTCCTCCTGATGGAGTTTGTCCACCCCCCAAATTCTATCAGAAACTGCTTAAAATATCTGAGCCTGATCTGTGCTGCATATCATCAGTTCAACTGGTTTTAGGTGGTGCACAGACAAGATGTCATGAATTAATACCAGGGTGACCTAAAGAAAATAAATTTGTTCATTCATTAGCAAAAAGAATGGGAAAAGAAATTAAAGGCAATGTGTGGTTTATTGGACAGATTAAAAGGAGTGATGTGCTATAGCACCAGGAGCAGTAATTATCAATTCTGTCTGAAAAGGGAAGAAGCAGTCCTGCAGGGCTCTTTGCAGCATCATTTTGCCTCTCTATTCCAGCCAGGCACCAGTCTCCATGGAATCCAAAGTTATCCAAGCAAACCATTGCTGCAAAGAGCAGGACTTCTCCTGGCAGCACTGAAGATCCAGGTGCTGTGGGCCTGTCAGGAAGGATTGTTGGGCTGAACTACTAATTTCAGAAGCTGAGGAAGGCACATCTGTGGTAAATGTGAAGGAGGGAGACACAGTGGCACATCCACTTCAAGAGCCCTTACTCCTGCCCTGCAGCTCCCTTGGTTCTTTACTCAAATGACAACTCAAAAAGGAAAGGCAATTTTAGGTCACTTCAGAGCTTTAAAAAATGAAAATGCAGAGCAAAGAGGACAGGAAAACTCTAGCACAGTCTCAAAATGAAAACACTCAATTTCAAAGATTAAGAAGTCTTCTCAGTAAGGATTAACATTTTAATTAATAACTTTAATGATAAATTGTTGTGATAATTAATTGAGAATAGAGACTGGGTGTGTAGAAAATGTTCTGGAGAGTCAGTGACTGCAAATTTCTCCATTCTTTTCTCTATCAGCATTTGTCAGTCATCCCAGACATTAAAATGAACAGTTAAACATAATCCTGCACAAAACAGCACCAAGATGATAAAATAAAGGGGAGGAAAATAAAATAAAATAATAAAAAAATAGAAAAACCTAAAAAACAGCCCTGCAATTTCTATTGAAATAGACAGGGATGTTCATTCAAAACTGGCATTTTGTAGTGGGACATACCAAGATAAAGATAACCATCAAGAATATCTTTGTTGGATTAATGCTGTAGGTGGGGTCACACTGACACTTTTCTGTAGTAAACTCTATGATTAATAAATGTACTTGGAAAGTGGTTCTTTTAATGACAGACAGATATATATTGTATGACCCAAGTTCTTCCTAAATGCCATCTTATTGTCAAAATGCTGAGAGAGAAATTTGATATGATTAATGTTCTCCCTCTCTCCCTCTCCTCCACACTGATCAAACTATTCCAGTTGCCTATACTGAAGCAATGAGCAATAAAAGGGTGGTTTCTTCAAAATTCAGCCCTCTTAAGAGAAACCTTTAATTTTATCCATTTTGCACTACAAATAATTAAGGGACATGAGTCACAGGGCTGGCAGAGATCCCCAGAGATCAGTTAAATCTGTTTCCCTGCTTGCAGGCAGAGAAATCCTCTGTGGTGTTTCCCAACACGTGTGTGCCTATCTGAGCCTTTTAAAGACCCCCACACAGAGTGTGTGTGTCTTGCAGCATCCCCAGCCACCCTGCTCCAACATGCCATGGTCAAGGAAAAGCTTTTCCTAACACCTGAGCTATGTTTGCATTTCCATCGTTAGAATTTCTTACTTCACCTGCCACCAGCATGGAAAACCTGCAGCTTCACCATTATTTTTAACTCATCCAGGGTGACATTTTTGTCAAAAGGTGTGATCCCAGTGACTGGCTGCATGTCCTTGCTGTGGCCCTGCTGATGCCTCCAGTGGCTCAACATCTGTCAGCTGAGCTGATCCAGCTGAAAACAAATGGAGAAAAACAACAGGGTGGTTCTGAAGCAGATCCATGGCTGAGAGGTAGCAGGAGGTGAGCTTGAGGGTTGAGGCTCCTGATGTTGCTGCCACCAAGAAAAACCTCTGTGGAGCAGCAGCTCAAGATCCCTTCCCATTGAATTTCTACCTAGACAGCTGTTTTCCATCCCAGGTTTAGGCACTTGTTGATTCCTGTGTAAGCCCAGTACTTTTCTTTTGTCTCTGTTTATTAGAGGCATGTATCTGGAATAGATACATACCTATCTACATACCTCTACCAAAACCATATAATCCAATCATCCTCCATCTCCTGCCATCCAGCATTCAGGTTCCTCCAAGCTGGCAACATCTGCAAGTTTAATAAACCTCCCCTCTAGCACATCTTCCTGATCACAATTAAAAATAATAAATTGCATCAGCATTACACACAGATAAAATGGTGAGTCAGTTAATGCCTCTGTAATTGAGGACACCTGATAAACATTTTAATAAAGAAAAAAAGGAAGAGAGAGCTGTTATGCATCACTCAGAAATTAGGCCTTACTCCTAACTCATCACCTGAAATATCAGAACAACTGGAAAACAGGCATGGCAAACAATGGTCATGTGTGATAAAGAGCACAGCTTCTCAAGAGAATTGGTTTTATTGGTTCCTTTCTCAGACAGGCCACGATGGATCTTCAGAGAGATACAAAAAGTGCAGTGCCTACTCTTGTTATCTTATGGCAGCTAGGGCAGTTACAATCCACAACATGCAAAGCAAAAAGCAGGACCACTTTCAGGAGGAGCAAAACAAACTCTTGACAGCAGAGTCCTGCAGGTATCTATGGACTAAAGAAAATCAGCTTTCAGCCACTTCTTGAATATCACTGTTTGCTTTCAGTGGTGATCTCTAATCTGTCATAACCTTGCTGATCTTCAACACAACATGTTATTAAGGCCAAAAGTTACAGAAAACCTAAGAAAATTTTCTTTATATTAACACCAGCAAGGCCCTCTGTGGTTTCCATAGGGAAGATGGAAACACCAGAGAAAATTTTGAAAGACACCACACAAATTCATTTCTAGCAAAACCAAAAAAGCTATTAGAAATATTCATTGTGACTACCAGAATTTTGCTTGTGAAGAAGAAATCTGTTAAGAATTCAAAAGTAGTTATATAAGATTTGTTTGCATTTTCTCTTCATGAAAAGCTTCCTGATGTGGAATCAGGGAGGTAAAAGAGGGAAGGTGAGGGAGACCTATCCAAACCAACCACTGTTATCCAAAGGGCAGTGTTAGGAATGTAGGTTTGCTCCTTCCTATCCAAATAACCCAACCACCTGGATCAGCAGTCACACTGTTCCTCCCTTCCCCCACAAAAAAAATCTACCCTTTCTTCACTTGATTTATACACTTGCTTTATAAACCAGAATTCTTTTTTCTTCTCTAAGCCTCAAGAAATGGGACACTAAATTAGATAGACTACTGGCTCACCTGTTAAGGTGTTCCCTGTATTCCTCATGGAGATCAGTTCTTGGAGAGTTGAACTCATGGAGTTAAAATCCACTCCCTGTGGAGAGAACCAATATGAGGCTTCTGTGTCATTTCTCAGCCCTGTGGCTGTTGTGCTGTATAGATACATCTTTAACCCATTCAAATTAGTGAGCAGCAGCTTCACAATCTTCTTCAGTCATTAAATAGACTCAAGAGCAGGTTATAGGAAATAAGAAAAATGACACTTGTTTCACCTACACAGGTTTAAATCCTACAGGATGTTTTCTACTAATAGGAATTTGGAAACTAAGTTCAGGCAGGTAATTTGCTGTTCACAAGGGTGCAGTGCTACCTCTATCCACTTCTTCACGTCCCTTCCTCTACCTCAGAGACTGCAAATCAAACACTTCTTGAATACAACAAAGTTTTTAAAGTACAACAGTTTCATTTTAACACCCACCAGAAAAAAATATATTTATGATTAGAACATTATGTGCTAATATAACATTCGACAATTAAAATTACTTGCATCCAAATTTTATTGCCAGTTAATGGGATCTAAAATAATATTGATAACAAATGACGCAGAATATCTTCCCAGAAGTCTAATTCTGATTCATAAAATTGTTTCCTGTACTGGCTTGAGTAATGATACAATATATAATGGGAATAATACATCCCAGTTGTTGACAATTTTCTGCGAGTTCTACATTAGAGTTTTCTATAAACTTACTCAGAAAGCTCCAGAAAGAAAACTCCATACAAGATGGGTAAGTAGGTCTAAAAGGATGTCTGAAACCAGCTGGTTTTCCCTGTAGCTCTAACAATCCAACAGGGAACACCAAAACAGGCCCCAGACTCGACAAGGTTTTCACATTTACAAGGGTTTTCCCTAGATTCCAGTCCAAGCACATGCAAAGATGGCCCCATTCCAGCAATCACAGCCCTGCGAGGAGTCCTTCCCACCCTGACAGACAGAAGGGAGGAGCAATCCACAGAAACTCTGGCTCTCAAAAAGAAAGGATAAAATCAGCAAAAGCCCGGCTCGTTGTTAATTAGCCAGGTTTTCCCCTAGCTCCGAGAGCTTTTAGAAGGAAGGATTCAGCTCATTGACACGTGCTGGAAGGTGAGCATTCACTGATGGCTCCTGAAAGCAGCAGGTGTTGGTGAAACCAAAGCACCAAACTCACTCTTTTTACAGCTCACCAAACTTTGCAATCCCAGAAATTTTACGGAGTACAACACACACACTCCTCCAGTGGGGTATTTTTTTCTTTAGCTGCTCTTCATTCTCTCCTCAGAGAACTCTTTAGAAGGGACACAGGAGAGGCTGCAACTCCTTTTCAGAGCCAAGTCATTCCAAGCCTGCTGTGCATAGCAAACACTCTGTGGTTGCCCTCTCCTACTGCACCAATTCTCCCTGGATGCACTCTTTGGCTACGTTTGGCAGAAATTAGGGTCATCAATAAAACAAGTCATAGCCACAGTGCACACTTCCTTGATTCACAGCAGGAGGGAATGCTACATCTTAAAGCAAGTGCTGTCATTTCAAATGTCACACGCTATGTCACCAAATGTCACCTTCCTGGATTTTTTTCTGTAATGACAGTTTAAAGCTATATGTGATGTTTGCGGAACTCCCTGGTAGATCATCTATTATGTTCCATTTCAAAATCAGATGCTAGACCTCGCTGACATCTGGCAAGTAGTTACAGCAGTACAAAATGAAAAGGAACACCAAACACCTCCCCACACACACAACACACACAGTCATGCTCACCAAGTCTTTACCTTTCAAAAACACCTTATAAATCTCTTCTAATCCACACATGCACATAAAGATCAATGCAGCACCTTCACCTTTCACTGCACATCTTCAATTGATTTGTCTTCTTGTGGTACTGAGGGGTCACTTCTCTGGGAAGGTGAGAATTTCTCCAAAGCCAGAGTTTACAAACTACCTTTTTTTTTATTTTTTTAATGACCATTCCAAGTAGACCTACTAAGGGGTTAGGACAGGTGGATAACCAAATTATCTCTTTTTAGACTACACAGATGTTTATAAAGAGACACACATAGAAATGAGGCTTAAGTGCAAACATTAAGTAGAATTAGTACAGCAAAGTTTGCCCCACATGGCCACTATTTTTTCACAGTTTGCCATCTTGGTAAGTTCTATTGCATGTTTTTGAAGTGTTAGCATTCTTTCAGTTTACCCTGGAACATTCTGAACATTAGTCACACAGCATCAGTAACACCTGGAGGAATGAAAAAATAAGAGTGGTTCAGGCACATTCTCACAGGATCTCCAGCAGAATTAAACACTAGATGAAACTCTCAGATCCATCAAGTGTCACACCCCAATATCACATAACTTTTCTGCATTTTTAGCTAACACCTCTGCTCTGATTATCCTTTTTTAGCAATCCATGCTTCTAAAAGTGATCCAATCTCTTACCCACCTAAGCAAATCTTAAACTGATGCAGGGACATCTTCAATTGTGTTAGTTATTTTTAGGACAGTTTCTAAAACACCTGAAAAAGAAGTGGGCAGTTTTCTTCACAATACTCTCTGGCTTTTTTTCCCAATAAGCTCACTGTTTATTAATACTCGCTTTCTTATTTCCCCTAAACTTTCCCTCTTCTCTTTAGTCTGAAAATTCTAAAAGCTCAATGCTCCTCCAAAGCTGCCTGTGCCAGTTTCTGACCCTGGCCAGCGCAGGGCTGCTGTCTGTCTGCACTGCCCTCTGTGATCAGTGGATCAGTGTAGCCCATCTGTCTGGCTGGTAATATTGAGCCCCTCGGAGCCTCTGTTTTTCTGTTCTATTTTTGTATCATTCAGCAACATGCGTTTTCCTCTGAGGTCACCCTTAAAGGTCCATGTGTCATGTTTTTCATTTCTGCCTTGTCAGGAAAATCTTGCCACTGCATCTATCACAGTAATCATCAGGCCTTGATGTAAGAGTGTGGTTCCCCTCACATTTTTCATTACAGATAATTTATTAATATCCTCCTGAGCAAGACTAGATTCAGCTTGATAAAACTGCTATCAGCAGTGACACAGTAACACAGCTCTGAGTGTTCAGCTTGGCAAACGCTGAGAGAAGAGGTGTCCTTCAACCTCTCCCACCCCTTAATTCCTCAGCAAGCTAAAAGATTTTGGATCCTGTGGCTCTGGAGGCTTTTGGCTTTGTGCCACTTCAGCAAGGATGACCTGGGTCAGCCTCCTCAGACCAGCCCTCACAGCACATCTGGCTCTCCCTCCCTGGTGGCTCCGTCTCTGGCACGGAATGTACACCCATTAAATGAAATAAAAGTAACCTAAGGACGCAGAAGCAAAAAGCTTTTGTGTTGAGAGTGTTGTTGTGTACTAAGAGACTGCAGGCAGTCATTTTACACCTCAGGCTGAGCCACTGACACTGCTGTGGATATTTTCTACCCAGGCTCTGATCTGTTCCAGCTGCTGCACCCTGCCCACTTCTCCTGCCTCCAGCACACTGCTCACACTGCTCCTGTGCAGCCATTCCTCCTGTACCTTCTCTCTGCTGTTAAAGCATCTTTCCTGTGGCAGCCATTCCTCCTGTACCTTCTCTCTGCTGTTACAGCATCCTCTCCTGTGGCAGCCATTCCTCTGTACCTTCCTCTGCTGTTAAAGCATCCTCTCCTGTGGCAGCCATTCCTCCTGTACCTTCTCTCTGCTGTTAAAGCATCCTTTCCTGTGGCAGCCATTCCTCCTGTACCTTCTCTCTGCTGTTAAAGTATCCTTTCTGTGGCGCCATTCCTCTGTCCCTTCTCTCTGCTGTTAAAGTATCCTTTCCTGTGGCAGCCATTCCTCCTGTACCTTCTCTCTGCTGTTAAAGCATTCTTTCCTGTGGCAGCCATTCCTCCTGTACCTTCTCTCTGCTGTTAAAGCATTCTTTCCTGTGGCAGCCATTCCTCCTGAACCCTCATTTGCTGTTAAAGCATCCTCTCCTGTGGCAGCCATTCCTCCTGAACCCTCATTTGCTGTTAAAGCATCCTAAGGCCTCTCAGCAGCTCCCTGCTCCATTACAGCCCGAAATGGGAGCACAGAAGGCCCTCCACAGAAGCGGCTGGCTAATGGCTCTCCGGGTGGACATTAGGGGAGAGATGCATTTGTGACATGAGTGGCAGCTGTGCAGACACCAGTTTATGTGATTCAGCACAGCTATTTCATTAATTGTGTTTCATGGTTCATTTCCTCAGATTACACTCAAAATAAATAAATAAATAAGAGTACAAAGCTGCTGTGTTCTCTGAACCGTCTACCAAACAAAAAGGAAGGGAAAAAAGGCTCTTATTTTAATTGGCTTCCTACATATTTTTCTGTCTTAGGTGCTTTTTTAAACTGTAAAGTAAAAAAATAAAGTAGATTGCAGTTGTATCCGTTATATTCGCTGTCTAATTATCTCTTCAGATTTCCACAGAGACTTGGTAACAGAGAGAGAGCCCTGTTATGGGGAAGCATGCTCTAACAAAATTGAACAGGTAGAGAATTACCTACAAACCTGATGTATCTCTATCTGCTGATTTATATGTTTCTATTTTGTGACTTCAATTTAAAAAAAAAAACCGTGTGTGAAGTCTTTGGAAATCAATGCCTTTGCTTATAAACAGATCCTTTATGTATCTCCATAACTATACTCATAATGAAAAAGTAATTACAAGAAAAAATGAAAAATTCAAATGCAGAAATGGGGAAAAAAAATGCTTTGATTCAAATCAGTAATGTGAGGGCTCTAAAAAAGGCAGGCATCTCGTGTTTGAACAGGGAATGACAGGTAACTTGTTCAGCACCACAAAAGCCAACCAGAGCAGCCAACATGGTCATGAATTTATAAGATTAAATGTCATGGGATAATGTCCTAAAAAAAAATATTGTTTCCTAAACTAGCAGTTTTCACATCAGTAATTTAAAAGAATACATCATCTGTAAGAAGCTTTTGATTGAAACACTGAAATTAGTGTGGAACCCTGACCCAATTCCTGTGGTTGTTGTTGCTACCTTTGTCACTCATACTCAAAAATTGAGCTGAATCAGATACCTTCTAAAGATCAACATTTCTATGGCTTCTTTTCTTCCAAAAACCCTTCCTCAGGAATTTTTTCAAGCTTCCAGAGGAAAAGCTGTGCTCAGGAACAGCCTTCAGCCTTGCTGTAGAGCCGTCATGGGGGAATGTAGGTTGAAATCTTCATTCAAATGTAATCAGAGCACGTTCTAGCTAAAAGCCTTGTAAAGAGAACAACTCTTCTTGAGAAAATGAACATCCCCTCAGAAAACAGCTACTTTCGACAGGGAAAATACCAAGTCCTTCTCTTTGCTTGCTTGTAGAAAATATGCAAATACAGAAAGCTCAATGTTTGCAAAAAAAAGAAATTGAGAGTGAACATATTTAGAAAAATATGGGGCAGGGAGTCCAGGCAAATGCTGAGTTATAATCACCAGCCTACTATAAACACCTGCAGTGTGAGAAAGACTCTCTCTCCCTCTGTTTTAGTGCTGCTGCTAAGCACGAAGCTTTTTTGTGGTTTCATTTTAGTAATCAGGATCTCTCGTACTTCCCGGACAGATGGCCATTCACACTTCAGTGCTCACTTAAACACATACGTCAACGATAACAGAACATTTCAGCTCAGAACAGGCCAATGCAATCTTCCAAATTCAAGGCTATCTGTCATTTTTGTTAGTTATATAAAACCGCAGTCAAAAGAAAGTAGGACTGTTCCTATTTGGAAGGATAGAAAGAAAATGGAAAATTCCACCTGGCTTGATGTCAACATGAAGCTCCAACAAGGCAATTTAAAATGATTTGAGAAGGTTTGAATGTGTAGCCTCTGCTGATGCACTGGCACTTGCTCGTGGGGCCTGCTAAGAAATGGGAGCCGCAAATATCAGATTAGGGAATGAATGTTGGGCCCAGCAGGCTGCTCAGAGCCCCCACCAGCACATTAATTCTGGATATGCTCTTCAAATCCACCCCATGTTTGTCATATAATGGTCCTGGGTTTGCTTCTTGAGGTACTAGATGAGCACCAGCACCTTGCAGCTGCACAAAAAAGGCAAAGTGGAATGGAGGGGAAGGGATGTCCCTGCTGGGACCCTGACCCCCCCAGTCTGCTCAGAGTGGATGCAGCACTCACAGGGATAAAGAGGAAAAGTCATTTGCTGCTGCTGCTGCCGAGGCAGCATCTCAGACAAGAAGGAAAGCATTTAAATTTAATAACATTCTCTTTAGCTTCAGGGTGGTCTCTGTGTGAGAAATGGAAATCTGAAACAAGGGGGGAAAATATCTATTAATGACTTTTCTGGGTCCAGTCAGTCACAGGAAGATCCTGTATTCTGCTGACAGCCTCTCCTCTCCCTGAGCTTGTCAGCAACTGATTTCTTTTTTTTTTAGTTTATTTTTTGGGTTTTTGTTTGTTTTTGTTTTCTTTTTAGTTAAAAATGAACTTTAGAGGAAATATTTTGGGAACTTTGCCAAACCTAAACCCACCTATAAGCCATTTAAAGTTCAATTAATTAGTAATTAGGAGGACAGAATTAACACAGGGGAGCATTTAGAAGAGTCTATATGTATTCAGCCAATAATTACCAACACAGAAACAGAACTGTGACACGGTTTGAGTTTCCAGCACATCCACCTAAGTGTGCAAAGATAATGAACATAGCAGTGGTTAAATATTTTAGGTTGCCATCCGGGGGAGTGTTTGGTAAGTCTACTTCTGCAATACGCACCTAAGCTACTCACCATAAAGCTAAAGAGGCTCAACTGGCACTAGAAACTTCCACAAATTTACAATGCTGTTTATTAGCTGGGTCTGAAATCTCTCTTTTTCAGAGGGCTGCCAATAATGGAGACATTTATTGTACTACACTTTTGTCATGTGTGTTTGCAAAAGGAGATTTCTCATCAATAACCAAATCGCAGCAGTGAATCAATAACCCAGTCAGAGCCACCAAACAAATGACTCTTATAGGTGAAAAACAAAGGTCAGGAAAATCAGCCTGACCCTGAATGGTTCTTTCATTCTCAAAGTAAAAACTGTGCAAACTGCAGAGTTTAGGGAACATTTTACAATGGAGTTAACTGAATTTATACTGCAGTGGTTTACATGGTCGGGAAAAGCACTGCCATCCTTCTGTGGAAGCATAACACTGGTGGTATTGGAAGCTGCCAGTGCACTGCAAGAATGCAGTCAAAATCCTTACCTATGGATCATAAAATATCAAAGAGTTATCAAAAGCCTTCAGTATTTTCTGCCATTCCTGGTACAAAAGATAAAAAGCAGCAGAGTAGCTGGATTTAACCTTAGCCGTGTGGTTAGTACTGGAAAAGGCCCCTTAAACAAACTTGTCTTGTCAAACACATTGTGAAATAAAAGAAGGTGACCCAGAAGATCCTTCAAGGCACAACAGAGGAGTGACTTTACAGATCAGCAGCTTTTACAAAGTAGAGGAGCTGACCCAGGGTAGGATTAGCTGGGGAGGCAAGCCATGTGTTGTGAGCACCTGATGGAGCTGGCAAAAGACAGAAGATGAGAATAAAACACTCTTCAGCTCCTCACAGAAACCACTGCTAAACTTCGAGGGGAACAAGATAAATTTGAAGGAAGAGAATAATTAGCTTTTCTTCTGGAATATAATTCGTAATTCATTCTGACTGAAGAAAAAGGAGTGTTTGCTTTGTGGAGGAGGCTGAAGGTATCTGAAAATCTCTGTGCCTCACCTTTGTGCTTTTTTTTTTTTTTATTTAAGCTTTCTGGTGTAGCTGGTGGGAGCCTTTAAACTTGACTGAATGCAGATAAGAGGGCAGGATGGTCAAGATGCGAGGTCTTTTTACAAATTGTTTGTCTGTTTTGTAATCCTGTGTGGTTGAGGCATACAATGGTATCTGTCAGCTGGTTGACAGTCCTCCACAGGAGTGCCAGCAAAGCAGAAATTGCTTCTGGGTGAACAATATTAATTTAAAATACCATTTATTTATAGAAAACATTATTCTAAAATTAATTTTGTCATAACTATGTGGAAATAACATCATTTTTCTTGAAAGTAACCGATGACTCACTGTACCTCCTACTGTAAGTTTTATGTATTTTCCTTACTCTGATAAAAATTGGTTATAGTCACTATAGGCTTGGGTACAATGAACACCAAATACTACAGCTCTCCTTCAAATAGATAAAAGTGCTTAACTGCTCAAGAATTGGTATTATTTAGATAAAGGTTTACTGAATGCTTAATTTGATTTTCTGAGTTTGGGGTCTGCCTGTTTTTCACTTACATGTGATTTGGCACACACATGTGGTTTAAGATGGTTTGTGAAAGCTTTGTATTTGTGAAAGCTTTGTATTTCCTTTCTGCAAGCTGCTTTTACCTGTAAACATGTATTGTGATAACCAGAAGAACGAAATCAGATTAAAAAAAAAAAAAGAAAACAAAACATTATTACAGCGCTTAGAAGTGCTGTGTTCCAGTATCCCTCCTATAAGCAGATTATTAAATTGTGAGTGCAGTCCAAAGCCTGCTGGCCTCATCTGAATTTTCACAAAGTACATTTTCAGCCAAAGAGAGAGCTCTGACTGCTCGGTAACCTGAATCTAAAGGTGACAATTCACAATCTTGCTCTCCATACAATTACTCACTTCACTATGTGCCATCTCAGCACATTGCTCTATCAGTTGCAGGACTTTAGTCTCAGTTTATTTGTGTTCTACTTGATTACATAATTGCTTCTAATGCCTCCTAATTAGGTCATATTCAGGTAACAGAGGTCAGCTGCTCAGTGGCACACGGGGCTGTTGCTGGGGCTCCTCCTGGGGAAGGGCTCAGCCCTGCTGCAGTCAGAGCTGCTGCTCCCCTGCCTGTGCCAGCCCCTGCAGCCCCACACAGCCCAAGTGCCTCCAGAGCCACCCCAGGTGCCATTTACTGCTCTGCCTAAAGTATTCAGCAGCAACGGGAAGAATTTGCTTGGACTATCAAATTATTCTTTGTGCAGCGGCTCTGTTCAGTAATATTAATGACTGTATAAATAACAAAATAACTTCTTACGGTTCTGCAAGATGTAATTCTCTTTTAATACCTGACCTTCTTACGTTTTAATAAACTTATTGAAATTCATTTTTTAATAATTAAACATTGTAACTACAAAAAGGGAGAAAACGCTTTGGATATTGCCTGCGGTTTAAATATCCTAAACAAGAATTTTGCCTTTCAAATGTCAGTTGTCAAACATTTTGTTGAACATATGCCTTTCATTTAAAGATGAGGGTACCTAACTGCCTGAGCTGCTTCAATAGTATCATGCTTTAGATATCACCAGTGCAGCTCATTTTTTCACGTTTACTTATTTCATAAAAAGTTGTGGAAGATAACCAGATGAAATCTAACTCTGTATAGGAAAGAAAGGGCAGCCCCATTGGAGCTGGACTTATTCAATTGATTATTGATTTTATATCTGCATTGTGTTAGTGTCCAGGAGACTTGGCCCTTACAAATAACACCAGCACCAGAATTGCCCCAAGTCCTTCCACCAAGGGAGTCACAATCTAAAACCTTCACCCTGTATGCTCCTCAAATATTTCTCATAGCTAAAGACAGAAATGACATGTTCCTAAGAATATTTCTGAGCAAGTGAACCGTTCCCCCTGTTTGCTCCAAGCACACATCACACCCCAGAGACCTGAATGGCAGCTTGGTTCCAGGATGTGGAGCTACCAGATGAACACAATGGGAGCAGCAGAAGTGAAAGCCCTGCCCGTGACTCACTGGGGGAAGACAGCCCCATTTCTCTCTGGAGAGAGGAGTGTGCCTAACACATCCACAGGAGCTCTGGAACCACAAGGGAGAAAGACTTCGAGGGCTAATGAATCCTTTTTGGGCAAAAAAAAATAAATTAAATAATAAGGTTGTCCATGCACAAGCCAAATTAGCTTTGAAAAATTTGTAAGCTCTATTTCTTCAAGTAAATCAGAATGCCCAAGTACACTAATAACAAATGCCAGTGTAACACTTTCACATAATAACTTTCATTGTAAATGGAGCAGGAAAACAAGACTGGTTTTAATAAAATAGAGATTGGTTATAAAAAAATTAACTCAAATTTCCAGACCACTTGTCTAAATTTTATGCAAATAGCTCAAGAAACTGCAAGTTTTTCTTGCTTATGTTTTCTGAAATTATGTTATACTTACCTTTATTAGAGTACTTGAATAACATTTTTTGCTACCTCATACCCTAAGACAACAGTTCGGAAAACTGTGAGAAGCTATTTCAGATAGAAGAGTCTCCAAAATCCAATCTACATCCACCTTAGCTCCCTAAAACAGATCATTATTTGATTATCAGACACACATGCCAAGTCATAAATTAATATTAAAGTCAGTGATGGGACCTGAACCTTGATCTGGTGGCTTCCCAGGTGAGTGCTCTGCACTTGAGGTAATAGAGTAATTAGACAGCTTTTCCTCTGAAGGATAATTGCTAATACATGTTAGCTGTTGGAGAGAAGCCCTCCTGAGGAGCAGATATGGGTTTCCTTTTTCATTAAAAAAGAAACTTCACTTTTTCAGTGGTTAACCGTCAGCATATTAAAATGTTTAGTACCTAAGTTAGATAGAAGTGTTCCTCTGAGTAACAAACAATTAAACAAAGCAGAGAAGGGGGAAAGTAGGACTGTGTTTCTGAGAGAAACCCACAGTGACAATTAACTCAAAACTGCCCTGCCAGCCATTCTTTAACCCCCAGGACTGAAACCAGCGCACAGCCTGGGTGGGGGTTGATAAAGGTAATAAATCCTGTGATGCACAAGGAGCTCAAACCCACAACTGAAGTTTTTCAGAGATGCTCTGGGACATATGCCACACCCCACGTGTACAAACCTCCCTGCCCACAAAGTGCAAGATTTCTGTTTCCTCATTTTCTTCAACTCCTCTCTTAGTTTTGGAGAGTCATAAACTTGCTTAAGTAAATGCATATGCACCTATTAAATAGATAAGATTCACATATGTCATTTGAGCTAAACCTGTACTAATCTTAATAAATTAAGATTAAATTGACCCATATGAAGACAGAAATATCACATATGCTGAGAGTTTAGACTGTAGATACAATTTCTGACAGATGAAAGAGAACTGTACATCATGTGAATACAAATCTAGTGCCACATGGAGAGCTCAGTTTGGTGGGGTGTGCATTGAAGTGTGCCTAAGTTTTCCTACTGCCATGAATTAAACCAGGTTTGGAGTCTAAATCGTTTAGGTCTGATCCTGTCTTCCCTTATATCTCCTGTGATCATTAGCATTTTAAAGGCTTGGTGTCCAGCGGGTATGAAATGCTGTTAATCTAGTGAGTCTCAGAATACAAATACCAAGATTTCAATCTCTTTTTAGGTATTTTTATTTCCAGAAAACATTTTTACTTTGAGAAGCACAACATAAGATATATCTCAATATATTACAGGTGAGTGCCTCATATTGCTTGACAGATTCCATGGGTTTCATCTATCTGGCAACTCTGAATGAGGGTTACAAAAATCCCTGCAGCTGGATTTCAGTTCTAATGTGAGATTTGAGCAGCAGAGCATCCTTTCCTTAATTCCAACTTTGGGTTTTTTTTTGGTTTTGTTTGGTTTGTTTTACCTTGTCTCAGAAGTTTTCTATAGCTTCTCTTTTTTTTTAACTTCTACATCTTTCCAGACTGAACTGGCATTCCTGGAACTCAGCAATTCCTGTCAATCACTAAGAGTTAAGGCCACTTCCAGAAAATTTGAACTATCAGCATGGCAGCATTAGTGCTGCAGGGACAAGTGGCATGTCAGCAGTACTGGATGGAGCCATTTACAAATTGCATTAAAAAAAAAAAAAAAAAAAAAAAAAGAAAAGAAAAAAAGAGAGGGTATGATTACTGACCCCTGGAAACAGAGTGAAAACCCATTATAGCATTTTTGGTTATCATCCCAGACTGCACAGTAATTTTGACACTATACAATAATAAAGCAGGTCTTTGTTTTCAGGCTCCACTTGCCCAGGGCACTGCTTTGCAGTCAGCATCAACAGTGTGCTGGGCACTGTCTCCTGCAGGGGATGGGAAGTCAAGGTCCACAAAGGCTTATTGAGCACTGCTCCAGGCTTTTTGCACAATTGGAATTGTTCAGGAATGTCCACTGGTGTGTTCCATTTAAACTTCTGTTGGAATTGCCATAGGTGCCTGACACTCAGCTTAGACTCTCAAAACAGACGAGCAGTTTCCTTGAATTTCTTTGCCTAAATAAATACCCACACATACAGAAACCTGATGTGTCATTGTGACAACAAGACATGATTCACTTTTTCTATTTACAAGCTTCTCCCATGGATCTGCTCCCACAGCTCCCTACAGATAATCCCTGGCTATCCATGCACCCCTTGGAGAGCAGGAGCCTGGCAGCACAAGTGTGAGCCAAGGCCATGCCATTGCACAGCTGCAGTTGGGAACTGCAGAGACAAAAACACACCAAAGCCCACATCTTCAAAATTATTTATACACCTGTCTTCATAGATCATAAATACATGAACAGATTTCAAAACAATACATTCATAATGAAAGGGAAAACTGAACCAAACTTTCCAGAGTCCTGGCCTGGAGCTCTGTCCTGCTCCAGCTGGAGCAGGTCTGTGCCTGCCAAATGTGCTGGTGGTGTGCAGGAGCTCCAGCCCCTGTGCTGGCACAGGCAGGCAGCACATGTGCAAGCACTCAGCACGGCCGGGCACTCGGAGTTTTATGGATTAAAAGCTGCAGAGATGATGATTTCCATTACAACATAAATCAAGCAAAGGAGAGCAGCAGTGAGAACTCTTGCTCTGCCACCTCATTTCCAGTGTACCTCAGGAAGGACAATTAAAGGAGGCCTTGGGTCTGCATATTCATCAGTCCCCTTGCTGGGGCTGCCAGCATGAGTAACTGTGGAGGACACTTGTGGTGCTGGCTGGCAACTGTCCTCTGAGAACCTGACCAAGAGCACTGTGACCTACAGAACCTTATTTTACAGATGGGAGATGTGGGGTTCAGCCTGGGCCTTTGGAACTAAGCTGGCTCAAACTGAAGTTCAGCTTTGGGGCTGGGGAGGCTGCCAGGGACAGGAGCTGTCCCTGGGCAGGATGGTGCTAGTGGATGTGCTCTGAGAGGGTTTGGGAGGGGAAACTATTCAACAAATTTGCATCTTTGTCTGTTGGCAGGTTACAATCTGCAATTTATTCACCCCTGCTTTTATCTGCCAAACTCTCTCCAATTTTTAGTCTATTAATTGAGCACCAACAGTGCACATTATGAGTATCTGCTATCCTATTGTTTCTGGTTCTCCTCTGGGTGAGAAGAGTTCTTGGCAGCCAGTTTCCACTGTGAGCACTCAGGCTTCCAAGTTCCACATTAACTTTCTGATGAACATTCTCTAATAGTCACTAAAAATTTACTGTTTCGGCAGCATTACTGACATTAAATTTACTTGCCTGAATATTCACAGGAGTCAACCCAAACAATATAAACCCAATATGTTGCTGAATACGAGGTTAAAATATGTATTAATCTGATAATTTTTTGTTATCAGAATATGATGGATAACTTTTCAGTCTGTCTTAGTGCTGATAATATTTAGGTTGGGCAGGCACCGTTTTCAAGGATTTGCAGCCACTATCCTTAATGCTCCAATTGGCATGCACACCAGAGTTTTATTACAGTTCACTTATTGACCTGAATCTGAAGAACCTATTGGTTAACATATTAGAACTGACAATAACTATACTGATATATTTCTTCTTAAACCTGAAATTTATTTATAATACTGCTAAAATTAAATTTCTTTCCAGCATCTAGGATCCAAAAATTAGTTTACAGAGCATAATTGGTTTGGGTTTACCATGATTTGCTTCACCCATGTGCATTTTCTGGTACTATTACTAAGCATTCCATTTGGCTGACATTTTAATCTACCTGGCACAGAAAAAGACTCCTCTCTGATTTTATTTCAGAATTGCTGAAAATGGTACGTTTAGATGAACCCAGTGTTTATTAGAGGAGCAAACTGTGTTATGATGCTGGCCTAAGAGTCTGCTTTTAAATTTATCTGCCTCTTAAATTCCCAAAGCCGTGCTGGTGAGGAGGCCTGATCCCTGTGCTGCAGTGACCATTCCATAGGCAAAGGGGCAGCTGCTGGCTGGGGCTGAGGGAGGAGCTCAGCATGCCAGCAGGACAGGACAGGAGAGGAGAGGAGAGATCCTGCAGCAAGGGCAAGGCTCTGGCTCTGCTCTGGGCTCATTCCACTCATCTGCAATCAGACCCAACAGACTCAGCACCCAGACCCCACCACACATACTCTAGCTTCTGGTGGTGGGGTTGGTGAATAGGGAGCTCTCATGTGAGGATTAGGGGTGGGATTTTATCAAGCTCTTATCTCAATGATTATGCAGTAGAAATGAGCCTTTGGGGTACCCAGATCCCAGCCAGTTTTTTGGGCTTTGAAAGGGGGAAAAAATCCTAACCAGTGTTTTGGACTACTGTGACTTTCTGAATATTATTATTCCTCTAGGGTTGTTCTGGTTTTACATGATTTCACATTTCCCTACTTTTTCTTTGCTGCCTTTAAATATTACTGTAAATCCCTTCACCCATTTGCAGTTTGGCAAATCAGCTTTTTGTTTAACCCTTTGTGACAAACCTATTTTAAAGACGCTCTCCTTCCATCCTCTTGCTTTCTAAGTTATCAAACAAGACCCTGGGGATCACTAAGGATACAAGGGAATATTTCACACAAGGAGCCTAATGCCCTGATCACATTCAGGGTTGAGTAATTGCATTTCATGCATAGTGCATGAACACGTGGCACAATCTCCTCTTTGCACTGTCAGCTAGACACAGCACCGTGGATCAAACTGTTATTTTTCAGATTGCTGGAAATGCTTTATGGAGAGAAATATATGTCTGCCAGCAAAGCATTTTCCAAATGAAGACAGCATAAAACCAGCCTGCAAGAAACACAGCCTGGTAATGGTGACATCTTGCAGTTCAACTGCATCTGATACGAGGTGAGGAGTGAGGGTCTCACACAGATACAGGCAAAGCTGAGAGCATCAGCACCCTGCTCGTGCTGGAAAAACCCAGAGGGGTCCCCAGCCGTGCCAGGAGGAATTCCTGCTGAAAACAGAGCACTGGGCCAGGTGAGTGTGAGCAGTGAGCCCCCAGAGCAGCAGCAGGACCTGCCCTCAGTCCTGCTCCTCTGCTCCAGGCACTCCTCCTCTCTCCAAGGAAACAGAACTCAGTTCTGTCAGCAGCAGCTCGTGTGAGCTGCTATCGAGTTATTTTTTCCTTTTCCCCCAGAAAAGCACAGATAATACCATCACTGATGCAACTGAGAAAAATGAGTAAAAAGGTGTGTGTTTTTTTAAAACAAAATCTGCTGCTAAAAGGGAAAGGGAATAAGGGACCTTGCTACAATGAATGTTTTACTTTATACATCAAATGCTTTAAACCACTTACCCTTTTTTCCTGCAACTTTAAAGAAAGGTTAGAAGTATTTCTAGCTGTGATTGCTTGCCATCGTAGTAAGTGGGTCAAAGACTATACTTGAAAAATCTGGATATTTTCTCTTTATTTAACTCCTAGCACTGACAAAACAGAACTTTCTAAACTCACTTATTTTGTAAATATTAATGTAATAATCCTCATAACCCCAAATTTTCCCCCCATATTTAAAATACATTAAGGCATTTAGATACCTAGGAGGAACACAGCATGGTATTCACATGCCTGTGACATAAAATTTAAAATTTTTGTAATACTTAGTAAGAGACAAAAAAAGCAATGCTAATTTAGACCAGTGAGAAAGGCCAAAGGATGCTCACATTGAGAAAAGAAGAATTTGTGCAAATCTAGCTCTCAGAGAATAACAGGTCTGTTTTCAGTATGGAGACTGCAAATGGTGGTTGTCAGAGGGCTGAGTTCACTTCAGAAACCAAGAAGCCTATAGATGTTCACACAAAATCAGAGGTCAATTAATGGCTGAATCAAGACAGGGTTTCTCCATTTCTTGTCATCACACGCTGATGTGTTTGAACATTTTCATTTATGAGAACATTTCCAGATGTCTGTATGATTACAGGAAGTGTATAAAATCCCTATATCAGAGCATTAATGCACCCCAGTGTAGAATTTTTTTGCCCATCCAAAGAAATTCTCAGAGCTGTATAGCTGTCCTTGCTTACTTAATCTTTTCTCATGTGGGTATTTCTGTTGTATTCTCTTTTGATTCCCTAGCAATTTCTAATGTCTTACTTAGTGCTGTGGCAGCAAATCAGCACTAACCTGATGTCTTAAGAGAACAATTTACAATGACTTTAAGATGTCTTTTGTGAGTGGGAATGCTTAATTTCGAGCCCATAATGACATAAGAAAAGTTAGAATTACTTTCCTCTCTATAAACAATACTTTGAATTAATTGCCCAATAACTCAATATTAAGTGATCCTCCTTGTAACTTTTCCATGTCTTCTATAGATTAAATTGTCCTACATAAATTTACACCAAGCAAACTTTCTTTGAGAAACTCTCTCTAAATACACAGCACAAAGTTTAGCACAGTTAGCACAGAGCCCTACAAGACCTCATTAATAAACTCCTTCCAGCATGAAAATTTAGCAATTACATCCAACCTTTGTTTCTCTCTTTTCACTTGTAGTTAGCTCACAGAACAAACTCACCCTTCTTAGAAACACCTCTTCTGACAAAGCCGTTGGAAATTCAGGATTGTTCTGTTTCTCAGATTCAGATTGCTCAAGGAGCATCTTTGCTGCTGGTACCTGTGATCTGCTCAATCATCTATGAGTGGGCATGGCAGGTCCCAAGCGTTGTCATGCACCCAAATTCACCCTGCATAATAATTAGAGGGGAAAAGTACTGTGCTGTGGCAAACGCACACATACGTGGCCATAATCCTTTCATCAGGTATCCTGGCTCCAGCTCTGGTAGAGTTAATTTCTTCTCAGTAGCTGCTGCAGTGCTGTGTTTTGGATTTGTAATGGGAATAGTGTTGATAACACAGTGATGTTTTGGGGTTTGACTAAGTTGTGCTTATTCTAAGTCAGGGACTTTGTTTCTTTGGTCTCATGCTCTGTCCATGAGGTTTGCCAAAAAAACCCCAAAACTAGGAGGAAGCACAGCTGGGACAGGTGACCCAAAAGGGCCAAAATGCCTTTCCATACCACTGAGCTCAGCATACCATCATTCCCAGTAAAAACTGGGAATATATATATAAACTGGAGAGAGCTACCTAGCAGATCTGATCAGGGTATGGGAAGGACAGGTCTGGCATCAGTCACCAGGTAGTTAAAAACTGTGCTGTGCATCCATGGAGGGGCCAGGGCCCTGCCACTGGGGCTATGACAGCTCAGCGCTGGAGAGAGGCAGGAAAGGAGAAACACTCCTCTAGGCTATGGAGAGAAGTGTCTCCCTCCCACGGGCCTTTGCAGGCACATGTTCATGTCCTGAGTTTATTGGCATGTACAGTTGTTCCACCCATTCCCCTTACTTGCGCATTCCCTAGAATGTTCCCCATCCCCTGAGCCCCACTCCCCTGGTTTGGTGCACTGTCCCACCCCTGTTCTCCTGTTGGTTCCCCTATTTGGCTGACCCTCCTCTGCACCACGGCCACCTGTTCCCATTGTCCCTTAACCCTTGGACACATCCCTTTTTCCCATATTTAACCCTGTGCCCTCAACCCCATATTGTGTTTGTGCCTGGACTCCCCTCGAGGCTCAGTGAAGTGTTCTCAGAGTCCCACACAGAGCCATCCTTCCCCTTCTATCTCCAGCCAACACAGCCCAGTGAGCTCCAGGCCCTGATAGGGCTGCTCACTCTCCAGAGCCCGTCCAAGCACGTGCCTCTTCATGCATCACCTGCTTTTGATTTTGTTTCTTTCCCATTTCATCATCATCAATATTATTATTTACTACTATGGTTGTATTTTGCTTTATTTTCAACTGCTAAATTGTTCTTATCTCAACTTACAAGTTTTACTTTGATTCTCCTCCCCATTGCTCCGGGGCCAGGGGGAAGAGAAGGGGCTGAGTGAGCAGCTGTGTAGTGTTCCATTGTTTTGTCTCCAGCTGGGCTGAAAACCACCTCAGTCCACATCAGATGAGCCACCCTGTGCTCACAGAGCAGCCAAATCCAAGAAAGGGAAAAGACAGATAGGTTTTTGTTGGTTTCCCAGAGAGTGCCTCACATCCAATGCTGATGCAGATGTGTTGGAAAGTATCAGAGTCTCTAACAGTCCTCAGCTGGTAATTGGTACAGCAGGGCTGGAGTGCTGGGAGTCTCCTGTGGCTGACTGAGCCCCAGGGAGCTGGCTGGCACTCTGGCCCTGCTGGCAGGGGCTGCCAAGCGTGGTGCTGCTGCAGCACGCCCTGGTTCCCCACGGTTTGTTTGTGGGTTTGAGATGCTGCTTGGCCCCAGGACATCAGCAGTGTTTCCCTGGCAAAGGGTAGAGGCCAGTATTTGACCCAGTGACACCGTGTGTCCCTGAGCTGTGTTCTCTCAGATACCCCCTGTACTTCTAGCACCTCCCTGATCAGCTTTGGCCAGGCCTGTCGTCTGTGTAGAGCAGAGACCTTGTTATATCCTGCCAGGGCAGAGGCAGGGCAGTTCATCTTTGCCAGGAGCAGCTGGCTCCCAGGCAGCACCCAGGCAGCTTCACAAGCACTGACCCATCACTGGACAGGAGTGTGGGGGAGGCAGGACCATAGACAGGGTCAGACTTGGAGGGGAAACACTGGGAACACAAGCAGTCCCTGAGGAAAAGAGGGGGTGGACAGGGCACTGCTGGAAGGGGCTGGAGGAGGAGAGTGCAGCACAGGGCAAACACATGTAAAAAGTGTTTGTAATAGAGACACGCAAGGGATTTAAGATGCAAAAAAAAAAAAAGTGTAGGGAACCAGATTTCTTTTTCTGCTGTTCACAAGAAAAAAATCATTTCTAATAAGGTCTCCTTGTTAACAGTCTTCTCAGATACCAGACATTTTCAAAGAACTAATGGTCTCTTCATCTACTGCAGATGATTCTTTTTTTTATGAAGCTGATTGTTAATTCCTACAACTCTTGTAATTCCAGATTCTGAATTAATCTCCATTCACTTTCAGGACATAACTATCCTATTACTCCTTGAAGTCACTCATTAAATTCACCCTGTCTTATTCAAGAAGCACACTGAAATCCTGATGGACGCTTTTCGTTACTCCTTAGTTGAAGTACTTTAATGCACTTGATTTACTTTAGCTCCCTAATTTCTGTGTGAGCTCTTTTGCAGTGATCTAGAATCCAGCACATTCTACTCCTTGAACTCTCCACTTCTGTAGCTGCTCTGATGCTGTGTCTGCTGTCAGACTGAGCATAAAAAGCTAATGTCAGCCTCGGTGCACACCAGTCTTGTCACTAATAACATTTCCCACCCCACTTTGCTCATGGTCATCATCCAAGCCCCTGGTTCAGTTTGTTTGCCTTTAAAGGCTGGAAACCACAGAGATCTGGCCAAAGTGAAAGTATTCAGTGATTCCTTTTTTTCCTCATTCGATTACTAGTAGTGAGCCTTGCAAAAAAATTTGCATCACACCATAGATGGCCGATTTTCAGCAGAAAATATAACTGTAATAATCATAAAAGAATGTGCTCCATACTGACACTTCTTTATAGCATTCATTATGTATATAATTACAAATAATGGTATATATTAAAAAATAATAAGAGAATATACACTGTTTCTCTAAAAGTTAAAATTCCTCATTTTCCCAGACTTTCTACAATACTTTATGATACAGAATGGCAGATTCAGGAGCTACTAGACCACAGGAGAAAGCAAGCTGCAGATTAATGTAATCAATACTAAAAACATTATCTTGAGATATTTGAGGGAAAAACCAAATGCTTGACTGTTGCAGTTGAAAGATCAGGCAGGTAGCTGCACCCATATATTACTGCTGACTTTCAGCACAGTTAGGATTGCAGCCAGACTCAGAAACACACCTGCTTTAATTTTAGGAGCAGCCTCTGTAGCTGAGCCATGCACTCCATTTCCCTATGCCATCAGGGACAGCTGATTTTGTGCTGCCACCTGTTCCTGCCCCTGCAAGGCAGAGCAGGGGCAAAAGAGGACTCTGCCTCCCCTACACTCCCTGCCATGATTTCCAGCTGAGCCTGGTCCGGGGGAAGCCCTCTGTGCTTCCAAAGCCAAGACAGAGGAGGGATGAAGAGCTGCTGTGCCCTCACGCTTGCCACACCAGGGTGTGTTGTGAGAGCTTCACATGGGCTTGCAAAAAACAGAGTTATGGATGAAGAATCCATTTCAAACCACACTCCTTTTTTTTTTTTTTTTTTTTTTTTTTTTTTTTTGAATCTAAACGTGACATACTCTCCACAGAAGGCAATTTAATAGCCTTACATTTGTACAGGTGGCTTATAAAACAAATATGTCTCTCCTCCAGCAAGTGGCTGTTAAAGAGCAGGTAATACACAAACACATGATCAAGCCTAGTGCCTGAAAATGTGGGGCAATTAAGATATTTTATTGCATGCCCTTCTTAGCTCAATTCTAGTGTAGTTACAAAGTTATAATCTGAAGTTCCCTAAAGCATAAAACAAAATTAGAGTGCTGTTCACCTGAATAAAGTGTATTCTTCACTGATTCCTTTCAATGGTCTGAAAAATAAACTAACTATACCCAAAGTTTTCATAAAGTAACAATAGCCAGCTCGAATATTTCAATTTTCACTGAATGGCTAATGCAGCACAGGACAATCTCCAGGTAAGTAAATGTAAAAATATTATCACAAGAACGCAGTGTATGGGAATATTCAGGAGAAAAAGGCTGTGTGACTGTCTATTCTGCTCTCTCTAGTTATTTCTTGCCTTTCAGCTAACTGAAGGTACCTGCTGGAAAGGCTGAAGGGGTAAGGGCAAGAGTGAGTCAAGGCAGTTTGGTCAGAAACATTCATATTGATTTCAGTTGTTATGTGGGAGAGGAGAACAATTATTCCTGTTTCAGTTTTAAAACCTTAAGCCAAAAAAGTTTCATCTACCTAACAACAAAACTAATCACAGCAGAAAGATTAATTTTTGTTGAAGTACTTTGCAATATAAAGAGAGTTTTGGCAAGCTTCCCAATAATTGTATGACATTTCTGCTTTTGACCATTTCTCTCTACTGTCATATATGGATATCCATATAGGAAAAGGTTCCTGTATTTTGACAAAGACTTAAATATGGATGAAAAGTTGATGGCCAAATCTATGCCATGATAGATGACTGACTCTCAGAACTGCTAAGGTGGATCCATTCTTGCAAACACTCCAGCATTTTGTATTCAGTCATGGGGTTTGAGATCATGTTCCCTTCAAGCATCTTGGACCTTACAAGGTTACAGGGGCCTTCCCATCCTGAAATCCACTTACAGACTGACCCAAGGTTTGATGTTGCTCATCTGACTCATACAGCACAACAGCTTCAAGGTCTGCATAACTTGAATATTTTTTGATTTTTTAAATTAATAATCAACACGATTTTACTCCTGATACCAACAAGTATATGAAAGTCCACCATCCCACACACTCCATGTGGAAACAAAATGATTCCACAAAACCACAGCCTGTTGAGCTTGACCATCAGTCTTTGCTCGAGGAGAAGACCTGGGCTATACTTGCAAATTACATAAGCCTGAAATTATAAAAAAACCCCAAAACCTCCTTAAACAAATATAATAAAACCTGCAAAAGTAATCTCAAAGAGGAGTTAGTAGAGGTTGTCAGGTATATTCCAACACAGAGCACCACCAGCAGTCAACTCCATACTGAAGATCCCAGAAAAAAAAATCAAACTCCCTTACTTAGCAGATAAAAATCACAAAAATCACAAAAAAAAAAAAAAAAAATCTTTAAACATAACAGCCTTGAGAGCATGCTAAAATATTCTGGTTCTTTGGTTGGAAAGGTGAAAAGGTGATGTGCAGACAACACTGAAAAAATTGTGAATGTAAAGCTCTCTGTGCTTTAAGGGTTGGAATGGCACAGTCCCAGGAACACAGCTGTTGCTCAGAGCCTAGGCAGAAGATGTCTTCTTTTTAACTTTATAAATCAATCTACTTGAGGCTTTCCTGCTTTAACACAACGTTCTAACCTCAGAGAGGGAATTTTGTATTTGGGTGAGAGATGGAGGGTTACAGATTTGCTGAACATTCTGCATAGCAAAAGAGGAGAGCTGGCTGCTTTCAGAGGGTGCTCCCTGAAGCTGAACAGGTTTCTGTTAAAATAAATGGCAAAGCAAGCCCAGGGAGCTGACAGAACAGGCAGGCACCTTGAGCTGTGAGAGCAGGGCAGAGCACACAGCTTTGTTCTGCAATTGCTTTAGCACCCTGTGCAGATCATCCTGAACTCCCATTTTCATTTGCAGTGGCTGCACAGAGGCTGATACACCACAAGGCTGCTCTGTAGCAGCCCAAACCCTTGCAAAGTGCCCTGCAGTACATTTTTTAAGTATACATTTGTGCCCTTTGGCCTTCCTAACGCATTATCCTATACTGCATGAAAAAGTGCATACTAGCATGTGAAGATAGGGACCTGGTAAACATCTACAATTTGTCCAAGATAGGTATTCAGCTATGGAACACTTGACTGTAGCTACAATCATGCTTTATATCACAGTCAATATATACACCAAGCACCATGGAAGAGAATACTCCTTCACTCCCAACAAATCCAGCTGGTTTTGCACATGGCACAGCTGTGCACTGTGAAATATGTAAAGTTATCCTGGAGCAGTGACAGACTTTTACCTATCCAGAACCAGAGTTATAACCTGACTGGCCTTTATCATGTTTGCTTGTATATTTACACCCCCCCAAAAAAATAAAATCTTTACACTTAAAGTTCTAGGAGAAAGTATTGGAAGGAAGAAAGCAGCAAACAACAAAGTGACATCAGACTTAGGTCAAGAAAACTGGACATCAGGTTCATAACTGGTCTTCAGAGGAAGAATAAATGAATGGCCAGAAGAGAGTTCATACTTACATTATAAGGAATGGATTTGGGGTTTCAGAGGGTAGAATTGAGGTCAGGGGGACCTTGGCATTAATGAAAAATTGCCATTACTTAGGAGTAGGAAAGAGATTGGTGAAAATGTGTATTTCACCCTCGGAGCAGAATTACACAAGCTCAGGAGAGTGCTTTTAGACCCAGGTCCCATGAATATTAGCAGAGTCTGATATAGAGAGAACACTGTGGAGGATTTAAAAGTATGAAAGGCATAAAGATTATATAGACTTGAACTGTGAATGAGGTTGAAGTGCATTCAGGAAAGCAAAAAAGACTAGTGAACCAGAAATGCCTCGCTCACTTATGATAAAATATCTAGTTAATACCAAAGAAAAGCTTCAAATAGACTTGTCTAGTTCTTAAAAAGTCACTATAAAATAATGCCAGTATTCTTTGTATAAATGCTTCCACAAAGAAAGGCTCTTTTAAGAAAGAAGATTGAACTCGGTAAGTAAGCAGCTTAAGCAGTGAGGAAAAGCATATTAAAATTATTTCTTAAGTTGCAGAAATGTTGAATAATGGTCCATGGCCATTTTCTGTAATGACTATGGGCCATGCCCTGTTCCCACAGTAATGTAGTTTCCATGTCTTACATAGGACACACACCCCAAAAGGTTAATTTGATCAACAATGGCAATACAAACCAGGTAATTAGCACAAGTGCACCAGTTTCTTGCTCTTCAAGGTTTGTTTTTTTTCTTGAGAAGCAGGGAATTCACCAGCTAACCTACTCTCTGCACTGCCTTTCACAATTTTAGTGCAAAAGATAACTCAGATTTAGTGGGTTAAATTACTTTGACTAACCAAAATAAGTAATGAAAAGCATGAAATACTTTCATCTTAATTAGCTCATATTTCATTTGAACAGAGTCAGACTAGCTGTTTTTCAGAGGAGGATATCAGTAGACACTGTAAATTCTAGAATTGCCTGGTTTTGTTTATGGGCGATCTTACCAGAATTATAAGACTCAAGTGAACTATGATGAGAAATAAAAACACATTCTTGCATAAGAAGCATTATAGACACTAAGACAAAGCTCAGCACTTCTCCATCTGTTCCCAATTCAAAATGTGATCCTCATCAATTTTGAATGTGAGACTAATTTTGTTAAATCAGGCATTCTCATACTCCTGGGTGAGGATTTTGTTTTCTCTTTCCAGCTGCAGAGCTCAGGAATGCAGCCTGCAGGACTCCTGTTCTAGGTGGGGTCCCCACAGCAGTGTTGGGGGAATACAGCACCCAGAGCCAGGGATGCTCCTTGTTCCCTCAAAGCTCTGGAGCTGCACGGGGTGAAGTGCAGGGGCTGAGGCAAGCACAAGACTCTAAAAATCCAAAAACGACAAATCCTTGCTCACCAAACCTGCTCCAGACCAGCCTCCTATGGCCACCACCTCATTATCTGTGCCTCCTCGTTTGCAAGCCTCATTAGGAGCCCTACAGATGTGACACACACCTTTGCTCTGGGAGAGGGAACTGGGGACCCTAAGAAACCTAAACGATTGTTCAGAGAGCGTTATGATGCTGTGCATGCTGGTCGTTATGTGAAGAATAATAAATCACTCCTTTTGCTTGAACGTGGAGTGAGGAAAAAGATACACCCTTTTAGGGTCTAAAGGGTTAAAACAAAAGGAATTGCTGTCTGGGGTGGTAGTAATAACAGAAAGAAGTTACAGCCTTTACTTTAGTGCCTTTAGGAAGGACTGAGTTTATTTTAAGGTTCTTTTTACAATAATGAACAGAACCTTTCTTTCTACCCTGCTGTTAGAACCAACAGCTTCTAAATAATTCTGATAGTTCCTTTTCTGTTAAAAAAAAAAAAAAAAAAAAAAAAAGCAAAAAAAAAAAAGCAGCTCTGTTATTTATTATAACAAATACCAGCTACCTCATCTTATTTCACACCTAGTTCAGTCTAAAAGCAGGTGTTTGGAACAGACACAGCCCTTCTCAGAAAAACTTACAGCAAAATTCTGTCTAGGGCAGCAGCTGCAGCACAGCTTCATTCAGGCCCTTATCTGGGAGCAAACACCTGGAAAGGGGCAGTTGAAAAGATGAAAATGTGACCTACACTTCCTCGAGGAAACTCAAGCCCCTCTGTAGTACTTCCACCTGATGATGTGTGATGGGCATACCTGTGTTAAGATTGTGATAGGGAAAAGGTAGAAATTAGGCTAAATGTAAATTACTGTCCTAGCTCTGGTGTGGCTTTGAGTAGTGATCCTTGAACACTGGAAAAAAAATTGAATTCTTCGTGGAAATATCTCAAAATCCGAGGACTCAGAGATGCTGTTATACATTACACCATTTCACCCCACCAACATCAGTTTTATAGGCTATGAAACTCACTTCAATGGCATTTATAAAAGCACATTTGGGAAGAAAGGGACTATTTTAAGGCAAATTTTACACAAAGAAACATAAATACAAGCAGGTTTCCCTCTGGATACATCAAAACAACCAATTACCAACGTTATTACAGATGGTGTGCCCTCTCTTTGCTTTTTTTTTACTATTCTTAGTTTCCAAAGTTTAATTTAATCAAAGTCTTGACTTTAAAACATTTAGCCAGATAAAGAAATGAGAATATTGAAAGGGAAGGAACTTCTAAGAGTGATCATGGAGTTCTGTTGCCATGGGAACTCTGGAGCTGCTCTTCCCAGGCTCTGGTCATGTCCCTGTTCCTGGACAGGCAGCAGCTGCTCTGAGCTCTGGGGTCAGGAAGAGTGAAAGTTAGCAAAGCTTTCCGAAATATTCATGGTCATGAATTCTAAAGGCTGTGGTTAAAATGCACCTGTGAGAGCATCCAGCTCCCTCTCTCTCGGAGTACTGTGAACACGAAAACTTCTCCTCCCTTGGCATCCCCATTCCTGCTTCCTTCAGTGCACTGCATTTCTGCATCCTTTACCTTTCAGAGGTTGCATCCTAATTAACATTACAGTGGCTATGCACTAAGGATGCTTTGTGTAAAATAAACTCTTTGGCTGTTCTTGGGTTTTTGTCAAGAGCTCCCAGGGAAGTAAGAGATAAACCAGGCAAATGAATACAGGTAACAGTCTGAACAACCAAAAGAGGCCACATTGTCCCTTCCTGTCTGCCTGTGAATCCCAGAGCAGACCCTGCCACCTGTAGAGATACTTGGAAAGACCACCTGTGTTTGTAAAAGCCCTGTACCTCCTGGAGGCTTGTGGCTTGCCCCTGACTGGACCAGGGACTTCACCCTGGGCTGCACATCCTCTCCCTCCTTCTGCTCTGACCTTCCTCTCTCCAGCTGCTGTTGCCAGGGTTTTTTTTGCCCCTCCTTAAATCTCATGCCAATGGCATTACCACTTTCACTGCTGGGCTCAGCCTTGGCCAGTGGCTGGTCCATCCTGGAGCCACTGGCATTGGCTCTGTGGGACAGGGGAAGCTTCTGGCAGCTTCTCACTGAGGGCACCCCTGGAGATCCCCCACATACACCAAAACCTTGTCTTGAAAGACAAATAAATCAGGAAATAAAGAACTCTTCAATATTTTGAAGGGTGGTCACATCGTGCAGAATGCTCAGCGTGATCTTTATTCTGGGGCTTCTTGCTCTGTTTAAATTTTTCACCAAAACTCTGGCAGGACTTAGTGCATGAAAAGTAGAGTCACAACATTTTGTTTAGAATTCTGTTAACCAGAATGTTTCTAGGCCAAAGGAGCATTCATCTGCCACTGAAAAGAACAATTTTGGAGACTCAGTATTTTTTTTTTAATTTATTTTAAATCCCTAGGAAATACTCAGAAACTTAATGGCTGCTCTGTATGTTCATCAAATGGATTTCTTGCATGGCCAGTTCATAAACTTGAGCATTCCTGGAGCAAACAAACATCACCAATATTAGAATCGTTGTTAAGCACAGAGCAGTAAAAGAGCTACACGTGTAGTAACTGGAAACAACCATAACAGAAATAAAATTCTTTACAGTTTCCTGTTAGTATCAGCTGGTCCAAAGGTTCTATGCCATAGAATTATGGAATTACAGCGTGGTTTGTGTTGGAAGGACATCATCTCATTCCACCCCACTGCCATGGGCAGGGGCACCTTCCTCTAGCCCAGGTTAGTCCAGCCTGGCCTGGAACACTTCCATGGATGCAGGTGGGTGTCCAGCACAAGCAAATGTATGTCAGCACAGCAGATAACTGTAGGTACAAGCCCCTTTCTGACACATCCAGGCTAGTCACACTTGCCTGGCCATGTAAATCCCCATGTCTGCTTGTGCTCTGCATGGAAACTTTGGAATGTCTCCCGTGATCACAGTTTGGGCTGTGTCCATTTCTGAGCAGCAGGCACAAGGCAGGACACCAGGACAGCTTCTGGAATTTCCTACACTGAGCAAGGCCACATGATCAGCTAACAGGTACCATCAAGTCACCAGCCTGTTCTCAGAAGGTTAACATCCAGACCAAAACAAAAATAGGGTGATGGAAGCTGGACCCAGCCTGGTAATTCACAAGCCCTGACTAAATAGAGGAGCACATGTACTAAATCAATGTTCTGAAATCCCATGAACTCTACCACTCCTTGAGTAAAAGAGGGGCTTAAAAAGAAGCCCTGAACAGTTGGAGAGAACATAATCTTCATGTCTCTGTAACCCAACCTCCCACTGAGTAAGAAAGAACAACATTTTTGTGTAGGCAAGCTATATCCTAATTATCCTATTCAGGGTTCCTTATTCTGCCTTCCAAGCACCTCATCTCAGCCTCGTCTGATTAAAGAATTCCAGTCTAACTCTAGATGGCAATTTTCATTTATCTATGGTAATACTGAGCAATTTTGTGAAGGCAGATTTAATTTTGTATTGGTTGTGAATTAGACTGTGGACTTCCCAGAATAAAACTTTGTGAAAATTAAAATGCAAAGTTCCTAAGCTCTCCTTGGAAAGAGCTATAGGATTTATAATGTATCCTTTTCTTCAGTTTGTTTAAAATCTGTTGTTACCCATAATGAAAATACACATTTTTATTAACATACATACTTTTCTTTCTGTTTATTTCCTTAAATTTAATAAAGCCTTCTAGCTACCAGGGTAATTCAGTCTCAAATCTCCACTTTCCAGCTTGGTTTTCATTATTTCACATTATTCTTTTACCCGTATTATAGAAGCTGGCTTTATTCCCATCTCATAAAGTGACCTGAATTCTCCAGGAGATATTTTCTAGCATTGATTTTTTTCTTCATCCATAATGTTAATGGAATGACTGCTCCTATCTTTACTTCCTCTACTTTCTTAACTTTTATTATTTTTATAATCCCACTATCACGCTATTTTTTTCCTCATTCTATGTGCATTTCATTTTTCTCTCACCACCCCTTACACATTTCTGGGAATTTGAGTGCTTATCTGTTTTTAAAATAATCTCAACAACAACAAACAGCAAAAAATCTTACAATAAATTATTACTTTGTAATCTCCGAGTCCCTATGTGACACCTGTTATTTATTTGACCAAAAATTCCTTGCTGAATATACTCCAAGAACTTGTTATCTGGATGGCTTTTCATCTCAAGCACTATCAGCACTATATAAACACGTTTCTGGGGATGTCATGGCTTTCTGGTTAATGGCATTTATGACATTTGCCGTATTTTTTATGATAAACTTTAGAAGTAAATATGAAATATTGGGTGAAATATTTTCACCCCGGGATATAGTTGACCTCTTTAATACAAGTATCTGCACATGGAAAACCAAATTGTTTCCTTTTCTCTCTAAAACCTCACACTTCTCCCTTCAAAAAGCATCACTGTGGGCTTTTCTTAAGCTCTATGTTCTTTTAGTTGTTGGATTTCTTCCTGTAAGCTGTCAGTTTTTGTGAGAGAGCTTTTAACTCTCTGCTTTCTTAACAAGACATTAAGCAACCACAAACAAATCTTTCCAAAACTCATTAAATCGAAACTTCTTGACTCTGAACTTCTAACCCTTTCCCAAAAAGTACAGAATTTTTAAATTCCTCTAAAACCTATTTCACCTTCCTTTACAAAAGACTCTCTCCCACTTAAGAAAAAAATGACGACAAAATATCATCTCTGTTAAATTACTTTTTCAATAGTAGATGATTTATAGTTGATTAGGTAATTAAATCAAATACAAGTGGCTGAAAGTAAATCTATTTTTATCATCCCTGTAAATTAAAAGTTCCGCATCATAAAAAATCATGACCATCTTGAAAATGACTAGTCAAGTGCTTTTTATAGGCAAGCAGGATTTATTGTCAATTAACGTATTGAACTGGATAGTCAGCATAACCCTGTGCTCAAGACTTTTTAAATTATTGGCTTCCGCTATCAAGCTGCTCCATATCACAGTAATGAAATGTATCTTGCTATTCACATATTGAACAATTCCTTAGGTTGGGTTTATATCTCACTATAACAACATTTCATTTTATTATTATCTCCGATCCTCTGTAATGAATACAAATACATTCCTTTTTTCCATCATGGGTTTATCAATTTTCATTGATTTGCCTGTAATGAATGCAGACAGGATGGTGAGAGAAAAATTTAAAGAGATCATATCCTTTAAAATATCTGTAAATTCAAAGGTTTTTTCACTTGCAGTCACATCAATTAAAAGAAACTATTTGGAAGAAAAATTGAAAGGAAATACTAATTTAAGTCTTAACACTTAATCTGCAAAAAGGAATTTGGGGGCTTTTCTTAAAGAAAATTTGGCTTTGCAATCTTCTTTCTATAGACTTTCAAGAAAAAAAAAAGTATAAATTCTCTTTATAGCTTTGCATTTCAGATAAATTAATTTTTCATAATGCACCACATTTTTCTTTTCCAATAAGGGTCAATTTGTCTGATGAAAATGCAGTTTATGGTGCGGTGATTTTCTGCACACAAAGTGCATTTTGAAAGTTACTCAACAATATCTCTCACTCCCATTGGGAAATTCCCCCAGCGCAGCCCAGTCCTCTCTGAGGAACACACTCCAGCTCTTGGAGTGGAGACCTCAACAATATTTTTCACACTTGGGGTACTGATACCTAAGATATTTTTTTAATTTTAAAACATAAATAAAAATGCACTGATTGAAGACAATGGGAAAACATCCTGAAACTCATATCCCAACTGTGTTACAAAGTTTCAAACACAAACTTTTAAATGAAATTACAAACAGTGTTCTCAGTTGTGACATTTTATTGTGCTATAACATTTGCATCTGTTTGTGTTCTGAAATTATATCATTATGTGACAAAGTAATTTGATATGAAATGAAGTCATACAATAACATCCTGGCTTTCATTCAGCCACCAGAAAAAAAAAAAATTTAAAATCTCCACGGAACATATAATGTCCAGCCTACCCAGGAAAAGCATCCTGACAGTAGAACTTGGCCTGTTGTATTTTTGTTTTGTGGCAGAACAGGACGAGGTTGGCTTCACAAAGCAAAATAACAAACTGTTGGGCAAAAAAAGTTATTCTGCTTTTTACGTGCATTTTATTGGGTAGAAAACTTGTTTGAAACAGATGCACAGATAAGTTTTGGTGGGTTTTTAAACGAGGAAATGCACTTTAACTGTCTGGAAGGTTTTAATGCCCCAGGAGATCATAACTGAGCACTATAGTCGAATTTCAGTGAGATGGATTCTATGACCAACAGCAAAAGCACACTTACTTTGAGGGAAAAAATCCCAACTGTTGCACATCAAAACTGAAGTTTCTTATTATTCCATATATACTGAGTTTTTGTCTAAAGAAGCCAGCAGTGTTTAGTCAGAACACAGCATAACCCTTTTGCCAATGGAGAAAATGCACCACTGATCTTTTTCAGCCCCACCTGAAACCTCTGATAATTTACTGTTAATGGGAGAAGAGACAGGGAACTACATCCAGACAGGGAGTGCTAAGATAAGCAGGGAAGAGAACACGGTCTATTTCCAGATAACTTTTCTCTGCCTCTCATATGTATCTATCTGTTGTGCAGAACAAAAATACCCTCCACCTCCTCCTCTTCATTAATGTTTATCTGTTAATTCCTCTGAAAATACCACACAGCATCTCAGTCCAAGTGACACAGATAACCGAGGTAACCTGGTCCCTGACTGCTGCTGTGGGTCACTTCCTCTGGAATAAAACATAGGAAAGATGTGGGGAAAGGAAATCTGAAGTCAGTGCCCTCCTGCCAGTCACCAGAAGAGGTGCAGGAAACTCAGTCAGCACTGGAAGAGGAATTTCCAAATTGCAAGTACTCTGGTTCTTCTTGCCTGTTAAAGGATGTTCAGATACTGCCAGAAGGATTCCCTCTAGACCTGGTGAATCTCCATTTTCCAGAGATATTCTCAAACTCATTTCTTTAGATCACCCTACTGAAATGCAATCAGAGCCTGGTGTCTGACTTCTCTGTGTTGCTTTGAAAATTCCAGCCTAGAGCATTGCAAGCACACCTCAAATAAGTTACTTCAAAATAAAAATGTCCTTATCTTCTCTGACTTTAACAGCTTCAGAAGGTTTTCAGTGTTACTCTTGTCAGTAAATAAACTAGATACTTAATTTCATAGCTGTTTTTTGGGGGGTGTTTTTTGGGGGGGTTTTGTTTGTTTGTTTTTTGGTTTTTTTTTTTTTGGTGGTCGGTGGATTTTTTTGTTTGTTTCTTTTTTCCACATGTAATATAAGTCACAAGTGTTGCATTTAATACTTTACTAATCAGCATGGTCTAAAACTTGCTGATGTTATACATGAGGAAAATGCTGCATGCTGAACTCAGTGGGGCCATTTGCAAACTGTGCCAGATGGAAGACACTCTCCTTAAAGTCTTAAGTGACACAAATTTGTGGAATCAAAGAATCTTAGAAGACAACACCTATTGTAAAATACACAGATGAATAATTATGTTCCTTTCAGAAGTAATCAATTCCACTTTGATCCAAAAATTTTGATTGGGAATAGAAGTAGAAAAAATTATTTAAAGAACATTAAATAGACTAGAAGCGTGTACAAAACCCATTCATTGCAAGAGGGTCATGCTGTAGATCCATCATTTCTTAGGAAATTTAAAGCACATAATTTTGAAACTCCAACATGGATACAGCATGGAATAAAATAAAAGTAAAATTGAAAATTAAGCAGTTGTCATCTAGGAAGATTTTTGTATCAATGGTAAAGCAATCAGGATCATTTTCTAATGTGCTTTTTCTCTCCCTCCTGAGAACAGCCATTGTTTTCTAACAAAGAATAATGCTTCCCTAAACTGCTCTTTAAATGTACAGTCTCATTTCAGTCCAGGACTGATATATTTATGTTAAATATAAATACTCCTATACTGTAATATTTGCTACCAAGTCCAAACTTCTCTCCAAGCCTCCCTGTTTGGGAGTTTTGCTCAGGTTCTCTGATGGAAACCCAAATTCACCTGTCAGAGCCAACGACTGGTGAGAGACAGGTTACTGTGTCACAAAATCTGCTCTTCTAAAGGAGCAGGTACTCTGCATGTCGGGGTTGGAAATATTAATGGCCTTCCTCAGAAAACACAAAGAAAGCTGAATAATGCAAAGTCCAACCTAAAAGTTTGACCATCATTCAAATTACAATGTTTTGGGAAAGGTTTAATGCCCTTTCAGTGTGCCCTAGCCTCACCACAGAACGTTTCACATCTCTACCAGCCTCTCTCAGCACTATTAGAAAATCCATTACTAACGACAGCATACAATCTCCAGTGGGGATTAAATCCCCGAGAACGTGGCAGAAATGGAGCTGTTCAGAGGGATGCTGGGCATTTATGATTTACTGAACTGCCAGATCTGATGGCTAAAGGCCAGAGGCTTTATGGTTTCATTGGAATAGTGACTTTTCATTAATGTAAGAAAGATGCAAAACTAAGGTAAGAGACAGGGAAAGTCACTGGGTTATTTGTGACTCAGAGGATCCTGATTCAAGCTCAGAGCCTAAGAGAAAGAAGCAAAGGGCAGAAAATGACAGCTTTTTAAATGAATGGACTGTGATTCCAGCACACTTTTTTTCAGCCTGGTGAACAGGAGGATAACCTCCATTATTACCAGAGGCACTTTGCTCTCCCCGTGCTGGCAGCTGCTGTCTGGTGATGCTCTCCTCTCCCTCCTGTGTCTGGGGTACCTGGGCAGGTGTGGTGCCCAGCGGGGCACGGGGCTGTGCAGAGCAGCCTGCCACGCTGGCCTGGCTTCACGCTGAATTCTACCTGTCTGTCTAACTCAGAAATAATTCTGCACCTTTGAAACTGGATCTGAGAGTGAAGGAGAAGTGGTGCAACGTCTGAAGCAGCTGTTTTCAAAACAGAAAGATCAGTTTTCAGCTTTCCTCACACGTGGCCTGTGTTGTCTGCAGTGAGGACGGTGGGAGAGAGCTCTGCTCTGCTTTTTGTAAGATTTTGGCCAGCTGAAACACAGAAGTTCTCTGGTGGAGTCTGAGCCTCCTAGGCCTGAAGCTTCTGAGTTTCTAAACTCAGTTTCTTCATGATGTTTTGCTTTAGAAAGAGCTGGTTCCCACAGAAAGGAATCCAAAATGTTAAACTCATGACAAAAACACTAGCTCTGTTTATGTCCCATCTGTGAGAACCAGGTCTTCCTAAACCAAAACATCACAAAGAAACTGAGTTAGAAACTCAGAAGCTTCAGGCCTAGGAGACCCAGACTACACTGTGGACTGTGAGTTTTTCTCTTTTTTTGGCACTGTGTGCCCCTGCTCTGGACTGAGCCCAGCAGAGCCCCAGGAGCTCTCCCTGTGTCCCCCAGGCATTCCCAGAGCCAGGGGCTGACACAGCCTGAGCAGCCGGGCTGCACCACGGCACTGTCTGGATCTGTCACCTCTTCAGAGCAGAGAGAGGTTTTGTTCTTTAGTATTGTTCATTTGTTGTGCTGGGCAGTGCTTTGCCTGTTAAATAAATGTATTTGTTTCCACTTTCCTCTAAGGAAATTCTTTTCCTGAACCAGTTGGGCGAGGGGCCATTTGGATTTGCTTTCTAGAGGGACCCATTCAGAGGTTTCTTCCCAAACTTACCTTAAAGCAGGACAAATTGGCACAGCCCCCACGGTGCCTTTGTGCAGCACTCAGAGCCCACCCCACCTGGGGCTTTGTTAGCACACAGCCTAAAACCTGAAACCCCATGATAACAGTCTCCTCGAGTGGCACAGCACAGTTTGACACACATAACCCAAATACATCTGCCAGAACATGCTTAGGACGAGCACAGGGGTAGAATTAGATCTTAAGTGACCTCACCCTGCAGACACAACATCATCTCCCACACCCAGCACAGCCTCTCCACCTTCAAACACTTCACAAGACGCCTCAGTAAAAGAACGTCTTCAATCTCTTCATTTAAAAATCGATAACCTTCAAGTTTCCACAGCTTCCTTTGAGACTAAGGTAAATAAAATTGAGGGAAGGCTGGAGGGATTTGAAAAGCTATGGAGTCAGTCGAAACTCAAACAACAAAGAGAGAAACTCCGCAATAAAAATAAAATAAAAAAAAAAAAATCACAAAGGAGAGAAAACTGTGTTTAAGTATTATGGAGCTCCTGAAAGAAGATTAAAGTATTGGGAAAATTCAACAGCCTAGTCATAGTATTTAATGTTCTGAGCATCTTTCTGAAAGATCCAAGATGGATGGAAATTAATGGAAAAATCCAAGGAGACGTAATGAAAAAAAAAAACATTATCTGGAGTAGCAAAAGTAATACATCTGCATGAATGTTCAAGTCTCAAAGTCCTGCATAGGAAGAAAATAACCACAGAGAGCTGGACTGAAGGCAGGCTTTGAGCAGTGGCCAAAGAATTAGAATAAAAATCAGCTATCTTACAAACTCCATAAACCCTTGGCAAAGGATAGGAAGTAACTTCATTTGAGAAAAGAAAAATTTTTCCTAAACAACCCTGCATCGATCTTCTGTCCTGCCAGATTGCGGTTGCTACTCCTGAGAGAAGAAACATGACACTGCTGGGAAGCAGGAGCAGCACAATGCTTCACACAGAACTGAAAAAGAGGCAGCAGGAAGAACTCAGATAGCTAAATCTATCAAAAAAAATCTCCAACCTACTTCCTTCACTCCTTTACCCCAGAAGATGCATTTGAACATGATGGTTCTGGAAAAAATCTACTTGCCCTCTCACCCAGCATGTGGGACATCGGTGAATTTACTCTCACTTGCTGCCATAAAGGAATAAGATCAACCAAAATAATGCAAACAAGTAATTCGATTGTTTCAATTGAACAATTCTATTCAATTAAATCAATCATTTTAAGGCTGGTGTGTTATTACTGGTAAGTTAATCTGCTTCCTTAACCACCCTTTCAGAGGACCCGTTTTTATATTTGAATTATGGGAGCATTTGCAGATTGCTGTTAGGACCAAGTACCTCACATTACCAATAACATCAATATTTGTACTACACAATGCAATAAATAAACACATGAAAATTGCCTTTACTAAGTTTTATACTAGTACTGAGAAACAGAAAGGAAAAGAAAAAGATTAATAGAAGGAAGCTCAAAATTCAGCTTTCCTCTTTTAAGGAACACCTTGGGACACCTTCACTTTAACCCATGGACAGTGGCTCAAGTAAAGCCTAAAGTTTTGGTACTCTGGAGGGGAAAAGTCCTTGCATATCTGAGCTAGATATATTGATTTCTGGTGAACTGGTGCATTGTGCCCAAAGGGAAAGTTAGAAGTATGTATGACAGAGACAGTGCTGAGAGGGAAAAATCACAGGGACAGAGAGTGGACAGCACAAGGAGACAACAGCCAAAGATAAGCACTGGCCAAAGAAAAAGCAGGTAAAGAAATTAATGAGAAACACAAATTTATGACAAATCATCCAAGCAGGTGCTGGGGTTCTGGCACCAAGAGAGCATCCTGTCCCTGAGCAGAGTCCCCAGAGCCCCCCAGCACAGCCCCTGCCCACGGGCAAGGACAGCTGAGCCCAGGCTGTGCCCCAGCCTTGCTCGAGACCCCGGGTAGGCAGGGCTTGCCAAGTGTGCTCTAAACCAAACCACTGCATCCTACAGATGTACTTCACTTGCTCCCTGAGTAGTGTGGTTTGTATGACCAAAAACAAAGCAGAAACAGATGTAAATATTCTGAGACACAGAAATTAAAACACCCACTTTTCATTCTCAAAGAGCAAAATGTAAAGATAAAGAGTAGCATCTTCTCTAAGAAAAAAATTCAGAGGTTCACTCTAAAGATTTCCCTACAGGTAAGAAAATATTCTTAGTTTTTCTACATTGAGGATAAAAGGATATGGTTCTACTGACATCATTACTCCAAAGAACTGGATTTAAATAGAAAGCACCTGGGAGTAGAATTCAAATATTGTTAAAGCATTTACTGTCTAGCTCAGGCTCATGTTTGTGACTTGGCTTGCTTTCAGTTTTTTGACTTATGCATTTATGAAGGGTTCTGTGGCTAACTAGTTTGCTTGTGGTTCTTTGCTGCAATGTTTTGTTAACCTTCCTTTATGTATTTTTAATGAATACTACAAATAAGAAATGTGTAAACTCATCCTGAGAAGAGGCTATAATGTCTGCCTGTGCTTTTGATTCACTGCCTCATTTGCAAGATTGCTGCTTATTCACAAATTAATTATGCAATGGCATCTTTAGCTAATAAAGTCTAAACAAAAAACATTTAATCCAATTCATAGTTTTCTCTCAATCAAACCAAGTCTGTCAAATATAATTACATTACACATGCAAAGCAGGAACGAGCCAAACATGTGCCACACCTGCTTAGTGCTTCTTCAGGCAGACGAAATACAGTAGAAGAACAGTTGGCAGCACAGATGGCACAGCAAAGAAGACTTGTGAAAAATGCGGTTATGGAGTGTGGTTTTGTGCCTCTTATTGATGGGAAGGGTCAGATAGTGATCTCAGTTTATGTCAAACACACCTTTCTGGTACCTTTAGGCTTTGACAATTCTATTTCTGGAGATACCAACTCCAGCCACCTTCTGCTTTCTGAATGGAGGGAACTCGGCAGCTCAGAGGAGTCATTGCTGGGTTCCTACCACAACCATGAGCTCTGGGGACACCTGTGTTCTCACTTAGGATCATGTTTCAGGGCTATTCGAAATATTATAGCCCCCACCAACTTCACTGTATATCTATAGAATGAAACCTATTTCCAATGGCAGGGACAGTGACTCTGCACATCTCAGTGCATCCAGTTCACAAGCTCTGGAAGGAGCCAGGTATTGCACTTGTGACCACAAAATCAAGATAACCTAAGCAGTCCTAGGTAGCTTTTCAATTTGTGAGTATGCTTAATTGGAGAAAAAAAGAAAAAAAAAAAAAAAAAAAGGCAAATTATTTAATATTAACATGCATTTATAGTAATTTCTACTTCAGATTATGTAGCTATACTGAGTGGTAGAGGTTCTGAAAATTACTTTAACTAGAGATTTTGTAATCAGGTGAGATCCTGATACCATTGGAACCATCTCTACCATGTCATTTACAAACTCAGCACTTGCAGGAGGCAAGATGCCCAAACCCAATCACAGCACCACTCATTTCCTAAAAGATCAAAGAAAAATATCAAACCTATCCTTTTGTCTTTCTGTACACACAGGAAAGGAAAAAAAAAAAAAAAAAAACAACTCAAAACCCAAACTTTAAAATGTTTTCATTCAAAAAGACTTTGGTCTCTTATCTCCTTTACCATTATCTGCCTCTTCTCATCAACACAATCCTGTACTCTGCAAGTCTTGGCACAGCTGTTGCTCCTGTGCTCTGTATTGCATCCATGTCAGCAAAGCTGAGTGTGAGAGCACCACTGCACTGTCACCACCTGCCCTGCCTTTGAGATTCTTCCTCACTTTCCCCAGCTCTGCCAAGCTTTAAGGAAACATTATTTCCACAACCCAGGAAGAAGACCTCGGGTTACCTCCATGAGGGAATTATGAGGATGCGAGGGCAAGTGGGTTTCATAAAATTTATGAATTCCTACAGAACATTTTCTCTCATTTCTTTCATTCTAGTGGTTTAGCAAAGATACTACCCCGTGTAAGGCTTAGCATGAACTTACACCAACCCATGTAAGGCCCAGAAGGATGGAGTTCCTTTCCTCATGACATGAGCAGTGTGTGCCTGCAGTCCTGCATCCCCACAGCCCACAGTGGTCCCTGCTGCCTGGGAGAGCTGGGAGCATGGAGGGGATCTGCCTCTGCATCCCTGAGTGGCAGAATCCAGGGAGCAGGAGGAGACAAGGTCCAAGGGAGCAAAGTTGGCCAGGGCTCTCCACTTACATTCAACACACATCTGGCTGTGCCATACTGGCTGCAATATTTTAGCAACTGGAACATAATTTAGTAGCCAAATTTGATTATTAATAACACTAATAACATTTCCTAATAACAGCATTAAGACTCTGTTTCAAGTTTGCTGTTGGCACACCTGCATCAAAGCAGACTCAGGGTCAAACACATGCAGAATTTTTCTGCAGCAGGAAGAATGGAGATGTCCTGACTGCTGTGTTTCATCTAAGTTATACTTTAGAGGAGCTCTTTCTCCACTGTTGTCTTCTTCCTGCTTGCAAAATTGTTTCTCACTTATGTGACCAAAATGCTAATAGAGCATTCCCACGCTATTTCCCACCAGTGTAGGTGCACTAAATGGAGACACTGCAGCATCAAGGACTTGGAAAATGGTATTGAGAACAGAGCATGTTCAAATAACTTCTGCAGGAGTCATTCCCTAGAATGCTAAATTTTCCCATCTCTTAGTGTGCTTCCAGATTCAAAACTATTCTGGTGCAGAATATTTTGTATGCTTTTCTCCAAGGACACTTGACCAGGGGACTGTTAGCAAGAGCTGGGAAACTGTCAATGGAACTAAACAGACAGCAGTAAATAAATAAATAAAACCCAAAAAGTTTTTCGGGGATTGAGTGCAAAAAAATTATTCAGAGGAAAATACACTGGGATTTAACTTAAACAAAGTTTAAAGAAATTCACAAAGTTTAAATTACTGAGTGAACAACAAATGTCCTGGGAGAATCCTTATGACAGCAAAAGTCAGAAATAAATCAGCAGAAAGGAATACGTGTGTTTTTCTGAGAAGAAAAATCTCAGTGCCATCATAAGTATTAAAAATAAAAAAAAACCCTAAGCAGACAGTCTTATTCAGAAAGTGTATCTGTTCCAGAGCCTCAGCTCCACTGAAAGGCACCAAGACAAGCCAGCGAGCAAAGCTATAAAAGCAGAATCCCAAATGAATAAATAAAAAGGCCATCTTCTGTTTCAGAAATCAGCAGTCCCATAACGCACTGCTCTATAAATTTCTTCCCCACAGACTGGAAAGAGAATGTTCTTGACTAACAGATCTTTCTTGCTGAAATATCACCTGGGATGGATAGTACTCACTGGCAGGCCTGCACCATCTGCTACCTGAGGCTCCAGGAAAGGAAGCAGCACAAGTGTTTCATGTTTGCATAGCCCTCACTTGAGGGAAATCGCATTCATTCTAGCTTTGTCACACAGGGACATTTATGAAGAGCCCAAGTTTATACCACGTTACTTTCTCAACTCTGTGCCCTTCCAAGTTAAGCTTAATGGATGCTTTCCCAGATCCGAGGAACGCTGTTTTTCTGGTATGTGTATTTCAGTATGAAGCACTGGTCGATAGATTTTAACACTCTCCACAGACAGCTGCAGGTTCATGGATGTACTGACAGCTGTTTGAAAGGTGGGCTGCAATCCAGACACCAGAATCTCTCCTTCCCCCTTCCCTCTTTTCCGAGTGCTGCAGGCACAAAGACCCTGGGCATTTCTGCTGGATACGATGGAGCACAGACAGCACCAAAAAGGACCTTTTAGAGGTAAAAGCAGCACAAACATGTAGCTCTGCAGCCTTCCTGAGGCAAGAGGATCCTCAGCCAGAGGTGCAGCCCTGCTATGCTGAAGCAGCCAAGAAAGTATTGGTGGGCTTTGCTGGAAACACCACGCGTGACATTCCCCAGGGCTGGGCTGCCCCAGGCAGGCACAGCCAGCACAGGCAGAAAAAAGCCAAATTAGATTTTAAAAGCTAAGCTTAGTTCACCATGTCTTCCATACTTTTCATATGAGTTCGACAGGAACCTCCTATGCCATTGTCACTCCTACAAAGAGAAGGCAAGAGGTGTCCAACTTTTAGGGTTTTCTCTCAGCTTTCTGCCTTTGGATTTCATGGGGACCTGAGGCTCCTCCCTTCTCTCACCTCTTCCAGTCTGCTCTGAAGTGATGTGACCTTTCATATTTTCATTTCTTATTTAAAAATCTGAAGTATTAAAATAATAAGCAATTAATTTCCTTGCCTTTAGTATCAAAATTTAAATAAAAATACTCAACATAGAATGTGTGATATGTGAAATATCCACATTTGTCATCTGTCATCAGTGTGGCAATTTTCGCAACAGTTTGGTTTCACTTCAGAGTTAGATACTGCACAATTCTGAACTTACACTAAAAAGTGTCAGTTCTCAGAAAATAAGACAACGTACATAATATGATTAAACAACTCAAAAATATAGAGCAAACAAAATCTCTTTCTTTATACCTCACTAAACTTTGTTGGCTCTATATCTATTTAATGATTTTTTTTGAATGTCTGAAATTTCCCATGAAGTTACCCTGTATTGCACAAGTGCATGATGTAAATATTTATGTATGATTCAAAGTATACAGCCCCAGTGGTGATGTTTACGTGCACAGCCATAACCACATGCATAATGTCAGACAAGTATCTGTTTAATTTCAGAACTAATTTTTAATAATTGATGTTTTTATTTGGAAACAAGATTATTGGAAAATAACTCCTTAAAAACTGCACTATTTTATATGCAGGGAAACAGTCCAGATTAGAAAAACAAATAAAATTTAAAGAGACAGACTGGATTGACAAGATTGCAACAAAATGGGGAAGTGGCTCTCCAAAGCCCTTTGATTCTCTTAGTATTTAACATTATTGTAGCAAAAGGGATTTCTGGCAACATTTCGAGTTTAAATGTAGTCAAAAGCAGCTTCCACTGGAGCAATGCAACCTAAAGATCTGGGGAAAGCAGGCACGATTTTCACCTGGCCCACGAGGGACTAACATCACCCCTCTGCTCTGGGGTGAGGTGTCAGAGTCTTTTACCCTCCCACAGATGAGGTTTTTCCACTCATCACTGAAACCCAGCAATTTCCCCTGCATAATGGGGCAGCTCTGCAACAATGAAGAGAAAAACTTGTGTGTGTCTACGTCTCACTGATGATCCACTGATGGAAAACATTTAACTGTACAACTATGGAATTTTACTATTGATTTCATTGCCATCATGAAGAGAGAGAACAGTGAATCTTGCCAAACCACACGAACACAGGTTAATGCAGGATTCTAAACTGATCCATTTGTCTCTTTATCAACACTTTTTATTCCTCTACTTGCAGGAAAGTACCAAAGGATGCAAGCATATTCCAAACATTTGCAAATAACGAATGCCTAATCTCTCTCACTGTTTGCAGTGGAATAAAATTCTTGACACCTGTGCCTTGTTTATGTTAGGCTGTGAAAATTTAAACCAGCAGGCACTTGCAAAGATACAGATGATGCCAAGGAAAAGTGGAAAAGGACTTGGCCTTTCCTAAATCTGTACAAACCTTGTTTTGCTGTGGAAGATCTGTCAGCTGGGATTCATGTGCTGCATTCCTGGGGCTTATAGGCAGGTCTGCAAACCTGCTCAATAGCCCTGTATGCAAAAGGAACCCAGTGGCAGCTGAAAAAGATGTTTGTGCTCAGGATTAAGGCCAGTATTTATCTTCTTGGCAAAGGTGTCTACGTGAAAGCCTAGAGTAATGATACCATACTCTACAGACTACTACAAAAACAAGATCAAGAAGAATTGCATAAATACACCTATGTAACATCCATCACGTTAATGAGAATGTAGAGACAAATGCAGCTTGCTGCTAAACTTGGCATCTATTGACTGCAGAAGAAAGTTAGACACTGCAGAGACAAATACTATCCTAAAGCCATTGCAGGAGCATGGATCCAAAATGATTTGATACACAAAAGTTTCTCTCTCACACTGAGAACCATCTTTCAAGGCCTTGCAGCCCACCAAAGGCAAACCTGAGAGCTGTTATCAGTTTAACAAAGGGCTTTTCAGTCTGGTCTCTGAAAGACCTGCTTGGGAGGCAGAGCTGGAGGGAAGGAGGCCAGAGCATGGGGGAAATCCCACTTGCTGAAAGTTCAGCTGAACACTGAGTTGGGCTGGGCTAGTCTGATGGACTAAAATCTGAAAATAGGAACATTGGTTTAGCATCAGATGGGGTGGAAGGAAAAGGTCCTTTCTTTCTGACCACTAATACACCAAGTCACAGGGATACTTGCTCAGCATTTTGCTGGATAGAATGCTAGGCTTTGCAAAGTTGGTAGGGGAAAGTCAGCATTAACTTTCAAAGATGGATAAGAAAATCTAAGCTAGTGAAAAAAGTACCCCCATGCTCTTTAGTCATATAGGTCTGAATTTTTAAAAGTATTAAGTTATAACTTAATTTTCAAGATTTTCAGCTTAGTAAACTGCAGTGCTTTACTCTCCATTTTCCACATGTAATCCTGAATTGTTTTTTAAAGGAAGGTAACAGTCATAATTCCCATGAAAGTAAGGTGGAACTGTGAGATTACAGTTTTTTGTTTTTTTCTTTTATAATCCCAATGTTCTGTTAAGCACTTTTTCACCCTAAACCAGATTTAATGTCTTTATGGTTAAGCAATCAGTTGTTGAATCCTACAGGTAAAAATAAAAACATCACTTTACGTAATTAGCTCAGGACTAATTATAATCACCCATTTGTTACTTTTCTTCTACAGTAGTTGGGTAAAAAACAGTCTTTAGCCAAGAGCTATGTACAGGGGATAGTGGGATGGGGTTTTTTTTTCCCTGCAAAATTTATGAGACAAAAGATGCAACAAGTTCTGGTTGCACAAGAAGTCAGAAAAAATGTGTGTTAATGAGTACAAAGAGATAAAATGGGCTGTGAAATGCCTGTAGTCTGCTCAGAAAACAAACCAAAGGAGGTGAAATCCTACAGAGACCGGTGCCGCTGTGAACTGTAGGCAGCAGGTGGTTCTGAGTCCCACAAATGTGAGTCAAACCGTGATTGCACAGCCTGCCTCAAGCCCGTAGAACAGCGAGAGAAAATATCCCCAGGTCAGGGCAGTTAAACCCCTCCGGTAAGGGAGCCACAATGCCTGGCAGGAGCTCCCTGCTGGTGCTGAGCCCCAGAGCCTCCTGCCTCGGGAACGGACACTGCCTGCCTGCCTGCCTGGAGAGCTCTGGGGAGGGCACCGGGAAAAGAGAGACCTTTCAAAGCCTGCTCGGAGTGTCACTGCCAGAGCCGAACACAGAGCAGCTCGCAGGGCAGCGGCGCCAGCCCGGTACTGCGAACCCAGGCGAGAGCTGCTGCGGGGGGGCTCTGTCCACAGATCTGTCCTCAGCTCTGTCCCCGGCTCTGTCCTCAGTTCTAGCCCAGCTCTGTCCCCAGCTCTGTCCTCGGCTCTGTCCTCAGTTCTAGCCCCGGCTCTGTCCCCAGCTCTGTCCCTGGCTCTGTCCCTGGCTCTAGCCTCAGCTCTGTCCCCAGCTCTGTCCTCAGCTCTGTCCCCAGTTCTAGCCCCAGCTCTGTCCTCAGTTCTAGCCCCAGCTCTGTCCCCAGCTCTGTCCCCAGTTCTAGCCTCAGCTCTGTCCCCAGCCCTGTTCCCAGCTCTGTCCCCAGTTCTAGCCTCAGCTCTGTCCCCGGCTCTGTCCTCAGATCTAGCCCCAGCTCTGTTCCCGGCTCTAGCCTCAGCCCTGTTCCCAGCCCTGTTCCCGGCTCTGTCCTCAGTTCTATCCCCAGCTCTGTCCCCAGCCCTGTTCCCAGTTCTGTCCCAGCTCTGTTCCCAGTTCTAGCCCCAGCTCTGTCCTCGGCTCTGTCCCTGGCTCTAGCCTCAGCCCTGTTCCCAGCCCTGTCCTCAGTTCTATCCCCAGCTCTGTCCCCAGCTCTGTCCCCGGCTCTGTTCCCAGATCTAGGCCCAGCTCTGTCCCTGTCTCTAGCCTCAGATCTGTTCCCAGCCCTGTCCCCGTCTCTGTCCCCAGCCCCAGCCCTGTGCAGCTGTTTTTTGTCAGAACACAGAGCACAAGCCCTGGCACTTCTCCTTCCCGCTGGCCCCTGGATGGCTGCTCAGCACGTCGAGGTAAATTGACTCATCTTGGCTCAGTCATAACCTCAATCAGCTGGACCATCTCATTTTCCCCACAGCCAAGGAATCCTGCTGCTCTTCATATTAGGGCAGCAGCCAACCTCTTTTTGGAGGGAAGCTTATTGCAGAATATCCCTCGGTATCCCTGGGAATTAGCTGAAAGCTTAAATGTTTCCTTTGAAAGAAAACACTTTTCCAAGAAGGGGAATAAAAAGCTCACTTTCTACTGCCTTTGTCACAACTAAAACCTCTGAACAAAAAGCCAAACCTCAAAACAACACTGGGAAAAAGAGGAGTTACAAACATTCTGGGTTAAACATGACCCGCACACCTGCTGAATTCACATCAAAATGTTTGTTCATTGGATTTGAAATCCACTGCAGCTCACTCTCATCTGATTGCAGAAATTGCAAACTGGAAATCTCCAATTTAGACATCTGCAGGGCTTGAGGCACAGGGATTCAAGGAATCCATGTCAATAGAAATGACTATCCTTGCCTTGCCTCTCTGGAAAAGCAGCACTGCAACCCCACTGCCCCACAGCCAGATTGTGGTTCTGAGTGCAGTGAACCTTAGTCAAACCTTCAATATATTGAAGTGAGCAATAAAACTTCTATCAACTTCACAGTCACCTCAGTTATAACTATACTTGGAAGTTCTGTGGCACACTACATTATTTTATTCTGGATTTTCATTTAATTCCATAAACAAAAGTTCAACAAAAACAGACAACCTGATTTTAGGAATTTATATTGATGCCAAACTATATTTTCATCTAAAAATCAGATTATCACAGGGAACTTGGAGGGCTAACACTCGTCCCTAAGGGAAGGCAAGTTCTCAAGCAATCCATGCTCTTTCCTTTGTACTTTTCTGGTGTGATTTTGACAGCAAAATGGTGCCACAGCAAGGCACCATTCTCCACGAGCCAAAGGCAGGGAAGCAGCAGGGTCACCACTGTAAGGTTGGACCATCCTGGTTCAAACAATCCCTGCCAAAGGCTGATCTTCCAGAATGAGAGAAATCTCTTTGCTCTGAGCAGGGCAGAGATCTCTGCTCTGGACCTTTCATTCCTCTGTTCCTGGGCACTCTGGGGTGTGCTGAGCCCCTGTAGAAATGCAGCTGGGGAGCAGGGCTCAGAGCACTGCCCAGCTCAGGACTGGGGTGATGGACCAAGTTTGGTAGAACACAAGCCCTGGCAAGCCGAGGCAAAACCTCCAAAAATGGAGAAGCCAAAGGTGTGCTTGATGTGCTTTAAGATAAACCATGTGAGACTGTCCGTGCCTGTGCTGGTCCATACAAGTCTGTGCAAAGGCTCCATGCAGAGCTGTGATCAAGTAATGTTACTGAGAAACACCAGCCATGTGATTGTGCTGTTTTTAGCTATAGCTGAAATGGTATGTACATTAATATGTGGAATCAATTAATCAGTTTCCTGCTTCCATCAGCCCGGGGTCCTCTCTCTCTGGGGATAACCACCAAGCCCCCATTTCTCTGAACACATGTCCAACCCGAACCTCTCCCCACTCTGCACAGAGCAAGTGCAGAGCAGTGGGGTGGCCACCCCACAGCCCCACTGTGCCATCCAGGGGTCCCCCAGCCCGCTTTGGAAGGAGCACAGAGCTGCCAAACTGACATCCCATCACAGCACTCGGTGCCAAAACATTTCAGTCAGGCTCTGCTGTGTGCTGTAACACTGGCATGTATAATTACAACTTAGAGAAGAAAAACAGCTTTTCAGCTGGTGCATTACAGAAAGGAAAATAATATTTTCCTCCAGAGCACTGAGCCTGGGGAAGATTTTCTGCTCCCTCTGCCTCTGGCTTTTATATTTGGGAAAGAAGAGAAAGGGGAAGCCCTGCTGATGGTTCTGTAGACTATGATGCTCCGCACCAAGCTTTAACCCACATGTGCTCTGGCCCTTTCACAGCTGCTTCCAGTGCCACTCACTCCCAACTTGCCTCTTGGAAAGTCAAACTAAGCTCAACTTGGTTCCTGTATGAAATCCCTCCCCTTTATGCTCATCCTTCTGCAAAACTTTCTAATTCAAGTCAACCTGAAGTGGGGACAAAGAGATAAATACATTCAGACTTTTACTATGGAAAATATCCTTCTCATCCTGTCTTTTTTCCCTTGACTTTCACATATTTGCAGTAAATTGTTGGCAGCTTTTTCTTTCCAGTCTTTTTCACTTACAGTCCTATAAGATGAAGATAACCCCCATAAGCATACACATCACACTGATAAAATTTAAATTCTGAAAATATCTTGTGGTATACTGAATCTATCCTTTGGGCTGAAGGACCTAACTTTTTGCTGTGACACATGGAATTTCTTCTTGTTAAGTGACCTATGCAATGTGAGATGCACATCCAAATTTATCACAACATGTTTCTTCAGCTATGGGGGTAAACTTCCGGAACTGAGCATGCAAAGTGGCCACTAAGAGATACTGAAACCTTGCAAAGGGATTATCAGAGATACCAAACAGTATCATTGTTCTGTAGCTCACAGAATTTCCCTCTGAGGCATCTCACACTTTATCACAGAAAACGCTCGCTAAATGGTGATTACTTTCACTTCGGTTCTGCTAGAGAATCTAACTGAGGGAAAAAAGAAAGAAAGAAAAAAAAAATAAATAAAAAGACTGGAAACCTTCCAGTGGGTTTTCTGATGGAAAAACACTCCACACGTAAAAATCAAAACATTTGGTGGGAATGTGTTGATTTCAATGTATTTTTGATGGGTTTCTTCTGTAAATGTGCCCAATTCCTCTCTGATGTACTGCCAGCCTGGCTGTCTGTTGTGCAAGCCCAACAGCTGTCTACCTGGTGGCCTTCCAGAGCCTGCAGGGTGTGTGGGGAGCCAGCAGCACCGGGACTCCTCAGCCCCAGGGGAACCAAGCACACTGTTCCTCCTTGGCCCTGCAGGGAACAAGAGCAGAGCTGCCCTGGGGAGCTCCAGGCACTGCCAGGAACTGTGCTGAGAACTTGCACAGCAGACACTGCCACAAAAGAGTGTTCATGCTCCTGGTGCAGGAGGTCACATCACTAATTGCCATCAGCAGTTCCCAGGAATTATCTGAGTACTTCAGCCTGCATGTATACATGCAAATACTGCTCCACACATTTGCCCATTACACACCCTCATACACATGTGCATATGAGTTTAAGGAACACATTTCATCCTCTTTTACATAAGATGAGGTATTAGTAGTACAGCATTCTGAAATCTAAGCAAAGAAGCTCCAGAAGTTGGCATTATTTCCACTTAATCAGTATGAAATCATTATAGCTTTGCTATGAAAATGAAACAACCCTAGTCATACAAGATACATCATGACACAGAAAAATTAGAAAACACTGTGAGCTCTGCACAGCAAGATTTGTAAGCCTGCCAGCAGAATCACAAACTTGCACAGCTCTAATCTGTCTAGGAAAAAGGGGTTTTTAATTGCTGTGCATAATAAACACACAAACGTCAGAAAGCAGCCACAGATAACATGCACGAGTAGATTCCAGCTGTACTGCTAAGGAAACATAAAAGTGATTTATTTTATATCTTGATCTTAAGTCTGATAAATCACATTAAAAATGTCCACATTTCCCTAAGTGCTCAGCACTCAGCAGCTCTGCCTGGCTGCTGAGCTCTTTTGGGAACACTGATTTCAGTGAGGTGTCTGCAGCCTGCAGTGCCATGCAGCCGGACCTGAGCTTCCAGGGGCTCCACGAGCAAGAGCTGCTCACTTGTTCAATTAGCCCACACAAAGCCAAGCACCTGAACTCCCTTATTGAGAGATAACTCTGGTCAACCTTATCTCTGCTCCATCCCCTGAGCATCAGCTGATTGCTTCCTAGAGCCTGCCCAGGCTGTGTGGCCTGATGAGAGCCTCCAGGGACCAACCCTTGCATAAATATCCAGCCAGAACTCCAGCTTTGCACTACCTCTAACAGGCAGCACAGAGCACCAGATACCCTCTGTGTACATGAATTGCTGTGTTATGAAATCATGTCTACACCTCAGAGTTATTTTTTTCTTTCCCTGCAGAGGCTGATGAGGAAATACAAGGGAACTGCTCTGCTGGAAAGAAGGTTTCTTCGAGGGGTTGGGACAGGGTGACACCAGCCTGCAACTGGCCTAACATCAAACCCTTCATAGCCACCTCTTTATTGATAGCTGGAGAGGAGAGGACATGTACATGCAAACCATTCTTGCAGGCTGGGATGTGATCCAAGTCACAATTTAACCCTTTGCAAGTGTCCACCTCAGTGAATGCTTCAGGTTACGTTGGAGCAGAGTTCCATGCTATGTTTTGCAGTGTTTGAGTTTAGATTGGTTTTTTTTTTCTGTTTGCAATCATTAAACCTTACTTTACTGATAATGAAGTTGTCTGAGATTTTATTGAATCTGGAATTCAGAAATTACAAGCCTCTCCAAAGTGGTGATATTTTTTTTTCTCCTCCAAGACAACTTTTAATTGAATAATCACTTCCTCATTACCTTTCTTTTTCTGCCTGACTGGCTTCAAGAAAGAAAATAAGAACTGTTCTTTTCCATACTGAGATGACAAACCACTTTTGTTCAAGTTTTTAGAGACCTTAGGGTTTATCATGTTTCACAGAAGTCCTGCTTTGTACAGGGCATTCTTATTACCTGCAACTACCCTTTCTGTACTGCAAAGCATTCCTTTCACTACAGTCAACACAAAACTTCCATCTCCATTCCCCTAAAAAACAATGGGGCACACAATAAAGTTGAATATCTTGTGATTTTTTTTCTATGTACTCACAGTACAGGATTTATGTGAAAATCAGACTACATTTACTTGATTTGGGAACAAAGTTGTGGGCTTGCAGGGTCTCCTAAAAGAGAGACCTGCTGCTGTGTGCTTGAAATCAACACCAGAGATGAGAATTTGGCTTGATTTTGCGGTCAAGTGCACAAGGTCTAGCCTCATCCTCACTGCCATTTGTTTACGTATAAATAATACATGTAAGAACTTGCAACTCTTTCAGAACTTGCATCAATCTAACCAAAAATAACACCAGAAAATCATGGTACTTTAATTGCTTCTTCCCTTTCAAGTTGTGGGGTCCACGGTTTGAATAAAAAAATGTGCACAACAGTGAGGTCATTTCTCTCTATGATCACAGTGATGGAAAAAGCTTTACCTGAACATGAAAAAGACATCACTGCTGTAAATACGGATAATAAATAAATTTGTCCTTTGTTCTAGTGGAAGGTGCACAGTTGGAGAAAGGAGAGGCTTGGGACTCTGTTATTTAGTGCAGGGGACTGCTGAGCCATCTGTCCATGAACAGATAGCATCCTCTCCCATTTGTGCTGGAATAATCTCACTGCAGCATCTTGCTAGATCAAGGTTGGTAATGAAAAACTGACTGCAAGAACTGAATGTAAAAGTCAGGTTGAGGAAAGTTACTGAGACAAAATTTTAGAGAAGGCACTCACATCAGAGAATATCATGATGCTAAGGATGTAGAGACAGATGCAAATGGTGCCTCTCTAATCTCTTGCACACTCAGAGAGGGGGAATGGATTTATATGAGACAATGCAGCTGTCTTTGTGTGTCTTTGACCACACAAAAAGTACTTGATCTCATATTAGTCAGACAATGGGCAAAATATTAAAAATAAACCCCAAATGAAAATATATTTTAAAATTTTGAAAAGTTATCAAAGTGTAAATAATAAGACCTGATAAGAAAAGCTGAGTAAAGTGTTTGCCATAATCACTCACTAAAAAACTGTCATTAGCCATATCACAAAGCAGAACTAAGAGAAGGCAGCAATGTTAAACTATTTCAAAGCACGTTTTAAAGACATGAAAAAAAAAAATACCAAAAACCAAACATAACAAAATGCAACTCTATTGTTAAACAGGTGTTAAGTTGCCAAAAGTAATATCACAAATGTGGAAATTACTTATATTTTTATGGAGCCAGATTTCTCTGAAACTTGGAACTTATGTTTTCTCTGAGAATTGACAAGCAGCTAAAGCATTAGGGTGAGAGGATTCAGGCACTGGAAGTGAGAAGTCTGTGTTTAAGCTTATAACCTGTGATTTAACCTTCTATCTTCCTGGCACTATTTATATGGCAAATAGATCATTGTTATGTGATTTACATAAGTGATCTGTGTGTGAACAGCAAGCTGAAATAAAATGTTGCACTGCCTTTGTCAGAAATGGGAGAACACACACTTCCCTGTGCAAATCAGGGAGCAAACAGATTTAAAGCTGCATCAGAGTCCAGATGAATCACAGCAGGTTGTGCGGTCAAACACATAAAGGGCTAGAAGTCTTCTAATGACTTTACAAGTCATCCTAAAGCCATTCAATTTAGATAACCTTTTCAGAATAATGGCTTCTAAAGCTGCAATTCAGCACAAATCTGGCAATTTTACTGTACAGCACATCCACATCTTTGAGAAATGATCAAGGAAAGATTAAACCACTTCACAATAGGATAAACTATTGCTCCAACTTGCAGTTTTAAGTGAAGTATTATCGAGATCATCTTGATGAACCCCACTTTACTATTTAGATTCTCTAGTACCCAGAATGCTTCTTTAGGTTTATCAGATTTACAATAAGAGGGAGAAGGGAGATTTAGTAAGTCAATAGTGCTTGCTAAACTACATTTCTCAGGCTGAGTTACAAGCACATTATGCTTTATAAATTAAACTGGACTGTCAAGATAAATGCATAGGCAATACGGTGCTATTTGTAAGTAAATGCCTCTTTATGTTTAAACAGGTTCTTATAGACCAAGAGGCTGAATCTCTTTTTCCTAACAACATTATAAATCTAAAAGCCAAAGGAATAAAATGAAAAGGAAGTGGGCCCTAGGTCTTTGTGAAGGATTGATGACTCAGGCAGTACTAAGTCTACCAGAAAAGATTCTTTTTTTTTTTTTTTTTTTTCCTTTAGTTGGCTTTTGTCTAATCATCACAGGGAGCAGAGGGAGGGAAGACAGAGAGAAGGGAAATAAAGAAAAACCAATTTTAGCTTTTTTACTCCTTCTTTTAGGAAAAATTGCCTTACTTACCTGCATATCATGAGATACAGATAACACTAAGTCAGCAAATTACTTGTTCAGCTGGATATGCTGTATTTACCATGATTCACCCTGCCACTTTCAGTGAAATGACACCCTATTGTAGCAGCAGAATGACTGCACTCCCAGGCTGCAGAAACGTTCAGCAATTATCACCAGTGAGAAGGGTGCATCTGTTGGTAAACTACATAATAGCAGTCTCCCACCCCAGCCCCAAAAGCTTGTCATCCTTCTCTGCCATTACATGGAATGCTTCTGCATGGAGCCCTGGCAGGGGATGGGTCAGAGCCCACAAACAAGGGGCAGGATGCAGCACCTCACACCTGCAGGGCTGGGGCAGCTCTCTGCAGCCTGCTCCTGAGCCTGCACAGTGGGGCAGCAGCCTTCAGTTTCTGCAGTAGCCCACCCAATTAATGCCTGGAGCAGTTATTTCTGCCATCACTCTGAAGGTGCTGTAGCAATTCAAACAGGCAAGCAGTAAAAAGCATCTTTGCAGCAATGCAGCACATAAAAGGCACTAATACTGCTCTTCAGCCCAAAGAAAAGTCAGATTCAGATTTGGTTTCAGATTCTCTTTTTGAAGGTGGTGGGCTGTGCTGTTATGGTTTGTGACTCCTCTGGCATTCAAGAACAAACTTACAAAGCTTGTTGACAACCTCTGCACAAGCCACAGAAATACTAAATGTCAACAGCAGTGCTGGGGGCTCTGTGAGGGGAGCCTGGAGCTGCCCTGTGCCAGGCACAGCCCATCCTGGCCACCCTGAGCCTCAGCCAGGCTTGGGGCACCCCAAGGGGAATGTGCTCCAGAAAGGTCAGAAGCTACCCAGGCCCACCAGCCTTTCCATCTTCTTCTGTCCCCCAGCCCACCACATCACTGATAAACTGCACTTGAACATTTGGTACTGAGCTTGGTATTTGTAACTGTCAATATTCAGCAGGGAGAGTGGCCAGAGGTGGCCTAAACCCACTACATTTACATTTACAGGGTTTAGGCTGTGTCTCTGTTCCCCCACCACAGTGCATGGTGAAATGCACATACTCTAACCTATATAGCCCAAAATATTGTCTCTTGTCTAAATGAATGTTTTATCCCAACATTAGGTGAATTGCAGACACCAGAGCTTGCAGAGGTCTGGATTCTAACAGCAAAGATGTGATGCAAATGTTCAGATCTAAGCTGGAACAGAATAGCCATAGGCAGTAGTTCTGCAGTACAGTTTATGCCTATGAGGTGACAAAGTTTTCATTTTAAAGATCTCTCCCTTCATCAATTAAATAGTTGATTTCCTGGTAAGAAAGAAAAGACTCATTCCTTACTGGAACAAGTGCACAGATTGCATTAACAAGGTGGTTTTGGAATTGCATGGACTGTTTGGACATCCCAAAACCACAAAGTTTCCATGCAGTGCCTGTAAAAACAGATTCATTTTGTCATTTTGAACTATTCACGAGGAAATTCATCTTTTCTTCCTACTGTTTTTGTTTCACTTTACACACTTGCTATGAAAACCAATGAATAGAAACCATTTCTGCATCCCACCCCAATATCTAACTGTATTTAGATTTCAGTCTGTTTTAATCAAGGCATTTTCACCCAGTATATAATGCCCTCAGAAGCAGTTCCAGTTTGAAAGAGAGGAGGTGAGTGGTCCCTTCATAACAATCTGTAAAGGTGCCACATTTTATCTACTGCCCTTTGATAATAAAGCCAAGATTTCCCACTCAGCTGATTAAAACCGAGTGGCTGCATAAGATTATAATAATCTCATCTATTACTCAAACAAAATGGTTACCTAATGCATCATAGTGGCTAAGAAGAAAAAAAAAAAAAAAAAAAAAAAAAAAAAAAAAAAAAAAAAAAAGGCTCCTTTCTGTGTGGAAACTTGGTAAATTGTCAGCTTTCCCATATTTAGCTCATCATTAAGTCACACAAGGAGGTGTCTCTGCTGTCATGTGTTTCCACCACCAAGTGGAAACATTTTGTGCTGTCTGCAGTTGGTGCTACAATTCGGTGAAGATGAAAGATGAGTTAAGATCACTTCAGTACTGTAAGATAGCTGTGGGCAGCCTGTCCTACACTGCATTGCTTTCAGAAGCCCAGAGAAAAATTAAAAACAACAAAAAGCAATAGCATTTTCTAAAGACACCATATTATCTCACAGAACAAGGTTGGAAGAAACCTCCAGAGTCATCGAGTCCAACCCAGCCCTGACACCTCAACCTGGCACCCAGTGCCACAGCCAGTCTATTTTTAAACACATCCAGGGATGGTGACTCCACCACCCCCCCGGGAAGAACATTCCAGTACTTAATTATTCCTTCCATGAAAAACCTTTTCCTGATATCCAACCTAAATTTCCCCTGGTGCAGCTTGAGGCTGCGCCCTCTCATTCTGTCAGTGCAGCCTGGAGCAAGAGCCCAACCCCAGCTGAGCACAGCCCCTCTCAGGGAGCTGCAGAGTGACAAGGTCACCCCTGGGTCTCCTTTGCTCCAGGCTGGACACCCCCAGCTCCCCCAGCCATTCCTCTCAGGGTTTGTGTTCCCAGCCCCATTCCCTCCTCTGGATGTGCTCAAACATCTCCACATCCTTCCCAAACTGAGGGGCCAGGACTGGGCACAGCACTCGAGGTGTGACCCCGCCAGTGCTGGGCACAGGGGAACAGTGACCCCCTGCTCCTGCTGGCCACAGCAGTCCTGACACAGGCCAGGGGCCCCTGGCCCCTTTGGCCACCTGGGCAGAGCTGGCTCCTGTCCACCAGCAGCCCCAGGTCCCTTTCTGTCTGGCACTGTCCAGCCACACCAGCCCCAGCCTATGACATTGCAGGGGGTTATTGTGGGCAAACTGCAGGGCCCAACACTTGGATTTATTAAACTTCATCCTGCTGGACTCTGCCCATCCATCCAACCCTTCCAGGTCCCTCTGCAGAGCCCCCTCCCTCCCAACAGATGGACACATGCTCCCAGCTTGGTGTCCTCTGCAGATTTACTGATGGAGGACCCAATCCCCTCACCCGTGCCATCAATAAAACTCTTGAGCAGAGCTGGCCCCAGCCCAGGCCCCTGGGGACACCCTGGCACTGTCCCCAGCTGGATGCAGCACTGTTCACCAGCACACTGTGGGCCCAGCCAGCCAGCTCTGAACCCAGCAGAGTGCTCCTGTGCAGCCTGGGCTGCAGCTTGCCAGGGAATGCTGTGGCACACAGTGTCAAAGGCCTTGCTGGAGCCCAGGCACACAACATGCACAGCCTTTCCCACACCCACCAGGCAGGGCACCTGGGGATAAAAGAGACCAGGTTGGTCACACACGACCTCCCCCTCCTAAACCCCTGCTGGCTGGGTCTGACAGCCTGGCCATCCTGTGGGTGCTGTGTGCTGACACCCAGCATCAACTGTTCACCACCTCACTGGGTACTGAGGTCAGCCTGACTGGGCTATAATGACCAGGATCCTCCTTCCCACCCTGTTTGTGAATGGGCATCACAGTGGACAGCTCCCAGTGTCGTAGTTTGGAAAAAATGAGTTTTTTCTGAACTTCAGTGGTCAAACCAATGAGTGCTCAGGTTTAAAGACTGGCACCTGGTGTGGCCACTGAGGACAAGGATCCGCCTCTGAGAACACAAGGGGTTAAAAGCAGAGGGCTCCCCGGAAAGCTCTCTCTTGGTTCCGGTCCCTGAGGACGGAGGGATCTCCCCTGCCCAGCGGCTGGCTGGGCGGGGAGGGGAAGCCATGCGGCCTGGGTGAGGTAGGCTGGAACCTTGGGCACAGAGGGGGAGAGGAAAATCCTGCAGGATGGAAGGGTGGCAGACAGCCTTCTTTTCCCCTTCCCCCCCCCCCTTCCCCCCCCCGGAGAGAGAGACTGGAAAAAAACCGGGTCTGTGATCTTCGTCACCTTGAAATTTGATATCAACAACTAGACAGCACGGCCGAAGGAGTATGGGGGGGTGGCGCGAGAAGAGTGCCCAGCAGCAAAGATACCGTGAGAGTTCTGGGGAAACAAAGCCCAAGATTTTAACCCTTTTCGTAGATGATGGAAACTTTATAAATGCTAATTCTCCTGGATTTGAAGAAGAAAGATAGAAAGAATTAAGCAAAGATGATGGAGTAGGAATGCTGAAAAGAATCCTAGGTGGGAGGAGATGATGGAGTGGCTTTGGCTGGACTCTTTTGTATAGCCATGGACGGACTCATTTTTTTTTCCTGTAACGTAGAAACTGCATGTGGGGAGAAGCATTGGCTTAGAGCCAAGAGTGGACAGTAGTGTGAACAGAGATGAGAAGTGTCCCAAAATTTGAGAGGCTGTCGTTTCTTGGAACTAACCAAAGCATCTTTAAAAAAAGAAACCCTAGAAGCAGCTCTGGTCCATGCACAGTGGTGAGAGCACTGGACATGGAGGAAGAGGCCACGATGTGGTGCAAGAAGGACTCCTATCTCTCCTCAATGAACTGAGTACTGATTATCGGAAGGGTGGTAATAGACTGAAGATTAATTATCTAAAAGATGGTAACGTGATGGGGAATTTTCAGTTTGTTTCGTTAGGTTGAGAACTGGGGGGGGGGGGGGGGGAGGGAAGAGTGTTTTTTTTTAAAGTTTCCATGTTCTTCTGTATGTGTTTTCTTTACCTATTATTAGTAATAAAGTTTTTTTCTCTTGCTTTCTAAATTAGAGACTGTTTTGCTCTGTTTTTGGTCACATCTCACAACAGATACCAGGGACAGTATATCGTTATAGGGGCACTGGCCTTGTGCCAACGTCAAACCTTTGACACCCAGTCATCTGGAATCTCCCCAGTGAGCCAGGACTGTTGGTAAATGATGGAGAGTGGCTTCACAAACCCACCTGCCTTCTCCCTCATCACCCTGGGGTGGATCCCATCTGCTCCCATGGATTTCTGAACATCCAAGCAGCTCAGCAGTTCTGACTGCTCCTCCTGGATAACAGGACCATTCTGCTCCCTGACACCATCTACCAACCCAGGAGGACAAGCCATCTTCCCACTAAAGACTGAGGCAAAGAAGGTGTTAAGCACTTCCACCTTCTCCTCATCTGCAGTTCCCTACCTCATCCAATAAGGAACAAAGACTGGTCTTACCCTTCCTTTTACCATTAATATATTTGCAAAAAAAAAAAAGAAAAAAATATTACTGTCTTTTACAAAAGCTGCTAATTTAAGTTCGAACTGAGCTTTGACCTCCCTAATTTTTTTCCTACATGCCCTAGCAGCCCCCTTAAATTCTTCCTGAGAGACCTGACCCTCCTTCCAAAGATAATACATCCTCTTTTTGATTTGTAAGTTCCTTTGAAACTTTGTTGTCCATCCAGGCTGGGTGTTTGCCTTGTCAACTCATCTTTCAGCACACAGGGACAGCCTGCTCCTGTGCCCTCAAGATCTCTGCTTTGAAGCACATCCACCTTTCCTGAAATCTTTTGTTTCTAAGGGCTGCTTCCCAATGAACTCTTTGAATAAGTCTCTTAAATAGGTCAAAGTCTGCCCTCTGGAAGTCCAATGTAAAAGTCTTATTAATGTTCCTCCTGATTTCACCAAATATCAAGGACTCTATCATTTCATGTTTACTCTGCCCCAAGCAGCCTCCAACCACCACATGTCCCACCAGCCCATCTCAATTTGAGAACAGCAAGTCTAACATAATCCCTCCCCTGGTGGGCTCACTGGCCAGCTGCAACCAAAAGTTGTCCTCCTCACACTCTAAAACCTTCCTGTGATAGGAGATCATTCACCTGCTCACGCTGCAGGCAGGCCTCTTCTGCAATGGTCCCTGGTCCCTGGATAAGCTCCAACACAACACAGAGGAATGGGTCTGTGCAGGCACATCCTTTTGGGAGGGTTCTATTTGGTTACACACTCTTACAAACTATACTTTTTGATTATGGAAAAAAACATTACTAACAAAAAACCCAAAACCAACTAACCAAACAATCAACCAACAGAAACACAGCAAACAACAAACTAACCTTACTAGCAGGAAAAGCCTACAACCCTGCCTGCTTGCCCTGCCAAAGTGCCTCACCACACTCTCAGAGATGTGTCTGAACATGTGTTCATGTTTGCCCACTCCAGCCACTGTGCTCCTGAGAGGCCTCTTTTAATCAGCAGCAGAGGAATTCCCTGTCCCTTGGCCTGCCTGACTCCAGAGCCATTATCTCGTGATCCAGTTCTCCATTGGAAGTCACTGGAAAATTGCAGAATGCACAAGACAAAGGCAGCAAACCATGGGGTTCAGCCACTGCACAGCAATGAGACCTATCACTGTTCTCCATGCTCAGGATGCCACCTGGATCTTCTGGCAGTATCTGGGCCATATTTCTGGTCTGACAATGAAGATGTAATGTTTATTATTATTTTTTTCTGAGAGACTCTTTTCATTTCCGGACTACAAAGGCAGAAAGATACATTTCCTCTCCTTTCCTCCAGAATGATGAAATGTAGCTGTCAGTGCTCCTGCCCTGTGTCTCACCAGGAGCCCTTGTCTGGTTTTGTACCATGCTGTACCCCAGTGCAATAGCCACGGGAGGAGCTGCCAGGATCACACTCAGAGGGTGAGGTCACCCTCACAGCTGCTCAGCAGCAGCCTGCTACAAAGGTCGTGCTGGGAGGTGCTCCATTTCCCTCAAATTTAGCTCTACACCTGAATTAAAGATAAACTCTTGGCATGTATGAATGGCCACAAAAGTAAGTCATGGGAATCAGTTTGTCTGGGGTTCTCTATTTCCTAAAAATGTCCAGGATTCCCCATCTTTAACATGCTGAAAACTTTCACAAGGTTTGGAAAGTGAAAACTGATGATATGATAGCATTATCCATACAGTTCCTGCTGTATGCAGCTTCTAGCAATTTGAAAATAGTCTTGAACCACAATTTCTGTAAGATTCAAATATCAGGAGAACAATTTGTTTCTATTTTCTGTCACATTAAGACATAAGATAGCTGGAGAGGAAGGAGGAGACTTATTCCATCCAGCTCAAGTTCTGCACTTCGGTTCTGTAGGCAGAGAGATAGAATTTGACTGAGAACAAACATTTTGTAGTCATATCAAATGCAAAAATATCCTACTTCTCTGTTTAGAGCCTGAAATGTTTCTATATTTCTCTCTATGTATTAGTGGAGATGGTTGCATAACAAAAATCCCTCTTTAAATTCCATGGTCAAAAAGTGATGCTCTTCAAGAGAACCTGACTTCATTTTGACCAGGACATTACACAGCAACCCAGACATTCAAATTCCTGATCCTTACTGCACAGTCATCTAACACTAGTGCTGAGATGGCAGCTTGGCTTTTGGTTAGGCTATAGCCCATCTCAAAGGACAAAAATAAAAGTAATTCATGAATAAGTTGAAGATGTTAAATAATTTTTAACTGTCTGGCTAATAGAAGCAGAAAAGCAATCTGTAAAGGAATAGCTATAAAACCTCAGTTTGCATCTAGCAGGAGATAACTTCCATACCCTGATCTAAGCTCTCTTCCTGCAGTGCCCAGGGCATCTTTCCAAGGGCTAGAAGAATGATAGTCAAAAACAAAGGCTTGTGATTTCTCTTTTTCTTATCCAAGCTAATATTTATCACCAGGCTTTTGCTGACAGAATGCTCTTTCGTTAGCTTGTCTTCTTGCTTAAAAATAAAGTAACAACAGGTTGATATCTTGAGGCAATATAAATAAATACATTCATTATCTAGTACCAATTTCCCAAACCTCAACTGGCTCACAGCAAGAATGCTGGGATGCACCTGGAAAGGCTCAATCTAAGGCAGGTGTGACTGCAGGACCACTGAGAACTCCACACTGCAGAGGCTCTTTCCAATGTGGGCAGCTAAGCATCCTTTATGGAAACACTTAGAAGCACAGCCTGAACTGTCCTCAGGACATCTCAAAAAATGACAGAAAACCATGGGGTTTTCTTCCAGCCCCATGTCTGAATCTTCTTTAGACAAGAAATGGGGACCTCTTTCTCTCCATATTTTCTCGAGTAATTTAAAAATCTTGGATTTATTTATTATTTTTATTTTTAAGTGTCAAATTCTGTCAAAAGCATTTTTAGTGTCTCCTGTTACAGCCTGAGATGTGTTCTTCTAATACACATTTTTGCTTTCTGGCTGCTGTATTGACAGCTATTCAAATAGTGCCAAAACTTCTCAAGTTGCAAAGTTATTATTTTGTAACCAGGTGCAAAAGTTGTCATGAAGTCAGATGTAAACACTGCGGCTACAAAACAATTTTTTTGTTTACTGTGCATAGATTTAAAGAGCACAGTCATCCTTTTGTTCTAGAGTGTGTTGAATCACTCTGAGTTTCCAGGAACCTTTAACTGCTCTTGTGCTGCAAAGAGCCATCCATTTGCATGGAAGTGATCCCAAACTTCTAACTCTTGTCATCTGCTTCCTTAAACGACACTGAGAGCAACTGTTAACAGATTTAAAACTTTTCACAAGTAAAAGCTGGTAAAGGAACCATCCTTTTCTTCTGTGTAAGTGAAAAGATACCGTTATAAAAAGAGCAAAGTTCTGAAGAATTAGCTAAATTATTTAATCAGAGTTACTGACACGACCCTTTACTAAAATGAATCATTTAGCCTCGAGCAATTCTGATATGGGGAAACTATCGCTAACTAAAGAAAAATTGCATTCAGTATCTGGGCTCCAGCTCTACTGATAAGAGGAAGAAGAAAGTGTTCAGGCATTGTAAGAGAAGCAGGGAATGTTTCAAAATCTGCTGCTGCTGGTAGCGTGCAGGCTGTGCTGGGTCCCCTCTGCTGACAGTCCCCGGGCAGCTCGGGTCAAACCCTGCGAGAGGATGGCAGCACTGCCACAGCCGGGCTCCCCTGCCCCAACCCCTCCCCTGCACCTGCAGAGAACTCCCCTCCAGCCCCAGGTTTACAAGTGGGAGGAAATCACCCTGCACTGTATTTATCTCGCATGCCATTTGAGCTTCGTTTTACTTCGTCTGTGTAATTTCCAATGAAGAATAGTTTCACAACTCAATCACAACCCAGATTAATTTTATTAAAAAGTGAAAGTATCATGCTGTGTATCAAAAGCACATTGCCACCAAGATAGTTACCGTGCGAGCCAACTATTTAAAACAAAGTCTATCACCCCTGGAAATTAAAATACAAAGAAAAAAAAAATCACTTATCCTTATTTGATTAGATATCACAGGAATAAATGATGCAACACAATGATCTCTTACTTTCTCAGCCAAAATATGAGAGGTCTTTTTAAGGTCTGCTTGGTAAAACTACAAGAATATTATTGATAGAAAAGAAACTCAAGAGAAATCTGTTCAGCTGATCTCTCAGAGTTCATTTCTGTTTTCTTCTGCACCTTTTGGCAGAATGGAATCAGCGGGGAACACACATCACCTTAATTAGGTCTGTTCCTAAATCTACAAAGGTGACTGGCATGTTTTTCAAAAGCAGCAGCTTTAAATACATAAAGTAGTGTATAGCTGGAAAAAAATGAAAGGAAAAAAAAAAAAAAAAAGCCCTGTGAGGAATTTTGACAGATGTATGTATCTCTCAAATAATTATAGAGACTTTAAATGATGGTTTGAACTAGAGTTCACTCAAACCATCACCTGGCCTACACATAGATATGTTTGACCATATAACTGATCAGAGAACTGAATGCAGAAGGAGGTCATGGTATTTATTCTGACTTGCACAGGAGAATTCTCATGATGATTTTATGACTTCATTGACAGATCTGTAATTACCTTGCAAGAGATGTCATGAAAGAAATGAATCAAAGGGGAGAAACATTGTTGAAAGCATCTTAGGAAAAACATCTGAGGCTCAGGTAACTGGGTCAGGCAAGCGATGTGGGTGGTGCTCCCCAGGCTCAAACACTTAAGCACAAATACTGCCAAAATTTAACTGATCAGCATTTCTTCCTGAGCTGATGGAGGATCAGAATTCAGTATTAGGGGAAAGCAGGTCTCTTTTTAGGGTTAAAGACAAACAAATGCCTTTATCTAACTTAGCAATTACAAGTCATTCCTTTGTGAATTATCAATTAACATCCTCTTATGCAGATGTCTCTCCAAATAAGAAAATTAAGGAGCTATATCCCATTCCCTCAACATCAGGCTCTTTCTTCCTATAGGAGACAAGATGTCCATTGAGCTCCAGAAAAATCTTCTGCTTTAGAATACAGGTGCTGCAGCACACTGCCCTGTTATGCCAAATCCTGGTAGAACAATTCAAACTAAAAAGCTCTCAGTCTTCTATAAAGCATGTGGGACACAGGTAGCAATGGACAACAAACACCACTGCACTTAATTAAAATGAAAATGCTTTGTTTACAGTGTTACCAGACAATCATTATACTAAAAGCATTAAATTTGAAGCATTTGTTATATATAGCTCTGTATTCACAAAAATTAAAACAAAAAAATAAAGAGAAAAAAGCACTGCTGCTTTTTTTTTTTTTTTTTTTTTTTTTTGCACACAACAAACAAAAATTGCTTTCTTTATGAACTGGTGAAAGTTCTATTATTTTTCAATACCTGTTTTTTGATGAAAATTTCACAATCCTTCTCTCATAGAGGTTTCCTACTAAGAGGTCCACTGTCATTCAATCTGCATGGAACTGTAAATGCATTAACTAATTGAGACAAACTTTCAAGTGACAGATTACAAATTAATTTGCACTTTTCTATGATAATTTTATAATAATTAAATGCATTGTATTAATTAAGCCAAAATTAAATTAGCTCCTAGAAGGAAAGTTAAAATTAATTGTGGCATGTTCCATGCAACTCATCAAGGAACTCTGTACTGAACTTTACCCATATTACATCATATTATACTGTTAATAAAGATGAAGAAATATCTGGTAAGAAATAGGAGGTTTTAATCATAGAAGGCATGATAAAGTTCATGTGACAAGAAGAGTTAGAGCTTAATTCCTGATTGACACAAACATGGTTATTTGCTCAATGAAATACCAGTCAGAAACCTCGTAGATTAGGCAGGCTTAGGTAAAGGGTCAAGGAGATTAAATCCAAAGCCTCACTGCTCCCTTACAAGAGAGCTCACCTACTAAATCTGGTTGTTTTCTGCTTGTTAGTACAAACCACAGAAAACTCCTCAGCTACTTGCATTCCCACGAAACTAAGCAATATCCATTGTGGATAACTCCATGGAAGCAAGTGCTAGAAGAGGAAAAAAAGTAATCAGGCCAAAGATAAAACCCAGCAATATTTGATATGAGACATGAGAGATTCTTATCAAGAAAACAGAGGGAAAATGAGTAGAAGTATAATTATTTGAAAGACAACTCCAACCCCCATTGCTGTTCACATGCAGGACTGCACCTTGCCAACCCTTTTTTCTGCTCCAGCAGTGAACAGGGAGCTCCACTGGCAGCCACCATAACCTTCACCCTGCACTTTCAATATTACTTGGCCAGCACCTTTGGTGATTGCTCCTCTTGCCTGCTGCTGCTTTCACTACACTTTTAGCTCATTTAACCTAAATAAATTCTGTTTCCCCCCAAAACATCACAAAGCAATAAGCTTGTTTCAAGTGTTATTCTTTACTTCAGAAGTCTAAGAATTCTTGTCCCTTAAAATTTCTAAATATTGTGCAGGTTTGAGTCTCAAATTTCAAATTTTTCATTGGAGTAGACATCATGACTTTCACAGTGGATAACTTAAAATTTCTCTCAAAGACCAGAAATAAATTCAGAGATCCACTTCCCTCCTTGCAGTGGAGTACATCAGAATAAAATGTGCTGAAGTGGATGGAGTTGCAGTGGTGAACTGCAAAGGGAAATCAGGGAGAATGGCAGACAGGATTTTAACTGACTTCACCTTTGGAGCAAGCAACACAATCCAGCCTGAATCAAGAGCATTTTCCAAAACATTTTGGACAGTACTCAGTGTACCTATACAACTTCATTTATTGCCTAATCTCTTATTACTGGAGTTCTACAGGTTATTAAAACAAAACAAAACAAAAAAAACAAAAAACAAAACAAAACAAACAAACAAACACAAAACAATAAACAAAAAAACCCCAGAAAAATACAAACAAGCAAAACAGAAAAAAATACCCCAACAAAACACAGTGAATCCCACAGAACTGAAAAGTCCATCTGACTTCAAAAAGAGCTGAAATACATTGGTACTTGCCAAAAATCCCAATGAATCCTGTGATAGAAAAAGGCATGGCATGGGACCCATGGAGCATCTTGCTCACATTTCATCTCTACCTTTCTACACCAGTGATGAACAAACAGCATCACCTTCACATCTGGACAGCACTTACCAAGATAAATCAATTAAATGCTAAATCCTGGATTCTCTTTGGCCAATGGAACAGAGAAACTGCTGACCCTCCTGGCACAGAGCACTTGGGGGACAGGAACGAACCCAGGAATTATTCATAGCCAGTGCTGCAGAGGAACAAAAGGCAAAGCAGGCCCAGGTGCTGTCCCAGCTCCGCCCCTGCCCAGCCCTGCTGCCTGCCTGGACTGGTGGTTCAAATGGAGATTAGTTATATTTCAATTTCTATTGCTCTCCTAGCAGATGCATATGCATTTGCCCTGTGTGACCAGAGGCAGATGAGACCGTCCTATTGCAAACTAATCTGGTGCTGCATACACACTTCTGCAGAGGAAAATAAATCACTGAAGTGTGACTTCTGGGTAATATAGATGTGTTGTTCCCCTTAAAGAACAGAAGTACAGACACTTCACATTCTGGGTGATCGAGTGATACCCTTGAAAAGAAAACAGCAGCAGAGGATAATGCAACAGAACCAAGTATGCTGAATGTTAAGTGCTGTTCCATCTAAATACAGGTAAAAGAACAGTTGCTTGGCAGCAAAAATTAATTTTAAAAAAGGAAATTGAGATATCTTCTACAATTTTTTTACAATGTATTTTCTCACTTCTTATGACAAAGGATTTTTCAGAAGCTCAGGCATCCATTTTTCTGATGTATTTCCTGTCCATCACAGATACCTCGTCTATTTTGACAGGGTAAAACTGATTATAAATGATGGACCTCTGACACCTATATATCTGCTGTAAAGCAAAACAGACAACCTCTCATATGTGTATTGCAAATATTACTATTCCTTGCACATTAATACAGGCAGGGATATATGTGAAGTTAACAATAAAAAAACATATAATCCCTAAGAGTACAGTGAGCATTGCTGACAAATCACATGTTGCTCCAAGAATACCAAAAGGCTTCAAATCAATATTCATAAAAATGCCTTCTTTGCCGCTTTAAAATACACCTTTAAATTATCCAGACACAGAGCCCATAAATAAATTCAATCTTCTTCCAGCCAGACAAATTGCAAACTTGAATTACTTTGTTCTTCATCTTCCCACCCAACTACTTAATTTTGGTTTTTCTTTGTATCTTCCAAGAACCTAACCTACTTCTATGAGCTTTCCTCCAAACTGAAGATAAGCACTCTTTTGGGCTGATTTTTCGCTTAAGCTGATAAGCTGAAAAGTGCAATTAAAATGCAATCATGTCTGGAAACAATATATGATGAGAGGATTAAAAAACTAAACTCTCCCAGTTTATCCAGAAGACAGCTAAGGGTTGGGCTGATCATCTTTGCAATTTTCTGTGGAAGATGTTTATAGTGGCAGCTCTCACTGTGGCACAGAGGGACGCTACTTTTGTATTTCCTGAAATCTGCAAGGTGTGTAGCTCTTAAAATACACTCATTGGCTAAAAGGCTGGGGTGCCTAAAATCAGCTGTAAGCACAGAAAGAAGCAACTTTGAAATTGTCAGCTGGAGGTCAAAGCAGTTTGATTAAGGAGTGCAATTATTATTTCCTCTTATCCTACAAACAACAGAATTTAGCAGCTAGCTTTGTCATCAACACATGTACTACAAACAATAGGAAATGAATCTATCTATCCATCACTGATAAACAGATGTAGTGCAGATCTATTTTGTCTTGCTCGTAATTACAATGCTCAGAACATCCTCCCCTTTTGCACATGCCATTATTCCATTTGCCTCGCTGAATTCTGTGCTTTGCTTGGAAATTAAATCAGGTCTTGAATTTGAAACCAGGACAATATTGAATCCCAAATCTATCAAAAAGTGCTGTCTCCTTAACTGAGCAAAAATTTCCATTTTCCCCTCAAACTATTAATATTAAGATACAATCACAAGAAAGGAAAAAAAAAAAAAAAAAAGGCTGAGCTGAGCTTTAGAATATATCTCTTCGCTGAATAAGTGACAAAAAGTTAAAAGCAGTAATTTAGGAAACTTAAATGTGACAGTGTGTGATAGATGTGAGTTGGCAAGGCAAGAAAATGAGAAACATTAAAATCATATATTAGAATAGATCAAGCTCTACATACCAGTTTATGTCAGCAAATTTCTTTTGATATGTCAAGTCCCTATAGGACTGGGATTCAAGTATACTTTGAAGATGTATTTTAAAAGGAATATGTTTATGTTTAGAAACTTAATAAGATCATGCATGTATGGAAGGCAAAGAAAAATAAAACTGAATGTAATATTGTTAAGTTCACCGCAAGGTTTCCCCTGTGTGGCATTTCTAATGTTTTTCATGTTCTTCAGAACATTTCAGATTCTTTTACTGATATAGTCTTCTGCTTTCCCAGGTACCAAACAGAATGCTGTAAAAGGCCATATGGGATTTTATCCCCAGCCATTGCCTATCAAAAATTATACCAAGTCAATGAATTGCAGCTTGGTCAAAAGACATCAAGCAAATTGAATTCAGGCATGCACCAGCTCCCCCAGGATGCTGTCAAAGGCTTTGTCACTACCAGCAGGGGAACAAAAGCCATGTTCTAGTCAACACTGAGCCAGACATTTGCAGGCGGGCTCAATCCTTCTCCCTAGCTACAATCCATAATATCATTGAACAGAAGGTCACTCAGTTATAAATAAATAGATTGGTGTATTGAATCCTTGCCACCACTCCATTTTAAATACCACAGTGTGGACTAGCAATTAGACATAATGGCAACGATTCTGCATCTGAGCTGCTCTCGTTAAAATCAGAACAAGGACTGTTTGCACATTTTCACACATCAACATCACTATGGGGGTGCCCTCTTGGGCAGTCATGCAGGCCAAATGAAAGGAAGATGGAGCATGAGCAGAAACTTGGTAGTCCCAAATCTGATAAGAAAAGGATGGTCAAGTTCTGTCAGTCCTGTGCAGCTGAGTTCCTCCAGCAGTACCAGGGCAGAAATACAATCCTACATTCCAGCCAGAGAGAGGCCTCTGCCAGCAGAAAGAGGCTCCAGAATTTGTGTCTGCTCTGTACAAATACTCTTTACGGCACCAGTGCCACTGTAAAGTGATTCCAAGATGTGTGACTTGATGCAGACAAAGAGGGAAGAAAAATACAGTGAATGAGGTGGCCATTCTCCTAGCACAGCACAGGAGGCTGGCAGCTGGAGCCAGAGAACCCATTTTATTGACCACTACTGAGCTGCTGGTGCTTGGCATGGTTCTGGAGGGTACTTGGCATCCCAGGAAACTGTGAAAGCCTGGCAGAGCCCTCCCCAGCCCTAGCATGGTGCCTGTCAGGTCCAAGGGGTGCAGGTGCTCCCAGATGGAGGGCAGTGCCTCCATGGCACACAGTGGCACCAGCAGTGTTTGCACACAACCCTCCAGCATCTTTGGCTGTGGAACACAATCAGGTGTGATCACACGTTTGCAGTCACAGGAAGCTTATTGGATTCCTTCTCTTCTTTCCCTTTAAAGGAAGGGCTCAATTCCCCTGCTGGCACTACACAAATAAGCCTCCTGCTGCTGCACAAGGAGGTTTATCCTTAACTCGGGCACGCAGAAAACCAGGCTGGTGGGAAATGGCTTTCCCCCTCCTGACTGTGAGTGGATGCACATAAAGCCATTTGAAAGACTGATGTTTGATAGCAATAGAGAAAGGCACAAATGCTTAAATGATTCTGAATCAAAGGTGAGCCAAAGGTAAATAGCATCTAGAATGACAGGGTGGACCATATACTCTCTCAGCAGCCACCCAGACCCAGCTGCATCCCCAAAACCATCAACAAAAGCGCATGTGGACTCTGCCAGGAAGCCAGATGCCATTTTCTGGAAAACTGTGTTCTATAGCTTGGCATCTGGTAATTGTGATGTCCAGCCAGAAACTGTGAGAGGAGGAAAATATATTTCCTTCAGAAAACATCACTTCAGTGAAAAACAAGCAACAGATCAGCCCCGTTTAAAAATGTCACTCTAAAGAAAGAAACATAAAAAGGCAGGAGGAAAGGAGGAAAAAAACACCAAAACAAAACACCATCCAATCCACAGAGATTTTATTAACACACAAAATGAAATATTTCCTTGCACAAAGAATACGATAAGCTTTCATTTATGAGCTCTCATAAATGATACATTTTTAGGAAGGTTTTTCTCAAGCATCTGTAGAATTTGTTCAGCTCTTTGTTTTCATCCAAATAGTCTATTGGCAAAAGGGGGGAAGGTTATGAGACGGTTCTGCTTACCACTTTCATGGACCATCACCTCCCCCTGCCAACCCCTCCCCAGCTTTGATCTAAAAATGTTGCAATCAGCAGACCACTAGGAAGCCTTCCAAACTCCACAGTTGGATAACAACCAACCCTCCCTCATCTGCTGCATGTTGAAACCTTTCACAGTTCAGGAGACCAGCATTTTCTGTGGTGTGGCTGGAAATGAGACAATTCTATGCAAAAAGCCAAAGGGGGGATTCTCTTCTGCAAGAGTTTCACTGACTGAATAATTAGGCTGTTTCCAAGTCTGAAAGCAACCCTACAGTTACTGATAATCCTTTACTGCAAATGAATTCCACCACCACAGGCTCACAAGAAGCCTTCATCCATCACAGATAAATGATAAAAATTAGATGATCATAAAATTCTCCTACGAACTCCATGAACAGTGAATCTCCGATTTGTTTATAACAACTTCCAACTCAACCATGATATTCAAACTTCGGTTAAAAAATAAATCTTGCTACACTCTCTCTGGGAATAGACTCCCTGCAAAGCAGTCAAAACCTTGAACAACTAACAGGTATTTCCTCATGTTTAATCAGCAAGTATTTTGCTCTTAAAATTCACAGAAACTGTAGCTCTGGCAGCAGCACTGTGCAACATCAAAATCTGCTTTGTCTCAGGAGCAGACTGTCAACTGGGCTGTGAACCAGTGCCATAATTTTATTTCCAGTGCTGGTCTAGCTAGTAGAAAAGCGACTTAAGCCAGCTCTGCTTCTGGTGTGTGTTGGTCTCAGGTCACTTTGGCTTTACAAAACATCTGCAAGGAAGAGGAGTCGAGGGCCAGGCCTCCCCCATCTGGGCAAGGACACTGATTTCTGCTCCAGCCCTGAAGAGCAAATGGCTGCACGTGCCACAAGATTTCTCAATATCAGAATGTAAGTCATCTTCCATCTTTTCTCTCCTACATGACATTTTATATCTTCTTTCAAAGCCTTACAGAAAGTGTTGTTGATCTCTTCAGACTTTGACTCAGTCAAGGATGTTGCCAGTTATAAATATTTATGTCTAAAATATTTCAAGCAAAAGCACAACATCAGTAATACTAGCCCTTCATAAATTTATTAGAGTAGAATATGAACCATGTTCTCCTTAATTTGAAAAAAATGTGAAAACGCTTTTCTGACCTTTCTGCATTTTCCACATAGGTTTTCAGTTGCATTCAGAAAGAAATCTGTACATCACTGCTGTAAGCTATTAAAGATTTAGAAAACAAAAATATTCTTTAAACTGGGACTGTATCTCTTGTCATTTCTTATACAGCCAGAGCCAAACTACACCCTGGGAAACTTAAAATTATTAAAACTTATCAAAACATATCAGACTGCAAAATAAGTGTGTTTCTATATGTAGGGTTTCACAAATTGTTCAGAAACAGCAGCTAGCACCACACCAGAGCCTGTTCTACACAGACATACAGAGGCTGCAGAACAGCAAATGCCACCAAACATTTCTGCCATCAGCAAGCAGCACAGGTCTTACAGTGTGAAGCCTAACACAGGACACCAAGTTTAACTCAGAGACCTCTTCTTACTCAGTTATTGAGAAATAAAGTTGAATTTGAGCATTCATCTCACTCCACGTGCAAAAGTTCTATTTCTGTCATTTGTAATGAAGTCACCCTAACAAGGGATAAAAGATTATTGGCAGGAAAAGACAACTGCAGTGCATTAAAAGCAGATTAAGGTTGTAAGAAAAAGCAGTGGCAGGAAGAAAATTCACAATTAAGGGGAAAAGGCTCCATATGTCTTCTACCACCAAGATACAACTGGGGGCACCGAGGAAGTCATTAAGGAGAGACCCCATTGTGTGCTGGAATTACGAGACCATATGGCACGTTTTCCCTAAACTGTGGATTTTCTTGATTATCTACCATCAGCACACAATTCTAATGTTTTTCAAAAGCCAGTTTTTAAGGAGCAAAAACAATAACCTACAGCTACACTAGAAGTAGTTTTCCTGTGCAAGGGGCATCGTATTTTCTGCCTGTCTCCCTGAACAAACCGAGCATGGGAGAATTGGAAAATATCCGCGCAGCCCAGTTCAAGCCACACTGCCAGGAAATGAAAGAGAAGCAACAAATTTTGCTCTGTTCCATGCTTCCCATCTAATTTAGGACAACTTCTAAGTTTTAAGCAGTCTGTAGAGGTAAAAGTCCCTGATGGTGAAGCCAGCATCATCTGCCTGGCAGCACCCTAACCTGAGAGGGAACCAAAGCTTACAGTGACATTTTAGGTGGTCACATAAACCCCTGAAAACTCCCTAGGAACTGCTGAACACATCCACTGCCCTCAACATAACCACTTAAATATTAAAATCCCATGTCCTGGAGAGGCACATGTATTAAATAACCATCTAGTCTTTTAGACTGTTGGATGTCCCAACTCGAGCCATGCCAGCATATCCAAGGAGCTCAATTTTTGCACTGCAGCACCAAATGTGTAAGGGGGGAATCTCTCATGGAGCAAACGTGTGCCCTGGTAAAACAGGGGCTTGGCCACCATTCCGGGACCCCTCTGGATTCAGTGTTTCATGTGATGATTGCACCACACATCCCTGTAAGGTCACAGGCCCAGGTTGCCTGGGATGGGGATGGGAAATGACCTGGCAGCACCCAATAAAATCAGAATTCATAGCTGAATTAATGAGCGTCCAAACCAATTGCCCATAAGTGCAATATATTTCATATTATCTTTTTTTTTTTTTTTTTATGAATCCCTTTTACAGCATTTATTATTTTCTACTCATTTGGGCAAAATCTATTTTCATCTATTCGACTAATATTGCATTAATAATCTTTTAGCGCCATTTTAATTTTTAAGCAAATTAACATAATGAACTACACTTAAAAACTATTCACATTTTCATTAAGATATTTATTTCAATTTGGTAATTGAATTCATAATAAGTCTAAAAAAAAAAATCTATTAAAAAACCCATTGTATTTCCTGGCATGTCCCTCTTACTCAAATAATCTTACTGCAGTCAGAGGTTCACCCTAAGGACTGTTAGTCACTGGAAGGATCTGACCTAAGGATGAGAAACAATATTTCAGACTGTAAAGCAGTGATAATCTGTGGCACAGGAGCCTTCAAACAACAGTGAGTCCTCCCACATGGCATGCCAGACCTTCCTAAAGCAACCACAACACCAGAGGAACTTCCAACCCCTCAACACAGAGGCTGAAATGCTGATTTAATTTTTTTATTTTGCTGCATGACTAATGCCAAGTTGGCTTCTAGAGAGGCAGTGCTGATCCAAGCAGAATTACCACGTTTTAACTAAATTTGAGCTAAACTTCTTCCATGCCTTGGAAAAGCTGTGTCTGTGTGAGTTTCTCCTCTCTCGGGTGTGTTGGGCATAGTCCCAGCCTTTCACACACAGAAGGTGCACAGCTCAACAGCAGTTGTGCTCACTTGGTGTGGTGGTACCGTGACACAGATGGAAACACACAGCAACACACACAACAGGGGTTCAGGCAGAGAAGAAGAAAGAAGGTCTCTGTTTATTGTTGATCTCGTATCTATAAGTTTCTGGACAGTGATCAGAGATTGGACAGAGAGGTTTCCACCTCTCCATCTCCACTGGTCACTTGAGAAGTCCATCAGGTGAGATCTTTTCACCAAGGAATGTAAACATGATCCTTGGTTATCTAACAATTCATGAGAACTGACTCCACTATACTAAAACAAATCATAAGGCTGATTTTCAGGGACAACAGTGTTGCACAGGACCTGCCTTGGAGCCAGTTCAGAACCTTCCCAAATCCTCGTGGATTCTGTGTTTTTATACTTGGTTGGCCTGAAGCACTCCCTCCCTCCCCCATGCTGGTCTGGCCAGCCCAGGGAGGAGCAGTCACACCTCCTGCTCCCACCCAGCTGGGCAAAGCTGAAGAAAATCCAGGTTTTGGCAGCTGCTGTGTGACAGCTGTGGCCAGCACACCCTGCTTTGCTTTCCAAGATCTAAGGGCACCTCAGCCCTGCACGTCCCCACCGAGCCTCCTCCACTGCTAGGGTTTATTCAGAGTCACCCCGGAGGGTTTAGTCAGTCAGGGGCACTAAAACATTACTTGGAATGTCCTATTCAAACTCACCAAATGTTAATTTAAGGTGACACGAGAACTTGATAGAAAATTTTGATCATCATTTCTTCGTGAGGTCAGAAGCAGCCTGAAAATCCTTTCATGAAAACCCTCTCCTTTCACGTAACCATCTATGCACACCTTAACTTAGAAATGTCAAGTGCATTATGCTTTTTCTTCATACTTTTACTGAGGACACCTTGGAGAACTTAAATCTAGGAGATGAAAATTTTCTTATCTTTACCTGTTTTTAAAATAATATGAAATAGCCTGCAAAGTGACTCTATACCATCTCATTTTACAAGGATTATTGGGGGAAGAAAAGCAAAAAAAACCACAAACCCCAGAAACATAGGTTCTGATTTTTTTAATCCTACTGGAAAAATCTCTCTCTCAAATGCAATCACAAGATTCAGTTTCTAGTTACTGATCTCTCAGTCCTACAAGTTCTTTAAATGTAACTATTCTCAAGGATAAACACAGTGAGATGAGATACAATACTTTATAAACAAAACAGAAATAAAAAAAATTGACAAATCTCTCTTGGATCTTCGCTATCATGAGGGGAGAAAAGAAAACAACACGTTGGGAGCACACATCTCTGTTCCTGAGATAAGCCTGAATAAGAATTACTGCTCTGAAACCCTGTAACCTTGTGGCAGTTTTGACTTGGATTAACACATTTGTGCAGTCATCAGACTCCTGCAAACGCTGCATGTAATTAGCTGGATTTAAAGCAGCTTAAACTGCACACCCACAGAATCCTTCTGAGCCTTCCCAGGTATGGAACAATTCAGGTACCAAATCACATCACAAATCCTCTGGCGGTGCCTGGGTTACGCCATAAAGGGAAATCTCATGGGAAAGTAACTCTAAAAGGAAGATCTTGTTTGTCTGTCCTTCAAAACATGATGAAAAGGATAAAATTAACTTTTTAATTAAGGACAAGATTGATGATAACTGCCCAGAAGAAGGTATCTGTAAGCAACACTGACCAAGGGGGGAAATTAAGAAACCCACAAGCCCATGTTTATGGTAATTTCTTCTCTAAAAGTAATGTCCTAATGAAGCACTAATTTGTCATCTAAATGACATTCTCATGACAATCTTTCACTGGGGACTTGAACTCTAGCCAAAATGAGTGGTCACTTTTTATTGTTTCTTTCTTTATCTTATTTGAAATTGCACTTTCTCCACCCCAGCAATTAAGACTCCCAAGGGCTTGTTCTCCTTCTGTTAGCACCAACAATGCTGGTGTAAAAAAAAATTTAAAATTAATTTCTTAATAAATCTTGAAGCCCAAAGCTTAGGTAATACAATAATGACAATTGATGACAACATAGGCAAAGTAACATTGTAATATTAAAAGCCAATTTCTATAAACTGCTATTCTCTCAGTTTCTTTAAAAGTCTGATAATATAGGAAGTTAGAGGTTGGTTGAGTGGGTTTTTTTAATATGAAAAGCATTGAAGTGTTCAAAAATTTGTGGAACAGAGTGAAATAACTTGATATTCATCTTTCTGCTCTCAGTACCCATCTCACAAGGTCATGATATAAACCAGCAACTCCAATTCAATGAGATACAGAAATTTGTCTCCTGAGCCCAATCAGGGATCTGAAAAGCAACTTCAAAGATATTCTTGAGCTGAAGACCCTTACTTACTTTATTAAAAGGAAGAGAAAAAAATTCCAAACTTTTTAGTTTGAATGGTAATACGGGAAAAAAAAAAAAATAAAGGCAGTGGCTAAATGAAGTAGTGCAATACTCTCTTTCTATGACAAGTTTAAGTCCAGTCATCATTGTTTTAACCACAAAAAAAGCCATAAAATAAATCTTTTAACTGTTTTTAAATCACTAATTTATAACTGATTGAACTTGTAAAAAAAAAAAAAAAAAACAAAACAAAACCAAAAGCTGTTAAAAAGCCTGGTACTGTTTGAGTAGCAACAACAGGTGAAAAGAGATAATTTTTTATCTACCCATGACACAAGTAGTCTCAGATATCTTTTTTTTACCCCCTTCCTAAGCACCAAAAGAACAGTGAAACTGTTGAATGACACATCTCACGACACAGATCTACAGGATGTGCAAGTTCACCTCAGTGACAACAGCTGTTTTCAAGGTGAAGTTGCTGAAGGATAACAAACCTAAAAATAGGTTAGAAACTGCAGGTAGAGCTGCCACGAAATTCACTGTATGGCTTGCCTCTAACACCATATCTAACTGTAGCTTTCTTTATGTATTTATTTAAGGACACTATACCATAGAAATAAAGCAACAACTGTACCCTGGAAAAAAAAAAAAAAAGAAACAACTTACCAGTTAGTTTAAGGTCATGAAATGTCTGGACTGGAGGAGGTGAGTCCAGTTATTTACACTTCCATTAAACTGAATAAATCAGAAGAGGAGATCTTGCCTGCTATTGAATTTTCCCAAGTCTTCAGTGCTCTTTCTCCTGACCTTTCCTTAAGCTCACCTGACTTCCTAAACAACCTTGTGCTGAAATTAATATCTAGTAACAAATCTCTGAAAAATTGTAAAAAGATAAAAGCAGGCATTTCTCTGAAAAGCTGGGGCAAGAGTTCAGGGGGAGCAGGAACAAATAAGCTCCTGCTCAGACAAGGTGCTCCTGATTATCATCAGACAATGGCAGCAGCCTCTCCTGATAAGCCCCACCTGAATGCAGCCTTATCTCTTTGCAAGTATAATCTCTTCCAAAACCTTTCTCCCACAGACAGAAAACTGGCAAGTGTCTCTCATTGTTGGATACCAGAAGAAACAGATGCCCACACACACACACAGAGATGCACAAGTTAACCTTAAAGTTTGATACTTGGGTATCTTTTCCACTAGGATTTTCCCAAAGCACAACGAAATCACAACTTCTTGCCTTGCATAGATTATGGTGGGGCAGAATTGGAGTGGTAAGTAAAGAGAGAAAGGGACAGAGAGCTGAGCTAGTCAAAATGACCCAAAAATTTCATGTCTTGGATCAGAAACATTTCACTTCTTGTTTGATGTTGTCCTAGTCTTGGAAGGAAATTTTTCCTTTTTTTTTTTTATCACTAATACTTTATGGAGAGGAATATCCATTTCCAGGAACATATTCCATGGTTTCATCCAGCAATAAAACAGTCCTCTGTTTCCCTCTTAAGATATGAATTAAATTTCTCCCATTGAAAACATCAAATCCACCTTTTTACCCAATAGTTAATAAGTACAGGTAATCCAATCTCAGAATGCCATGCTCCCTGGGAATAAACTTCTGATTACTGAAGTGAAAGGACATTTCAACATTCAAATTTCAACATTCAAAAAAAAAAAAAAATTTCCTCACTTAGAGTCCTAGAATTAAAACAATTAGTGTTTTCACTTGTACAGTTACATAATTAAAAAAAAAAAAAAAAAAAAAAACCCAAAAACAAAACAAACCAAAAAACATTAAGAATTCATCTAGAATTTTGAAACTCCTTGTGCCTTTCATTCCTCATTTCCTTCCCTGCTCTCCTGCCTTTCTTTGACAGATGTTGCCATTTTTGTGACTTCAGTCTGGGGTGGCAAAGACAAACTAAACCTGTGACAGACAAGGTGAGAGCAGTAACCATTTCACACACCCACTTTTCACTCAGTTGCCAAGTGTCTGGCAGAGCACAAAGTCTGTAAGACACCCCGAGCATTTCTTAGCAATAGCATCTGTCTCAGCTAAGACACCATTTTAGAGGGATGACAAGATAAACCAAACACGTGTAATAACACCTAAAGTCCAAGAGAAAAAAAACCACCAAGCTGGGCTGGCCACACTGGGAACTCAACATACAGGAGCACTTTTACTAACAGGGAAAAAATCAGTGTATCACAAGTAGCCTCTGTGTGGCTATTGACTAGTTGACAAAACAGGCTAAAAATCAATAGCATTTTCTATGGGAAGTTAGATAACTTCCCAATAGTATAAAACAAGGGTCTGCTGAGGAATAGATGTCATCTCTGTTGATGGCTTAACTGAGCATTTTTCATGTATTTATTTCTGCTTCTTGAAGAGCTCACTAAGTTCAGTCCTGGTACCAGCACTCCAGGGAATAAAAGAAAATAGTATTCCTGTATAAAAAGAAAAGGGAAGCTTCAAGCCATGGGCAATTCTAGACACACAGCACTTCCCTAGTTGTAAATACCAGAAAAATTACCTAAAACCTTTGAGAAACATTTACTGCTGCAAAATTGATCTGATGACATAAAGGGAATGGGCTCCCAGAGTGAAATCTTAGCACATCCAGTTTCCCATAGGATTGAAATCCTGTTATGCTTTGCCTCTTGTTATGGGCAAAATGGAAAGCACCTTAAAAGCTACTAAAAAAATAGTAGTTGTCATCCCATTTCTGTACACAGCCTGCTCATGACAATGACAAATTTCAACAGATAGCTAAGAAGGGGGAAAAAACCCAAACCTAGTTTAGCCAGCAAGATTTGAAATGTTTAAATCAAGATTTAGAAAAGGTAGGTACAGTCTGGAAAACAGCCTGTGCTGTAAGGGAGGGCAGGGGGGAGGGGGGGGGGGGAGGTGTCTTTCTGCTGCAAATAGACCACAAATATTGGTCAGGTGCATTTTTTGCTTTCCAAACAGCCAAGTGGAAAATTGCCCTGTGCATTCATGTACTCACATGCAGCTCATATTCCTAAAAATAGATTACAAAATTTCTTTCAACATGAAATGGGCATTTGGAGGAGGAGGTTAATTTAAAAGTTGTAATAAACATACAACATCTCTTTGTCGATACCAGTTATCCTACTTTGGCTATCTAACAAATAATTAGTTATAATAATTTCTAGGAGAAAAGTGGATCATTTTCCTTTCTTATTAGCACATGCTTTGCCCTTTGTCATGGTTTAATTTAAATACAAGTGCAAATTTAAAAGTATTTTATTTTTACTGCGGCAAAAATAATTAAATCAATGTTGTATTTGTGGAGCTGCTTTAAAGTATTAAAGTAACTCGATCCCAAATGAACTTAAAATTTTAATTCATTTTACCTTATGCTGGCTGTGGAAGAAGTCAAATTTTTAAATGCAATATGACATATGGCTGTTCATTATTTATACATTCTGTAGCAGACTATAAATTTTACTTTGGACATATATCGAAGCACTGAAACCATTTCTGTTGCAAACACATAAATCATAGTTACAGTTATTAGTCTAAATGTAATGCCACCCAGGTTCTAGATCAAAACCTTTAAAATCCATTATAATTGACGTCTGCTGCATAACTTATGTCTGATTTTATTAAAGGAGCTCATTATTATTTATATCTTTAAAACATTATATTCATAGCTGTGTAACCAGTTAAATGAGAAAGATTTGAGGAAAGGAGGGAAAAAGAAGGGAACAATAGTCCATAAACCAGAGAGAACAAGGCTGCAATAGAGGACAAAACATTCCTAGATGGAATTCCCCAACCAGGTGGGGATTATCCAGCCTGCACTGCCAGCACTGGGCACAAACGCCGTGGGAATTCAGGAATTGGGGTTTGGCCAGCCCACGCCTCGGAGGGAAGGCTGCAAACCAAAAACTGCTTTACCAGAGGGGAGGGGGAGAGGCTTCAGACAGTTCCTATTGCTTGAAAAAATCTCTGAAACAAACCAGCCAAGGCCATGGGGCCCTTACAGATTTATTAGGAGGCGTTTTGCTGATGAGCTGTTTCCTTTGGGCACCCTGGGATGTACATCCTTGGCTTTCCCTTTGCCAGAGCCTCAAAGCCAGGAGCCTGTCTTTCCTGGACCATGGAGGCTTTATCATTCTCCTCCTCTTTCTTTTCTTTTTGTATTAAAGGCTGGCTTTTACATGGCTCTAAAACATAGCCAGAAGAAATAAATGTGAGAGGAGCTGTGTCAGTTAGACGACTGCTGAGGACCTGACGCTGCTATCCTAAAATCAATGGCAAGTCTTGAAAAGACAAAGGATTAGACTTTCAAGTGGTTTGAAGCTTTCAGTGAAGGAAACCAACCTCTGGAACACTGTAAATTAACTCTAAGTGGGTAATCAACACTTCCCCATCAGGGACAAGGAAATCCTTGGAAAGAAACCCAGGGCAACCCTGTGTGGGCACTAAAATCCCCTTTTTGACTGATTTCCCTGGAACAATAGAGGTCTTTATCACCCAGTCCACCTCAGCCTTGCCTACTTTTAAACTACATTTAGCATAACATACTTCTGCATTACACTTCAGTTTACATTACACTTATATTACTTCTAAATTATACCAATATATTTAACTATATTTCAACACCATTTTACCTTCTCATTAGCCAAAGAAAAAAATAATCAAGAAAATTAACTAGAAAATGAACTCTCTGAAACTTTAGTTTCACATCCATGTGCAAGAAAAGGTGATGATAAAAGCAAAGGCAGTATTTGTAGAGCTGGTTCATGAGACTGCAGAGTTTGAGATCTTCCTTGAGTTATTTTCTGAGTTTGTCATACTTGGCCTATATACAGTAAAGTGTAATTTCTGGAGATACTGTGCATATTTCACTGAATGTTGAACTTAACCAGCACTTATTACATTTATCCTTTAATACTTAATATTTTACTTAAAACTTCATAACCTGAGCCAGAGAGAGATGTGATTTAAGGAGGAGGATGCCCAGTTGGCCCACAATAGTACCAAGAGCACAGTAATCAGTAGGTGCAAGTGCAGAAAAGGCTGCCTTCTATCACAAACAGAAAGGGCTCAGCTTGTGGTGGGCCCAGACAACTTTTTGTGCATTGAAATCAAGAAAAACTTCAGCAACAGAGCAAGGGAACAGAAATGAGCCTCACTTGCTTAAAAATGCCAGAAAATATTATATCTCAAACTTATATTTTCAATGTAAAGGAAAAGAGAAAGATGTTGTTAATGCAGATTTTGTATGAAATGCTCAAAAACAAATCTTTAAATCCAACAGGTGTTTAATATTAAAAATCTTCACTTGAAAATAATTTCAATAAATAGTGAGAGTTTTCCTCAGGATTAATCCCATGATACCATATCGCTTAATGAAAATTACACCTTCTCTTGTGATTAAAAAACCTGCACTTTTTGTAGAACCCTTTTCATTGAACATATTGTCCATTCTTAAGTTTTACACCAAGATTTTTATATTTTCCTTTGTCCCTAAATGCTCTCATTGGTTTCTATTCCAATATATTTCACATTTCAGATAAAGGAAAGTTTGAGTGTTGACATAAAGCACATGAGGAACTGGCCACCTAGACCTCGAATCTGGATCATTTGTCAATCTGCTGGTGTAGGCTGGCAATAATAATAAAAACTCATTAATCATGTAAGGCTGTGGTGCACACTCCTCTACAATAGCCCTGCAGCATTTCTTTGCTGTGGGGACAATATGCTTCATAAATTCAAATTAGTGAGCTGCAAGAGCTAATTGAATGCACGTGTGAGGCTTTGCCTGGGGATAACACACACACAAAGGTCAGCTGGTCTGCCAGTTTTATTACTTGGTTAAGAGCAGCTGACAGGCTCCTGTACAGCCCAGGACGTCAGTGTGGAAAATACCTGATTTTCTGTTCCTTTTCTACAGTGGCCTCGTTTTTTGTTTCAGTGTGCAAATTTTCAGCCAAAGGAAAAAGAGTAATCCACAGGTTATTGGCCAAACTGGGGGTGAGTGTGAATCTGTGAATTAGAGGAACTGGCACTGCCCAGTTCTCTTTGGTTTTTCCAGGCTTGTCTTACAAGAGGCACAAAAATCAAGCACCAAAGAGTGGCTGATTTAGATTCTTGCTCTCAGCTATTTAGATTTTTATACACACCCTCCAGGAGTTTTGGGGCCATAAACTGTCAAAATCCTACAAGACCCTTTACCCATCTCCCCTGGTGCTCTCTCTCTGAGAAGGCTGATAAGAGATATAAGGTCCAAAATGAAAACAGATCCTTTATATAATGATAATATCTTGATATCTTTGATATCTAATATGAAAGAGCTAATCATCTGTATCTTACTGCCCGTGGAAATGGTCATGCTGCTGGATGAGTGGTTCACTGAGCTTTAGTTTTGATTTTGTATTCAATAAGTCCATTACAAGATTTGGAACCTGTTGAATACCTTATGGTTGTTATTATTTACTGCAGTATTTACCAATATAAGTCAAAATATACACAATGCAACAAAACACTGATGTGGCATAACAATATTAAATGTCTTATTCTATGTGTGTACTGCCACAATAGGTTAAATGGACTGAATGTGTACCAGATTAAAGATGAAAACCCTTTCCTCAAAAAGAATTAGCCCAATTCAACTATCAGAATTCCAAACTGGGAAAAAACTATGCTGATTTTACTCTATTATCAGCAGTAGTGCACTGTGAAAAATAACATAACTTAGAATGTTCTACAGAAAAACAGGGTGTATTTCAAATTTTGGTGATTTGTCTACGTGGCAGCCATTCCCTGGAGGAGAGGTCTGTTTTTTATATTACTGTTCAAGAAGAGTTCCTTGCCTAGTGTATAGTTCCATCCATACCTCACTAGAAATTTGGAGTGAAAACCTCATGTTTTACTATATTTTAGGGAAAAATCAGAGAAAGTGTTGCTCAGATCACTGCTAATGACCCAGACCCACACCTCTTGAGCTCAGCAAATGTGTTTGAGTCACCATAAATTAGAGACTAAATGTAAGAAATCAGGAAAATTTAGTTTTCTAAATTCCAAAAATGCCATCAAATACAGTTCCTCCATTTTCAAAGGCTAACAGAGTATGTGGAAAATAAAATTTTAACCTCCAGCTACAAATATTGAGAAATATGATCAATAAGGGTGTGAATCTCAGAACTAAAAAACATTACATAGCCTTTTCCCTCTACCCTGACAGGTTTCCTGATTTCACATGGTTAAATCCAGCTGCAGCTATTTCAGCCCTCCAGGTTCAGCACAGAAGAGTTGACTTCTTTCTGCATAATCAAAAATAAAACTAATTCCACAGTGCTCTTTATAGCTGGTCATTAGGAGGATATGTAGAGCAGGGAAAGAAGATTCAACGTGACTTCAAAACTGCCTTGATCCAGCAACTTCAACAGCAAATTGCTTTTGACCACACACACACACTCAGGTGCTCCTGAAACCCAAGAACATTTCACTTCCTAATATGAATAAATTGGTGTGTATTTTAAATTAGTTCCTCCAGTTTGGATACCTACTGCAAGCTCTGATATTGGGGGCTGACATTTTCTCTGAAGGGTGTTTTTTTACACTATTTTTTCCTGCTCCTTAGGTTAGACAGCTATTTAGGCATTTTAGCTTGTCTTCAGCTACCAAACACAAGTGTAGGAAATTACATTAATTTGGCAGATATTAGATTTGTTTAGTGCTTTTTCATCTCTTACTATTAAATAATTGGATCTGAGAGTTATTTTAAAAGGCAAATGTCTTGCTGTTCCTTGGAAGGGTATTAAGAGGAAGAAATGGCTAAGATTTGATTTTTTGAAGGCTTAACTTCAGCTTTCTACAGCTAGAACTCTTGTCCTGTGTCTCAGTTGTCCTAACAGCTGCAAGCTCTGGGCAAATATCAACATGAGTCTTGAAGGGTATCTGGATTTTTTTTTTTTTTTTCTGAAGTTTCTTAATTTTAATTTATCTGGTAAAGCCAGACTTAGTTTGTGTGGTTTTTCACCCCTCTTTATTGTCCAGGCTGCTAATTTGCTTCAGAACTCTGTGGAATCTATTGCAGTACAGTGTTGTTTTCTGTAGCACTGATAAGACCTTCCATCTTTTCAGGGTTTTTTTCTAGAATGGGTAATAGCCCATTATCCATCTTATCGAAATTAATGCCAAAGTCATCTTAATTCTTCTACCATTCAATTTAAAATGTTTCCAAATACCCTCAGGACTTAGAAAGTAATCTGCAAATTAGGGTGAATTTTACATTTCAACTCATGTCATTGTCCTTGGAAAAATAGTATTTTTTCCATACAAGAATTTAGATGGAGAGCATTTTAGCTGGTTTGACCCCCAAAACAGTAGGTTTATATAATTCAGGTAATATACTGTAGGAGTTATTCTGTTGACAAAGAACAATTCTATAAAACACCTTTAGTTACACACAAAATCAATTTTCTTAAATAAGAGGGAAAAGACAAAATTCATCATTGTCCTGCTCAGTGGATAACACGTAGGGTGGCAGTGAATGCATGAACATTTTCTCTCAGAACTGGATTTCCACGAGAGGCCCTAACCTGGGGATCCCTGCACGTGTGACACCTTTGGGGACACGAGGAGAGAGTTTTCTTCATTTCATTTTGCTGTTCTTTGGAACGCTAATGCAGAAAATACCTGACTCAAGGACTGTGGCCCAGCACTCAAAGAATTTGTCCTGATGTTAGATGATCATTGTCAGGAGGCCTGGACAGAGCAAGGCAGGGGAGGAACACAAAAATACAAAGAGGCTGTGCAGACCAGAGCAGTCGTGACAAACCCGGAGCCTGGGCTTGCTACGAGCAGGGCAAAGCTCTCTTCAGGTCTTCATCTCTGAATTCTGACATTGGGAACTTCTCCTTCTAGGTTCACTTTCAAACACAGCTAATGGCAGGACCTGTCCTCTTACAGCTGTCAATTCTTTGTCCCCAGAGCCACAGTTTTCTCAAATTCTCCCTCTGCATCCTCAAACACCTCACAAATAGTTTGGAGGATCTGAACAAAGTTTTGACACAGTTTATTTGGAGTGTCTAGCTGAAATTTTCAGGTCTGAGGTATCAAATTATCTTTATGTCCCTTCCAACCTGAGATTCTCTGTAGTCTGTATATACCAGGTTAGGCTCTCTGTCCATATAATTCAATTGCAAAGAACGTAATTGAGAAATGAAGCACTGATGTCAATCAAATGTTAAAAGAAGGCTTGTGCCCAGGAAAGTCCTACAGTTCCACAGAGCATAAGTACAAATGCATTACTGCCATAACTCTAAGCATTGCTGTTTCCATAGATTCAAGGCATTTTACATTCCTTTTTCTATTTTTTTTATCTCAGCAAAACAAAGAACGTTCCTTTCCCAGAAACCACAGAACACTATAATTCTTTACTCCAATGTCTCATTTCTTTCTGATACCTCACTGTGACACTAGACACCTGCAGTATATCAGGGGTCAGTGCAGGAAATTCACATGGCAAATCTCACAGCATATCACATTTTGGAAAATACAGCCATGCACCAAAGCGAGCCACGTGGAAAACAAAAGCATTTTATCAGCAACACTGAAAGTGGGATGGCAAAGAAGAGAACAGATTCAGCAAGTGGCAGCCTGTGCCCTCTGTCCTGCCTCAGGGGAATGGGCTCTGTGGCCTCCTGAGTCCCAATTTCTGGGAGCAGCATTCTGTGCCACGGCTTGCTCACTCTTCCAGGGGGTGCCTGGTGGGGCACAGCAACCTCCTGCCTTCTGCTCTGGTTTTTGCCACCCACAGCAGCCAGAGGTCTGCTGGTGACTCAAATTAAACTTGTGGCAGCTGGAGACATCCAAAGCTGAAGCTCAAACTGCTAAAGGAGCATGGCCTGCCTTCCACAAGTAAAGCTTAGTACACCATATAGAAAGGTAGTCTACATTTTACATCCCATTTGATAAACTGCAAACAAACTTGGCACGAAAAGTTTTTAATCAGTGAAGCTTGCTGCAGAGTGTATTCATTACTGTTACAAAATGGAATTACAGTTATTCAGGATAGAGTTGTACGCTTCATATATTTTTACTGTTATTTATTTTAAGGAATATTTTTACACTGAGACATAAAAGATTATATGCTATTACTTGTTTAACAGTTAAATATGACACTGGCAATATTCATCAACGTTTCCCTACTATCATTCCTAAAATTAGTTTTCTAACAGACATTTGGCTATCTGGACCAATTTTCAGAAACGATGAACATCTCCAGTTTCCACTAGCAACTCAGTCTATTGGCTGCACCACTGTATACTTCTAAGCACAAATTTGAGAAATTCTGTGTTCACAAATCGTGGATATGATGCTTCTCAGTATTTATATTTTGTGCTTTGCCCCCCGCCCCCCACATTATTTTTTTCTATTAACTCACGGGTGGTGAGTAGATAATGATTTCTATTAAAGACACCTCTTATAATTTTCATCTATACTTAAAACACACACAGGTTATGAGGATGAACTGTAAGTAGTTTTCAGCTGTGATTCCTACATTTGCCATACTGTTACTGCACGGGAATAGAAAAGAAGGGCAGCTGGAAAATTTGAATTTTATTTCTTCTCACACCTCATTTTTCCATCTCTAAAATCCGAGTGAATCTTTCTCTGCCCTCTGTGTAGGTCAAAAAACTGCGTAAACGTGACACCTTTTCAAATAATGTCATAAAATCCTCCATAGGAGAAATATCTCTGCATTTACAGCTGCATCTTCTGGTTTCTCTAAAATTCATAAAACTTGAAATACTGAGAAGTCTGGTGCTGTACATTTGTAAGCGTTTATACCAAGAATAATTCTTTTATACATCACAAAAAAACTTAAATAAAACTTAAAGATTTAGTTCTGTCATATTTCCTACCCATTTTTCCAGCCTTAGGAATAAATTTTGAAGGAAAGTGCACATTACCTGTGGTAATCTGTGTATCCCTTCTCTCCCCTGATCACAGGGAACCACACAAGTTATGCTTTTAATAATTCTTTCTTAATACAAGCATTGTCAGACAGCACAGTTGCATTACACAGAGATCTTTCAAAGTGGTATGACAGAGGGAGAGGTTTATGAGTTCCTTTGCTAAGCAAGGAAGAAGCAGTAATTGAAAGTGCCCACGGGCTTGGAGATTTATTGTTAAGGGACGTGTGCTGTAAACAAGAGTAACATTAAGGATTTGACTGTAATAATTCAATCTATCTTAGTTTACAAAAAAAAAAAAAAAAAAAAAAAAAAAAAAAAAGTCTAAGTTTTTCAGCAGTAAGGTCTTGTTTACAAATAATTTGCAACCTTCATGATGGTGGCTGCTTTCAAAACCTCCCAGGTGAAAGCAGTTCAATAAAATGTAGGATATTACCACCCAAGCACTGGTCACCGGCATGCAATTTGAACCAAGTGCATTTTTCATTGGCAGGGGTTCAACCTCTCTGCACCCCAGGGTGTGGGCTGAGACTAAAGCAGAGCTTTGGGGTGAACCAGGTGAGATTGCTGGATCAGGGGCTGGGAGGCTGCAGGGTCTGCTGAAGTTCCAGGTGAGTCTGTTTGGCAGCAGCATCCAGCACTAAATTCTCCAGCACACCTGGGCAGCTCCAGTCTCTCTAAATTGGGTCCTTTTCCCTCTGTAGCTCAGCACAGGATGGTGCTGCCCACCCCAGCCCCCAACTGGGCAGGCACGCTGGGAATGAGCACACAGGCTCTCCCCTGGGCTGGACATGTCTCACCGTGCAGCAAGGGATCATCATTTTGATAAAAGAGCAGTAGAAACTGCACAAACCACTAAGATACACTAAGGGAATTTGCCTAGAAAGGGAGACCATGCAGTTGTGGAAGAAGAGTGTCACAGAAATGTGTATTTTTAAGAATTTGATTTTCTTTGCCTGGATCTTCTCTCTCTCTTACATCCCAAACGTTGGAAAAGAGCACTAAATTTACAAAATGGAGAACACATATGGCTGTAAGGCTGAACCTCTGCTCTCAGGAATTAAAGGTGCTTCCTTCTAGACTTAACATTCATTTAAAATTGATCCTAAAGGAAAAAAGAAAGTGGAAGAGCTCCCTTAGCAAAATCCCAAGTCCTCCCCAGGTAGTACCTGCCCAGGTGCCATAGCCCACTCGCGGGAGGGAAGGGCTCTTTGTGCCCCTCCTGTGCCTGCTGCTGGCACTGCTGAGCAGCTCAGCAGCCCTGCTCCTGCACAGCCCCTCTGGGCAACGGCCCCACACGAGTTCTGAGAGGGGAACAGATCCCACTCCTGTCCCACAGCAAAAGATGGACAACTTCACCAGCAGCTTTCAGTTTCAGAGACTGTGATTTTTACAGAAAGAGCACAGGTCTGCCATGTCCACAAAAATAATCACGCACGCTGTAAAATTGCTCTTGAATCAGACAAGGAAAGGAAAAGATTACATAGTCCACTTGATCTTATAGGGAAACATATGCTGCTCCAGAGGAATTATTAGAATCTATCTGGACCTTAAGGACAAAACTGTTAAGCCAGTACTTAACTGACAGAGTTATTTTGCTATTACCTTTTAAGAAGGCAGGAATTACACTGCTGCTATCTGCAATCTGCTCTCAGCACAGCACTTGGTACAAAGACAACTACTTGGTACAAGTAAAGCATGGGATTTTGGGGTATGTACAAGAAATGAAAGCTGGTATTTAAAAAAGATCTTGAATATTTAGAGTTATCAGAGTATTAAGTTTTATTAGAGAAATATAAAAGGAGCATGAAGAGAATTATTTTCAAGGTTCTTATAATATCACTATCTTATCTGTGTTTCCCAAAGTTCTTGCTTATGGAACTCATTTATTTCTCTACTTAAAAGTACCCCAGTTGTTCAGAGAATGAGAAGTACTCTCAATTCTGATGCTGCCATTATGCAGAGGTAGTTAATCAGATGTACTAAATAGCCTTTTACACCTCAAAAGCACATTACAATAGTGATAGATGGATCTTCGTGCCAGTGTGATGAGGAAAAAAAAAGGAAGTGAACTAAAGACTCTTCCATTTTCATGGCAATTCCTTTCTTAAGTGCCAAGAATGAAAAAAGAAAAAAAAAGAAGAGAAAAAAATTCGATTTCTATAATGGAGATGGTGACAAAAGAAAAGGCTATACTAGTCATCTATTGATTCACTGCTCCACAACAGGCTTTATCACCAAGCAAAAGCCCTGAAAAACGTGGATGCCTAACAAGGAGGAACAATTCCTAGAAACATTTTCATTTCCTCCTTTGTGAATAATAATGTCCTTATAAAATAAGACCTTAAATACTTCTGTGATGGAGAACAAGATATGCAGATACAGAGCAGGTCTTTTAATGCAACAATACAAATATACTTTGTACCAATTAATTAATCAATTCACACTATCCCTGTGAAAATATTAGAACAAATGTTTAAAAGAACAAATTAAGGCATAAAGAAATTCAGATTCTTCAGCTCTTAAAGTTGAGAGGTAAGTTTTCTACTGAGCTATTGCAGAATTGGGCAATAGATTGGTTTTTAGATCACACAATGAGGATCTGAAGGTAACAATAAGGAGCCCTTTCAGCAGTGGGTATTTATTGAGTGAATGCATTAGTGCAGGAACAGATATAATTAATCAACAGGAATTTGGCCAAAATTTTCCACCTGACATTTAAAACTTGCACAGATAGAATTTATCCCATTCCTTCAATTTTATCACATTATTCTATGTAACTAAAATAACACTATTTTGTACTTTTTCTTCCAAATCAAAGACTTTTACTATATATTTATTTACATTTAAGAACAGCCATAAGACTTTTGTTGTCCTATTTGTTTTCCTCGCTCTGACTCCCACTAGGTTGTTTGGGGTTTTTGGTAACAGAACAAAATTAAATGAGTTTTGACTTTTAAATCTTCATTTACAAAGTAGTTCTTGCAGTAGTTACATAGCAAAAAGCAATAAGGACAGCACATACTTGCCCTCAGGGCAGATCAAAGCAGGAGGCAACAAAGTTGGGAGGTGAAATAAAGCTCATCTGGGAGAGAGTGTTTCCTTGTGATCCCAGCCTTGAAGATGGGACAGTTTATAACCTGCAAGAGCTGATACCAGCGAGCTATTGAACTTCCAAGGCAGTTCTTCTCCCATTCCCCACACCCCTCATCAGCTGCTTTAACAAATACAAAGTTTAGTGCAACACCTGTACTTTCTCAGTGAAGCTGTACAAAAAAAGGCCACTTTAAACAAACATCTAGGCAAAACCTGCCAGGTTGCCTGAGCATAGTTTCATATGTTCACTGAAGAGACAGTGAAAAAACCATTTGGAATGTGCAAGCCTTGAGAAGCCAGAAAAGAGGAAAACCCAAAGCTGAAGTGCAAGGAAAGCTGCCTTGAAAAGGCAGCAATTTCTAGTGGTAGAATTTCATGAACGTGTGAGCTGTGCTCCCCATCTTTCTCCAGTGGATAAACATGTATTTTAATGCAATTTGCAATGGGGTTTGGGACTTATTACCAGCTGTCAAGAGATCAGTTATTGAGGGCTTAATTGACAGTGGATAATTAGCCTCTCTATGAACGGTGATTGTGTTTCACTCTGAAGATAGTGTAGTAAGAAAATGAAGCATATGGCAAAGTCAATTATGATTTTTTCTCAAAACTGTTTTTAATGGTATTTAACTATTGATCTGTTGGGTTCCAGTTTACTTTGATGGGTGTGCAATATCTTAAGAAGCTATTGGATTTAGGCTGTTTTCCATTTTAACTACTTATACCCTATGTAAACATAGAGAAATTACTACACTGTTATTCCAAAAAAGGCTATTCTTCAACACAATTTATGGAGCAAATGAGAACACTTCACAGAGCTGCAGAATTATCAACAAACAGATTAGAGTTTTGTCATGGCCTTAAGGCAGCCTGAGTGATCCCCATTACTTTTGCTATTCAGCAGAGTTAATGCTGTCTCCGAACTGAAGATATTGAAAAAGGCCTCCTAAAGTGCTTTGGCAAAGTGTTCTGTCTGCCTTTGTCAAGTCACACAATGAGAAATTATCACAGCATTTTAGGGTGGCCGCCCCAGCTGAGGAGCACAGGGCTGGCCCGGGAGGCAGAGGAGCACAGCCTGGTAGAGTACACCTGCACAAAACAGGAATTGCATGCAGATATGTGGATGCCTCCTGGATTAACAATCCCAGCGGAGCTGGGTCATTCTTGTACGGATAGCTGAACTCAAAATGTGAATGTAAAATATAAACTTAGTAATGCAAAATGACATTTTAGGAAAAAAAAAATCACCTGTGTCCCCATATTTAAACGTTTTAAGACTGTCTGCTTTTCTCATTTCACCTGTATCAGAAATTTGACACAATATGGTTTAAACAAAAACTGTTTTCTAACAATACTGAAGTGGTTTGAAGACAAGTGAGATTATAATTTCCCTTCTCAATCTGGCCCTTGACTTTCTCAACAATATTGGCCTAATCAATGATTAGCATAGAGAGGTTTAATTTACAGACCCTGATTATAGTTTGGAATTACACAAGGCAGGAGAATAGAAATTTATTACAATGAATCATTAAAAGTTAAGAATCTAAAATTCCTAATCTCAGGAGTTTAAAATTTTTATTAAGTCTTAGTGCTCTAGTTTCTCTAATAAAGCCAGACAGAAATAACGTGATTTACAAAACATAAAGTCATACAAAAAGAGGGTCATAAAAATGCTGCAAGTCTATATTAATGTAAGAAATTAATTCCTAACAGAATCAAGTTACAGCTTTAAAGAAAACAAAGAGCAGAATTGGATGGATTCAAAACCCCTCCCATCCCATACCCCCATGCCTGTTGATGCAGTCACTGAAGGTCTGGGATGACATAACATTTCATCTTTTGTAGCCATGTACTCTCTTTTGGGAAGCAACTCCAAAGCTCAAAAGACACTGTACAAAGATTTAGGCTTCTGGAACTGATAGATTTATGGGCCACTAAATCACTTCACTGTAGGCTTTTAATATAAAATTGTAAAGTTCAGAGGCTTCTGATACAGTGTCTTGAGAACAGCTGCTTTCCAGGACTGATTATTTAGCCTGGATTTAATTCAGAGATCTGAGAAGTCAAAATTGGGCAGATATACCACTGAAAGAGTATTTCACAGTGTAATAAAAGCAAAGCCAAAAGCGATAATATCCAATTCCTCTCTAATGGCTTTTATCTGTACATCTCAAGATGCTACTGATATTCCACCAGCCAAGTACTCTGCATTCAGCTCAGGAGGAGGTCAAGGGCAGAACACCCATGGACTTTAAAAGTTTGCTGGACTGAGGCAGATGTATCAAAACATATTACTCCAGTTTCTGTCTTACATAATAAATCGTGGGCCAAAGGAGCAGTAAAGCTCCAACCACCAGCCTGATAATTGCCTTTCTAATGAAAATGTGTGCCCCTTTTGTGTCATTTCTACTGTGAAACAGCATGCTAGTGCTCACTAGTGAACAGTGCACTCAGCAGAAGCATAACTAATAGGAGAAATAAAAATTACGTCCCCGATGGTGTATTTTTTTAATGTATTAAATAATGATTAGGGGCAAAGGGCAAATATTCGGCAATCAGCAAGCAACCAACAGGGAAAAAAGGATACTGATTCTGTAAGTAAAGACCATGAAAAAATCTGAGTGTAGCCCTTCTCTGAAATCTCCCACTTGTCAGGAAAGTACTGAAAAAGATCATCCTTTATTTTGATTGAAGGTAGACTCTTCTCCAGATGTTAAGGCTATTCCTTTATCTGTTACTATGTAATATATATTCCTGCAAATATCATGTCAAAAAGACATCCTTGCAGGCTGACAGCTAAGATATTAAAACGCAATTCCAGTTACAGCCAGGAAAATTTCTGATTAGCTCTTCAGTAAACAAAGGGCATTATTACTGACAGTGGGTGATTTCAGACAAGATAGGTCTGTGCCATGGCACGGCTTGCGAGCCTCTGCTGTGTGTTGTGGCATGTCAGGAGACAGCAAAATCATCTCCAAGAACATTGGAGCCAGGCTGAAACAGAGGCAGGGGTAATAATCCAATCTGCTCGACAGAATTTCTCAGTTGCGCTCCTCTTTGGTAGCGAACATATTGAAATACTTTTATGTACAGCCACAAATTGTTGTTGGGTAAACCTAGATAGGATATTGTTTGGTGACTTAATACTTCTGATCCTTGCAAAGGTTGGCTGGGAGAAAACAGCTGTACACAGAAAAAAAAAAATGACAATTATTTCTTCTATAAAAGGAACAGTATAATACAGACAAATGGACGTGGCAGGAGAATTGCCAATTATACTTGGCCCGGTTCAAAAGGTTAATGATGAAATATATCTCTGGCTTATATTTCAAGAAGAAAACTAGCAGCAAGGCAAAATTATTCATTGTGAATCAAGTAAAAATGTTTTCTTTGGTCTTTCTCTAGCTATAGCTAACAATTAACTTCTACAAAACACTTCTGTTGTTGAAACAGGTATGCTTTATCTTCTAAATTAAATTTAAATTCTTTTGGATAGAATGACCTAGATTTTTTTTTTCTTTATCTGCTACTTATATACTTTTATAGATGTAAACAGAACTGAAGGACATGGGAATGATCCTCATTAATCCAATAATATTTTGTGGTTAGACCAGGTCATGGGAATATTTACAATAAAAAAACTTGATTTGCTGTATGGGTTGGAAAAAGGCAGTAAAAGGCAAGAACTTAGATGAACTTCGATTAAACAATCTCCTGGTAAGCAAGTTTTAAAAACAGTACCCCATTAGTTGTGGTAAAGTTAAGGTAGCTGGGAGAGAGAGCAGAATGAAACCAGGGGGAAGCTCCCCTCCTTTCTGGGGAATGGAAGGAACACATGAAATTATTAGAGGAGCCAGCCAACCCAGACTGCACTGCTTCTCCAAAGTAACACACACATGCACAGTATGAACTGCACAACAATTAACCCTTTTTGAACTTCTGGGGGGGGGGGAAATCCACAGTGAGATTTGATATCATTTAAATATTCAGCCTGAACGTCCTGCTCTGCTGTTTCTTACCTCTGCTGATCCTCCTGTGAGGAGAGCCCACTCCTGGAGGCACCCATCACACATGGCTAAAAAACCTGGCCAGCCTAAGGTTCCTCCAAAGGCAGCAGAGCTGCTAAACCTCAAAGCCCAGGCTCCAGAACCCCCAAAACCTACTGTCAGAACTCTGTAAAGGATTTGATTAGCTGAGAATATATCCCAGTGGAAATGAGGCTCATTTAACATAAAAGTTAGATATGCATTTGAAGACAGATATTTACAAGTCTATAGTTACTTTAAAGGCCCTGGATTTCACTAAGTATTTGAAAGGTATCTCTGAGTTTTACATCTAAACTGAGACTTCATAACCAAAACAGCCCTATTGAGTTACCTAGTTATCTTGCACATTTCCTCCTGTTTCCCTATGCCATTTCTCTTGAAGTTTGGTACAGCATGATAATTTAATTGCTTTCAAAAGTATCTATGCACGGCCTCACTTCTTCAGCAATCTGTATCTTGGTCATGCATCTTGCCCTGGACTAAATCCTCAGTCGAAAATCCTCACCAAAGAGCAACCAAAGCTCCATTCCTTGACTGTGATCAGACCCCTGTTCAGAACCCAGGTGCTGACACAAAAGCAGAGAGCAAGCTTCAAAAGGGAATCTGACACAAACATTAAGAATTTACCATTAGCAATGAAAAAATCGAATCATTGAAGTTAAATTCCAGAAACCACATTCTGAATAATACAGACTGCAAGACAAACTTTTGGATCAGTTTTAACCCAGCTCCAAAGATCTGCATTTAGAAGGGAGCTGAGGTTTGCCCCAGGTCACGCCAGCATCTAAGAGCATTACAGAGGTGAGCTGTGTCATCTGAACACACAGAAAGGCAATTGCTCACTTTGACCTGCCAGCCCGACTGACATCAAAGGTATCAAGAAAAATAGAAAAGGGTGAATAGGAGAGCAAAGGAAAAAATGTGAAGTAATGTACAAAGCAAAGCACACAGAGTCCCCAGGCAGGTGCAAAGGAGAGCCCTTTGCTGCTAAACCCAGGCCTTTTTAAGCACTTAGGCCTTTCTCAGTTAGTTTTAAATCATAACAAACATAATCCAACCAACCACCACACACCACCATGTGAGCACATAATGGTTATATAGCTTTTCTCCTCTAATTCAGCTGAGTCACTTCCCCATAGTCTTCCTCCCCCTAGCCAAAGCAGCAAGCCTGAGCCGTGATTTTACAAAGGTAGCAAGGCCCTTGTTTTGTAGGGCTCTACCTGTATGCAGCAAAGTAACAAAAAAGAAAGCTTGGGAAAAAAGAATTAAAAAAAAAAATCATGCAGTAGTGGGTCTGTCTGCTCAGGTCATGAACTCATGTCACACCCTCAATATAACTGACAATAACTATCTATAACCTCAAACAGAAATGAAACAGATAGGATAGTTAATATTAATTGTTGAAATGCAACAACATTACAGTGCAAAACTAAATACTGTAACAATTAAATGTTACCACTGATGATGAAGTGCCAGAGATGTGGGGAGCCATGAGCTCCTGGGTGTTAACATCAGTTGTGAGCGTTGCTTAGGCGACCTTGGGATTGCTCCACAGATCCACACAGAAACTGGGAGCAACATTTCCAGATTTGGATACACAGCAACTGATCCCAATCCAGCACTGTAGAAACGCAGCTCATGAACCCTTATACCAGCCAGTGATCAAGTGAGGATTCATAGGTACCACGATTCGCAATTTTCACAAGTGTAGGGCCACTCAGGAAGAACAGGAATCCCTGGCAGAACCTGATTGCAGTGGGAGCTGGCAGGACCCTGGCCCGTGTGTGTGTGTGAGCAGATGGCAGAGAGCTCAGGGAGCAGCACAGGGGCACTGCAGGCAGAGGGCTCTGCCCAAAGCAGGGCGCAGTGATGCCATTTTGGGCTGCTTTAGAAGAGGCAGGAGGAGCAAGAGATGTACTAAATGCATGCTAGGGGAGGCAAAAAGGGAGGAGAAGAAAAATCTGTGAATACTTCATAATTATAATATCGAATCATAAAAGTTCAGAATCTGTGAAAGTACCACTATGAGTTCCTATTTAGAAAACAATGTTGGGAATTGAGATTTAGTCCACAAAATCTGTTTGGCTCAATAATTATGCTCAAAATAAATGTTATCAAGATGTAGCTACTAAATTAAATTTCTTATTTTGTAATCTAGTTTTATGGAAAATAAACCCAGACATCCTAAAAGTGTTCCAATTAATTAAAATTTTATAGGAGGAAGTTTGATTTATGGTTGGCAAGGTATCTTGAAGTTTTGTGAATTGGCTGAATTGTTCTGTTGTCACATGTTATATCAACTTTCTGGGTTTAATATTAGTCATTGATGAAAGCAGAATACTCTCAAAATGCATCCTTCATACTCCCAGCTAACTTGAGGACATATCATATGCTTTAGACTGATAACTAAATATTGTTTTCAAGAAACAAGTTAAACAGTGAGTTTAGAATACACAGAGATGAAAGATTAGGACATTATTTTTCTTAACGTTTCAGGGATCAGTAACATTAAAAAGAACAACAGATTCATTATTCCTGTTATCTTGTTTGATTTCCCAAGAAAACGAAAGGAATCCTTACTGAGGGATTAGCATTGTGACAGTGAGCACCAAAATCAAAAGCTCTGATGCATCACCAGTCTCAGCCCCCATGGTTGGGAGATCTGAATGCAAAATGTTATTATTTCCTTTGGGGATTTCCCATATTGAACAGCCCCTATCAGATAGAACAAATCTTTATATTGTTAAACTACCTTAGGTGATGAGTGCACAGAAATGGATATAAATAAACTACCACAGCTTCAATATTCACTTTTATCTTTCACAGAGCCAGACTTATTATACAAATGATGTGATCATACAATGTATCTTACACTTTTTAGCAGCACACTATGTTCTGATAATAGTTATTTACATAATTATTCTTTCTGCAGGGAAAGTATGGAGCACTATGAAAAATACTCAGGAAGAGTCATTAGACAATTAGTCGTAGAATACTCTGGAGCCAAATCCACACAACTGTGCAAATAAGTAACTTCCTCCATGTGCTTCTGTGAAGGAAGGTTATCCTAAGTGAGTTACCAATTTTAAACTCAAATCTCCCTAGGTGTGGAAGGAGACAGTAAATTTCATAAAACTGATAGATGAATTTTGCATTGCCATTAGAAACATCATTGCTTCTTTGTTAGGATTTTTTTTTTTCTCTCTTTCTACTGCCTTTCCTGCTAATATGTTTCTCAAGAAGTAGAAAAGAATCCCAAGTTCATTTCTCAGACCCCAACCTCAGAATACTTTACACTTCAGACAAATGAACATTATACTAACAGTACAACAACTTTGGGGTTTGCTTTTTTGTCCTCTTGCTCCTAAAGAACTTAAATTCTTGAAAGTTTGAAGCAATTTACACACACAAAGAAAAAGACATGTGGGTGTTTCACATACATGGTGAATATATCCACACTCTGCTGGATTATGCACTTCTTTTAAGATAGACCAAAGTGAGTTTGCTGAGTATAATGACAATTTGGAGGACATGGACAAAAAATAAAATGGTGTTGTTTGCTGCAAGGCAGTGATGAGGGTGACCTTTGTGGCCCACTGCATAAGATTGCTTTTCAAAAGGCAGTTCAGGGCAGATAAAAGACCTGAAACTTGGTAGCTACTGTGCAATCCTCCCTTTTTAGAGACCTCCTCCCCGATAACAGTGAGTGCATGGGGTCTATATTATTTATAAGTTCATAATTATTTCTTACAAAGAAGGATGAGTCAAGAAACTCATATTCTCATAATCATTAAAGGATTTCCCCAGAGAATTCCAGTGAGCTAAACAGGCCCACTTAGCTGCAAAGGAACCACTTAAGCAATCCAGGACCCGGGGAGCCTTCCCTGGTAAATAAGCCCCACGGACCCAGACTAAAGCTGCTGCATACAAATCCTGGAGGGGTGTTGGGCTGAGACTTCATCAGGCCAATGACCTCTTTACTCTCCCATAATGGCCTGTCCTGCTTTATCAATTTGAGTCATTCTTCTGGGAAAAGCTGTCTCTAATTTTCTCCACATCCACCTGGGGCCCCAGGCTTTGCTGCGGTTTCTAGACAGTAGTGGAATAGAGATCAAAATAATAGGGGGCCAGGGTCTGTGTCCTGATTTGGAGAGCAATCCTGTGGCAGCAAACGGCAGCTCCTCCTCAGGCTTACAACAAACAGGTGGAAAATACACCTCGGAATGGTCTGTGAACATAATGCTTAGCTTTAAATAAACGTCGATGCTGCTAATAACTAAATATCATTGCCCTGAGCCAGCAGGTTTGGTTACAGTTCTGTATATTCCTTACAGTTATTTGCCCCCTAGTCGCGCTTGTTTTCTTTTGAAGAATAATTAAGATTTAATGGCATATTTTCACAGGTTTTTTTCTACTTGCTTTCTTGCTGCCTACTGTGCTGATTGCTTGTGTCTGATCCTGGTCATTATAAGAACTGTACAGTAATTGCCTATCTGGTGACTCGTTAATGAAGGTCCCCAGAGAGATGAGGAGCCGCTCTTTTGAAGTTCATCATGCTTCCTGTTGGCCTTCCAGTTTAATCTATACATTCATGACACCTTATTCAATTATTGGAAACTCCTTTTTTTCTAAGGATATAGACACCTTGTAAACAAGGTCCTTTATCTCTGCTAACAGCAGGGCTTACCTCTGATAAATCAAAGCATTTTACACACCAGACACATTCTTTTCATCTCGGAAAAGCCAGGATGCTTAAAAATAGAAAAGAAACCCAAAACATTCTAGTACAAACAGGTGTTTTGAATCAAGGAATTACCTCCAAAATGTAGCATTACAAACTTCTAAAATTCAGCAACATATTGTAACAAAGAGCTGTGCTCATCAACACACATTTTCCGATTCTCAAGAGTTGTTCTTTCTCTTTTAAACTGAGCTTTGTAAGAGAAAGAATTACATTTTAGAATTTTTTGTGAAAGCAAAGTTTGAAACTGCTTAAGGAACAATTGTTACATTTGGCAGCAAGCCACCCAAACACTTCTAGCTGTGTATTTTCAGGCATCCAACCTGCTCCTGCAGACAGACAGAGACACAAGCTATAACTTATGTTTTATCCTCCCCTAGCCCATATCTAGGAATGTTACACCCCTCAAACACTTATCTGCCCCCTGCAGCAGCAGCAGCCTAAGGGGTCTGCAGAGCATCTCACCAGGTACTTGCTGAATGGATTTTTGAGGGACAAACCCTCATTTCACCAGGAACTTAGCAAAACGTTTTACAGCACGTTCTGGTTTTGACAAATGAACCTGCCAGGGAAAGGACTGTTTCAACTCAACATTCCTGCGACTGCGGCACTGGAAATACTCGGCATCAGTTCAGATAATTAGATTTTTGTAGGGTTTGTTTGTATGGTGGATGGCAGTATACAGAGGTGGAGGGCAGCTCTTTGCCTTCGGTGAAGGGCAGGCTGAAGGTGATTAACTACTTTGGGTTTATTATCTGTGTCCTTTACTCCATTGTTCTGCTGCAGTTGTGCCCTCCTGTAAGGAGATCAGCCTGCATGGGCTCCACTTTATTTGAGGATGCTTCATTTTCTCAATTGGTTTACAAAGAATTTAACAGGAAAAGAACCGGCTGTGAGCAGAAGTCTCCAGAAAAAAAGAATTTTAAAAGTTTCTCTGTGTGTTCACAGAGAGGAACATGGGAAAGGATGGATCCCTTCTGGTGTGAGGTTTGATGGCAATGGTAAATAAGCACGAGAGGACTGATGTCAAGCAATCATCTTGGTGGAAGTTAAAGACAAGTTTTGCATAAAAGCAATTATGAGCATAGATATTTATGGGAGAATTTAACAGCTCCACAACAAGCTTGAGGTAGCCCAAAACTCCTGATGATGATACTGCAGCCTCCTTGGAACCTGAGGGACTGGGGTAGTGTAGTCTGGAGAAGAGGAGGCTCAGAGGAGACTCCATAGCTCCCTACAGCTGCCTGAAAGAGTGTCTAAAACACGCAGGGGTTGCTCTCTTCTCCCAGGAAATAAAGGCAGGGTAAGAAGAAATGGCCTCAGGCTGTGCCAGGAGAATAAAAGTTGGATATCAGGGAAAATTCTTTCATGGAAAAGGTTGTCAAACACTGGAAGGGGGTGCCTAGGGAGGTGTTGATACTCCCATCCCTGGAGGAGTACAAGGAATGACTGGATGTGGCACTCAGTGCTCTGGGCTGGGTGACAAGGTGGGGATAGGACACAGGTTGGACCCAATGATGTTGGAGATCTTTTCCAACCTTAATGATTCCATGATTCTATCCTATGATTCTATCTGCATACAGCCTGAAATTGTGCAGAGCACCAGTTTAACAGTTCTCAGCACAACACAAGAAATCACATTTTAATATTCAAGCAGCCACAACCTTAAATTAATTTATAGTCTGATTTTCCTTCCAGACACCAAAGAGAAGACTGTACAAAGCCATTTATGTCACTTTTGTAGGTGAGGAGGACCAAACAGGAGTGGGATACCCTCTATGATTCAAAGCTGCTCCTTGTGACTCCTTCTTGCTTGTACAAACCAAGTGTGGAAAAGCAAGATGCCTTCCACCCCCTCGCCCTGCAGAAAACTCTCTCCAGTTTCCTCACCACCTCATGCTCTTGCAAATTACACACCGGACTGAACAGCATTAAATAAAGATAAGCTCTAGCACTTTTTCTGGGATGATGCACAAGTGAGGCAGACAGCGGGGCTGCCCATAAACTCTGCAATTTGAACATCTCACAAGTATCATCACTCCCTGCAGCCACAACTCCTCCCTCTCAGCTTCCTTTTGTGGCCTTGTACTGAACAGAAGTGAGTTGGCAGTAAAACACCATTGTTCACATGAAATGTAGACTTCTGCTGCTAATTCTTCACATTCTGACATGGAAGCAGAGCCCTTTCTCGAATATTTGAAATCCGTGCCATTTAATAAAAAATGCCTACTGTCCAACACCTCTTGAATATTTTACAATGTTAAGCAAGCTCTAGGGTTACTGATACTTTCTGTATTCACATATTAAATTTTTTCACAGTAAAACTAACATCATGTTAGCAGGAGATCAAATCCAAAGAGTCTTGTGTGGAGAGACATACCAGTCAGTGTGGAAAAGCTGAGGGTTTGTAACATTTATTTGCAGCCACAGAGTGTCAGTCCTTCCTTCATCCCACCTGTTCTGTTCTCCCCCAAACGTGACACAGGCAAACCACAGCTCTCCCAAATGAAAGCAGAAATGCATATATTCCCACACCTCCTGGCATTCTTGGCTTCTTCCCCAGCTGAGCTCCACCCTCACAGAAAAGATCCCACCCTGCCCATGCCAGCCACACCACAGGCCAGGTCACCTGGATTCAGGAGTTTGGCCACTTTCCTCACCCAGTGTCAGCCTTCTCATCCCAAAAGGATGCCAACTTGATGGGAAGTGTTCTCCAGTAAACACAACATGAACTGCCAAAGGGACTTAAAACTAAGTTCACCTTTTTAATAGCTGATCAGAGAATGATGAGGAAACGTAAGAGCAGCTTTAATTGAGACATTTGTTCATAGCAAATTAATGATTCCACTGAGATTGCTTTGGAGGTATTTTAGCTTAGTACAAATGAAAATATCTTTGCCTCATTCACCCTAACAGTATTCTACATGCAAAAAAAAGCTGACATAAGGTGGATTAAAAAAAAAGGCAAAGCAAAAAAAAAAAAAAAATCAAAAACCAACTCAAACCTCAAACACACACCATTTATATGGCTAATGAACAATAGCCACTTACTGCCTCTCATATCATTAAAGTACTAACACAATATAAATTAATAGATATTGCAATTAAGATTAAGTAATGAGAAGTCTAAAAACTGTTCCTGGTGGCTTCTCAATTAAATGTGAAATGAAAAAAGCAAAGCAAATCATACATATGACAGTTACAGTGCATGATTTTTCAGATCTGAGAGATGCATTTGCTGAGACTGGAGATAAAGTAGGCTAAGAAAAAAGTAAAAATAATATTTGTGCAAACACAAAATTTAAAATTTGTTATATTAAGCAGTCCATAGCCTTGCAACACAAGTTAAACCTGGGTTAAAATAAAATGCAACTGGAATACAGTGAGATTGCAGGATGAACATAACTGCTGTAGCCATTGCCAAGCACGTTTTGAACACAGGGCAAACAAGGGGTCATATAACACTGGGAAGAGAGAATTAATTCAGTGATAGCATGGCAGAGCTTCCACTGTGGCATCAGCCACTGTCATTGCACAGCCCAGGAAAACTGCTGCCTGCAAAGAGATTGGATGCCAGGTAAAGATTGAAGAGCTAAATCCAAGTATTAGCATAATCCACAGCTGCCATTCCTACAACGGGGTTGAAGAAGACAAAAACTTGTTCCTCACCACCATCCTTATGTCTGTTTCTTGTTCAAAATGTGACCTTCCTGCCACAAAACTGAGTTTACAGGAGCAAGATGCAAACTAAAACAGAGCCTTAAGAAAGGCTGCCCCATGTCTTTGGTTTTATGGTGTACCCTGGTGCCCTTTGGTATGTTCATGGGAAAGGAGGTTTTTCTGATATCTGAGCCAAAGGGTAATTTCTCCAGAGAGGCTGGAATGTGACACAGCCCTTTCCATGCTTCACTACAAGGTCTTCTAAGAATAATGTACCCTTATAACACATTATGGTGTTATTATAACAGGAGGAGGTAAGGGCTCCTCAGGTTGGAATCAAATAGAAGTGAAGCTACTACAGCTGATGGTCTGGTCAAATCTGCCATTTTCATGTTCCAATATAAAATTATTTTTGGTCCAGATCCTAAGGGTAACATCAAGAGGAAGATTTTTTTTTTTATTATTTTTTATCTCCTGCTAGAGTAGATAGATGTTTAATGAGCACTCCATGATTCATCTAGAGTATAAAATTTCATCTGAGAGTCTGGTGAAATTATTCAAGCCCATTTCGCAGTCAGACAGCTCCCACTCTTCTATAAACTACATTTTTTTTTTTTTACTCTGTGAAAAACAAGGCCTTGGAGGCAAGTCAGAGGACACACAGTGACATATTGAATTTACTGGCTTTGTCTGGAACAATATTCAGAAATACTTCAGTGATGCAAGACCATATCTATAAATAACTCAAAAACATGGCGAAAGACTGTTCAAACAGATTGCTGAAATCCCCAGTGGTTTGAATGGGAATTTACTAGAGAGAACTCCTAAAGGATTACAGTTTCAAGTAGAATGGAGGCAAACAAAAATAAAACCAGGGAACCTAAAGTATAACTGCACAAAGGAATCATCAAATATGGCAAGGGAGCAACATGTGGTCAGTGTTCAAAGTTCTACAATTTCAAACCTTGAATTTATTTTAAGTGATTAATTTCTGCACACATTTCCCTCCCCCACCCCTCCTCTTTCTTTTCCCCAACTCCCTTTTTAAACGGGAATTCTTGTTAAAAATGTGTGCTTCAGGGCAGGAGTGGGGAAATACAGACAGGATACCAAAGAGTGGCCCAAAGAGCAGACAGCCAGATGAGCCATCAGGGCATGAACTTCTCCTTTTCCCTTCCCCATCTATTTGCTGATCTTGATTTCCTGACTTGTCTCCTTGCTCTGATTTGCCTGGCAGAAACAACGAGATTGTGTCCAACCAGGGAGGAGCTGCAGAGCTGGACCCCAGCCCTGGCATGCAGCCCCTCTCCCAGACCTGGAGCTGCAATGGGAGCACAGCCCCTCTCCAAACCTGGAGCCGCGCTGGGAGCACGGCCCCTCTCCAAACCTGGAGCCGCAATGGGAGCACGGCCCCTCTCCAAACCTGGAGCTGCAATGGGAGCACGGCCCCTCTCCAAACCTGGAGCTGCAATGGGAGCACGGCCCCTCTCCAGACCTGGAGCTGCAATGGGAGCACGGCCCCTCTCCAGACCTGGAGCCGCGCTGGGAGCACGGCCCCTCTCCAAACCTGGAGCTGCAATGGGAGCATGGCCCCTCTCCAAACCTGGAGCTGCGTCGGGAGCACGGCCCCTCTCCAAACCTGGAGCTGCAATGGGATCACGGCCCCTCTCCAAACCTGGAGCTGCAATGGGAGCACGGCCCCTCTCCAAACCTGGAGCTGCAATGGGAGCACGGCCCCTCTCCAGACCTGGAGCTGCAATGGGAGCACGGCCCCTCTCCAGACCTGGAGCTGCAATGGGAGCACGGCCCCTCTCCAGACCTGGAGCCGCGCTGGGAGCATGGCCTCTCTCCAAACCTGGAGCTGCAATGGGAGCATGGCCTCTCTCCAAACCTGGAGCTGCAATGGGAGCACGGCCCCTCTCCAAACCTGGAGCTGCAATGGGAGCACGGCCCCTCTCCAAACCTGGAGCTGCAATGGGAGCATGGCCTCTCTCCAAACCTGGAGCTGCGATGGGAGCACGGCCCCTCTCCAAACCTGGAGCTGCAATGGGATCACGGCCCCTCTCCAAACCTGGAGCTGCAATGGGAGCACGGCCCTCTCCAGACCTGGAGCTGCAATGGGAGCACGGCCCCTCTCCAAACCTGGAGCTGAGCTGGGAACAGAGTCCCTCTCCAAACCTGGAGCCGCGCTGGGAGCACGGCCCCTCTCCCAGACCTGGAGCTGCGTCGGGAGCACGGCCCCTCTCCAGACCTGGAGCCGCAATGGGAGCACGGCCCCTCTCCAAACCTGGAGCTGCAATGGGAGCACGGCCCCTCTCCAAACCTGGAGCTGAGCTGGGAACAGAGTCCCTCTCCAAACCTGGAGCTGCAATGGGATCACAGCACACAGACAACTCTGAATGCAGCTCAGTGCTGAGAGAAGCTTGAGGGAAAAGTCTGTTCTCCAATATTAACCTTTCCTTTACATCAAGAAAGCTGAACTGACAACTTCAGCCATGTGTAAATCAAGCAGGCTGCCTTTACAAATATATAGGAGTCAATCACACCTTGGCTACTTCTCTACTGGCAAAAAAATAGTCTTTGGAGCAGCTACTATTGCATAACAGGTTAAATTTGCCACCTTCCTCTCCTTTTTATGACACTGCAGTGTCATCAGAGGAAACAGAAAATGACTCAGGGCCCACACAGCATCCAATTTAAATCATACAAAAATTTAACATTTGAGTCAAAATTCTAATATAAACCTTGTTCCTCTTAAAAGAATAGGTGAGGTCAATTGGCAGATTAAACTTAAAAAACAAACAAACAAAAAAAAAAACAAACAAAAAAACCCCAACCAAACAAAAAAAACTAAAAACAAACAAATAACCCAAAAACATTTAAAGAAACTCAAGATGATGAAGATATTTTTAGGTACCCTGAGATCCAGTTCTGTCCTGGTTCAGGTCCTCTCAGAAACAGAGGTTTTCTGTTGTTCTTGGATTTCTCCTTCCCTCTTCCACAGACACTCTTCCTGCTGGTCTTTGAGGAAGGCTCAATTCAGGTAGGGAAATCCTGCCCTCTTAAAATGTACTCAGACTTTCTCAGTAATTAAGCTAATTGGCAGCAAGTGCCACACGTTCCCTAATTGTAACTGCAAACACCCTGTGATTGTACCAAATCCTTTCTGAAAACAAGATTGTTATTTTTATAGGGCTCTGAAATAAATACTTAAAAAGAAAAATAGGAGTCTGTGTTAGCATATTTCACTGTATTACTTCCAAAGGTCAAAGTGTCCAAATAAATAACTTTGCCCTAATGAGCTTATCTGTTTCAGAAATAAAACCTAACTTTTTTATTTTGTCACCAAGATGTGCTCTTTGTCATCAATTTGCACCTTTAGTAAAGCTTTGTCTCAATCAGAGCCAGCCCCACAAAATCTCTTATATTAAATTTTAGAGTTTTAACTTGCATAGGGAAGTAGCATCTTTTAATGATCTTTATTATATTTTTAAGTACAAGACTGACAGCTGAAGGGAGGGGATCAGCATCACCCAGACATGAGCCCATTGTGAAGTGCTGCTTCCAATGTGAGAGCCAGGTAAGGCTGTACCAGAAACTCGGACTGCAGGAGCACGAGGGAGGAGCCTGAAAGGGGCTGAAAGCAGTGCCAGGGGCTGGCCAGGACTCCTGCAGCCCTCACTGACCATCCCCAGGGAACACGAGGAGCACACGGGCAGCAGCTGCTCTGCCTGGGGCCAGGAATCTGCATCACCAGGGGATATTTCCATCATCTTCCCACCGCTGAGGAGTACTGGCTCACCTACTCTCAGGCTCTCAGTGGCAATTCAAACATCACTTTGATTGAGATCCATTTCTAACTCCATGGAATTGAACTGGTTCCCTGCCTGGGAGAGGACTCCCAACAGTACTGGCATTAGAGAGGCTGCTCATCATTTGTAGGACAGACAGGGGAGGCTCCTCCAGGAGACAGAGGGGAACAATCAGGTGAGCAAAGGCAGTGTTGATGGCTTATTATTGCTCCCAAGCACCAAAGCTGGGGCAGGACCCTTGTGACAGCAAACAGACTGGAGGGAGACACAATGCTTATTCTGAAGGACAGCCTCCAAGGAAGCTACTAACCCAAGCATCTATCCCTGCTTTTATATATAACTCCTTCACATGCCTGAAACAGCCAATGTTGCTTGCTTAGAATCTTGGAAAAAAGAGGGAAATTTATTTCCAAAGAGAGATCACTGCACCCCAATACAAACAGCAGCTGGAACTGGTTCTGTGCAGAGCCTGAATGGAAGCAGGGAGAGAGTGGGAATAGTCAGTCCTCAATTCCCAGGCTGGCAGCTCAAACTAAATCATACTGCTGTGCTTCCAGACTTCCCTTCCAGGCTGCACAGCTCTGCCACAGTTATCTGGAGTATGTGGGAAAAGTGATCCAGTGGCTTTGTTTGCTTCTTTTCATCTCTCCTAACCTGAAGGTGTTCTCAGGAAGAGCGGTTTGGTATCAGACACATCCGAGCCCTTTTCATCTCACTGCACTTTCTGAAGCCAGGGAGGTTTGACAGGGCAGTGTGCTTGCTCTAATTTTACTGGACAGTGTCATTCACTTGATAAGGACATCACATAAACTTTGATTCTCAACGTGCAATGCCAAAGCTTTGGGCAGGAAGACTAGGCTGATAATAAAAACCCAGGAGTTTTCACAAATGTAAATTTTCAGATATCTTACACTTAGGATAAATTTATTTTAATGCTACAGACATTGAAAGAGGAGCCATTAAATATCCCCTACCAAGTTTTTTTAAGAAAGTAGCCTGCATTTTTATTTGTTTTTTAGCAGTAGGTGATGAGGAGAGCAGACATGTAACACTGAGGATACCACAAGGAAGAGCCCTTTGGGAGGCTCAGCTGGAGAAATGTCTGCTCCAGTCAGTTCTGGCTGTGAAACTACTACACACTCAGCCCTGTGAAACTACTTCTGTGGGTACAAAAGCAAACCAGTCAGACTTACTGGAAAATGTGTCCAGCAGCCACTGGAAAACATCAGGATTCCCACTTTGACACACTTGAGTCCACAGTACCCCCTCCCCCTTACACCTGACATTTTTGGCTGAGCAGGTTTCAGCCACCACTGAAACAATTAACGCAGAGGAACACATCACAAAGATTCAGTGTATGTGAGTGGTTCATGGGATGATACTCCCAATTAATACAATATTCTATGCTAGATAAAAACTTACAAGGTTGCTGGTTCAAAGAACATTACACACACCACGAGCACCTACTGCAACTTCTGAGCTTGACCTTCCTCTGAACATTTTTATTACTGTGCCATTGCAAAAGAGTTCTTCCCAGGTAACGAAGATTCACTAAAAGTTATTTGAAATAACTTCGAGATTGTAACCACTTCAGCTTTTACTTATTTAGCAAAATATCAACGCAAAATTAAATGAAATAATTAACATGAGTTTGAGCCTGTCATATGAAGAAAAGTAATCAGAGCTCCAGGCATTCAAGGGTTTTAAAAGAACAGTAAAAATAAAAATTCTTATGGTTTTTACTAGAACAGCAACAGTCTGTTTCAATCTAAATAACTTGGGAAGGGAATGCCCTGAGATACTCCGTGGAAGATTCAAGCATAAAAAGAAGGAAACTTGATTATTTTACTTCATCTCTAGCAAAAGTCATCTCTGCTGGGCAGAGCAGCAAATACCCACTTTCTGTCCCCAGTGGCCAGGATTTGTCCTTTAGGATGCAGCCTTGGGAAAGCAAATATTGCTTCAACATCCCTGACAACCACAGGGAATAGATAAAAGTGTAACTGCAACTTAGAGGGAATTAGAATAAAACAGGAAAGGTTAGAGGGCAGTGTGAAATCCCACTGATACCTCACCTAACTCTTCTATTTAAGAGATGCAACTTGAAGGATTTTTGATGATCTTGTTTACTTTTTGCTGGTCCTGAGCTGGGTTTTTTTTGGGGGGGACAGCAATTCTGAGGATGATCATGTATATTCTCATTCAACTGGAAGCAAAAAAAGCAAATTGCTACTTATAGCTCACAACTCAAAGGGTTTTTAAATATTAATCATTTGCATATATGTATAAATAACTTGAATGATGAGAGTATCATGAGCAACAATGAATGAGATCGATTATAAATTATGTCAGGCATTCAAGGGACGTTTTCACTGTAATTAAGAGATGATGGTGGAAGAAAAGCAGCCTTCAGAAATTGAGACCTTTTGCACAATGGAGTTCAAGCAATTTAGATTTGTTCTTGTTAAAGGATTCTCTTCCATTGTTTGCTGGTTTAAATTTAATCTTTTATTTTTCCTGTCTAGGGAGTTTCACCACTCATTTTTCTTATAGAAAATGATCTTTATAAACTTATTTTTTTGCAGTATTTCATTAGAATTTCTCTGTAGAGAAACTTTTTTTTTTTTTTAAATCATTATTTTAATGGAATATTAGGAGACCATTAGCCTTCCAATGAAATATCCTGGCTCTGGTACAATCTCACAAGGAAAGTATCAAGTTCCTTAATGCCAAAGACATTTAAAGCTCAGCTGTAGAAAACCAAAGAGAATTTTCCATAGGAAACCAAACCTGCCTCAGTGAGAGATGACATGAGCCCAGAAACCTAACAGGCCATGTTTCTCTGATTTCTATATCCCCTCCTGTCTGAAACGTGTAGGGTATGTCAGTAACTCATGAGCCTCTCCATCAGCCTCTGTGAACAGGGATAACTCCTTCTCCCTATTCCATATGCAGCCTCTTCCTGGTACCACATCTGAAAACAGAGTTTGTATATCCCCTGAGGAAAGTTTATTGAGTGAGGCAGCCATAATGAACAGAAATGTCAAGTTTTAATGACAAGAAAGGAGTTTACCCAAAAGATACTGATCTTTGTGGATAGGAGTGTATGCATGGCTTAGATTATAGGAACTCAACTGCGAAGCAAAGAGATTCTGAAAGACACCCAACATGTGGGAGCATGAAAAGGCCATTGATTGAGTACACCCTTCTCATTTCTCTCAGCTTTTCAGGCTTGGATTTTCTGGGATTTTTAATTAAAAGATAATACCAAAAGATCTTTAGGTTTTAAATTAAATTCTCATATTTGCCTGCTTCCTCCAGTAGTGTTTAGCCTTTCCCATCAAATATCTCTCAACTGCCAGTGAAAGACACGAGTGTACTCAACAGGAAGAGTGAAATGCCTTTCTGTCTCCCTCTTGTCTCTTTTTTTCACTGGCACACCAGGATGTAAGATCTGAAGAGAAATTTATTCGATTCCATTGTGGAGGGGATGGGGACCTGTTGTGTCCTGGATTGATCACCACAATAAACAGAGCAGGTATGTTCTCTGGGACATTCTCACACAGTACAGGCAGTTGGGAAACAATTGCAGGAAAAGGAAGGCATAATTACAGAATAGACCAATTCCAACCCACAAAAAATCCCACAAAACCTACAAAAAAAGTCTTGTAGCCTGGACCAGAGCTTTCCATCCAGAACTTTCCCTGTAACTGGAATTGTTTTTATACCAGATATCTGGCTAACTTATAGCCTTTTAAATATTTCACTCATCTCTATACTTCCTAAGAGGTAATACAAAAAATGAAATAAGTAATAGAAAAAACGAGATAGGCACATATTAATTTTTGTGACATTCCCTTAAATGTTAATATTTTAGTTTGCATTTTGAAGAGAATCAAAACACCATTTAACAAAGATGAAGGCACAAAAAAAAAAAAAAAAAAAAAAAAAGAAAGGCAGATTATTCAGTGAAGATGAAAATTGCTGCAACTCCAGTACTGTAATTTAAGGTAGAGCATGGTGCAGACAAAATGCTTCTCTATGAGTTTATTTCCTCTCTCTCTGCCCATCTTCCCCTTGCAAGTTGTTACTTCATTTCACCGAGAAGGTGAAATCAATATAATGAGTAGAAAAGCACGCAAATTAGAGAAGTGTGTGTCAAGTGGCAGCATAAAAAGAGCAAGTGAGAATTGTGTTCCAGCAGAAAATCTCCAAAAAGTCTTACACACCATCAACGTGGATTCATTTCCATAAGAAACAAATTGGCAGTTGATGCTGATGAAGGCTGCCCTACACTTTACTGCTAATAAGTGACACCAGGGGCCTTATTACAAAGTATTTCTAAACATAAGAAATTCAGTAATGGGGCCCCCAAGGGCCGCGTCTGCAGACTGCTGCCCCGCTCCGAGCCCATGTGCACAGTCACTGGTTTCCAAGGCAACTAACCCGAGCACAGAAGCCCTGTGAGACTCTTGTGAAGGCAAGTTAGGCAAAGCCTTCTCAGTATTTTCATTTTGTCATAGGGCCAGAGTGTCAGGAAGCATTGCTTTTCCTTGGTCTGGGGCTACAGAGTCAGCCTGGGTTTAGGTCTCACCTGCTGGCATCATCTAAAGACAAAAAGCAAGCAGGGAAATGATACAGTGCTCAGGACACATTCCCCACTTCTGTTTTTACTTTTTAACAGTTAAAAAAGAATGTAGCACATGCATGAGGACCACAAGCAGCCATGTCCCCTTACTGGACCTTCAGGAAGCAGAAGGGTATTAAGAGTATTTGGTTTGTTCACTCTTTCCTTTGATTCTGGACATGCTGCTGCTGCTAACACCAGCAATATCCTCTCAAGTATGGTGTCATCTCTGTCTTCTCATCTGCCTAGCAGCTTGTCAGCAACGTTTCCAACCATATCTGAAGTAGGGGGGAAATAACTGTAGACCTCCTAAAACAGGCCCAAACAATTATCCCTTTTCATGTCAGTTGAAGAATCATTTGATTCACTTGGAAATTTTCAGGCTTTTTGTAAATTCCAAGGTTGTTTTCAACATTAACCTTAGAAAGCCAGGAAAGCTAGAACACCAGGGTTCCATAAAAAAGTACAGCTATTTAAGCTAGAAGTAAACAAATCCTGCATTATACTACTGGAGCATTCATGACCTAACAGGACAAACCTTAAGAAAAACTTTCCTTGATATTCCCAGGCCAAGCCTTTGCAAAAAAGAAAGTTGTCTTTCCTGCACAAATATGCAAACCACCCTCTCCTGAGCTCACAGCTGCACATGAGTTAACAATGCACATTGCTGCTTTAACTATTAGGCTATGTTTAATTAATTAGGAAAGCACTGACTTTCCCAGAGGGAAGAGCAGAAACAACAGGTCTTTATCCCCTGGTTAGCAGTTTTGGAGGTAACAAGCTCTCTACCACACACCATTGTCACCACCTGAGAGCCCAGGCAGCACAGACCTGGCAGAGGCACCTGCTCACAGGGTGATTGCCAAGGCCAGTGTCCTTAAAGGACAGATGGGAAAGGAATCCCCATGCTCCCTCCCAGAGCAGTCTCAAGGCATCACTCCTGTAAGCTCAAAAAACACATTACCTACATTTCATTAAAAACAAATCCTGGGAGAGGTTATTTTCCTTTCAAGAAACCAAGCAAGAAATAAGGTTATAGGTACTAAAACACCTGCAGTGTATATTAAATTCACTGAAGTTTTGATTAAACATCAGCTCTGCTTCATAGCAGGAGAAAATTCACTCATGTATATAGAGCCCCCCCTTTTGTCTTTTCCTCACCTCAGAATCTTGTGATCTGTTTTTTGGTTGGTTGTTTTTTTTTTTTCAGTATAGCATTTTGGATATCTTTAAAATAATATGCTTCATGTAATATGTTTATCGTCACAAACCTGCTATTTGCTGGAGCTCTTCTAGCTAAGCATCTCGTTCTTATAGTATGGATCAGTACAGGGGAAACCAAACCCAACCAAACAGGAGGACACTGATCCTCACAGCAGAACGAGCCAGTCCCAGATCTGGGAGACACCTGGACACTTGCTATGCCACTGCCTTTCCACTTACACTTGCAGGAGCACCAAACTCTCAGCACTGCCTGGGAAATGTAATGACTGCCGGCAGCTTTGTGTGGGTGGTGCCCCAGATATTACTGCTAACTCTGCCCAAAAAGGCAGCCATCATCCTTTCTTGAAGATCATCTGCAAACCACAATCTGAATAATGAAAGATAAAACACACAGCTAAGCCCTCTGAGAGCTCTCTGCACAGGGGAGAAGCAGAGGCACAATGAAACATGGCAGTGACTCAGAAAATGCAGGCTGAGGCCCTGTGGGGTCCCACAAGGTTTGGGACCCCGGTTTGTTGTTAGAAATCTCTGCTTCAGCCTGTGCATTCAAAGGATGAGACAAAGCTTCTCAGTTTTTGGTCTCGAGGTTGTTTATTTTTTCTTATCTATAAAATTTTCTTTCTGCCCAGCCCAGGTGTGCTCAGCAGGGCAGCCAGAGGCACTCTGCCTGCCCCCAGGGCAGTGTTATCTCTATATACTAAAAACTACATGTGACATATTAACAATTATTCCCCAACACCCATCACCTATGTTAGACAGTGAGCTTCTACTCCAAACCAATCCAAAAGTGCCAGTATCATCAGAGAAGATGGAGGTAGAGAAGAAGAAGAAGAAAGGCCAGACACACCCAAATCCCTCCATCTTGTCCCCAAAAACCCCTATACAAAGAATCCCAAAATCTCCATTTACACCCTGTGATACACTAATTATGACACTATTCACACTGCTGTGGCTTTTATCTCCTCATGGAAAGGTGGCAGTTTGCTCCATGGTTCGTAATGGAACCCCCTGGTGCTCTGGGCTGTGTGCCAGGGTCTCTGAGCCCCTGGCAGGGATCCCAGCAGCTCTGCACTCCCAAAGGGATGTCCCGAGCTCCTACAAGGCCCCACGTGGCCCCATCCCAGGCCAGGACCAGCAGCACAGCCCGGGGTCAGCGCATCCCCATCACCACAGCACCTGTCCTGCCATGGCAGCACATTTGGAAACAAAGGATGCTCTGCTGTCCCCTGTCTCCCAAAGCCCCCAGGGCTGCCAATGAACCAGCAGAGCTCCAGAGACAAGCCAGTGCCTGGCTCTGTGCCCAAGAGGGCTCCTCTCTGCACTACCATCACAGGCTGAGTCGGTGCCACACTCACACACCTCTGGCCACCCAGCACCAGCTGGGAGACCCTGCCTCACCAGGGCAGCAGAGAAACTGCAGAATAAGCACTTTCTTATTCTCTGCAAACTTGCTACTCCAGAGTTTCTTACAGCCCCTCTGTCTTCTAGCTTCTAAATGAAGGTTCATGGATCCTCCAGCACCCAGAATAGGGGTGTAAAACCTCAAATTTCTTTGTGGGAATTGCCAGCTAAATGGGAGCTCTCTCCTCTTATCTATAGTATGAAAGAAATCTTGATATTTTTTTTTTCTCTCCTGAATAGAAATATAAAATAGCATCATGCAGTCTTATAGTTGTGAGGAAACTGAACTTTAATGGCTTCAGCACTTGACATTATTCATAGTTAGAAAGGTCAATTTTTATCCATCACCTGAGGAAGATTTCATTGCTTCCAGCCAGCGATATTGTTGAGAATTTGCTACCTTTAAAACAAAGTTTCCTTCAAAGCCAAGAGGGTTTGCTCCTGAAGTATTATGTAAAACTCCAATCTACTGCATATGCTGACAATACCAGCTGCAAAGGTCTTTGAAAACACTGTTCACACAGCATGAAAACTCTGCACAAATGGAAAGTTTTATAGCAATTCAATACACACAACCCTTGCTTTCACAATTCCAGTTGACACAAATATTTAAAAACAAAAAGGGACATACGGGTTATTTATTCTCTTTTTTAAAAATTTTAATTCTAAATCTGAAAATAGTTTCTAACTTAGTTATTTTAAAGCAGAAATAGCACCATTTTAGCACTGAGCTTGTGGGCAATTCATCAGGTTGTGAATTCTAACCTGACACTTACAATACACCAAATGCTTTTTCAATGCTGCTGTTGCACCATCTGCTTCAATATTGCTTCAGAATTATACTTAAAAATATGTAGCTAGAAGCAAAACGAGGTTTATAGAATTTGACTACAATCTATATCTTTTTGGGAGGGAGGATTAATCTTCAGTGCTTGAAAGCTTTTAGGCTTTATAATTTTTGACAACATTTGAAAAAGAGAACACAACTGGCACTGCCACAAGGATGTAAAAGTTTGCTCTTTTAAAGTTGTAAAATCGTCATGTTCTTGTTAGGTTCTAAAGAATATTTTGTGAGGTGTCATTTTTCTCTTCAAAATCTAACCCACAGATATTGCTGGAATTTGTTTTAATTTTTCTTTCACGTGGATATGACAAAAAATTATGTAACTTTGAAATAACAGAGTACAGTAAAGCAGATCTCTAAAGAATAAAGTCTTATTTCCTTACAGAATCTAAAGAGCAAAATTTACTCCAAGTCTCACTCTCATGGACAGACATGAGTGAATGGAGAGTTTCACATCATTACAGCTTCATGTCATAATATAAATACTGCAGATTTTACAGTTTCAGTTGAAAATTTATACAGAATAATCAAGTTGCAGAGTAGGGAGGCAGACAGGTTTATGATTTGTACTGTAATTGTTCTGACCTACTCCTGCTACTGATGAAATAGGGGCCATAAAGTGAAAATCTTACTGTTTCTTTGTCCTTGGTCTAAGTATGACCTAAAAGTTGCAAATCTTATGGAAAAAAAAAGGTGAAGCCATTCTTGTATGTTAGCTGGCTCTATTGTTGAAATTATTTATTTAGAAAACTGATTTTACTAGAACAGTTAAGTGGGAGGCTCTGACACTCTACAGTGTTGGCCCCTGTCAGAAAAAGCATCCAAGACTAGGTGGATATGAAATATAAATTGCACTGCAAATCTCATTCTAATTCTTAATTATTTCAAGAAAAAAAAACAACCAAAACAAGACACCCAGTTTTATCTTTCTGAACTTTCCTTACTAGGGGACCATAAATGAAGATGAAGTTGGTAAGTATATTCATGCCTTTTAAAAATAAAAATCTTTTAAATAAAAAAAGACAGGAATCCGTGGAGATACCACCTGTGCTAACACACTGCTACCCTTCATGGTATATTTCTTTATTCTTTTTTCTTGCTATATTTTAAATGAGCAGGATGAAGTATTTTATCATTTCTCAAGAGGATTTATTCCTCAGACTCAAGCTAAAAATTCTTTAGTAGAGCAAAGGCAGAACTGTGACTGTGAATTTCAACATTTCTACAGAGGGTGTTTCTACTGGGTCAGGATTCTCAGCCCTCCCCCTGTGATCCCATTCAGATTTTAGTGCAAGTGCAGTGGGCTGGTGAAGAGGAGCCCAAGGGACCATCAGATCCCACTCTGCAAGATGTGCCCTTTCCTAGGAAACAGTGATTTTATTCATGGAACAGTTTTTCATTCTGCCCTTCAGTCACACATATTCTCTTTTGTTCCTGACGTGGTTTTACACTTCAGAATTTTTAACTCCGTGTTAAGAGGGCAATAAGGACAACTAAGACTCCACCTGTGACACAAGTACCTTTGCACTTCTGCTCTAACTCTGACACTTCCTCTGGTGAGCCCAGCCTCTCTTTGTTTCCCATCCACTGCACTTTTCCTCATGCTCCTCCAGCCTTGTTTTACCCATCTCACTCACACTTTTAAACAAGCACCTTGGAACACTCACCATTTTGTGCTTCTCTCTTAGGGGTGGCTAATGCTGACAAGGCTCATTATTTGTTCTGTAATCATCTCCCCAAACTTCCCATTTGCTGAGGAGAAAAGAAGAGCAAAATGCAGTAAACTGATGACACATTAAGGGTTCTGCCTATCATGCACTTGTACTTCCTTGCTTCTCTATTTATCCGTTTCTCTTTCAGAGCTCTTTGCAAGAAGGATTTTACTATGGGCCATAAGCAGAGCTCTCAGATAAGAGAGCAATAGAGATAATACTGCTTCCAAAGCAGGGGGTGATTTATGCTCATTAAAACCCAAATTTCACATCCATTGAAAAGTGTGATGCTAATTCAACTGGAAGCAGTCAAATCATCCTTCAAAAACCAACGCTGCAATGACTGAGGATGGCACAGCTTGATGATTAAAAATGTTACACAAACTTCACAGCCCCAGCTGTGTAGGTAAGAGCTATTCTCATTTTATGAATAGGAAACTGGTGTGCAAAGAGGTGATGTGGTTTACAAAGTTCCTGTGCCAACCCACCAGCATCAAACTACAGCTGGGTCTAAAAATCCCTCCCTGGGCACAGCAAAGGTGCCACTCCTCTGAGCCTCCCACTTTTAGTGCTAAATACCAAAAGTCCCTGTCACACAGACACACTCTGATGACTCAAGAGTTATTTCAGAGTATCCCCAGACTATATTTTACCTTTGCTTGTCAATTTTTGAAATGGAAAGCGCTTCTGTAATGCTGCACTGTGTATGCAGCTCTCGGGTGTACTCTGCCTTGCTCTCTGAGAAGGCCCAGAGTAACAGATTTATGTTTTCTCCAATACCTGTGAATCTGTGCTAATTATTGCATCGATGACAAAATTATCTCAACTGCCTTTGGCAAGGTAGAAGTAAACTACATAACATCCACTGCATATATAAACAAAAAAAACCTAAACCAAACCAGTCTATCATCAGCTGAGACACCTGAGTAGACGCTAGATTTTATAAATTAAAAAAAAAAAATCCCACCATTTTGTTCCCCTAGTACAGATAAAATAAATGGCAGCCAATTCACTTCTCTTCAAACAACATTCCTGCACACAAAGTTGGTGACATAATTAAGAAATGTATTCAAGCTATTACTAATTTAACATAGCTTATCAATACTTCCATAAGAAAGCTGTTTATCGCCAACAGTGTCACAACTGAATCTATGCACTGCAAATACCAATATATTTTATTCATAGAAAATTCTTGTGACTTCAATTATGCAATAAGTATTTATTTAGAATTCATTATTTTTTGTTTGATAACTATCATTAATTCATGTCCAACTGATTAATCCTGCTGTAAAGCTTTAGTGAACATTATACAGGATAAAACATAGATTTGGAGAGCTTTGTATTTTCCCCTCAGCTTCAAGTGGAATGTGTGGACAATGACATAACACTGTTTCACACCACTGCTGAGTTTTATGTTACAGGCTTTCTATTAAAAACAATGCAAATCTCTAGCAAACAATTACTGATTTAGGAGAGCTTCAGCTGCTTGCAGACTGCACCGAGTTCTTTCTTCTCAGGCCCCTTTCCCATTTCTGCCTGAGACTCCCATGCAGGGTGTTCCCTGCACCGCCCCTCACTTGGAAGGCAGGCAAATGCCTTCCTCCCAAACAGCCAAGCTCTCAGCACCACTGCCTCACTTAGAAAGGGTGGGATGTTTAGGAATACATAGTAAATTTAATCTTCCTCCACTTTTTTTCTTAAGCAGAGCGCTAAAATTTGCGTTGGAATATAAAGTGAGGCTCATATATTCATGAACTGGCTTTCTTTTTTATATTGTTCTTGCTGCAGTTTCCTGAAGTTCACCAAGAAATCAGCAGCAAAAAGCACAAATTAAAACAGCAAGTACCTGACAGAAAAATAAAGATTACTGGGGTACTGTTTTCTGTTCCTCCTGTTCCACTGACAACTCTAGTTATCCAAGGAAACGAAAGTTCACACTGATGCATAAAACCATTTCACCTAGGTCAAAAGACAGGAAGATTTTAGCCCAAACCAAAAAAGGTCTACTCATAAAACCAAACAGCTGCATTGAGATAATTTCTGATAAACAAGAGGAGCATGAAGCCAGAAATTAATGGACCAAAATAGCTATTTGGAAATTAAGCCCAATTAGTGAATAAAAATAATGATGGGAGTCATTCTTCCCTCTCACTTTTTTCCTTCTATATGCTAGTGTGAGGTCCTGATTTCAAGCTGACACCAACAAAAGGCATGGACCAAAAGGAGTTGCTGTGCTGCACATGCAGGACCTGCAATATCCCTTTTATTCCAGTTTGGCCACAGTGACAGGAGGACAAAGCCCAGAGAGCCGAGCAGAGCAGGGAGCCCAGCTGAGCCCAGGGGGCCAGAGCTCCTCTGCTCTCTGCCTCTGGGACCCTTTGGGGCTTGCACTCACCTCAAGAGCCCAGCTCTGCTGGCCAGCACTGAATCTTTTGTTTTGTGAGCCCTTGATCAAAAAAGCAGCTGCAAATGACCGTGAGTATTTCCCAGCCTCAAACCATCAAGAACCACTGACTGCTGAGTTCCCACCACTGCTGTCAGACTCATTTGTGAAGCTGGCTTTGGGAATTTCTATCCCCACTGATAGCTACATCACACACCCCAAGAATTTATTTTGAATTTGTCACAACCACGTGTTCACTTTGCAATAAGCCTGTGAAATTAAATGTAGGACAAAGGACAAAGTGAAATGTTTAGAGACATAATTTAGGCATTTATATTTTTAAAAAGCTAATGTAACTCAACGTGCAGAGAAAAGGCTTTTATATGATAAAGTCCAGAGCATCAAATATCTGCAGTAATAGTGATTGCTTTTGATGGTAAAATATATTATTCATAATAATTCCTGCTAAATTTAATTAAAATATTTATACTGAAAGATATTACTCATAAAACAAAGATTGATTATCAGTCAGCAGTACCAAAAATCAAGATCAAAAATTTTACAGTGCCTCACAAAGGAATCCTTCATGAAAGGAAAGATATTGCTGCTTTCAATGAAAATCAATCCAGTGGAATAGACAGATGAAAACCAGGAAGAGCAGTGTCCTTGTGCATTAGTCATGACACTGAATTCTCAAATGAAACCCAGGAGGTGGGAAGATCCTAAGTGGATTTAAAGAGCTCTCCTGTTTTTATAGAGTGCTTAAAACCCAAACCAAACTTTTAAGAAATGCATGACATGTCTGTCCCATTAAGTTTTTTCTTGATGGGCTGTGGTTTTGGGGAGTTGGTTGGGGTTTTTTTAAGAAATCCAACAGGAAGTGAACTGTGATTATCTCTCTCTGACTATAAGCACTTCTTTTTAATAAACTCTCATTGCTCACTGGTAATAATTCATTTTTCACATACTGTCAGCCCATGCAGACACAAATATTCTCTATCCTAAAACGCCAGCAAGGAGAGCATCTGCAATCCTAATTCTTTAGGATTTTACCAAAACTGAAGTAGCAACAGAGTCATCCCAGGGAACACCATCAGGTGTGCAGCAAAAAGAGCTACTGCCATTTCTATTAATCTAAGTCAGTTTCCTCACAACTTCCTTTTTCCTTAAGGAGAGAATTCCTTTTTGTTGAGAAGTGAAGTGAGCAGATGGACATCATATTCCACTGCAATAACACTGCTTTACATCTCTTTGACAATATAACAGCACTGTATATTAGTGTAATTTACTCCCACTTTAAGTCTCCTTCTCACTGACAGAACAGCATGAGGAGATCTTCATGTAAGTGAAAATAAGTCCCCTGTGAATTCCAGGAAGAAATTATGACGTAGTGAATGCAAAATAGTGAACAAATCTCAGATGTTGATGGAAACCACACAATTAAAATATCATTGTGACTTAAGGGCCTTTCAAGTATTGCAAAGTAAACAGGGATTATCTATTTAGTTGACACTTAAACAACAAATCATATGTTCCCTGATCTCCAGAGATGATAGCACTGAGGCACTTGATTGATACATTATGGCACATTAATCACCAATGATGCTGTGCATGTTCTGCACAAGAAACTGCCTGGGAGGGTTTCAGTTTCTTGCAGCAGCAACACAACCCCTCCCTGGCAGTACTGACTTCTGTGGGCATCAGTCTCAGGAAAACAACAAAATTAAATCCTTTTTCTTGAAGGGTGACATCAAATGGCATTATTAGCTATTGAGCACCTTCCCCATGCCTAAGGTCCCAGGGTATCAGAGCCTGCTCTGCTCACACTCACACAGTGTGTGTGCACTTGCACTGGTTTAGAACCAGTGCTGCTGCCTGTGCTCCTTCCAGGCTTAAATAAACCCCCAAACTGCTCAGATTGGCAGAGAAATTTTACAAAGGCAGACAAATGTCCAAGAGTTGCTGCCTTCACACCCCCCAGTTGTCACTGAGGAAGCTGGGAGGAGGAGGAGGCTGTGCCAAGGAAGCCTGTGCTGGGGCATGCAGCCTGCTCTGCAAACCATGCAGCTCGGGATGCAAACTCACCTGGGGCAGCCCAGAGATGTGGGATTTATTAAATTCGACTGCTAACGAGACTGTGCAGCACACACTCTCCAGGGATATGATTCTGCAGTCCTCACCTCACAGGCATCCCAGCATGTGTTTTACTAACCATTCAGGAGGAGCTTCATACAAACGAAGGGTGTTGCACAAGCACAGAGTTTACTATGCACAAGGAAGTAACTTGAGGTCTAAAATGATGCAACACTCCCAGATAGATCCATCTTATCCTCGAGAGGCTTTTCTTCTACTACTTCTTAAAATTACAAGTAATAATCCTCCTCTCTGATGTGGCACCTGGTCTGCTTCTTCAGGCTGAGCCCGAGTCCACCTGCATGGCCCTCCCTGCTGCCCGTGCTCAAAGGTGAGAGCAAAAAAAGGCAAAGTAGAATTCCCATCAGGATGAAAAAGTTTTGGGCTGATGAAAATGTATCCCAGGCATTCAGAATTAGATGTCACACCCAGACAAAATTAATAAACTATTTTGCAGTTTGCTCACCGTTTTATCAGCAGGAGATCTGGCAAATGATGTAAAAGGGTTTTGAGTGGACCTAAATGGCAGAAGGGGCAATGTACAGGATGCAAAATTAAAAGAAACACAAACTGCAGAACAAAAGACTGCAAGCAAATACGGTTTTAAATAACTTAATTGTTTCATCTCCTTGTACAATTTTCTCTCGATTCCTTACTTGTTCACTCCACCTACCAAAAAGGACAGTTATAGAAAAATAAAAACCTTCTGCATATATAAAGTAGCCAGCTAAAGAACTTTATTTTGCCCATTTGCCATTTATTTTGTGTGGTATTTTTTGCCTCAGTCGGTATTTTGCAGAATTGGGATGTTAATATCATAGAATTTCAATTCAAACTTTACAATTTCAAATATTGTTTTTTCAGTCGTAGGCACACGTGTCATTAAATCACCACAAGAATTCTTCCCATTGCATTTTTAACAGGATATTCAAACAATTCACAGTGAAGCAAGTTATGAGAATGAATCCTTACTGTCATCACTGCACTTTACAAATGGGACACCTGATTTTATTTCTTTCCCATATTCTGTAGCAAAAGGGTTGCTGAACGTGGGTGATTTAGGGCAAAGAAGGGGTGGTAAGGCAGGGTTTATGATGGGTTAGCAAAGAAAGCTGTTTAAATTGCAGGGAATGGAGTGCCTTGGTGCCTTAGACAGATATTCCACCATTCAAATGATCAACTAACTTAGTTTTCTGCATGGGTTCTATCAGTGTGTTTTATTAATAAGTCCTCAGAAAACTTGCATGGTATTTGTAGGATTTATCTCAGCCGCTTTCTTGATGTTTTTTGCCCACAATTGGAAGGCCACGTACTTTGAGTTCTTCATGGCTGATTTCTTTCTCCACTAATGTTCAGCAGCTATTGTTTTATTGCAATGTATTTACAAGAAGCAGGCAATTTTTTAAGGTGCCAAGAGCTTCAAGCTTTGTTTGTTTATAGCTCCTTTGTGCACTGCTACATTTTTTCTTGGATTCAACTGCCAATGTAAGGGATTAAGGGGCTAAGCGAGTTTGACTGGTGCAGGAATCTTTCAAATATGTTCTTCTAGCTCAACTCTTTCACTGGCAGTTTTTACTTAACGATAACTGCCAAAATAAAAATCCCCTGGTGCAGCGGGAGTGACAAAACAATCACACTTTTCAGGCACAATTCAATATCTATTCACACCTCTGAAAAAAATAAAATAAAAGTTGACAAAATTATAAAGCTCTGGCCTGTTAGCTTGCTTTGGCTGGGGTTTTTATTTAGGTTTTTTAAATGCCCCAACAAATCTTCAGATTGTTAGACAGGGCTGGACTGAGTGTGTGCGCTGCCCACCAGGCAATAATTATTCAATTAAGCCCTTGTAAGAGAAAATAACTTATTTTAATGCTATCCTGCAGAAATCTTACAAGAACACTCTCTTCCATTACTGCCTTTTTGTTTCAGGCTACCTGAAATTTTTCTTTGTCTCCTGGTCTCCATATCCCCGTGATGCTTCTAGAGTTTCATCTCTAGAAATGGAAATTATTCCTTGCATGACAGCTTCAACTATGTCTTCCCAGGGAGGGTTAAGATGTCATTGTTGATAAAACAAATCATTTAGTAATAACAGCAACTAAACTCAGGGCCAGCCCCAAATCCACCTCTGTGGATACAGCTCGTTCTTGACTAGTCCTGTTCTGCTCCTTGTTTTCCAGACACAGAGATTAAAATTGTAAACAAAAAAACATTTTTTTTTTTTTTTTAGCAGGGATGAAAATGGGTCCCTCTTGCTCTTAAATGGTTCTTAGCTCCTAATTTTCAAAGTGAAGCACAATTGTGTTCATGTAAACCTAGGCAAATGTGTTTTTTAAATAATTAAAAAATATTGCCTATGTACAATTTTTCAATAATAAGATGATAATAACACTACTGATGCTCATTTTCATGCTCTTCTTTTTTGTTCATTAGATTTAAGCATTTTGACTACAAACTGTTTGGTGGGAATAGCCCTACATCAAGACTTCTTTTAAACACACACAAAAACTCTTACTGGTAAAAGGTGACTGGTGGGTTGTAGCATGATTGTGAAAGAGCAGGAAGCAAGAATTAAAGAATCACCAGAATGAGAATCATTTTGATCACACAATTGAATGCCCATACAAATACTCCTGTTTTGTAAATGACACAGTGAAAAAAATATACATAAAAAGTTTTTAATTCTAGAAAAAGTTGTGTTGGAACAAGTACTGAGCAGAGTTACAGACCAGGGAGCACAGAGCACAGGTCCTACCAAAGGACTGACAGTTTGAAGCCAAAAAAATCTGCAATTCTGACAGGGAAGTGTACATTAAATGGAAAGGTAATTCAGATACTCTCTCACGATGCTGGGTACAAATCAAAATAACCCCAATTCAGTATCTGACAAAGAATGAGCAAAGACTAAGAACAAACCAGCGTTACAGACTGTGTGACTACACAGCATCTGGTAATCAAAGAGACCTGACAAATTAGACACAAGTAAGGTTGCAAGGTTAGAAAATGCCTCTTATTATCGGTAAACAAAGACTTGATCTCTTCAGCCTACCTGAAAGGGTCTCCAGTGCTGAGTAATTGCATCTAAGCACCTCCAGAGAGAGAGACAGCAGTGAGAAGACAGAGAAGCTCCAGCCTTCCTCACACTGAGGGGACTGAGCACTACAGATGTCTATCAAGACCAACCACAGATGATCCCATCTCTTGGCACTCAGGTGTAGTCTGGTTTTCTAGGCCTGAGGTTTCTGAGTTTCTGAACTCAGTTTCTTCGTGTTGTTTGGGAAGACCTTGTTCCCACAGACTTGACACAAACATCCCAAGTGTTATTGTAACGAGAGTGATGTTTTGCATTCTTTTCTGTGGGATGGACTTGTCTCTATCCGTTGGTTTGGGCTAATGGGAAGAAGAGTTCTGGCACTCTTCTAACCAGTGAGAGTGGCCTGTTCCAAAAGTTATATAAGGAGGGCAATTGTTTTACTAAAGTGGAGTCAGATGCAGTTTTTATAACGAGGTCTCGTGTCGTTTGTTCATCGCCCACAGCGACACTCAGTCCTTTCTGAAATACAGACTTGCCAAGCAGTGACCCTTGTGGCACTGGACTCACAACCCACACCCCCTGAGTGTGACACTCTGCCTGTTTCAGCCTGCCAGAGAAAAGCCCCCATGTGTTTTACCTCTGTAACATGGGGAAATCGCCATACCTCAGTAAACCCTGCATGCACATCTCTTTCCTACTTGGTCCAAAAGTGTATCTCTGTATTTCTTACTCAGAGCCCTTCCCTCTCGCCATGGAGGAAGCTTGATAGCTCTTGGCTTGCAAGAACATGTGATTAACACGTGTGGGCTCGGTGTTCCTCATTTGAGAATACTGCCTTCATTTGTATGGAATACAAATATGTCACATTTCCTCAGTATCTGAAACAGAACATTTATATTTATGAGGATATAAACTCATTTTCTCAAGTCTCTGATATTTGTTGAAAATTAATCATCCCCTTGCGAAACACATTCACTAGAATATTCATAGGAAGCAAACATAATGAATAATCATATTCAACTTTCATAATCAAAAGTTCCCAAAGCAATTTACAGGAGATAAGTATCATTATCCCCATTTATGGCCAGGGAAACTGAGGCATAGCATTAACTTGCTCAACATTAAATAGCAGAAATGTGATAAACCTTAGATTTCTGGTAAGACCCTGGAATTTTTCTTCCTCTAATGCATAACGATAGTAAAAAAAAAAAAATATACAAGTTTTAATTTCAATGAATATTAATATGTTTCTACGATCTCCAGCAAGATTTCCCTCAAGCAACTGTGGATAGTTTTCCACAGTGTTCAGCATGTCTGTTTTCTTCCAGGCCTACCCATTTCCCCTCAAATTCCTGCACTATTACACTAGAAATTTGTGAAAACTTAAAAGAGGTTTCTTGAATTTATTTGCAGCAATATTGAGACACCAGAAATACCATGCACAGCCACTCCAACATTTTTTAACTTCCTTTTGCTCTAAAGCTTTTTTTTTTTGTTGTTTATACAATGAGATTTAATAATGACAAGGCAACCCTAATGAAATTTTTCTTAATCTAGCAGTTATCACTAAAAAAGTTATAAAGGGAAAACACACTCAGCTTAAATTTGAAATGTTTCAAATTCATAAGATGCCCTTCTTCTATTAACCATTATCATTTTAATTAAGGCTAAAGAATTCAGTCTACATAGAAAAAGGAATTTTTTCCTCATTTTTACTGAGGGGGAAAAAAAAATCAGATTTGCTCCGCTAGGAGAAATGAGAACACTGAAATTGTAAAATATTTCATAGGCATATCCTTTCCATTTATGTACCTCGAGTTTGATGGTGAAGTCAGTTCACAGCCCTACTTAACGAGCAGAACTGTATATATACATATTCTCTCTCCTTACTGCTGAGTTTAATAGTTCCTTTTAAAATGATATATGCCAATGTAAATATAGTTAACATAAAATAATTATATTCACAAAATATTTGTTAAATTTATTTCTTCACATAAAGAGTGAAAAATAAAATCTCCATGCTCTGCTCAGTGATTTTAATGTGAAACTGCTGGTGAAGTCGTCAACATGTTCTTGGTGTAATACATTAAGCCAGCATGTGTGGGTGTCACATAATTGTAGACAATTTAGAGACTGAATTCCTTTAGGGTTTTAGAGTCCTACTATGTTTTTGCTTGGATACCTCCTTTCTGGGACATTAAGACATGGTTGTCAAAAGAATAGATGAAACAAGCTTTTAATGTTTTATTGCTGAATAAGAGTTTGAAGGAGTTTCTCTGCCTCAGCATCCAGGGCTTACAGCTGCAAAGCTGTATTTATCTCACACACACCCCCTCTGGAGCTGCACACTGAGGGGAAATTCATTTTGGAGAAAACAAAGCAGAGTTTTCTGGATTTTGATCACAGGTCTTACATTGCTGTATAATCTGACATGATCCCTTTCTTTAATGCACACCCTGGTTCCTGTGCACCAGGAGCTGCTCACTGCCAAGGCTGACCCACAAGGGGTCCTGGGGAAGCTGTTCTGACTACAAAAAGGGAGCAAATCACACTGTGCCCTGCTCCTGGGATAAACACCCCAAATCACACTGTGCCCTGCTCCTGGGATAAACACCCCAAATCACACTGTGCCCTGCTCCTGGGATAAACACCCCAAATCACACTGTGCCCTGCTCCTGGAACAAACACCCAAATCACACTGTGCCCTGCTCCTGGAACAAACACCCCAAATCACACTGTGCCCTGATCCTGGAACAAACACCCCAAATCACACTGTGCCCTGCTCCTGGGATAAACACCCCAAATCACACTGTGCCCTGCTCCTGGGATAAAACACCCCAAATCACACTGTGCCCTGCTCCTGGAACAAACACCCCAAATCACACTGTGCCCTGCTCCTGGGATAAACACCCCAAATCACACTGTGCCCTGATCCTGGAACAAACACCCCAAATCACACTGTGCCCTGCTCCTGGGATAAACACCCCAAATCACACTGTGCCCTGCTCCTGGATAAACACCCCAAATCACACTGTGCCCTGCTCCTGGGATAAACACCCCAAATCACACTGTGCCCTGATCCTGGAACAAACACCCCAAATCACACTGTGCCCTGCTCCTGGAACAAACACCCCAAATCACACTGTGCCCTGCTCCTGGGACAAACACCCCAAATCACACTGTGCCCTGATCCTGGGATAAACACCCCAAATCACACTGTGCCCTGCTCCTGGGATAAACACCCCAAATCACACTGTGCCCTGCTCCTGGATAAACACACCCCAAATCACACTGTGCCCTGCTCCTGGAACAAACACCCCAAATCACACTGTGCCCTGCTCCTGGAACAAACACCCCAAATCACACTGTGCCCTGCTCCTGGAACAAACACCCCAAATCACACTGTGCCCTGATCCTATAATAAACACATCCCAAATCACACTGTGCCCTGCTCCCAATTGTGCTGCTCCTAGGGCAAATATGCCCCACATACACTGACCTTGGAAGAGTGACTGGCAAGAGATGGGAAGGTAGTGGGGAAGGCACAGCAGCAGCAAAAGGAAAACCAAGTGAAATGTGGGCCCACTGCTCAGGGAGGTGAAGGCTGCAGTGCTGAGCAGGACACACACACACGAGTTCAAACAATGAGAAGGGACAGATGTGAGAGCTTGGGCTCAGGAATGATGTTGTCAAACCAGGTAAAGCCCAGTGAGCCCAGCACAGGCAGGGACTGCTGCACATCACCTTCCAGAGAGGCTGGGAGCTGTTTGCTCCTGCCTGGAGAGACACACCAGGCTCAGAGGGAAAGGGGCAGGAAGGGACCCTCTGCTTTGTAGAACTGCCTGCTAGGAGAGATTGAGATGCCAGAGCCAGGCTGAAGTGAGTGGAAAAGGAAAATCTCTACCCTTAGAGATATTCCATACTCACCTTCAAATCTCTACCCTTAGAGATATTCCATACTCATCTTCAAGGTCAGGAAAAACCCAACTCGGTTTTCAAACAACATAATTACAACTTGTTGATTTTAAACATCAACATGATTCTGCTTTTATTATCTACGTGTGACCTCATAATATCAAGACAAATATAATCTATTAATTGTAATAATCAACCTGATTAAGACTTCAAAATGAACATATAACATCAACATAGTTATAACTGGTTGAGGACTGTCAGGTTTTTTTCTCTATATGACAACTGCTATTAAAACTTTGGAAGAAAGAATCTCCATTTTTCCTAATTTGCATAAAACCTAAAATTTGGAGACCATATTCTAAGGTCTGTCATTCTCAGACCTATTCCCTGAATTCCTTACTTTTAAGGATACACCCATGTTCAAGTTTTTCTGACCTTGTTTGGATGATCCAAAATGAGGAGGAATTTGGGAAGAAACAGAAGATGGCAATGAAAGAGTTTCAGAGAAATTAATAACTGAAACTAATGCCATTTTAAAACATGTCATACTAGCCCAGCTGCCACAAAACTTCAAATTCTATAATATTTTGCACATTAAAGTAAGTATCCACAAACCTGGGGGAAAATCCCATGGGCATAAGCTGGTGCACATGAAGTGGAAAAATAGAAACACCTCAATGGAGGAAACAGTCTGGAAGGCTGAGTGAGAAGTCAGTCTACTGCAAATTTACTGTATGATTGTGAGGCAAATAAAAGGTTAGGAGTATCTTGGGTGATTTAGGAATGAAAACTCAGGGTGCTGAGAACAACTCCTCTGTACTTCTGGGAGTTATGCATCAATTCTTGACAGTTCAGTGCAGGAAGACAGGTGCATTTGACAGATGTACTTTTTCTGCAAGACTGAATGAAGAAAATTCCAGACGATTGCAATAAAACACTCATTTCATCCTCCAGGACTGAACACAGGAGTGTGTTGAAACCCTGGCAACACAGAGCTGAAAGATAGCACTAAAACATGCAAACAGCTGAAAGCAGAGAGGGCATGAAACACTACTGAAGCTTCCATCTGATCTTGCACTGAAACAAAATTCTTTTATCTGGACTGATCAATGAGCATTCCTTCATTCACTACACAGGGGTGGTTAGAAGAGGAGAGTTTTCCCCACACAGTCCAGTGAGGGTGCAGGTTGACAGGACAGGACATGGGCATCACCTCCCTCAGTCACAGAGGCCTGTTTGCCTAGGGTTTCTTTCCCAAATTACGTGGAACTAGCCAGGGCTCTAAATCCAGCTAGCTGGCTGACAGCTGCATGGTAGAATCAGACTTTCACAGGTTTTCAGAAACTGCATGTATAAGCTTAATGATTTACTACACCATCATCATCTTAGTAATAATAATTATTATTATTAAGCCATTCCACACTTCTTCCTGCCAGAAAATGGATTCCAGAGTTTTTTCCCATCCTGTGAAAGATCAGTGAGAAGCAACAGGACATAGAAGAAGGAACTCAGAGTACCCCTGACATCATTTGAAGAGGTACACAAAACAGCAAAAATGATCATAGGCCATCAATTCTAATGTGTTCTTCTAAGCATGCAAATCAAGAAGGGCCAAGGGTTAATTCAGAATATATGTTTTGATTGATATGAAAAAAACAAGCTGATTGTGGGATTAATTAGACTACAGAACAATCTGTCTCCCAAAGGAAGAACTGGAGTTTTCATCACTTGAAACAGTAGGGAAAGACTGAATGAATCTGAGAATCCACAGTAGAACAGCACCTCATGGCTTGGTAAAGCAGATCAGGAAACAACTCGACACATCAGCCTGCTGTGTTTTCTGCCCAAATAAAACCCACTCGTGCTCAGCCTGCAGCCCATTTCCCTGCAGCTTTTTACTGACTGTCACTCCCTTTCTCTTTGCTCTTTTGCACCTTGTAATGCAGCACCTTAACTGAAGACAGTGATCACACTCCTCCGTAGCTGAAGCACCAACCCAGTTTGGGGTTTCCTTCTGTAGCAAGAAAACCCCAAACTCTTTGTTTGCCACGACAGAACCTTCTACACTTTCAAATATTCCATGTTCAACACAGCCCAACTGACTGAAGAAGCTTATAAACTATATGGCTTATAGATGCTGAGCAATTGTGAAAAAGCAAAGAAACCCTTGCCAACCTTAGCCTTGCTTACCACTTGTATTACAGTCATGCTTTTTTAAGTCTGATCATACTGAAACAGAACAGATGCAACAAAACTATTCTTATTCTCACCACTTTTCTTAAACAGACCTTAGTGAAAATCCCTTGCTCTTAAGGAAACCTGAATTAGGACTTCAGCTTCTTTCCAAGCATCTGATTATTTAGTCATCTAACTAGTAATGCCAGCCAAATTCAAAAAAGATCTTACATAACATCTGCTGCCCCTTCTAGGGTCCTCACATTTTCTGCAGAGAGGGAGCAAGGCAGACAACACTTGGAACAGCTTTCTATAAACTTATTTTTGCTATCAGAGAAATTTATTTTTGCTGGATAAGAGTTTTAGCTACTAACACAAAATGTATGTGCTTTACAAACCATGACTTATATTAGAAGGATTTGTGAAAAACAGCAGACTTGTCACTCTGATGCACTTGGTAAATGCAAGCCTGCTCTGTGTGTGTACAGTATTGTGGAAGAAAGGAATTGCTAAACAAATTACTGCATTTCACTACCCAGCAGGGTAATAACCATAGCAACATCTCGTAGAAGAGGAGGAAGGTTGAGAATTGTAGCTCTGGGATTAGATATTTGTAGACTCCATTTTGAAGAGAAAGTCTTTATTTAATTAAAAGTTTATTTAACTTTAGAAAGGGAAAAAAAAATCCCCCTTGTCTGTCTACAATAGAGTAGATAAAATAATAGAAATAATATTATATAAATAACCTTGCAGAAATTATACAATGCTATTTTCATATTTTTTAACATTTTACAAAAAAAAAAAAAAATTAGTTACATCTATACAAGTAGCTGTGCAGATATTAATCAAACACATAAAGGGATAAAATGAATATCCAGAAGTTAGACAAGACAATTTTCAAGATGCAGCTCCTTTTGGGACTCATCACCATGTAAACAATGCATCTACTAATAAGGTTATGAGCACAGTCTGGCTCATTTTGTATTTCTGAACATAGAAGTCAGGTTTACTGCTTAAAATTCCTTTGATAAGCTGGTGGGCCATTTAAAAGGTGAGTTCAGAAACACATAAACTGCAAAAGCAGAGGAGTTGAGGTTCGTTTGGGTTTAGAAGGACTAAAAAGTTTGCCTATCTGAAATTCTTCAGGCTTTTGACTGAGAAACCTTCCTGAATATTTAATTCCCAAGGTGTTTGGAGATGCACCAGTGCTGGTTGAACTTACAGAGGCTAAGATGTGAGCAAGCCCAGTGAGATGGATTTGGACTGTGACACCCAGGAGCACAGAAAGGCAGGAGGGATCTCCTGGGGTCTCCAAACCCTCGTGCAGAGCAGGTGCACCCCCAAATCTGTGTCCAGCAGAGCTTCAGACACTCCTGCCTGGCAGTGCCCTCCTGGCACCTCCCAGACCCACAGCTGACCTGGGCTCCCTGCTACACTGATAGCAGTTTAAAGGTCAGGGGAATGACTGACAGACTGACTGACTCAAACCCACTCTGGGGAAAATACCCAGCAAATCTCGAGATCTTTTCAGTGCATAAAGGAAGATGTTCAGGCTATGTTCTGGATGTGCAATTTAGCTCCCATTTCTTTCTAGAAGAGAATTTCAATCCACATTTTTCTTTCCATGCAATTTTTTAAAAGCTTTTCTACTCTTAAAATTCTTGTAAAAGATCCAGTTCTGTAAGTATATCAAAGTAGGTAAATTCTTCTTGTTTTTTTTTGCTGCTGCTGCCTGGCCTCTGCAATGTGATTGCTTTAGAGAATGCTATCACAACAGAGGAAAAACTTTCCTTGAATTCTCTGAGAGCAAAATGATCCTTACTGAGAATAGACAGGTAAAAGAGGTTCCTAAAAGAGCAGAAACACCTAACACAGGCTTGTTCAATCAGAATAATACAGTTAATTGAACAAATTTCCAAAATATGAGATAACTAGTTAGAGAAATGGCACCACAGGATTGTGTGCATTAACATTTTTAACATATTTGTATGTAAAAAGTTACTTATTTTTAAAAACTAGTATAAAGTACTGTCAATAGAAGGATTTAGTGCAGTGTGCTGAGTATGCTGCAAGTTTATCTTGAAGCATCTTGAACCTGACCTTGCCACAAAAAAGCAATAAAGTTCTTACTGTGGGTGCTGTATGTATTTCTCAATGGGTGAAGGTCCATACTTGAACTATTTCATATATAGCACAAAGTGAAATGGCAGCAGCAGACAAAAGTATCAGAGTATTTACCAAGAGGTGTTATTAACTCTGTATTTGACCCAGGTGCTTTGTTAATATTTTATGCTTCTAAGTCCACTTGAGATGGTGCATTTCCATCACACCTGAGCTCCCCAGTTATGGGCAGGCACCATTTCCAGATGCTTGTAATCCCATTCACTATGAAAAGTATTGTAGCCATCTAAAATATGCATAAAACCCATTTCTGCACCTCTTTGATGCACGTAGCACTTTAGGACAAAACAGAAAATTCATTGATTTGAAGATTATACAGCACATAGTGCACAGACAAACATGGCAAGCTGGATATCATTGTGAAATTAAAATTGTGAGATCTTTTTTTCAATTTCAGAGTTAATGAAAGGTAACTGAAAAAGTACAAGCCTTTCCCTCCTTCACCCTGTGTGAAGCAAGAAGTCTGCCAAGTACCTGCAATATCCACCCGACTCCCTGAGTTTACTAATTGCTTTTACTATGTGCAAGTGATAAGGAATGACTGAATTAGTCCTTCCTGGAATTTAGTATCATGGAAATAACTCCATAACCCTCTGCAGGTGCAGGCAAGGCATAAGAGCGAGGAACAAAGAGACAATTTCCAACTGAGACTGCTAAAATATTTCATATAACAAATATCTTGAATATCTACTTCACATAAATCGTTCCAAAAAACCTTATACTCCTGTGACAAAAACCTTCAACTTTTATGGAGAACATCTTCTGTGTTCTCCTAAAACTCCTAAAGACTACAAGTAACAGTCAGAATTGGTATGTTCTCAGTGGCCTTTCTGTAGTAATTTTGCCAGCTCATTTACTCATCTAATTTAGCATATCTTACAGAAACTTCAATTGAAACCAGAATGGAATTGTTCTGAGGCAAGAAAATTTAAATTATGCACTTATAAATGGAAAATCAGTGTGTGTAATCTTTTTTTTAGCAAGATCCTGAAATGAAAGGCTTCTTCAAGAAAAATATAAGTCCTGCTTTTTGCCTCCAGACTTTGCAGAATAAGTTCCTCTGTAGCATGGGATATCAGTTCAATTAGGTAATATGATGTTGGGTCAGATGTGACAGTAATCAACAAAATACATTGAAAAAAGCCAATTCCACCTTTAAACATGTTCCAATCAGTCCTATTATTACCAGCCACACCTCGGTAGTTTTTCTCTCAGAAGTGGACACTGTTTTGATATTTTCCCTTCACCCTCCCTTTGCAGTTTTGTCTGTGACACAATGCCAACTCAGCAGTGTCTGCAGAAGACTCATGTTTCTCAAAGAGGTAAAACACACTTAAATGAAATATTATAAGCTTCCAAGGGAAACTCAATATCAAACTTAGATCAGCTTTTAGTCTGGTGGTACAAACAGATCACAGTTTTTAAACTCTGTCACATCACAGGCACTGCCTAAGTTGGTCTGCAGGATCCTTCTCTCCTGAACCTTTTCCATTTCTACAGAAATCACTCACACTTTTCCTTGGAGTCCACACAGGCCTCCAGCTGCTTGAGAGATTATTGATAACCCTTCTGTTTACCCATAAGAGTCACCACAAAACCGAAGCTGACAGTCAAGTTGAAACAAAAGGAGAGAATAATACACAATGAAACCAAAGACATCATGAAAGCAGAATTCAACATGCTGCTTTGAATACACTTAGAGAGAGAAAAATGTAAAGATACAGGAGAACCAGAAGTTCCTTTACTAAAATAGGACAGTTAAAGACAGACTGAGTGTGAAACAGATGATCATCAACTTGTCACTTCACTAAGGCACAAATTTATTTATTCACTTCAAAGGCCAGAAATTTCAAAAGGTTTTTGATTACCAGAGATAAGAAGAAAGAAATAGCACAAGTGCATACACAAAATGTAAAACCTAAGAGCAAACAGACACAACAGGCTGACTGAAGTGATTTTGAAAGTGTAGTAGTAATATGAGAAGGACACACATATGCAAAGGGAGAAGAATATAAATAATAAAACTGATCTGCTACTGCATAGTGAGGAAAAACTAGTAAGAGGAAAATTGAGAAGGCCAAAAATTTAATATCTTTTTCCTTCAGTCTGCACCAGTGATGTAATTGCGAGCAGGCTGCCAGTACAGTTAATACCATTGAATCAGGGAAAAAAAAAAAAAAAAAAAAAAGGAAAAATAATCTAGAACTTTTTGGATAAGGTAAATTTAATTTCAAAACAGCTAGGGTGGATTTACTTCGTTACAGATCTGACTGAGGCAATATCAAAATTAATTACCAGTGCAACTCATAGCAATGGTGGAGTACTGGACAGGTAGAAAAGGGAAAATGTTATTTCTATCTGCATTTAAAAAACAGGAGTCAAAAAAAAAAAAAAAAAAAAAAAAAAAAAAAAAAAATGAAAAACAGGTCAGTCAGCTCCAGAAAAGTGTCATCACTACTTTCCTGGAAAAGTACTGAGATAAATAATCAAACTGGTTGTCAGCTTCTAGATGATGAAATCTGGCAAAAAACTAGTCACCAGAAATACATTTAATTTTTTTCTGTAACAAGGTAACGGACACATGAAAACCAGGTGGAAAAAAAGAAAAGGGAAAAAAGGGTGAAAATGATAAATGTTAAATCTCCTGATACTTCTAAGTTCGTGTACATTCTTTTGAGCACGCTTGGGACAAAAAGGAAAATAAAAACAAGGCAACAAATAACAGCCACCAAACTTAAACCCTTGTGGACTCGATTCATCTACTACTGAGGCAGGACTAATAAGGATGGAAAACAATTTTCTACACTTGTTAGGTTCCCACCATTAGAGAGGGAACATCAAGTCAAGTTCCTTCAGTGGCTGCCTTGGTTGTTCCTCTTTGATAGTTTCAGTAACAGGATTAGAGAGTACACAATATTTTTTTTTTGTGAATAAAATAGAGGAGTGCAAGAAGTTCTGCAAGAACACAAAAGTAGCCTGAACAAAACAAACGCCCCCAGAAAATCATGACTAATTGGAGAAGTAATCTAGAAAAGGGAAGGCAGTTCAAAAAGGAAAAAAGAAATGTAAAGGCAAAAAAAAACCAAAAACCCAATATAGTGACTAGTCAGCTAACTAGGAACCCTGAAGCCCTGATCAGAAGCTGTAGCAGATCCTAAGTTGTTTATGACTCAGTAAATTTCATGGCCTTACAAGAACAGGAACAATTCCCTCAGAGGTATAAAAACACACTGTGTTCCATAAATAACAGTTCATCTAGATATCACCTGAAATATTGTATCCCAGTGCTGTCCAAGGAAAACCTAAACAATTTGTAGAAGTAATTTGCAGAAGTAACTTTTTTTAAAATTAAAGACAAAGAAAAAGGAAAAAAAACCTAAGAACCCAAGGTATTAATTTTGTCCTGCAAGAAGAGCTTCAAATCAATCGACTGTTGATTCTTAGGCTACAGAAAAGCAGAGAGAGGAGATTTGATAAGAGCCTTAATGGACTAAAAGTAAGGGAAGAACCCATTCACCATTCCTGCTTGGGATATCACAGGAATTAATGAGCTTAAGTTACAGCTAAGGAGATTTAGGTTGGATATTAGGCCAATCTCTCTAATTGTAAGGACACTTAAGCTCAGGATAGGTTTCCCTAAGGATGCTGCAGGGAGTTCCTAACTGGAGATCTCGAGGAGCAGTTGTGTTCTCATGTGCCAGGGATGGAAAGGGTCCAGTTGATTCTGCTCTGAAGCAGGAGGACAGAGGACATGACTGAGGTCTTTACCTGCTCTTCTTCTTCTGAAACAGAAAATTAATTTCCCAATTAGGATCTCAAATGGACAGACTACCCATGTGGGAGGTGGTTTTAATTCCATGCATAAATTTCAACTACCTACAGTGGAGGGAATAAGAAATATTAGCCCAATTTTTTTTCTGCAGGGAAAATATAAGGCATCCAGGAAATTTAAAGCAAATGGAACAATCTCCTAGGTTTGCCTAGGCAAAGGCACTAGAAAAGAGGTCTTCCTATTTTGCCTAAATTATTTTCACAGCTGTAGATGTATCAAGTTTGGTGCACTCTATACGGCTCACATTTTTACAAGGCCTTTATTGTCAAAAATCTTACTTTCAGAGAGAGAGTGTTCTTTTCTTCCTATCATATTCTGATATGATTTTTCCTCTGTCATCTCTCTGCCTACCAAACTTATAGCACAGTCCCAAATGGGAATTTGCAGAACTGCTGCTTTTTCTTTTCACGGGTTAAAATTTGTGCTAAGAAAAAGGCATTTTGCATCATCATAGCTGAGCTGACTGAATATTTTTGTTCAATAAAATCCATTTATATATTTCCTGAGCTGTATTCTGTTAAGAAGCTGGAAATAGTGAAGGCATTAATCAAAACAAACAAACAAAAAAAACAGGCAAATTTTCTGGCACGGTCAGGTCATAAAGTCACTGTGCCACCTCTGGAAATTTCTCCTGGCTGAGCAGTAGATCCTCCTGATCCCCCTGGCTATAAAAATATTCATTCTGAGCTACATTAGTTTAAGTTTTCAACGGCCTTGGTGGTCCTTACTTTGAAATTTGGTAAAAAGATATGTAGAGTTCCAGGCGTTGTTTGACAACAACTGCACAGACATGACCTCCAATGACCCTCATCCTCCAAACTGCCTGGTTTAATGCTTCTTCCTTTAGGAGAAATCATAAGAACTGGGGACTTAAAAGCTGAACTAGGTCTTGTAACTAAGGACAAGAAATCAGCCTATAGAAAAATCTAACCTAAGTCCTCCTAAGACAGGGATGAAACTTAAACTGAATATTCTTTTGATGCTAGAAAAAGCTCTGAAACCACAGAAAATCTATTTTGACAACTGTAGGAGTTAAACTCTAATTTCAGATGTGTGGCTGTCAAAGAAAAAAACCCTGTTTCTATGCCTACAGAGATTAGAATCTGGCAGATGATCTAAAAACCCAGCTAAATATTCTTTTCATAGAGTCACCTCCTAGTCCCCTTATTCATATAAGGAGCCTTGCAGCATTCAAGAACAATAAAGGGGGATTTGGCTCATCTTGCTTTTGTGTTCAATAACATGCTGTAAGATGAAATCAATACAGACAAGTGCATATTAAGCTGAAGGTCACTCCTGTGGCAGGTAACTCCTGGCTCAACAGGAGCTCCTGTTTGTTCCTTGCTGCTCCTGCCACCGTTGGCGATTCCTCACTGCCAGTTGCCACGTCTGTCCTGAGGTTCAGCAGCAAGAACCAGAGCAGCCCACCAGGATGGAAGCTGCCCTTGGCAAGGAAGAGTTTTGCACCTTCCAACACCAACGTGGGTGTTTTCTTGTGCCCTATAAAAGCACTTGGATGAACAAGTTTGCCATCATCAGACTCACGTTAGAGGTCCAAAACGCCTTTTCACAACACACAGATGTGTCTTGGAACAGAGGAAGGAATGTTTCTCATGGTTATACAGACTGTAACCACAGCACACTGCCTATATGAAACTGGAGGCTGAAAACATCTTTATTTCCAAACATAGCAGACTCTTAAATTTTTTCTGCAGGAAACTTCAGCCTGAAGTTCAGAAGTCTCAAAGAATAATTTACTTGCAGAAGTGGTAGGCATTTCCAGGCTTAACTGAAGCTCAGCTAATTATTCTGCTAAGAAACTATAAACTAATGAACCCAATAATGAAAATACTTCATTATGACTACAGCAATATTTGAACAAAACTTTTTTTTCATGGTATTTCTTACTAAGTAGCCAAAAAATGAGGCACAAAATTTACCACATTGAAGGCTGTGCACTTGCCTTTCAGACTACTTAGAGCTGACGAAGAATTTAACAGGGCTTAAATAAGAATAAATATGATTGTGCATCCTATATACAATCTAAGCTGAGTGAAATGCATGTCAAAGTACAGATACCTGCAATATAATTCACAATGCATAGAGGTGATTTTTCAAAAGTGAATTACACTAAAGAAAGTGTCGTCCTCTGCTGGCAGCATTAAAATATAGAACCAGCTGTAAAGTGACTTAATTCAAATATCATCTGATTCCATGATCTGCACAAAGACACTGTGATGGTGTTGGTATCTCTGTTCTACATTTTCAGGTAGAAATTCATTGGACCACTTCTGAACTAACTCTGTTCCATAATCCTTTTGTCTGTATTCTTTGTATGAGAAGACAAGAAGAATTTATTATTTTTTTATTATACCATCTGATACACATTTCAAAATACAGTGTGGGTTATGAAACCTTCCAGATCTAGAATGTGAAAGAGTCGAACCTAAAATACTCCTACCCTTTCCAAATAAAATCAGTCACTTGTGGAAGCTGAAAGTGGCAAACTGTACCATACAAATATATTTAGTTATTTTACACTCTCTTTTCTCAGGTACTTACTGGCAGTGGGACTTGGGGTATTTTTTGTTGGGTTTTTTTTTTTGAACTGACACTATAGCAATAACTAAGTTTAAACCCATTTTAGATACAGAATTCCAGCATCTCATTGCTTCTGACACTACATGGCATTCTTCATAAAAATAATCAAGTTGGCCAAGGAACTAAGTCGGCCAAGCATTGGACATAATGCAGTTACATGAAGCTATTCCTCATGCTAGAGCCTTCCTCTAGGAGCACCCACTGTTGGAAGGCATCACATGTTGGTTAAAAACATCACTGGAGGTTCAGTGCGTTCATGCTCCCATGCTGATCCAAACACGGCAGAACCACTCACTCCATCCTCCCCAAAACAACCCAGCAAGGGTGGGAATGGATGGGGATTATTTAGGGATACACGACTGAAAGCAAATGTTTACTCTGTAAAGTGTTAGGGAACCCATTTGCTACAACTCTGACAGCTGAAAATTTGCACTTATCCCCATGCCTGTGCTGCTTTCTCCTCCATTTCCACATCACTTTAAGGTTTTTGTTATGAGTTGGTTTGCGGAAAATTCTAGAGCACATCTCAGAAACCTTATATTTTTAAAAGACTTGTCTATCCCACGTACATTTCTTTGACTTTGGCTGCTGCTTTCTCCAGAACAATATCCCTGCATCAGGCAGCACCTACTGGACTCCACTCCCACGGGCATTTCCAATGCTACAGCAAAGTCACCAAATCAAAGTTTCACAGACAGTTCCCCAAAACACAACCAGTCAGAACAAACCCAATACTTTCTTCTCTCTTCCTTCCCTCATCCATTGCTGTTGAGTCAAAGCTTGCTCAGCACTCAGTGAATTTATTCCATCATGTGTCAGCAGCTCTACACCTGCCACGTGTCTGAGTAAGGCACAAGGAGAGAGAGCAAGCACTGAGAGACCTGTCCCCTCTCTTGCCTCATATCTCAGGCTTGTGCACAATATTGCCTCCAGCTTCTCTGCAGCACACAGCCAGCATCTTCACATTTCAGCGCCTTTTTATTCTTACTTTTTTCCTCCCTCTCTCTCTTCTCCTTTCAAGCAGCTGTGTTTCTGGAGTTTCCCTGGGGAGAACCTTAAACTTGAAAGTTAATCTCTTAATAACCTTGCTCAGCCCTGCACAGAGGAAATTAAGCCATTCTGCACATTCAGCATTTACCACTGTGTTCTTCAATCCAAAGTTCTCCTACGCACACACAGTTTGCAGCCATTTGGGGATTGACTCCATCACCTTAGAGAAGTGCAGGTGAATTTTCATTTCTCTGCGTGAACTCTTTGCCTAAAGATGTGGGTAATAGTTCATATGCGGAATACAAACAGCTCTAAACATAGCAGAACCTCTTTGCATGGCTGCCAAAGAGATCTGTCAGACAAACAAAAATCACACCAAATGAAAACATAATTAAGGGCCTTTGACTCTCAAATTATTCTCCACTTGATTAAGTGCAATGAGTGCCTGCTTCCCTTTTAAAAATACCAACAAAAACCCAACTTACTCTTTTGTCCCCTACCCCCTCTTCTAGTGCTCTGTGATTTGGGGAATTCATTCAATAACCCTTTTTAGTTGTTTTCCCTCCAGTCTAAGGGTTGATACTCAGGGACACAACCCTCCTTTATTTACATACCAAGGCTGAGAAACTGGCTGTCTAATTTGGCTCTGTCCCAGGCAGCGGGGCTGCGAAAAGCGCAGTCAAATTGCTCAGCTCCTCTGCTACTTTGGGAGGCTTGGAGCCTGGCACTCAGCTCAGAGCTCACTGTGATTCCTAGCCAGGCTGTCCAGAGAGCTTGGGGAAGGCTCAGACCACATTTATTTCTTCTGGTGTATTAAGGAAATCAAGTGCCAGTGCTGCTGTGTTTCCCACCCCGTTTAAATCCATGTTTCCTTGCACGGGCACAATTGCTAATAAAGTTCTTCCCAGACAGATAACATACAAGGAACATCTAAAAATGCTGACATATTCCACATGTGAGACCACAGAAAGACACACCAAGTTGCATAAAACCTTTGCTTCCTCGACTTGTGGACACTCAAACCCTCATCCAGCACTTCTGCTGCTCTGCACTTTCTACCACGAGCCATCTTTCCCAGCTTCCCACGTGCCTGAAACTGAAATAACATCTCTGCCTTGACATTTGTAAGTGCAGCAAGCGTGCCCCTCTGAGGTCACCCATCCTTCTTCTCTGGATGACTGAGTGCCCCCTGTAGAGCACGAGCACAGAGATGGAGAGCTGTGCACCCGGGCTGCTTCCTGACCCCCAGACTGAGCACACAGTGCCCACGGCTGCCTTGGCTCCACACAGTCCAGGCAGCTTTCCATCACCTGCAGCAGGCTCTGACTAAGTTATTGCCCATTGGCAGCACCTCCTGAACCAACCCACACAGCTCTTGCACCCCACCTCCTGCCTCCTGGCCCTGCCACAGCAGCAGGCACTGGGGAGGAAGGCTGGAGCACCCCAGTACAGGGAGCTCTGGAATTGCAGAGTGGGATCCACTCCAAGGGCTTTCCTTGCCTAAGCAGCTGCTCCTGCAGAGAGGTAGAGAAGGCTGGAAAGACCCAGAAAGGGAACTGGAAGTTCTTTCCTCTGCTTGAAGCAGAGATACAGCAAGTACATGGCTCAAAGATGAATTAAGCACCAACGTGTCCCCAAAATACTTGTCAGCTGGTCTGTGACTCCTATATAGCAAGCTCTTCTCATGTGATTTTTTTTTTTTTCCACTTAATTAACGTGAATCAGATTCTTAAAGAAAAAATAAATACTTAGGCTCTTGACTCTTAATAACTGCTGTGAAATAACTGGACTTTACAACTGTTTCACAAATATACATAAAAGCCTACCATGGTAATTTTATTTTACTAGCTCCAATGGAAGCCAAAAGAACCAGGCTAGGGAATTCCTGAACACATCCCAATGATTTGCAAGGAAATTTATTACTAGAGATTTCCAGATGTCCTGAAAAAGTTTAGTACCAATCTGACGCAAAGAAATGGAATTGTTCTCTTCTGGCAACCTGTCTACTTCATCACCCAGGAGTTGAACACAACTCAAAATCCTCATCTACTCATTGATATCATCATTTCCTGGCTTCTGATTTAGCACTTCAAAAAATAAAAAAAGAACAGAGGCAAATTAAAATTTTACCCTAAAGAAAAAAAAATAATGGCATTTTTTATGAGGGAGGCAATCACACCAGTGTACTGCAGTCACAGAATGAGAAGCATGTGGGCCATAGCTCTGAGCAAAGAGTTTGCTGAAAGGATTGCTTAAGTGATTAGAGGACCACAGATTGTGTTCAATATTCATAGTAGTGAGTTTCAGGAATAATATCCAAATGCACAGCTAAATAAGTTATCACCTGGCAAGGAGCACAGGCTGAAAGTACAAACCCAAAGTACCACTTAATGATAAAGCCCATTATCAACCCCCTTTGCTCTCTCTAACATTTTGGAGCACTCACAAACCTGAGATTTGAAGGGAAAAGGTTCATTCTCAGACTTGACAAGCTTCTCCTAGCACAGAACTACCAACAGGGTCACTACAAACAGATGCCAGTTTTCCACATAAATGCAGCTATCAAAAATTGTTTATGGATTAAGGAAAGAGTTCAACATTTGTTTTTGTTCTGTCCTTAAAACCACCTGTGAGAGCACTGAGAAAAGGCTGCCATACCTTGTTACAGAACCAGAAACAAATAACTTAAATATTCTTTTAACATTCTCTGAGACATTGCAAGTGCTGAAAGGCCAGCGCCTGCAGAACTGCTTCTGACATAATTAATGGAAATTTCAGCACTTCCTTAGAGTTGAGGGAATTCTGTTGTTCTCCAGGAGGAGTGAGGATTTAAAAAAAAAACACAGCAAATCCCTGTCTTTCAGTCGGTGGATACAGCAACAAAACTTCAAGTGCAAATTTGTTGTCTCCTTCACAACTGGGCATTTTTGTTTCAGCTACTTGTTTTTTATATAAGAACAGTTACCTTGAAATACTATCTAAAGGAAAGCAAAATTAATTAGTTCAGACATTGAGTGCAGGTTCTACATAATCTTTACCTAAGAAATGCACTGCAAAAGAGTGATTAAAATGTTAAGTTGCCATGGCTACCTTTATATCACAAGGCAAGGAAAACTTGCACTCAAGATAAATAAAGAAACAAGCCACTATTAATACAATTGTTTTCAGCATTTTCAGAAGGAAAACCTGCTTTGAAAGAAGTGTTATACAATTTGATTTCTTTTGTTTGCAGGTAAAGTGATGAGTATCAGTACCTGCAGTTGTAGTGAATAATTTTTGCAAAGCACTGAATTCTTCACTTTTTTTCAGATCTTCAAGACCAAGAAAAACATGATGGAAGGAAGTTCGTGAATATTTCTGTAATTGTAGCTCCACAGTTTTATAATATGGTTTGATAGTTTTTTTCAAAATGAGATTTTGCATGGCTGTTTCCTAAATAATCTGTAGAAGCATTTTGTAATAAACCTCAGTTAAAAATTAGTAGAAGAAAATGGTGATTTGTTGATTGTACCATAAGGTACAATAATTATGAAATTATCCTAACTTTTCATTGAAGTTTCTTGAATACTATGAACTGCTACCAATAAAACCTGTTTCAATATGTGAAAACATTGTCAGATGCTAACACTTCAAAAAGCTACACAATTGACAGAAATGCCATTCTGTTTATGTAGATGGGATTTTTTTAATGTCTTATATTAATTTTTTGTAGAAAGTATAAATCTAGAAGCATAATAAAATAACTAGAAGCCTCTTAAAGATTGCACTCTTTGCCTCACAGTATTCCAACTTGATTCACTTATTAAAATATTGGTTATATGGATACACTTAGATGACCTAAAAGAATTATTGTTTAAAAACAACTTGAAACAGCTTCACTGCAAACACAAATAACCCTAAAGACTTGTGTATTCATCCTGGAACGGGAGAAGAAGAAACAAAGGCAAACACCAAGTTTTCTGCTCTGTGCCCCAGCCCTGAGTGGCAGCACAAAACCCCAACCTGGCGAGTTGAGCTCCAGCAGGGCAGAGGAAGCCCTGAAGAGCTGGAGGGGAGCAGGTGAGCCAGGCTGGCTCGGGGCTGAGGGCTGCAGAGCCTCCTCCTCCTCAGCAAGCAGGCTTTGAAACGCCTGTGATCTGTGAAACACAGCATGTGAACCAGCACTGATGAGATCTGTTAGGGCAATTACACGAGGAAGAAAGTTTTGACTTTTCAAAGTCTAAACTGGGGACAGCATGGATGTTTGTTCTCTGCTCCGTGTTTGAAAGCTGGGATCAGAGCAGGAGCTCATATGCCAGTGGTGCTGCTTTTGATTATGTGAACCAACTAAAAACCCATTTGCTAAGGAGCTACATCCTTTAAATTTAACATGAAACAAGCCATTATTATTAAAAAACAGAGTGCACAAAGTCTCATTAAAAGGGCTTTTTTCCCCTTTCTCTTGGGCTTTTAAATGACAGCATAATAGCTTCCAAATAAATGAAGAAAACACATTTAGTGGGAGCTACAATTGAAAAGACTGTACGTGGTGATTGATGGCCAGTTTTTCCAAAGCTTCAGCAGAGGGTTATGACATCCATTATTGCAAATCCCCTACACTGGTGCAGAAACACAAAAACACTTACTGGGTGCTGCACAAGAACAGTCCAGCCAACAGAATCTTAACCACAATAGACTGTGAAAGTATACTGTCATTTTAATAAATAAATTTAATGAGTATTTTCTCAAACACCAGAAGTTATTTAATGGTCAGAATCCAGCTAAAAATGACATATAAAGAATCGATTTCTTTTTCTGAGGTACTAAACAAATTATGAGAATTTAAAGGATTTGAGAGAACAACTGACCTTTCACCTTTGCACTTTTCTAGTTACTTTATGTGTTATATTTTAAGCATGAAACTTTTTTCCCCTTTAAAGTTGAGGGGTTTTTTAAAAGAAAGAAACCCATTGTTACATGTATATATAAAGGCACAACCATAACTGTTTACGGTGACATAAATGGAATTGAAATTTTGTGGAAAACACTAAGCTCGCCCGGACACTGAGAAATCCAAACTGGAAAGAATGATACAAAGAGAAGAATATTTGTACACCAGCACTTGGCTTCAGCAGAAGGTGTACAGTGCTTCAGAGAAGTTTGGATAATCTTGTGAAGAGTTGCAGTTCAGAATTTATGACACCTCTAGTCAAGCTTGTAAGTCTTGGATGGGAGCCCTCAAAAGTCTTGGCTGTTCCATTTAAGTGCTGCTCCTGGAGAAGCAAGACCTCCAGAAGCAGAAATGTTAAATGACAGGAGTCCAGTTCCCTGAAAAATTCAGTAGCAAAGTATGAAAAGCCCTTCTGAATTTCAGTGCATTTGAACAGTTCATGCCTACACAAATCCCCCTAAAGATTAGGATAATCATATTAAAGCCTCTCCCAATATAGCCAATAGGTATCACAGCAAGTCTGAGTTCCCATCAGATAATTCTCTCATCATGAAACATAAAAATAAAAGACTGTTTTCAGACGAGATGCTTTTAAGAAATTAAGATGCCATAAAAGATGAACAGAGGAGGAGCTTTAACAACATTTAGCATATTGTGTCAAAATCCACGTACTGAATCACTGTCAATGAGTTGGGGGATTAATTTGTCCTGACCTCACACTAACTGCCTACAACCATGTCACATGCAGCATCAAAAAAAAAAAAAAAAAAGTTATTAGCCACAAGTGTCATCCCAAAACAGTCATCCCAAAAGAAAAGAACATAGACATCTTAAGACTAATTTAGTTTTGAGCTGAGACTTCTGAAGTTGACTTGTTTAACATCATCAACTTGATCTCCTCCTAAGCTATATCTCTAGAAACTTTGATGTATTGAAAAAGGTGAGGGGGAAAGACAGACATATCTTCTCATAAAGCTTTTTGTTCCTCTCTGAAATTCAATTAAAAAGGAAAAAAAAAAAAATAAAGAAAACTACATTCCTGCCTCCAAATCCTCCCACAGCAAACCATGAATACTATGTTTATCTTCTCCTGAGTCTGTGTTCACTCCAGCATATGGCAGTGCCTCAGTTTGGGTTTGGTGGTAGAGAAGACTAAGCTCAAATCCGATGGCAGCTGGCCCAGAATTAGATCCTTTCCCCCCTTCTGGTGTGGGCTGCCTCAGTTATTTGCTGCAGAAAAGCAGTGTTTTTAACCATAGTCTGGTTCAGACTCCTTCCAGAGGAGGAATGGCACAAAGCAGGCTCCATCAGCCATGGAGTTTTCCCTCCTGTTCCAGAAGAAATCGCCTCTGGGGAGAGTCTCTCACTTGTTTCCTCACTCACTTTGCTGGAAGCTGGACAGCCATGGCTTTGCATAGTTTTACTGGATTACTCATCTAACTCAGCCCATTCAGAAATATTTCTAATTACTCCCAGCAGAGGTTTCTCATCTAATTATCTCCTCTTTTAATTAAATTTCCTTGCTATAAACCAGGAGTACTGGACTCACAATTTTTGTAACATAGTGTTTCCTGAAATCACTACTCCAGGAACTTGGAGTTTATAGGATTTAAGATTTATGAAGTTTAGGCCTTGAAGGGGTTTTTGATTCCGAGTGCATCACGGAGCCTGCAGCAGCCATGAGTCAGATAAAGGATATAAATCTTTCAAGTTAAAGCTGGAGCCTTGGATGGAGGAGCCCCAAGGGCCTCAGTAGCAGCTCTGACTCCGTTTAGAGATCATGACCACACTAGAGAAGAGTAAAGTGCAATAAATAAATGTGACATGGAATCCCCTCTGCCACATGGGTCTGTCCTTACTACTTATCTACTCCAGGAGTCAGGAGGGCACCTCAGACCAACAAGAACATGTCCAAAGACTCGTACAAGCTGTCTCACCTCTCACCTGTGGGAAGACCTGGGGCTCTCTGCATTAAATAAAATAAAGACAATTTCCTCCCATCTGGTTTCTCTGTTTCTTTGACATCCTCAAACCCAAACATTCAATAACAGAGATCTCTATTGCCTTTATCAAGGTAACCTTCTTGAAGTGGTTATGCTCTCCAGATCTTCATTTGCTCTTTCCTAAGTCCAAGGCTCTTGCACTGTTTTTCCTACAGTGCCTTCCTGCAGCCCAGAGGAACTGCAGATAGCTCCAGAGGAAAACTGCACACAGCCAAGGAAGAAACTGAGCAAAGTGATATTATTCATAATAAAATTACAGAGCTTCCCATATTCTCCACAAAGAAAGTAGGCTCTTATGCATTTGCTGCAAAAGCAGGAACGAGGCAAACCTTAGGCAGAAATCACAATGTGATCTCCCAGCTCCTAATAAGAACATCACTGTCAGTTCAGGAGCTCAGCTGGAACTGTGCTTGCAGCTCCTACAGCTCACAGGCCCTGTGTCCACACAGCCCATCAACAATCAAATGGATTGGAAGCAGCAAAAGGAGTTTGAGGGATGCCAACAAAAACCTTTTGAGAAAGAGGAAAATATTTAATTTTGCCTTTTAAAATAACTTATCCAAAATAAGGAGCTTGGGCAGCATTCTGCCCATGAGGGGATCAATGAGTCTTCAGCAGCCATGGACAGGTAACGAGGAGCTGCTGTTGACATGGCTGGGGAGGGAACATTCACTACCCAGTTTTATTCCTACTGCAGAGCAGAAACTGGGCACTGTTTTTTATTATTATTTGTGACAGTGCTTCATGCAGAACAGCAGGTCCTCATTAAGAAAGCCACATTCACCACAAACATTCACCTCTCATGCAGAGATCAAGATACAGTTTGAGCTCACAGCACAGAAAAATCTACTCTTCCTTTTTCAGGACACAAAAGACAGTCAGAAGGAATTAACATACACAGGCTATCACAGGCAAACTTCTTCCTTTCCACATTAGATCTTTTTCATTTCCCTAACTCAGATGATCACCATGCACCTAGGAAGGCTGCCCTACCTAGATTTCATTCTGGAATTAAATGGAGTGGGGGGCTCAATAAAACAGTACAAAAATCCTTTTTCCTTCAGAAGCACAAATATACAAGTGCCTCTTTGGCCAGTGATTCAAAATTACATAATAAAGTTAATTCTCTAAATACAGACCAAAATTCAGGGCTGTTTCTAAGTTGTGGATGCCAATCACTAAAGGAGAGCACCTGGGGAAATCCCTATGTGATAAAAGTGGACTGGATAGGTCCACTAACTAAATTTCTGTAGAATTTTAATATTTAATGGCCAAAATATTAGATGACAAGAGGTAGGGTGCAGTCAAGGAGAAGATGCATGGGTTTTAAACTTCTCTCTCTAGGAATAAATGTAGGGATTTTTAGGAGAAAAGTAATTAACTAAAAACCCTTGTATTTTTGTAGTCATAGACTTACATAATGAAACTACTGCAGCTCCATCCAGCTGTAGCTGAACCATTAACACTTCCTTACATACTCAAGTTGAATGAAAAACAAAAAGGTGACAAGGTTAATGGACATGTTTTGATTGCAGGAGAGGGAAAAAAAATCCCCAAACCAGAAAAGCAAACCAACAAGGGAAAAAAAAATATTTCTTTTTAGGAGGCAGAAATTTCAACAAAAATTTAGAGTAATCAAGTTTATTTTTACATTTCAGCATCTAGAGATAGGGATCCTCTATGAAAACTGTTTAAATCTTTTTTCCATCAATTTTTTTCTACATGAGGCAACAACTTAAAGTGCTAACCTATTACTCACTGTGTATTTAAATATGAAATAGTTTTCAGTTACAAAATATATTTTGAAAAGATGTCTGTTTTTAATATTGTTCAATATTTTCAGTGATCCACATTTTGAAGGAATCACGCTATCAAATAAGGGTCTTAAGAAAGTTGAAGTCAAATGTTCTTTGCAACATATGCTGGGCAGTCTGTATAATTTTTATTTTTTTTAAAATGTTGCATAATTTTACTAAAAAGTTTATTTGGCCACAGTGCAAATAATGTCATTAGATGAAAGCACAAGGAACGAGAAAGCTCATTATACTTCTCCCAAATTCACATGTCTATAATGAAGTTTGTAGAAACACAGTCTGAGACAGGAAGGAAAACCTTTTGTTGTTGAACACAGCAGCAGCAGGGTGAAAAAGTACTCAATATTCTGGAATTGTGCTTTCCAATAAACCAGCTAACAACATAAGCAAAATTGTTATGGTCAATGTGCCAAATGGTTTGAGCAGAGCATAGATGTGGAGTGGTGGAAAGTCAGTTCCTCATAAAGACAGTGTTATTTAACATGTAGCTCAGCAAATAATGAAGAAAACAGATTTCTTAAATAGCAATTAACTTGCAATTAACTCAAGTTAGTCGAGTCATGCACGCAATGGGTGGGGGAGTCCATAGGGGATTAGAGTGAGAGCAATTGCCATATAAAGTTGAAATGGAGGAGAAGCTCAGAAAGAGGAAGTAGAGTTGGCAAGAAAATTTTTTCCATGTTGAACACAAGGACTGAAAGTTCAATGAACTCCTAGGAGGTCTGAGAAAGTGGCTCACGTGATCAAGGGGAGAAAACTCTGGGAAAGTATAAGGTGTTTAAAGTAGTCCAGAAAAGTGAGAGAGCTGACAAGAGAAATCATCACAGGTTACAAGAGCTTGGCAAGGAAAAACCCATAAGAGAGCCTGTCTGATGACAAGCAATGGTAGGAAACCCCTAAAATGAAGAATTTCTCTCACTGATGAGAACTCCTGAAGGCTTGTACAGCATTCCCTGTGGAGACAGAGTCCTGACAATGCCCACTGACCTGGCTTCAAGGGGAAGAACAGAGCCACTGGTTTGCAAGCCATTTGTTAGCAAAGGTCCAGAAACTGGCACCAACAAACAGGATAAATCAAGCACCAATACAATGGTATAATTACATGAACAGGTATTAGAGACCAAAACTGGAAACCTTAAGAACTACTCAAGAGTTTGTTCAATTCAGAGCTGTAGTGAAAGGAAAGACATGATCACTGGACTGAAAGGAATTTCTGCTATTTCCTACAAAGCTTTGGAGACCTAAGCAAAATCTATTGAAACAGAAACACTAAATATAATCTAAAAAAATATATGAGGATGAAAATAGCTACAAATTTCCAGGGAGAGTGAAGAACTGTGAAGACAAAGCATAATAACAGTGACAGATTTTGCCTCTATATAGTAAACTATGGTGACATATTTGGTGGATGTCCTAAACCCTAAAGAACCACTTTTTAGAGCAGCTGATGAAAAAATTCACAAGATAAGAAGAAATTCTTGGGTCAGGTCAAGGTTTAAGATGGAGTTTTCAAAAAAAACTGTGGGAAAGACACTACTTCCACACCCAGATACTAAACCACTTGTAAGAGGGGGAAAATGCCAGAAGGAAGTCCAAAAGGAAACCCACAAGAGGTTTGACTTGAAAGGTTAACTTGCCTAACCTGAAAAAGAAGGGTGATACAAATATGAAAAAGCTAGTTAAAAATAAATTAAAAAGAATCAGCTAAAATTTTAAAATAATCATATGAATATTTTAAAGCTTTCTTTTTATATAAACTGGCATAGAGAGGCTTTAAAGGCACCAATGTAAAAGCTCAGAGTACATGTATAATACCTTTCAAGAATAATTTTAAACGGCTTTCCAAAAAATATCAGTGTACTCAAAGAGCTGAGTAAAAGAGGCTATTAGACATGAAAATACATCTTTCAAAAGCAGAAGTTGCACACACCTGAGAAAACTGAAAATAAACTCTGACAAAATTAACATCAACTCAAAATCAGAGGGGAATTAAAAAAAATAATAAAACAACTGGAACTTTTCATGAACAAACTTGCTAAAGATTTTAAAAACCCCAAGTTTTAAAGTCCTCATAAGCAGCAGCCAGCCTTTCAGCACAGGGTGAGGAGCTTCCAAGGAAGGCAAACTGAATGAATGCTACACATCCACATTTCCCCCAGAGAACCTTGGTGGTGCCTGGGACTGAAGAGATTCTCCCTACAGGATCAGTACAGAATTCTTCCTCAAACCTGTTTATACACACCCAGTGGTTCCAAGGCATCTCAGATGGAAAATCTGTGATCATCTAACTGTGGTTTGCAGCCTACAATTTAAATTACAGTGAACACGAGCAGAAGATAATAAGCACAGGATCAAGAGCCCAGGGACTCTGACTTCTGCAATGGAAATATTGGTATAAAGTTTAATGATGTATTGATCAAAGAGTTTTGAAAGGATCGACTTCTTGCAGGGAACTTGGGCTTCCCACGTCACCCAGTGAAAGCAGTGGCAGAAGGAGCAGTCCACAAACACAGCACACAGCTCTTTCCCCCACCCAAAACCTGTGACATAATCTTTCACTGAAGACTGTCATGGAACAGGAACAAAGGTCCTCCTGTAGACTAATAACTAGTAAAAAGAGAGGGAATTCAGGCTAGGAAATGCCCTCATGTGTATGCTGCTTTCTGCACAGATTTTCAGATTGTCTTTATAAAAGCAAACCCAAAGTAAAGTGTTTCTCATTATCAATTTCACTCTGACATTGAAGTTTGAAGGCAATCCTTACAGAAGGGACCTACATGCTGACACATGGCTCCAGGAAAGCAGCTGTTTACCTCCTCATCTGTCATTAGTTCTCTTCCACAAGACAATAAAAACTCAGCCCAAAATAATAACAAAGTAAAAACAGCATAAACAATTTCACTCTGCACTTCTGTTCAATGGAGGCATCAGACCTGTTTGTTTTTTAAGACGAAATTATGCTAATTTAAACAAGAAAGCTCCAGTAAGAAATAAATTGTTGCACATCTTACTCAGAAACATCACATAACAAGGTCATTGTGGCTGAGGCAATTATTTTGGCAAATGGTTGTGGAGGGATAAGAGCTAATAACACAAGTTACAACTAGTGAATTGCACATGTGTATCTCAACGCTCAATGGAGAAAGAAATTTATTTCTGTAAATTAGCAATAGGATAAACAAGGCTGTTTTCTCTATAGACGTGGCTGTGCAGGAACCAGCATCACCAGATGACAACACATTGCTGTTTGAGCATGGGCTGTTCTTTGCCTTGTTATAGGAATTAAACCCAGAATCAAAAGCTGCAGCAGAGCAGCCCCTTAGAGGATGGGACTCAAAATCCCCTCACCACACAGAGGACATAAATCCACTAAGAAAAAAAAAAATATTTTTATTCATACATAATTGTACCATCTTTGCAAAGGACAGCAGTTAATTTCCATGAGCAAAGAGAGCTTCTGCCCATGGTACTTTGGAGCTTAAGACAGAAATCTGAAGATCTGTACTAAGCAGTGCTGCCATCCTGGAGGTGCCCCAGCCCTGAGAGCCCGAGGTGCCCCCACATCCCTCAGGACTAAACGATCCCCTGTGCTGTGATTGCCTGTCAGGTTACTTTTGTCTGGGGGGAAAAAAGAAGTGAATAATTCTAGGAGTTAGGTTGGGGTTTTTTGTCGGTTTGTTGGAGTTTTTATGGGGGAGAGACAGGATTTTTCAAGCATTAGCAGCAGGAGGACTGGGGAATGAGCAAGTACACACAGCTTTTGTCCCAGGAGGGAGCCAGCCGGTGGCCAGCTCATTTCTCTGAGCCGTCTGTACACAAACCCGCTGAACGCAGCCTGGGAACACAGCCCTGCCTGCCAGACCAAACCGCCCCAGTGCGTGAGCCTGAGCTGTAATAGAGAGTTTGAGGCCATGACTGCACCATGACACTGTCCTGCAGGGATCCTGAAGCAGAGACAGCGTGCCAGTCCTGCTCCCAGGAGAGCTGCTGTGCAGGGAGAGAGAGAAACGCATGGCGCCAGCTCAATCAGCCAGGAAACGGGGCTGGGGAAAAGAAGGGAGCAGAAAGAGCTTTGGCCACTGCAAATAACAAAACCCCATCTGTCTAAGGACTCTGGGAAAGGAATACCAAGTTTTAAAGCAGAAAAGAGTAAGAAGCAAAATGCTTGATCCGCACCTCAAGGGCACATTGGAAGCTGTTCTCCTGCCTCATGCAGACACGAAATTGCTAGAAGGATGTTCTCATAAACAAAGTGCTGGAGGCCATGCCATCGTCCACCTCCTCCTGTTTCTCTCTACATCTAAGGGAGGCGAGTACATCTCATAAAACAGAAGATGCACACGTTTCAGGAATATCCCAGAGGCAAAAAAAGAATAGTGAAACAGTAACAGCTTTCAAAGCTGGTGATACAGCCTCTTCTATTTAGGTTAAAAATCCTCTAGGGACTGTTCCTACTTCTGATTTCCACCTACTTGCTGGATTTTCCACAGCTTCATTATTCAAAGAAAATAGCTGGATTTTACTAAGGTTGGCCATTGGGGGCAAAATTCAGCAGCAGCAGAAAGTCAGATGAAGGTATTTGCACCTCCTAAATCCCAATCTCACTCTCTGAGGCACCACTTAGGTACCTATTAAACCCTCTGGGCTCAAACAGGATTTAAATGGGGGAACAGAGACCTAAGCTTTTTTCCTCCCATTCTTTTATGCCCTGCAAAGTGTTTTACATTACATTTTATTCATATTAACATTTGTCTAGCTAATCATGGCAAACACTTTCACAATTTGTTTTGGAAAGGTCTAAATGCAGCTGGCTAAATGTTTTAAACAAACCTTGATGTTTCCATTGCCATATATCAGCAGAACAAAGGGAATAAAGGGAAGGAGGAAAAATATCAAGACAACCTCATAAAAGAACTCACTCAAGATTTATGAGTAAGGTGGAAAAGTGATGGAAAGGCTAAAGATCTCTACAAAAATTACAACTCTCTTGTCTTACCACTGATATGATCACACAGCTAAATAGTGCCTGCAAATACCTCCTCTGCACTGAGATAAACTGAGATGTGCTCCTCATTTACACGGACACAGAACTTCGAGAACAATTTGAAAAAGGTCAGTTTCATCCATTAATTTATTCACACATTTGTCTGAGATTTAGCTGACAAAAGAAGCCGAGTAGACTCTGATGCTTTTTTAATATCTGTATGAAATGGCACTCAGACAGATTTAGTGCTTGATTTAAAGCAAAGTGATGGCTAAGTTACACATTTAGATAGAGACACTGGGGTAAGGTCAAACCACTATCATTAACATCCCAAGGAGGAAGGCTGATAATTACTAATGCTTAAAAGCACCAGCAGTCTTACTGATTGCATGGATTTTCTCAGACTTTTGTTCAGCCAGTTTCTCAAGTGAAAAATAGCATTCAAAGACTTTTATCTCATACAATGTAAGCCTCACTCATTAGTAATCCTTGGAGCTTGACTTCATTTGAGCCTGTTCTGGGTCTGGATAGCAATTAGTATTGCCCTCCAGGTAAGGGAGTGTAGATTTATCCCCCAGAGGTGGTTTAACTTCCTCAACCTACTTTAAAATTAGATTTACTTGGTTACAAATCGTAAGTGTTAAATGAGGAAAACTATTAAACCAGGAATACTGCTGGGCTAAAGCATTTAACAGTTTACCACAGTATTACCATTTTTATGGTCTATTAAAACAATTGTAAGAATATCAGCAGTATGAAGAATCAAGTAATTTATATACAAGTTTGATAAAGTACCGTATGTTTGAGAAAAAAGTGAGCTCATTTTCTTGCACTCCAAGATTGGAAAAAAGGATGTTTTAAAAGAAAAGCTTCCTTTAAAGCTGAAGTACATTTATTTTAAACTAAATTTCTAAAGCTATATATATAGCTTTTTGTAAAGATTTTGTTTGTTTCATGCAGCTTGTTCCACCCAAATGCAGATGGTTTAAACAAAAATCATAAAACAAACCAGTGCAAATAAAATATTAAAAATATAACTCCAATTCATTTGTGTTGTTCATCTCTCCTCTTTTCCTCCCCTAGTTCATGTTGGCCCCAAGGTCATCACTATATAAAATTACCCTGCAGCATTCTGAGTCTTTGCATGACTGAAACCTGGAAATCACAAAATCCTTGGTGCAATGACTTCCAAGAAATCATACAACAAGCTACTACCAAAACTTTCCACAAGTGAATTCAAGATATGTTTTATTTAGTTTGTTTATCACTTGTTCTCTAGACTAAGTTTTCAGGCAAAGCACTGTTTTATCCACTTTATTGAAAATACCCCCAAGAAACAAAAATCCTTGTGACAAGAGACTGTCAAACAAATTCCTTCTTCACTGGTCTTGCAACAGAATATTGCAACTCCAAAGATGAGTGTTGGGTTTGCTAATGAAGTTTTGAGAAATTATTTCAAAGAAGTTGTATTATTTGGTTACTTTGCCACAACAAAATCACAGCAAAATGTAGGTGCCCCCCACAGCTGTCTAAAAACTCAAAGCTTACTGAGCTGTTAGGAAGACAAAAATGACATTAGTATGAAGAGTAACACCAATGCCTAAACAAAGGAGATAAAGGCATATAAACCTCTATTTTATATAAAAGAGGTGCACATGAACCCACCTTTTTTTGTAATGATACTCTGCTCAAACAAATATCAAATTCTCTGCTTATGCACACAGAAAGATGAACTGGAAAAATCTGATTGCTACAAATTAACAACATGACCCAAGGAGCTCTGGAAGGTCACACTCTGCTCAAATATGCAGGCAGGCACACACAGAAACACTGAGGCACAAACCACCACGAGATATGATTTAAAAAAAAAAAACAAAAAACAAAAAAAAAAAAAAAAAAAACAAAAAAAAAAAAAACAAGAAAAGAGCAGAGGGGTGAAGGTCTCCACGACATCAAAGAACTTCCTAATAGAGATGATTAGCTACCTGTATCACTGTTGGCAACAAAATCACTAGGAACAGAACAGAGGCACTGACCTGTGGTCAGACATTATCACTTCCATAGTAAGAGAAAAACATCATTACAATGATGTAAAGGTAATTCTAAAGCTCTTATAAATACTTTCTATTTCCCTATTCTTAATTGGGTGCATTAAATATCTCGATAATGCTCTCTCAAAGACCAATTCCATGGTACACAGCACTCCTGTTGGAGGGGCTGCTCTATGCAGTGCTCATCTATGGAGTGTGATGACCCTTCCCACACCAATCAGGCAGCTCAAAACCTACCCACTCTCTGGATCACACTAAAAATTTGCACAGTGTCTGAGTAGTACCTGAACAACACCAGCTCACCAAGAAAAATAAATCCCAGCTGGGACAAAGGGATCCAGGATGGAAACTCTAAGCGCTCTCATAGGAGTAGATGGCAGGAGACAGTGGGTTGGTAGAAGTATTCAGTCCGACTGCATCCCCAGCATCACTGTCAATCTAAGAAGTCATCTCACTGTGAGAAATTTGGAATCTTACCTGCAAGACTTTCACCCTATCTTGCAAAGTGACAGGAACAACACAGAATAGGTTTTGGCAGATTTAAAGAGTGTATTTGCAGAGATATGAGAACTCCCAAAATTTTTCTGTCTTACTTTTTGAATGAAGTTTTTTTTTAATCTGTTTTCCTCATCCTCTAACTCAACCAACCCTTCTCAATTACAGCTTTACCATTATGGGACTTAGAAAGAAAAAGAAATTAAAATTATAAAATACATCAAAGTAAGTAATTGACTTTCCAAACTTCAAACCATAGAAATCCTTTTACTGCAATCTTAAGGAGCAAAATCAGAGTGATGCTAATTCTTACCATATTCTCAAAGAATAATCACTAGTCAGTACCTGAAAATGATGACAACTTTTGCCAGGCTAGCATCTTGTGTTTTCACCTGCCTTTTTAAAACTGACTTTTCATCTTCATAGTTCTCCCAAGTGAACAATGCTCCAGTAGTCTGGAGGGACTCTTCCTTTACCTGGTTCTGTAAACACACAGAGCCCAGCACACAAGCTTGTTTGATGACCACATGAAAACCCATCAGTACTTATAGAGCCTGTAAAAATGTGGGGATTTTCAGACTGCTTGCCTTATACACAGCTGTTCAATATTGGAGAAGGACTTGGAGCACAGGTAAAGAACCACGAGTTTACAGTTTATTTTTGGCAAATCTAATCACCACAGGTTTCAAAAGCATGGTCTTAACTGGGCCATCTGGTTTCCTCCAATATCACCTGTGGGACTTCAGTTTTCCTGTCTCTCCCAAAGGCATGACAAGTATTTATCACACTGATGTATTTCTCTGACACTTCCTTGCTTTTCATTTTTAAATTTCTTAGAGGATTTATTGGCACCATATTTTCTACTTCATTTGTGGCAGGAAAGCAAAAACAAACAAAACACCTCAAACAGACAGTGCAAAATCCCCACACTCTCAAAACAGAGGCCTTGGTATGTCTCAATGTTTGTACATGTGTGTAGTTGACCCTTGGAAACTTAAAACATGGCAAGATCTATGCCCAGGGATAGGAACTGCTTGTGTCTGCACATATCAACTGACCTTCAAAACCACATGGATGATGCTGCTTCAACACCATCAGCAAGATGAGTTTTCAGGCACTTCTTTGTACTTGGCTTTGTGGTTTTAAGACATGTGTTTGATGTCATTTCAAGATAGATTTCTGTGGTGTAATACAGATAAGAGTTAGGCTGAGCTTCTGTTCTCTCACAAAGGAAATCCTGCAGACACATCCATAAAACGGCAGGAAGGACACCTACTGTCCTTATATATTCATATCATAATGTCTTATCTGATATGCTTTGCTAGGGAAAAAACATGACAAAGAAGCCAAGATCAGTATCCTCATCAATACCATCACTGCTGGGGAAGCTGCTGGCAACACACCAGCTGTTAATTAACCCCAGCACTGTCATACCTGATTACTCTGAAAAGCACTTTAGAACGGTTGAATTAAAATAAGATAAATAAGGATAAAACATTTAAGTGATATTGAAAAGACTGCTATCTCCACTCCAGGCATGAATGGCACTCCTCCTACCAGGAAGAGTGAATTGATTTAGAGACAGCTCAGAATTTAGACCTCCACTTCACACCAAGCTTAAGATAAACCTCCTCCTGAGAGCCTGATAAAACCAGAGGTACGTGTGGAGGGGATAAAACTAGAGTACAGTAAGACCCAAATGCATGGGAGGCTGCACATGACTAAAAAGATTTGTGTTTCTCCTGTAGCAGCACCTACATTGTGCGCAGCAGATCAAGAGAAAGGACAGAGCAAATCCCCACACCCTGCTCAGGTGAATGGGTAGAAGCAGAATCAGATGGATACAAAATGATGCCTTGGCTTCACCTCAACCTAATTGCATCTTGGTAGCATATGGAAGAACATATGCAGAGCTGAGTAATAACTCATCTTTTTCAGGATGGTATTTTCCATTTAAATCAGTGGAGCAGAATTAGCACAGAGCAATGCTGCTACTGCACACATGTCTATCACTCCAGTGTTATATAGCAGATTCAGATCTTGGCAATCAAGTGACTTTTCTGCCCTACTGAAAATGTAGGATTCTGTATTTTACTAATAAACAAACTAATTAGATAGTCAAAACTCAGTAAGCCAGTCACTTAAAAGACTGATATTAAAAGATTTTCACTCTATATAAAAGTATTTGTTATAGAAAAAGCAGATTGAAAAATATTTTTTCCAAAAGTGGGGAGATAAAATAAATTTTTTCACTTCCTTTGTGCAAAACAAAAAAAAACAACTTTGAATGCCTCTGAGTGGTGAGCAGGCTGAAAACATCAGCACAGCCCAAGCAGTGGTACAAATGCTTAGTTATGACGGTGGAAGTCCAGTTCCTAAGAGCCTTGCTCAAAGATGGGACCCATGTGACCTGGCCCGAAGTGTGCTACAGCCTGTGCAGGAAAATTCAGCAAGACAGCTGACAAGAGTTGAAAGAGCTTCCCTGACCTCCCCAAACATTCAAATTGTGAGTGATAGTACTCTTTAATTCAACAATATTAATCAAAAATTTTAGAAATTGCTCTGCTCTCTAGCCTTTTTTTCAGCCACAGGTGTATTTTATTTAATACAGGATGCTCTGCATGCAGATAAGCCATATAAGACACAAACACTTCTTTAATTCCTTCCCACTGTAACATTTCCTGCCCTTGAATTTCATTGACTGGTCTACTGTTCTTCAGCTAAGGACAGGGAAAATATCACTGACTGATTTGTTTTTATTTTTTCCATATACTCAAAATGTAATACTCTTATTATATGGCAGCCAAGTTTTCTTATGTATGACTTTTTTTCATGAACTCTTGTATCCTACATTTTCTTCAGTTATTTTTTTTTTCCCCTGAGAATATGAGGTACAGCATGAAATAGCAGCCAGATCCAGCAGCAGATCATTGTTGTAAAATACCATTTAGAAGACTTCAAATTTTGCTGTCTTCCTATTTTATTGTCTAAATAACACCTCTCAGCAGACCATCATTCTTCTTTGGCATTAAAAAATTTTGCACGGTGAAGAAAAGCACAAAGAAAATATAGATGTCTAAAGCATTCTCTAATCTCTGAATCACCTCAAAATTCAAGGAGAGAATTTGCTTAAATAAGAATTGATCAAATCTCCCAGAGATCATTAGATCCATTCTAGACAAGTCCAAATTGTCTGTGACACTGGAGAGCAAAGCCATACCTCCCACGCTTCCATTCTTTGCTTGCCTGTAATTTCCACCTTCTGGATAACAAACACATTGCCTTTGCTTCCATCCTATTTGCTTAGAAGCATGTGAAGCAGGGAGGAATTATTCCAGAAAAACAAAGACGATCTTCCTGAGACCTTCTTCTGACAGCAATCTCCACTATTACCACAATATTGTGTGTCAGAAAATGCTCCCTCACTCACAAGAGCCTCACAAAGCAGCGTAGTGGGACTGTCCAGCAGGACAGGATTTGCTTAGAAAAGGGTTAATTAATCCAGCAGTGGGAAATAGGTGCAGAGGAGAAGAGAGACTTCAGAGACAGTCACTAACCTGACTGCATGAACTGCATTTCTCACACCTCTGAGGGCTATGGGGAAAAGCAGCTTTAAATGGTTTGCATGCTGGGAATAAGTGAATCCTGGCAAAAGTGAAAAGGAAGCCAAATCAGATGGTAAATAATAATAAAGCTTGGCAAAGATGGTCTAACAAGCTGCAGAACCCAAGGACCAAAAACTCCACAGCAGCATTAGAGGATGAATAATGCTGGTGCACAGCTGAGTGTGGAGTTATCAATGAATGAGATGGAGGTACTGCCAAATGGCTAAAAACAGGTATTCACAGGACTGAACTAGGAAACAAGGTCTCAAGAGGAGCTGAGGAGAGGCAGTTCACTATCAGTTATGGTAATAATAGATCTGCTAACCACGATGATTTATCCAAATATAAATAAAGAAATATTATGCAAACACACCCCCCCCCCCCCAGAGTTATACAAGACACTGATATTGCACAAAAGGCAAAGAACTCATATTCTGTTTTCAATGGAATACTTCAAGTTCCCAATGAGGTTTTTCTGTCCTGAACTTACTTTCTGAGCAGCGACACATATAGTCATGTTGAAGGTTTCCATTTTATCAATAGAAGAATCTCATCTTGTTGCAATTACCAAGTGTTCATAATCCCTGCAGGCTCTAGCAAATCTCTGGATCTTTTAAGAGACAGACTCACTTCAGACCTAAAACATACGTTGAGGATGAGAAATTTTATTTGGATCGAATGCCCAGGCTGAGTGCACGCTACCTGAAATTTATGCTTTTCTCAGAAAAAGAAATGAAAAACACGTGGTGTGTGGTGAGGGAGTTTAAGACATGAGTTTACTCTGAGAAAATACTGAGTAGCACCCGTTTAAAGTCTGACAACACCAACAGCCATGGGCACATTATTCTTAAGATTAGCTTTTAAAGGATTACCAGACTTTAATGTAAAACAAGGCTTCATCACAAGACGTGTCTCCCCTTCATGTTGCCATCATGGTCACCTTCAGTCTGGGCTTCTTTCACTGAACAGCCTGCTTTGAAAGCCAATTAAATTGCTTTCAATTCAACTGAGAAAAAGAAAGTGGTAGTTCCTTCAAATGGCCTATTTGGAGAAACTTGAGGATTGATCCTTTCTTCCATTGCAGCAGCTTTCCATCAGTGCATCTCTGATAGTGTCAATGTAGCTACACTGGCAAAACACCGGTTTAACTGAGGAGAGAATCAAACCCTTTACTTGTAACAATTTCTGTCAAGAGACCAGACTAAGTCACTTTAATTGAGTTCCTCTCGCTTTCATTGTGCAGAAACAAAGAAGGAATAAAAAGAGATCAAAGAGCCCTTATTTGGAACTAACATAATTGTGTCCCTTGGAGAGCAGGCAAGCCCAAGATTACTGAAAGGAGATAGACTCTGAATATAGAAACCTGACAACAATGACATTAGAATGCTTAAAGGGGAAAGAAAAGGCACACACAGGGAGATTTATTGTAACTTTCCATCATTTTGCAATCAAAGTAGCATGTGTGCCAGTGTCTCCTTCACTATTACATATATCAGATAAATTTCTCTTACAATTCAGCTTCTGAGAATAAGTTTCACCTATTTATTACTTTAAATGACTTGTCTAACAGTCTGTAGTAGTCTGCAAAATTTTCATTTCCTAATGATTTTTTTTAAGAACTGCTTTCTAGCCTTGTAAATTCTGTATTGAATGGCTGAAGAACACTTTGCAGCCCAGAAGAAATGGCATGCAAGGGTAAGTTGCCAAAAAGGGTCAGAGGTGGAAAGAAAAAAAAAAAAAAATTATTTGGCTCTTTTGGCTCTCTGAAGAACCACTAAGTAACAATTGCTCTTCCCTTTAACTGCAGCACTTCACCATGCAAAGGTGGAAAAGAATCACAAATAGCAGAATACATGTGCAATAAATCCTCTGAGCTTATAAAAGTAATCATGGACACGAACTCAAAAACCTTCAGGTTTAGCACTCAAAACATAAAACTGATTTCTGAGAGCAACTTCAGATGTTAAATATCCAAATGCTGTGTTGACTAAAGCACCATTAAATAATCAGCTTTTAGCAACCTGCCATTTAAAATACCCTTCATAAGACATTGGGAAGTTTCAGAGAAAAAAAAAATTGGTGTTTGGAAAACTTTGTAAACACACAACTAACTTGATTATATATTATCCATGTAGCAGTGCAGGCACTGCACACATATCTCTACTGTTCTAGCCAAATGTATGTTCAAATTATTGGTGCAGGCACACCTAGTGCTGCCATTTAGAAATTTAACCCAAATGTGGTTTGGTTGATGCCCCTGTACCCGTAATACAGGAAAAAAAAGTTAACCATTACTAGGATGAGGACTTCAAACTGATCAAAAGCAGTGACAGCAAAGTCTGAAGGAAGGAGTGCTTATTAACCAGCTGGTCTGATCCAGCTCCCCAGGCAGCCTGTGCATCCCCCTGGAGTACAGCAGCCATCATTTCCCTCTTGCTCTGCGTCAGAAAACAGTGATGACTGACTCTCCTTCCTGTCCTCTTCCCAGGGGCAGCCCAACACCACCCTGAGAATGAGAATCTAAATTTGTGTCTGCAAAGCTCTTCTCCAGCTTTGAGAAAAGAAATCGAACCAGAGAAACACAAACAAAAAGCTCAAGTGACACGGTGAACAACAGAAACAAAATAGAGTCCATGAGCCATTTATGGGGACAATCAATTACAAACACAGCACAAGCTTTTTCATCAGGTCAGAACTGTCAAAATGCACTGAATCTGCCAGTGTAGGCTAAGTGGAGCTACAGAGGGATGATAAAGGATTATCTAGCAGAAGAAAAGACTTTTTAATGTTTTGAAGACTGATAAGGAAACCATTGCTTGGAGCAATAGTAAAACTATTGCGGGCTGACACCCCCTCCAATTGCGCAGCTTGGCTGCCTGCTACCAGATTTTTAAAGATGTGGTGAGCACAAATTCTAGCTCCTCACCAGGGTTAAATCTCCCAACATCGAGGAAACAAACCAGCTGTGTGAGACAGGTAGCTGGGCTCAGGTACAAAGTGTGACTTGTAAACAGGAAAAAAATCCCAAACAATAACAAACACACCCAGATGCACACAAAAAAGGAAATAAGTCTTCCCAGCAGAGACTGCTACAGACACCTCACCTCTGCAAAAAGAGAACGAGGGTGGGGAGTTGCCAGCCCCAAGTCTTATCAGACAGTTTATGTCTTCACCAAACAGCCCAGCCAGTATTACTTTTAACCCAGTCCCTCCAGAGGCTGAGGATGCCTCCAACCCACAGTAAATTTATCTGGCTTGCAGGCAGGTTAAAAGAAGGTGTAGCTTAATTTTGACAAGAACCTGTCTCTCTTGCAGAGGCTGAAGGCAAAAACCATGGACAATTCCCTTCCCCTGGTTTTATGAGGTATGACAAGGAGGAAAGAGCATTCCAGAATATAGAAAATTTAGGATATGCTTTCAGGAAGACACATGCTGGTAGACAAAAGAGGTACTATAAGAGAAATTAGGCTTAATTGCAGGAATTCTTGCACATGGGCAAAGAGATCTGATGTGCTAATCTTAGAACAAGACCTATCCAGAAATGGTCACTGCAGAAGAATGCTTACTGAGGACAAAAGAAGGGTCAGAGTCAACAGCCTTTTCCCATGCTGGCTCAATAACCTGGCTCTTTGGAAAATAAATACACAAAAATATACAACAGTTTGCAGTTTGTTTTCTTTAGTGGTAAAGATAATTGAATCTGACTTAGATTTCTTCCCTACATTAACAGTTAACTCTTGCATCGTGTTGCCAGAGGGTGTCAAACACACACCTGCTATTCCAGAGTGGAACCTCTGCACAAAGGCAATGCCAAAGCAAGGTGCCCAGCAAACATGCAACACAAAAACAGGCAACGAGGAGGGAGAACTCTTCATTCAAACTTCTGCCTGGCTGGATGATCATTGGTGCCAGAATCTTGTTAGGAGGGAGAAAAAGAGCTATAGAGACTTATTTTCTCAGAAAAAACAACAAAACAAAACAAAAAACATGCCCACGTAATCAGGATTCAGAGTATAATGATAGGAAAGGACCTTTCGAAGACAATCCTGATGAGATCTGGTGTTTTCTCTCAGAGGCAGGAACAATTCATCTCATTATTTTAATGTGGTCAGTTGTATAAAGGTTTTCCTTCAGACTGCTCAGCAAGAGACTTGTCATAAATTCACAGAGCCAGAAGAAAATACCACAATACATTTTACACACTTGCAAATGAGTTGACAGACCAAGGAGAGAGGCTTAAGAGGGGAATTCATTAAGGAGGATGGTTACTGACACTGGCATGTGATCACTCACCAATATTTAAGAATACTGGTTTAGTCTTAGCTAACATATCAAGATGAAAAAAATGTGGATTGAAAGCTTTCCAAACACATAGTACTATGCACACATATCCTTCAGATAGAGAGTATTTGTATTAAGATGCCTGAAAAATTATAATAAAAAAATGAAAACTATAAGAGAACAAATTGTCTACCAGATCTCCCTCCTCACCCCTCCCCCAAAGTTACAGAATTGCTTTGCAGTAGCTTTACTGCATTGAATTACCCAATTATCTTCTAAATTATAAAAGGCAAATCTTCACCACCAACTGTTCCTAGCACTGCCAGGATGTGCAGTGTTGCAAAACTGTAGCAAAAATGTAAACAAAAGAGCCCCACTGAACAGGGAGGCAGGCTGTCCACATATGCCAATCCCAACGGCTTCAATCAAAGGAGAGATTGTTTCACAAATAAACTAAGCCAGTGCAACTAATAAACTCCTGCTCTAATTACTGGCTGCAGATGTATCAACTGAAGCAAATGAGACGCAGGCAGCCATTAATTATCTAATGAGGCCAGCAGTGTTTCTGATGAGGTGGGGCTGATTAAATATTAAACAGTAGCATATGGTGAGTGCCAAGAACAAAAGATTTGAATCCGACTTTCTCTAGACATATATACACATATATATTTATAAATAAAAAATACAACACTGCATTAAAAATCCCTCTCCTCCAAGGCAGAAGAGCAATCTCACTCTGAGAGAGGTAATTAAGACAGAAATGGAAGCACAAAACTCAAAGGGCATGTAGAGAGATCTGACTTCTGAAGGTGTAACAGATGAAAAGGTTTCACATTAAAGAGATGCCAAAAACATTTAGGCATTGCAGCAGTTATCTCTTTGTTTAACCCTTCTTAGTTATTAAGACCTGCGATTGTTTCCTTTTTCCCTTGTTCCTTTCTTCCCTTATCTTTCTCTGGAAAAGTCCCAGGGCTCACTTAAAGAGCAAGAGGAATATCTAACAAATCCATCCTTATAGCACAGCTCACAATATTCAGGCAAGACATGGAAAGTACAATGGGAATGCAATCACTGAAATGTGATTAGGGCCAGCTAAACGAAAGCAGAAGTCTGACCTTACTCACACAGATGTCAAGCCCACTGAAGCCAGCTAATCCCATCAGACTGAAGTGGGCCACCTCCAGCCAGCACACCAGAGAGCTTGAGAGGAGACACATGTGGGGATTTGTCCCTCCTGTCACCTCCTCCACCTTTCACCACAGACATCCAGTGATGCAGCAACCCTGGCAATCCAACAATCCCTCCTTTCCCAAGGGCAGAGGATGCAGGACACAGCCTGCCCAGCTTCCCAGAAGAGAAAAGCTGCTCTGCTGCACTGCTCAACGCTGCTGCACACCTAGGCTGCAGCCTTGCCCCGTGCATCATTAATGTTTCAACCCTGGGAACTGCCAGGTATCTCATGGATTTGCTCTTGCCTTATGCAAAAATGACAAGTCTGATTTGTCTCAAACTTAACACACAGGTATTGAGCTGATCAGTGCAAGTGATCTGTGCACACACGGAGGGAGGGACTGATGGCAGCAGGAAATCTGATCTGGCCACTGGAAGGCTCTGCCTGGACTCCAAAGGGACCATAATTTTCAAGAAACTTGAGAAAACCATTAAATCTGCTGGGACAAACTTGCAGAGATAGGGAAAAATGTTCAGCTATAAAGCAGATTCACGGGAAGGGAAAATCAGGTCTAGAACTTGCAAAGGCTGCATGTTTTTAGAAACTTCTGAAGGCTGTTTTTAGAGATTCTTAATAAGCCAAAGAGCATTTGCTATTTATTTCAAAATTTTCTCAGACAGCAGCCACTCATCATGTTTACATTGTTACAGAGACAATTCAAGTGTCCTAGATAGCTCTAAATATTTTACCTGCCGTTTGTATCAACTTATTACAAAATAAGCCTATTTTTATGTCAGGGCCTCACAGAGAAACATAAAGAATCAACAAGTCATTATTGATTACCTGGGAACAGATCACATTTTCTGAATACCTTTGCTATTACAAATGGTTTCCCTAAATATGAAAGAATGGTTCTCCCCCATCCGCCTTTTTTTTTTTTTATAATACCCTTCTTTATTATAATCTCCTTAATATCCATCTGCTACCCTTTAGGCTAAAGCTTCTTAAATTCAAATATAGGGCTATTTTTATCACAGAAGAATATGTAAAGCAATAGAAACATTTTAATGGATTTTTGTGCCTGTGGCCCTTTTTAGCTGAATTTCCATAATGAAATCCAGTTACAGACATTGGTGCTGCTACAGTTGGCTGTTCACACAAATAAAGAATGAACATTTTTGTCTTGTAAGCCAACTCAGTAAGATAGAGAGTGCAATAGCAACCTACAGAAACCACAGGCTTTTTTCCTCTGTTGGTGCTTTAGTACCACTGTATATAACTGTATTTTTACTCCAATAGGGCATAACATTCAAGATAAAGTCATGACCCTACATTTAGGTTATAAATAAGTTGTCTAAAGTCATTTTCATAAGTAGGAACTAACAAAATGAGGATATTTTCTTTTGTGCCAGAGCATTCAGGAACATCAAAATAGCTTCATAAAAACAACTACATTCAAAAACATTCACAATAAACATCCATGTAAGCAGATTCTTTGTATTAACAGTCTGGAAAAATATTTTTATAAAAATATTTTAAGGGTACCAATTCTTCTCCACCAAAATATTTTACTATTTTTTTACTGCTGTAAATGAAGGAGAGCAAGAAACAGTTTCTTGTATCATAAACAGCACTAAAATTTAAAATATTTTTCCAGTCCTCATCAGGGAGAAAAGAGTTTTAAAGAGGAGAAACTAAATATCATATCCCTATCCTTCAAAGAAAGACTTCCCATCTAGGAATTAAACCCGTGGTGGCCAGCCCAGCTCCAGAGGCCAGGTTGCATTGGAATGCCCATTTCTAATGAGGCAGAACAAGCAGCACTCAGACAAAAAAAGCCTCAGTAGTCACAAAAACAGCTCTTAAATATTATTTATATATTGAAATACCAGTCAGCAAATTGATCACTGACAGTCCTGACTCTGATCATAACACATCTCAGCCTTGCATCACTTTAACTGAACTTAAGTTGGTATCTCAACTGCTCAGCCATTATTATTTTTTAATCAGGCCCAAAGTATCTTAAAATGGGCACTTAGACGCTGAAATGCTGCAGAGATATAACAAATAGCAACATTCACAGGAGCAGCACAGGCATTTGAAGCCTTTCTCGCTTCTAAACCCAGGAGATCAGCATTTCTATAATGTTTATCTAGCAATTACTTATCAAGTCTCATTTCTGTTTCCAGAAGCCTTCACCATTACCTCCCTGAGAGTCTATACAAGGTGTGATGAGCCTCTGCATTTTAATAAACACCCTTGTGCAGAAAGGGCCTTGAACAACCTATAATTGTTCTGTGAGTAGGAGCTTACCATTTAATTACTATCATGCAATGCTTTTCCTATTCCAACAGCAATATTGTCTGAATTGCTAAATCCAGAAAAGCCTTTTGATTCTGATATGGAGATCTTTAATTCTAATGATTCAATTATTCTAAACCCAGTGTCAGTTATGACTGTTTATGGTGACTGTCAACAAGCACATCACCCTCCTTTGTCTTGTGTGGTACAGCTTTGGAAATTAAGATATTTCCTTTGAATTAGCTGTTTAAAGAATTTCTACCTAAATCTGACTCTGCAGTGTCCTCATTTGTGCAGAACTGGTCTTAGCCCCACAGATTGTTCTGCTGTTGCAGTAAATACCCAATCCCATAAAAATGAACACATATGAGAAGAGAAGAGTGAACTTGCCCTGGTGTCAAGACAATGACCAGCACCCAACACGTTGCAGCCAACGTGGGCCAGAGGCAGCAGGAGCCCTGTGGAATGATGTGTGGCAGAGCTGGACCATGATCCTGGGAAAGGCAGGTCATGGCAAACAGGAAGGCACTGGGTGAGCACACAGGAACACGAGAACTTCTTGTCTACCCAGCCAAGGTTTTCAGAGTGGAGCAGTCTGAGCTCTCCAAGTCATATTTTCATATTATTCATGTTCCACCTGTGACCTCAGCTCTGCCTCTCGCTCCTCAAGGGATCCCCAGGTGACACTGGGGATGGGGACACGGGAGCCCCAGCCCCTCTCCAGAAGTTCTTGGCTGCCTGTGGCAGCTCCTGCCCATCTCTGGGGCTGCCCCTGGGCCCTGTGAGGGATGTTCCTGGTGCTGCCCAGCAGCCCCCGTGCTCAGGCCAACCTTCCCTTGCACAGGAGCAGCTCTGGGCTGGATGAAGGTGCCCCCAAAGCTGCTCTGTCATTACTCTCCTCAAGTGGATAGGGGAGAGAAAACATCACAGTATAATGACGGGTTCTTGGGTTGAGAGCAGATGAGGTAGGGCTGGCTCCTCACACCCTCATCCTGCTCCAGCACAGGGACCCTCCCAGGAGGTGCAGTCCCCCAGGAACAAACTCTGTGTGTGTGTGTGTGGCGGGGGGGGGGGGGGTGCCCTGGGAGGTCACAGGTCCTGCCAGGAGCCTGCTCCAGCACGGGCTTCCCAGGAGATCACAGCCCCCTTTGGGCATCCCCCTGCTCCAGATGGATCTCTGCACCCCAGAGCCCCTCCATGGGGCACAGCCAGGAATCTCAGCCTTGGAGCACCTCCTGCCCCTGCTCTGCAGAGCTGCTCCTCTCAGCTCCCTCTGCTCTCTCAGGCTCATTTGCTCCAGCTCTGCGAGGTGCGCCTTCCCCCAGCCCCAATCTGGCCACCCCCAGGTGTGTTTTGCCTTCCCTGCCGGGGCTCAGCCTGCCCAGGGTGGGTCTGTCCTGGTGCTCAGCCTGCCCAGGGTGGTCGTCTGCCTGGCTCAGCCTGCCCAGGGTGGGCGTCTGTCCTGGCCCTGATGGGCTTCTGGCTGCTGCCTCAGGGTGGGTCTGTCCTGGAGCTGATGGGCTCAGCCTGCCCAGCGTGGGTCTGTCCTGGCTCTGCTGGACATGGGGGACCCTCTGCCAGCTTCTCACAGAAACCACCCCGCCACTAAAACCTTGCCACACAAAACCAATAGCACATCCAAAGTGTTTTCTGTATTCCTTTGTGGAAGAAGAGATGTATTTTCAGAGGGACTCAGCTCCTGCAGGATCCTAAATTGGCTCATTTAATCTACATGGGTACTTGAATCCTCACTTAAGATATTAGTTAATTAAGCCACATTAAACCACACAGGCAAAAAGGAGGCTATGTTCAGATAAATTTAAGGCTCTGATTTTCTGATTTAAAACCACAAAGCAAAGTCTTGCAGAGAGCCCAGCCTGGTGCTCCCTCATTAACTCAGCATATTGTGACATTTATAGTTCTTGCTCAGGACCTGGAAACTGAGAAAAATAGAGGTTTGAAGCAGTGAAACAAAACTACAATTCTGCAGAAGAACAAAGTTCTTGCTTGTTCCAAGAGCTTGCACAACAAAACTTAATCTTCTGGGTCCTCAGAAACCTCTCATGCTCATGCAAATATTCTCAAGTTCACAAGAACTTTTGTGCTACCATTTGAAAATCTCCTTTCCACAGATGTTTCAGTAATTCTGTCTGTAAGCAGAACTCATCACCAAATGAGTTAAATAACCACATCCAAAGACAGGGTAAGCGAGGAAAATCAGGTTTTCATGAAAAAAAAAATACCATAAACTGCAAAAAAGATTATTTAAAACATTCAATTAAGTTCAACTTAAAGAACGAATGCCATCTAAGAAGGAAGAGCTATACACAAATAAGCAAGAGAACAAAGTAAGAAGAACAAAACCAAAATAATAATTACTTAGCTACAATCCACATAAGAGTAAGCCCACACTAAATGTCAGAGGATCTTCCCTCCTCTCCCAAAAGCTACATCCTGGCCTCAGGCATCCTTCTGCAAGTCAAGTGCATCCGTCCTTTTACATAAGCATTTGAAATTTAGGGAATGGAAAGGGGCTGAGACAGAGGTTTCTGCATATTGGAGTTTTTCTGTTCATTGCTTTGTTTGTTGCTCTTAATGAAAATAACTGAAACATTATTTCACAAGAAATCAAACAAAAACTGGAGTGCTGTGTAGGCATTCTTTCCTTCTCACATCTTCATTTCTGAGACTTTCAGGAATGCTATGCTATCAGTGTTTTGCAGAAATATTGCATCCTAGGAAACAATAGGGATCCAAATCAGAAACAAACATCTCAGGCAGGGAAAGAGGTAAACTCCTTCTGTCTCCCAGACTAACACCTTAATTACAAACCCCTCCCTTCCTTACCTGCAGACTACTTTAATAAATCTGCAGGAAACAAAGCCAGCTCCAAAATTCCCAAAACAAACAACCAACCTCAAGGAAAAAAAACCACAAAAGAATAAAGAACCCCAAGCAAAAACCTCTTCATTTACAGATTCATTATATCACTTTATTTTGCCATGCCTGTCATTTAGAATTAATCAAACTATATTTTGTTAAGTACATAAAGAAAAGACAGGACATATGCCTTTTGTTATTTGTATAAAGAATTAGGGTGATAACAGATTTAGCGAGGGAGATTTTTCAAAGGAATTTAGGAGTACAGTTTCCTCTGAAAACAAATCACATGCTTTCCAGATCCAGCATAAAGAAATACAATAGCATAAAGAAACACAATAATCCAAGTATATATTGTACTTTTCCTATGGGTGCAGGTAACACTTTGAAAACCTTAAGCCCACGCTTTCTGTTACATGAGAAGGAGAAATTCTGAGAGTTTTAGTGATGTGTACATGACTACACAAGTGCAGATGCAAAAGAAATCAGTTCCAAGCTGATTTCTGATCTTTAGAAATGTATTTGTTCTAAAGACACTTTAACTCAGCATTCTTTATATAAATGGAAATGCTATCACTGTTACTTTAATTTAGGATTTTGTTCAGCATCTTCAAAAGACCTTCCCTGAGATTTGGCAGGCATTTTTTTTTTCTTTAAAACTGATTGTGCTGGGAAAAAAAAAAAATCTCAAAATTAACTTCATAATGTAAATATTGTTTCAAGAAATAATCAGCTACCTACACTTGAAACTAAATCCAGCAACTGCTGTTTTTGTCTATTAACAAAGTAACAAAGTTTTGTATGTAAAGATGCTAAAATGTTGATATGTTTGCTGTCTTCAATTCCTCTGACTGGCAGCTTGATTGGTTCTGTGGAAGTAATTAGAGGGAAATTAAAACAGATTTCTCTTTCTGCTTATTTTTGTTTAATGTTAAATTCCATAACATTCAGAAAACTGCTTTAGTACATTGCACTAGGCAAGATAATAGATAAAGGAAAATTATTTTACATCTAACTTTGAAGCTGGGTGCCTTTTTTATTTTGCTTTTCTCCCCTACACATTTACAAAAGAAAAGAAAGGAAGCCTTCTGGGGACTTACCCATTCCCTTTAGGGCTTAGTAGCTAGGGCTCCTGGGCAGCTTTTGAAAAAGTATTAAAATAGTCTATTACCAACTTCTTCTCATGAAGAAGAAAATGGAATAAAGTCAAGGCATGCTTCTTTTTAATGCCTACTACAAGCTGCTACCCACTACTTTTCTGTTCATCTATTTCCTTGTTGTGACCCTTCCATTTCTCCTGTTCCACACTACAGAGTTTTTATTTTTATATCCACATGTACATCTACAGTCTCAGATACATTAATTTGTTGCTAAGGTTTCATTTTCAGGATTATATGGCATTGTATTTAACCATCATTTAATAACAAAAATAATGTAAGAAAGGTCATGGTTGAGACAGAAATCCAACCCAGAATCTCTGATACTTAATCCAATGCCCTGTTCATCACAACTGCTAAAAAAAAAAACTCACTGAGAAATATTAGAAGCCAAAATGTTATATTTTATGCACACTGTTGATGATTTGAGTTTTCCATTAGAAGGAAAGAAGTGGTGGTTGTACATCATATGGATTGACACACATAATGAATAAATATATATAGACACACACTTAGAAAAATACTAATTCCTCACCTGGGTTTGTATTTATGTTGGGTATGTATATAATTAATTTGCCAACTATGGCATATTAATACCCTCCACAAATCTGGGGCAAATGACCTTAAAAGTAGTCTTTTTATTTCTAGTTCAGTTTAACTTGAGCATCAGAATAACTACATAAAAAGGACTCAGGTCTCCCTCTCGTTTTGTACCTTTCCAGGCTCATTGGTCTTATATGACATTAAATATAATGAAAAGGTCTAGGAAGTTCTAATTCTATTTAAGTCATCCATCTATAACATGGAATCACTTAGCAAAGGGTTGAAAAGTCAAGTATTAAATCTACAGAGCAATATCAGTGTAAATCTAGAGGCAATATCTGGTTTCCCTCAGCTGTCCCTCAGCCTGTGTCTCCCTTCTCACCCCCACTCTATTTATTGGAGGCATCTCAGTGATAAACACGTTTCACATGTCAGAAATACAGACTTTTCTGTTGCCATCTCCAGTAATATTAATATTTATTATAAAAGGAGTGGCTTTCAACAGCAATTATGACCTCAGCTACTCTGCTGTCCAGTAGGAGTTGGATCCCTACTCTCCCAAGCAACATGGAAAGTCCTGGAACTTTAGCTTCCCTTTCCCTGTCCTGAAAAACTTCTACAAGTAAAGAGAAATGAGTGAAATGGAGAGAAGAGACTGGATGGTGTTCCTTGGGAACAGAGGGGGCCAAAGTGGCTCAGAGCAGTGATCTCTGTGTGTGTAAGAGATCTGTGCTTAGAGCAGTGATCTGTGTGTGTGTAAGGGATCTGTGATTAGAGCAGTGATCTGTGTGTGTGTAAGGGATCTGTGCTTAGGGCAGTGATCTGTGTAAGGGATCTGTGATTGGAGCAGTGATCTGTGTAAGGGATCTGTGATTGGAGCAGTGATCTGTGTGTGTGTAAGGGATCTGTGATTAGAGCAGTGATCTGTGTAAGGGATCTGTGCTTAGAGCAGCAATCTGTGTGTGTGTAAGGGATCTGTGCTTAGGGCAGTGATCTGTGTGTGTGTAAGGGATCTGTGCTTAGGGCAGTAATCTGTGTAAGGGATCTGTGATTGGAGCAGTGATCTGTGTAAGGGATCTGTGATTAGAGCAGTGATCTGTGTAAGGGATCTGTGCTTAGAGCAGCAATCTGTGTGTGTGTAAGGGATCTGTGCTTAGGGCAGTGATCTGTGTGTGTGTAAGGGATCTGTGGTTGGAGCAGTGGCTCAGAGCAGTGATCTCTGTGTGTGTTAGGGATCTGTGGGTATAAGGGATCTGTGATTAGGAGTTTGCACAGCTCAGAGATGCACGGCCTGTTTACAAACGTTAAGTATCGCTCCAGGGAAATTAGCTGCCTCTGCAGGATGTATTTTCTGGTGAGTCAGCAGCTACTCATTGCTTAAATGATGCTCTTATTCTCAGAGTACTCTTGGATGCCTCCTGAATGTTTTCTCCCAATGGGAGATAATGCCTTGTGAGATGCAAGATCCAATTCATCTGACAGTCATGGATGGGATGCATTGCTAAAGGGAGATAATGAGAACTGTGGAGTTGCAGAAAATACTGGCATCTACACCATTTCTTGCATCTATTTACTGGTTTCCCATACCTTGAGTATTAAATCAAGGTCTTAAAACACACATTTTCAAGAGAATCTTTGGCCAACTGCTTTTAATGATATTGAACTTTCTGAGGTTTTATTAAGATTACATAGTAACAAAAAAATTAAGTGAAAACTCTGCTTCAGGCCAAGAGCAAAACACCTTTTACTGATACAGATCTTGGGGGAATGCATAGAAAAAGCCTTCGGAGAAAGGTGAATATTTTCTACCTTTTCCCCTTTGACTCAGCACCCTTTCTGAAAAGCTAGAACATGAAGCTTGCCCAGGAAGGCAAGCTGGACTTCCCAAACAACTTCATCCTTTGAGCTTGGGCAAGATAATTCATATTTAGATGCAGGATAAACATAATCAAGTACAAGCTGTAGCAGTATCCATTTTCCAGCACTGTTTTCCAGCAGCGCTGTCTAAACTGAAATTTGACAAATTAGCCACTATAATTATTCCACAAATTATTCCACTGTGAGGATCGTAAGTAAATGTAGGAAGGGAATTATCCAGTTCTCATTTGGAATTCAGCCATTGTTAAACAAACTGTGGGTAGTGCATCATCTGAGCAGAAGCTGATTCATATCCATTCAGGATAATTTTGTTTCAGTATCTCTTGCTTGTAAATAGGATTTTTTACAATAGTTGTTTACCTCTATGACACCAAATCCCTCCTAAATAAGTCATAACTATTGATTTCTAACATTTTAGTCACGTAAATCATGTCACCTCTTTCAGCAACAGCCTTTAGGACTCTATGAACCAGCCTTCTAATAATGGGATACAAGGCATACAATAGTTTGATTTTTTTAAGTCCTGCCCTTTTATTATTATTACAATAGTTTTACTCAAAGTAAGTATTAATTTTCTGTCATTTTTCCCCTTCTATAGCTAGTTTTTGCTAGTCTTCATTACTGATCTATAAGCCACCTGAACAATGCCTCTTTTTCTGCCCTAGAAGACCAGCATCAACCATCAAAACCAGCAGCACGTACCACACACCAGAATTTCACATTCACCACTTGTCACATTTCATTTGGTTATCTTAAAGAAAAGATATTTAGAAACATGACTTGCATTTCTTCTTCAGTCCAGCATTTACATTTGTTCCTCCAAGTCAGCCCACGCTGCAGAGCAGTGCTAACCAAGCACATCCCTCACCCTCTTCTGGAGGCTGAGTGCAGCCCCCAGCCTTGGCTCGAGCAGGCTGTGGGCAGTTCTACGGCTCAGGGACAGTTACAGAAGGTTCTTTCCATCCCATTATCGCAATATTTCAAATACAGAGCTCCCTTGCAGAGATCAGCACACCCAGTTGTCTCTGGTGGGCCTGAACAGCTGCACACATCTGTCCTGTGCACTCCTCCAGCCCCACCCTAACCCACTCCATGGACCAGCCTCGTGTCATCCCCATGCCCAGGCACTGAGATTGGTGCAAACTTCAAACGCTGGCAGTTCAAATCCCTGCTTTCAAAACCACTCCAAACCCCTCCAGTTCAGGAGTTCACCGAGTGACTGCCTGTGATTGTGAGCTGCAGTGCTCCTCTCCTCCCCGTCGCTAACAAGGAGCTATTAGCCACTCCGAGATTTCAAACAGCCAGCCTGATCAAAGGCCCCCAGTCACTGCCACATAAACCCACAGAGACTTAAAAAGAATGAAAAACGTGTGCTCAGTTCTATTGTAAAATATGCACATACGTGTTCCTCAGCCTAGCAGGGAGTCGCACAGCTGAACATGGGAAATATTTCCTATTTATATGTAAGCTTTAGTTTAACCTCTGGATAATTTGGGCAACAAAATTTATGCATATGTGCTGAGTGGGGAATGATTAAAAAATAGAGAATGAGCTAAACTTGTTTACTTATTGTGGAGAAATATTATCTATTTTAATTTACCTATATCAAGTTCTGTATTCATACAGGTTGCTAACACAAACCAACAAAATAAAAACACATAACCATTTTTATATTACTGGAAAAAGTAGAAGGAGGGTGATAGCTGGAAAGTGCCCAAACAATGCACATCTTCCAACATGTAGGTAGTGTGACTGACTGAACAGAAGCTACAGAAATAAGGGACCAAACCCACAAGGAGCAAGCTTTTGGGTTGGATTTCTAAACTATACACCTTGGTCTTGAGGATACTGAGACAGCAAAATTATGTGAATAATCAAGCTTGATAAATATGTTTTGGAAACCCGTTGTCACTTTTGGTGGAACAGCATCCTGATATTTGGCCTTTTCTAATATTTCTCTCACATGTGGTCTTGCTGATCCCAGGCAGAACCAAGCTTGTGTGGTTATTCTTTCCCTGGGTCTCCTCTACCACATGCTTACCCCAAGCCATAGGCTTCTGCTTCTCTTGCAAACTTTTCTTTTACATGTATTTCATACAGTCAATAAGATCAAGTCTGGAGACAAGCAGGAAGACAAACAGCAACAGAACCATACAAGCCTCTTTTCCCCAAGTGAATAGGCTGAAAGTCAGTGGTTGCCACATTGCCAGGAGATCCCTGTTCTTGGTTTCGGCCCCCAGGGCTGTCTGTGTGCTTCCCTCCAGCTCTGGGACAGCACTCAAACCTCTGCACTGCTTCCACCCCCAGCTGAGGGGTAAATGGAGACCTGCTCTATTCCTCGTGCTGGTTCAGCTGCCATTTGCTGCACAGGGCTCAGGGTGCCTGCGTCACTCTTTAAGGCCAGACATGTGTTGAGGTATTAGCTCAAGAGGGGCTTGGATCTTGCTTCCTCTACTAATGAGCAAAATGCAGACAGAATCAAAATCTGCCTTCTGCCTCAGGCAGCAGGTTAGCAGAGATGAAGAGAAATGTCTCTAAGTAAGAATCCAAAAACATGAAGACTGTAGGATTTTTTAGTCAAGGTTGCATAAGATGCAAATGCAGACAAGTAAACACAGGGCGTTTGTGCTATGTCAGTTGAAAGCTTCAGCACATCCACTACATATTTTTAAACAAGCCAGTATGTCTCAATTATGATAATGCCAGCAACATACACATCTGCAATCTTATGTTCCAGCTATTTCTTGTCAAACACACTAGAAATGTAATTGTAGGTCAAACAACTGGAGCTCAAAGGATTACTACAGTAGCCTGACCATCACACATCTGTGCTACAAGACCTCAACAGTCTGATTGCTCAAAAATAATGCATGAACTTAAAGAATATGCCACAAAAGTGAGATGGCAGCTCATGATCATGCTATATGTAATGCAGAACTACACAGAATTCAGCAGCCTGATTCAGTGAAATGACTTTAGGTTCAAAGGCCACCCATTCTCTGAGCAGTGATCCTTCCTGCTCTGCTACTCAGAGCTGGTGCAGAACCTCAAACTGTGCCACCATTGACTCTTAAAGATGCAGCTGGATCTCTTCAGTATCTATTTCGTACGCAGAAGCCACCTATAATTACCTTACCCATACTATGAGTTGGGATTCATTTAAATGAATCATTTCTACAAAGAGTCTGAGCAAGAACTGTGTGCTGAGGAACCTGGTGCAAAGCTTCTTCCTTACAAATCAATTTCTCTATGCCTGACTGTTCTACAAAAACAATATGCTTCCATTTTGGAACAACTTAGTTATGTCATGGGTTCATTTAGGACCTCAGGAAGGGAGGAAGAACACTGTAGACAGTAAGGGACAGTGAGAAAAAATTAATTAAAAAGAAGAGAAAATATTTAAATAAGTATTTTGAAATCATTGTTGGATTCTTACTACATGCAGGAGTCCTGAGCTCTGTGTGATGGGGCTTGTCTCAGTGCTCTTGCAGTGATTAGAACCAATTGGCAGCTCAGGCTTTTCCCCTTTTGTGCTGGTTAGGGTGTCCTCACTGTAGTACTCCTACACTGATGTGAAATTAGCTCCAAGCCAGGAGTCCCACTTGAGCTGCTAATGCAAAGCCTAAGTTGTATCAAGGTCCTTCCATAGTCAAGATTGATTTTTGCCTGTAAACATGGCTTGGTTTTCCAAATACTACACTTGTAAGGTTTTGTTGCAAAATTAGCTTTGAGCTATGTAAGCCACAATCACTACGAGAAGGCTTAAAGGGACTATACACATTCAAGGTATAGTAGGCACATCTCTTTGGCAAACATTTACTCTCATTTTGTAAATGTAAGCTAAAATCATGCCTTCTCAGGGCTAAATTCTGCTTATATGCTACTAAGTGCTTAAATGTTTAGACTTGAATCAAAAAATACCATATTTTGTAAATAAAGCATAAACAGCTCTGATATGGATCACAATCCCTATTTCTTTTTGGCAGCATAACTGCATAATTAAAAATCCCAGCTCAAGCAGTGTGTCAAGACAGCACTTGGAAAGTGAGGGGTGTGAAGTGGGAGAATCTCTCCAAGTGCCTCTGTGCTGCTGCAAATGCTCCTCTTTATGCACAGCTGGAGGGGTCACTGCAGCACAGCTGTAAGGGGTCACTGCAGCATGGTTGGGATGCTGTCATGCACAGCTGGAAGGGGTCACTGCAGCACAGCTGGAAGGGGTCACTGCAGCATGGTTGGGATGCTGCCATGCACAGCTGGAAGGGGTCACTGCAGCATGGTTGGGATGTTTTCATGCACAGCTGGAAGGGGTCACTGCAGCATGGTTGGGATGTTGCCATGCACAGCTGTAAGGGGTCACTGCAGCATGGTTGGGATGCTGTCATGCACAGCTGGAAGGGGTCACTGCAGCATGGTTGGGATGCTGCCATGCACAGCTGGAAGGGGTCACTGCAGCATGGTTGGGATGTTGTCATGCACAGCTGGAAGGGGGTCACTGCAGCATGGTTGGGATGCTGCTCTCCAGGGCAGTAAAATCAGGTGTGGGCCCCAGCCTTGTACAAGCAGATCATCAACCCCTTCTCTTTTTTCCAAAGAGCCCATGCTAAAGGCAAGTTTCACATAGAGTGAGAGTAAAAACCTCTCTTCACTTCACACGGAGATGTATTACACAATTCCATTTTGGCACACCCCCAAACTAACAAACTCAGTCAAACGCTATTGCATTTATTAGAAGAAATATTCATGACTCTGACAAGGCCCCAGATAGCTTTGAATAGTCCAGACTTGGAGGTACCTTTATCTAGAAAACGGAAGTGTACTTGTTTGAGCAAATACTAGGTGCCAAAGCATTGCCCAGAGCTTAAAGTATCTGTATTAAAACTGGCATTTCAGCAAGCATGTATTGAGAAGATAGCAAAGGCTTAGGTTATCTTAGTTTGCATAAGAGGCTGAAAACTTAAATTAATTTTTAGTTTTTTACTGTAAATAATGATAGATTTGAAACACATATTGTGCTTACAAGGGTGTACTCTGCTCAGGAAACATAAAAGGAAAAATTACCACCCAAAGAATTTTTCATATTTCAGTGGTGTATATCGTATTTGTGATTGAATGAATCACAAACAGCTCATAAATCCTCAGAAATATACATGGTCCAATGAGAATTTGGTATAGATTTTACGAGTTAGCAACAACATTAAAGAATTTCATAGAAATTGATGATGACCTCATAGAGGAACCCAACAGTAATTTAACAGTTCACTCACTTTTTACCTGCCAGGCACAAACAAGAGCCACTGGCACGCAAACAAGTCCCTGACTCCCCCACTCCCCTGCCCTATTTTTTATTTATTTTACTAAACTGAAAATGTCATTCTTTGTGCTGTACAAAGGGAGCAGTTTTCAGCTGCAAATAAATTATGCGACTTCTTAGACAAATCAGGCAGAAACTTCAGTAGAAAAGAAATAACAAAAAAAAAAAAAAAAAAAAAACACCAAAACAACAACCCTACTCCACAAAGCTGTCTGAAACCTCTGTTACCGACCAGCACACCGAACAGGGAAGGAGGGGAAGTTGGGAAGCTGCACAAGACCTGTACAATTGCTGTGACATTGGAATCCATATAGCACCATATAGCAGAGGTGGGACTAGTCCCAAAGGCCACCCCACAGCCCAGCAGAGCCTGGAGATACCTGGGCAAGGGTGATGCAGCAGGGCAGGGACAGCAGGGAACCAACTCTGTCCCAGGCCCCCCTGAGCTCTAGCACCACTCCTAGGCCATGGGACAAGGGCAGGGGAGGCTGCTGGGAGCAATCAAGGCTCATTAGAGCTGTCTGGGTCTTGAGAAAAATTCAGGGAATTTGAAGGTTTGAACAGCCCCCAGAAAGTCTGTACTGGGTCAGCCCTAGTGCCCACCTCAGGGATGAGCAAATCCGTGCAAGGCTGTCTCTCATCAATAACCCCAGCACACAAAGCTGCCCACAACTCACCACCAGTTCTGGTACTCAATCGGTTTTTGTCCCCTGTGAACATTCAGTGCTGATTTGCAGTGGCCAACAAAGACCAAAATTCAAGCCCAGCTCACAGGAACCATCCTGTAGACATTAACATCAACTTTATCAGCATTTATGGGGGACAGCAGTGGCCAAAGCACCCAAACAGCTTTACTGCTTGAAATTCCTGGGGAATTACTTCCTATTTCAAGTATCAGAAAAAGGAGCAGATGTCAAAAAATCAGACAGGGTCTTACAATATGTGCTTGTTTACACCACTGCAAATGGGGAAATATTACAAATTCCAATTTTTCAATCTCTTCACAAGGGTGTCAAAGATCAGAGAAGGCTGAAAACAAGCAGAGAGTCTAACCCCAAAATGGTTTGCTGCTTTATTTTTTTTAATTTCTTCAAAGAACTCCGCAGGCATAGACTAAAATAAACAAGACCACTTGACTGCTACATGGTACAATTGAAAACTGTTATGTTGCATGAAAAACAACTCCAGAAATCGCTTGGGGAGATACATCTTTTCATCCTTAGCATTGTACTTTAACAACGTACACAGTGCAAAACTTGTACTTCAGGGGAAAACAGCAGTTTAGTTTTCTCCCCCCAGAAACAAAAATATTTCTTTAGAAAAAAAAAAAAAAATTAAACAAACCTCCCCTCCAAACAAAATAAACCAAAAAAATTCCTCAAAACAAACCAACAGACAACCACCCCCCCTCCCCTTTTCCCCTTCATACATATTCATTACCTAGCCAGACTGGAGCAGAGCTTGGAAACAAGCCATGGATGTGCTGTGCATACACTCAGACAGTACCTGGGCCCCTGGCAGTAGGGGCAGACTGAAACATTGCTCATATTTTAGTGCCTGAACATCATTTCTCATGCCATTCTGCTGACTGCTGAAGAGGCTTTCCAGCCCCTCTCCCTTCCTAACACACACTCTCACCTGGAGGAAGTGCCAGCCCTGGGAGGGGGCTCAGGGGGCACCGGGGGCTGCACACACAGCCCCCCTGCTCCATCCCCTCCCTCCTGTTCTGCCTGTACTCCCACCTGAGCTGCCCTCTCCAGCTCACTGCCAAACACAGCCCTCTCTGCTTAGTGAGGCAGAGCTCTGCTTTACCAGCAGGCCATTCACCACAAGGACAAGGCAGCAAGGCTCGTTCTTGCAGGAAAAGCTCCTTTCCACCAGTTCTGCATCGAATCCTCAACTTCACAAAACCCTTGCTGTACCTGGGCATTGAGCACATCACAAATTAAGACAACAGAATGGTTTTCAAAGCTTGACAACTCCTGCGGTGCACTATATTTCACACAACAGTCTGAGTTAGAAGGGACTTACAACAATCAAAGTCCAAGCCTTACATGGATGGCCCCTACAGGGAACAAACCCTGGCATTGTGAGCACCATGCTTTGACCAACTGAGATAATTTTAAGTCAGTTCCAGAAACCACAAAAAAAAAAAAAAAAAAAAATTAGTTTTATCTCTACATTATTAGTTAAGTTCATAGTGCCATTCCATCTGTAAAATACTTAAACACCAGAAATGCTTTGAAGGGAAAAAACAGCAGTGAGAAACTATGAATTTAATAAAGAGTACAAAATTAATACCTAATTCCTTGCAACAGGAAAAACTGCAATGTGTTGTTTTTTTGGTTTTGTTTTTTTTTTTTTTTTTCAAATTAAAGTGTTGTAAGTAAACACTAAGAATATTTTGGTTCTTGTTTACAGAATCATTAGCTAAAGAAAGGACTGTAACTCACAAAGGAAGGGGAGCTAACATTTGTTGACATTTTCCTGCTTTTAGTTTGAATGCAAACTCAAAGCAATTAAATTATGTTTAAGACATTTTTTGCTGTAAGTAGTCTTCATTTACATTCCTAGAAATAGTAATCCAACTATTTTATTGCATTGTTGGGAGCCCTGTAGCAACAGACCAAATATTTAGCAACAGGTCTGTTTGCCATCTCTAGGGCTGGAAACCGAAGACTTGAATCAATTTAATTGCATCAGTGTTTCTCAGCTACCATGCCAAAATGTGTTGTTCTTGAGTTTAAAGGGTCTATTCCTACCTCCCCCACACAGCAGTCTCTAAATAAACCTATAAATCCTTGTTCTGTAGCACATGAATTATCAGTAGCTTCAAAATAAATGAAGACAAAAATGGTTGAATATTTAAACGTGTAGCAACTCCATCCCATGACAGATCATTTCAAACCAAAATTCATTTTTTTCTTTGATATCTACTACTACTATAAACTTCCAGTTTATCATATAACATTACAATTTATGGTATAACCAGCTTGTGTACTGACTATAAACCCTTTGTCAATGCCACTGTAAAGACTTTATAGTCCATAAATAATAGAAGAGCGATAGTATCTATCCTTCTTATTTTGCCCAGCACATCCAGAATATAGGACTCTAAACATGTCAGAGGATCTGCTTGTTTCACATATAATATAGGTTATGTAAAAAAATAAAAAACCTTCATTTCTCTCAGTACTTGGCTTACACAAAGCCCATTCAAATAAATAGAAAAGAAGTCACAGGTGCACATGATAATTCAGGAACAAAAGATGCACACAAGCAAAAATCAGTCTCAATTTACTGCAGCATTCATCTATGGCCAGGGACTACAAAAGATTAATTTCCTACCTCCTAAATTATTAAAGGGAAGATGGCTCTTCTTCATGTGTAATAACGTAGGGAGGGATCTGCTCAGAGCTCTACATGAAGTGTATCACCTTTTCCTTGATGCACTCATTTGGACAAGACATTCTTTTGTCTCCCAGCAGAGCAATTCCAGACCCAGCTCTGTCACACATTTGTCTTTACAGCCCACAGACTTTAATGTTATTTGGGATAGTTTTCCCTGATGGTGAAGCAGAGTGAAGCAGACCAAGGCCATTCCTCGTGGTGCATCCCTCCAAGCTGCACGTGGCAGAGCAGTGAGAACCTCTCCTGTGGTGCTTGCCAGGCACAAGGAGCTGGGAAAGTTTGTGCTTCTGGCTTCTCCTCTGCACACAGATTGCCATGCATGTATTTCATTCTCCTTACTGCTAGCAAAAGACAAGATGGGACTGCTTAAAAACCTTGTGGCAAGGAAGCATCACAACTTCAGTCTAAAGACCGCCTCATTTCCATCCTGTAAGTGGAGTTATCTACACTGAAGGTCATAAAATAAGATGGTAGTTTGCCCCTGAATGCTAAACCCTCTTATCCCAGATGCAGCAGGCAATCAAAACTGACACTGCTCTCAGCCCCAGCCTCGGATATTCCCTAACACACGGGATTTCTCTCCTATCACACCCCCAGCTTGCCCGTTGGATGTTTTTCAGCTCCTTCAGCTCCTCCTTCACACCCCTCTCCCAACAGGATGCTGGTGTTGTCTCCCTGGGCACTGCCCCTTCCCACCAAGTCCTGGCAGGCACTGCAGCAGTTGGCCTCCTGGCACAAAGCCTTCACCTATTGATCCCACAAACCAAGCTTCTTGTTCTCACACACTCCCCCTGTGGATTCCATCATTGCTCTCACTTCCCACAGACTGGCAGGCGTTTTCATTTGTGTTTCTTATCCTTTTTATCAGCTCTCAAGCAGTACATATTGACAACTTTCTCACTGCAAAGTATAAGATGGGGTGAGGATTTTTTCAGTTCAATAAGAGAAAAGAAGAAAAAAAGACAAAAAAAACCCCCCGAAACCCTAAAGAAATCTGAACCTTTCTTTTCCAAACCTGGGAAGAGGATGGGTCCCTTCTTGGGTGGCATATTGCAGCACTCCACAGGACTACATTCCTACAGCTCCTCTAGTCCTAGGTCTCCTTTCAGTGCTGCCGAGTCAAATGCAGGCAACAAAATACCCTTGCGAGTAAATCTAGCACATCTTTAAATGTTGATGTATTCAAATATCTTCATAGAGAATATGACACAATAAGTCTCAGGTGAACCCTTTGGGAATTCCAGGGAAAAGGCTACCTAATCTCCAGTTAAACAGGCCTATTATCTCTCACTCCCCGTGAGAAAGTGAAGCAGAACTGATTTGATTAAGAGCAAATTAACCTCTCTAACACAGCTACCCAGGGTTTTACACCTGTCACTTTAGTATGACAATTTATATTTATTCAAAAAGCCATGAGACAGTAAATTAAACATTGCCCTAATTAGAAAAATGTCATATGTTACAGTGGGCTAGCAAACTGAACTCATTTCAAACAGTTCTGGTGCAAAGTACATTTCAGCACAGCATTAATACAAGGAGAGTCAATATTTTTTATATTGTCACATCCGAGCTTAATGCCATCGTGCCACAGATGTATATTTAAAGTTCCATCAAACAATAAGGCTGGACTATATCCAAAGTTCACCATAGACCCAAATTTGTTCAGGAGGAGCCATCAGCACCTTAATTACCACATACTCCAATCTATTTCTACCTTGTAATGTCACAGCACAAAGCAGCTCTTCCTCTTAATTAGATCTGTTGGCATGGTATGCTTCCTAAAGTTCTTATGGATAAATAAAGGCTAAATTCCTCAATACCATACAATAGCAAACATAAAAGTTAGATTAATTTCATCCGCTAATTACTCACAGGTAAACCTCAGGGTTCAGAAAAAAATCTGAAATTGTACAAAATAATTTTTTTTACAGAAACCTTCTTAGACATCTTATCACCATCTATAGTTAATTTTGAGTGGACAGCAACACAGACCACATTGTGACTGTTCCCTCAAGGAGCCAGAATTCAGCTGACACCCAGCTCAGGGTGGTGCCAGCTCCGTGCTGGGAGCAGCATGCCCAGGTCCAAGGGAGGCAGAGGGGCAGGCAGGAGCAGGGCACGGTGCCAGGAGGGGCTGAGGGGCACTGTGCACCCCCAGCCCCTGCAGCCTGGCTGTCCCCTGCAGCTGCCACCCTGCACAGAGGGGCTGCAAGGGCAGCACAAGGGATCTGCTGCAGGTGCACACTGCCGAGCTGGAAAGCACCAACAGTTCAGTTTGCCCAAAAAGCTTCCTGAAGCAAATCCTCTGGGACTGCTGAGGCTTTCCCCAGTGTGATGCACTGTGGTGCAGAGGGGAGGATGAGCCCTCTCCTCCATCCACTGACTAACTGGTTTGCTCCTAAATTATGTTCTATGAAACAGAGAACTTGTAAGAGAGGAATCTCATGACTTAAGAGATGAACAACTGAAGTAATTTTTTTGTTGTTTCTTTTTTTTTTTTTTTAAACTTATCCTTCCTGTTTTAACAGCTTCAGTTCTCTTGCTCTCTAAAATCACTATGCATACTATAATTACAGCACAGATAACGAGCCCTGTGATAAATAAGTACAGTTTATACAAAAAAAAAAAAAACAAAACCTCTTCAGAGTTGCTCTGAGGAAACTGTATAATAATGAAGCTATCTGAACTCTAACAAGAAAATAATTTAGGTCATTATTCCCAGCAATAAATACTGGACATACACATGTGTTTTCCCTAGCTTGCTAAGAGGAGGCAGAACTATTATTTTTATAAATAGGCATATACATATATATATTTATACATAAAATTCTTATATTGTACATAATGATCCATTTTACATACAGATTCCCATGTATCAACATTGGTAAGTATATACACATACATAGACAGCTACGAAGTTATCAGGAGATAATGCAGTTATTTGTCAGTAAGTGAAGGAGACAGCACAGTTGTGGCCCACAGGTGCAGCATTGCTGAAGCAGTGAGAGCTCCTGCTGCAGTACCTGCATGGCACCTTTCCCCTTCCTCCTCCTCTTTCCCTCCCCAGCTGCTTCTCCCTCCCTGGCAAGGAGCAGTTCCTGCTGAGCCTCTCCTCACTGATCCTGGTACTTTGCTCCCTTAACCTCTTTGTGTCTCTTTTCACAACCCACACATCCTCAGGCTTGCATTTGGTCCAGGAAATGCTGAAAGCTGTCAACATTCGCCTTACTGGTAAATTGATTGAGAAATTAAGGGATTGTCTGTGGCAGTGTTTATCACAAAGGATTGTCCCTAGACCTTGCTCCAGAGCCACTGGAGACAGATCAAGCAAAGCAGTTCTTCAACTCTAATGCAGCCATTATCCCTTATCAGATTTGGGTTTAAATAGATAACATCAAAACCAAAGGGAGCCAGCAGAGGCAGAAGTCAAAAGAGAAAGAATAGATTTGCAGTGGATGTTTTAGAGCTGTAAAAGAGTAAATGCCCATTAAGCAGTTCTGCAAATCCTGTTTTAGCACAAACAAGAAAAGTCTAGCAATTTTTGTACTCTCTAATGGTCACTAATATAGGAAGTTCCCCAAAATAGACTAAGTGCCACATATAACCATTATTTTTATGCTTTACCATCAGGCTTACAGAATCTGTGTACAAAGGGCCAGCCCTGCAGACATAAGGACACTGCATTTTTGTTTTAATGACCTCACCTTTCCAGCTTGAGCTGTTAAAGTCACAGCTGTCACCACTAAACGAGATTTTCTTAATTCTTTAACTTTTTAGACACAGCAGCCATGTAGCTTCAGAACTGGAAGGTACAGATTAAAGATGCACAGATTATGTGAAAACAATCTGTCTGCCTTGTCACCAACCCTCACATTCCATGCAGATTAATTTGTCAGAAGTTCATGACCCAACTCACTGAATTTTGATTGATTCAGAATCAATTCCATATATCTCACTCAATTTAGCTACTTTAGAAACACCTTGGCAATATCTCTGAAGACTACACCAGTTAAAATCTACCAGGAAACACACCAAAACACCCAAACAAATATTCTCCTCAAATTATGTCAAGCAACCTAGCTCAAAAAACTGCAGTAAGCAGTGCTCAGCCTGTGTTTTAATTTGGAACATCTCTGTCTCATTCTTGGGCAGAGCTGCAGAGACAATCAGCAATCCAGACTGCTCCATGCTTGACACCAGTTCAGCCTGAATTAGTTAATTCCTGTGAGCCAGCTGAAGTTGCAGACTCTTGATACAGCATGGGCCTAAATTACAAACCCCACTGCAAGTCCTATTGCTTCCCCAGAAAATTCCAGCGTAATATTTTTTTTGTAGTGAGACATTCTCATTGTCTGGGACTGGTTTTGAGTAAACTCCTGCAAAATTGGGCTTTTACATATATATACACACACAATATTCTCAATTTTCCCTTATTATGCTTTTAACCTGTTCAAACCCCACATGATTTGGGACAGGAAACTTCCTCAAGAAAGCAGCAATGGGGTTGGAAATGTGTGAGTACCTACTGAATTCTCATCCTCAGGCACCCACAGGTTGGAATTGGTGCAGCTCTTGCCCACCCCAGGTGGGTTCTGCTCCTGCAGTCACACAGAAAAGGAGCAAAGCAAAAACAGCAGCAGCCCATGGCAGACACAAGCTACAGCAGCAGATCCCAGGAAGGATTATTTTTAGAAGACTTTAAAGGGAAAGTTTGCTTTCAGGCCATGTGCTTGTGGATCAGTGAGGAAATGACAGAAATAACAAGGTGGCACCTTATAATTTAATGCCTTATAATTTAATGATTGAATAAAACAGACAGGGATCATCTAAGTGTAAGACAGATTTTAAACAAGAAAAAAAAATGTTTTTACATTAAAATTTAAGGAACAAGAAACCTTTGGGTAAAAAGAAATAAAAGGAAATACAGAAAGGGCAGCTTGTTCATACGCACCATATGTATCATCAGGAAATTTCTAAGGAAATAGCAGCTAAAAGTTATGAGCAAAATAGGCATATCAGCTCTCAGATACAGTCAATTTGTTATTCTTTTTGAAAAAAAAGCACTGAAAAAAGGGAAGAAACTGTAGGGGTTATAAAAATAACTTTTTACAAGAAAAAAAAAAGAAAAAAAAAAACACCCAAAAAACCAATCAGCAAGCTCTTTCCCCTAAGGTATTTTTCAGCCTATAAAAATTGAAAGTTAACAAAATGAGACTGCAAGAAAATACTGTAGCAGGAATACTAAATTTGTGCAAGAAGACAAGTAAAAAGATGGGCAGGATCACAGCATGTTTCTTGGAGTCACAAGGTGACTTGATGAAAGCACTCACTGTTTGTGATCAACACCAGAGCACAGGGGAAGTACTCCCATGTGTAATCTGGTACCCCAAAATTGCACTTAAAAAAAAAAAAAAAAAAAAAAGCTAATTAAAGTGATTAATCTGTTTTTTACAAGAGCATTATATAAACCAGATTTGCATCTGCTGGGTGAGTTGAGGCTGCAGTACAATGCTCTTCAGAGATGCACAACTTGGATCAACCCAGAAATCCAAATGTGAGTATTAAGCTGGTGCCCACTGTCTAAGAACAAAATTCCCACAGCAGCTCAGCTGCTGCCCAGTTTTGCTTTGTTTTTTTTTTCCTGATGTAAAGAAAATGAATCCTATGAAACTGTCCCAGCTACACCAAAGAGCTGAAGAAGCCCCTGAGTATTTTGTCATGCCAAGAGAAAGGAGGTGTAAAGTCCACAGGTACAGGGGGAGCAGAGGATGCAGGACAGCCTGGAGCTTGCTTAACCACAGAGCCACACTTCATAGTCCAGTTTTAGGCTAAACCATAACCTAAATCATATTGTTCATGTGCCTAAGACAACCTGACCAACATGGAATTAGCTTGAGAATCATGCAGACAAAATGAATATATGTCAGTTGTGTTTACCTTCTGAGTCTAGAAAAATGAGAATCTTAGTAAAGCATCATAATATGTCACCACGTAGTGACAGTACAAGGGGAAAGCACTTTAAAAGGAAAGAGGATCGATTTAAATTAAATATTAGAAGAAATTCTTCCCCATGAAGGTGGGCAGGCCCTGGCACAGGGTGCCCAGAGCAGCTGTGGCTGCCCCTGGATCCCTGGCAGTGCCCACGGCCAGGAGCTTGGAGCAGCCTGGGATGGTGGAAGGTGACACAGCTCATTGCAGGAGTGGAACAGGATGAGCTCTATGGTCCCTTCCAATCCAAACCATTCTACAGTCCTGTGACATGTGAAAGACATAAACCAGCAATGCTCTCTTTGTTGCCCAAACCCAGGAGCAGTGGCTTTTGATGGGTACTGAATGATGAGTGAACAGAGCTGCAGCACCGAGGGACTGATGTCCTCCTGAGCCCTTGGACACCAGGACAACTGGGAATCCAAGGCTCCAGCATCACCCAAGAGCCTCCTCTGCAGCCAGTGCCAAAGGAGCTGTTTCCCAGCACTCCAGGAGGGCTGGGCACTGCTGTCCTGCCTGGGGCTTCAGGTTGGAGCTCAGCTTTCAGAGCTGAGGGGAGCAGAAAGGCAAAACACAAAACCACCTCCCAGCCTGCCTAACTTGTATTTTGTTGTCCTCAGGGACAACTGTGATTAGTCAAAAGCTAAGAAATTAGCTTTAGTAAAAGAACGAAGTGCTGGAACAGAGCCAGCAACAACTTTTTATGGTTCTGACACCTCCAAAAATCATGCTGAGTTACCATTTCAGTATTTTGTAGGGTGCAGTTAGAATTATATCATCAGCTACATGAATCCAATACGATCCCTTGGAAGCACAAATCAGCAGCATGCCATATGTTGTATATCCTAAATATCAGTCAAAATAGCCTCATTTCATCTGACAGTACAAAGAACTGTCTGGATGTTGCATCTTCTCTTGGCAGACCAGATAGCCTTATTGGTGTGTTTGTTTCAAGACAGGAAAATCACATTCAGTGCTTGTGTTGCAATTGTGAAAACAGAAACTTGGAGAGAAATATTAATACTTCTCTATGGGTTTTGTGGGATTTAACATTTACATTACAGTTTGGGCATGGAGGGTCAAACCTCAATGCTTTCTGAAAGGAGACAAAAAGCTTTTCCTGCACTCAAGGGACTAAGTATTCCAGAGGATATTGAACAAACTCATATTAGGAGTTTGTTTGGATTTTTTGTTTGTTTTGTTTTTTTTTAATGAAAAAGCTTTTGGCATTTGCTGAACATAAATAATGAGTTGAGTAGAATTACTGCTTAGGAAATGGAAAGCACTAAATATCAGTAGTGGACAGCCACAGTCCACTGTGGGACTCAGGCCACAAATACAGCACAAGTCCCTCCCACTGAAAGTCCAATCTTTGCACAAATTCCATCTCATTTATCCCTGGTGAGTAAACCACAGGATTATATTAAGCAATTCATTTGGAGGGAGAAATAAACTAAGCCCAAAAAAAACCCCTACAAATTTAACCATTAACTAATTGCTCTGGAATAAACATCCTTATTCCCAGCAGCCCCCAGGCAAGGGGAACATGCTACAGACTTTGCCATCCCATGAGTGACCACCCAATCAGCCCCCATCTGACAAACCCACCTTGGCTACTTGTTGGGTTAACAGGTATTTTACGGGTACCAGATGCAATTGTGCCTTTAATTCACACTAATGGTGGAGGTGTTGTTCCCTCAACCCACAACTAATATGTTTCTAAACCAGATACTCGTAGTTAATGGCCTAAAACATGCCAAGATTGAAAAATCAAATTCAATGTTGAGCTAATATTTTGAGAATTAGTGCTTTTTCTTATGAAAATCCAAGTTGCTTGGCCCAGTTCTCAAATTTTCACTCAATCCACTTATTCCATAGGGCAGACAAAATTTCCTTGTCGATAGAAACTAATGTTTCTTTTGACTCATTTTTTAGGCAATTCATTAAAAGGGAAAGGAAAAAAAAAAAAACATATCTAAATACACACCCAGATTTGGGGACCTGAGGGTTTCGAGGGATTGACAGATGTAATCAAGAAAGAAATTTGGGTCAAATGAGTAAGAACTAGATGTGGGGCCACAGAAAAATGGGGAGGGAGCCAAAAAACAGTTACACAGAAATAAATGGAGTGTAGATTTTACTAAGTAATGAAAACAGATCTTCAAAATACCTCGTGGCAGTCGCAGTGAGGTGCCACAGAGTGGTATATTATTACTCCTTACATGAATGATCTGCTGGGTCTACAGCTGAGGGCAAGGCAGGCAGACAGTGTTATCCATTGCAGAGTCTTAATGAGACAAGGTGAAGTTCAAGTTGCACACCCCCCAATATTTTTCTTCCTGTTCAATCTGTATTGAGTCGATATTCTGCTAAAATGTAACATTTGTTGCATTTTTCCAATTTAGTTTCTGTCAATGTCCCCTAAAAGTGCTGAGCCTGTTAAACTGACATCACCCACACAAATTTCAATAAGGGCACTGTGGTGAAAAACACCATGGAGCAGAGGCTGTGCTTTGATGGAACAGCTCAGCTTCCCCTTCCCTCCACATCTGCACCAGCTTGTCTTTCCACCAGCAGCTGGAAAAGCTCACAGAGGTGCACACTGTGTCCCGAGGCTCCCCTCCCATTTTATTGACAGGAAGGAATAAGGAGCACTGTGGAAGTAGATGGTTACAGTGAGGACTAAAACCAAAATATTTAACCAAGTGTACACAGAGCTGTGTTGATAGCTGCAGAGCTGTGTGAGCTGCTACATTACACACACAGCTGCTTCCAGGCCCTCCTGCTTGATTTTAATTCTTTTTTGAAGGTTACTAATATTTCAAACTTTCCTATCCAATCCTTCAGCTAACTACAGAACAGAATGGTTTTTATTCTATCCTTTTCCCCATTGCTTTTCATTCTGAAAGGTCCCACACCACCTAAATGACTGCAAGGCATCTCCAGAGGATGCATCACACAAAAAATATATGGGAGAAATGGCCTGAAGTGTTCCTCTTTGTTTATCATAGCACCAGTTCAGATGGTGGCCCAAACAAGAAGGTTTCGATTAACTCCTGTAAACTTAGTAAATATCAATCAGCCAAAGAAAGATGGGATTGGATGGCTCTGTCCCTCCTGCCCTGTTCCAGGTGATACCTCTGCTTCTTATTCTCCTTTTCAAAGGGACTGAGAGCCTAAGAAAACTAACACTAAGAGCCAAAGTTCTTTAAAATACTTTATAATTTAAAGACATCCCTCTTGTAAGGAACAGAAAATATTAAAGTCTCTTCACAATTTCTTTTTCTATGTATCTGTGAGTTTCTATAATAAATGAACTCTGACTTATTACAGATGAAGCCAGCACAGGAAGGAGCACTAATAAGGTGACAGCAAATCTAATAATGTAATCCTCAGGCAGGCAAATTACACTTGATAAAATTTGTTGAGAAGCAGGACAAGAGTGGGTCCTGATTTCATAGGGCTGGAGCTTCTGAGGTAGCAGAGAGATTTTGGGAAAAAAGGAGACAAGGCCAAAGTCTCCAGTTAGACTGGGGCTTGTTGTAAAAGCTTGGGAATCACTTGGGTTGATTTGGGTAATGGAAAACAACAAGGCATCTTGGAACACCCTAAAATATTTCCAAATAGCATCTTACTGTAAAAAGAACAACTGCCATGAATGGAAAAGTATTTTGTACCATAACAAGAAAGAATTGCTGTAATGTATGGAAAATGCTTTCCATCATTGTGTAGGGTTCTTTGTGGTGAGGGAGATAAAAAATGTACTACAAAATTAGTGAACTACAAAACACATAATAAAGAGACAAATGTCATCTAAACTAAATAGGGGAAACCAGCTTAATCTGTAAATCATAGCTGGCACACACTCTTACAACAGCAACACCTTAATGTACATCTGATCCACTAACACACTGACTTGTCTTTCAGGTAGGATCTTCACTGGGACAGGCACAGATTTGACATGCTCCATCCAGTCCAAGCAAATAGGGAGAGACTGCAAAATTTGCCTCTATAAATCACACCAGTCCTGTTTTTATGACACGACGAAACATGAAAGAAGACATTACATTGGCAATGCAGCATAGAAGAAAAAAAAAAGGCCAATTCTCAAGCACTTGTACAATGTCACAAAACCTGCAGTGATTCACAAAGAACACCCTGCAGTTCTCAGAGGTGTGCAAAGCCTTACACACAGCAGCACCTCCCCAGCTCACAGGTGAGCCAGCTAAACTCAGCCAGGTAGCAGAGCAGGAGGTAGTAATGAGGATGGCTGCAGGTTTTGAAATGCTGATTTTGCTCCCAGTTTTCTCCCTGATTACAGAAACTGTGTTTTAAAGCAAACAGAATGTGGAGAGGCACTGCTAAAAGCTGTTGACACAGTACAAATGAGATCACAAATTAGAAGGGATGTGCCAGTTAATGAACACAGAGCTGTTGAACAGTGTAAAACAGTAAACTCTAAATATTCTTCCCAACATTTTTCTTCGTTTTCTTCGAGCAACTCCACCACTGAGTGCTTCATATGTTAATTGGGCTTGCAGTGTCCTTTATGTGTGTTTGAGAATGTTTTTTTCCTGAGACTTGAATGCATTCCCATGAGACCCCATCCCTTCATACTTGTAATGTAACTGGAAATGTTACACATGCATACTTCAATGTTTAAATGAAACCTATTGATGTGGTCTGTTGGGCATTTCTGACAGTGGTTATTGTGTCAGCACAAAGGTGAGAACATCACCTTTGACCAGCAGCAACTCTTCACACCCACTTCCCTACCTTAAAGGTGGCAAGAGCTGATTCTGGCAGCCAGACCGAATTTCTGGATTGTTAAATCAAGCCCCAAAACACAACAAGAGAGTGAAAATAGTCTCTGAAAAATTTGAAGGAAACAAGACAGTTTCATTTTCATGTTTTCAAATAAGTGATTTTCACTTTTTTCTCTCTTTTTTTTTCAAATATAGACTGTTTAAGTAACCACTGCACATTAGGAATGTGCTCTATTTCCATTCTAAGTATCCTCTGTCTATTCAAATTCTGCCTGTTATGCAATGCAGTAATGGTTACTTCTCTGCTTAAGTGCAGGCAGATCTCTATAGCACTGGATGTGAAGAGTGCAAGACTTGTTTATTTGATGTAGCTATGCCATTTCCATAAGGAAAGGTTTTCCCTTATGATGTGGTAGTACAGAGGAATCAAAGTCATGCAACATCTCTAAAATAATGGAGTCAGCAAAGGTCAAGGATTCTTACAGCATCTGAGAGATTACAGCAATAAAGGCTTTGGAAAGCACTCTGGAAGTTGTATGGAAAGGATATCACTCTCTCCTAAATTTTATAACTATGAAAGCTAACCTACTGCACCAGTAAACTGCAGTTTCTCCAAGATAAAAATAAATCTAAGAATCCATGGAGGAAAAAAAGGAAAAGAAGGTTGGAGAGTGGGAAAACACCATTACTGGCCCTTCATCCTTCCTGACTGAAGATAAATATGACCATGATCCTGAGAATATGAAAATCAAACCCTGCATATTGGGAGTTTCTCTACTGTTTTCATATGGGAACGTTCATCTTACATTTGTCTTATAACAAAATCCTTGTTACCTTTCCCTCTCCTCCCACCCCTGTCTCAAGAGATGGATGAGTTCCAAACCCAGTTGCATTCACCTCCCCAACAACATATGCTTGTTGTCATGCCTACAAGACACTGCCTGAGCAGGCAGTGTTCAACATGACCAGCTTTCTTCATGGTTCTTAAAAAGAACAGAGAAATCATGGAGAATTTTGCCAAAATAAGGACATCCAGGTTTTTCTACAATACATCTTCAAGATTTATTTTTTTTTTTTTTTTAGCCAGAACAAACTTCCCACTTTGGAGAGATGAGGAATCAGAAACAAACAAAAAACCTTGAACAAATTGTTATACAATAGGATTAACAGCAGAGGAATTTGGAAAAGAAACAAAAGAAGCTATGGGAAAGAAACCTCAGCATTGTTTGTGGTCTAATAGGACAGATTTCAATTTTAAAAGGGGAAAGGTAATGTATTTACATTACTAGATAGAGACAAACTATTTTGCCTTCAGCCTCAGTTTATCCACACAGGAAATGAATTATTGCTCTAAAAGCTGCAGCATTTTCTCTTTATTGAAACTGTTCACGTTGAGGTGAGAACCCTGCTTCACCCTTATTTATGAAGCAAAAATAATGTTAATGCATCTACCTCTTAGGACACTTGTCAAGTGTTAAAACGAGTGAATTCATAAAATGTTCAGTGATGTTAAATGTGGATTGCAGCCTAATACTTCAATTGCCACACTGAACATAACAGCCTACCCTGTCATTAACCTGCAGTTTGGGATGGAAGGATTTCTTCTCACCATGCTGAGCTCCAGTTATGATGTGATTTCATTCTAACAAAACACACTTGAATTGTGACTCCATTAAATGACAAATAGATGGTTTGCCCTGATACAATGCTTTGATGTCTAACAGCTTCAATGCTAATAAAGGTATTAACACCACAGGTGTACATTACATTATATTCATTAATTAGGGCATGAATTAAAGATTTTCCAGGCTATTCTAATCCTCAGTCTTTGAGATAACTCCTTTAAGAAGGGAAAGGGGAGGTGGCTGGGAGAAAACAGGTTAAAAGTTAAGAAGAGGCAGAGCAGCAGGGCAGTGTGGGATAACTCCTGAGCCTGGTCAGCCTCCATGCCAGCAGTCTGCTCCATGCTTTTTTTGCTTTTTCTTATTTGTGCCATTGTGAATTCAAAAGAGATCAAAGAAATTATGCTCAAAATGTTGCTATAGGCAAAAAGAAATGCACCTTCTACGTCCAGTCATTGGCTTCCCAGTACCATAATTGAAATGCTAACAGTCTAATCAAAGAATCATTATTAGTGCAAATCTAATCATTAGAAAATGGGGAAAAAAGAGAGAAAACTACCACAGAAACAGTGTTAATAATCCCAGACTCAGAGAACGTGCTGTGGGAAGGGACCTACAGTGGGGGAGAGCACGGCAGAGGCAGAGCCCCCCACTGCCACTGCCACTGCCAGGCTGTGTCCCAGCTCCTCAGGGGGGGCACTGAGCTCTCAAACTGCTCCACTCACTCCCCATGGCTTTGCTCAGAGATTTTGTGCCCAGCACTCGGGCAGTTTTTCCAGCACAACCATGTGTTCAGGACAGAGGGCTTGTTCATTAGCTGCTGGCAGAAGCCCACAGGCAATGCACAAGCTCCACTACCTGATTTTAGCATTTTAATTACACTCTGACAGTAATTGTGCAGGGTGGCCTGCATGACAAAAGTTGAGAGTTGACAGAAGAGAAACGGTCCAAAACTTTAGATTCGAACGAATTGGCAGCAAAAAGAACAGCAGGAAAGCAAATAAAAGCCATCACAGCCTGATAAATCAAGCAAACCTTCATCTACCAGGATTTTTGATGGTAAAATTTTCAGAGGCTGTTGACTGCACTGGCAGACAAAGCACATAATCTTCCTGTGGACTGCAGCTCCTGAGCAGGTGAGTCATGCTCAGCAATGACACAAAGCTGACCAAGCCAGTTGAGTGTTTCAGAAAATTTTCCTCAAAATTTCAGAAAATCTTCCTCCTTGGCTGCAGAGCAGAGGGGCTGTGGTCACCCCAGGGTGTCTCTGGGTGCCAGTGCCACAGCACAGCCAGTGTCTGCAGGAAGCAGCCCCTGTACACCCCCAGCACCTCTAACAGCATCTCGAGGGCCAAGGCAGAGGCATCACTTATCACCCACAGAAATCTCACATTTTGCAGTGGTTATTCCGTTTTCTCAGCCATACCTCGTGTTACTTGTGCAATGCATTTCCATGACAGGAGCAAACAGTTTTAAAATAATGTCCAGCAGTCAAAATTTCATTGCACAGCCTCTGTGGTTATAAACCATGTTACATGTAGGCCAACAGTACTTGAGCATTTCACAGATAAACACACACACTCTTTATCCTTAACAGCTATGTTACTCTGAGAATAAAAGGTAGCAGCAGCTTGAGTGGCATTAAAATGAAGGGAAAGTGCAAATAAAATTCAGATTTATTTCAGTTTCATTTCTACTTAACTGCAGTTATTCATAACATCTAAATGCACATTCGCTGCAGTTTCTAGATGCAATATAGTAGGTTTATGCAGTTAAAATGAGTTTATGTACAAGAGAATTGCCACAAGACAATTTAAAACTGCTTTTCAAAAACCCTCTTCCAAACTAAGTTGTATAGTAATAATTCTATTTGTGTTGTATCAGCTGGCCCAGAACTACAAATTCAAAATTACCTGGAAGAAATCTAGGATTAAAAAAAACCTTAAAATAAATATTTACCAAGTCTGTATGAAACAGATAAACACATAACATGAATTAAGAGAGAGGAAAAAGTCACAACAGACAATCCTTGCTTTGCTTGGTGACACACTTGCAATGTAAGCATATATCTGCATTCTTAATCCGGATACATTTTGCATTTATCATACCTTAGGATTTTTAATGCCCCCCCCAACTCAAATTATTAATGATAATTTGCATGTAATAATCTTCGGTTTGGTTTATGTGCACTTACAAAGGCATCAACCATAAAGATATTAAAGGACTTCCACGATGTTTTCTTCCCTCGTGGTTAAAACAGTTTTTCCTCCAGAATTTATAATACATTGGAGAAGTCCCTGTTGGTCTCCATACTGGTCCACAATGACATTTTCCTTGGATTTCCCATAGCTCTTTGAGTGGTAATTTCAAAGATGAGGGAATGATTCACTCAGCCTCACTTGCCATCCACAGAAGGAAACTCAATTTCTAGAATCAGTAAGAATTTCAAATTCACCAATTCACTGAACCATCTCTGGGAACAGCCTGCAACTTGAAGCTCCCACACTGACAGCAAGTTGCATGTGCTTCAAATGCAACTGATCCTCCTCCAGCAGGAGAGTCACACACGGAGAGTTAATTATCTGTACTTTGGCTGTAATTGGAGACCTCGAGTGAGGTTGTACAGAGCAGAGTAAAACGTTATTTCAAAGACTCATTAAGATGAGCCCTGTGCCCTACAGAGTTTACAAAACAGCTTAAAAATGCAAGGAAAGAGGAGCCAAAAGGGAGAGGGAGTGCCAGGAGGAAGAGATCTGATTCACTCGTATGAACTTATGAATAGGAACACTGCTTGAGTCACTAAAAAAGCTTCAGAATCTGTGCTCTCAACTCCAATTCAACAAGAGCTTCCTTTTATCCTTGCTTTTTTTTTTTTTTTTCTTAACATAAGAAAGATGCTGGGAAAAGCCAAGAAGTTTATCACATTCCTACTGTTGCAACAAACTAAAATTTGTACCAAAAAAAATCTCTGCTCAGAAAAAGATCAATGTCTCCCAATCATTATCTGAGCAGAATATTAAAGTAAAACATGCATAATAAAGTAATTTTGTTTCATTTTTGAGAAGTGATGGCATTTAGCAAGATTCAGTAAATTGTCCCTTTCAGCACTAATAACATGTTCATAGCTTTCCCCACCAGACGTTCCATAATGGCAATATAATAGGATTGCAATGACAATTAAATGATTGCATATTTTAGGGCAATGGAGGGTATCCACCAGGGCATGAACCATTTGCAAAATGGTAACATCATCACAGGAATATTCTTGCTTTGGCACAAAAACTGAGAAAGCACAAGCACTGGAAGGGAGCAGGTATTCAATTCTCAAACCATCTTCCTGGCTGAAAAAGCAGAGAATCAGAAAATAGCCAGGTTGGAAGAGACCAGGATCATGGAGTCCATCCCATGCCCTGACACCTCACCCAGACCCTGGCACCCAGTGCCACAGCCAGGCTGGTTAAACACACCCAGGGATGGGGACTCCACAGCCAGGCTGTTTGAACACACCCAGGGATGGGGACTCCACCCCGGGCTGGTTGAACACACCCAGGGATGGGGACTCCACCCCGGGCTGGTTGAACACACCCAGGGATGGGGACTCCACCCCGGCTGGTTAAACACACCCAGGGATGGGGACTCCACCCCGGGCTGGTTGAACACACCCAGGGATGGGGACTCCACAGCCAGGCTGGTTAAACACACCCAGGGATGGGGACTCCACAGCCAGGCTGGTTGAACACACCCAGGGATGGGGACTCCACAGCCAGGCTGGTTGAACACACCCAGGGATGGGGACTCCACAGCCAGGCTGGTTGAACACACCCAGGGATGGGGACTCCACAGCCAGGCTGGTTAAACACACCCAGGGATGGGGACTCCACAGCCAGGCTGGTTAAACCACCCAGGGATGGGGACTGACTCCACAGCCAGGCTGGTTGAACACACCCAGGGATGGGGACTGACTCCACAGCCAGGCTGGTTGAACACACCCAGGGATGGGGACTCCACCACCTCCCCGGGCAGAACATCCCAGAAATAGAAACTGACAGTGGAGCTTAAAATATCCAACAGAAATTGGAGTTTGCTTCCAGCCTTTCCCCCTCTCCCCACCATCAGAGGGACTTCACTGGAGGTCAGGTGTAACTCAGGAGTGACAGCAGGGAGGGTCCTGCTCCTCCCTTCCTCCTGTCCCAGCTGGGAGCTCTCCAAAGGCCACTCTCACAGAAACCTCCTCAATCCTAAACACATGGCCTGAGAAGCCTTTCCCAAACAAGAAACTTCCTTAGGGAAGCTAGCAAACACAACCAAAGAAAAGGGGAATAAAGGGGGAAAAAAAACCAAAACAAAACAAAACAAAAAAAAGCCCACAAAACAAACCATTATTTTGTGGCTTTCTATCCAAACAAATGCAGCTGAACAGAACTAACAATAAAGAAAAAAGTGCAGCAGGTTGCTGAGGAAAGTTCAGACTGAATATTAATATGATCAACAGAATTTATTTAGTTTTAATACCTCTCTCAGATATAACAACAAGTGGTTCCATATAAAGTGCATACATAAATTTAGATACTGCCAAAATATGAGTTGTCTCCTAGATCTAAGTTTACTTCCCTAATACAGAACTACAGGAAACACTAGAATAAGGGAATGCTGAATTCCATGATTTGAAACACCATTTCGAGTACAAACATTTCTCATCCTTTGCTTAAAAAAAACCCCAAAAACATTAAAAAAAAGTGAAACAACAATCACAGAAAAAGAAAAGAGATGTAAAAACCATATGCAGGAAAGAATGTTTTTCCTACTTTCCTGCTATTCCATTACTGCTGGAGGACAGAAACCAAATGACATTTGTTATATTGGTGGGTAATCCCATTTGCAATGATCGCTCTCTGGTGGGGCAGAGAGAAGGGTGTATCAGAAAGCCTTTAAGTATTTGTTATCCCTTTATTTTACATGTGTAACTAGTGGCCAATATCTGCTGAGAAAGTATCCAATAATAACTCTGGGAGTGCTTGTGCACATACAGTCACACACATCCAGCACAGTGCACGAGGCCAGGCTGTTATTTCCCAACCCTAGAAAACAAATCTACTGGAATTAAAAGCACTTGGAGATAAGCCCTCTAAAATTCAGATAACCAAAGCCACTGCTGTCTTTCTTCTGTAGCCAGTGAAATAAAAATAAAACTACAATCGCTATTAAACTAACAAAAGTTACCCAAGAATATCTTTTTAATAAGTTTATCACATTCAAATGACCAGATGGACATTAATTGGACGGAATTCATTTACTTTGTCTGCAACCCTGTGCCAAAGGGGCCTTTGTCCCCCCACAGGCCTGTAGGCACCTCTAGAGTAAGAAGCAAAATGCTGTTTTCTGCCAGATCAGTGTTCACCTGTTCACCACCCTGTCAGAGAAGGGGTTGAGTCAAAGCACACTCTCAACTCTTCCCAATTAATGAAACACCTTCCTAAACCCCAACCAAAGGACTCTGATCCCAGGCATCCTATCCTTCAGTGCCTTTCTTCCTTCTGTAAGTGGGAAATGTAAATTACACTGCTGCAGTCAGAGGATTCTGACACTGAGGAAAAGTCAGCCAACAACAAACTTCAAATAGAGTTAAACAAATTAATATGTACCAAAACAGACAGACGTGTTGCTTCTTAATGGCTGGAATCACCTTCTAGAGAGGCCATGGAGGCTGAAGTACACTCATTAGGAAAGCCACTCCATGATTTCAGAATTTTAACTCCCCTTTCTCTTCCTAACATGAAAAATACAAATATTTGAAGTTGCCTTCCAGGAACTGAATCCTGCAGTAGTTCTCACTGTCTTTCTTTGTTGCTGCTGTTCCCCAGAACTACTATAAAACTACTTTTGAACTGGCTGCTGTCTCTAGAACCATAAAGTTGGAACAACCAACATCTGCTGGTAGCACAGCCTGGAATGCATTATTTAGTTTTTACCTGAAAGGAATACATAAGAGTCTCCACTCCTGTAAGTCTGTTCATCTCCACATGCTGCTAAGACAGCTCTTAAAAATAGCAGAGTGACAGGAGAGAAGGTTGGAGAGAGGTTCTGCCAGGCCTGCCACGTAGCTGGGAGGCACTGAGGACTGGCTCAGGTGTGTTGGCATCTGGGACTCCCCGAGAGATGTCAGCACGTGGAGCTTCCCAGGCATGCAAAGCAGTCCCTCACACTCACCCAAAGAGCACCAGAGAGAACCTGGGAGAGGAGCAGCAATTTGAGAACCACAAGAGTCCTCGAGGCTTCCTGAATAAACACCAGTTATTGGAATAGCTTTAAAAAAGGAACAAATAACCCCCAGCACGCACCCCGTTTAGGTAAGGGCTTAGCAGGGTAGATGGAATAATAGAATTGTAGTGCTCCTTTCATACAGCTTATGCTGCAAAGGCTTAATATATTTTAGACTAAAAAGCTGGGTTCAGTAAACAAGTCTTTAAGGGAAAGACCTTGCTGAAGAACAACAACAAACCATTTTTTAAAAAAGAAAAAACATCCACAAAACTGGATAAATGCATCCAATTATCAAGACAAATATTGTTCCAGAACAACTCAAAAACACCACATGCAAATTCTTTATCTCTAGGAGGACAAAAATAAATGTTTACTGTGTGCTAAATAAAATTAAGATTTACCACAGAAGGGAGAAAAACACTTTGGAACATCACATTGTACAGCTGCGAACAAAAAAAGGCTTCTGCAATTGGCAAATGTCTTAAGAACATCATTCCACCTTTAATGTTACTAATGAGCAACTTCAAAACCCAAATTTAAGACTCAGCAGAAAAAAAACAAACCCAAACAAAACAACAAATACAGCACTTTTGATTAGATATTCAAGCTGGTTTTAGTTGCAGCAAATAATAACAAATCACATCTTCTTCCCCCAGGGATGATCTATCAGCCCTCAAGACCACGAGCCCTGCAGTGCATCTGCTTGGCTACTACAGATGTAAATAAGTTTGCTACTTTCAACTAGTCAGCTCATTTTCACACAAAAAACAAGGATATAATCACAAAACTTAAATTTTAAAAACCCGTAAATATCTCCCGATGGTTTCCATCACAAAGACCACAATGGCAAAACACCAAAACTACACAACAAATATGAAACAAAGTATGAAAAAAACCAACAGAACCTACCCTAGCTGCTGCAGGTTTTCGTTTTAAGAGCCCCCAGAGAAGAGAAGGCTGGGCAGCTCTCAGCTGTTTCTTAAATGCCCCAACACTTCACTGCCCTCACCTGAATCTCATCTGAGCCAATGTGCTACCCTGGGCTCACTTCAATCCTTTTCAGGTGTAACCTGACCAGACTTGATTGCAAACCCGCCCCCAAAGTCATGGCAAAGGATAAGATCAAAAGACATTAAAACCCTGAAAGAAGATCTGATTAAAAAAAAAAAATAAAAAATAAAATATAAAAGCATCTGAGCAAAGATCTGTTTTCTATCACAGAAAGGAGGATTTCCACTATACACAGTGGGTGCACTGAATCCAGTGTACTGAGAACAGTTTTCCTCTGAACTAATAATGGCCATAGCCCGAGTTAAGGTTGGAAAAAGCAAAGGAACTCTGATTAATTTCTTAGGGCTTTTCCAATGCACATCTCACTCAAATTCAGCCTGAACAGTTATGTTAAAACAGTACTTGGGCTGTCATTTCTGCAGCTAAAGGGGTAGGAAATCTTCTTATCAAAACCCTTCCCCCTACCCCTTACACTCTGCTTCAAGCAATATGTTCTTTTAGTTACATAAAGATCACATTTAAATTATTTAGATATGTTACATAAGGCAAGAATATGGTTAATACATTTAATGTGCATGTGCAAATGAGCCTGGTAGCACTTCTTCTGCCCTAGTGTACAAGTTTAGAAACATTCCTGCAACATCTCTTCCTGCAATTAGTTCTTGTGTCTCCTTCATTATTTCCTCTCCATCTAATTCTATAAATCATTGTCTTAACTTCTCCAGCTTTGAAAGTAGGGCATTTCTTCCTGGGGCCACATTAAGCAGCATGCCCTGAAGACCTGGCACACATTTCAGGGCATTAGCAGGAAGGCTTCTCCTTTACTGCAAATATACAAGAAATGCATTTTTAAGACTTCCATAGGAATTTTAGGACACACCTTGTCGTTCAACGGGATAACCCATGTTGCATTACTAAAACTTTGTGATTGAAGAAATAAGTGCTTAAAAAAGAAAACCAAACAAACACAGGATGCATTAAAATCTGCACTCCAGGGAGGTACAAAGTAACGAGTTGCATGCCTATTCTGTCCCATTTTTCTATGGGATTACAAGAGGCTGGAAGAATAGTTTTTGAAGCCTTGCCATTAGGAAACAAAGAGAAGCATCACAGAACATTTCTAGATCTGGTAAGAGAAATCTTACGGATTTAGGGCATGGTTTTCACAGTTCTGGCACCTGGTGAAAGGCTGGAAGATTCATGTTAAATTTCTACCATATAGAAATTGGAGCCATCATAACAATGCCTTCCCAGTGAGAATTGTCCACGAGAGGTGCTCTAGAGAGCACCTGAACTCTGGGAAATTATGGAAAACTCAAATTTGAAATAATTTCCCATGAAAAAGTATGGAAAGGAATAAATAGGTGGGTTTTTTGGGTTTTTTTCCTCTCAGGTTTTTGTTTAAGTGAAAGGAGAAAGCAAGCAGGAGCGTTTTAGGCAGTGTTAATGTAAGAGTTATTCACATGAATGAGGATTGCTGAAACACTTTGCAAAGTGAGTACGTGGAGTTTTGCAACAACTAAACTACAGAAATGCTCAATTTTACTTTAAATTAATCTAGAGGGGAAAAGAAATACCAAAAAATACCATAATTCCAAAGCAGTTGAAATATTAGCCTTAATCTCTCACTAGCTAAATGAAGAGTCACCTGCTTTTGTCAGCAGGTATGTGAAATCAAATTATCCATAATGAGACACCTTTCAATTTGCCAAGCAGCATGGCTGGCCAAGCCTGGAGCAGTTGGCTGACTGCAGAGGTCTCAAGGATAGGCAGGCATTTTCAGAATCCAAAACACTGGCAAACACCTTCATAATTTAGCTTCTAGCATCCCAGGCAACCTGCACACGCAGCAATGGAGCTGCAGTGCCCTGGAGCACAGCCTGGCTGGAGCCAGAGTGAGCACAGCCAGTTACTCACAGGGCAGGGGGAAGGAATGGCAAATTCCTGGGGGCTGTTTGGGAGGAACCAAGGCTTTCCATCAGCATTTGCAGCTGAAGGCAGCTACTGCACCTCAACCACCTCCCCAGGGGGCCCAGCACTGCATGGAGGGGCTCTCCAAAGGTTTGACTTCCATCTGCACCTCTGCTGTCACATCTTACCTGTGCTTTGTTATCTCCACCACCAGAGCTATCCACAGCCTAAGCAGCTGCAAACCAATAATCCCACTGTCGTAGTTTGGAAAAAATGAGGTTTTTTGAACTTCAGTGGTCAAACCAATGAGTGCTCAGGTTTAAAGACTGGCACCTGGTGTGGCCACTGAGGACAAGGATCCGCCTCTGAGAACACAAGGGGTTCAAAGCAGAGGGCTCCCCGGAAAGCTCTCTCTTGGTTCCTGTCCCTGAGGACGGAGGGATCTCCCCTGCCCAGCGGCTGGCTGGGCGGGGTAGGCCTGGAACCTTGGGCAGAGAGGGGGAGAGGAAAATCCTGCAGGATGGAAGGGTGGAGAGAGTACAAGAACCTTGAGAGGCATCAGACAGCCTTCTTTTCCCTTCCCCCCCCCCCCCCCCGGAGAGAGAGAGAGAGAGAGACTGAGAAACCGTGTCTGTGATCTGCGTCACCTTGAAATTTGATATCAACAACTAGACAGCACGGCCGAAGGAGTATGGGGGGGTGGCGTGAGAAGAGTGCCCAGCAGCAAAGATACGTGAGAGTTCTGGAGAAACAAAGCCCAAGATTTTAACCCTTTTCGTAGATGATGGAAACTTTATAAATGCTAATCCTCCTGAATTTGAAGAAGAAAGATAGAAAGAACTAAGCAGAGATGATGAAAGTTTGTGCAAGTGGAAGATTGTCAGAGAATGCTGAAAAGAATCCTAGGTGGGAGGAGATGATGGAGTGGCCTTTGGCTGGACTCTTTTTTGTATAGCCTGAATGGACTCATTTCTTTTCTGTAACACAGAACTGCATCTGGGGAGAGGCATTGGCTTGGAGCCAAGAGTGGACAGTAGTGTGAACAGAGATGAGAGGAAGAGCTCTGTTCTCAAGGCCCCTCGGCCCCAGGGGGTAATATTGGGGGGGACTGGTGTCCCAAAATTTGAGAAGCTGTCATCTCCTGGAACTAACCAAAGCATCTTTAAAAAGAGAAACCCTAGAAGCAGCTCTGGTCCATGCACAGTAGTGAGAGCACTGGACATGGAGGAAGAGGCCACGATGTGGTACAAGAAGGACTCCTATCTCTCCTCAACGAACTGAGTACTGATTATCGGAAGGGTGGTAATAGACTAAAGATTAATTATCTAAAAGGTGGTAACGTGATGGGGAATTTTCAGTTTGTTTTGTTGGGTTGAGAACTGGTGGGGGGGGAGGAAGAGTGTTTTTTAAAGTTTCCATGTTCTTCTGTATATGTCTTCTTTGCATATTATAAGTAATAAAGTTCTTTTTTTCTTTTGCTTTCTAAATTAGAAACTGTTTTGCTCTGTTTTTGGTCACATCTCACAGCAAATACCAGGGACAGTATATCCTCATAGGGGCACTGGCCTTGTGCCAACGTCAAACCTATGACACCCACCCTCCAAAACAAACAGAATCCCCCCCATTAACCCCTGCTGCTCTTTACAATCACATTTAACAGCCACCTGCTAGCACAGCGACCAGCCACATGGCATCAAAGCTCCTTCACTCTGAGCATCTTTTAATATTCTGAAAATCACGTTCTTCAAGTGTTTTCCAGTGTTCCATAATGTTGCTGTGGCAGCAACTGTTAACCAAAGGGAGCTAGGGGATGCTGCTCAGCTCAGCCTGAAACAGTCAACAAAATCTGCATTTTTAAACTGAGGGGCAAGCAAACAATCATCAGGAATCACTGTTTGGGCTGTCCCAGGAATAAGTGAGTTACAGCAACCCCATAAGGTTGCTGGGCTTTGTTTTAAATTCCTGCTTGGTCTTCTCAAGGGAATATTTTCCACAGAGCAAGGAAAGAGCTGATGTCAGGGTCTGTCTTTAACAGTCTGTGCTTGCAAAACAGCTCAATTAACCTAAATAGGGTGTTTAATAGTCAAGGAGACACAGGTGAAGTGTTACGCTTAGATACCATGCTGGGTTAAACCCTAAATTTCTCAAAACAATGACCATTTATCACTCATTGAAAAAATTGGCTGAGTTTTGTCTCCCATCTGCATAGAGATATTCCAGTGGAGTGGTTTTACACATTTAAAACTGCAGCTGATCTTCATAGCCTAAAATACACACAGAGTGTCAAGTGGCTCTTTCCAACGCAGCAATGATACAATTTGTTAAGCTGTAGAAAATATTTATAAACTAATTAATCATTGCAGTAACTTGTGCTTGACTGTGAAGCACTTCAAACTCTGTAGAGGTTCTGTGTGGATCAACACCATTCCCTGGAAGCAAAGGAGGAATTCCTCCTCCCTCCAAGGCCCAGGGGAGGCTGTGGGTGACTGCAAAGAACCCCCAGCTCTGACTGCAGAGTGCACCCAAACGCTGGCAGTAGAGCAGCTACACAAAAATATTTACTGGGGGTGTGGAGGGGGAAGCACAGCAGAAAGGAGGGACTCCAACTGCAGCACATACATTGGTAATCTTCCCTAAAACTTCCTCAACACCATAATAATGTACATGCATGGTATGGCTGGAACTAATACCTCTGCATGGCTTGTCCCTCTCCATCTCAGCTGGGCCTGTTTATGGATGTCCCTCTGCAGCATGCAGGGCAAAATCAGCCTCAGTCTTAAAACAATCCAACAGAAGAGAAAAAGCAACACATTCTTGTGACACAGATACGGGAAAGAGTTAATAACAGATCATTAATTAAATCTCTCAGAGATGCTGAATGCAGGCATTAATTGTCACAACTCAACACTTCTAAAATTGTCCCAGCCCCCATGAAACTGTTCCTGTAAGTTTGATTTTTTTTTTATTAATTTTTTTTTTATTGCAGCATGTGTTGTGCAGAAGGCACACACAAATCCTCAAAAAGCAGCTTCCAAAAAAATCCTGGTGAACACAGCACAGAAGGCTCCTCTGAAGACAAAGAACAAGACATCAGTGTCTCATCTGCTGTGAATTAGTTTGCTTCTTTTCCTTCAAGAACTCTTAATATGAGAATCTGATCAACAGTTAATCTCCCTGAGCAGACGCCACTTTGTTATCCTCCGTGGTAGTTCTCTGCTCCTGGGGTAATTTGTTGCTGAACAATTGAGACAAACGCTTGGCTCAGGATAGAAAGAAGTAAGATTAGTCTGTAATTGGAATATTTTGTCTCATTTATTCTTGAAGATGTGCCATATTACACTCCATCAGCCAGGGGTTATTGTTTTATGAAATCAAGCTGCACCTGGCATTGCATTGTACAAAAGCTCGAGTGCTGCTGTTGGCAGTCCAGCTCTCTGTTCACCCAGCTCTCAGTACCACTGGATCTGTGCAGGAACCTTCAGCCCCTCAGCAAACTATCCTATAAAGTCCTTAATTGAAAAAAAAAAAAAAAAAAATGTCTAAGACAACTGTTAAATTGAGCCATAATATCAAACACAACTGTTAAGGATCACAGTAATCCCTGTACTTCTCTCCATGCATTTATTTTCTACTTCCAGCAAGTTTTCAAGATGATCTCTTCCTTCTTGTCTTTAAGCAATTACTACTGCAAATGAAGAAGCTAATTGATTGTATCCCTGTTTCATTTAGATTGATCTCCAGGAGTTTTTGTGTGCTTTGAGACGGATGCAGACATACAAACAAGAGGGTATTTAAAATTAAGCTGTATTTATGACATACTTGTTTTGGTCTTTCTTACCTCACGTATCATTTAAAGAAGTTTTAGGAGAAGACTTAGCTTTCAGCATCTAGAGGAATATAAACTTTCTTTTTTGTTAGCTGATTTTACCTAAGTACCTGCTGCAAAATTCACCTTTGAAAGACATTCTGCCATAAGGAATAAAAAGCCCTTGAAACATGTGCAGCATCACCTCTAGGTAGCTAATTCTGACCCAGCCTCTTGTACATACACAAAGCTGACAGGTATTTTGATGGTCTTAATTAAGCCAAGTTTTTACTGAGAAGTTTATACTAACAGCACAACTGTAAAGTCAAATATTTACACTGCTAAAATGGAGAATAGAGGAGAATAAACATTCAGAGATAAATCCTGTTTCTAAGGATGGTGGCAAGGGTAGAACAAAGGATTTGACACTGGGCCTCTTGCAGCATTAAGGTATCAAACAAGGATAAAAAGGAGGAGTTTGCTTGGCTTGGTAGAGATTTCACCAGAGCATGGTTGGTTCTTTAACTTGGAAAAGAAAGAGAGAGCATCAAAGAAATTCAAATAATTATTAAATAATGAAGGAGAAAGGAGATTTAGTTTAAACTCATAACATGCCATGATTTGCGCCTGATATTAATGCATTTCTGGTAAACAGATAAGACAAATCCCATTGCTGCTGTGTATGGTATTTCCCACCCATTCCTTAACACTTAAAAGCTACACTCAGTTTTAAACAACCAGACACTCTGATACCTGAGTATTAGATATAAAAATAGAGTGATTGAGTTTTCAGTAATAGCAAAAAACTGCATGTTCATATGGATTTCAGACTGTGGGAGTAGCACTGAGGACAGGTTACAGCTGAAGAAAAATAAAAATTACCACACTGAGGAATCAATGGCAGGCTGCAAAGATGCAAAAAGACTCACATCTGTGCTGTAGCACAGGTAAAAAACCAAAAAAACCAAAATATATAGAATCTAGGGAAGAAAAGGTAAATTAATTTTGTCTTTCCCACATAACCAAATGCTGTCAACCTCCAAGGCAGCCTTGTCCATGCCATGTATAGCACCCAAAAGAGGTCCAGGGCAGACTGAAAAGGTGTTGCCCTTCTGACACTGCTGGATCCAGGTATGGCTCTTTAGCAGCTGAATTTTGTGTTATTTTTGAGCCTGAGATTCGTCCAAGGAAGGCATTGGTTTGTCTTTGCAAAATTGCTTGCAGGGGCTGGGATATAATGAACATTATTAGTTTGATCGATTGTTACCAAGCAAGCTGCTAAATAGGTTCAGTTTATTCTAACAGCTTATTTTGGTGGCTGTAAAGGGTTTCTTGTGTATGTTCCCCTGGAAACCTGGTTTACCTAATCTTTCAGGAAAGTTTTTAACATAGAAAAACTCTGAATTACAAGTTCACTTGAAAATCATGAGCTAATAAAGCCAGGTGAAACTGCAGTGTAACTTCACCAAAGCCCCCTCACAGCTGCAGCCCCCACCCCACACAGTCAGACCAGGTGCTTCCCCACCTGCCCAACCCCAGGGTTCCCACAGGAGAGTCTCAGATGTCCTGATCATTACAATAATTTAATCTCGGTGCAATAACTAAATAACGAAATAACTAAATAAGAGCAGCTCAAGCTGGTGCCTCCAAGGAGGGACTCTGAACAAGGCACGTCCTGGATGTTCTACCCTCACAGTCCAGCTGTGCAGAAGTGTGGGGTCCCTGGCTCCCCCCCGAGTGTCCCTCACCTGGGGGCCAGAGGTGCCAGTGTCCTTTGCAAAGCAGCAGCTCTTGGCCCCTCCTGGCCTGGGGGTCCTGCAGCACACTGCAGCTGCACCCCAAGATGAGCCTGCACTCAATATATCCCTCACCACCCCTCCACACTGGTTTAAAGCCAGTTCAGAGGCTTTCTGCAAAATTGTCCAAGTTAAAAAGAAAATTTTATTTTTTTTTTTTTTTTTTTTTTAATTAAAAGCCCGTAGACTTCTAGCCATGTGCAAGAGAGAGCACGCCCAGTTCAATCAGACAACTCACCATCATGAGACAGTGCTTCAATCATAGCTCTGATGTGATTACAAATTATGATCAGAATAATTGACAAAAATGAAGGAGCTCCTTGTGCCAGACATTGCTGTAGAGGTGAAGTGCCTTCAACTTCAGGGTGTGAGGACTCTTAGGGCATAAACTTTGTCCCATGAAAATGAAGAGGAAGGATCCCCACACACAGGGAAGCTGGACTGTGTGGGGTCAGTGATGACAGCTTCTGCCCAGGCACTGCTGCATGGGCTCCCTCAGCTGCCTCCTGGAAAGAAGGGAGAAAAGGTGATTGTATCCCTGCCTCCCCACCTGCACAAGCTGAATTTTAAAGGACTTTTTAAAACCTTCACTCAAAAGCTTAAAAAAAAAAAAAAAAAATAGTGGTTGAAAACCACTGGGTCAGTTTTAAAGTTATTGGCACAGCAGATGGGAAAGGTTGAGTCAAATTTGTATTTAATTCTCTTAACACTGATAAGCAAGCTTCTTTCCCTTTTTTCCCTGCCTTGACATTATCCAAGCTGGAGTGCCTGGGAAGCTGAACCTCTTCTGCTCCCTTCCTAGCACAGCCCAGTGAGGGTGGCAGCCTGCCATGGCCCAGCAGCCCAGCTCCAGGAGAACACAGCCTCCTGTGCTCATCCCAGCCAGTTCAGGATCCCACACTGACAGCTCCTCATCCCTTTTCACAGCCCTTAGTCCAAGGGTGAGGAAATAAACTCTTCCATCTTCTCACTCCTCCAGCATTTTTTTTGTTTGCCTAAAAAGAAGAGCCAGATTCAGAGTTTTCAGCAACATTTTGTACCAAAGTGTGTCAGGAGCCATTACCTGGAGGTGCTGATTACTGTTGAGACAAGTTGGCAACTGGTACTTCTTTGGAATGGCTACAGACAAAAATAGTCTCAGTTGCTGCTGGGTTTTAAAACTAATTTCTCTAAAGCAATATTTTTCAGAATGAAAGGAATTGTCAGAGCCAACAAATTGCACATGAGATATGAAAGAAAAGGTAAGTATTTCTTTCCTGGGGATACGGCCCAAAAATGTGAGACATAGATCTCTGGGAAAAAAAAAAAAATCTCAGTGGCAGCTTAAAAAAAAAAAAAAAAAAAAAAAAAGAAACTGGCAAAGTTATTGAAAGAAACATCAGAAATGATAACCCAAAGATGAGGTTAAAGGCCACAGCACATGTACTCATTCACTGGTAGTTAATAGCTCAGATCTCAAGAGGTTGCTGGGGACAATTGCTGGGTAGGAAACACTGCTCCATTTTAAAGGCACTTTTGAGCACAGAATAGAAATTGTAGGATTGTATTCTTGTTGTTCCTGCTCTGAGGACTTACCAAGCAGAAATAAAACCACCTGTATAGCAGCTGTGAAGAGAGTAACCTTTCATAAAGCCATTTCAGATTTAGTAATAACATCTGATATTTAAACAACTTGGAAACTTTAGAATTCTTGTGTAGATGGGGCACAAGCAAGGTGCAAAAGTGACTGCAGCAGCCACCCCAGGGGTACAGCACAGACAATTTCTTCTCAGGAAACTTGCCTGGTTCACCTTTCTCACAGCACGAACAAACAGCAATATTTTTAGGTGCTATAATTTCAGGCATGGGGCAATACTTCAGCAGCATTCCACTCTGCCAGAGAGAAGGACTTGAATTTTAAAAGGCAGTGTGATTTACAAGCAAGTTTCACTGTACTTTGCATCATGCTACACATGCTCTCTGCCTTCTGTGTGCTGAGAATTTCTTCATTCCAGCTGGCAGCTTGTTGTTTCTCTGCTGCAAATTGAAGTGGTGCTTTTCCAGAATTCTAACTCTTATTGTTTCAATTTCAAGCTAAGTTTCAGTCCATGAATAATGCTCAGAAATAGAAAGCAGGAGCATGTACATTTGCTGCCCCAGATGTTATTTATGTCAGCTTAGAAAAAAAGTCAGACACTGACAGCTCCTGAGGTAATCAAATATTTTCTGTTCATCTCATATTGATCTTGCAAAAAATCTAGCTTGCTTGATTGAAAACAAGTTGTTAAAGGAATAGAATAGCCTCTTTTACCTGCAGTAACCAAGCCAGCTGGCTAGCGTGTAAGCACAGACATTAAAGGGATTATGAAATAATTTTCTTACCTAGTAGAGTTGCTATATAATAATTATTCCCTTCTCTGCTGTATATGAGAATTTACCAGAATTTAAATCTAGTAGCTGGAAGGAGCTTGCCTTTCAAGATTTCAGCCTTGTAGTGCATTTTGTGCTATGCAATGAGCAAAGATATATTTATTATCCTGGTTCGGCAAGGGTTCCTCAAGCCCAGCCTGCTGCTCCAGTGCCAGCTGTAAGCAGCCAGCCAGGCACAAACAGGAGCAGTGTCAGCCTGTCTGGCACTTGCTTCCAGTCCTTTCTCAGTCTCCAACTATACTGAGTTCCAGAGAGTTCCTGAGCCCAGCTTGGTTTGTTTACAAGTCCTCCCAAGGATCTCACTTCCAAGCGTGCACCCAAGAGCATTATAAAATTCGAAATGCTCTTAACTTTTGCCTGGGTGTGCAAGAAGGATCCTGAGCAGCATGGGCTGCCTGCACTCAGAGCTCAGGGAAACCCAGACCTACACCACTTGTATCTGGTCAGGGATCCAAGCTCATCACCAGCATGGAATTTCTAAGGCACCTCAGAGGAGATCTCCTTGTTTTATCCAGCATTATTCCACACATTTGTATTGTTCCTTTTGCTTAATGACTTGATTCTTATACCTGTGTTGGTTATTTTTTTTCAATAGGATATATTTCTCCTTTAGCTAAAAAATATAAACCTCATTTTCTTGTTTTATGCTGGATTTCAGTTGGTCAGAAATGCAGCAGACCTGTTCTCTACTTCAATTATACCATTGAATGTGTCCCTGCAAACATGTTTTCTCCCAGAAGGGAAACAAGGGAAGAGAGAGAATTTCAGTCCATCTGTTCTGTCCAAAATTAGGAATTACAGAGGAGTGTGAGAATAAAACTAAAACCCTACAATCCCATAAACCTACCCACGCTTGAATTGAATCTTATTTTGCCTGAACTAGGTCTCCTATCCCTCGTAGAATCACTGCAAATTCTCCGGTACCTTTTTTATAACTTAAATTTCAATTGGAAACAAACTACTACATGAACTGCACAGGTCATGTAAGATGTAGATTATGGAAATTCCAAAAAGATGCACCTCAGGCTCAGGCAGCCTGGAGTTGGAGTTGAGATGTCTAGACGCTTCAGGATAATCAAAATTCATTCTCACTGGTGAGAAAGAAGCTTGTGTTGAATTCTAAGCTGGAAAGGCTGAGAGGGAGAGGCAGGATGAAGAGGGGGGCTGTGCTGTGCACACAGCCATGCTATTTACAACATCCCGTCTCACATGTCACAGTTCAGACCTAGTTGTCTAAAACTGATGCAATTCAATAGAGTGAAACCATTCCAGCAGTTGAGGCTATTCTGCTTCATTATTCTCCCTCAGTAAATCAGGTACATTAGGGTTCAAAACACCTGAACTGTGTCCTCAGTACTCTGAACTCAATTTCCTACCAACTTGCACAGTGAAAATTGGACCAAAAATTGTTGCCTTTACTAAGGGAAAGTTATACCACTATTTTCCTCTTCTCTCTTTAAAAACAAGCAAAACAAAGCAAAAATAACCAAATTTACTATGAAGTGATGCTTAGTTTGAAAGAGATCAGCAGAAACTCAGAGAGTCCTCCCCACTCTCCATCAGTAATTAGAGAAGAGCAGCTGAAGTCATCTGAGTGCTCAATGAAATGATTCTGGAGAGAGCTGCACACTGCCAGTCCCCAGGGGGATAATTACAGCAGCCTCCTGGAGGGCCCTGCAGCAGAGGCAGGTATGCAAACACTGCACACCAGGCTTGAAAGATGCTACAAAAATCACACAGATGCTTGCAAAACTGGCCTTTGATTTTTTGCTGTATGGGACATTCTTCGGATTATTTTCTCAAAGCATTCAAAAAAAACCCCTTGTCAAGTTTGACTTTCTGCCCTATTCCCTCTCTTACTGGAACTCCCTGCTTCACTTCACTCCCTACTGCAACTCTCATGCATTTTAGAGACCTCTATCACATGGATTTATCACTCAGTGGCCAGAGAGACTGTGTAATGTGAGGCACGTGGTCCATACCATAAATAATTTGGGCAAGTAGAACTTAATTTTCCTTGAAGAGTGAACAGATTTAATCAAAACCAAGCATCAATCCCCAGATCTCTCTGGAACAATATAATTGTCCATAATCCAGCCCTCCCTGCCCAACCTCCCCATTTGATGCTGCACTTAACTTTCAAACAACATCAACTGTTGAAAAGTGCTTTTCTGTGGTTTGAGAAGGCCCCTTGGCTGTAGTTCCCAGTAATGCAAAGCATTTGAAGGTCTCTGACTCATCAGAGATGTTCTGCCTTGAGAGGGTGATGGTTTGGCAAGTGGGCACTCAGCCCACCTTGACCAGGACCAGAAAGTCCTTGAAGGACTTCTAGAAGGTGGGAGGTACAAGGTAGACAAGAGTTAGGTCAGTACTTTCAGTGATTTTTCCTTGCAGCTTGATGGGTACTTTGGAACTGCTTAGCCATGAATCACAACACTTAATCCTCTTCCTACCTATGTTCAGGACAGCAAATGATTTAATTTGCTTATCAGCATGAACTAAGCCAGTGAAAACAGATTTTTACTCATCCCCTCCTCTTTCAAAAGACCAGTTTCAATTAAATTGAAGCAGCATCTACATACTGACCGGAGCATCATTTAAAGTGCACACAAACTATGATTTCAAAAGGAAAAGCTATTTTAACCATTCTGGTAGAGAAACTTCACCAAAAGTAGGAAGCAGCTCTCAGGGAACACTTCGTGGAACTTTACAAAACAACTAGGAAAGGTATCTTAGAAACAATCTCAGTATTCATGAAACCAGACACTTTATTTAAATGCCTGGGGTGCCCAGTTTTATATATATACACACACACATGTCTTTACATACCAACCAGCAATCAATTCTAGATAGAAATATCTGTCATTAGCACTCAACTAATGGTCAGTATGGTTTTCTGATCACTGTGCCTTCAAAGGATATGACAGTCCAGTCCCTGATGCCTTTGGATAGTGGTTAGAACAAATCAAATCTGTTTTTAATTTGAAGCATTGTACACATTATTTCGAGAGCTTAATTAACTTATCCATCTTATAAGTAATACCTGCAAACATTGTTATGCAAACAGGAAGGCACAGTTAACTCCCAGTAAAAACATGATCACTGTATTTGAATGATCCTTGACAAGGTGTATCTTATTGCCTTCCGTGGTTTGCTGCTCTATGGAGCCATGAGCTGATCAGAAACAGAGCAGCAGGGGATTCTACCAAAGCAGCATCTGCTGCTTACAGGGGACACTTGAAAACCACAGTTTCCATCACAGTTAATCAACCACAGCACCTGCATTTCAAGGGATCACAGGATTGTTTTGGTTGAAAAACACCAGAAAGCTCATCAAGCGGAATCATTAACTCCGGGCTGTCAAAGCTCAGCCGCCGCCCCAAGTGCCACATGTCTTTTACATCTCTTGAGGGATGGACTCCACCGCTGCCCTGGGGAGCTGTGACAGTGCCTGGCCACCCTTTCAGTGCAGAAACTCTTGCCCACATCCAATCTAAACCTCCTCTGCTGCAATCTAAGGCCATTTCCTCTTGTCCTATTTCTCGTTCCTCCAGAGAAGGCACTGCTCCCCACCTGGCTGCACCCTCCTGTCAGGCAGCTGCAGGGAGCAAAAAGGTTCCCCTGAACCTCATCTTCTCCAGGCTGAGCTCCCCCAGAGGCACTCCTTAACAAACTGGTGCCCCAGCCCCTTCCCAGCCCCGTTCCCTTCCCTGGATGTGCTCCAGCCCCTCGGTGTCCTCCTTGCTGTCGGGGCCCAGAGCTGAGCCCAGGATTGGAGGTGGGGCCTCAGAAGAGCCCAGCACAGGGGGACAATCACTTCTGTTTCTGATACAAGCCAGGATTCTGCTGACCCTCAATCCAACAGCATTTGGAATTTAGTCCACTCTTTGGACAGGAGCTTCCATGGCTTTAGCTGTCAGAATTAAGCAGGGAAGGTAATTTGCTCCACTTTGGAATGAAGGGGAAACAGAAGGTGTGCTCAGTGGTTTCAATAAAACATGCTGTGGCCACCAGCAAAGATCTGCCTGTCCTCCAAGAAAACACAGAATATAGGCAGAAAACAAAGGGAAAAACGAAGATGCAAACTTGGAAATATAACTTAGAAAGCCTTCAGTTTATCACTAGACATTCACTTCAGAAAGGTGCCTGAGTATGTAGAGCCCATTTACATTGGGACATATTTAATGGACCTTTATGCATCTGATCAGCTCTAGAAGGAGAGAGACATTTTTAGGATTTCTCCTGATACAGAGCATCCATCTTTAGCCTGTTGAGTTCTGTTTGATTTCCTACAACATCAAATGAGTCCCTTCTGGAGTGAGCACTTCTTTTTTCCCCCCATGACTCACACCAGAGCCAAATTCTATACTTTACAAGCTTTTTTTATTCCTTTTGGGTCACATTGTTCATAAGAAATTAAAAAAAAAAAATTAAAAGAAAAAGAAAAAGAAGAGACAGAGCATAGCCAAGGAAAAATCAAGGATACCATATATTTCTTTGCCTCTGAAGAGAAGGAGTCAAGGAACCCAAAATATTAGAGATGTTCCCAGACTTGCCACTGGATTTCTGTGGTATCTTTTAATTTTCATCTACTTGGTATTTCTTTTGTCTACTTAGATTCTGAATGCTATCTGACACAGGCTTTAAGCAGCTTTATAAGTGTCAGTGAGCTCTTTTGTCAATATAAGAAACCCACGCAGGCCATGTTGCTAAGAGGTTTTAAAGAATCCTTGTAGTTCTGATGCCTTGAAATGTGCACCCAAATCACTCACAGCTTTCAAAAGTGGAACCACTGTGTATCTGAAAAGATGGTCACAGGCAAAAATCACACCTCGTGCAGTCACATCAAAGCCAAGATGAAAACCAACCTTCCAAACTCCAGATACTTAAAATCTTCACGTTTCATTAACACTCCAATAATGCAGGTTTCAGTTTCTTCCCTGCAAGTCCTTTATGGATCTACATTAAATATATTCTTTTCTGTAGGGTGTACTGAAGCATTTGTTTATTTTGACAGTTTTTATGCTGCAGACAAACCTAATGAAGAAATGTGATTTTCTCTCAGCTCTTTTGACTATTGCTCCTCTCCCCACCTTCTTTTCCTTCATAGTGTGACATGTGAGATCCCAAACTCCTTTCAGAACACTGTGACACCAGCACAATGATGGAGTTTAAAGCCATAAAAAGTTATCATTACACTCTTAGAAATGCTACTGTAATCAATCTTATGTTATGTATTCTCCAGGTAGACATGTACCACAAATCAACCACATGTAGCCTCGGATAGAAATGACATGATTTAAACTTTGGTGCAATAAGGTAAAATGAATCAAATCCACCTTGACAGAACCTGCACCATAAGGAGTGCACTCGGCTAAAAAGAGTTTGTCATCACTATGGACAAATCACAAATAGAAAGCCAACCAGGAGTGTTGCCATTTTTTTTCACTGTAAGGCAGGATATATGTTGGAGCCTTAGTCATTTATTCAACAGCAGTTGATCTAGTTTAGAAATTGGTTTTACTTGAAACTGGTTTATCAATTAGAAGCCAACTGGGCTATGCTTCTGTTCTCCACTGTTGATTACTATTACAATGCCTGACTTGGGATTGTAATAAAACATAAATATTGAATTGTCTCTTGGCTTTCTTCACAACATTGAGGTGGGAGCTGGACATGTTGGAAAAAGGAATCAGTCCCTGTTATGGCCTAAATTTCCACATCAGGTGATTGGAAGAGTATCTATGGGAGAAGAATTCCAGATATAGGTCTCAAATTACAGAAGGCACTGGACTTAGATTTGCCTATATTTGTTTTACACAGACACATCAACATGCTGTAATTTCAAGAACCCTCTGTGTGCAGCTGCTGTTTATGCCAGAGAGTGATCTTTCTCCTGGAAGATGCTTATCTTGTTTCATTGAACTCCTTGATTTGTCTTAGTCTGAGTAATCATTTTAGGAAAACAGAAGACACAAAGCCATGAGGCCTCCTGTAGAGCGAATCGCTTTCAGCCTTCATCTGAAAATTTTAACTACGGAGTCATTATTAAGTAGAGACTATTACAGACTAAGCAGTGCTATTAGTCTAATGTCACCAATTTCTCCCTCATTTGCATTAGACTTACCTGCAGTACAAAGTGTAGCTGTGAAAAGTTGTGTGCCCTGTTTCTGCAAAGCCCTCCCAGCACAATACCCTAATGTACCACCAGACAGGTGTTATCAAGATGCCTTTGTGTTATTTATTCCACACAATGCTTTCATTCCCAATTAGTGCATCGTCTAGGTAACAACCACGGGAGCTTATGCACTCTGCTACAAACCAGTTTTTAATTTTAAAGCAGCAGAGACTTTCGTTTTAAAGAGCAGCCTCTCCTCCTCTTAACATATATGCACTATCCATGGAAAGGCTTTAGCCATGAAGACACATTTATACACAGTGCTAGCCAACTCCTATTTACTATTTCTTCCCAAACACTCAGAGTGCTCAGACTGCCTGTGTGAGAAGTGGTTCAGAGCTAAAGCAGACCAGGAATGTGTGTACAGTGAAATAGTCAAAGTCTGCAAAGAAATCTTAGCAGAACCACTGATAGGAGAAGCATTGGATAGACCCCAAGAGCCAGGCAGGCTACATTTCTCTCAGAGATTAAAGAGATTTGGGGGAAAATAGAGGGAAAAAAACAAAAAAACCACACAACAAAAAAAAGCCACTTTCATAAACAATAGGATCAAAGGAAATTAATCTATTTGAGTCTAAAAGTCCGAATAGAAAGATAAGGGAAGAGTTGCCAGCTAATGCACAGAAGTGTTTAGGAATGGAAGTCAGCAGTCCTTCCTTAAGCAGGAGAGGAAGTTGGCTGTGCTGACTACTCCCAAGCATTAAGAAAAAAAAAAAAAAATACAAACAACTGTCTGGGTAGGACTCTGTGATTTCACCTCTATAAGTTCACTCTTTAACCTAAAGACACAAACATTCACATATAAAGACAGGATTTCTTTTGTGTTGCCACTGTCCAGGAGCTACAGGAGAGGCTTCTCAGGTCCTCTGTACTGCCAGAACTTCCAGGGTGACAAGCAGAAACAGGACTGGGTCCTGCTGGTGGAACCAGTGCACAGGAAAAGGAAGCTCTTTCTTTTGCTCAGGTCAAGAGGCTGGGGATGGCTGCACAAGGCAGGCTGGTCTCTGAGCCCAAAAATGCCTTTTTAGGGGACTGCTGCCCTCCCAGACAGGTAACAGAGCACCTGGCCAGGGATGCTGGCAAAAGCACCACAGCAAGAACAACACAGTGGTGGGAGGGGAATGAGCCCTTCTCATACACAGCTCAAGCTTAGGCTAATGAGTAACAATGCCCAGCCAGGAGAGGTACCAAAATCGTTATTCTCTTTATGGGAACTTGTACAGGCACAGCACACAATGAGAAAACATTTAGTCCATAAAAAAGTACACATGCACTTTTTGTTTGGTTGGTTTGGTAATTACCAACTATGGTAAAGTCTGTTTCTTAAAAGTGTGCAGTTTAGGCAGGAAATCCAACGTGACTGTACAGTAAAATTGGTTACCTGTGCTGCAGGTTTCAATAAATGAAAATGCTGAAGTGGAGCCCAGGACATTAATCTGAATTTTGCTGGCTCAGTAATGTTTTAGCAATCATGCACTGCCAGGATCTATTGTTTGCTCCCCATCAGAAGGATGGAGCTCTCGCAGCATGCAAAGCATTACCCAACAGCAGCTGGATTTCCTGAGATTCCCAAGTAAGCTGAGGGAGCAGTTTCTATCAACCTTTGAATTCACAATTTGATGTGAATGTGGCCATTGTTTCTAAAAGCTTCTAAAATGGTATTGCTGAAAAAGCAAACTGGATATAGAAAAGTTGTAACAAATACAGAAGGAGGAAGAGGAAAGAATTAATTTCTTCCTGGTCTCAGCTGAGATAAAGCTCTTCAACATCGTTACTTATTAACAAATTAACATCTCATCATATATTAACTTCATCATCACATATTAACAAATGCTCCCTTTCACAAAAGCTGCCTCCATCTGCAGCTGAGCAGATCTTAAGATAGACAATGTTCCTTAAAGATGCCATAGGCCCAGTTAATAAAATGTCATCCCAAGAATATTGATAGGAGACAAGTTTATCTATCAAGATTATACTGCTTCAGGTTAAAATATTACAAAAACATGTGAAAAAGCATTTGAAAAACTGTGGTGTTATGAAGTCTTACAGGCAAACCACTACCTTACTTTCCTCAGCTTTTACCTTATGTATGCCTGAAACCCTCAAATTGCTTTATTTTCTCTCCCATCGGAGCAGTTTCTCCAAAGTTATGAAAGCTGCAGCGCTATAATTAAAGTGGATATTGGACTCCACATCACCACTAGAAACAGGAAGATGCCTTTGTCTTGACATTCACAAACACTGCCCACCCACACGTGCCCTTGTACCTCCCATCACTTAAAAAAATCTCTAAGTTTGCTGAAAAAAAATCAATTTAGCTCCCGAGTGTGTGACATTTGTACACTGCTCATGCTGGGCAGAGAAGACACACGAGTTAACATTGTGGCTCCTGTTCCTCATCCCCCTCCAGCCCTGCAAGGATGGCAGCTGCAGGCAGCCCTGAGGAGCCCCAAGGACAGCACACCCACCTGCAGTCACCCACAGCACGCTGCTGCTCCCAGCCCACCAGGACACAGCTCCAGCCCACGGGGGAAAGCTGCTGGGATGGGGCTTGCAGGGCAAAATCCAAAGAGAAACCATGTTTTTCTCTCTCCCTCTAACAAAACCTGCCTTGATACAGCAGGATGTTACTGGACTCGGTGTTCCCAAGGGCTGCCTTCCTGAGCACACAGCTGGGGTCTGAACCACAGCAGCTCATCCCCCCATCCTCACCAGCAACACCATGAGAGTTGGGCACCAAGCTTCAAACCACATCTAAATGTCAGTCACACCTCTGCAGACCAAACAAGTCAGAAAATGTGCAAAAAGAGGGGCCTCACTTTGCCCTCTAACACGTGCCAGAGGAGTTAATAGCACTGTCAAAGGTACCATCTACAAAGATTTTGTTTTTTTAAAGTCCTTGCACACGTGCTCTAGCAGAGTCCTGTGGCTGCTGTGAGGCCACAGGCTGCCAAGGAGCAGCCTCCTGGGAACCTTTTCCAGCTGTTTTCTAATTTCACAAACTTCTACTCATCTGCATCTCCCTGTTGCTGTCTCACATTCCAGGAACATCCCACTGGCAGCTCAACAATCTTTTTTCTCTTACAATTTCCACACATCCTCACTCTCTCCAACATATTACTCTTCAAATCTCTTTTTCTCTGTCATGTAATAGTTTTATTTACATGGCTATATTTAAATCCACTAAAATAAAAACGTTCAGGATACAATTTCCATTTTGATGTTACAAAATGGAGTTACAGCTAGTTGGAAATACAAAGCTGTGTATAGCAGGTTTTAGTGCCCATTGGCTTAAATGTAAATCTTTTTGTACCACACAAGGTCATTTCATTCCACAGGCAGGAGATTTAAGTTTCTATTACAAAATGTTTCATTTCCACACATACTGAAAATGAAGTAGTTGCTCTGATCATCTAAGGACAGTAAGCTTTTGAATCTGATAACATATTATTTAAACCTGAACAGAATGCACCACTTTTGTGAGAATGAGATGACATAAGAGATATTTTACAAAGTGCTACAAGTAATAGAGCATTACCAAACAGCCACTGCAGTGCTTTAAAGTCCCCAGAAAACCATGTCAAGGAACAAGAAAACCTCTTTATAGCAACCCTGTTTTGATTAGTAGAAGCCTACTAAAAACAGCAACAAGAAAAAAAACACTCTGAGAAAATTAATTCTAGCAGAATAAAGGTGTAAAAATCAACATTTGAAATTCCCCTAATTCAGATTAAATAACTTTAATTTAAAAAAGAAATAAGGAAACTGAGCTAAATTCTGAGACATTCTATTATTGAGATGTCAAAGAAGTTTAATGCTAGCTAGGTAATTCCCTGAAAATATTCAGATTAATCTCCTTAAATATCCCATTTGGGGCCAAACAGCATATGTAGGTGTTTATGCTACATGTAAAATATGATGCTCTTACCTAAAGCATATTTTCACTGAATTCTGTGTCCCCCCTGCCTCACCCCCCCCCACTTCACACTGCCTCAAAGCCTGCCCTTACCACATTTATTAAAAAACAAACAAACAAAAAAAACTCTTCCATAGATTATTACTCCCTTCTTGTAATCTGGCACCTTTCTCTCCTCCTAAATTATGGGAGAATAAAAACCAGACAAAAGACACCCTCACTTGGTCTCCTTTCACCTCAGCTTCTGCCAACAAGCACCGAGTTCTTGTACTTGGGCAAATGAGATGATCCACATCCCACAGCTGAACTGCACCCACACAGTAACCAAAGGTACACAGGACATTGCTGCAATCTCCTGGATCTTGTGAGCTCTACAAATCAGAAATATGGCATGGCAGCCCACCTTGCAGTGAGGAATGCACACAGGGCTGTGCCAGGGTAGCCCAGGGACCCAAACAGCTCCCAGGAGCAGGGCTGCTGTGTTAAATGTGTTAGCACAATAGCTCTGCTTTCCAACAAAGTGAGCAAGCACTGATTATTTCAGGTATAAAATTTTAGAGTCACCACTAAGAGATGCAAGGGTTTCAGCCTCCTGAATCCAGGCTGGCACTGTTACAGAGAGGGCAGAGTTATGGACAGCACTGTCCTGCTGGGGCTCTGCCAGGGGACTCACAAAGCCACAATAACACCAACACCAGCATAAGCATCAAAAGGTCTGGGCATCACAGTCTTTCAACATGGATTCCAAAGCTGAATTTTTAAAAAAAGGAATCCACATGGTCCCCATCCCTGGCAGAGTGGCCAGAGCAGGGCACTCAGGCTGTGAGGTTCAGGGGATCCACCTGACACACAGAGCAGGGGCTCCACAACCTCACTGGAAGGAAGCCCCAACCTGCTCTGCCAAGAGAAATCAACTCATCTCATTGATCTAAAAAGCACCACTGCCAGCCTTGGCCGTGGAGCTGCTGCTGGAGACACAGAGTGCTGACCCACTAATGCTCACATTAGCTTGCTGCGTGGCTGTGCCAGCATCTGCACGCAGAACTTGCACTGCATGGCTGCATGGGCCAGCCAAAACTATCTGGGACATATTCTATTAGAGATGATATTGCTTTTGCTCCAACAAGCAGCAACTCTATTGAGATTGGCTAATTCAATTTTCCCCATCTTATCAGATTTCTTTTTAATGAAACTGAACAATAGTTTCATTTGTTATGTTATTAGTTTTCCCAGTGGTAGCGGCAAGACTAACTCAGTTGAAAGCTAAACAACAGCGTTGTGCCAGTGTTGACTGTTTATCATCACCATGTGCCAGCTTCATATTGCAAAGTTGCCTTAGTCCATTCCTTTTTGTTTGCTTCCCATCCATGGGGATTCACAGCTCAGAGGTCATCTTCCTGCTCCATCTACTTCGTGGATTAGCATGTACATGTATCTAAGTACCAAAGCCCTGAAGGGATCTGAAATTATCTAGGGTGCCACAGTGATACATCAGAGTGAAATAAAAGGTTTGGGTTTTTTTTTTTCAGGAAGAGAAGTTATCGTCTTAGACGTTCATACTTACAGTTCTTGTTAAATAAATATCTTGCAGCACAGACTATACAGGTTTTCATCTGAGAGAAAACATCCAAATCCTCCTGTTGTGTTTATCAACTCAAAATCCTTTCATCAATTAACCTCCAGAGGTGCTCAAAAAAGATGCTATTCCTTCAGTTAAATTCCTGCTGCTTCAGCTGATTTATCACATTACAAAGACCTGGGCTGTGTTGGTGTTTCATGGAAATTGTATGGAGAAGACAGGCTCATTTGCATGAGGCTTGCTGAGATTTTTTTTTTTTAATTTTTTTTTTTTTTTTTTTGTCTTTATCTTTAAAGAAATGTTGTGTTTGATCCATATATTTACTGGTGGTGAGGAAAGGAGCCTGCCAGCCTCTGCACACTAAACCCTGCAGCACATTAATGCAGGGGAATGGCCCACAATGCACAAAACAACCCCTTGGGGCCTTAGCTCCCAACTCACTCAGCTGTGGCAGAGATCCCTACCCAAAACCCGACAGGGACAGCTCTTCCAGAGCTGCTGATGGATCATCTCCCAGCTGGGTGCCAGCACCAGGAGGGGCTCAGATCACAGAGTTGTTTAGGATGCTGTGTCAGCTGCTCACCCAGCACCAGGTGAAATTTCCAGCAGGGTAGAAATTGGCTTCCTGGCCTGCAGGTACCACCCTGGCCTCAGACCCTGAGTGCATACCATGCCTCCAAGTCATGCCTTAACCTTTAGCTCTTATAACTTTCAGCTTCTGTGATGCTTTGGTGGGTAGTTTTAGGTTTAGTGCTACTAAGCTCTCTTCTCAAAGCAGACAGACAAAACAATTCCTTCTTTAGTTTGAGACCAAGAACAACTTTCAGGCCCTAGAAAACAACAGTGAAGTGAGAAGAAAAGCAAAGAGGATGGAGCTTCAATAACCTGAAGCTATGGTTGGACAATTGATTCTAACATGCAAATGTTCCAGAACTTACCAAAGTGTGAGCCCTCGTGACTGGGCTTGGGTTTGCCTTTGGTGTGACCCAGCCGGCCTCTCGTGCTGCCCTGGTGTGCCCAGTGAGGCCTTACAATAAATCCCTGCTTTCTCCTTTTGCTCTCTCTGTTCCAGGTCAGCCTGCAGAAGGCAGCACCAGGCTCTGCCCCATCCCCATCCCATCCCCATCCCATCTCCCGTGCAGGCTGCAGCACCAGCAGCAGGGGCTGCACTCAGCCAGACCCTGAGCCCAGAGCAAGGACACCCAGGGCCATGGGGGCTGTCAGGGGCCAGCTGCAGGGCTGGGTTTACAGCTGCCAGCAGAAAACACATGACAAATAGCCTATTTCTTCTTGCTTTGGGAGTTTTTCAACAACCAAAGGACAATGTGCTGGTAACAGCCTCAGCTCATGGGGGTTTTGAATGTAAAACCCCCATCAGAAAAAAAAAAAAAAAACCCACTGTTTTTCATGCCCAAACCAACTAAAATCCATCCCAGCCATATTAAAAAGAATGAACAGAAACACTCAAAGGGCATATCAATATTTTTCTATTTTTAAAGCATTTGCTAAGAAATCCATGTACTTGCCCAGGTGATTGGTGGCTAAGCTGCAACAAGAGCCAGAGGCTCCCAGCACCAGCATCCCTGTGCAGCTGGAGGACTCTGACTGCTGCAGGAGCCACAGGACACCTGGCCTTTGAGCCAAACAACATGGAAATATCTAGATTTCAGCATTATCCTTGTGTGCCTATGGGAACATGCTTCATGTCTGCACCACCTGTAATGCTAAAAGCTACAAGAGCTGCTCCTCTTCAGTAATTTGCAGTGCCCAGAGACTGCACAGCTCAGACAGAACAGCAATGTGCATTTCCTCAGAGCAGCAGTGCTCCCTGAGAAGAAGTCACCCTAATACTGATTGGCAGAACACCTTTGCCCCCACAGGAGCAATATTCCAATATAATTCCACCTTAGTGCTGAAATCCCCTGTTGTAAGTCTTGTTCAGCCTACCCAGAACAGTACCAAGGACCCCAAATGTGATCTCAAGAACAGACATTTTTTCCCTCCAAGCCTAACATTATTCCACGAAAAAATAAACTAAACAGTTATAGCAGCAGTATCAGAGCATTCAGCAAATGTTCAGTATTAAAGGTACTTAAATATTTCCTTCTGAAGCAACACTGGAACTCACAGTGTGAATTTTTTAAAAAATACAATTATTTGCATTACAATAACACCTGAGAACCCAGCCACAAATAGGACCCTATCATACAAACACTGAACAGAAAAGACAGTGTCTGAAAAGCTTTTACACTAAAAGGAACTGTGCAGTAATTTCAAAAACATGTTATTTCATTCCCAGGGCTGAGCCCCTAGTGCTCAGCTGCATGAGACAGTAAATATATTCTTACTCTGAGCACCCCATACATAAATTAAAAGCACAAGGACTCTATGCATCACTGGCCAGCTCTTAGCTATCATAATCCCTCATTGTTCCTTATGAAGCAGCAAAGCAGAGACTATTTTTACATGCTTTGGGCAAATAAATTCTTACACTATATTTTACATATATATATATAAATATTTTTAGGTATTCCAACACTAAATCTGTTTGTTTTGTTTTTTTTTCTTTAAAATCTCTTCAGTTCTGCAGACGTAAAAACCACTATGATTTGGGGTTGATTATAAGTCTGTGGTAAGGTAGTATTTACTTACAAAACACTCTGGGCCACGCTGGTGATGAAGCTTTTTTCTTTTGTCTGAATAATAATTAAAACCAAACAAGCTATATGTTCCAGAGGAGGTTGTACACAGGGGGAAAATATGAAACTGCTTCTGTCTGTATCCCTGCCTCTAAATCCTGCAGGTTCCAATTTATGCTGGTTAGGGAAAACAGAGATAGCAGTTTGGAAATGTAAAACACAGTCATACAAAATAAACCCCAGGACGTGTGAGCACTGCCTTTTCATAACTGTGCAGATCATTTAAAAAATATAAATACAAAAGAGTATCTCAGCTTCTGTAGTTCTAAAGAAACAACCTGTGACCAATAAATCAGAAAGCTGGGTATCTTCTGCTTGCTAGCTTAGTCTGCCAAACAATTATGCAGTGAAATGTTCTAATTGCACTTTGATTTTAATGTTAAAACCCATTTCCATAATTTCAGTGGATCTTTACAACACCATTTAATATTTGCCAATGAAGTAAATGAGCTGCAAGTAACATTCACAGATGGTTCATGTTTTCCATTAAGTCTGCAAGCTAAGATTTTCTTTGTTTACAAAAATAAAAAGGTAAATACCTTGGATAAATCCCACGGAGCCCTACCCCAATTGGGAAGTGCAGCCTGAGCACCTCTCAACACCTACTGGTGCTCCAGAGCTCCACCATCAAGAGAAGACACATTTTTCTCACAAGAGAAAACAAAACCTTGGTCAAGTACAGAGTTTTGTAACAAACTCTCGCTGCTTTCTTAAGCCAGAAGTCTGTGGTACAACTGCTCTATGTTCATGTTTAATGAAGCAGAGCACTTCAGACTAAGCTGTAAGGGAGACACAAAGCCAGCTTCTCACATGCTCATACCCATCTTCTGGGTTTCTCCTCAGATCTGCTTGAGATTAGGGAAACAGCTCTCCCAAGGATTTTTTTCCCTTTCTGTTTTTATAAGAATAATTTATATCATCATAAATACAGACTTGTCAGCTCAGAAATGTTTCAAAGAAAAATACCTTCCTTCTTTCTACTACATAGGATTTTTTTTTATTTATACAGCAATGTTGGACTGCTACAGTATTTGAAGTGGCATCATCCTGACATACTAACCAGTTTATATTATATTGACCCAGGGTTCCCACAGCAGCTATTGATTGATCACAGTAGGAACTGAGCAGAAAAGGAGAAGAAAGGTCAAAACAATGATGATCTTAAAGCTGTACTTTTGTTCAAGTGTCCACCCTGTGTGGGAATCCAGTCCCCAGACTGCAGCTTGTAGTGCTGTCAGAAAGTGGCAAAATGCACAGAGATGATAATCCAGCTTTCTTATGCAGCTCAGAGAAGTGGAAGGCCATGAACAGGGACTGAATGCACATCCTGTTAATGCCAGAGAGGGAAGAAGCCACTGTGATTCAAGGGGGTTTTACCTGCTCTGGTTTATATTTTATTTCAAACACAGTGCTGACAATGATCCTTTCTCATTTCAGCTTTCCATTTGTGTGTGACTCCAGTTTTGACCTAAACATTAAATCCAAAAGTGGCAGGGGTAGGAGCAGAGGAGATGCACGCCCATTTTTTAAAGAAGGGCAGAGGCAAGTCCTGCCCCAAAGTCAGAGTGCTGAGCATCCCTTGCAGCACGGGGGATCTGTCCTTGGACAGGGGGGCTCCAAAGGGATTTTTACAAGGACATTGTTCTCCATACCTCACTTTGAAGTAGTAGCTACACACAGACAGAGCCAACCGTTCTGCATGGCAGAACATTTACACCTAATAAAACAAGCAAGAACATCATGATGTCCGTTTACCACTAGCACAAACTGCTGCTCAAGTTCTGTATTTCTGAGCACTCGCTGGTTGGATAAGGACCCAAAACATTCCAATAAAGTTCCTGGTCACAGTCTCCAATTAAGCTTCTTCACATATTTGGTTTTTTTCCTCTTTTCAGTCAAAGTTTCAGGATAAAAGTGATTGTACTTGTCAAAATTATTTATCTAGTCTTTATTATTAGTCTAAAGCACTCCCTGACATTCTAAGCAAGAGAAAGAAAATAGGAACTAACTGGTTCTGTGCTCACAGGAATCTATTTCCTGTTTTCAGAAATTTCTGTTCCAATATGCAGATTTACAGTTTCTATCTATTAAGTCTAATTTTAGGGCTGTTTCAGAATAAGGCAGCACAAGTGCACGTTCATCTTGAAGTTAAACCTGCTGCATAGGTAGGCATGATTTCTGAGAGCACCAGGCTTACAGCAGCCTCCCTAAAAGCACAAAAGCCCTAACCCAGCTCCTGTGCATTTACAAATCCTGCACATGATAAAGTACTTAAAATTCACCCTGCAATCATTTCTGCAAGAAAAAGTGGACATAAACCGTCAGATATGGACACTCTTAACCCCAGGGGCAGCATAAATTCTATACAGTTCTCCTCCACTCTATTTTAGTGCCTGTGCAAATACTCTTTACCTTCAAATGAAACACGTGCAGTGAAACCACAAAACCTCATTAAGAAGTGCTGGCTCCTTGCACCACTTCAGACAATTGAAAATCTCAGCAACTCAGAGATTGCCTATTAGTTTTCTCTTCTAAACACAGCACGAATAGCCGTGAGGACACGCTGCCCGTGCCTGCTCCTCAGTCATCCCTCAGACACACTAACTTCCAGGCCTCTTGATTTCCATGCTGCACTTGTAGTTCTGAGTATGAGGCACTTCCACTGTGATGGCTTACACTGAAAGTATGTATTTGTGTGATTGCACCATGTTTCCCATCCACACTTTGTCTGCCTCTTGCCTACAAGCAATGATCACCTTCCATCAGCAGGGAAAGGGAGGCTGGGGTCAGTGATCACCAGTGAGGGAAAGAACAAAGCTTTGCTGGAGCACACTTTTGCTCAGATCATTCAGTCTGGAGTCAAATGTTTCTGCAGGATGTGCCTTCTTTATTATAGCACAGACACTTCTATTTCTGCTGTTAGCATTCCTTTCAGCTATACCAGGGATCAGGTACCACCTGGAAGACACCAAGACACATGAAAAACCCCAGCTGCTGCTACTGAACTAGAAAAGAGACTAAAAGCCCCTCAAGTACAAGCAGAGAAAGCAACCAGGCATTCTGGAGGCAGTTTTCAAACCTGTCCATCCATTGAGGGGTGGGGGCTATGTACATGCACGATCCTCATCTCTCTCTCCTAATGCAATGCAGGAGCTCCTCTAGGAATATTTCCTTGACAAGCTTGCTTCTGTTGCTGGCTGTAAGTCTGCTGCACAAATTAAGAACTTTTTATCCTATTCAGGGACACAGCTGACCCATTTTAATGCCTTCCCCTTCCTCTGGGTTCACAGCTTTTTAGTCTTGGCCTCTCTGCCCTCTCGCAGAGTTTAATTGGCACCTTCCAGCCAAAGCACAAAAAGCCAAGACACTGTTTGTGCTCCAGTTTATGCAGATACTTGAGCCAAAATTAAGCTTAAAACACTTTGAATTTCTAGTGAAGGGTCTCAATGACATGTGCTGTAACCAAGTGATGTTCCCTCTACCGACACTGCCACCCAGTCAGAGCAGATTTGGGACAACAATATTTGTTCACTTCTCCTGGATGAGCCTGCATCACAAACAGGCAGAGCCTGAGCTATTAACACCCTGAAACTCCTGGGCTGTAGCCCTGTGTGAATAGCACAAGTATTGCAAGGAGCAGATTTTAAGAGTAAGATGAAATGCTGGTGGCCTGCTGAGCACTGCAGCTCTGCTGCATTTCCAGGAAAGCACCTGAGCAAACAACCCAAGCACTCCATCAAAGCTAACATCCTCTGACAGGAGCTGTGACCAGACACCCTGCACAGACCCCACAGCCCCCTCAAACCCAGCTGAAACCCTGGCTGGCAGCTGCTCTGTGCCCTGGGCTGGGAGTGGTTATGCTCAGCACTTGGCTTTACTGTCGGCTGGATAAACACACCACTCCTTTGTTAGGCCTCCTTTAGAGCATCAAATGCCTCCTGTCCAAGTATTCTTCAAAACTCACTGCTTGCACTTAACTTTGAACTTCTGTAAGCCTTGTGTGGCATGAGACTTAGCTGATTAAGCTGCTTAGAAACCAACAATCCCCAATTATTTCATCCTTCTCAGCCAAACACCTTTTCCTCGCTCTTGTTTAGATGAGCCTCCCTAGTCTCATTCTCACAACTCTTTCCCCACTTTCTCCAGGTGAATCTGTCCAATTCCAAGACACTGACTCTCCTCAAAGTGCTCCTCCAGCAGCACTGGGCTTGGCCCCTGGCAGACACCCTCCCAGCAGGACAAGGGCATGGAACACATGGAAACACATGGAAAAAAGGTTTGTGGGTGGAGACAAAGCGAGGGCGCTCCCCAGTTGCCATCCCAGACAAAGAAGATTCGACTTAAAGAATGGATGAGATTCATTTCATTCATAGTAAATTAAAACATAGAAACAAAACCTAAAATACTTTGCCCCCCACACTTGCCTTTTCACCAGTTCAACCTCAATCCTTCATCCACCTCCTCCCTGCTCAGAATCATCTCCGTGACTGAGATGATTTTTTTTTTTCCATTTCCCTCAACAAAAGCTGGAAAGTAGGACAAACAGGGGCTTGCATCAAGTAACACTCACCCAGGCCATTATTTTCTTAAGGCACAAACGCCTTCATAGACAAAACGCTTTTCTTCCAAAATAAAAAGGGCATTCTGAACCTCACAATTTCCCCATGCCTAAGAAACAACCTTACAGCCACCACACTCCCCACAGGAGCAGAAGCTGCTGTGCCACAAAGCCTCTCCTTAATACCTGGCTCCTCACAAGCAGCTTTTCTGCATTAGGAATCAAACCTGGAATGTGCCTGGAAGGTAAAACACAGCTGTAGTTCTTTTCAGCTTTTACCTTCAGGTGAAGCTCCTTTCAGGTTTTTATCTTACTCCCTGACCAACAGCAAAATAAACAGTGTTAAGGGGGGAAAAAATAAAAACAAACATCACAGAAAAAAAGAAAATCCAAGCTTGAAAAATACCTACTTTTAAAATAATTGGTGGAACAAAATTGTTTTGCAGGTAGTGTAAACCTATGACATAGGGTCCAGATGTTTCAATTAATATAATTACTAATGTGTCCACTGAGCTGAATTTCACAAGTGAAAGCAATCTCTTATCTGATATCATAAAATAAAATAAAATAAAATAAAATAAAATAAAATAAAATAAAATAAATATATAAATAATATAAAATAATATAAATAATATAAAATAAAATAAAATATTTCATTCATTCTGTTTCAGAGATAGTGTTTGGCTACGAACATTTTAGGTTACTGCATTTTATGTGACTTTATGTCAGTATTTGTAACACACAAGTAAAGAGTGAGCCCAGAATGTGAGCTGCACTATAACAAACCTGATACATACAACACCTCCTCAAGTACTGGGGACTTGGCTTTTGAGTTTTAAGGAATATCTTTTTCTATAAAGCAGCTGCAGAAAATCAGCTGGTGACCTGTTTCTGACACACTCTGCTGTATTATCCAATGTCATTTAAAGCACCACACAATTGAAATAAGAAATTGGGAGACAAGGATGTATGATAATACCTGCTACTGAGCCAAACTGCACAGAATTCTATTTTTTATTTTATTTTGTTAATACTAAGCCCATTAAAAAAAAAATAAATCTAAGTCTCCCAGCTTTCAAGTTTGAATGTTTAAACCAGTAAAAGGTTCTACTTCTGTGCTGCCTTTTCAGGAGCAGTTTCCAAAGCAGAGCATCTCTGGAGGAAATTTCTTTTGTCGTGCACACAGGATGGGGAAGAGTGTACAGGTGGTCAGGTTCCTGTTGGTCAGCCCTCAGCATTTTCAGGGGACTGGCTGGGACTTTGCATGGACAGGATGGGAAGAAGACTGGGTAAAGGGTTCTTCATGTAGAAATTTAATTATATGTCTGTCTATAAGAAAAGACACTTGAACTGGTTTTCTTGGAGGTAGGGTGAGGACAGCTTTGCTGTAATCTGTAAGAGATTCCAGATCCTCCTTTGTGGTCCAAGAGCTGCAGACTGAGGGAGCACCCGTGTGATTTTTTTTTCAATCCTTGAAATACCCCTGGTGCAAACTGATCTGGCACAAACACAGGAACACCCAAGCAGGAAAATGCAGGGTTTTTTCCCTGGGCCATAACAGTGAAGCACATTTTTCTGCATGAGCTGACAGTGAATATTCTAGTCGTATGTATAATATATTTGCCAATTTGGTGTGCCTCTATGGGAGAGGGACGTGCACTCCTGGAGGTGCTGGCTGTGTTAACAAGGACACTGAGGGCCTGATGCTGCTGCTTTTCCACGCACAGGATAACTTCCCTTTCTAACCTGTGCAAGGCTGCCTCAGCCCAGATGAGAGAGATGGTGCTCCATGGCTCCCACAAGGAGAGCCTACCTGTTTTACAGATTTGCTTTATTTTTTTTTTTTTTAAGTTGGTACTTAGAACTGAGGTTGTTTCAAGTGTCTGGTACCCAAGGGAGCAGCAGTGCACAGGCAAATTGCCCTCATTGGCAAATACAAATTAAGGTGTATGAGCTGAATGCTCTTCTCTGCAGTCTGTGGTTAAACAAACCTAGATTTATTCCAGCGGGAGATCACCTAAAAGTGCCAGGTCTTGAAGGCAAAGAACCACAGCTAAATATCTGAAAAATGGTATAAAACATATTTGGCTGACTGTCTTCAGCCCTTACTGACTGAACCGAGCCCAGGGTGTGGCGTGGGTAAGAGCCCAGTGTCTGTGTCTGAGGAAAGTAAATGAGAAGTGATGCCAGGAATCTTGTTACTTATGCAATAGGGTATTAAAACCAGCTTAGACCAGCCAAGAATAATTATTTAATTTGAATTCTTCCTAAATTAGGTGCTTAAGAAGTTCAGGGGAAGTAGCATGTCAGGAGACCCAGATTCAAGCCTGTGATTCTTCTATATCCCCACTTTTTTATTTCTTCATATTTAAAGTACTTAATTAATCTATAGAGTTTTTAATTCAATACAGTTGATTAACGCTAGTAATTTCAGTGCCTTTTTAATATAACAAATCTCTTCTGAGAAATGTTCCCAGTTAATGATCTGTGTCATTTTTAAAGTTTGCCTTCTGACTAATTTTAGTGGAAATATCATTAAATTCTTTATTATACTTATTTATAGCAAGGGCTGAATTGGATTTTAGATGTTATGATTTTACCATAATAAAGAACTACAGCTCTCAAAACAAACAGTATTCTGTATGCTTTTGGAGCTCTAATAAGTTTTGGAACTGAGAGTAGTTTAAAAAAAAAATAAGAAGGAAAAGGAGGTTTCTATGTGGTTTTGGGGTCACAGGAGGTGCAGGTCCATGCTGCCTCTGTCACGGCTCTGCCAGCATCACCTCTCTGCCCTCCCCAGCATCACCTCTCTGCCCTCCCCAGCATCACCTCTCTGCCCTTCCCTCCCGTGGCTCCTTCGGGCCACGCCGCGCAGCCGAGCCGGGCTCAGGGCGGGCTGAGCCGGGCTGGGCTCCGGGAGAACTGAGCCGGGCTGGGCTCCGGGAGAGCTGAGCTGAGCTGAGCCGGGCTCCTGGAGAACAGAGCCAGGCTCCGGGAGAGCTGAGCCGGGCTCCGGGAGGGCTGAGCTGAGCTGAGCCGGGCTCCTGGAGAACAGAGCCAGGCTCCGGGAGAGCTGAGCCGGGCTCCGGGAGAGCTGAGCTGAGCTGAGCTGGGCTCCGGGAAGGGTTTAGCTGGGCTCCGGAGGGGCTGAGCCGGGCTCCGGCAGGCTGGGAGCGGTGGGGTGCAGCCCTCCTGTGCGGGCAAGGCTGGCACTGCTCTGCTCTGCTCTGCTCTGCTCTGCTCTGCTCTTTCCCCGGAGCCGAATTCCCGGCGGGTCCCGCTCTGCACCGGCGCTGCCTCCCCGCTCTCTCTCCGGGCTTGTGCCGGGTGCCGATGGCACAGGGCATCCCAAAGGATGGAGAGCCGAAGCGGTACTGCCACCCCAGCCGCTGAGCACAGCGCTGGTGGCCGCGGGGACACATTTCCTGGCCAGCCCTGGAGGGCTGTGAGAGTCCCTGCTCTGAGAAGGGGCAGGGGGCAACACTACTGACAGCTTTTATCAGCAGCCTCTCCCTTCAGCTTTTATCTTTCATCTTTTCAGCTGGCTCAGAAATAAGGCAAAAATAACCATATTACGACCATTTATTTTTCTAATAATATTGTTTTCACCAGCTCTACAGTAAATAAACACGAAGTAAATATTGGTCTCTGCTTTTTAAACAGAAGTGCTGGGGGTTTATTTTTTTTGTACACAGATTATTTTTTTTTCTACTCCTGAGCAAAGCAAACTTGGGACAAAGGGGTGGCTGTGCCCCAGGGCTCCATGCAGGAAGGGCAGGTAGAAGTGCCAGTAGCATCACTGTGTCCCCCTGTTCCTCCTGTGAGCTCCACCACAATGAGCAGAGATGACAGTGTTAACCTTGGCTGCAGGAACTGTAATTTTTTTCCCCATGCCTGTGGTTCTCTAAGATCACACAGCTCTCCTCAACAGAAGGCAAAGGAGAACTGTTCTGCACTGGGAGCTGCCATGGGATGCAGCTTGGCTCCTACACTCCCCCTCCCTAATCCAGGAAGACACCCGTGTCCCCAGTGTCACCTGCATAGTCACCTTGGCTTGCTCTTCACTTTATTCAAGGGCTCTCCTCTCCCCATCTAGTCCTGCTGCTTTTTCAGTCCTGGCCTCTTTTCCAAGGCTCAGGGGGAAAGCTGGGCACAGAGGTCACTCAGGTTCTGCTTCAAACCACTGTGGAGATGCAGAGCATGATGCCAGGTCAGCCTCCCTCCCTCAAGAGCTCTTCCACCCTCTAGCAAACAATACATGGGACAGGAGGGTCAGCTGGGCCAGGGTTCAAAGGACATCAGGAATTACTGACCAAGCAACAGAGAAGTCGTGCTCAGGCAGAGCTGAGTGGGGAAATGCAGCTGTGGTGGCTGGTGGGAGTGGAAACCATCACATGAATTATGCATTCCTGCTCATCCAAAATACCAGCATGTTTATGCATCCTCCTTTACTTCTTATCACTTTACTGGACACAGCACAATGTTTTCCCCATCATTATATTAGATCTTGAATTAAGGCAACTTCCTTGTTAGGGGGTGAGGGTTTGGTTGGCTGGACTTTTTTAATTGCTACTTTTAAATTGTACTGAAACAACAGGTAAACAAATAAAAAATTCGTTAGAGAGAGGCAGCTCAAGTTAAATGAAAGTTTTACAGCACAGAGCTCTGCTTTCCAAAGCAGCAAATCCAGTCACCGGGTCATTAGCACGAGTGTGCAGCTCCACAGAAACGAGCAACATTAGAACTTGTGTCATTTGCAAGATTTACTAATATTTCAGTGTCTTAACAGCAACGTTTCAGCCTAAAAGCTTACCAAGAGGCACTTAAGCACTCGAGACCCCGGCTCCAAACGGCTGCGGATGCATTTCCTCATTACGAGCACATTAAACCAACGCTTCTGGGCTGGCTGCTGACCCCTTTGGGGCTGTGAGGGAGGCAGGCACAGGGCAGGGAGCATCCCGCGCTGCCCTGTCCTCTGCAGAGCGCAGCGGGCTGTCCCCGGGCCCCCCGTGGGACTGGCCGGGGGTACACATCACATTTTACTGCTGGGCTGGGGACATTCCCCCCCCAGAAGCTGATGCTGATTACGATCCGGGCTTGATAGCTTCGCTGCTTTGAACACGTCAAGTTAATTTCATGCTGAATAAGGGGGAAAACTTATGCCTGTCACAATGCCATATATCAGTCAGGGGCTAAGAACAAAGGCTCTGGAAACCAAATGGCTGCGTTTGCCGCAAGGCTCGGCTGCAAAGAGTGCAAGTGCCTTTGTGCTCTCCACAAGGCAGACGGACCTTCCTGTGGGAGAGGAGGTGGCTGCCGACAGGTCTTTATTCCACGTAAAATGACTTGGCATAAAGCACTGGAGGAGGCACTGTCTGGGAAGGATGGCTCTGCAAGGCTGTTGGGGATCTCCCCTCTGCCTGTCCATCCCTTTTCCCAGGTGTCTCTTGAAAGATACTATAAAAACCTACTATACCCACTTAAAAAATGAGCCCAAAGGAACTCCTGCCATTTAAAGTCAGGTTAGTATTCAGAGAGAGTAGGAATCTTTGGGGGGTCCTTCAGTCTTTTATTTGTTTTCTGGGGGTCTTTTTCCCAGCTCCAGAACCTGTGTTATTGTGTTATTCTCTTTAAAACTTGACTTGCTGTTTGATCTTCTCAGGCTCCTTGTCTCATATTAGGAATTGTTAAAAAAAAAAAAAAAAGCTTTAAGAGGAAGTACGACAGAACAAAAAAATCCCACTGAGTTGAGTTATTTAGGCAAACTGCTTCTCCTGGATCAAATACAAAAATAAGATCTCAGAACACCTTCATGAGCTTCACCATAGGAATTAAATTACTGCTGAAAACAATGCAATCACAGTTTCACTCTTTCAGAAGCAATCTTTAAAACTTGAGCAATATCTTCAGTAAACCCATCTTTGCAACAACTCCACACGTAGGGGGAAGTCCCAGATGTTTTACAGATGCCCATCATGAGGAATTTCCCAAAACTCTGCATGGCCCCTCTTGAGGCTTTTTCAGTTTTAGTTAAACTCTAAAGATGCAGGGCCTGTGGCAGACGAGGGCACGGCAGTGTACCCTTCACTAACAGTAAAAAGTTTTCTGCATTGTTTTGTATCGCTCTTCAGCACATTTCTTTTATTGTTATGCAAGGAAGGAGTGTCCTGTGGCAAGTTTTCTATTCAGCTACAGCTACTGGCAATTTTTCTAGACAGGGGGAGATAATTAAAAGTGACTTGAAGAGTTAAGCCTCTTAAACTTCCTGACAAGACTGTTGGTTTCCTTCTCCTACACAAGTCTTTGTCCTTTTCCTCCACATTATCATTAGACGCACAGAAGAGTTGATTTGCTTTCACAGTTGAGATCCTAGGAAAATTCAGTTTTCAATTCCTCTTAAATAACTTACCAAGGTAGGGCAATTATACAAAACATTCAGGAAAGCATAAGGTCAAAAAACATTTAATTAATTTGTCCTGTTAATGTGGAGGGATGGAACTCAGAGGGAGAAAAGTCTCAATTCTATGTTTTCTTCAAGGTCAAATTTTTCTTTGAGGAATTCTCTGCGCAGCAATGTGGGGAACGGGAGTGAGCAGCCTCTGCTCCCCACGGCACAGGAGGGATGGCACCAATGCTGGGAGGGCAGCAGCTGGAATTCCAGGGGCTGGGCTGGGCATGGCTCATTCAGCACAGCTGGCAAAGGATGGCCATGGCTCCACCGTGGCCTCACAGGAGGGTGACACACCCGGGGTAGGTGACACCCTGAGCCCCTGCAGGAGCACAGCCCGGGGCAGGGTGACACACCCGGGGTATGTGACACCCTGAGCCCCTGCAGGAGCACAGCCCGGGGTAGGTGACACACCCGGGGTATGTGACACCCTGAGCCCCTCCAGGAGCACAGCCCGGGGCAGGGTGACACACCCGGGGTATGTGACACCCTGAGCCCCTGCAGGAGCCTCCTGGGGCAGGGTGACACACCCGGGGTATGTGACACCCCGAGCCCCTGCAGGAGCCTCCTGGGGCAGGGTGACACACCCGGGGTAGGTGACACCCTGAGCCCCTGCAGGAGCACAGCCCGGGGCAGGGTGACACACCCGGGGTATGTGACACCCCGAGTCCCTCCAGGAGCCTCCTGGGGCAGGGTGACACACCCGGGGTAGGTGACACCCCGAGCCCCTGCAGGACCACAGCCCGGGGCAGGGTGACACACCCGGGGTAGGTGACACCCCGAGCCCCTGCAGGAGCACAGCCCGGGGCAGGGTGACACACCCGGGGTATGTGACACCCTGAGCCCCTGCAGGAGCACAGCCCGGGGCAGGGTGACACACCCGGGGTATGTGACACCCTGAGCCCCTGCAGGAGCCTCCTGGGGCCTCCTGGGCCATCCCAGCGAGGCTGCCCCTCACCGGCACAGCTGGCACAGCTGGAGCTCCCCACCCAGGCAATGCCCCGTGAGGTCTCAGTGGCCTCCTTGGGGGGCTTTAGTGTGTGTTTAGAATATTTTGTGATGCATCTATTGTTTAGAGTGTTAGCTGTCTGGGGCACCCCAGCTCTGTGGAGGTCCCAGTGTAACCCCGGGAGGGCTGGAGCAGCTCAGGATGAGTTGGGTGGGTCCCACCTGCCCATCCCATCTGCTCCAAGGGCTCAGCTCTCCCTTCTGTTGTGTGCTCAGAACAGCTGTGACTTTTCCTGCTTTGGTGGAGTTTTCAACAAAAGAGTGAAATACTTTCAGTGTGTTTCACTGTCTTCTAAGAAACTACACAGTGAATGAAATATGTTGGGCAAGTATCAAAATACAGCTAGCCTCTGATTCATATAAAATATACATAGCTGCCCAAAACCAGGCTTTTTAATTAGTTTATTCTAAAATCCTGAAATTCTGACTCCCTGGTAAAAGTTCTATCGCTTTTTTTTTTTTTAAAAAAAAAAAAAAAAATCAATTAGTTTTTGGACATCCTTTCCTGAATTTACAGAAATCAGATCACCCTAAGTGCTTATGTGCTCTGGGCTGAACCCTGCAAATGAGCAAATTTAAACCCTTAGCTCCTCTCTAATTAAAATACACTGTTGATGCTGCTGTCTGCTCATGCTTGCACAACAGAGAACAGAAAACTTTCACTTTTAATGTGTCTGCTTTTCTGCAGCATGTTCACAAACACCAGAGACCTTATGACTTTTTCTTTTAGCAGCCTTAAGGTTATTTAAAATTCCTAGGACCTACTCACACAGCAACCTGCCTTCCTTTGCCTCAGTGCTATGTTCCTCTGCAGACCTGCAGCATTGCCAATGCATCTTCTTTTTCCTTTCTTCTTTTCTATTTATTTATTTATTTATATTAATCTTTAAAAGCTATTCTGACAATATGGAGAAGAAAATGAAGTTTAAGTTTAGGAGTGAGATTAGAAGAGAGAAGAACTTTCATATTTGTAGAAAAAGTGCAGAATTCTCACAATTAGGAAAAAAAATAAATTTGGAACTGTCCTTATTGAAAGTTCTAGGCAAACAAGTCTCCCAAAACTGGACCACACTTCTTCAAGTGACTTCAGTCTCTTAAAACCCTGGGAGTGCTTTGTCTAAATCAACTTGAAAACACCTCATTAAAATAAGACAACCAACATTTGGGGGCTTTCAAATAATCCTTTCTGTACTTTGGTGTGCAGTGACAATGTTCTGAAGATCCACCCCTCAGTTTGGGCAGATCAGTGCAAACCATGTTGGCATCTAACTCTTTCTGACCTTCAACAGGAGGTGGTTTTCACTTTCCCAAATCTCCTGTTGCCTTTTAGAATTCATTTTACTGGGGATTTGTTTCTCAGGTGTTCCAGTAATGATATCTTATTTTCCTGTCCCCAATCCTATGCTGGGCTCCACACAGGTATGAAATTCTTTAGAGTGCTGACAGGATCAGGCTGACTAAAGGACAAAGAGACAGACAACTGGGGGAGAGCACAAATTTGCATGTATTTCCATTATTTTGGCACTGGGCAAAACGATTTCTGTGCTGACTTTCCCTCAAAGCCACCGAGAATAAAACTATAAAAGAAGATTATCAGAAAGTAGGCCATGTTGCTCTGCTTATCATATTCATGTTGCCACTTCTTATTTTCCAGAGGTAGGTGATTTCAGAGTGGATTCAGAGTGGATGCTGGTGCAGCATGCTCTGGTGATGCATGCCTTCCTCTTAATCCCAGGGCACAAATGATGTCCTCCCATTCCGAGGGTTCTGGATTGCTCTTGCCATGGGAATCAGGAATTAGGGGCACTGGGGGAAAATAGGGGGAAATGTTGAATGTTTTTATAGTGTGGCCTAGCAGAGGGTCATGTTTAAAAAAAAAAAAACCAAAACCCACATGTACCAGAATCTAGAGACATCCCATAGGAATTTTTTCTCTCTCTGGCAGAATTTTCCAGCTGTAGCAACATGCATATTTCTCTCTCTATTCTTAGTGTAAGAGAACTGCCAATAAAAGCTGCTTTTCAGCTTCACAGATGAAACTATTTTTTCTCTTGCTTGCTATTTTTCCTGGAAGAACTTTGTTTGCTTTTTCACTGTAGAGCAACAGGGCTCCAGAAATTTCAAGTCTGTGATGAAACCTCTGTTACGGAGCTCATCAGCTGAGTCTGTGAATTAACAATGTCAGTATCCCCAGGCCATCATTCTTCTCAAATAATAGGGAGCTGGATCATTGCCCTTCTGGGTGAACATCAAGAGTTGTGGCCAAGAAGATGTGAAACATTGCTTCTAGAAGAATAAAGGTGAGGACAGCAGAGGCACTCAGAGCTGCAAGTGCAACTGCTCACTTCATTAAAAAGGTGGCAAATCTGTGGGTGGCGAAATCAAACAGAGGTGGGAGTGTTACAGCCATGATCTTCCATGTTTTCTCAAGCACTGCAGAGCTAAGATATCACCTCTTACTTCAACATTTGACAGATTTTATTTTATATGTCAGGCACCTCACAAACTTGAATTTCATTTTAATACTCTGGTAAAGCCTCCCTCCTATAATAATGTTCTGCTTTCTGCTTTATAAGCAACCAGAAAATCCAATGCGTTTCATGTTAATTCTGTTGAAAATACCTTGAACTGAATATCCTTTTAGAAATTTTGTTACACCTTTCCAGCCTTAAAAATTCTTATTTTGAAGACCTGCATCAAAGGGCAGGTTTAAATCTTAGCTTAGAAAAACCATATGCTCTGCTGGAAGTGGAGATAGTGGAATCTTTTTTTTTCCTACAAATCAAGTGCAGCCTAGTTTAATTGTTATTGTGGTCCCTCCCCACTGCTTGCTTTCCACTGTTATACAATAACCTCCTTTTGTTAGAAAGCAACAAAAAAATTAGGTTTAACTATGTCCCCTACTGTGGCCTTGAAACTTTATGGCCTCTCCCTGATACCCCATGCACATGACAGTGTTCAAACCAGCATTATTCTTTCTTAGGACAGGAATCAAACTCCTGAATAAATCAGAATTATTTCTAGCGGAAGACTTTTTCCTAAATTGCATTTATGCAACTTGTAATTACATTTCACATGAAGTACCAGGGAGGATTATGGGGAATAGGAGAGCACCTACTGTAAATATCTCTTTCCCATAGAAGCCATCAGGGCAAGTTATTAGCCCTTCGTGGTTGTAAATAATTAATTTGATTCAATATTTGGGGTTACCTGGGGTTTAAATTGGTACTGATCTTAGTCTAATGTTTCCAATTTCAGGAATTGAAACACATTACTATCTGCCTTTGCCAGCATGCAAAATGTTAATCTTGATAGATTACATTAATCTTTATAGAGAGCACTTTTTGTTCCACTTATATTTCAGTATCTTAACTCCTCAACATAAGGATGCTTTAGCTCTTTATATTGAGAACACTGCACATTTATTTTAATTGGGTAACTGAGCTTTTCTGCTTACTGAGCTGTCTGCCTGACATTTGCAAAACGCAGGGTTGTGTTTTTTTTTTTCACCCAACATAACCTAGCTGTTCATTTTTATAAGGCTTGTCATCCAAAATCAGAACCTAATCCTTAATTAGTTGTCATATTTGTTTAGATGTTATACAACGTCCATTGGGCTGAACTGTTTGGTTTACTGTCCTTTCATAATGTCCATTAAATGATTATTTTTGCATTCACTTATGTTTTATTTAGCAGTTTTCCTACATCCTAAACTCCTGACTCACAGGCCTGTTGCTAAAAGTGAAATCATTAAATTGACCAGGCACAGAGGCTGCCCAGGCAGTGAAGGGTGAATCAGCTCACAGAGCAAACCCAGCCCAGCAGGGCTGAGCAGGGAGAAGGCTGGAGAGCTCCAAAGCACCTAAACAACAAGCTTTTCTCCAGTTTGGACTTTCAGCTGTACATCCCTTTTGGAAAAGGAACTACCAGGAGCCAGTCCGTCCCATGGGATGGGGAGGGGACACTCCATGGTCACCTGATCCCCTTGAACCCAGCAGCAGGGGGATGGAGGCAGGTTTTATTCACTGTAGGGGGATGGAGGCAGGTTTTATTCACTGCAGGGGGATGGAGGAAAGTTTCATTCACTGCAGGGGGATGGAGGAAGGTTTTATTCACTGTGATGTGGAACAGGGACTGAAATCCAGGACACAGTCCCAGCCAGCAGAAGTGTTGTAGAAGTGTTTCTCAATGTAGAAGTGTTTCTCAATGACTAATTATTTAAGTGAAGTGGAGGGTCTTTTAAGAGAAGATTTGAGATTAACTTAACCCAATATACTCATGACAACTGCACGTGGGAAAAAAAAAAAAAAAATCCTGTATAAATTGAGCTAAGAGAAGACTTAAAGCAATCTCCCACATCCATTTGTGAATGCCTTGAACATGTCAGTGGGTATGGCAATCACCTCCACCTTCCCTTCCACCCAAAACTCATTTTTGTGCCCCTGCCAGGCACTGCAAACTACACAAAGCAAAGTCACCTGCCCTGCGTGCCCTGGCACGACATTATGTGGGAATCTGAAGAGTGACAGCATCTACTGCAGAGAGCTCAGCAAGAGCTGAGCAGGAGCTGCTGGCCCTGAGCGCTGCCCGCCTGGACAGCTCAAGTGACGTTGTTGTTTCCAGGTCCCTTCACGGATACAATTCCAGGGATCTGCCCTTGACAAGCAGGCAGCCTGCGTGTTCCACTGCCCTGCTGCCAGGCAGGAGCTGTGTCCCAGCCAGCCACAGTCACATCCCTGCTGCAACCACGCTGCCTTTGCACAGCACCCACCCTTTGTGTGGATACAGGGAATACACCTACAGAATTCCATAAACCCCTGTCATTTCCAAGTGAGAAAATAAGGACGAGCTCTTGGATCTAAAAGTACTTCTAATATTTTACCTCCCTGTGCTCATTTCGGTCTTGCCTCAGAAGATTCAAGTTGCTGGGCATACACTGCCCATCTCTTCCTCTGATCCTAGTCCATTGTGCTTTTTGTGAAGTGCTTCGAGACAACTATTGGTATGCAGAGCACTGGGGAAGTGCTGGAGAGGCATGAAAGCTGCCTGGAAAGTCTGGAAAGACTCAGCACAAACCTCCTGTTATAGTGAGAGGTGAAGCATATGCCCTTTAGGTATAAATGAAGCATCAAGATAAACTTTTATAATACTGGAAAATGGCTCGTTTTGATGACACTTTCATAAATTCTTCAAAGACCTCCCAAAATCATTGTCTCCCTTCTGATCTCACCTCCTACTCGAATCTTCTCTTCCCACTGAAACAAGGTTACTTTTTATTTTACTTTTTTCTTCTCTTTTCTTCTCTCCCTTACACCTACCAAAACGATGGTATTTCAGGTCTACTTGAGGGAGGAAATGATTTGCACAGCCTTTTTTCCTCATGCATCTGTACTGTAAAACTGAAAAAATGTGGCAAGAAGAACATGTCAAACTTGCAAAAAAATCACTTGAGGCAAGAAACAGCAATATGACATGACAGCAATTGAAACTGAAGACAAGGTTCCAAGAAAGTTAAAGAAAATTAAATTCTAGCAAAAAAAAAAAAAAAAAAAAATCCTAAAATTTTACCCAAATTAGAAGCTAATAAACAACCTGAATGCCCAAAAAGATGACCAAGGACAAAGTAGTACAGAACATCCTACGCAGGGACAGCTCTAAGGTTTTTTTTATAAAGATTCAATTTAATTTTGGCTAGACAATTAAAGCTGTATAGGAACTTTAAATAATTGGAATAAAAATACCCTGTAAAAATGACTGCCCTTTGTCTTTTGATTACATATGGTGCTTTCCTTATTCTCTGGCCAACTGTTCAACAAATACAAAGATTTTATTAAATTAGCATGTGTTGGCTACTTGGCCAAGAAAGGAAACACTGCTGCATTACACATAAGTAATTGTACCAGACAAAAGCAGATGAAACCAACCATGTAAAATTTATGTGGAATTTCGGGCTCTCCATGTGTGTCAGTGTGCCCCACTTTTGTTCATCTGCCAAGATGCTTCTCACCTGCCTTCAGCCCAAACCTCACCCAGCTTTAGCACCTCAGCCATTTCACCCAGGGAAGCAGTGCAATGCACCCACCACTCCTGACGTGCAGCAGAGTGCACTTGGACATTTAGTGCTTGTGTGGCATACAAACATATACATCAACCAGAGCATAATATCTCCCCACCATTCCTTGCAAATATCAGGGTTTCTTCTCTTTAGCTTCCTGAAAGGATTCAGGCCCTGGGGAGAATCAAACTTCCTGCTAACCTGCAACACAAGCAATATTGGATCCTCTCTCTGTCTTGTTAGAGTATAAATTAGAGTATAAAGGGAACCCAGGTAGGAGAGTCACATAATTCTGCAGGCATGCATGTGACACGGCCAAGGCCCGTCACCCTCCCCAGCCTCCTCTGGACCTGCTGGGCATGTCCAGAACTACGGCACACGGACACCATTCCTGTGGCAAGGAGCTTGGCAGTGACAGGAGAGCCTGTGGCACAGCTCTCTGCTTCCCTGGCCCTGATGTGCACAGGAGCAGACAGTGTCCGTGAGAGGCCCCGCTCAGTGAAGGCGCCCTGGGACTGGGGAGTGTGGAAGGTGCCTTTGTCACCCCCGTGGATAAAGCCCAGTGATCCCCAGGGACCGTGCGGTGTGCCTGGAAAGCACAGCTGGGGCTGGAGCTGGAGCTTGCCGCGTTTGGGAGCACACCCTGCCCCCAGTGCCAGGCTGGCTGTCCCTGGCCTGCTGCCGGGGGGGCACGCACGGACACGGGGACGGACACACGGACACGGGGACAGACACGGGGACAGACCCGCAGACACGAGGACGGACACATGGACATGAGGACAGACACGGGGACACAGGGACACAGGGACAGACACACGGACACGGGGACAGACACGGGGACAGACCCACGGACATGGGACAGACACACGGACACGGGGACAGACACGGGGACAGACCCACGGACATGGGGACAGACATGGGGACAGACCCACGGACATGGGGACAGACACGGGGACAGACACACGGACACGGGGACGGACACACGGACACGGGGACAGACACGGGGACAGACACATGGACAGACACAGGGACACGGGGACAGACACGGGGACAGACATACGGACAGACACAGGGACACGGGGAAACGGGGACGGACACATGGACATGGGGATGGACACACGGACACGGGGACAGACACACGGACACGGGGACGGACACACGGACATGGGGACAGACACACGGACACGGGGACAGACACACGGACAGACACGGGGACAGACCCGCAGACACGAGGACGGACACATGGACATGGGGACAGACACGGGGACAGACACACGGACACGGGGACAGACACGGAGACAGACACACGGACATGGGGACAGACATGGGGACAGACCCACGGACATGGGGACAGACACGGGGACAGACACACGGACACGGGGACAGACACACGGACACGGGGACAGACACACGGACACACGGACATGGGGACGGGCACACGGACACGGGGACACGGGGACAGACACACGGACACGGGGACAGACACACGGACACGGGGACAGACACACGGACACACAGACACGGGGACACGGGGACAGACACACGGGCACGCAGACACGGGGACAGGGGGACAGACCCACGGACACGGGGACAGACCCACGGGCAGCAGCGCCGCGGGCAGGGCTGGGCTGGGGTCCACGCGGGGGTCCCAGCGCGGGGGTCCCAGCGCGGGGGTCCCAGCGCGGGGGTCCCAGCCCAGCAGCCGCAGAGCACTGGGGACACTTCATGCACAGCCCTGGCACCCACGCTGCCAGCAGGGAAAGCAAAATGACTTGGAACACCAACAGAGTTGTACCTTTTCAGACTAAGCTTTTATTTTGATATTACAAACCATTTTTCTTTATTCACAAATCACGGTTGTGATATAAACACTAATTTCTAAAGACAGATATACACATTTTCTGGGTTTGTAGGGTTGTTTTCTGGGTTGGTTTTTTTTGTTTTTTTTTTTTTTTAATCTGTTTAGAAGTCACTATATTCCACATATGGTAGTAATAATTTTTTTTTCATAAGTCATATTATCAGTAGTTATTTATAT